>CM018038.1:20768516-23756016 GCA_008638375.1 Nyssa sinensis
GATATTTACACTTACCTCCCTTGAGGTTTCTGACAATTACAGAAACCTCCCCTATGGTTTCGAAATAACACTATCCCCCCGTCATAACTTGTCTCCTAACGGCGTTAACCATTTGGTTTATTTACTAAATTATCCTTATATTTTAATAATTTTTATATTTTTTCTTCTTTATTTTTTCTCTCTCAATTGCAGCAGCACCGCCATCACTCCTCTTATTTTCTTTGCCAGAAAGACACCGGCCAAAATTGCCAATGTCACTACCACCCATGGCCGCTCCACCACCACCGCATGTCACCGACACCGTTGCCACCACCCATGTCGCCAATACCGCCATCACTCCTCTGAATCATAAAAATGACACTTGAAAGGTCAGTGAAGTTCATGGTTTGCCACGGAGATTGCAAAAATATGATCGGGGATTGCTCTCAAAGGGTGACCTAGGCATTCTGTAATTCCTCTCCGGAGCTTTCATCATCTTGATTGCCCTTCCTCCACGGCCGCAGCAACGGCGGCAACAACAGATGCACATGAGCAGAGTCACGGCCGGCGCATTTCGCACGCCATTGGGATGTTAACTGGCATGCACCGGGTCAACCTGTGTGAATCCGTCTCATCTTCACCGTCCGTTCGCTTCTCAATCGATCGCCCAACCTCTCTGAGCCATTCAATCTCTGTATCACCGCGAAATCAAAAGCCGAGCAGTAAGCCGTTGTCCGGTCACAAGAAGACGTGTATGTGCTCGCCGACGACACATCCCGATTCGTTCCGATGTAATTTGCACAAGAATGTGAATAATCATTCGGTGTCTTACCACTCGAATAGGTTGAACGCTCGTAGGTCGACGATGACGAACTCGCTCATGAGGATTGGGACTGTGGAGGGAGATTTGGTGAAGAGAGCTTTGGCTGCTCTGATTCGGCCGTCGTCGCATCAATAGAGGCGAAGAGCTGATTTTCAGCTGAAGCGGAGTAGGCTCTCGATCATGTCTAAAGCTGAAGAAGATTCATGAGTTTGAGAATGCAGTTTTTATAAACCTCCTAGTCAGAGTTTTACCGTCGCCGGCGACAGCGAGTTGAGATTGAGTTAATCCTGATTTTTTGAGTAATTTTGTTGTAATTATGAGAATTACCTAGAGAATCTTAAACCCATCTCAGCCATGCCTTGATTTATTTATATATATATATATTATATTAATCAGTAATTAAACACAATCACTGGATCACCATGACTGAACTTGGTTTCTTCTGCGGCTGATGGTGTCGTGAAGAAAGAATGGAGATGGGTCTTCTTCTCCTTCGCCGGCACATTTTGCACGCCATCGGAATGGTACTGGTATGGTGGCAACGCGCCAAAATTTAGTTGATGTTTAAATTTTTTGGATGTTGATTTATATGATTAGCACAAAAATTGGATGGTCAGATGTATGCATAATGATTTTTGAAATTTTTTCATGAGATTGAAGTATATTTCATTCTTTTCTTTTTCTTGTTTGTTGAGTTATAGGTCTTACCAGAGCATCCAAAGTTCCATATCTAAAACCAAAAGAAAATTGTTTATGCCTCTGAAATAGTAATAGAGATAGGGCAAAGAGGGTTTCTTGTGATGATGAGGGAATAGTTACAGAGAGACCGGTGGAGTAGATAGAGAAAGAGACATGATAAAGAATGAAGTTGGTGTTGATATGGGTAAAAATGGTATTTTAAAAAGTATTTAAGATGACATCATCTAAAATCGTTTAGTCAATTAACGGTTGACTGATGAAAGGGTATTTCTGTTACTGATAATAAACCTCAAGGGAGGTTAGTGTAATTTTTCAAACTATAAGGGTACTATGTGTAATATCACTAAACCTCAGGGGAGATTAATGTAATTTGCCCTTTTATTTTTATATAAAATAAAAAAATCTTTAAAAAAATGTCAAAATCCAAACGCATTTTTATAATTTTTAACTCAAAAACTGAATTCTGATTAGCATAACCAAACGCATTTTTGCAGTTTTCAAAAATTTAATTACAAAATTCTGAAACACATTTCAGAAACATTTTTTAGAAAATCATATATGAATCACTATCCAAACGCAGCCAAATTTGATACAATAATATTTACAAATTTCATACTAAATGAACATATGGGCTGATATACCACAAACAGACACATCAATCACCTTGAGACACTGTGCCTACAGAGTTAACAATCTCGATCCTACAGAGCTGATAATCTCGATCATACAAAACAGCCACAAGCCTTCAGGGCATTCTCATATATATCTATCATACAGAGCTGACGAACTCGGTCATACAGAGCATTCACAGCCTTCAGGGCATTCTCATATATATATATATATATATATATATCATTCAGAGCTGATAAACTCGATCATACAGTGCAGCAAAGCCTCCAAGGCATCTCATGCATATATCTTCCAAACCTTATGTTCTGGGCAATATTTATTCAACACTTCATATGGCTCCGACCTTATGGCTTCTTTAACAACTGCCAAGCAGGGAATAAGGAAACAGTCTTCAACACGGAAACTACTATCTATGGTTATCTCCATCTACGACGCAATGCTCCACAAGGTAACTGTAAATCTCCGATGATCAAATCCCTATATTCATGGCATCGAATCCTAATCAACTTAGGAAGGCCATGACCTATAAAAAACCCCAAAGGTACGCTTTATTTTTATGCTCATTCTTTGGCTTTCAATACAGTCTTTCAATTCCTTTTACTTACTTAAGCATCGGAGCGGCTACCGCCGGAGCCAATCCGGTGGACCTCTGATCGTCTTTCTGAGTGTTCTACAGTCACAGAGCCCACACTTATTACGAGTCAAAAAGTGCAGCATCAGTTTGGCGCCGTCTGTGGGAACGACTAATCTCCAAGTGCTCTATTCATAAACTCATCTCTTTCCTCACCGGAAAACCATGGCACCAAATCTCCGACCGCGACAGAATACTCAGAATTCGCAAAACTCTCAACGTCAGTCGCCTGCTCCTCGTACAAAGGGACCAGCGGTTAACCCCATGCGACAAGAGATCGAATCGATCAAACGACACAATGAACTGGTGCAAGAACAGTTTCTTGCCATCATTAGAACGCTGGCAACACTCACGCAAAACCAAGCAGCGGGTTCTCTTAACCCGCCGGTCAACTTCGCCGTAGGAACACAACCTCCTGTTGCCACGGAGAATGAAGAACTCCATGAGCAGGCTCCAACCAACTAGCCTGGGCACCCCCCGGGCGTTGCCCGCGTTGGCAGAGATCCACAACCGTCAGTAGCTCCAGGCTGGGGAACATCAGCCTTCGTTCCTGACGTCCATTACCGGAGCATTACTCGAGCCCCAACTCCAAGGGCCTCGGGAGCACATCCGGCACCGCAGGAGCCTTATCATGCAACACCAATCCCTTCGGTTCGGAATCCTCCTCTGTCCGAAGGGCGTACTCAACCCTACTACCCTGAAGCCGAGGTGGTAGGCAGGGTTCGCAAGATGTCAGACTCAGAGACCCGCGGAGGGTAGAGGAAATCGCCAAGTCTATGGACCGAACAATTGCCTTGAAAGGACCTCAGAACCCTCCAGAGCAAGACGAGTTGGCCTGGCTGCTCGGAAGACTAGCCACCCCGTTCACTCACGCCATTATGTCAGAAGAGAGGCCTAGAAAGTTCATGGTGCCCAAGTTCACCCTATATGATGGATCTGGAGATCCAAGAGAGATCTCTCTCGCACTACCAGCACACGATGGCCCTTCACGGAGCCTTTGATGCTTTCATGTGCCGAACTTTCATCACCAGCTTGAAGGGAACTGCTCTAAGTGGTTCCACAATCTCCCTCTGAACTCAATTACCAGCTTCTATGAGCTCGTAGACAGTTCTTGGACAGGTTTATACCAGCAGGAGGCTCAGAAGGGGCCCAAATTCCTGTTAAATGTCAAGCAGACTAGGGAGGAATCCCTCAGAGCCTACATCGTGCGCTTCAATACGGAACTCACGAGATCACTGACTGCAGCCCAAAATTCCTTGTAGCAGCCCTAACTGCTGGGCTTGCCCAAGGTGGTTTCAGAGACTCCTTAACAAAGAGCCCTCCAGCCGATATGCGGCATTAATGGATCGGGCCAGAAAGTACATCAACTTGGAAGAAGCCAACCGCACATCCCAAAGGGCAAAGATTAGACCTAGAGGGACAATCCGAAGAGGGAGGACCACAAGAAGGAGGATCACAGAAGAGACTCCATCAAAAAGAGGGCTAGGAGCCTAGAGAAGAGAACAGCACCGAGCTGTGTACAACTCCGGACCAAGGGAGTTCACCAACTTCACTCCTTTAAACACCACACTGAACCAGGTACTCCGCGCAGATCCGAGATCGGGAGAACCTAAGGTGGCCGGAACCAATCAAAGGAGATCCCAGTCTTCGGGACCAAAGTAAGTATTGTAATTTCCATAAAGATCATGGACATACAACTAACACATGCAGGACCCTCCGATATGAGATAGAGCAGCTCATAAAGAAGGGGCGTCTTCGGGAGTTCGTCAAGCAGGACGGAAGACAGAACCCCCAAGAAGATAAGCCTCAACAACGGCCAGATCAGAGGCCCGAACAGAGGCAGGAGCAGAGGGAGGGACGAAACGAGCCTCAGAGGCAGAACAACCACGTCATCTACGTCCTCCACGCTGACTCCCCTATCACAGGAATGTCCAACAGGGCAAGAAAGAGATATGCTCGGGGCCAGAGCTGCCCCGAACGTATTACAGATCTCCAACGTAGAAAAGAGGTTCAAGTCAATACCGGAGATCCAATTCACTGAGTAAGATCTAACAGGGGTACACTGCCCTTACAGTGATGCCCTTGTCATCACACTCAAAATCGCCAACTGCGAGATCAGGAGAGTCCTGGTCGATACTGGCAGCTCCGTCAACATACTGTTCTATGAGCCACTCAAACAGATGGGGATGGATCATGATAATGTCAAGCCCACTACTGCCGTGATGGCAGTTTTGATGGCAACCTCAGCACCCCGTTGGGGAGAGTCGACCTTCCTACCACTATAGGAGAGGGTGAAGGGTAGAAGACCACCATCTCGGAGTATATGGTGTTAAACATGAGATCTCCCTACAACGTCATAATCGGAAGACCCTGGTTGCACCAGATAGGGGCAGTCACTTCGACCCTCCATCAGTGTCTGAATTACGTCCACAACCAGAACGTTCACTCTGTCAGAGGGTGTCAGCCAACCTCCCGGGAGTGCCACGCTATTGCTCTCAAGGAGAAGGCTCCTAAATAGCAATTACAGTACACTCGGGACTGTGCAGATTCGGTTCTCACTCACTCTCCCGAGGTGGAGGATTGCCCATCCAACATTGAAGAACGAGCCCAAGGGATGACAGCCAAGCCAAACCCATTGGCGAGCCCATCAAAGTATTGGTCAGTTCAGAATCAGAAGGGCATTATTTATACATCGGCCTAGACCTAACACACCGAGTAGGAAAGGATAGTCAGGTTCTTGAAAGACAAGCTCTCTATTTTGCTTGGGAGACCAAAGACATGGAGGGAATAATCCCAATCTCATAACTCACAAGCTGATGGTGGATCCGGATCACCCGCCAGTCAGACAGAAAGAAGGCCGATTGCTCCTGAACGGCATCGGATTATAAATGAAGAAGTTCAAAGGCTGCTGGAAGCTAGGATGATACGAGAAGTGTTCTATCCTGAGTGGCTAGCCAACACCGTGCTTGTCAAGAAGAAAAATGGCAAGTGGAGAGTCTGCGTTGATTATACAGACCTCAACAAGGCGTGCCCCAAGACAGCTTTCCACTGCCAAGAATAGACCAACTGGTTGACGCCACTACGGGGCACGAACTTATGAGCTTCATGGATGCCTACTCTGGGTACAACCAGATCCAAATGTACCCTCCAGACCAAGAGAAGACAGCCTTCATAACCAAATGAGGGCTCTACTGCTACAGAGTAATGCCTTTCGGTTTGAAGAACGGTGGAGCCACTTATCAGCGGTTGGTGAACAAGATGTTCAGTCCACTGCTCGGCAGCACCATGGAGGTAAACATCGACGACATGCTGGTAAAGAGTCTGCAGAAAGGCAATCACCTCCAGCACTTAGCCCAGACCTTCGATATCCTCAAACAGCACAGGATGAAGCTCAACCCCTCGAATGTACCTTCGGAGTTACGAAGGAAAATTCTTGGGATACATTGTCTCTCAGAGGGGTATCGAAGCAGACCCTACTCAGATCCAAGCTCTGTTGGACTGAAGTCACCAAGAACCAGAAAGAAATTCAGGCACTGAATGGCAGAATTGCGGCACTGAGCAGATTTATATCCAAATCCACTGATCGTTGCCTACCTTTCTTCAAAGCTCTGAAGGGCAGCAAAGCTTTGCAGTGGACGAAAGAATGAGAGAAATCGTTTCAAGAACTAAAGGAGTATCTAGCCTCTCTAGAGCTCCTGTCAAAACCAGTACAAGGAGAAAAGCTATTCTTGTACCTTGCAGTTTCTGAAAACGCGGTCAGCTCCGCATTAATCAGACAGGACAGGGGAGTGCAGAAGCCTATATTCTACGTTAGTAGGGCACTACTTGACACAGAAAAGATATTCGGAAGTAGAAAAACTGGCCTATGCCCTGGTCATATCAGCTCGGAAGCTTCGACCTTATTTTCAAGCCCATCCAATCGAATCCCAACTGCCTATCCTTGAAAGTCAATACTAAGGAAACCTGAGGTATCGGGAAGATTGGTGAAGTGGTCTGTGGAGCTAGGGGAATTCGAATATCATATGTACCCCGAAACTCCATCAAAGGGCAGGCCTTAGCTGATTTTGTTGCCGAGTTCACCCCGGCACTTCAAAACAAGGCACAACTCATCGAAACCTCGGAACCTGGTTGTTGTACATTGATGGATCATCAACCGATCAAGGTTCAGGAGTAGGCCTGGTACTACAGTCCCCCGATGGGCTCACGTCAGAAAAAGTAGTCAGCTTGGGATTCAAAGCTTCTAACAATAAAGCAGAATATGAAGCCCTAATCTTAGGCATGAAGCTTGCATTGGAATGCGAGGCTCAGAACCTCGATGTCTTTCTGACTCCCAACTGGTGGTAAGCCAAGTCTTGGGAGAATTCGCCATTAAAGATGATAGGATGCTCCGGTACTCCGAACTGGTGAACCACTTGAGGCATTCCTTCCAGACATTTACTATCCAGAAAATTGAGAGAAGCTAGAATTACAGAGCAGATGCTCTGGCTAACATGGCCTCACGCCTCAAGTCTGAAGTAAACTCCACAATTAAAATCTCCTTTCAGCCAGGATCCAGCATTGAGGAAGCCCAAATTGCTCAAATTGATGAACAGCCCCAGAACTGGATGACTCCAATCCTCCAGTATCTAAGATCCAAGCTCCTCCGAGAAGACAAAAACAAAGCCAGGAGAATCCGAATCAGAGCGGCTCGGTACTTGATCCTAAACAACAAGCTTTATAGAAGGTCGTATTCTCAACCTCTGTTAAAATGCTTAGCTCCAGACGAGTCACAATATGTCTTGGCTGAAATACACGAGGGAATTTGCGGGAATCATAATGGGGGCAGAACTATAGCCCACCGAGCTCTATCACAGGGCTATTACTGACCTGGCATGTTGAAACAGGCTAAAGAGTATGTTCAGAAGTGCGACAAATGCCAAAGATTTGCCCCGTACCAACATCAGCCTCATCACGAGCTTATCCCGATTCCTAGTCCTTGGCCCTTTGCTCAGTGGGGGATGGACATTATAGGTCCATTACCAAGGGCACCTCCGAACAGGAAATATTTATTGGTGGCCATTGATTACTTCTCTAAATGGGCCGAAACTGAGCCTTTAACACATATCACAGAAAAGGAAGTTGAGAGCTTCACCTGGAAGAACATTGTATGCAGGTTCGGCCTACCACCTACTGGCTGGAAGACATGACTGGGAAGCCTGTTCCTAGGCCATGGAACGTGGAACACTTACGGAAGTATTATCAGTAGAGATGTTTCTTTTACTTCCATAGAATGTCCATCTATAAATGCACAGGCCTCCAGAGCCTGGTCCATGTACGAGTTTTTGCACTCGGTCCATCTATAAATGCACAGGCCTTAAGAGCCTGGTCCATAATGTATGAGTTTTTGCACTCGGTCCATCTATAAATGCATAGGCCTCCAGAGCCTGGTCCATAATGTACGAGTTTTTGCACTTGGTCCATCTATAAATGCACAGGCCTCCAAAGCCTGGTCCATAATGTACAAGTCTCACATTTGGTCCATCTATAATGCATAGGCCTCTAGAGCCTGGTCCATAATGTACAAGTCTCAGTACTTGGTCCATTCATAATGCACAGGCCTCCAGAGCTTGGTCCATAATGTACAAGTCTCAATACTTGGTCCATTCATAATGCACAGGCCTCTAGAGCCTGGTCCATAATGTACAAGCCTCAGTACTTGGTCTATTTATAATGCACAGGCCTCTAGAGCCTCCATAATGTACAAGCCTTCGTACTTGGTCCATCTATAAATGCACAGGCCTCTAGAGCCTGTCCATAATGTACAAGTCTCAGTACTTGGTCTATCTATAATGCACAGGCCTCTAGAGCCTGGTCCATAATGTACAAGTCTCAGTACTTGGTCCATTCATAATGCACAGGCCTAGAGCCTGGTCCATAATGTACAAGTCTCAGTACTTGGTCCATCTATAATGCACAGGCCTCTAGAGCTTGGTCCATAATGTACAAGTCTCAGTACTTGGTCCATTCATAATGCACAGGCCTCCAGAGCCTGGTCCATAATGTACAAGTCTTAGGACTTGGTCCATTTATAATGCACAGGTCTCTTCAGCCTGGTCTATCTTTAATACACAGATTCTATGATCCAGTCCATCCAAAGACAGAAGCTCCGAACATCTACAAACTAAAGTTTCCTAGATCGGAACACCTCAGATCTGATATTTATATTTTTGACTTATCAGTCAAACAAGCAACAAGTACTACAGTACCGATCAGGAGTGAAATACTTTGATTCAAGCATCTACTAAGTTTCTTGGATCTAGTCTTAGAACATTCATATATTAGAAGTGCACGAGAATTTGTTTTAACTATAGAAGCACATTCGAATTCAAAGAACACCAGATCTGAGAAGAAGGAACTCAATTTTATTAATGATTCAAAGATTTACATCAGTACAAGAAGACTGGAAATAGAACAAGTATGCAAAAGGCACAACAACACCATTACATAGGCTACTACAGAAAACTACTATATCACTACTATTTGCCGCATCATGGCTTTCTTCCTCGGATGATATAAGGGCAAGGGATCCAACCTTCCATTACCCACGCCGGCTCCAATTGAAAGGAAGGAACCCTGAACCCCAATCTGCATCAAGGAGCGCCCAGGCCATTTCATCATCGCTATCGATGATCTCAGTACCAACGGATGATGAGGGCTCTGGGCCTCAGGAGACTTTTCATTCTCCACCTTTGTAATCGGCATGACGCCCAACCGATTGAAGCAAGGGTCTCTGCCAAGTCACAAAGGGGAGGAAGCAGCCCACATTCACCTCCCTCAAAGCAGTTGTCACACCCCGGCCGATTTGAGCAAGGTTCTGCCAGAATACAGAGGGAAGGAAGCATCTCACCTTCATCTTCATCACCACGCTCCAAGCCTCGGTTGAATCAAGGAGGGACCGCCTCCCATCGGAGAAATCTCGACCGGATGCTAAGATGGACAAGAAGGTCTTAGCCTCCTCTAATCCTTTCTTGGAGACTAAATCAAAAAGAAGGATAACTCTCGGCCACAGTTTAATCATTCCCAACTCAGATTGAAGATCGTCCATCATCTCCGAATAAACGGCAGTTTTTGAAAAACATCTAAAAACCTTTCCAACAACGAAGCAGTCCGAGAGCAAAGTAAGAAGATAGGGCGCAACCGTACGCTCCTCTTCCCTATATATAGGCCTTCGAAGCCCAAGAGCCACCCAGATGAACCGTCGCAACGGTTAGGCGAAGAGTTAGCTTCAAAATCCCAAACGACGGTGGTGCAATAAATGAGGCATTAAACCACCCTCTCGGGAGAAGCAAAAGGCAAAGCCACACACGCGATATATAAATTTTCAGTCTTGTCCACGTATATGTTGACGTGACAGTTTCTCCAGGTCATTAACACTTGATGGGCCACGTTTACAACGAAGGTCCATCAACTTTATGTACCTTGACCCTTGTCTTAACAGATCTGGAGGCAGAAGTTCTGATCACCGAACTACAATCACGAAATATCCACTTATTATTACAAGTCTCCGATTCAGAACAGTCAGCTTTGAAATGTTTCCAAAAGAAGTCTTCAATTACTGACCTATGCAAGTAAAGCAGCTCGAATACAACTACCTACAGAGGAAAATCTGGTCTGTATACACTAAACTCCAGAGCAGCTATTTGCAACAATTACCACCATCAACTACAAGTTAAGGCACTACAGAGCAGTATAACTCAAGACATGCACAAACACTACAGAGCAATATAACTAAGGAACGAGCATCAAGCAAAAGACTGTTCCATTAACGAATGTATATTTCAAGTACATTGGAAGTTAAAAATAACAAAATATACATCCTAAGCCTAATCAGCAGGAAAGGATCAACGACCAGAGGATCGGCAGGGAGCATCAACCATCTCAGTCGGTACGACCACTTCTGGGATCGCAGGGAGGACATCAGCCACTTCACTCTGGATAACAACCTCTGAAGGTTCAGATCCAGGCGGCACAATTGAGGAGACATCAAGATCAGGAAACTTGGCAAGGAGCCGGGAACGGAAGTTGTTGAACCCAAACGTAATCAAGCGATGGGACATTCCTTCCAGCTTCGACTTCATTTCCTCCTCATTATCCATCAAAGCCTGCTCCACGACGTCATCAAGCTTTTTACGGTACTGATACCGCATACTTCATCTCCGCTTACAACCTCTTTGCCCGCTCAACGGCAAGGTTCCTCTCCGACTCCATCACAATCAAGGAGTTCTGACACTCTTCAGCTTCTCTGGGAGTCGTGAGCCTCCGACCAGCAGTACCAAGCTGAAGCCCCAGATCGTCCAGCTCGGCCCTGAGTTGGTCAAACTCCTCCGCAGGGGGAGAAACTCCCACCAGAGCAGAAAGGGTATGCAGGGTCTGCAAAATACAAAGTAAACAGTTCAATACCAGCCAAAGCACATTAGAGAAAAGGGAAAAAAGAAATAAGGACCCGACGAACTCACCTTGACCTGAAGAGCAGTCAGATCAGCAAGAAGTTTCTCCGACTTCTGGGCTTGAGCTTAACTGAGCCTTTGGCCCAGAAGTCCCTCAGAATCCTCTTGGCCCCCTGATCAGCAGCATCAAGCCACCGATGACGATGCCCCCTTGCCCGCTCGTCGAGACGGGACTGGGGGGACCACTAAAAGGGGGACAGGAGCCTCTTCCTCCCCCTCAGCAGGCTTAGGAGAGGACAAAACTAACCTCCATTTTTTTGAATGGGAGGGACCGCTGGGAGGAAGCCTCCCCCGCCGCCACAGACGAAGATGGCCCGGTCTCCCACTGAGCCATCACATTATTAGCAACCTCCTCAACACTCCCCCTGGAAGCCGTCAATCTATCAGGGTTAACAATGGAGGAATGGTCTCGACTGCTGGGCTTTAAGAGCTTCTTATATTGCTTCTGAATCGCAGGAGAGAAGTCTGGTCTCTTCCACGCACTCTTGACTGCAAAACAAACACAGAAGCTGATCAGTTCAGCAATTGGCATACAAAACGGAATCAATACAGCCACGAAAATTGGGCCTCACCTTTCGCCCAGTGGTTCGAGGGAATGGAGGGTTGACCTTCGAAGTCTTGAATTCCCATCCTCCCTTAATGAAAAAGTACCACTTCTTCCAGGTCTTGTTGGAGGAGGGCACAGAAGTAAGGGGTCTGAACCCGCTATCAAAAGACATATAATAAAGGCCTTCCGCCTTCTGAAGTTTTAGATCCATATTGCTACGGATCAAGTCGAGGACACCTCGACATTATTCATATGCCCTAACACAATGAAGCTCAACAGGTGTCTCCAACTGTTAAGGTTCAGGTCTGCGGGGCAAAGGTCAAACCAACAAAAGAATTGTTTTATGATATCAGGAAGGGGAGTGTAAGACCCATTTCAAACCAGGCCAGAGGCACAGATTTCCCCCTCTCTAACATCGCTTGGGCGATCCCGAGAGTCTGGGACCCTGAAAGTAACATTTGTGGGAAGTTTAACTTCGCCCATAACTCCTTCAACATGCTTTCAGTAATTACACTCTCCCCTCCTCTTGTAACCGGATCGACCAGAAGTCTCACCAGCCCTATTTGGGGCTCATCAAATGCATCAACAATCCTAACCCCCGGACTAGAGGGGGGTTCTACCAATCTATTTTCATCAATATCTACAAAGAAATTCACTAACTGCAGTTGAGGAACGGTCTCAGAAGGACTGCCCGAACCAGAGTGTGACTCAAAGCCAGACATGGCGAACAAAAGAAAGAAATGAAACAAATGAGAAGGAATGTAGAAGGGGACTAAAAGTCGAACCTGAGATCAAGAAAGGACTACGAACACCGGATATCCTTCAAACTTCAAAAATATGTCAAATGGCGGTTGGTACTGTAGAAGCGAATGCAGAAGAAAGGTATAAAAGACCTTTCCCTCTCTTTATATATACATCCGAAATGTGAGTCTTCCAAGACGAGCCGACGCAACGGTTGAAAATAATGATGGATTCTCAAGTATCGGCTGCGCCATAAATAACTCATTAAACCGACGTCTCGAGAAGTGGAGAAACGAAACGTATGACTCTTCACAATGCCCGTCACCCTAGTTAAGCCCTAGCTTCTAACTAGGGCTCGGGGGGGGGGGAGTAGCTGATATACCACAAACAGACACACCAATCACCTTGAGACACGTGTGCCTACAGTTAACAATCTCGATCCTACAGAGCTGATAATCTCGATCATACAAAACAGCCACAAGCCTTCAGGGCATTCTCATATATATCTATCATACAGAGCCGACAAACTCGGTCATACAGAGCATTCACACCTTCAGGGCATTCTCATATATATATATATATATATATCATTCAGAGCCGATAAACTCGGTCATACAGTGCAGGCAAAGCCTCCAAGGCATTCTCATGCATATATCTTCCAGACCTTATGTTCTGGGCAATATTTATTCAACACTTCATATGGCTCCGACCTTATGGCTTCCTTAACTGCCAAGCAGGGAATAAGGAAACAGTCTTCAACACGGAAACTACTATCTATGGTTATCTCCATCTACGACTCAATGCTCCACAAGGTAACTGCAAATCTCCGATGATCAAATCCCTATATTCATGGCATCGAATCCTAATCAACTTAGGAAGGCCACGACCTATAAATTAAACCCTAAAGGTACGCTTTATTTTTATCTCATTCTTTGGCTTTCAATACAGTCTTTCAATTCCTTTTACTTACTTAAGCATCGGAGCGACTACGCCGGAGCCAATCCGGTGGACTCTGATCGTCTTTCTGAGTGTTCTACAGGTCACGGAGCCCACACTTATTGCGAGTCAAAAAGTGCAGCATCATGGGCATTAATCAAATTCATCAAATCCCTAATTTTCATGTGACTACCACGGCATGTATATAATCAATAAACACAAAATTATAACTTTAGGATCAATAATTGTGTACCGGCCTGATGAAGCTTAATCGAGCTTGAAAGTTGGAACAGTATTTTTCACTTTTCAGAGAAGAAACTATAGCACTAGAGCTGGGTCTCAGAGAGAGAACTAAAATGCTAGAGGCTTCAGTGTTGGATCTGTAGTGTTGGGTTTGGCAGATGGGTTTTCTACAAAGAGAAAAAGGCATGGATGAGTCCATATATATATATATACACACACACACACACACCACACTCATTCTCAGTCTTACCGAACTAGGCTCGCTAGCACAATTCACAACAGGAGAGACAAGAGGAAATAGAGAGACTGGAGATGAAATCTAAGATTTTCAGAGATAGAGAAAGGACGTGAAGGAAAAAAGAAAGATAATTTAAAAGAAGAAAGTATTATTTTTACCTTATTTAAATGTGTGGAGAGAAAAATGAAAAATAATAATTATAGTTTCTTGTTTGAATAATTAATAAAAAAAAAATAAAAAAGAGTTTATTAGACCATCTCCAACGGTGACTCAAACTTAAATCCAAATTTCACTTAAAATTTGAGTAAAAGATGAATTTGAGTTTGATGTTCTCCAATGGTCACTTAAGGTTTTACTCAAATCTTTTTTAAAAATTTCCATCTTATCCCAAAAGTTATTTTATGTCATTTCCCTTCAAAAATTATTTTCCCTCTTTTTTTCCTTCCAAACCTCTTTCACTCTTTTTTTAATGATATGTATTTTTTAAAGATGTTTTTTTTTTTTAATTCAATGTATTTTTTGGTGCATTTTTTAAATCATATTGCATTACATCTTAAAATAATATAGAAAAAAAATAATTGCATTGAAAAAAAAAATTACATTAATTAAAAGAAACATTGAAAATAAAATAACATTACATGGAGTTTCGAGCAATGATTTGTCTTTGGAGATCCTCATAATAAGACCTTTGCATAGGAGTTAAATTGGTCATATCCATTGACATCATTTTATGATCCCCAAATCTCTGTTCTCTCTCATTCATCATTGTCAATATCTATAATTGTGCTTCTCTATTTTTAGTCTTTCTCTAGCGGTTTGCAGCCAACATGTCTTCTTTTTCAATACGACGAGAAGACATACTCATCAGCACTTGAAATATTATTTTGTGTGGATTCCAAAGTAGCATACCTAGCTTCGTCGATATCTTTATTCTTTCGTTATTTTTTCTGGGCTTGATACCAATTGGACGCTTTGATTTATCTCTTGAAAATTGTTGTTCCAAGTCAATATCAGAATCAAGAGATATCAGAGTTTGAGGACTAGAAGGACTTGAGGGACTTGAATAGGATGAAGTTTGGACTTTTTGTTTACTATTTTGAGTATAAATTTCATCCTATTTGCAACTATGTCGTAGTATTTCTCAACAAGTATGAAATGTGAAGTGTTTCTGTTGAATCACGTGAAACATGCGTTTGGCCTCACAAATCTGAAAATGAAATAGTTATAATTAATTAAACTTGTATAAAAGGTAAGATTTTAAAAGCTGAAGGATGGTAAAAAAAAAAATTACCTTCTCTGCTTCTCCAATTCCACTTTGTTGTCTCTTGCTTACTTGTCATAAAACCTGGCAAATTTGTTGACGAACTTTTGAATAGTCTACCATCGGTGATTCAGTGAAATACAGTTCTATTTTGTTCAACATTTGGCTGCGAACAAAAAGAAATGAAAACACGTTCCCAAAATATTTTCATTGTTTGATTATTACCAGCAATTGAATCTTGAGAGACATCCAACCAAGCTCTAGACAATGCTTCGTCTTCTATGATATTAAATGTGTCACGACCCCAAATCCGGTCCATGCGGAATCAAGGGTTCGTGATCGGCCACCGAGGCCTTTCGCCAATGACCATAATTCCCTTTAATCAAACGCAGCGGAATAAATTTCTTCTCTATTACGGAAGCGTAAATCAACACTCAAGTCAACATTAGTCATCTATTTATACATTCCATAGTAATTACAAAAAGTACATGATGTAAGTTTTCCAAAGCCTGCTGATGTCATGTTCGATATACAGTCCAAAATTTTTAAAAGCAACTACATCATGACTAGCAACATCCTATTACAAAAAGGGTTCGTAGCTTTACAAGCTTCCAATTAGTCTGACTGAACCTGCTATTTCTTTTCCAATCATCACCTGAAATAGGATAAAAATATCTATGAGCTCAACAGCTCGTGCGTATCCCAGCTTGTGAGCATTCCATAACATACCAGGGGTTTCAAAACTACTATATAATTCAATATAGAAATGTCAATGATCAGGTATCATATGTTATCTTAATTTATAGTACAGGATAACGGTATCAAAATTCGCTTCCAATAAATCTCAATTTAACGATAATCATAAATTGATAATCAATAACATAGTTCAATAAATCAAAATCACAGTTCAATATCATGGTTCAATTCCCATATTCATAGTTCAATAATTCATAATTCAATAATTCAGATTCATGGTTCAATAACCCAAATTCATAGTTCAATAAATAATAGTTCAATATCTCAAATTCATAGTTCGATAATTCAAAATCATGGTTCAATAAATCATAGTTCAGTAATTCAGATTCATGGTTCGATTTTCAATATTCATATTCAAAATGATATATTCCACTTCTATGGCCAGCAAATTAGAACCTCATTGACTGAGATCGATGGGCTAGCTAGTTCGATATGCCGTATCAACACCGACTCACCACAATATACCCTGTGGGTGGGTTTGATAAATCACAACCTGTTCGATAGTGACCAATCATAGAAGAGTGTTCTATTCAAAGCATCAAAATCATATCCAAAATCAATAATCATCAATAGCAGTTCAATTACTCAAATCAAAATTCTTTATTTGATGTTTAGTTAAAACAGTTCAACATTTGTGAGAAAATCACAAAACGTTTGAGTATCTTACAAACACATTTTCTTAAATCAAAGAAGACAATATAGTTGTCAATAAGTCATTCAAAACGTATACAGTATAACTGTTAAACAAATACTATAAACGAAAACGATTTCATATGTAGATATATCATAAAAGAGTTCAATATTTATATTTATGATGAAAGTTTCTACCTCAATATGGTATGAAACACTCACATATATTTGTATTACCATTATTTTTGTTTATTTGTTTATTTATTTATTTTTATTTTAATCCTTGCATTTTTTATATTCGTCAATTTTCGGTTTGGGTACCGGCTAACTCGGGTCGGTACCAACTAACTCAGGTCGGGATATTACAAAATGCTTTGCCACGAACACGACTTTGAATTTGTTCTTCAGAAATGATTTTTATTCCGTGAATTTTTTCTAAACTCGGAGACACAGTATAATCATCTATTAAAATGAAAATATTACTACTATGAAATAAAAATACAAGTTATGTGATTTGACAAATACAAAAAAAAAATTGATACTACACAATGATAAAACTTCATGAGAATTTATAGAGCAAAAAATTAAAACTTATTTTACTATTCTATCAAATCTATGTTATCATTTTTTTCCTGTTATATTTTTTACCGTTCTGTATACTATCTATCCATGCCTATTTTTTTACCGTTCTGTGAACCTATTCAATCCATGAGTTGCACATTTCACCATTCCATTCCATCACCACGCCATAGCCCTTCATCTGTCACGCAAAAACCCTCTCCAGTTTTCCATCAATCCATCCCTCATCTCTGCTTCTCTCCTTCTCTGTTTCTCATCTTCATCTGTACTTCTCTACTTCTCTGTTTCCTAATCTTCATCTATAGGTATTTCTTCATTTTCCCCCTATTTTTCAGAAACCCTTACCCGCTTCTTAACGCCTTCTTGAGCTTACTTTGCTATTACAGAATCATCAATTTCTAAGTGACAACATCCTCCTCCTTTTTTCGACCCCTTCGACAGCGCCTTTTCTTCACATCAACATTTCCCGACCCTGTTACTAGGTTTCTTCTCCATTTTTTGACCCCTTCGATGGCGCCTTTTCTTCACATCAACACTTTCTTTTGTTCACTTGAACTACTCCATTTTCTTCTCTAGTACTTTCCATAAATTTCTCTAATTCACCTCCAACACTCTTTCATTCACCTCCAACACCACCCCAACAAACCTACCAAACCCAACAACAATGACTGCAACTTCCAATTGTCTACAACGGAACGATTGGCACAGCAAGAGTTTTTCTCTCTCCGTCACCACCGTTCTTCACCAACCGTCTCTGCACGATCGTTCCCGCCATCACCGATTCCCGCTGGGTCTGTTTTCCTTTTCTTGATTTTCTTTCCATTTCTTTTCCTTTCATTTTCCATCTGAAGTGAGACTAGGTAGGAAAAAAAATAGTCGTTAGAAATTTGATGCTGTGAACTCTACACTGATTTGGGTTTGGATTTGAGTAAAAACTGATTTGGTATGGGTTTGAGTCTAGGGTTGGAGGGTGATTTTTTCGGATTTTGACTCAAATTTAAATTTGATATGGGTTTGAGTTACCATTGGAGATGCCCTTAAATTGATAATTTTCATAAGTTTTAATTATATATTTAAGGGTTTTTTTATATTTTAAAAAAATATAATAATAATTTTTTTTCCCTTCGAATATCTTCATTTTTAGTAAAGCTTGGAAAAGGGAGTCTAATCATTCAAGTTTTCTATCATAATCTTTAATTTTTCTTTATTGTAACAATTCAAACAAAAGAAACACATCATTTTGGACTGCTCCTAATGGTATAGAAATGGCGGCGTTTTGGAAAATTTAAATAAAAAATTATTTAAATAAATTTCTTCCAAAAAGATATATAATATATATATATATATATGACGGTTCAAGCCCGAACACGAAGTCAACCCGGTTCGGTACGGGGCGGTGGCTCGCGCATGTGTGGTGAACTAAGCATGTGCTAAGTTCTTCCCCTTCCACAAAACTTAGGTGCCCTTAAAGGCCCAAACCTTCCTTCAAGGTAAGTATATACTCTTTAAAAGCCTTGTACACATCCTATGTGAGATAAAAGCTTTTTACAAGCTTTAAGTTTTTGTTACCATTTTCAAGTGGTGATGTTTGAAGGCAATTTCTCATTCACTCCTTAATGGTTTTAAGCAACCCAATACATGATCTTAATTTCCTTACGGAGGAGAACATATTTCTTTGTGGACCCACCAAAATTAATGTGTAGGACCCACTTTAATTTTAGCACAAAGATAGCCAATTATTATGCTAAAAAAATTTATTTTTTCTAACAATCCCCTATATGAATAAACTTGACTCAAAGCAATGAAAATGATCTGCAATGTAGAGACCTGGAAAATGGGGAAATTTTTTTTTTTTAATTATTTAATTATTTGTTTATTTTAGTTTTATTCAAGTTAGATTATGGGAATTAGCTGGAAAAATAAGGCATTAACAGGGACCCACTGTCGGCAGAATAAATTTCCGGCTTTATCGGCATATTGTAATTTAATATTTTATAGAATAAAATATTAAACCGATACAGTGGAAATAATTATGATGCCGAGTCTTCATAGATTAATATTTTATGAAATAAAATATTAAAACGGCAATAAATAAAACACGTAAATATATTGGATTTTGTATATATATATATATATATATAGATATATAGAGAATATTATAACCAAGGAAGCTTCGAGGAAGCTGCTGGGGAGAAACGGGAGGAAATGAAAAATAGAAAGTCGTGCAACCGTGTGTGTGTGTGTGTGTCAGTGGGTGTACTGGAAGGAGTGATATTATATACATATAATATATAATTAGGTCTTGATTTAATTGAAAGGAGAGAAATGAAAGGGAAAGAAACCGTGGGCGTCCAAAAGGGGAGTGGTGGTTTCAGGCCAGAGAGAGAAAGAGAGAACGTCGGTGGGGAACCGATCGAGAAAGAAAAAGAGGCAAAGAAAGCAGCCGAAGCTGCTGGAACCTAAGAGAGAGAAGGGGGTTTGCTCAGAGAAATTGATAAAGGGAGAGATTGGAAGAAGAAGAAAGAGAACAGAAGAAGTTGCAGTACACAGCTATGGGTAGATTTGATCGGCAGTGGTGTCGAAGACGCGTACGGTGAGGATCGTGCCATCTAGTGCTTCCATTGTTGCTTCAACGGTTCGGTCGGTGGTGACAGCTGTTCCAGCAACAGCAGAAGAGGCGATCGTCAACGGTGTGGTATCGGGGGGCGTCGTTGATCAGACGATGGTAGGGGGCGATGGTTACGACTGAGAAAAAGAGAGATGGAGAGAGAACAAGCGGCGCCGTCATCGTGGGGCTGTATGGAGGAGGGAGAGCGTGGGGACAGGTCTGTTGTGACTGATCCATTGTGTTCGGCCATTACTGCACTGACAAGTTTGGCGACAACCGCAGCTCCGATCCCATGTCCGTTCGATGCTCCACTGACAACTTCGTGCTCTACTAAGACTACATTTGGGATGACCACGGCAACTGCTCCGTATCAGTTGGCCACGATTGGAACCCCAACGAGGATTCACATTCAAACGGCCTTGGCATAGAGATTAAGATAGAAGAGATTAGAAGAATTCGCACAGGATTAGATCCCAGATCTGAAGCGGTAAATTTGTTTATAACTGAGATTGGAAATTCAAATTTGAAATTGGGTTTGCTGCCAGACGATCTCAATTGCTTGCGCCACTAACAGTTTGCGATGATGGCACGTTGTGTGGGTGTTGGGTCTCTTTGTTTGGGCGGAGGATTTTGTTATGGCTTGGTGGATTTATGTGTCTGTTAAATTGTATAGTGGTGCAGTGAGAAAACGTGATGAGCTCGACATGAAGGTGGGATCTCGGGTTCAGTGCTCGGTCGCTGATTTGGATCTGCCGAGGCACCTCGATAGACCTCTGTGTAATCGCTTGAGGCTGCGCAAGCTGGTTAAATACAGCTGTATAAATCAGATTTTTTGGGGTGCAAGGAACAGCTCCAGGTTGCTGAAGTGTGGAGCAGAGCAGCTGTGTGAGCGACTGAAGCTCAAGATTTCTTGATCTTCTTCCTCTCTAACGCCTTAACCCAATCAGAGGCAGGTATATATATCTGATTCTTTGAATTTTTAATCTCTATTAGAATTATAATTTAGTCACAAAAGTAATCAGCTGTTGGGAAAATGAGAAATTAAGTGAGCCTGGTGCGGTTGGCTGGAATGCGCCATTGAATTAGAATAGAATTTAACTATTAACTTGGATATGGAACAGCCTTTTTATTTAAATGAAATTCTGTTATTAAATTTAATATAGTTTCCGATGTTGAGTGGTAGTTCAGATTTTAAATTGAATAGAGTCCCACTATTGGATGAAAAAAATTTGATGAGGAAAAGTTCTGGACAACAGCTATGTTAGGGACTGATCTTTAATTGTAATACACTTTATCAAGGGACATATCTATAGGTAAATACAATATTGATTTGGTGAAATCTTTATTAACCATTATATAATTAGTTAACTAAATCAGATAATGGTGAATTGACTGAGACCCAAATTAAGTGAATAAATAGTGTTTTATTTATGTCTCGGGCCTATTAAGATCAATGGTGAGGTCCGTTTTACAAGACGGGGTCCCGAGAATGAAAAGACCCGAAAGGTGCAAAATGACCGTTTTGCCTTTTGGTACGAACGTCCAAATTGAATCCCACGAAAGCCTAAGCTGACTTTGTTCGGCGTTCCGAATTCAATAGTAGAAGTTAATTGAATGGAAGAAATACCAATCATAAAAAGACATAAAATTTGATGAATAGCATAAATTCAAGTAGAAATAAACTGAGTTATGTTGCTTGATTTTAGGAACGTCGAGGGACAAAGAGGAGGCTGTCTAGACCTTCCAGTCAGATACAGTACAGAGACTACGTAGTGGACCACATCTTTCTAGGGTTGAGACATGCCCTAGTCAGGTATGGTATTTGCTAAGTAAGGAATAGGATTAAGTTTAGGAATGATTTGCATGTTGATTGCTCTATACATGTATTGATTTGATGATTAGGGAATCACGTAGAATATAACTGCTTGAAGAACCTAGAATTGATAATTTATGTACTCTGATATGTGCTTTGAATTGTTTTATAATTTGTTGCTATAGTGAAGATGGATCTTATTTCTAAGTTTGGATTATTATGTTTTGGCTTACATTCGTGTTGATGTATCATATGTTTGGGAAGGTGTGATAGTTTGATGCATTAGTGCTTTATGGAGTCATGTGTTTTTTTTTGTGAATTGTTGAGATTGGGAATGTGTAATCGAGCATGTGTTTAATTTGACTGTTCATGGCATACGGGCTTGTGGAAGAAGTTTTGAGATTCAGATGATATTGTTGCTTTAAATATGTTGCATTCTTTAAAGCATACTGCATGTGTTGGCAAGAAATGTTTTATTAAGATTGTGGCATTGCATGGTGGAATCATGGCATTTGGCATAGTGTGATTCATTGATGACATAGTGTGGGTGAGCACGAGGTGCTATGCATTATGAGGGTGTAGATCCTGTGGTGAAAAACCCAAATCGGCCATTGCATTGGTGCCTGCTACCCAACGGGAGCGATCCGTGAACAGGTGTTGGTTACTCGGCTACCCATCGGGAGCGATCCGTAAACCGAGACATGACATGCATGGTGTTGACATGACATGCATAGAGTGGACATGGATGTGGCATAGAGTTATGTGAGTATTTCATATGCATTGTCATGTGGCATAGAGTTGTGTGGGTGGTTCATGTGCATTGTCCTTACATTGCATGGACAATTGGATGGCATATGGATTCATTACCATTATGTGGTATGCATGATTCAGAAAGCATGCGGATTATTGTCGTTATATTGCATAGATGATGTGGAAGGCATGTAGATTGTTATTATTGCCATGCATAGATGATTTAGAAGGCATATAGAGATAAATGTACACTTGCACATGCCACGCCTTACATTTTGTTCCTTGCATTAGCATTGTATCATGCCAGCAGTTGAGCTGACCCATTCGTGGGCAACATTTTTCAGATGACACTCCAGGCACCTGAGACTTGAGGAAGTCTCACAGAGCGGAGGAGACCCGAACTTAGAAGGATATTTGGCCCGTGAGGCATGTATTATGATGTACGGGCTTAAGCCCAAAGACATGTATATATATATTGACTGAAGTGAACGTATGTACGTGTGTATTTATTTAATTGTCTTCGGTTGTATAAGTAGGCGATGTATATTTAATTTTGATAAAGTTGTGGCCATCGAGTGAGGATGGATTGTGATGTGTTTGTATATATATAATGTATTGTGATTATCAGGGGGAAAAAGGCTCGAAAAAACAGAGGAGGTTCTGCCGAAATTTTATGAAAAATTAAAGAACTCTTATCTAATTTGTCGTAAATTTGTAAATCAATTAATTACCTTTCATTTTATTTACTTTCTGTTCGTCAGTCGCACCTCGGGTTTCGGTCAGAAATTCGGGGCGTGACAAGCAATGCACCTGTGCGTCGCTAATACTTAGCGATGAACCGTTGACGTTTGTAATAGTACTATAATGAAAACGACACCGTATTAAGACCAATTAGCAATGCACAATAGACTTATTAGCGACGCACAGTGTGCATCGCTAATAGACCCATAAAATCCCCAAATCTGGATAAAAATTCACGATCCCTCTCTCTAGATCTCTCGCTCTCTCTCTCTCCTCTCTCTCTCTCTCTCTCTCTCTCTCTCTCTCTTCTCTCTCTCAACTCCTACAACAATACCACCGCCACCCGTTCACCGCGCCTCGGCCTCCACCGCCATCGCCACCCCCCTTCGCCGATCTCTCTGTCTAGATCTCTCGCTCTCTCTCTCTCTAGTTCTCTCTCTCAACTCCTACAATCGTACCACCGCCACCCGTTCGTCGCGCCGCCGCTTCCACCGCCTCCTAGTACCTTTTGATATGGCTTATTTCATATTTTCTTCTTTTTTTTATTTGGAAAATTATATTTGTATTGGATGGGTTGATTAAGTATGAAAAAAATGATACATACCATGAATATGTTTTTCAAGCATTCAAGTGTTATGAATCCAATAAAAAAATCATGTTTATTTTCTTCTCACAACACATGGCATATTTTTATTGGTAGATCTATAAAATATCTATGTAGCATGAGTCTGTCACCACTTGCAAGGATGCAAGTATCTTTGAACCATCCAAAATCTTCGTATGTTCGAGGAAAAGATGCACAAAAAAAAACAAAAAACAGAAGAATATTCTCTTGTTATTTTTCTTATTACTCCCCTGTTTATTGATTTGATTCCTTGTAAATTGTAGTGGATCATTTTAGATTTGGACTCTGCAATGATTATTAGATTCATGAATTTCCAATAAAGGTTAGATCTTGTCGGACTTTGCTACATTGTTGTTGTGGAATCTAATTTGGGTACTGTTTGTTTTGTGTTCAATAACTTTGTTTTAAAATTATTTATTCACCTAAGTGGAGGAATAAATAAATAAATAACTTTACCCTCAATCTATTCCCATTCCCCAATTAATTTTTAATCAATAAATTTAGAGGTTTGTAAAAAAAGGTAATCTTAATATTAATAACGTTCATCAAGGTTTTGAGAAATTCTCTAATTTTAACTGCAACATATATAAATAAATTTATTTGTTCATACGAAGAGAGATAGAATCAAATCTTATTAATTAAAATAAACTTATATATACATGTCTGAAAGGTGACTGTGTAAAGTTCCTTATCAATGCAATAGGTTGGAAAAACAATTTCATATAATCTGCTAGTAAGAATATTATTGCTATTCTGTTAACTTTCTCTGTATAGTATATATTAAATAAGATGTTTCCTTTTTGGGTAAGGAATATTAATAAAATGTTAATGAAAATGGCAAACTGATTTGAGTTGTCATGTATAAGATATGTTATATAAATAATATTATAATAGTGTTCTAATATAAAATATATGAATTAACTCTCTTATAAATAATATTTAATAAGTTAATAATTAATAAGTTTTTAAGAAATCTATTTGATTTTATGATAGATAATTAATAGTTCTTTTGTGTATTTTTCCCTATTAGATCTTTTTTTCCCCTTTCAATCATGGTAGTTGGTGTTGGGTATTCTTTAGTTTAAGCCACATGTTTTGAACTTATTTTATTTCATATTTTGGATGGTATGAATAGTTTTCCAATCATACAAAGATATGGAAGTAATTATCTTTTTTTGGCTATCCAAATAAATCTTTGTTAGAATACAAAATTGAGAATTGGAAAGTCATTTTATTTTTTGATAGTTATTTCATTTGGCTCTAATAATGACTCCCTTATTAGAGTTGCTCCAAGATCAAAGACAACAAATGAAAATTTAAGGAAAAAAAAATCCTTAAAAATGTTAGATTTGCAATAAATACCCCCCCCCCCCCCCCCGCGCAAAAAAAAATTTGTTAGATTTGCATTTAAAGGGACAATATATTACGTAACACTCTAGGAAAAAAAATATTTATCCCCTTTTGGCTTTGTTATTTATGGCTAAGCCGATCATTGAAAATTAAGTATTTAAAACCACTTTAAAACAAATGTGGAAAAAAAATAATTACAATTAATCAAAGTTTTAAGTATTTAGGAATGATATCTAATACTCTAGCTATTGTACTAATCTTTAAAAATCTCAAACAAATTAAGAAAAAGGCAAGAAACTTGGGATAATCTTAATTTGCAATTATTTTTTGTTCCCATGTATAATTGACCAAAAACCTTAAAATGTGGTTTTAGCCGGAAGAATTATCAATTTATCAAAGAATCAAGTAGCATTAACCATGTCTTGTCAAAATATTAACTACGTATGTCTTTGTCTCTCTGTGTAAGTGTGTAATAGAGATGAGTTGGTTATTTCTTGTATATTTTTTTGTTCAATTTCTTAAAAATTGAAGTATTTTTTTTAAGGCACTATTTTAGCATAGAAGTAAAAGAATAATAAAAAACTTTCAAGTTGACTAATGAATTTTTTATTTGTTTAGTCCGCTTATCTACTAGTTGAATTGAATTGAAAATCAAATTTTAAAAGAATATGAATGAATGAATGAAGTTGAGATGAAAGGAAGGAAGGTACCCACTTGGGTTTTATATTAATTTAGTTGCTTTTGTGAGGGGTCAAATTGATGTAGTCGCTTCCTTGTTTTTAGCTTTTAGTTTTCATCGTTGTCACTCGATAGTATTATAGTGGCCATTCAATCACATCAATGTGATTGAATACTGTCAAACATGCTGACTTAGTAGTATACGTTATTAGTAAGTTTGTTTTGATATTGGAATATAATTACCCATTTCTCTAAGAAAGTACAAGCATAAATTAGTGTTGATTCCATGAATCAACCCTTTTTATAATTAAATGATTAAGAAACCAATTATGTAATTGCATTCATGTAAACCTAGTCCCGTTCGGGAGTCATTTTCATCACTTGTGAATCTTGTTGTGAAATTTATTCGTGATTGGGCTCGTGTGTATGAAAATCGATTCTTGAATTGTCCAAAAAGGACAGTGCGGGAATGCATAAATCTGCATTGCAATCAATAGCGCATATGCTTGAATATTTTATTATGATAAAATTTCAGCACAGTCTCCTATTGTTCTCTGGGTATATATTTAGGCGTGTTAATGTCTATCTCGTATATTTGGAGAACTATGGAGAGATGCTGCCAAAATTTTGTCCAAGTGGAATCAAGCATTTGATTTGCTGCTGATTGCAATGTAGATTGTGCATTCACAAATGGGATAGGACCACCTTACCCTTTAGAGAGAAGTTGGAGGTGATAGGATTCATGTTTCATATTTATAACGAGTATCATTTTTTGTTTGTATTAGGTAGACGAAAATGGATAAGAGTTGGATGGACTTGAGGCGCAGGCATTTGCCAGGGTATGTGAAGGGGACCAAAGATTTTATTGAGTTTGTTCGTGCATCTGCAGATGGGAGAAATATGATAAGATGTCCATATAGGAGGTGCAATAATAGGGATTATATACACATAGATAAGGCTAAAGAGCACCTACTTGAACACGGGATGGACAAGAGGTATACGTGTTGGAAATTTCACGGGGAACGCCGTGACGTACGAGTGGTATTTGAGGATAAAGAAAAAGATGACGATGATGACTTTGGTGATAATTTTGGGGTTGGTTACGAAGGTTTACCACAAATGCTGGCAGACTTGCAGGGTGCTACAACTGGGCCGAGTAGTCACAGGAGTGACACGGGACAATCAAAAGCGTTTGAGTTGTTGTTGAGGGAAGCAAGGCAGCCGTTATATTCGAGTTGTGATAAGTTTTTGAAACTAGACTTTCTCGTGAAACTCCTTCATATTAAAACCATTAACCGATGGAGTAACAAATCATTTAATATGATCATTGAATTGATTAAAGTAGCACTTCCTACTGGGGAGACCCTTCCAAAATCATATTATGAGGCGAAAAGCATATTAAGAGATTTGGGCCTCGGGTATATTCCCATACATGCTTGCAAAAATGATTGCATGTTATTTTGGAAAGAGACTGAACAATGTAAGGAGTGTACAGTGTGCCGCGAAACCAAGTACAAGCTGGATGAAGGAAAGAGCAAGGCAATTTCGTAGAAGGTGCTGAGATATTTTCTGTCATGCCCCAAATTCCAGCGAACCCGAGGCGTGAGTAACGAGACAAAAAGAAATAAAATAATAAAGAAATGAAAGATAATATAACATTCTCATACATTCCGTACACTGTTCTGATACATATATAAAGTCTGGTCCATTGGTTCACAATATTCAAAATGAAATACAGTCCCGGGCTCATGCCCTTACATAATAACAAAAGCGCCCATCGGGCCCAATATAACCCTCAATCAGACCGTCTCTATATCCCGTACAGCTGGAACATCATCTGAAATGTTTGCCCCACTAAAGGGGTCAGCTCAACATGCTGGTACAATATAATGCTAATGCAAGAAACAAAACTAAGATCGTGGCATGTGCAAGTGTACAGTTATTTCTATATGGCATTCGATATCATGATGACAGTATATGACCAGTATATAATATATGTACTGTATGCGTGACACACCCATGCAACTCTATGCCACCCATGTCTCATGATACGGTCATTCTCCGCTGGCATGAGTACCGCCGCGTATGTCTCGCTTCACGGTCCGGAATCCGTCAGGCTTGCGAGTACCTATTAGCCGATTTTGGGTTTTTCACCACAGGATCTGCACCCTCATAATGCAAAGCACCAAGTGCTTACCCACGCCATGTCCAAAGAATTTCACTATGCCAATATGCTCTGATCTCATCATGTCATGATGCATCTTATTCATACATAAAGCATGCCTTCAAGTACACAATTCATAATATCAACAGTTCTTCAAGCATATTATTCACACACTACACTAACACATACAGTATACCCATAATCATCATACAACTCAACATGATAGCACGTAGCACATAAACATGTGAACACTCAAGCAAACATGTGAACAATTAATGCAGCAAAGCAAGTATTCCTAATCTCAATTCTATTTCTTACTTAGCACAATATATCGTACCTGGTAATCGATCTCAAACTGGAAAAGTATACTCGTAGTCAAGTGAAACCACCGTAAGAACACTGAAGGTCAGATCACCTTCTCTTTGCCTTTCCATGTCCCTAAAATTCATAACATGAAACTCAGTTTAATCGTCACTTGAATTATGCTATTCATCAAATTTTACGTCTTTATCTTATAAACTTCTACTTTGCTAAATTAAACTCTACTGTTGAATCCGGGACGTTGAAGAAAATGAGTTTAGGCTTTCATAGAATTCAATTCGGGCACCTGGGTTAAAAAGGGCAAAACAGTCATTTTGCACTTTACACGGGTCCTTACATTTCGTGATCTCTTCTCACAAATCGGACTCTACGGTTGAGTCCGGAATGCTCGAGATAATAAAGTTTCACTATTTGTTTACCTAATTCGGAGTTCATTTGATTGTATTTCAATTCAGGGGTATTTTGGTAATTTTATACGTTGCTATGTGTCTTTTATTTTTTGGGACCCCGTCTCGTAAAACGGACCTCACCATTGGTCTCAGAATGGCTTAGATAGTCAAAATACACTAATGACTTGTCCCATTTGGACTCCGGAATATATTTGAATATTTAATTAATTAAATTAATTTAATTAAATAATTAAATAATTAATTTAATTAATATTTGATTAATAATTTAATCAGGTGGGTAAAAGTGAAATTTCCAACAGTTGGGGGGGTCAATTTGTAATTTCCGAAAGTTCAGGGTTAAGGTTCAAATTCTAAAAGGTTCAAATTCTAAAAGGTTCAAATTCCAAAAGGTTCAAATTGAAACTAGTTTAATTTGTTATTCTTAATCAGGTTAACCAAACAGGGCTTATCCAGAACAGGGATAGGATATCCCTGTTCCTATTTTAATTTAAAAGTTTTTAATTTCTTATCTCTGTAACCAAACGCCCCAATTTGGTTTTTAATTTAAAACCAGTGAGCGACACGTGGCAGGGGCGGTTCACACCCGCCTGAACAGGACCCGACCCGACCCGGTCACCCCACCTTCTTCCCCGACTTTCCGGCGAAGCAGCAGTAGGGTTCCGGCGCCTTCTCCGGCGCCGGCGACCGATCTCCGGCGACTTTTCCAAGGTTTCAAAATGTCATTTTCTCCCATTTTCCCCCTAGATTCCCTTTCCACCGTTAGTTTTTGATTTGCCCCTTTGGTTTTTCACGAAATAGAGGGTCAAACCCTCGGTCAACATTCCGGCAGATTCTATTTCCTCATTTCTTGATAGTTTGGTCACGGTTTTTCTACCATTTTTCATTCCAAATGACTTCTGCATCTCCTAGGTTCTATTTCCTATCATCTAAAGTAAGTTTCACACATAAAATCACAAGACCCATCTCTTAAAACCGTGACCTGCAACTGGGGAGTTCTCCCTCTCCCCTTAACCATTTTAACTAGTTCTTCTTGCTTTATTTTCCATTTCATTCCCTCTACAAGTCCCTACAATTAAATTAAAATAACATGCTAAAAAATGAAAGATCAAGGCTGAGTCACTCACCAAACTATCGGATTCTCCTCCTTGGTGCAGTTGCCTCCCCTCTTGATCCCACTTTCTGTTTCAAGCCACTGAGCTTCAGTATCCCCTTCTGCCTCAGTCCTCTTCCTTTCTTTTCTGATTTCTTCTCTAAACAGACACCTCACATACACACACACGGATGCACATATATTTCCCTCTCTCTCTCTCTCTCTCTCTCTCCAAGACCAACCTTACTGCATCAGAACTGCCCCTCCCATGCTCTGAATTCTCCTTCTACACTCCACCAACCACTGCCTGCTACACCACTCCTCTTTGAGTGTATTACACTCAACACATGCACCCACACGGCACACACACACACACTGTTTTACACACACATACATATATATATATACATATATATTTACACATTTAATACACACTCACATGTATACACATATACACAATAAAAAAAAATTTAAATTATATGTATATATATATACACATATATACATACATCCATCATAATAATACTAATAACAATAATAATAATAATATTAATAAAAATAATAATAACAACTTGAGAATTTTATTTATTTAAAAAAAAAAATTTCAGGTTGTTACATTTTCCCTTAAAACCTAGACTACAAAGGTTGTACATGTCACAAAAGACGACAGAAGATATGCGATGGCATAAAGAGAAGCGTGTTGCTGAGGAAACTATATGTAGGCATCCGACAGATTCTCAAACTTGGGCTGAGTTTGATACAAATCACGAATGGTTTGCAAATGAGGCACGTAACGTACGACTTGGGCTGGTTAGCGACGGTTTTAATCTGTTGGGTGACATAAGTAATGCCTACAGCATGTGGCCGGTGTTGCTTGTGCCGTATAACTTGCCACCGTGAAAATGTATGAAAAAAACCATTTATCTTCACGTTGTTTCTTATTCTATGACTGAAGTCTCCTATTAATGAAATTGATGTGTACTAGCGTCCTTTAGTGGATGAGTTAAAGGAATTGTGGGAGGTGGGAGTGGAGGCATACGAAATCTCTAAGAATGAGACATTTCAATTGCATGCAGCATTACCGTGGACCATAAATGACTTTCCAGCATACAAGAACTTGTTTGGGTGGAGCACTAGGGGTATCTGGCATGTCCGGTTTGCAATAAGGATGCATGTTCCCTAAATTTGTCCAATGGAAAGAAGATATGCTACATGTGTCATCGTCGTTTTCTACCGCCATCACATGGCTGGCGAAATCGGCAGAAACATCTGTTTGATGAAAAAATTGAGCGCAGATTGTTACCTCTATTGTTGTTTGGCAAAGACGTGTTAGCTCAAGTGACACTCATCCAACCAGTGAGGTTTGGGAAGATACTAGGTACTAAGAAGAGGAAACGTACTAATGTGGAGTTAAATTGGATGAAGAAGAGTATATTTTTTGATTTTCCGTACTGGGAGACCCTTAAGTTGAGGCACAATTTGGATGTTATGCACATCGAGAAGACCATTTGTGATAATGTGCTGGGAACTTTAATTCGAGGGATGCAACGTTCATTAATGATGATGATGACAAGGAAAGGGATTTTGAGGATGAGACATTGTTAGAGTATTGTACCAAGAATGAAGAAAAATTCAAGTTCAGATGATGATACAAACTCAGATGAATAATTGTAATAGGTGTTACATGTGTTAGGATCAAGTGTAATGGATTTTCAATTTTATGTTGTAATGGATTGTCAATTTTATGATGTAATGGATATTCAATTTTATGATGTAATGGATTTTAATTTTTATGATGTAATGGAATTTACTTTTAAACTTTCTTTTTAGATATGGTTGGACCAGGCTCACGCAGACACACAGCCTCGGCGGACCCATCGACCCCTTCCCATTCTTTTATAGGGTCGACCAATCCTGCCATTGATGGTATGCATAGTTCTACTTTGTATTAATGATTATATAAATATGGTACTAATTGTTTCTATTTTATTTTTTCTAAAGTTTCAGCCACCACATTAGACGAGGGCGCGGTAGGTCGAAGAATCGGAGTTTGCAGGCTCAGATAGAGGCAACAGGGGGCTCGCGATTTTGGATTGAGCTACTTGAGGGCTTGCTGAAGCCTATTAGTGGGTGGGCACAACAGTTCACCACAGAGGTCGGCATCATTTGTCGACTACGCGCCCTACTCCATATTAGTGATTGGAGTCTCGTCACTGAGGAGGAGCGACGAGATATTCATACGCGTATCTTGGTATGTCTTTTATTATTGGGTTGAACTAAATTTTAACATATCTAATGCTGTAATGTTTTGACAATGACATGCTTTACAGGAGAAGTTTGACATCAATCTCCATCTGCCTCACACAGCGAAGGTAGTGGACCGTTACCTAGGAGTCCGTTTCAAGGACTATCGACACTGGTTCCACATACATTATGAGGCAGAGGTGGCAACCGGTAGAGAGCCCCATGACAAACCCAACAGGGGGGTCACGATGGAGGATTGGATGTTACTGTGTGACCGATTTGCTAGGGATGCATTCTAGGTAAAAATTGTCAAAATTACTTTTGTTGTCTGATAAATCATTATCATTTATACTAACCTTCTTTGTTTTGGCCAAGTGTAGGAACTGAGCAGGAAAAATAGCGAGAGCAGAAGCAAGCAAAAGGTGACCCACTGTGGTGAATCACGTTCTTTTGTATAGTATAGGCATGATATGGTAAGTTAATAAATGTATCAAGTTCTTATTGTATAATCTATTCATGAAATCAATCTTCACAATCTACTATTTATTTGCTCCAGCGAGACTAGGAGACCGGTGCACCACCCAGCCCTATTGATTTGTGGCATAAGATGCACTACAACCCCGAGAAGGGTTGGACTGGTCCTAAAGCACAGTGGCTTTATGTTAGTTTTTATATAACTTGACACAGTATTACTAATTTAATATTAATCTAAAGTTATAAAAGTAGTAACATATATTTATATTTTTATAAGAGGAGATGGTCCAGCTGCACGCTCAGCCGACAGCTCAGGGTCAGGATTCGCCTTTCAATTATCAGATACGGGAGATTGTTCTGGGCAAGAGACGCGACTATGTACGTGGCTTAGGGACTGGGATGGTGCTGATGACATCGTCCTCTACAATCGAGAGTGATGCTAGGGCACACATAGCCACTGAGGTAGTTCAATAAAAGAATGCAGAGCTGCAGTAGAAGGTGAAGGCGCTCGAGGAGCGATATTCCCAGCTAGAGGCTGTAATGACCTGAAAAAAAAAAAAACAATTTTTTAGAATAAATAATTTTTTTTGTTATTATTATTATCATTGTTATCATCATCATTATTATTATTATTATTATTATTATTATTATTATTATTATTATTATTATAGGTTGTGTATGTATATATATATATATATGTGTGTGTGTATATTTATATGTATAAATATATATATAACAGATTGTGTATGTTGTGCACGGTTGAGTGTGTGTGTGTAGGTTGAGTGTAAAACACTCAAAGAAGCATGGAGGGGGGTGGTATATGTAAGAGAGTGGGTGAATAGGTAGTGTGTTTGAGTGTGACCTGTATATATGTATATGTTAAGGGAGTTGAGGGGTGCAGACCAAGCCGTAGGAAAAGAGAGAGAGAGAGAGAGTATGTTTGGTGTATATGTATGTGTGTTCGTTGGGTGAGGAAAAGAGACAGAAAGAAAGAGAGAGAGAAGTCTAGAAAGTCGGAACAAAAGGGAAGAGGGAGAGGCCTACACCAGATGGAAAAACCAAAAAAATTGGTGAGTTAGTTTGAATTTTATTTTCAATTTCAGAGCATGATAATTAAATTTGATTTTTGGGTTTTGTAGTACCTGAAATGTAGATCATTTTGCAAAAAGAATGACGTGATTTAGTGAAGAGACTTGGTAGAAAAATAGGATTACAAGTAGTGGGAATAATCGGGGTTTTTAAGATTTTATGTATGAAACTTGGTTTAAAAGGGATAAAATTAATCATATGAAGTGCAGAAAGCTTTTAGGAGCGGAAGGGAGTCAAAACCGTTAAAAACCAAGCCTGAAATCATGAAAACACAGTTGGCTGGAGCTACGGTTAGAAATGGAATCTAGGGAAAAAATGGGCTAGAACTGCATTTTAAAAACATAAAAAATCCACTGGAATAGTGTCACCGGCGTCAGAGAAGACGCCGGAACCCTACCGAAAAATTGGGGAAAAAGGGGCACTGTTCCGGGTCTGGTTCGGGTTCGGGTTGGGTCAAGACCAACCCGCCCCTCCACGTGTCAGCCATGTGTTTTAAATTTAAAATGAGATTGGGAGCATTTGGTTACAGGGTTAAGAAATTAAAATTAGAATTAAATTGAGAATAGAGATATCCTATCCCTGTTTGGGGCTTAGCCACTGTTTGGCTATCCAAGGGTGGAATAGGGACCTTTAGAAATTACAATTTAGCCCCAGTACTTTTTGAAATTCAATTTGGCCCCCTAGAACTTTCAAAAATTCTACTTTGACCCCAGAACTTTTAAATAATTATGTTTTGACCCCCCTGAATAAAATATTAATTTAATTAATTAAATTATTTAAATATTACAAAATGGTCCGGAATCCAAATGGGACAAGTCATTAGTGTATTTTGACTATCTCGACCATTCTGAGACCAATGGTGGGGTTCGTTTTGCAAGACGGGGTCCCAAAAAATAAAAGACCCGTAATAAGATTAAAAATTACCAAAATGCTCATGAGTTAAAACGTAGTCAAACGAACTCCGATTTAAGTAAAAAAATAGTGAAAATTTATTATCCCAACCATTTCGGACTCAACCGTGGGGTCCAATTTGTGAAAAGAGGTCTTGGCATGTAAGGACCCATAAAAAGTATAAAATAACCATTTTGCCGTTTTTAGCTCGGATGTCCGAATTAAATTTCGCGAAAGCCTAAACCTATTTTCTTCGATGTTCCGGACTCAACAGTAGAGTTTAATTTGACAAAATAGAAACTCATAAAATAAAGACATAAAATTTGATGAATAGCATAATTCAAGTAACAAATGAACTGAGTTATATTTTATGATTTAGGGACACCGAAAGGCAAGGAGAAGGTGGTCTAACCTTCTGCATTCTTATTACTAGTTCCACTACACTACGAGTGCACCTTCTTGGGTTGAGACTGAACCATCAGGTATGATATATTGTGCTAAGTAAGAAATATAATTAAGTTTACGAATAATTTTCATGTTGACTTGATAATTCATATATTTGTTTGATTGCTTATATGCTTATGTGTTTCCTGTTATCTTTTTGAAAGTTGGTGATGAATATGGATCATGACTATATGAATATCACATGTGTTAGCATAATGTGTGGATTATATTCTTGGAGAATTGTTGAGATTATGAAATATGTGATTTAAAGCATGTTTCATGTGTGGATGTGATGCCTTATTGAGATTATATTATGGCATGATAGAATCAGAGCATATTGGCATAGTGTGATTCCTTGGACATGGTGTGAGTTGAGCACGTGGTGCTGTGCATTATGAGGGTCTAGATCCTGTGGTGAAAAACTCAAAATTGGCCATTAGGTACTCCCATTCCTGTCGGGTTCCGGATCGTGAAGCGAGACATATGGTGGTACTCGCAGGCCAGCGGGGAAGGTCCATAAAGCGAGATATGGGTGTGGCATAGAGTTGCATGGGTGCGTCATGCATATTGTTCATATACTGCATTGATGATATTAAATACCATGTAGATATAAATGTACACTTACAAATGCCACGCCTTAATTTTGTTTCTTGCATTAGCATTATATTATACCAGCAGTTGAACTGACTCATTCGTGGGATACCATTATAGATGACACTTTGGCTACGCGAGACTTAGAGATGCTTTAATTGAAAACTATATTTGGCCCGTGGGGCGTATTTTGATGTTGTACAAGGGCATAAGCCCTAGACTATTTCATGTCATTTATATGTTATGAGGTAACATGCAAGACTTTATAAATTGTATCAGAACAGGGATTGGATTAGTGTATGGAATGCATGTGATTGTCCTTGATTGTCCTCTATTTCCTTATTGTTTTATTTTCTTTTAGCTTCGTCCCTTAGGCCTCGGGTTCGTGGAAATTCAGGGCGTGACAGAGGCTCTTGTGCAGACGATGTTCAGCCAGCAGTGTGGCACTGTTCAACCTTGGTAAGTTTTTAAAATTATATACTTTGGTGGATTTATTATTTATAAAAAATTTTGCGTAAAAATAAAAAAAATATAGTTGCACAAACTTATTTAATTTCATCGGTTCGAATGACCGTTAAAAACTTTTGTAAGTTTATGCTCCGAAAGGGTCCATTTTTGGGTTTTGACAGACCAAAACATCAGATATCAGTGTAACTACCATGAAACCCATTATACACCTCCCAAATAATAAAATAGATTTGCACAAACTTACGGCACTCGGTTCGGATCACCGGTTTGAAACTTATGCAAGTTTCTGCTCCAAAAAGGCCCATTTTTGGGTTTTGATGGACCAAAACACTGGATATCGACCTAACTACCATGAAACCCCATCACACACCTCACAAATGATAAAATATACTTGCACGAACTTACGACACTCGGTTCGGATCACTGATTTGAAACTTATGCAAGTTTCTGCTCCAAAAAAGGCCCATTTTCAGATTTTGACGGACCAAAAAATTGGATATCAGCCTAACTACCACAAAACCCCATCACACACCTCACGAATGATAAAATAGATATGCACGAACTTACGACACTTGGTTCAGATTATCAGTTTGAAACTTATGCAAGTTTTTGCTCTAAAAAGGCCTATTTCGGGTTTTGAAGGACCAAAACACTAGATATCGGCCTAAGTACCATGAAACCCCATCACACATATCAAAAATGATAAAATATACTTACACGAACTTAAGGCACTCGGTTCGGATCACCGGTTTGAAACTTATGCAAGGTTTTGCTCCAAAAAGGCCCATTTTTGGGTTTTGACTGACCAAAACACTGAATATGGACCTAACTACCATGAAACCCCATCACACACCTCAAAAATGATAAAATAGACTTGTTTGAACTTACGACACTTGGTTCGGATCACTGGTTTGAAACTTATGCAAGTTTTTGCTCCAAAAAGGTCCATTTTTGGGTTTTCACAGACCAAAATACCGGATATCGGCCTAAATATCACAAAACCCCAACACACATCTCAAAAATGATAAAATAGACTTTCACAAACTTACGACACTCGGTTCGGATAACTAGTTTGAAACTTATGCAAGTTTTTGCTCTAAAAGGCCCATTTTCGGGTTTTGACAGACCAAAACACTGGATATCGGACTAACTACCACAAAACCCCATTACCCACCTCACAAATGATAAAATATACTTGCATGAACTTATGACACTCGGTTTGGATCATTAGTTTGAAATTTATGAAAGTTTCTACTTCAAAAAGGTCCATTTTCGGGTTTTGAAAGACCAAAACACCGGATGTCACGCCCCGAATTCTGACCGAACCCGAGGCGCGACTGACGAGACAGGAAATAAAATAAATAAAAGGACAAGGTATATAAATCTACTAAATATGCATTCATTCCCATCACTACACAAAATAACATAAGATACATCGTTCAGGAGTCATTCGGGCTTAAGCCCTTACATTTCAATATACAAGTCTCATGGACAAAAATATAACAAGTGTTTCCCCCTATCAAAGCATCACTGGGTCTCAAGCAGCTGGAGGGTCCTCATCTGAAAAATGTTGCCCACGAATGGGTCAGCTCAACTGCTGGTATGATGAAGTGCTAATGCCAGAAATAAAGCTAAGGCGTGGCATGTGCAAAGTATATATTTATTTCTAAATGACATTCAAGCATCGTAGTAATATATATGAATAGTATGCGTGACACACCCATGCACAACTCTATGCCACACCCATGTCTCGTTTACGGGTACTCCCCGATGGCTACGGAGTATCAATGCAATGGCCAATTTTGGATTTTTCACTACAGGATCTACACCCTCATAATGCAAAGCACCACGTGCTTACCCACGCCATGTTCTCAAGGAATTCATCATATGCCAATATGCCAATGCAATCTCAATGAATGTGGATCTCAATAATATAACATGCTCTGACAATAATAAATAATTTACCAGTCAGTTTCATATACATGCATATCTCATGTGTTCGTACATCATGATTCATGTTCTTCACTTTATTAAACTTACAAGTAACACATAACATGTGAACAGCCAATTTCAAATAATCAGGTAAACACATTACAAATAAACACATACAGCATCCCAGTCATTCACAAATATTCCTAACTTAACTTCATTTCTAACACTAGCAAAACACCATACCTGAAGGGTCAGTCACAACCCTAAGAAGAACGTGCACGGTATGTAACTGCACTGGTCAATGAAGATGCAAGAGATCAGATATCCCTCTCCTGTCCTGTAAGTGTCCCTAAAAACATAAATTACAACTCAGTCTATTGTCATTTGAATTTATGCTATTCATCAAATTTTATGTCTTTAATTCATAGGTTTCTATTCTGCTAAATTAAACTTTACCATTGGTTCTAGGACGTTGAAGAAAATAAGTTTAGGCTTTCGTAGACTTCGGTTTGGACATCTGGGTTCAAAAGGGCAAAACAGTCATTTTGCACTTTACACGTGTCCTTACATTTTGTGACCTCTTTTCACAAATCAGACTCCACGGTTGAGTCCGGAATGCTCGAGATAATAAATTTTCACTATTTGTTTACTTAATTCTGAGTTCGTTTGACTGTACTTTAATCCAGGGGCATTTTGGTAATTTTAAAGGTTTCTACGGGTCTTTTATTTTTCAGGGCCCCATCTCATAAAACGGATCCTACCATTGGTCTCAGAATGGTTGGGATAGTCAAAATACACTAATGACTTGTCCCATTTGGACTCCGGGATATTTTTGAATATTTAATTAATTAAATTAATTAAATTAAATAATTAATTAATTAATTTAATTAATATTTTATTAATAATTTAATCAGGTGGGTCAAAGTGTAATTTCCAACAGTTGGGGGGTCAGTTTGTAATTTCTGAAAGTTCTGGGTCAAAGATCAATTTCTAAAAGGTTCAAGGTCAATTTGTAATTAATTAAATTTACTATTCTAAATCAGGTTAACCAAACAGGGACTTATCTAGAACAGGGATAGGATATCCCTGTTCCTATTCCAATTTAAATCTTTTTAATTTCTTATACTTGCAACCAAACGGACCCAATCCCATTTTAACTTAAAACATCAACGCGACACGTGGCAGGGGCGGTTCAGCCCCGCCCGAACCGAACCTGACCCGGACCCGGAACCCGACCCGGTCACCCCCCTTCTTCCCCGATTTTCCAGCAAAGTAGCAGTAGGGTTCCGGCGCCTTCTCCGGCGCCGGCGACCGATCTCCGGCGAGTTTTTCAAGTTTTAAAAATGTGATTCTCTCCCCCTTTTCACGTAGATCTCATCCCCAACCTCCATTTCCCTCAAAACCTTCCCCATCTTCTCGAAATAGAGGGTCAAACCCTCGGTCAACTCTCCGGCCAACTCGTTCTCTCCATTTTTGGTAACCATTTTCCCTCTGTTTTGACCCCGGTTTCCTTCTATTTGATTTCTGCACTGAAGGGGATTAGTTCCCCATGGTTTGTTTTGGTTTCTAACGCACGAAACACAGGGACAGCCCATCATCGCCCTAACCTGCAACTGTCGATATTTCCATGGTCTCTTGACCATTTTGGTTCATTTAAATTGCTAAATGTTCCTGTTCTTCCCTACTATTCAACCATGTAAGTGGTTTTGAACTTCCATGAGTATTCACAAAAAAATTATTTTCTCTTAGGTTTCGGGTCCATGGAGATCCTAGGGTTCCTTGTACCAAAAGCTATGCTTTCTCCTCATTCTATTCTATCTTTCAACATACTCCACATGCATACAATTATCAGAATCTAAAACATTTTGTATTGACAGAAAGTTTAGAGAGAGAATTGTTTTACCTTCTTGGTTTCTCTCTCTAGCCGACCTCCCTTTCTCTCTCCTGCTTCACCTCTGGTTCAAGCTCCTTGTTCTCCCTCTTTCTCTCAGTTTCTCCTTCTTCTTTTCCTCTCTTTACTTTCCTTTCCCACTCAGCCGTGCACACAATGTATATATGACACACACACACAGCCTCCTCTCTCTCTTCTCTCTCTCTCTCTCTCTCTCTCTCTCTCTCTCTCTCTCTCTCTCTCTAAGACCAACCTAACCATCTGACCAGACCTGCACCTCCCATGCCCTGAATTCCCACTTCCACACACAACCACAAGCCTTCCCCTTTTGAGTGTGTAACACTCAACACATACACACACACACGGCACACACACACACTGTTTTATACATATACATATATATACACCCATTTGCACACACAAAAATCAGATTATGTATAGATATATATATATATATACACATATAATTATACACACATACATATAACATTCATCCATCATAATAATAATAATAATAATAATAATTAATATTAACAAAGAAAAAAAAAATTTCCATGTCATAACACCAGATATCGGCCTAACTACCACGAAACCCCATCACACACCTCACAAATGATAAAATAGACTTTCACGAAATTACGGCACTCAGTTCGGATCATCGGTTTGAAACTTATGCAAGTTTTTGCTCCAAAAAGGCAAATTTTTGGGTTTTGACGGACCAAAACACCGGATATCGGCCTAACTACCATGAAACCCCATCAAACACCTCAAAAATGATAAAATAGACTTGCACGAACTTACGGCACTTGGTTTGTATCACCAGTTTGAAACTTATGCAAGTTTCTACTCCAAAAAAGGGCCCATTTTCTGGTTTTGATGGACCAAAACACCGGATATCGGACTAACTACCACAAAAACCCATCACACACTCAAAAATGATAAAATAGACTTGCATGGACTTAGGGCACTCGGTTCGGATTAACGGTTTGAAACTTATGCAAATTTTTTCTCCGAAAATGCGAGTTTTGGGGTTTTCACGGACCAAAATACTGGATATCCACCTAACTATCTCAATACCCCATCACACACCTCACAAATGATAAAATAGGCTACCAAAAACTTAGGGCAATTAGTTCGGATTAGTGGTTTGAAACTTATGCTACTTTATGTTGTTTTTACTATTTATGCATGAAAAAAAAATAATATATTCATTTTCATATATATTTAATAAGTGTTCTAATATATATCATTTGATCTTTATTTTAGATTGATCAGGATTATTGTGCCGGGGTCTTTAGGTTTTGTATCGGGATTGACTATTTTTATCTACTTTTTTTTTCATCGACATTTGTAGTTATATTTTTTTAGACAATTTTTTATTTTTGTATTTATTCTAAAATTGCACTTTTACAAATGTAACTAATTAATTAGTATAATATATATATATATATATATATGAATGTATTTTTCTTTTTGAATATATATTCATTTCAGAATGTTTGGATTTTACTGTATATCAAGATGACTGATACAGGTTCAATCAGGAATAAAACAAATAATGTAGGAAAAAAAATTAAACTTTTACTGATGCACAAAATGCGTCACTAAAAACTAAGAAATCAATTTATAGCGACGCTTCAAATTCGTCACTAAAGAGTGGCATTTGCGACGCACATAGTGAGCTTCGCTGAAAGATAACATTTGCAACGCACAGAGTGAGCGTCGCTAAAAGATACCATTAGTGATGTACACCAAGTGTCGCTAATAGTAGTCTTAAGCGACGCACATTGCGATCGTGGATAGTATTTGCGGCGCACCATCAAAATTGTTAGCGACACACAGTGAGTGTCGCTAATAGTTACCTTTAGCGACACAAAGGGATGTGTGTGTCACTAATACTATTAGCGACGCAACTATTTGTGACGTTTTTAGCGACGCACAAAGTCTCTTTAGCGAAGCGTTTTTTCATTATTAGCGACGCACCTTTTCCTATAGTGACATGTGTACTAGAATATCAATTAAATAAGTTCATCTAATCACAACATACATTCACTAGCATAATAATATAATAGGTCTTGATTGATGACTTTACCACACCATGCCACAATGGGAGTGGGTATTTGGGTTTCACAATTAATGGGGATCAATATTATACAATAATGATAGAATAAACAATTATCTATATGATAATTAATTCATAAATGATCCATACATAATATAATTGTTCCTAATTTTCAGAGTCCTTCCATGAATTTTTCACATTTAAAATAATTTTTTTAAAACTTTTAATTAATTTTTGGAAGAAAAAACTAATTTTTAAAACCCCAAAAATATCAAAAATAGGTAAAAAAAAATTAACCAAAAAAAAATTTGGAGCCTCAACAGTATACTAAATACTGATATGTAAATTTAATCACAAATATAACTCTTTAAAATTTTTGAAAAAAATATTTAAACACATTTTTTATACTTTTTGTAATAAAAATTAATTTAGATGAATTTTTGAAAGCTAAAAAATTACAAAAAATGGGGTAAAAAATTCAGTGAGTGAGGTACACTCTCTGGATGTGTCAAAAAATAGGTCCTGGAAGATGATGCACGCATTCTCACGTGCCCCGCCTAGATTGGGGTTGCATTTTTTTACAATTCATCTTCTCCAAAAATAAGGTTTGGTCTCACTCATTTTTCGACGAAAAATTGTGTTCCATATATCATTGAAAAGCTCTCGCAACAAGGAACAATTCGATATAAATTTCATGCATAATAATTAAGGTTTTACAGATCATATTAAAACCCAAAAATTTATATTAAAATTATGTTTTCTTGAAAAACATAGAACTTTAAACTCAGATCTCTCACAGAATTGACAGTGGATTGTCATGAAATTTTAAAGGTTATATACTAGATTTATACAAAACACATCCACCCTGGTAGATAGTTCAAAAGATGTTCTTATAGTAAGCTTTTAAAAATCAACGGTGTGGGTTAAATACATGATTTTTTTTAATACCCATGCGTACAACACATATATCAGTGAATACAAATCTATGGTTCTAATACTAGTGAAGAAAATATATGAAATAACAATCGGGCTGAACCCGGTTACCTCTTGTAGTCCGGGTTCGTAGAAGTGGAAGAAACCAGCTTGTGTTACGAACTTCTCTGTCATGTACGTCGATGTAGAAATCTTTCTCGTCAATGTGACGGCTACAAAATCAAGTTGCCTATATATTTTAACAATTCAAGTCCAAAGGTCTCGCGATGGTAACCTCGAAAGAATTTCAAAAAAAAAAAAAATGGAGAGAGGATCCAAGAGAGTTGATGGATAACCAAAAATCCTCCCACACCCATCGCGTATTTAAAAACACAGTATATATCTACGTTGGTTGAAATTTGAAACTAACAAGATAATGATAAGAATTTTAATCTTATCACAAATCTCATTCAAATCTTGTGAATACCCAAATGACTATGGGTTCGGGTCAAGCTCGTCCCAATATCCAACAAAGATAAATAGCTTATAAAGACCGGTTTGAAACTTTTAATTTTATAACTCTACCAAATATACAAATTACCCGTAGCCTAAGTGGCACAACTTTTATTATGGTATCAGAGCAAAAGTCTTGGACGTTGAATCTCATCGCGTAGAGGTGATTATATAATACATTTAACACTAAGTTTGTTTTATGTATTGGATAATGATTGATTAGTTATCTCTTTCATTAATAGTGATAGGATTAGTAATCTCAACTCTTTCCTTTCAAATACCGACTTCACAAAATCATAGAACTCTAAATCAGCCAACAAACAAATGTAACCGAGCTTCATATGTTTAACTCACTTATGAAAGGGAGTCTAGCAATGTGAAAGGACCTTTACGCATTCTCTAATAATTTTAGTTATTGAAACTTTTGATTGCTCTTCATTAGAAGAGATTCTCACGCCCCGAATTCCAGCTAACCCGAGGTGCGAGTAACGAGACAAAAAGGAAATAAATTAATAAAGAAACAAAGGAAAATCAAGTACAGTTCAACACTTAACTTAATCCATCATTCTGATACAATACATAATGTCTTGTCCATTAGTTCACGACATATAAAAATAAGAAATAGTCTCGTGCTTATGCCCTTGTACAACATTAAGTGCACCCCTCGGGCCAAACATGATCCCCAATCATATCATCTCTAAATCTTGCCAGCTGGAGCGTTATCTGAAATGTTTTTCCCACGAATGGGTCAGTTTAACTGCTGGTACAATATAATGCTAATGCAAGAAATAAAATTAAGGGCGTGGCATGTGCAAGTGTACAGTTATTTCTATATGGCATTCAATATCATTATGGCAGTACATGAACAGTATGCAGTATATGAGCAGTATGCGTGACACACCCATGCAACTCTATGCCCACCCATGTCTCATGATACGGTCCCTTTCCGCTGGCATGAGTACCACCACGTATGTCTCGCTTCACGGTCCAGAATCTGTCAGGCATGCGAGTACCTAATGGCCGATTTTGGGTTTTTCACCACAGGATCTGCACCCTCATAATGCACAGCACCACGTGCTCAACTCACGCCATGCACAAGGAACCACACTATGCCAATATGCTCTGATTCATTCATGTCACAATGTAGTCTCAAGGATGCATCTCATTCATACATGAAGCATGCTTTTAATCACATATTTCATAGTCTCAATAGTTCTCAAAGAATATAATCCACACACACTATACTAACACATGCGATATACACATAATCATTATCCACATTGTCACCCAACTTGCAGCAAGATAGCATGAAGCACATAAGCATGTGAACAATCAAACAAACATGTGCAGCATCAAGTCGGCAGAGCAAGTATTCCTAAACTCAATTCTATTTCTTACTTAGCACAATATATCGTACCTGATAATTGACCTCAACCCAGGAAAGTGTACACGTAGTATGGTAGGATCACTGTGAGAATACCGAAGGTCAGATCACCTTCTCCTTGCCTTTTCGTGTCCCTAAAATCATAACATGTGACTCAGTCCATTTATTACTTGAATTATGCTATTCACAAATTTTATGTCTTTATTTTATAAGTTTCTATTTTGCTAAATTAAACCCTACTATTGAGTCCAGAACGTCGAAGAAAATAAGTTTAGGTTTTCACGGAATTCAATTCGGACATCTGAGCTAAAAAGGGCAAAACAGTCATTTTGCACTTTTCACGGGTCCTTACATTTTGAGACGTCTTTTCACAAATCGGACTCCACGGTTGAGTCCAAAATGCTTGAGATAATAAATTTTCACTATTTGTTTACTTAATTTGGAGTTCGTTTGACTGTGTTTCAATTTAGGGGCATTTGGTAATTTTAAAGGTTACTACGGGTCTTTTATTTTTTGGGACCCCGTCTCATAAAACGGACCTCACCATTAGCCTCAGAATGGTCGAGATAGTCAAAATACACTAATGACTTGTCCCATTTGGACTCCGGATTATTTTAGAATATTTAAATAATTAAATTAATTTAACTAATTAATTAATTAATTAATTTTATTAATATTTTACTCTGATGGGGTCAAATCATAATAATTTATAGTTAGGGGGGTCAGTTGGTAATTTTTGAAAGTTATGGGTCAAATTTCAATTTCTAAAAAAGTCTAGGGTTAAATTTGTAATTTCTCAAATTTCCTATTCTCAATTCGATTAACCAAACAAGGATTAATCCAGAACAGGGATAGGATATCTCTGTTCCTGTTTCAATTTTAATTTTCAATTTCTTACACCCATAGCCAAACAGCCCATTTCAACTTTTAATTTAAAACAACAGGACGACACGTGGTAGGGGTGAACCGCCCAAGCTCGACCCGAACCCGAACCGGACCCGGACCCGAACAGCCCCCCTTCTTCCCCATTTTTTCGGCGACAAACCAGTAGGGTTCCGACGCCCTCTCCGGGGCCTGCGACATTTTTTCGGTGAGTTTTTCATAGTTTCTGAATGTGGTTCTCTTCGGTTTTTCTCAAGGGTTTCATATATATGCTTGGTTTTGGATTTAAGCCATTAGATTTTCATGAATAAGGGTTCAAACATTTTGGTCAACTCTCCGGCCGACCCTTCTCTTTCATTTTCGTGACTGTTTGGTCATGGTTCAACCTCTATTTTTATCTTAATGGGTTTCTGCACTATGGAGGAACAATCCCTCCTTCCCAAAACCAAGTTTTCAAACCAATATTTCCCAACCACCCGATTATTCAACCCACCTGCAATTCACTTTTTCTATCTCATTCCCTAACCATTTTAAGTGATTTCTTTTGCAAAATGATCCATATTTCATACACTATAAGACCCAAGAATTAAAGCTAAACAATATGCTAGGAAACGAAAAAATCAGAATTGAACCACTCACGGTTTTTCTGAGTTTCTCTCTCTAGCCGTGCATCTCCTTCACCTTCTGGTTCCAAGCTTGATTCAAGCTCCAAGATCCCCTTCTCCTTTCCAGAATTCTCTCTCGCGCTCTCTGTCTCTCTTTTCTTTCTCCCTTCCCAACCGACCGAGACATATACACTCCTACACATCCACTCTCTCACGCCACCACCTGCACAGCCCCTTTCCTTGACCTTTTCCCCTCTGCTCAGCCTCCCTTTTTTCTCTACAAGGTAGCTTTGCATTAAATGCAAAGCTGCCCTATATATATACCTATATATCTCCCACTCATATACACACACCTTAGGCACACACACTTACACGACACCACACACACGGTCGATCACACACACACACACAAGACCTGTTGCACACACAGTGCACACATGCACTATTATATATACATACATACATGTTCACCCACATGCACACACTCCCACAGATTTATATATATAAATATATATACATGCATATACATCATTTTACACATATGCATACTATATATATATATATATATAACACATGCATTAATAATAATAATAATAATAATAATAATAATAATAATAATAAAATTTTAATAACCAAGAAAATTTTATATAAAAAAAAAAAAAAATTTTGGGGTTATTACAGAGATATTGCTAGAAAGTAGCAATGTAAAATGATCTTAGTGAATTCATACAAAAATTATAACTCCAGTTTACATTCATACTTAAAATTGAAGCAAAACACACCATAATCCATGTGTTGAGAAAACCATGTGAATGTAACTTAGTTTGAGAGGACTAGAATAAGTAGAAACCATAAAATATTGGAAATTTCTTCCTTTATAAAAGATGTCAATACTCATCATCTTTTTAATTTTTTAAAAATAAAGATAGAAAGAAAAGGGCAGCACTATATCGTTTTCCCTTTTTCGTACGGCATGATATGAAGATTTTCTTTTTCTACTGAAAGTGGAAGTAGCTGTCCATATAATTGAAAACCCTTGAAATAATCACTGCAAATGTAATTTATAAATAAAGAACAAGTAAATTGATTGTTCACTAATTTAAACCAATATTTTCAGACCCAGCCTGTTTATCGAACCGAAAAAATGTCTGTGTTATAGGTTATCGGTTCAACTGTTGGGTCATCCAGAATCAAACCGTAATGTCATAATTATGTAATTAATAAATTTAATAATACATATTATTGATATTTTAAATTTAAAAAATTATACAAAAATTACTAAAAATTTACAAAATACGAATTTTCTTAATATGTAAAACTTCAAGAAAAAAATGAAAAAAAGTATAGTAGACATACCTTATTACAATGTTGAAAGTTTAAACTTCATTGCCATTCTTCCATAATTGCAAGGAACATAACAAAAATTATTTTAACATCCAATCCAGGGATTCCAAGCATAATCCAATTGTCACGCCCCGAATTTTTGACCGAAACCCAAGGTGCGACTAACGAACAGAAAGTAAATAAAATGAAAGGTAATTAATTTGATTTACTAATTTACGACAATTTTGATAAGAGTTCTTTAATTTTCATAAAATTTCGACAGAACCTCCTCTGTTTTTCGGGCCTTTTTCCCCCTGATAATCACAATACATTACATATATACAAACACATTGTAGAGACTTGAAAAAAAAAATTAAAAAAAAAAAAGAGAAAAAGGGAGTGTCGGCAGCCTTGGGAGTGGTATGTAATGTGTGGTGTGTGTTTGAGTGTATAGGGAAACTAAAGGAAAAAAAAAAAAAACGGAGAAGAGAAACAAAAACAGGGGCTAGTCGAGTGAGAACAGGGGAAGAAAAGAAAAAGAGAGAAAGAAGAAAGAGAGAAAGAAGAAAGAGGGGGAAAGAGAAGCGACGGAGGGCGACGGCTTGGCGATGGATTTTGGGACTTCCAGAGGTGGCGAAGCAGTGGGTGAACCACAGATCGGAAGGGGCAATACGCAGAAGCGGTAGAGAGGAGTATATATGTGCGTGTGTGTGACGTTGAAGAGGGAAACTCCGATCGGCGCACAGCAAATCACCAACCGAAAATAGAGCTTCGGCTTTGTGATTTTCTAGTGGTTACCTCTCCTCTTTCAGCCTCAGATCAGTAGGTAAATTCAAAAGGGAAAACAAGATCTCATGATGGACAGAACTGCTGCTACGGTTTTGATATTTTGGGTTTTTGATGATTGATGATTTGTTTAAATTTGGGTAGAAAGAGAGTAATAGTGCGGCATGTAGTATGTATATAGCTGTGTGTGTAACGATGTGTGATCGTGCTGTGGCAGAAACGGTGAAGGATGGTGTGGCGGTGGTTCAGAGAAATGGCCGTAACAGCAGCGGCAAACCAGCAGCGGTTTGGGGAAGAGAAGTAGCTGCTGTTGGGAATTTTGTGTAACATCAGCTGCGATGGAGGTTCAGGTGATGGATTTTGATGCAGGCCAGGGTGGTGTGAATGTTACGGTTCGTGAGAAGGCCGTGGAGTGTCCGGCGTGGTGATGTACAGAAAAGGTAACCGTGATTTGATGGAGAAGGGTTGAAATGCAGTAGGAACTGCTGTATGCCGTGTGGTACGTGTTTGTGTGCAGGAAAATATACATATATATATATATCTCTGTGTGTTGTGTAGTGGGGCAGCAGTATCAGTTGGGTTTGTTGTTGGATGGGCTGTATTCGGTGATCGGGCTATAGTAGAAATTCTGCTTTCAGGTGGGGGGATTCTGATGCTTGCGGTTTTGTCGGTGGCTACGGTGATGGATCGGATGAAAATATTGGGAGCAGTTCGTTACACGGAGTGGTGATTTTTGGGATGGATGCTACTTCGAGGAATGGTTATTGACGGAATTGGCTTCGAAGGCCAAACAACAGCGGCCAGCTAAATTACATCGTATCTACCATTGTCAAAAGAAAAAGAAAAAGAGATGATGCAGTAGTTTCAGGTTAAGTTTGTGGAAGATCAGATGTTAGTAGGTGTGTAGATTGGGTATGCTTAATGCCACTGGTTCGATTAGAGGAAATGGAGAGAGTGCAGTAGCAGTAGAGGCAGAGGTAGCAGCAGTAAATAGAAGTGAAGAAGTTAGTTGAATGAAGTTTAGTCTTGCTGTGGGGAACATTTCTAGCAGACGTTTGGGGGTATCCTTTGGAAGTCTTGAAGATGGGTTGTTGGGCAAATTTAAGGGAATTTTTGTGAAACTCAGTTCTCATATTGGTGGTGTAACACATGATTCGGTTGCTAGGAGTTCAGTTTAGCCACAGGTTTTTCGTTAACATATGGGTTCTTCAAAGTAGCAACGGCCAAGGACAGGCTGACACTTGGGGGATCGTTACATAGAGCTGTTCCCAGCATTACTTGAGGATTTGAATGAAGCAATGTCTAAAGAGATTGAGAAAGGAAAGTTCTTCAATATCTGATGGATGGGATGATAAGATGGATGGGATCAGAATCTGTCAGGATCATCATCTGCTTGGGGGAAAAAGGTTAAAGAAGCTGATGAAACTGGATTTAAAATGGCTGGCCGACTCGATCAACCTGTCGGTGTATTTTCTTCAACTGCTGAACCATGGACTGGAGAGCAACCTCAAACTCGAGATGCACGAGGGTTTGGTTCACGCTTGACTGCAAATTCTCCAAAGATTGGCTGAGTGGAGATAAGCATAAGCTTGATATGATTCCATTGGAGGACTAAGTTACTTACGGGTTGATTGGATTGCATAATGGACACAGCTTCGTGGGGTTGAGATAACCCGATCAGGTATGGTACTTTACTAAGTAAGGAATAGAATTAAATTAGGATTGATGTGCATCTTGCTTGAATGCTTTTTGTGCTTGTCTGCTGATAGAAGATCACATAGGAATGATTGCTTCTTTGAGTGGATTGTTTATATGTTTTGTCACGCCCCGAATTCCAGCGAACCCGAGGCGCGAGTAACGAGACAAAGGAAATTAAAATAATAAAGAAATAAAAGATAATAATAACATTTTCATACATTCCGTACACTGTTCTGATACATACATAGGTCTAGTCCATTTGCTTACAACATGTAAAATGAAATAAGGTCTCGGGCTTATGCCCTTACACAATATCAAAACAAACGCCCCTTGGGCCTAACACAGCCCCTAGTCAGATCATCTCCACGTCTCGTACTGCTGGGACATCATCTGAAATATTGCCCCACTAAAGGGGTCAGCTCAACATGCTGGTACAATATAATGCTAATGCAAGAGACAAAACCAAGGTCGTGGCATGTGCAAGTGTACAGTTATTTCTATATGGCATTTGATATCATGATGACAGGATATGAACAATGTATAGTATATAAGTAGTATGTGTGACACACCCATGCAACTCTATGCCCACCCATGTCTCATGATACGGTCCTTCCCCGTCGGCATGAGTACCTTGTATGTCTCGCTTCACGGTCCGGAACCCGTCAGGCCGGCGAGTACCTATTGGCCGATTTTGGGTTTTTCACCACAGGATCTACACCCTCATAATGCAAAGCACCAAGTGCTTACCCACGCCATGTCCAAAGAATTTCACCATGCCAATATGCTCTGATCTCATCATGTCATGACACCTCTCATTCATACATAAAGCATGCCTCTAAGTACACAGTTCGTAATATCAACAGTTCATCCAAGCATATTATTCACATGATACACTAACACATACAGTATATCCATAATCATCATACAACTCAGCAAGATAGCACGTAGCACATAAACATGTGAATACTCAAGCAACATGTGAACAATCAACACAGCGAAGCAAGTACTCCTAATCTCAATTCTATTTCTCACTTAGCACAATATATCGTACCTGGTAATCGATCTCAAACCGGAAGAGTGTACTCGTGGTAAGGTGGAACCACCGTAAGAATACCGAAGGTCAGGTCACCTTCTCCTTGCCTTTCCGTGTCCCTAAAATTCATAACACGAAACTCAGTTTAGTTGTCCCTTGAATTATGCTATTCATCAAATTTTATGTCTTTAATTCATAAGTTTCTATTTTACTAAATTAGACCCCTCCATTGAGTTCGGAACGTCGAAGAAAATAAGTTTAGGCTTTTATAGAATCCAATTCGGACACCTGGGTTAAAAAGGGCAAAACAGTCATTTTGCACTTTACACGGGTCCTCACATTTCTTGATCTCTTTTCACAAATCGGACTCCACTATTGAGTCCGGAATGTTCGAGATAATAAAGTTTCACTATTTGTTTACTAAATTTGGAGTTCATTTAACTGTACTTTAATTCAGGGGTATTTTGGTAATTTTACATGTCACTACGGGTCTTTTATTTTTCGGGACCCCGTCTCGTAAAACGGACCTCGCCATTGGCCTCAGAATGGCCGAGATAGTCAAAATACACTAATGACTTGTCCCATTTGGACTCCGGGATATTTTCGAATATTTAAATAATTAAATTAATTAAATTAATTAATTAATTAATTAGTTTAATTTATAATTTATTAATATTTTATTCAGGAGGGTCAAATCAGAATTATTAATAGTTGAGAGGGTCAATTTATAATTTCTGTAAGTTTTGGGTTAATTTCTAATTATCAAAAGTTCAGGGGCAAAATTGTAAAATTGGTTTCTCCTATTCCTAATTCGGACAGCCAAACAAGGATTAGCCCAAAACAGGGATAAGATATCCCTGTTCTTATTTATTTCAGATTCTTAATTTCATACATCCACAACCAAACACCCCCTTTGAATCTTTTAATTTAAAACATATGGCGACACGTGGCAGGGGCAGCCCACACCCGCCCGAACCGGACCCGAACCGACCCGACCCGACCCGGAGCAGACCCCCCCCTTCTTCCCCGATTTTCCGGTGACACCCAGTAGGTTTCCGGCGTCTTCTCCGGCGCCGGCGACCAATTTCCGGCAGCTTTTTCATGTTTTCAAAATGCCATCTTTTAGAGTTTTTCAAGTAGGTTTCACCCCCATTTCCCATTTCCAGTTTAGACCAATGGATCTTCACGAAATAGGGCTCGAAGGCCCACGGCCGAATCTCCGGCCAGCTGAATTTCTTCAATTTTTCACTCAGTTGTTCACGGTTTTCCCTCGTTTCTTTCTTATTTCATTTTCTGCACTTATTAGGGTTATTTCTATCTCATTAGATTCAAGCTTTATACATAAAATGTTAATCTAACCCCCCCATGACCGTGACCTGTAAACCCCTTTTTCTCCCTCATTTTTCAACCATTTTACTTCATTCTTTTTGCAAAACAATCCTCATAACATACACTTTAAAACCCTATATATCAAATAAATTATCATGCCTCAAAAAAAATAAAACAGAAAGGTTGCACTCACGGATTTTCTGAGCTTTCTCTCTCTAGCCGTGCCTTTCTTCACCCTCTTGCTCCGAGCTCGAACCAAGCTTCAAACTCCTTCTCAGAGCTCTATTTCTCTCCCTCTTTTCAGTTTCTTTCCTTCTCTTTTCTCCCCACCCGAGACTTCACTTATGCACACACTCTAGCCAAATCCCTCACGTCTCCCCCTCATAGCCACTATTCTTGACTTTCTTCACCCTCCTCCAGCTTCAGGTGTTCTTCCCCAGGTGCAGCTTTGCATTAAATGCAAAGCTGCCCTATATGTATGCCTATACACACTTCACTCATTACACACACTAGAAACACACACTCCCAACTCCTTCCCCACTCTAGTCCGGTTGTAACCACACACACACACACATCCAGTTACACACACATAACTTACTGCCATACATTATCCCACATATTACTTTACACATTCATGCACACACATTACTTCACACATGCCTTCACATATATACTATGTATAATTATAACACTAATGCACCAAAATTAATAACCATGATAATAATAATAAAAATAATAAAAATTTAATTAATCAAGAATAATAATAAAAAAAAAATAATAAAAAAAAAAAAATTTTCATGTCATAACATGTTTCCATGTTCTTCATGATTATTTGGGAGTTATGATTTACTTCTTGAGTTATTATCATATGTGATTTATGTTCTAAACGGTTTATTGATATTGTGACACGTGGGTTTGCGTAAGTGTTGAGATTGATTGAGTATGACACGTAGATTGTGGATGAAGTCTGGTGATTTAATTTTAAATGTAATACATTATGTAAAGCATGTTGCATATGCTTATGAAAGTGATGTTTCATTTGAACTGCATTATTGCATGATGAAATCATGGCATATTGGCATTGTGTGATTCCTTGAAAGCATAGTGTGGGTCAGCATGAGGTGCTGGTGCATTATGAGGGTGTAGATCCTGTGGTGAAAAACCCAAAAATTGGCCATTGCATTGGTACTCCGAGCCATCGGGCGAGACCCGTAAATGAGACATTGGTACTTCGAGCCATCGGGGAGTACCCGTAAACGAGACATGGGTGTGACATGGAGATGCATGGGTGTGTCACGCATGATTGCTTGTACATTGTGTTGATGAATTTGTGAACGCGATATAGAGTTTTATATAGATGTAGTTTGTACACTGCCATTATGTTATATGAATGATTAGGGAGGCATGTAGACATATATGTACACTCGCACATGCCACGTCTTAATTTTGTTCCTTGCATTAGTATTGTATCGTACCAGCATGTTGTCGCTGACCCATTCGTGGGCACAGGTTTCAGATAAAGCTCCTGGTACGCGGGACTTGATGAAATCTTGGAGAAAGGAGAAGAAATGAACTTGGAAGAGTATTTGGGCCCTTGGGGCGTATTTAGATATTATAAAAGATTGGTGTGTTTTTGAAAAGAATGGAAATGACATTGTACGTTGTAATAAATAATGAAATTGTGATCTTTTAGTTTAAGTGTAGGAGTAGACGTGATGGATTGTATAAGTAGCTGTTTAGGAAGTCCTCGCCTTTCTTTTCGATGTTCCTAAAACCACAAAATGTAACTCAGTCGGTTGGTTACTTGAATGATGCTATTCATCAAATTTTATGTCTCTTTATGTTTGGTATCTCTTTTACTTAATTAGACTCTACCATTGTATCCGGGATGCTCGGAATAATTAGAATGCACCATTTGTTTATTTTAATCGGATTCCATTCGATTACTTTTTTGACCTGGGGCCATTTTGGTTATTTTAACGTCTCTACGGTCTTTTAAATTTTTGGGGTCTCGTCTCATGAAACGGACCTCACCATTGGTCTTAGTAGATCCGAGACATAAATAAAACACTATTTATTCACTTAATTTGGACTACGTCTTAATTCCCTTTAATTTCCTTAATTAAGTTAATTTATTTAACAATTTAAATAAATTAAATAAATATATACAACCGGCAGTGTATGCCCACAAATATATCAAAGTCAATCACTCATTTCATCTCCATCTCCATCTCTCTCTTTCTCTAAGGATTGATGCAGTCAGATATTTCCTATTGTTGCAAAATCAAATAATTCACACCGTTTTCTAGTTTTTCCCAACAGTCGCACACTATTATGATTAAAACTTAATTCTATTAGAGATTTTAATTTCAAAAGAATAAGACCCATACCTGATTTCAGATTGATCGGGTCGGTAGAGAAGAAATTGAGAAAACTTAAACTGTAATCTCTCAATCTTTGCTCTACTCCAAACGCTAGCAGCCAAGAGCTGCTCCTTACGTCCAAGACTCCAGCCGCTTCCATCTACCCATTAAGGTCAGTCCCCAAGCTTCTGTTGAATCAACCCATTCAAATCAATCAACCACTGTGCTTCCGTCTCTCCTCCATCTCCACAAAATCCAATAACTTATGTTGCTGCTTCTCACCTTAATTTATCACATTAACCCCACTGTCCCTGACCTTTCCTCCAAAATCAAATCCTCCAACCTCAACTTCATCACGGCAACTACATCTCTTCTAAACAATCCCTATTGCATTCACGGCTATACTAATTTTCCTGCTGCTGGAATAACACCCAACTGAACCAATCTAGCCCTGTAACAGCTGCAGCCACGGCTACAACTACTGCTTCCCTGAACCGCCCATTTTCCCTGGCAGCAAACTGCTTCCCCCTTTAATTTATCACAGCAACCAATCAGCTCTTCCAAACACCAACCCTACTGTCTGGTAAACTAACAATCCCACTAACAGCACCATCACTGAACCCCCATCGTAGCTGCTGCTACTGCACTTCCATCTCTCCCAATTTCCCTTTTTCCTTTTCCAGATTTCTTTACAAAATCCAGTAGCTTCTAGTGTACAATTCTCCCTCTTGGCTGCTCTTCCTCTTTTCTCCATTTATTTACAATAGCATCATGTCCTTATTTAACTCACGGCATCATCAATTGAACTCAGCCCATCCACTTCAAGCTCACCGCACCACATCGGTCCTTCAATCTCAACGTCATCTCCTTCTTTTGAATCTCATTCAAACCCACTGTATTTCCCCCTGATCTGCTACTGCGTGCTACCTCTATACCCACTAGTTTAACCCCACGACATCACAGGATCGAACCCCGTTGCCCTCCGACGCGAGCTTGGACACGCGAGACGCGATGGCCGTCGACCAGATCTCCCCCCTCGCGACCACCGCTGTCCGCAGCCCCGTCCGTTTCTCTTTCCCTCTTTCTTTCCTTCCTTTTTCTCTCTCTTTTCTTCTCCCTTTCTTCCTCCCCTGTTCTGTCATTCTCCCTCACCGAGACCTGCACGCCCCTTTCCTCTTTTCTCCTTTCTCTTTTCTTTTGTTTCTTCTTTTATTCATTTTCCACCACACACCCATATATATATATATATATATATATATATATATATATTATACCATACTTAATATTTTATTCATATATACTATTACACATTTTTTTTTCATATATCAATTATGAATGTCAATAAAGTTGGCATAAAGCTGGCTCAATATCAGTATTATTTGTTTTACCGTCTCTGGGTGTCCGTTCGCGTCTTACGTCACATTTTATTTATTTATTTATTATTTTTTTTTTCAAAATTTAAATAAATTAGGAATTAAGGACATTCACATAGCATTCAAAAAAAAATTTTATTCCAAATTTTCAAATCTTTACACCAATAATTTAGTCTTCAACTAAATGAAAAAAAAAAAATACAAACACTAATAATCATGCATAAAATAAAATAAAATACCACATGATACAAATATATAATACTGGAGTTTCAAACTTCAAGGGTTTAAAATTTTAAATACAATACAAAATAAATTTAACACACAACATATATAGACAAGAACCGGTATGAACCGATGACACAGTGCCGAGTCACCCGGTTCGACGGTCTAACCGGCCGGTTTTAACAGTTATGTATTTTTAGAATGGTTTTGACCTATAAATGATTTTATGGATTACACCGGACCGTTTTATGAGCCGGTCGATGGTTCAACCGGTTGAACCAGCCAGTCCAGTCTGGATTTTAAAATATTGATTTAAACATCTTATTCACATTATCTAGGGTTATTATTTGGCAAATTTATTTTATGGGTCTGTTACAGACGTGTGATAGGTTTTATGACTTTAGTAATATAGTAAGTCACATGTGAATTTTACAAATATTAAAATTATAAAAATCATTATATAATGTGATGGACTCATGGAACAATTATTGTTTGATATATTCACAAATGCGACTCATGTTCAAGATTCAGTGCATGCACACGCACACTTAAAAATAAAATTCTTCCTTTTGCATCATTGTACTTAAAAAAAATGTTTAAATTGCAAGTATTAGAAAGATTATTCAAATAAGTCTTTCACTTTTTTTTTTTGGGCAACAATACTTTAGTGATGAAAACAAAGTCATCACTAAATGTAGCTACTTTGTGTAAGCATTTCTTAAAAATTATGAATTTATGACACATTCAAGCAATTTGGAATTTTAATTAATTAATTATTTATTTTACAGAGTCAACACAATAACTTCAAATAAATTTCCTAATTATTTTTTTTCATTTAATCGAATAGAAGTAGTAGAACCTAAATGGTTCATCAAAGTGTTCTTAAATTAGAGAAGATTAAAGCTAAGAATAAGAAGATCACAGGCAAGCCCAGGTATTTAAGGAAGGAGATTCTGTTATAATTTTCTTGTGTAAAGAGAAGTTTTCAATTGGGAGCTACAACCAGTTGAAACCAAAGAAAAACAGGCCTTACAAGATTGTGCACAAAATAAATAATAATGCCTTTGTTATTGATTTGTCAAAAATTATAGGCATTTCAAGTTTCTTTAACATTATTGATATAAATTATGAGTACAATGCAGAAGTATTTATTTATCCTGATTGTAACTCGAGATCAAATTCTTTAAGTAGAAGGACGGATGTAGAACAAGTTGTTGAAACTTTTTTGGAGCTGTGGAAGCACTCCAAGTTCCATTTCAAGCAAATGCACTAATAGATGTAGAATTGGTCAATTGTGTTTTTGGGAATGAATATCTTATCCTGACCCAAAACGGCGAGACAAACAAAATTTGTAACTACTTTGTCTAGGTAATTTCGAACGAGTTCCGTTTGCGGCTATATTTTCCTTATTTGATCTAGTTTCTAATTTTTTAAAATGTTTAGATTTTTAATTATTCTGGCTTTTTTCTATTTTCCAAATTTCTTAATTTTTTTATTTATAATAGGTTTAAAATAGGATTTAATATATTTCTATTTGGATTGACAGTCATTTTTAACTTTATCAATATGATATATTTCGTCATTATTATTCAATTTATCAATAATATTTCAATTTTAAAATTATAGAATTATTTTGTTATATTATTAAGTTACTATCTCGTCTAAAAGTTTAAATTGTTAGAGAAAGTGTAACTTTATTATTATATTATTTAACATGTAATAACCTGAAATTTTTTTTTTTTATATATAAAAATTTTCTTGCTTATTAAAAAAAATTTGTTTTTTTTTATTATTAATGCATGTGTGTTATATATATATATATATATATATAATATGCATATGTGTAAAACGATATATATGCATGTATATATATTTATATATATAAATCTGTGGGAGTGTGTACACGTGGGTGGACATATATGTATATATACATAACAGTGCATGTGTGCACTGTGTGACAGACCATGTGTGTGATATCGTGTAAGTGTGTGTCTACGGTGTGTGTAATTGAGTGGAGGTGTAGATATATACATATAGGTCAGCTTTGCATTTAATACAAAGCTGCCTTGTAGAGGAACAAGGGTGGATGAACAGAGAAGAAAGGTAAAGGAAAGGGGCTAAGCAGTGGTGACGTGAGAGAATGGGTGTATATGTCTCGGTCGGTTGGAAAGGAAGAAAGAAAAGAGAGACAAAGAGCGAGAGAGAGAGAGAGAGAGAGAGAGAGAGAGAGAGAGAGAGAGAGAGAGAGAGAGAGTTTTGGAAAGGAGGAGGAGATCTTGGAGCTTGAATCAAGCTTGGAGCCAAGGAGGTGAAGGAGACACACGGTTAGAGAGAGAAACCCAGAAAAAAAAAAGGGTAAGTGGGTCGTTTCTGATTTTTCTGTTTCCTAGCATGTTGTTTAGATTTAATTCTTGGGTCTTATAGTGTATGAAATATGGAACATTTTGCAAAAGAAATTACTTAAAACGGTTAAGAAATAAGATAGAAAAAGTGAGTTGCAGGTGGGTTGGATAATCGGGTGGTTGGGAAATATTGATTAAAAACTTGGTTTTGGGGAGGAGGGATTGTTCCTCCATAGTGCAGAAACCCGTTAGGATAAAAATGGAGGTTGAACCGTGACCAAACAGTCACGAAAATGAAAGACAAGGGTCGGTCGGAGAGTTGACCAAAATCTTTGAACCTCTATTCGTGGTAATCCGATGATCTAAATCCAAAACCGAGCATGTATATGAAACCCTTGAGAAAAATTGAAGAGAACCACATTCAGAAACCATGAAAAAGTCACCGAAAAAATCTCGCCGGTGCCAGAGGAGGCGCCGGAACCCTACTGGTGTCTCGCCAGAAAAACGGGGAAGAAGGGGGGGTGTTCGGGTCTATCTCCGGGTCCGGTTCGGGTCGGGTCGGGTCGGGCTTGGGCGACCCGCCCCTGCCACGTCTCGGCCTGCTGTTTTAAATTAAAAGTTGGAATGGGCTGTTTGGCTACAGGTGTAAGAAATTAAAAAAATTGAAATTCAAACAGGAACAGGGATATCCTATCCCTGTTCTAGAATAATCCCTATTTGGCCAATCGAATTGAGAATAGGAAATTTGGGAAATTACGAATTTAACCCTAGACTTTTTAGAAATTAAGTTTGACCCCAGAACTTTCAAAAATTGCACTTTGACCCCTAAACTTTTGAGAAATTATGATCTGACCCCACCAGAATAAAGTATTAATTTAATTAATTAATTAATTAATTAAATTATTCAAATATTCTAAAATAATCCGGAGTCCGAATAGGACAAGTCATTAGTGTATTTTGACTATCTCGACCATTCTGAGGCCAATGGTGCTGTTTGTTTTACGAGACAAGGTCCGAAAAATAGAAAACCATTAGTAACATTAAAAATTACCAAAATGCCCCTAAATTGAAACACAGTCAAACGAATTCCGAATTAAGTAAACAAATAGTGAAAATTTATTATTTCGAGCATTCCGAACTCAACCGTGGAGTCCAATTTGTGAGAAAAGGTCTCAAGATGTAAGGACCCGTGAAAAGTGCAAAATGACTGTTTTGCCTTTTTTAGCTCAAATGTCTGAATTGAATTCCACGAAAACCTAAACTTATTTTCTTCGACGTTCCGGACTCAATAGTAGGGTTTAATTTAGCAAAATAGAAACTTATAAAATAAAGTCATAAAAATTTGTTGAATAGCATAATTTAAGTAACAAATGGACTGAGTCACATGTTATGATTTTAGGGACACGGAAGGGCAAAGAGAAAATGGTCTAACCTTCGACATTCTACTACTAGTTCCACTACCTTGCGAGTACATTTTTCTGAGTTGAGGCTGACTCGCCAGGTACGATATATATTGTGCTAAGTAAGAAATAGAATTAAGCTTAGGAATAACTACCATGTTGACTTGATGATTCATATATTTGTTTGATTCCTCATATGCTTATGTGCTTCCTGTTATCTTTCTGAATGTTTAGTTGAGTGATTGATGTGGGCCATGACTATATGTATATTTCATGTGTCGTCATCGTGTGTGATTTATATTTTAGAAAATTGCTCAAATGATGAATATGTAAATCAAGCATGTGATTAAATTGATTATTCATGATGTGAATACTTGTGGATTAAGCTTCGTGATTTGATGTTATTATTACTTTAAGTAGAATATGCATAACTTAAAGCATGCTTCAAATATGGATGTGATGCCTTATTGAGATTACATTATGACATGATGAAATTAGAGCATATTGGCATAGTGTGATTCCTTGGGCATGGCGTGAGTTAAGCACTTGGTGCTTTGCATTATGAGGGTGCAGATCCTGTGGTAAAAAACCCAAAATCGGCCATTAGGTACTTGCATACCTGACGGATTCCGGACCGTGAAGCGAGACATACATGGCGGTACTCATGCCAACGAGGATGGACTGTATCATGAGACATGGGTGGGCAAAGAGTTGCATGGGTGTGTCACGCATCCTGTTCATATACTGCATACTGTTCATACACTGCCATGATGATATTGAATGTCATATAGATATAACTGTACACTTGCATATGCCACGCCCTTAATTTTGTTTCTTGCATTAGCATTATATTGTACCAGCAGTTGAGCTGACCCATTCATGGGACAAACATTTCAGATGACGCTCCAGCTGTGCGAGACTTAGAGATACTTTGATGTGAGCATTATATTTGGCCCGCAGGGCATATTTGATATTATACAAGGGCATAAGCCCTAGACTATTTCCTGCCATTGTATGTTGTGAACTAAGGGACAAGACTTCATGCATTGTATCAAAATGGTGAATCAAATTAGTATTGATTTGCACTTGATTGTCGTTTATTTTCTTTATTTTATTTCTTTTTGTCTTGTCAGTCGCGCCTCGAGTTCGCTGGAATTCGGGGCGTGACAATGTGGTATCAGAGCTTAGGTTCGAATACCTAGAGACCGTGGGGTGTTGTTGAACACCATGAGACCCTAGAGAAAAGAATGAGACCTAGTGTGAACTGTCAGTAGCATGCGATAGGATTTTGTGTGTTATGTGATTATATGTGCACTTGAAGCATGATTTGTTGTGATCACATGTTACTAGATACTATGTTAAGACGCATGATTATGTGATTTAATGCAGTGAGAAGCATGACATATATAAAGTGTGAGAAAATTTTTAAGTGTATATTATGACATGTGACATGTACCACCTGTTAAATGCTAGTCGTTGACAAGAACATGACTAAGGTTAGAAACTCAAGTCTATGTAGTAGGCTGTATATTTTATGGGATAGGCCGTATGCCTAGTTAGTTGAGGTATAGGTTGTTCGCTTAGTTATCTACACAATAGGCGGTAGGCCTAGTTATTTATGAGGTAGGCTGTGGGCCTAGTTGTCTACCTGGTTGACTGTTGTTTGTGGATCTTGTATGTGTGTGCTAGGTTAGTAATCGATTTTCATGGATTATAGTATTATGACTATGATATTTATACAGATTGGATTGGTCTCAGGTCCTGCGTTACAGTTGATGGATGACGCCCCATCAGCCAGTAACAAAAGGAGTTGTGGTCCATGAAGGGTTATTACCTAGCTATAAAAGTTAGAAATAATAAAAGACACATCAAACCTTAAAATGCTAAAATAAGAATTGAGACTTGAGAAGAATCTTGTGTGTAGACCGGATAGTAGATACTCAAAGTATTTGTACTCAAGAGTTTAGAGATATCATTGTGTTAAATTCTTTGATGGGGAGATGTGTTATTTTTAGCATTCACTTAGGGTTGAGTATTGGTAGGCTCGTTGGACACTAGCATGACTAGAGTATGCGTCTATTGTATGGGCGAAACAAATTCTTTCCTCGTGAAGGGCTGTGTTGAAACTCTGTGTAAATTGTTTAGTGTAACCAACGGGTGGGGATGATTGACGTTAGTCATATAAGCATTGATTAGACAAGTAAGTCATAACACGTTGTGTTTATTACTTGTGAAGTGTGAGGCGTTGACAAGTGACTACTTAATGTTCTTTTAACACCTGTGTCTAATGAGAAAAAAAAATGGGGTATTAATTTTTCTTCTCTTTGAACTTGTAGACATGCCACCGAGATAAGCTACTCCCAGACTTATACCACCTAGATACGATGAGCCTAGTACCACTGCATCACCGTGGCATCGTTGGCCTCGAGTTACTGCTTTTGTAGATGGTACAGTTGAGAAGGCCGTCACTTTTACACCTGCTCCAGTGGGGGTAGGGCAGACTAGTGGTTCTAGGGACATAGCGACCATTATGCAGGAATGCCTTCACACTATACAGGAGGTAGTGATGAGAGCTGTCAGGGCTGAGAGAGAGTTGGCTGAGCTTAGAGGAGTTAGAGAGCCCCGGGCCTAGAGCGGGGCAACTCTAGCACAGATCCCTAGGTTTACCCCGATATACACTAGTAAAAGACCATCGAAGAGGTCTCGAGCTCGTGCTTCTTCTGCACAGATATCTATACCCGCTCAGACTCACACTGGTAGGAAGCTATTGAAGAGGTTCCGGACCGGTACTTCTTCCACATCCACATCCCAAAGGACCATTAATTGTTTTTATTGTTGACAGCCTGGCCATAAGATGGTCACTTGTCCTCTGAGGGACCCCAACTTGAGATAGAGGATCGGGTCTAGTCAAGAGTCATTTCCATCACCAGTAGAGAGTCAAGGATGGGGGACTCCACGACTTTGTTTTGTATGCCACCAGGTTGGCCATGTTATGGCCAACTGTCCTCAGAGGCTGATTTCCTAGGACTTAGAGGAACCACATTACTATCAGTATACCCAAGTGCCTCTGCCACGGCCACTATTGGGTCAGGGACCTCCGACACCGTATTTTCAACATGCACCTACAGCATTGAGTGTCAGAACTCTCAGTCAGAGGGGTGGTAGGCAGGACCAGACCACTCAGAGTGGCGTTATGCAGTAGCCAGCCTAGAGTCACCTATTTTTTTTAGACCTTTAGGGCCTCGAGGTACATTTTTTTTTGTGTTTAGTTTATGGACTAGCATACTGATAGACTATAGTGCATCACATTCATTCATATTTACTATGTTGCCATGACATTAGGGGTAGGGTGATGCTAACGAGAATCTGTAGAGATTAGTCGATAGAGGTAGCTGACTGCATGCTTTATTTGGATTCTTCATCTTATTTGATGCATCTAGTATTGGTATTATATTGGAGATAGATCGGTTATTTACACTTTAGACAAGTATAAGCTGCTACAAGGGAAGAGAGACGGTATGTACTCCTGAGGGAGATGTTGTCTTTATTTCATGGGGTGTCCGTAGATCCTTTTAAGATTGACTTTATTGTGAGTTAGGAGGGTTAGACTTTAAGTTGAATTGGGCTGGTTTGGATTACATGATTAGATGAGTGGTTTTTACCTTAGTGTGTGAAATTGTACAATGTGTGGTATGCTTGGTTATTGATAATCTGGGATTCAATGCTTGCCTCTATGCAGTATAACGAATGAGATTAGACAGTGGACTGTATGCTTGTTGTCTGTAAGATAGGCTATGAGCTTGGATATCCGTGGGGTTGGGTATATACCTGGTTACCTGTACAACAGGTTATATACTTATTTATGTATATGTGTATTCCTAGAATGAAATTTTATACTGGGTGCTGATGTGGTAAGCTATGTGCTAGCTATTGAATGTTGTACGTTTACTCTATGTAAGCATGCTAGTTTAGTGACCGTTATAGTGCTGCGATTATGACCTTTTTTTTTAATACAGACGGGTTGTTATTAATGCATGTATAAGAGAATGCTTAAACATGTTTACATGTGTGTGTTGATACATGTGTGTGAAAAATTAATGTATGTTCGTAGTAGAAATTGGTGAAGAGTTTTACTAATGTTTTATTCTTCTGAACCTTGATATATTGACTTAAGTTTCACGATTAGAGTACATAACCTACACTGTTTACCTTTGTATACCCAGTCGATATATGTGTACATGAAATGAATAGGCTAGTCCTTATTAGTACATGACACTTAGTCTCGGTTATATATAGACTAAGGTGAGAGATGATAGCTTTACTTTTAGATTGTACTGTTGATATCTTGTGGGTAATTAGATACTTAGAAAATACTGGATGATGGGATTGCATTGTGGTACAGATAATGTGTATTTATGCCATTGGGATAAATCACTAGGTGATTTCATGGATTAATTTGAGGCGGTTTAGATGACATCACATGTGTGAGAGACCTTGGGGTATCCTTGTGAACAGTGGGAAGTTTCCTTTTACTTTTTATTGTGTTGAATTGTTGAGGTGAGTCATGATGCTTAGATGGAATTTGAAAGGAATTGGCGTTGATGAGCCAATGTGTTTTGAGGATTTGATTATGTGTTGTGCCATGTGGAGTGAGTCGTTACAGATGGGATTGGCACCAGACCCTAGCAGGGAGTGTGGAGATGTCTGCACGCTGCTGCACACTTGCCGGTGAGGCGAAGCCTACGGGGGAGATGGTAATGGGAGGAGGTAATGCATTCCACATCGCTTGGCTGAGGGAGAGGTGAGTGATCCATAGGTAAGGCTGTACATCTACATGTTACAATGCATTTTGCATTGATCTTTTATTACTATGTCGAGAGATTGTACGATTGCATGGGGTTCTAGTATCCATTATTTCAGACAGGGACCCACGTTTCACTGCCCGGTTCTGGTAGTGTCACGCCCCGAATTCCAACGAACCCGAGGCACGAGTAACGAGACGAAAGGAAAATAAAATAATAAAGAAATAAAGGACAATCTAATAGGTTCACTTAACTTACATTCACTTCTGTCAATACACATATAATACATCATTCGGGCTTAAGCCCGTGCATCACAAAACATGCCCCAATGGGCCAAATATCCTCCTAAGTTCATATCTCCTCCACTCTGCAAGACTTCCTCAAGTCTCAAGTGCTGGGAGCGTCATCTGAAATGTTTGTCCCATGAATGGGTCAGCTCAACTGCTGGTACAATATAATGCTAATGCAAGAAACAAAATTAAGGGCGTGGCATGTGCAAGTGTACAGTTATATCTACATGGCATTCAACATCATGCATACAATGTACTAGCAATAATCTACATGTCATCCATATTATCTATGAAATGTAGTAATGATAATCCACATGCTTTCCAAATTATCCATACCACGTAATAGCAATAATCCACATGCCATCCATATTATCCATGAAATGTAGTAACGATAATCCACATGCTTTCCAAATTGTCCATGCCACGTAATAGCAATAATCCACATGCCATCTATATTATCCATGCAATGTAGTGACAATGCCCATGAAACACCCACACCACTCTACGCCACAACCATGTCAAATCTATGCCATGTCCATGTCAACTCATGTAATGTAATGTAATGCAATGTAATGTCATGTCCCTTCGCGGATCGTTCCCGCTGGTTCAGGTACCAAATGCAATATCATGTCCCTTCGCGGATCGCTCCTGCTGGTTCGGGTACCAAATGCAATATCATGTCATGTCTAAGGAATCATACTATGCCAATATGCTTTGATTCCACCATACCATAATGCAATCTCAATAAAGCATCATATCCACACATGAAGTATGCTTTAAATGATGTATTACACAATAACATTCAAATCAGAAAACCCTTTCATCAAGGTCACATACCATGCATAGTCCATTTAACACATGATTCAAATCACATATTTCATAATCCCAACAATTCTAAAAAAAAACATAATCCACACATTATGCTAACACATGCGATATACACATAGTCATGATTCACATTCATCACCAACTTTCAAAAAGGTAACAGGGAATACATAAGCATATAAGCAATAAAACTAACATGTGAATCATCAAGTCAACATGGCAGTTATTCCTAAGCTTAATTCTATTTCTTACTTAGCACAATATATCGTACCTGATGGGTTGGTCTCAACCCAAGAAAGTGTACTCGTAGTGTAGCTGGACTACAACAAGAATGCAGAAGGTTAGACCACCTTCTCTTTGCCCTTCAGTGTTCCTAAAATCACAAAATGCAACTTAGTCTGTTTGTCACTTTAATGATGCTATTCATCAAATTTTGTCTTCATTTTTATTGGTTTCTATTTTGCTAAAATAAACTCTACCATTGGGTCCGGAACGTCATAGAAAATAGGTTTAGGCTTTTACGGAATTTAATTTGGGCATCCCAGCTAAAAAGGGCAAAACTATCATTTCGTACTTTTATAGTTTCCCATTTCCCGAGGCCTTTCCTCATAAATCGGATCCCACTGTTGGGTCCGGAACGTTCGAGATAATAATATTTTACTATTTGTTTATTTAAATCGGGGTTCGTTTGATTGTGTTTTGACTCAGGGGCATTTTGGTAATTCTCAAGGGTTCTTCGGGTCTTTTATTTTTCTGGACCTCGTATCACGTCACAGACCTCACCATTGGTCTTAGTAGGTCCAAGATAGTTAGAAAACATATATGGCTTGTCTCGTTTGGGTGTCGGGCCAATTTAGAGTATTTAATTTTATTTAATTAAAAAAATTTTAATTACAAAGAAAATAGAATCGGGCATGACATATATATATTTTTTGCGCACAGTGGGTACGGTTGGTAACCGTCCCACTTGTTCACACGCCTCTCCCCCACGCGCACGACCCTAGTTCGAGTCTCGCCCCACCCTTTTCCCTTCTTTTTTTTTTTCATTTTTGTTGGGCTCAATTAAAACAGCCCAATTTTCCCTTTAAATTAAACAACCCAGCCCACATCTCTTGTTAAACCTAACAGCCCAACCAGAAATCAGGCCCAAAGCAACAGGCCCAACTCGCCCCTCTCTCCCACGCTTTTCCGGCCTGCACGCCGGTCGTCTTCCCTGACTGGGATTCCGGCCATTTCGCCAGAAAACGACGACCTTTCTCCCTCTATTTCTCCCATGTTTTACATCCAAATTTTCTTATTTTTACACGAAAATAAATCTGGGACTTTAGGCAACAAATCTGAGTCTATTTCTGTAAAGACCCGGAAAATTTTTTTTTTTTTATAAATTAATTTTCCTGTTCTTTAATTTAAGTAATCGTTTTCATTTTATTTTTTTTTTTTTTGGAATGAAATTTTTTTTTATTATTAATTGTTATTATTATTATTATTATTATTATTGTTATTATTATTATTATGTACATGTGATTAAATGTATGCATGTGATGTGTGTAATATATGTGTGAACATATATATATATATACATATTAAATTATTTAAATGTGTATGTATATGTGTGCACAAGTGAGTGTGTTTATTTAAGTATGTAAATATATATATGTATATATATATATATAAGACAGATTGTGTGTGTACGGTTGTGTGTGTGGGTGTGTGTAGATTGAGTGTGTTACACTCAATGAGGAGTGGGGGATGGAGTGTGTGAGTAGAGTTGTGTGTGGCAGTGGGGTTGCCAGAGAGTGGGTCGGATTTAGAGAGAGATATAGAGAGAGAGAGTGAAGGAAAAAGGGGAGTGTCTCGGGTGAGAAGAAAAGAGAAGAAAAGAAAAGAAGCAGAAGGTGAGAGAGAGAAACAGGGTTTTGAGAAAGAGAGTGGAGGCTGGGTTAAGCTCGGAGCAAGAAGGTGGAAGAGGGCACGGCTAGAGAGAGAAACGGCCGAAGGTTCGGGTAAGTGGGTCACTTCTGTTTCAAATTTTTTTAGAGCATTTCAGTTGATTTAAATTATAGAACCTTTTAGAGCATAATGTAGGGATTAATTTGCAAAAAGAATGAGAAGAAATGGTTGAGAAATGAGAGAGAAACTGGGAGTTGCAGGTCGGGGATAATATTCTGGTTTCATGTTCTTTTGGCTTAAAAACGTTGGTTTGGCCTTATGGAAGTGTTGCTGGATAGTGTGGAAAACCATTAGAGATTGGTGGGAGTTGAAACCATTGAAAACCAAGCTTAAAATCATGAAAACACAGCTGGCCGGAATCTGGGTTTGGGGTGGCCGGAGCTACGGTTCTAGTCATTTCGAAGGGTTCCGAGTGATGAAAGGGAAAACCAACTCGGGGTACGTAATCCCCTAGGAAAAACCGAAGAAAACCGTATTAAAAAGTCGAAGAAATCTCGCCGGAAAAGGGTCGCCGGCGCCGGAGAAGGCGCCGGAACCCTACGGGGCGTCGCCGGAAAAACGGGGGGAAGAAGGGGGTCTGCCGGGTCGGGTCCCGGGTCGGATCGGGTCCGGTTCGGGGCGGCCGTGGATCGCCCCTGCCACGTGTCAGCACTTGTTTTAAATTAAATGAATTTGAACCTTTAGAATTTAAACCTTTGAAATTGAACCTTTTAAATTTGAACCTTAACCTGAACTTTCAGAAATTACGAATTGACCCCCCAACTGTTAGAAATTACACTTTGACCCACCTGATTAAATTATTAATAAAATATTAATTAAATTAATTAATTAATTATTTAATTTAATTAATTTAATTAATTAAATATTCAAAAACATCCCGGAGCCCAAATGAGACAAGTCATTAGTGTATTTTGACTATCTCGACTATTCCGAGACCAATGGTGAGGTCCGTTTTACGAGACGGGGTCCCGAAAAATAAAAGACCCGTAGTAACCTTTAAAATTACCAAAATGCCCCTAGATTGAAACACAGTCAAACGAACTCCGAATTAGGTAAACAAATAGTGGAATTTTATTATCTCGAACATTCCGGACTCAACCGTGGAGTCCGATTTGTGAAAAGAGGTCACGAAATGTAAGGACACGTGTAAAGTGCAAAATGACTGTTTTGCCCTTTTGAACCCCGGTGTCCGAATTGAGTTCTACGAAAACCTAGGCTTACTTTCTTAAACGTTCTAAAACCAATGGTAGGGTTTAATTTAGCAGAATGGAAACCTATGAATTTAAAGACATAAAATTTGATGAATAGCATACATTCAAACAACAATGGACTGAATTGTAATTCCTACTTTTAGGGACACTGACAGGACAGGAGGAGGCGATCTGATCTCTTACATTTTCATCCGTCTGTTCAGTTACATATAGTGCTCGATCTTCTAGGGTTGATACCAACCCATCAGGTATGGTGTTTTGCTAGTGTTAGAAATAAAGTTAAGTTAGGAATAATTGTGAGTGACTGAATGCTGTATGTGTTTATCTGTAATGTGTTTACCTGTTTATTTGGAATTGGTTGTTCACACGCTTACATGTTACTTGTACTTTATGAATGTTTAGTAAATGATGAATGTGACTCACGACATGTGTATATGTTAATTTTACGAGATATGATTGCATGTGGAATCAGTTAGGTGATTTATATATTATTGTCTCGAGCATGCTATATTGTGGAAACCATGTATCATTGAGATTGCATTGGCATATTGGCATATGATGAATCCTTTGAGAACATGGCGTGGGTAAGCACGTGGTGCTTTGCATTATGAGGGTGTAGATCCTGTGGTGAAAAACCCAAAATTGGCCATTGCATTGGTACTCCGTAGCCATCGGGGAGTACCCGTAAACGAGACATGGGTGTGGCATAGAGTTGTGCATGGGTGTGTCACGCATACTATTCATATATACTACTGCGATGCTTGAATGTCATTTAGAAATAAATGTACACTTTGCACATGCCACGCCTTAGCTTTATTTCTGGCATTAGCATTTCATCATACCAGCAGTTGTGCTGACCCATTCGTGGGCAATATTTTCAGATGAGGATCCTCCAGCCACGTGAGACTTAGTGATGCCCTGAGAGGGCGAAGCACGTGATGTATTTGTGACCCATGAGACTTGTATTTTGTTATGTAAGGGTTTAAGCCCGAATGACTGATGAACAATGTATTCGATATTACTTTATGTATGGATGATGATGGACGCATGTTTAGTGAATTTAATTACTTTTGTCCTTTTATTTATTTTACTTTCTGTCTCGTTACTCGCGCCCCGGGTTCGTGGGAAATTCGGGGCGTGACAACGTGGTATCAGAGCATAGGTTCGAATACCTAGAGACTGTGGGGTGTTGTTTAACACCATGAGACCCTAGAGAAGAGAATGAGACTTAGTGTGAACTGTTAGTAGCATGTGATAGGATCTTATGTGCTACGTGATTATGTGTCCTAATGCATGCCTTATTGTGATTACGTGAAGAAGTGATACTAAAGCTTTCTTTTGAACTTGTAGATATGCCTCCTAGACGAGCTCCTACGAGAGGCAGACCACCCAGAGGGGGTAGGGGTAGGGGTGCGCCTCGAGGTGCCGCCCAGCCTCGTCGTGGCAGACCCAGAGCTGCTGCCCCTATTCCTGACGTGGTTGAGGAGGTAGTTGCCCCAGCTGACGTTCCTGAGCATAGTACAGCTGAGGAGGATGTTGCTCCAGCCCCTGTGGAGGAGGTGGGGCAGACTATTGGCGCCAGAGATTTGGCGACCATTATACAGGAGTGTTTCCGTGCTATGCAGGATGCCCGGACCACTGATGCTGAGGCCAGGGCTGCTGAGGCCGAGGCCAGGGCTGCCGGTGCCGCGGCCAGAGCGGCCGGTGGGGAGACCAGAGATACCTTCGTCATGAAGGCGTTTCAGCGTATGAGGCCACCGTCATTTGCAGGACAGCCTGATCCCTTGGTGGCCGAGGAGTGGCTGGATCAGATTGTGAGGATCTTGGACTCACTAGGGATTGTTGAGCCACACCTGAGGATACGATGTGCCACCTTCCAGTTTACAGGGCTAGCGAGCCAGTGGTGGAAGGTATCTGCCGGCAGGATTAGCAGGTTCGGAGAGGGGTGGGATGCATTTGTGGCCATGTTCAATGACCACTACTTTCCAGCGACTGCTAGGGTCGGGTTCAGGAGAGAGTTTGAGACCTTACTACAGAGGGACATGACCGTGACGCAGTATGAGTCCCAGTTTACCGCATTGGGCAGGTTTGCCCCGCACATTGTTGGGGTGGAGGAGCTGAGAGTTTATCATTTTCTAGAGGGGCTGAAGACCTCTATCAGGGATAGACTGGCGGGTCACATCATTGACACTTACGAGGAGGCTGTGATCAGGGCCACGAGGGTAGAGAGGGAGTTGACAGCTCTCAGAGGGATTAGGGAGTCCCGGACTCAGACCAGGCCAGCCACAGCACTAGCACTTACACCAGCTCAGCCTACCGTGACCGTCCCAGCTCATCCTGGTAGGAGACCACTGAAGAGGTTCCGGGGCAGTACCTCTTCTCCATCTACATCCCAGAGACCTATGCAGCTTTTAGCACCCCAGCCCACTATGTCTACTACTCCTCGAGGAGGGGCACCACAGCTGACTCTCACATGCTATCAGTGTGGACAGCCTGGCCACAGGATGGCTGATTGCCCACAGAGAGATCCTAGTCAGGGATCAGGGACAGGACCGAGCCAGCTACCACTCCCATCCCAGTCTCAGAGTCAGGCCTGGAGGGCCACGCCAGTGTGCTATACATGTCATCAGCCGGGCCATGTCAAGGCCCACTGTCCTCAGGGGCAGACTTCCCAGAGTGCACCGAGGTCCCACTATTTCCAGCCCGCCCAGGTACCTTTACCCCAGACGCAGTCAGGCTATAGACCCCCGGCACCTTACTATCAGCCGGCATCCTCAGCCTTGAGTGTTAGAGCCCCAGCCCCGAGAGGGGGAGGACAGCAGGGGCAGAGAGGGGGAGGCAGACAGGGTCAGACTGTACAGGGCAGGGTATACGCAGTCACTACCCCAGAGGCTTCTACTGCTGGGCCATCAGTAGTGCGAGGTATCTTTCTTATGTTCAGTTCATGGGCTAGCGTGTTGATAGATTCTGGTGCATCGCATTCTTTCATATCCACTGCATTTGCCATGACATTGGGGTTGACTATAGACCGGTTAGATCCACCGCTACGTGTTGATACTCCTGTTGGGGGTAGTGTGACACTGACCAGGATTTGTAGGGGTTGTTCACTTGAGATAGCTGACCGTACTCTCTGCTTTGATTTTATTGTGCTTGATATGACTAGCTTCGACATTATCTTGGGTATGGATTGGCTGTTTACCTTCCGGGCTAGCATCGATTGTTTCAGGGGGAGAGTTACAGTGTGTACCCCTGAGGGGGATTGCTTTTATTTCACGGGAGATCGTGGGGACTTCTTAGTACCACCCTTGTACGACTCTAGGAGTTAGGGAGCCCATAGCTATATGTTGGCCAGTATGATTGCAGGGGATAGCGAGGCTACAGGGGTTGTATTACCACCAGTGGTAGAGGAGTTTCCTGACGTGTTTCCCGACAGTTTGACTAGTTTACCCCCGAGGCGGGAGGTGGAGTTTACCATTGAGCTTATCCCCGGTACTGTACCCATATCTATTCCACCATACCGCATGGCTCCAGCAGAGCTGAGAGAGCTGAGAGAGTAGCTGACTGACCTTCAAGGTAAGGGGTTCATCCGTCCTAGCACTTCTCCTTGGGGTGCCTCTGCACTCTTTGCGAAGAAGAAGGACGGGACGTTGCGGTTATGTGTGGACTACCGGAGGCTGAACCGGGTGACTATCAAGAACAAGTACCCGTTACCCAGGATCGATGATTTGTTTGATCAGTTGAGAGGTTCGAGATGTTTCTCGAAGATTGATCTTCGATCTGGGTATCATCAGTTGAGAGTGCGAGAGGAGGACATAGCGAAGACAGCCTTCCGCACTCGCTATGGTCACTTTGAGTTCGTAGTGATGCCATTTGGTGTGACGAATGCCCCAGCGGCATTCATGGATCTGATGCACCGTGTCTTCGGTCAGTACATAGATCAGTTCGTGGTGGTGTTTGTGGACGATATTCTGATTTACTCACCCTCTGAGGATGAGCATGCTTTCCACCTACGGACTGTGTTACAGATCTTGAGAGAGCATAGGCTGTTTGCCAAGCTCTCCAAGTGCGAGTTCTGGCTCCAGGAGGTACAGTTCTTGGGTCACGTGGTATCTGGGAGTGGAGTATCTGTTGACCCTTCGAAGGTCGACTCTGTTATGAGCTGGGAGAGGCCGAGGAATGTATTTGAGATACGGAGTTTCTTGGGGTTAGCAGGGTACTACCGCCGTTTTGTAGAGGGATTTTCCCGACTTGCTGCACCGATGACCCGACTGACGCGCAAGGGCGTCAGATTTCAGTGGACTGACGACTGTGAGCAGTCATTTCAGGAGCTGAAGAGGAGATTGACTTCAGCTCCCGTCCTGATTATCCCCGAGGGAGGCCTGGGCTATACAGTGTACTGTGATGCTTCCCGAGAGGGACTGGGATGTGTATTGATGCAGGAAGGCCGGGTAGTAGCTTATGGTTCTCGCCAGCTGAAGAGCCATGAGAAGAACTACCCCACCCACGATCTAGAGTTGGCTGCCGTCATCTTTGCTCTTAAGAGCTGGCGACACTATTTATATGGGGTGAGATTTGAGGTGTTCTCGGACCACAAGAGCCTCAGGTATATCTTTACACAGAAGGATCTGAACCTTCGACAGAGGAGATGGATGGAGTACCTAGAGGACTACGACTTTGACCTTCAGTACCATCCTGGGAAGGCCAACGTCGTAGCTGATGCACTCAGTCGGAGACCGAGCAGCACCTTAGCCAGCCTAGCCATCAGAGAGTGGGAGATGATGGGAGTTATTGGGGAGTTTGACTTAGAGCTTACCGAGTCTGAGGGACACGCCACCCTGTTTAGCTTGTGTGTACAGCCTACTCTTCTGACCAGAGTTATAGAGGCACAGTTGCTGGATACCGAGGCTGAGCAGATCAGGGCACGGATTTCTAGCCCCGAGGGATTTGAGGGATGGACAGTCCATTCTGATCTTGGCTTGAGGTACAGGGGTAGAGTCTTCGTTCCCAAGTCTCTTAGGACTGATGTCCTTAGGGATTTCCACCACTCACGCTTGGCGGTGCACCCAGGGGGCACCAAGATGTATCATGATCTGCGCCGTCAGTATTGGTGGACTGGGATGAAGGCAGATGTGGCACAGTTTGTGGCTAGGTGTCTCACGTGCCAGCAGGTGAAGGCTGAGCACCAGAGGCCTGGAGGTTTGCTACAGCCACTACCGGTCGCCGAGTGGAAGTGGGAGCACGTTACCATGGATTTCGTGATGGGTCTTCCGAGGTCACCTAGGGGCCATGATGCGATTTGGGTTATTGTGGATAGACTGACGAAGTCCGCCCATTTCTTACCGATCAGAGTGACTGACTCATCAGACGCCCTCAGTAGGTTGTACATTCGAGAGATAGTACGACTACATGGGGTACCGGTATCCATAGTTTCTGACAGGGACCCACGTTTCACTGCACGGTTCTGGCAGAGTTTCCAGACAGCTTTGGGGACCCAGCTGCAGTTCAGTACTGCCTTCCACCCACAGACAGATGGCCAGTCAGAGCGCACTATACAGATCTTGGAGGATATGCTCAGGGCCTGCGTCATGGACTTTAGAGGTAGCTGGGAGGACCACCTTGCCTTAGTTGAGTTTGCCTACAACAACAGCTACCAGTCCAGCATTGAGATGGCACCGTTTGAGGCGTTGTATGGTAGGCCTTGCCGTTCCCCGGTATGTTGGACCGAGGTGGGAGAGACAGCTGCCTTAGGACCTGATATTGTTCGTGAGACCACGGACAAGATACAGGTGATCAGACAGCGGTTGTTGACAGCTCAGAGCCGCCAGAGGAGTTACGCAGATAGGAGGCGGCGGCCCTTAGCATTTGAGGTGGGGGACCATGTGTTCCTCAAGGTATCTCCCAGACGAGGTTTGAGGAGATTTGGGCGCGGTGGGAAGCTATCGCCACGATTCATAGGTCCTTTTGAGATACTTGGGAGAGTTGGTGAGGTGGCTTATAAGCTAGCCTTACCACCACAGCTATCAGGGGTTCATGACGTCTTCCATGTATCTATGCTGAGGAAGTACCATCCCGACCCCTCACATGTACTTGACTGGGTAGATCTTCAGTTAGAGGGGGACGCTTCCTATGACCAGAGACCCGTAGAGATATTGGACTCGAGGGACCAGGTTTTGCGAGGCAGGACCATCCCTTTGGTCAAGGTTCGTTGGAACCATCATGGGGTTGAGGAGGCTACGTGGGAGCGTGAGGTCGAGGTTCGAGTTAGGTACCCTGAGTTGTTTGATCGGTGATGTATTTTCTTTTGGTTCTATGTTATTTTAAATTTCGGGACGAAATTTTTGTAAGGAGGGAAGGATGTAAAGACCCGAAAAATTTTTTTTTTTTTATAAATTAATTTTCCTGTTCTTTAATTTAAGTAATCGTTTTCATTTTATTTTTTTTTTTTTTTGGAATGAAATTTTTTTTTTATTATTAATTGTTATTATTATTATTATTATTATTATTATTGTTATTATTATTATTATGTACATGTGATTAAATGTATGCATGTGATGTGTGTAATATATGTGTGAACATATATATATATATATACATATTAAATTATTTAAATGTGTATGTATATGTGTGCACAAGTGAGTGTGTTTATTTAAGTATGTAAATATATATATGTATATATATATATATAAGACAGATTGTGTGTGTACGGTTGTGTGTGTGGGTGTGTGTAGATTGAGTGTGTTACACTCAATGAGGAGTGGGGGATGGAGTGTGTGAGTAGAGTTGTGTGTGGCAGTGGGGTTGCCAGAGAGTGGGTCGGATTTAGAGAGAGATATAGAGAGAGAGAGTGAAGGAAAAAGGGGAGTGTCTCGGGTGAGAAGAAAAGAGAAGAAAAGAAAAGAAGCAGAAGGTGAGAGAGAGAAACAGGGTTTTGAGAAAGAGAGTGGAGGCTGGGTTAAGCTCGGAGCAAGAAGGTGGAAGAGGGCACGGCTAGAGAGAGAAACGGCCGAAGGTTCGGGTAAGTGGGTCACTTCTGTTTCAAATTTTTTTAGAGCATTTCAGTTGATTTAAATTATAGAACCTTTTAGAGCATAATGTAGGGATTAATTTGCAAAAAGAATGAGAAGAAATGGTTGAGAAATGAGAGAGAAACTGGGAGTTGCAGGTCGGGGATAATATTCTGGTTTCATGTTCTTTTGGCTTAAAAACGTTGGTTTGGCCTTATGGAAGTGTTGCTGGATAGTGTGGAAAACCATTAGAGATGGTGGGAGTTGAAACCATTGAAAACCAAGCTTAAAATCATGAAAACACAGCTGGCCGGAATCTGGGTTTGGGGTGGCCGGAGCTACGGTTCTGGTCATTTCGAAGGGTTCCGAGTGATGAAAGGGAAAACCAACTCGGGGTACGTAATCCCCTAGGAAAAACCGAAGAAAACCGTATTAAAAAGTCGAAGAAATCTCGCCGGAAAAGGGTCGCCGGCGCCGGAGAAGGCGCCGGAACCCTACGGGGCGTCGCCGGAAAAACGGGGGAAGAAGGGGGTCTGCCGGGTCGGGTCCCGGGTCGGATCGGGTCCAGTTCGGGCGGGCGTGGATCGCCCCTGCCACGTGTCAGCACTTGTTTTAAATTAAATGAATTTGAACCTTTAGAATTTAAACCTTTGAAATTGAACCTTTTAAATTTGAACCTTAACCTGAACTTTCAGAAATTACGAATTGACCCCCCAACTGTTAGAAATTACACTTTGACCCACCTGATTAAATTATTAATAAAATATTAATTAAATTAATTAATTAATTATTTAATTAAATTAATTTAATTAATTAAATATTCAAAAACATCCCGGAGCCCAAATGAGACAAGTCATTTGTGTATTTTGACTATCTCGACTATTCCGAGACCAATGGTGAGGTCCGTTTTACGAGACGGGGTCCCGAAAAATAAAAGACCCGTAGTAACCTTTAAAATTACCAAAATGCCCCTAGATTGAAACACAGTCAAACGAACTCCGAATTAGGTAAACAAATAGTGGAATTTTATTATCTCGAACATTCCGGACTCAACCGTGGAGTCCGATTTGTGAAAAGAGGTCACGAAATGTAAGGACACGTGTAAAGTGCAAAATGACTGTTTTGCCCTTTTGAACCCCGGTGTCCGAATTGAGTTCTACGAAAACCTAGGCTTACTTTCTTAAACGTTCTAAAACCAATGGTAGGGTTTAATTTAGCAGAATGGAAACCTATGAATTTAAAGACATAAAATTTGATGAATAGCATACATTCAAACAACAATGGACTGAATTGTAATTCCTACTTTTAGGGACACTGACAGGACAGGAGGAGGCGATCTGATCTCTTACATTTTCATCCGTCTGTTCAGTTACATATAGTGCTCGATCTTCTAGGGTTGATACCAACCCATCAGGTATGGTGTTTTGCTAGTGTTAGAAATAAAGTTAAGTTAGGAATAATTGTGAGTGACTGAATGCTGTATGTGTTTATCTGTAATGTGTTTACCTGTTTATTTGGAATTGGTTGTTCACACGCTTACATGTTACTTGTACTTTATGAATGTTTAGTAAATGATGAATGTGACTCACGACATGTGTATATGTTAATTTTACGAGATATGATTGCATGTGGAATCAGTTAGGTGATTTATATATTATTGTCTCGAGCATGCTATATTGTGGAAACCATGTATCATTGAGATTGCATTGGCATATTGGCATATGATGAATCCTTTGAGAACATGGCGTGGGTAAGCACGTGGTGCTTTGCATTATGAGGGTGTAGATCCTGTGGTGAAAAACCCAAAATTGGCCATTGCATTGGTACTCCGTAGCCATCGGGGAGTACCCGTAAACGAGACATGGGTGTGGCATAGAGTTGTGCATGGGTGTGTCACGCATACTATTCATATATACTACTGCGATGCTTGAATGTCATTTAGAAATAAATGTACACTTTGCACATGCCACGCCTTAGCTTTATTTCTGGCATTAGCATTTCATCATACCAGCAGTTGTGCTGACCCATTCGTGGGCAATATTTTCAGATGAGGATCCTCCAGCCACGTGAGACTTAGTGATGCCCTGAGAGGGCGAAGCACGTGATGTATTTGTGACCCATGAGACTTGTATTTTGTTAATGTAAGGGTTTAAGCCCGAATGACTGATGAACAATGTATTCGATATTACTTTATGTATGGATGATGATGGACGCATGTTTAGTGAATTTAATTACTTTTGTCCTTTTATTTATTTTACTTTCTGTCTCGTTACTCGCGCCCCGGGTTCGTGGGAAATTCGGGGCGTGACAACGTGGTATCAGAGCATAGGTTCGAATACCTAGAGACTGTGGGGTGTTGTTTAACACCATGAGACCCTAGAGAAGAGAATGAGACTTAGTGTGAACTGTTAGTAGCATGTGATAGGATCTTATGTGCTACGTGATTATGTGTCCTAATGCATGCCTTATTGTGATTACGTGAAGAAGTGATACTAAAGCTTTCTTTTGAACTTGTAGATATGCCTCCTAGACGAGCTCCTACGAGAGGCAGACCACCCAGAGGGGGTAGGGGTAGGGGTGCGCCTCGAGGTGCCGCCCAGCCTCGTCGTGGCAGACCCAGAGCTGCTGCCCCTATTCCTGACGTGGTTGAGGAGGTAGTTGCCCCAGCTGACGTTCCTGAGCATAGTACAGCTGAGGAGGATGTTGCTCCAGCCCCTGTGGAGGAGGTGGGGCAGACTATTGGCGCCAGAGATTTGGCGACCATTATACAGGAGTGTTTCCGTGCTATGCAGGATGCCCGGACCACTGATGCTGAGGCCAGGGCTGCTGAGGCCGAGGCCAGGGCTGCCGGTGCCGCGGCCAGAGCGGCCGGTGGGGAGACCAGAGATACCTTCGTCATGAAGGCGTTTCAGCGTATGAGGCCACCGTCATTTGCAGGACAGCCTGATCCTTGGTGGCCGAGGAGTGGCTGGATCAGATTGTGAGGATCCTGGACTCACTAGGGATTGTTGAGCCACACCTGAGGATACGATGTGCCACCTTCCAGTTTACAGGGCTAGCGAGCCAGTGGTGGAAGGTATCTGCCGGCAGGATTAGCAGGTTCGGAGAGGGGTGGGATGCATTTGTGGCCATGTTCAATGACCACTACTTTCCAGCGACTGCTAGGGTCGGGTTCAGGAGAGAGTTTGAGACCTTACTACAGAGGGACATGACCGTGACGCAGTATGAGTCCCAGTTTACCGCATTGGGCAGGTTTGCCCCGCACATTGTTGGGGTGGAGGAGCTGAGAGTTTATCATTTTCTAGAGGGGCTGAAGACCTCTATCAGGGATAGACTGGCGGGTCACATCATTGACACTTACGAGGAGGCTGTGATCAGGGCCACGAGGGTAGAGAGGGAGTTGACAGCTCTCAGAGGGATTAGGGAGTCCCGGACTCAGACCAGGCCAGCCACAGCACTAGCACTTACACCAGCTCAGCCTACCGTGACCGTCCCAGCTCATCCTGGTAGGAGACCACTGAAGAGGTTCCGGGGCAGTACCTCTTCTCCATCTACATCCCAGAGACCTATGCAGCTTTTAGCACCCCAGCCCACTATGTCTACTACTCCTCGAGGAGGGGCACCACAGCTGACTCTCACATGCTATCAGTGTGGACAGCCTGGCCACAGGATGGCTGATTGCCCACAGAGAGATCCTAGTCAGGGATCAGGGACAGGACCGAGCCAGCTACCACTCCCATCCCAGTCTCAGAGTCAGGCCTGGAGGGCCACGCCAGTGTGCTATACATGTCATCAGCCGGGCCATGTCAAGGCCCACTGTCCTCAGGGGCAGACTTCCCAGAGTGCACCGAGGTCCCACTATTTCCAGCCCGCCCAGGTACCTTTACCCCAGACGCAGTCAGGCTATAGACCCCCGGCACCTTACTATCAGCCGGCATCCTCAGCCTTGAGTGTTAGAGCCCCAGCCCCGAGAGGGGGAGGACAGCAGGGGCAGAGAGGGGGAGGCAGACAGGGTCAGACTGTACAGGGCAGGGTATACGCAGTCACTACCCCAGAGGCTTCTACTGCTGGGCCATCAGTAGTGCGAGGTATCTTTCTTATGTTCAGTTCATGGGCTAGCGTGTTGATAGATTCTGGTGCATCGCATTCTTTCATATCCACTGCATTTGCCATGACATTGGGGTTGACTATAGACCGGTTAGATCCACCGCTACGTGTTGATACTCCTGTTGGGGGTAGTGTGACACTGACCAGGATTTGTAGGGGTTGTTCACTTGAGATAGCTGACCGTACTCTCTGCTTTGATTTTATTGTGCTTGATATGACTAGCTTCGACATTATCTTGGGTATGGATTGGCTGTTTACCTTCCGGGCTAGCATCGATTGTTTCAGGGGGAGAGTTACAGTGTGTACCCCTGAGGGGGATTGCTTTTATTTCACGGGAGATCGTGGGGACTTCTTAGTACCACCCTTGTACGACTCTAGGAGTTAGGGGAGCCCATAGCTATATGTTGGCCAGTATGATTGCAGGGGATAGCGAGGCTACAGGGGTTGTATTACCACCAGTGGTAGAGGAGTTTCCTGACGTGTTTCCCGACAGTTTGACTAGTTTACCCCCGAGGCGGGAGGTGGAGTTTACCATTGAGCTTATCCCCGGTACTGTACCCATATCTATTCCACCATACCGCATGGCTCCAGCAGAGCTGAGAGAGCTGAGAGAGTAGCTGACTGACCTTCAAGGGTAAGGGGTTCATCCGTCCTAGCACTTCTCCTTGGGGTGCCTCTGCACTCTTTGCGAAGAAGAAGGACGGGACGTTGCGGTTATGTGTGGACTACCGGAGGCTGAACCGGGTGACTATCAAGAACAAGTACCCGTTACCCAGGATCGATGACTTGTTTGATCAGTTGAGAGGTTCGAGATGTTTCTCGAAGATTGATCTTCGATCTGGGTATCATCAGTTGAGAGTGCGAGAGGAGGACATAGCGAAGACAGCCTTCCGCACTCGCTATGGTCACTTTGAGTTCGTAGTGATGCCATTTGGTGTGACGAATGCCCCAGCGGCATTCATGGATCTGATGCACCGTGTCTTCGGTCAGTACATAGATCAGTTCGTGGTGGTGTTTGTGGACGATATTCTGATTTACTCACCCTCTGAGGATGAGCATGCTTTCCACCTACGGACTGTGTTACAGATCTTGAGAGAGCATAGGCTGTTTGCCAAGCTCTCCAAGTGCGAGTTCTGGCTCCAGGAGGTACAGTTCTTGGGTCACGTGGTATCTGGGAGTGGAGTATCTGTTGACCCTTCGAAGGTCGACTCTGTTATGAGCTGGGAGAGGCCGAGGAATGTATTTGAGATACGGAGTTTCTTGGGGTTAGCAGGGTACTACCGCCGTTTTGTAGAGGGATTTTCCCGACTTGCTGCACCGATGACCCGACTGACGCGCAAGGGCGTCAGATTTCAGTGGACTGACGACTGTGAGCAGTCATTTCAGGAGCTGAAGAGGAGATTGACTTCAGCTCCCGTCCTGATTATCCCCGAGGGAGGCCTGGGCTATACAGTGTACTGTGATGCTTCCCGAGAGGGACTGGGATGTGTATTGATGCAGGAAGGCCGGGTAGTAGCTTATGGTTCTCGCCAGCTGAAGAGCCATGAGAAGAACTACCCCACCCACGATCTAGAGTTGGCTGCCGTCATCTTTGCTCTTAAGAGCTGGCGACACTATTTATATGGGGTGAGATTTGAGGTGTTCTCGGACCACAAGAGCCTCAGGTATATCTTTACACAGAAGGATCTGAACCTTCGACAGAGGAGATGGATGGAGTACCTAGAGGACTACGACTTTGACCTTCAGTACCATCCTGGGAAGGCCAACGTCGTAGCTGATGCACTCAGTCGGAGACCGAGCAGCACCTTAGCCAGCCTAGCCATCAGAGAGTGGGAGATGATGGGAGTTATTGGGGAGTTTGACTTAGAGCTTACCGAGTCTGAGGGACACGCCACCCTGTTTAGCTTGTGTGTACAGCCTACTCTTCTGACCAGAGTTATAGAGGCACAGTTGCTGGATACCGAGGCTGAGCAGATCAGGGCACGGATTGCTAGCTCCCGAGGGATTTGAGGGATGGACAGTCCATTCTGATCTTGGCTTGAGGATACAGGGGTAGAGTCTTCGTTCCCGAGTCTCTTAGGACTGATGTCCTTAGGGATTTCCACCATTCACGCTTGGCGGTGCACCCAGGGGGCACCAAGATGTATCATGATCTGCGCCGTCAGTATTGGTGGACTGGGATGAAGGCAGATGTGGCACAGTTTGTGGCTAGGTGTCTCACGTGCCAGCAGGTGAAGGCTGAGCACCAGAGGCCTGGAGGTTTGCTACAGCCACTACCGGTCGCCGAGTGGAAGTGGGAGCACGTTACCATGGATTTCGTGATGGGTCTTCCGAGGTCACCTAGGGGCCATGATGCGATTTGGGTTATTGTGGACAGACTGACGAAGTCCGCCCATTTCTTACCGATCAGAGTGACTGACTCATCAGACGCCCTCAGTAGGTTGTACATTCGAGAGATAGTACGACTACATGGGGTACCGGTATCCATAGTTTCTGACAGGGACCCACGTTTCACTGCACGGTTCTGGCAGAGTTTCCAGACAGCCTTAGGGACCCAGCTGCAGTTCAGTACTGCCTTCCACCCACAGACAGATGGCCAGTCAGAGCGCACTATACAGATCTTGGAGGATATGCTCAGGGCCTGCGTCATGGACTTTAGAGGTAGCTGGGAGGACCACCTTGCCTTAGTTGAGTTTGCCTACAACAACAGCTACCAGTCCAGCATTGAGATGGCACCGTTTGAGGCGATTGTATGGTAGGCCTTGCCGTTCCCCGGTATGTTGGACCGAGGTGGGAGAGACAGCTGCCTTAGGACCTGATATTGTTCGTGAGACCACGGACAAGATACAGGTGATCAGACAGCGGTTGTTGACAGCTCAGAGCCGCCAGAGGAGTTACGCAGATAGGAGGCGGCGGCCCTTAGGCATTTGAGGTGGGGGACCATGTGTTCCTCAAGGTATCTCCCAGACGAGGTTTGAGGAGATTTGGGCGCGGTGGGAAGCTATCGCCACGATTCATAGGTCCTTTTGAGATACTTGGGAGAGTTGGTGAGGTGGCTTATAAGCTAGCCTTACCACCACAGCTATCAGGGGTTCATGACGTCTTCCATGTATCTATGCTGAGGAAGTACCATCCCGACCCCTCACATGTACTTGACTGGGTAGATCTTCAGTTAGAGGGGGACGCTTCCTATGACCAGAGACCCGTAGAGATATTGGACTCGAGGGACCAGGTTTTGCGAGGCAGGACCATCCCTTTGGTCAAGGTTCGTTGGAACCACCATGGGGTTGAGGAGGCTACGTGGGAGCGTGAGGCCGAGGTTCGAGTTAGGTACCCTGAGTTGTTTCGATCAGTGATGTACTTTCTTTTGTTTATGCTATTTTAAATTTCGGGACGAAATTTTTGTAAGGAGGGAAGGATGTTATAACATGGAAAATTTTTTTTTTTTTATTATTATTATTATTCTTGCAATGTTAATTAATTATTATTATTATTATGTTATTATTATTATTATGTACATGTGATTAAATGTATGCATGTGATGTGTGTAATATATGTGTGAACATATATATATATATACATATTAAATTATTTAAATGTGTATGTATATGTGTGCACAAGTGAGTGTGTTTATTTAAGTATGTAAATATATATATGTATATATATATAAGACAGATTGTGTGTGTACGGTTGTGTGTGTGGGTGTGTGTAGATTGAGTGTGTTACACTCAATGAGGAGTGGGGGATGGAGTGTGTGAGTAGAGTTGTGTGTGGCAGTGGGGTTGCCAGAGAGTGGGTCGGATTTAGAGAGAGATATAGAGAGAGAGAGTGAAGGAAAAAGGGGAGTGTCTCGGGTGAGAAGAAAAGAGAAGAAAAGAAAAGAAGCAGAAGGTGAGAGAGAGAAACAGGGTTTTGAGAAAGAGAGTGGAGGCTGGGTTAAGCTCGGAGCAAGAAGGTGGAAGAGGGCACGGCTAGAGAGAGAAACGGCCGAAGGTTCGGGTAAGTGGGTCACTTCTGTTTCAAATTTTTTTAGAGCATTTCAGTTGATTTAAATTATAGAACCTTTTAGAGCATAATGTAGGGATTAATTTGCAAAAAGAATGAGAAGAAATGGTTGAGAAATGAGAGAGAAACTGGGAGTTGCAGGTCGGGGATAATATTTGGTTTCATGTTCTTTTGGCTTAAAAACGTTGGTTTGGCCTTATGGAAGTGTTGCTGGATAGTGTGGAAAACCATTAGAGATTGGTGGGAGTTGAAACCATTGAAAACCAAGCTTAAAATCATGAAAACACAGCTGGCCGGAATCTGGGTTTGGGGTGGCCGGAGCTACGGTTCTGGTCATTTCGAAGGGTTCCGAGTGATGAAAGGGAAAACCAACTCGGGGTACGTAATCCCCTAGGAAAAACCGAAGAAAACCGTATTAAAAAGTCGAAGAAATCTCGCCGGAAAAGGGTCGCCGGCGCCGGAGAAGGCGCCGGAACCCTACGGGCGTCGCCGGAAAATCGGGGGGAAGAAGGGGGGCTGTCCGGGTCGGGTCCTGGGTCGGATCGGGTCCGGTTCGGGCGGGTACGGGTCGCCCCTGCCACGTGTCAGCCATTGTTTTAAATTAAATGAATTTGAACCTTTAGAATTTAAACCTTTGAATTTGAACCTTTTGAATTTGAACCTTAACCTGAACTTTCAGAAATTACGAATTGACCCCCCAACTGTTAGAAATTACACTTTGACCCACCTGATTAAATTATTAATAAAATATTAATTAAATTAATTAATTAATTATTTAATTAAATTAATTTAATTAATTAAATATTCAAAAACATCCCGGAGTCCAAATGAGACAAGTCATTAGTGTATTTTGACTATCTCGACTATTCCGAGACCAATGGTGAGGTCCGTTTTACGAGACGGGGTCCCGAAAAATAAAAGACCCGTAGTAACCCTTAAAATTACCAAAATGCCCCTAGATTGAAACACAGTCAAACGAACTCCGAATTAGGTAAACAAATAGTGGAATTTTATTATCTCGAACATTCCGGACTCAACCGTGGAGTCCGATTTGTGAAAAGAGGTCACGAAATGTAAGGACACGTGTAAAGTGCAAAATGACTGTTTTGCCCTTTTGAACCCCGGTGTCCGAATTGAGTTCTACGAAAACCTAGACTTACTTTCTTAAACGTTCTAAAACCAATGGTAGAGTTTAATTTAGCAGAATAGAAACCTATGAATTTAAAGACATAAAATTTGATGAATAGCATACATTCAAACAACAATGGACTGAAGTTGTAATTCTACTTTTAGGGACACTGACAGGACAGGAGGAGGCGATCTGATCTCCTACATTTTCATCCGCCGTTCAGTTACATATAGTTCACGATCTTCTAGGGTTGATACCAACCCATCAGGTATGGTGTTTTGCTAGTGTTAGAAATGAAGTTAAGTTAGGAATATTTGTGAATGACTGAATGTCGTATGTGTTTATCTGTAATGTGTTTACCGTTTATTTGGAATTGGTTGTTCACATGCTTACATGTTACTTGTACCTTATGAATATTTAGTGAATGATGAATGTGACTCACGACATGTGTATATGTTGATTTTACGAGATATGATTGCATGTGGAATCAGTTAGGTGATTTATATATTATTGTCTCGAGCATGCTATATTGTGGAAACCATGTATCATTGAGATTGCATTGGCATATTGGCATATGATGAATCCTTTGAGAACATGGCGTGGGTAAGCACGTGGTGCTTTGCATTATGAGGGTGTAGATCCTGTGGTGAAAAACCCAAAATTGGCCATTGCATTGGTACTCCGTAGCCATCGGGGAGTACCCGTAAACGAGACATGGGTGTGGCATAGAGTTGTGCATGGGTGTGTCACGCATACTATTCATATATACTACTGCGATGCTTGAATGTCATTTAGAAATAAATGTACACTTTGCACATGCCACGCCTTAGCTTTATTTCTGGCATTAGCACTTCATCATACCAGCAGTTGATGCTGACCCATTCGTGGGCAACATTTTTCAGATGAGGACCCCCCAGCTGCTTGAGACCTAGTGATGCTTTGATAAGGGGAAACACTTGTTATATTTTGTCCATGAGACTTGTATATTGAAATGTAAGGGCTTAAGCCCGAATGACTCCTGAACGATGTATCTTATGTTATTTTGTGTATGGATGATGATGGACGCATGTTTATTGAATTTAATTACTTTTGTCCTTTTATTTATTTTACTTTCTGTCTCGTTACTCGCGCCCCGGGTTCGTGGGAAATTCGGGGCGTGACAACGTGGTATCAGAGCATAGGTTCGAATACCTAGAGACTGTGGGGTGTTGTTTAACACCATGAGACCCTAGAGAAGAGAATAAGACTTAGCATGAACTGTTAGCAGCATGTGATAGGATCTTATGTGCTACGTGATTATGTGTCCTAATGCATGCCTTATTGTGATTACGTGAAGAAGTGATACTAAAATTTCTTTTGAACTTGTAGATATGCCTCCTAGACGAGCTCCTACGAGAGGCAGACCACCCAGAGGGGGTAGGGGTAGGGGTGCGCCTCGAGGTGCCGCCCAGCCTCGTCGTGGCAGACCCAGAGCTGCTGCCCCTATTCCTGACGTGGTTGAGGAGGTAGTTGCCCCAGCTGACGTTCCTGAGCATAGTACAGCTGAGGAGGATGTTGCTCCAGCCCCTGTGGAGGAGGTGGGGCAGACTATTGGCGCCAGAGATTTGGCGACCATTATACAGGAGTGTTTCCGTGCTATGCAGGATGCCCGGACCACTGATGCTGAGGCCAGGGCTGCTGAGGCCGAGGCCAGGGCTGCCGGTGCCGCGGCCAGAGCGGCCGGTGGGGAGACCAGAGATACCTTCGTCATGAAGGCGTTTCAGCGTATGAGGCCACCGTCATTTGCAGGACAGCCTGATCCTTTGGTGGCCGAGGAGTGGCTGGATCAGATTGTGAGGATCCTGGACTCACTAGGGATTGTTGAGCCACACCTGAGGATACGATGTGCCACCTTCCAGTTTACAGGGCTAGCGAGCCAGTGGTGGAAGGTATCTGCCGGCAGGATTAGCAGGTTCGGAGAGGGGTGGGATGCATTTGTGGCCATGTTCAATGACCACTACTTTCCAGCGACTGCTAGGGTCGGGTTCAGGAGAGAGTTTGAGACCTTACTACAGAGGGACATGACCGTGACGCAGTATGAGTCCCAGTTTACCGCATTGGGCAGGTTTGCCCCGCACATTGTTGGGGTGGAGGAGCTGAGAGTTTATCATTTTCTAGAGGGGCTGAAGACCTCTATCAGGGATAGACTGGCGGGTCACATCATTGACACTTACGAGGAGGCTGTGATCAGGGCCACGAGGGTAGAGAGGGAGTTGACAGCTCTCAGAGGGATTAGGGAGTCCCGGACTCAGACCAGGCCAGCCACAGCACTAGCACTTACACCAGCTCAGCCTACCGTGACCGTCCCAGCTCATCCTGGTAGGAGACCACTGAAGAGGTTCCGGGGCAGTACCTCTTCTCCATCTACATCCCAGAGACCTATGCAGCTTTTAGCACCCCAGCCCACTATGTCTACTACTCCTCGAGGAGGGGCACCACAGCTGACTCTCACATGCTATCAGTGTGGACAGCCTGGCCACAGGATGGCTGATTGCCCACAGAGAGATCCTAGTCAGGGATCAGGGACAGGACCGAGCCAGCTACCACTCCCATCCCAGTCTCAGAGTCAGGCCTGGAGGGCCACACCAGTGTGCTATACATGTCATCAGCCGGGCCATGTCAAGGCCCACTGTCCTCAGGGGCAGACTTCCCAGAGTGCACCGAGGTCCCACTATTTCCAGCCCGCCCAGGTACCTTTACCCCAGACGCAGTCAGGCTATAGACCCCCGGCACCTTACTATCAGCCGGCATCCTCAGCCTTGAGTGTTAGAGCCCCAGCCCCGAGAGGGGGAGGACAGCAGGGGCAGAGAGGGGGAGGCAGACAGGGTCAGACTGTACAGGGCAGGGTATACGCAGTCACTACCCCAGAGGCTTCTACTGCTGGGCCATCAGTAGTGCGAGGTATCTTTCTTATGTTCAGTTCATGGGCTAGCGTGTTGATAGATTCTGGTGCATCGCATTCTTTCATATCCACTGCATTTGCCATGACATTGGGGTTGACTATAGACCGGTTAGATCCACCGCTACGTGTTGATACTCCTGTTGGGGGTAGTGTGACACTGACCAGGATTTGTAGGGGTTGTTCACTTGAGATAGCTGACCGTACTCTCTGCTTTGATTTTATTGTGCTTGATATGACTAGCTTCGACATTATCTTGGGTATGGATTGGCTGTTTACCTTCCGGGCTAGCATCGATTGTTTCAGGGGGAGAGTTACAGTGTGTACCCCTGAGGGGGATTGCTTTTATTTCACGGGAGATCGTGGGGACTTCTTAGTACCACCCTTGTACGACTCTAGGAGTTGGGGAGCCCATAGCTATATGTTGGCCAGTATGATTGCAGGGGATAGCTGAGGCTACAGGGGTTGTATTACCACCAGTGGTAGAGGAGTTTCCTGACGTATTTCCCGACAGTTTGACTAGTTTACCCCCGAGGCGGGAGGTGGAGTTTACCATTGAGCTTATCCCCGGTACTGTACCCATATCTATTCCACCATACCGCATGGCTCCAGCAGAGCTGAGAGAGCTGAGAGAGCAGCTGACTGACCTTCAGGGTAAGGGGTTCATCCGTCCTAGCACTTCTCCTTGGGGTGCCTCAGCACTCTTTGCGAAGAAGAAGGACGGGACGTTGCGGTTATGTGTGGACTACCGGAGGCTGAACCGGGTGACTATCAAGAACAAGTACCCGTTACCCAGGATCGATGACTTGTTTGATCAGTTGAGAGGTTCGAGATGTTTCTCGAAGATTGATCTTCGATCTGGGTATCATCAGTTGAGAGTGCGAGAGGAGGACATAGCGAAGACAGCCTTCCGCACTCGCTATGGTCACTTTGAGTTCGTGGTGATGCCATTTGGTGTGACGAATGCCCCAGCGGCATTCATGGATCTGATGCACCGTGTCTTCGGTCAGTACATAGATCAGTTCGTGGTGGTGTTTGTGGACGATATCTTGATTTACTCACCTTCTGAGGATGAGCATGCTTTCCACCTACGGACTGTGTTACAGATCTTGAGAGAGCATAGGCTGTTTGCCAAGCTCTCCAAGTGCGAGTTCTGGCTCCAGGAGGTGCAGTTTTTGGGTCACGTGGTATCTGGGAGTGGAGTATCTGTTGACCCTTCGAAGGTCGACTCCGTTATGAGCTGGGAGAGGCCGAGGAACGTATTTGAGATACGGAGTTTCTTGGGGTTAGCAGGGTACTACCGCCGTTTTGTAGAGGGATTTTCCCGACTTGCCGCACCGATGACCCGACTGACGCGCAAGGGCGTCAGATTTCAGTGGACCTGACGACTGTGAGCAGTCATTTCAGGAGCTGAAGAGGAGATTGACTTCAGCTCCCGTCCTGATTATCCCCGAGGGAGGCCTGGGCTTATACAGTGTACTGTGATGCTTCTCGAGATGGACTGGGATGTGTATTGATGCAGGAAGGCCGGGTAGTAGCTTATGGTTCTCGCCAGCTGAAGAGCCATGAGAAGAACTACCCCACCCACGATCTAGAGTTGGCTGCCGTCATCTTTGCTCTTAAGAGCTGGCGACACTATTTATATGGGGTGAGATTTGAGGTGTTCTCGGACCACAAGAGCCTCAGGTATATCTTTACACAGAAGGATCTGAACCTTCGACAGAGGAGATGGATGGAGTACCTAGAGGACTACGACTTTGACCTTCAGTACCATCCTGGGAAGGCCAACGTCGTAGCTGATGCACTCAGTCGGAGACCGAGCAGCACCTTAGCCAGCCTAGCCATCAGAGAGTGGGAGATGATGGGAGTTATTGGGGAGTTTGACTTAGAGCTTACCGAGTCTGAGGGACACGCCACCCTGTTTAGCTTGTGTGTACAGCCTACTCTTCTGACCAGAGTTATAGAGGCACAGTTGCTGGATACCGAGGCTGAGCAGATCAGGGCACGGATTGCTAGCTCCGAGGGATTTGAGGGATGGACAGTCCATTCTGACCTTGGTCTGAGATACAGGGGTAGAGTCTTCGTTCCCGAGTCTCTTAGGACTGATGTCCTTAGGGATTTCCACCATTCACGCTTGGCGGTGCACCCAGGGGGCACCAAGATGTATCATGATCTGCGCCGTCAGTATTGGTGGACTGGGATGAAGGCAGATGTGGCACAGTTTGTGGCTAGGTGTCTCACGTGCCAGCAGGTGAAGGCTGAGCACCAGAGGCCTGGAGGTTTGCTACAGCCACTACCGGTCGCCGAGTGGAAGTGGGAGCACGTTACCATGGATTTCGTGATGGGTCTTCCGAGGTCACCTAGGGGCCATGATGCGATTTGGGTTATTGTGGACAGACTGACGAAGTCCGCCCATTTCTTACCGATCAGAGTGACTGACTCATCAGACGCCCTCAGTAGGTTGTACATTCGAGAGATAGTACGACTACATGGGGTACCGGTATCCATAGTTTCTGACAGGGACCCACGTTTCACTGCACGGTTCTGGCAGAGTTTCCAGACAGCCTTAGGGACCCAGCTGCAGTTCAGTACTGCCTTCCACCCACAGACAGATGGCCAGTCAGAGCGCACTATACAGATCTTGGAGGATATGCTCAGGGCCTGCGTCATGGACTTTAGAGGTAGCTGGGAGGACCACCTTGCCTTAGTTGAGTTTGCCTACAACAACAGCTACCAGTCCAGCATTGAGATGGCACCAGTTTGAGGCATTATATGGTAGGCCGTGCCGTTCCCCGGTATGTTGGACCGAGGTGGGAGAGACAGCTGCCTTAGGACCTGATATTGTTCGTGAGACCACGGACAAGATACAGGTGATCAGACAGCGGTTGTTGACAGCTCAGAGCCGCCAGAGGAGTTACGCAGATAGGAGGCGGCGGCCCTTGGCATTTGAGGTGGGGGACCATGTGTTCCTCAAGGTATCTCCCAGACGAGGTTTGAGGAGATTTGGGCGCGGTGGGAAGCTATCGCCACGATTCATAGGTCCTTTTGAGATACTTGGGAGAGTTGGTGAGGTGGCTTATAAGCTAGCCTTACCACCACAGCTATCAGGGGTTCATGACGTCTTCCATGTATCTATGCTGAGGAAGTACCATCCCGACCCCTCACATGTACTTGACTGGGTAGATCTTCAGTTAGAGGGGGACGCTTCCTATGACCAGAGACCCGTAGAGATATTGGACTCGAGGGACCAGGTTTTGCGAGGCAGGACCATCCCTTTGGTCAAGGTTCGTTGGAACCACCATGGGGTTGAGGAGGCTACGTGGGAGCGTGAGGCCGAGGTTCGAGTTAGGTACCCTGAGTTGTTTGATCAGTGATGTACTTTCTTTTGGTTCTATGTTATTTTAAATTTCGGGACGAAATTTTTGTAAGGAGGGAAGGATGTTATAACATGAAAATTTTTTTTTTTTTATTATTAATTGTTATTATTATTATTATTATTATTATGTTTTATTATTATTATGTACATGTGATTAAATGTATGCATGTGATGTGTGTAATATATGTGTGAACATATATATATATATATACATATTAAATTATTTAAATGTGTATGTATATGTGTGCACAAGTGAGTGTGTTTATTTAAGTATGTAAATATATATATGTATAATATATATATAAGACAGATTGTGTGTGTACGGTTGTGTGTGTGGGTGTGTGTAGATTGAGTGTGTTACACTCAATGAGGAGTGGGGGATGGAGTGTGTGAGTAGAGTTGTGTGTGGCAGTGGGGTGCCAGAGAGTGGGTCGGATTTAGAGAGAGATATAGAGAGAGAGAGTGAAGGAAAAAGGGGAGTGTCTCGGGTGAGAAGAAAAGAGAAGAAAAGAAAAGAAGCAGAAGGTGAGAGAGAGAAACAGGGTTTTAGAAAGAGAGTGGAGGCTGGGTTAAGCTCGGCAAGAAGGTGGAGAGGCACGGCTAGAGAGAGACGGCCGAAGGTTCGGGTAAGTGGGTCACTTCTGTTTCAAATTTTTTTAGAGCATTTCAGTTGATTTAAATTATAGAACCTTTTAGAGCATAATGTAGGGATTAATTTGCAAAAGAATGAGAAGAAATGGTTGAGAAATGAGAGAGAAACTGGGAGTTGCAGGTCGGGGATAATATTCTGGTTTCATGTTCTTTTGGCTTAAAAACGTTGGTTTGGCCTTATGGAAGTGTTGCTGATAGTGGAAACCATTAGAGATTGGTGGGAGTTGAAACCATTGAAAACCAAGCTTAAAATCATGAAAACACAGCTGGCCGGAATCTGGGTTTGGGGTGGCCGGAGCTACGTTCTGTCATTTCGAAGGGTTCCGAGTGATGAAAGGGAAAACCAACTCGGGGTACGTAATCCCCTAGGAAAAACCGAAGAAAACCGTATTAAAAAGTCGAAGAAATCTCGCCGGAAAAGGGTCGCCGGCGCCGGAGAAGGCGCCGGAACCCTACCGGGCGTCGCCGGAAAAACGGGGGAAGAAGGGGGACTGTCCGGGTCGGGTCTCGGGTCGGATCGGGTCCGGTTCGGGCGGGTACGGGTCTGCCCCTGCCACGTGTCAGCCCTTGTTTTAAATTAAATGAATTTGAACCTTTAGAATTTAAACCTTTGAATTTGAACCTTTTGAATTTGAACCTTAACCTGAACTTTCAGAAATTACGAATTGACCCCCCAACTGTTAGAAATTACACTTTGACCCACCTGATTAAATTATTAATAAAATATTAATTAAATTAATTAATTAATTATTTAATTAAATTAATTTAATTAATTAAATATTCAAAAACATCCCGGAGTCCAAATGAGACAAGTCATTAGTGTATTTTGACTATCTCGACTATTCCGAGACCAATGGTGAGGTCCGTTTTACGAGACGGGGTCCCGAAAAATAAAAGACCCGTAGTAACCCTTAAAATTACCAAAATGCCCCTAGATTGAAACACAGTCAAACGAACTCCGAATTAGGTAAACAAATAGTGGAATTTTATTATCTCGAACATTCCGGACTCAACCGTGGAGTCCGATTTGTGAAAAGAGGTCACGAAATGTAAGGACACGTGTAAAGTGCAAAATGACTGTTTTGCCCTTTTGAACCCCGGTGTCCGAATTGAGTTCTACGAAAACCTAGACTTACTTTCTTAAACGTTCTAAAACCAATGGTAGAGTTTAATTTAGCAGAATAGAAACCTATGAATTTAAAGACATAAAATTTGATGAATAGCATACATTCAAACAACAATGGACTGAGTTGTAATTTCTACTTTTAGGGACACTGACAGGACAGGAGGAGGCGATCTGATCTCCTACATTTTCATCCGCCGTTCAGTTACATATAGTTCACGATCTTCTAGGGTTGATACCAACCCATCAGGTATGGTGTTTTGCTAGTGTTAGAAATGAAGTTAAGTTAGGAATATTTGTGAATGACTGAATGTCGTATGTGTTTATCTGTAATGTGTTTACCGTTTATTTGGAATTGGTTGTTCACATGCTTACATGTTACTTGTACCTTATGAATATTTAGTGAATGATGAATGTGACTCACGACATGTGTATATGTTGATTTTACGAGATATGATTGCATGTGGAATCAGTTAGGTGATTTATATATTATTGTCTCGAGCATGCTATATTGTGGAAACCATGTATCATTGAGATTGCATTGGCATATTGGCATATGATGAATCCTTTGAGAACATGGCGTGGGTAAGCACGTGGTGCTTTGCATTATGAGGGTGTAGATCCTGTGGTGAAAAACCCAAAATTGGCCATTGCATTGGTACTCCGTAGCCATCGGGGAGTACCCGTAAACGAGACATGGGTGTGGCATAGAGTTGTGCATGGGTGTGTCACGCATACTATTCATATATACTACTGCGATGCTTGAATGTCATTTAGAAATAAATGTACACTTTGCACATGCCACGCCTTAGCTTTATTTCTGGCATTAGCATTTCATCATACCAGCAGTTGTGCTGACCCATTCGTGGGCAACATTTTCAGATGAGGATCCTCCAGCCACTTGAGACTTAGTGATGCCTTGAGAGGGCGAAGCACGTGATGTATTTGTGACCCATGAGACTTGTATTTTGTTAATGTAAGGGCTTAAGCCCGAATGACTGATGAACAATGTATTCGATATTACTTTATGTATGGATGATGATGGACGCATGTTTAGTAAATTTAATTACTTTTGTCCTTTTATTTATTTTACTTTCTGTCTCGTTACTCGCGCCCCGGGTTCGTGGGAAATTCGGGGTGTGACAACGTGGTATCAGAGCATAGGTTCGAATACCTAGAGACTGTGGGGTGTTGTTTAACACCATGAGACCCTAGAGAAGAGAATAAGACTTAGCATGAACTGTTAGCAGCATGTGATAGGATCTTATGTGCTACGTGATTATGTGTCCTAATGCATGCCTTATTGTGATTACGTGAAGAAGTGATACTAAAACTTTTCTTTTGAACTTGTAGATATGCCTCCTAGACGAGCTCCTACGAGAGGCAGACCACCCAGAGGGGGTAGGGGTAGGGGTGCGCCTCGAGGTGCCGCCCAGCCTCGTCGTGGCAGACCCAGAGCTGCTGCCCCTATTCCTGACGTGGTTGAGGAGGTAGTTGCCCCAGCTGACGTTCCTGAGCATAGTACAGCTGAGGAGGATGTTGCTCCAGCCCCTGTGGAGGAGGTGGGGCAGACTATTGGCGCCAGAGATTTGGCGACCATTATACAGGAGTGTTTCCGTGCTATGCAGGATGCCCGGACCACTGATGCTGAGGCCAGGGCTGCTGAGGCCGAGGCCAGGGCTGCCGGTGCCGCGGCCAGAGCGGCCGGTGGGGAGACCAGAGATACCTTCGTCATGAAGGCGTTTCAGCGTATGAGGCCACCGTCATTTGCAGGACAGCCTGATCCTTTGGTGGCCGAGGAGTGGCTGGATCAGATTGTGAGGATCCTGGACTCACTAGGGATTGTTGAGCCACACCTGAGGATACGATGTGCCACCTTCCAGTTTACAGGGCTAGCGAGCCAGTGGTGGAAGGTATCTGCCGGCAGGATTAGCAGGTTCGGAGAGGGGTGGGATGCATTTGTGGCCATGTTCAATGACCACTACTTTCCAGCGACTGCTAGGGTCGGGTTCAGGAGAGAGTTTGAGACCTTACTACAGAGGGACATGACCGTGACGCAGTATGAGTCCCAGTTTACCGCATTGGGCAGGTTTGCCCCGCACATTGTTGGGGTGGAGGAGCTGAGAGTTTATCATTTTCTAGAGGGGCTGAAGACCTCTATCAGGGATAGACTGGCGGGTCACATCATTGACACTTACGAGGAGGCTGTGATCAGGGCCACGAGGGTAGAGAGGGAGTTGACAGCTCTCAGAGGGATTAGGGAGTCCCGGACTCAGACCAGGCCAGCCACAGCACTAGCACTTACACCAGCTCAGCCTACCGTGACCGTCCCAGCTCATCCTGGTAGGAGACCACTGAAGAGGTTCCGGGGCAGTACCTCTTCTCCATCTACATCCCAGAGACCTATGCAGCTTTTAGCACCCCAGCCCACTATGTCTACTACTCCTCGAGGAGGGGCACCACAGCTGACTCTCACATGCTATCAGTGTGGACAGCCTGGCCACAGGATGGCTGATTGCCCACAGAGAGATCCTAGTCAGGGATCAGGGACAGGACCGAGCCAGCTACCACTCCCATCCCAGTCTCAGAGTCAGGCCTGGAGGGCCACACCAGTGTGCTATACATGTCATCAGCCGGGCCATGTCAAGGCCCACTGTCCTCAGGGGCAGACTTCCCAGAGTGCACCGAGGTCCCACTATTTCCAGCCCGCCCAGGTACCTTTACCCCAGACGCAGTCAGGCTATAGACCCCCGGCACCTTACTATCAGCCGGCATCCTCAGCCTTGAGTGTTAGAGCCCAGCCCCGAGAGGGGGAGGACAGCAGGGGCAGAGAGGGGGAGGCAGACAGGGTCAGACTGTACAGGGCAGGGTATACGCAGTCACTACCCCAGAGGCTTCTACTGCTGGGCCATCAGTAGTGCGAGGTATCTTTCTTATGTTCAGTTCATGGGCTAGCGTGTTGATAGATTCTGGTGCATCGCATTCTTTCATATCCACTGCATTTGCCATGACATTGGGGTTGACTATAGACCGGTTAGATCCACCGCTACGTGTTGATACTCCTGTTGGGGGTAGTGTGACACTGACCAGGATTTGTAGGGGTTGTTCACTTGAGATAGCTGACCGTACTCTCTGCTTTGATTTTATTGTGCTTGATATGACTAGCTTCGACATTATCTTGGGTATGGATTGGCTGTTTACCTTCCGGGCTAGCATCGATTGTTTCAGGGGGAGAGTTACAGTGTGTACCCCTGAGGGGGATTGCTTTTATTTCACGGGAGATCGTGGGGACTTCTTAGTACCACCCTTGTACGACTCTAGGAGTTGGGGAGCCCATAGCTATATGTTGGCCAGTATGATTGCAGGGGATAGCGAGGCTACAGGGGTTGTATTACCACCAGTGGTAGAGGAGTTTCCTGACGTATTTCCCGACAGTTTGACTAGTTTACCCCCGAGGCGGGAGGTGGAGTTTACCATTGAGCTTATCCCCGGTACTGTACCCATATCTATTCCACCATACCGCATGGCTCCAGCAGAGCTGAGAGAGCTGAGAGAGCAGCTGACTGACCTTCAGGGTAAGGGGTTCATCCGTCCTAGCACTTCTCCTTGGGGTGCCTCAGCACTCTTTGCGAAGAAGAAGGACGGGACGTTGCGGTTATGTGTGGACTACCGGAGGCTGAACCGGGTGACTATCAAGAACAAGTACCCGTTACCCAGGATCGATGACTTGTTTGATCAGTTGAGAGGTTCGAGATGTTTCTCGAAGATTGATCTTCGATCTGGGTATCATCAGTTGAGAGTGCGAGAGGAGGACATAGCGAAGACAGCCTTCCGCACTCGCTATGGTCACTTTGAGTTCGTAGGTGATGCCATTTGGTGTGACGAATGCCCCAGCGGCATTCATGGATCTGATGCACCGTGTCTTCGGTCAGTACATAGATCAGTTCGTGGTGGTGTTTGTGGACGATATCTTGATTTACTCACCCTCTGAGGATGAGCATGCTTTCCACCTACGGACTGTGTTACAGATCTTGAGAGAGCATAGGCTGTTTGCCAAGCTCTCCAAGTGCGAGTTCTGGCTCCAGGAGGTACAGTTCTTGGGTCACGTGGTATCTGGGAGTGGAGTATCTGTTGACCCTTCGAAGGTCGACTCTGTTATGAGCTGGGAGAGGCCGAGGAACGTATTTGAGATACGGAGTTTCTTGGGGTTAGCAGGGTACTACCGCCGTTTTGTAGAGGGATTTTCCCGACTTGCCTGCACCGATGACCCGACTGACGCGCAAGGGCGTCAGATTTCAGTGGACTGACGACTGTGAGCAGTCATTTCAGGAGCTGAAGAGGAGATTGACTTCAGCTCCCGTCCTGATTATCCCCGAGGGAGGCCTGGGCTATACAGTGTACTGTGATGCTTCCCGAGAGGGACTGGGATGTGTATTGATGCAGGAAGGCCGGGTAGTAGCTTATGGTTCTCGCCAGCTGAAGAGCCATGAGAAGAACTACCCCACCCACGATCTAGAGTTGGCTGCCGTCATCTTTGCTCTTAAGAGCTGGCGACACTATTTATATGGGGTGAGATTTGAGGTGTTCTCGGACCACAAGAGCCTCAGGTATATCTTTACACAGAAGGATCTGAACCTTCGACAGAGGAGATGGATGGAGTACCTAGAGGACTACGACTTTGACCTTCAGTACCATCCTGGGAAGGCCAACGTCGTAGCTGATGCACTCAGTCGGAGACCGAGCAGCACCTTAGCCAGCCTAGCCATCAGAGAGTGGGAGATGATGGGAGTTATTGGGGAGTTTGACTTAGAGCTTACCGAGTCTGAGGGACACGCCACCCTGTTTAGCTTGTGTGTACAGCCTACTCTTCTGACCAGAGTTATAGAGGCACAGTTGCTGGATACCGAGGCTGAGCAGATCAGGGCACGGATTTCTAGCCCCGAGGGATTTGAGGGATGGACAGTCCATTCTGATCTTGGCTTGAGGTACAGGGGTAGAGTCTTCGTTCCCGAGTCTCTTAGGACTGATGTCCTTAGGGATTTCCACCACTCACGCTTGGCGGTGCACCCAGGGGGCACCAAGATGTATCATGATCTGCGCCGTCAGTATTGGTGGACTGGGATGAAGGCAGATGTGGCACAGTTTGTGGCTAGGTGTCTCACGTGCCAGCAGGTGAAGGCTGAGCACCAGAGGCCTGGAGGTTTGCTACAGCCACTACCGGTCGCCGAGTGGAAGTGGGAGCACGTTACCATGGATTTCGTGATGGGTCTTCCGAGGTCACCTAGGGGCCATGATGCGATTTGGGTTATTGTGGATAGACTGACGAAGTCCGCCCATTTCTTACCGATCAGAGTGACTGACTCATCAGACGCCCTCAGTAGGTTGTACATTCGAGAGATAGTACGACTACATGGGGTACCGGTATCCATAGTTTCTGACAGGGACCCACGTTTCACTGCACGGTTCTGGCAGAGTTTCCAGACAGCTTTAGGGACCCAGCTGCAGTTCAGTACTGCCTTCCACCCACAGACAGATGGCCAGTCAGAGCGCACTATACAGATCTTGGAGGATATGCTCAGGGCCTGCGTCATGGACTTTAGAGGTAGCTGGGAGGACCACCTTGCCTTAGTTGAGTTTGCCTACAACAACAGCTACCAGTCCAGCATTGAGATGGCACCGTTTGAGGCGATTGTATGGTAGGCCTTGCCGTTCCCCGGTATGTTGGACCGAGGTGGGAGAGACAGCTGCCTTAGGACCTGATATTGTTCGTGAGACCACGGACAAGATACAGGTGATCAGACAGCGGTTGTTGACAGCTCAGAGCCGCCAGAGGAGTTACGCAGATAGGAGGCGGCGGCCCTTAGCATTTGAGGTGGGGGACCATGTGTTCCTCAAGGTATCTCCCAGACGAGGTTTGAGGAGATTTGGGCGCGGTGGGAAGCTATCGCCACGATTCATAGGTCCTTTTGAGATACTTGGGAGAGTTGGTGAGGTGGCTTATAAGCTAGCCTTACCACCACAGCTATCAGGGGTTCATGACGTCTTCCATGTATCTATGCTGAGGAAGTACCATCCCGACCCCTCACATGTACTTGACTGGGTAGATCTTCAGTTAGAGGGGGACGCTTCCTATGACCAGAGACCCGTAGAGATATTGGACTCGAGGGACCAGGTTTTGCGAGGCAGGACCATCCCTTTGGTCAAGGTTCGTTGGAACCATCATGGGGTTGAGGAGGCTACGTGGGAGCGTGAGGTCGAGGTTCGAGTTAGGTACCCTGAGTTGTTTGATCGGTGATGTATTTTCTTTTGGTTCTATGTTATTTTAAATTTCGGGACGAAATTTTTGTAAGGAGGGAAGGATGTAAAGACCCGAAAAATTTTTTTTTTTTATAAATTAATTTTCCTGTTCTTTAATTTAAGTAATCGTTTTCATTTTATTTTTTTTTTTTTTGGAATGAAATTTTTTTTTTATTATTAATTGTTATTATTATTATTATTATTATTATTATTGTTATTATTATTATTATGTACATGTGATTAAATGTATGCATGTGATGTGTGTAATATATGTGTGAACATATATATATATATACATATTAAATTATTTAAATGTGTATGTATATGTGTGCACAAGTGAGTGTGTTTATTTAAGTATGTAAATATATATATGTATATATATATATATAAGACAGATTGTGTGTGTACGGTTGTGTGTGTGGGTGTGTGTAGATTGAGTGTGTTACACTCAATGAGGAGTGGGGGATGGAGTGTGTGAGTAGAGTTGTGTGTGGCAGTGGGGTTGCCAGAGAGTGGGTCGGATTTAGAGAGAGATATAGAGAGAGAGAGTGAAGGAAAAAGGGGAGTGTCTCGGGTGAGAAGAAAAGAGAAGAAAAGAAAAGAAGCAGAAGGTGAGAGAGAGAAACAGGGTTTTGAGAAAGAGAGTGGAGGCTGGGTTAAGCTCGGAGCAAGAAGGTGGAAGAGGGCACGGCTAGAGAGAGAAACGGCCGAAGGTTCGGGTAAGTGGGTCACTTCTGTTTCAAATTTTTTTAGAGCATTTCAGTTGATTTAAATTATAGAACCTTTTAGAGCATAATGTAGGGATTAATTTGCAAAAAGAATGAGAAGAAATGGTTGAGAAATGAGAGAGAAACTGGGAGTTGCAGGTCGGGGATAATATTCTGGTTTCATGTTCTTTTGGCTTAAAAACGTTGGTTTGGCCTTATGGAAGTGTTGCTGGATAGTGTGGAAAACCATTAGAGATTGGTGGGAGTTGAAACCATTGAAAACCAAGCTTAAAATCATGAAAACACAGCTGGCCGGAATCTGGGTTTGGGGTGGCCGGAGCTACGGTTCTGGTCATTTCGAAGGGTTCCGAGTGATGAAAGGGAAAACCAACTCGGGGTACGTAATCCCCTAGGAAAAACCGAAGAAAACCGTATTAAAAAGTCGAAGAAATCTCGCCGGAAAAGGGTCGCCGGCGCCGGAGAAGGCGCCGGAACCCTACGGGGCGTCGCCGGAAAAACGGGGGGAAGAAGGGGGTCTGCCGGGTCGGGTCCCGGGTCGGATCGGGTCCAGTTCGGGGCGGGCGTGGATCGCCCCTGCCACGTGTCAGCACTTGTTTTAAATTAAATGAATTTGAACCTTTAGAATTTAAACCTTTGAAATTGAACCTTTTAAATTTGAACCTTAACCTGAACTTTCAGAAATTACGAATTGACCCCCCAACTGTTAGAAATTACACTTTGACCCACCTGATTAAATTATTAATAAAATATTAATTAAATTAATTAATTAATTATTTAATTAAATTAATTTAATTAATTAAATATTCAAAAACATCCCGGAGCCCAAATGAGACAAGTCATTTGTGTATTTTGACTATCTCGACTATTCCGAGACCAATGGTGAGGTCCGTTTTACGAGACGGGGTCCCGAAAAATAAAAGACCCGTAGTAACCTTTAAAATTACCAAAATGCCCCTAGATTGAAACACAGTCAAACGAACTCCGAATTAGGTAAACAAATAGTGGAATTTTATTATCTCGAACATTCCGGACTCAACCGTGGAGTCCGATTTGTGAAAAGAGGTCACGAAATGTAAGGACACGTGTAAAGTGCAAAATGACTGTTTTGCCCTTTTGAACCCCGGTGTCCGAATTGAGTTCTACGAAAACCTAGGCTTACTTTCTTAAACGTTCTAAAACCAATGGTAGGGTTTAATTTAGCAGAATGGAAACCTATGAATTTAAAGACATAAAATTTGATGAATAGCATACATTCAAACAACAATGGACTGAATTGTAATTCCTACTTTTAGGGACACTGACAGGACAGGAGGAGGCGATCTGATCTCTTACATTTTCATCCGTCTGTTCAGTTACATATAGTGCTCGATCTTCTAGGGTTGATACCAACCCATCAGGTATGGTGTTTTGCTAGTGTTAGAAATAAAGTTAAGTTAGGAATAATTGTGAGTGACTGAATGCTGTATGTGTTTATCTGTAATGTGTTTACCTGTTTATTTGGAATTGGTTGTTCACACGCTTACATGTTACTTGTACTTTATGAATGTTTAGTAATGATGAATGTGACTCACGACATGTGTATATGTTAATTTTACGAGATATGATTGCATGTGGAATCAGTTAGGTGATTTATATATTATTGTCTCGAGCATGCTATATTGTGGAAACCATGTATCATTGAGATTGCATTGGCATATTGGCATATGATGAATCCTTTGAGAACATGGCGTGGGTAAGCACGTGGTGCTTTGCATTATGAGGGTGTAGATCCTGTGGTGAAAAACCCAAAATTGGCCATTGCATTGGTACTCCGTAGCCATCGGGGAGTACCCGTAAACGAGACATGGGTGTGGCATAGAGTTGTGCATGGGTGTGTCACGCATACTATTCATATATACTACTGCGATGCTTGAATGTCATTTAGAAATAAATGTACACTTTGCACATGCCACGCCTTAGCTTTATTTCTGGCATTAGCATTTCATCATACCAGCAGTTGTGCTGACCCATTCGTGGGCAATATTTTCAGATGAGGATCCTCCAGCCACGTGAGACTTAGTGATGCCCTGAGAGGGCGAAGCACGTGATGTATTTGTGACCCATGAGACTTGTATTTTGTTATGTAAGGGTTTAAGCCCGAATGACTGATGAACAATGTATTCGATATTACTTTATGTATGGATGATGATGGACGCATGTTTAGTGAATTTAATTACTTTTGTCCTTTTATTTATTTTACTTTCTGTCTCGTTACTCGCGCCCCGGGTTCGTGGGAAATTCGGGGCGTGACAACGTGGTATCAGAGCATAGGTTCGAATACCTAGAGACTGTGGGGTGTTGTTTAACACCATGAGACCCTAGAGAAGAGAATGAGACTTAGTGTGAACTGTTAGTAGCATGTGATAGGATCTTATGTGCTACGTGATTATGTGTCCTAATGCATGCCTTATTGTGATTACGTGAAGAAGTGATACTAAAGCTTTCTTTTGAACTTGTAGATATGCCTCCTAGACGAGCTCCTACGAGAGGCAGACCACCCAGAGGGGGTAGGGGTAGGGGTGCGCCTCGAGGTGCCGCCCAGCCTCGTCGTGGCAGACCCAGAGCTGCTGCCCCTATTCCTGACGTGGTTGAGGAGGTAGTTGCCCCAGCTGACGTTCCTGAGCATAGTACAGCTGAGGAGGATGTTGCTCCAGCCCCTGTGGAGGAGGTGGGGCAGACTATTGGCGCCAGAGATTTGGCGACCATTATACAGGAGTGTTTCCGTGCTATGCAGGATGCCCGGACCACTGATGCTGAGGCCAGGGCTGCTGAGGCCGAGGCCAGGGCTGCCGGTGCCGCGGCCAGAGCGGCCGGTGGGGAGACCAGAGATACCTTCGTCATGAAGGCGTTTCAGCGTATGAGGCCACCGTCATTTGCAGGACAGCCTGATCCCTTGGTGGCCGAGGAGTGGCTGGATCAGATTGTGAGGATCTTGGACTCACTAGGGATTGTTGAGCCACACCTGAGGATACGATGTGCCACCTTCCAGTTTACAGGGCTAGCGAGCCAGTGGTGGAAGGTATCTGCCGGCAGGATTAGCAGGTTCGGAGAGGGGTGGGATGCATTTGTGGCCATGTTCAATGACCACTACTTTCCAGCGACTGCTAGGGTCGGGTTCAGGAGAGAGTTTGAGACCTTACTACAGAGGGACATGACCGTGACGCAGTATGAGTCCCAGTTTACCGCATTGGGCAGGTTTGCCCCGCACATTGTTGGGGTGGAGGAGCTGAGAGTTTATCATTTTCTAGAGGGGCTGAAGACCTCTATCAGGGATAGACTGGCGGGTCACATCATTGACACTTACGAGGAGGCTGTGATCAGGGCCACGAGGGTAGAGAGGGAGTTGACAGCTCTCAGAGGGATTAGGGAGTCCCGGACTCAGACCAGGCCAGCCACAGCACTAGCACTTACACCAGCTCAGCCTACCGTGACCGTCCCAGCTCATCCTGGTAGGAGACCACTGAAGAGGTTCCGGGGCAGTACCTCTTCTCCATCTACATCCCAGAGACCTATGCAGCTTTTAGCACCCCAGCCCACTATGTCTACTACTCCTCGAGGAGGGGCACCACAGCTGACTCTCACATGCTATCAGTGTGGACAGCCTGGCCACAGGATGGCTGATTGCCCACAGAGAGATCCTAGTCAGGGATCAGGGACAGGACCGAGCCAGCTACCACTCCCATCCCAGTCTCAGAGTCAGGCCTGGAGGGCCACGCCAGTGTGCTATACATGTCATCAGCCGGGCCATGTCAAGGCCCACTGTCCTCAGGGGCAGACTTCCCAGAGTGCACCGAGGTCCCACTATTTCCAGCCCGCCCAGGTACCTTTACCCCAGACGCAGTCAGGCTATAGACCCCCGGCACCTTACTATCAGCCGGCATCCTCAGCCTTGAGTGTTAGAGCCCCAGCCCCGAGAGGGGGAGGACAGCAGGGGCAGAGAGGGGGAGGCAGACAGGGTCAGACTGTACAGGGCAGGGTATACGCAGTCACTACCCCAGAGGCTTCTACTGCTGGGCCATCAGTAGTGCGAGGTATCTTTCTTATGTTCAGTTCATGGGCTAGCGTGTTGATAGATTCTGGTGCATCGCATTCTTTCATATCCACTGCATTTGCCATGACATTGGGGTTGACTATAGACCGGTTAGATCCACCGCTACGTGTTGATACTCCTGTTGGGGGTAGTGTGACACTGACCAGGATTTGTAGGGGTTGTTCACTTGAGATAGCTGACCGTACTCTCTGCTTTGATTTTATTGTGCTTGATATGACTAGCTTCGACATTATCTTGGGTATGGATTGGCTGTTTACCTTCCGGGCTAGCATCGATTGTTTCAGGGGGAGAGTTACAGTGTGTACCCCTGAGGGGGATTGCTTTTATTTCACGGGAGATCGTGGGGACTTCTTAGTACCACCCTTGTACGACTCTAGGAGTTAGGGAGCCCATAGCTATATGTTGGCCAGTATGATTGCAGGGGATAGCGAGGCTACAGGGGTTGTATTACCACCAGTGGTAGAGGAGTTTCCTGACGTGTTTCCCGACAGTTTGACTAGTTTACCCCCGAGGCGGGAGGTGGAGTTTACCATTGAGCTTATCCCCGGTACTGTACCCATATCTATTCCACCATACCGCATGGCTCCAGCAGAGCTGAGAGAGCTGAGAGAGTAGCTGACTGACCTTCAAGGTAAGGGGTTCATCCGTCCTAGCACTTCTCCTTGGGGTGCCTCTGCACTCTTTGCGAAGAAGAAGGACGGGACGTTGCGGTTATGTGTGGACTACCGGAGGCTGAACCGGGTGACTATCAAGAACAAGTACCCGTTACCCAGGATCGATGATTTGTTTGATCAGTTGAGAGGTTCGAGATGTTTCTCGAAGATTGATCTTCGATCTGGGTATCATCAGTTGAGAGTGCGAGAGGAGGACATAGCGAAGACAGCCTTCCGCACTCGCTATGGTCACTTTGAGTTCGTAGTGATGCCATTTGGTGTGACGAATGCCCCAGCGGCATTCATGGATCTGATGCACCGTGTCTTCGGTCAGTACATAGATCAGTTCGTGGTGGTGTTTGTGGACGATATTCTGATTTACTCACCCTCTGAGGATGAGCATGCTTTCCACCTACGGACTGTGTTACAGATCTTGAGAGAGCATAGGCTGTTTGCCAAGCTCTCCAAGTGCGAGTTCTGGCTCCAGGAGGTACAGTTCTTGGGTCACGTGGTATCTGGGAGTGGAGTATCTGTTGACCCTTCGAAGGTCGACTCTGTTATGAGCTGGGAGAGGCCGAGGAATGTATTTGAGATACGGAGTTTCTTGGGGTTAGCAGGGTACTACCGCCGTTTTGTAGAGGGATTTTCCCGACTTGCTGCACCGATGACCCGACTGACGCGCAAGGGCGTCAGATTTCAGTGGACTGACGACTGTGAGCAGTCATTTCAGGAGCTGAAGAGGAGATTGACTTCAGCTCCCGTCCTGATTATCCCCGAGGGAGGCCTGGGCTATACAGTGTACTGTGATGCTTCCCGAGAGGGACTGGGATGTGTATTGATGCAGGAAGGCCGGGTAGTAGCTTATGGTTCTCGCCAGCTGAAGAGCCATGAGAAGAACTACCCCACCCACGATCTAGAGTTGGCTGCCGTCATCTTTGCTCTTAAGAGCTGGCGACACTATTTATATGGGGTGAGATTTGAGGTGTTCTCGGACCACAAGAGCCTCAGGTATATCTTTACACAGAAGGATCTGAACCTTCGACAGAGGAGATGGATGGAGTACCTAGAGGACTACGACTTTGACCTTCAGTACCATCCTGGGAAGGCCAACGTCGTAGCTGATGCACTCAGTCGGAGACCGAGCAGCACCTTAGCCAGCCTAGCCATCAGAGAGTGGGAGATGATGGGAGTTATTGGGGAGTTTGACTTAGAGCTTACCGAGTCTGAGGGACACGCCACCCTGTTTAGCTTGTGTGTACAGCCTACTCTTCTGACCAGAGTTATAGAGGCACAGTTGCTGGATACCGAGGCTGAGCAGATCAGGGCACGGATTTCTAGCCCCGAGGGATTTGAGGGATGGACAGTCCATTCTGATCTTGGCTTGAGGTACAGGGGTAGAGTCTTCGTTCCCAAGTCTCTTAGGACTGATGTCCTTAGGGATTTCCACCACTCACGCTTGGCGGTGCACCCAGGGGGCACCAAGATGTATCATGATCTGCGCCGTCAGTATTGGTGGACTGGGATGAAGGCAGATGTGGCACAGTTTGTGGCTAGGTGTCTCACGTGCCAGCAGGTGAAGGCTGAGCACCAGAGGCCTGGAGGTTTGCTACAGCCACTACCGGTCGCCGAGTGGAAGTGGGAGCACGTTACCATGGATTTCGTGATGGGTCTTCCGAGGTCACCTAGGGGCCATGATGCGATTTGGGTTATTGTGGATAGACTGACGAAGTCCGCCCATTTCTTACCGATCAGAGTGACTGACTCATCAGACGCCCTCAGTAGGTTGTACATTCGAGAGATAGTACGACTACATGGGGTACCGGTATCCATAGTTTCTGACAGGGACCCACGTTTCACTGCACGGTTCTGGCAGAGTTTCCAGACAGCTTTGGGGACCCAGCTGCAGTTCAGTACTGCCTTCCACCCACAGACAGATGGCCAGTCAGAGCGCACTATACAGATCTTGGAGGATATGCTCAGGGCCTGCGTCATGGACTTTAGAGGTAGCTGGGAGGACCACCTTGCCTTAGTTGAGTTTGCCTACAACAACAGCTACCAGTCCAGCATTGAGATGGCACCGTTTGAGGCGTTGTATGGTAGGCCTTGCCGTTCCCCGGTATGTTGGACCGAGGTGGGAGAGACAGCTGCCTTAGGACCTGATATTGTTCGTGAGACCACGGACAAGATACAGGTGATCAGACAGCGGTTGTTGACAGCTCAGAGCCGCCAGAGGAGTTACGCAGATAGGAGGCGGCGGCCCTTAGCATTTGAGGTGGGGGACCATGTGTTCCTCAAGGTATCTCCCAGACGAGGTTTGAGGAGATTTGGGCGCGGTGGGAAGCTATCGCCACGATTCATAGGTCCTTTTGAGATACTTGGGAGAGTTGGTGAGGTGGCTTATAAGCTAGCCTTACCACCACAGCTATCAGGGGTTCATGACGTCTTCCATGTATCTATGCTGAGGAAGTACCATCCCGACCCCTCACATGTACTTGACTGGGTAGATCTTCAGTTAGAGGGGGACGCTTCCTATGACCAGAGACCCGTAGAGATATTGGACTCGAGGGACCAGGTTTTGCGAGGCAGGACCATCCCTTTGGTCAAGGTTCGTTGGAACCATCATGGGGTTGAGGAGGCTACGTGGGAGCGTGAGGTCGAGGTTCGAGTTAGGTACCCTGAGTTGTTTGATCGGTGATGTATTTTCTTTTGGTTCTATGTTATTTTAAATTTCGGGACGAAATTTTTGTAAGGAGGGAAGGATGTAAAGACCCGAAAAATTTTTTTTTTTTTATAAATTAATTTTCCTGTTCTTTAATTTAAGTAATCGTTTTCATTTTATTTTTTTTTTTTTTGGAATGAAATTTTTTTTTATTATTAATTGTTATTATTATTATTATTATTATTATTATTGTTATTATTATTATTATGTACATGTGATTAAATGTATGCATGTGATGTGTGTAATATATGTGTGAACATATATATATATATATACATATTAAATTATTTAAATGTGTATGTATATGTGTGCACAAGTGAGTGTGTTTATTTAAGTATGTAAATATATATATGTATATATATATATATAAGACAGATTGTGTGTGTACGGTTGTGTGTGTGGGTGTGTGTAGATTGAGTGTGTTACACTCAATGAGGAGTGGGGGATGGAGTGTGTGAGTAGAGTTGTGTGTGGCAGTGGGGTTGCCAGAGAGTGGGTCGGATTTAGAGAGAGATATAGAGAGAGAGAGTGAAGGAAAAAGGGGAGTGTCTCGGGTGAGAAGAAAAGAGAAGAAAAGAAAAGAAGCAGAAGGTGAGAGAGAGAAACAGGGTTTTGAGAAAGAGAGTGGAGGCTGGGTTAAGCTCGGAGCAAGAAGGTGGAAGAGGGCACGGCTAGAGAGAGAAACGGCCGAAGGTTCGGGTAAGTGGGTCACTTCTGTTTCAAATTTTTTTAGAGCATTTCAGTTGATTTAAATTATAGAACCTTTTAGAGCATAATGTAGGGATTAATTTGCAAAAAGAATGAGAAGAAATGGTTGAGAAATGAGAGAGAAACTGGGAGTTGCAGGTCGGGGATAATATTCTGGTTTCATGTTCTTTTGGCTTAAAAACGTTGGTTTGGCCTTATGGAAGTGTTGCTGGATAGTGTGGAAAACCATTAGAGATTGGTGGGAGTTGAAACCATTGAAAACCAAGCTTAAAATCATGAAAACACAGCTGGCCGGAATCTGGGTTTGGGGTGGCCGGAGCTACGGTTCTGGTCATTTCGAAGGGTTCCGAGTGATGAAAGGGAAAACCAACTCGGGGTACGTAATCCCCTAGGAAAAACCGAAGAAAACCGTATTAAAAAGTCGAAGAAATCTCGCCGGAAAAGGGTCGCCGGCGCCGGAGAAGGCGCCGGAACCCTACGGGGCGTCGCCGGAAAAACGGGGGGAAGAAGGGGGTCTGCCGGGTCGGGTCCCGGGTCGGATCGGGTCCAGTTCGGGGCGGGCGTGGATCGCCCCTGCCACGTGTCAGCACTTGTTTTAAATTAAATGAATTTGAACCTTTAGAATTTAAACCTTTGAAATTGAACCTTTTAAATTTGAACCTTAACCTGAACTTTCAGAAATTACGAATTGACCCCCCAACTGTTAGAAATTACACTTTGACCCACCTGATTAAATTATTAATAAAATATTAATTAAATTAATTAATTAATTATTTAATTAAATTAATTTAATTAATTAAATATTCAAAAACATCCCGGAGCCCAAATGAGACAAGTCATTTGTGTATTTTGACTATCTCGACTATTCCGAGACCAATGGTGAGGTCCGTTTTACGAGACGGGGTCCCGAAAAATAAAAGACCCGTAGTAACCTTTAAAATTACCAAAATGCCCCTAGATTGAAACACAGTCAAACGAACTCCGAATTAGGTAAACAAATAGTGGAATTTTATTATCTCGAACATTCCGGACTCAACCGTGGAGTCCGATTTGTGAAAAGAGGTCACGAAATGTAAGGACACGTGTAAAGTGCAAAATGACTGTTTTGCCCTTTTGAACCCCGGTGTCCGAATTGAGTTCTACGAAAACCTAGGCTTACTTTCTTAAACGTTCTAAAACCAATGGTAGGGTTTAATTTAGCAGAATGGAAACCTATGAATTTAAAGACATAAAATTTGATGAATAGCATACATTCAAACAACAATGGACTGAATTGTAATTCCTACTTTTAGGGACACTGACAGGACAGGAGGAGGCGATCTGATCTCTTACATTTTCATCCGTCTGTTCAGTTACATATAGTGCTCGATCTTCTAGGGTTGATACCAACCCATCAGGTATGGTGTTTTGCTAGTGTTAGAAATAAAGTTAAGTTAGGAATAATTGTGAGTGACTGAATGCTGTATGTGTTTATCTGTAATGTGTTTACCTGTTTATTTGGAATTGGTTGTTCACACGCTTACATGTTACTTGTACTTTATGAATGTTTAGTAAATGATGAATGTGACTCACGACATGTGTATATGTTAATTTTACGAGATATGATTGCATGTGGAATCAGTTAGGTGATTTATATATTATTGTCTCGAGCATGCTATATTGTGGAAACCATGTATCATTGAGATTGCATTGGCATATTGGCATATGATGAATCCTTTGAGAACATGGCGTGGGTAAGCACGTGGTGCTTTGCATTATGAGGGTGTAGATCCTGTGGTGAAAAACCCAAAATTGGCCATTGCATTGGTACTCCGTAGCCATCGGGGAGTACCCGTAAACGAGACATGGGTGTGGCATAGAGTTGTGCATGGGTGTGTCACGCATACTATTCATATATACTACTGCGATGCTTGAATGTCATTTAGAAATAAATGTACACTTTGCACATGCCACGCCTTAGCTTTATTTCTGGCATTAGCATTTCATCATACCAGCAGTTGTGCTGACCCATTCGTGGGCAATATTTTCAAATGAGGATCCTCCAGCCACGTGAGACTTAGTGATGCCCTGAGAGGGCGAAGCACGTGATGTATTTGTGACCCATGAGACTTGTATTTTGTTATGTAAGGGTTTAAGCCCGAATGACTGATGAACAATGTATTCGATATTACTTTATGTATGGATGATGATGGACGCATGTTTAGTGAATTTAATTACTTTTGTCCTTTTATTTATTTTACTTTCTGTCTCGTTACTCGCGCCCCGGGTTCGTGGGAAATTCGGGGCGTGACAATTTCAGCCCCTAAGTCAACCGGTCTTCCGACCCGCGCACTCAAACTTCCGGCCAAAACCCAGTTTCCGGCCAACTGGTTTTCCCCCATTTTTGTGACTGTTTTCCAATGGTTTTAACTCTGTTTTCTCCCTAATCATCTTAGGTATTTTGTAAGACTACATTTGAGTTGTTTAAGCACAGTTTCACACATAAAATGTCAAGAATCCAAAGCTTACCCTAGACCTGCAACTCGAAGTTTCTCACTCATTTCTCAACCATTTTGGTTGATTTCTTATGCATTATTTTCCATTTTTGATACTCTACCAGCCCCTATATTTAACTACACAATTTATGCATTTTAAAAATCAAAAACAGAACCGAACATGCTTACCCACTTTCAGATTTTTCTCTTGTGCAGTCCCAACCTCCGTCCTCTTCTTCTTCTTGGCTTAGCTGTCTAGACCTCTTCCAATGCGCACGGTCTCCCTCACTCAGTCTCTCCTCTTCTAAATTTCTCTCAAGACCTAAAACCCAATATACACATGTATATCATATTCTCTCTCTCTCTCTCTCTCTACCTTAGACCTGTCCCACTGTCTTGACCTGCCCAACTGCTCCAGCCACCCTCCTCCTTCACAATCAGCTTTGCATTAAATGCAAAGTTGACATGGTGTATTATATATATATATATATATCATATCACTCATGCCACACATACTAACCCACTGACTTGTACACACACACACGGCACACACACAGAGCTCATTGCTGTCTCCCACTTTGCATATATATATATATATATTTATTTACACATTTAAGCACATGCATATTCTTAATATATAATACTATATGCATATACATGCATACATGCACACACATGCACATAGTTAACACACTTTACATGCATACACCACCATTTAAATAATGATACTAATAATACTAAATAAAAAAAAAAAGAAATTATTCCAAAATTTCAAATCTTTACAGGTAGAACCTCCAGACAGCCTTAGGGACTCAGCTAAGTTTAGTACTACCTTTCATCCTCAGACTGATAGTCAGTCAGGACGTACCATTCAGATCCTAGAGGACATGCTTAGAGCCTGTGTCATAGATTTTAGGGGTAACTGGGAGGACCACCTTGCCTTAGTCGAGTTTGCCTACAACAACAGCTATCAGTTCAGTATTGAGATGCCACCATTCGAAGCGTTGTACAGTAGGCCGAGTCGTTCACCGGTGTGTTGGACTGAGGTAAGGGAGACAGTTGTTTTGGGACTCGACTTAGTCCGCGAGACCACGGACAAGATACAGGTGATTAGGCAGCGCTTGTTGACAGCCCAGAGTTGCCAGAAGAGTTATGCAGATAGGAGGCGGCGACCCTTATCATTCGAGGTTGGGGACCATGTGTTCCTCAAGATATCTCCCCGACGAGGTTTGAGGAGATTTGGGCGCAGTGGGAAGCTGTTGCCACGATTTATAGGCCCTTTGAGATTCTTGGGAGGGTTGGTGAGGTGGCTTATAAGTTGGCATTACCACCGCAACTATCTGGGGTTCATGATGTCTTTCATGTATCGATGCTGAGGAAGTACGAGCTAGACCCCTCCCATGTATTAGATTGGGTAGACCTTCAGCTAGAGGGTGACGCTTCTTATGACTAGAGACCCATAGAGATATTGGACTCGAGGGACCAGGTTTTGCGAGGCAGGACCATCCCTTTGGTCAAGGTTCGTTGGAACCATCATGGGGTTGAGGAGGCTACTTGGGAGCGTGAGGCTGAGGTTCATGCTAGGTATCCCGAGTTGTTTGACCTTTGATGTATTTTATTTTAAATTTCGGGACTAAATTTCTCTAAGGAGGGAATGATGTAATAACCTGAAAATTTTTTTTTATATATAAAAATTTTCTTGGTTATTAAAATTTTTTTTTTATTATTATTAATGCATGTGTGTTATATATATATATATAGTATGCATATGTGTAAAATGATGTATATGCATGTATATATATTTATATATATAAATCTGTGGGAGTGTGTGCACATGGGTGGACATATATGTATATATGCATAACAGTGCATGTGTGCACTGTGTGACAGACCATGTGTGTGATATCGTGTAAGTGTGTGTGTCTACGGTGTGTGTAATTAAGTGGAGGTGTAGATATATACATATAGGCCAGCTTTGCATTTACTGCAAAGCTTCCTTGTAGAGGAACAAGGGTGGATGAACAGAGAAGAAAGGTCAAGGAAATGGGCTGTGCAGTGGTGACGTGAGAGAGTGGGTGTATATGTCTCTGTCGGTTGGAAAGGAAGAAAGAAAAGAGAGACAGAGAGCGAGAGAGAGAGTTCTAGAAAGGAGGAGGAGATCTTGGAGCTTGAATCAAGCTTGGAGCTTGAATCAGGCTTGGAGCCAAGAAGGTGAAGGAGACACACAGCTAGAGAGAGAAACCCAGAAAAAAATGGTAAGTGGGTCGTTTCTGATTTTTCCGTTTCCTAGCATGTTTTTTAGATTTAATTCTTGGGTTTTATAGTGTATGAAATATGGAACATTTTGCAAAAGAAATTACTTAAAACGGTTAAGAAATAAGATGGAAAAAGTGAGTTGCAGGTGGGTTGGATAATCGGGTGGTTGGGAAATATTGATTAAAAACTTGGTTTTGGGGAGGAGGGATGTTCCTCCATAGTGCAGGAACCCGTTAGGATAAAAATGGAGGTTGAATTGTGACCAAACAGTCACGAAAATGAAAGAGAAGGGTCGGCCAGAAAGTTGACCGAAATCTTTGAACCTCTATTCGTGGTAATCCGATGATCTAAATCCAAAACCGAGCATGTATATGAAACCCTTGAGAAAAATCGAAGAGAACCACATTCAGAAACCATGAAAAAGTCACCGAAAAAATCTCGCCGGCGCCGGAGGAGGGGCCAGAACCCTACTGGTGTCTCGCCAAAAAAATGGGGAAGAAGGGGGAGTGTTCGAGTCCGAGTCCGGGTCCGGTTCGGGTCGGGCTTGGGCGACCCCCCCTTGCTACGTCTCGGCCTGCTGTTTTAAATTAAAAGTTGGAATGGGCTGTTTGGCTACGGGTGTAAAAAATTAAAAAAATTGAAATTGAAACAGGAATAGGGATATCCTATCCCTGTTCTGGATTAATCCCTGTTTGGCCAATCGAATTGAGAATAGGAAATTTGGGAAATTACAAATTTAACCCTAGACTTTTTAGAAATTAAGTTTGACCCCAGAACTTTCAAAAATTGTACTTTGACCCCTAAACTTTTGAGAAATTATGATCTGACCCCACCAGAATAAAATATTAATTACATATTAATTAAATTAATTAATTAATTAAATTATTCAAATATTCTAAAATAATCCGGAGTCCGAATAGGACAAGTCATTAGTGTATTTTGACTATCTCGACGATTCTGAGGCCAATGGTGAGGTCCATTTTATGAGACGGGGTCCCAAAAAATAGAAGACCCGTAGTAACATTAAAAATTATCAAAATGCCCCTAAATTGAAACATAGTCAAACGAACTCCGAATTAAGTAAAAAAATAGTAAAAATTTATTATTTCAAGCATTCTGGACTCAACCGTGGAGTCCGATTTGTGAGAAAAGGTCTCAGGATGTAAGGACCCGTGAAAAGTGCAAAATGACTGTTTTGCCTTTTTTAGCTTAGATGTCCGAATTGAATTCCACGAAAACCTAAACTTATTTTCTTCGACGTTCCGGACTCAATAGTAGGGTTTAATTTAGCAAAATAGAAACTTATAAAATAAAGACATAAAAATTTGTTGAATAGCATAATTCAAGTAACAAATGGACTGAGTCACATGTTATGATTTTAGGGACACAGAAGGGTAAAGAGAAGATGGCCTAACCTTCGACATTCTACTACTAGTTCCACTACCTTGCGAGTACATTTTTCTGAGTTGAGGCTGACTCGCCAGGTACGATATATATTTTGCTAAGTAAGAAATAGAATTAAGCTTAGGAATAACTACCATGTTGACTTGATGATTCATATATTTGTTTGATTCCTCATATGCTTATGTGCTTCCTGTTATCTTTCTGAATGTTTGGTTGAGTGATTGATGTGGGTCATGACTATATGTATATTTCATGTGTCGTCATCGTGTGTGATTTATATTTCAGAGAATTGCTCAAATGATGAATGTGTAAATCAAGCATGTGATTAAATTGATTATTCATGATGTGAATACTTGTGGATTGAGCTTCGTGATTTGATGTTATTATTACTTTAAGTAGAATATGCATAACTTAAAGCATGCTTCAAATATAGATGTGATGCCTTATTGAGATTACATTATGGCATGATGAAATTAGAGCATATTGGCATAGTGTGATTCCTTGGGCATGGCGTGAGTTAAGCACTTGGTGCTTTGCATTATGAGGGTGCAAATCCTGTGGTGAAAAACCAAAAATCGGCCATTAGGTATTTGCATGCCTGACGGATTCCGGACCATGAAGCGAGACATACGTGGCGGTACTCATACCAGCAGGGAAGGACCGTATCATGAGACATGGGTGGGCATAGAGTTGCATGGGTGTGTCACGCATCTTGTTCATATACTGCATACTGTTCATACACTGCTATGATGATATTGAATGTCATATAGATATAACTGTACACTTGCACATGCCACGCCCTTAATTTTGTTTCTTGCATTAGCATTATATTGTACCAGCAGTTGAGCTGACCCATTCATGGGACAAACATTTCAGATGACGCTCCAGCTGTGCGAGACTTAGAGATGCTTTGATGTGAGGATTATATTTGGCCCGCGGGGCGTATTTGATATTGTACAAGGGCATAAGCCTTAGACTATTTCTTGTCATTGTATGTTGTGAACTAATGGACCAAACTTCATGCATTGTATCAGAATAGTGAATCAAATTAGTATTGATTTGCACTTGATTGTCCTTTATTTTCTTTATTATTTTATTTCTTTTTGTCTCGTCAGTCGCGTCTCGGGTTCGCTGAAATTCGGGGCGTGACATAACATGTCTCCTCACATATAGCAAGTTTTTGAGCCTACACGTGTCAGTTCATATTTTGAGAGAGATGGTGAGATTTGAACTCATGATCTTTTGTTTACTTTGATACCATGTTAAATTATCAAATCATTTAAAAGGTTAAACTGTTAGAGAGTGTGTAACTTTATTATTATATTTTTTAACATATCATAACAGACAAAAAGGTCCTGAATTCTAGTTTTACTGTCACCTTAAAAATATAAATCGACACATGTAGGTTCAAAATAATCACACGTGAAAAAACGTGTTAAAAAATATAATAATAAAATTATATATTTTTTAAGCACTTTAAATTTTTAGATGAATTAAAATTTTACATAATATCATAACAAATAAAAAAATTTAAATTTAAATCTTCCTGTCACATTAAAATTATAAATTAATACATATATATTTAAAATGATTATTATGTTAAATGAAATGTTAGAAAAAAATATATATATTTATATTTGGTGAGACAGGAGGTAAACGTTGTGATGTCTGCACAAATTTTTAAAAATTGTACTCTGGTGCGTCATTATTTCATCCAGGGTGGCGTTAATCACGTGGGAGAGGAGATTGCATATATGTGTGTGTATATATATATATATATATATATATATATATTATGAGAAATGATGTAAACGCTGTGATGTCTGCACAAATTTTAAAAAAATATACTATAGTCAGTCATTATTTTATCCAGCGTGGCGTTAATCACGCGGGAGAGGAGACTGAGGTTATGTTTGGATAGCTTTTTAGAGTTAGAGTTTTAAGAAATTTTTTTAAGAAGTGTTTTTAAGTAATTTTTTAGAATTTGAACCATCGTTTGGATAATTTTTGAGAGTTTGAGTTTTAAGAAATATTTTGAGAAGTGTCTTTAAGTAATTTCTTGGAATTTGAACCATTATTTGCATAGTTTTTGAGAGTTTGAGTTTTAAGAAATATTTTGAGAAGTGTTTTTAAATAATTTCTTAGAATTTGAACCATAGCTTGGATTAATTAATTTGAAAAAAAAAGATAAAAAAATGTTTCGTTATGTTTTTAAAATAAGATTTTTAATTTCAAATTACAAGATATGTGTTTGAAATTAATTTTTTTTTTTTTTTTAAATTTAGATTATCATATCGAAATACATTTTTATAATTTACATGATCTTTATTTAGAAAGATCAACTGTTTTCCTAACGAATAAGACCGTTGACAGATTTAAGATCAATGTCCTATTCACTTGGAGTGAGTATTTATTTTTTAAATATATGAAATTTATATTTTTTATTATTTTATTATTTTATTATAATATTTTTTAAAAATAAAAATTGTCCCCCTTTATTTGTTTAGATTTTAAAAAATAAATTTTTAATTTTAAAACGTGGGATACGTTATTGACAAACTATTAATCTTAAATTTTTTTACTATTTTATAATTTAGATTATCATATCCAAATACATTTTCACAATTTTTAAAAAATTAATATTTTGAAACAAATTATATCTAAATTACATTTTCACAATTTTTAATATTCTTAAAAAAATGTGATCGGAATTTAATACATTTAATTAAATATGATAAAAAAGTTTTAATTTTATTCAAATTTAATAAAAATAACAAGATTTAACAAATTTGATTAATTAATACAACATATATTAATTATTAAATTATATAATATTTTTTAAAATTAAAGTTATATATCATAAGTTTGGCATATTATAAAATAATATTTTATATGTATAATATAAATTATAATATAATATTTTATAAATATAATATATATTAATATCATTGTCAAATCAAATAAAATTTAATTTGATAATTAATTTCTTGAAATTTGAATTATTGTTTGGATAAAATTTCTTGGAATTTGAACTTTATTTGAATTTAAAATAAAATTTTGAATTTTATTTTTTTGGTTGTTACACAAATAAGTTTTTAAAAATTTATTTTAAAAAATTTATTTTTGAATTTATAACCAAATAAATTCTGGAGTAGTCAATCGATCTACTGCACATCATGCAAAATATATATATATATATATATATATATATATATATATATATATAAAGCCATTCAGCAATATAAATTGTAAATTCAAATCCACCCAAATCTTAAACATATAAACTAACACGTATATTTAAAGTGATTATAGTGAAGTGACATGTTAAAATATATATATATATATATATATTTATTTATATTTTTTGAGACATGAAAGAGATGTAAACACTGTACTGTCTGCACAAATTTTAAAAATAATGTACTATGGTCTGTCAATATTTTATCTAAGTTGGCGTTAATCACGTGGGAGAGGAGACTGAGTAGTCAATCGATCAACAGGACGTCATGAAAAAACAAAAAAAGATATAGAGCCATTCATCAATAGTGGAGAATCAATCATTTCATTACAAAATTAGTATCTTAACTACGACAAGGTTATCACTAGACTGTATGTGCTTTTATAGTGAAAGAAATATATGTATATAAAATAATACAAAAGGAGGTTATTAAAGGATGCCAGATTTGATGGAAGGCAGATAAGATTAGGATACTTAACGGAATCCATCGAAGCCAACGACGCGGAAAACTTAAAAGAGGTAAAGGAACAAAGTTGCTTTAGTTAACTACAGAAAATGTCTAAAGTGACAATCAAGAGAAATTATTAGTGGCTATAAAAGGATAAACACTGAAGTGTTTTAATGAAAAGTTTTTCAATGCATTGTATTGATTTCTTACAGAAATATATATATATATATACAGAGTATTGTTTTATCTAAGGAAATATACAGTCATTAAAACTAAGACACAACTGTTACAAGACATGACTGTTACAAATAATGAAATAATAAACGTGTGTTAAATTTGGACTGTGCTGATTACAGGGAATATTTGCATGAATCTCGGCTAGGTGGCTTGTTCATCTTTTGATTCACTTTCCTTAATACGCCCCCGCAAGATTGGGCTGCCATCAGCAAGGCCAATCTTGTTCCTTAAAAGTTCTGTTCTTTGCCGTGACAAGGGTTTGGTCATTAGATCTGCCAGTTGATCCTGAGTATGCACGTGAAAGACTTTGAACAGATTTCTTTGAACTAAATCTCGAACAAAATGAAGATCAATTTGAATATGCTTCATTCTAGAGTGTTGCACTGGGTTGAAGCTTAAGTGAGTGGCACCAAGATTATCACAGAGAAGAGATGGTGCTGTGTTGATTGCGAAGCCGAGTTCTTTGAATAGATTTAGTAGCCATACGATTTCAGCTGTTGCATTTGCCAATGCTCGGTATTCTGCCTCGGTAGATGATCTAGCAACTGCACGTTGTTTCTTGGAGCTCCAGGAAATTGGATTAGAGCCAAGAAATGTGATGTAGGCTGAGGTTGATTTTCTGTCATCTTGATTTCCTGCCCAGTCAGCATCACTCTAAGTTGTCAAATGAGGTGTTGCTGATTTATTCAATTGGATTCCATGGAAGATTGTGTGCTTTAGGTACCGAAGTAATCGCTTTATTGCTGTCCAGTGTGTAACAGTAGGCTTATGCATAAACTGTGAGAGTTTGTTGACAGCAAAAGAGATGTTTGGGCGCGTTAGTGATAGATATTGCAAACTTCCAATAACACGCCTATATTCAGTGTTGTCCACTGCAGCAGTCCCATCCAATAGATGAAGAGAGGTACTTGTGGAGAGGGGAGTAGATACATCTTTTGCACCAAGCATATTTGTGTTTGCCAAAATATCACGAACATATTTATGTTGGGATAGGAATAAACCTGCACGTGTAGGGATAACTTCCACTCCGACAAAGTAATGTAGTGACCCCCATGTCTTTTAATGAAAACTGATCACCAAGTTTGCCAATGACAGATGATATAAAATTTTTATCGTTTCCTGTAATGACCAGATCATCAACATACACAAGGAGATAACAGGTAATGGAAGCATGTGAGTAAACAAACAAAGATGAATCAGCATGAGAATTGGTGAACCCGAGAGCAACAATGACAGATTTAAGAGCAGAATACCATGCTCTTGGAGCTTGTTTAAGCCCATACATTGCCTTTCACAATCTACAAACATGGTCAGGTTTAGAGAGATCCTTGAAGCCTGGAGGCTGCTTCATGTAGACAATTTCATCCAATTGACCATGTAAAAGGCATTGTTTACATCCATTTGCCTTAAATCCCAACCATTGATCACTGTAATTGTTAACACTGTTCTGATTGTTGCAGGTTTGACAACAGGACTATAAGTTTCCTTATAATCAAGACCTGGGCATTGATTATAGCCCTTAGCCACAAGTCTGGCCTTGAATCTGTCAATTGAGCCATTAGCTTTCCTCTTTACTCTAAAAACCCACTTACAGCCCACTGGATGGCAATTTTTTGGTGGTGGTACCAACTCCTATGTACCATGATGCATAAGAGCCATGAGCTCAGAAGACATGGCCTCACTCTACTGTGGGTGAGACACAGCTTGACTGACACATGTTGGTTCAATGGAGGATGGTAGAGGGTGTTTGGTAACAGTATGAATTTGTTTGGGCTTGTAGATGTTATTCATTGACCGAGTGGTCATTGAATGGGTTCGGTTTGGCAGAGTGGGTTGGATAGCTTGTAGGGGTTCAGTGGATGGAGTGGATTCATGTGAAGGAATCAATGAATGCATCAGAGGAACAGATAAATGAGGGGATGAAGGAGGAGGGATATTACTTGAAGGTGCAGCAACAGCGGCAGCAACAGTTTCCGATCTCTCTGGCAGCGACGATGTTTGAGGTGGGTCGTACAATGGAGGCATGGGAACTGGGTTAGGGATTTGAGATGGGATGAAGTCGGATGTCTGATGAGAACACGGGATTGGAGGAGACAAAGGGAGGAAAGAAGACACACACGGGCTTGGGTTATGCTGAGGCACAGATGGGCTGATTGGGGGTTTTGGGCCTTCAGATGCAGATTGATGGAGTGGGCTCCACATTTCATCAAAGGTGACGTGTTTTGAGAGGTAAATTTTTTTGGTCAAAGGTTCCATGCATTTGTAAGCATTTTGGTTTTGAGAATAACCAAGGAAAATGCACGGGGTGGATTTTGGCTCCATTTTGTTGGTATTGTACGGCTTGAGAAGAGGGTAGCAAAGGCAGCCAAAATTTTTTAATTTTTGATAATTTGGCTTTTGACCAAAAAGTGCCTCAAAAGGAGATTTATTTTGGAGTAGTGGGGTGGGTTGACGATTGATGAGATATGTGGCCATTTCAAAAGCATGTGGCCAATATGATAAAGGCAATAAGGCATCATGAAGTAACGTGAGACCCGTTTTCACAAGATGACGATGTCGACGTTCAGAGACACCGTTGTGTTGAGGTGTGTATGGAGCAGTGGTGTAATGACTTATCCCATGAAGAGATAAAAAATTTTTTAGACGGATGAATTCGCCTCCATTATCAGAATAGAGACTTTTTATTTTTGACTTGAAGCGTGTCTCAACAAGATTTTTAAACTGTGGAAAAATGCTTGAAACACTGGATTTGGCGGTCATCGGATAAAACCACATGTATTTTGTATAATGATCAACAAGAATTAGTTAATACCTAGAACCATCCAACCCAGTGTAATAAGCGGGTCCCCAAACATCGGTGTAAATGAGTTCAAGAGGCACATGGCTGTGAAAACTAGTGGAACCAAATGGCTGTTGATGTGCTTTATTAATAGAACAAGAAGTACATGAAGATGGTAATTTTTTGTGGTAAGCGAAAGAGAAAACAAATTAACAAGATGTTGAACAATCTTTAATGATGGATGTCCAAGGCGTTTGTGCCATCCATCGATTGAAGTCCGTTCATGCACATTAGCAACCATTTTGAATTGAGAGGCTACCAGCAAGCTCGAAAACGTGTAGACACCACTTTCACATGCCCCTCTTAGTAATACCGCCCCCGTGGTCTGATCCTTCACAAGAAAATGAAACAGGTGAAATTCAATGAAAACATTATTTTGTTTGGTAAAATGATGAACATAAATTAAATTCTTGTGGAGATTTGGAACACAAAGAGTATCATTTAAATGAAAATTTTTTATGGGTGAGTGTAAAGTTAAGGAACCAATATGTGAAACAATCAAACCTGTGCCGTCACCTAGAACCACTTCATCTGTTCCATCATATTCAGAATGAATAGATAGATTTGCTAAATCACCAGTGATATTGTGAGAAGCCGCAGAATCTATTAGCCATTTATTTTCTTGAGCATTTGAAGTGGCAGCACAATTGGCAGACATTTCACTAGGCTAGATCTGAGGACACGACTTAGCTATGTGGCCCAATTGATCACAGAATTGACACTTGGTCTGATAGCGTTTGTGGGCTTAGTTGTGGCGGCCCGAGTTGTTATGTTGGCGTCGCTGGTAACTTTGCTGGCCATTGCCCGTGCGAGTTGGGCCTTGATTTTTTTATGGCCCAGTGGATTTGTTAGGTCCCCTTCCCGAATTGCTTCCATGCCAATTAGAGTTCCTGGTAGTGTAATTTGCAGCTGCGACGAGTTGCTTAGCAGCATTCTCCATATGTCGCAGGTAACTCTCATGTCTAACAAGGAGATCATGGAGTTCTTCGAAGGTAAGGGATTTTTCTCTTGCTCGAATGTGAGCAACAATCTCCCTAAAATCTAGACCCAATCCGTTAAGGATGTATAGGGTTAGATCATCATCTGAAATTGGATGATCTATGAGAGCAATTTCGTCGGCTAATGCTTTGACGGCGTGAAGATAATCTGGAATCGTGCGATTCCCACGCTGGATTAAGGTTAGTTCTTCTTTCAATTGCATGGCTCTTGTACGCGATCGACTAGCATACATATTTTTGAGTTTCTTCCATGCTTCCTGTGTTGTCTTGGTTATGGTGATGAGAGGAGTGATTGAAGGGAAAGTAGAAGCAAGGATAGCGCTGAGGATGAGCTTATCCTGCCTAATCCAGTGATTTTTCTTGGACAAAGATGCAGAGGTGCGATTTGAGGGAGGACACACAGACTCTCCATTTACATAGGCCATTAGATCATAGCCAATTATGAGTGCTTCGAATTGAGCAAGCCATTGAGGGAAGGTGGAGGGTGTGAGTTTCTCATTGATTTGTGCAGTGATATTGAAGAAAACAAGAGGGTTTTCAGTAGAGGAAATGGGTTGATTGTTTGGGTTTGTTGCAGAAGCCATTAGAGGGATCAAAATCTCGTTTGAGCGTAGGGCTCTGAAACTGTTGCTGCCGCTGTTGCTGCTGTTATGACATGGAAAAAAAAAAAAATTTTATTATTATTATTTTTATTTATTTATTTATTTATTCCTTGTTCCTATTATTATTATTATTATTATTGTTATTATTATTATTAAAGTGGAATGTATGTATATATGTGATGTGTATAATGTATGCATGAATATAGGTATGTATATATATATATATATATATGCATTATTTAATTTTTGGGTGCATGTACATGGGTAACATGTATATGGGTAACATGTATGAATTATGTATATATGTGTAGCATGTGTATATGTGTGTGGGATACAACATATGTATGTGTATGGATGGATGTATATTGAAAGTGTATATGGGTAGGTATATGTATATGAATACATTTGGCAGTGTGTGAGTGCAGTAGACCTAGTGTGTGAGGTGTGTAGGGTCAGCTGAGTGTGTGTGTTTGGTGTGTGTCTAGTGTGTGAGAGAAGTGAACTATATATATATATATATATGTATAGGCTAGTGTAGAGCAGCTTTGCATTAAATGCAAAGCTGCATTTTGGGGGAAGGAATGGGGCTGATACAGGGTGATAGAGGTCACAGAGAGAGAGAAACGTGTGAGGATAGGTTTGTGATGTATAAGGTGGGTCTCGGGTGGGAAGAAAAGAAAAAAAAAGAAAGAAAGGGAAACTGAGAGCAAGGGTGAGAGAGAGTTCTGGACTGTGAAGAAGGAGAAGAAGCTCGAGGAGTGACCAAAAGAAGGGTGGGAGAGGACACGGCTAGAGAGAGAAGCAACAGAAAAACCGTGAGTGAATCTCCTTCTGTTTCAATTTTTTTTAAGCATTTTTAATTGATTCAAATTATAGGACCTTAGAGAGAATAATGTAGGGATTATTTTGCAAGAAGAATGAGAATGAATGGTTGAGAAACTAGGGAGAAAACCCTAGTTGCAGGTTTCGGCCATGGAGGTTGAACCTCATCATTTCATGTGTAAAGCTTCCTTTAAATGATCCTAAAATAACTCTATGAAGTGCAGAAAGAGAATGGAGAAAGAAAGAATGAAAAACAGTAGAAAAATATGCAAGAAATTGGAATTTTTCAGTTGGCCGGAGATTCGGCCATGAGCCTTTGAGCTCTATTTCGTGGAGATGGGGACGGTTTGAAGGGAAGTGGAGGTTGGATATGGAACCTACACGAAAAACCCTAGAGAATGGCATTTCAAAAATAGGGAAAACTCGCCGGAGGTCGGTCGCCGGCGCCGGAGAAGGCGCCGGAACCCTACCGCTGCTTCACCGAAAAATCGGGGAAGAAGGTGGGGTGACCGGGTCGGTTCTCGGGTCGGATCCGGGTCCGGTTCGGGCGGGTACGGGTCGCCCCTGCCACGTGTCAGCCCATTGTTTTAAATTAAATGGAATTTGAACCTTTTAGAATTTAAACCTTTTGAAATTGAACCTTTTGAATCTGAACCTTAACCTGAACTTTCAGAAATTACGAATTGACCCCCCCAACTGTTAGAAATTACACTTTGACCCACCTGATTAAATTATTAATAAAATATTAATTAAATTAATTAATTAATTATTTAATTAAATTAATTTAATTAATTAAATATTCAAAAACATCCCGGAGTCCAAATGAGACAAGTCATTAGTGTATTTTGACTATCTCGACTATTCCGAGACCAATGGTGAGGTCCGTTTTACGAGACGGGGTCCCGAAAAATAAAAGACCCGTAGTAACCCTTAAAATTACCAAAATGCCCCTAACTCGAAACACTGTCAGACGAACTCCGAATTAGGTAAACAAATAGTGAAATTTTATTATCTCGAACATTCCGGACTCAACCGTGGAGTCCGAATTGTGAAAAGAGGTCACGAAATGTAAGGACACACGTAAAGTGCAAAATGATTGTTTTGCCCTTTTGAACCCCGGTGTCCGAATTGAGTTCTACGAAAACCTAGACTTACTTTCTTAAACGTTCTAAAACCAATGGTAGAGTTTAATTTAGCAGAATAGAAACCTATGAATTTAAAGACATAAAATTTGATGAATAGCATAAATTCAGACAACAATGGACTGAGTTGTAATTTCTACTTTTAGGGACACTGACAGGACATGAGAGGGCGATCTGATCCTCTACATTTTCATCCGTCGGTTCAGCTACATATAGCGCACGATCTTCTAGGGTTGATACCAACCCATCAGGTATGGTGTTTTGCTAGTGTTAGAAATGAAGTTAAGTTAGGAATATTTGTGAATGACTGAATGCTGTATGTGTTTACCTGTAATGTGTTTACCTGTTTGTTTGGAATTGGTTGTTCACATGTTATGTGTTACTTGCAAGTTAATAAAGTGAAGAACATGAATCATGATGTACGAATATATGAGATATGCATGTATATGAACTGACTAGTGATTTATTTCTTATGGTCCGAGCATGCTATATTGTGGAAACCATGTATCATTGAGATTGCATTGGCATATTGGCATATGATGAATCCTTTGAGAACATGGCGTGGGTAAGCACATGGTGCTTTGCATTATGAGGGTGTAGATCCTGTGGTGAAAAACCCAAAATTGGCCATTGCATTGGTACTTCGAGCCATCGGGGAGTACCCGTAAATGAGACATGGGTGTGGCATAGAGTTGTGCATGGGTGTGTCATGCATACTGTAATAACCCGAAAATTTTTTTTTTTTTTAAATATATAAATTTCCATGGTTATTATTAATTGTTTTATTATTATTAACATCATTATTATTAAATTCTTGATGCATATGTTATATACATGCATGGTATATGTATGGTATGTATGTATACATGTGTAGGGTGACATATGTGCATGAATATGTATGGGTATATACATATATGTAACAGTGCATGTGTGCACTAGGTGAGGGGGCACCAGACCGTGAGGGAGTGTGTGTGTTTAGTGTGTGTTTGGTGTGTAGCTAGGGTGGATATATAATTGATATATGTATATATAGGTGTATAGGCAGCTTTGCATTAAAGGCAAAGCTGCATTTGGGGAGAAACAAGGGGCTGAAAAGAGAGGGAGTCAGGTCAAGGAAGGCTGCAAGTGGAGGAGGGATAGAGAGAGAAAGAGAGGAGAGAGAAAAAGGGTGTTGGTCTCGGTTGGAGGGGAAAGAAAGGAAAGAGGAGCAAAAGGCGAGAGAGAGAGGACTGTGAAGGAAGAGAGGAAGCTCGGGGAGTGACCCAAGAGGAGAAAGGAAGAAGGGAGGAGCTACATCAGGAAGAAATCCGAAACTGGGGTGAGTAGCTTAGATTCTGTTTTATTTTTTTTTAAGCACTATGTTTAAATCTAACCTTAGGGCCTTATAGCATATGAGATAGGGAACACACTGCAAAAAGAATCAATGAAAATGGTTAAGGGGAGAGGGAGAACTTCCCAGTTACAGGTCTCGGCCATGGGGGTTGGACCTTATCATTTTATGTATAAAACTTCCTTAAAATGATCCTAAGATAATCCTACAAGGTGCAGAAAACCAAAGGAAGAAGAAATGATGAAAAACAGTAGAGAAATAAGTGCGAAATCAAGAATTACAGTTGGCCGGAGATTCGGCCATGGGCCTTTGGGCCCTATTTTGTGAAGACCTAGTGGTTTAAATCAAAAACTAAACCTAGATATGAAACCCTTGAAGGAAAATGAAGAAAACTGCATTTTGAAACCTTGAAAATATCGCCGGAAAACAGTCGCCGGCGCCGGAGAAGGCGCCGGAACCCTACCGGAGGTCCGCCGGAAAAACGGGGAAGAAGGGGACTGTGCGGGTCGGGTTCCGGGTCCGGGTCGGGTCTGGTTCGGGCGGAGCTGGACCGCCCCTGCCACGTGTCGCGCTGGTGTTTTAAATTAAAAGGGGACCGAGTCTGTTTGGTTACAGACTTAAGAAATCAGAAATTTAAATTGAAATAGGAACAGGGATATCCTATCCCTGTTCTGGATAAGTCCCTGTTTGGGTAACCGAATTGAGAATAGTGAATTTTGATTAATTGCAATTTTGACCTTGAACCTTTTGAAAAATTGAACCTTAACCCAGAACCTTAAGAAATCTGATTTTGAACCCCAGAACTTTGATAAATTATGTTTGACCCCCCCATGAATAAAATATTAATAAATTATTAATTAAATTAATTAATTAATTAATTAATAAATTAATTTAATTAATTAAATATTCTAAAATATCCCGGAGTCCAAATGGGACAAGTCATTAGTGTATTTTGACTATCTCGGCCATTCTGAGACCAATGGTGAGGTCCGTTTTATGAGACGGGGTCCAGAAAAATAAAAGACACGTAGTAACATATAAAATTACCAAAATGCCCCTGAATTAAAGTACAGTCAAACGAACTCCGAATTTAGTAAACAAATAGTGAAACTTTATTATCTTGAGCATTCCGGACTCAACCGTGGAGCCCGATTTGTGAAAAGAGGTCACGAAATGTAAGGACCCGTGTAAAGTGTAAAATGACCGTTTTGCCCTTTTGAACCCAGGTGTCCAAATTGAATTCTACAAAAGCCTAAACTTATTTTTTTCGACGTTCTGGACTCAATGGTAGAGTCTAATTTAGCAAAATAGAAACTTATGAATTAAAGACATAAAATTTGATGAATAGCATAATTCAGGTGACAATCAAACTGAGTTTCGTGTTATGAATTTTAGGGACACGAGAGGGCAATGAGAAGGTGATCTGACCTCCGGTATTCTCATTGTGATTCTACCCTTCCACGAGTACACCTTCTTGAGTTGAGATCGATTATCAGGTACGATATATTGTGCTAAGTAAGAAATATAATTGAGATTAGGAATACTCGCTTTGCTGCCTTGATTGTTCACATGTTTGCTTGAGTGTTTACATGCTTACGTGCTACATGCTATCTTGTTAAGTTGGATGATGATTATGTGTATATCGCATGTGTTAGTGTAGTGTGTGAATCATATGCTTTGAAGAACTGTTGATATTATGAATTGTGTACTTGAAGGCATGCTTTATGTATGAATGAGATGCATCATTGAAATCGCATTGTGACATGATGAGATCAAAGCATATTGGCATAGTGTAATTCCTTGGACATGGTGTGGGTAAGCACTTGGTGCTTTGCATTATGAGGGTGCAGATCCTGTGGTGAAAAACCCAAAATCGGCCAATAGGTACTTGCCTGCCTGACGGATTTCGGACCGTGAAGCGAGACATACAAGGTACTCATGCCGACGGGGAAGGACCGTATCATGAGACATGGGTGGGCATAGAGTTGCATGGGTGTGTCACGCATACTGCTTATATACTGTATATTGTTCATATACTGCCATCATGATATCGAATGCCATATAGAAATGACTGTACACTTGCACATGCCACGACCTTAGTTTTGTTTCTTGCATTAGCATTATATTGTACCAGCATGTTGAGCTGACCCCTTTAGTGGGGCAAACATTTCAGATGATGTCCCAGTTGTACGAGACGAGAAGATGACCTGATCAGGGACTATGTTAGGCCCAAGGGGCGCTTTTGATATTACGTAAGGGCATGAACCCGAGACTGTATTTTATTTTGTATGTAGTGAATGAATGGACCAGACCTTATGTAAGTATCAGAACAGTGTGTAGCATGTATGTGATCGTCCTTAATTATCTTTTATTCCTTTATTATTTTATTTCTTTTGTCTCGTTACTCGCGCCTCGGGTTCGCTGGAATTCGGGGCGTGACAACGTGGTATCAGAGCTTAGGTTCGAATACCTAGAGACCGTGGGGTGTTGTTTAACACCATGAGACCCTAGAGAAAAGAATGAGACTTAGTGTGAACCTTTAGCAGCATGTGATAGGATCTTGTGTGCTATGTGGTTTTATGTGTCTTGATGCATGACTTGTTGTGATTACGTGTTGATTGGTGATATGTTATGATGCATGATTACGTGATTTAATGTAGTAAGATGCATGACATGTATAATGTGTGAAGAATTTGTTAAGTGTACATTATGACATGCTATACGTACTCCCTAGTCACTGATGAGAACATGACTGAGCTTTTAGCTCAAATATTTTGCATTGGTGTGCACGCGTGTGCACTATACTTGACTTCCTGGTAGATAAGGAGCGGGCGAAATTTTCTTTTTGTGGTAGTGGGTGACTAAGATTAGAAACTCGTGTCTATGCAATAGACCGTATACTTTATGAGATAGATGGTGTGCCTAGTTATTTGAGGTGTAGGTTGTACCCTTAGTTACCTACACGGTAGACATTGTGCCTAGTTACTTAGGAGACAAGTTGTGAACCTGGTTGTTTACCTAGTTGACTGTTGTTTGTGGATTCCATATGAGTGTGCTAGGTTAGTAACTAATTTTCATGGATTATAATACTATGACTATGATATTTATACAGACTGGATTGGTCTCAGGTCTTGAGTTACAGCTGATGGATGGTACCCCATCAGCAAGTAATGAAAGGAGCTATGATCCATGAAGGGTTATCACCTAGCTATAAAAGAAAGGGATAAATAAAAGACACATCAAACCTTAAAATGCTAAAATAAGAATTCAGACTTGTGAGAGATTTTGTGTACAGATTGGATGATGGATATAGAAATGTTCTTGTGTTAAACCCTGGTTGTGGGGAGATGTATTGTTTTGGATAGTTTTCACTGGGAGTTAAACCTTGCTAGTGTTCAAATGTTTAAGTATGCGTGTATTACTTTGTTTAGATAAAAATCCTTCTTAGTAGAGGGCCATGTGAGAACTCGGTGTAAATTGTTTAGTATAACCAACGGGTGGTGGTGATTGACATTAGTTATGTAGGTGTTGATTAGGCAAGTGTGTAATGATATATTGAGGTTGTTACTTCGAAATTGTGAGGCGTTGACAAGTATTTACTTAATGTCCTTTTAAATGCCTGTGTCTAATGGGGTATTAATTTTTCTTCTCTTTGAACTTGTAGACATGCCACCGAGACAAGCTACTCCCAGACATATGCCACCTAGACACGATGAGCCTAGGATCACTGCACCACCGTGGCATAGTTGGCCCCAAGCTGCTGCTTCGGCAGATGTTGCAGTTGAGGAGGCCGTCATTTTTACACCTACTCCAGTGGAGGTAGGGCAGGCTAGTGGTTCTGGGGACGTAGCGACCATTATGCGGGAATGCCTTCACACTATACAGGAGGTAGTGACGAGAGCCGTCAGGGCTGAGAGAGAGTTGGCTGAGCTTAGAGGAGTCAGAGAGCCCCAGACCCAGAGCGAGGCGACTCTAGCACAGATCCCTCGATCTACCCCGATATACACTGGTAGGAGGCCATCGAAGAGGTCTCGAGCCCGTGCTGCTGTTGCACGGATATCAATACCTGCCCATACTCACACTGATAGGAGACTATTGAAGAGGTCCCAGACTGGTACTTCTTCCACATTCACATACACTTCCCAAGGGACCATTATTTGTTTTATTTGTGGACAGCCTGGCCACAAGATGGCCACTTGTCCTTTGAGGGACCCTAGCTTGAGACAGAGGGTCGAGGTTAGTCAGGAGTCATTTCCATCACCAGTACAGAGTCAAGGACGGGGGACTCCACGAACTTGTTTTGTATGCCACCAGACTGGCCATGTTAGGGCCAATTGTCCCCAGAGGTCGATTTCCCAAGACTTAGAGGAGCCACATTACTATCAGTATACCCAAGTGCCTCTGCCACAGCCACTATTGGGTCAGAGACCTCCGACACCGTATTTTCAGCATACACCTACAGCATTGAGTGTCAGGACTCCCAGTCAGAGGGGTGATAGGCAGGACCAGACCACTCAGAGTGGCTTTATGCAGTAGTCAGCCTAGAGTCACTTATCATTTTTGGACCTTCAGAGCCTTGAGGTACATTTTTTTTTTATGTTTAGTTTATGGACTAGCATATTGACGGACCATAGTACATCTCATTCATTCATATCTACTATGTTGACATGACATTAGGGGTAGAGTAATGCTGACGAGTATCTGTAGAGATTACTCAATAGAGGTAGCTGACTGCATGTCTTAATTGGGTTCTTCATCTTATTTGATGCGTCTAGTATTGGTGTTGTGTTGGAGATAGATCGGTTATTTACACTTTAGACAAGTATAGGCTACTACAGGGGAAGAGAGACCGTGTGTACTCCTGAGGGAGATGTTTTCTTTATTCCATGGAATGTCTATAGATCTTTTTTTTGATTGACTTTATTGTGAATTAGGAGCGGTTAGATTTTAATTTGAATTGGGTTGGTTTGGGTTACATGACTAGAGGAGTGCTAGTTACCTTAGTTGTGAAATTATGCAATGTGGGGTATACTGGGTTATTGATGATCTAGGATTCAATGCTTGCCTATATACAGTATAACGAGTGAGATTAAACAGTAGACTACATGCTTGTTGTCAGTGAGATAGGCTGTGAGCCTGGATATCCGTAAGGTTGGGGAATGTGCCTGGTCACCTGTACAGCAGACTGTGTACTTATTTATGTATATGTGTATCCCTGGAATGAAATTTTATACTGGGTGCTGATGTGGTGAGCTACGTGTTAGCTATTAAATGTTATACGTTTACTCAATATAAGCATGCTAGTTTAGTGACCATTATAGTACGGCAAATTTTGATTTTTTTTTTTATATATATACAGACTGATTATTATTGATGCATATATAAGAGGATGCTTAAACATGTTTCCATGTGTATGTTGATGCATGTGTGTGAAAATTGAGGTGTGTTCGTAGTGGAAATTGGTGGAGAGTTTAGTGTTTTACTTCTTCTGAATCTTGGTATATTGATGTAAGTTCATGTTTAGAATACGTAACCTACACTGTCTACGTTATATACCTAACCGACATACGCGTACATGAAATGAATAGGCTAGCCCTTATTAGTGCATGACACTTAGTCTCGGTCATATATATATATATAGACTAAGGTGGGGGGTGATGACTTTACTTTTAGATTGTACTGTTGATATCTTGTGGGTAATTAGGGTACTTAGAGAATGCTGGATGATAGATTGCATTGTGGTACAGAAAATGTGAATTTATACCATCGGGATAAATCACTAGGTGATTTCATGGATTAAATTGAGGTAGGTTAGATAACGTCACATGTGCGAGAGACCTTGGGGTATCCTTGTGATCAGTGAGGAGTTTCCTTTATTTTTTATTGTGTTGAATTGTTGAGGTGAGTCGTGATACTTGGATGGAAATCGAAAGGGATTGGCGTTGATGAGCCAATGTGTTTTGAGGATTTCATTATGTGTTGTGCCATGTGGAGTGAGTCGTTACAGATGGGATTAGCACCAAGCCCTAGCAGGGAGTGTGGAGATGTCTGCACGCCTCTGCACGCCTGCCGGTGAGGCGAAGCCTACGGGGGAGATAGTAATGGGAGGAGGTAATGCATTCCACGTCGCCTGGCTGAGGGAGAGGTGAGTGATCCATAGGTAAGGCTACACGTCTACATGTTACAATGCATTTTGCATTGATCTTTTATTATTAGGTTGAGAGGTAGTACGACTACATGGAATTCCCTTATCCATTGTTTTAGACAGGGACCCACGTTTCACTGCCGGTTTTGACAGAACCTCTAGACAGCCTTAGGGACTCAGCTAAGTTACTACTACCTTGCATCCCCAGACTGATGGTCAGTCAGGGCGTACCATTCAGATCCTCGAGGACATGCTTAGGGATTGTGTCATGGATTTCAGGGGTAGTTGAGAGGATCATTTTGCTTTGGTAGAGTTTGCCTGCAACCGTAGCTAGCAGTTCCCCGGTGTGTTGGACTGGGGTAGGAGAGACAATTGTTTTGGGACCCGATATAGTCCGTAAGGCCACAGACGAGATACAAGTAATCAGGCAGCGATTATTGCCAACCAGAGTCGCCAGAGGAGTTATGAAGATAGGAGGCGGCGACCCTTGTCATTCGAGGTGGGGGACCATGTATTTCTCAAGATATCCCCCCTCCGACGAGATTTGAGGAGATTTGGGCGCAGTAGAAGCTGTCGCCACGATTTATAGGCCCCCTTGAGATTCTTGGGAGGGTTGGTGAGGTGGCTTATAAGCTGGCCTCACCTCCACAGCTATCTGGAGTTTAAGATGTCCTTCATGTGTCGATGCTAAGGAAGTACCATTCCGACCCCTCACATGTACTCGATTGGGTAGGTCTTCAGCTAGAGGGCGACATTTCCTATGATCAGAAAACCGTAGCGATATTAGACTCGAGGGACAAGGTTTTGCGAGACAGGACCGTCCCTTTGGTCAAGGTTCGTTGGAACCGAGGTTCGAACGGGTACCCCGAGTTACTTGATCAGTGACGTATTCTCTTTTGTTTTATGTTATTTTAAATTTCGGGACGAAATTTCTGTAAGGAGGGAAGGATGTAATAACCCGAAAATTTTTTTTTTTTTAAATATATAAATTTCCATGGTTATTATTAATTGTTTTATTATTATTAACATCATTATTATTAAATTCTTGATGCATATGTTATATACATGCATGGTATATGTATGGTATGTATGTATACATGTGTAGGGTGACATATGTGCATGAATATGTATGGGTATATACATATATGTAACAGTGCATGTGTGCACTAGGTGAGGGGGCACCAGACCGTGAGGGAGTGTGTGTGTTTAGTGTGTGTTTGGTGTGTAGCTAGGGTGGATATATAATTGATATATGTATATATAGGTGTATAGGCAGCTTTGCATTAAAGGCAAAGCTGCATTTGGGGAGAAACAAGGGGCTGAAAAGAGAGGGAGTCAGGTCAAGGAAGGCTGCAAGTGGAGGAGGGATAGAGAGAGAAAGAGAGGAGAGAGAAAAAGGGTGTTGGTCTCGGTTGGAGGGGAAAGAAAGGAAAGAGGAGCAAAAGGCGAGAGAGAGAGGACTGTGAAGGAAGAGAGGAAGCTCGGGGAGTGACCCAAGAGGAGAAAGGAAGAAGGGAGGAGCTACATCAGGAAGAAATCCGAAACTGGGGTGAGTAGCTTAGATTCTGTTTTATTTTTTTTTAAGCACTATGTTTAAATCTAACCTTAGGGCCTTATAGCATATGAGATAGGGAACACACTGCAAAAAGAATCAATGAAAATGGTTAAGGGGAGAGGGAGAACTTCCCAGTTACAGGTCTCGGCCATGGGGGTTGGACCTTATCATTTTATGTATAAAACTTCCTTAAAATGATCCTAAGATAATCCTACAAGGTGCAGAAAACCAAAGGAAGAAGAAATGATGAAAAACAGTAGAGAAATAAGTGCGAAATCAAGAATTACAGTTGGCCGGAGATTCGGCCATGGGCCTTTGGGCCCTATTTTGTGAAGACCTAGTGGTTTAAATCAAAAACTAAACCTAGATATGAAACCCTTGAAGGAAAATGAAGAAAACTGCATTTTGAAACCTTGAAAATATCGCCGGAAAACAGTCGCCGGCGCCGGAGAAGGCGCCGGAACCCTACCGGAGGTCCGCCGGAAAAACGGGGAAGAAGGGGACTGTGCGGGTCGGGTTCCGGGTCCGGGTCGGGTCTGGTTCGGGCGGAGCTGGACCGCCCCTGCCACGTGTCGCGCTGGTGTTTTAAATTAAAAGGGGACCGAGTCTGTTTGGTTACAGACTTAAGAAATCAGAAATTTAAATTGAAATAGGAACAGGGATATCCTATCCCTGTTCTGGATAAGTCCCTGTTTGGGTAACCGAATTGAGAATAGTGAATTTTGATTAATTGCAATTTTGACCTTGAACCTTTTGAAAAATTGAACCTTAACCCAGAACCTTAAGAAATCTGATTTTGAACCCCAGAACTTTGATAAATTATGTTTGACCCCCCCATGAATAAAATATTAATAAATTATTAATTAAATTAATTAATTAATTAATTAATAAATTAATTTAATTAATTAAATATTCTAAAATATCCCGGAGTCCAAATGGGACAAGTCATTAGTGTATTTTGACTATCTCGGCCATTCTGAGACCAATGGTGAGGTCCGTTTTATGAGACGGGGTCCAGAAAAATAAAAGACACGTAGTAACATATAAAATTACCAAAATGCCCCTGAATTAAAGTACAGTCAAACGAACTCCGAATTTAGTAAACAAATAGTGAAACTTTATTATCTTCAGCATTCCGGACTCAACCGTGGAGCCCGATTTGTGAAAAGAGGTCACGAAATGTAAGGACCCGTGTAAAGTGTAAAATGACCGTTTTGCCCTTTTGAACCCAGGTGTCCAAATTGAATTCTACAAAAGCCTAAACTTATTTTTTTCGACGTTCTGGACTCAATGGTAGAGTCTAATTTAGCAAAATAGAAACTTATGAATTAAAGACATAAAATTTGATGAATAGCATAATTCAGGTGACAATCAAACTGAGTTTCGTGTTATGAATTTTAGGGACACGAGAGGGCAATGAGAAGGTGATCTGACCTCCGGTATTCTCATTGTGATTCTACCCTTCCACGAGTACACCTTCTTGAGTTGAGATCGATTATCAGGTACGATATATTGTGCTAAGTAAGAAATATAATTGAGATTAGGAATACTCGCTTTGCTGCCTTGATTGTTCACATGTTTGCTTGAGTGTTTACATGCTTACGTGCTACATGCTATCTTGTTAAGTTGGATGATGATTATGTGTATATCGCATGTGTTAGTGTAGTGTGTGAATCATATGCTTTGAAGAACTGTTGATATTATGAATTGTGTACTTGAAGGCATGCTTTATGTATGAATGAGATGCATCATTGAAATCGCATTGTGACATGATGAGATCAAAGCATATTGGCATAGTGTAATTCCTTGGACATGGTGTGGGTAAGCACTTGGTGCTTTGCATTATGAGGGTGCAGATCCTGTGGTGAAAAACCCAAAATCGGCCAATAGGTACTTGCCTGCCTGACGGATTTCGGACCGTGAAGCGAGACATACAAGGTACTCATGCCGACGGGGAAGGACCGTATCATGAGACATGGGTGGGCATAGAGTTGCATGGGTGTGTCACGCATACTGCTTATATACTGTATATTGTTCATATACTGCCATCATGATATCGAATGCCATATAGAAATGACTGTACACTTGCACATGCCACGACCTTAGTTTTGTTTCTTGCATTAGCATTATATTGTACCAGCATGTTGAGCTGACCCCTTTAGTGGGGCAAACATTTCAGATGATGTCCCAGTTGTACGAGACGAGAAGATGACCTGATCAGGGACTATGTTAGGCCCAAGGGGCGCTTTTGATATTACGTAAGGGCATGAACCCGAGACTGTATTTTATTTTGTATGTAGTGAATGAATGGACCAGACCTTATGTAAGTATCAGAACAGTGTGTAGCATGTATGTGATCGTCCTTAATTATCTTTTATTCCTTTATTATTTTATTTCTTTTGTCTCGTTACTCGCGCCTCGGGTTCGCTGGAATTCGGGGCGTGACACATACCATTCATATATATTACTGCGATGCTTGAATGTCATTTAGAAATAAATATACACTTTGCACATGCCACGCCTTAGCTTTATTTCTGGCATTAGCATTTCATCATACCAGCAGTTGTGCTGACCCATTCGTGGGCAACATTTTCAGATGAAGATCCTCCAGCCACGTGAGACTTAGTGATGCCCTGAGAGGGCGAAGCACGTGATGTATTTGTGATCCATGAGACTTGTATTTTGTTATGTAAGGGCTTAAGCCCGAATGACTGATGAACAATGTATTCGATGTTATGTTATGGATGATGATGGACGCATGTTTAGTGAATTTAATTACTTTTGTCCTTTTATTTATTTTACTTTATGTCTCGTTACTCGCGCCCCGGGTTCGTCGGGAATTCGGGGCGTGACAGCTGCACCTTCAAGTAATATCCCTCCTCCTTCATCCCCTCCTTATCTGTTCATCCCATGCATTCATTGATTCCTTCAAATGAATCCACTCCACCCACTGAACCCCTACAAGCTGTCCAACCCACTCTGTCAAACCGAACCCATTCAACGACCACTCGGTCAATGAACAACATTTACAAGCCCAAACAAATTCATATTGTCACCAAACACCCTCTGCCATCCTCCCTTGAACCAACATGTGTCAGTCAAGCTGTGTCTCACCCACAGTGGCGTGAGGCCATGTCTTCTGAGCTCACGGCTCTTATGCACCATGGTATGTGGGAGTTGGTACCCCCCCCAAAAAAAAAAAATTGCCATCCAATGGGATGTAAGTGGGTTTTTAGAGTAAAGAGGAAAGCTAATGGCTCAATTGATAGATTCAAGGCCAGACTTGTGGCCAAGGGCTATAATCAACACCCAGGTCTTGATTATAAGGAAACTTATAGTCCGGTTGTCAAACCTGCAACAATCAGAACGGTGTTAACAATTGCAGTGATCAATGGTTGGGATTTAAGACAAATGGATGTAAACAATGCCTCTTTACATGGTCAATTGGATGAAATTGTCTACATGAAACAGCCTCCAGGCTTCAAGGATCTCTCTAAACCTGACCATGTTTGTAGATTGCGAAAGGCAATATATGGGCTTAAACAAGCTCCAAAAGCATGGTGTTCTGCTCTTAAATTCATTATTTTATTAGTTGAGATTAATGAATACAAAATTCAATAATTTACATATTACTTTATTATCCAAAAACCTTCATGTTTTTTTTCTTCTTTATTTTAAATTTTTTTCATCTTCAAGTAAAAGATTTATTGAATAATACGGTATTAATGATTCTAATCTATTATAAAATAATATATATATATATATATAATATGTTAAATATATAAAAGAATAACAAAATAAATTTTGTTGACATATTTATGTATAATTAGTCATAATCATTAATTAAGTTCATGTTCTAAAATGATACCATAAGTTGCTTTTTTTTTAAAAAAAAAGGCTAAGTCAATGGATCAAAGAGACGTAAGCCTCGTGATGTCTGCACAGATTAATAGTTATTATTTTGTCGATGATTCCATCAATCACGTGGGAGAGGAATGGATGAACACCACGTCGTGAAAAAAATCTAAAAATCAATCATGTAAAGTAGAGAATCTAAAAATCAATCACCTTATTGCAAAACTAATATTTTTTTTTCAATAACTGTTAATTTTTAATTTTTATGGCAGAACGAAAAAGACTACTCTTATATTAAATGTGTCAAGTAAAATACTAATTTAGTTACATTTGTAGAATCTTTTATTTTTTTTTGCATTGTCTTACTTTAAAAGTCTCATTTAAAAAATCAATGTATTTTTAACATATAAATTTATAAAATTATTCTTTATTACACCTAATATAAACATGATTTATAATTAAATGATGACAATATAAAAATTTTAAATAATTTTAAAATAATACTTCTTAAAATGTTAGAATTTTTAAATAAGACTTTTATTTTGAGACGAAAGGAGTAAATATTTTTAACTTTTAGTGCACAACGAAAAAGATTAGTCTTAAATAATGGTACATATCTTTATATTATGGTACATATCTTTATTAAATGTGTCAAGTAAAATAGATATTTTTAATTTTTTGATTGATTAATTTTACAGTATAGTACATATCTTCACTATGCGTGCTTAATAAAACAAACTTTAATGTAAGGCCTGAAGTGATCCTATTTTTTTTTTTTTTTAAATTTATGAAATATCAAACTCAAAATCAATAATAATTTAACGAGTATAAAAGTTGATGGAAGACAGATAAGATGCTAAACTATTTTTTTATTATCTGAATCATTAGGTGAGGATAATCATTAATTTAGAATATCAGGTGAGTAATAGTTCTGGACGAATTATTAGTTTCATTGCTAATTAGATCAAATATTAAACTTTTCGGGTGTCGTTATTTGGGTGAGGGGAGAATAAAAGCATAAACTTCATTTTATTGAGGAACAATGTGAAGAAAATTATTGCCAAAGCTTCATACGTTAGTACACATTAGGCTCACCATAAAAGTAAAAGTGAAGACAAATATTTAGGGAGAAAATGAGAGCACGACCCTGGAAGAAATTATGACACTAGTGGAAGTCATTGTCCATGAGTCAATTTACTAAAATATTCTTTAGTGATAAAAAAAGAACTTAATAATTAGAGTTTTGTAACTCAGTGATAAATATGTTAATAGACATTACTATTATAAATTTTAACTTTCATGGGATTGGATTTTTCAATCATGGAATGATTTATAATAAAAGGAAAAAATATTATATGAGTCAATTTACTAAAATATTCTTTAGTGATAAAAAAAGAACTTAATAATTAGAGTTTCGTAACTCAGTGATAAATATTTTAATAGACATTACTATTATAAATTTTAACTTCCATGGGATTGGATTTTTCAATCATGGAATGATTTATAATAAAAAGAAAAAATATTACCATAAATAAAAATTTAATATTTAAATCATCAAATTACTAACCTATCCTACTTCATTTAAGTTTTAGCTTCCAGTACCATTACCTTATATTAATTATGATTATCAAAATAAAAGTGAGCTAGATTCTAACTCACAATCTTTTACTTGTTTATATCATGTTAAATTCTGACATACCACAAACCGACAGACCAATCTTCTTGAGACATGTGTACTTACAGATCTGATTATACTCGATCATCCCGAGCAGGATAAGCCTACAGAGCCTACTTATGAATATAAACTCCAGAATTCATGCTCATAGTGAAACTCCTCCAGAGCACCCTTTATATTCTAGATCTTATCACCGCCTTGAGCTCCTACCGAGCAGGGACTAAGGAAGTAGTCTTTTACAAGGAAACTGCAACTTATGGTTATCTCAATTATGGTTATATTCAACAAGGTAACTGCTATCTCCGATAATGCAATCCCTATATTCACGACTCTGAATCCTAATCAACTTGGGAGAGCCATTGCCTATAAATTAAACCCTAGAGGTAAGCTTTATTTTCATGGTCATTCTTTGGCTTTCATTATAGTCTTTTTAATTCTATTTATTGACTTAAGCATCGGAGCGGCTACTGCCGGAGCCAATCCGGTGGCCCTCTGATCCCCTTTTTTTGAGTGTTCTTCAGGTTGTGGAGCCCAGATTTCTTGCGAGCTAAAAAGTGCAGTATCAAATTCAGTGTTGACTCTATCATAAAATTAATAAAACAATTATTTTAAGTCTTATTTAAAGAAAAGATCCAAAATTTTAGATATTTATAGTATAATCAAATTAGAAGTTTAAAATTCATAAAAACTTAACTCTATTAAAAATCTCAAATTTTATGTATTTATATTATAATCCAATTAGAAGTTTAAGATTCATAAAAACTTAACTCTACAAAAAATACTTTATAAAGACTACATGAAAATAACTTAATTCTATTAAAAAAAGTTTTATTCGTATTATTATAATGTTTTATTACTATCATTTAGATAAAAAAAAAAATTATGCAGGAATTTTATTATTAGAGAATTTTATTCAATAGCTTGTTGGAAAGCTATTACTGTTTTATATTACAAAAAATAAATATAATATATATAGGAAAGAAAGTATTAAAAACATGTTTTATATAGTTAGTAGAGTTTTATAATACTATTATTAAATAAAAAATTATATTAATATTAAAAAAATGTCTTATTTAAAATTATCACTTTAAGTTTTTAATTATATACAGTCGGTCCTGACTAAACTACGAACCACTCTATATTAGTATAGGTGTAGCTTAATTATTTATTACTCAAAAAGAAGTTTACATTAAAATTTTGTTATTACATGGACACAAATTAAACACATGCACAAAATTTTAAACTTGACAACTACGATAGCACTACTCACAAATCTCATTAGTATAGGCGTGCCTTTTCGACATTTGCATAAAATCTCATTATTTTACAGTTGTCACCAAACATTCCTACTAGCTAAGTGTCACGGGGTAACTTTTTGCTTCTCAACAAAGGCACCCTAGTGATGGCGTTGCCCCTGCAACCAGCCCTTAATATTTACAAGGCAGCACACACACAGTAAACAAAGCACACACACTCGTTTACAGGGAAAACACTCCCAAACCTTTATATCACCAACAACTGATTACAAAGGAATACAATTCCGTCCAAAGGCTCTCTGCCTCTAATGCAGTGCCTTGGTCTATTTATATACACAAGAAGAATGGCGGTTGACACCCTCAACCGCCGAAGGGTTTGCTGGACAAGTCTCTGCGTGCCACCTGTGGCATAGCAGTTATCAGGAACTGCCTCTGCCTTGCTGTGCGCGCCTGAAGCTACCATCTAAGCGGTGCAGTTGAAATTGCCGCAGGCCACCACGCCCATGTCGCCCACTCGCTTGCAACTGCTGCGCCAGCACATCAAGCACATGCATATATATATATATATATCCCCACATGTCTGATCGCTCAACTGCTGCGCCAGCACATCACGCACATGTATATATGTATATACCCACATGTCTGACATTGCACAACTGCCTTGTCCACGTGTCCATGCTTAGAGCAACCTGCCTTGATGCATGGTGGGCTGCACCCACGCCATGCGCCCAACTGTTTACATGTTGGGGTGCGCCCATGCCATGTTGTCCGGTCATGTGCCCCGCCCATGCCCCGACCTTCAACTGCCATAGTCAATCCCACTATAGTTTGGCCCACCGAGCCATATTGAACCCAAACCGTAATTCCACTAAGCCATGCCCTATGCTCCACCCCAATCCAACATCGACAGGTCCATAGGGTTTAGGCAAGCCATGCCGTGCCAAGGCTTGCCTAGACATGCTGCTCTTCATGCCTTGGGGTGGTGGGGAGGAGTACCCCCCTATATATGTCTTAGGAACAATTGCCGGTCTGACAAGAACCACCATGACTTCTTGCATAGAAGGTCTTCACACCTTGCTTGCCGGACTTGGATCATGACTTGGTGCAAGGTGCCACCAAGCATGTCCATAACGGCCAAGCTTACTTAGGGTCTGACAAGCCTTCCTCACCAAGAGAACCTAACGTCCTCGTTGGAAAAGACTCCAAGTACTGCTCAATCACCTTCTCAAATTGCCATAGCATCGTGTCTTTCTCCCACGTTCCCTCTTCTGTCCCTTTTCCTTTCCACTTGACCAAGTAGCAAGTCCTTCTATTCTTCTTACTCATTCCCTCGATCTTGTGGTCCAGGATGGCCTCGGCCATGTCTGTGTACTACTTTCTGATAGTTGGAGGTGCCCGTGCCCGACTGGTTCTTGAAGGATCAGTTAAGTCCTCATTATACTTCTTCAGAAAGCTAACATGAAATGCTAGGTGCAACTTGAGTCAGCTGGGTAAGTCCAGCCTATATGCCAATCTCCCGATCCGTCTGGTGATAACAAAGGGCCCATCATATCGTTGAATAAGCCCCTTGTTTGCAGTCTTCCAATTTATCTTCTTCCAGATTTGGGGGGTGAGTTTCAGCATCACCCTATCCCCCAACTCAAACTCCACTGGTCTACGGCTCTCATCAGCCCACTTTTTTATCCTCTTCCCCGCCTTTACCAAGCAATCTCTAGCTTTTTCAGTCCTTTCTTGCTGCACTCTAGCAAACCAATATGCTGCAGGGCATCGCCCTTGAGATTTCTGTTTGGCAACTTCATGAGGCGTGAGAGGCTGCTGGCCTGTTGCCAACTCAGAAGGGGTCTGTCCAGTGGAAGAGCTCTGCTGTAGATTGTAGCAGAACTGTGCCACATCAAGCAAATCAACCCAGTTCTGTTGATTCACTGTCACGTAATGCCTCAAGTACTCCTCAAGCATTGCATTCACCCTTTTTGTCTGTCCATCAATCTGTGCGTGATTGCTAGTTGAGAAGTTCAGCTTTGAACCCATCATCTCGAACAAAGCTGTCCAAAATCTTCCCGTGAATCGGGCATCTCTATCGCTCACAATGTCCAGAGGCAACCCCCAATGCTTTGCAATATGTTTGAAGAACAGTTGGGCTGTGATCTCGGCAGAACAAACTTTAGGTGCTGGCACAAAGGTGGCATACTTCAAAAATATGTCAACCACAACAAAGATTGAAGTAAAGTTGTTCACCTTTGGTAGCCCATTGATGAAGTCCATAGAAACACTCTCCCAAGGTCTGCTGGGAATTGGGAGTGGTTCTAAGGTTCCCGCTGTCTTATTCCTTTCAGTCTTGTCCTGCTGGCACACCAAACAGGTCCACACAAATAGTTCAACATCTGCTTCCATTTGGGGCCAATAATAACTTTCAGACAATAAGGCAAGGGTCCGCTCCTGGCCTGGATGTCCTGCCCAAAGAGAGTCATGAGACTCCTTTAGCAGCAACTGTCTGATACCTCCGGACTTAGGAACATACGGTCTTCTCCCTTTGGCATAGAGAACACCTTCCTCTATCCAAAACCGTCTTGTGATGCCATCCTGGACTTGCTTCAAGAGTAAGCTAGTCACAGGGTCAGTTTCTGTCTGAGTTCTGATCTTCTCCAGCACATCTCTAGTAATGAGGCTTAGGGTTGCAATGTTCTCTTCTGCAACTGGCCTTCTACTGAGGGCATTTGCAACCTAGTTTGCACTACCTGGTTTGTACTGGATCGTGTAGTGGAACTGCGCCATGAAATCCTGCCACCTTGCTTGCTTCGGGGTCAGCTTCTTTATGGTTTGAAAATAGCTAGTGGCAACATTATCCGTCAGTATAAGGAAATGCTTGCCCAGCAGGTATGCCTCCATGTATTAACACAATGTACCACTACTGTCATCTCCTTCTCATGCACTGAATACCGTCTTTCAGTGTCACTCAGCTTCCTACTTTCAAAAGCCACAGGATGCCCATCCTGCACTAGGACACCTCCAATAGCAAAATCAGAGGCATCAGTCTACACATCAAAAGGCAAATCAAAGTTAGGAAGTTTTAAGATAGGGTCACTAGTCACCGCCGCCTTCAATCGGTCGAATGCCTCCTGGCATTCGCGGGTCCACTTCCATGTTCTATCATTCCGTAAGAGATCTGTCAACACTGCCACCTTCTTTGAATAGTTTTTGACAAACTTTCTATAGTAGTTGGCCAAGTCCAAAAAAGACCGCAGTTCTGTCACCTTAGTCGGCATCGGCCAGTCAAGAATGGCAGCAATTTTCTTCGGGTCCATCCGAACAGTACCCCCAGAAATAATGTGACCAAGGAACATGATTTCCTTCTGGCCAAACTCGCACTTCTCACGCTTCAAGTAGAGTTCTGCTTCCCTCAACTTAATCAATGTCAGCCTTAAATGCTCAACATGCTCTTCTAAGGTTTGACTAAAAACAACTATATCATCCAAATATATGACAATAAAATGATCAATGTATTTCCGGAATACATTATTCATCAAAGTACAGAAAGTTGCAGGAGCATTGGTTAGGCCAAATGGCATGACCAAGTACTCATAAAAGCCATACCTTATCACACAAGCTGTTTTAGACTCATCCCCCTCTGCAATTCTGACTTGATAATATCCCGATCACAAGTCCATCTTGGTGAAGTATACAGCTTTCCCAAGTCTGTCAAACAACTCGTCAACTATAGGGACTGGTAGTTATTCTTGACTGTCACCTTGTTGAGGGCTCTGTAATCAACACAGAGTCTAAGAGAACCGTCTTTCTTCTTCTGGAATAGGACAGGAGCACCATATGGCGCTTTGGAAGGCTAAATGAAACCAACCTTCAATAGATCAGTGAGTTGGTTTCTCAACTCAGCAAGCTCCGAGGGAGCCATGCGGTAAGGGGCTTGAGCAGGGGGTTTGGCACCCAGAACTAGCTCAATGTGGTGGTCAATTTCCCTTCTTGGAGGTAATTTGGATGGAGGCTGATCTGGCTTTACATACTGGAACTCATCAAGCAATTTCTGCATAGGCTCAGGTATAGACTGCAGGTCTTCCTTTGTTTCTTCCTCGAACAGCATGGCTAGGTAAGTCATTTGCCCCTTTATCAATCCGTCTTTGAGTTGCAGTGCTGACACCATCTCTACTGCACTTCTGGCCTTACTTAAAGAAACAAAACAGGGACTTGGCAAGTCCATAATGAAAAGACCCTGCAGGTGAGGCATAACAGAAACCTTTGCCTTTGTAAAGAAATCCAACCCAAGTATTACCTGGAAATCATCCAAGGGGACCACCATAAAGCTGCATTGGCCTTGCCAATCGCCAACTTTTAAAGGAACATCTTTAGCCATTCCACCAACTGGCTTCGCTTCTGAATTAACGGCTTTGATTCTGCTGGAATCACTAACCAGGGAAAGACTAAGCCGTTGTACCTCGCGATCAGAAATGAAGTTGTGGGTGGCTCCAGTGTCGATCATAGCATGGACAACAACATTGTTCAACAAGACCTGCACATACATCAATCCTTTTCCAGACGTTGGTTCCTCCTTCTTTTGAATTACATTCAGTAGTTGGAGCGGATTGACTCGTGTGGGTTCTTCTGAACGATCTGAATTGGAGTCTTCTGCAACAAGTGCATTCAGCTTTTCCTTCTTGGGGCAGTTCATGGCACGGTGAGGGCCATCGCAGATGAAACATCCCTTTCCACTCTTGGACGTGGAAGGTTTGTCTACACTCCTTTCTGCTGAAGAAAAGGGGGTAAATTTCCCATCCTTCTTCTTCTTGTTGAAGCCCTTCCCTTTCTGTTGCTCCTTTGACTTGCCCTTGCCATCCTTCTCTACAGAATTCAATTGTGGGCGATAATCAACAAGAGCATCAGTGGCTGCCATAGCTGCACGCAAGTCCTTCACACCTTGCTGCCGCAATTCTGACTGCGCTCATCCTTGCAGTCCAGCCATGAAATTGAAACAGCTTATCTTCCTCGGACATATTCTTAATGTCCAGCATCAGGGATGAGAATTGCTTGATGTAGTCCCGAATAGCACCCGTGTGTTTGAGTTTACGCAGAGCATCACGTGCTTGCCAAGCCGTGTTGCTCGGAAGAAACTGCTCCTTCATTTCATGGACTAAAGCATCCCAAGTTGTGATCTGCGGACGTGAATTATCCTCAGATCATGTGCGCCACCATAGTTTTGCATCTCCAGCGAGATACATGCTTGTGAGATCCACCTTCTCTGCATCCGGAGTTCGAACTGCTTTGAAATAGTGGCCCATATCCCACAAAAAGTTTTCCAACTTCTTTGCACTACGTGCACCGGAGAAAGGTTTTGGGTCAGGAACCTTGGCCTTCTGCGAGCTCTCATGCACCACCGGACTCGTCTGATGCAAGATCTGCTTCATGAGGGACACCTCCCCTTCAAGAGAGCCAATTCTCTCATTCAGGGCTTCGGCTAGAGAACTGACATCCCCAAGAAGATCATTTATCTTGCTATTTGATTCAAGATAATGTTCATCTTCGGTTTGTCGGAGTTGCTCTTGTGTTCTCCGGGCATTCTGCACCTCTTGGGATAGCCTATCGATCTGCACCGAGAGGGGCATAGCATCATCCGGTGGAGCACCAACAAAGTCTTCCAACTTTGTCACCCGTTCACGTAACTCTGCGTTACCACCACCAGCCATTGATTCCAATCAAAACCACGCTCTGATACCAACTGTCACGGGGTAACTTTTTGCTTCTCAACAAAGGCACCCTAGTGATGGTGTTGCCCCTGCAACTAGCCCTCAATATTCACAAGGCATCACACACACAGTAAACAAAGCACACACACTCGTTTACAGGGAAAACACTCCCAAACCTTTATATCACCAACAACTGATTACAAAGGAATACAATTCTGTCCAAAGGCTCTCTGCCTCTAATACAGTGCCTTGGTCTGTTTATATACACAAGGAGAATGGCGGTTGACACCCTCAACCGCCGAAGGGTTTGCTGGACAAGTCTCTGCATGCCACCTGTGGCATAGTAGTTATTAGGAACTGCCTCTGCCTTGTTGTGCGCGCCCGAAGCTGCCATCTATGCAGTGCAGTTGAAACTGCCGCAGGCCACCACGCCCATGCCGCCCACTCGCTTGCAACTGCTGCGCCATCATATCAAGCACATGCGTATATATATATATATCCCCACATGTCTGATTGCCCAACTGTTGCGCCAGCACATCACGCATATGTATATATGTATATACCCACATGTCTGACATTGCACAACTGCCTTGTCCACGTGTCCATGCTTAGAGCAACCTGTCTTGGTACATGGTGGGCTGCACCCAAGCCATGCGCCCAACTGTTTGCATGCTGGGGTGCGCCCATGCCATGCTGTCAGGTCATGTGCCCCGCCCATGCCCCGACCTTCAACTGCCATAGTCAATCCCACTGTAGTTCGGCCCACTGAGCCATATTGAACCCAAACCGTAATCCCACCAAGCCATGCCCTATGCTCTACCCCAATCCAACATCGACGGGTCCATAGGGCTTAGGCAAGCCATGCTGTGCCAAGGCTTGCCTAGACATGCTGCTCTTCATGCTTGGGGTGGTGGGGAGGAGTACCCCCTTATATATGTCTTAGGAACAATTACCGGTCTGACAAGAACCACCATGACCTCTTGCGTAGAAGGTCTTCACACCTTGCTTGCCAGACTTGGATCATGACTTGGTGCAAGGTGCCACCAAGCATGTCCATGATGGCCAAGCTTACTTAAGGTCTAACACTAAGGTAATATGTTCATTGCTGTTTTCGTTGATGGGATTACGTTATTTTTAAAAGTGCATTTAGAAGCAACACTGAGCAGTGGTGAAGAATATTGGCTTCATAATAATTTAGTAAAGTGTCTAATCAGTTTCCCTACCCGATTATGAAGAATGGCTTTATAATGATGAGAACGAAACTGATTTGTTGCATTGTCCATAAAATAGGACACGGAACTAAATCATTTAGATAGGGGAAAAACGTAACCTTATAGTTAAAATTAATATAAACTTTAACAATTTGATTCAACGCCTAAACATTTCTTTTAATTTGCTGAGTTGAAATTTTATTCTTTTTGTAGTTGAGGAAATAATAGATTGATCAGTGAAATTATTAAAGATAGAAAATAAATTCCATTGGAAATGTTGGGCTTGAATTATAATTTCAATCAATAAATAACGGGTGTTGTCGTGCGTGTTAGTACACTTTTTACACATGATCTTCGTTCCAAACCATAGTTAGGCGCCTGAAATGAGTTAGTGAACCTTATGCAAGCAAAGAACTTAAAATAGTCTTTAGAGAGAGAGAGAGAGAGAGAGAGAGAGAGAGAGAGAGAAAGAGTATCATGTGTTAAGCCTCTCCCAAGTTTATGTTTCGGGCTCATATGTAGCCCGCAGATAAACCAGTCTCCTGTAAAGTTAACAAATAGTGAATCTAAGCACTTATTTTATTCATTCATTTATAGTTACATATATTTTTTGAATGTGATATTCACCAAACCCACTATTGGCTCAATCATTTGTCACAACTGCCTTAGGAAAATCACAAATTTTAGGGACCACAAATAAATTCTTTTTTATAAAAAAAACTACCATCCTATTTTTTTTCTTTTTCCCCAATTTAAATGGCTCCCTGCACTCCCAAACTGTCTCTTTTCAAAGCATGGTGACGTAGAACAAGTTGTGAAAACTTTTGAAGAATAATGAGAACGTTCCAAGTCTCGTTCTAAGAACGGAGATCTTATCTTGACCAAAAATGATGAGACGAACAATACTCATCGCTTTGCTTTAACCGAAGCTGCCACGGGACTAAACGACTTTGTTTAGGCCTCTAATTTAACTTTTTTGCCATTTATAATAATTTTTATTTTCACAATTACTTTGTTTAGGTAAGTTTGAATTAACTTCTGCTTGCGGCTATAGTTTTCTAATTTGATATAGTTTCTAGTTTTCTAAAAAGCACTAATTTTTATTAACTTTAGACTTTTTTGCTTTTTTAGAATTATTAGAGTTTCCTAATTGTAATAGGACTGGTATAAGGAATTGGTAGATTCCTATTCAGATTAGTAGTCTTAGCTTATATATATGATGTAAAACAGTCTTTATTATTCAGATTATCAATAATATATTTCTGTTTAGAAATTTAAAATTTGTTCTCTTTGGATAGGGAGCCCCTTTTGTTTTTGGTTAGTAAGGAATTTAATATGTTTGATTCTCCTTCATGTTCCGCACTGCATTAGTTGGTATCAAAAACTCAATGGCAAACAACGGAGTAGAGAACTCAAATCCCATTGACGTTCGTCGTGGTATAGAGGCTATATGGGCGGCAATTGGCGACCATGGGCAATAGTTAGTATAGATTAATGATTAGCTCAATGCTATACGACAGAAGCTCATGCAGCTCAATTTTAATGGCCTTAGAGACTTTCTAGTCGACAGTAATCATGCCGGAGGATTTGTTCGAGGCCATCCTAAAGACAGGAATATTATGGAAACGAATCAGATTCAGACGATGAGGAGGACTACGAGGTTCGTAGGCCTACTAGACGGAACTGAGATTTTGAGGATTATCGGATGAAGGTTGACATCGCCACCTTTAATGAAAATCTTCACATTAAAGATTTTCTTGACTGGATTTTTGAGGCTAACCAATTTCTAAACATGATGGAGGCTCCCGACGACAAGATGGTCAATCTTGTTGTGTTTAAACTAAAGAGTGGAGCAACAGTTTGGTGGGACTAATTGCAACGAAATTGACAACGACGAGTCAAGCAACCAGTATGAGTTTGGAGGAAGATGAACAAGTACATGATTAGAAGATTTATCCCTCAAAATTATGAGTAGTACCTATTTCAAGTATACTAGAATTGCACCTAAGGCAGCCGATCAATTTTTGATTATACGTCAGACTTTAATCGATTGTCTGTTTGCAATAATCAGGCTGAAATAGAAGGGCAGAGGGTGACAAGATATTTGAGCGGACTTGAGCCCTCAATCTGTGACAGAATTAGATTGCAGGTCTTGTGGATGGTTGATGAGGCTTATAACATGGTACTGAATGCAAAATTGTTAAAAAAATGAGAAAAAAGCTGAAAGTTCTAGTGTAGTACCCTTTCGTATGAATTTTTTCGAATCTTCATATATAGCGAGTGATAAAGGAAAAAGACACTCAAACAATAGCAATCTAGTCTCTTGTTCAACCTGTTCAAATCAAACCACAAGACCCAAGTTATGTAGAGAGTAGTAGCAGTAGAAGCCCTTCAAAGAAGCCAGACCCACTACGAATACAAATCCCTATTCCAAACCTACACGTAGCAAATGTTATCATTGTAGTAAACTTGAGCATCACATTAATAGCTGTCCAAATCGATGGCCTGTTAACTGTGTTGAGAACGAGGATGTTGTTGAGGAGGTAGACGAAGAGGAAACTGCTGGAAAAGATGATTTCTACGATGGAGCAAAATTTGTAGAAGAAGATGGAGAATGAGTTAACTATGTGGTGCAACGGTTGTTGTATGAACCGAAGTAGAAATACACGAGCCAACGCCACAACATTTTTGGATCCTATTGTACTGTTAATCGAAAGGTTTACTATTTAATTGTTGACAATAGAAGCTGTAAGAACTTTGTGACCAAGAAGCTGGTGGATCACATGAAGCTGCTTATAGAAAAATATCATTTTTCTTACACAATTGGCTGGATTAAAAAGATACCAATGGTAAAGTTAACAGAAATCTATTGTGTTCCTATCTCCATTGATAAACATTATCATGATAAAGTAATTTGTGATATGGTTGATATGGATACTAGTTATGTGTTGTTAGGTAGGCCATGGTAGTATGATATTGATATTACTTATAAGGGTAAGAATAATGTTTATATGTTTACATAAGGAGTACACAAAATTTTCATGACCTCTTCAAAATTTGATTTTGAAACTAACAATTCTAAAGATAAGCGGTAGTCTATGTTAGTTTTATCCAGGTCTGCAGTAGAGTTCTAGGCTGAAGCTAAGGAGGCGCTAGAGGTTTACGCTTTAGTGGTTAAAGCTTTGGTGATAGAGGATCTAAAGGCAGATTCAATAATGGTTGTGTAGAAAAATTATAGCTATTGTTGGAAGAATTCAACAAATTAGTTTTTGAGGATCTGCCCAATTACTTGCCTGCTATGAGAGATATTCAGTACCACATTGATCTAGTACCTTGTGCAATCCTTTTAAATCTGACCCATTACAGAATGAGTCTAAATGAGAATGAGATTGTGAGAGAGAATTTAGAGGACTTGTTGGAAAAAAGGTTCATTCAAGAGAGTATGAGTCCTTATGCAGTCCTAGCCATATTGGTGCCAAAGAAGGATGATAGTTGGCGCATGTGCACAGATTGTAGGGCCATTAACAAGATCACTATCAAATCAGATTTCCTATTCCATGCTTAGATAACATGCTTAATATGTTTGAGGGCTCAAAGTTATTTTCCAAGATTGATCTTCATAGTGGCTACCATCAGATTCGGATTAGGCTTGGTGATGAATGGAAAACTACATTTAAGACTAAAGATGGCTTATATGAGTGCTTGGTGATGCCTTTCAGCTTAACCAATGCACCTAGAATTTTTATGCGAGTCATGAACTAGACTTTGCGGCCTTTTGTTGGAAAGTTTGCTGTTGTTTATTTTAATGATATTCTTATTTACAACAAAACCGAAAAGGAGCATTTTGATCATCTGCGGTAGATCCTGACAATGCTGTTGGAAAGTAAGTTATACATCGACCTTAAAAAGTGTAGTTTTTTGACTAACAGTTTATTATTTTTGGGCTACGTGATTAGCGTAGATGGCATTCATGTGGATGAAGAAAAAGTGCAGGAAATTCGTGAGTGGCCAATGCCTAAGGTAGTTGGTGATGTGCAGAGTTTTCATGGTCTAACGACATTCTATCACAGCTTCATCCTCAATTTCAGTGCAATTACAAGTCAAATTACTGAATGCTTGAAAAAAGGAAAGTTTAATTAGGGCGAAGAGTTAGAAAAAACCTTCACCTTAATTAAAGAGAGTTGTGCACTACTCTAGTTTTGGCCTTGCCTCGCTTTGAGAAGGTTTTTGAAGTAGCGTGTGATGCGCGTGGAGTTGGCATTGGGGCAATATTATTTGAAGAGAAGTGACCAATGACATTCTTTAGTGAGAAGCTGAGTGAGACCGTCAAAAGTGGAGTACCTAGATTAGGAATTCTATGTTGTTGTTAGAGCTTTGAAGCATTGAGAACATTATCTTGTATAGCGAGAGTTTGTGCTCTACACAGATCACCAAGCTTTAAAGTACATTAACAACCAAGAACACTTGAATAAAATGCATATGAGATGGTCCACATTCGTTCAAAAGTTTCCATTTTTCATTAAACACAAATCTGGCAGCTTAAATAGAATTGCAGATGCGTTAAACAGAAAGGCTAGTCTTCTTGTTACATTGCACAAAAGGTTGTGGGATTTGAGTTACTAAATGAATTATATGAATAAGATGCAGATTTCAAGAAAATTTGGGCTAAGTGCAAAGCGTTTCAAACTATTGCAAATTTCTATGTGCATGAAGGGTATTTATTCAAAGGTAATTCTCTATGCATCCCTCAAACATCTTTGTGAGAAAAGCTAATTCGTGATCTACATGGCAGTGGATTGAGTGGACACATAGGCAGAGATAAGACAATAGAAAGTGTGGACGAGCGGTATTTTTGGCCTCAAGTCAAGAGGGACGTTGGTAATAATTATGTTTGAAAATGCTATACTTGTCCAGTCTCTAAAGGTCAGTCACAAAGTACTGGTCTTTATACTCATTTACCAGATTTTCTGTTAGGACTACCTCGAACACAATGAGATGTAGATTCTGCTTTTGTAGTTGTTGACAAGTTTTCTAAGATGGTGCACTTTATTTCATGCCGAAAAAACATCAGATGCTTCACACATTGCACGACTATTCTTTTGAGAGATTGTAAGATTCCATGGAGTTCCACAATCCATTACTTCAAATCGTAACACAAAGTTTCGTAGTCACTTTTGGATTACTTTGTGAAAGATGTTTGACACTTCCTTGAAGCATAATACTATAGCTCATCCCTAAATAGATGGCCAAATAGAGATGACAAACATAACATTGGGTAACCTAATTTGCAGTATTTGTGAAGATAAGCCTAAGTAGTGGGATCATGATTTGCCACAAGCTGTGTTTGCATATAACAATAATGTTCATAGTGTCACAAGAAGAACACCTTTTGCAGTTATCTACATTATTCAGTCAAAGCATACTGTAGACTTAGTTCGATTGCCTAAGGGCCATGGTAGGCTCAAGTAGTACATACTGAGGTGAAGTAGAAATTAGAACAGACCAATGCCAAATGCAAGAGATTTGTAGATAAGCATCGACATGCCAAGGTTTTCAAGGAAAGAGATTTTATTATGGTCTTCTTACGCAGAGAGAGATTTTCAATTGGCAGCTATAGCAAATTGAAGCCCAAGAAATATGGTCCATACAAAATTGTGCACAAGGTTAATAACAATGCTTATGTTGTTGATTTTTTAGAAACTATGGAAGTTTCATAGACTTTCACTGTTGCTGACATCTACGAGTACTATGTAGAAAACCCTCTCTTTCCCGATTGTAACTGGAGGTTGAGTTCTTTTTAAGAGGAGGAGACTGGTATAGAACAAGTTACGAAAACTTTTGAATAACAATGGAAATGTTTCAAGTCTCATTTTAAAAAAAAGTACTAGTAGACGCAGAGTTAGTCAGTCATGTTTTTAGGAACGGAGACCCTATCTTGATCCAAAATGGGGAGACAAACAATACTCATCGTTTTGCTAGGACCGAAGCTGCCATAGGGCCAAACAACTTTGTTTAGGCCTTTACTTTAACTTTTTTTTTTCCATTTATAGTAATTTTTATTTTTGCAATTACCTTATTTAAGAAAGTCCGAATTAACTTCTGCTTGCGGCTATAGTTTCCTAGTTTGATATGGTTTCTAGTTTTTTTTAAAAAGCCCTAATTTTTATTAATTTAATTATAATAGGACTAGTATAAGGACTTGGTAGATTCCTTTTCAGATTAATAGTAGTCTTAGCATATATATATGTGTGATGTAAAGTAGTCTTTATTATTTAGATTATCAATAATATATTTTTGTTTAGAAAATTGAGATTTTTGGGTGAGGAGTCCCCTTTGTTCTTGGTTACTAAGGAATTCAACTTGTTTAATTCTCCTTCATGTTCCACACCATATTACATGGGCTAGTATTCAAATTTGAATTTAGATCTTATTAATTTGGGTCTCAACATATGGCAGCTTTTCAAATTTGAGTTTATATGCATATCATGTGTTTATATTTTCAAATTTGGGATTTTTTTATTATTAAAAAAACACCAAACTTGAACTTGTCAGATTGGTTCTTGTTTTTGCAAAAATTAAGTTAGAAACATATAACCGTTTGACTAATTTTTTTGAACTACTTGTTCTAATATTTTGGATTTTTTATGTTAGATATATGTATTATACATGTATACTACGGGTGTAGAGTAGGGTTAGGGACTCTAGTATAATTCTAGCATATGTTGTTTTCTTTCTTCATTTCCTTCATCGTATATAGTTTCTTACCTTGTACATCATCCCAACTTCTGTCTATAAAGGAGTCTCCCCTTGTACTAGACACATATCTCAATACAAATATAATTTATTTGTTCTTCTCATCTCTATCAACCTGGTATCAGAGCCACCCTGATCAGTGGCCTCCATCATCCACCGTAGCTCACACATCACCACCGCACTCATCCAAGGTTACTCAACCATTGTTTTGAGTTTCTACCCCAAGAAAACATCGTTATACTGACATTTTGACACCACAAAACCACTCTCCACGTCCTCAGCTTCTATACGCCATCAACCGGGATCCTACAAACCCCCGTACGCTCCCTTACGCACGACCTTAGCATTCTGCCTAGATCTGTGATGCGCCCCACGCGCCATCACACAAGTCATTTGCCTCACGCTCCCCAGATCCCGTTCCCACACTTGAGCAAGCCATTTTTGAACTTCTTTCTAAAAAAACTCATCTCGACCTTCTCAAGAGGTCTTCATAAACACCATTCTTGCAACCTTTAGGCCTCCCTAACACAAAGGAAGTCATTCTATCCAAAAGATATGTAAGTACTATTACTCATCAAGTCATGTCTTACTACAATGTTCTTCAAGACAATGCAAATTCCATCACAAGTTAGGACCTGGACATTATTAGGATGAATGTTTCAAAAATCCTAATCAACAGCCACACAACAATTGGAAAATAGGAAAATCTGGTAACTAGGCCAAATTTGGATCTGCATCTCCTTCTATTGCTGCTGCTGTTACCGCTGACAACTTTCCTATATCTGCTTCTCATTCCTTATCTGTTACTGACCTTAAAGCAATCCTTAAACTTGTTCTTGCTTCTCCACCCTCCACCTCTATGTCTGCCACATCTGGTAAGTCTTTTGGTATTTTGACTCCACTTGTTGTAATCATATGACTTTAGATTCTAGTATCTTCTCTCTAAAAACTTCCAGTTCTCATATTCCTCTTATTCGTCCTACATATGGATCATATATATTTATTAGTCACATTGGAGAAGTCTCTAGCTCTCACGTATTTCTTCCTCACTCCTATCTCATCCTTAAACATGCATTAAGTCTCATATCTATGAGTCAATTATGAGATCTTGGACTTAGTGTTATTTTCTCCTCTTCTAGTTGTTGTGTGCAAGATCCACGAACGGGGAAGACTATAAGGATAGGTTGTAAGGTTGGGCATTTGTTTGAGCTCATCCATCTCCCAATCTTTACTCAACTCACCTCTCCACTTTTATCAGCTGCTTCAGCCTCCACTATTTCTCTTGCCAAGATTTGGCACTCACATTTATGTCATATTTCTTTTAGTGTTTGCAAACTTTAGCATCTAATGGGTTGTTAGGCTCAGTTAAAATCGATAAGGTTGATTATATTTCTTTTCAACTTGCAAAACAACCTATTTTGTCCTTCAATAAGGGATAATTACCCTTACCTCCCCTAAGGTTTCTGACAATTGCAGAAACATCCCCTATACTTTCTGAAATAACACTGTCCCCCTTCTGGTTTTAATGTCGATAACAAATTCCCCCCTGCCGTCAATGACCGTCAATGACTTAACAAAATTTGATGATGTGAGTAATTCTTTTGTCTAAATACTAATTTTGTCCCTTACAAGTCATGGTTAAATGACAAAACTACCCTCACTTTAATAATAATTTTTTTAATTAAAAAAAAAAAGCCTCCTTCCATCTCTATATCCTGCTAGAGGGGAAAAAACCACCATGAACACACCATGTCCTTGGAGTAAACAACTGATCTTTAAAATCCAACTTATACTATCTCTTGTTATTAAAAGGCAGTAATTCAAAATCCAACTTATATTGTCTCTTTCACTTTCATTACACTCTAAGTCGCTGAAGACTGTGAGAGAGAGGAGAGAAGAATCGAAATCCAAATTGATCTTCAAAATCAACTCTATATTCTGCCGGAGGAAAAAAAACTCCTTTCATATTGCCACTTTGATTTTTATGTTGGTGGTGTGGTTCTAGGTTCAATGGGCTTGATTTTTTTATGAAGCTCCAAGGGAAGACAATGATGTTTGTGGGGGATTTGTTGGGTTTCCTTTGAACCTCCAAAGAAGTATGAAGCACCTCCCCCTTTTTATGGGTTTTCAACAACTGCTCATTATCTCTCAACATGACCTTCCCTAAATGACCTCCTTTTTGTTCTTTTTTCCCCAAGGCTACTGCTTCGTGCTCCTTAGATTGGGTGTTTCATTACATCAGAAATGCACACTAAATACTACAATGGACTCCAGCACAGAACTTGGACCAGTGTCACCAAATTGCCAGAACTTGATTCATGGATCTGGGATCCTTTATTAGCGAGAATTGGAACTGGACTGCACAACTACCAGCTTTGCTCCTGGCCTTCAACTGTAGCTTCTAGAAAATCATCATCCTTATTCGAATCAGACCCCTCAATCATTCATAGAACGATCACTCCAACATGATCCCCCTTGCAGCAAACTGCTTCCAATACTACTTGACCTTGTAGCCTCTTCAAAAACTGCTGATTCATAGCCCCCTAGAATTCGGATTTTCCTTTCTTTTTGGAATCATTCACCCCATATTCTACCCTTATCTTAGAATTTCATCATGAACCACCCCTTGGTCTCCTTTACAAATCTACACAGATCTACTTCAAAAGAAAACCATGACGAGGTTCAATGGGTTTTTATGTATTCTTGCTTAAAAACCAACAAGGATCTATTACAGTGTCATTAACCAAAACCCTTTAAATACAACTCATTGAAAGAGGTGGCTTCGCTGTTTCAGGTCAGTTTTTGTCTTCAGATCTAACCATGACTAAAATCCCTATTCTTTCATGGCTCAGTTAAGAGTTCAAATATTCAAAGCCTTAATCTTTTATGGGTTTTGGATTTTTTTTCTTTAATTTTTTTTCTTCAAAATCTCATTACTTTCTATAATCACCTTTGCTTCAGAACCTGATGATGACAGTCTAAAGTAGCCTATTGGAGTTTTTGAAGGTAATTGTGTGATTTATGTGGCATTTTTAAAATGTTGATCGGATTAAGTGGCCTTTGTTATCGATGTCCCTGCTGCTACTGCACTCTTTGTAAATTCCCCCCAATTCATCACAGCAATCACAACATATTCCCACCATCCAAACTGAATTATACGGGTTCTTCATTGGAAAATCAAGATCAACTGCATTAATAGGTGACTCATGCCCCTGTCATCGCTTTTCTACTGCATCAATAGGTGACTCATGCCACTGTCATCACTTTTCCGGGCTCAACCTCTTTGGTTCTGCATTGCGATTTCACAATCGTTCTCGTAAAGCATTGATCGCCAGACCTAGAGTTCATGCTTTCAAAATCGCTACCGTCACTGGACTTGTCCCCCATCTTCCTCTCTTTCACGCTCTAACCTCTTTCTATATATAAAACCAATTATAGATCAGAACCTATTAAAGAACTACCATGAACACACCATGAACTTGGAGTAAACAACAACAAAAAGCAAAGACAATTGGTTGAAGGAAACTATGGATTTGGTACTGGATCTGAAAGCTAATAAGCACTTTTGTTGATTGTTATTTGTGAATTTGTTTGGTTGTTTCATTTGGGTTCATGGATTTGAACTCTGTGATTGCAGAGAAATTGAGAGAGAAATGGATAGAAGGGTAAAGTAAATATGAGAGGGGAAGAAAGAGGAAGAAAATTAAAATATAAGGGGTAAAATAGTAAATGAACAGATTCTATTAACGCTGTTTAGGGGACAAGTCTGACAGAGGGGACAATGTTATTTCAGAAAGAATAGGGGAGGTTTTTGCAATTGTCAGAAACCTCAGGGTAGGTAAGAACAATTATCCTAAGTATTTTTGTTTCTGCTGCTCCTTTTGATTTAGTTCACTCCAATGTTTGGGGACATGCACCTCATCCCAGAATGGGAGGGTCAACCTATTTTGTCATTTTCATTGATGATTACTCTCGATTTACTTGGATATATCTTATGAAAAATTGCTCAGAGTTACTTTAAATCTATTTTTATTTTGCTTGTATGATCAATACTCAATTTTCTCGCCCTATCAAAATCTTTCGAGCTGACAATGCCATGGAATATAAAGACACTGGTTTTTTGAACACCCTTGGTCAACATGGTACCCTTCTCGTCGTTTTTGTCCTATCATATCTTAACAAAATGGTCGTGTTGAACAAAAATATCCAGATATTCTGGACACTGTTCGGGCTCTTCTCTTTTCCTCTTTTTGTCTTCAATGATTTTGGGGCGAGGTTGCCCTCACTGCTATTATAACCATAAATCACCTTCTTCCTTTGTCACCAATAACTAGTCACCCTATGAACGTCTTTATGGTGTGTCTCTCGATTATAGCTTCTTTAAGGTGTTTAGTTGCACTTGTTTTGTCTTACCCCAACCCCATGAGTGCACCAAATTAGAACCTTGGGCTCGTCTCTATTGTTTCTTAGGTTATGGAATTGAACACAAAGGCTATCGGTGTTAGGATCCATACTTGAAGAGACTTTGTATTTCTCATCATGTCATCTTCTGGGAACACAAAATGTTCTCCTTTCTCTATCTCTCTTTTCATTTCACTTATCTTCTTCACCCACTCCTTCATTCTTTACTAATTCATCTATTGAGCTATTTCTCGATGAGCCTCTCGACCTTACCTCTGTGATTTTTCTTGAGTCCTCCACTCTTTTTGCTGATCTTGTCGTAGAGATTGGTTCATCATCACCGATTGCATCTTTCAATGTTTCCACTACTAATTTGCCTCTTCGTCGTTCTTCACGGGTAAGAGAAATACATATTCATCTTCATGATTATGATTGCTTCTCGACTATTCTCTCTCATCACGAGCCTCACTCTTACCGTGAGGCAAGTTTTAAGCCTCTTTGGCAACAAGCAATGACTAAAGAATTGCAGGCACTAGAGAAAACACGTACTTGGGACTTAGTTGGTTTTCTTTCAAGCAAGAATGCAATGGGCAGCAAATGGGTTTACAAAATTAAAACCTACTCCAATGGTTCCATTGAATGGTATAAGGCTCATCTTGTAGCAAAGGGCTTTATACAGGAATATGGAATTGACTATGAGGAGACTTTTGCACCTGTTGCCCGACTCACATCTGTTCGTAGCTTACTTGCAGTCCCTGTTATTCGCAAATGGAAATTGTTTCAAATGGATGTTAAAAATGTGTTTTTGAATAGAGATGTCACGCCCCGAATTTTCACAAACCCAGGGAGTGAGTGAAATAACAAAAAGGAAATAATAAAGGACAATTATATGCATTTTAATACTAACCCAATTCATGTTCTGTTACTAATCCATAAAATCTTGCCTATTGTTCCATAACATACAAATAAACATGTATAGTTTAGGGCTTATGCCTTTATACAATATCAAAATATGCCCCATAGGCCAAAATCCACCATGATCCACATCTCCTCTACTCCCCAAGACTTCCTCAAGTCTCAAGTATCAGGGGCATCATCTGTAATATGATATCCTACGAATGGGTTAGCTCAACTGTTGCTATGATATAATAATAATGCAAGAAACAAGATTAAGGCGTGGCATGTGCAAGTGTACATTTATAATCTAGATGATTTCCAGTTCATTAATACGATGCAATAAAAATATGCATGACACACCTATGTACTCTATGCCACACCCATGTCTCGTTTACGAACCGCATCTGATGGATCTGAGTACCAATTCTCATTTACGGGCCTCCCCCCGATGGATCTGGGCACCAATGCAATGGCCAATTTTGGGTTTTTCACCACAGGATCTACACCCTCATAATGCATAGCACCACGTGCTCAACTCACACTATGTTTCCAAAGGATTCACCATATGCCAATATGTTTTGATTTCACCACACAATAATATAATCTCAATGGGGTATGCTTTAAATGATGTATCATACTTGAAGCAATAATAATATTTAAATCACCAAAGCTTGTTCCACATGAATACATATCTCATATAGTCGATTTAAACACATGGTCACAGTTCACATTCATCACTTTACTAAATTCTCAAAGAATACAAGAAACACACAAGTACGTAGACAACCAACTCTAAGTTATCAAGCAAACATATTCCAAATAATTCTCCGACAACAGCTAAGCACATAAATCATTCAATTTACTTATAAAATATTCCTAAACTTAACCATATTTCTTACTTAGCAAAATATCATACCTAGAAGGCTTTCTCTCACCCCTTGGGATTTGTATCTGCTGTATAGTCGAACCAAATAGTGAGAATGTAGAAGGTCAAAGCGCCTTCTCCTTTTCTGTCAGTGTTCCTAAAAGCCATGAAATATAACTCAGTTTATTGCTACTTGAATTATGCTATTCATCAAATTTTATGCTTTTATTTCATGAGTTTCTATTTTACTAAAATAGGCTCTACCATTAAGTCCAGAATGTCGAATAAAGTCGGTTTAGGCTTTCGCGAAATTCAATTTGGATATCCGAACTAAAAAGGGTAAAATGGTTATTTTATACTTTTATGGGTTCTTACTTCCCGAGACCACTTTTCATAAATCGGACTCCATGGTTGAGTCCGTAATGCTCGATATAATAAAAATTCATTATTCGTTTACTTTAATCGACGTTCGTTTGACTGCTTTTTAACTCAGTGACATTTTTGTATTTTTTTTATTTTTAATTAATTAATTAAATTAATATTTAATTTAATATTTTATTCTGGGGGTTCATTTCATAATTAACCATGAATTCTAGGTCTGAATTTAATTTCCAAAACTTTTGGGTTAAATCAGAATTTTTGATTTTCACTATTCTAAATCAGAATAGCCAAACAATGGCTAATCCTCAAAACTAGGATAAGATATCCCTATCCCCAAATCGATTCCCAATTAATTTCTTAAGCCCGTAGCCAAACACCCCCAATTTCCCTTTTATTCCTAACGTAAAACTTCGTAGATTTGGGTATCCATTACCTGAGGGTGGGTCGAATCTAACCCAACCTGAACCGGTCTAGACCCAAGACCCATAAACAGTTCTTCTTCCTCCCTGATTCTCCGGTAGGGTTCTGGTGGGTCTCCGGCGTCTTCTCTGGTGCCGGCGACCCTATTCCGATCGATTTTCCCCATTTTTAATTGCGGTTTCCTTCATTTTTCATGAGGATTTCAAATCCACCTTTTGTTTTCCCTTTAAACTTCTCTGACCTCACGAATAGTGGGATTTTTAGTCCTGACCGATTTTTCGGCCAACTATTTTTTTTTTTTTTTTTTTTTTTCAGTTTTACACTTGTTCCTCTATTGTTTTCTTCCCTTTTTATTCTAATTCAGTTCTATATTACAGAGGACTAGTTCCTAATCATAAAAACAAAGTTTTATAGCCTAAAATCTTAAACCCGATTATTTAAGTAAAACTTGTAACTAGAAATTTCTCTCTCGATTCTACACCATTTTCACTGATTTTTCTTGCATTTGATTTATGATTTCATGCTCTTTACAACCCTACAATCTAAACTAAACGAATCATGCTAGGTTTGAAAAAAATAGAAACAAGTCACTCACCTAAAATTTATGATTTTTCTTGTTGTAGGCTCTTTCCCCTTCTTCTTCTTCTTGGTTCACTTGCTCAACTTCCTCCTACTACTCTCAGCTTTTATTTCTTCTCTCCTTGCTTTTTCTACCCTTCTCTCTAACCCAACGGACACACATGTATATACACGCATCATAACTCCCTCTCTCTCTCTCTACATCAAACCTGCACACACTTAACACCCACACCTCTTTTTGACTTCCTTAAAACTTTCTTTCTTCTCCTTCTAATTGCATTAAATGTATTGCTTACATTTTGGGTTTACATACATATATATATGTATATTATATTTCACACACACATACACCAATGCACACTGACTTACACACACACACACACACACACACACACATAGAGTACCCACTAACACACGCATACATACAGTCGACACACCACTTGCATGCTTTATTTCTTTTCTTTCTTTTTTTTTCAATTTATTTTTCTTATACTATATATATGAATACTTGTATATTATGCATTATACTATATATATATATATATATATATATCTACACATATATAATATACATGTCATATCTACACATACATAATACACATGTCACACGTACACACATATTTATTTAAATGAAAAATTTATTCCAAAAAAAAATAAATTCAGATCTCTATTTATTCTGAAGTTTAGAAATATACATCAATGAACAAACAACTCGGGATACCTAGCACGGACTTTAACCTCACGTTCCCATGTAGCCTCCTCGACCCCATAATGGTTCCAACGAACCTTGACCAAAGGGATGGTCTTGCCTCGCAAAACTTGGTCCCTCGAGTCCAATATCTCTACGGGTCTCTGATTATAAGAAGGATCGCCCTCCAACTAAAGATCCACCTAATTTATCACATGTGAAGGGCCGGGCTCGTACTTTCTCAACATCGACACATGGAAGACATCGTGAACCCCAGATAGCTGTGGCGGTAATGCTAGCTTATAGGCCACCTCACCAACCTTCCCAAGGATCTCCAATGGGCCTAAAAACTGCGGCGACAGCTTCCCACTGCGCCCAAATCTCCTCAATCCTCATCGTGGGGCTACCTTGAGGAACACATGTCCCGCAACATCAAATGACAAGGGTCCTCGCCTCTTGTCTGCATAACTCTTCTGGCGGCTATGTGCGGTCAACAGATGCTGTCTAATCACCTATATCTTCTCCATGGTCTCACGGACTATGTCAGGCCCTAAAGCAGCTGTTTTCCCTACCTTAGTCCAACATACTAGTAAACGACACGGTTTACCATACAATACCTCGAATGGTTCCATCTCAATGCTAGACTGATAGCTGTTGTTGTAGGCAAACTCTACTAAGGCAAGGTGATCCTCCCAACTACCCCTGAAGTCCATAACACAGGCCTGAAGCATGTCCTCTAGGATCTGAATGGTACGCTCTAACTGACCATCAGTCTGAGGGTAGAAGGCAGTACTAAACTATAGTTGAGTCCCTAAGGCTGTCTGAAGACTCTGCCAAAACCGTGCAGTGAAATGTGGGTCTCTGTCTGAAACAATGGAAATAGGAACCCCATGTAGTCGTAGTATTTCTCGGACATACAACCTACTGAGGACATCTACTGAATCTGTCGCTTTAATCGGTAAAAAATGTACGGACTTTGTCAATCTGTCAACTATAACCCAAACTGTATCGTGACCTCTAGGTGACTTCAGAAGACCCATCACAAAATCCATGGTAACGTGCTCCCACTTCCACTCGGCCACTGGCAATGGCTGCAATAAACCCCTAGGTCTCTGGTGCTTAACCTTCACTTGCTGGCATGTGAGACATCTAGACACAAACTGCACCACATCTCCCTTCATCCCCATCCACCAGTATTGGTGGCGTAAATCATGATACATCTTAGTGCCCCCTAGGTGCACTGCTAGGCGTGAATGATGGAAATCTCTAAGGACATCGGCCTTCAGAGACTCGGGAACAAAGACTCTACCCATATACCTCAAGCTAAGGTCAGAATGAACTGTCCACCTCTCAAATCCCTCAGGACTGGCAACTTGTGCTCTAATCTGCTCTGCCTCTATGTCTTGTAACTGTGCCTCAATAACCCTACTCAATAATGAAGGTTGTACACACACACTGAACAATGTGGCATGTCCCTCAGACTCAGCAAGCTCTAAGTCAAACTCTCCAATATCTCCCATCATTTCCCACTCTCTAATAGCAATGCTAGCTACAATGCTCTTCGGCCTCCTACTAAGTACATCTATTACGACATTGGCCTTCCTAGGGTGGTACTGAAGGTCAAAGTCATAGTCCTCCATAAACTCCATCCATTTCCTCTACCGCAAGTTCAAGTCCTTCTGCGTGAAAATGTATCTAAGGCTCTTGTGATCTGAGAACACCTCGAACCTCACCCCGTATAAGTAGTGTCGCCAACTTTTAAGTGCAAAGATGACGGCAGCTAACTCTAAATCATGTGTGGGGTAGTTCTACTCATGACTCTTCAACCAACGAGAACCATAGGCTTCCACTCTACCCTCCTACATCAACACACAACCTAATCCCTCTCGTGAAACATCACAATAAACGGTGTAGCCCATACCTCCCTCAAGTATAATTAAGACGGGCATTGAAGTCAACCTCCTCTTCAGCTCCTGAAATGCTGCTCACAATCATCTGTCCACTCAAACTTAATGCCCTTGCGCATCAGACGAATCATCGGCGCGACAAGATGAGAAAACCCCTCTACAAATCGACGGTAGTACCCTGCCAATCCCAAGAAACTCCGAATCTCAAACATGTTCTTCAGCCTCTCCCAACTCATAACAGAGTCAATCTTAGAAGGATCCATAAACACTCCACTACCCGACACAACATGACTTAGAAACTGTACCTTTTGAAGCCAAAACTCACACTTCGAGAACTTAGCAAATAGACGGTGCTCCCTCAAAATCTGTAACATAGTCCGTAGATGAAAGGCATGCTCATCCTCAGAAGGTGAGTAAATCAAAATATCATCAACAAACACTATGACAAAATGATCTATATAAGGACCAAAAATGTTTTGCATCAAGTCCATGAATGCCGCCGGGGCATTCGTCACATCGAATGACATAACTACAAACTCATGATGGCCACAACGAGTGCGGAAGGCTATCTTCGCTATATCCTCCTCCCATACTCTCAACTGATGATACCCAGACCGGAGATCAATCTTTGAAAAACATCTCAAACTCTTAAGCTGATCAAACAAGTCATCTATCCTCGATAACGGGTACTTGTTCTTGATAGTAATCTGGTTCAGCCTCTATAGTCTACACACAACCGTAATGTCCCATCCTTCTTCTTCGTAAATAGTGCTGAAGCACCCCACAGAGAAGTACTAAGACGAATAAAACCCTTGCCCTGCAAATCAGTCAACTGCTCTTTCAGCTCTCTCAACTCAGCTGGAGCCATGCGGTAAGGTGGAATGGAAATAGGCACAGTGCTTGGGATAAACTCTATCGTGAACTCTATCTCTCGTCTTGGCGGTAGACTAGTCAAGTCATTCAGGAAGACATCAGGAAACTCATCCACTACTGGTGGCAACACACTCTTTGTAGTCCCACTATCACCTGTAACCAAGGTAGCCAATATATAACTATGGCTTGCCTAACTCCTCGAGTCGAACAAGGGTGGCACTAAGAAATCCCCACAATCTCTTGTGAAATGAAAGCTATCTCCCTCAGGAGTACACACTGTCACTCTCCCTCTGTAACAATCTATACTCGCCCGGTAATTAAACAACCAATCCATCCCTAAAATAATATCAAAGCCAGTTATGTCAAGCAAAATGAAATCAAAGTAAAGGGTGCGATCAGCTATCTCTAGTGAGCAATCTCTACAAATCCTCGTCAATATCACACTACCCCTAACTGGTGTGTCAACATGCAATGGTGGATCCAACCGGTCTATGTCTAACCCCAATGACATGGCATGTATAGTAGATATGAATGAATGCGATGCACCTGAGTCTATCAGCACACTGGCCCATGAACTAAATACAAAGAATGTACCTCAAACTACTGATGATCCAGAAGTAGAGGCCTCTGGGGTGGCTACTGCATAAACACGGCCCTGAGTAGTCTGGCCTTGCCTACCTCCCCCTCTTTGTCCCTGCTGACCTCCTCCTCTCTATGCGGGAGCTCTAACACTCAGTGTGGAGGGTGAAGACTAGAAATAGGGTGCTGGGGGTCTATGGCCTGTCTGTGACTGCGGTAGAGGCATCTGGGAATGCTGGTAATAATGGGGCCTCGGTCTGCTCTGTGAGGTCTGCCCTTGAGGGCAGTTGGCCCTAACATGGCCTGTCTGGTGGCATGTGTAGCAAAGTCGTGGAGCTCCCCACCCCTGACTCTGTGCCTGAGGTGGAAGTGACATTTGACTCGGTCCAGCCCCATATCTCTGACTAGGATCTCTCTGTGGGCAATCGGCCATTCTATAGCCAGGCTGTCTACACCGGTAGCATGTAATGGGTCCTTGTGATACCCCCTCTCAAGGAGCAACAGACATAACAGGCTGGGGGGGCTAAGAACTAAACAGGCCTCTTAGATGTCGATGGGAAACATGTACCGGTCCATGACCTCTTTAATGGTCTCCCACCAGTGTGAGTTAGGGTAGGCATAGTAGGCTGGGCAGGTGTAGACATCTGTGATGTGGTTGTCCTGCCCTAGGTTCGGGATTCACTGATCCCTCTAACGTCAGCAAGCTCCCTCTCCATTTTGGTGGCCTTGGTTACCGCCTCCTTAGATGTGTCCATAATGTGCTCGGCCAATCTGTCCCTAATAAAGGTCTTCAACCCCTTGACAAAGTGAAAGACCCTCAGACACTCCTCTCTAACAATGTGTGGGGCAAATCTCCCCAAAGCAGTAAATCAGGACTCATACTGAGTCACTGTCATATCCCTCTGAAGTAGTGTCCTAAATTTCTCTATAAACCCGATTCTGGCAGTCTCTAGAAAGTAATGGTCATTGAACATGGCCGCAAAAGCATCACATCCCTCACCGAACCTGTCTATCCAGTCAGCAGCTACCTCCCACCACTGGCTGGCCAAATCCGTAAGCTAGAAGGTGGCACATCGAATCTCAAATATGGCTTAATGATCCCTTGTGAGTCTAGGATCCTGGTAATCTGTCTCAGCCACTCCTCTGCAGCCAATGGGTCAGGCTGTCCGGTGAACATAGAAGGTCTCATCCTCTTGAATGCCTTCATCACAAAGGTATCCTTAGTCTCGTCACCTGTAGTCCAGGTCTCATGTATGGCCTGAAAACACTCTTGTGTAATGGCTGCTATATCTCTGGCACCGATGGTCTGCTCTACCTCCTCTACTCAAGCAGGTACTGGAGCAGGTGTAGGAGTAGGAACAAGGGCAATAACCTTCTCAACTGTACTGTGGGCAGGTGCATCAACTAGAGCAACAGTCTCTTCTGTTGCGACATGAGCAAGAGTAGTAGCTCTGGGTCTGCCACACCGAGGTGGGGCAGTGGCCCTAGGCCTACCTCGCCTTGGTGGTCCAGCTCTCACAAGGGCTCTCCTCGGTGGCATGAGTCTACAAGTTCAAGAAAAAAAATTAATGCCCCTGATGAGTGTGCAAAAGTGCAATCTAAATACCCTATTATTGGAATAAAATGCTAGAATGTGACCCTATTAGGAGTGTATAATGTTTAATATTTTTAGTTCGTTTATATTTAATCTTATGATATATTCTCTGTTTAAGTGAGCTAATTAATATATTTATTGAATTAGGGAAGCATTGAAGGAAAAAAAAAAAAAGAGTTATGGAGAATATTGTGCAATTTTTAGTTTTTTGGCAGATTCGACCATTAAGTTTCAATTGAGATTTGGATGGCATTAGAATTTCATAATGAGAAAGTGATCTTCATAAAATATTTAGAGGACATCTTGGGCTTTTCAGAAAGGTCTAGTTTGCAAAAATCGGAGTTCGTTTGGGCCTCCAAACGTTATTTCAAAGACAGATTTGGAAAGCTGCTCCGAACATGTCTGACCAGCCAACTTTAAAGGTTCATAACTTGAGCTTCCGAAGTCTAAATCAGGTGATTTTTAAGCCTAAAATTATCTACTCATCTAGAGCTACAACTTCCGTGAAGAGCACGAGTCAAGATTCAGTTGTTATTTAATATAAAATGGATCTTAAAGATGACGGCTATTGGCTGTGCGCGGGAAAAGCTTGTGGGGCCCATCAGTGGTGCGGCTTAGGATAAAAAAACCCTAGGGGCTGAAATATATAGTTAGTTCCTAATGGCTGAAAAAGAGGAGGGGAGAAGGAACAACGGCTGCGCAATTGAAGAAGAAATGAAAAGACAGAGCCGCAAGCTGTTCATGGCAGAATATTTCTTCATGAAATTAACGTTATCTGTCCTGTACATGGGTAACTAAATTTTCAAGTGGGATTAGTGATCAACTTGCACCATAGATGGTTGTTTTAATTTATTTTTGATTCCTGTACTTGGTTTTTACTTATTAAACTCTTTAATGATCATTCGCAATTTATTGTTGGATTTTATTCTTTGAATAATTAAAGGGTTCAGTCCGTTTATAAATTCAGTCATGCTTTTTCTATTGAATGGATTAATGTTTTGATTATTTTTGGAACAATTAGTTATTTATATTGATTCAATTTTTTGCTACAATATTGCTTGTTAGGTATATTGTCGTCGTTGAGTTTTTTCAATGTGAATAATAATTTGAGTAATTTGAAAGTGTTGAATAATTTTTCGAAGGGTTACTTTCAGTTTAATTTTGGTTCATAATTTTATATCTTCCGATTGAGATTTTTGAAATTTAAATTTTCAATTGAGTTATCGGTGAATTAAAAATAATTAAAATACCATATATGTGCAAGAGATTCTCGATGCTCCACTGTTCGTCAAATTTGAGTACTTTGCCCGTTAATTAGTTTGTTTAATTTTAATTTGCATTCAAAAATTACTTTTCATATTTTTATTTTCTCATTAATCATCTAATATTTTTCTTAGTTTCAGAAATTCTTTCTATTGTTTTTTTAATTTTGTCTCCTTATGGAATCGACACCCCAAAGCTACACTACAACTACCGCGTTATTCTTTGGGCGTAATCAAATTTTGGCAGCATTGCCGGGGAGACGGTAGAAGAATCAGTAGATAGTTTTTCTTTTCAGCAGTTTATAAAGGTGGTAACTTCGTTCCCTTCTTTTTACTTGCATTATTATTATTATTATTATTATTATTATTATTATTATTATTATTATTATTATTATTATTATTATTATTATTATTATTATTATTATTTTTGTTTATTTATTTATTTAATTTCTTTTATTTCCTTTTTTCTTTTATTTATTTATTTTATTATTGTCATCTTGCATGCATAATAGGTATAGAGACGCATTAGGTCGATTTGCTTGTAGGCCTGTGTTAGAGTCAGATTTAGAATCTAATTTTTCTTGTTTTCCTAATTCTTTGTTTGATAATTCTTCCAATTCTGAAAATATGACTGAATACGAGGATCAACCCACTAGGACCCTTCAGGATTACCTCTACCATACACGCACAGCCACACCATCATGCATCATGTTTCCATCCAATGCTCGTCCAATTGATGTTAAAACGGGGGTGATACAGTTACTCCATACATTTCATGGTTTAAAAAATAAGAATCCATATGTGCACATTAGGGAGTTTGAAGAGGTGGTTGCGACTTTCCATAGTCAAAATACAACACAAGACATTGTGAGACTTAAGTTCTTTCCTTTCTCTTTGAAGGATCGAGCTAAGAGTTGGCTATACCCACTGAGACCACGATCAATTGGATTGTGGAATGAGATGACTCAGATTTTCTTTACTAAATACTTTCCCCAACACAAGACCAATGCTTTAAAAAGACAAATTTCCACCTTTGCACAAAAGGACAATGAGACTTTGTATCATTCTTGAGAGAGATTTAAGGAGTAATTGAGTATGTGCCCTCACCATGGGTATGAGAGTTGGCGTGTAGTGAGTTATTTCTATGAGGGACTTATACCTAAAGAATGCCAATTTGTAGAGATGATGTGTAATGGTGAGTTTTTCTAGAAAGATCCTGATGAGGCCATAGAGTACCTTAATGAGCTTGCTGAAAAAGCTCACACTTGGATAGGACCTAGTACTCTTGAAAGCATAAATAGGTCACAACCTACAGGGAACCAAAATAATGGGGGAATTTACTATCTCAGGAAAGAGGATAACTTGAATGCTAAGGTTGAGATACCCACTAGGGAGTTAGAGGTGCTAAAGGGTAAAGACTTGAAGGCAACACACTTAGCTAATCATGCAGATTCTTTTAGACTATGTTCTGTGTGTGGCGGGATAGATCACCTTACGCAAGAGTGTCCCACATTTGCTGACATGAGAGGGATGTATGATGAACAATGTAATACCTTAGGTATGTACAAGAAGCTTTTCACACCCTTCTCTGAGACCTATAATCCTGGGTGGCACAATCACCCCAATTTTAGCTGGAAGTCTGAAAACCAGCCACCTGCACCATCACCTACACAGCCTCCTAGATCATACCCTGCACCATATCATGCATCTTCATCTTCTAGAAATTTTTTAGAAGACACTTTGCATGCATTTATTGAAGCACAAGGTAAGACTAACCAAAAGTTTGAATCTTTGTTTACGCAGGTTATGGAAGAAAACAAGGCGATAAAGAGCCAAGTGTCCAAATTGATGAGCTCTTTGAGTGTGAATGAGCGAGGTAGATTCCTTTCCCAAGCTCAGTCCACACCCCATGGTCAACATATGGCGCAAGAGAATTTGAAGGAGGTGAACTCCATTGTGATTCAAAGTGGTAAGTCATTACATATCCCAACTATGGACAAATCAGGGGATATGGAAAAGGAACAAGATGGTAGTAATGTCGAGCTGTCCAAGGAACTAAATGTGACAAAGAACCTTGTTAAGGAATTTGACATCGCCATCAAAGACAAGAAAGGAGTGGAGAACGTAGTAGCTGGCCGTTTCTCGAGGCTCACATTTGAGGCTCTCGGGAAGCATCACAGTACACAGCATAGCCCACTCCCCTCTCAGGTATGATCAAAACAGGTGCTGAAGTCAATCTCCTCTTCAGCTCCTGAAAAGACTGCTCACAGTCATCTGTCCATAAGAATCTGATGCCCTTGCACGTCAGACGAGTCATCGGCGCGGCAAGACGGGAGAAACCCTCCACAAATCGTCGGTAGTACCTGGCTAACCCCAGAAAACTCCAAATCTCAAATACACTCCTCGGTCTCTCCCAGCTCATGACAGCCTCAATCTTGGAGGGATCCACAGATACCCCTCCACTGGATACTACATGTCCCAAGAACTGTACCTCTCGAAGCCAGAACTCGCACTTCGAGAACTTGGCAAATAGGCGATGCTCTCTCAAAATCTGCAGTACAGTCCTCAAATGATAGGCATGCACATCTTCAGCCGGTGAATACACTAAGATGTCATCCACAAATACCACCACGAACTGATCCAGGTAAGGACTGAAAATGCGGTGCATCAAGTCCATGAATGCCGCTGGGGCATTCGTCACTCCAAAGGGCATGACCACAAACTCATAGTGACCATAGCGAGTGCGGAAGGCTGTCTTCGCTATGTCCTCCTCCCTGACCCTCAACTGGTGGTAACCCGATCTAAGATCAATCTTCGAGAAGCATCTCGAACCTCTCAGCTGATCAAATAAATCGTCGATCCTCGGCAACGGGTACTTATTCTTGATAGTAACCCGGTTCAGCCTCCTGTAATCCACACACAACCGCAGCGTCCCGTCCTTCTTCTTCGCGAACAGTGCCGAGGCACCCCACGGAGAAGTGCTAGGACGGATAAACCCCTTCCGCTGTAGGTCAGTCAACTGCTCCCTCAGCTCTCTCAACTCAGCTGGAGCCATGCGGTAAGGTGGTATGGAAATGGGTGTAGTACCAAGAATGAGCTCTATAGTGAACTCGACCTCTCGTCTAGGGGGTAGACAAGTGAAGTCACTCAGGAAGACGTCGGGGAACTCATCCACGACTGGGGGTAACACGATCTCTGTAGCCTCAAAATCACCCGCAATCAGACTAGCCAACATATAACTGTGGCCTCCCCAACTCCTAGAATCACGCACTGGTGGAACCAAGAAATCCCCCCGATCCCCTGTGAAGTAAAAGCAGTCTCCCTCAGGAGTGCATACAGTCACCCTCCCCCTGTAGCAGTCTATACTCGCCCGATAGGTGAACAACCAATCCATCCCCAGAATCACATCAAACCCAGACATATCAAGTACAATAAAATCGAAGTGGAAACACGATCAGCTATCTCTATCGAGCAATCTCTACAGATCCTCGTCAGTACTACAACACCCCCAACTGGTGTACTGATGAGTGCGCAAAAGTGCACTCTAAATACCCTATTATCGGAGTAAATTGCTAGAAAGTGAATAGGAATATTGAGATATATTTGATATATTTGATATTATTTATTTGATTTCTATTTACACTGAGATTGGTTGGAACGGTATTTTATAAGATTTTAAGTCCCAAATATTGCATCTTTGTTGGCGAGAGTTAGTTTGCAATTGCGTTTTATACTTAATATTTTTGGAACTATTTTTGGCTTTTTGGCAGATTCAACCATTGAGTTTCAATTGAGATTTGGATGACGTTAGAGTTTCAAAATGAGAAAGCGGTCTTCATGAAATATTTAGAGGATATCTTGGGCTTTTCAGAAAGGTTTGGTTTGCAAAAATCGGAGTTCGTTTGGGCCTCCAAACATTGTTTCGAAATCAGGTCTGGAAAGCTGCTCCAAATTCTGTCCGTCCAGCCAACTTGAAGCGGCCATAACTTGAGCTTCCGAAGTCCAAATTAGGTGATTTTTATGTCTAAAATTATCTACTCATCCGGGGCTACAACTTCCGTGAAGAGATCGAGTCAAGATTCAGCCGTTATTCGATGAAAAATGGAGCGTGAAAATAGGTGCTGCTGGCTGTATACGGCTGAAAACACAGCATTTTAAGAATAATAAATAATCAAAAGAAAAGAATGAAGTCAAGGGGAATTGGATGACATGCGGCTGCCAATGGGCTTGTTGTGCGGCTGGGAGTGTTTAGTGAGGCCAAAAGAAAGAAAGAAAAATAAATAAATAGGAAGTAAAGCAGGTGGGCCCATGTGATGGAGTTGCCAGCCGCTGCACGTCGCAAGATACAACAAAGTTAAAAAGCCAGCAGGCTTGGTGCTACTGTGAAGTTAGTGGGCCAGGGCGCTACTGTGCGGCTTGGGTTTTGCAAGGCAAGTGTTCATTGCATGAGGGTGAGGCCAGGAGCTGATGGGCATCAAAGGCAAGCGACTGGGCTGAATTAAAGAAAACAGTGGGACGGGGCTGAATAATTGGAAGAGGTGCATTCTTGGCCTGATGAGGGTGAGGCCCAAGGCGCTGAAGGGGGCTAGGGCGTTAAGGAGCAAGCTGAATATAAAAAGGAAAAAAAACCTAAAAGAGAGGGATGAACAGAAGGAGCTGCGGCTGTTTGAGGAAAAAGGGGACGGCTGTACGGCGTAGGAGTTGAGCAGAGAAGAAGCCATAGCCACTCCATGGCTCGATTTTTCTCCGTAAAATTTACGTTATCCATCTTGTACATGGGTAACTAAATTTTCAAGTGGGGGAATTTACCATCTTAGGGAGGAGGATAATTTGAAAGTTAAGGTTGAGACACTCACTAGAGAGTTAGAGATGCTAAAGGCTAGAGACGTAAAGCCAACACACTTGGCTAATCATGTAGAGCCTTTTAGACCATGTTCAGTGTGTGGCGGGGTAGATCACCTTGCCCAAGAGTGTCCCACATCAGCTGAGATGAGAAGGATGTATGAGGACCAATGCAATACCCTAGGTATGTACAAGAAGCCTTTCACACCCTACTCTGAGACTTATAATCCAGGATGGCGCAATCACCCCAATTTTAGCTGGAAATCTGAAAGCCAGCCACATGCACCACCACCTGCACAACCTCCTAAATCATACCCTGCACCATATCATGCATCATATCATGCATCTTCATCTTCTAGGAATTCTTTAGAAGATACTTTACAGGCATTTATTGAAGCACAGGGTAAGACTAACCAAAAATTTGAATCTTTGATCACGTAGGTTGTCGAAGAAAATAAAGAGATAAAGAGCCAAATGTCTAAATTGATGAGCTCTTTGAGTGTGAATGAGAGAGGCCGATTCCCTTCCCAAGCTCAATCCACACCCCAAGGTCAACACATGGCACAAGAGAATCTGAAGGATGCAAACGCCATTGTGACTCGAAGTGGTAAGTCCTTACACATCCCAATCATGGACAAATCAGAGGATGTGGAAAAGGAACAGGATGGTAGCAATGCTGAAATGCCCAAGGAACCAGAAGTGATGAAGAGTTATGTTAAGGTACCATTCCCTCAGGCTTTAAAATCAACCAAGCGTACTCTGGATCCTAATAATGAAATCCTCGAAAATCTCAGGCAGGTAAAAATCAATCTTCCTCTTTTGCATGTAATTAAGCAAGTTCCTACTTATGCAAAGGTTCTTAAGGATTTATGTACAGTTAAGAGGAAGCACCATGTGAAGAAGACAGCATTTCTGACAGAGCAAGTTAGTGCTCTCATTGAGCAGAGGATCCCCCCCAAGTACAAGGATCCTGGTTGTCCAACCATTGCATGCAGTATTGGAAATCACGAGTTTGGACAAGCTTTACTTGATTTAGGAGCAAGTGTGAATTTAATGCCTTATTCTATTTACTTGCAGATGGGGTTGGGAGAGATCAAACCAACCTCTGTGGTATTGCAATTGGCTGACCGTTCAGTCAGAGCACCACGGGGTGTGGTAGAGGATGTTTTAATTCAAGTTGATAAATTTTATTATCCTGTTGATTTCATAATCCTTGACACTAACTCTACTGTTGATTCTACCTCTAAAATTCCTTGATTTTAGGTAGGCCTTTCCTTGCCACAGCTAATGCTCTTATCAATTGCAGGAATGGATTTATGAAACTGTCTTTTGGGAACATGACTCTTGAGGTGAATATATTTCATGTTGCAAAACAGCTAGAAGAGGATGATGAGTGCCACCAGACATACATGATTGATTCACTCGTTGATTCACTCATAGATAGGGGAGTTCCTCCAACTCATGATTCCGATCCCCTTGAGCAATTTTTGGTTAATTCTGAGTTCGATTATATTGCTGATCCATCTGATGTGGTCGATATTTGTGCTATTTTTGACAGGACTCAAGATTATGGAGCACGGGGGTGGCAACCAAAGTTTGAAGAGTTACCTACAAAAAGGGAAGAGCAGATTCCTTCAAGTGTGGTGCCCCCAAAAGTTGAATTGAAGCCTTTGCCTAAGGGTTTAAAGCATGCTTTCCTTGGTCCAGGTGACACTTTTCCTGTTATCATTTCATCTGAATTATCTGAGTCCCAAGGCAAGAAATTAATTCAGACCCTGAATAGGCATAGGCCGGCCATAGGTTGGAGCATAGCTGACATAAAAGGTGTTAGTCCCCTAGTTTGTTCGCATAAAATTAATTTGGAGGAAGGAACTAACCCTCGTAGAGACCCCCAGCGTAGGCTTAATCCCACTATGAAGGAAGTGGTGAAAAATGAGGTTTTGAAACTATTAGACGCAGGCATTATATATCCTATTACTGATAGTAAATGGGTTAGTCCTACGCAGGTTGTCCCGAAAAAGTCAGGTGTCACTGTGATAAAAAATGACCTAGGAGAGTTAGTCCCTACAAGACTTGTGACTGGATGGCGGATGTGCATTGATTATAGAAAACTGAATGCCGCCACTCGAAAAGACCATTTTCCTCTCTCTTTTATTGATCAAATTCTTGAGTGTGTGGCTGGTCATCCTTATTATTGTTTCTTAGATGGTTATTCTGGTTATTATCAAATTGAAATTGCATTAGAAGACCAGGAAAAAACCACTTTTACTTGTCCTTTTGGTACTTATGCTTTTCGTAGAATGCCATTTGGATTGTGTAATGCACCTGCTACTTTTCAACGTTGCATGATGAGTATTTTTAGTGACATGCAATGGGGGGTCCAACCAATCTATATCCAAGCCCAATGACATAGCAAGTGCAGTGGAAATGAATGAATGTGATGCACCTGAATCTATCAACACACTGGCTCATGAACTGGATATGAGAAATGTACCTTGGACTATTGATGGTCCGGCAGCAGAGGTCTCCAGGGTGGCTACTGCGTAGACTCGGCCCTGTGTGGTCTGGCCCTGCTTGCCTCCCCCTCTTTGTGCCTGCTGGCCTCTTCCCCTAGGTGCTGGAGCTCTGACCCTCTGCGCGGAGGATGTAGGCTGATGATAGGGTGCTGGTAGTCCCTGGACTGACTGTGGCTAGGGCAGAGGCACCTGTGTATGCTGATAATAGTGGGGCCTCGGCGCACTCTGCGAAGTCTGCCCCTGAGGGTAGTTGGCCCTAACATGGCCAGGCTGCTGGCAAGTGTAACAAATCAGCGGGGCCCTCTGACTCGGTACCGGTAGAGGTAGTGGGAATGACCCCTGACTGGATCCGACACCCTGTGCAATGCTGGGTCCCCTCAAGGGACAATCAGCCCTCTTATGGCCAGGCTGCCCGCGATAGAGGTCTTCAACCCCTTGAGGAAATTGTACACCCTCAGATCCTCCTGTCCAATAATGTGTGGGGCGAATCTCCCCAAAGCAGTAAACCGTGACTCATACTGGGCCACTGTCATGTCCCTCCGAAAAAGTGTCTCGAACTCCTCCCTGAACCCAACTCTGGCTGATAAAGGAAAGTAGTGGTCATTGAACATGGCCACAAATGCCTCCCATCCCTCGCCAAACCGATGTAGCCTGTCAGCAGCTACCTCCTACCACTAGCTAGCCAGGTCTGTAAACTGAAAAGTAGCGCATCTGATCCTCAGGTGGGGCTCAGTAATCCCTTGTGAATCCAAAATCCGAGTAATCTGTCTCAACCACTCCTCTGCAATAAGTGGGTCCGGTTATCTAGTAAAGGTGGGTGGTCTTATCCTCTGGAACACCTTTATCACGAAGGTATCCCTGGTCTCACCGCCAGTGGTCCGCGCCTCTATCATAGTGCGGAGACACTCCTGCAAAAGGGCCGCCATGTCTTTGGCGCCAACCATCTGCTCTACCTCCTGTGCTGGAGCGGGAGCAGGAATAGGGGTAGGGGCGGGAGCAATATCCTCCTCAGCTGCACTATGCTCAAGCGTGTCAGCTGGGGCAACGACCTTCTCAACTATATTGGGAATAGGGGCAGCAGCTCTAGGTCTGCCACGACGAGGCTGGGCAGTGCCTCTAGGCTGGGCAGCACCTCTGGGCCTACCCCTACCCCGTCTGGGCGGTCCAGCTCTCGTAGGAGCTCGTCTGGGGGGCATATCTACAAGTCCAAGAGGAAAAATTCAATATCACTTTTTCACATTCCAATATAAGCATCTAAATGTGATCTCAATCAAGTTCTCATCAATAACCTATACTTTAACGGGTAGCATACGTAGAAAGTCATGATATATACACTTAACAAGTTTTTCACACATCACACATGTCATGCCTCCAAATATAGCATAAATCAGCACGTAATCACAACAAGTCATGCATCAAGACATATGATCACATAGCACATAAGGTCCTACCGCATGCTACTAATAGTTCACACTAAGTCATCACTCCTACTCTAGGGTCTCGTGGAGTTTTAACAACACCCCACGGTCTCTAGGTATTCGAACCTAAGCTCTAATACCACGTTGTCACGCCCCGAATTCCAGCGAACCCGAGGCGTGAGTAACGAGACAAAAAGAAATACAATAATAAAGGGATAAAAGATAATTAAGGACGATCTCATACATTCTACATGCTGTTTTGATACATACATAAGGTCTGGTCCATTTGTTCACAACATACAAAATAAAATACAGTCTCGGGCTTATGCCCTTACACAATATTAAAAGCGCCCCTTGGGCCCAACATAATCCCCAATCAGACTGTCTCTATGTCTCGTACAGTTGGGACATCATCTGAAATGTTTGCCCCACTAAAAGGGTCAGCTCAACATGCTGGTACAATATAATGCTAATGTAAGAAATAAAACTAAGGGCGTGGCATGTGCAAGTGTACAGTTATTTCTATATGGCATTCGATATCATGATAACAATACATGAACAGTATACAGTATATGAGCAGTATGCATGACACACCCATGCAACTCTATGCCCACTCATGTCTCATGATACGGCCCTTCCCTGCTGGCATGAGTACCGCGGACTATGTCTCGCTTCACGGTCCGGAACCCGTCAGGCTTGCGAGTACCTAATGGCCGATTTTGGGTTTTTCACCACAGGATCTACACCCTCATAATGCAAAGCACCAAGTGCTCAACTCACGCCATGCACAAGGAATCACACTATGCCAAGATGCTTTGATTCGTTCATGACACAATATAATCTCAATGATGAATCTCATTCATACATGAAGCATGCTTTCAAATACATGTCTTATAATGTCAACAATTCTCAAAGCATATAATTCACCCGCTACACTAACACATGCAATATACACATAATCATCATTCACATCATCACCCAACTTTAGCAAGATAGCATGAAGCACATAAGCATGTGAACACTCAAGCAAACATATGAATAACCAAGGCAGCAGAACAAGTATTCCTAATCTCAGTTCTATTTCTTACTTAGCATAATATATCGTACCTGGTAATCGACCTCAATCTGAAAAAGTGTACTCGAGGTATGGTAGGATCACTGTGAAAATACTGAAGGTCAGAGCACCTTCTCCTTGCCCCTTCGCGTTCCTATAATCATAACATGAGATTTAGTTCATTTGTTTCCTAAATGATGCTATTCAACAAATTTCATGTCTTCAATTCATAAGTTTCTATTTGCTAATTTAGATTCCACTATTGAGTCCGGGACGTCGAAGAAACTAAGTTTAGGTTTTCGTAGAATTCAATTCGGACACTTGGGTTCAAAAGGGCAAAACAGTCATTTTGCACTTTTCACGGGTCCTTACATTTCGAGACTTCTTTCCACAAATCGGACTCCACAGTTGAGTCTGGAATGCTCGAAATAATAAAGTTCCACTATTTGTTTACCTAATTCGGAGTTCGTTTGACTGTACTTCAATTCAGGGGCATTTTGGTAATTTTATATGTTGCTAAGTGTCTTTTAATTTTTGGAACCCTGTCTCGTAAAATGGACCTCACCATTGGCTTCAGAATGGTCGAGATAGTCAAAATACACTAATGACTTGTCCCATTTCGACTCCGGGATATTTTTGAATATTTAATTAATTAAATTAATTAATTTATTAATTAAATTAATTAATTTATTAATTAAATTAATTAATTTAATTAATATTTTATTAATATTTAATTCTGGTGGGCCTAACTGTAATTTCTCCAAATTTCACGGGTTAAAATGTAATTTCTAAAAGTTCAGGGTCAAGTTTGTAATTTTTAAAAGTTTAGGGGCAATTCTGTAATTTTGGAAAACCCTTATTCTCAATTTGGATAGCCAAACAGTGGCTAATCCAAAACAGGGATAAGATATCCCTGTTCCCATTTAATTCTAATTTCTAATTTCTTATCCTTGTAGCCAAACAGACCCATTGGGTTTTTAATTTAAAACAGGGGAGCGACACGTGGCAGGGGCGGACCGGCCCAAGCCCAACCCGACCCGAACCAAGCCCGGATCAGCCCCCCCTTCGTCCCCGATTTTTTGGCGATGGGCCAGTAGGGTTCCGGCGCCTTCTCCGGCGCCGGCGACCATTTTTCGGTGGACTTTTCAAGTTTTAAAAAACACGGTTTTCTTCCATTTTTCGTGTAGGTTTCATATCTAGGGTCGGTTTTGGACTCAACCCATTAGATCTTCACGAAATAGAGGGTCAACCTCTCGGTCAACTCTCCGGCCAACTTTTCTTCTTCATTTCCGTGACTGGTTGGTCACTGTTTGGACTCTCTCTTTAACTCAACGAGTTTCTGCACTCATATGGATCATTTTCCCAACAACCGAACGAGGTTTTAAACATATTTCTCCTAGCCAACCGATTATCGTCCCTACCTGTTACCCACTTTTTCTCTCTCATCTCTCACCCATTTTAGCCCATGCTTCTTGTGTTGTTTCCCATTTTTCATACCCTACAAGACCTAGGAATCTAAATCAAACAATACGCTACAAAACAGATTGTGTATATATGAGATTTCTAGAGAGAGAAAATAATGGGTTTAGTTGTTTTACCTCCGTTTCTCTCTCCTTCTCTTGGTTCAACCACTGGACCTCAGTGTGCTCTTCACCTTGAAGTTCCTCCCTCTGTTTTCCTTTTAAAATCAGAACACACTTCCTTCTCCCTTTTTCTCTTCACTTTCTCTCTCTATATATCTCACTCTCTCTCTCTCTCTAAAATTCATGACTTCTGCTCTTCTCTCAACTCTCATACACACTCTCAGACTTCACCACACACACACACCTAATCTCTTACACTTCACAGCCCCTCCCATGCCCTGAAATTCACTTACACACACTAACTCAAACCATGCCCCTTTGTGTGTGTAACACTCAAAACATATACACACACACGGCACACACACCACACATAGTGCACTGTGCACTGATGTATGTATATATATATATATATTCATAAATATATATATATATTCTCCAAACTTCAGATTTTTTTTTTTTTAAAATATGTATATATTATATATAAATGCATATACATTATACACACATATAATTATACACACACAATACACACATTACATTCATGTCATAACAATAACATTAATAACAATAATAATTCTAATAATAAAATAAATAACCACGAAAATTTTATATATATAAAAAAAAAATTTCGGGTTATTACATTTGCATTACTTTCTTTTTTGTTGAATTAGAAAAAATAGAAAAAAAAAAAAAAAGAGTACAAGTGCAGAAGGTTCAAGTGAGTGAGCATCAAATTCAATGTAAAAAAAAAAAAAAGATGATGAAAAATTGAAAAGAAAACTAACTAAAGAAAAAGAAAGAAAAGAGAAGAAGAATGAGACGTTTTGTTATTCAGAGATTTGAAAAGTTGAAGAGTACATCAAGTGAGAAGTTTGGTTTGCTATGATTTTTAATGAAATTCTCTTAGTATGTACTTGGAAGTTTTTGAATCATTTTTATCATGTTCTTCGTATAGCCTCTAACCCGAACTACATTGCAACGCTTTTATATTGATCGTTCTGATCCTAAGTAAGCTTGTGGAAACAGTGGTAGAAGTCTCATTTGTTAGTGTGCCTATCATAAGATCAATGTTTGCTTGTTGCTTGTTCATGGTTGCCTAATTTTTTAGTGAGCGTGTACACCCTTTGTCAACTCCATAGAGAGAACCCCTACATGAAACACGTTTATACCCGTGAGATATGGAGTTGAACCTTCTGCTTGAGATATCTTGATGTTGCATGTGTCATGGTTTGTGGTTAGATGGATACGGTTTGGAACACACACACACACTCTGTGAATTGCTATAAGTAGACTGATTGTTATAGAGTTTTTGAATTCCAAAAATTGCCTTGATATGCGAATTTGAAAAGTGTGACTAGATGTCTTCTGTGTGTGATAATCTTTGGTCTCTTTTGTCATTTTTTCATAAAAATTGTTAGGGACTAGCAATGAGCAAGTTAGGGGTGTGATGAGTGCACAAAAGTGTAATCTAAATACCCCATTAATGGAATAAAATGCTAGAATGTGACTCTATTAGGAGAGTATAATGTTTAATATTTTTAGTTCGTTTATATTTAATTTTATAATAATTCTTTGTTTAAGTGAACTAATTAATATATTTATTGAATTAGGGAAGCATTGAAGGAAAAAAAAGAGTTATGGAGAATATTGTCCAATTTTTAATTTTTTGGCAGATTCGACCATTGAGTTTCAATTGAGATTTGGATGGCATTAGAATTTCATAATGAGAAAGTGATCTTCATGAAATGTTTAGAGGATGTCTTGGGATTTTCAGAAAGGTCAGGTTTGCAAAAATCGGAGTTCGTTTGGGCCTCCAAACGTTATTTCAAAGACAGACCTAGAAAGCTGCTCTGAACCTGTCCGACCAGCCAACTTTAAGGGGTCATAACTTGAGCTTTCGGAATCCAAATCAGGTGATTTTTAACCCTAAAATTATCTACTCATCCAGAGCTACAACTTCCATGAAGAGCCCGAGTCAAGATTCAATCGTTATTTAATAGAAAATAGATCTTAAAGATGACAGCTATTGGTTGTGCGCAAGAAAAGCTTGTGGGGCCCATCAGTGGTGCGGCTTAGGATAAAAAAAGAACTCTAAAGGCTAAAATATATAGCTAGTTCCTGACGGCTGAAAAAGAAGAGGGGAGAAGGAACAACAACTACGCAATTGAAGAAGAAATGAAAAGACAGAGCCGCAAGCTGTTCATGGCAGAATATTTCTTCATGAAATTAACGTTATCCGTCTTGTACATGGGTAACTAAATTTTCAAGTGGGATTAGGGATCAACTTGCACCATAGATGGTTGTTTTAATTTATTTTTGATTCCTGTACGTGGTTTTTACTTATTAAACTCTTTGATGATCATTCACAATTTATTGTTGGATTTTATTTTCTGAATAATTAAAGGGTTCAGTCCGTTTATAAATTCAGTCATGCTTTTTCTATTGAATGGATTAATGTTTTGATTATTTTTGGAACAATTAGTTATTTATATTGATTCAATTTTTTGCTACAATATTGCTTGTTAGGTATATTGTCATCGTTGAGTTTTTTCAATGTGAATAATAATTTGAGTAATTTGAAAGTGTTGAATAATTTTTCAAAAGATTACTTTCAGTTTAATTTTGGTTCATAATTTTATATCTTCTGATTGAGATTTTTGGAATTTAAATTCTCAATTGAGTTATCAGTGAATTAAAAATAATTAAAATACCATATATGTGCAAGGGATTCTCCACGCTCCACTGTTCGTTAAATTTGAGTACTTTGTCCGTTAATTTGTTTGCTTAATTTTAATTTGCATTCAAAAATTACTTTTCATATTTTTATTCTCTTATTAATCATCTAATATTTTTCTTAGTTTCAGAAATTCTTTATATTGTTCTTTTAATTTTGTCTCCTTGTGGAATCGACACCCCAAAGCTACACTACATGAATAGCTTGCAACTCTTGTCTTTTTATTTCTTCTTCAATTGCGCAGCTGCTGTTCCTTTTTCGTTCCCCCTTTTCTTTCAGCCATCAGGAACTAACTATATATTTCAGCCCTTAGGGTTTCTTTTTATCCCAAGCCGCGCCACTGATGGGCCCTACAAGCTTTTTCCGCGCACAGCCAATAGCTGTCATCTTTAAGCTCCGTTTTCTATTAAATAAATACTGAATCTTGACTCAGGCTCTTCATGGAAGTTGTAGCCCTGGATGAGTAGATAATTTTAGGCTTAAAAATCACCTGATTTGGACTTCGAAAGCTTAAGTTATGGCCCCTTGAAGTTGGCTGGTCGGACAGGAATTTAGAGCAGCTTTCCAGACCTATATTTGAAATAACATTTGGAGGCCCAAAAGAACTCCGATTTTTGCAAACCAGACCTTTCTGAAAATCCCAAGACGTCCTCTAAAACTTTCATGAAGACCTCTTTCTAATTATAAAATTCTAACGCCATCCAAATCTCAATTGAAACTCAATGGTCGAATCTACCAAAAAGCCAAGAATTGCACAATATACTCCGTAGCTCTTCTTTGACATTCAATGCTTCCCTAATTCAATAAATATATTAATTAGCTCACTTAAATAGAGAATATATAATAAAATTAAATATAAACGAACTAAAAATATTAAACATTATACTCTCCTAATAGGGTCACATTCTAGTATTTTAATTAAATAATAGAGTATTTAGAGTGCACTTTTGTGCACTCATCACACCCCCCAACTTACTCATTGCTAGTTCCTAGAAATTTCTATGCAAAAGTGGCACAATAGACCAAAGATTATCACACACAGAAGGCATCTAATCACACTTTTTAAATTTACAAATCAAGGCAATTTAACGAATTCAAAAACCCTATAACAATCAATCCACTTATAGCAATTTACAGAGTGTGTGTATGTGTTCCAAACCATAACCATCTAACCACAAACCATGACACATGCAACGTCAAGAACATCTCAAGCAAAAGGTTCAACTCCATATCTCATGGGTATAAACGTGTTTCATGTAGGGGTTCTCTCTATGGAGTTGACAAGGGGTGTACACGCTCAATAAGGAATTAGGCAACTATGAACAAGCAACAAGCAAACATTGATTTTATGATAGGCGCATTAACAAATGAGACTTCCACCACTCTTTTCACAGGCTTACTTAGGATCAGAACGATCAACATAAAAGGGTTGTAACGCGGCTCGTGTTAGGACTATATGAAGAAAAGGATAAAAAAAGCATTCAAAAACTTCCAAGCACATACTAAGAGAATTTCATTAAAACACGTAGCAAACCAAACTTCTCACTTGATGTACTCTTCAACTTTCTAAATCACTGAATAATAAAACGTCTCATTCTTCTTCTGCCTCCTCTCTTCTCTTTTTCTTCATCTTTTTTTTTTTTTTTTTTTTTTTTTTTTTTTTTTTTTTGAATCTTGACTTTGATGCTCACCCAACTGAACACTTTTGCACTTGTATTCTTTCTTTTTCTTCTTTTGTTTTTTTTTTTTTTCAATGCAACATAAAAAAAAGGTAATGCCAATTCCACACCTAGTACACACTTGGAAGCAAAAAGGGTAGAAAAATTAATGTATAAGCTATACTCCAATGTGGAGAGGTATGAATGATGTGGGCACATGAAAAAGAACTATATGTGTTTATTGGCTCAAAGTTGGCTACTAAGGGACTATGATGAGAAGGGTTAGTTTGAAAGACTCAAATGTTAATCCTAAATTGACCTTCATCATATCCTAAGTATATCCACTGTCATACCACCAACCATGTAATGATATTCTCAAAAGAAGTGCCCAATTCAACAGACCAATGAATGCTTATCACAATTTTCTACATTTGTAGGCTCTCAATTCTCTTCAAAACACACATGAATAATTAAGCAAAAGAGTTCTCTAGCTACATGTTTCAGACTACCATCTTACCACAAAGTTTGGATAAGTGCATTAATAGTTTTGTGAATGCCTCAGCAGAATGATTATGGTGGATTCGGTGAGTTCACAAAAATGGCTATGAATGAGAATGAGTACTCATGTGAAAAGATGCACGTGTGATGCAAATTTTAAAAAAAAATTTTGACACATGAAAATATGCCACAATAGTTTAAATGTTGAATTTGCAACCATCACCCTCCAACTTAAATGAAACATTGTCCTCAATGTTTAACAATTAAAAATGAATGAAGGGTACTGGAAAGGGTAGAATACACCTGATAAGTGACGTGAGCAGCTCGCTAAGCACCAAAGATGGAACCTAAACTGACAAAATGCAACTAACCTGTAATAAAAACAAAGAAAATAGCAGCAAACAAAAAGAAAAAGAATGAAAATAAAAGAGAACAAAAACAAAATAAAATAAAGAAAATAAATAAATAAAAAATAAAAAATAATAATAATAAAACATACCTGCATGGCGTGATCAAGGTGGATAGACCGGGTCTATAAGTGGAATGTTTTCCACTTCTGGAACTTGCCTATCAATCAAAACTTTAAGGTGTTGACTATTGACTTTAAAAATCCGACTGTCCTTGGAATCCTCTATTTCTACTGCCCTATTTTCAAAAATGTTCTTCACTATAAAGGGGCCTGTCCATCTAGACCTGAGTTTTCCTAGGTGCTTATGGAGTCTAGAGTCATATAAAAAAACTCGATTATCAGGCTTAAAAGTTTTTTTCAAATATTTTTATCACAAAACGCTTTCATTTTAGCCTTCCGGGTGGCAGCATTCAGTTTTCTATAATCAATGCACATTCGCTAGCCAGTCAGAAGTTTTGTAAGGACTAACTCTCCTAGGTTATTTTTCACCACTTCTTTCATAGTGGGATTAAGCTTACGCTGGGGGTCCCTACGAGGGCTAGTTCCTTCCTCCAAATGAATTTTTACACCCTTAAGCAAAGGCTTTAATTCAACTTTTGGTGCTTCTACAATTGAAGAAATCTACTCTTCACTTGTTTTAGGCAACTCCTCAGACTTCGGTTGCCATCCATGTGCTCCATAATCTTGAGTTCTGTCAAAGATAGCACAAACATCAACCACATCAGATGGATCAGAAATATAATCAAACTCAGAATTAACAAGAAAATGCTCAGGGGGATCAGAATCATGAGTGGTAGGAACTCCCTTATCCATGAGTGAGTCAATCATGTACGTCTGGCAGCTTTCATCCTCCTTTTCTAGCTGTTTTGCAACATGAAAGATATTCACCTCGAGAGTTATGTTCTCAAAAGACAGCTTCATGAGTCCATTCCTGCAATTAATAAGAGCATTAGCAGTGGCAAGGAAAGGCCTACCTAAAATCAAGGAAATTTTTGAGGTAGAATCAACAATAGAGTTAGTGTCAAGGATTATGAAATCAACAGGATAATAAAATTTATCAACTTGAATTAGAACATCCTCTACCACACCCTGTGGCGCTTTGACTGAACTGTCAACCAATTGCAATACCATAGAAGTTGGTTTAATCTCTCCCAACTCCAACTGCAAGTAAATAGAATAAGGCATTAAATTCACACTTGCTCCTAAATCAAGTAAAGCTTGTCCAAACTCATGATTTCCAATGCTGCATGCAATGGTTGGACAACCAAGATCCTTGCACTTGGGAGGAATCTTCTGCTCAATGAGAGCACTAACTTGCTCTGTCAGGAATGCTGTCTTCTTCACATTGTGCTTACTCTTAACTGTACACAAATATTTAAGAACTTTTGCATAAATAGGAATTTGTTTAATCACATGCAAAAGAGGAAGATTGATTTTTACCTGCCTGAGATTCTCTAAGGTATCATTGTTAGGATCCAACGTGTGCTTGGTTGATTTTAGAGCTTGAGGGAATGGTACCTTAATATAACTCTTTGTCACCTCTATTTCATTGGGCAGCTCAGCATTGCTACTATCTTGATCCTTTTCCACATCCTCTGATTTGTCCATGATTGAGATGTGTAAGGACTTACCACTTCGAGTCACAATGGCATTCACATCCTTCAAATTCTTCTGCGCCATGTGTTGACCATGGGATGTGGATTGAGCTTGGGAAGGGAATTTGCCTCACTCCGTCACACTCAAAAAGCTTATCAATTTGGACATTTGGCTTTTTATCTCCTTGCTCTCTTCCATAACCTGCGTAATCAAAGATTTAAACTTTTGGTTAGTTTTGCCCTGTGCTTCAATAAATGCATGCAAAGTGTAATACCCCGACCCGAGTTAGCCAGTACCTGACCCGGGTTAGAACGGGTCATGACATGTAACCCGAGCTGTAAGTCAAATTGTTATGTAAATACATTTCAAATTTAAATCGAAACATTAATGGGTGAGCAATATACAATTTGATCTCGATGCCGAGATGGGAAAGATAATACCATAAATAATATAAAATAACAATAATAATAATAATAAGAATAATAATAAATACATACATATATATATTAGTATATATATGAATATATATATATATATAAATGTGTGCAACCGTGTGAAGGTATAAACCATGTACTGCCCATGGTTTATAAAAATCGGTGGACATGCATATATTATATATATTATCTGTGTGTTAAAACGTGGCAACAGGAGAATTTTGAAATGGCTGCATGCAACAGCCATGCGTGAACAAGTGTGTGTGTGCGTGAAAGCATGCATGTGTATGCTGTTAACTGAAGCTACAGGTGGCAAACACCACTGGCCATGAGTTCGGTTGGTGAGAAATAATAGAGATAGAGAGAGAGAGAGAGAGAGAGAGAGAAGAAAGAAATAGAAGAAGGAGAGAGAGAGAGAGAGAGAGAGAGAGAGAGAGAGAATCGGAAGCAAGGAAGAAGCAGAATGTAGAGAGAGAAAAATTAATTTTTCTGAGAAGTCGTTGGACGTTTAGCATGGTGCGAAACAGGTATATTCTGACTGAAGCTATGTTCAATTACATATAAGTTAGATCGTTACTGTTTTAATTAGTGAGAACCCAAAATAGGAAAAGAAAACCCAGAAACTGTAATATTGCATACAGTCAACAATGGTGGGTCTTGATGCGTTAAACTAATCACACTTTTGAGATTATCAATTAAAAGGAAACAACCTCAGGAATCTAACGCAACTTGAATCACCTCAAACAGTTAAGAAATGAATGTTTTAGAGCAGATTATTGCTCGCCGGTGCAACGCCGAAAAAACTAGAAATGCGTGTTGAGACCGGTGAAGTTTGGGGTCCAAATCTGTCCTAAAATGTTTCTTGAAACTCTAAGATTAATTTGGTATAAAAACTATAAAAATTGGGACATGAAGTCATGAAGATTAGGAAGCAGTGTCACTGTTCCGGTAAACAGTAACCGGAGGAACCAACTGAGAAGACGACGGAAAGTCGTGGGCACTATCGGGTCTATTTGGACCGGGTTTGGGCCGGGTCGGGTTGAGATCCGACCGATCACCCAACTGATAACCAACACGGTGATGTTTTGAGATTTTAAATTATAAAACATTAAGGTTGACGTCATCTTGACATCAGCATTGTAATATACCAACCAAACCGGTTGGTTTAATGAAACTATTGACCGGTTCGGTTGAAGTGAAACTGAACCCTTTTGTTCAGTCCGAAAGTTTGAGAAATTGCACTTCGACCCCAGAACTCCTAGAAATTATACTGTGGCCCAACCTAAAATTAAATTAATAATATTTAATTACTGAAATTACGAAATTGCCCCTAGTTTTAAACCAATCAAACGAAGTGCAAATAAAGTAAACCAATAGTGCACTTTGACTATTTTGGATGTTCCAAACCCAACGGTGGGGTCCGTTTCATGAGACAGGACCTCGAAAAATTTAGCTATACAACATGTGAAATTACCATTTTGCCCCTGAGGGCAAATGAGTGCTTAATTGATAACGACGGGAGTCAAATAACTTAAAATATTATTCGGACAGCTGCAAAGCTTACTCAAGGAATTTAATAACATAATTCGAAACCCAGTGAGTGGGTAATAGGCCAATGAACCTAATTAGGGGATCTAGTAGACTCCTGAGATGATGAATGCGATAGGAATGAATGAATTCTGATTTGTTTGTAATTAATGATGATTATTCAGGCTATGTAAGGATATGCCTGGAGTATCTGGAGATCATCAGAGTATTTGTAAATGGAGAATATGACACTAAGAAACTGAGGTAAGTAAATCTGAACTTTGCTATGTGGTTATTCCTAGCCAGTCACATTTATTCTCATATGCTGCCAAACTTGTACTCCATCACTACCCGATGTACTTGATTGATGCCAATCTACTTGTGATTACCCAACGAACTTGATCTCTTTGATTGATGGCAATCGACATGTGATTATTTATTCATGTCTGTGCTTTGGGTTCGACTTGCTTGCCTATATCATTTTGCGATCTTGACTTTTTGATGCTTGAGCATGCTTATACCATCCTGTATATCGTGTCATGATCTTGTAATATATCTGTTGTTGGAAATCATGTTTTTTCTATACACTTGTGCATCGTTGATTGAGACATGGTTGTTCTCGGCAGCCCGGTAACATAGCCGTAAAAAGCTATAGTTATATATTGTTGCCTTGAACGGGTTGTGTTCTCGGTAGCCCAGTAACATAGCGGGTAAAGCTATGGTTATATTATGTTGCCTTGAACTGACTAGCTACGATCTACATCCTTGTTCCTGTGGAGAGTAGCATGATCATGATATTTTATATGTGCCTGGGGTTGTGCTCAATAACAACGGCCCATCTATTTACAGATTGCGTGGAGGAAAGACCCTTTAGGGTCTGTTGTGTCCTACGGGACCTGTAATAAAAGAGCTCTCACGCTATTCAGTAAGCCCGGGAAAATGAGGCGAGGTTGAATATGCGTTGTATTGGGGTATGCTGGGCCCCGGGTGATTCACGCATTCTGGGTTGTTAGTATTCGATGATGATATATCATTAGTATTCATTGAATGATCATAGTCTATGCCCTGTGAATGATCATATTACTGCGATCATGTTATACTTTACTCTATGATGATATATCGTTGGTACTCGTTGGATGTTCATATTCTATGCAAGCATGTCATGTTTTTGATTGGCTATCGTATTTGTTGTGGCAGCAGATTATCATGATTGGCTAGATCCCGGTTGTTGGATTCATTATTTTTATCTTCTTGTACCTTATTTCGGGATGAGCCTTTTGGACCCTCGGGTCAATATTGTACATCTTGGTGACTGGCTATGTATTTCTTGTTACTCATTTGGATATTGGATATTTGTTATCCCTTTCTTCTACCTTCTTGTGAACTAATCCTGACCCATGGCAAAGCTAAGAATTTACTTGCTGAGCTTGTTTAAGCTCATTCCATTTACTTAACATTTTTCAGGTGACATCATGTGGGATGAAACGCAATGAGATAACTAGTGGAACTAGTGATGCACAATGAACGACAATGACGATATAAACTCCAAGTTAAAGATCGAATGTGAACACTGTAAGGTTAACTTTAAAGTTATGCATTATAATGTTACATCATTAGTGATGAGGTTAGCCTAGTATGTCAGATCATTATGATTAAGTGGTACTTAGAGACATTATAATTGTTGATCATTGGAGATGAGTTCAATTAGCTGAACTTTCATGATGTGACTTCTGCTTTAAGTAATTCATTGATATAGAATGGTTGCATTGGAGCATGTATATTATACTTTAGAGATATTTGATGACTGATTCTAGACGTGCTCTGATGTGTTTGGATAAGTTGCATTATTAATTTAAAAAGATTTTAATTCCACTGTTTTGACCCTACATTTAGAATGCAATTCATTATAAAGTTGCCTTTGGTTGGTCGCATTGTCGGGTGGGAAAAACTAACAAGGTGGCCAACTGGCATCACATTCTCGGGATCTGCGTAGGGTGGGTTTCGGGTTGTGACACAAAGTGTCTTCTAAAAATTCCTAGAAGATGAAAATGCATGATCTGGTGCATGATATGGTGCAGGGTATGATCTAGGAGGCTATGTAGGTGGTGGTACAGGTGGCTGGTTTTCAGATTTCCAGCTAAAACTGGGATGGTTGCGCCACCCCGGGTTGTAAGTCTCAGAGTAGGGTGTGAAAGGCTTCTTGTACATACCTAAGGTATTACATTGGTCCTCATACATCCCTCTTATCTCAGCTGATGTGGGACACTCTTGGGCAAGGTGATCTACCCCCCCACACACAGAACATGGTCTAAAAGACTCTGCATGACTAGCTAAGTGTGTTGGCTTTACGTTTCTAGCCTTTAACGCCTCTAACTCCCTAGTGAGTGTCTCAACCTTAGCTTTCAAGTTATTCTCCTCCCTAAAATGGTAAATTCCCCCACTATGTTGGTTCCCTATAGGTCATGACCTATTTGTGCTCTCAGTAGCACTAGGTCCTGTCCATGTGTGAGCTTTTTCAACAAGCTCATTAAGATACTCTATGGCCTCATCAGGATCTTTCTGTAAGAACTCATTATTACACATCATCTCTACAAATTGGCGCTCTTTAGGTGTAAGTCCCTTATAGAAATAGCTCACTACACGCCAACTCTCATACCCATGGTGAGGGCATATACTCAATAACTCCTTAAATCTCTCCCAAGACTGATACAAAGTCTCACTGTCCTTTTGTGCAAAGGTAAAAATCTGTCTTTTTAAAGCATTGGTCTTGTGTTAGGGAAAGTATTTAGTGAAGAAAATCTGGGTCATCTCATTCCATGACCCAATTGGCCGTGGTCTCAGTGAGTATAGCCAACTCTTAGCTCAATCCTTCAAAGAGAAAGGAAAGAACTTAAGTCTCACAATGTCTTGTGTTGCATTCTGACTATGGAAAGTCGCAACTACCTCTTCAAACTCCCTAATATGCACATATGGATTCTCATTTTTCAAACCATTAAATGTAGGGAGTAACTGTATCACCCCCGTTTTAACATCAATTGGACGAGAATTGGGTGGAAACATGATGCATGATGGTGTGGCTGTACGTGTAGGGTGAAGGTAATCTTGAAGGGTCCTAGTGAATTGATCCTCGTATTCACTCATATTTTCAGAATTGAAAAAATTATCAAACAAAGAATTAGAAAAACAAGAAAAATTACACTCTAAATCTGACTCTAACACAGGCCTATAAGCAAATCGGCCTAATGCGTACCTATACCTATTATGCATGCAAGATGACAATTATAAAATAAATAAATAAAAAAATTGAAATGAAATGAAATAAAATAAAAGAAAATAAATAAATAAATAAATAGAAATAATAATAATAATAATAATAATAATAATAATAATAATGCAAGTAAAAATAAGGGAACGAAGTTACCGCCTTTACAAACTACTGAAAAGAAAAACTATCTACTGATTCTTCTACCGTCTCTCCGGCAATGACGCCAAAATTTGATTACGCCCAAAGAATAACACGGTAGTTGTATTGTAGCTTTGGGGTGTCGATTCCAAATGGAAACAAAATTAAAAGAATAATAAACAGAATTTCTGAAACTAAAGAAATATTAAACGATTAACGAGAAAATAAAAATATAAAAAGTGGTCTTGAATGTAAATTAAAATTAAATAAAGCGATGAACGGAAGAAAATATTCAAATTTAACAAACAGTAGAGTGTCGGGAATCCCTTGCACATATCCGGTATTTTAATTATTTTTAATTCACTGATAACTCAATTGAGAATTTAAATTCCAAAAATCTCAATCGAAAGATATAAAATTATGAACCAAAATTAAACTGAAAGTAACCCTTTGAAAAATCATTCATCACTTTTAAATCACTTAAATTATTATTCACATTAAGAAAACCCAACGGCAACAATATACCCGACGACTAATACTGCAGCAAAGAATTGAATCAATATAAATAACTAATTATTCCAAAAATAATCAAAACATAATTTCATTCGATAGAAAAAGTATGACTGAATCTATAAACGGACTAAACCCTTTAATTATTTGGAGAATAAAATCCAACAATAAATTGCGAATGATCATCCAAGAATTTAATAAATAATAACCTCGTACAGGAATCAAAAATAAATTAAAATAACCATCTATGGTGCAAGTTTATCCCTAACCCTACTTGAAAATTTAGTTACCCATGCGCAGAACGGACAACATAAATTTCATGAAAAAATATTCTACCATGAATAGCTTGCAACTCTGTCTTTTTATTTCTTCTTCAATTGCGCAGTCATTGTTCCTTCTTCGTTCCCATTTTTTTTTTTTTTCAGCCGTCAGGAACTAATTATATATTTCAGCCTTTAGGGTTTTTTTTTTTATCCCAAGCTGCGCCACTGATGGGCCCCACAAGCTTTTCCCACGCACAGCCAATAGCCGTCATCTTTAAACTCCATTTTCTATTAAATAATGACTGAATCTTGACTCGGGCTCTTCACGGAAGTTGTAACCCCGGATGAATAGATAATTTTAACCTTAAAAATCACCTGATTTGGACTACAAAAGCTCAAGTTATAGCCCCTTGAAGTTGGTTGGTCGGACAGGAATTTAGAGCAACTTTCTAGGCCTGTCTTTGAGATAACATTTGGAGGCCCAAAAAGAACTCCGATTTTTGCAAACCAGACCTTTCTGAAAATCCCACAACGTCCTCTAAAACTTTCATGGAGACCTCTTTCTAATTCTGAAACTCTATCGCCATCCAAATCTCAATTGAAACTCAATGGTCGAATCTATCAAAAAGTCAATAATTGCACAATATACTCCATAGCTCTTCTTTGACCTTCAATGCTTCCCTAATTCAATAAATATATTAATTAGCTCACTTAAACAGAGAATATATCATATAATTAAATATAAACGAACTAAAAATATTAAACATTATACTCTCCTAATAGGGTCTCATTCTAACATTTTAATCCAATAATAGGGTATTTAGAGTGCACTTTTGCGCACACATCCCAAAATTTGATTACGCCCAAAGAATAACGCGGTAGTTGTAGTGTAGCTTTGGGGTGTCGATTCTACAGGGAGACAAAATTAAAAGAATAATAAACAAAATTTCTGAAACTAAAGAAATATTAAACGATTAACGAGAAAATAAAAATATAGAAAGTGATTTTGAATGCAAATAAAAAATTAAATAAACTAATTAACGGACAAAATACTCAAATTTAACGAATAGTGGAGCTTCGGGAATCCTTTGCACATATATGGTATTTTAATTATTTTTAATTCCCTGATAACTTAATGTAGAATTTAAATTTCAAAAATCTCAACCAGAAGATATAAAATTATGAACCAAAATTAAACTGAAAGTAACCCTTTGAAAAATTATTTAACACTTTTAAATCACTCAAATTATTATTCACATTGAAAAACCCAACGACGACAGTATACCCAACGAGCAATATTGCAGCAAAGAATTGAATCAATATAAATAACTAATTATTCTAAAAGTAATCAAAACATTAATCCATTCAATAGAAAAAGCATGACTGAATATACAAACGGACTGAACCCTTTAATTATTCAGAGAAAAAGATCTAACAATAAATTATGAATGATCATCAAAGAATTTAACAAGTGAAAACCACGTACAGGAATCAAAAATAAATTAAAATAATCATCTATGGTCCAAGTTAATCCCTAACCCCACTTAAAAATTTAGTTACTCATGTACAAGATGGATAACATAAACCTCACAGAGAAATACTGAGTCATGAAGTAGCTGCGACTTCTTCTCTGCACCAGAACTGCTTCTCTGTAATTTTCAAAACTTTTGGGTTAAATCAGAATTTCTGATTTTCACTATTCTAAATCCGAATAGCCAAACAATGGCTAATCCTCAAAACTGGGATAAGATAACTATTCCCAAATCAATTCCCAATTAATTTCTTAAGCCTGTCGCCAAACACCCCCAATTCCCCTTTTATTCCTAACGTAAAACGATGCAGCTTTGGGTATCCATTACCTGTGAGTGGGTTGGATCTAACCCGACCTGGACTGGTCCAGACCCAAGACCTATAAACAGTTCTTCTTCCTCCCCGATTCTCCGGTAGGGTTTCGGTGGGTCTCCGGCGCCGGCGACCCTATTCCGATCGATTTTCTCCCATTTTTAATTGCAATTTCCTTCCATTTTTCATGAGGATTTCAAATCCACCTTTTGTTTTCCCTTTAAACTTCTCTAACCTCACGAATAGTGGGATTTTTAGTCCCGGCCAATTTTTCGGCCAAATATATATATATTTTTTTTTTTCAGTTTTACGCTTGTTCCTTTATTGTTTTTCTTCCCTTTTTATTCTATAATTAAGTTCTACACTACAGAGGACTAGTTCCTAATCATAAAAACAAAGTTTTATAGCCTAAAGTCTTAAACCCGATTATTTAAGTAAAACCTGTAACTAGAAATTTCTCTCTCAGTTCTACACCATTTTCACTGATTTTTCTTGCATTCTATTTCTGATTTCATGCTCTTTACAACCCTAAAATCTAAACTAAACGAATCATGCTAGGTTTGAAAAAAACAGAAACAAGTCACTCACCTAAAATTTCTGATTTTTCTTGTTGCAGCCTCTTTCCCCTTCTTCTTCTTCTTCTTGGTTCACTTGCTGAACTTCCTCCTACTCCTCTCAGCTTCTATTTCTTTTCTCCTTGCTTCTTCTGCCCTTCTCTCTAACCCGACGGACACACATGTATATACACACATCATAACTCTCTCTTTCTTTACTCTCTCTCTCTCTCTCTCTCTCTCTCTCTCTATGTAACAACCTGAAATTTTTTTTTTTTAAAATAAAATTCTCAAGTTGTTATCATTAATTTTTTTTTTATTTATTATTTATTATTATTATTATTATTATTATTATTATTATTATTATTATTATTGTCATGATGTGTGTGTATGTATATATAAATTAAATTGTTTGGTGTGTATATGTGTGTACATATGAGTGTGTATTTAAATGTGTATATATATATGTATAAAAGCTGATTGTGTGTGCCATGTGGGTGGGTGTGTGCAGTGAGTGAGTGGGTGATGGAGTGTAAAACACTCCAAGGAGCATGGGAGGTGAGGTGTGTGTAAGAGAGTTGTTGGAAGTGTGTGAGTGTGGTCTGCATGTATAGGTGTGTATAAGTGAGTGAAGAGAGTGGGGAAGAGCAGACTGGTCGTGGGATTTTAGAGAGAGAGAGAGAGAGAAGTGTAGAGAGAGAAAGTGAAAGGAAAGAGAGAGAGTGAGGTGTGTGCTCTGGTTTTTGAAAGAGAAGCAGAAAGAAGGAAGCTAAGGAGGCCAAAGGGGAGAACAGAGGCAAAGCAAGAGGAGAGGAGCACCATCACAGGGTTGGAAACCCATAACCGTGAGCTTTCTCTCTCTAGAAAATCTCTCAATTTTCCAACTTGTTTTGTAACATTTTGCTTAGATTTAATTGTTAGAACTTATAGAGCATAAAATATGGAGAATTTAGGGACAAGAATCAACCAAAATGGTTGAGAAATGAGGGAGAAAAATGGATGTGCAGGTCACGGCCATGGGGGGGGGGAAATCTGATTTTTCATTGTGATTAAGAGCTTCAAAATGATGTTAAAGAGTTCCAAAAGTGTTTTAGAATAGTTTGGGATTGAAAGGGGCATCAAAAACACCAAGAAAATCAAGTTTGAAAACTTGATTTTCCTGAAATTCCGGCGACGTCGCCGGAGAAGATGACCGGAGGTCGCCGGAACCCTACCGGAAAAACGGGGGACGAAGGGGGGCACTGTACGGGTCGGGTCGGGTCGGTTCGGGTCGGGTCGGGCTTGGGGCTGACCCGCCCCTGCCACGTGTCGCCCACTGGTTTTAAATTAAAAACCAAATTGGGGCGTTTGGTTACGGAGATAAGGAATTTAAAACTTTTAAATTAAAATAGGAACAGGGATATCCTATCCCTGTTCTGGATGAACCCTGTTTGGTTAACCTGATTTAGAATAACAAATTAAACTAGTTTTAATTTGGACCTTTTTGGAATTTGAACCTTTTGGAATTTGAACCTTTTGAATGTGAACCTCAACCTGAACTTTCAGAAATTACGAATTGACCCCCCCCAACTGTTAGAAATCACACTTTGACCCACCTGATTAAAATATTAATAAAATATTAATTAAATTAATTAATTAATTATTTAATTTAATTAATTTAATTAATTAAATATTCAAATATATTCCGGAGTCCAAATGGGACAAGTCATTAGTGTATTTTGACTATCTCGGCCATTCTGAGACCAATGGTGAGGTCCGTTTTACGAGACGGGGTCCCGAAAAATAAAAGACGCGTAGCAACGTGTAAAATTACCAAAATACCCCTAACTTGAAACACTGTCAGACGAATTCCGAATTAGGTAAACAAATAGTGGAATTTTATTATCTCGAACATTCCGGACTCAACCGTGGAGTCCGATTTGTGAAAAGAGATCACGAAATGTAAGGACCCGTGTAAAGTGCAAAATGACTGTTTTGCCCTTTTTGACCCAGATGCCCAAATTGAATTCTACGAAAGCCTAAACTTATTTTCTTCAACGTCCCGGATTCAACAGTAGAGTTTAATTTAGCAAAGTAGAAGCTTATAAGATAAAGACGTAAAATTTGATGAATAGCATAATTCAAGTGACGATTAAACTGAGTTTCATGTTATGAATTTTAGGGACACGGAAAGGCAAAGAGAAGGTGACCTGACCTTCAGTGTTCTTACGGTGGTTTCACTTGACTACGAGTATACCTTTCTGGTTTGAGATCGATTACCAGGTACGATATATTGTGCTAAGTAAGAAATAGAATTGAGATTAGGAATACTTGCTTTGCTGTGTAAATTGTTCACATGTTTGCCCGAGTGTTCACATGTTTACGTGCTATGTGCTATCTTGTTTAGTTGAATGATGATTATGAGTATATCACCTGTATTAACGTGGTGTGTGAATTATCTGCTTGAAGAACTGTCGATGTTATGACTTGTACACTTGAAAGCATATTTTATGTATGACTGAAATGTATCATTGGGATTGCATTATGACATGATGAGATTAGAGCATATTGGCATGGTGTGATTCCTTGGGCATGGCGTGGGTAAGCACTTGGTGCTTTGCATTATGAGGGTGCAGATCCTGTGGTGAAAAACCCAAAATCGGCCATTAGGTACTTGCGAGCCTGACGGATTCCGGACCGTGAAGCGAGACATAAGTGGCGGTACTCATGCCAGCGGAGAATGACCGTATCATGAGACATGGGTGGCATAGAGTTGCATGGGTGTGTCATGCATATTGCTCATATACTGTATACTGTCTATATACTGTCATCATGATATAGAATGCCATATAGAAATAACTGTACACTCGCACATGCCACGACCTTAGTTTTGTTTCTTGCATTAGCATTATATTGTACCAGCATGTTGAGCTGACCCCTTTAGTGGGGCAAACATTTCAGATGATGTTCCAGCTGTACGGGATATAGAGACGGTCTGATTGAGGGTTATATTGGGCCCTATGGGCGCTTTTGATATTTTGTAAGGGCATAAGCCCGAGACTGTATTCCATTTTGAATATTGTGAACCAATGGACCAGACTTCATGTATGTATTAGAACAGTGTACGGAATGTATGAGAATGTCATTGTTATCTTTCATTTCATTATTATTTTATTTCTTTTTGTCTCGTTACTCACGCCTCGGGTTCGCTGGAATTTGGGGCGTGACAACGTGGTATAAGAGCTTAGGTTCGAATACCTAGAGACCGTGGGGTGTTGTTTAACACCATGAGACCCTAGAGAAAAGAATGAGACTTAGTATGAACCTTTAGCAGCATGTGATAGGATCTTGTGTGCTATGTGGTTTTATATGTCCTGATGCATGACTTATTGTGACTACGTGTTGATTTATGCTATGTTGGAGGCATGACATGTATGATGTGTGAAAAACTTGTTAAGTATAAGTATCATAACATGCTATGTGTACTACCTGTAGAAGCATAGGCCATTGATAAGAACATGATTAGGATCACACTTGAATGCCCATATATTGAATATAAAAAAAAGTGATATTGAAATTTTTCTCTTGGACTTGTAGATATGCCTCCCAGACGAGCTCCTACGGGAGCTGGACCGCCCAGACGGGGTAGGGGTAGGCCCAGAGGTGCTACCCAGCCTAGAGGCGCCGCACAGCCTCGTCGTGGGAGACCTAGAGCTGCTGCCCCTATTCCCGATATAGTTGAGGAGGTCGTTGCCCCGGCTGACACACCAGAGCATAGTGCAGCTGAGGAGGACGTTGCTCCCGCCCCTGCCCCTATTCCTGCTCCCGCCCCAGCACAGGAGGTAGAGCAGATGATTGGCGCCAGAGATATGGCAGCTCTTTTGCAGGAGTGTCTCCGCACCGTGATGGAGGCGCGGACCACTGGCGGGGAGACCAGGGATACCTTCGTGATGAAGGTGTTCCAGAGGATGAGACCACCTACCTTTGCCGGGCAGCCAGACCCACTTATTGCAGAGGAGTGGTTGAGACAGATTACCCGGATTTTGGATTCACAGGGGATCACTGAGCCCCATCTGAGGATCAGGTGCGCTACATTTCAGTTTACAGACCTGGCCAGTCAGTGGTGGGAGGTAGCTGCTGACAGACTGCACCGGTTTGGAGAGGGATGGGATGCATTTGTGGCCATGTTCAATGACCACTACTTCCCGATATCTGCCAGAGTGGGGTTTAGGGAGGAGTTTGAGGCACTTCTGCAGAGGGACATGACAGTGGCTCAGTATGAGTCACGGTTTACTGCTTTGGGGAGGTTCGCCCCACACATTATTGCACATGAGGATTTGAGGGTGTACAATTTCCTCAAGGGGTTGAAGACCTCTATCAGGGACAGACTGGATGGGCATATTATAGAGACATACGAGGAGGCAGTGATCAGGGCCTCCAAGGTGGAGAGAGAGCTGGCTGATCTTAGAGGGATCAGAGAGACTAGAGCACAGGGTAGGGCACCCACAGTACAGACTTCCGCACCTGCCCCGACATATAGACAGCCGAAGAGGTACCGAGCCAGTACTTCTTCCTCACAGCCACAGGTCGGACCCCTCCATTCTGTAGCTCCCCGTCCTGCCTTGCCATCTACTCCTAGGGGAGGAGGGTCACAGCGACCTAGCACATGTTATACCTGCGGGCAGCCTGGCCATAGGAGGGCCGACTGTCCCTTGAGGGGACCCAGCAGTGCACAGGGTGTCGGATCCAGTCAGGGGTCATTTCCACTACCTCTACCGGCACCGAGTCAGAGGGCCCCGCCGATTTGTTTCACTTGTCAGCAGCCTGGCCATGTTAGGGCCAACTGCCCTCAGGGGCAGACTTCGCAGAGTGCGCCGAGGTCACACTATTATCAGCATACACAGGTGCCTCTGCCACCGCCACAGTCAGTTCAGGGACTCCCAGCGCCCTATCATCAGCCTACACCCTCCGCACAGAGCGTCAGAGCTCCAGCACCTAGGGGAGGAGGTCAGCAGACACAGAGAGGGGGAGGTAGACAGGGCCAGACCATACAGGGCCGAGTCTACGCAGTAGCCACCCCGGAGACCTCTGCTGCCGGACCGTCAGTAGTCCGAGGTACATTTCTCATATCCAGTTCATGGGCCAGTGTATTGATAGATTCAGGAGCATCACATTCATTCATTTCTACTGCACTTGCCATGTCATTGGGTCTGGATATAGCTTGGTTGGACCCCCCGTTGCATGTTGGTACGCCAGTTGGGGGTGTTGTAGTACTGACGAGGATCTGTAGAGATTGCTCGATAGAGATAGCCGATCGTATTCTCCACTTTGATCTTATTGTACTTGATATGTCTGGGTTTGATGTGATTCTGGGGATGGATTGGTTGTTCACCTATCGGGCGAGTATAGACTGTTACAGGGGGAGGGTGACTGTATGCACTCCGGAGGGAGATTGCTTTTATTTCACAGGGGATCGGGGGGATTTCTTGATTCCACCAGTACGTGATTCTAGGAGCTGGGGAGGCCACAGTTATATGTTGGCTAGTCTGATTGCGGGTGATTTTGAGGCTACAGAGGTTGTGCTACCCCCAGTCGTGGATGAGTTCCCCGACGTCTTCCCGAGTGACTTGACTTGTCTACCCCCTAGACGAGAGATCGAGTTCACTATAGAGCTCATTCCTGGCACTACACCCATTTCCATACCACCTTACCGCATGGCTCCAGCTGAGTTGAGAGAGCTGAGGGAGCAGTTGACTGATCTACAGCGGAAGGGGTTTATCCGTCCTAGCACTTCTCCGTGGGGTGCCTCGGCACTGTTCGCGAAGAAGAAGGACGGGACACTACGACTATGTGTAGATTACAGGAGGCTGAACCGGGTTACTATCAAGAATAAGTACCCGTTGCCGAGGATCGACGATTTATTTGATCAGCTGAGAGGTTCGAGATGCTTCTCGAAGATTGATCTTAGATCGGGTTACCACCAGTTGAGGGTCAGGGAGGAGGACATAGCGAAGACAGCCTTCCGCACTCGCTATGGTCACTACGAGTTTGTGGTCATGCCCTTTGGAGTGACGAATGCCCCAGCGGCATTCATGGACTTGATGCACCGCATTTTCAGTCCTTACCTAGATCAGTTCGTCGTGGTATTTGTAGATGACATCTTAGTGTATTCACCTACCGAGGATGTGCATGCCTATCATTTGAGGACTGTACTGCAGATTTTGAGAGAGCATCGGCTATTTGCCAAGTTCTCGAAGTGTGAGTTCTGGCTTCGAGAGGTACAGTTCTTGGGACATGTAGTATCTAGTGGAGGGGTATCTGTGGATCCCTCCAAGATTGAGGCTGTCATGAGCTGGGAGAGACCGAGCAGTGTATTTGAGATTCGGAGTTTTCTGGGGTTGGCCGGATACTACCGACGATTTGTGGAGGGTTTCTCCCGTCTTGCCGCGCCGATGACTCGTCTGACGCGCAAGGGCATCAGATTCTTATGGACAGATGACTGTGAGCAGTCTTTTCAGGAGCTGAAGAGGAGGTTGACTTCAGCGCCTGTTTTGATCATACCTGAGAGGGGAGTGGGCTATGCAGTGTACTGTGATGCTTCCCGAGAGGGACTAGGTTGCGTATTGATGCAGGATGGCAGAGTGGTAGCCTACGGTTCTCGTCAGTTGAAGAACCATGAGCGGAACTACCCCACGCATGACTTGGAGTTAGCTGCCGTCATCTTTGCATTGAAGAGCTGGCGACACTACTTATACGGGGAGAGATTCGAGGTATTTTCTAACCACAAGAGCCTCAGGTATATCTTCACGCAGAAGGACCTGAACCTGAGGCAGAGGAGGTGGATGGAGTACATGGAGGATTATGATTTCGACCTTCAGTACCACCCAGGGAGGGCCAATGTGGTGGCTGATGCACTCAGCAGGAGGTCGAGGGGTACTATTGCCAGTATTGCCATCAGGGAGTGGGAGATGATGGGGGATATTGGCGAGTTTGATCTAGATATTGCTGAGTTTGAGGGACAGGCCACACTGTTCAGCTTATGTGCACAGCCCACCCTTTTGACTAGAGTGATAGAGGCGCAGCTAGTGGATGTTGAGGCAGATCAGATCAGAGTACAGATTGCTAGTCCCGAGGGACTTGTGGGATGGACGGTGCATTCTGACCTTAGTCTGAGGTATTTGGGTAGAGTTTTTGTCCCAGAGTCTCTCAGGGCTGAGGTCCTTAGAGATTTTCACCACTCACGTCTGGCAGTGCACCCAGGGGGCACTAAGATGTATCACGATCTGCGCCGTCAGTACTGGTGGGCGGGGATGAAGAGAGATGTGGCGCAGTTCGTGTCGAGATGTCTCACGTGCCAGCAGGTGAAGGCTGAGCACCAGAGACCTGGGGGATTGTTGCAGCCATTGCCGGTGGCCGAGTGGAAGTGGGAGCACGTTACCATGGATTTCGTGATGGGTCTTCCTAAGTCACCGAGGGGCCATGATGCAGTTTGGGTTATCGTGGACAGGCTGACGAAGTCTGCTCACTTCTTGCCTATCAGAGTGACTGATTCATCAGATACCCTCAGTAGGTTGTATATTCGAGAGATTGTACGACTACATGGGGTACCGGTATCCATTGTTTCAGATAGGGACCCACGTTTCACTGCCCGGTTTTGGCAGAGTCTCCAGACGGCCTTAGGGACACAGCTCCAATTTAGTACTGCCTTTCACCCCCAGACCGATGGCCAGTCAGAGCGTACCATTCAGATCCTCGAGGACATGCTTAGGGCTTGTGTCATGGATTTCAGGGGTAGCTGGGAGGATCACCTCGCCTTGGTCGAGTTTGCCTACAACAACAGCTATCAGTCCAGTATAGAGATGGCACCATTCGAGGCGTTGTATGGTAGGCCGTGCCGCTCCCCGGTATGTTGGACTGAGGTGGGAGAGACAGCTGCCTTGGGGCCCGATATAGTCCGTGAGACCACGGACAAGATACAGGTGATCAGGCAGCGTCTATTGACAGCTCAGAGCCGCCAGAGGAGCTATGCGGATAGGAGGCGTCGGCCCTTGGCATTTGAGGTGGGGGACCATGTGTTCCTCAAGGTGTCTCCCAGACGGGGCTTGAGGAGATTTGGACGTGGTGGGAAGCTGTCGCCACGATTTATTGGCCCCTTTGAGATTCTGGGGAGGGTGGGTGAGGTAGCTTATAAGCTAGCCTTACCACCACAGCTATCTGGGGTTCACGACGTTTTTCATGTATCGATGCTGAGGAAGTACCATCCCGACCCCTCACATGTACTTGATTGGGTAGATCTTCAGTTAGAGGGGGACGCTTCCTATGACCAGAGACCCGTAGAGATATTGGACTCGAGGGACCAGGTTTTACGAGGCAGGACCATCCCTTTGGTCAAGGTTCGTTGGAACCATCATGGGGTCGAGGAGGCTACTTGGGAGCGTGAGGCCGAGGTCCGTGCTAGATACCCCGAGTTATTTGATTAGTGATGTATTTTCTTTTGTTTTAGTTATTTAAATTTCGGGACGAAATTTCTGTAAGGAGGGAAGGATGTAACAACCTGAAAATTTTTTTTTTTAAAATAAAATTCTCAAGTTGTTATCATTAATTTTTTTTTTTTATTTATTATTTATTATTATTATTATTATTATTATTATTATTATTATTGTCATGATGTGTGTGTATGTATATATAAATTAAATTGTTTGGTGTGTATATGTGTGTACATATGAGTGTGTATTTAAATGTGTATATATATATGTATAAAAGCTGATTGTGTGTGCCATGTGGGTGGGTGTGTGCAGTGAGTGAGTGGGTGATGGAGTGTAAAACACTCCAAGGAGCATGGGAGGTGAGGTGTGTGTAAGAGAGTTGTTGGAAGTGTGTGAGTGTGGTCTGCATGTATAGGTGTGTATAAGTGAGTGAAGAGAGTGGGGAAGAGCAGACTGGTCGTGGGATTTTAGAGAGAGAGAGAGAGAGAAGTGTAGAGAGAGAAAGTGAAAGGAAAGAGAGAGAATGAGGTGTGTGCTCTGGTTTTTGAAAGAGAAGCAGAAAGAAGGAAGCTAAGGAGGCCAAAGGGGAGAACAGAGGCAAAGCAAGAGGAGAGGAGCACCATCACAGGGTTGGAAACCCATAACCGTGAGCTTTCTCTCTCTAGAAAATCTCTCAATTTTCCAACTTGTTTTGTAACATTTTGCTTAGATTTAATTGTTAGAACTTATAGAGCATAAAATATGGAGAATTTAGGGACAAGAATCAACCAAAATGGTTGAGAAATGAGGGAGAAAAATGGATGTGCAGGTCACGGCCATGGGGGGGGAAATCTGATTTTTCATTGTGATTAAGAGCTTCAAAATGATGTTAAAGAGTTCCAAAAGTGTTTTAGAATAGTTTGGGATTGAAAGGGGCATCAAAAACACCAAGAAAATCAAGTTTGAAAACTTGATTTTCCTGAAATTCCGGCGACGTCGCCGGAGAAGATGACCGGAGGTCGCCGGAACCCTACCGGAAAAACGGGGGACGAAGGGGGGCACTGTACGGGTCGGGTCGGGCTTGGGGCTGACCCGCCCCTGCCACGTGTCGCCCACTGGTTTTAAATTAAAAACCAAATTGGGGCGTTTGGTTACGGAGATAAGGAATTTAAAACTTTTAAATTAAAATAGGAACAGGGATATCCTATCCCTGTTCTGGATGAACCTTGTTTGGTTAACCTGATTTAGAATAACAAATTAAACTAGTTTTAATTTGGACCTTTTTGGAATTTGAACCTTTTGGAATTTGAACCTTTTGAATGTGAACCTCAACCTGAACTTTCAGAAATTACGAATTGACCCCCCCCAACTGTTAGAAATCACACTTTGACCCACCTGATTAAAATATTAATAAAATATTAATTAAATTAATTAATTAATTATTTAATTTAATTAATTTAATTAATTAAATATTCAAATATATTCCGGAGTCCAAATGGGACAAGTCATTAGTGTATTTTGACTATCTCGGCCATTCTGAGACCAATGGTGAGGTCCGTTTTACGAGACGGGGTCCCGAAAAATAAAAGACGCGTAGCAACGTGTAAAATTACCAAAATACCCCTAACTTGAAACACTGTCAGACGAATTCCGAATTAGGTAAACAAATAGTGGAATTTTATTATCTCGAACATTCCGGACTCAACCGTGGAGTCCGATTTGTGAAAAGAGATCACGAAATGTAAGGACCCGTGTAAAGTGCAAAATGACTGTTTTGCCCTTTTTGACCCAGATGCCCAAATTGAATTCTACGAAAGCCTAAACTTATTTTCTTCAACGTCCCGGATTCAACAGTAGAGTTTAATTTAGCAAAGTAGAAGCTTATAAGATAAAGACGTAAAATTTGATGAATAGCATAATTCAAGTGACGATTAAACTGAGTTTCATGTTATGAATTTTAGGGACACGGAAAGGCAAAGAGAAGGTGACCTGACCTTCAGTGTTCTTACGGTGGTTTCACTTGACTACGAGTATACCTTTCTGGTTTGAGATCGATTACCAGGTACGATATATTGTGCTAAGTAAGAAATAGAATTGAGATTAGGAATACTTGCTTTGCTGTGTAAATTGTTCACATGTTTGCCCGAGTGTTCACATGTTTACGTGCTATGTGCTATCTTGTTTAGTTGAATGATGATTATGAGTATATCACCTGTATTAACGTGGTGTGTGAATTATCTGCTTGAAGAACTGTCGATGTTATGACTTGTACACTTGAAAGCATATTTTATGTATGACTGAAATGTATCATTGGGATTGCATTATGACATGATGAGATTAGAGCATATTGGCATGGTGTGATTCCTTGGGCATGGCGTGGGTAAGCACTTGGTGCTTTGCATTATGAGGGTGCAGATCCTGTGGTGAAAAACCCAAAATCGGCCATTAGGTACTTGCGAGCCTGACGGATTCCGGACCGTGAAGCGAGACATAAGTGGCGGTACTCATGCCAGCGGAGAATGACCGTATCATGAGACATGGGTGGCATAGAGTTGCATGGGTGTGTCATGCATATTGCTCATATACTGTATACTGTCTATATACTGTCATCATGATATAGAATGCCATATAGAAATAACTGTACACTCGCACATGCCACGACCTTAGTTTTGTTTCTTGCATTAGCATTATATTGTACCAGCATGTTGAGCTGACCCCTTTAGTGGGGCAAACATTTCAGATGATGTTCCAGCTGTACGGGATATAGAGACGGTCTGATTGAGGGTTATATTGGGCCCTATGGGCGCTTTTGATATTTTGTAAGGGCATAAGCCCGAGACTGTATTCCATTTTGAATATTGTGAACCAACGGACCAGACTTCATGTATGTATTAGAACAGTGTACGGAATGTATGAGAATGTCATTGTTATCTTTCATTTCATTATTATTTTATTTCTTTTTGTCTCGTTACTCACGCCTCGGGTTCGCTGGAATTTGGGGCGTGACACTCTACATCAGACCTGCACTCACTCAACACCCACACCTCTTTCTGACTTTCTTACAACTTTCTTTCTTCTCCCTTTGATTGCATTAAATGCATTGCTTGCATTTTGGGTTTACATACATATATATATATGTATATTATATTTCACACACATATAAACCAATGCACACTGACTTACTCACACACACACAATACCCACTGACACATGCATACACACAGTCCATACACCACTTGCACGTTTTATTTCTTTTCTTTCTTTTCTTTCAATTTATTTTTCATAAACTATATATGAGAATACTTGTATATTATGCATTGTACTATATATATATATATATCTACACATATATAATGTCCATGTCATATCTACACATACATAATACACATGTCATACGTACACATATTTATTTAAATGAAAAATTTATTCCAAAAAAAAAAAAAATTAAGATCTCTACAAGAGACCTTCAAGAAGAAGTTTTTATGTAACCTCCTCCTAAGTATGTTCATCCTCCTCATAAGGTTTGTAAACTTCGTCAAGCTTTTTATGGACTTAAACAGGCTCCTTGTGCTTGGTTTGCCAAGTTCAGCTCTGTTATTGGTGATTTTGGATTCACTTCTAGTTCTCATAATTTTGTTCTCTTCATCTATAAGACTGATCATGGATTTATTCTCTTGCTTCTTTATGTTGATGACATGATTATCACTAGAGATGACATCACTGGTATTACTGATCTCAAAAAGTTGCTCAGTTAGCATTTTGAGATGAAGGATCTTGGCCCTTTTAATTATTTTCTCGGTCTTGAGACATCTTTAGACTCTAATGGTTATTATCTATCTCAAGCCAAGTATGCCTCAGATCTTCTTACTCGCGTAAGGCTCAGTGATAGCAAGACTGCTCTTACACCCCTTGAGCTTAATGTTTGACTCATTCCATTAGACGACATCCCGCTCACCGATACAACCTTGTATCGCCAACTGGTTGGGAGTCTTGTCTACCTTATTGTTACTCGACCTGGCATTACTCATGATGTTCATCTTGTGAGCCAGTTCTTGTCTTCATTCGCATTCTTTGCTACGTTAAGGGCACTTTGTTCCATAGTCTTCATTTTTTGGCTCATTCTTCTCTTGACTCACGTGCCTATTTTGATGCTGATTGGGCAGGTGACCCAATTGATCATCATTCCACCATATGTTTTTGCTTCATCCTTGGCGATTCTCTCATTTCTTGGCGCAGCAAAAAATAGACTGTCATTGCCCGATCTAGTAGTGAAGCAGAATATTGTAACCTCATCGATGCCACTTCAGAGCTCCTCTGTCTTCATTGATTACTTGAAGGCATGGGTTTAATCCATACCTCTATACCTCTCTTTACTGTGACAATCAGAATGCTATCCAGATTGCCCTCAATGACGTCTTTCATGAACATACCAAATATATTGAGATTGACTGTCATTTTGTTCACCAACACTTTTGTCCTGGTATTGTTCATCTCTAGTTTCCTCACCTAACTAGGTTGCTGATATTTTCACTAAAGCTCACCCTCTTGGACGTATTTACGATTTGGTTTCCAAACTCAAGCTGGTTTTAGTTTTCCCAACTTAAGTTTGAGGGGGGATGTTCGATATATGTATTATGCATGTTTACTACAATGTATAAGTAGGGTTAGGGAGTCTAGTATAATTCCAGCATATTTTGTTTTCCTTGTTGATTTCCTTCTTCATATATAGTTTCTTACCTTGTACATCATCCCAGTTCCTGTATATAAAGGAGTCTCTCCGACACACATCTCGATACATGTATAATTCATTTGTTTTTCTCATCTCTGTCAACATTCTAATACACAAAAAGTGTGTTTGCTAAAAAAAATAATTTTAAACAGTTTTTTTTTTTTTTTTTTGTTGCAAAATCACTTATGTTTCTCCATTCTATCAAAATTAATTAAAGTTTTTTTTTATCTATAGTAAACCAATTAAAATTTTTTTTTTATCTATTATTCCTTTACCGTTGCAAAATAAAAATTCATATCCCCAACTTAAGATAGACATGGTGAAATAGTGAATAGTTAGTTGTAATCAATAATGGTGCTAAAAGCTGATGCATCTTGACAGAGAGAGAGAGAGAGTCGTCATTTGGGCTCCTCACATTTTGGGCCATCCGAAGTTTTTACGTCTTGAGATTGCTAGAGCCCGTTTGGATGGGCGTCTTGGCCCGAAGATTCACGTGCGGACTAGATGGACGGAATTCTGGAGCATTTGGATCGGCGTGGGGCGTGCTCAAATCACGTGGGAAATAGGCCGAAAGCCCGTCTTGGCGACGCTGGGAATAGTAGCGTTGGAGCCTGGAGGGAACCCGCTACTTTCGGGGACAGGGACCCAACAATTTTTTGTCCTGAAATTGCACGCCTTCCCAGCCTTTTGGTTGAATGTGCCTGATGCCCCCTTTTGCCACTTTTCTTCCTATATTAACTTATATACTTAATAATATAATTGACAAACAAATTATTATTTTATTTATATTGTAGTATTAAATAATCTTATATATTGTAATATATTTAATCTTATATCTTATAATCGATATAACTTTATATAAACATATATTTAATATTATATTGTAATATATAATTTTATTTAACAATATAATAAAAAAGTAATTATTATTTTATATATATAATACACATATAAAGTATTTATAACAATATAATTTATAAATTAAAATTATTTATGGAAAAAATTATTTAAATTTTAGAATTATTTATTTAATAAATTTTATTAACTTAATTTTATAATATTATACCAAACAATCATCAATACTATTTAAGAAACTAAAGGCTAAAGAGGAAATTTACATACTAAAATCACTTCTAAATTTTTTTTTTTATCAAATAGTCAATAAGTTATTCTTCAAAAAGATGTCCAAGTCTTTATATCATTTGTTCTTTTGCTGTAATGCATCACGTTAATTTCAGAAATTCATTTATGGGGCTCCGTGCATGTTGGACCTCTCTGTGAAGCTTAAAAGTTACAATTAATTAGAAAAATAAAATATTCTTACTTGAATATTTTACTAAAAATCATCACTATCCTAATTTGACAATCATATATTAATTTAATATAATATCATGATGTAATACAAAATTAATATATAACATTATTAATTCATCTCTGTAAAATTTTTTACAATATTTTTTTTTTTGAGCATAGCATCCCTTTAATTAAAAATGAATTGCCAGCATTACTTTACCACACCAAAACAACAAAAGACATATGGACCAGAGAATGCTTTCTCTTTTAGACTTGGGCAAAAGATATTCTTCACTAAAAAAAGGCACCATTATATGAAAATGTTAGAAATAGACCCACTGAGATTTGTCATCAGTCAATCTTTAGTAAAGTTATGGAAATATCCTTCAATCAAGGAAGAAGAACCTATAATTTTTCTTTTTTTGGGTAAGTGATTTAGGTTTTGTTTGTTAAAAGATATTCAATTTTAATGGCAGTTTTAAAGGAAGGGGTGAACACCGACCAGCAAAAGCTTCTTTTAATCCTGGGCCAACTCATTTAAAGGATATGTTAGAAATCAATTCGTTACGATCTTGATGGTATTGGTCATCCGTCAACCTTTAATGAAGTCATGGAAGGGTCCATCTGGTATGGCCGTGGGCAGTTTGATTTTTAATATCGCGTTTAATGGATTCAATATTGGAAATGAGAGATGTCTCTTGAGTATTCTTTGTTTGTTATAAAAAATTTCAAATCATACTATGTTTCTAATTAATTATTTTTTTTCTTAATTGCTATTAATAAAAATCGAACCCTTTACACCACTCAACTTTTAGATTTTATGTCAATACTTGAATACTATGTTATAATGACTTTGGCGTGTTCTCTTTTACTTTTGAGCTTTTAACATACAAATTGTTGAATCTTAATATTTTATAATCTTTTTAATTAGAGATCATTGACCACGTGACTACAAAAGGTAAATTCCGAATATACTGCTTCATTCTCAGAAATCACATATTACTTAAATTGGTACTTGAACATTTTGTTTAGGCAACTCTTGAAACCTTTCCATTAGAGGTAACCTAGGATTAAATCTTGACAGTGTTGGTCTCATTGATTCTGTCATTCTTCATTTCCTTGGGGGATATTATCTAGAAAGTTGGTAACTAGAAGCTAATACATGATTACATTAGCAAAACTGTGACAATGTATAAAAGTTTATTTCAGCAAGGTCAAAACAGGTTCTGTAAAAATATTAATTAACTTATTTTAAATATTCTAATATTTGGTAATACCTTAGTAGTTTGAAGATCTATACATGTATTTCAGTATTTGTTCATAAAATATGCTTAAAACATTAATTAAACCATAATATAAGGGGGCTGTTTGGGAAGTCCAAGAACCACACTACGGATATATATTGTCCAAATGTGTTCGACCCTAGTAGTATGTTTAGTAAAAAAATTGGTTCTCAATAAATCTAATTTGATCCCAAAATTAGATTGTGTATTTCAACGGGGGTGTTTTTCACTTGAACCAAATTTCTCCTCATGCTCTGCACCTCTCTCTTGATTAAAAATCCATTCTCTTTCTTTCATGATCTCCTTCACAATCATCCTCTCATTCTCCATCCTCATCACCACCTGGTTCCCGCTCCACGTCGATCTCCACCACCCCGCTTTGATTATCCATATTGATCATGCCCTTTGTATTGTGAAACCTTGTGCCCTTTGTATTGTGAAACCTTTGATTGGAGTTGTGGCACCATGTCTCACCAGTGGTGAGATGAAGAAGATGATCTTGAACCAAGGGAAGATGAAAAACCCTTCAACAAAGATGAAGAGGATGACAACAATAGATATTGTGGTCTCAGCCATAAGTGGTAGTGATGGGAGTTCATAGACAATGTTGTTGAGGATGAAGATTATGGGAGATTCAGATATAATCCATGGTGAACTTGTTCACCATTGATACAGAGAGATAGAGAGATAGAGAGAGTTAGAGAGAAAGAACAGAGTAGAGATTTTTAGAGAGGGAAAAATCTGCTTCAATCTTTTATTGCTTTACTTTTCCACACGTTCAATTTACACCATCACACTATATATATACACATCAGTAACAAACTCTGATTTGTTAAATTCTGTTACAGGTTGTTGCAGCCAACTGGATTCAGTTGGAGTTGGTTTGGTTGTTTTGGTTTGTTTCTGTTTAAGAGCAGGATTGGTTAACATCCCCCTGCAAACTGATGGCAGGGGTGAAGGCCAGCAGTTTGGACCTTAGAGTGAGGAACCTGTTGGAGGGAAGACCTTTGGTGAAGATGTCAGCTAGTTGATCTTCAGAGGGCACAAAGTGCAGAGTGATGGCCTTTCTTGTAACTTGATCTCTGACATAATGAAAATATATTTCTATGTATTTAGTTCTGCCGTGGAATACTGGATTGGAGGCCAATGCCATGGCTGAGATATTATCACAGTAGAGAATTGGGGGTTGTTTGAGATACAAGTGGAGGTCTTGGAAAAGCATTTTAACCCATGATAATTCAGTTGTTGTGATTGCCATGGCCTTATACTCAGCTTCTGTGGAGGACTTGGTGACAGTGGTCTGTTTCTTGGCACTCCAGTGAATTGGACTAGAACCAAGGTAGAGGAGGAGGCCAATGGTTGATTTCCTACCAAGTGGATCACCTGCCCAGTCTGCATCTGAGTAGGCCTTAAGAGTTAAAACTGTGGGATGGTAATGGAGGCCAACAGTGGGACTGCCCTTGAGATACCTCAGAATCCTTTTGATAGTTGAGAAATGGATATCTGTTGGATTGTGCATATGTTGACAGACTGTGTTAACAGCAAAAGAAATATCTGGTCTAGTGAAGGTTAGATATTGTAGGGCCCCCACTAAGGATCTGAAAAGGAGTGGGGTCTAAGAGTGGTTGGCCAGATGTTTTACTCAGGTGAAAGGTAGAGGGACATGGAGTTTTGCAGGCTTTGCAGTCAAGCATTTGAGCTTTTAGAAGAAGATCTTTGAGGTACTTTTGTTGAGAAACAAATTGGCCTTGGGGAGTATGGGAGATTTTCAGGCCTAGGAAATAATGTAGAGGCCCCAAGTCTTTCATATCAAATGCCTGGCTTAGTTGATGAATTAGAGTTTGGACATAGGAGGGATCATTTCCTGTTACTATAATATCATCAACATATAAAAGGAGGATTATAGTAGAGGAGCCTTGGTGTCTCAGAAAGAGAGAGGTATCAGTTATAGATTGGGTGAAGTTTAGGGTCAATAGGTGAGAGGTGAAACTCTCAAACCAATCCCTTAGGGCTTGCTTGAGACCATATATGGATTTATTGAGTTTATAGACATAGTAGGGGTAATTGGGGTCTATGAATCCCTGAGGTTGGCACATGTAAACTTCCTCTTTGAGGTGGTCATGGAGAAATGCATTTTTGACATCTAATTGCCTTAGAGGCCAGTTGAAGTGAGCTGTCAAAGCAAGTACAGTCCTCACAGTAGTGTGTTTTACCACAGGGCTAAAGGTTTCATCATAATCAAGACCTGCCTCCTAATGGTAGCCCTTGGCCACAAGTCTGGCTTTGTGTCTAGATATGCCGCCATTTGAATTTTTTTTAAGTTTGTACACCCACTTACATCCCACCACATTTTTGTTTGGTGGAAGAGGTACTAGTGTCCAAGTGTGCTGTTGATGAAGAGCAGTGAACTCTTCAGCCATGGCTTTCCTCCAAGTTGAAAGTTTATTAGCTACAGTATAGGACTGAGGCTCAGAATAAGAGTTTAAGGTGTTAGGAGAGGTGACTGCTGTGAAAGTCTTCTTCTTAAAGATGCCCAATTTAGATCTTGTCACCATTGGGTGTTGATTGATGGTAGTGGCAAGGTCTGAACTAGTGGTTGAGAGCTGAGAGGTTGGAGGATTGGGGGAATGCAGGGGAGGTGTGGGTATTGGGGCAGATGGCAAAGTGTCTGCAGGTGGAGTGCAATTGGGTTGTTGTGAGGGATGAGGGAATGTTTGTGATAGTATGAGAGGCAAGGTTGTAGAGGTAGGGGGCTGAGGAACAAATGGTTGTGGGGATGAATTTTGATCAGTAGAGGGAGCTTGGGAAGGAATGGAGCCTAGAAGTGAAGTTGAGGGTAGAAGCCAGGTTTGTAGATTATAGGTTGAGTTAGGGAGAGAATTAAGAGGCTGGAATGGATAGGTAGTTTCATCAAAGAGGACATGTCTGGTGACATATATCTTGTTGGTGGAGTGGTCAAGGCAATAGAAGCCTTTGTAGTTAAGGGCATAGCCTAGGAAAGTACATTGTGTGGTTTTGGGTTGCATTTTGTTTTGGGAATATGGTTTGAGGAGGGGGTAACAGGCACAACCAAAGGTTTTAAGGACTGTGTAATCAAGAGGAGAGTGAAACAACTTCTCATAGGGAGAAAGATGGGATAGAACTCTTATAGGCATTCTATTGATAAGATAGGTTGTTGTTGAGAATGCCAATGTCTAATACTTGAGTGGTAGAGAGGCTCTGGACATTAGAGTAAGACCAGTTTCTACAATATGCTGGTGCTTCCTCTCAGCAATACCATTTTGCTGAGGGGTGTGAGGACAGGACCTCTCATGGTGGATGCCAGACCGAGTGAACAACTGTGTGAGTTCTGTTTTATTGTATTCCCCTCCCCCATCAGATCTGAATGTCTTTATACTACTATAAAATAAGTTTTCTACATAGGCCTTAAACTTGCATAAGGTAATGAACAAATCAGATTTATGTTTCAATGGATAAAACTATGTAAATCTACTGAAATCATCAACAAATGACACATAGTATGTAAAGCTGTCAAAGGAAGTGTGTGGGGCTGGTCCCCACAGGTCACTGTGAACTAGTTGTAGTGGAGCAGTAGAGACTATAGTGGAGCGAGGAAAAGGTAGTCTGGTCATCTTGCCAATGAGGCAGTGTTGGTAGAGTAGAGCAGAGTTTCTTGGAGCAGTGATTGATGCAGATGAGAGGATTGACTGTAATGTAGCTGTGGAGGGGTGGCCTAATCTGTCATGCCATAGCATAGTTGAGACCTGTTTGCCTAAGTATGCAGTATGAAGATTGTCTGAAGACTTATTCCTTTGTAGTGGACTGTGATTGGCACAGTGTTTATTGTAGGGCTGAAAATAAGGTTTTGTTTGTGGTGAGGGAGCTAGATGTTTGGTGATGGAGCTGGTTGGCAATGGATATAAGCCATGATTAGAGGGGCCCTAGAAGAGAAGCTGCTTGGTGGCTTTGTCCTGTATTTGAAACATATCAGAATCAAATATAAATCTACAGTAATTGTCTTTGCAAAACAGATGAACTGACAGTAGATTAGTGGCCATAGAAGGGACACAGAGAACATTATTCAATTTGAAAGTGTGATCATTGGCTTGAATAGAGGACTGACTAGAGTGTGATATGTCAAGGGCTTGACCATTGGCTACTGTGATATTGTCATCTCCTTAATACTCAATTGGAGAGTGGAGATTGGCTAGATCAGCAATAATGTGATTGGTAGCTCCTGTATCTGTGTACCAGTAGTTTGGATTGGTGAGGGAACTATCATAACCAGTGTTGTAGGCTGTAGACATGGCAGTAAGTTGGGGAGATGGATGTTTCCCTTGGTATGAAAAATCTAATCTGTGGTAGCAATCCAGTGCACTGTGGCCATTTTTGTTGCAGATTTGACAAACAACAGGTTGTGAATTGTTGGATCTTTGATTGGATCGTTGTGGCTGTTTTGGGGGAAACAAAGGATTGGATTGGCCAAAATTTGGTGAGTGAAAACTGCCAAAGGAGTTCATTCTTCCTTCTCTGTTGTTGAGCCTACCTCTCCCTCTACCTCTGCGAGAGGAATTGAATGGAGAATATCCTCTGTTAGATGAGAAGTTTGGTCTGTAGTTGGAGGCCATCATGGCTCCAGGGAAAGGAGAGGTGTGGTTCTGTTTATGGACAGATTCAATGGTTTGCTCCTCAATTTTCAACATAGCATAAACTTCTTCAAGTGTAATATTCTCAGATCTTATTCTTATTGAGGTCTTAAAGGCATTGTACTCTTGAGGCAATCCATTCAAGACATAGATCAAGATGTTTTCATCCTCTATCAAGACAGATACAGAAGCTAGGCTATCTCTAGCTTGTTTTATTTTCTGAATGTACAGGTCTATAGAATCCTTACCTTTGGAGATGTTGTGTAAGGCAGCTTTTAGTTGAAGGATATTAGATCTGGTTGATGCAGAGAATCTCCTCTCCAAGGCTAGCCAAGCTTCTCTAGATGTTGAATATCCTATGACATGAGAGAGTGCAGTTTGAGATAGGGTGGCATTGAGTAGAGTCATGAGAGCTTGGTCTTGAGTATTCCAGATCTAATAGTCTGGATTGATCTGAGTAGTTCCAGCGCCTCTTTCATCTTGAACGAATTTGCTTGGACATGGATGTGTGCCATTAATGTAGCCGATGAGAGAATGTGCTCTTACGATGGATGAGATCTGAAATTTTCAAGCAACATAATTGCTGGAATCCAACCTTGTAGTGATTAGATTACAGATATTAGAGAGGAGGAAGATTGGTGATTGAGAAGGATTGGGAGTTGCAGAGGTTGAGGTTGCTGGATTTGTGTTCGAATTTGAAGTGGTAGTTGCCATAAGAAACCAATTTTACAGATCTTTTCTTGAGACGTAGTTCTTGTGAGATGGCTCTGATACCATGAAGATTATGGGAGATTCAGATATAATCCATGGTGCACTTGTTCACCATTGATACAGAGAGATAGAGAGATAGAGAGAGTCAGAGAGAAAGAACAGAGTAGAGATTTTTAGAGAGGGAAAAATCTGCTTCAATCTTTTATTGCTTTACTTTTCCACACGTTCAATTTACACCATCACACTATATATATAAACATCAGTAACAAACTCTGATTTGTTAAATTCTGTTACAAGTTGTTGCAGCCAGCTGGATTCAGTTGGAGTTGGTTTGCCTGTTTTGGTTTGTTTCTGTTTGAGAGCAGGATTGGTTAACAGATGAGGACAACGAAAAGGAAAATTTGGATGGTGGTTACAGTGCTAAGAGGCGATCAAGGTCTCAATTCTAAATTATATGGAGCCATAGAAAATGTAGGGAAAGAAAGAGATTAATAATTGTTGATTGAATTTGTAGAAAAAAAAAATAGGTTAATTAAACTTTTTGGCTATGACAGTGTTGTAGATGTTTAGCATGATTGGAAACTTGAAAGAAACCCCCTACAGAACCAAACTAAAGGTAGTATAGATGAGGCGATTCAGGATTGTAGTTAATTAATCAAATTAGTTTTTATTAACTATCTTATAGAGTAACGTAATTAGTCCCAAATTTATTCTTTTAATTAAATTAATTAATTAGGAGAAAATCGTTGAACTAAACAATAAAGTGATTTTTCTAGATATAAATTTAATACCAGATTCCAAGTACAATATGACCAAGTCCTAAATAGATATATACCAACACAATAAATAACAACACAACATAGTCTCCATTCAGACGGGACACTCCAATCGAATGAAAGCTTAGCATCCGTTCTGAGGGGTACACTACTTTGTTTTTGAATAGTAAAAAACTAGCTTAAAAATTAAGTGTCAAAAAATACTTTTTAAGACATATTTTAGTCACTTTTTGAGCCTATATTCAAAACTAAAAAGTGTGTAACCTATGTTCAATTAATACCAAAATCTTAAGGTAAATGAAAATATAGAAAATCTACACAAATATCCTAACCATGATCTAATATGAATGCATGATATCTAAGTGTGTTTTACCTTCCATGTATTAGATTTGAAGTATCAAATTGATCTTCAAGGTTCATCTTCAGATGAAAGAGTTGTAATTTGAGTTTGGCGTGATCAAGCCTTCATGTAGTGATTGACCAATGTTGTAAGTTACATCAAGATGTAATCTAACTTAATAATTACACACTCAATATAGAATTTTGGAATAAATTAACGACACATGCAATTTAAGAGGAAAAGTTCACAATCATTGTAACTTCAAATTTCTAACAATCTCCCCATTTGACAATTTAATGACAAAGCATAAAAATAAATTTTTACTATATTGATCTTTTATATTTCGTCAAAACCAAAAATCAACTTGGATAGTAATTCAGCAAGACTTAATATCTGTAAGTGATAAATATACCTTTTATTCGCAAGTGATAAAGATATTTAAGAGACAATATGGCCATTTAAAAAATATTACTCCCCCTCCAAGAAAGCATATTTGAAAAATTATTCGTATCTCTCACTTTTTATCATAAAATAAGAAAGAAAAACAAATTAAGAGAGATAACTAGATAAATCATACTAGGATATAGTTAATACTATATCATAGTAAAGCATGTAATCATATATGCTAAGCAAATCATCATAAAGGACACTCAAATTTAGTAAACTAATATATATAATAGAAGAACAAACTGTACCAACACATGTCCAAAATATTATAAGAATTTAGATATATCAATGATAAACCAATAAGAACTAGTATCTAATCCAAAGACCTAGAACAACTACTGAGATCCATCTTGAGTGTCATTAGTAGTATCCATACTTATCATCCTCATCCTCAACTGATCTATGAACTAGCGTTCTAGTATCTGCCTTTTCAAAAGGGTCATAGAAGGAGCTGGCTAGATCACATTAAGCTAGTTTATGCAGAGCATCAGTTTGCTCTTAGATGTCATGGAAGTAAAATATTTCTCCACATACTATCGAAGTGATGTCATCTCAACCATTAGTGCAGTAGAACCTGTCTAATGACAAATTGGTATAGTTGAAGTAGATAAACCTGCCTGGGAGGTTGAAACTGCTGGAGTTGGCTATGGACGTGGCTTACATATCCATGCCGAGCTCCGTGTCCACATAGTCTCAGAAATATGGGCCATCTGGATAAACTCGCTCCTTCCAAGCTCTATACCGTACTGGTCTCCGATGATCCTGGTGAAGAGAATGGAAAAACCTAAACTGACTAGGCAAAGAATATGTACAATGTCGAACATAAGTCTACAGATGAAGGAAGGCAGGTCTATAACTATGTCAGTACCAACAACTGAGCCATATTAGGTGTAAGTTAGAAGTGTGACTCTTAGTAAATATAGAAGCTGACACGAAAGCGTACAAATATGTAAGCTAATGCGGCCAATCTCGTAGCATAAGATGAGAAAGAGTAAGTCCCTATAAGGAACTCGATCACCTCATCACTACAAGAGATGGAGCTTTTACAGACGTAAAATTAAGGGTTAGAGATAAAGTGCCATAACTTATTAGCATTTCCAATGAAAAAAGGTAAACCTTGGGATTAATTAAATACTACAACAAAGTATATACTGATGACAAAATTCGTCGGTTCTAATCCACTTATTTCTAACGTTGACTTTACTCATCAATAACTATTAATACTACTGATGAGAAATATAGTTGGTATATGTTATCTAAAATTGAGACTACACTTCATCGGTCCTAAACTATTTATGGTCTATAAATACAGTCAAACCAGTACCCCCATTAAACTTTAGCGAAAGTTTTGAAACCTCTCTCTTTGGGCGTCGCATTTCTGTGTATGGAATAGTATAACTTAAAAATGATAGGGCAAGCCTTCGATAATAATGGTCCCCTTTACTTTCGGTTGGTGCCATATTTGGCACAATGTCCCAAAATTTTCTGGTTACCGCCATTATACTTCGCTTGATATCCCAAAAATCATATTATACCGAAATTGACAGTTAACTTTGTCGGTAATTATCTCGAAATCTCTATTTTGGCGATGTTGTTAGTTGTCAGTATAATGATTATATTAATATCGACGAGGAAAACTGTTAGAAATAGTTGTTTCATTTTCACACAACATCGTATAGGGGTGAAGATTTCCACCCACATCTGGTTGGCGCTATATTTGGCGCAATATCCCAAAAAACTCTAGTTACCGCCATTATACCTTGGCCCAAATCCTAGAAACAAGTTTTTGCAATCTTAGTATTGTCTCCCTCTCTACACGATTGAAGCGTTCTCTCTTTGGACGATCAGAGTGTTAGACTATCAAGGTACTCTTTCTTTTCCTTATTTATCAATCTCTTCTTTAAAGGTCCAATACGTATCTAGATGTTAAGAAAAAGACTCAGAGGGGGGTGAAATCAGTGCGATTCAGATTATCACTTCGTTTTTATGAGAATTATGTTCAGTGGGTGAAACCAAATGTGGTGACATGAAATAATAAACTATAACAATAAAAGCAAACCAATAGTAAAGAGATAAGAGATAGTGCACCAAATTTGTTGATGAGTAAAACGTCACAGATCAACTGAAGTAAGTTTTTATCATTTTTAGTTCTCTTTTTATTTTCTTAACTTCAAAAAGACTTGTCCAATAGATTATCTGAAGAAAAAAAACAAAGATTTAATATTCAATTAGTAATGTAATCAAAATAATTTGGTAAAAACTTTACTATTATAATTGAAATAAAAGTATGAATTTTACTCGAAACATAATTTTAAACGAAATACTTTTGTAATAAAAACCTTTAACTCAAGATTCACTTGAAAGCACAGTTAAATGGTGACTTATCCATTTTTACGCTTTTTTGTGTTTAAGTGATGCTAATATCATAAGCCAATACTGAGATAAGCCTAGGATCTTTCCATGATACCCATTTTTGGCCATTGTGTTTATACTTATTTTTTTTCTTCTCCTTAATTTATTATTCCCTTTATATTATGATAGCACATTTTTACTATAGTTTTAACATATTTGGGCTTCTTATTATATAAGATTTTGTAAATTTTTAGCCTTTTAATTTAACTAGTAGGGATGCACGTGCGTTGCACGTGAAAAGACTTACTAATAATTTAAATATTTTAATAATATTATTTAAAAAGAACTTTAAAGGTAAAAAAATTCATATTTGAAAACACCAATTACTAATTATAGAATATTTGTAAATAAAATATAAATTACTATCTATAGGGTTCTAAAAATATTAAAATGAAATATTTCACATTAATTTATGAAAATAACCGAGTTGACAATTTTGAAAGAAGAAATTTGTTTTATTTCAAAAAATAAAAGAGGTATTCTTAAAAGTGAGGGAAATGATTACACTTATGCATGCTATACCCCTTCCATTCATTTAAGAATAAGAGGGTAACTTAATCCACAATGAGAAGATTTGGTAGTTTGTAGAAATCACAGATTAAGCAATAAAAAATTACTATGATGACTTAATTATTATGAGGCTTATCGAATTTACTAAAAGAAATCTTTAAAATTTATGTTATAACATGAATTTATTTTTTTTTATTTATTATTATTATTTATTCTTTGTAAATATAATTTATTATTATTATTATTATTATTGTGGGTGTATATATATATATATATATGTATGTATATATATTATTTAAATTAAATTGTTGGTGTATATATGTGTGTACATATGAGTATGTGTAATTAAATGTGTAAATATATATGTGTATATATATATATATATATATGGGTATAGAACAGTGTGTGTGTGTGTAACCGGTTGTGTGTGTGTGTGTGAGTTTGAGTGTAATACACTCAAACAAGGTATGGGTTGGGGTTGTGTGTGTGAGTGGAATTCAGGGAGTGGGAGATGCAGAAATTGGCAGGGAGTGGTTGGTCTTGGGGAGAGAGAGAGAGAGAGAGATATAGAGAGGGAAAGTGAAGAGAAAAAGGAGGGTGTCTCGGGTGAGAAGAAAAGAAAGGGAAAGGAAAGAAAACTGAGAGCAAGGGGGAGGGTTCTGAAGAAGCAGAAGTGACTAAGAGGAACAGAAGGAGAAGGGAAGCAAACCAAAAGAAAAAAAATCCGAAATTTAAGGTAAGTGGGTTGCTTCTATTTCAATTTTTTTTAAAGCATTTTAATTGATTTAAATTGTAGAACCTTGTAGAGCATAATGTAAGGATTAAAACGCAATAAAAATGATAGAAAACGGTTGAAAAATGAGGGAGAAAAAGGGAGGTGCAGGTCACGGCCATGGGGGGAAAAATCTGGTTTTTCGTTGTGATTGGAAGCTTCAAAACGGTATTAAAAAGCTCCAAAAATGTTTTAGAATAAATTGGGATTGAAAGGGGCTTCGAAAACACCAAGAAAATCAAGTTTAAAAAGTTGATTTTTTGAAATTCCGGTCACCGGCGCCGGAGAAGGTGATCGGAGCTCCGCCGGAAAAACGGGGGAAGAAGGGGGTCTGTCCGGGTCGGGTCTCGGGTCGGGTCTGGACTCGGGTCGGGCCAAGGCCGACCCGCCCTTGCCACGTGTCGCACCGAGGTTTTAAATTAAAAACTTGAATTGGGACCGTTTGGCAATAGGATTAAGAAATTAAAATTGAAATTGGGTTGGGAATAGGGATATCCTATCCCAGTTTTAACCTTGTTCACTGTTTGGTTAACCTGATTTAGAATAACAAATTAAACTAGTTTTAATTTGGACCTTTTGGAATTTGAACTTTTTGGAATTTGAACCTTTTGAATTTGAACCTTAACCCTGAACTTTCGGAAATTACAAATTGACCCCCCAACTGTTAGAAATTTCACTTTGACCCACCTGATTAAATTATTAATAAAATATTAATTAAATTAATTATTTAATTAAATTAATTAAATATTCAAAAACATCCCGGAGTCCAAATGGGACAAGTCATTAGTGTATTTTGACTATCTCGACCATTCCGAGACCAATGGTGAGGTCCGTTTTACGAGACGGGGTCTCAAAAAATAAAAGACCCGTAGTAACCCTTAAAATTACCAAAATGCCTCTAACTTGAAACACTGTCAGACGAACTCCGAATTAGGTAAACAAATAGTGAAATTTTATTATCTCGAACATTCCAGACTCAACCGTGGAGTCCGATTTGTGAAAAGAGGTCACGAAATGTAAGGACACGTGTAAAGTGCAAAATGACTGTTTTGCCTTTTTCAACCCTGGTGTCCGAATTGAGTTCTACGAGAACCTAGACTTATTTTCTTAAACGTTCTAAAACCAATGGTAGCGTTTAATTTAGCAGAATAGAAACTTATGAATTAAAGACATAAAATTTGATGAATAGCATAGATTCAAGTAACAATAGACTGAGTTGTAATTTCTACTTTTAGGGACATTGACCGGACAGGAGAGGGCGATCTGATCTTCTACATTTTCATCCGTCGGTTCAGTTACATATAGCGCACGATCTTCTAGGGTTGATACCAACCCATCAGGTATGGTGTTTTGCTAGTGTTAGAAATGAAGTTAAGTTAGGAATATTTGTGAATGACTGGAATGCTGTATGTGTTTATCTGTAATGTGTTTACCTGTTTATTTGGAATTGGTTGTTCACATGCTTACATGTTACTTGTACCTTATGAATGTTTAGTGAATGATGAATGTGACTCACGACATGTGTATATGTTGATTTTACGAGATATGCTTGCATGTGGAATCAGCTGGTGATTTATGTATTATTGTCTCGAGCATGCTATATTGTGGAAACCATGTATCATTGAGATTGCATTGGCATATTGGCATATGATGAATCCTTTGAGAACATGGCGTGGGTAAGCACGTGGTGCTTTGCATTATGAGGGTGTAGATCCTGTGGTGAAAAACCCAAAATTGGCCATTGCATTGGTACTTCGAGCCATCGGGGAGTACCCGTAAATGAGACATGAGTGTGGCATAGAGTTGTGCATGGGTGTGTCATGCATACCATTCATATATATATTACTGCGATGCTTGAATGTCATTTAGAAATAAATGTACACTTTGCACATGCCACGCCTTAGCTTTATTTCTGGCATTAGCATTTCATCATACCAGCAGTTGTGCTGACCCATTCGTGGGCAACATTTTCAGATGAGGATACTCCAGCCACTAGAGACTCGGTGATGCCCTGATAGGGTGAAGCCTGTGATGTATTTGTGATTCGTGAAACTTGTATTTTGTTATGTAAGGGCTTAAGCCCGAATGACTGATGAACAATGTATTCGATGTTATTTTATGTATGGATGATGATGGACGCATATTTAGTGAATCTAATTACTTTTATCCTTTTATTTATTTTACTTTCTGTCTCGTTACTCGCGCCCCGGGTTCGTCGAAAATTCGGGGCGTGAGAACGTGGTATCAGAGCTTAGGTTCGAATACCTAGAGACTGTGGGGTGTTGTTTAACGCCATGAGACCCTAGGGAAGAGAATGAGACTTAGTGTGAACTGTTAGCAACATGTGATAGGATCTTCTGTGCTACGTGATTATGTGTCCTAATACATACCTTATTGTGATTACGTGAAGAAGTGATACTAAAATTTTCTTTTGGACTTGTAGATATGCCTCCTAGACGAGCTTCTACTAGAGGCAGACCACCCAGAGGGGGTAGGGGTAGGGGTGCGCCTCGAGGTGCCGCCCAGCCTCGTCGTGGCAGACCCAGAGCTGCTGCCCCTATTCTTGACGTGGTTGAGGAGGTAGTTGCCCCAGCTGACGTTCCTGAGCATAGTACAGCTGAGGAGGATGTTGCTCCAACCCCGGTGGAGGAGGTGGGGCAGACTATTGGCGCCAGGGATTTGGCGACCATTATACAGGAGTGCTTCCGTGCCATGCAGGAGGCCAGGACCACTGATGCTGAGGCCAGAGCTATTGAGGCCGAGGCCAGGGCTGCCGGTGCCGCGACCAGAGCGGCCGGTGGGGAGACGAGAGACACCTTCGTCATGAAGGCGTTTCAGCGTATGAGGCCACCGTCATTTGCAGGACAGCCTGATCCTTTGGTGGCCGAGGAGTAGCTGGATCAGATTGTGAGGATCCTGGACTCACTAGGGATTGTTGAGCCACACCTGAGGATCCGATGTGCCACCTTCCAGTTTACAGGACTAGCGAGCCAGTGGTGGAAGGTATCTGCCAGCAGGATTAGCAGGTTCGGAGAGGGGTGGGATGCATTTGTGGCCATGTTCAATGACCACTACTTTCCAGCGACTGCTAGGGTCGGGTTCAGGAGAGAGTTTGAGACCTTGCTACAGAGGGACATGACCGTGACACAGTATGAGTCCCAGTTTACGGCATTGGGCAGGTTTGCCCCGCACATTATCGGAGTGGAGGAGCTGAGAGTTTATCATTTTCTAGAGGGGCTGAAGACCTCTATCAGGGATAGACTGGCAGGTCACATCATTGACACTTATGAGGAGGCTGTGATCAGGGCCACGAGGGTAGAGAGGGAGTTAGCAGCTCTCAGAGGGATCAGGGAGTCCCGGACTCAGACCAGGCCAGCCACAGCACTAGCACTTACACCAGTTCAGTCTACTGTGACCGTCCTAGCTCATTCTGGTAGGAGACCGCCGAAGAGGTTCCGAGGCGGTACCTCTTCTCCATCTACATCCCAGAGACCTATGCAGCTTTTAGCACCCCAGCCCACTATGTCTATTACTCCTCGAGGGGGGGCACCACAACTGACCCTCACATGCTACCAGTGTGGACAGCCTGGCCACATGATGGCTGATTGCCCACAGAGAGATCCTAGTCAGGGATCAGGGACAGGACCGAGCCAGCTACCACTCCCATCCCAGTCTCAGAGTCAGGCTGGAGGGCCACACCAGTGTGCTATACTTGTCATCAGCCGGGCCATGTTAAGGCCCACTATCCTCAGGGGCAGACTTCTCAGAGCGCACCGAGGTCCCATTATTTCCAGCCCACCCAGGTACCTTTACCCCAGACACAGTCAAGCTATAGACCCCCAGCACCTTACTACCAGCCAGCATCTTCGGCATTGAGTGTTAGAGCTCCAGCCCCGAGAGGGGGAGGACAGCAGGGGCAGAGAGGGGGAAGCAGACAGGGTCAGACCGTACAGGGCAGGGTGTACGCAGTTGCTACCCCAGAGGCTTCTACTGCTGGGCCATCAGTAGTGCGAGGTACCTTTCTTATGTTCAGTTCATGGGCTAGCATGTTGATAGATTCTGGTGCATCGCATTCTTTCATATCCACTACATTTGCCATGACATTGGGGTTGACTATAGACCGGTTAGATCCACCGCTACGTGTTGATACTCCTGTTGGGGGTAGTGTGACATTGACCAGGATTTGTAGGGGTTGTTCACTTGAGATAGCTGACCATACTCTCTGCTTTGATTTTATTGTGCTTGATATGACTGGCTTCGATGTTATTCTGGGTATGGATTGGCTGTTTACTTTCCGGGCTAGTATCGATTGTTTCAGGGGGAGAGTTACAGTGTGCACCCCTGAGGGGGATTGTTTTTATTTCACGGGAGACCGTGGAGACTTCTTGGTACCACCCTTGTGCGACACTAGGAGTTGGGGAGCCTATGGCTATATATTGGCTAGTATGATTGCAGGGGATAGTGAGGTTACAGGGGTTGTGTTACCACCGGTAGTGGAGGAGTTTTCTGATGTTTTTCCTAACAGCTTGACTAGTTTACCCCCGAGGCGGGAGGTGGAGTTTACCATTGAGCTTATCCCTGGTACTGTACCCATATCTATCCCACCATACCGCATGGCTCCAGCAGAGTTGAGAGAGTTGAGAGAGCAGCTGACTGACCTTCAGGGTAAGGGGTTCATCCGTCCTAGTACTTCTCCTTGGGGTGCCTCAGCACTCTTTGCGAAGAAGAAGGACGGGACGTTGCAGTTATGTGTAGACTACCGGAGGCTGAACCGGGTGACTATTAAGAACAAGTACCCGTTACCCAGGATCGATGACTTGTTTGATCAGTTGAGAGGTTCGAGATGCTTCTCGAAGATTGATCTTCGATCTGGGTATCATCAGTTGAGAGTGCGAGAGGAGGACATAGTGAAGACAGCCTTCCGCACTCGCTATGGTCACTTTGAGTTCGTGGTGATGCCATTTGGTGTGACGAATGCCCCAGCGGCATTCATGGATTTGATGCACCGTGTTTTTGGCCAGTACATAGATCAGTTCGTGGTGGTGTTTGTGGACGATATTCTGATTTACTCACCTTCCGAGGATGAGCATGCTTTCCACTTACGTACTGTGTTACAGATCTTGAGAGAGCATAGGCTGTTTGCCAAGCTCTCTAAGTGCGAGTTCTGGCTCCAGGAGGTACAGTTCTTGGGCCACGTGGTATCTGGGAGTGGAGTATCTGTTGACCCTTCTAAGGTCGACTCAGTTATGAGCTGGGAGAGGCCGAGGAATGTATTTGAGATACGGAGTTTCTTGGGGTTAGCAGGGTATTACCACCGTTTTGTAGAGGGATTTTCTCGACTTGCCGCACCGATGACCCGACTGACGCGCAAGGGCGTCAGATTTCAGTGGACCGACGACTGTGAGCAGTCATTTCAGGAGCTGAAGAGGAGATTGACTTCAGCTCCCGTCCTGATTATCCCCGAGGGAGGCCTGGGTTATACAGTATACTGTGATGCTTCTCGGGATGGACTGGGATGTGTATTGATGCAGGAAGGCCGGGTAGTAGCTTATGGTTCTCGCCAGTTGAAGAGCCATGAGAAGAACTACCCCACCCACGATCTAGAGTTGGCTGCCGTCATTTTTGCTCTTAAGAGCTGGCGACACTATTTATATGGGGTGAGATTTGAGGTGTTCTCGGACCACAAGAGCCTTAGGTATATCTTTACACAGAAGGATCTGAACCTTCGACAGAGGAGATGGATGGAGTATCTAGAGGATTACGACTTTGACCTTCAGTATCATCTTGGGAAGGCCAACGTCGTAGCTGATGCACTCAGTCGCAGGCCGAGGAGCACCTTAGCCAGCCTAGCCATCAGAGAGCGGGAGATGATGGGAGCTATTGGGGAGTTTGACTTAGAGCTTACCGAGTTTGAGGGACACGCCACCCTATTTAGCTTGTGTGTGCAGCCTACCCTTCTGACCAGAGTTATAGAGGCACAGTTGCTGGATACTGAGGCCGAGCGGATTAGGGCACGGATTTCTAGCCCCGAGGGGTTTGAGGGATGGACAGTCCATTCTGACCTTGGTTTGAGATACAGGGGTAGGGTCTTCGTTTCCGAGTCCCTTAGGACTGATGTCGTTAGGGATTTCCACCATTCACGTTTGGCGGTGCACCCAGGGGGCACCAAGATGTATCATGATCTGCGCCGTCAGTATTGGTGGACTGGGATGAAGGCAGATGTGGCACAGTTTGTGGCTAGGTGTCTCACGTGCCAGCAGGTGAAGGCTGAGCACCAGAGGCCTGGAGGTTTGCTACAGCCACTACCGGTAGCCGAGTGGAAGTGGGAGCACGTTACCATGGATTTCGTGATGGGTCTTCCGAGGTCACCTAGGGGCCATGATGCGATTTGGGTTATTGTGGACAGACTGACGAAGTCCGCCCATTTCTTACCGATCAGAGTGACTGACCCATCAGACGTCCTCAGTAGGTTGTACATTCGAGAGATAGTACGACTATATGGGGTACCGGTATCCATAGTTTCTGACAGGGACCCACGTTTCACTGCACGGTTCTGGCAGAGTTTCCAGACAGCCTTAGGGACCCAGCTGCAGTTCAGTACTGCCTTCCACCCACAGACAGATGGGCAGTCAGAGCGCACTATTCAGATCTTGGAGGATATGCTCAGGGCCTGCGTCATGGACTTTAGGGGTAGCTGGGAAGACCACCTTGCCTTAGTTGAGTTTGCCTACAACAACAGCTACCAGTCCAGCATTGAGATGGCACCATTTGAGGCATTATATGGTAGGCCGTGCCGTTCCCCGGTATGTTGGACCGAGGTGGGAGAGACAGCTGCCTTAGGACCTGATATTGTTCGTGAGACCACGGACAAGATACAGGTGATCAGACAGCGGTTGTTGACAGCTCAGAGCCGCCAGAGGAGTTATGCAGATAGGAGGCGGCGGCCCTTGGCATTTAAGGTGGGGGACCATGTGTTCCTCAAGGTGTCTCCCAGACGAGGTTTGAGGAGATTTGGACACTGTGGGAAGCTATCACCACGATTTATAGGTCCCTTTGAGATTCTTGGGAGAGTTGGTGAGGTGGCTTATAAGCTAGCCTTACCACCACAGCTATCTGGAGTTCATGACGTCTTCCATGTGTCTATGCTGAGGAAGTACCATCCCGACCCCTCACATGTACTTGACTGGGTAGACCTTCAGTTGGAGGGGGACGCTTCCTATGACCAGAGACCCGTAGAGATATTGGACTCGAGGGACCAGGTTTTGCGAGGCAGGACCATCCCTTTGGTCAAGGTTCGTTGGAACCACCATGGGGTTGAGGAGGCTACGTGGGAGCGTGAGGCCGAGGTTCGAGTTAGGTACCCTGAGTTGTTTGATCAGTGATGTATTTTCTTTTGGTTCTATGTTATTTTAAATTTCGGGACGAAATTTTTGTAAGAAGGGAAGGATGTTATAACATGAAATTTTTTATTTATTTATTATTATTATTTATTCTTTGTAAATATAATTTATTATTATTATTATTATTATTGTGGGTGTATATATATATATATATGTATGTATATATATTATTTAAATTAAATTGTTGGTGTATATATGTGTGTACATATGAGTATGTGTAATTAAATGTGTAAATATATATGTGTATATATATATATATATATATATATGGGTATAGAACAGTGTGTGTGTGTAACCGGTTGTGTGTGTGTGAGTTTGAGTGTAATACACTCAAACAAGGTATGGGTTGGGGTTGTGTGTGTGAGTGGAATTCAGGGAGTGGGAGATGCAGAAATTGGCAGGGAGTGGTTGGTCTTGGGGAGAGAGAGAGAGAGAGAGAGAGAGAGAGAGAGAGAGATATAGAGAGGGAAAGTGAAGAGAAAAAGGAGGGTGTCTCGGGTGAGAAGAAAAGAAAGGGAAAGGAAAGAAAACTGAGAGCAAGGGGGAGGGTTCTGAAGAAGCAGAAGTGACCAAGAGGAACAGAAGGAGAAGGGAAGCAAACCAAAAGGAAAAAAATCTGAAATTTAAGGTAAGTGGGTTGCTTCTATTTCAATTTTTTTTTAAAGCATTTTAATTGATTTAAATTGTAGAACCTTGTAGAGCATAATGTAAGGATTAAAACGCAACAAAAATGATAGAAAACGGTTGAAAAATGAGGGAGAAAAAGGGAGGTGCAGGTCACGGCCATGGGGGGGAAAATCTGGTTTTTCGTTGTGATTGGAAGCTTCAAAACGGTATTAAAAAGCTCCAAAAATGTTTTAGAATAAATTGGGATTGAAAGCGGCTTCGAAAACACCAAGAAAATCAAGTTTAAAAAGTTGATTTTCTGAAATTCCGGTCACCGGCGTCGGAGAAGGTGACCGGAGCTCCGCCGAAAAAACGGGGGAAGAAGGGGGTCTGTCCGGGTCGGGTCTCGGGTCGGGTCTGGACTCGGGTCGGGCCAAGGCCGACCCGCCCTTGCCACGTGTCGCACCGAGGTTTTAAATTAAAAACTTGAATTGGGACCGTTTGGCAATAGGATTAAGAAATTAAAATTGAAATTGGATTGGGAATAGGGATATCCTATCCCAGTTTTAACCTTGTTCACTGTTTGGTTAACCTGATTTAGAATAACAAATTAAACTAGTTTTAATTTGGACCTTTTGGAATTTGAACCTTTTGGAATTTGAACCTTTTGAATTTGAACCTTAACCCTGAACTTTCGAAAATTACAAATTGACCCCCCAACTGTTAGAAATTTCACTTTGACCCACTGATTAAATTATTAATAAAATATTAATTAAATTAATTAATTAATTATTTAATTAAATTAATTTAATTAATTAAATATTCAAAAACATCCCGGAGTCCAAATGGGACAAGTCATTAGTGTATTTTGACTATCTCGACCATTCCGAGACCAATGGTGAGGTCCGTTTTACGAGACAGGGTCCCAAAAAATAAAAGACCCGTAGTAACCCTTAAAATTACCAAAATGCCCCTAACTTGAAACACTGTCAGACGAACTCCGAATTAGGTAAACAAATAGTGAAATTTTATTATCTCAAACATTCTGGACTCAACCGTGGAGTCCGATTTGTGAAAAGAGGTCACGAAATGTAAGGACACGTGTAAAGTGCAAAATGACTGTTTTGCCCTTTTTAACCCTGGTGTCCGAATTGAGTTCTACGAGAACCTAGACTTATTTTCTTAAACGTTCTAAAACCAATGGTAGAGTTTAATTTAGCAGAATAGAAACTTATGAATTAAAGACATAAAATTTGATGAATAGCATAGATTCAAGTAACAATAGACTGAGTTGTAATTTCTACTTTTAGGGACATTGACAGGACAGGAGAGGGCGATCTGATCTTCTACATTTTCATCCGTCGGTTCAGTTACATATAGCGCACGATCTTCTAGGGTTGATACCAACCCATCAGGTATGGTGTTTTGCTAGTGTTAGAAATGAAGTTAAGTTAGGAATATTTGTGAATGACTGGAATGCTGTATGTGTTTATCTGTAATGTGTTTACCTGTTTATTTGAAATTGGTTGTTCACATGCTTACATGTTACTTGTACCTTATGAATGTTTAGTGAATGATGAATGTGACTCACGACATGTGTATATGTTGATTTTACGAGATATGTTTGCATGTGGAATCAGCTGGTGATTTATGTATTATTGTCTCGAGCATGCTATATTGTGGAAACCATGTATCATTGAGATTGCATTGGCATATTGGCATATGATGAATCCTTTGAGAACATGGCGTGGGTAAGCACGTGGTGCTTTGCATTATAAGGGTGTAGATCCTGTGGTGAAAAACCCAAAATTGGCCATTACATTGGTACTTCGAGCCATCGGGGAGTACCCGTAAATGAGACATGGGTGTGGCATAGAGTTGTGCATGGGTGTGTCATGCATACCATTCATATATATATTACTGCGATGCTTGAATGTCATTTAGAAATAAATGTATACTTTGCACATGCCACGCCTTAGCTTTATTTCTGGCATTAGCATTTCATCATACCAGCAGTTGTGCTGACCCATTCGTGGGCAACATTTTCAGATGAGGATACTCCAGCCACTAGAGACTCGGTGATGCACTGATAGGGTGAAGCCTGTGATGTATTTGTGATTCGTGAAACTTGTATTTTGTTATGTAAGGGCTTAAGCCCGAATGACTGATAAACAATGTATTCGATGTTATTTTATGTATGGATGATGATGGACGCATATTTAGTGAATCTAATTACTTTTATCCTTTTATTTATTTACTTTCTGTCTCGTTACTCGCGCCCCGGGTTCGTCAGAAATTTGGGGCGTGACAATTTAAGGCTAACTTGTTTGTGAAAATTTGAGCAACAGGCTAAAAATCAAATAATGGGTTCTATAAATAATGTTTGCCACATTTACACTTTGAGACATCAAGACAATGAAAACTTGATTAAGGGCTTGTATTTGGTAAAATAAATTCCATGAAAATTTGATACAATGGTACATAATGTTATTGTAGCTGTCCTTCATTGCGATGAGATTGGGTTCATTGAGGCTTGAATCATTCTTAAATATGTCACAGTATTGAAAATGTAATATCAATTTCGCATGTAAAGTTGAAGTTGATATCTTAAACATCATGTTTGTCATATGATTCATATAGTCAGTCGGGTTGAGATGATAAAATCACAATGATTTTTTTTTATTTTGCTATATACATGATCTACCAATGTAGAGACTTGAAAAAAATAAAATAAATGAATGAATAGAAAGGGGTATGTGACAATAATAATTTGAGATGGCCCTGAATATTAGTAAGCCATGAGGGGATTAATTGTTAAGAAATATAAAATTTATCTGGACCATAAAAAATGATATAGGCTCGAAAAAAAAAATAGTTAAACCGGTTAACCGAGTGCCAGGATAAATCCATGGGATTGATACGAATCATTAATTATAAGAATATAACATGGGACCCGAACGAGACCCAATATTGTTAAATAAATAATTAAATCAAGTCCCGTCTTTATGACACTTTTATTGGCATAAGATAATTTAATATTTGTGAAATGAAAAATAAAATAAAATAAAATAAAAATATGTAATATGGTAAAGTAGAAAAATTAAGTTATGTGTATAATATCAGGGGAAGCTTGGAGGAAGCTGCTGGGAAAGAAATCAAGAGATAAGGATGAGGAGTAAAGGGCAGTACAAGTCGCAGGTGAGGGAGAGCGGCAGAATAGGGGAGAAGGAAAGGGAGAAGAAAAGAGAGAAAGAAAAAAAAGGAAGGAAAAGAGAAAAAGAGATAGAGGGAGAGGCAAGGGAAGAAGCAGAAGTGGCGGTGGTCGCGGGGGGATCGAGGCAAGGGGGCGACGGAGGAGCGATGGTGGGTGAGACGATTGCCAACGGCGTGGCATCAGAAGCCGTTGATCAGACGGTGGCTGAGATTTTTGGGAAGGAAGATTTGCGATCTGGCGATGTCGTGATGTTGGAAAAACGATGGAGGTGGTGCAAAGGAGATACGGTCGAAGCTACTGGAAGCTTGTGGAGGTCGGGAAAATGTTGAGGTGTTGAGAGAGATGAAGTCTTGAGATGAAGGGATGGCGATAACGGCAGTTTCGGCGATTGGGAAAATATGTAAAACAACCCAGTTGTGTTGTTGATGCACCTTGATGGATCTATGGGTAATTGTTTAAAGGAATCGAAAGTCGATAGAGACGCAGCCTGGGTTTCGATCTGGTTAAGCTACTGAAGATGGCTACTACGGTTAATTCAGGTGTTGGGTCTCTTGTTTGGGCGATAGTTGTAGTGAAATGGATGGAGTTGCGACGGAGTCCATGGATTTCAGGTTGGGTTTGCTGATTTGGTCAGGGCCGTGTTTGGAGATGATATTGTATAGCTTGGTTGTTTGTGGTTTCAGTTGAGAGAAAAAGGGATTGGAGTAGCTTGTTGGGCATTGAAGGAAATCTGTATGTGTATGCAGGTAGCAGTTTATGGAAATTGCAAAGATTAGAGAGGGATATATATATTTATGAGTGTGCGTCGGGATGTTTTAGGTTGAACGGAGGGGAAACTGTAGCAGCACGGATCGAGGCATGGTCTCATAGGGTATTTTGATGATTTGTATTTTTCGGTGGTTCAATGGTTGGATTGATTAAGGAATGACAAACCTGGCATTATGCGGCTGGAACCTAGCTCCCTCCTCAGTTTGAGATAGTGTAATTCCGTTTCTGATGTGGTAATATCAGTTATTGTGGACTCTTGTAGGAATTTTTTATGCTTAAAATTAGGACTTTGTACAAACATGTGGGCAAGGGATTGGTTTGGATTGGTTCAGTTGGAGGTTCTTGGAGCCGTTGATTTGCAAAATTTGATGCAGCAGATCTGGGAAAATTGAGAGAAACAATAACAGTAGCTACGATGGAGGTTCGGGTAATAGATTTTGATACAACCCGGGATTGTGTGAATGTTGCGGTTTGTGAAGTGGCTTGGGATTAAGTAGAGTGACGATGGAGGTTGAACTTTAAAACGTAGATTTGGAGTATACACATGGAGTGACGGTGACTGCTATGTTGGAACTTGGGCACAGAGTTGTTTAAGGCCTTTAGAGGGAGAACAGATTTAGCCGTTGGTGGATTACTCACTGTCTAGGCATTTTGTGCAAGAGAGGGAACTTGATCCTTACGGTTGGGCAACCTGGACGATTGAGGAGTTGATTTGCAATTCAGGGGCAGCAGTATCAAGGACATCAAAGGGAAAGGCGAGGACCTCTAAACAGCTACAGTAGGAGGACTGAGTCATTCATCAGTTGATTGGACTACTTAGTGGATATAGCTTCCTAGGGTTGGGACACGCCCTAGTCAAGTATGGTACTTTGCTAAGTAAGGAATAGGATTAAATTAGGATTGATGTACATATTGCTTGAATGATTTTTTATGCTTATCTGATGATAGAAGATTACATAGGAGTTATTGCTTTGAGAAACTTTGAGTTGATTGTTTATGTGCTTCCATGTTCCCTATGATTATTTGAGAGTTGTGATTTACTTCTTGAGTTGTCATCATATGTGATTTCTGTTCTAGAAGGATTGTTGATGTTGTGACATGTGGATTGCGTTAAGTGTTGAGATTGATTGAGCATGACACGTAGAATTGTGGATGAAGTCTTGCGATTTAAATGCTATTGTTGATCTTAATTGTGATGCATGATTTAAAGCATGTTGCATACACTTATGAAAATGATGTTTCATTTGAATTGTACCATTGCATGATGAAATCATGGCATATTGGCATAGGGTAATTCCTTGAAAGCATAGTGTGGGTCAGCACGAGGTGCTGTGCATTATGAGGGTGCAGATCCTGTGGTGAAAAACCCAAAATTGGCCATTGGTACTCACATGCCATCGAGGTCCAGATCGTAAAGCGAGACATATATTGGTACTTGCATGCCAATGGGGAAGAACCGTGAAGCGAGACATGGGTGTGACATTGAGATGCATGGGTGTGTCACGCATATCGCCTGTGCATTGTGTTGATGAATTTGTGAACGTGATATAGGATTTTATACAGATGTAGTTTGTGCATTGCCATTATATTGTATGCATAACTTGGAAGGCATATAGATATGAATGTACACTTGCACATGCCACGCCTTAATTTTGTTCCTTGCATTAGTATTGTACCATACCAGCAGTTGAGCTGACCCATTCGTGGGAACCATATTTCAGATGACACTCCCAATACCTGAGATTTGAGGAAGTCTAGCTGAGTGGAGGAGACGTGACTGTAGATGGATATTTGGCCGAGAGGTGTTTTGTGATGTACGGGCTTAAGCCCAATGACATATATGTATATTGACCGAAGTGAACGTATGTACGTGTGTATCTATTTAATTATCTTCGGTTGTATAATTAGGCGATGTATATTTAAATTTGATGAGATTGTAGCCATCGAGTGAGGATGGATTGTGACTGTTTGTATATATATATGATGTATTGTGATTATCCGGGGGAAAAAGGCTCGAAAAACAAAGGAGGTTCTGCCGAAATTTTATAAAACGGGAATATATGTGTATTGATAGAGATATATGGATGTATAGTTATGTTAGTGGAATACGCTTGTATCTAAATCAGTTGAATTATTGTTTATTTATTTATTCGTCTATTTATTTTCTTCCTTTATTTCGCTTTAGTCGCGTCCCCGGGTTCGGTCGGGAATTCGGGGCGTGATAGCCAATTTTGGGTTTGTATATAAAAAGAAATAAAAAGAAGAAAAAGAAATTACTATGAACTTTTAAACTAAAATAGAAAAAAAGGAAAAAAAAAAGAATTTTCATTTACAACAAGGGTCGGTTAAATACAAGCAATCAAGAATAAAATAATAATATAAAGAATTGGTCGACCACTTTGTCATGAAAAAAAAGACGATCTTCCTTTCAAGTTTCTAACCAGAATAATTTTGCGGGTCATAAAAAGAGTCTTTCACAAGGTGATCTACAGAAAAGACATCAGAAAAGTGTCAACTCAAATCATGACTTGAATAAAGAAAAGAAAACTTAAAAAATACTTCCTATTTCTTAATGTACAAGTTGGGTGATTAGTAATTCTTAAATTATTCCCTTCTAAGACTATAAGCAGCCCTCAATTTTATGATAGACACAAGTTTTTTGGGATTGTGAGCAAGCAAAAGTTTTTTTTTAGGGAGAGAAAAATGCTTATCAAATATGCTCTGCACTATTTAGATGCATTGCCTTACTTTCATCAAGAACCTCGAGACAACAAAAAGACTAAAGAAGCTTCAAGAGACGTTATCCATGCAATATGTAGGTAAGGTTCTAGGCTTCCAGCTCTTATTCCTATTGATTTGCCTGGACATAGCCATAAGCAAGGAAAGTGGCAGGTGTGAGGCTTAATGCTTCTTTTTGTGCCTATGTAGAGGAAAATTACACAATTGGAAGACTTGGAGGTTCAATGCTTGAAGAAGGATAAGTGGCTACTATCAATGAGGTTAAAGGTTCCCACTATCAATTAGGTTAAAGTTGCCACAACTTAACAAAATTTCTGGTAAAATTTTCTCGTATCTGAATATTTTCAGTCCATCTATTTTATGTTTTTAGCATTAGATAGATCAAAATTTAGAGGCAATGTTTTCTTATATTTTCCCTCTAGTTCTATGTTACACAAATGCACAACTATAATCATTCCTCAATTTCTCCATCTACTAAAACAAAAAGAACAAACTACTCAGCTTATTGAAGTTCCTATAGGCTATAGTCACAATTTCCCTAATTAGAACAAGCTAGAGGCTAAATTGGCCCAAATAGACCTCACTGTTGGAATTTTCTTTATCTAATTGTAAGTGTGTGTGCGCGCGCGCTCTTGGTTTTTCTCCTCTCTTTGGGATTTTTGTTCGAAAACCCTTGGCAAGTTTGTTTTGAAAATTCCAAGTACCTCTAGTCTCCATTATTCAAGCTAATGAATATATTCACTTTCAGAAGTAGCCCTATTGTATATGACATACTTAATTCCATGGGTTTTTGGTTGAGTTCTTCTATGTTAAAAAGCACCAACAAGCGGTGATAGAGTTTCACAAAGCTACCCAATCCACATATATATAAAAAAAATAACTTAAAAAGCTGCATCAATTAATCTAATTCAACTAAACAATTTTTCATTTTACTAAAGCACAATTTAAATATTTACATCCACTTGTACTTTGTCATGGGCATGCATTCTTTACCTATCAATAAAGTGGAGTTGGCAAAAAAATTTTTTTAGTGAATTTTCCATATAAGTATATTAAGATTATAAGACCATATCAATTGTAGAAAGTGAAAAAATCGGATGCAGAGGATCACGACTGGTTTATCACTCCATAATTTTGAAGCCTTCATTGGAGGTCTCTTTGTTTTTGCCAAACACTTCATCCCAATCTTATACTTTAGAGCTAGTTTCTAAATTGAGATATTTTCAATAGAAGAGTATGGTTGTCCCTTGTTTCAAATTCCTACACTTAAAATTCATCAATTAGGTCCTTAAAACCAGTGGACCATTGAAATAATAAGCAAGTAATTAAATAATTTAAAAGAGTTACTGATTACCTTTAAGCAATAGATGAGATACTCTTTATCATCCGATAAAAGTATGGAGTTTTCAAGAACAAGAGTAATGAAATATAAATTTCTGCAAAATACATGATCTGACTGAAAAAAAAATCTAATTTGGAAGTATGAAACTAAAAACAACCATAAATACCGAGTAAATGGAGACTTCTAAAAAACAAACTTGAGAGAACTTAGGAATCTGATTTTGCAAAGGTGTTGTGGGGAAAGACTACAATTGTGATCCTATCGACAAATAAATGACATGATTAGATTGAAATAAAACTAATTACAAGGAATTCCCAACAAATTAACTGTTGCCCAAAATTGGAATTTTGATTGGTACCAAGTATTGTACATCACTTGATTTCCTAATGTGAAGTGAAGAAAATAAATACAAGCTAGCAGATGACAAGATAATTAATCACATCAGGTGTGTACATATTGAGAGAGGGCGAATATTATCCGTTAATAGATACAAAACATCAAAGAAACATCGTTGCTATTAATGAATTGAAGTTCATAAATATCAAATTGTAAACAATCTCAAGCTGATCAAGCAAATTACATACATCATTTAAGTGACTCAAATAATGATTTTTTCTTTTTTCTTTTTTTTTTTTGGGGAACTACAACATTTAAAAGTTAAATTGATTTTTTTCGAGAACATAAATATAAATACATAAATACACACACGTATACTGTATAACATTTGATATAAAAGTAAATCAGTGAATTATTTCCTTTCCTTTTCATGCCCATCTTTCATTTTATTCAATGTCCAATCTTTTTTTTAAATAAGTAAAAGTTAAAATGCGGATATAATGCTTAACAAATTTAAAATTATAAATTTGAAGATATTTGTTACAGCTTAGAATTCTTAAAAAGTAAAAATTGGATAAAACAAAATTTTTAGATAGGAAAAAATGATGTGATTAGATAATATGTATTTATTACTTAATAAAACTCATGAATATTTTAAGAAAAATAGAAAAAATAGAGTTGAATATTTAAGGAACAATTTAATTTTTTTCCTACAAATCTTAGAATCAGAATCGTACAAGAGAAAGAAGTGTGTAAAAACTAAATAGTTAAGAAAAATTATTTTAGAGGTATTTTTTTATCATTACAATTAGTGAATAAAAGAAATTTTAAATATTAATATTTCAAGTATCATTGATTTAAAATTACTTATTTTCTTTTTTCATTAGTTTTCTTGAAAATGTTGGTTGGACTCTAAATGAATAACTAATATTATTATTTAATTTATAATTTTGATTAAAATAAAATATAAATGTTGATCGTGATGACATCATTTAGTTATATAATTTTATTTTTATGTGATTTATCATTTTTTTAATATCTCTGTTAATTTAGAAGTGATTTTTATTTTATTATATTTGAATTTCTTTTCTTATTCAATAAAAATAAAAAGGCTTTACCTAAATTTCACTACAACAAAATGCACTATTAGCGACGCGCGAGTGCATCGCTAATACTATTAGCGACGAACGGAACCTTTAGTGTCGCTAAAAGTTCCTATTAGCGACGCTCAACACTCGTCGCTAATAATTGGGTACAGGCATCGCAAATAATACACAAGGGCGTAGTGGGCGTCGCTAAAAGTCAATATTAGCGACGTACAGTGGGCGTCGCTAATACTGACTTTTTAAATTGAATTCTGACTTTTAGCGACACTCTGGTGTGCATCGCTAAAAGTGTTTTTTTTTTTTTTTTGAACCATATCTACTTTGTTTTATTTGTTGTTTTGTTCCTGTTTAAACCTGTATCAATCATCCATCCTGATATACAATAAAATCCAAGCATTCTGAAATGAATATATTAAAAAATAAAAATAAATTCATATATATATATATATATATATATTAAACTAATTATGTACAATTGTAAAAGTATAATTCATCAATAAATAGAAAAATTAAAAATTGTCTCCAAAATGTTACTACAGATGTCCATGAAAATAAAAAATAAAAATAACAAGTTCCGATGCAAAACATAAAGACGGCGCGGCAATAATCCTCGATCAATCTGAAATAAAGATCAAATGACATATATTAGAATAATTATTAAATATATATGAACATAGAATGTGAATAGTTTTTTTTTTTTTTTTGCATGCATAAATAATAAGAACGACATAAAGTAGCATAAGTCTATTTTATCATTTGTGAGGTGTGTGATGTAGTTTCGGTGTAGTTAAGCGAATATCCGGCATTTTGGTCTGTCAAAACCCCAAAATGGGCCTTTTTGAAGCTGAAACTTGCATAAGTTTCAAACCGGGGATCCTAACCGAGTGCCGTAAGTTCGTGCAAGTCTATTTTATCATTTGTGAGGTGTGTGATGTGGTTTCGGTGAAGTTAAGCAGATATATGGCATTTTGGTCTGTCAAAACCCCAAAATGGGCCTTTTTGGAGCTGAAACTTGCATAAGTTTCAAACCGGGCATCCTAACCGAGGGTCGTAAGTTCGTGCAAGTCTATTTTATCATTTTTGAGGTGTGTGATGTGGTTTCAGTGTATTTAGGCCGATATCCGGCATTTTGGTCTGTCAAAACCCCAAAATAGACCTTTTTGGAGCTGAAACTTGCATAAGTTTCAAACCGGGCATCCTAACCGAGGGTCGTAAGTTCGTGCAAGTCTATTTTATCATTTTTGAGGTATGTCATGTGGTTTCAGTGTAGTTAAGCGGATATCCGGCATTTTGGTTTGTCAAAACTCCAAAATGGGCCTTTTTGAAGCTGAAACTTGCATAAGTTTCAAACCGGGCATCCGAACCGAGTGTCGTAAGTTCGTGCAATTCTATTTTATCATTTATGAGGTGTGTGATGTGGTTTCAGTGTATTTAAGCGGATATCCAGCATTTTGGTCTGTCAAAACCCCAAAATGGGCCTTTTTGGAGCTGAAACTTGCACAAGTTTCAAATCGGGCATCCGAACCGAGTGCCGTCAGTTCGTGCAAGTCTATTTTATCATTTTTGAGGTGTGTGGTGTGGTTTCAGTGTAGTTAGGTCGATATCCAGGATTTTGGTCTGTCAAAACTCCAAAATAGACCTTTTTGGAGCTGAAACTTGCATAAGTTTCAAACCGGGCATCCGAACCGAGTGTTGTAAGTTCGTGCAAGTCTATTTTATCATTTTTGAGGTGTGTGATGTGGTTTCAATGTAGTTAGGCCGATATCTGGCATTTTGGTTTGTCAAAACCCCAAAATGGGCCTTTTTGAAGCTGAAACTTGCATAAGTTTCAAACCAGGCATCCGAACCGAGTGCCGTAAGTTCGTGCAAGTATATTTTATCATTTGGGAGGTGTGTGATGTGGTTTCAGTGTAGTTAGGCTGATATCCGGCATTTTGGTCTATCAAAACCCTAAAATAGACCTTTTTTGGAGCTGAAACTTGCAAAAGTTTCAAACCGGGCATCCGAATCGAGTGTCGTAAGTTCGTGCAAGTCTATTTTATCATTTGTGAGGTGTGTGATGTGGTTTCGGTGTAGTTAGGATGATATCCGGCATTTTGGTCTGTTAAAACCCCAAAATGGGCCTTTTTGAAGCTAAAACTTGCATAAGTTTCAAACCGGGCATCCGAACCGAGTGCCGTAAGTTCGTGCAAGTCTATTTTATCATTTGTGAGGTGTGTGAGGTGGTTTTGATGTAGTTAGGCTAATACCCAGCATTTTGGTCTGTCAAAACCCCAAAATGGGCCTTTTTGGAGCTAAAACTTGCATAAGTTTCAAACCGGGCATCCGAACCGAGTTCCGTAACTTCGTGCAAGTCTATTTTATCATTTTTGAGGTGTGTGATGTGGTTTCGGTGCATTTTCTATAAATAATAAATTCACCAAAGTATATAATTTTAAAAACTTACCAAGGTTGTGAAGAGTCACGCTATTGGCTGAACATCGTCTGCACAAGAGTCTGTAGCTCAGAATATTGCTCCTCGAGGTTATCTAGTCTCTGGCACAGTGCTACATTCTCTTGTTGAACTGCCTCAGTAGCTACGCATGCCCTAGCATCACTTTCAAAGGACGATGTCGTCGGCGGCATCCCAGTCCCTAAGCCACCCACATAACCATGCCTCTTGCCCAGAACAATCTCCCGTATCTGGTCATCGGTCGGCGGATCCTGACCCTCAGCTGTCGGCTGATCACGTAGCCAGACCATCTCCTCTTATAAAAACATAAATATATGTTACTACTTTTATAACTTTAGATTAATATTAAATTAGTAATACTGTGGCAAGTTACATAAAAACTTACATAAAGCCGCTGTGCTTCAGGCCCAGCCCAACCCTTATTGGGGTTGTAGTGCGTCCTGTGCCACAAATCAATGGGGCTTGGTGGTGCACCGGTGTCCTGGTCTCGCTGGAGCAAATAAATAGTAGCTTCTGAAGATTGATTTCATGAATAGATTATACAATAAGAACTTGATACATTTATTAACTTACCATATCATGCCCATACTGTATAAAAGAACGTGATCCACCACAGTGGGTCACCTTCTACTTGCTTCTACTCTCGCTATTCTTCCTGCTTAGTTCCTACACTTGGCCAAAACAAAGAATGTTAGTATAAATGATACTGATTTAAACCAGACAACAAAAGTAATTTTGACAATTTTTACCTGGAATGCATAACTTGCGAACCGGTCGCACAGTAAGATCCAATCCTCCACCGTCACCCCCCTGTAGGGTCTGTCGCGGGGCTCTCTACCGCCTACCACCTCCGCCTCGTAGTGCATGTGGAGACGGTGTCGATAGTCCCTAGAACGGACTCCCAGGTAATGGTCTATTGCCTTCGCTACGTGAGTCAGGTGGAGATCGATGTCAAACTTCCACTGTAAAGCATGTCATTGTCAAAACATTACGGCATTAGAAATGTTAAAATTTAGTTCAACACAATAATAAAAGACATACCAGGATATGCGCATGAATATCTTGTAGCTCCTCTTTATTGACGAGACTCCAATCACTAATATGGAATGGGGCGCGTAGTTGGCAAATGATGCCGACCTCTGTGGTGAAATGCTGTAACGGGCTTCAACAAGCCCTCAGGTAGCTCAATCCAAAGTCGCGAGCCCCCTACTACCTCCATCTGAGCCTGCAAACTCCGATTCTTCGACCTACCGCGCCCTCGTCTAGAGGTGGTGGCCGAAGCTTTAGAAACAATAAAATAGAAACAATTAGTACTATATTTATATAATCATTAATACAAAGTGGAACTATCCATACCATCAATGGCAGGATCAGTCGATCCTGCAGAGGAAGGGGAAGGGGTCGATGGGTCCACCAGGGCTGCACGTTTGCGTGAGCTTGGTCCAACCATATCTAAAAAGAAAGTTTAAAAGTAAAATTCATTACATCATAAAAATTAAAATCCATTATATCATAAAATTGAATAACCATTACACTTGATCTTACCACATGTAACACCTATTACAATTATTCATCTGATTTTGTATCATCATCTGAACTTGAATTTTCTTCATTCTCGGTACAATACTCTAACAATGTCTCATCATCAAAATCACTTTCCTTGTCATCATCATCATTAATGAACGTTGCATCCCTCGGATCTAATTGTGTGTATTGGTGACGTTGGAAGCTACGACATGAATTGGTTCTACATCAGTTCTATTCAACCGATACGAACTAACATCTTCTTGATCATGCTGGACAACACCATCGTTGGCAGTTTGAGACTCTTCTTGTAGTGCCTTCTCAATCCTCTCAAACTCTTCATCTCCCTCGCCAACTTCTAGGACATCATAAACATTTCTAGTTTTTATTTTTTGGACAACATGCCAATCACCTCTTAATTTTGTGTCCTTCAAATAGAAAACTTGTTTTGCAACCGATGCCAAAACATACGGATTATCTTTAAATGCCGTACGTGACGTATTAACACTTATGAAGTGCTTATCAATTTGCATTCCAGTCTTCTTATTACTTACATCCCATCAATCACATTTAAAAATATACACAAAATGACCGTAGCAATAATGTAACTGTATGATGTCTTTTAAAACACCATAGTACTCTACAGTTTGTCCTCCGTCACCATCTCTTTCAACAAGGACCCCGCTATTCTGTGTTCGTCGGCTGACCTCACGTTCCCTCGTGTGAAATCGAACACCATCAACAATTAAACCAGTGTAGCGGGATATCCTTTGATCAGGACCACATGCCAAGGAATATAATTAATCGTACACCTCAGGAGATTGTTGGTGGCGTAATAGCTTTATCTATTAATTCAGTACAAGTACAAAATTAATTGAATACAAATGCAGTAACTAATACAATTACAATTAATTGAAAAATATTCTTACACGTTCTCCGAACCACTTTGGAAACAATTTTTTTTGTCTTTGCTCCAGATCAGAACTTGATACATGTTCTCTCTGAAGCTCGATCGTATGCTCACTGCATAAGATGAGATATGTTATATGTAACTTACATTTGTATACTAACGTAGTATTGCAATGATTTCGATAAACTTACTTAAAAGATGGCAATGTTTCCTTGTAGTTGTTGAGCACGGTGTAGTGGGCTCTTTCCAAGTCTTGAGGATGACACCATTCATATATACGGGCACCTATTGGCCGCACAGTCTGATTAAACACCGCAAGGCCAGTTCGTTGTTACCCTGGACATCTATCAGAATTTCGCTCTTGACGATTAAACCTTGTCTCAATATCTTCAAGATGCATAGAGCAGAAGGTGAGACATTCAGCATCAATGTAAGCCTCAGCAATTGACCCTTCCGGTCGTGCTCTGTTACGCACATATTGCTTCAATGTGTGCAAATATCTGTTTTGATAATTAATCAGTTATAGATTAAAATAGTTAGGATGGATAGATAACACAATTCACAAAATTAAATGTACCTTTCTATTGGATACATCCAACGGTATTGGACAGGTCCGCCAATTTTTGCCTCATGAGGCAAATGCACCGCTAAGTGGACATGATATCGAAGAAAGTTGGAGGAAAAATCTGTTCCAACTTGCAGAGGATCACGACAACATCCCTTTCGAGCTTGTTAAGTACTTCCACATTCAACGTCTTGGCACATAATTCTCTAAAGAAGTAACCCAACTCAGTTAATGTAGTCGATATGTCATCGGTGAGATACCCACGTAGTGCAACCGGAAGAAGTCATTGTAAAAGGACATGACAGTCATGGCTCTTCAATCTGAATATTTTCCCATCTATAACATTTACACACCGAGATATATCCGATGCGTATCCATTTGGGAACTTCACCGATTTAAACCACTCGTAAATCCTCATTCTCTCTGCGGATGATAACGTGTACTGTGCAAGAGGCACGATATATTTATCACCGCTACGTATTAGGTGCAGCTCTTTCCTTATTCCCAGCTCCTGCAAGTCCAACCGGGCTTTAACACTATCTTTTGTCTTCCCTTCAATGTTCATTATAGTTTCCAGCACATTATCACACATGTTTTTCTTGATGTGCATCACATCCAAATTGTGCCTCAACTTAAGGGTCTCCTAGTATGGCAAATCAAAAAATATGTTTTTCTTCGTCCAATTTAGGTCCACATCAGTACGCTTCCTCTTCTTACTACTCGGTATCTTCCCAAACCTTACTAGTTGGATGACTACCAATTGCGCCAACACGTCTTTGCCAGACAATAATGAAGGTGATAATCTGCGCTCAATTTGTCCATCAAACAGATGCTTCTGCCGATTTCGCCCGCCATGCGATGGCGGTAGAAAACGACGATGGCACATGTAACATATTTTCCTCCCATTTGACAAATGTAGGGAACATGCATCCTTATTACAAACCGGACATGCCAGATACCCTTTAGTGCTTCACCCAGACAAGTTCCCGTATGTTGGAAAGTCATTTATGGTCCACAGTAACGCAGCATGCAATTGAAATGTCTCATTCTTAGAGACGTCGTATGCCTCCACTCCCACCTCCCACAATTCATTCAACTCGTCCACTAAAGGACACAAGTACACATCAATTTCATTACCAGGAGACTTCGGCCCTGGAATAAGCAACGGCATGTAGATAAATGGTTCTTTCATATATTTCCACGGTGGCAAGTTATACGGCACAAGCAACACCAGCCACATGCTGTAGGCATTACTCATGTCACCGAACAGGTTGAAACCGTCGCTAGCCAGCCCAAGTCGTACATTACACGGCTCATTTGCAAACCATTCGTGATTTGTATCAAACTCAGCCCAAGCTTGTGAATCTGTCGGATGCCTACATACATTTTTCTCAGCAACACGCTTCTCTTTAGGCCACCGCATATCTTCTGCCATCTTCTGAGACATGTACAACCTTTGTAGCCTCGGTTTTAAGGAAAAATATCTTAGCACCTTGTGCGGAATTGTCTTGCTCTTTCCTTCATTCAGCTTGTACCTGGGTTCGTGGCACACCGTACACTCCTTACATTGTTCAGTCTCCTTCCAAAATAACATGCAATCGTTTTTGCAAGCATGTATGGGAATATACCCGAGGCCCAAATCTCTTAATATTCTTTTCGCTTCGTAATATGATTTCGGAAGGGTCTCCCCAGCAGGAAGAGCTGCTTTAATCAATTCAATGGCCATATTAACTGATTTGTTACTCCAATGGTTGATGGTCTTAAGATGAAGGAGTTTCACGAGAAAGTCTAGTTTCAAAAACTTATCACAACTCGGGTATAACGGCTGCCTTGCTTCCCTCAACAACGACTCAAATGCGGTCGATGGTCCCGTGTCACTCCTGTGACTACTCGCCCCAGTTGTAGCCCCTTGCAAGTCTGCCAGCATTTGTGGCAAGCCTTCGTAATCAACCCCAACATTATCACCAAAGTCATCATCATCGTCTTCTTCATCATCATCAAATACCACTCGTATGTCACAGCGTTCCCCGTGAAATTCCCAACACGTATACCTCTTGTCCATCCTGTGTTCGAGTAGGTGCTCTTTGGCCGCATTTATGTGCATATAATCCCTATTATTGCACCTCCTACATGGACATCTTATCCTATTTCTCCCATTTGCAGATGCACGACCAAACTCAATAAAATCTTTGATCCCCTTCACAAACCCTGGCAAATGCCTGCCCCTCAAGTCCATCCAACTCTTATCCATTTTCGTTTACCTAATACAAGTCAAAAATGATACTCGTTATAAATATGAAACATGAATCCTATCACCTCCAACTTCTCTCTAAAGGGTAAGGTGGTCCTATCCCATTCGTGAATGCACAATCTACATTGCAATCAGTAGCAAAGCAAATACTTGATTCCACTCGGACAAAATTTCAGTAGCATCTCCTCACGGTTCTCCAAGTATACGAGATAGACGTTAGCACGCCTAAATATATACCTAGAGAACAAAATGAGACCGTACTGAAATTCTATCATAGTGAAATATTCAAGCATATGCGCTATTGATTGCAATGCAGATTTATGCATTCCCGTACTGTCCTCTCTGGACAATTCAAGAATCAATTTTCATACACACGAGCCAATCGCGAATAAATTTCGCGACAAGATTCACATGTGGTGAAAATGACTCCCGAACGGGGCTAGGCTTACATGAATGCAATTAAAAAATTCATTAGTGTAAGTACAAACTCTGATTGTCAGACAGAGTTTTGCTTTAAAAAACCATTAACAATAGCATTGAAAATGCCAATAGAAAACATATTGATCTTGGTTGCTAACAAGTAAAAGCACCTAGCTTTTAATTTTTATCTATTAATTAAGGTCATTCACCAAGAATTATTTACTTGGCACCTGACAACAACAACTTAACCAACAAAAGCAAATCAATTGCTACCTAAAACCACTAACTGACTTAATAGGTCTGTTGTATCTAGTTGATCTCTTAATCTATAAGACTCAAGAACTCTTATTACTTGGAAGCTAAAACAAAAAAAAATTAAAAATTATTATTTAGAGGAACTCAGGAGCAAGGGATTAGGGTTCAAGTTGTAGTTCAATGAACACATACATGAAACACAAGAGGGGAAAAAACACAGCCATTGAAAAACACATGTTGAATGAACACATACATAAAAAAATGTCCAAATGCACTCATGTGTCTAGATTTCAAGGAATTTCCATCTCAACAAGAAATATTTCTTCCCATCAAAATTTAATTAAGATAGAACAATCCAACTTAAAGTCAATTTTTAAGTAAAAATAGTTACCTTCACATACTTATATTCGAAACCACCTTATTTTGATAGGAGACGGCAAACAAACTAGACTTCGGGTTACCTAACTTTTCAATTTTTAAACTAAATTTTTTCATTTAGGCTACGTAATTAGATTTTTTACTATTTATAATAAGTTTCAAATTTGTAATTATTTTGTTTAAGAAATTTTAAATTGGTTTCCGTTTGTTGTTATGTTTTTCTTATTTCATCTAGTTTTTAATTTTTTTAAAAGCCCTAACATTTATTTATGCTGAATTTTTCTATTTTTGAGATTTTTTTAGTTTTTTAATTATATTGAGTCTATCATAAAGAAGTAATAAATTCTTATATAGATCCGTAGTCTTTTAGCAGTAAATTCTTATTTAGATCCGTAGTCTTTTAGTTTATAAATGTAATGTAATTAGTCTTTATTAACTAATTTATTAATAATATTTTAATTTTGATTGTTTTTTGGATGAGGAGTTTTTTTTTTTTTTTATTTCTTAGTTATTAAGAAATTAGACCTAATTTGATTTTCCTTTCACATTTTTGTGTTAACTTAGTTTTGAAGTAGTAGTTGAGGGTAGCATACAGTGAGGAGTGGAAATGCATGAAATAGTGAAATCAGATGCTTCAATCGAAATTATACATCATTGAATAACAATTTAAAATTTGAGAGTTGTTTGGGAAATTATTATTAATAACTAAAAAATATTCAAGATATTATTTTAAATAAGAAAAGTTATGTAGTTAAATAAGTTAAAAGAAAGTGGTTTTGTTTTATAATTATTTGTAGTAAATTAAGAATTTCATAAATAAAAAAAAAAACTTATTTCTGGTGGTTAGGATTTTTGGAAATAGTTTGAAAATTTTCAAAATATTTGAGAAATATTTAAGATTTTATTCATTTCATATAAATAATGGGATAAATTTGTATAATTGAAAAAAAGTAAAGAATTTTATTATTTTAATGATGGCTTAATAGAAAGTTAGAAGAAACTTCTAGTTTGTTTGGATGAAAAAATTTGATAATAAAAGAAAAGATTAAGGTAGATTAATAATAAAATCTTTCTTATGGATTTTTATATTAGGAGGAAGAAAGAAAAATATAGAAATATTAAGAGAAAAAGAAAGAGTCATTAGTAATAAAAATTATACCAATAACTTTGAATAATTATACCAACAACTTTGAATGATTATACCAACAACTTGAATAATTATTTGCAATCACATTGACTCTTGACTTTATTGGTGAAGGAGTAATAATTTTTGCTAGAGTGTTGGCATTTGAATAATTATACCAACAACTTGTACCAACAACCTAATCTTACAAAATTTTAGATACATACAACAGGGAGATAACAAAAAATTGTTGGCATGTAATAGTACCTGGTTTTTTGTCTGAACATTAAAAAGAAAATAAAAGAAGGTAGATAGTCATTACATTAAAAAGCACTGTTATGACATGGAATTTTTTTTTTATCATTGTTCTTGGTTAATTAAAATTTTATTATTATCATTATTATTATATTTATTATTTTATTATTATTATTAATTAAAAAAAATTAAAGAATGTATGAATGTATATGGGTTATATATGTATGTGTAGCATATGTATATGTATATGGGTGTGTGTATAGTTAAGTATAGTAGTGCATGGTGTGTATGTGTGACTGGGCGTGTGTGTGTGTGTGTGTTTGTAACCAAACTAGAAGGACAGCCGTTTGGGGAGTGTGTGAAACTAGTGTGTGTGTGATGATAATATATATATATATATATGTAGATATATAGTAGCAGCTTTGCATTAAATGCAAAGCTGCATTTGGGGGGAAGCAAAAGGTGGCTGACGGTGGAGAGGGAGTCAAGAATAGTGGCTGTGAGGGAGAGACGTGAGAGATTTGGTTTGTGTGTGTGCATAAGTGTAGTCTCGGGTGGGGAGAAAAGAGAAGGAAAGAAACAGAAAAGAGGGAGAGAAATAGAGCTCTGAGAGAGAGTTTGAAGCTTGGTTCGAGCTCGGAGCAAGAGGGTGAAAGAAGGCATGGTTAGAGAGAGAAAGCTCAGAAAAATCCGTAAGTGCACCCCTTCTGTTTTATTTTTTTTTAGCATGATGATTTATTTGATGCATAGGGTTTTAAAGTGTATGTTGTGAGGATTGTTTTGCAAAAAGAATGAAGGAAAATGGTTGAAAAATGAGGGAGAAAAAGGGGTTTGCAGGTCACGGTCATGGGGGGGTTGGATTAGCATTTTATGTACAAAGCTTGAATCTAATGAGATAGAAATAACCCTAATAAGTGCAGAAAATGAAATGAGAAAGAAATGATGGAAAACCGTGAACAACCGAGTGAGAAATTGAAGATATTCAGCTGGCCGGAGATTCGTCCATGGGCCTTTGAGCCCTATTTCGTGAAAATCCGTTGGTCTAAACTGAAAATGGAGGTTGGATATGGAATCTATGCGAAAAGCCCTAGAAAAACACATTTTGAAAAGTTGAAAATGTCGCCGGAGATGGGTCGCCGGCGCCGGAACCCTACTGTGCGTCGCCGGAAAGTCGGGGAAGAAGGGGGGGTCTGTCCGGGTCCGGGTCGGTCGGTTCGGGTCCGGTTCGGGCGGGTGTGGACTGCCCCTGCCACGTGTCGCCATGTGTTTTAAATTAAAAAGGGGAATGGGGGTGTTTGGCAACGGGGATGAGAAATTGAAATTGGAAAAATTGAATTGGAGACAGGGATATCCTATCCCAGTTTTAGCCCTATCCCCTGTTTGGTTAACCTGATTTAGAATAACAAATTAAACTAGTTTTAATTTGGACCTTTTGGAATTTGAACCTTTTGGAATTTGAACCTTTTAGAATTTGAACCTTAACCCTGAACTTTCAAAAATTACAAATTGACCCCCCAACTGTTAGAAATTACACTTTGACCCACCTGATTAAATTATTAATAAAATATTAATTAGATTAATTAATTAATTATTTAATTAAATTAATTTAATTAATTAAATATTCAAATATATTCCGGAGTCCAAATGGGACAAGTCATTAATGTATTTTGACTATCTCGACCATTCTGAGACCAATGGTGGGGTCCGTTTTACGAGACGGGGTCCCAAAAAATAAAAGACACGTAGCAACGTATAAAATTACCAAAACACCCCTGAATTGAAATACAATCAAATGAACTCCGAATTAGGTAAACAAATAGTGCAACTTTATTATCCCGAGCATTCCGGACTCAACCGTGGAGTCCGAATTGTAAAAAGAGGTCACGAAATGTGAGGACACGTGTAAAGTGCAAAATGACTGTTTTGCCCTTTTGAACCCAGGAGTCCGAATTGAATTCTACAAAAGCCTAAACTTATTTTCTTCGACGTTCCGGACTCAATGGTAGGGCCTAATTTAGCAAAATAGAAGCTTATGAATTAAAGACATAAAATTTGATGAATAGCATAATTCAAATGACAACTAAACTGAGTTTCATGTTATGAATTTTAGGGACACGGAAAGGCAAAGAAAAGGTGACCTAGCCTCCGGTGTTCTTACGGTGGTTTCACTTTACTACGAGTACACTTTTCCAGTTTGAGACCGATTACCAGGTACGATATATTGTGCTAAGTAAGAAATAGAATTGAGATTAGGAGTACTTGCTTCGCTGCATTAATTGTTCACATGTTTGCTTGAGTGTTCACATGTTTATGTGCTACGTGCTGTCTTGTTGAGTTGTATGATGATTATGGGTATACTGCATGTGTTAGTGTAGTGTGTGAATAATATGCTTTGAAGAACTGTTGATATTATGAATTGTGTACTTGAAGGCATGCTTTATGTATGAATGAGATGCATCATGACATGATGAGATCAGAGCATATTGGCATAGTGAAATTCTTTGGACATGGCGTGGGTAAGCACTTGGTGCTTTGCATTATGAGGGTGCAGATCCTGTGGTGAAAAACTCAAAATCGGCCAATAGGTACTTGCCAGCCTGACGGATTCCGGACCGTGAAGCGAGACATACAAGGTACTCATGCCGACGGGGAAGGACCGTATCATGAGACATGGGTGGGCATAGAGTTGCATGGGTGTGTCACGCATACTGCTTATATACTGTACATTGTTCATATCCTGTCATCATGATATCGAATGCCATATAGAAATAACTGTACACTTGCACATGCCACGACCTTGGTTTTGTTTCTTGCATTAGCATTCTATTTTACCAGCATGTTGAGCTGACCCTTTTAGTGGGGCAACATTTCAGATGATGTCCCAGCAGTGCGAGACGTGGAGATGATCTGACTAGGGACTGTGTTAGGCCCAAGGGGCGTTTGTTTTTGATATTGTATAAGGGCATAAGCCCAAGACCGTATTTCATCTTACATGTTGTAAGCAAGTGGACTAGACTTATGTATGTATCAGAACAGTGTACAGAATGTATGAGAATGTTATTATTATCTTTTATTTCTTTTTTTTTTATTTTATTTTATTTTATTTTCCTTTGTCTCGTTACTCGCGCCTCGGGTTCGCTGGAATTCGGGGCGTGACAAGCACAATTTGGCTGCATAACATAAGCCAGATTTAGCATCCATTTGTTTGCATAAAAGAGTAGGACTCATGTTACCTCTTGCAAGTGTTCACACTAACCAATATAAAGAGACGACTACAGGCACCAAGTTCTTACAACAAAAACCCATACAAATTTGTGTGTGTGAAATAAACAGTAAAATAAGGGAGAAAAAAATGGCCTAAAATAAACAGTAAAAGGATCAACCAACAAATCTCTCTTTCACTTTGTCTCTAGTGGTATAAAAAACAAATCTAAACTGAACCACAAAAGAATGATGCAGATTTGATAGATTTTTGCAAAAATAGAAAGAAAGAATATGAAATCTACCGTCACCGTCACCGAATAGGATTGCCGTCGCCGAATGGGCCGTCCAATGAGCCGTCCACCGTCGTCCACTGCCGTCTGATTCGTGCTTGCAACAAGGGAGTGACAGAGACAGAGAGAGAAAAATTAGTGAGACAACGTGAGAAGAAAAACAAACTAGGTCGACTGGATATAAAAATGGGGGGGCTTATTAGCGACGCTCACTGAGCGTCGCTAATAAGACCCTGAGCGTTGCTAATGCTAAAATATCACTATTTGCGATGCCTAATCGAGCGTCGCCAATAATTTTACCTATTAGCGATGCTCCTGTGCGTCGCCAATAGTCAGGTGTGCGTCGCTAATAGTTTCGCGCCTAATTTTTCACGGCTTTTTCCCTATTATTCCCTACACACGACTGGGCGTCGCGAAAAGTGACTTTTCGCGACGTTTTTCGTGCGTCACTAATAATGAGCGTCGCCAAAAATATGTTTTTTTTGTAGTGTTTAGTTAATTTCATTTTCTTTTTCATGCTCATCTTTCATTTTATTTCAATGGTCAAAAAAGAAAATTTTAAAAAATGTAAACAATAGGATGTGTGTATATAATGCTTCACAAATTTAAAACTTTAAATTTAAAGGTATTTTCCAATGTTTGGACTTCTAAGAAAGTAACAAAATTATTATTGATAATGTGTATTTGTTATTTATAGAAAAACGTGAATATTTCATAAAAGAGTAGAAATAATAAACTTGAATATTTAAGGAACAATTTTAAATTGTTTTTCCTTATAAATTTTATAATCGTAAATTAAAAAAAGTGTGTGAAAAATAAAATAGTTTAAAATAAAAAGTGACAAAATTATTTTTTCTTTAAGTTTAGAATCTTAAAAGATTAAGAAGTTGGTAAAAAAATGTTAAAAAATTAACAAAAAAATAAAATGGGTAACCTTATAAATAAAAAGGCTTTAGCTAAATTTAGTTAATTTCTCTTTCTTTCTCATTCTCGTTTTTCATTTTATTTCAGTGGACAAAAAATAAAAAATAATATATGTGTAAAAGTTAGAATGTGTTTATTAAAAGAAAAAAAGTGTATAAAAATTAAATAGTTAGGAAAAATATTATATTAAAATTTTGCAGAATTACTTTTTTCTTTAGGGTGGTAGAAGAAAAAATGTATACATAAAAGTTCCTTTCTAAGTTTTAAAATTTTAAAATACTAAAAAGCATGTAAAATAAAATAAATTGTAAAATTGTGACGTGATATGTATAATAGTGTATATGTGTACATATGTATGCACACACATTTATATATAAATGGTAGTTCGCCAGTGAACTATTATCATCATCAAGCTGTAAAATATTTTTTTTTGTCAGCAAAAAAGGAAATATGTTATTGATGAAAAGAGAGTACAAGGCAACAACTCAAAACATCAACAAGGGAAGAATGCAACCAGCAACGTTGTTAAACGGATTCATTCAACCAGGTTGGCACCAAACCGCAAGCCAATCACATGCAAGCATTCCACCAAGAAGAGAAAAAATAGCAAAGATAGAAGACAACACAGACATAATACATCCAACGACCCCTATCAAAACACATAACTATCAGAAGTAGCCCCAACAAGAAATCCTCCATGCCCCAAGACTATCCACACCCACTGAATCAAACCCAAACAGGGGCCTGACTAACCAAATCAAAGAGAGGTCATCCACCCAACACTACATTAGCTGCAAATCGGTTCACCAAATCAATTATTGATTGCAATGTGGTTCAATGTACTCAAGAAATAGTTTCAATAAACCTACCCCGAATATATGCATTTCCATGGGTCCAAAAGTGAAAATTCTTAATGCACCACAAATTCACTTTTTTACTTGGAACTGTATTCAACTGTCAAAATTTTCAGATGTTTTAAAAACAATTTACCAGCAAAACCTCCATGGCCACAAAAGAGTGTGTGTGTGTGTGTGTGTGTGATAGAGAGAGAGAGCAATCAACACTACAAACCAACCACACTCCACAAGTAGCAGCTGTGTATTGCAAACAGAGCACTGGAGCTCGTGCAAATTAAGCAGCAGTACAAATACATTTAGCAAACAAAATATCCTATGTAAAAACTGGCATGATTATTGGCGAGTATAAACAGTGGAATTATTGCATGGTGGGTAGATTAACCAACATACTGCCCCAGCTGTCATTATTCTTTCAATAGTATACTGTTAAACTATCAAATTTTTTAAAAGTGCTTCGCTTGATGGGTCAGGAATGGGGAGGTGTTGGCAATGCCTCTTGATTGTAAATGGGGGAGCCAACGGTGACAGAGTGGACCGCCCTGAAGAAGACAACGGCAACTTTGATCATCTCTCACCCATCAATTTCGTTTCGATTTCCGATCAAAAAACCCCGAACCCAACCCAAAGAAATTAAAGAAAAATAATCAAATTTTAGAAGTAACAGAGTACAGTACCAGAAAATTAAAAAGTGGAGCTGCGAAGGAACCAAATGCAACGCGTATGTATATAGAGAGAGATGATCGCACCTCAACTTTAACATCGTTGAGGTCCCACTCCAACAAATCAAGGTAGGAGACATTTTTCTAACGCCCATTGAAGTGGAGCAACTGTATAGTGATATCCAAAGAGTTGTATTTTGGGAAGTTTGAAAACTGAATGGACATAACGTCGTGAAAGTGGAGAAATTTGGAAATAATTTTTTAGAAGTTTGGAAACTGAATGGTCATACCATTCGTAAAGTGGGAAAAAAGGGAATAAAATTTATTAGAAAGGATATTTTAGTCAAGTGAAAGTGTAAAACATTTTTTTTTGTGAAAACACTATAAGATGATATATACTTTTATAGGTAGTATAGATATAGATATAGATATAGATTTTATTTTGAGAATGAAGGACTTCAAATAATCATAATAAGTTTTTTTTTTTCATTGATTGGCTTGTAAACAATACTTATTGCATAACAAAAGAAACACAATATAATCAATTAAGAGCCACAACTAATCAAATATTCCTTTAACACCTATCAAAAGGGAAAAAAATATAAATAGTAAAGTAACCAACACATATTCTAATATTCCTTTTGATGCTGCATTTTGTGGCCTACGTAAGATCCAAGCTCGGCTCCCTGTGAAACTCTCAAAACAGAAGATCAGAGGACCACCGGGTTGGCTCCGGCGGTAGCCGCTCCGATGCTTAAGTCAATAAACTGAATTGAAAGACTGCAATGAAAGCCAAAATAATGAGCATGGATCTAAAGCGTACCTCTTAGGGTTTAATTTTTAGGCAGTATCTTTTCCAAGTTGATTAGGATTTGGAGCCATGAATATAGGAATTAGATCGTTGGAGATATCAGTTTCCTTGTTGAATATGGCAATAGAGCGTAGCAGTTTCCTTGTTGGAGATTGCTTCCTTATTTCCTGCTCGGTGTATATTGAGGCGGTGATGAGGTCTGATTATTACTGTATCGCATTGCAGGCTTGCGCTCATATATGTTAGCTTTGTAGGAGAACAGTCCTGCTCTGATAACATGAGCTCGGTCTCTGTGGGTCTTGCCCTTGAATGACCGAGGATGAGCTATATGACCGAGCATGAGTAGTATGACCGAGTATAGGCCGAATGGCTGAACATGAGATGACCTGTAGTTACACGTGTCAAGTAGTGGTTGGTATGAGCACATTGTGGTATATCAGTTACTCTCCCCCCAAGCCTTAGTTTGAGCTCGGGGCATAACTAAGGTTTTATGAGTCCGAAAAGTCATGCGTTTTGTCTTCTCATTTTTCGAGACGGCTGTTGGTACATCATTTATTGTGCAGCCGATTCTTGGGTTTCTCAAGTCATCACTGCTGCGACACCGTTGCAACGGTTCGCCTTGGTTGTCATTACTTTCCAAATGTATATAAAAAATAGAAAAAGCTTTGTACGATTCTTTTACTGCCTTTTACGTTTTGAAGAGACAGTGCATTCTGCCATTGTCGAACCAGCAAGCTAAACTGTGAGGAGTATCATTCGTCTGAAACTTTTTACCCTATTCAGGTTCGGTTTTGGCCTTTTTGTTTATTTTTCACTATCTTTCCTTTTCTTTTTGGTTATTTTGGAATGTCGACCTCCACTGCATCTTCTAGTGTTGGTGATGGGTTAGGGAGCCTTCTAGAGGCTTACACCTTATTGCAAACCCTTGTTAGGGGTAGTAGTTCCTTGGGGACTGGGTTAGAAGAGACCCGTTCTAGTCCCCAAGTTAGGATCGGAGATGTTTTTCTGAGTCTAGGGATAGAGAGGGTGAGGTCTCCAGTCGATCCTCTCAAGGGGAGGAGAGAGGGAGTACTGTAGCCTCTTCGTGGTTGGATAATATAAGGGAGAGATACGACTTCCCTTCGAACAATGCCCTTAGGGCTCCTGACGACATAGATTACCCTTGGGATGTTAGGGAAGGTGAGATATGCGTCTATACCGCCTGGTTTGAGATGGGGTTATGCCTACCTCTCCCTAGATTACTTAGGGAATTCTTTTGCTGGTTTAACCTTTGCCCAGCCGACCTGCTTTTGAATAGTTGGAGACACCTATTAGGGTTTATGGTTTTGGGTCGTCTGAACGGTGTCGAGGTATCTTTAGACTTGATCCATTATAAGATGGATTTTAAGTACCTGAAATCGGAGGGCCTCTACTATATGTCGTTCGATCAGGGTTTCCGACCTCTGTCTTACGTACCATCATCCAGCAAATTTTGGAAAGATCGGTACTTCTTTGTTAGTGGAGAGTGGGAGGTGACTGACCCTGAGGACCAGATCTCTACGTTCCCTCGGAGCATGGGGTTTATGGGTGAGACCCCCTTTTCTTTTGTAATCTTTGCTCTGTTATTACCTCAGTGTTTTTTGACTAACCATTGTTCCGACCTTCTTTGTGTAGATAAGAACATCAAGAGGAGGCTGCCCTTCACTCCTGCCCTTAAAGAGCAGTACAAGAAGCTTCTACAGACCTCGAAATTAGACTACCGAGCTATCCTTCATCCGAACGTCACCATGCCTCCAAAGGACAAGAACGTTGTCGACGAAGTTCTTAAGTCCGTTGCCGAAAAATGGGGTTTGGCAAAGAAGAAGAGGGTGGCGAGCAATCCCCCTCCTGCTGCATCTTTGTCGAAGAAGAAGAGGACGAGCACTACCGACCCTTCTACTTTGGCACCTCCTAAGAAAGGGGCTGCCCCCTCTGCTTCTCCCTCTTCTTTGCCACCTCAGAGGGGCGTTGTAATCAAGGAGCCCTCTTTTGCCCCCCAGAAGGGGGTGGTGATTAGGGAGCCTTCCTCTTGCCCCTAAAAGGGTGTGGCGCCCTCAAGGCTCGGCTTCTCCTCGGCCTAGAGAGCTTAGCCGAGGGGTAAGACGAAGGTGGCTGGTTGCCTGGACCAGATGCCTGATGGATATAGGGCCGTCCATCAGGCGATTGAAGATTTCTAGGCAGGAGCCCCACGAAAGGACTCTCCCTCCTGCAGTACCAGGCAAGGTACTGAGAGGACGGTTGTTGGCGCTATGAGCGCTTATTTGAAGGTAACTACCGACCTCTTTTGGTGTTTTATTTGACTTCTCCTTTTTTACTCTACTGACTTGTTTCTTATTTTGTCTTGTAGACTCTGCACAACTTGGCCGCCCTGATGGAGGCCACAGTGGACCTGCAGGCCTTGGAGAGGCTGGAGGAAGAGCTGGATGAAGCTCGGCTCCAGCTCGGCACGGCTCAATCTCAAGCCACCACGGTCGAGGACGAGCTGAAGGAGATAATGAATTGCCTCTCAATTATGGAGTCCGAGAGGGATTCCATTAAGTATGAGAGGGATTCCCTTCATTCTGAGTGGGACTCCCTTCTTCAGGACCTGAACAAGCTGAAGGAGGAGAACTGTGCCCTTTAGGCCTCCGTTGCTCAGAAGGTTGAAGAGGCCAAGGTTGAGACCGAGGCCAGGCTGAAGACCGAGCTGGAGAAGATGGGTGATACCATTGCGCAGCTCGGTTATGATAACTTTAAATCCAAGCTTCTCGCCAAATTCCCCGATATCGACCTGTCGGGGATTGATGATGATGAGGAGGATGAAGATGGTGACGAGGATGACGGATCTGCAAGCCCTTTAGTTTAGGGAAAACTTTTGTAATTCTGTTTCACTTTTTGTAACCGAGCGTAAATCTTAATGAAAATATCCTCTTTTTAAAGTTTTGTCTTCACTTTTTTCTGAATGTTGGCAATCTTTGTGTTTTGCTTAAGCGTAACAACGTTTTGTAGTGTGTAGTCGGGTTTCGTCACTTAAAATTTGCAATTGTTAACATAAGTAAACCTGCTCGGGTTCCGAAGTATTGTTCTTCGGGTAGCCACTAACGATCTTCTGACTCCAAAATTCCTGATTTGTGATGGCCTTGAATTAATGTGTAATAATAAGTAACTGAACCAAACTCTTGACATCGGAAGGGTTCTGAAAACAGTAATCAACTTAATCAGAAAGCTAATCACCGAACGTAAGGATTTGAGTAGAACAGTTGTGCTGACCATTTAGAGTAAAACCCAAACTTGATTGCCGAACAAAAGACTTGTTATGTGAGGATCCTTGCTGGTCAGTACTCTTTTCGAGGATTCATTGATAAGAGGCTGAGCTTGTTAGAACCATTCTATTGGTTTGTAATCTTAGGTATGTAGTTCGGTGTATTATGGGGGACCAAACGTGAGGTCGGTAAATTAAGATGGACCAGACTCAAGGCCTGTACATTAAGATGGACCAGACCCAAGGTTTGTACATTTAAGATGGACCAGACTCAAGGTTTGTACATTAAGATGGACCAGATCCAAGGTCTGTACATTTAAGACCAGACTTAAGGTCTGTACATTAAGATGGACCAGACCTAAGGTCTATACATTTAGGATGGGCCAGACATAAGGTCTGTACATTTAGATGGACCAGACCAAAGGTCTGTACATTTAAAATGGACCAGACCCAAGGTCTGTACATTTAGGATGGACCAGACATAAGGTCTGTACATTAAGATGGACCAGACATAAGGTCTGTACATTTAGATAGACCAGACCCAAGGTCTGTACATTTAAGATGGACCAGACTTAAGGTCTGTGCATTAAGATGGACCAGACATAAGGTCTGTACATTTAGATAGACCAGACCCAAGGTCTGTACATTTAAGATAGACCAGACTTAAGGTCTGAGCATTAAGATGGACCAGACATAAGGTCTGTACATTTAAGATGGACCAGACTTAAGGTATGTACATTAAGATGGACCAGACCCAAGGTCTGTATATTTAGATGGAGATACTTTTTGGTATATTTGAAATGAAAGGAAAAAACTTTATTGATAATACTTTCGTAAGTGCTCCATATTCCAAGGCTTGGGAATAGGTTTCGCATCCATGTTCTTTAACCAATAAGTGGTCGGTCTCACTGTTTTGGTGATTCTGTAGGGGCCCTCCTAGTTAGGTGATAACTTCCCTATGGTGGGATCCTTGGTGTTATGGAACACCCTTCTTAGGACGAGGTCCCCAACTTGGAAGCTGGTAGGCCTAAGGCCAATTTTTGAGTGGCTAACCATCCTGCGCTGATATGCTTCCATTCTGATCACGGCTTGCTCTCTCTTTTCTTCAAGTAAGTCCAAGTTTTCTGCGAGCTGTTGGCCATTGGTCTCCTCATTGAAAGCTTCGGTCCTTAGGGTAGATATGCCGATCTCAACAGGGATCACTGCCTCGGTGCTGTAGGCGAGTGAGAAGGGAGTTTCCAATGTTGGAGTTCTCCTAGTTGTCCGGTAGGCCCAGAGTGCCCCAGGGAGTTCCTCGACCCATCTTTCCTTAGCTTCCTCTAATCTCTTCTTGAGAGCATCTAGGATTGTTCGGTTAGTGACCTCTGCTTGCCCGTTCGCTTGAGGATGACTAGGGGAGGAAAAGTGTTGGTTGATATTTAGGTCTTGGCAGAATTTCTTGAATACTTTTCCAGTAAATTGTGTGCCGTTGTTTGAGATGATCACGCGAGGTATGCCAAACCTGCAAACTATATTCTTCCAAGTAAAATTTTAGACCTCCTTTTCGGTGATGCGAGTTAGTGGCTCTGCTTTAGCCCACTTTGAGAAGTAGTTGATAGCCACCAATAGGTATTTTCTGTTCGGCGTGGCTTTAGGCAATGGGCCTATGATGTCCATTCCCCATTGTGTAAAGGGTCATGGGCTTGTGATGGGGATGAGTTCATGTCGTGGCTGATGCTGGTAAGGGGCGAACCTTTGGCATTTGTCACACTTTCGAGTGTATTCTTTTGCTTCCTTCAGCATTCCAGGCCAGTAGTAGACTTGTGTTAGAGCTCGGTGTGCTATGGTTCTTCCTCCGTTATGATTTCCACATATTCCTTCATGAATTTTTGCTAGGACGTACTGAGATTCCTCAGGTATCAGGCATTTTAACAATGGTTGAGAGTAAGATCTTCGGTAGAGCCTTCCGTTAAGGACAAGGTATCGAGCTGCTCTGATGCGGATTCTTTTTGCTTTATTCCTGTACTCTGGGAGGAGTCCTTCTTCGAGGTACTGGAGTATATGAGTCATCCAGTTCTGAGGCTGTTCTGTAATTTGGGCGACCTGGATTTCCTCGATGCTGGGCCTCGGTTGGTGAGAGATTTTTATCGTTGAATCCGTTCCTGACTTCATACGGGATGCCATATTTGCCAAGGCATCAGCTCTGCCGTTTTGACCTCTTTCTATTTTTTGGATTGAGAATGCTCGGAAGAAGTGTTTCAACAGATTGACTAGTTCTGAATATCGAAGCATTCTTTCATCCTTGACGGTGTATTCTCCTTAAACTTGGCTAACCACTAATTGGGAGTCAGAGAATACCTCGAGGTTCTGTACCTCGCATTCTTAAGCTAGCTTCATCCCCAGGATAAGGGCCTCATACTCTGCTTCGTTGTTGGAGGCTCTAAATCCCAAGCTAATTGCCCTTTCGATTGTAAGTCCATCAGGAAACCGTAGTACCAGCCCGACTCCAGCACCTCGGTCGGTAGATGACCCGTTAGTGTATAGTTGCCAAGTTCCCATGTCCTCACAAAGTTGTGCTTTGCCCAGTAGTGTTGGAGTGAATTCTGCGACGAAGTCTGCCAAGGCCTGCCCTTTGATTGAAATCCGTGGAACATAGGATATGTCGAACTCCCCTAGTTCCACTGATTATTTGACCAGCCGTCCTGATACTTCTGGTTTCCTTAGGACTGTCTTTAGTGGGTAAGCAGTTGGAATTTCTATGGGATGAGTTTGAAAGTAGGGTCTGAACTTTCGTGCAAATATTATAAGTGCAAGGGTCAGTTTCTCAATCTCGGGGTACTTCTTCTCTGTGTCCAATAATGCCTTGCTAACATAAAAGATGGGCCTTTGCACGCTCCTGCCCTATCTGACCAGTACCGAATTGACAGCATTCTCAGAGACTGCCAAGTAGAGAAGTAGCTTTTCCCCTTGAATTGGTTTTGACAAGAGCTCAGGCGAGGCTAGGTACCTTTTTAGTTCCTGAAAGGATTTGTCACATTCATCAGTCCATTGTAAAGATTTGTTACCTTTTAGAGCTTTGAAGAACGGTAGACAACGATCCGTGGATTTGGAAATAAATCTGCTTAGAGCTGCTATCCTGCCATTCAGAGCTTGAATGTCTTTCTTGGTCTTTGGGGATTTCAGTCCGACCAGAGCCCCAATTTGGGTCGGGTCTGCCTCTATACCTCTCTGAGAGACTATATACCCCAAGAATTTTCCCTTTGTTACACCGAAGGTGCATTTCGAGGGGTTGAGCTTCATCTTATACTGCTTGAGAATATCAAATGTTTGAGCCAGGTGCTGGAGATGACTGCTTTTTCGTAGGCCTTTGACCAGCATATCATCAATGTAGACTTCCATAGTACTGTCGATTAAGGGGCTGAACATCTTGTTAACAAAACGTTGGTATGTGGCTCCAACATTTTTTAGTCCGAATGGCATCACTCTATAGCAATAGAGACCTCGTTCGGTGATGAATGATGTTTTCTCCTGGTCGGGAGGATGCATCTGTATTTGATTATACCCAGAATAGGCATCCATGAAGCTCATAAGCTCGTGTCCTGCAGTAGCGTCGACTAACTGGTCTATCCTTGGAAGGGGGAAGGTATCTTTGGGGCATGCTTTGTTGAGATCCGTATAGTCGACACAGACTCTCCACTTGCGATTCTTCTTCTTGACCAGAATAGTGTTGGCCAGCCAATCAGGATAAAATACTTCTTGTATCATGTTGGCGTTGAATAGCCTTTAGACTTCATCGTTGATGACCTGATGTCGCTCTGGAGCGAGTGGCCTTCTCTTCTGTCTCACTGGTGGATGGTCTGGATCCACTATTAGTTTGTGTGTGATAAGGTCGGGATCTATTCCCTCCATATCCCTTATTTCCCAGGCGAACACGGAGAGGTTTTTCTCTAAGAACTTGACCAACTCATCCTGTTCGGTATGTGTTAGGTCGGGACCTATCTGCAGGTAACGCCCTTGATCTTCCGAGCTGACCAGGACTTTAATAGGTTCTCCTATAGGCTTGGCCCTGCTGTCCCTTCCTCTAGGGCTTAGTGGCTCGTCAATCTTGGAGGGACAGTCTTCTGCCTCGTGATCATAGGGGTGGACTGCATCCTTGCATTCACGGGCGTGCAGTAATTGCTATTTAGGGGCCTTGGCTTTGAGTGCGAGGGCATGGCATTCTCGGGAGGTCGGTTGGCATCCTCTGATAGAGTAGACAGTCTGATTGTGAACATACTTCAGGCATTGGTGGAGAGTTGATGTGACTGCCCCCATCTCATGGAGCCAGGGCCTCCCAATTATGACGTTGTAGGGAGATTTGGCCTTTAGGACCATGTATTCAGCTACTGTGGTCTTCTGTCCGTCCCTTTCGCCTACAGTGGTGGCCAGATCGACCCTTCCCAATGGAGTGTTGAGGTTCCCGTCGAAACCTGCCATGATTATACCAGTGGGCTTAATGTCATTGTGGTCGAGCTTCATATGCTTGAAGGGGTCATAGAACAGAACGTTAGTCGAGCTCCCAGTGTCGACAAGGACTCTTCGGATCTCGAAGTTAGCGATCTTGAGGGAGATGACCAGGGCGTCACTGTGAGGACAATGTACTCCTATAAGATCTTGATTCGTAAACTGGATTTCAGGCACAGGTTTTAACCTCTTCTCCAAGTTAGAGACCTGTACAATGTTGGGAGTAGACCTAGCCTCCCGAGCATAACGCTTCCTTGACCTGTTAGAAGTCCCTGTTGTAGGAGAATCTGCGTGTAGGACAAAGATCACCTGGTTGTTCTGCCATGGGGGCTCGTTCTACCCCTCTTTTTGTTCTTGCTTCTGGTCGGTCTTCCTTTGTTGGGGTCGTTCGTCACGGGGGTTCTGTCCTCCGTCTTGCTTGACGAACTCCTGTAGTCGTCCTCTCCTTATTAGCTGCTCAATCTCGTGTTTGAGAGCTTTGCAAGTATTAGTTGTGTGCCCTCGGTCCTTGTGAAAATCACAATATTTGGTCTGATATCGGTAGCTGGGGTCACCCTTCAAAGGCTCTGGCCATCTCAGGTTCTCTCGAGATCTTACTTGCTTCAGTATGTTGTACGGAGAGGTATTTAGAGGAGTAAAGTGGTTGAACTCTCTTAGCTCAGAATTGTAGGAGGTTCTAGGGGCCCCTTTTTTCTTTGGGCTTCTGGCTCTCTTCCTAGCCAAGCTGGTGTCCTTCCTTGGGTCGTCCTTCTTCTGGCAGTCTTTCTTTTGGTCGTCTTTCTAGGCTTGTTCCTTGACCTTTCTAGAAGTGTCCCTGGCCTCCTCCAGGTTAATGTATTTCCTTGCCCGGTCCATAAGTGCTGCCATATCTGTAGGGGGATTTTTGGTCAAGGAGTCCCTAAAGCCTCTTTGTGCAAGACCAGCGGCCAGAGCAGCCACTAAAAAACCAGGGCTGCAGTCTGTCACCTCGGTGAACTCGGCGTTGAAACGCGCAATATACCCCCTGAGTGATTCTTCCCTTGTCTGCTTTATGTTTAGTAGGAATTCCGGACCCTTTCTCAACCTTCTACTAGTCATGAATCTGTCCAGAAGTCTCCTGTCGAGCTCATAGAAGCTAGTCACTGAGTTTGGTGGGAGGTGGTGGAACCACTTCAAGGTGGTACCATTGAGGCTGGTCACGAACGTTCGGCATAGAAAAGCATCAAAAGTACTGTGCAAAGCCATAGTGTGCTAGTAGTGGGAGAGATGGTCCCCTGGGTCCCCTGTCCCATCATAAGGGGTGAACTTGGGGACGAAAAATTTCTTGGTTCTTTCCTCAGCCATGATAGCATAAGTGAACGGGGTGGCCGACCCCCCGAGCAGCTTGGCCAGCTCGTCCTACTCCGGATACTGGGCACCCATTCTAATGGCAGTGCGGTCCATTGATTCGGCAACTTCCTCGACTCTCATTGACCCCCTTGGTAAGATGGGCTGGTGCGAGGCAGGTCTCGTGACTTCAGGGCCTACATGAGTAGGCTAGTCTTGGCCCATTATTGGGGGGTTGTTCTGATTCTCTTGTACGGGTGGTGCAGGAACCACTCATGGTGGTGACTCTTGTGGCTCGTGATTCACTCCCGAGGCCCTAGGGATGGGGACCCTGGTGGTGCTTCGATAGTGGACTTCTGGGATAAAAGCGGGCATTCCTCTGCCAGTTGCTGGGTGGATTCTAGGGATTTGTTTCATGATTCTAGGTGAACATCGCCAGGGTCCTAGACATGGTCAAGAGTTGTTCCCGCAACAACTGGTTCTGCCGCCTAGTTTCGACAAGCTCCTGTTGTACTGGATCAGTCACTCGCCCTCTTCCTCGTCCGGCAGGGGGTTGAGGCTGAGGGTTCTGAGGGTTTTGAGTATTCTTCTTGGGTCGTAGGTTGGGAGCCATAATCATTTGATAAAAGGAGGATGAACTTTGATTTAGTAGAACACTTGGTGATTGTCTTTCCCACAGATGGCGCCAAACTGATGCTGCACTTTTTGGCCCACGTAATATTCAAGCTCGGCTCCCTGTGAAACAATTAAAACAGAAGATCAGAGGACCACCGGGTTGGCTCCGGCGGTAGCCGCTCCGATGCTTAAGTCAATAAACTGAATTGAAAGACTGCAATGAAAGCCAAAATAATGAGCATGGATCTAAAGCGTACCTCTTAGGGTTTAATTTTTAGGCAGTATCTTTCCCAAGTTGATTAGGATTTGGAGCCATGAATATAGGGATTGGATCGTTGGAGATATCAGTTTCCTTGTTGAATATGGCAATAGAGCGTAGCAGTTTCCTTGTTGGAGATTGCTTCCTTATTTCCTGTTCGGTGTATATTGAGGCGGTGATGAGGTCTGATCATTGCTGTATCGCATTGCAGGCTTGCGCTCATATATGTTAGCTTTGCAGGAGAACAGTACTGCTCTGATGACATGAGCTTGGTCTCTGTGGGTCTTGCCCTTGAATGACCGAGGATGAGCTATATGACCGAGCATGAGTTATACGATCGAGCATGAGTAGTATGACCGAGCATAGGCCGAATGGCTGAACATGAGATGACCTGTAGTTACACGTGTCAAGTAGTGGTTGGTATGAGCACATTGTGGTATATCACCTTTAATTCTTATCATACAGATATCGAATGAGAATGTAAATATTAAAACCAAGTCACTGTGCAAGAATCAAGCATTCCTGCCAACACTAAAGACCACACTTGGCTTAATAAAACACATGCACTTGTATGAAGCATCAGGTGACATATGTTTATGCTCCACATATTTAACAAGAAGATATATAACTCTTGCTTTAACGATGAATTAAAGCGGGCCTGAAGATATGGCTGCTCACTGGCGACAAGAAGGAGACAACAATTAATGTTGGGTGAGACAATTGATTAGTTTAATAATATTTTAAATAAGTGTTGTAGTTTCCTTTCAAGATCATTGAAAGGGAAACTACATTAACCTGGGTAGCAGTTAAATGGTTTCTTTCTCTTTGTGCTTTCTCCAATTTGGCAAATTAGCCTGCAGTTTACTCCGACACAATATGAAACAATTTCATTTGAATTTGAGCAAAGAAGCTGAATCTAACAATCAAGTGAAGGTGAAAATCTATTTCTGAGGTTATGATTTCAAAATGCTAATATAATTAATAGCTATCTGCAATGTTTGGTTATTAAGAAAACATTGAAAAGTAAAAGAAAGATTCAGAATCTTATAGTAACCCGTTATTACTTGCGCCTTGGAATTTTTGCTCGAAATGTGTTTAACATCAAAATTATTTTTATGGAAAAAAACTCTAGTTGGGAATAATGAGTTCTGTTTTTCCTAGTTTAAGAATTCCCTAGTTTTTTTAGCTTGAGCTTCTAAAAAGATGGTTTTGTAGCTGAGGTTTATGGAGTTACAAATGGTTTGGTTGGTTGGTTATCTGTCTTCATAAGACGATTGTTTTTATGGGAAGAAGAGGAATTGAATAAGCTTAAGTTAAATCTCATGAGTGTTTTATCAGCAGTCACATTTGCAGCAGATTATATAAAGTGGGATGGAGGAAGCTTAGGTATGTTTATTGTCCATCATTAATATAAGTTGTACGAAAAAGAAGTGGGCCTTCATCTAAAACACTTAACCTGATATGGGGAAATTCTACTCTTTCTAAGGTTGAATTTTTGGGGTGGCTTGCATGGAATGGAAGCATAAATATTGTTGACTGGTTAATTAAGTTAGGTGTAATTCATAAGCAGTATGGTCTATGTCAATTTTGTGAAAGGAATTGGAAAATTCTGATAATTTATTAGTGTTGTGTTACATAAAGTTTGGAAAGTTTGGGCAGAAGTCTTGTATTAGTGGGGTTTTAAGTGGGTGGAGTGTGATGTACAACAAGTTGTTGAGGCATTTGAAGAACAATATGAGTGTTCCAAAGTCTTGAAAAAGTGTTCGTAGATGCAGAGTTAGTCAATCATGTTTTTCGAAATAGAGAGCTTATCTTGACTTAAAACAGCAAGAATTGCCCATGATCAAAGCTGCCCCAGCCCAAACGACTTTATTTAGGCCTTTGATTTGATTTCTTTGCCATTTTTAATAAGTTTTGATTTTGCAATTGCTTTGTTTAAGAAATTTCAAATTAACTTCTACTTGTGGCTATATATAGTTCCCTAGTTTGATATGGTTTTTAAATTTTAAAAAAAGCTCCAATTTTTATTATTTTTTAGAATTTTCTAGTTAATTGTAATAGGACTAATATAAGAAATTAGTAGATTCTTATTCAAATTAGTAATAGTCCTATCCTATATATATAATGTAAAACAAGATTTATTCTTGAGATTATCAATAATATTTCTATTTAGAAATTTGAGAGTTGTTCTCTTTGGGTGAGAAGTACCATTTATTCTTAATTACTAAAGAATTTAACGTGTTTAATTCTCTTTTACGTTTTCATTGTGTGTCTGGAAAGAAACTATTGAATTTGAAAAGACCGTAGAGCTATCATTCAAAAATTCATAAGAAAATTATAACTCCAGTTCACATTCAAACTTAAAAGTGAAGTCAAACACACCATAATCCTTGTGTTGTGAAAATCATATGAAAGTGACTTAGTTTGTGGGGATTAGAATAAGCAGAAACCATAAAATATTGGAAATTTTTATAAAAATTGCCAATACACATCATCTTTTTAATTTTTCCAAAATAAAGATAGAAAGAGAAGGGCATCATTTTATCATTTTCTCCTTTCTATATGGCATGATATGAAGAGTTTCTTTCTCTACGGTAGTTGCCGATAGACATCCTCCCTTAAATAATTTTTCAAGTAGAAACAGAACGACAAGGGTATTATTTTAATTTAATCCAAATTTTTTCTATCTCTTAATCCAACTTTTTCCTCTTCACTCATCAATTCATGATGAAATTGTTGATATAATTGGAAATTCTTGAACTTCTTTGTCTCTCAATCCAACTTTTCCCTCTTCACAGCTCTCAGCTATAATTATTGATTGACTATTCACCAATTTAAACATCATATTCACATCATCTAGGGTCATTGTTCGATACACTCAACAAAGTTTAAAAGGCTGATTCAAAAAACATTTTCACTTTTTCTGCAACAAAACTATTTGCGATGAAGACAAATTCATCACTTGATGTAGCTATCATGTGTAAGGATATTTTGAAAAAAATTGTGAATATATGACACTTTCTGTGCCAATTGGAAGGGTTATTACTAAAATCATACTTTCCTTAAATTTTAATGGTAATATTGAAACTAGAAGGGCTCGTGCCCCTATTTGGTGGGAAGAAGTAACAAGAAGGAAAGGTAGCAAGCAAGTGACTATTGTTATTGTTGAGTGCTTGTCATGAATTCACCCGAATGCATGTCTCTAACGGCTTTTATTACTCCTCTTCGAAACACTAGTGACAAATACTTCTTCCACAAATGAAAGTGTGCTTGAAAGTTGAACTATTAATTTTTATCTTGACAGGAATTACACAACCGGACTAGTAAATTTAATTTTTTTTTTGGAGAAATAATAGTGCTATGAAGTGAATTAACTAATAGATAGTTTTACACAACTAAAGGATAAATAAAAAAAACTAAAAAAAATAGTGACATATCAATATCCGTAATGGTAAATAAGGACATTACTACCAATCCTGATCATGTCTAATCAACATTTCTCACATCCAAATATTGACACATGGAAAATAAGGACATTACTCGACGATTCACTTATTTAAACATTCACATTCGCAACAAACCATCATTATTGAAACAATACATAGAACAATCATCACCCACCATACAGTGCAGAAATTATCAGGTTGGACCTTCATTTCATGATCTCATCATCGAATGTAATTTGACTTTTCATCACAACCTCTGATACTTTCGTAGTTTTATGAACAAGTTTATAAAAAATTACAAAAGTTATGAGATTTGTGAAAAACTGCCATCAGATAATGAAATGGAACAACTCTTCCGCTAAATAACTTGTATTACATACTTTATTATGGGATTAATGTTTCATCATCAAATACGAACTCGGTCTCTTCTGGATTCAATTCTTGTGGTGAAGGCACGGATGCTCCCATATCATCCTGCTTCTTAGGGGGGATCTTTTGAATTTCTTGAAGATCTTTTAACACATTCATCATTGAGGGCCTGTCAGTCTCTTTTACATTTAAGCACCTCCCTGCAAAATCTGCAGTTTTCATTAGCTGTTCTTCATTTTCCTCCTTTCGTATGTATTGGTCAGAAACATCGGGCAAGCCATTCTCTTCTAGCGAAGAAAGAAAATAGCTAACTAGAGTACCTTCACTCCTTTGGATTTCGAATGAAGTTGCGACCTTTCTAGTTAGTAGCTCCACAAGAACTACTCCAAAGATGTAAACATCACTTTTCTTGGTCAATTTGTTTGTATGCATTCAGGGTCAAGATATCCTTGGGTTCCTTGCACCATTATGGATAACTGGCTTCGATGGGATGCAAAAATCTGTGATTGTCCAAAGTCGATCACTTTTGCACTGAAATTATGATCTAATAGTATGTTTGCAGACTTCACGTCTCGATGGATAATGGAATCAGGAGCGTCAAAGTGCAAATATGACAATACCTCTGAAGTTTCTACGGCTATACTTAGATGAGTTTTCCAAAACAGGTGGAACTGTTACTTTTGATTTGCAGTCTATAGTGACTTGCTATACTTTAAGTTTAACAACTATTCTTATCAAGGTTAAACTTAAAGGAGTTTATGATAGAATACATTTCTTTAATGGTAGGAAGTCTTGAATTTGAAACTCAGTAGGATTGGAGGCTCTTGTCTATCTATATATTTAGCCCGGGACAACCATCAGTCCTAAGGCTTATTTCGTAATAAATTCCTCTTATTAAAGTGGTTAAACTTAAAGAGTTTGTGATAAAATATGTTTCTTTAATGGTAGGTAGCCTTAAAGTTGAAACTCTGTAAGATTGGAGTCTCCTGTCTATCTTTATATCTAACTTGTGACAACCATTAGTCCTAAGGTTTATTTCGTAACATAGAATTGGCAGTAAATTCATTTCCACCCTTGACCATACATCAATCATATTGTGTGAGTGTCATACAATGCATCTGTATTGTATAGTAGGTTTGTGTTCATTAAGATTATCAATAGGTTAAAGCTTGAATCTCATGACCGGAGGTAAATGTCCTAGTTATGCAAATTCAATTTTGCTTATAGTAGTTGTATCAGAGCCAATCTTCTAGCCATGTTGTTCAACATAAATATACAAGATTTAGAGAATAAAAAATTCATGATATTATAATGAATTGAGTTTTATGATTTTATGCATGACAAATATTGTGAAATTCGGAGGTCATTTTACGTGCAAAATTAACATGCACGAAATCAATTATTTGGACTCAAAATCATAAAGATTAGGATGCCCTCATCATGTATAATAATTTATTGTATTACTCATTTAAGTTTATACATAAATATATCATGAAAGTATCACAATACCTTTCGGATTCATGAACATACATAAAAAGTTGTTTGATTTAATTGAATAAATTGGATGACAATTGGTTGAAATTGATTGGGGGTTTTGATTACCCATGGAGAAACGAAGAGATTGGTATATATTTGGTCCTATAATTTTGAACAAATGAGTTAGAATTTGGTGGTTTAATATTTTCAGATTCCGTTTGTGTTTTCTTGGTTTTTCAATTATAGATACAAATTTATTAGTTGTTTCAACAAATTCACTGGGGGCTAATTTTTCCCATGAAAAATTGATTCCATTGATCTGTATTTTGTGTATTATGGTGATCTATGGATTGTAACCCTAACTTTCTGCAAAGAACCGAAACCCATTATGTGTTTTCCTTGATATTTGATCAATCAAGTCATAATGAAACTTGATGCATTATATATCGTTGTGTTTGTTTACATCATTTTATGTGAATTAATTGCATGAAATATAATCTATTTTCGGACGAATTTGAGATTAAACTGGTTCTGTTTTTTCAGCTACCAAAAGAAAAGTTTTGTTGAATTATATTGAAATTAGTTTAATATATAAAATAAATTTTATTCCAATATAGCCGAAAAGTTCTAAGCTTTAAAAGTCCCACCATAATGGTTCTCAAATTTGCAAGTATATTGATTTATTAAATTTTCAAATCAAGAAACCTTTTGCAGGAGAAAGGTGTGATGTTCACGTCGTGGGAAAGATTGTTTAAGAAGATGAACAGTGGGCATGGGACCATATAATTGGTCCAAATTTTCTTGGGTTTTGTGTAATGGGGCCCACGCGGCCTACCCAATTCATCCAAATTATTTATTTTATTTTATGGATGATATGTTATTATTAAATTTTTATGCATTATTCGTGTATTATGATTATGAAATATTTATGAATTTAAGATTTTTTTCATGCTAAGATTATATTACAAAAACTTGACGTGAATTATATCACTTCTAGATATGTGAATGTTTGGTCTCTAAATTTTAGATCACATACATATTATAGTTGCACAATTTATATTTATTGTCCATTTTAATTGTGATTTATTGTTAAGAGTAAGACAATCATGAACACAATAATTAGTTCATGTTATTAAGTGATTTATATATGTAATTAGTGATCATTGGATTTTCTGATCACATTGAGTTAAATTGTTAAATTTTTGTGCCTCATTTATAATATAAAAGTTTTGTACAATATTTTTAAGTTTGTATAAAACATAACCATAAGGTCTTGCTTATGATAATAGATTAAGTCATTATAAGGGTACCATATATTTTAAGAGAGTTACAACATCTTAAAACGTATTTATATGTGATTCTAAAGTATTTTTATCACATAATTATAAAATGGCTAAATTACAAAGTTTGTGTTGAATACGAACATAAAGATTGATTTGTGGTATTGGACATTTGGATTAAAATAAAGTCAAATTGTTTTAAGAATAGTCACAACATCCTAAGACAAGTTATTTGTGATATTCGGATATCACAATACAGTTTAAAATTTAATCCAAGTCATTGAGATCACCATGAACATAAAAGATACATGGATATTGCCATAATTGTTTTTTTACATCGCATTGTTTTAAGAGAGCCACAACATCTTAAGATGTGTGGATGTGTGATCTTCAAGTATCTTCATGATCACATAAAGTTAATTATTTAAATAATAATTTTATAAATGGCAATCCATGGTTGCAATTAAATTGTTACAAGTGATTACTTTGTCCCACAAGGAGGTGGTCACTTTATACAATTTAATTAGAATAAGATGATGAGTTAGGCATTAAGAGTTTAAAATTCCTAGGCCCACAGGTATGGTATTCTTTTCTTTTAGTGTCTAGAATTCATTGATCTTATTAATAGAGATAACAAACTGATATACCACAAAAGAGCAAAACCAATCAGCACTTGACATGTATGCCTTTAAGTGCAGCTCACGCTCGGCTAACTCGGCTCGCGCTCAACCAGTGGTCAAGCACTCGGACATTTAGAGCTTCCAACAAATGAAACAGCCGAGCATATGCCTCCAGAGCATATATATATATATATATATATATATATATATATATATATATATATATCTGAATAAGGATCTCAGAGTTAATTATAGGATCCAGACCTCGTCACCGCCTTAGCGGTTGCCGAGCAGGGAATAAGGAAACACTCTTCAACACGGAAACAGTCTTCAACAAGGAAACTACCATCTATGATTATCTCTATGCAATACTTCACAAGGTAACTGCAATCTCCAATGATCAAATCCCTATATTCATGGCTCCGAATCCTAATCAACTTAGGAAGGCCACGGTTTATAAATCAAACCCTAAAGGTATGCTTTATGATCATGCTCATTCTTTGGCTTTCAATACAGTCTTTCAATTCAGTTTACTTACTTAAACATCGGAGCGGCTACCGCCGGAGCCAATCTGGTGGTCCTCTAATCATCTTCTTGAGTGTTCTACAGGTCACGGAGCCCATACTTATTGCGAGTCGAAAAGTGTAGCATCAGTTTGGTGCCGTTTGTGGGAACGACTAATCTCTAAGTGCTCTATTCACAAACTTATCTTTTCCTTCACCGAAAAACCATGGCACCAAATCTCCGACCGCGACAGAATACTCAAAATTCGCAAAACTCTTAACGTCGGCCGCCTACTCCTTGTGCAAGGGGACCAGCGGTTGATCCCATGCGATAAGAGATCGAATCGATCAAACGACACAATGAGCTGGTGCAGGAACAGTTGCTTGCCATAACTTGAACGCTGGCAACACTTACACAGAATCAAGCAGCGGGTTCTCCTAACCCACCAGTCAACTTCGCTGTAAGAACACAACCTCCTCTTACCAATAAGAATGAGGAACCCCATGATCAGGCTCCAACTAACCAGCCTGGGCACCCCCCGAGCGTTGCTCGCGTTGGCAGAGATCCACAGCCATCAGTAGTCCCAGGTTGGGGAACATCCGCCTTCATTCCTGACATCCATTACCGGAGCACTACTCGAGCCCTAACTCCAAGGGCTTCGGGAGCACATCCGTCACCACAGGAGCCTTGTCCCCATGTAGCACCAATCCCTCCAATTCGGAACCCTCTTCCGTCCGAGGGACGTAATCAACCCGACTACCCTAAAGCCGAGGCTGTCAGACAGGGTTCACAAGATATCAGATTCAGAGACCCACAGAGGGTAGAATAAATCATCGAGTCTAAGGACCGAACAATTGCTTTGAGAGGTGTCCAGAACCCTCTAGAGCAAGACGAGTTGGCCAGGCTGCTCGGAAGACTGGCCACCCCATTCACTCACGCCATCATGTCAGAAGAAAGGCCCAGAAAGTTCGTGATGCCCAAGTTCACCCTGTACGATGGGTCTGGAGATCCAGGATATCATCTCTCGCACTACCAACATACGATGGCCCTTCACGGTGCCTCTGATGCTTTCATGTGCCGAACTTTCATCACCAGCTTAAAGGGAACTGCTCTGAAGTGGTTCCACAACCTCCCTACGAACTCAATTACCAATTTCTATAAGCTCGGTAGATAGTTCTTGGACAGGTTTATGACCAGCAGAAGGCTCAGAAGGGGACCAGAATTCTTGTTGAATGTCAAGTAGACTAAGAAAGAATCCCTCAGAGCCTACATTGCATGCTTCAATGCCTAACTCACGGAGATCACTGACTGCAGCCCAAAATTCCTTGTAGCTGCCTTAACTGCTGGACTTGCCCACGGTGGCTTCAGAGACTCCTTGATAAAGAGCCCTCTAACCGACATGGCGGCGTTAATGGATCGGGCCAGGAAGTATATCAACTTGGAAGAAGCCAATTGCATGTCCTAGAAAGGCAAAGATCAGACCAGAGGGATAATCCGAAGAGGGAGGACCACATAAGAGACTCTAGCAAAAAGAGGGCCAAGAGCACAGAAAAGAGAACAGCACCCAGAGTTGTGTACAATTTCGGACCAAGGGAGTTCACTAACTTTACTCCTTTGAACACTACACCGAACAAGGTACTCCGACAGATTCGAGATCAAAAAAACCTGAGGTGGCCGGAACCAATCAAAAGAGACCCTAGTCTTCGGGACCAAAGTAATTATTGTAATTTCCATAAAGATCATGGACATATGACTTACTCATGCAGGACTCTCCGGTACGAGATAGAACAACTCATAAAGAAGGCGCGTCTTCGGGAGTTCGTCAAGCAAGACGGAAGGCAGAACCCCCCAAGAAGACAAACCTCAACAACGGCTGGGCCAGAGGCCCGAGCAGAGGCAGGAGCAGAGGGAAGGACGAAACGAGCCTCAAAGGCGGAACAACCATGTCATCTACGTCCTCTATGCTGACTCCCCTATTACAAGAATGTCCAATAGGGCAAGAAAGAGATACGCTCGGGAGGCCAGGGCTGCCCCGAACGTATTGCAGATCTCCAACATTGAAAAGAGGCTCAAGCCAGCACCGGAGATCCAATTCACCGAATAGGACCTAGCGGGGGTACACTGCCCTCACAGTGATGCCCTCGTTATCACTCTCAAAATTGCCAATTTCGAGATCAGGAGAGTCTTGGTCGATACTGGCAGCTCCGTCAACATACTGTTTCATGAACCATTCAAACAGATGGGAATGGACCACGACAACATCAAGCCTACTACTACTGTGATGGCAGCTTTTGATGGCAATCTCAGTACCCCATTGGGGAGAATTGACCTTCCTACTACTGTAAGAGAAGATGAAGGGCAGAAGACCACCATCTCGGAGTACATGGTGTTGAATATGAAATCTCCCTACAACGCCATAATCGGGAGACCTTGGTTGCACCAGATAGGGACGGTCACCTCGACCCTCCATCAGTGTCTGAAGTATGTCCACAACCAGAACGTTCACTCTGTCAAAGGGTGTCAGCCAACCTCCCGGGAGTGCCATGTTATTGCACTCAAGAAGAAGGCCACCAAATAGCAATTACAGTACACTCGAGACTGTGCAGATCCAGTTCTCACCCACACTTCCGAGATGGAAGGTTGCCCATCCAGCATTGAAGAGTCCTTGAGCCCAAGGGGACGAGACAGCCAAGTCAAACCCATTGGCGAACCCATCAAAGTGTTGGTCAGTTTAGAATCCAAGGGGCGTTATTTATACATCGGCCCAGACATAACACACATTGAGCAAGAGAAGATAGTTAAGTTTTTGAAAGACAACCTCTCTATCTTTGCTTGGGAGACTAAAGACATGGAGGGAATAGATCCTAATCTTATAACTCACAAGCTGATGGTAGATCTAGATCACCCACCAGTTAGACAGAAGAGAAGACCGATTGCTCCTGAACGGCATCGGATTATAAATGAAGAAGTCCAGAGGCTGTTGGAAGCCAGGATGATACGATAAGTGTTCTATCCCGAGTGGCTAGCCAACACCGTCCTGGTCAAGAAGAAAAATGGCAAGTGGAGAGTCTGCGTTGATTATACAGACCTCAATAAGGCGTGCCCCCAAGACAGCTTTCCACTGCCAAGGATAGATCAATTGGTTGACGCCACTACAGGACACGACATGAGCTTCATGGATGCCTACTCTAGATACAACCAAATTCAGATGTACCCTCTAGACCAAGAGAAGACAGCCTTCATAATCGAACGAGGTCTCTACTACTATAGAGTAATGCCCTTCGGTCTGAAGAATGCTGGAGCAACTTACCAATGGTTGGTGAACAAGATGTTCAGCCCACTGTTCGGCAATACCATAGAGGTATACATCGATGACATGCTAGTCAAAAGTATGTAGAAAGGTAGTCACCTCCAGCACTTAGCCCAGACCTTCGATATCCTAAGACAGCACAAGATGAAGCTCAACCCTTCGAAATGTACCTTCGGGGTGACGAAGGAAAAATTCTTGGGGTACATTGTCTCTCAGAGGGGTATCGAAGACCCCACTCAAATCTAAGCTCTAATTGGGTTAAAGTCTCCAAAAACCAGAAAAGATATTCAGGCGCTGAATGGCTGAGTTGCAGCACTAAGCAGATTCATTTCCAAATCCACTGATCGTTGCCTACCTTTCTTCGAAGCTCTGAAAGACAACAAAGCCTTGCAATGGACAGAAGAATGCGAGAAAGCTTTTCAAGAACTAAAGGAGTATCTAGCCTCTCCAGAACTTCTATCAAAACTAGTACAGGGAGAAAAGCTACTTTTGTACCTTGCAGTTTCTGAAAATGCGGTCAGCTCTGCATTAGTCAGACAGGACAGAGGGGTACAGAGGCCCATATTCTATGTCAGTAGGGCACTACTTGACACAGAAAAGAGATATCCAGAAGTAGAAAAGCTAGCCTTCGCCTTGGTCATATCAGCTCGAAAGCTCCGACCTTATTTCTAAGCCCATCCAATTGAAATCCCAACTGCCTATCTTCTGAAGTCAATATTTAGGAAACCTGAGGTATCGGGAAGATTAGTGAAATGGTCTGTGGAACTAGGGGAATTCGACATATCGTATGTACCTCGAAACTCCATCAAAGGGCAGGCTTTGGCTGATTTTGTTGCCGAGTTCACCCCGGCACTCCAAGACAAGGCACAACTCAATGAAACCTCAGGAACCTGGTTGCTCTACATCGATGGATCGTCAACCGATCAAGGCTCAGGGGTAGGCCTGGTATTACAGTCCCCTGATGGACTCACATTAGAAAAAGCAGTCAGCCTGGGATTCAAAGCTTCCAACAATGAAGCAGATTATGAAGCTCTGATATTGGGCATAAAGCTTGCCTTGGAATGCGAGGCTCAGAACCTCAAAGTCTTCTTAGACTCCCAATTGGTGGTAAGCCAAGTCCTGGGAGAATTCGCCATCAAAGATGATAGGATGCTCCGATACTCCGAACTGGTGAACCACTTGAAGCATTCCTTCCAGACATTCGCTATCCAAAAAATTGAAAGAAGCCAAAACTGCAGAGCAGATGCTTTGGCTAACATGGCGTCCCGCCTAAAGTCTAAAGCAAACTCCACAATAAAAATCTCCTATCAGCTAGGATCTAGTATAGAGGAAGCCCAAATTGCTCGAATTGCTGAACAACCCCAGAACTGGATGACTCCAATCCTCCAATACCTAGAGTCTGGGCTCCTCCCAGAAGACAAAAACAAAGCCAGGAGAATCCGAATCAGAGCGGCTCGGTACCTAATCCTGAATAACAAGCTTTACAGAAGGTCTTATTCTCAACCTCTGTTAAAATGCTTAGCTCCAGAAGAATCACAATATGTCTTGGCTGAAATACACGAGGGAATTTGCGGGAATCATAATGGGGGCAGAACAATAGCTCACCGAACTCTGACTCAGGGCTACTACTGGCCTAGCATGCTAAGGCAGGCTAAGGAGTATGTCCAGAAATGCGACAAATGCCAAAGATTTACCCCATATCAATACCAGCCTCATCACGAGCTCATCCCGATTCCAAGTCCTTGGCCCTTTGCTTAGTGGGAGATGGACATCGTGGGTCCATTACCAAAGGCCCCACCAAACAGGAAGTATCTCCTGGTAGCCATTGACTACTTCTCTAAATGGGCCGAAGCTGAACCTCTCACACATATCACAGAGAAGGAAGTTGAAAGCTTCACCTGGAAAATATTGTTTGCAGGTTCGGTATACCACGTGTGATTATCTCTGACAATGGGACACAGTTCACTGGTAAAGGCTTCAAGAAATTCTTTGAAAATCTCAATATCAGGCAACACTTTGCTTCTCCAGGCCATCTAGAAGCAAACGGGCAAGTAGAGGTCACTAACCGAACGATCCTTGATGGATTAAAGAAAAGGTTGGAACAGGCCAAAGGAAAGTGGGCAGAGGAACTCCCAGGAGTTCTTTGGGCCTACAGAACAACCAAAAAAACCCCTACCTCTGAAACTCCTTTCTCATTAGCCTACGGCACATAAGCAGTAATCCCGGTGTAGATCGGTATGCCAACTCTGAGAACCGAAGCCTTTGAGCAAGAATCCAATGACCAGTAGCTGATGGAAAATTTGGATTTGCTTGAAAACAGAAGGGATCAAGCCAGCGTCAGGATGGAAGCTTATCAGCAGAGAATGGTCAACAAATCCAAGGTGGGACTCAAGACGGTCAGCTTTCAAGTCGGAGACTTTGTCTTAAGAAGAGTCTTTCAAAACACCAAGGATCCCACTATGGGAAAGTTGTCACCAAACTGGGAAGGCCCCTACAGAGTGACGAAGGTTGTTAGGCCTACCACCTACTGGCTAAAAGACATGACTCAGAAGCCTATTCCGAGGCCATGTAACGTGGAACATTTACGGAAGTATTATCAATACGAGATGTTTTTTTCCTTTTAATGCTTCCAAAAAATGTTCATCCTATAATGCACAGGCCTCCAGAGCCTGGTCCATAATGTACAGGTCTTAGTACTTGATCCATTTATAATGCATAGGCCTCCAGAGCCTGGTCCATAATGTACAGGTCTTAGTACTTGGTCCATCTATAATGCACAGGCCTCTAGAGCCTGGTCCATAATGTACAGGTCTTAGTACTTGGTCCATCTATAATGCACAGGCCTCTAGAGCCTGGCCCATCCATAATGCACAAGCCTTCCGAGCCTAGTTCATCCTCAATATACAGACTCTACGATCCAGTCCGTCCAAAGGCGGAAGTTCTAAGCGTCTTCAACCAGAATCCAACTATTATTTACACAAGTCTTCCAAACCGGAACACCTTAAAATTGATACTTAGATTATCTGGCCTATCCACCAACAAGTAACAAACATTACAGTACCGAGCAGATTTGAAGAATATTAGTTCAAGACCTCAAGTTTTATACCACAGTTTCTTTGATCTACTCTCAAGACATATAGAAGAACTATTTATCATAAGTGCACAAGAGGGTACTCTAACTCAGAAAAGCACATTCAAACAAAAAGAACATCAGAAGTGAGGAAAAAGAGATCAATTTTATTGATGATTCGTGAAAGTTTACATCAGTACAAAAAGACTGAAAATAAAACAGAGGCTACAACAAAGACACCATTACATAGGTTACTACAGAAGCTACTACATCACTACGATTTGCAACATCACAGCTTTCTTCCTCGGATGATAAAGGGGCACAGGATCCAAACTTTCATTACCGCCGCCACCGGTTCCACTTGAAAGAAAGGAACCCTGAACCCCAATCTGCATCAAGGAACACCCAGGCCATTTCATCATCACTGTCATTGATCTCAAGACCAACGGATGAAAAGGGCTCTGGGCCTCAGGGGACCTCCACTCATCTTCCTCACATCAGTTGTCACACCCCAGTCGGTTTGAGTAAGGGTCTCTGCAAAGACATGAAGAAAAGGAGGCACCCCACCTTCGTCTTCATCACTAACGCTCCAAGCCTCGGTTGAATCAAGGAGGGTCCACCACCAATCGGGAGAATCTCGACCAGATGCCAAGATGGACAAGAGGACTTGTGTGATATCCCAAACCCGGGATACGGCACGTTTACCAAGGTCAATCGACTGAATAGTGTAATGTGAACTGTTTGAGCTCTATATCATGGTATTTCATGGAACCGAACGACTGAGGTATGTGAATGGTTTACTTAGAATAGCTAGTGCCGGGCAACACCCGAGCACCTCAGGACCCAACATCGTAATGCGTGCATGCACGCATTTTCATGCACGACCATATTTCGCAAACATGTAGTATGTTTAAAATCAGTGTATGCATGCACTGTTATAAATGGATATATATGTACGTATATGGATATACTCTCACGTATAAGATATGTATTTTATATGTGTATAAATAAATACATATAGTATAATGTATATTATGTATATATATGTATATGTATACATAATACATGTATAAATATAAAGAGAAATATCAAAGAAAAGAGAAATATCAAAGAAAAGACAAAGGAAAAAGGGAAAAGGGGCTGCGTGCGGGCTGCTGATCAGTGAGTATGTCACTGTGTGTATGTGTGTGTGTATCATTGTGTGATATACATGGAGGTGTGTGTAGAAAGTGCGCGTTTTGAGTGAACGGCCGACAGTGGGAAGGATATTTATATCCTCTCTCATATGTGCTGTAATATATATAGTATATATATATATATATATATATATATATATATATATATATAATCTCAACCAAAGAGTCAAAGAAAGGGGCTGGTAGAGAGAGGAAGTAGAGAGAGAAAGTAAGGCGGTTGGTGTGTGCTTATATATATCGTATACATATGAGGGGTGTTGCAAAGAAAAATAGAAAAGAAAGAAATCAAAGGAGGAAGCCAAGAGTGGATTGGAGTGGAACCAGAGAAAAGAGAGGAGAATCCGCGACCAACAGGTGAGTAAGACTTGAAATTATCATTTTTATTTTATTAGTGCAATGCTTGATATGATAGTAGGAACATATAGTGGAGTTTAAAAGAAAATAAATGAAAGAAAAATGATAAGAAATGGTTGAAAAATGAATAAGAAAACCGGAGTTGCAGGTTTATGCAATGAATTCGGGTTAGTGGATTTTATGCTAAAAACTTAGTTTAAAATGCATGGGATTGATCCCATAAAGTGCAGAAATTTAATAGAATGAAAAAAGGGTCAAAACAGTTGAGAACCGAGTGTAAAAATGAGAAAAACCAGCTCACCAAAAAACCGGTCGGAGCTATTAACCTCCATATTCGAGAAGATTGGGAAGGTTTTGAGGGAAATGGAGGATAGGAATGAGGTCGTGGGGAAGAAAGGAAGAGATTGGCTTTGAAAATGGGAGAGAAAACTGATCGGGACAGGTTGCCGTCACCAGAGATGGTGACGGAACCCTACTGTTTTCCTACCGGAGTGATGAAGGGGGTGACCGGATTGTCGTGGGGTCTATTCGGGTTAAAAGGAAACAGATCCGGGTTGGATCCGGGTCGGGGCCCAACCGAATTAAAAGGGTTATCAAAACGGTACAGCTTTGATTTAGGTTTTAAATGTTTTAAAATTACATTCAGAGTGTTTGGCAACATGGTTAAGAAATTGAAATTGAAATTGGTTTGGGGATGGGGATATCCTATTCCGATTTTAAGGGATAGCCACTGTTTGGCTATCCATAGTGAGAATAAGAGTTTTCTTAAATTACAAGTTGACCCAGAAGGTTTTAGAATTTATAAATTGACCCCCCAACTGTTAATAATTTTGATTTGACCCTCAGAATAAAATATTAATTAAATATTAATATATTTAATTAAATAAAAAATTACGAAAATACCCCTATTTCAAATATGGGTCAAACAAAGTCCAAACGATGCAAATGAATAGTCAAAATTTATTATCTCGGACGTTCTGAGTCCAATGGTGGGGTCTGTTTTACGAGATGGAACCCCGAAGGATAAAATAACGTAAAAGTGCAAAATGACCATTTTGCTCTTTTTAGTACAAAAGTCCAAATGGAATTCCGCGAAAGCCTAAACCGACTTTCTTCGGCGTTCCGGACTCAATGGTAAAGTCTAAATTAGTATTTGAAATACTTATGATGGAAAGGCATAAAATTTGATGAATAGAATCTATTCTAAAACGTATTCACTGATATATAGGGAACTCGAAAGGTAAGGGTACACTCACGGATTTCTGATATAGAATCACGATAGAGGTAAGTAAATTCACCTTCTCTTCCATATGGTGTGTCCAAGCCAACTTTATTCTCGTACTGCCAAACTTGTACTCTTGAACGTACCTCACGTTATTGCTATCCACAATGCGATATTGTTCTATCTTGTGGACATTGATTTACTGTTGTATCATTGTTATCATGTTGAACCATGCCTTGAAAGGCTTACTGTTATGCTTTCATTGGATCGATGATATTCCATTTTATACTTCTATGGAATCACGAATGATCATGATATGTTATGAATACCGGATTTGTGCTTAGTCACAATATCCATCCGATGCTTTCTGTATTAACTGGAGACCTAAGGGTCAAGTCCATGAATGGACAGGTGGTAGGAATGAATTCCTCGAAGGCTTTCCACCGGCAATTGACTGGCATGATAACTGGCATTTCATTGCATTTTCACTGGCATTTCATTTGCATTACTACTGGCATTCTTATGGAAAACAGAATATAAGCATCTCGACTGGATTATTGTTATGGCTATGTTACTGAATGGTTACTGCTCCTTACGGTTTATCTTACATTGTTCATTGAATTGATTGTGATCGGTTTATTGTGGCAGTACTTCTTGTTGTTATATTGTTGTTGAGAGATTCATGTTGATGTTGTATCCATCACTTCTAATTGAACATTGTGACCTATGATTCATTGGCCATCAAGGCAACTGTTCTCATTAGCTATCACAACATCTCTTTCCTTATGATTGGCTATCATAATCTTATTCATGGAATTGTATCTTATCGATACCAGTGTCGGAGATCTATTTTTACTTGCTGAGCTCTCGTAGTTCATTCCACCCCATTTACCCCCATTTCAGGTGATGATGCTACAAGACCCCAGTAGGAGTCTGAAAGTAGAGGAGGACATTTTGAGGAAACGTAGCAGTCTATGTTTTAGTTCTCCCATGTATTCACTACCCTCGGGTGCTGGTTACGTTTGGTTCTTATTTTGTTTATGTAGAACCATATTATGTATTGTAAAGACTTCCGCTAACATTATGTATTGTCAAGACTTCCGCTAACATTGTGTATTGAAAGACTTCCGCTGATGTACTATTATTGATAAGACTTCCGCTGTTATTGTTTTGAGGTTTTAGTACTTTGCATATTAGTACTATGATACAGGAACGGAAAAAGTAGGGACGGCCTTCGGGTCGGCCCCGCGACACGAGATCCGCATAGGGTGGGTTTCGGGTCGTGACAACTTGTGCCTCCTTTAATCATTCCTTGGAGACTGAATCAAGAGGAAGGTTAAATCTCGGCCACAGTTTAATCATTCCTAACTCTGACGAAGAATCGTCAATCATCTCCGAGCGAAACAGCAAATTTTCGGCAACATCTAAAGTCTCTCCTACGAGGGAACAATTTGGGAACAAGAGGATTGAGCGCAACCGTATGCCCTCGTTTCCATATATATAGACCCTTGAAGTCCAAAAGCCACCCAACTGAACCGTCGCAGCGATTAAAAGAGTGGTTGGCCTCGAAATCCCAAACGACAATCGTATAAATAAATGGTGCATTAAACCTGCCTCTTTGACATACTAAGAGACAGGGTACAGAGCTCTTTGAACAAAAACCACAGTCCGGCACTGAAGCTTCTGAATTGGTAAAAAAGGGGGGGCAAAGTCTAAATGTACAGGCCTCCTACCCGATATACAGACCCTCTAGTCTTATCTATTTTATGACAGGCCATTCATACGACAAAGGCCAACAGCTCGGATATATCCTGATCCTAAGGGCCTGAAAACAGCAGTGCCGATCATCGTAATGATAAGCACAAGATCCCTGATTATGTTCACAAGCCTTTGGTTCAGAGCAATCTACTTCAAAACTCTGCAGAGTTTGCTCCCACTCTATTGGGTTCTGTCTATCTGATTATGTTTGCTTTCTTATTTTATTATGATGAGACAATCTTAGTTAATCTGCATTCACTATTCAATTACAAGTATCGAAGCTCAGAAGGCAACTATTAACTGCTGGACAGTTGATCTAACATGCAATGGGCTCAGAATAGCTATACTCGCAACAAATTTCACAGAAGGTAATAACACAAGAAGAATCTGAAGGAAAGTCAATTTTATTGATCAAAAAGGTATATTCATTACATCAAAAGGGGACTGGCAAAAACAAAGAAAAATAAAAGCTGATAAAGCCTCAAGCCTTATCCGAAGGGCCAAGATCCTCCACCGAAAGAAGGTCGGTAGTCGCAGCCTTCTTGCTCGGATCAGCACTAGACGAGGTAGGTTCAGGAGCAACGATTGACAATACGTCAAAATCTGGGAACTTAGCCAAGAATCTAATTCGGAAGCTCTCAAAACCAAACCGGATCAGGTCATCACCCATCTGGTTAACTTTCTCTCTCAATTCTATCTTAGTCTCAGTCTTGGCATGATCAACTGCCTCCTGAACCTTCTGATCAAAGGTACTTCGGAGCTCGACCAACTCCGCTTGAAGTCCTGCAACATGCCGGGCATAGATGTCCCTTTCAGACTCTGCCATGGTAAGATTGGTACTAGCTTTCTTCAAACTCTCCTCGGCAGCCTGAACCTTGGATTGGGCTGTCCCAAGCTCCAACCTCACTTCGTCCAGGTCAGCCTTCAGCTTATCAGCCTCCTCGAGGCTTATAGGAGTCACCATCAGAGCAGCTAAACCATGCATGCTCTGCACAACGCAAGACAGACAAGTTAGATTGAACAATCAAGCAAACAGAAAGAACAAGAAAAGATTCAAAAGTTACCTTCATTTGGAGATGCATCATCTCATTCATCAGCTTCGTAGGGTGATCCCCCTTGTACCGATGAGGGCCCTGGGACCATATTTGGTCAAAAGCCTTCTTGGCAATTTGGTAGTCCGGCTCATCAGACGGCTCGGACGGTACAGCAGGAGCCTTTCCCTTCCTAGTCCTTCTGTTCGGACCGGAAGGGGCAGGAGGAATGGCCGAAATAGGAACGGCAGGTTCGGCCTTCTTCTCAGCCTCGGCAGGGGCTGGCTTGGGAGAGCCAGAAATCAACCTTCTCCTTTTTACTTCAAGAGGAGGATCAAGCTCAGCTTGGGAGGAAGCCTCCCCTATCGCTTGGGCCTCCGCCTCTGCCCATTTTAACATCAGCCTCTTCTTAAGCTCAGCAGTACTAGTGGCCATCAAGTTCGCCGGGGTGAAAATGGCAGTGTGAGCCCGGTTGGAAGTCGAAATAAGCACGCGGTACCGAGCTTGGAGTTCGTCAGTAAACTCAGACCTCCTCCAAGCACTCCTGACTGCACATAAGTAAGAAATGGCATATCAGATTATCAGTTCGGAAGGCATAACAAAGCTAAAACAAACCTAAGGAAATAAGCCTCACCCTTATGACTCGTGGTACGAGGGAATATCGAGACATCATTTTGGAGGTCTTTGTGTTCCCATCCTCCTCCAACAAAGAAGTACCACTTCTTCCACGTTTTATTAGAAGTGGGAACGGAGGACAAGGGTCGGAACCCCTTTTCAAAGGACATGTAAAAAAGGTCTTCTACCTTCTTATACTTCAGATCCATATTATTACGGATCAGATCTATGGATACATCTACATTATTTTTGTGCCCGAACAATAAAAACCCTAAAAGTTGCCGCCAACTATTGAGATTAAGATCGGCAGGACAGAGCTTGTACCAACAGAAGAACTGCCTAACTAAATCAGGCAACGGAAGTCTCAAACCCATCTCAAACCAGGCAAGATAAACACATATCTCCCCGGCTCCAATATCATGAGGACGATCCATTGGGCCTAGTACTCTACAAGTAACATTCGAGGGGAAATTGTACCTCACCCTCCACTAGTCCAACAAGCTTTGGGTAACAGCACTTTCACCCTCTTCTCTATAGGAAGACCTGTCAGAAGTCTCCCCAGCCCTGTCTCGGGGCTCTATGAAGGCACCCACAATCCTAGTCTCAGGACTGTGGGGAGATTCAGCAAGCCTCTCTTCTACATCTTTGGCAGAAAGACCACCTACATTCTCTAAATGAGGCGGCATAACCATTTCTGAGAGATTTCCTACCCCCTCACTAGCATTTGAGGATTCAAGAGGAGTAGACATTACTCTCGAACTTAAAGAGGAAGAAGCAAAAGAAGAGGAAAGATTGGTCGAACCTGTTCTAGACCAGAGCCTCAGAAAACCAGTGTTCTTCAAGATCGCACAAACCAACAATGGCGGATAAGATCTTCTAGCACAGTGAAAATGACGGGGAAAAGGTCATTTCAAATCTCACCCCGTATTTATAAACGCAGTATCAAAAGGGGACCACCAAGCCCAAGCGCCATGATGGTTCGGAACAATGATGACTTCGAGAAACCCAACCATCGGTTCAATATAATAATGGCTTCAAAAAAATACAATCTCCGGCTGCGCAATAAATGACGCGCCAACAGTCACCTTGAAAGGCAAACAGACAGGATACATGACTCTCCGAAAAAGGCCTAGCCCTAGTTGCCTGTTGACATCAAACTAGGACTTGGGGGGGGGGGGGGAGTAACTGATAAACCACAAAAGAGCAAAACCAATTAGCACTTGACATGTATGCCTTTAAGTCCAGCTCACGCTCGGCTAACTCAGCTCGCGCTCAACCCGTGGTCAAACGCTCGGACATTCAGAGCTTCCAACAAATGAAACAGCCGAGCATATGCCTCTAGAGCACATATATATCTGAATAAGGATCTCAAAGTTAATTACAGGATCCAGACCAACACTCCAGATGTTATAACATGAAATTTTTTTTTTTATTATTTATTCTTGCAAATATAAATTATTATTATTATTATTATATTATAATTATTATTATGATGATAATGGATGTATGTGTGTGTATATATATATATATATATAATTTAAATTATTTATTTTGTATGTATGTATAAAATGTGTAAATATATATAAGTGTATATAACTATATGCATGTGTAAAACAGTGTGTGTGGTGTGTGTGTGTGTGCCGTGTGTGTGGGTGTGCATGAGTTTGAGTGTAACACACTCAAACAAGCATGGGTTGGGGTTGTGTGTGTGAGTGGAATTCAGGGAGTGGGAGGTGCAGGTTTGGCAGAGAGTAGTTGGTCTTGGGGAGAGAGAGAGAGATATAGAGAGAGAGAAAGTGAAGAGAAAAAGAGAGTGGTCTCGGTGGGAAAGAAGAGAAGGAAAGAAACAGAAAGTGAGAGAGAGAAATAGAGTTCTGAGAGAGAGAGTTGAAGTTCGTTTGGGCTCGGAGCAAGAAGGTGGAAAGGGGGGCACGGCTAGAGAGAGAAACAACCGAAAATCTTGGTAAGTGGGTTGCTCCTGTTTCGATTTTTTTTAGAGCATTTTAATTGATTTAAATTGTAGGATCTTGTAGAGCATAATGTAAGGATTAAAACGCAACAAGAATGATAGAAAACGGTTGAAAAATGAGGGAGAAAAGGGGATGTGCAGGTCACGGCCATGGGGGGGAAAATCTAGGTTTTTCGTTGTGATTGGGAGCTTCAAAACGATGTTAAAAGGTTCCAAAAATACTTTAGAATGATTTGGGATTGAAAGGGGCTTCAAAAGCACCAAGAAAATCAAGTCTGAAAACTTGATTTTCTGAAATTCCGGCCACCGGCGCCGGAGAAGGTGACCGGAGCTTCGCCGGAAAAACGGGGGACGAAGGGGCACTGTTCCAGGTCCGGGTCGGGTCGGTTCGGGTCGGGTCGGGCTTGGGCTGGTCCGCCCCTGCCACGTGTCAGCCCACTGTTTTAAATTAAAAACCTAGTTTGGCCGTTTGGTTGCAAGGATAAGAAATTAGGAAAATTGGAATTAAATTGAAACAGAGATATCCTATCCCTGTTCTAGGATTAGCCCCTGTTTGGTTAACCTGATTAAGAATAACAAATTAAACTAGTTTCAATTTGAACCTTTTGGAATTTGAACCTTAACCCTGAACTTTCGAAAATTACAAATTGACCCCCCAACTGTTGGAAATTTCACTTTTACCCACCTGATTAAATTATTAATAAAATATTAATTAAATTAATTAATTGATTATTTAATTAAATTAATTTAATTAATTAAATATTCAAAAATATTCCGGAATCCAAATGGGACAAGTCATTAGTGTATTTTGACTATCTCGGCCATTCTGAGACCAATGGTGAGGTCCATTTTACGAGACGGGGTCCCGAAAAATAAAAGAACCGTAGTAACCCTTAAAATTACCAAAATGCCCCTAACTTGAAACACTATCAGACGAACTCCGAATTAGGTAAACAAATAGTGAAATTTTATTATCTCAAACATTCCGGACTCAACTGTGGAGTCCGATTTGTGAAAAGAGGTCACGAAGTGTAAGGGCACGTGTAAAGTGCAAAATGACTGTTTTGCCCTTTTCAACCCTGGTGTCCGAATTGAGTTCTACGAAAACCTAAACTTATTTTCTTCAACGTTCTAGAACCAATGGTAGAGTTTAATTTAGCAGAATAGAAACTTATGAATTAAAGACATAAAATTTGATGAATAGCATAAATTCAAATAACAATAGACTGAGTTGTAATTTCTACTTTTAGGGACACTGACAGGACAGGAGGAGGCGATCTGATCTTCTGCATTTTCATCCGCCGGTTCAGTTACATATAGTGCACGATCTTCTAGGGTTGATACCAACCCATCAGGTATGGTGTTTTGCTAGTGTTAGAAATGAAGTTAAGTTAGGAATATTTGTGAATGATTGGAATGCTGTATGTGTTTATCTGTAATGTGTTTACCTGTTTACTTGGAATTGGTTGTTCACGTGTTATGTGTTACTTGCAAGTTAATAAAGTGAAGAACATGAATCAGAATGCACGAACATATGAGATATGCATGTATATGAAACTGACTAGTGATTTATTTCTTATTGTCCGAGCATGTTATGTTATTGAGATCCATGTTCATTGAGATTGCATTGGCATATTGGCATATGATGAATTCTTTGAGAACATGGCGTGGGTAAGCACGTGGTGCTTTGCATTATGAGGGTGTAGATCCTGTGGTGAAAAACCCAAAATTGGCCATTGCATTGGTACTTCGAGCCATCGGGGAGTACCCGTAAATGAGACATAGGTGTGGTATAGAGTTGTGCATGGGTGTGTCATGCATACCATTCATATATGTTACTGCGATGCTTGAATGTCATTTAGAAATAAATGTACACTTTGCACATGCCACGCCTTAGCTTTATTTCTGGCATTAGCATTTCATCATACCAGCAGTTGTGCTGACCCATTCGTGGGCAACATTTTCAGATGAGGATCTTCTAGCCCCTAGAGACTCGGTGATGCCCGGATAGGGTGAAGCCTGTGATGTATTTGTGATTCGTGGAACTTGTATTTTGTTATGTAAGGGCTTAAGCCCGAATGACTGATGAACAATGTATTCGATGTTATTTGATGTATGGATGATGACGGACGCATGTTTAGTGAATCTAATTACTTTTGTCCTTTTATCTATTTTATTTTCTATCTCATCAGTCGCGCCTCGGGTTCGGTCAGAATTCGGGGCGTGACAACGTGGTATCAGAGCATAGGTTCGAATACCTAGAGACTGTGGGGTGTTGTTTAACACCATGAGACCCTAGAGAAGAGAATGAGACTTAGTGTGAAATATTAGCAGCATGTGATAGGATCTTATGTGCTACGTGGATATGTGTCCTAATGCATGCCTTATTGTGATTACGTGAAGAAGTGATACTAAGATTTTCTTTTGGACTTGTAGATATGCCTCCTAGACGAGCTCCTACGAAAGGCAGACCACCCAGAGGGGGTAGGGGTAGGGGTGCGCCTCGAGGTGCCGCCAGCCTCGTCGTGGCAGACCCAGAGCTGCTGCCCCTATTCCTGACGTGGTTGAGGAGGTAGTTGCCCCAGCTGACGTTCCTAAGCATAGTACAGCTGAGGAGGATGTTGCTCCAGCCTCTGTGGAGGAGGTGGGGCAGACTATTGGCGCCAGGGATTTGGCGACCATTATACAGGAGTGCTTTCGTGCCATGCAGGAGGCCAGGACCACTGATGCTGAGGCCAGATGTAATACCCCGACCCAACGAAATATTATAACAAATACCTAAACATTTTTGTAAACGAATTAAATAATGATAATAATAATATAATTATACAAAAAAAAAGAAAATAATAATAAACATATAAATGTGTGTATATATATATACGTATATGTAAATATTGAAATAATGTGTAAATATAAAGATTAATGTAACTTAATCTAGGATATGTAATATATATATATGTATATAGATACAGGTGTACGGCTGCTATATATATATATATGTCAATATGTAATTAAACTATGGAAGACAAGAGAGAATGTCTTGGATTAAAGGAAAGAAAGTCTGTGGGCTGCTTGCAAACTATTATTCAAAACTGGTGGCAGCCATGTGGTTTCAAGAACCGTGAGGTGTTCTTCATGCAAACAGCAGCCATATGATAAAGACAAGTGTTCTCATGGAATCAACAAGTGGCAATGCCACTAACTGCATGAGTGTTGATAGGAAATAAAAGAGGATGACAGTCTGGAATGAGGAGAGAGACGTGAGATAGTGGGAAAACAGTAGCAAGAAACTGATAGAAACTGGAGTAACAAAACAGGAACGGAAGAAAGGAGAATTTTGGAGAGAAACCCACTGAACAGGTATCAATTTCATTTAAATTTCGTTGGATTATGTTTAGAATTAAAAGCATGCAATTGTAGGATTTTATTGTGCAGAATTTAAGCTGTGAATTGCAACAGAAATGAATGAAAACCACTCGAAATTGAGTGAGAAAATCTGAGCTACAGTTGGAATAAAATTTTGAAACGTGGGTGCAGGTCTGATTTAGTTTGAACCAAACTTGGATTAGTGTCTTGGGGCTTAAAATAGACCTCATTAGGAGTCTTAAAACACTAGCCCGCGACCTCAAACCTAAAGGAACAGACCCCAAACAGTAAGTTGCAGGTCTCGGTCTCAAAATCCGACTTTCAGTTTTAGAGTTCTAAACTCGTTTTTGAAAATAGGAATCACACCCCCATACTGTAAGGATCGTATAGCAACAAATCACACTAAAAATAGTTGCGGAATAAGGGTGTATTACCAAAATTATCAGTTCGGTTATCATGGTTTAAACCAAACATTTAGGTCAACTACGTAGCCTCAAATGAATGCTAAGATGATTTACATGATGCCAGGAATCACCTCAGCCAAAAACAGTGGCAAATAATCGAACCAAAATCCACGAAATTAAAGAAAAACGAAACCCAGAATTAGGGCAACAGTGTTAAATTTGGTGAAGGAGACGACCGAGTTGACTCGTTGTTGAATCGAGTCACCCGAGCTAACTCGGACACGTGTCAGAACGAGACCAAGTCCACCGAATTATTAGAACGGCGACGTTTTGGTTGGTTTTAAATTTAAAAAAAAAAATTAGGGCCGACGTCAGCATGACGTCAGCTTTATGTGTTTAACCAAATTGAACCGGTTGGTTCAGTCAAAACCGGACCGGTTTAGTTCGAACGCAACTGAACCCACTGGTTCAGTCCGGAAGTTAGGGAAATTGTAATTTGACCCCAAAAATTTTATGAAATTCCACTGTGGCCCATTTTAAAATAAATTAATATTAAATTAATAATATTTAAATAATAAAAATTATGAAATTGCCCCTAGTCCCCAAACAAGTCAAACGGAGTCCGAATAAAGTAAACGAATAGTGGATTTTGACTATTTTGGACGTTCCGGACTCAATGGTGTGGTCCGTTTTATGAGACGAGACTCCAAAAAATTAGGACACGTTAAAGTACAAATTACCAAATTGCCCCTAATGTAGTCGATGTCCAAATAAGACAAGTTATTAGTGTATTCTTATTTTCTTGAGCCTTCTGAGATCAATAGTGGGGTCCGATTCACGAGACGGGACTCCGAAAAATATGGCATGCGAAATGGCCAAAATACCCCTAAGGTACCCGAAGCCAAATAAAAAGCTAAGAGGGTCTAAATTGACTTTCTTCGACGTTCCGAATCCAACGGTGAGGTCCGTATTACGAGATAAAGTATGAAAAATGTTATGCGTCAATAAAATAAGGCTCACGATAAAACATTAGGGCATACTACGATTTAAGCATAATTAGAAACATCAATAGGAGATATTTGAAGTACATTGAAGTTAATAGATTATTGTGAATTGTTTCTAGGAACTACAAAGGGAAGGGAACAACCAAGTAATAGTGCATTTGAAGTGGAGATTTTAACTCCACGATTTAAATGATGTTTTAAACTTCAAAATATCTGAAGCATTGAATGTTTAAATTCCATATTTCATTATTCCAGTTTTGAAATATTCTGCTTTTATAATTCTCTTATGACATGTTCAGTAAATGATCTTTGTTACAGTTCTTTTCGAAAGTGTTTAACATGTCATCTGTTCCAAAATGTTATTTCAACTATGTGAAGATCCTATCATGAACATCATCATCTTTTAAATGCTCACAAAAGCATTTCTTGAAGAATTCATGTTTAAATGCTCATAAAAGCATTTCTTGAAGAAGCTAACGTTTTGCAAGATAATAAAGATGCATAAGCATCTTCAGTTATTGAGCACCCTTCGGGTTCTCAATTCAGAATAATGCCCGGCAGCAGGATCTAATCCCCCAGGCAACGAGATCTCTCAGAAGTAAGACTAGGGTCTGGTTCGAAACGGATCCTTCAGTTAAAAAGTGAAAAGATGACAAATGATTTTTGGAAATGGAAGCAGGTTTTCACCCCCATTTTCACTGTGCATGTTTAATTGTTTTGAAATGCATATGCTCTATTTGAAGGAATGTTTAACTAGCTTGAATACTTTAAATGTTCAAAGCTATCTGTTATGAAAAGTGCATGTACTCTGTGTTTAAAATGTACGAACAATTGGTAGTGTGCATTTTATAAACTCTCATGTACGAAACCACTGCCAATTGAAAACCCATGACAGATGCAGGAATTACTCATTGGGCTTTTCGAAGCTCACCCCATTCCCTAACATTTTTTTCAGGTACTAATGATGATGAATGAGAGCCTTGCTCCATTTGGGGATGACGACTAGTGGCTTTAAAATGATCAAGGGCTTTTGGAAGTACTAAGGACCCGTAGATGGTCGAATTTTGAAGTGTAATAGATTTTAGACAACATGTACTTAAGCCCTCGAGGCATTCAGATATGTACTATGTATAACACTTTAAGTTTTAGTATGCTCTGATAATTATTATTATGAGTATCGCTATGAAGAGTGGCAGTACCGGATGGATGTGCGACAGATTTTAAAAAGAAAAGAAAAGTTTAAGTTTTTCACGCTTCCGCAACCACAGGCCGCACCGCCATCCGATACTGTTGCTTATGTTCGCCTCGCCCAAGGGCTCCCGAGCCTGAAGGCGGCGGTCGCGATCCGAGATCCGCACAGGGTGGGTTTCGGGTCGTGACACCAGAGCTACTGATGCCGAGGCCAGGGCTGCCGGTGCCGCGGCTAGGGCAGCCGGTGGGGAGACCAGAGACACCTTCGTCATGAAGGCGTTTCAGCGTATGAGGCCACCGTCATTTGCAGGACAGCCTGATCCTTTGGTGGCCGAGGAGTGGCTGGATCAGATTGTGAGGATCCTGGACTCACTAGGGATTGTTGAGCCATACCTGAGGATTCGATGTGCCACCTTCCAGTTTACAGGACTAGCGAGCCAGTGGTGGAAGGTATCTGCTGGCAGGATTAGCAGGTTCGGAGAGGGGTGGGATGCATTTGTGGCCATGTTCAATGACCACTACTTTCCAGCGACTGCTAGGGTCTGGTTCAGGAGAGAGTTTAAGACCTTGCTACAGAGGGACATGACCGTGACACAGTATGAGTCCCAGTTTACCGCATTGGGCAGGTTTGTCCCGCACATTATCGGAGTGGAGGAGCTGAGAGTTTATCATTTTCTAGAGGGGCTGAAGACCTCTATCAGGGATAGACTAGCAGGTCACATCATTGACACTTATGAGGAGGCTGTGATCAGGGCCACGAGGGTAGAGAGGGAGTTAGCAGCTCTCAGAGGGATCAGGGAGTCCCAGACTCAGACCAGGCTAGCCACGGCACTAGCACTTACACAGTTCAGCCTACTGTGACCGTCCCAGCTCATTCTGGTAGGAGACCGCCGAAGAGGTTCCGAGGTAGTACCTCTTCTCCATCTACATCCCAGAGGCCTATGCAACTTTTAGCTCCCCAGCCCATTGTGTCTATTACTCCTCGAAGGGGGGCACCACCGATGACCGTTACTTGTTACCAGTGTGGACAGCCTGGCCACAGGATGGCTGATTGCCCACAGAGAGATCCTAGTCAGGGATCAGGGACAGGACCAAGCCAGCTACCACTTCCATCCCAGTCTCAGAGTCAGGCCTGGAGGGCCACACCAGTGTGCTATACTTGTCATCAGCCGGGCCATGTTAAGGCCCACTGTCCTCAGGGGCAGACTTCCCAGAGCGCACCGAGGTCCCACTATCTCCAGCCCACCCAGGTGCCTTTACCCTAGACACAGTCAGGCTATAGACCCCCAGCACCTTACTATCAGCCAGCATCTTCGGCATTGAGTGTTAGAGCTCCAGCCCCGAGAGGGGGAGGACAGCAGGGGCAGAGAGGGGGAGGCAGACAGGGTCAGACCGTACAGGGCAGGGTGTACGCAGTTACTACCCCAGAGACTTCTACTGCTGGGCCATCAGTAGTACGAGGTACCTTTCTTATGTTCAGTTCATGGGCTAGCGTGTTGATAGACTCTGGTGCATCGCATTCTTTTATATCCACTGCATTTGCCATGTCTTTGGGGTTGACTATAGACCGGATGGATCCACCACTACGTGTTGATACCCCTGTTGGGGGTAGTGTGACATTGACCAGGATTTGTAGGGGTTGTTCACTTGAGATAGCTGACCGTACTCTCTGCTTTGATTTTATTGTGCTTGATATGACTGGCTTCGATGTTATTCTGGGTATGGATTGGCTGTTTACTTTCCGGGCTAGTATCGATTGTTTCAGGGGGAGAGTTACAGTGTGCACCCCTGAGGGGGATTGTTTTTATTTCACGGGAGACCGTGGAGACTTCTTAGTACCACCCTTGTACGACACTAGGAGTTAGGGAGCCTATAGCTATATGTTGGCTAGTATGATTGCGAGGGATAGTGAGGCTACAGGGGTTGTGTTACCACCGGTAGTAGAGGAGTTTCCTGATGTTTTTCCTGACAGCTTGACTAGTTTACCACCGAGGCGGGAGGTGGAGTTTACCATTGAGCTTATCCCCGGTACTGTACCCATATCTATCCCACCATACCGCATGGCTCCAGCAGAGTTGAGAGAGCTGAGAGAGCAGCTGACTGACCTTCAGGGTAAGGGGTTCATCCGTCCTAGCACTTCTCCTTGGGGTGCCTCAGCACTCTTTGCGAAGAAGAAGGACGGGACGTTGCGGTTATGTGTGGACTACCGGAGGCTGAACTGGGTGACTATTAAGAACAAGTACCCGTTACCCAGGATCGATGACTTGTTTGATCAGTTGAGAGGTTCGAGATGCTTCTCGAAGATTGATCTTCGATCTGGGTATCATCAGTTGAGAGTGCGAGAGGAGGACATAGCGAAGACAGCCTTCCGCACTCGCTATGGTCACTTTGAGTTCGTGGTGATGCCATTTGGTGTGACGAATGCCCCAGCGGCATTCATGGATTTGATGCACCGTGTCTTTGGCCAGTACATAGATCAGTTCGTGGTTGTGTTTGTGGACGACATTTTGATTTACTCACCTTCTGAGGATGAGCATGCTTCCCACTTACGTACTGTGTTACAGATCTTGAGAGAGCATAGGCTGTTTGCCAAGCTCTCCAAGTGCGAGTTCTGGCTCCAGGAGGTACAGTTCTTGGGCCACGTGGTATCTGGGAGTGGAGTGTCTATTGACCCTTCTAAGGTCGACTCTGTTATGAGCTGGGAGAGGCCGAGGAACGTATTTGAGATACGGAGTTTCTTGGGGTTAGCAGGGTACTACCGTCGTTTCGTAGAGGGATTTTCCAGCCTTGCCGCACCAATGACCCGGCTGACGCGCAAGGGCGTCAGATTTCAGTGGACCGACGACTGTGAGCAGTCATTTCAGGAGCTGAAGAGGAGATTGACTTCAGCTCCCGTCCTGATTATCCCTGAGGGAGGCTTGGGTTATACTGTATACTGTGATGCTTCTCGGGATGGATTGGGTTGTGTGTTGATGCAGGAATGCAGGGTAGTAGCTTATGGTTCTCGCCAGCTGAAGAGCCATGAGAAGAACTACCCCACCCACGATCTAGAGTTGGCTGCCGTCATCTTTGCTCTTAAGAGCTGGCGACACTATTTATATGGGGTGAGATTTGAGGTGTTCTCGGACCACAAGAGCCTTAGGTATATCTTTACATAGAAGGATCTGAACCTTCGACAGAGGAGATGGATGGAGTATCTAGAGGATTACGACTTTGACCTTCAGTATCATCCTGGGAAGGCCAACGTCGTAGCTGATGCACTCAGTCGGAGGCCAAGGAGCACCTTAGCCAGCCTAGCCATCAGAGAGTGGGAGATGATGGGAGCTATTGGGGAGTTTGACTTAGAGCTTACGGAGTCTGAGGGACACGCCACCCTATTCAGCTTGTGTGTGCAGCCTACTCTTCTGACCAGAGTTATAGAGGCACAGTTGCTGGATACCGAGGCTGAGCAGATCAGGGCACGGATTGCTAGCCCCGAGGGGTTTGAGGGATGGACAGTCCATTCTGACCTTGGTTTGAGATACAGAGGTAGGGTCTTCGTTCCCGAGTCTCTTAGGACTGATGTCCTTAGGGATTTCCACCATTCACGCTTGGCGGTGCACCTAGGGGGCACCAAGATGTATCATGATCTGCGCTGTCAGTATTGGTGGACTGGGATGAAGGCAGATGTGGCACAGTTTGTGGCTAGGTGTCTCACGTGCCAGCAGGCGGCGACCCTTAGTATTTGAGGTGGGGGACCATGTGTTCCTCAAGGTATCTCCCAAACGAGGTTTGAGGAGATTTGGGCGCGGTGGGAAGCTATCGCCACGATTTATAGGCCCCTTTGAGATTCTTGGGAGAGTTGGTGAGGTGGCTTATAAGCTAGCCTTACCACCACAGCTATCAGGGGTCCACGACGTCTTCCATGTATCTATGCTGAGGAAGTACCATCCTGACCCCTCACATGTACTTGACTGGGTAGATCTTCAGTTAGAGGGGGACGCTTCCTATGACCAGAGACCCGTAGAGATATTGGACTCGAGGGACCAGGTTTTGCGAGGCAAGACCATCCTTTTGGTCAAGGTTCGTTGGAACCACCATGGGGTTGAGGAGGCTACTTGGGAGCGTGAGGCCGAGGTTCGAGTTAGGTACCCTGAGTTGTTCGATCAGTGATGTATTTTCTTTTGTTTTATGCTATTTTAAATTTCGGGACGAAATTTTTGTAAGGAGGGAAGGATGTTATAACATGAAAAAAAAAATTTTATTATTTATTCTTGCAAATATAAATTATTATTATTATTATTATTATTATTATTATTATATTATAATTATTATTATGATGATAATGGATGTATGTGTATATGTATATATATATATATATATAAAAAATTTAAATTATTTATTTTGTATGTATGTATAAAATGTGTAAATATATATAAGTGTATATAACTATATGCATGTGTAAAACAGTGTGTGTGGTGTGTGTGTGTGTGTGCCGTGTGTGTGGGTGTGCATGAGTTTGAGTGTAACACACTCAAACAAGCATGGGTTGGGGTTGTGTGTGTGAGTGGAATTCAGGGAGTGGGAGGTGCAGGTTTGGCAGAGAGTAGTTGGTCTTGGGGAGAGAGAGAGAGAGAGAGAGAGAGAGAGAGATATAGAGAGAGAAAGTGAAGAGAAAAAGAGAGTGGTCTCGGTGGGAAAGAAGAGAAGGAAAGAAACAGAAAGTGAGAGAGAGAAATAGAGTTCTGAGAGAGAGAGAGTTGAAGCTCGTTTGGGCTCGGAGCAAGAAGGTGGAAAGGGGGGCACGGCTAGAGAGAGAAACAACCGAAAATCTTGGTAAGTGGGTTGCTCCTGTTTCGATTTTTTTTAGAGCATTTTAATTGATTTAAATTGTAGGATCTTGTAGAGCATAATGTAAGGATTAAAACGCAACAAGAATGATAGAAAACGGTTGAAAAATGAGGGAGAAAAGGGGATGTGCAGGTCACGGCCATGGGGGGGAAAATCTAGGTTTTTCGTTGTGATTGGGAGCTTCAAAACGATGTTAAAAGGTTCCAAAAATACTTTAGAATGATTTGGGATTGAAAGGGGCTTCAAAAGCACCAAGAAAATCAAGTTTGAAAACTTGATTTTCTGAAATTCTAGCCACCGGCGCCGGAGAAGGTGACCGGAGCTTCGTCGAAAAAACGGGGGACGAAGGGGCACTGTTCCGAGTCCGGGTCGGGTCGGGCTTGGGCTGGTCTGCCCCTGCCACGTGTCAGCCCACTGTTTTAAATTAAAAACCTAGTTTGGCCGTTTGGTTGCAAGGATAAGAAATTAGGAAAATTGGAATTAAATTGAAATAGGGATATCCTATCCCTGTTCTAGGATTAGCCCTTGTTTGGTTAACCTGATTAAGAATAACAAATTAAACTAGTTTCAATTTGAACCTTTTGGAATTTGAACCTTAACCCTGAACTTTCGGAAATTACAAATTGACCCCCCAACTGTTGGAAATTTCACTTTTACCCACCTGATTAAATTATTAATAAAATATTAATTAAATTAATTAATTGATTATTTAATTAAATTAATTTAATTAATTAAATATTCAAAAATATTCCGGAATCCAAATGGGACAAGTCATTAGTGTATTTTGACTATCTCGGCCATTCTGAGACCAATGGTGAGGTCTGTTTTACGAGACGGGGTCCCGAAAAATAAAAGAACCGTAGTAACCCTTAAAATTACCAAAATGCCCCTAACTTGAAACACTGTCAGACGAACTCCGAATTAGGTAAACAAATAGTGAAATTTTATTATCTCAAACATTCCGGACTCAACCGTGGAGTCCAATTTGTGAAAAGAGGTCACGAAGTGTAAGGGCACGTGTAAAGTGCAAAATGACTGTTTTGCCCTTTTCAACCCTCGTGTCCGAATTGAGTTCTACGAAAACCTAAACTTATTTTCTTCAACGTTCTAGAACCAATGGTAGAGTTGAATTTAGCAGAATAGAAACTTATGAATTAAAGACATAAAATTTGATGAATAGCATAAATTCAAATAACAATAGACTGAGTTGTAATTTCTACTTTTAGGGACACTGACAGGACAGGAGGAGGCGATCTGATCTTCTGCATTTTCATCCGTCGGTTCAGTTACATATAGTGCACGATCTTCTAGGGTTGATACCAACCCATCAGGTATGGTGTTTTGCTAGTGTTAGAAATGAAGTTAAGTTAGGAATATTTGTGAATGATTGGAATGCTGTATGTGTTTATCTGTAATGTGTTTACCTGTTTACTTGGAATTGGTTGTTCACGTGTTATGTGTTACTTGCAAGTTAATAAAGTGAAGAACATGAATCAGAATGCACGAACATATGAGATATGCATGTATATGAAACTGACTAGTGATTTATTTCTTATTGTCCGAGCATGTTATGTTATTGAGATCCATGTTCATTGAGATTGCATTGGCATATTGGCATATGATGAATTCTTTGAGAATATGGCGTAGGTAAGCACGTGGTACTTTGCATTTTGAGGGTGTAGATCCTGTGGTGAAAAACCCAAAATTGGCCATTGCATTAGTACTTCGAGCCATCGGGGAGTACCTGTAAATGAGACATGGGTGTGGCATAGAGTTGTGCATGGGTGTGTCATGCATACCATTCATATATGTTACTGCGATGCTTGAATGTCATTTAGAAATAAATGTACAATTTGCACATGCCACGCCTTAGCTTTATTTCTGGCATTAGCATTTCATCATACCAGCAGTTGTGCTGACCCATTCGTGGGCAACATTTTCAGATGAGGATCTTCCAGCCACTAGAGACTTGGTGATGCCCTGATAGGGTGAAGCCTGTGATGTATTTGTGATTCGTGAAACTTGTATTTTGTTATGTAAGGGCTTAAGCCTGAATGACCGATGAACAATGTATTCGATGTTATTTGATGTATGGATGATGACGGACACATGTTTAGTGAATCTAATTACTTTTGTCCTTTTATCTATTTTATTTTCTGTCTCGTCAGTCGCGCCTCAGGTTCGGTCAGAATTCGGGGCGTGACAACGTGGTATTTCTTATTAATTTTGAATGCAATCAGACTAATCAACAATTGACACATAAGCATATAATTCACATATGTTATTTATATGTCAGATTTTTATTGGCTCATACACCAAAATTAAGAATTAATTTTTTTCTGATAGTGAATATATAACATGAATAAAAAAAACACATTAAAATAAATTAATATCTATATATTTTCTTTTCCACATGTCATATATTCATTAATTGAAAAAATCATGTGAGCAATATTCCATAGTAATTGAATAATTTATATGGCAATTATTGAGGAAATTCGTAGGAAAGTACAATGGGAAGAAAATTATTGCTAAGGCCTTTTACACATGGGGGCCACCCGAAAAGTAAGAGTGAACACAATTATATGGGTAACAAATGAGAGAACTAGCCTGGAAGAAGTTATGACATTGGTGGAACTCATTATCTCTAGCTTTTAAGGTCATTGATGACTCAGTGAAATTTTGGGTGGAGACCGTCTTCATTTCAGTTGAAATGGACAACTTATATTTTTTGCCCAAATAAGTAAAATTAATTTTATTATTTAAAAAATATTACAATTCTGACATTTAAGAAGTTCCATTTACTTGTGAGATAAATAAAAATTGTTAATTTCAAAGCAAATAGAGGCATTCTCAATTTGAAATTATGGCACTAGTGGAAATCATTGACCATGAATCGGTGAAGTTTTTTTTTCGGTATAAACTAAATCTTCTTCTCTCACGGATAAATAAAAATTGTTAATTTCAATGCAAATAGAGGCATTCTCAATTTGAAATTATGGCACTAGTGGAAATCATTGACCATGAATGGATGAAGTTTTTTTTTCGGTATAAACTAAATCTTCTTCTCTCACGTTCTTCTCCTTATGTCATCAATTACAATAGACTACAATTCTTTCAAAGATCCATTTAATCAAATCATTTTACTTTTCTATTCATGCGCCTTCTTTGCTAACCAATTCGTTACAATATTGGCTTCAAGATAAATATACTTTCTATTAATACTTAATCATTTTTTTTCTAATAATATTAACACAATCTCTTATAATATTACGAATTTTTTAAGGACATCCTTGTTTACCTAATAAATTATTTATAACAATCTTTGAATCCCTCTCAATTTCAAAACTTGTACCATCTTGTGGATCTAGAGAAAGAACTTGACAATTGGGGTTTTGTCAAGTGTAAGACACTCAATGATAAATATATTAGTGGATATTGTTATTATAAATTTGAATTTCTATAAGATATGATTTTCAATCATTGAAAAATTTAAAAAACAATAAAAAAAATGATTGATTTAAACGAAAACTAAATCCCTAAACTATGAATCTGTTAAAAGCTCCTACTTCATATAAGTTCTAATAATTATGATTATGGAGATGGCTGTGAGATTCAAACTAGAATCTTTATAAGCTTTAATACCATGTTAACCTATCAATTATTTATTACTCCAAAAGTAGTCTTCATTAAATTTTGTTATTACACCATACACAGACACATTAAGCACGTGCACGATATTCCAAAATTTAAAACTAACATAGCAGTCTTCTTTAACACTATGTCCTTTTCACTTTTGCATAAAATCTCATATTAAATGTGCTTTTATTCATGAACGTGACATTGTAGCTTTATTCATTTAATGCCTTTTCTAGGTATTTTTTTTGTATTTCCCATTCATTGTTCTCTATAATAAGGTTAGCTTTGAGCCAGCATGCATGACTTTGCAGTTGTCACCAAACATTCCTAATAGTTAGGGCAGGCTGGCAGCATATTCATTTCTGTTTTCATCAATGGGATTATGTTATTGATGTAGAACAAGTTGTGAAAGCATTTGAAAAATAATGGGAATATTCAAAGAAAAAGAAGTATTAGTAGATGCAGAGTTGGTCAGTAATGTTTTTAGAAACGGAGACGCTATCTTGATCCAAACGACTAGATAATTAGTACTCATCGTTTTGCCATGACCAAAGCCGCCACAAGACCAAACAACTTCGTTTAGCCTCCAATTTAATTTTTTTGCCATTTATAGTAATTTTTAATTTTGTAATTACTTTGTTTAGGAAATATTTCCTACTATGATAAGATTTCTAGTTGTTTAAAAAATCTCAATTTTTATTAATTTCATATTTTTCCTCATTTTCGCAATTATTATAGTTTCCTAATTGTAATTGGATTAATATAAGGAATTAGTAGATTCCTATTCAGATTAGTAGTAATCTTAGCCTATATATATGATGTAATTCAGTCTTTATTATTCAGATTATCAATAATATGTTTCTGTTTAAAAATTTTAGATTTGTTCTCTTTGGGTGAAGAGTCCCCGTGTTATTTGTTTTATAGGGAATTCAATAATAGAATTTTTCTTTCTAATAAAAGTATTGGCTTAGTTTTGTTGATTTAGTCCTTTCATTGCATCATGATTTCTTCTTCAATATTTTTTTCCAATTTGCATTACGCATTCTAGAATCCTACAAGTTGTAACAAAGTGATTTTAGATTTAATAATTGGTGTTAGAAAAACTTTAAATTTAATAATTTGTATCAGAGTAATTTTAGATCAAACAAGATATTGAAATATAATGCTAATTTTAAAGGAAGGAGTGAACATGGACTAGCAAAGCATCTTTTAGACTTTGCACCAATTCTTTTATGTTTTCCTGGGTAAGATAGACACTCATTGAGAAGAAATGTTAGAAATAGAGCCATTAAAATGTTGATGGGAATGTTCATCCGTCAACCTTTAATAAAGTTATGTAAATCACTTACCCAAAACCTAAATTGTAAGTGCTTCTTCGATGAATGAGCCACTTCTTACAGCCATTCTATAATGAAACTTACGGTGACAAACACTTTGAAACTCGGTAAAGCCACTCACACCATATTGGGCCACTTCTCATAGGCACTCCACTGTGAAACTTACGCTGACAAACACTCTCAAACTCAACAAAGCCACTCACGACTTAGTCTGTCTTCTCTTATCGCTCTTATTTTGGCCACACCACTTATATATGTTGGATACTGTGAATCCTAACAAGTATTGAATACTAAACCCTTCCCATGGATCCAACGTTGTAGTAAATGGACCGGGGGATTGTAGAGGGCGGGAGCCCCTTGCCTGAAGGTATTTTTGGTATTTTACATTATTTTTCTGTTGCCCTAATTCTATGTATTTATAATTGAGGAGTCACATCTCATTGTAACTTGTAACGCTTTCACATCATAGTGAAATTGCAACAGCCATGGATGTAGCTCTATTCTAGAGTGAACCATGTAAATCTTTGTATTCTTGTGTGTGCATGTGATTTTAAATTCGCTTGCTTGTTTGCTTTCGTATCTCACCGATTTTGCTTAGGTGATTGTATTCGTAACAACTAGTATCAGAGCATTTTGTTTGAGTGGGAGCGATGGACGTAGACGAAAGAAAAGTAAGAATCGATAAATTCAATGGCACATATTTTGGGTTCTTGAAGATGCAGATTAAAGATTATCTATATTAGAAGAAACTATATCAGAATCTTGTAGAACATAAACTAAAAGAGATGAAAGACATATAGTTGACAGACAAGCATTTGGAGTTGTCTGTTTAACGTTGGCTCGTGACGTTGCGTTCAACATCACGAAAGAGACGATAACAACAGGTCTTATGAAAGCCCTTGTGAATATGTAAGAAAAATCCCCTGCCTCAAATAAGGTATATCTTATGCGTAGGCTATTTAATCTTAAGATGGCAGAAGGTGGGTCTGTAATGGATCATCTAAACGAGTTCAACATAGCGCCACAACTCAATTGAGTTCTATAGAGATTGAGTTTGATGACGAGGTTAGGGCTTTGATTCTTCTATCTAGTTTGCTAAAAAGCTGGAATTGTACTATAATAGTAGTGAAAAACTCTTCACGTAAATTGAAATTTAACTATCACTATAAAAATAGTAATTTTTTGCGACGCACGGTGTGCATCGCCAAAAGACACAATTAGCGATGTACACTATGGGCGTCGCTAAAAACAACAAAAAAATTCCTTTCCCGCACAAAAAAAGGGTGCCAATCAATTAGCGACGGACCAACAAATATTAGCGATGCACATGTGCATCACCCAAAGTTAGCGACGCTCAGTGTGCGTTGCTAATATTTGTTTAATTACAATGACGTCGTGTGAGGGAAGGATTTACGACACTCTTGGTCTTTTTAGCGACGCTCAGTGTACATCGCTAAAAAGCTCACCATTTATGCGCCCCGACCTTTGGTTTTTTCCTTTTCCTCTCGATCAATTCCACCCTTCATATTCCTCTTCTCCTCTCGATCTGTTGGCGGTGCGACAGTTTCTTCTTCTCCACTCTTACTCCTCTCGATGGTGGCAGTGAACGACATATTCTTGACGGCGACAGCGACGGTGACGGCGATGGTAGTTCAAACGTAAAGCATCTCCACGACAACGGCGATGGAGAAAAACTCATCAAGTCCTCGTTAGGTTTTCAAAGACCCCAGCTACATTCACGGATCGGACCAACATCGTCTTCTAAGGTTAGTAATTCTTGTCATCCCAATATGAGATAAATGAGAACAATTAGTAATTTGGATAGAACAAAATGTTTAAAACTCAAAATGTGGAAAGGAAAATTGTTTCCCATTTTTGTGAATCATATCATCGAAAAAAAAATTATGATTAAAGTAGACTCTTGTACAGTTTGTTTCTAAGATTATTTCATTTTATGTTTAATCACTAAATCTATTGATTGTGTTGCTCAGATCTCAATATTTTGTACTATTTGTTGAGGATGTCTTTCTTGAGCAATCTATTGGTTTGTTGTTGTTTTGGATGTGAATTTCTATTATTTTGGTTGCTGATATACTATGTTCACTGTATAAACTATGTTGGCTGCTAACTGATTATACTATGCTCACTATTTAAACTAATTAGCCTATCCTTGTAGGAAAGTGTGAGAAAATTTCAATTTTTTTTATTCATATTTTTCATAATTTTTTTTAATTTAATTTATTACATAATTATGACATAACAATTTAATTCTGATTGGTCCGATGGTTACACCAGTAACCCATGAGCTCATTTTTTCGATTTAATGAACTATTTGATTTTTAAAATATTGACAACAAGTATAAGAGTGTACACATGACCCTTCGTCTCACTGTTAAATCATATCAAAAAGCCCATACTAGATATTTTAATACTATTTTTTCATCTCTTAGATTTCAATTCATGTATCAACTTATTATTGAATGAGAAATGGTAGTATAAGTTGGGAGTGTCAAATACTCACGATCTAATTGATACATACATTATACAGACAACGTGTATATTACATGTTCGAACATAATTACACATAAAATTAACACGTGTTATACATATAACAATTAAATTATAAATATAAATACACATGACTGATACTAACATTCTTCATCATTAAATACATCGAATCTTATTTAAATACACACGACCAGTCCATTGACTTGATGAATGAGTCGGTTCACTTTAGAATTTCTCAATTCATGGATGGACTCAGCAGTCCGCACACATCCTAGTATTAACAAGTGTTGTCATCATAGGGCATCATTTTCATCACATGTGAATCTTGGGACTAGTTTTGTAAGTTAGCTATTGCATTCATGTAAGCCTAGCCCCGTTCGGGAGTCATTTTAATCACATGTGAATCTTGTCGCAAAATTTATTCGCGATTGAGCTCGTGTGTATGAAAATCGATTCTTGAATTGTCCAGAGTAGGACAGTTTGGGAATGCATAAATCTGCATTACAATCAATAGCGCATGCTTGAATATTCCACTATGAGAAAATTTTAGCATGATCTCCTATTGTTCTTTGCTTATATATTTAGGCGTGGTAACGTCTATCTTGTATAGTTGGAGAACCGTGGGGAGATGCTGCCAAAATTTTGTCTAAGTGAAATCAAGCATTTGAGTTGCTGCTGATTGCAATGTAGATTGTGCATTCACGAATGGGATAGGACCACTTTACCCTTTAGAGAGAAGTTGAAGGTGCTAGGATTTATGTTTCATATTTATAATGAGCATCATTTTTTACTTGTATTAGGTAGACGAAAATGGATAAGAGTTGGATGGACTTGAGAGGCAGGCATTTGCCAGGGTATGTGAAGAGGATCAAAGATTTTATTGAATTTGCTTGTCCATTTGTAGATGGGAGAAATAGAATAAGATGTCCATGTAGGAGGTGCAATAATAGGGATTATATGCACATAGATGAGGCCAAAGAACACAAACTCCTACACGGGATGGACAAAAGCTATACGTGTTGGGAATTTCAAGGGAAACACCGTGACGTACGACTGGTATTTGAGGATGAAGAAGAAGACGATGATGATGACTTAGGTGATAATGTTGGGGTTGGTTATGAAGGCTTGCCACAAATGCTGGCAGACTTGCAAGGAGCTGCAACTGGAGCGAGTAGTCACAGGAGTGACACAAGACAATCAAAAGGGTTTGAGTCCTTGTTGAGGGAAGCAAGGCAGCCGTTATATCTGGGTTGTGATAAGTTTTTGAAACTAGACTTTCTCGTGAAACTCCTTCATATTAAGACCATCAACCGATGGAGTAACAAATCATTTAATATGGTCATTGAATTGATTAAAGTAGCACTTCCTACTAGGGGACCCTTCTGAAATCATATTACGAGGCAAAAAGAATATTAAGAGATTTGGGCCTCGGGTATATTCCCATACATGCTTGCAAAAATGATTACATGTTATTTTGGAAAGAGACTGAACAATGTATGGAGTGTACGGTGTTCCACGAACCCAGGTACAAGCTGAATGAAGGAAAGAGCAAGACAATTTCACACAAGGTGCTGAGATATTTTCCTTTAAAACCAAGGCTACAAAGGTTGTACATGTCTCAGAAGAAGGCAGAAGATATGCAGTGGCATAAGAAGAAGCGTGTTGCTAAGGAAAATGTATGTAGGCATCTGGCAGATTCTCAATCTTGGGTTGAGTTTGATAGAAATCACGAATGGTTTGCAAAAGAGCCGCGTAATGTGCGACTTGCGCTGGCTAGCGACGGTTTTAATCCGTTCAGTGACATGAGTAATGCCTATGTATAACTTGCCACTATGAAAATGTATGAAAGAACCATTTTTCTTTATGTTGTTGCTTATTCCACGGCCAAAGTCTCCTAATAATGAAATTGATGTGTACTTGCATTCTTTAGTAGACGAGTTGAAGGAATTATGGGAGGTTGGAGTGGAGGCATACGATGTCTCTAATAATGAGACATTTCAATTGCATGCAGCATTACTGTAGACCTATATAAATGACTTTCCAGCATACGGGAACTTGTCTAGGTAGAGCACTAAAGGGTATTTTGCATGTCCGATTTGTAATAAGGATGCATGTTCCCCACATTTGTCCAATGGAAAAAATATATACTAAAAATGATAAAATAGACTTGCCTGAACTTATGGCACTCAGTTCGGATCACTCGTTTCAAACTTATGCAACTTTTCATTCCAAAAAGGCCTATTTTGAGGTTTTGATGGACCAAACCACCGGATATCAGCCTAACTACCCCACAATGTCACGCCCCGAATTCTAGCGAACCCGTGACGCGACTGACGAGACGAAATAAAAATAAAATAATAAAAAAATAAAAGACAACCTAACGGATTCAACTCAAAACTTACATTTATTTCCTTTAATGTACATCCATGTAAAGCACGATCAATAAAAATATTCAACATGTCATTCGGGCTTAAGCCCTTATAGAATATCAATGCATCTCGAAATATGCTCTCAAGGGCCAAGATCATTCTAAGCTCATGTTGTAACACCCCGACCTGATGAAGAATTAGCAAGTCACTAAATATTAACCAGTGATTGAAACCTGAAGTAACAAGGTTGGTTTTCAATCACCAACTTGTTTCTATTAATCCCATTGAGACTGTACACTTTCATTTTGGAAGCCAACCTCGAATTGAGACGTGACAAAAATAGATTGCTACGTCAGGTAGATTATCAAAGTATGAACATGGATATATAAATATATAAATATATTTATATTGTGAAATATAGATATTGATGTATATGCATACATAAATATGCATGTTAAATTAATAAGTGACTATTCAAATTCATATAAAGACATATTATATATATAATATGATTATATAAGACATATATATATATACCTATTTATATAGGAATATAAAGTTGGGTGTAATATATATATATATATACTTACAAACAAAAGAATGAAATTGTATTTAATATAATACAATTGAGAAGAGAGGGAGACGGTGGGCACTGCTCTCCATGCCTCTCCCATGTGAGCTGCTTGTGAAAAATAATGATGAGAAGGGAGGTGGCAGCCATGGCTGTGTGCCATGCAAATTCGGATACCAACAGGTGGCAAGGCCACCGATTGCATGAGTAAATGAAGGGGAAATAAAAGGAAAAGAGAACTTGTAATGGAAGAGGAGACGTGTGCAAGCAGTAGCAAGAAATTGAAGGATAGGAACTGAAGTAGGAGAAAAGTGGGAAACTGTAAGCAACTTGAACAGGTAAGATTTCGTTTGGAAATTGCTTAAATTGTGTACAAATTTAAAGCATGTAATAGTGGGGGTTTATTCTGCATAATATAAGCTGTAAACTACAAAAGAAATTACAAGAAATGATCAAGAATCGACTGAGAAAAGTCAAGTTTCAGTTGGAACAATAATCAGAAAATTCTGGTGCAGGTCTGAAATAAGAGAAACCAAATCCAAATCCGAGTATTAGGACCTGTTCTAGATCATCCCAAGGTCTTAAAAATGGTAGACCGCGATCCAAAAACTTAAGAAATGAAACCTAAAATATTAGTTGCAGGTTTAAGTCGTGGAACCCAAATTCGGTTTTACACTTTTAAACTCAGTTTTGAGAATGGGTATGTAATCCCCATGTCATAAGGATCACACAGGGCCAAACCTCATCAAAAATAGTGATGGAATGAGGATTTAACGTGTAGTTACAGGTTCGGCTATCAAAAGTTAAACCGAACTCATGAACTGGTTTTAAAACCTTAGATGAATGCCAATCTCTTGGGAAACGTTCTAGAGATGGATGAGTGTAAAAACAGAAGAATTTAGGTGAATAGATTAGCTCGAAAATGAAGCTTTCAAGCTTCAGAAATTAGGGTTACAGTGGGTAACGAAGGAGGAAGACGACGGGTCGACTCGCTGTTGAATCGAGTCACCCGAGTTAAATCGGGACACGTGTCAAGAAAGGGCAAGTCCACCGCATTAAGGGAACGGTGACGTTTTGGTTATGTTGTAAAGATTTAAAATATCAGGGCTGACGTCATGATGACGTCAGCATGAGGTGTTGAACCGGATTGGTTCAAGGAGAACCGGACCGGTTCAGTTAAATTGAAACTGAACCCACTGGTTCAAACCGGAAGAGTTCAAAATTGGAATTTGACCCCAAAACTTTTGGGAAATTCTACTATGGCCCGGCTGAAATTTAATTAATAATAACTTAATAATATTTAAATAAAAGAAATTCCAAAAATACCCTTAGGCCATAAATAGAGTAAATGAAGTCCAAATAAAGTAAACCAATATTGGATTCTGACTATTTTGGACATTCTAAATCCAATGGCGGGGTCCGTTTCACGAAATGGAACTCCGAAAATTAAAGATATGTAAAGGGATAAAATGACCAAAATACCCCTTGTCCGCAAGTAACAAGTTATTAGTGTGTTCTTACTATTTCGGACCTTCTGAGTCCAATGGTGAGATCCACAACATGAAACGAAGTACGGAAAAATACGGCACGTAATTGGGTAAATGACTATTTTGCCCTTTGACATACAAAAGTCGGAATTAAATTTTAAGAAAGCCTAAACTGACTTTCTCCAATGTTCCGGACTCAATGGTAGGGTCTATTCGACCAAAAAGAAATGTCTAATAAAAAGACATAAAATTTGATGAATAGCATAAGTCCAGTGGCTATAAATTAGTACACTGCTCGAAGTACCAACTAAATGGTACGGTACACATTTGAAAGGACATAGGAGAAGACGTGACACGAGAACATATGAAGTAAATAAATTAACTTAAAGTTAATGGAGCTACCAGGAGAGTATAGCTAAAATGAAGTTAATTCCTAACACATTAAATTGTGTTATAGGTTAAAAATACGAGTCAATTAAGTACATATGAAATTATGAAATCGTGTTAGGATCTAATACGAACTAAGTAGCATCAACAGGTGTTATTGCAGTAGATGTGAAGTTAATGAGACTGTTATTTATGAATTGTTCTAGGAACTACAAAAGGAAAAAGGAAGGCGTCGCAGTAAACGCCGAGCTTGGAGTATAAGGTGAGTAACCCTGCATTTGAAGTGGAGATTTAACTCCACGGATTTGAAGAAGTTTAACTTCCAAAAGAGTTGAAGTATTGAATATTAAATTCAAATATCTCGTGATTCATTTTGCTCTTATAAATCTTGATATGACATGCTCAATGAATAATTTCTATCACTGTCTTCTCTAAAAGTAGTTGACATGTCTACATATTCTGAAGTTCTTGTTCAGAAGTCATATTTAAAATGCTTATAAAGCATCTATTGAAGAAGTCATATTTCAAATGCTATAAATGCATATGTTTGAAGAAGTCATATTGTAAATGTTTTTAAACAAAAACCATTTATTGAAGAAGCAGTATTTTGATGCTCGTTAAAAAGGCATCCAAATGTGCATAAGCACCCCATGAAGGTTGAAATCCTTCGGGATTCAACAGTAAATGCCCGGTAGAAGGATCTAATCCCCCAGGCAGTGAGATATCTCCCATTGTAGCATTGCAGTAAGATGGGAGTCTGGTTCGAAACAGATTCCACTTAACCAAAGAGAAAAGATGACAAACACTTTTAAAATGGAAGCAGGTTTTTACCCCCATTTTATTATGTACGTTTATATACTTTGAAATGCATAGATTCCATTGAAGAAATGTGTATTTAGCTTATTAACTATAAATGTTTTTAAGCTATCATTTGAAATTATACTATTAAACATGAAAGTAGGTTTTACCTCTTTCGATTATGCATGTTTTAAAATGCATATACTCTATTGAAGAAATGTGTATTTAGCTCGAATATTTTAAATGTTCAAAGCTATCTTTATGAAGAATGCATATATTCTGTATTCCGAGCATACGAACAATTGGTAGTGAGTATTTTATAAACTTTCATGTGCTAAACCACTGCCAGTTGAAACCCCATGACAAATGCCCGAATTACTCACAAGCTTAGATTAGCTTACCCGGACTTTGTTCGGACCCCCCTTTCAGGTGTCAGGAGGCAAGCTCTGACTTTGATCAAGAAAGTGTATAATCTATGCTCATTTTGTGAAAGGGCGTAGGAAGTTATTGCAGGACTAGCGGATATGGAAAAGCACTCGGACTAGTAGTTAGTCGTTTTTGGTTGTGTATATTATGTAGTTAAGTTTTGAAGAACAAACGAATATGTATTGTGTATAAAACTTTAGAATGTATTTACGCTCTGAATGTATGATCATGAGTACCGCAATGCAAAGAGCGGCAGTACCGGACGGATGTGCAAATTTTTTTAAATAAGAAAAGAAAAGAAAAAGTTTTTCACGCTTCCGCAACCACGTGTCGCACATCTATTCGATACCGTTGCTTATGTTTCGCCTTGCCCTAAGGCCTCAGTCGAAGGGCGGCGGTCACGATTCGGGATCCGCACAAGGTGGGTTTCGGGTCGTGACACATGTCTTCTCCACTCTGCAAGACTTCTTCAATTCTCGAGTGTCGGGAATGTCATCTGTGGGGAGTTATCCCACGTATGGGTCAGCTCAACTGCTGGTATGATATAATGCTAATGCAAGGAACAAAATTAAGGGCGTGGCATGTGCAAGTGTACAGTTATTTCTATACATCATTCAATATCATCCATACAACGTGCTTGCAATAATCTACATGTCATCCAACTCATTAATATAATTTAAGACGTGGCATGTGCAAGTGTACATTTATCTCTACATGCATCCTAAATCATTCATGCAACGTGCTAGTAACAATCTACATGTCATCCAACTCATTAATATAATTTAAGACGTGGCATGTGCAAGTGTACATTTATCTCTACATGTATTCTAAATCATCCAAGCAATATGATAACAATAATCCACATGCTTGCCAAATCATTCATACCATGTAATAGCAATAATCCACATAACATCCAAGTTATCCATGCAATGTAGTGACAATGCCCATGAAACACCCACACAACTCAATGCCACAACCATGCCAACTCTATGCCACAACCATGTCAACTCTATGCCATGTCCATGTCAACTCATGTAATGTAATATGATGTAATGTAATGTCATGTAATGTCCCTTCACGGATCGCTCCCGTTGGTTCGGGTACCAAATTCAATGTCATGTCCATGTCTCGTTTTCGGACCACATCTGATGGAAGCTGAGTACCATGTTTCGTTTTCAGAACATATCTGATGGAAGCTGAGTACCATGTCTTATTTTCAGAACACATCTGATGGAAGCTGAGTACCATGTTTAACACCACGTGCTCAACCCAGACTATGCTTTCAATGCATCACACTATGCCAATATGCCTTAATTCCATCATGCAATAATACAATCTCAGATAAGCAATTTTACTAACACATAGAGCATGCCTTTAAACAATGTATTCTACTTAAAGCAATCACAACATCTGAATAACAAAACATCTTCCACATGAATGTATGCAACACACGATCAACGAAAATACATACACAAGCCACGTGTTCACAATCTTAACAACTCTCCAAAAATGTAGATCACGTACAACCCAACACATAGAACAAATCATATCTTCGTAGAACAACAAGAAGCACGTAAGCAACGTAAACAATCAACTCAAGATTTCTTTTTAAAACAACATTCCTTATGTGATTTTTTTTCTAAAATCAAACAAATAATTATATGATTCATTCAATCAACATGCAAATCATTTCTAAACTTAATTCTATTCCTTACTTAGCACAATACACCATACCTGATGGGTTGGTCTCAACCCTAAGAGATCGTGCTCGCGGTATAGCCGAACTAATCAATGAGAACGTAGTCCATCTACTGTATCTGTCCAAAGAGTCAATCAGTCTTCTCCTCTCCCTTCGGTGTTCCTAAAACCACAAAATGTAACTCAGTCTATTGCTACTTGAGTTATGTTATTCATCAAATTTTATGTCTTTGTTTTATGAGTTTCTATTTTGCCAAGCTAGACTCTACTGTTGAGTCCAGAACGTCAAAGAAAATAGGTTTAGGCTTTCGTGAAATCCGATTCGGACATCTGAGCTAAAAAGGGTAAAACGATCATTTTACACTCTTTAAGGGTCTTTTCACCTCGAGACCTCTTCTCGCAAATCGGACTCTACGGTTGAGTCTGGAATGCTCGAAATAATAAAATTTTACTATTTGTTTACTTAATTCAGAGTTCGTTTGACTGCGTTTTAAATCAGGGGTATTTTGATAATTTTAAATGTTATTACGGGTCTTTTATTTTTTTTGGGACCCTGTCTAATAAAACGGACCTCACCATTGGTCTCGGAATAGTCGAGATAGTCAAAATACACTAATGACTTGTCCCATTTGGACTCCGGACTATTTTGTGATATTTAATTAATTAAATAAAATTAATTAATTAAATAAATTTTAATATTTTATTCCAGAGGGTCAGATTGTAATTTCTCAAAAATTTAGGGGCCAAATTGGGATTTTTGAAAGCTGAGGGGTCAAATCAGAATTTCTGATTTAACTATTCTTAATCAGGACAGCCAAACAGTGGATGGTTTCCAAAACAGAGATAGGATATCCCTGTTTCAAAATTTCAATTTCAATTCAATTTGCTGAACCTGCAGCCAAACACCCCCAAACCTCAATTCAACCCATTTCTATACGGCCTAAACCAATAGGCCCAATTACTTAAAGTCAAACAGCCCCAAAACCCTTTTTACAAACAGGCCCAACAGGTTTTAAAAAAAAATAGGCCCAATACATTAGCCCAGGTCACCCCCCCTTCGTCCCCGGTTTTCCGGCGAGTAGCCATTAAGTTTCCGTCGCCATTTCTGACGACAGCAACCGATCTCCGGCCACTTTCACTCGATTTTTAACGTTGTTTTCTTCTATTTTCCCTATAGACTTCATCTATAACCTCGGTCTTTACCCCAACCTACTAGATCATCGCAAAACAGCCATGAGCCGCGGCTCCGGCTTAGAAAACCCAGATTCTGGTGAAGGTGTTTTCTTCATGTTTCACATCTTTTTACAGTTTATTTGAAGCTAATCATCATTCTATAACAGATTTGAAACATTTTACATCTTTTAAAATCAAGCTTGAAGCATAAAATCATAGGAATCCGAATTATCCTAGGACCTGCAACCTGGTTGTTCTACTTCATTTCTTTCTCATTTTTCATGATTCTTTTTGCATTAGCTTCCTCACCTCATGCTTAACAAGGCCCTACATTTAAACCAATTTATCATGCATCTTAAAAATTAAAACCAAAACGAGTCAACTTACCTGCTTTGAGCAACCCTTGCTTCTCTCCTCAGCTCCTACCTATGGATCTCTCTCGGTTTCTCACTTGGCCTTCTCCCTTTCTTCCCTTGGTCTATTTCCTCTTCTTGTTTCCCCTCAAATCAGAACTCACAAATATCTCTCTCTCTCTCTCTCTCTCTCTCTCTCTCTCTCTCTCTCTAAATCAGACCTACTCCCACTGTCCTGACCTGCCCTACTGCTCTAGCCACCCTCCTTGTCACGACTCGAAACCCACCCTACACGGATCTCGAGGACGTGATGCCAGTTGGCTACCTTGTCAGTTCTACCCACCGACAACGCGACCAACCAAAGGCAACTTCTGAACTTTACAACGAATTGCATTCCAAATGTAAGGTCAAAACAGCGGAAATTAAAACCTTTTTAAATTAAGAATGCAACTCATCCAAACACATCAGAGCACGTCTAGAATCAGTCACCAAATATCTCTAAGGTATAACATACATGCTCCAATGCAACCATTCTATATCAATGAATTTCTTAAAGCGGAAGTCACACTGATACAATTTAGCTAATTAAACTTATCTCCAATGATCAACAATCATTATGTCTCCAAGTATCACTTAATCACAATGATCTGACATACTAGGCTAACCTCATCACTAATGATGTAATATTATAATGCATAACTTTAAAGTTAACCTTACAGTGTTCACGTTCGATCTTTAACTTGGAGTTCATATCGTCATTGTTGTTCATTGTGCATCACTAGTTCCACTAGTTATCTCATTGCATTTCATCCCACATGATGTCACCTGAAAAATGTTAAATAATGGGATGAGCTTAAACAAGCTTAGTAAGTAAATTCCTAGCTTGCCATGGGTCAGGGTTAGTTCACAAGAATAACAGAAGAAGGATAACAGATAAGCAATAGCCAAATGAGCAACAAGAAATACATAGTTAGTCACCAAGATGTGTAACAATGACCCGAGGGTCCAGAAAGGCTTATTCCCACAAGGAATAATACATGAGAGAATCAGTCAAAGAGATCCAGCTCAACATAATAAACTGCTGCCACCAATAATACGTCAGCCAATCAAAAGTATTCCATGCTTGCAAATAATATGATCATTCACAAGGTATAAAATATGATCATCCAACAATGCAAAACGTTAATATCGAATTCTAACAGAACAGATGCATAAACAGAACAGGGCCCGGCATACCCCCAGAACACGCATATTCAGCTCCGCCTCAGTTCCTCGGGCTTGCTGAAAAGCGCTAGAACTCTTTTACTATAGAACATGTCCCGAAGGACACAACAGAACATGTCCCGAAGGACACAATAGACCCCAAAGGGTCCACTCCGCATTTGGAAACAGATGGGCGTTGTGACTGAGCACAACCCCGGGTATATATCGAATATCATGAACAATAATTTCCACACAGGATATACAACCATGTGAAGTAGCCAAAACCTCGTTCAACGAGACATAAGTGTGTGGATCAATAAGATTTCCATCAATAAGATATATCACAAGGTCATGGCACGGTATATATGATGGTGCAAATATGCTCAAGTATCCACAAATCAAGATCACAACATGATATAGATAAATAAGTCGAACCCAAGGTACAAGCATGAACAAATAATCACAAGTCGATTGGCATCAATCAAGGAGATCAAGTTCACTGGGTAATCACCAATAGATTGGCATCAATCAAAGAAATCGGGTTTATCAAATAGGTAATGGAGTACAAGTTTGGCAGCATATGCAAATAAATGTGACTAGATGAGGAAGGACCACATAACAAAGTTCAGATTTACTTACCTCGATTTCTTAGTGTCAGATTCTCCATTTACAATTACTTTGATGATCCCCAGATACTTCAGGCATATCATTGCATAGCTTGAATAATCATCATTAATTACAGACAGATCAGAATTCATTCATTCATGTCCTATTCTTCATCTTAGGAATCTATTAGATCCCCCAATTAGGTTTATTGGCCTATTACCCACTCACTGGGTTTTAACTTGGGTTATTAAATCTCTCAAATAGGCTTAGTAGCTGTCAGAATAATATTTTAAGTCATTTTGACTCCAATCGTCATCAATTAAACACTTATTTAGCCTTAGGGGTAAAATAGTAATTTTGGCATTCTTGTTCCGGACCTTATCATGGTCTTTAGAATATCCCAAATATCTTATATATAAAGTTCTAAGTCTTTTGGACTTCATTTGTTATATGCTTTTGATCATCGGGACACATCGGTCATTTCCATTTTATACGTTTACTGTTCCGGAGTCATATTTAACCCTTCAATTTTCATAATTGTGCTTATGTTAATTTATCATATCAGACTGGCCTTAATTTGGCCCCTACTTGCACTCACTATGCTTAGGGGTATTTTAGTCATTTCACATTTTATGATATTCTGACCCCGAATCATAATTTAATCATATATATGAGTCCACAAGTATTTGGGCTTCTATTGGTATTCAATTTTGCCCAATTTGGACTTCGTACAATATCATGGGTAATTTGGTAATTTTACCTGCCATAGCTAAATTTTTCGAGACCTCAGTTCATAGAATGGACCTCACCATTAGGTCCAGAGTGTCTGACATAGTTAAATTGGGTTATCTTTTGTGTTTAATTGGCCTTGGGTATCATCAGGGGCAGTACAGTCATTTACATTCTACGTATCTGTATTTTTTGGGACTTCATTTTCCAAATCGGACTCCACCATTGAGTCCGGAATGCTTGAAATAGTGAAAATACACTATTTATTTAATTTATTTGGACTCCGTTTTACTTATTTAATGTCTAGGGGTAAAATTGTAATTTTACCTATTTGTTAAAATAATTAAATAATTATTTTATTATTTAATTATTCTTCCAGGGGCTTAATTGCACAATTTTTCCAAACTCTGGCCTACTGTATACTATTCAGAACTGTTGGTGGTTAAAAACTAATTTACAAAAGTTTTGGTTCAGTTATTCAATTTCAAACAGTGGACCATTGGGTTTTCAATTCAAAACCCTAGACCGGATTGGGCATGTGGTGAACCAACTGGTTCATTGGACCTCACAGAACCGGAATGGCATAATCCAATTAACCCCAATTTGGCCCTTATCCTCAGTTTGGACAGTCCTCAATCCAGTTTCAATTTATTAACCATGTTACCAAACAGGCAGGATTCAGATTTTAATTTAAAACCTTTAACACCAAAACAGCGCAGTTTCAATAATTCGGTGGCATCCTCACAGGCCGACACGTGTCCGCGTCAGCTCGGCTTGGCTCGGTCAACTAGGCCGAGTCGACTCCATCTTCCCCATCGGTTTGCCCTAATTTACAGTTCGGTTTTCTCCATTTTCGTGGAGTTTCAAGCATGGTTTTCGATATGTTTTTATTCCAAAACATCTCTGGGAGTGATTCTAACCTGTTGGCATGAATTTAAAGCTTTAAATCCGTATATGGAGCTTTGTTCAGCCGATTATTGTGAGGAGATTCAGTTCGGTCATACAGCCCCGTTTCTTAACCAAATCGCACGAGGTTTGGCTTGTTGTGACCGTAATTCCATGGGGATCAACATCCCATTTTTAGATTTCAGTTTACTAGCTTATTTACGAGTTTGGGTTCCATGGTCGAAACCAATAACTTCAGTTTTGAGGGCCTTCCAGTGTGATTTTGGGTCGCAGATGGTAATATTTGGGATCCTAGAAAGGTCTAGGTCAGGTATTGACATGCAGAATGTCATTTGGTTGAGGTCGTTTCAGACCTGCAACTTGAGGTCCATCCATGGCGGTTTGGTCACGGCTTTGGGGTTCCAAGCCTTACTCGACCCTCTCAGTTATTCCATAACAATCCTAAGCCTCGCAGTAACTCATATATTCAGTTTACATAGATCAAAACTATCAAGACAGTATCAAAGTCTAAACAGAAGATTTTTTTACAGTTTTGGGTATTTACCTTTGATCGACACTGCTCCACTCATGGTTCAGTTCTGGTTCTTGTGTGTCACCCCAGTGCAGTCGTGCCTCCAGAGTCCTTAGTCCTCTTTGGTGCATCTCCAGTGAAGACACACCATGCACACACTTGATTCCTTCACATGCATGTATACACAAGCCATGCTTCTCACCATGGACACACACTTCATGCCCCTCTCTCACAGTTTAGGTGCAGAATACAGGCAACTCTCTCTGATTCTCCTCCACCCACGAAACACACAAGTCCCAAAATATACAAGTATACACACTTGTATATATATTTTATGAATTTATTTGTTGCATAGACTCCCATTGGTGGGGAGGGTGGTCCAATCAGAATTTAACCTCATATTATATATATATATATATATATATATATACACATATATAGACATATTATATATCAGATGTGGGCTGCATGAAACCCAATTGGTCCATTTAGGAGGTGGAGCCTTATTATTTCATGTATATATAAAATTTTGTTGCATGTATAGGCACAAAGGTATTGGCAGCCAACTTGATAACTTTTTGAGACAAATCCCTTTCCCACCATAGGTTAAGGGTTCAATTCCCCTTGGCTCCATGTGTGGCTATTTTTCCACCATTTTCAGCTAAGGTGTCGTTTGGTTGGCACAAATTTCGTTTTCAGTGTTTCCTTTTTAACGTTCATTCCGTAGCTCTTTTTTCGACACGGTTTCTTCCGGTCAGTTCCTATTTGAATTAGCCTCGGTGTCAAAGGCTCCGTGTCAGTTATTATCTATTTGTGGCCGTCATGGTTTGCTAATTCAAGTTTCGTCAGTGTTGAAACGACATTATTTTACCGAATTAATTAGTAATTTGGTTCGGGTGTTACACCCTCTTCTCCGGACATGTTTAATTATTTTATTGATCTATCGTGACCGCCGAGAGATTCCCAAGTAACTCCCTTGATTATTCTTTAAGTCAGTGCTAATTAATAATTAGCGAACTAATTATTAATAAATTCGGTCGGAGTGTTACACTCCTCCTTCACAATCAGCTTTGCATTAAATGCGAAGTTAACATTGTGTATTATATATATATATATATATATCATATCACTCATGCCACACATACCAACCCACTGACTTGTACACACATACGACACACACAACAGTGCATACAAATGCACACACAATCTGCTATATACATATATACATACCTAAACACTGACACCTATATATATATATATATAATACACACCCATAATACATGTATACATTTAATTATATTTTTAAATATACCTATATTCATATATACACCTATACACAATCCGTTTCTTAATAATAATTAAAAAAAAATTTTCCATTCCAATCAATAATATCTTATTGATTTATTCATTCATTTTTTTTTCAAGTCATTACACACAACCTCATCACACACCTCAAAATGATAAAATAGACTTGCACAAACTTACGGCACTCGATTCGGATCACCTGTTTCAAAATTATGCAAGTTTCTGCTCCAAAAATATCTAATTTAGGGTTTTGACAGACCAAAATGCCGGATATCGGCCTAACTACCCCGAAACCCCATCACACACCTCAAAAATGATAAAATATACTTGCACGAACTTAAGGCACTCGGTTTGGATCACCCGTTTCAAACTTATGCAACTTTTCACTCCAAAAAGGTCCATTTTGGGGTTTTGATGGACCAAACCACCGAATATTGGCCTAACTATCCCAAAATCTCATGAAAGACCTCACAAATGATAAAATAGACTTGCACGAACCTACGACACTCGATTCGGATCACCCGTTTCAAACTTATGCAACTTTCCGCTCTAAAAAGCTCCATTTTGGAGTTTTGACGAACCAAAATGCCGAATATCGGCCTACCGACCCCAAAACCCCATCACACACCTCACAAGTGATAAAATAGACTTGCACAAACTTACGGCACTCGGTTCGGATCACCGTTTTGAAACTTTTACAAGTTTTTGCTCTAAAAAAGCCTATTTTGGGGTTTTGACAGACCAAAATACTGGATATTGGCCTACCGACCCTGAAACCCCATCACACACCTCAAAATGATAAAATAGACTTGCACAAACTTACGGCACTTGATTCGGATCACCTGTTTCAAAATTATGCAAGTTTCTGCTCCAAAAATATCTAATTTAGGGTTTTGACAGACCAAAATGCCGGATATCAGCCTAACTACCCCGAAACCCCATCACACACCTCAAAAATGATAAAATATACTTGCACGAACTTAAGGCACTCGGTTTGGATCACCCGTTTCAAACTTATGCAACTTTTCACTCCAAAAAGGCCCATTTTGGGGTTTTGATGGACCAAACCACCGAATATTGGCCTAACTATCCCAAAATCTCATGACAGACCTCACAAATGATAAAATAGATTTGCACGAACCTACGACACTCGATTCGGATCACCCGTTTCAAACTTATGCAACTTTCTGCTCTAAAAAGCTCCATTTTGGAGTTTTGACGAACCAAAATGCCGAATATCGGCCTACCGACCCCAAAACCCCATCACACAACTCACAAGTGATAAAATAGACTTGCACAAACTTACGGCACTCGGTTCGGATCACCGTTTTGAAACTTTTACAAGTTTTTGCTCCAAAAAAGCCTATTTTGGGGTTTTGACAGACCAAAATGCTGGATATCGGCCTACCGACCCTGAAACCCCATCACACACCTCAAAATGATAAAATAGACTTGCACAAACTTACGGCACTCGATTCGGATCACCTGTTTCAAAATTATGCAAGTTTCTGCTCCAAAAATATCTAATTTAGGGTTTTGACAGACCAAAATGCCGGATATCGGCCTAACTACCCCGAAACCCCATCACACACCTCATAAATAATAAAATAGACTTGCACAAACTTACGGCACTCGGTTCGTATCACCGGTTTCAAACTTTTGCTACTTTATGCCGTTCTTACTATTTATGCATGTAAAAAAAATATATATTCACATTCTATGTTCATATATGTATATATATATATATATATATATATATATATATTTAATAAGGGTTTCAAACTTTTGCTACTTTATGCCATTCTTACTATTTATGCATGTAAAAAAATATATATTCACATTCTATGTTCATATATATATATATATATATATATATATTTAATAAGGGTTCTAATATATATCATTTGATCTTTATTTCAGATTGATCGAGATTATTGGACAGCCGTCTTTTTGTTTTGCATCGAGACTTATTATTCTCATTTGTTTTTTTTTTTTCATGAATAGCTGTAGTTACATTTTCTGAGACTATTTTTTATTTTTGTATTTATTGATAAATTTTACTTTTACAATTGTAAGTAATTAGTATAATATATATATATATATATAAATGTATTTTTATTTTAATATATTCATTTCAGAATGTTTGCATTTTATTATATATCAGGATGATTGATATAGGTTTTAAACAGGAATAAAACAAAAAAAAAACAAAAAACAAATAATACAGGTCAAATTATGGAAAAAAAATATTAACTTTTAGTGACGCACCTCAAGGCGTCACTAAAAGACCCAAAAATAAGCTTTTGCGACGCTTCACATTCGCGACGTACTGAATGCGTCACTAATTAATTGTAGCACATACTATTATGACACTTTGGGGCATCGCTAATAGTTTATTGGAAACTTTTAGCGACGCCCATGAGTGTCGCTAAAGGTCCACATTAGCGACGCCCAATCCATCCTATGTATTGCTTTTGCAACCCTCACATCTGATCATTAGCGACACCATAGGAACGTCGCTAATAATTACATTTAGTGATGCAGAAAAGTCTGCATGTTGCTAATAGTATTAGTGACATGACCTTTTGTGACGTATCTAGCGACGCCCATGGAAGCGTCGCTGAAAAGCTATAGCGACGCATTTTCCTAGTATTAGCGACACTTCTGTGAATTGCTAAAAGTGCCATTCATTGTAGTGTATAATGATGTTCGTGACCTAATTTTAAGTGAAGAAATTTGCAGAAGGAAATTAGGAGAAACGTTAGGGTTTACTCTTAATATAGAAGTCAAGGGAAGATCAGTCAACAGAAACTCAAATCGTAACAAATCAATATTGTAATACCCTAACCCGGAGTGTAACCGAGCGACCATGCAAACCCGAGCTGTTAGGGCTTTATGTTATGATATCGAATGAAATGGACAGTTTTGGAATGTGAATAGTGTAATTCCTTGACCCGGGTTAGCACGTAAACTGAGGTAGACCAGGTCGAGTAGTGTACTATCAGTTACAAACCGAGCTGTTCAAGCTCTATATCATGATGTAATATGTATCGTACGATTTTGAAATGTAAATAATGTCAGTTATATAGTCAGTGTCGGGCAATGCTCGAACAACCCAGAACAATGTCTCGTAATGCGTGCACTCACGTATTTTCATGCATGCATACGTACGTGTATACGTATAGGACATAAAATATTAGTATATGTATACGTGCCCAAAATTTAGTATATATGAATGTATATGTATGTATAAGATTTGTATAAATCATATATTTATACGTGTATATATATATAATATAGTATAGTATATATATATGTGTGTGTGTGTGTGTGTGTTTATTAGAATACAGGTGTAAGGAAAGCAATAAAGGAAAAGAAAAAAAGCAGCATGCCAAGGCATGCATGCAGTATATGTGTGCTTGTGTGTTTAAAGACTCGGAATTTATTTTTTTGGAATGAAATTTTTTTATTATTATTATTTTTTTATTATTGTTATTATTATTTTTTGTTGTGTATGTGTATATGTGTAATATGGTGTATTATGTATGTATATATATATACATATGTATACATGAAATTAACTATACATATATATGTATGCATCAGACATGTGAGCTGGGTGTGTGTATGATTGTGTTGGTGTGTGTGTGAGTGTAATATAATATACATATACATGATACACAAATGCAAGCAACATTAAATGCAATAGATATACATGACTTGACCCCCCTGAGTACAGGAAGTTTTTTTGAAAAATAAATGGTTCAAAATAGTGGTAAAATGGGCTTGAAAATCCGAAAGAAACCGTTGGCTGGAAAGGGCTGAACCAGCCACTGATTCCCTCTTATTGTGTTAAATTAGAAATGGGTTGTGGAAAACTAATGGTGTAGTTGAAATCTAGGAAAGGAGAGGAAGAAGACTGGGTAGGTTTTTCTGCTAAACATGGTCGGAATTTCTTGGCCGTCGCCGGAGATAGTGACGGAACAGTGCTGGTCTCCGTCGGAAAGGCGTGGGGACGAAGGGGCGGTTGGGCTGAGGGTTGGGCTTGTTTAATTCTGAGGTGCTGGGTTTGTTTGGGTTTAAAAGTGTGGGCCTATTTTGTTTTAAAAGGTTTGGGCCTGTTTGGTTTTGGGCCCAACCGTTAAAAAGAAATGAAAGGAAATCAAAAAATAAAATAAAATAAAAAGGGGGGGGGATTACACAGGAAATGTCATTGCCGAGAATCGCACACGGGACACAAGGATTGGGGAAGTGGCACGCTGCCAACGTGCCACCCATTTCTCACCCGTCACATTATGCAACTAATATATATATATATATATATATATTACACTTTGCTCTATTTTATAAATTAAATATCTCGAAATGGCCCAGAACCCAAATTAGAAAATTCATAGGTGTTTTCTAACTATCAAACCTCCTACGACAAAGGTGAGGTCTGTGACACTAGACGAGGTCCCGAAAGATAAAAGACCCATAGGAACATTTAAAATTACCAAAATGTCCCTAAGTTAAAAAGTCGTCAAATGAATTCTGATTTAAATAAAAGAATAGTGAAACTTTATTATTTCAAATATTCCGGACTCAATCATGGAGTCCAATTTATGAGAATAGGTCTCGAGAAGTGCAAAATGACCATTTTGCCCCTTTTGATACAAATGTCCAAATTAAATTCCGTGAAATCCTAAACCTATTTTCTTTGATGTTCTGGACTCAATGGTAGAGTTTATTTTGGTAGAGTAGAAACTCATAAAATAAAGACATAAAATTTGATGAATAGCATAATTCAAGTAGAAAATGAACTGAGTTACATCTTATGATTTTAGGGGCACCGAAAAGCAAGGAGAAGGTGGTCTGACCTTCTGCATTCTTACTATTAGTTCTGCTACACTACGAGTATGACTTCTTGGGTTGAGACAACTCGTCGGGTATGATATATTGTGCTAAGTAAGAAATAGGATTAAGTTAGGAATAATTGTCATGTTGATTTGATGATTCACATATTTGTTCGATTGCTCATATGCTTATGTGTTCTTGTTATCTTTTATTTTGAAAGTTTGGTTGAGTGGTGGATGTGGATCATGACTATATGTATATTCCATGTGTTAGCACAATGTATGATTTATTTTTTAGAGAATTGTCAAGATGGTAAATGTGTAAATCAAGCATGTGATTAAATTGATTGCTCATGATATGTAGACTTGTGGACTGAGCTGTTTGAATTAATGTCATGATTGCTTTAAGTAGATTATGCATAACTTAAAGCATAATTCATGTGTTGATAAATTGTTTCATTGAGATTACATCATTGCATGGTGGAATCAGGGCATATTGGTATAGTGTGATTCCTTGAAAGCATGGTGTGAGTTGAGCACTTGGTGCTGTGCATTATGAGGGTGTAGATCCTGTGGTGAAAAACCCAAAATCGGCTATTGGTGCTCAAGCCAGCGAGGACGGACCGTAAAGTGAGACATACAATAGTACTCAGGTTATCGGGGAAGGACCGTAAGATGAGACATGGGTGCGGCATAGATTTTGCATGGGTGCGTCATGCATACTGATCATGTACTGCATTGATGACATCAGATGACATCGGATGACATGTAGAGATAAATGTACACTTGCACATGCCACTCCTTAAATTTTTTTTCTTGCATTAGCATTATATTATACCAGCAGTTGAGCTGACCCATTCATGGGATACCATTTCAGATGACGCTCCGGCTACATGAGATTTAGTGATGTCTTAGTGAAAGAAAGAACTTGAAGTGTTTTGGCCCTTGGGGTATATTTTGAGATGTAAGGGCTTAAGCCCAAATGACATGTGAACGATGTATTTATAGGATGTGTTATGCTTTTATATATTGATAAAAATGAATGCATGTTAAATCCGTTTAGATTGTCCTTTATTTTATTCTCTTTCAGTTTTGTTACTCGCGCCTCGGGTTCGCGAGAATTCGGGGAGTGACAGTGTGTGTGTGTGTGTGTGTGTTTCAGCAGTGTGTGTGTAATATAATATGTGTATATATAACACAATATACAAGAAAACATTAAATGCAAAGTTAAAAGGGAAAAAAGAAATCAAAAAGAGCAGGGAAGGAAGTCAATGAAAGGGGCTTTAGAAGGGGGAAGAACCGAGAGAGAGAGAGAGAGAGAGAGAGAGAGAGAGAGAGAAAAAGATGACCAAGGCGGTTGAGTGAGATATATATATATATACACACACACATGGGTGCATGCGAGTTAGAGAGAAAAACAGAAAGAAAAGATTTATTGGAAGGGCTATGAGTATTGTGAGAAGATACAGAAGCTCAAACCAAAAGGGAGGCAGAAGGAAAGGGTATCATACATCAAGAAAATCAAAAATTATAAGTGAGTGGCTCATTTATATTTTACAAATCTAGCATTATTTATTTAGTTTAAATTGTAAAGCTATATTAAGCATAAAATAAGGAATCAAATGCAAAAAGAATTAAGAAAAATGGTTGAAAATTGAAAGGGAAAACAGTAGTTACAGGTTTTAGGGTGGTTCGGGTTCCTTAATATTTTATGCATGAGGTTTTGTTTAAATGACCTAGAAACCCTCCTATAAAGTACAAGAAATGAATGGAAAAAGAAACAGGTAAAAACAGTTGAGAAATTAGCATGAAAAGAGAAATATTCAGTTGGCCAGAGCCATGGTTCTTGGCCATTTCATGAGGATTTAGTGAATTAAATTAAAACCAACCTTGAAAATGAAACCTACATGAAAATTTGAAGGAAATAGCATTTAAAAACCATTAAAAATTGACCGGAGTTAGGTCGCCGTCGCTAGAGATGGCGACGGAACCCTAATTGGTCTTCATCAAAAAAGTGAGGGTGATGATAAACACTGACCTGGGGTGTGACGTCATTTGGCTTTAAATAAAACCGATACTGTGTCGTTTAAATTGAAACCATTTTAAATTTAACCCAATTGAACCTGTTTGGTTACGGGGGTAGGACGCATATTCGATATTCCCTATTGGAACTGGATAACCAATTCAGGTTTAGACTACTTATCCACCGTTTGGATTTAAAATCCTTTGAAAAATAAAAGGGGCCACAGCCCTAGGGAATCGAACCATAGACCTGTTAGAGGGTAAGTTGTGACAGAACCAATTGGACAAACAAGCTGTTATAACATGAAAAAAAAAAAATTTTATTTATTTTATTATTTATTCCTTGCAAATATTAATTATTCTTATTATTATTATTATTATTATTATTATTATTATTATTATGATGGATGTGTGTGTATGTGTATATATATATATATATGTATATATATATATATATAATTTAAATTATATGTTGTGTATATGTGTATACATGTGAGTGTATATTTAAATATGAAAATATATATGTATATGTATATATATAAATCAGATTGTGTGAGGTGTGTGTGTGTGTGTAACCGGTTGTGTGTGTGTGTGAGTTTGAGTGTAATACACTCAAACAAGGTGTGGGTTGGGGTTGTGTGTGTGAGTGGAATTCAGGGAGTGGAAGATGCAGAATTGGCAGGGAGTGGTTGGTCTTGGGGAGAGAGAGAGAGAGAGAGAGAGAGAGAGAGAGAGAGATATAGAGAGGGAAAGTGAAGAGAAAAAGGAGGGTGTCTCGGGTGAGAAGAAAAGAAAGGGAAAGGAAAGAAAACTAAGAGCAAGGGGGAGGGTTCTGAAGAAGCAGAAGTGACCAAGAGGAACAGAAGGAGAAGGGAAGCAAACCAAAAGGAAAAAAATCCGAAATTTAAGGTAAGTGGGTTGCTTCTATTTCAATTTTTTTTTAAAGCATTTTAATTGATTTAAATTGTAGGATCTTAGAGAGTATAATGTAGAGATTAAATTGCAAAAAGAATGAGGAGAAATAGGTGAGAAACTAGGGAGAAAACCCTAGTTGCAGGTTTCGGCCATGGAGGTTGAACCTCATCATTTTATGTGTAAAACTTCCTTTAAATGATCTTAAAGAAACCCTACGAAGTGCAGAAAGAGAATGGAAAAATAAAGAATGAAAGACAGTGGAAAAATAAGCATGAAAATGGAGGAGAGTGAGTTGGCCGGAGGTTTGACCGAGAGGTTGACCCTCTATTTCGTGAGAATCCAAAGATCTAAACCCAAAACCAAGCCCGTAGATGGAACCCTTGGAAAAAAATAGAAAGGACCGCATTTTAAAACCCCGAAAATCTCACCGGAGATCGGTCGCCGGCGCCGGAAACCCACTGTTGCCCTACCGGAAAATCGGGGAAGAAGGTGGGGTGACCGGGTCGGGTCCCGAGTCGGATCCGGGTCCGGTTCGGGCGGGTGCGGGTCGCCCCTGCCACGTGTCAGCCCATTGTTTTAAATTAAAATGGAATTTGAACCTTTTGAATTTCAACCTTAACCCTGAACTTTCGGAAATTACAAATTGACCCCCCAACTGTTAGAAATTACACTTTGACCCACCTGATTAAATTATTAATAAAATATTAATTAAATTAATTAATTAATTATTTAATTTAATTAATTTAATTAATTAAATATTCAAAAACATCCCGGAGTCCAAATGGGACAAGTCATTAGTGTATTTTGACTATCTCGACCATTCCGAGACCAATGGTGAGGTCCGTTTTACGAGACGGGGTCCCAAAAAATAAAAGACCCATAGTAACCCTTAAAATTACCAAAATGCCCCTAACTTGAAACACTGTTAGACAAACTCCGAATTAGGTAAACAAATAGTGAAATTTTATTATCTCGAACATTCCGGACTCAACCGTGGAGTCCGATTTGTGAAAAGAGGTCACGAAATGTAAGGACAAGTGTAAAGTGCAAAATGACTATTTTGCCCTTTTCAACCCTGGTGTCCGAATTGAGTTCTACAAGAACCTAGACTTATTTTCTTAAACGTTCTAAAACCAATGGTAGAGTTTAATTTAGCAGAATAGAAACTTATGAATTAAAGACATAAAATTTGATGAATAGCATAGATTCAAGTAACAATAGACTGAGTTGTAATTTCTACTTTTAGGGACATTGACAGGACAGGAGAGGGCGATCTGATCTTCTACATTTTCATCCGTCGGTTCAGTTACATATAGCGCACGATCTTCTAGGGTTGATACCAACCCATCAGGTATGGTGTTTTTCTAGTGTTAGAAATGAAGTTAAGTTAGGAATATTTGTGAATGACTGGAATGCTGTATGTGTTTATCTGTAATGTGTTTACCTGTTTATTTGGAATTGGTTGTTCACATGTTATGTGTTACTTGCGAGTTAATAAAGTGAAGAACATGAATCAGAATGCACGAACATATGAGATATGCATGTATATGAAACTGACTAGTGATGTATTTCTTATTGTCCGAGCATGTTATGTTGTTGAGATCCATGTTCATTGAGATTGCATTGGCATATTGGCATACGATGAATTCTTTGAGAACATGGCGTGGGTAAGCACGTGGTACTTTGCATTATGAGGGTGTAGATCCTGTGGTGAAAAACCCAAAATTGGCCATTGCATTGGTACTTCGAGCCATCGGGGAGTACCCGTAAACGAGACATGGGTGTGGCATAGAGTTGTGCATGGGTGTGTCATGCATACCATTCATATATATATTACTGAGATGTTGAATGTCATTCAGAAATAAATGTACACTTTGCACATGCCACGCCTTAGCTTTATTTCTGGCATTAGCATTTCATCATACCAGCAGTTGTGCTGACCCATTCGTGGGCAACATTTTCAGATGAGGATCCTCCAGCCACTAGAGACTCGGTGATGCCCTGATAGGGTGAAGCCTGTGATGTATTTGTGATTCGTGAGACTTGTATTTTGTTATGTAAGGGCTTAAGCCCGAATGACTGATGAACAATGTATTCGATGTTATTTTATGTATGGATGATGATGGACGCATATTTAGTGAATCTAATTACTTTTATCCTTTTATTTATTTTACTTTCTGTCTCGTTACTCGCGCCCCGGGTTCGTCGGAAATTCGGGGCGTGACACAAGCCGTGCTTTCTGTTGCGCCTAAATTAATATATATTATATAATTATAATATTAAATTAACTGATTTAAATATAGCAAAACAGCCCGAGGTCCAAATTAAACATGTGAATAGTGTATTTTAACTATTTTGGATATTCTAAGACCAGTAGTAAGGTCCATGTTGCGAGACGGGGACCCAAAAAATAAAAGACACGTAAAAGTGTAAAATGAACATTTTGCCCTTTTAGTACAGAAGTTTGAGTTGAATCCCGCGAAAGCCTAAACTAACTTTGTTCGAAGTTCTGGATTCAATTGTAGAGTCTATTTTAGTAAAAGAGAAACCAATAGTAAAGAGGCATAAAATTTGATAAATAGCATAAATTATAGAAAGGTAAACTAAGATATACTATCTATTGATGAATAGGGATTTCAAATAGAAAGGAACGATGACTTGATTTTATTGGGAAAGAAAGGAAACGGTTTAAGAGGTAAGTAAATGTTTGATCTCTGCATGTGTTACATTCCCAGCCATGTCAACAGTTTTTCTTATATTATCTATTGTATTCCATATATGCTAGAACGTTTATTGAGTCCACATTGATATTGCTTTATATTGTGGAAAGTGTTTATTGACTGTTATATATTAGCCTATTAGGGCAACAGTTTCATTCTCGCTGCTAAGAATGGTGTTATTGCATTTGCTTTTCATGGGATTTAGCATGATCTCGATATATTATATTGTGCCGGATTTGTGCTCAGTCACAAACTCCATCTGATGCTTACTAGGCCTACGGGTAAAGAAAATGGAATCAAAAGTGGTAATTAAAATGGCATTTAAAGTGGGATTTGCGAGGCGAGTACTGAATCGACGGGTTAGTGCTTGGCTGAGAGATTGAGGAAAAATGAAATAAAATGGAAAAAAAAGGGGATATGTCGGGCCCCGAGTTAAAGTGCATCCATATTTGTTGTTATCAGTATTTATTGATTTTTATAACTTGATCACATTATTTCATTATGAATGATCATGAGATTTCACAACTTTTATTGAGTGTATACAATTTATACTTGAGATAGCTCATGACTGTAGCAGTATGATATTGTTAGCAGACCAAATTTCATTGCTTTATCATTTGAGTTCCTATCATTTGATATCGAGTTCTATATTTTTGACTGGCTAGCATATTGCATTATCCTAGTTCTTTATGGATTATGCCTTTCTATATTGACATGTACACATGGCAGAGTAAAGGAGTATTACTTACTGGGTTTTATAACTCATCGATACTACACAAAATTTTGCAGGCACATATATTGAGAACAAACAATAGAACCTGATTGCTAGAGGTGGACATTACTTTTGAAGTTGCAGTGTAATTCTTAGTACAAACAGTCTTGTAGCTCTCCTATGTCATCCACGTCTTGGGGATGAACAATTGTATAAGAATTTTATGTTCTGCATTTTGAGAACTTTATATATATATCTCATGCAGCTTTTATTTATTCATTGTATCAAGTTTTCGTAGTTTCAATTTTAGTTGAGACAGGTCCGACTTGGCAACAGTGTTGGGTCGGGTGCATGATACGAGATCCACATAGAGTGGGTCTCGAGTCGTGACAAATAGTCTCCAATATACAGGCAATGCCCGAGCAACCCATGAACGAGCATCGAAGTGCGTGTCCATGCATGTATACGTATATGTATATATATGTAATATGAATTTATATATATGTATATCACCAAGTATATGTATATATATATGTATATATAAAAATTATTAAGTACATATATACATATATATAACTGAATATATATATATGTATATGTAAGTCTATATAATGTGTATATACAAGTGTATATATATATAATTATGTATAAAATATATATAAATATACGAATGCCATGCACAATGCATGTGTTATGTGTGAATACAGTGTGTGTGTTAGAGGTGAGTTGGGGGCGGTGCATGGTGTAATAACCCGAAAATTTTTTTTTTAAAATATATAAATTTCCATGGTTATTATTAATTGTTTTATTATTATTAACATTATTATTATTAAATTCTTGATGCATATGTTATATATATGCATGGTATATGTATGGTGTGTATGTATACATGTGTAGGGTGATATATGTGCATGAATATGTATGGGTATATACATATATTTAACAGTGCATGTGTGCACTAGGTGAGGGGGCACCAGACCGTGAGGGAGTGTGTGTGTTTAGTGTGTGGCTAGGGTGGGTATATAATTGATATATGTATATATAGGTGTATAGGCAGCTTTGCATTAAATGCAAATCTGCATTTGGGGAGAAACAAGGGGCTGAACAGAGAGGGAGTCAGGTCAAGGAAGGCTGCAAATGGAGGAGGGATAGAGAGAGAAAGAGAGGAGAGAGAAAAGGGTCGGTTATGTTGTGCATACATATAGACGTGTGTGTTGAGTTAGAAAAGAAGACAGAAGGAAAGAATGGAAGAAAGGAGGTACTGAGAGTGGATTGAAGAGGAACAGAAGTGAGAGGAAGCAACCCCAAAGAGAAAAATAGGAATTTAAGGTGAGTGGGTCTCATTCTATTTTTAAGATTTAAGAGTTTTCATTTGATTTTAAGAGTAGGGTTTTAAAGAGCATGAAAAATGGAAAAGATTGCAAAAAGAATCAAAGAAAATGACCAAGAAATGAGGGAGAAAATAAGGGTTACAGGTTGGGGGCAATAATCGGGTTTTAGGGGTTTTGTGTTTAAAAACTTGCTAAGATCATGAGAAGGTGTTCCTCTTGAACACAGGAAACCTTTAGGATCAGAATGGGAGGAAAACAATGATCCAAAAGCCATAAAAATGGAGGTTTGACAGTCGGCCGGAAAACTGAGAGAGGAAGAAATGGGGTAGGTTCACTCCGTTTAAATGGCCCCAAATTATGTTAAAATGTTTTAAAAACATTGTGGGTTAGTTTAGGATTGAAAATGGCTTGGAAAACACCAAGAAAAATCAAGTTTAAAAACTTGATTTTTGCAGTTTCCGGCGACGTCGCCTGAGAAGGTGACCGGAGACTCACCGGAACCCTACCGGAAAAACGGGGGGGAGATGAGGACTGTTCGGGTCCGGTCTCGGGTCGGTTCGGGTCCGATTCGGGCGGGGCTGAACCGCCCCTGCCACGTGTCGCATTCCTGTTTTAAATTAAAATTGGGTTGGGAGTGTTTGGTTACGGAGATAAGAAATTAAGATAGAAATTGAAATCAGAAGAGGGATATCCTATCCCTGTTCTGTCGCTATACGCTGTTTGGTTATCCCTGTTTCAAATTACGGAATTACCCTTGGACTTTTGGAAATTTAACTTTGACCCAGAACTTTCAGAATTTACAAACTGACCCCCCCAACTATTACTTATTATAATTTGACCCCACCAGATTTAAATATTAATAAAATATTAATTTAATTAATTAATTAATTAATTAATTAATTAATTTAATTAATTAAATATTCTAAAATAATCCGGAGTCCAAATGGGACAAGTCATTAGTGTATTTTGGCTATCTCGACCATTCTGAGAACAATGGCGAGGTCTGTTTTATGAGACGGGGTCCTGAAAAATAAAAGACCCGTAATAACATATAAAATTACCAAAATGCCCTGAATTGAAGTACAGTCAAACGAACTCCGAATTTAGTAAAAAAATAGTGAAACTTTATTATCTCGAGCATTCCGGACTCAACCGTGGAGTCCGATTTGTGAAAAGAGGTCACGAAATGTAAGGACACGTGTAAAGTGCAAAATGACTGTTTTGCCCTTTTTAACCTAGGTGTCCGAATTGAATTCTACGAAAGCCTAAACTTAGTTTCTTCGACGTCCCGGACTCAATAGTGGAGTCTAAATTAGCAAAATAGAAACTTATGAATTAAAGACATAAAATTTGATAAATAGAATGAATTCAAATGACAATGAACTGAATTACCTGTTATGCCTATAGGAACGCGAAAGGGCAAGGAGAAGGTGCTCTGACCTTCAGTATTTTCACAGTGATCCTACCATACCTCGAGTGCACTTCTTGAGTTGAGGTCGATTTACAGGTACGATATATTGTGCTAAGTAAGAAATAGAATTGAGATTAGGAATACTTGCTTTGCTGCATTGATTGTTCACATGTTTGCTTGAGTGTTCACATGCTTATGTGCTACGTGCTATCTTGTTAAGTTGTATGATGATTATGGGTATATTGCATGTGTTAGTGTAGTGTGTGAATTATATGCTTTAAAGAACTGTTGATATTATGAATTGTGTACTTGAAGGCATGCTTTATGTATGAATGAGATGCATCATTGAGATTGCATTGTGACATGATGAGATCAGAGCATATTGGCATAGTGTAATTCTTTGGACATGGCGTGGGTAAGCACTTGGTGCTTTGCATTATGAGGGTGCAGATCCTGTGGTGAAAAACCCAAAATCGGCCAATAGGTACTTGCCTGCCTGACGGATTCCGGACCATGAAGCGAGACATACGCGGCGGTACTCATGCCAACGGAGAATGACCGTATCATGAGACATGGGTGGCATAGAGTTGCATGGGTGTGTCACGCATACTGCTCATATACTACATATTGTGTATATGCTGCCATCATGACATTGAATGCCATATAGAAATAACTGTACACTTGCACATGCCACGACCTTAGTTCTGTTTCTTGCATTAGCATTATATTGTACCAGCATGTTGAGCTGACCCCTTTAGTGGGGCAAACATTTCAGATGATGTCCCAGCTGTACGAGACGCGGAGATGAACTGAGTAGGGACTATGTTAGGCCCAAGGGGCGCTTTTGATATTGTGTAAGAGCATAAGCCCGCGACTGTATTTTATTTTGTAAGTGGTGAAGAAATGGACCAGACCTTATGTATTTATCCGAACAGTATGTAGAATGTATGTAATCGTCCTTAATTATCTTTTATTCCTTTATTATTTTATTTTCTTTTGTCTCGTTACTCGCGCCTCGGGTTCGCTGGAATTCGGGGCGTGACACATGGGCTACTGATACAAGGGTTGAGTGCAACCGTGTATATATATGTATGATGCAATGAATCCTCAAGTAAATTAATGCTTGAGGTCAAGAGAGGAAAAAGGGGCAGAAAGAGAAGTCAAAGAAAGTGGGAAGAAAGAGGAGCGAAGAGAGAGATAGAGGGCCTGTGAGTTTTCCTTATACATAGGATTGAATGTCATGAGGAGATTCAGAACATAAAGAAGGGAACTGAGGCTAAAGAGGGTAATTTCTGAAGCTCAGAAGAGAAGCCAAGGGATTTAAAGAGGAGATACTGCGAGTTATATACTCAACCGAGGTAGGTTCACTTAGTCTCTCTTTTTAAAATTTTAAAGCATGGAAGTTAGGTTTGATGGCAGGGTCTTAATAAGCATAGAACTAGGGTTATTCTGCAAAAAAGAATGGAAAGAAATGGTTCAGAGATGAGGGAAATATAGGCAATTACAAAGTTGAAATGATAATCGGTTTTTTGTAGAAATTTGCATGAAAACTTGTTTTTACAATATAGAAGTGTTGCAAACTTATGTAAAAGATGAATTATGATGAATTAGGGCTAAAACAATGACTCAGAGGTCACGAATTTGAATGTGTCCAGAAACTCGGGTCTCACCGAAGACCCAACTGTAACCCTCTATTCGTGAAGCTATAGAAGTCCACTCCAAAAATGGAGATTGGATATAAAACCCTTGGGGAAAATAGGATCGAACCTCATTGATTTGGTATTAAAAAATTGATCGAAAAAGGTGGTCGGTGTCGAAGAAGGCATCGGAGTGTCATTGGGGAAGATAGTGAATAGTGGGTTTAAAATAGTGTCGTGTTGTGATGTGGTGGAGTTAAACTGCGTCGTTTTGGTTATACTGTTTTAAATATATATATATATATGTTATATACGGGCTGTTTGGTTTTGGGGTTATGGAATTGAATTAGTTATACCGAGGGGAGGCTGAGATATCCTATCCTTGATTTAAGGCCTTATCTACCATTTGTTTTAAGGAATTAAAGAAAAAAAATATGCAGAGGTTGCTGCCCCCACGAATTGCAACCGAGACCAAGGGCAAGTGGGGTTCTTACCCCTAAGATGCGGACCACTGTGCCACTAAGGTACATGTGATCAGAACCCACCGAATATATATATATATATATATATAATTGAATAATAAATTAAATAAATAAGATAATTACCATAATTCAATCCAATGTCCAAAAATGACAAATAAGTAATGTTTTCTTATTATCTCGGGTATTCTAAAATGAATGGAAGGGTCCATTTTACTAGATGGGGTCCCGAAAAATAAAAACCCGTAGAAATGCTAGATGACCATAATACCCCAAGTGATGCCCGAACCCAAATTAGAAACCGTAAAAGCCTAAACCAACTTTCTTTGACATTCTAGACTCAATAGTAGAGTCTAAATTAGCAAAAGAGATACTTATAGTAACGAGATATAAAATTTGATGAATAGCATTAAACTGAGACGTGTTTACTGATATATAAGAAACTCAAAGGGAAAAGGAAAAGTCACAGAGTACTGAACTAGAACTCACTGATAAGGTAAGTAAAACCCATATCTCTACATGTGGTATTCCAAGCCATGTTTATTCTATTACTGCCAAAATTATACTTTTGTACGTACCAAATGTTTATTGTTTCCACAATGTGATATTTTTCTATCTTGTAAACATTGATCATTATATTGTACTATGCCTTGAAAGGCCGACTACTATATTTTTACTAAATGAAGGATATTCTATTTACATACACTCTTAGGGAATTACGAATGATCATGATATATTACGAATGCTGGATTTGTGCTCAGTCACAATATCCATTCGATGCTTTCTGAGTTGACAGGACGTACAAGTCGAGTTCGTGAATGGACATATGGCAAAGATGGCGTATTTATGCACTAAGTTATGATGACATTTTATATTCACTGTGTAATATCCCGAAAGTTCGACATAATTCAGATTATATTCTGACCTAATAATAATTTAGGTTCTGTGACATAATAATTTAAAATAGCTTAAGATATAGTAAGCCATAATGGGAAGCCATGAGGGGATTAATTATTGGAAAATATAAAATTAATCCAGACCATTGAACCGAGCCCTGATCTTGCGACAAATTTGTTGGCCTCTTATAATCTAATATTTGATGAAATAAAATATTAATATAATAAGAGATATATATATATATATATTAATAATTAAAACATTGGCTCTAAGAATATATAAAATATATAGAAGTATATTTTATATATTAAAATGATAAAAGGAGCATATATATATGATGCTGCACTTTTCGGCTCGCAATAAGTATGGACTCCGTGACCTGTAGAACACTCAGAAAGATGATCAGAGGACTACCGGATTGGCTCCGGCGGTAGCCGCTCCAATGCTTAAGTAAGTAAAAGAATTGAAAAGACTGTATTGAAAGCCAAAGAATGAGCATAAGAAATAAAGCGTACCTTTAGGGTTTAATTTGTAAGCCGTGGCTTTCCTAAGTTAATTAGGATTCGAAGCCATGAATATAGGGATTTTGATTACCGGAGATTGCAACTACCTTGCATAGAGATAACCATAGATGGCAGTTTCCTTGTTGAAGACCGCTTCCTTATTCCCTGCTCGGCATCCGCTAAGGCGGTGACGAGTTCTAGAGTGTTGGTCTGGACCCTGTTGATCTGTTCTGGATATATATATGTTCGGTCACTTCCGACCTTATATGATGATCTGGGTGCTTGAGCTTTTAGTCATTGGCTGAGTGAGAATCATGTTGGCCGAGCATAGGTCGGATTATGGTCACACGTGTCAAGTGTTGATTGGCCTGTGCTTTATGGTATATCAGTTACTCCCCCCCCCCAAGTCCTAGTTTGATGCTAGCAAGCAACTAGGGCTAAACCTTTTTCGGAGAGTCATATGTCTTCTCCGTTCGCCTTCCAAGGCATTTATTGCGCAGCCGGAGATTAGGTCTTTTCAGGGTCATCATTGTACTGGGCTGATAGTTGGGTTTCTCGAAATCATCATTGTTTCGAACTGTCATGGCGTTTGGGCTTGGTGGGTCCCTTCTGATACCGTGCTTATAAATACGGGATGAGATTTTGGAATGACCTTTTCCTCGTCATTTTCACTGTGCTAGAAGATTTCATTTGCCATTGTCGGTTCGTGCGACCTTAAAGAATACTGATTCCCTGAGTTAGAACAAGTTCGACTGATTTTTTTCCTTCTCTTGCTTCTTTTTTCTTAAGTCTGGGAATAATGTCTGCTCCTTCTGAATCCCCAATTGTAAATAAGGGAGTGCGAAATCCTTCTGAGATGGCTGTACCGTCTTCTGTGGAAGATGTGGGTAATCCTACTCTCGAAGTTATTGGGGAGATGCCTGTTGATTCTTCCGCTAGTCTTGGGGTTAGGATAGTTGATGCCTTTGAGGAGCCCCGAAACAGGGCTGGGGAGACCTCTGGTAGGTTTTCCCGTAGGAAAGAGGGTGAGAGTGCTGTCACTCAGAGCCTTCTGGATGAATGGAGGGCAAAATTCAAGTTTCCCGCGAATGTGACCTACAGAGTGCCAGGCCCCATGGACCGTCCCCATAATGTTGAAGCCGGGGAGATTTGTGTTTACCTTGCCTGGTTTGAAATGGGCTTGAGACTCCCATTGCCGGATTTAGTCAGGCAGTTCTTTTGTTGGTACAAGCTCTGTCCTGCCGACCTGAATCTCAATAGCTGGCGGCAGCTTTTAGGGTTTGTGGTGTTGGGACACCTGAACAAGGTGGATGTGTCTCTGGACTTGATCTGTAGCAATATGGATATGAAGTTCAAGCAGGCAGAGGGCCTTTTCTATATGTCCTTTGAGAAGGGGTTCCGACCCCTAACCTCTGTTCCCACTTCCAACAAGACGTGGAAGAAGTGGTACTTCTTCGTCGGAGGAGGATGGGAGCATGAAGGCTTTCATGAAGGAGAGGCCTTGTCGTTCCCTCATGTTACGAGTCATAAGGGTGAGGCTTATTCTTTTAGACTTTCTTTTAGCCTTGTTATGCCTTCCGAACTGATAAGCTGATATATCTTTTCTTACTTGTGTGCAGTTAAGAGAGTTTGGAAGAGGCCCGACTTTACTGAAGCACTGCGGGATTAGTACCGAGCACTGCTTTCAACTCCTGACCTGGCTCATTCTGTCATTATAACTCCAGCAAACTTGATGGCTGCCCGTAATGTAGAGCTTAAGAAGAGGTTGACGTCAAGATGGGCTGTGCCGGATGCCCCAATGGTGGGGGAGTCTTCCTCCCGAGCTGAGCCTGATGCCCCTCTTGAAGTAAAGAGGAGGAGGTTGATTTCTGGCTCTCCTGAGCCGGCCCCTGCCGAGGCTGAGAAGGAGGCTGAACCTGCCGTCCCTGTTTCAGCTGCTCCTCCTGCCTCTTCTGGTCCGAGCAGGAGGACTAGGAAGGGGAAGGCACCTGCTTCACCGTCCAAGCCGTTTAATGAGCCAGACTATCAGATTGCCAAGAGGGCGTTTGATCAAATATGGTCTCATGGCCCGCACCGATACAGAGGGGATGACCCCTCTAAGCTGATGACTGAGATGATGAATCTCCAAATGAAGGTAGCTTCTGAAGCTTTTTCTTGACTTTTCTATTTGTCTGTTCGTTCAATCTAAACCGTCTGTCTTGCTTTGCGCAGAGTATGCATAGCTTGGCTGCTCTGATGGTGACCCCCATGGGCCTTGAAGAGGCCAAGAAGTTGCGGGCTGAAGTGGAACAGATGAGGGTGGAGCTTGGGACAGCCCGATCCAAAATTCAGAGCATTGAGGTGGATCTGAAGGAAGCTACCACCAACCTTATCGTGGCAGAGTCCGAGAGGGACATAAATGCTCAGAAGGTTGAGGGGCTTGAGGTGGAGTTGGTTAATCTCTGGAGTTCCTTCGATCAGAAGGTTCAGGAGGCGACTGATCATGCCCGGGCTGAGACTGAGATGATATTGAAAGATGAAGTTGACCAGATGGGTGATGAGCTAATCCTGTTTGGTTTTGAAAGCTTCCGAACTAGATTCCAGATTCAGTTTCCGGGTTTTGACGTTTCATCAATCGTTCTCCCTGAACCTGCCTCATCTCGTCCTGATCCGGATAAGACGGCTGGGGCTCGTGCCCTTAACTTGGAAGAGGACGCAGGCCCTTCTGGGAAGTCTTGAGGCTCTATGGGTTTTTATTTCTTTTTTGTTTTTTCTATTTGATGTAATGGGCGTATACTTCCGATCAATAAAATTAATTTTCCTTCAAATTCTTCTTGTGTTCTTCCCTTCTGTGTAAGTGTGGCTGCTCTGGGCCTTTTGCATGCTAGATCAACTGTTCAGCAGTCAATGGTCGCTTTTCTGAGCTTCGATACTTGTTACTAAATGAGGGATATAGATTAATTTCAACTATCTCATTATAATAAGACAAGAAAGTAAATATAATCAGATAGACAGAGCCTGATAGAGTGGGAGTAGACTCCTATAGATCTCTTAAGGTAGACTGCTCTGAATCAAGAGCTTGTGAAGATAACCAAGCAGCTTTGTGCTTGTCGTTCTGATGCTCGGTATGCTGAGTACTCAAGATCGGGATATATCCGAGCTGTTTGAGCTTTGTGATATGACTTGGCTTGTCATAAAAATAGTTAAGACTGGAAGATCTGAATCTTGAATAGGGGGTCTGTATAATTAGACTTTGTTCCCCTTTCTGCCAATTCGGGAGCTTCAGTGCCGGACTGCGGTCTCTGTTTAGAGAGTTCTGTACCCTGTCTCTTGGTATATCGAAGAGGCACATTTAATGCACCATTTATTTATTCGACCGTCGTTTAGGATTTCGAGGCCATTTTCTTTCACCGTTGTTACGGTTCAGTTGGGCGGCTCTTGGACTTCAAGGGTCTATATAAATGGAAACGAGGGCATACGGTTGCGTTCATCTTTTCGATTTCAAATTATCCCCTTGTGAGAAAGGCTTCATATGCTGCCGGAGTTTTGCCACTTGCCCGGAGATGATGGGTGATTCCTTGCCTGAGTTAGGAGCGATTAAACTGTGGTCGAGAGTTAACCTTCCCCTCTTTTCAGTCTCCAAGGAAGGATTGAAGGAGGTACAAGTCTTCTTGTCTCCTCTGGCATCCGGTCGAGATTCCTCCGATTGGTGGTGGCTCTTCCTTGATTCAACCGAGGCCTGGAGCGTCGGTGATGTAGACGCAAGTGAGGTGCCTCCTCTTCTTCATGCCTTGTCTCAATTTGGCTAGGGTGAAACAGACGGTGTGAAAAAGAAGATTGAAGGTCCCCTGAGACCCAGAGCCCTCATCCTCCGTTGGTCGTGAGACCAGTGATAGTGATGATGAAATGGCCTGGGCGTTTCTTGATGCAGACTGGGGTTCAGGGCCCCTTCCTTTCAAGTGGAGCCGGTGGCAGCGGTAATGGAAGTTGTGGTTCCTGTGCCCCTTTATCATCCCGTGAAGAAAAGCCCCTATATTGAGAATTGTATCTTCTTGTAATAGCTTCTGTAATAACTTCTGTAGTAGCTTTTGTAACAGCTTCTGTAATAGCTTTTGTAACAGCTTTTGTAGTAGCTTCTGTAATAGCTTCTTTGTGTTGGTGTAAATCTTCTGATTTATAAAATTGATTCTCTTTTACTCAAATCTGATGTCTTCTGTATTCAAATGTGTTTTTCCGTAGTTAAAACACTTCCTTGTACATTTCTGAATGTTCTTGAGAATAAAGGAACTTAGAAAAATGCTTGAATCAAAGTACTTTGCTCCGGATCGGTACCATAGTACTTGTTGCTTGTTCGATAGATAAACCAAATAATATAAGTATCAGATCTGAGGTGTTCCGATCTAGGAAACTTTAGTTTGTAGATGCTCGGAACTTCTGTCTGTGGATGGGCTGGATCATAGAATCTGTTAATTGAAGACGGACCATGCTCGGAAGGCCTGTACATAAAAGTAGTCCAGGCTCTGTAGGCCTGCGTATTTAGAGAATGAACTAAGTATTTAAGACCTGTATATCATGGACCAGGCTCTGAAAGCCTGTGCATTACAGATGGACCAAGTATTGAGACTAGGCTCTGGAGGCCTGTGCATTAATAGATGGACCAAGTCCTAAGACTTGTGCATTAATAGATGGACCGAGTAAAAGCTCGTACATTATGGACCAGGCTTTAGAGGCCTGTGCATTAATAGATGGACCAAGTCCTAAGACTTGTGCATTAATAGATGGATCGAGTAAAAACTCGTACATTATGGACCAGGCTCTGGAGGCCTGTGTATTAATAGATGGACCAAGTCCTAAGACTTGTGCATTAATAGATGGACCGAGTAAAAGAGTCGTACATTATGGACCAGGCTCTGGAGGCCTGTGCATTAATAGATGGACCAAGTCCTAAGACTTGTGCATTAATAGATGGACCGAGTAAAAGACTCGTATATTATGGACCAGGCTCTGGAGGCCTGTGCATTAATAGATGGACCAAGTCCTAAGACTTGTGCATTAATAGATAGACCGAGTAAAAGACTCGTACATTATGGACCAGGCTCTGGAGGCCTGTGCATTAATAGATGGACCAAGTCCTAAGACTTGTGCATTAATAGATGGTCCGAGTAAGAGACTCGTACATTATGGACCAGGCTCTGGAGGCCTGTGCATTAATAGATGGACCAAGTCCTGAGACTTGTGCATTAATAGATGGACCGAGTAAAAGACTCGTACATTATGGACCAAGCTCTGGAGGCCTGTGCATTAATAGACGAACATTCTATGGAAGTAAAAGAAATAACTTTACTGATAATACTTCCGTAAGTGTTCCACGTTCCATGGCCTAGGAACAAGTTTCCCAGTCATGTCTTCAAGCCAGTAGGTGGTAGGTCGAACGACCTTTGTTACTTTGTAGGGGCCTTCCCAGTTTGGTGACAACTTTCCCATGGTGGGATCCTTGGTGTTTTGAAAGACTCTTCTTAAGACGAAGTCTCCAACTTGAAAGTTGACTGTCTTGAGTCCTACTTTGGATTTGTTGACCATTCTTTGTTGATAAGCTTCCATCCTGATGTTGGCTTGATCCCTTCTCTCTTCGAGCAAATCCAAGTTTTCCATCAGCTGCTGATCATTGGATTCCTGCTCAAAGGCCTCAGTCCTTAGGGTTGGCATACCGATCTCAACCGGAATTACTGCTTCTGTACCATAGGCTAGTAAGAAGGGAGTTTCAGAGGTAGGAGTTCTTCTGGTTGTTCTGTAGGCCCAAAGAACTCCAGGGAGTTCTTCTGCCCACTTCCCTTTGGCCTGTTCCAACCTTTTCTTTAACCCATCAAGGATCGTTCGGTTGGTGACCTCTGCTTGCCCATTTGCTTGCGGATGGCCTGGAGAGGCAAAGTGCTGCCTGATGTTGAGATTTTCGCAAAATGCCTTGAAGCCTTTATGTCATGACCCGAAACCCACCCTATGCGGATCTCGCATCGCGACCGCCACCCTCAGGTCCGAGGACCATTGGGCGAAGGCTCACATAGGCAGCAGTATCGAATAGATGTGCAATATACGTTTTGCGGAAGCGTGAAAAACTTTTTCTTTTCTTTTCTCATTTTTAAATTATGCACATCCGTCCGATACTGCCGCTCCATACATAGCATACATGGTTACATATTCAGAGTATAACTAAAACTTAAAGACTTATAACATTAAATACAATACATGTTCGATTTCCCTAAGGGCTTATTACATATTCTTACATTGTCTACTAATACAAAATGTACTACTAGAGTTCATAGGTTTTTCAAAAGAAACTATTTTAAACATATCTTCCCAAAATCAGCAAATTCATCGTCGTCGTCCTCAAGTCAAGACTGCTGCTAATTACCTGAAAGGAGGGTCCGAACAAAGTCCGGGTAAGCTAATCTAAGCTTGTGAGCAATTCCAGTATTCGTCATGGGGTTTTCAATTAGCAGTGGTTTTGTACATGAGAGTTTGTAAAATAATCACCGCCAATTGTTCGTATACTTTGAATACAGAATATATGCATTCCTTAAATCATGTAGCTTTGAAACATTTAAAGTATTCAAGCTAAACTCATACTTGTCAAATAGAGTATATAACTCAAAACATATGCATTTCATAAAACAAATAACTTTGAAACATTTAAAGTATTCAAGCTAAACTCGTACTTCGTCAAATAGAGTGTATAACTCAAAACATATGCATTTCATAAAACAAATAGCTTTGAAACATTTAAAGTATTCAAGCTATACTTATACTCATGAACTTCAAAACATATAACATAACATGTATTTCTTAAATAGAGTATATAAAACTCAAAACATATGCACATTGAAAATGAGGGTAAAACCTGCTTCCATTTTCAAATCATTTGTCATCTTATCACTTCCATTAGTGGAATCCATTTCGAACCGGACTCCCATCTTACTTATAAATGGAGATATCTCATTTGCCTGGGGGATTAGATCCTGCTACCGGGCATTTCACATGACAGGTCAATGAGTTACAATAAGAACCCAAAATACTGACTATGTGGTTTTTGACAGGTCAATGAGATCCGAAGAAACCCAAAATACTGCCTGTGTGCTTATGCACCATTGTCTTATAAAATATTTATCATGTGACTTTTCTCATAGATACTTTTCATAAATTCATAATAAACATTCGTATACTTGAAATAAGCAAATTCAGAATATTTAACAATAATTACATTTTAACTAGACATGCTGAAAAGTATTTGAAGGAAAAACTGTTGCAAAAACCAATCATTAAGCCTGTCACAATGGGGTTATAAAATAGAACAATTAAAAACTGTATCATGTAAATACTGAATTTGAAATTCCAAACATTTCATATCTTTGTATTGAAACCTTTTTAAATCCATGGAGTTAAATCTCCACTTCAAACACAGGGTTACTCACCTTGGTTCTTTAGGGTTAGTGCTAAAATGTGCTTTCCCACTTTCCTTGTAGTTCCTAAGAACAATTCATAAACATCTCATCAACTTCATATTCATTGTAATATTATTTCGATATTCCTTAACTTATGCTTAAATCGTATTAGATCCTAAAACGATTTCATTATTTCATATGCACCTAACTTAATTCGTATTCTTAACCTATGACACAATTTAATGTTTTAGAAATTGAATTTACTTCAATTTATACTCTTCTGGGAGCTCCATTAACTTTGAATTAAAGTTGTTTATTTGACATGTTTACGTGTCGTGTCTTTTCGTATTTCATTTCTCGTACACGCCTTAGTATTTGTACTTTGGCACTACTCTAATTTATAGTCATCCGACAGATGCTATTCATCAAATTTTATGTCTTTTTATTTTAGACATTTCTTTTGGTCAAATAGACTCTACCATTGAGTCCGGAGTGTCTAAGAAAGTCGGTCTAGGCTTTCCAAGAATTTAATTTGGACTTTTATATGAAAAGGGCAAAATGGTCATTTTATCATTTTACGTGTCACATATTTCGTACTTCGTTTCAAAATTTGGACTCCATTTTTTAGTCCGGAATGTCAAAGAAAGTCAATTTTGACCTTCCCTGCTTTTAATTTGACTTTTGAGGTACCAGGGGTAATTTGGTCATTTTACCCCTCTTACGTGTCTTTATGTTCGGGACCTCATCTTGTGTCGTGGACCTCACCATTGGACTCAGAAGGTCCGAGATAGTAAGAATACACTAATAACTTGTTAAATTTTGGTCAAAGGGTATTTTAGTCATTTACCCCTTACGTGTTTTTATTTTTCGGATCCCGTCTCGTAAAACGGATCCTACCATTAGTCTCAAAATATCCAAAATAGTAAAGATATACTATTCATATGTTTAATTTGGACTTCATTTGCTCTATTTATGCCACAAGGGCAAAATAGTAATTTAACTTTATTTATTAAATAATTAAATTAATTATTTAATTATTTTTCCAGGAGTCTAAATGCATAAATTTTCCCTCAGTTGGGCCTCAGTATAATTTTTCTGAAGCTCAGGGGTCAATCCGTAATAACTAAAAGTCTTGGTTTATTTCATTTTAAATAAAACAGAAAACCAGAGGGTTCAATTGAATCTTAAGTGAACCGGTCCGGTTCAGTTGCAAACCAACCGGTCTATCCGGTTTATTTACATGTGGCTGACGTCAGCCCTAGCGTCCATTTATTTAAACCGACATTCAAAACGTCGTCGTTCCATTTAATCGGTGGCAAGCCCAGAGGCTGCCACCTGTCCGAGTTGACTTAGCCTCATTTTAAAAGCCGAGTCGACCCGTCTTCTTCTTCCCCACGAGACCGACTGAAAACCCTAAATTCAGGATTCCTTTTCCTTTTATTTCGTGGCTTTCTACTCAGCTATTCACCACTGTTTTGGTTCCAAATCATTCCTAAGACATAACCAACTGATTTGCCATTAAGTTGGGAGTTCAAAATGAATGCTTTGTTTCGGTTTTCAACCTCAATAATCCGACCTATAAGTCGGTTGTTCAGGTTCATTTTTGAACCAAAACCCATAGGGTTTGTCCTGTCGTGACCTATATATCATAGGGTTGAGTTTTTCATTCGTAAATATCAGTTTTGATGCGAGTTTAAAAGGTTGGTTGTAAAAACCAAAACTTGCAACTCATCGTATGGGGGCTATTTCTTGTGATTTTTGATCACGGTTTAGTGTTTTTAAAACACTCTTGGAGTCTAGTTGAGGTTCCAATAACCCAAACAAGGTTTTGATCATGTGATTTCAGACCTGCTTCAAGCAAGGTCCATCAATGGCGGTTTTCATGGGTTTGGTGTTTTTGGTGGTTTTTACTACTCCATTTCATGCTTGACATACTTATATACATATATTAAACATCATACGTGCATATCAAACTTAAAACAGTCCCTATCATGCTCAAATTTCTAGAGAGAGAAAAATGTAAAAATTAGAAACTTTACCTGTTTACAGTGTTTTCTCTCTTGTTCTACCTCCAACTCTTCCTCTATTCTCTTTCTCTGCTTCTTAAGGGGTCAAGCATGCAAGACATGCATTGGTTTCTTTTAAAGAAAAGAAACCGACCCTTCTCTCTCTTCATTTTCTCTCTCTCTACACATTTGCAGCCTTTATTCTTGACCTTATCAACCCATCTTACACTCCATAAATTCTACTTTTTCATTTTTGGCAACCTACATTAAATGGCCCTTGATATTTTTGTGTTATATGTATATTATATATATACACACAAACTCACCTACACACAATCACACACACAGCCGACACACACACACCCACTTGCACTACTGTTCACTTGATATTGGTATTAATATAACTTTAATAATATTTTAACTATTTATATATACATACTTATACATGGACATGTGTATATATATACTTTTATACACTTTATATCATACACACAATACACCATAAAGTGTGTGTTTGTGTGTTCAAATTTATTTAATCATAATTAGAGTTAATAATTTCATATAAATAAATAATTAATTATTTAATTAATTATTTCCTTTGGTGTAAATATTTTTTCACAAATTTTCTTAAATCTCGAAATACGTGCCATATGACCCGGTATTCCGGGTCAGGATATTACGCTTTACTAGTGAATTGAGTCCCATTGTCCGAGATAATTACACGTGGTATGCCAAACCTGCACACAATGTTCTTCCAGGTGAAGCTTTCGACTTCTTTTTTTGTGATATATGTTAAAGGCTCGGCTTCCGCCCATTTAGAGAAATAGTCGATGGCCACCAAGAGATACTTCCTGTTTGGAGGTGCCCGTGGTAATAGGCCCACAATGTCCATTCCCCATTGAGCAAAGGGCCAAGGACTAGGAATCGGGATAAGCTCGTGCTGAGGCTGATGTTGGTACGGGGCAAATCCCTGGCATTTGTCGCACTTCCGAACATATTCCTTAGCCTGTTTCAACATGCCGGGCCAGTAGTAGCCCTGCGATAGAGCTCGGTGGGCTATAGTTCTGCCCCCATTATGATTCCCGTAGATTCCCTCATGTATTTCAGCCAAGACATATTGTGACTCGTCTGGAGCCAAGCATTTTAACAGAGGTTGAGAATACGACCTTCTGTAAAGCTTGTTGTTCAGGATCAGGTACCAAGCCGCTCTGATTCGGATTCTCCTGGCTTTGTTTTTATCCTCTGGGAAGAGCCTGGATCTTATGTACTAGAGGATTGGAGTCATCCAGTTCTGGGGCTGTTCATCAATTTGAGCAACTTGGGCTTCCTCAATACTGGATCCTAGCTGAAAGGAGATTTTTATTATGGAACTTGCTTCAGACTTGAGGCGTAAGGCCATGTTAGCCAGAGCGTCTGCTCTGTAATTCTGGTCTCTCTCAATCTTCTGGATAGTAAACGTCTGGAAGGAATGCTTCAAGTGGTTTACCAGTTCGGAGTACCGGAGCATCCTGTTATCTTTAATGGCAAATTCTCCCAAGACCTGGCTCACTACCAGTTGGGAATCAGAGAAGACGTCGAGGTTCTGAGCCTCGCACTCCAAGGCAAGTTTCATGCCTAAGATTAGGGCTTCATATTCGGCTTCGTTATTAGAAGCTTTGAATCCCAGGCTGACTGCTTTTTCTGTCGTGAGCCCATCAGGGGACTGTAGCACCAGGCCTACCCCTGAGCCCTGATCGGTTGACGATCCATCAATGTATAGCAGCCAGGTTCCCGAAGTTTCGGTGACTTGTATTTTGTTCTGAAGTGCCGGGGTGAACTCAGCTACGAAATCAGCTAAGGCCTGCCCTTTGATGGAGTTTCGGGGTACATATGATATGTCGAACTCCCCTAGCTCCACAGACCACTTCACCAATCTTCCCGATACCTTAGGTTTCCTCAGTATAGATTTCAAAGGATAGGCAGTTGGGATCTCGATTGGATGGGCCTGAAAATAAGGTCGAAGCTTCCGAGCTGATATAACCAATGCATAGGCCAATTTCTCTACTTCTTGGTATCTTTTTTTCGTGTCAAGTAGTGCCCTACTGACGTAGAATATAGGCCTCTGTACCCCTCTGTCCTGTCTGATCAGTGCGGAGCTGATCGCGTTTTCGGAGACTACAAGGTATAAGAGTAGCTTTTCTCCTTGTACCGGTTTTGACAGGAGCTCTGGAGAGGCTAGATACTCTTTTAGCTCATGAAAGGACTTCTCGCATTCTTCTGTCCATTGCAAAGCTTTGCTGCCCTTCAGAGCTTTGAAGAAAAGTAGGCAGCACTTAGTGGATTTGGAGATAAATCTGCTCAGTGCCGCAATTCTGCCATTTAGCGCCTGAATTTCCTTTCTGGTTTTTGGCGACTTTAGCCTAATCAGGGCTTGGATCTGAATGGGATCTATTTCGATACCTCTTTGAGAGACGATGTACCCCAAGAATTTTCCCTTCATAACTCCGAAGGTACATTTCGAGGGGTTGAGCTTCATCCTGTGTTGTCTGAGGATATCGAAGGTCTGGGCCAAGTGCTGGGGGTGGCTGCCTTTCTGAAAGCTCTTTACCAGCATGTCGTCGATGTATACCTCCATGGTGCTGTCGAGCAGTGGGCTGAACATCTTGTTCACTAACCGCTGATAAGTGGCTCCAGCATTCTTCAAACCGAACGGCATCACTCTATAGCAGTAGAGTCCTCTTTCGGTTATGAAGGCAGTCTTCTCTTGATCTGGAGGGTACATCTGGATCTGATTGTATCCAGAGTATGCGTCCATGAAACTCATAAGCTCATGCCCCGCAGTGGCGTCAACTAGTTGGTCTATTCTCGGTAGTGGAAAGTTGTCCTTTGGGCACGCTTTGTTGATGTTTGTATAGTCAACACAGACTCTCCACTTGCCGTTCTTCTTTTTCACAAGCACGGTGTTGGCCAGCCACTCGGGATAGAACACTTCCCGTATCATCCTGGCATCCAGCAGCCTTTGGACCTCTTCGTTTATAATCCGATGCCGTTTAGGAGCAATCAGCCTTCTCTTCTGTCTGACTGGCGGGTGATCCGGATCCACCATCAGTTTGTGAGTTATAAGATCAGGATCTATTCCCTCCATGTCCCCGGTCTCCCAAACGAAGATAGAGAGGTTGTCTTTCAAGAACCTGACTATCTTTTCCTGCTCGATGTGTGTTAGGTCTAGGCCGATGTACAAGTAATGCCCCTCTGCTTCTGAACTGACCAGTACTTTAATAGGCTCGCCAACAGGTTTGGCTCGGCTGTCGCGTCCCCTTGGGCTTAGGGATTCTTCAATGTCGGATGGGCAATCCTCCACCTCGGGAGAGTGAGTGAATGCCAGATCTACACAATCCCGAGTGTGCTGTAATTGCTATTTGGGAGCCTTCTCTTTAAGGGCAATAGCCTGGCACTCCCGGGAGGTTGGCTGGCATCCTCTGACAGAGTGCACGCTTTGGTTGTGGACGTACTTCAGACACTGATGGAGGGTCGAGGTGACCGCCCCTATCTAATGTAACCAAGGTCTCCCAATTATGACGTTATAAGGAGACTTCATGTTCAACACCATATACTCCGAGATGGTGGTCTTCTACCCTTCACCCTCTCCTACAGTGGTAGGAAGGTCGACTCTCCCCAAAGGGGTGCTGAGGTTGCCATCAAAAGCTGCCATCACGGAAGTGGTGGGTTTGACGTTGTCCTGGTCTATCCCCATCTGCTTAAGCGGTTCATAGAATAGTATGTTGACGGAGCTCCCAGTATCAACCAGGACTCTTCTAGTCTCGAAGTTGGCGATTCTGAGGGTGATAACAAGGGCATCACTGTGAGGGCAGTGTACCCCTGCGAGATCTTGCTCTGTGAATTGGATCTCCGGTGCTGGCTTGAGCCTCTTTTCAACGTTGGAGATCTGTAGTACGTTTGGGGCGGCTCTGGCCTCCCGAGCGTATCTCTTTCTTGCCCTGTTGGACATCCCTGTGACAGGGGAGTCAGCATTGAGGACGTAGATGACGTGATTGTTCTGCCTCTGGGGCTCATTACGTCCCTCCCTCTGCTCCTGCCTCTGTTCGGGCCTCTGGTCGGGCCGCTGCTGAGCCTTGTCTTCTTGGGGGTTTTGCCTTCCGTCCTGCTTGACGAACTCCCGAAGATGCCCCTTCTTTATGAGCTGCTCTATCTCATATCGGAGGGTCCTACAAGTGTTAGTTGTATGTCCATGATCGTTATGGAAATTACAATACTTACTTTGGTCCCGCAAGCTGGGATCTTCCTTGATTGGTTCCGGCCACCTCAGGTTCTCCCGATCTCGGATCTGCCGGAGTACCTGGTTCGGTGTGGTGTTCAGAGGAGTGAAGTTGGTGAACTCCCTTGGTCCGGAGTTGTACACAGCTCTGGGTGCTGTTCTCTTCTCTGGGCTCCTGGCCCTCTTTTTGCTGGAGTTTCTTCGTGATCCTCCTTCTTATGGTCCTCCCGCTTTGGATTGTCCCTCTGGGTCTGATCTCTGCCCTTCTGGGACATGCGGTTGGCTTCTTCCAGGTTGATGTATTTTCTGGCCCGATCCATTAATACCACCATATCGGCAGGAGGGCTTTTTGTCAAAGAATCTCTGAACCCACCTTGGGCAAGCCTGGCAGTCAGGGCTGCTACAAGGAATTTCGGGCTACAGTCAGTGATCTCTGTGAGCTCGGTGTTGAAGCCCGCAATGTAGGCTCTGAGGGATTCCTCCCTGGTCTGCTTGACGTTTAGCAGGAATTCTGGCCCCCTTCTGAGCCTCCTGCTGGTCATAAACCTGTCCAAGAACTGTCTACCGAGCTCGTAGAAGCTGGTAACTGAGTTCGGAGGGAGGTTGTGGAACCACTTCAAAGCAGTCCCCTTCAAGCTGGCGATGAACGTTCGGCACATAAAAGCATCTGAGGCTCCGTGAAGGGCCATCGTATGCTGGTAATGAGAGAGGTGATCTCCTGGATCTCCCGATCCATCGTACAAGGTGAACTTGGGCACCATGAACTTTCTGGGCCTCTCTTCGGATATGATGGCGTGAGTGAACGGAGTAGCTAGTCTTCCGAGCAGCCTGGCCAGTTCGTCTTGCTCTAGAGGGTTCTGAGGTCCTCTCAAGCCGATTGTCCGGTCCATAGACTCGGCAATTTCCTCTACCCTTTGCGGGTCTCTGATTCTGACATCTTGTGAACCCTGCTTGACAGCCTCGGCTTCAGGGTGGTAGGGTTGAGTGCATCCTTCGAACGGAAGAGGGTTCCGCACCGGAGGGATTGGTGCTGCATGATGAGGCTCCTGCGGTGCCAAGTGTGCTCCCGAGGCCCTTGGAGTTGGGGCTCGGGTAGTACTCCAGTAATGTACATCAGGAACGAAGGCGGATGTTCCCCAGCCAGGGACTGTTGATGGCTGCGGATCTCGGCCAGCGTGAGCAATGCCTGAGGGGTGCCCAGGCTGGTTAGTTGGAGCCTGCGCACGAAGTTCTTCATTCTCCGCGGCAACAGGAGGTTACGTCCATGCAACGAAGTTGACCGGCGGGCTAGGAAAACCCGCTGCTTGATTCTGCGTGAGCGTTGCCAGCGTTCTAGTGATAGCAAGCAATTGTTCCTACACCAGTTCACTGTGTCGTTTTATTGCTTCGATCTCTTATCGCATAGGGTTGGCTGCTGGTCCCTTTGTACGAGGAGCAGGCGGCTGACGCTGAGCATTTTGCGAACTCTGAGTATTCTGTCGTGGTCGGAGATTTGGTGCCATGGTTTTTCGGTGGGGAAAAAGATGAGTTTATGAATAGAGCACTTGGAGATTAGTCGTTCCCACAGACGGCGCCAAACTGATGCTGCACTTTTCGGCTCGCAATAAGTATGGACTCCGTGACCTGTAGAACACTCAGAAAGATGGTCAGAGGACCACCGGATTGGCTCCGGTGGTAGCCGCTCCGATGCTTAAGTAAGTAAAAGAATTGAAAAGACTGTATTGAAAGCCAAAGAATGAGCATAAGAAATAAGGTGTACCTTTAGGGTTTAATTTATAAGCCGTGGCTTTCCTAAGTTGATTAGGATTCGAAGCCATGAATATAGGGACTTTGATTACTGGAGATTGCAGGTACCTTGCATAGAGATAACCATAAATGGCAGTTTCCTTGTTGAAGACCGCTTCCTTATTCCCTGCTCGGCATCCGCTAAGGTGGTGACGAGTTCTGGAGTGTTGGTCTGGACCCTGTTGATCTGTTCTGGATATATATATATATGTTCGGTCACTTCCGACCTTATATGATGATCTGGGTGCTTGAGCTTTTAGTCATTGGCTGAGTGAGAATCATGTTGGCCAAGCATAGGTCAAATTATGGTCACACGTGTCAAGTGTTGATTGGCCTGTGCTTTTATGGTATATCAATATATATATATATATAGGTAACTAAAGGTAAAATAAGAGAAGGGAGGAGAAGCTTCGGGAAGAAACTGGAAACAAAGAAAAGAAAAGAAAGATGAGAGAGAGAGTCGGTGAAATAGCAGAATTTGAGGAGATTTGGAAAATTCTAGATTGGGCTCCCACCGACACACATATCTACATAGATATATATATATATATCTGTAGGAAAAAAAGAAGGAAAAGAGAATTTCTAGAATTTTCTAGCAATGCAGAGACATATATATGTAGGTGTGTAAGCCGTGCAGCAGGTAATATATTTGTGAGTGTAGCGGTGTAAATTGTTGAGGTCTTTTGTCAAGTGGAGGATTCTGCCGTGAGACTTTTGAGGACTGAAGGTGATTGGATTTGATTTTTTTGTGGTTTGAATTGAGAGAGAGAGGAATTGTAGAAGGGAAGAAAGTAGTAGCAAGCAGAGCTGCTGTTGTAGCAGCAATCGGGGCTGCTATTGCAGAACATGTTGCGGCAGTTAAGGGAGCAGCTGATGGTCGATTTCCCTGTTTTGATGGTCTCTGTCAGGGTTTAGTTGGTGATACTGTGGAGTTAAAATAGATTGGGCAAAAAGGGAACTAAAACAGGGAGAGACAGCAGCGGTGCGGCAGGACCTGCCTTCCAATTTGAAGGCCTAGTTCAGGTTGATTTCAGATTAGAAGCAGCAAATTTTTATACCTGAATTTGGGACTTTTATGTGGTTTTAGTGCTGCTGTTATTGTTTGTTTTGGTTGGTAAGAAAATAGGGGAAATGGAGGCTGTTGCAGGCAGCGGTTACAACGGGGATATGGAGGAATGAGCTGCTCTATTGGGGAGGAATCGCGTTGGGCGTTTGATCGTTGAGTGCATGGCTGCTGCTACGGGAGTTGCTTTAATAGCAGGTGAACAAGTTTTGACTCGATCTCTTTTCTTCTGATTTGGTTGGTAAGAGAACTGAAGGAGTGATGGATATAGGGCAGTGCAGCAGGAGGTATATGTGTGTGTTTTTGTGTGGCAATGCAGCAGAAGGACATGGGTATATATCTGTGTGTGGGTAGCAGTGTAAGAGAGATGGAAGCTCTATGATGGGCGTTTTGCTGGCCAAGCTGGTTGATTTAAGCGTTAAAAATTATAAACCAGTAAATACAGCTGCACAAATCAATTTGGGGCGCAAGAACCAGCTCTTGGCCGCTAGTGTTTGAAGCAGAATAGGAGCTGTGTGGCGGCAGCTTCAGCTTCTTGATTTTCTTCCTCTCTAACGATCTACCAATCTGAAGCAAGTATAATCTGATTTTCTGAATTGATAATCTCTAATAGAATTTCATTCTAGTCATAACAGTGATCAGCTACTGGGGGAAATTAAGAAATGTGTGAGTATGTGATTATGTAATGAGAGGAAAAATCATATTCAGCCGCTAGTTGTTGAGTTGGATATAGGTTCAGCTATTGATTTATCTTTTGAATTAGTGGCTACTAGCTATCGCTTTGGATATTATTTCAAATCTGTATATAAAAGAAATAATAGGTGAACATGGATGTTCAGCAAAACCTGGGTATAAATAAGTGAATGTGAATATTTTAATTGAGAGATTTAATTACTCTTCTTTTCAAAGTTCAGTGATACCTGCTAGCTATTGAATGAAATTAAGACCACTTTGGATACTTTTCTAGGTCAATATAGGTAATCAAAATTAGGTTTGATATCGTTTTGAATTGATAATTACGCAGACAATTAAATCCAGGGAGACAGTTTACTTTTATCAACAATTGGTGTTTGTCCAACCTCTTTTGAGATTGGCCCTATATAATCTGTCTACAAATTGACAATAAATATATATTAAGAAAATCAGGTGGCCACATTTGATTGGGATAATCTCTAAAGGAAAGTGATTATCATAGCTAAGGAAATTATGGGATTGACCATGCCGTACTTTCTTCATTTTCATAACCTGTAGGTAAATAACATCCCCTTTAAACAAAATGCTACCTTAAACTAATAGGTAATTAGTAACTAATGACTACATTCACTGTTCTAGGACACTTGGATCTAGGATCAGCTGGAAGGGATTCCGAATTAGTTTCAACGAACTGTGAGTAACTCGGACTCCTGACTTGGTGTATATTTTCTGTACTATCTAAACTTGTATACTGAACTGCTTTATATGCTGAACTGTTTATACACTGAACTGTTTTAAATGCATATGCTTTCATGCATACCTCTTGATCTGCATTACTTGTGGCATGATTTTGTTCTATCTTGCCTTTTGATATATCCTGTTGATTCTGTTGAAGTCTATTGTTCTGTTACCTATCTTTTGGAGTCTGTTTGATTCTGTTTGTTATGTTGTCTTGTCTGGGGCCCACTCCAGGATTGAGTATATCAGTGGATGGATGGCTGCCTCTGTGGGACGCCCAGAGCTCAGCATCCGCTCAATCCTATCCGTTCCGCTCTGATACCGACCTCAGCCGGAGGTGTGCGATATGAGGCCCTCCATGTGAGGGGGTGGATGGGAAGTAATGCCATCCCACATTGCCTAGGGAAGGTTCAGGCACTTTCCGCTCTGATACCGACCTCAGCCGGAGGTGTGCGATATGAGGCCCTCCATGTGAGGGGGTGGATGGGAAGTAATGCCATCCCACATCGCCTGGGGAAGGTTCAGGCACTTTGAGCTGCATCCGTTCTATTTGAGCTGTATCTGTTCTATTTGAGCTGCATTGTTCTATCTGAGTTACATTTGAGCATGCATATATATATATATATATATATATGAACTGGTTTTGAAACCCATGGCAGGAACCTATGTTACTGACTGAGCTTGTTTAAGCTCATTCCATTATTTAACATTTCTCAAGTTGTATCTACATTGGATTAGAAGGCACAAGGAGATGATATTAGTAGGCTGAGAGGCATTCCCAAGCGAGAATCTGATGGCAATAATATGTGGAGACTTGGGTTCTAATAGATTGATTCTGGCTATTCAGGTGAGTGTGATGATATAAATGACTTTATTCATATGTAATAGATGTGTAGGGACATGGCTCATGGTAATGGTACTCTGGAGGAATTTGATATGCTCTATGTTATATATCTGTTATAGATGTGTTCTGTGGTTAGAGTTATTAGCTGTTTGATTATAGATTTGCTCTGTGGTACATACTTATGAGGTATATAGTTGAGTTGCATTCCCGAGATAAAAAAGTTTTAATTTCCGCTGTTCTGACCCTACATTTGGAATGCAATTCATCATAAGGTTCAGAAGATTGCCTTTGGTTGGTCGCATTGTCGGTCGGAGACTGGCAAGGTGGCTAACTGGCATCACATCTTCAGCATCCGCGTAGGGTGGGGTGCGGGATGTGACACACTAAGTTTAAGAGGGGTATGCCAGGCCCCAAAAGACCGAGGGTCTGCCAAGCCTTGAATAGAGTAAATGCATCACTATGTTTGACTAATATGATTACGTTTATTAGATTCATAGGATGATGTCATTCCCTATGAATAATCTTATGTTGAGAGTTCACTCATTGATTGTGATTGATTGTTATCGCTTTATTGTGGCAGTACATTTATGTTGATAGATTTCTATTGAAAGTTTCATATTCATGTTATATCCATTACTTATGATTGATTACTGTGACCTCTACTGTTCATTGGCCATTGTGGTGTTTTATCCTTATTGGCTATCACATCATCTTATTCTATGATTCGCTATCATGTTCACATTCATGTTATCTTAGATTCATGTTAACCTTAACCAATGTCAGAGATGGGAATTTACTTACTGAGCTTCGTTAGCTCACTCAAACTTACTTATTGTTTTAGGTAGGGACGCTGCGAGACCGCAATAAGAGCCTGAAAGCATAGGAGGACATTTTGAGGAATGTATTAGTCATGATGTAGTTTTCCCATGTATTCACCACCTAAGGGTGATGTTATATTGATTCCCATTTTGATATATGTAGAACCATATTATGTATTTAAGACTTCCGCTGATTTACTATTTAAAGTTTTGTACATCACACATGATTATTATGATACATGAATGGAAAAAGTAGGGATGGCCACAGGGTCAGCCCCATGATACGAGATCCGCATAGGGTGGGTTTTGGGTCGTGACAAGTATCTAAGCATAGAAGCAAGTCAAGATCTGAAGAAGAATCAAGAGGGACGAAGTTACTGGAGCTGTGGATAGAAATGGCACTTGAAGGCAGATTGTTTGACACCAATAAGAAACAAGGTGATTAGAATAAGAAGTTTGTGAATGATGCAATAAAAGATATTTTTGATGCCATGATCTTTAGCGTTGACAGTTCTCTTGAGTCTTGGATTTTAGTTTCTAGGGTGTCTTTTCATTCATCCTCACATATAAAATCATAGAAAACTATGTAAGTGGTGATTTTGGGAAGGTTTATTTAGCTAATGATTAAGCTTTAAATATTACGGGTAAAGGGAATGTGAAAATAAGGCTGCAAAACGGGTCTGTATGAAAGATACAGAATGTCAGACGTGTTTGGATTGAAAAGGAATTTGATTTATGTAGAACAACTTAATGATGAAGGTCATATAGTAACCTTCACGTGTGGGTTGTGAAAAATCTCTAAAGGAGCTATAGTTGTTTCACATGGTATAAAGACTAGCACTCTTTATGTAACAATAAACAATAAGAATGTAGTAGCAGTTGTTGATTAAAAGGAAGACTCACACGTGTGGCACCGTAGGCTTAGGCAAATGGGCAAAAAAGGGATGAAGGTACTTTTGTGAAAAGGAAAATTGTCAAGTTTGAAATCAATTGATCTTGATTTGTGCGAAGATTATATTTTTGGAAAGCAAAAGAAGGTTAGTTTTTCGAAAGATGGCAGGAAGTTAAAGACAGAAAAATTAGAGTTGATTCATACTGATGTATGGAAACTTTTAAATTAAAGACAGAAAAATTGGAGTTGATTCATACTAATGTATGAAATCTTTCTCCAGTTGCATCTTTTGGGGGATTATATTATTATGTCACTTTTATCGATGATTCGACTAGAAACGTATGGGTCTATTTTCTAAAGAATAAATCTGATGATTTTGCTATCTGTAAAAAGTGGAAAGCTTTGGTGGAGAATGAAACAAATTTGAAAATCAAGTGTTTAAGATCAAACAATGGAGGAGAGTATGGAGAAGTGAGTTCAAAAATTTTTGTGCTGACAATGAGATAAAAACACAAAAGAAAGTTCGAAAAACACCCCAGTAGAATGGCATTATAGAGCACATAAACAGAGATTTAAATGAATGTGTTAAAGCCATGAGGATACACTCTAGATTGCCAAAGATGTTCTGCACAGATGCAGTCAACACTACAGCATATTTGATAAATCGTGGTCCATCTATTCCCTTGGATGGAGGATTGCTAAAGGAGGCCTGTAGCAGAAAAGAGGTCAATCTTTCACACTTTAAAGTTTTTGGTTGCGTTTCATATGTGCATATAAATTCTATTGATAGAAGCAAGTTTGATCCTAAATATGCTAATTGTACTTTTATTGGGTATGACATTGATGAATTTGGTTATCGGTTTTGGGATGACGAAAAATAAAAAGTAATTAGAAGTATAAATGTCATGTTTAATGAGAAAGTAATGTATAAGGATAAGTCTGTTGTGTAATCTGATAGTTGTGGTCAACATATTGATTTAGAAGAAATCACTGAAAGTGATGTGAATAATATGGTTCATGATAATCTTGAAAATATTATTCCATAAGTGGAATCATGTACTCCTGCTCCAACAAGAAGGTCCACTAGAGAGTCTAGGCCCACACAATGTTATTCTCCTTCATAATATTATTTGTTGTTATCTGATGGTGGTGAGACAAAAAGTTATGATGTGGCTTTGTAGGTTGATGATTCAACCAAATGGGAGTTAGCTATGCAGGATGAGATGGATTCTCTCATGACAAATCAAACATAGGAGTTGACGGGACTACCAAAAGACAAGAAAGCTTTGCATAACAAATGGGTTTATTGGGTCAAAGTGGAACATGATGGAAGCAAGCGATTCAAGGCTAGACTAGTTGTGAAAGGGTTTCAGAAAAAAGAAAAAAAAAAGTGTGGACTACACTAAAATTTTCTTTTCAGTTGTAAAGTTGACAATAATCAGACTTGTGTTGGGAATTATGGCTGGTGAGGATTTGCATTTTGAGCAAATGGATGTGAAGATGACTTTCTTCCATAGTGATGTGAAGAAAGATGTTCACATAAAGCAACCACAAGATTTCATAGCACAAGGCAAAGAGGATTTAGTGTGCAAACTTAAGAAGAACTTATATGGTTTAAAGCAAGCCCTAAGGTAGTAGTACAAAAAGTTGATGGTTTTATATATAACAATGGTTTCACAAGATGTTTGGCAGATCACTATTGTTATTTCTAGAGTTTTGACAACAGTTATACTATTTTACTTTTGTATGTTGATGATATGCTGATTGCAGGTTCTAGCATTCAAGAGATACATAAGTTAAAGAAGTTTTTCTAATCAATTTGCAATGAAAGATCTTAGAGTGGCTAATCAAATCTTTGGTATAAAGATTCACAGGGATATGGTGAATAGTATTTTTAAGTTTTCACAAGCTAAATATGTCAAGAAGGTTCTAAACAAGTTTAGCTGAGATGGAGCAAAATCGGTGAGCACCCTACATTCAAGTCACTTCAAACTTGCCAAGGAACAATCACCAAAGACTGAACATGAGCGAACATATATAGAGCATATTCTATATGCTTCAGCTATCGGTAGCCCTATATATTCCATGGTTTGTACAAGGCCAGACATAGCACATACTGTGGGAGTCGTGAGCAGGTACATGAGTAATCCAAGCAAGTAGCATTAGGAGGTAGTAGAGTGGATTCTTAGATACTTGAGTGGTACTACAGAGGTGGCACTTTGTTTTAGATAGACAAATATGGCATTACATAGTTATATTGATGCAGATTTAGCTGGTGATGTGTTTAACAGAAGAGGTACTATTGGTTATGTTTACACATTAGGTGGTACAACAGTTAGTTAGGTTTCTCAGTTGCAAAATATTATAACTCTCTCTACAATAGAAGCTGAGTATATTGTTATTACTGAAGTTGGTAAAGAGATGACTTGGTTGAAGAGCTTTCTAAAAGAGTTGGGTAAGAAGCGTGAGGATAGTGTTTTATATAGTGACAGTCAGAGTGCTATTCATCTTGTAAAGAATCTAGAATTTCATTCTGGGATGAAGCACATTCAGTTGTGATATCATTTCATTTGTTCTCTTATAGTTGATGGAGTATTGTCTATTGAGAAGATTTATGGTAGTGAAAATCCAACAGATAAGTTAACCAAGGTAGTCACCATTGAGAAACTGAAATTGTGTGTAACTTTAGTTGGTCTTCAAGCTTGAGGAAGGAAAACACTTGTTGCGGTGTTCTTCAATGTGATGATGGGATATTGAACTTGTATCAGGTTCCAAGTATGAAATTATTGGGTAGGAGAATTTTTCTGAGGGTATTTTTGGTATTTCACATTATTTCTCTATTGCCCTAATCCTATGTATTTATAGTTGAGGAGCCACATCTCATTGTAACTTGTAACACTTTTAAATCATAGTGAAACCATAACAGCCATGGACGTAACCCTATTTTGTGGTGAACTATGTAAATCTTTGTGTTCTTGTGTGTACGTGTAATTTTAGATTTTCTTTCTTGTTTGTTTTCGTGTCTCATCGATCCTGGTTAGATGATTATTTTCCTAATAATATATTTAACATATAATTTTACTCATAATATATTAAGGACATATACGCTAACTAAGGCTAGCCTGGTTGGTAACTCATGACTTCTCTCAAAGAGAGGTAATGGGTTCTACTCTCACTCCGTCCACTAGTGTGGGTTGTGTAGTTTATTTATTTCTCCTAGCTTTGGGCTGGGTTTGTTTTCGTTGTTAGGTTAGTTGAACTTGTTACTGTTGTTGGGTTTGAATTGTTGAGTTTCCCAGGGTCTAGAATTGAGAGACTCATTGGACTTGGGTTTGGGCTTGTTATTGTTGTTGGGTTTGGATTATTGAGTTTCCTAGAATCTAGAATTGAGAGACTCATGTCATTAGGCTTGGGTTTGGGATTGTTACCGTTGTTGAGTTGGATTGTTGAGTTTCCCAAAGTCTAGAATTGAGAGACTCATTGGACTTGTAATGTAATGATATTGATTGTACATATATCTTCTGTTGACAAAAAAAATTACAATATTAATGACATATGCTCTACTAAAAATCAACTAGCCTACTTCAAATATGATTACGATTAACCACAAACATTCCAATTACTTATAAGACTTTATTAAATAAAAATTTGAGACTTTTTAAATTATATGAGCTTGGTTTTGTTGGCTCACAATGCCTCCTTAAACTAACCTTGACATTGTAGTTTTTCACGCCTTCATGAGAAAGAACCTTCAAGGAAATTTTTGTCTCTGTAAGAAACTTGTGCGACAGTAATCTAGAACAATCATCAATTTTCATCTTTACACATAGACACGGTCGAATCTTGTATTTGACAAACAACTTTTCAGCTTGTTCACCACGATCAAAGAATGAATCCATAGTAACCCATTCATAATAAAGATTAGCAAAACAATTATCCATAAATCCACCATCGAACAAAATTTCAAAAACTAATCTAGATAGTGCCAGAATTTCAAAATACCAAAATCTTTCCATCAAACAAAATTTGCAACAACGAAATTATTAAGATCCAATCCACCAGACAAGAAGATTTTATCAATTCCAATGAAATCACAAAACTTTAAATTTTCAATTCCCAAAAATTCTTAGAACTCTCAATATCTAATTTTCAAAAAATTCACATAGTCTCGAGTGATAAAATTCTTTGTAGCCACAAAATCAATAAATTCTGAACTTGAAAATTCTTCAATGTCATCATGATTTGATTATAAAGTGTTTAGCAAATCAAACAAAGTAGAAATGGCAAAGTCTTCAATTGTATCAGTTCCACCCATAGAATGTTTTTTCCTTCGTAAATATTAAATTCTCTAACTAAGTATACTGCTAAAACAATTTTAAAATATGTCCCAATTCTCTGAAAGAAATTTATAATAAATTCAAAATTTCATCTTCATGAATAGAAACTAAATTTTCAACTTTCAAAATATTTTTTTCTTCACAAGTAATTTTTTCTTCGTCACAATTAACAATGAAGCAGTCAATGTCATATAAATCTAAATTTAACATATTATATGAATTAAAAAAATAGGGATAAATTATGAAAATAATTTTGAACAATCAAACACTATGTTCTCATCAAACTTTTTTATTTTAAAACCATTAACCCAATATTTATTTATCGACAGTTCAAGCTGATTTCGTGAATTTTAATATGACCAATTGAAATCAAACCAAAACTTATGTGGTGGTGGAAAGTTTTGTCTACTAATCAAGGAATTCAAATGTGCCCAAAAATCATTTTCCGTATAATCTAATAAAATCATTTAACTTTCTTCTCATAAGTGTTTTTCGACAAACACTTCAATGCGTTATCAAAGACAACTTCATAAACATCACAAGCATTAAGGAATTAGTAGATTCCTATTCAGATTAGTGGTAGTCTTAGCCTATGTATATGATGTAAAACAGGTTTTATTCTTTAGATTATTAATAATAATTCTATTTATAAATTTGAGAGTTGTTTTCGTTGGCTGAGGAGTACCCTTTATTCTTGGTTACTAAAGAATTTAACATGTTTAGTTCTCTTTCACGTTTTCATTATGCGTTATAGTGGCACCATGCATGTTCTATTTGTGGTCTTTTAGATTAGCGACGAGGTTAAAATTTTAATGAGGATAAGAAGATAGCTTGGAAAATAACTCATTTTTTTATTCTTTTATCCATTTGGAAACTAAAAATAGAGTAGTGTTTGAAGGTGCTCAGCCAGACTAGGAAGAAACTATTGAATTTGAAAAGACCTTAGAGCTATCATTCAAGAATTCATATGAAAATTATAACTCTAGTTCACATTCAAACTTCAAAGTGAAGTTAAACACACCATAATCCTTGTGTTGTGAAAATCATATGAAAGTGACTTAGTTTGTGAGAATTAGAATAAGCAAAAACCATAAGATATTGAAAATTTTCATAAAAATTGCCAATACACGTCATCTTTTTAATTTTCCCAAAATAATGATAGAAATAGAAGGGCATCATTTTATCATTTTCTCATTTTTAAAGCACAATGGGAACGTTTCAAGTCTTATTGTAAGAAAAAGTACTAGTAGACACAGAGTTGGTTAGTCACGTTTTTGGGAACGGAGGCCCTATCTTGACCCAAAACGGCAAGACAGACAATACTTATGGCTTTGCCATGACTAAAGTTGCCACGGGGCCAAACGACTTCGTTTAGGCCTTCAATTTCACTTTTTTCCCATTTATAGTAATTTTTATATTTGTAATTACTTTGTTTAGGAAAGTCCGAATTAACTTTTGCTCACAACTATAGTTTCCTAGTATAATAAAGTTTCTAGTTTTTTAAAAATTCCTAATTTTTATTAATTTTGGATTTTTGCTCCTTTTCGCAATTATTATAGTTTCCTAATTATAATAGGATTAGTATAAGAAATTAGTAGATTTCTATTTAGATTTGTAATAATCTTAGCCTATATATATAATGTAATTCAATCTTTATTAGGCAGATTATCAATAATACATTTCTATTTAAAAATTTGAGATTTATTCTTTTGGGTAATGAGTCCCTTGTGTTACTTGTTCTATAAGAAATTAAACGTGTTTGATTTTTCTTCACGTCTCGTGCTGTGTTAGTTGGCATTAGAGCAAGGATTTGCCTGGCTCAATGGCAAACGATGGAGTCATGAACCCAAATCCCATTGACGTTCGTCGTGGGATGGAGGATTTATGGGTAGCAATTGGTGACCATGGACAATAGTTAGCACAGATCAATGATCAACTCGGTGTTATGTAACAGACGCTTATACGACTCAATATTAATGCCCATAAAGACTCTTTTGTCGACGGGAATCGCGCTAGAGGATTTTCCCAGGGCCATCTTGAAGATAGGACTATACCACGTCAACGTCCCCAAAGGCAGCCTACCTATAGAGACGAATTAGATTCAGATGATGAGGAGAACTACGAGGTTTGTAGGCTTGCCAGATGGAATCGAGATTTTGAAGATTATTGAATGAAGGCTGACATCGCTACCTTTAATGGAAATCTTAACATTGAAGATTTCCTTGACTAAATTTCTGAGGCTGGTCGATTTCTAAACATGATGGAGGTTCTCGATGACAAGATGGTCAAGCATGTCGCGTTTAAGCTGAAAGGTGGCGCACCAATTTAGTAGGACCAATTGAAGTGAAATCGACAGCGACAAGGCAAGCAACCAGTTCACATTTGGAGGAAGATGAAGTAGTACATAATGGGAAGATTTCTCCCTCCAGATTATGAGCAATACCTATTTTAGTTATACCAGAATTACACCCAAGGCAACTGATCATTTTTTGATTATATAACAAATTTTAACCGATTGTCTATTTGTAATAATCTAGCTGAAACATAAGAGCAGAGGGTGGCACGATATTTGAGCAGACTTAAGCCCCCAATTTGTGACAAAATTGGATTGTAGGTTTTGTGGACGGTTGATGAGGCTTATAACATGGTGTTAAAGGCAGAATTCTTAGAAAAAGAGAGAAGGGCTAGAAGTTTTATTGTAGTACCTTTTTGTAGACATTTTCCCAAATCCTTATATGCACTGAGTGATAAAGGAAAAGACACTCAGACAGCAGTAATTCAGTTTCCTGTTCAACCTGTTCAGCTCAAACTGCAAGGCACAAGTTATATAGAGGGCAATAGCAGCAGAGGCCCTCCGAGGAAGCCAGTGCCCACTATGAATACAAATCCTTATGCCAAGCCAACACCTGGCAAGTGCTATCGATGTAGTAAACCTGGGCATCACTCTGATAGCTATCCAGAATGACGGCTTGTTAACTATGTTAAGAACGAGGATGTTGTTAAGGAGGTAGACGAAGAAGAACTTGTTGGAGAAAATGATTTCTATATATGATGGCACGGAATTTGTAGAAGAAGATGGAGAGTAAGTCAATTGTATGGTTCAGCAGTTGCAGTATGCACCAAAGCAGAAACACACGAGCCAATACCACAACATCTTTTGATTCTGCTGTATTGTTAATAGAAAGGTCTGGAATTTAATTGTTGATAATGGAAGCTGCGAGAACTTTGTGGCCAAGAAGCTGATGGATCACATGAAGTTGCCTAGAGAAAAGCATCATTTTCCTTACATAATTGGCTGAATTAAAAAGGGACCAACGTTAAAGGTAACAGAATGTTGTCGTGTTCCTATTTCTCTTGGTAAACATTATCATGATAAAGTAATGTGTGATGTAGTTGATATGGATGCTAGTCATGTGTTATTGGGTAGGCTATGACAGTATGATGTTGTTATTACTTATAAGGGCAAGGATAATGTTTATATATTTACATGGGGAGCACACAAAATTTCCTTGACCCCTTCAAAATTTGATTTTGAGACTAATCGTTCTAAAGAAAATGAGCAATCTATATTAGTTTTATCACAGTCTGAAGTCGAGTTCGAGGCTGATGCTAAGGAGGTACAAGAGGTTTATGCTTTAGTGGTTAAAGCTTTGGTGATAAAGGATCCAAAGGCAGATTCAACAATGGTTGTCCTAGAAAAATTGCAGCCATTGTTAGAAGAATTCAGCGAAGTATTTTCTAAGGATCTACCTAATTGCTTGCCTCCTATGAGAGACATTCAGCACCATATTGATCTAGTACCTAGTGCAAGCCTTCCAAATCTGGCTCATTACAGAATGAGTCTTAAAAAGAATGAGATTGTGAGAGAAAAGGTAGAAGACTTGTTGAAAAAGGGGTTCATTCAAGACAGTATGAGTCCTTGTGTAGTCCCATCCCTATTGGTGCCAAAAAAGGATGGTAGTTGGTGCATGTGCATAAATTGCAGGGCCATTAACAAAATTACCATCAAATACAGATTTCCTATTCCACATTTAGATGGCATGCTTGAGGGTTCAAAGATATTTTTCAAGATTGATCTTCGTAGTGGCTACCATCAGATTCGAATTAGGCCAAGTGATGAATGAAAAATTACTCTCAAGACTACGAATGGCTTGTATGAGTGGTTGGTGATGCCTTTCGGCTTAACCAATGCACCCAACACTTTTATGCTAGTCATGAACTAGAATTTGAGGTCTTTTGTTCGAAAGTTTGTTGTTTTTTATTTTGATGATATTTTTATTTACAGCAAAACTAAAAAGGAGCATCTTGATCATCTATGGCAAATCCTGACAGTGCTGTTGGAAAGTAAGTTGTACATCAACATTAAAAAGTGCAATTGTTTGACTAACAATTTATCATTTTTTGGCTACGCAGTTAGCGTAAATGGCATTCATGTGGATGAAGAAAAAGTGCGAGTAATTCATGAGTGGCCAACGCCCAAAGCAATTGGCGATGTGCGGAGTTTTTATGGTCACGCGACATTCTACCGCAGATTCATCCGCAATTTCAATGCAATTTCAGCTCCAATTAGTGAATGCTTGAAAATGGGGAAGTTTAATTGTGCGAAGAGGCAAAAAAAAGCATCGCCTTGATTAAAGAGAAATTGTGCACTACTCCAGTTTTGGCCTTGCCTAGCTTTGAGAAGGTTTTGAGGTAAAGCATGATACGAGTGAAGTTGGTCTTGGGGCAGTATTATCTCAAGAGAAGCGACTAATGTCATTCTTTAGTGAGAAGATGATTGAGACCCATCAAAAGTGGAGTACCTATGATCAGGAATTCTATGCAGATGTTAGAGCTTTGAAGTATTAGGAACATTATCATTTGTGCTCTACACAGATCATCAAGCTTTAAAGTACATTAATAGCTAAAAACACTCGAATAAAATGCATATGAGATAGTTTACGTTCCTTCAGAAGTTCCCATTATGATAAACATAAATCTGATAGCTTAAATAAAGTTGCAGATGCATTAAATAGAAGGGCTTATCTTTTTGTTACATTGTACAAGAGGTTGTGAGATTTGAATTCCTAAAGGAATTGTATAAAGAAGATGCAGATTCCAAGGAAATTTGGGTCAAGTGCAAAGAGTCTCAAACTGTTGCAGATTTCTATGTGCATGAAGGGTACTTATTCAAAGGAAAGTCTTTGTGCATCCCTCAAACATCCCAGCGAGAGACATTGATTCATGATCTACATGGCAATGGATTGAGTGGACACATAGGCAGAGATAAGACAATAGAAAGTGTGGAAGAGCAGTATTTTTGGCCACAAGTCAAGAGGGACGGTGGTAATTATGTTCGGAAATGCTATACTTGTCAAGTCTCTAAAGGTCGGTCACAAAACATTAGTCTTTATACTCCTTTACCTATTCCCAATTCTGTTTGGGAAGACTTGCCTATGAATTTTGTGTTAGGACTTCCTCGATTGTCTTTATACACCTTTTGTAGTTGTCTACATCATTTAGCCAAAGCATATTGTAGACTTGGTTCGACTGTTTAAGGGCTATGGTGTAACTGTTGCAGTAGAAAATATGGTCGAACAGACCCAAGTAGTACATACTGAGATGAAACAGAAATTGGAACAAACCAATGCCAAATACAAGAGAGCTGCAAAGAAGCATTGACGTGCCAAGGTGTTTAAGGAATGAGATTACGTTATGGTCTTCTTATGCAGAGAGGGATTTCCAGTTGGCAGCGATAGCAAATTGAAGCCAAAGAAATATGGTCCATACAAAATTATACACAAGGTTAATGACAATGCTTTTGTTATTGATTTGTCAAAAACTATAGGAATTTCTTGGTCTTTCAATGTTGCTGACATCTACGAGTACCATGCTGAAGATCCTCTCTGTCTTGATTGTAACTTGAGGTCAAGTTCTTTTCAAGAGGAGGGGACTGATGTAGAACAAGTGGCGGAGGTTTTTGAAGCACAATGGGAACTTCCCAAGTCCCATTCTAAGAAAAAATACTAGTAGACGTAGAGTTAGTCAGTCACATTTTTGGGAACGGAGACCCTATCTTAACCAAAAACAGCGAGACAGACAATACACATAGCAACACAATGGGAACGTTCCAAGTCCCATTCTAAGAAAAAATACTAGTAGATGCAGAATTAGTTAGTCATGTTTTTGGGAAGGGAAACCCTATCTTAACCCAAAACAGTGAGACCGACAATACTCATAGCAGCACAATGGGAACGTTCCAAGTCCCATTATAGAAAAATTACTAGTAGATACAAAATTAGTCAGTCACGTTTTTGGGAAGGGAAACCCTATCTTAACCCAAAACGGTGAGATGGACAATACTCATAGTAGCACAATGGGAACGTCCCAAGTCCCATTCTAAGAAAAATTACTAGTAGATACAGAATTGGTTAGTAACGTTTTTGGGAACGGAGACCCTATCTAGACCAAAAACGGTGAGCTGGATAATATTCATTGCTCTTCCATGACCGAAGCTGCCACGGGACCAAACGACTTTGTTTAGGCCTTCAATTTCACTTTTTTGCCATTTATAGTAATTTTTATTTTCGCAATTACTTTGTTTAGAAAAGCTTGAATTAGCTTTTGCTTGCGACTATAGTTCCCTACTATGCTAAAGTTTTTAGCTTTCTAAAAAGCCTTAATTTTTATTAATTTGAGATTTTTACTCCTTTTTGCAATTATTATAATTTCCTAATTATAATAGGATTAGTGTAAGGAATTAATAGATTCCTATTCAGATTCATAGTTGTATTAGCCTATATATATATATAATGTAATTTAGTCTTTATTAGGCAAATTATCAATAATATATTTCTATTTAGAAATTTGAGATTTGTTCTCTTTAGGTAAGAAGTCCCCTGTGTTACTTGTTTTATAAGAAATTGAACGTGTTTAATTCTCCTTTACATTTTGCACTGCGTTAAAGCGTGTCTTTCTCTACTATAGTTACCGATAGACGTCACTACAAGAAAATATACTATTAGCGACCCTCTCGTGCGTCGCTAATAGTAGCCATATACGTCGCTAAATCTGTTTAGCGACGCACGAGTGGGCGTTGCTAGAGGCATCGCAAATAGTTCTGTCGCCAATACTATTAGCGACACGCCTACTTGTATGCATTGCTAAAGGTAATTATTAGTGACGTTCACGGTGTTATAACATGAAAAAAAAAAAATTTATTATTTATTCTTGCAAATATAAATTATTATTATTATTATTATTATTATATTATAATTATTATTATGATGATAATGGATGTATGTGTATATGTATATATATATATATAATTTAAATTATTTATTTTGTATGTATGTATAAAATGTGTAAATATATATAAATGTATATAACTATATGCATGTGTAAAACAGAGTGTGTGGTGTGTGTGTGTGTGTGTGCCGTGTGTGTGGGTGTGCATGAGTTTGAGTGTAACACACTCAAACAAGCATAGGTTGGGGTTGTGTGTGTGAGTGGAATTCAGGGAGTGGGAGGTGCAGGTTTGGCAGAGAGTAGTTGGTCTTGGGGAGAGAGAGAGAGAGAGAGAGAGAGAGAGATATAGAGAGAGAAAGTGAAGAGAAAAAGAGAGTGGACTCGGTGGGAAAGAAGAGAAGGAAAGAAACAGAAAGTGAGAGAGAGAAATAGAGTTCTGAGAGAGAGAGTTGAAGCTCGTTTGGGCTCGGAGCAAGAAGGTGGAAAGGGGGGCACGGCTAGAGAGAGAAACAACCGAAAATCTTGGTAAGTGGGTTGCTCCTGTTTCAATTTTTTTTAGAGCATTTTAATTGATTTAAATTGTAGGATCTTGTAGAGCATAATGTAAGGATTAAAACGCAACAAGAATGATAGAAAACGGTTGAAAAATGAGGGAGAAAAGGGGATGTGCAGGTCACGGCCATGGGGGGGAAATCTAGGTTTTTCGTTGTGATTGGGAGCTTCAAAACGATGTTAAAAGGTTCCAAAAATACTTTAGAATGATTTGGGATTGAAAAGGGCTTCAAAAACACCAAGAAAATCAAGTTTGAAAACTTGATTTTCTGAAATTCCGGCCACCGGCGCCGGAGAAGGTGACCGGAGCTTCGCCGGAAAAACGGGGGACGAAGGGGCACTGTTCCGGGTCCGGGTCGGGTCGGTTCGGGTCGGGTCGGGCTTGGGCTGGTCCGCCCCTGCCACGTGTCAGCCCACTATTTTAAATTAAAAACCTAGTTTGGCCGTTTGGTTGCAAGGATAAGAAATTAGGAAAATTGGAATTAAATTGAAACAGGGATATCCTATCCCTGTTCTAGGATTAGCCCCTGTTTGGTTAACCTGATTAAGAATAACAAATTAAACTAGTTTCAATTTGAACCTTTTGGAATTTGAACCTTAACCCTGAACTTTCAAAAATTACAAATTGACCCCCCAACTGTTGGAAATTTCACTTTTACCCACCTGATTAAATTATTAATAAAATATTAATTAAATTAATTAATTGATTATTTAATTTAATTAATTTAATTAATTAAATATTCAAAAATATTCCGGAATCCAAATGGGACAAGTCATTAGTGTATTTTGACTATCTCGGCCATTCTGAGACCAATGGTGAGGTCCGTTTTACGAGACGGGGTCCCAAAAAATAAAAGAACCGTAGTAACCCTTAAAATTACCAAAATGCCCCTAACTTGAAACACTGTCAGACGAACTCCGAATTAGGTAAACAAATAGTGAAATTTTATTATCTCAAACATTCCGGACTCAACCGTGGAGTCTGATTTGTGAAAAGAGGTCACGAAGTGTAAGGGCACATGTAAAGTGCAAAATGACTGTTTTGCCCTTTTCAACCCTGGTGTCCGAATTGAGTTCTACGAAAACCTAAACTTATTTTCTTCAACGTTCTAGAACCAATGGTAGAGTTTAATTTAGTAGAATAGAAACTTATGAATTAAAGACATAAAATTTGATGAATAGCATAAATTCAAATAACAATAGACTGAGTTGTAATTTCTACTTTTAGGGACACTGACAGGACAGGAGGAGGCGATCTGATCTTCTGCATTTTCATCCGCCGGTTCAGTTACATATAGTGCACGATCTTCTAGGGTTGATACCAACCCATCAGGTATGGTGTTTTGCTAGTGTTAGAAATGAAGTTAAGTTAGGAATATTTGTGAATGATTGGAATGCTGTATGTGTTTATCTGTAATGTGTTTACCTGTTTACTTGGAATTGGTTGTTCAGGTGTTATGTGTTACTTGCAAGTTAATAAAGTGAAGAACATGAATCAGAATGCACGAACATATGAGATATGCATGTATATGAAACTGACTAGTGATTTATTTCTTATTGTCCGAGCATGTTATGTTATTGAGATCCATGTTCATTGAGATTGCATTGGCATATTAGCATATGATGAATTCTTTGAGAACATGGCGTGGGTAAGCACGTGGTGCTTTGCATTATGAGGGTGTAGATCCTGTGGTGAAAAACCTAAAATTGGCCATTGCATTGGTACTTCGAGCCATCGGGGAGTACCCGTAAATGAGACATGGGTGTGGCATAGAGTTGTGCATGGGTGTGTCATGCATACCATTCATATATGTTACTGAGATGCTTGAATGTCATTTAGAAATAAATGTACACTTTGCACATGCCACGCCTTAGCTTTATTTCTGGCATTTGCATTTCATCATACCAGCAGTTGTGCTGACCCATTCGTGGGCAACATTTTCAGATGGGGATCTTCCAGCCACTAGAGACTCGGTGATGCCCTGATAGGGTGAAGCCTGTGATGTATTTGTAATTCGTGAAACTTGTATTTTGTTATGTAAGGGCTTAAGCCCGAATGACTGATGAACAATGTATTCGATGTTATTTGATGTATGGATGATGACGGACGTATGTTTAGTGAATCAATTACTTTTGTCCTTTTATTTATTTTACTTTCTGTCTCGTCAGTCGCGCCTCGGGTTCGGTCAGAATTCGGGGCGTGACACACGGGGTGTCGCTAATCATCAAGCAGGGGTGTCGCGAATACTATACATGGGTGCAATAGGCATCGCTAATTGGGCCCTTTAGCAACGCGCAATGTGCGTTGCTAATGGTAACTGTTAGCGATGCGCCTAGGGCATCGCAAATGGGGACCTTTAGCGACCTACATAAGGCATCACAAATAGTGTATTGGATTTCTTTAGTGACGAACCTTTAGCAACACTCAAAGGGCATCACTAATAGTGTGTTGGCATTCTTTAGCGACTTATGTAAAGCGTCGCTAAAAATTAATTTTTTTTCTTTTAACGACTCCTTTGTGTGCATCACTAAAAGTTTTTTTTTTTTTTTTTGTGGGCCATATTTTGACCTGAATTATTTGTTTTGTTTGTTGTTTTATTCCTGTTTAAACCTGTATCAAGCATCCTGATATACAATAAAATTCAAACATTCTGAATTGAATATATTAAAAGAAAACACATTCATATATATATATATATATATATATATATATAAAACAAATAAAACTAATTACTTACATTTGTAAAAGTACAATTTATCAATAAATACAAAAATAAAAAATTGTCTCAGAAAATGTAACTACAGATGTCCATGAAAAGAAAAAAACAAATAAAAATAATAAGTCCCGATGCAAAACAAAAAGACGACAGCGCAATAATCCTGATCAATCTGAAATAAAGATCAAATGATATATATTAGAATACTTATTAAATATATATCAACATAGAATGTAAATTTTTTTTTTTTTTTTTACATGCATAAATAGTAAGAACGGCATAAAGTAGCATAAGTTGCAAACCACTAATCCGAACTGAGTGCCGTAAGTTTGTGGTAGTCTAATTTGTCATTTTTGAGGCGTGTGATGGGGTTTCGGGGTAGTTAGGCCCATATCCAGCATTTTGGTCTGTCGAAACCCCAAAATGGGCTTTCTAAGAGCAGAAACTTGCATAAGTTTCAAATCGTTGATCTAAACCGCGTGTCGTAAGTTTGTGCACATCTATTTAGTCATTTCTAAGGTGTTTGATGGGGTTTTGGGCTCGTTAGGTTGATATCCGGTGTTTTGATCTATCAAAAGCCCAAAATAGGCCTTTTCGCGCAGAAACTTGCATAAGTTTCAAACCGGTGATCCGAACCGAGTGTCATAAGTTCGTGAAAGTCTATTTTATCATTAGTGAGGTGTGTGATGGGGTTTTGGGGTAGTTAGGCCGATATCCAGTGTTTTGGTCCGTCAAAACCCCAAAATGAGGCTTTTTGGAGCCAAAAGTTGCATAAGCTTGAAATCGGTGATCCAAACCGAGTGTTGTAAGTTTGTGCAAGTTTATTTTATCATTTTTGAGGAATGTGATGGGATTTTGAGGTCGGTAGGCTAATATCTGGCAATTTGGTATGTCAAAATCCCAAAATGGACCTTTTCTAAGTAAAAACTTGCATAAATTTCAAACTGGTTATCCGAACCGAGTGCCTTAAGTTCATGGTAGTCTAATTTGTCATTTTTTAGGTGTGTGATGGGGTTTCAAGGTAGTTAGGCTGATATCCAATGTTTTGGTCTGTTAAAACCTCAAATTGGGCCTTTTTAGAGCAAAAACTTACATAAGTCTCAAACCGGTGATCCAAACCGAGTGCCGTAAGTTCGTGTAAGTCTAATTTATCATTTGTGAGGTGTGTAATAGGGCTTCGAGGTAGTTAGGCCGATATCTGGCATTTTGGTCCGTTAAAACCCTAAATTGGGCCTTTTTAGAGTAGAAAGTTGCATAAGTTTCAAACCGATGATCCGAACCGAGTCCCGTAAGTTCGTGTGAGTCTATTTTATCATTTGTGAGATGTGTAATGGGGTTTTGGGGTCGGTAGGCCAATATCCGGCATTTTGGTCCGTCAAACCCCCAAAATGGGCCTTACTAGAGTGGAAAGTTACATAAGTTTTAAACGTTCATTAGAACCGATAAAATTAAGTAAGTTCGTGCAACTCTATTTTCATATTTGAAGTGTGTCAAGCAGTTGTACATTCTATTAGGTCGAAATCTAAATTTTTTTTTATGTAACATTTTCTATAAATAATAAATCCACCAAAGTAATTAATTTTAAAAACTTACCAAGGCTGATTAGAGCCTCCCTACTAGTTGAGGACTGTCTGCATAAGAGTCTCTAACTGGGTCTGGCGAGCCTGGAGCTCTGTCATCATCTACGCCAACTGTGCATTCCGTCTCTTAGCTACTTCAGCTCTCTGGGTGGCTTTGTGAAACCTAGCATCGCTTTCAATGGTAGAGGACAATGTCGTTGGCTACATCCCATTCCTTGAGCCGCGCACATATCTGCGCCTTCTACCCAGAATAGTCTCCTGTATCTGGTCATCGATCAACGGATGCTCACCCTTAGGGGTCGGCTGAACACGCACTTGGACCATCGCCTCCTATAAAAATATAAATATATGTCACTACTTTTATAACTTTAGAATAGTATTAAATTAGTAATACTAGTATATATACATAAATAACTTACATAAAGTCGCTGAGCTTCAGGCCCAGTCCAACCCTTCTCGGGGTTGTACTGCGTCCTATGCCACAAATCTATGGGGCTAGGTGGTGCACCGGTCTCCTATTCTCGCTGCAACAAATAAATAGTAGCTTGTGAAGATTGATTTCATGAATAGATTATACAATAAAAACTCGATACATTTATTAACTTACCATCTCATGCCTATACCGAACAAAAGAACGTGATCCACCAGAGTAGGTCACCTTTTGCTTGCTTCTGCTCTCACTATTTTTCTTGCTAAGTTCCTACACTTGGCCAAAACAAAGAAGGTTAGTAAAAATGACAATGATTTATCATACAACAAAAGTAATTTTGACAAATTTTACTTGGATTGCATTACTAGCGAAAAGGTCGCATAGTAACATCTAATCCTCCACCGTCACCCCCTTGTAGGGCCTGTCGCGAGGCTTTTTACCGGCTACCACCTTCGCCTCGTAGTGCATATGGATCCTATGTCGATAGTCCCTGAAACGGACTCCCAGGTAACGGTCCACTGCCTTCACGACATGAGACAAGTGGAGATCGATGTCAAACTTCTCTTGTAAAGCATGTCATTATCAAAACATTACGGCATTAGATATGTTAAAACTTAGTTGAATACAATAATAAAAGACATACCAGGATATGCGCATGAATATCTTATCGCTCCTCGTCAGTGATAAGACTCTAGTCACTAGTATGGAGTGGGGTGCGTAGTCGGCAAATGATGCCAACCTCCGTGGTGAAGTGTTGTGCCCACCCACCAACGAGCTTCAACAAGTCCAGAGGTAGCTCAATCCAAAGTCGCAAACCCCCTGCTGCCAACATCTGAACCTGCAAACTCTGGTTCTTCGACCTACCGCCCCCTCGTCTAGAGGTGGTGGCCGAAGCTTTAGAAACAATTAGTACCATATTTATATAATCATTAATAAAAAGGAAAATTATGCATACCATCAAACGACAGGATCGGTCGACCCTGCAAAGGAAAGGGAAGGGGTTGATGGGTCCGACCGGGTTGTGCGTCTACGTGATCCTGGTCCTACCATATCTAAAATGAAAGTTTAACAATAAAATTCCATTAGATCTGATTACGCCCAAAGAATAATGCGGTAGTTGTAGTGCAGCTTTGGGGTGTCAATTCCACAGGGAGACAGAATTAAAAGAATAATAGAAAGAATTTCTGTAACTAAAGAAAATATTAAACGATTAATGAGAAAATAAAAATATAAAAAATGATTTTAATTGCAAATTAAAATTTAAACAAAGTGATTAACGAAAAAAAATACTCAAATTAATGAAACAGTAGAGCGTCGGGAATCTCTTATACATATCTGGTATTTTAATTATTTTTAATTAACTGATAACTCAATTGAGAATTTAATTCCAAAAATCTCAATCGGAAGATATAGAATTATAAACCAATATTAAACCAAAAGTAGCTCTTTGAAAAATCATTCATCACTTTTAAATCACACAAATTGTTATTTACAATGAAAAAACCCAACGACGACAATATACCTACGGAGCAATATTGCATCAAAGAATTAAATCAATATAAATAATCAACTGATTCAAAAATAATCAAAGAATTAATTCATTCAATAGAAAAAACCAGACTGAATCTAAACAGAATAAACTCTGTAATTATTCGGCAACAATAAATTGAGAATGATAAAACAAAGAGTTTTAATAAATAAAAATCCAGCGCATGAATCAAAAATAAGTTAAAAATAATCATCTATGGTGCAAGTTCATCCCTAACTCTACTTGAAAATTTAGTTACTCATATGCAAAACAGACATCATAAATTTCATGGAGAAAAACTATGCCATCAATAGGCTGCAGCTGATTTTTTCCTCCAAAACAGCACATGCGCAGCTTCTGTTCTTCCTCGTTTTTTTTCTGCCCGCCGCACGTTCTCCCCCCGGCGTACAGTAATTTTTTTTTCCTTTTAAACTCAGCCACAGGACCCTTCTCAAGCCCTAGCAGGAGCATCCAAGCCCAAGCTTCTGGGCTTGCCTGGGCTCCCTCACTTCTCTCTATCCGCACTGCACCAAGACCAGCAGCCGCGCCAAGCCAACGCCAAGTCCCTATGCGCGCCGCACCTATTTCTCTCGCTCAACGCCCAAGCCCCTGTGCTTTCAAAACAGCGCCTGGCCCACTTTTCCTCTCTTCAATCTTCATTTTTCTTTTGTTTTGTTTTCTTGCGCGCTGCTCAATTTCTCTCTTTTGTTCAATCCCTCCACCCAGCCCCACCTCATGACTTTTTTTCCTTTCTTTAATTGCTTTCCTTTCACCCTTCAAACCTCCCTTTCTTCTATTCAGGCGCACCACCCAAGCTGAATGACGCAGCCCACTTTTTAAAACCAAGCCTCACGCACTTCAGCCTCTTTTGTTTTTATTTTTTTTTTCTTTCGTTTGCTTTTCTTTCTTCAGCTTTCTGCCAAGCCAAGCCAACTTTTTTTTATTTTTCTTGCACCCTGCAACCCAACAAATAATGAGTTAATTTCACCATGTGTAACTGAGACAAATAATAGATTTTGCAACCGTTCAAGAATGAAATCTATAGAGACTATTTAATGCATTCATTTGAAATTTAAAATATCATATAATGCTCAAATCTATCTCACTGTGAATAGAAATTCAATTAAATAATATCAATTATAACTCAACATTTTATTCATATTTTAGTAATTTAATCTAATAATAGAGTATTTAGAGTGCACTTTCACGCACTCATCAAGATCATAAGAATTAAAATTCATTACTTCATAAAATTAAATATTTATTACATCATAAAATTAAAATTTCATTACACTTGATCCTAACACCTATTACAATTATTCATCTCAGTCTGTATCATCATCTGTTCTTAAAATTTCTTCATTCTTAGTACAATATTCTAACAATGTATCATCATCAAAATCACTTTCCTCATCATCATCATCATTAATGAAAGTTGCATCCCTCAGATCTAATTGTGTAGTATTAGTGACGTCCGAAGCTATGACATGATCTAATTCTACATCAGTTCTATTCAACCAATACAAAGTAACATCTTCCTGATCATGACGGACAACACCATCATAGGCAGATTGAGACTCTTCTTATAGTGCCTCATTAATCCTTTCCAAATCTTTATCTCCCTCTTCAACTTCTAGTACATCATAAACATCTCTAGATTTTATTTTTTGGACAACATGTCAATCACTTCTGATTTTTGTGTCCTTCAAATAGAAAACTAGTTTTGCTTGAAATGTCAATACATACGGATCATCTTTAAATGTCGTATGTGACGTATGAACACTTATGAAGTGCTTATCGATCTACATTCCAGTCTTCTTGTTACTTACATCCCACCAATCACATTTAAATAGGTACACAGAATGACCGTAATAATAATGTAACTTGTAAAACACCATAGTACTTTACAGTTTGTCCTGCTTCATTAATTTACCTGAACAAGGACCCCGCTATTCTGTGTTCACCGACTGACCTCACGTTCGCTTATGTGAAATCGAACACCATCAATAATTAAACTGGTGTAGTAGGATATCCTTTGATCAGGGCCACAATGCCAAGGAATATAATTGATCGTACGCCTTAGAAGATTGTTGGTGGTGTAATAACTTCATCTATTAATTCAATACAAGTACAAAATTAATTGAATACAAATGCATTAACTAATACAATTACAATTCATTGAAACCTATACTTACACGTTCTCTGAACCACTTTGGAAACAAATTTTGTTGTCTTTGCTCTAGATTAGTATCGGTAACATGCCTCAACAATTGACCCTTCCGATCGTGCTTTGTTACTCACATATTGCTTCAATGTGTACAAATATCTGTTTTAATAATTAATCAGTTATACATTAAAATAGTTAGGATGGATAGAGAACACAATTCATAAAATTAAATGTACCTTTCTATTGGATACATCCAACGGTATTGGACAGGTCCACCAATTTCTGCCTCATTAGGCAAATGCATAGCTAAGTGGACCATTACGTCAAAGAAAGCTAGAGGAAAAATCTTTTCCAACTTGTAGAGGATCACGACAATGTCCCTCTCGAGCTTTTCCAGCACTTTCAAATTCAACATCTTCGCACTTAATTCTCTAAAAAAGCAACCCAACTCAATCAATGTTGTTGATATGTCATCGGTGAGATATCCACGTATTGCAACTGGAAGAAGTCGTTGTAAAAGGACATGGCAGTCATGGCTCTTCAATTTCGGATATTTTTCCATCTATAACATTTACACACCGAGATATATTCGATGCGTATCCATCTGGGAACTTCACCGATTTAAACCGCTCGTAAATCCTTATTCGCCTTTCGAATGATAACGTATACTGTGTAGGAGGCACGATATATTTATCACCGCTACGTATTAGTTGCAACTCTTTTCGTATTCCCAGCTCCTACAAGTCCAATCGGGCTTTAACAGTATCCTTCGTCTTCCCTTCAATGTTCATTAAAGTTTCCAACACATTATCACAGATGTTTTTTTCGATGTGCATAACATCCAAATTGTGCCTTAACTTCAGGGTCTCCCAGTACGGCAAATCAAAAAATATGCTCTTCTTCGTCCAATTTAACTCCACATTAGTATGCTTCCTCTTCTTAGTACCCGGTATCTTCCCAAACCTCATTGGTTGGATGAGTGCCAATTGCGCCAACACGTCTTTCCCAAACAACAATGGAGGTGATAATCTATGCTCAATTTTTCCATCAAATAGATGTTTCTGCTAATTTCACCAGCCATGTGATGGCAATAGAAAACGACGATGGCATATGTAGTATATCTTTTTTTCATTGGATAAATGTAGGGAACATCCATCCTTATTGCAAACCAGACATGCCAGATACCCCTTACTGCTCCACCCAGACAAGTTCCCATGTACTGGAAAGTCATTTATGGTCCACAGTAATGCTGCATGCAATTAAAATGTCTCATTCTTAGAGACGTCGTATGCCTCCACTCCTACCTCCCACAATTCCTTTAACTCGTCCACTAAAGGATGCAAGTACACATTAATTTCATTACCATGAGACTTCAGCCCTGGAATAAGCAATGACGTGAAGATAAATAGTTCTTTCATACATTTTCACAGTGACAAGTTATAAAGCACAAGCAACACTAGCCACATGTTGTAGGCATTACTCATGTCACCGAACGGATTGAAACCGTCGCTAGCCAGCCCAAGTTGTACATTACGCGCCTTGTTTGCAAACCATTCACAATTTGTATCAAACTCAACCCAATTTTGAGAATCTGTCGGATGCCTACATACATTTTCCTCAGTAATACGCTTCTTCTTATGCCATCACATATCTTCTACCATCTTTTGAGACATGTATAACCTTTGTAGCCTAGGTTTTAAGGAAAAATATCTCAACACCTTGTGCGAAATTGTCTTGCTCTTTCCTTCATTCAGCTTGTACCTGGGTACACTCCATACATTGTTCAGTCTCCTTCCAAAATAACATACAATCATTTTTGCAAGCATGTATGAAAATTTACCCGAGGCCCAAATCTCTTAATATTCTTTTCGCCTCGTAATATGATTTCGGAAGGATCTCCCCAGTAGGAAGTGCTGCTTTAATCTATTCAATGACTATATTAAATGATTTGTTACTCCATCAATTGATGGTCTTAATATGAAGGAGTTTCACGAGAAAGTCCAGTTTCAAAAACTTATCACAACCCGGATATAACGGCTGCCTTGCTTCCCTCAACAAGGACTCAAATGCTTCCGATTTTCCTGTGTCACTCCTGTGACTACTCGCCCCAATTGTAGCCCCATGTAAGTCTGCCAACATTTGTGGCAAGCCTTCGTAACCAACCCCAACATTATCACGTAAGTCATCATCGTCATCTTCTTCCTCATCCTCAAATACCACTTGTACGTCACGGTGTTCCCCATGAAATTCCCAACACGTATACCTCTTGTCCATCCTGTGTAGGAGTATGTGCTCTTTGGCCTCAACTATGTGCATATAATCCTTATTATTGCACCTCCTACATGGACATCTTATCCTATTTCTCCCATCTGCAGATGCACGAGCAAACTCAATAAAATCTTTGATCCCCTTCACATACCCTGGCAAATGCTTGCCTCTCAAGTCCATCCAACTCTTATCCATTTTCGTCTACCTAATACAAGTTAAAAATGATGCTCATTATAAATATGAAACATGAATCCTAGCACCTCCAACTTCTCTCTAAAGGGTAAGGTGGTCCTATCCCATTCGTGAATGTACAATCTACATTGCAATTAGCAGCAACTCAAATGCTTGATTCCACTCAAAGAAAATTTTGGCAGCATCTCCCCACGGTTCTCTAAGTATACGAGATAGATGTTACCACGCCTAAATATATACCCAGAGAAAAATAGGAGATCGTGCTGAAATTTTCTCACAATGAAATATTCAAGCATGCGCTATTGATTGCAATGTAGATTTATGCATTCCCAAACTGTCCTACTCTGGACAATTCAAGAATCAATTTTCATACACACGAGCCCAATCGCGAATAAATTTTGCGATAAGATTCACATGTGATGAAAATGACTCCCGAACGAGGCTAGGCTTACATGAATGCAATTATACGTTGAGTTACATGATTATTTAGTTACAAACACTACCCTTCTCCAAAAACTTAAGACTAATAAAAGATTTACAAGTCTCAACTCCAAAAAAACATGCCTTAAATTTCTTCTTTCTCTTTTCTATCCCTTGGTATTTAAGGAATTTTTTCATGCGGGAAACTAATTTTTTATTACTTTTTTACTACTTTTAGCACTGCACTCTTGTACGTCGTTAAAAGGCACTTTAGTGGATGAAATAGCCACAGTTGTGAATCAAATTCTAGGTACGATTCAGGAAGAGGCTCTCTTGATTTGAAAACCCCAATTAATTTCCTACTATAATTGGCACTTCAACAGATTAAAGAGTTCTATGTTCAAACACTGTCATTGGATATATGTCTATGTATGCTTGAAACTGCAACTTGATCATTTGAGTTTCGGTTTTTTATTCAATAAACATAAAAAGTAGATAACTATAAGAAAGAAAATGTCATTATTACCATACAACCATAGTTACATAGGTAAAGGCAAACACAAATAGATTAATATTATTATTAAATGGGCATTAATATGGTATGACAGTTTCGTTATTTTGAAGCAAAAAAAAAAAATTAACTGAAGGAGAGTAATTGTAGTTTATTAATAAGAAAATGTCAATTTAATTTTGGAAATATAAAAAAAAAATTGATATAATTGCTAGAGATTTCAAGAGAAATTAGTATAATTCATCCTTTTTAAAAAAAATTATTTTCCATTTCTTTGAAACTTTGAAGTCACTTATAAAAGATTATATACTTGACAAATTCAAATGGTAATGGTGAAGGTCCACCATGCTTTCTTTGACAATGAAAACAACATAAAATTAAACTAAAACCAAATGCTAGAATAAACTATATATTCTTTTATTAAATTGCTCGTAAAAACAATATACTATAAATAATAGAAAATGTAAACAAAATGAAGAAATTCTTTTGGGCTCTATTCTTCCATAAAATTAGCCAAAAGGTCAACCCCATTATGTTTCAATTAAAATCACAAATAACTTTATTATATTAGATTTATATGCTAGAAAAATGTTCCGACCAATATATATAAATACACACATATATAGTTGTTGGATCAGTAATCTCTTGAGAGCTACAAAATTGTTCTATGATAAAACCAACATGAGCTTGATGTCAAAAAAAAAAAACAATTGTGCTTATTTGGGTAACTATAGTTTATTAACCAAAATAAGAGAGACAGCTTACAAAAGACATGCCCCAAGACAAGATAAAACACAGTAACAACTAAATCAAGACATGCAAAACCAACAAAGCTAAATAACAACAGCTAAGCATCATCCTTTAAAAAAAAAAACTGATTGTAAACTGCCCATTTGCATATATAATTCTCATTTCTAGTAGTGGGTGCATGTGTGTGTGTGTGTATAGTTAACTGTCATGCCATGAGATCGAGAAAGAGAAAGATTAGCTCGAGATCGGGGAGTGAGAGAGAGATGGAGAGAGAGAGAAGGAGTTACTATCAATCAGGATCATTACTGGAAGTCACCCTCGCCGAAACGTGCTCTCTGCCTTCAATAAACCCCCTGAAAGAGAGAGAGCAAGAGAGAGAGAGAACAAAATTGGCATAGCTTCTGATCGAATGAGATCTGCGTAGGGTTTAGGGAAAATATTGCAGAGTTATTAGTGACGCACACGGCAAGTCGCTAATATATTTTTACATGTCGCCAAAGGTATATAAAACGCTGGCGTTTTACTTGTCACACTATTAGCGACGCACACCATACGTCGCTAATACTCTTTAACTTTCAGTTAACTATTTTTACGTCGCTAAACTGTGTGCGCCATTTTCTTTTATGTAGGAAATCATTTTCCATCATTTTTAGCGACGTGCATCATGTGCGTCGCTAATAATTAGTATGAGCAACGCCATTGTGGGCGTCGCTAATAATTTGTGTCGCTAAAACTACACATTTTTGTAGTACGTCCTCCCTTAAATAATTTTTCCAATTAGAAATAGAATGACAAGGGTATTATTTTATTTTAATCCAACTTTTTTCTATATCTTAATCCAATTTTTTTCCTCTTCACTCATCACTTCATGATGAAATTTTTGATATAATTAGAAATTCTTGAACTTATTTATCTCTCAATCCAGCTTTTCCCTCACCACTCCTCTCGACTAGAATTGTTGATTGACTATTCACCAATTTAAACATCTTATTCACATCATCTAGGGTCATTGTTCGATACACTCAACAAAGTTTAAAGTACAAGTATGAGAAAGCTGATTCAAATAACTTTTTCACTTTTTTTTGGCAACAAAACTATTATCAATGAAGACAAATTCATCACTAGACGTAGCTATTTTGTGTAAGGAATTTTTGAAAAAAATTATGAATATAGGACACTTTCTGTGCCGATTGGAAGGGTTATTACTAAAATCATACTTTTCTTAAATTTTAATGGTAATATTGAAACTAGAAAGGCTCATGTCCCCCATTTGGTGGGAAGAAGTAATGACACGGAAATGGTAGCATGCTTGGCAACCATATTGTTATTGTTGAGTTGTTGTCATGAATTCATCTGAATTCTAAAAAAATAAAAAATTGTTCATGAAACTCGAAGAATTGTTTTTATTGTAATAGGGGAATGAATCTTTTATTACTCCTCTCTGAAACACTAGTAACAAATACTTCTTCCACAAATGATTGTGTGCTTGAAAGTTGAACTACAAAATATTTTTATAACACACATCACATGAAAAAGATGATTGTTTTAGTTCACTTAATATATGATTTCTTGTTGCATATTGACATATTCTCAAATTATTTCTGATATACCACAAAGTGACAGACCAATTCTCATGTGACACGTATGCCTACAGATTAGGCAGAGCTCGGCCATTCCGAGTTGACCTACAGAACTCACAGGTCCGAGCACAGACCTTTAGAGTACTCCCCGTGTTTTAGAGCTCATCACCGCCTTAACACCTGTTGAGCAGAGCATGAGGAAACAGTTTTCTATAAGGAAACTGCCACCCATAGTTATCTCTTAAGCGCAGTATCCGATAAGGTAACTGCCATTCTCAGATGATCAAATCCCTACTTTCATGGCTCCAAATCCTAATCAACTTAGGAATCACTAAGCCTATAAATACGACCTTAAGGTACGCTTTTATATTCATGCTCATTCTTTGACTTACATTACAGTCTTTTCAATTCAGTTTATTAACTTAAGCATCGGAGCGGCTACCATCGGAACGGCTACCACCGGAGCCAATCTGGTGGGCCTCTGATCTTCTTCTTTGAGTGTTCTTCAAGGAGCCGAGCTCAGAATACACATCAGCCAAAAAGTGCAGCATTAGTTTGGTGCCGTCTATGGGAATGACAATCACCAAGTGCTCTACTTACACGAAACTCATTCTCCCTTTCACTAAAGGATTATGGCTCCCAATCTTTAACCGAGAAGGAATACTCAAAACCCTTAAAACCCTCAACCCCAACCACCTGCCGGACGAGGAAGAGTACGAACAGGTGATCCCGTGCAGCAAGAGCTTGACCAAGTCAAACGAAAAAACCAGTTGATGCAAGAACAACTCCTATCGATGTCCAGAACTCTGGCAATGCTCACTCAGAATCGTGAACCTAGTCTTTTGAATCCACCTGTCAACACGACCGATCAACAACCTCCTACTACTGCTCACATTAATGAAGATCCCCAGCCGTCGGCAGCCGCAGGCAGAGGGATACCAACCTTTATCCCAAAAGTCCATTATCGAAGCAACACTAGGGTTCCAGCCCCTAGGGCTTCGGGAGTGAACCCAACAACACAAGAGTCTCAACCTCAAGTGGCTCCTGTACCTCTAATCTAAGAGGACCAAAGTAATTTCCCAGTCATGGGATTGGATCATCCTATCCGTATAGGCCCTGAAGCCGCAAGGCTTGACTCACAACAACCAATCTTGCCTAGGGGTCCACAAAGAGCTGAAGAAGTTACAAAGTCTATGGACCGAACTATTGTTATGAAGGGTGCTCAAATCCCTCCAGAGCAAGACGAGTTAGCTAGGCTGCCCGGAAGGTTTGCCAAACCGTTCACCCCTGCTATCATGGCCGAGGAGAGGCCAAAGAAATTTTTTGTCCTAAAGTTCACTCCTTATGATGGTTCAGGGGATCCAGGGGACTACCTTTCCCATTACCAGCACACCATAGCCCTACATGGCACTTCTAACGCCTTTATGTGCCGAACGTTTGTGACCAGCCTCAAGGGTACTACTCTGAAGTGGTTTCATCACCTCCCACCAAACTCAGTCACCAGTTTCTATGAGCTCGGTAGGTGATTCCTGGACATATTCATGACTAGTAGGAGGCTAAGGAAGGGTCTTGAATTCTTGTTAAATGTGAACCAGACTAAGAAGGAGTCCCTCAGAGAGTACATTACACGCTTCAATGCCGAACTCACTGAGATTATAGATTTTGTAAAGATCTGAAAATTGGGGGTAAATTTTTCATTTTTTTCGGTAGGGCATTATTCTTGCACGGTTTGTCGGTAGGGCATTGAACATGCATCGTTTAGGCGTAAGTCATATTTAGAAGCATATTTGGAGTGTATTATAGAAGAGAAATATGCTTAGAATATTAAAATACACCTACTGTACAAGTTTGAGATAAAACGGAAATAGTTTAAAAAATAGGACCAAAAGGGCATCCGGGTGGCTCGGGTGGAAATGGCCAAACCTGGCCACTGGAAAAAATTTATTTTTTTGAAAATTTTTATTTAAAATGATTATAAGAACTTTGGACAAAGCAAAATATCGAATTGAGGCGTTTCAGGACGGGTTGTAGTGTAACGGGGCCCAGATTCACTAAGGGCAAAAGGGTCATTTTGCACCTTTGCCCCTCCACTATAAATACAGCCCCTTAGTGTATTTTTTTTCATTGTTTTGGTCTGAAAATCAGAGAAGAGGTCGTGCATGGAGAAAAAACCCTAAGTTCTCCAAGCTTCAAGCTTTTGAAACACACTCCTCGGGTTGGATTTTCGCCGAGGTTCCTTCTGAAAAGTTGTTCCTTTTATCGAGACCTATATTCTCACTGAACAGTTCAGCCATACAGCAAAGACAGCTTCCACAATTTGAGAAAAACTGATCTAGGTATGATGTAGTGCTAAGCTAATAATAGGTTTAAGTTTTCTTGTATTTTTTCATGTTGTTGGACTGTTTAGGGAGCTTACTTGATGTAAGGACTCAAAATTTTTTTTTTATTTATTTACTATTATTATTTACTATCATTATTATTATTATTATTATTATTATTATTATTATCATCATTATCATTATTATTGTTTTTGGTTGTGTATTTAATGTGTGAATAAAGAATGGTGAATGTGTGCATGTATATGTACTAGTATTTAAATATATATATATATGTATATATCAGATGAGTGTGCATGCCAGCCGTATGTGTGAAAGGGTGAGTGTGTGGTTAATATATATATATATATACACATATATATATATATATATCACACAAGTCAACTTTGCATTTAATGCAAAGCTGCTTGGAGAAGGAAAAAGGGCGGCTAGAACAACAGAGGCAGAGGGGGGCAGTGAGGCTGGTTGCAGGAAGGTGGCGTAAAGGTGTGTATATACCTTTCGATTTATAGAGGTCTGTGTCGGTTAGGGAGAGAAAATTCAGAAAGAGATAAAGAGACAAGCTGAGTGAGAGCTGAGAGGGCTGTAGAGAAAATCCAAATAGCGAAAGCAGAAAGGGGAGGTGCATCGTGAGGTAAGATCACTGGCCCACTTTGTTTTTCTCTCTAATATATATATATAAGTAAACTGTTTAAGTTAATCTTTGTGGCATGCATGGCATATATGATTTGAAGGCCTTGTTGGGTGTAAAAAGTGGGGAATAATGCAAAAAGAATCATCAAAAATGATCAAGGATTGAGTTAGATATAATGAGTTGCAGGTTGGGGTGGGGGTTCGAATTTCACAACTTTAAGCCAAAACCCTTGATGTTGGTTTATGAAAATGATTCTATGGGATGTAAGAAACTTATAGGAAAGATTTGGGTTTTAAAATAGTGGGAAAAAGGTCAGAAAATGAAGAGGACCAGGCTGCTAGAAATTCGCGTTGGCCAGAGATAGCCACTACGTTGGATGTTTCGACGGCCAATGTGCGACCATTTCCATTTTTAGGATATATGAGTGAGATCCGCAAGAACTGTAGGTAAAAACACCATTGAGAGAGGCAAGAAATATTGGCCGGAACAGTGGCCGGAATCGCGTTGGGCCTGGTTGGTTTTAAAAAGGGTTGGGGCCTTTTGTTCTAAAAAGGGGTTTTGGGCCTGGGTTGCTTAAGTGGTTTGGGCCCAATGGTTTCAAAAAAAAAAATGAAAAAGGGGTGGGGAAGGGTTACATAGAACATGCGGATGCCAAGGTTCGAACAGGGGACCAAGCGCGTGGGGCTGAAGCGTGTGGCCAATTGGGACGGTTACCAACCGTGCCCAATTATGCCCCCCCCACACACACACACACACACACATATATATATATATATATTACACCTAATTTAATAATTAAATTAATTAAATTTAATTAAATAAATACCCTGAAATGGCTCGAAACCCAAATAAGACAAGTCATATATGTTTTTTGACTATCTTGGACCTCCTAAGACCAACGGTGAGGTCTGTGACACGAGATGAGGCCCCAAAAAATAAAAGACACATAGAACCCTTAAAAATTACCAAAATGCCCCTAAGTCAAAACGTAGTCAAACGAACCCCGATTAAAATAAAAGAATAGTGAATTTTTATTATTTTAAATATTCTGAACTCAACGGTAGGGTCCGATTTGCAAAAAGAGGTCTCGGGGTATAAGGACCCGTAAAGGCACAAAATGATCGTTTTACCCTTTTAGCTCAAATGTTCAAATTAAATTTCGTGAAAGCCTAAACTTATTTTTTTCGACGTTCCAGACACAAGGGTAGAATTTAATTTAGCAAAATAGGAACTAATAAAACAAAGACATAAAATTTGATGAATAGCATCATTCAAGCAGCAAATGGACTGAGTTGCATTTTGAGATTTTAGGGACTCCGAGAAGCAAGGAAAAGGTGGTCTGACCTTTTACATTATCACTGCTAGTTTAGTTACATCGAGAGCATGATTTCTTAGGGTTGAGACCAACCCGTCAAGTATGATTTTTTGCTAAGTAAGAAACAGAATTAAGTTTAGGAGTAATTGCCGTGTTGACATAATGATTCACATATTTGTTTGATTGTTCTATGCTTAAGTGTTTCTCATTATCTTTCTGAATGTTTGGTTGAGTGATTGATGTGGGCCATGACTATATATATGTTCCATGTTTCGTTATCGTGTATGATTTATATTTCAGAGAATTGTTGAAATGATGAACGTGTAAATCAAACATGTGATTAAATTGACTGTTCATAATATGTAGACTTGTGGACTGAGTTGTGTGATTTGATTATTGCTTTAAGTAGAATATGCTTAACTTAAAGTATGCTTCATGTGTTGATAAATTGTTTTGTTAAGATCACATCATTGCATGGTGGAATCAAGGCATATTGGCATAGTGTGATTCCTTGAAGACATGGTGTGAGTTGAGCACGTGGAGCTATGCATTATGAGGGTGTAAATCTTGTGGTGAAAAACCTAAAATCGGCCATGGTACTCATAACAGCGAGGACGGACCGTAAAGTGAGAACATGGTACTCAGGCTATCACATCCCGAACCCCACCCTACGCGGATGTCAAGGACGTGATGCCAATCAGCCACCACGCGTCCAACCAAAAGCAAATTCTAAACTTACCGACAAATTGCATTCCGACTGTAGGGTCAGATGCAGTGGAATTTAAAACTTTTTTTTTTTATCACGGGAATGCAACTCATGTACCCACTATGAGGGTATGTACCACAGAGCAAGTCTATAATCTAAACAGCCAATAATTCTAACCTCAGAGCATATCTAAAATCAAGCATATAACAACAGAGCAGATCTAATATCTCTAGAGTACCATTTATTTCCATGAGCCATGTCTATATCTAGTGCATATCAATCAAGTCAATCATATCATATCACTCATCGAAATAACCAGATTCAATCCACAAGAATGCAAGTCTTTACAAATCAATGCCATCCGATCCTTATTTGCAATGTCACTCAACTTATCCACGTCATATCATAGTGCCTTCTAATCCAATGGAGATAGTTCCTGAAAAATGTCAAGATAATGGGGTGAGCTTAAATAAGCCCAGTGAGTAACACAAATTCCCAGTCATTGGTTTCAGGACCAGTTCTTGCTTCCAAGGCATATGGATAATTTAGTTATTTTCAAAATAACAATTTTATAAATCCATTTCATAAGCAGTCTAGTTTAAGTGTGGGGCCCAGGTTGGAAACAAGGAAACCCTAGCGTATAAGGAGTTGAGGGTGGCTGATTCAAAAGGGGGAAAAAATGAAGAAAGGAGGCGGCGCTGAGAAAAGACTGAAGGAAGCCAGGAGAGCTGTGCGGCGCGCATAGGACAAATAATTGATTAGTTTTCTTATTTCAAGGATGTCAGGCTAGATTTTTAATTCAGTTCTAGGGGATGTCGAACCCTCATTGTAGTTTAATGGTTGAACCAATACAGTAACGTTATTTCTCCCTTTTCTTATGAATCTTTTCATGATAATCTATTTTAATTGTTTTATTGATATTTAGTTTGATTAATTTAATTAGGCCTGTTAGATTGATCAGATTATTATCAATTGCTAGATTCAGGAAGTATATTACGTAATTGATATGGTTCCTAATCAATTGTGGCAAATAGTGATAGATGATTGTGGACAAGCTTTTGTTTATTGCTATGATTATCATGTCCTAAGTTAAACAGTCCGAGCTTGTGTGATTGTTGCTTAGAATAATCTAATTTCCTAGATATTAATGCTGTCATTATATTAAATTTAGAGAGCTTGTTCTAAATTGTGTCATGGTTAGAATCTAATGGAAAGCTTGTTTCATTAGTGAAGAATTAAGAAAAAATTTGGGTAGCAGAGCTTGTTGTTACCTAGGATTATTAGATTCATTGAAGGGTAGAATAATGTTATAATTAATTGATTGATCCATTAACTGTGAGGGTGAGATTGAACCAAAGAACTGAAGTTTTTAATTCATTGATTTCTGTTATTAATTTAATTTTCATTCGTAATTTGTTTGATCAAAATTTCAACCCCCCATTTATTGTTTTGGTATTAATTGGATTTTAGTTTAGAGTTAGTCGGAATAAATAAAAATAAATTAGGGACACTCTCTGTGGGATCGACCCTTACTCAGCTAGCTACTGTGTTTGTTTTCTTTAATTGTGTTAAGAAATAAGGTTAATTTATTTTTGGAGTGTTAACGGCGCGCTTCCACCCCAATCAGATTGGGGCTCTAGTTGGACTGGAGTCACCAAAGACCAAGAAAGACACTCAGGCTTTGAATGGAAGAACTGTAGCTATAAGCAGATTTATCTCCAAATCCAATGATCGCTGCTTACCGTTCTTCAAAGTTTTGAAGGGTAACAAAGCTCTACAGTAGACGGAAGAGTGTGAAAAAGCCTTTCAAGAACTGAAGGAGTACCTAGCTTCATTTGAGCTCTTATCAAAGCCAGTCTAGGGGGAAAAGCTACTTCTCTACCTTGCTGTCTTCGAGAACGCCGTCAGTTCCGTACTGGTCAGGTAGGACAAGGGCATCTAGAAGCCCATATTTTATGTCAGTAGGGCACTATTAGACATGGAGAAAAGGTACCCTAAGATTGAAAAACTGGCCCTTGCGCTTACAATATCTGCTCGGAAGCTCCGGCCTTGTTTTCAAGCACATCCCATTGAAATTCCAACTACTTACCCCCTAAAGTCAGTTCAAAGGAAACCTGAGGTCTCAGGGCGATTAGTCAAATGGATAGTGGAACTAGGAGAGTTCGACATATTCTACGTTCCATGAATCTCTATTAAAGGCCAAGCCTTAGCCGATTTTGTTGTTGAATTTACCCAGCACTTCAAAACAGAGCACAGCTTTATGGAAGCTCAAGAACATGGCAGCTTTACACTAACGAATCATCCACCAACCATGGTTTTGGTGTCAGCTTGGTGTTACAATCCCTTGACGGACTTATAACAAAAAAGACAGTCAGCCTAGGGTTTAGAGCCTCTAACAATGAAGCAGAGTACGAAGCCCTTATCCTCTAGATGAAGCTAACATGGGAATGTGAGGCTCAGAACCTCGAAGTCTTCTTCGATTCCCAATTGGTGGTAAGCCAAGTTCTGGGAGAGTTTGCCATCAAAGATAATAGGATGCTTTGGTATTCAGAACTGGTCAACTTGCTGAAACGCTCCTTCCAAGCATTCTCTATCCAAAAAATAGAGAGAGGCCAGTACTACAAAGCTGATGCTTTGGCAAACATGGCGTCTCATATGAAATTAAAAAGAGATACTACAATAAAGATCTCCCAAGACCGAGCATCAAAGAGATCCAAATCGCCTAAATCACATAACAACCTCAGAATTGGATGACTCCCATCCTCCAGTACTTGGAAGAAGGGCTCCTCCCAGAGGAAAAAAGCAACGCAAGAAGGATCTGAATCAGGGCAAATCGGTACCTTATTATGAATGGAAGGCTTTATCGAAGGTCTTATTCTCAACCCTTGTTGAGATACCTGTCTCCAGAAGAGTCTCAGTATGTCCTGGCAGAAATTCATGAAGGAGTATATGGAAACCATAATGGGGGCAGAACCATAGCACACCAAGCTCTAACGTAAGGCTACTATTGGCCTAGAATGCTAAGGCAAGCTAAGGAATACGTTAAAAAGTGTGACAAGTGCCAGAAGTTCGCTTCCTACCAGCATCAGCCCCGCCATGAGCTAATCCCTATCACCAGTCCATGGCCTTTTGCTCAAAGGGGGATGGACATCATAGGCCCATTTCCTAAAGTCGCACCGAACAGGAAATATCTACTGGTAGCCATTGACTACTTCTCCAAATGGGCGGAGGCAGAGCCTCTATCACACATTACTGAGAAAGAAGTCAAGAGTTTCACTTGGAAGAATATAGTTTGCAGGTTCGGCATACCACGCGTGATCGTCTCAGACAACGGTACGTAATTTGCTAGTAAAATTTTCAAGAAATTCTGCCAAAACCTGCATATCAATCAACACTTTTCCTCCCCTGGTCATCCCTAAGCCAACGGGTAAGCAGAGGTTACCAACCGAACAATCATTGATGCTCTTAAGAGGAGGTTGGAAGAAGCCAAGGGAAGATGGGCTGAAGAACTCCCTGCAGTACTCTAGGCCTACAGAACAACTAGAAGAACGCCAAGCTCTAAAACTCCTTTTTCACTTGCCTATGGTACTGAAGCAGTGATCCCTGTTGAGATCAGTATGCCCACTCTAAGGACTGAAACTTTCAATCATGAAGCCAATGATCAACAGCTTGCAGAAAACTTGGACTTACTTGAAGAAAAGAGGGAACAAGCCAAGGTTAGGATGGAGTCATATCAACACAGAATGGCCCGCAACTCTAAACTAGGGCTAAAACCTATCAGCTTTCAAGTTGGAGATCTTGTCCTAAGAAGAGTATTTCAGAACACCAAGGATCCCACTATGGGAAAGTTCTTACCCAATTGGGAAGGCCCTTACAGAGTGACAAAAACTGTTAGACCTACCACCTATTGGCTAGAGAACATGGATGGGAAACCTGTTCCCAAGCCTTGGAATATAGAGCACTTACGGAAATATTATTAATAAAGATTTTTTCTTTCCATGAAGTGTTTCCATCTTAATGTACAGACTTCGTGTCTGGTCCATCTTAATGCACAGACCTCGTGTCTGGTCCATCTTAATGCACAGACCTCGTGTCTGGTCCATCTTAATGCACAGACCTCGTGTCTGGTCCATCCTAACGTACAGACCTCATGTCTGGTCCATCTTAATGTACAGACTTCGTGTCTAGTCCATCTTAATATACAGACCTCGTGTCTGGTCCATCTTAATGTAGAGATATCAAGTCTAGTCCATCTTAATGTACAGACCTCAAGTCTATTATGTTCTATATACAGACCTTTATGTCTGGTCCATCTCATTAAAACTACTCGGTTATTTCCCAAACTAAAGGGAAAAGGTTTAACTCAGCTGCTCAGTTACATGGTTGCAAACATTCTTTTAGTCAGATACCCATTCCAACCAACTGTTATGAATCTGGTTACTTAAGTTCTTATCAATAAGTTTTGGAGAAAATAAAGGTGTTGATTATCGAAGTTCATTTTTAGATACCATCAGTCCAGTTATTATTACAAGTCTTTTGGCTCGGCAGCTAGATTCCACAAAACCTGTTGTTCAGATTATCTAGTACAAGTTCAGATTCAAATGCCTCCAATTTCAGGCTCAGGCTCAGTTGCTTACTTTGATTCTCCTACTTTCGAGAAACTTACACAGTTATTACAATTTTGTTCAAATTATTGCAAGTTATGCAGCTTGAAAGACAATCCACTACTCATGACCAATCAAAGAGTTACAGTTATTTCTTGAGCAACTTTACTTACGACAATTGCAACTTTGAAGGGCTAAAGCCCATTTATACACTACAGAACAGTGGGACTTGCGATAATGCTTGATCAACCTCAAAATTTACAAGTATTATCATTCAAAAGAGAAAGAAGGCAAGAAGCTCTGAGGAAAAGATATTGTCATTAATAAGTATGTTCGGGTACATCAAAAAAAAAAAAGGCAGAACTACAAAAGTTTGTCTCCTAAGCTGGAGGGCCATCAGGATCATCATCATCATCATCCTCTTCAATACCCGACAAATCAATATCTGAGAATTTGGCAAAAAGCTTGGACTTAAAGTTGTCATAACCAAACTGCACAAATTCCCGACCCATCTCCTCCACCTCAGTCCTCATCTCAACTTCGGTCTTAGCCCTGGCTTCCTCGACCTTCAAAACAAGGGAGACTTAAAGTGCATCATTTGCCTTCCGAAGCCCCTCCAGCTCTTGAAGGGAGGATGCCTTCTCTGACTGTAAGGAGTCCCTCTCAGACTTAAGGGAATCCCTCTCGGACTCCATAATGGAGAGGGAATTCCTCACGTCCTTGAGTTCTTCCTCGACAGCAGTGGCATTAGATTGAGCAGTGCCGAGCTGAAACCTGGCATCGTCCAAGTCATCTTGCAGTTTCTCCACAGCTTGAGGATCCAGGGCAGAGTCCATCAAAGCAGCCAGGCTATGCAAGGTCTGCAAAATAACAAAAAACAGATGAGAACAGAAAGTGAAGCAAAAATACCAAAAAGAACAGCAAGGCAATTACCTTCAACTGCGAGCTCATCGTATCACCAATGGTCTGCCGAGTGCTCTGAGCCTTTTGCTTCTATGGGGCATCCTCCTAAAAGTTTTCAATGGCTTCTTGAACAGTATTTGGGAAGACCCTATTGAGAATTAGCTCCCCTAGCTGAAAGTTCTTGGGTTCGTTTCTTGGGTTTGACCACCTTGTTGAAGTTTCTAGTTGTTCTTTGTTGATGGGCTTACATCATAATCCAGGCATATCCTTTTTTTTTTCTTCTAAAAGGTTAATGTTTTGAGCCAGGCCTTGATTGTTGACTTCTTCCTCATAATCCTCAATTTTTAGAGTCGGCATCCCGATCTCAACTAGTATTATTGATTTTATTCCAAATGCCATAGAGAATGGGGTTTTAAAGGTGGGGACCTGTTTTGTAGTGCAGTATGCCAGAAGGATCCTAGTACACTATTCTATTCACTTGCCTTTCGCAAAGTCAAGTCTCCTTTTGAGTGCATCCAAAATTGTTTCGTTAGTTACTTTTACCTGTCAATTGGTGATTACGCCCAAAGAATAACGCGGTAGTTGTAGTGTAGCTTTGGGGTGTCGATTCCATAGGGAGACTAAATTAAAAGAATAATAAACAGAATCTCTGAAGCTAAAGAAAGTATTAGACGATCAACGAGAAAATAAAAATGTAGAAAAGTGATTTTTGAATGCAAATTAAAAATTAAACAAATTGATTAATGGCAGAAAATACTCAAATTTAACGAACAGTGGAGTGTCGGGAATCCCTTGCACATTTATGGTATTTTAATTATTATTAATTCACTGATAACTCAATTGAGAAATTAAATTCCAAAAATCTCAATCGGAAGATATATAATTATGAACCATAATTAGACTGAAAATAACCCTTTGAAAAATCATTCAACACTTTTAAATCACTCAAATTATTATTCACATTGAGAAAACCCAATGACGACAATATACCTAACGAGTAATATTGTAGCAGAGAATTGAATCAATATAAATATTTAATTATTCTAAAAATAATCAAAATATTAATCCATTTAATAGAAAAAGCATGACTGAATCTATAAAAGGACTAAATCCTTTAATTATTCGGAGAATAAAATTTAACAATTAATTATGAATGATCATCTAAGAATTTAATAAGTAAATTACGTACAGAAATCAAAAATAAATTAAAACAATCATTTATGATATAAGTTTATTCCAAATCTCACTTAAAAATTTAATTACTCATATACAAAATAGATAACATAAACATCGTGAAGAAAACTCTGACCATGGAGCGACTGCGAATTTCTTCTTTCTGTTCAATGCCTCTGCGCAACAGCCGTCCTTGTATATTTTTCTCCTCAGCCGCACAGTACTGTCTCCCTCTCAAAACAGCCGCAGGACCTCTTAAAAAAAACCCTTCATTGATCAGCGCCAGAATTTCTTTTTGGCTGGGCCCCACAGCACCTCACCTCACAGGCCCAAGCTGCGCCGCACTTTTCTTTTATTTCTTTTGCGTTGCACGTTGCCCAGTCAAGCCGCACAGACCTTCCCCCTAAAACCAAGCGCCTCACGCCTGCAGCTTCCTCATGCTTGGGCTCCATTGCGCCTGGACAGCCATACAGTGCGCCACACTCCAAGCCCACTTTAATTGATCAGCGCTCACCTCTTTTATTCCAGCCCGGGCCCACCTTTTTCAAACAGCCGCAAGCTTTGTTCTTTTCTTTAGTTTCTCACTATGCATGAAAGATGGGCAGCCACCTTTTTGCTTTCTTTTGCTTTCCTCCTTTTTTTTCTTTTTTATTCTTCTCTTCTCTCTTGACTTGTCAACCTGGACCCCACCTTTCTTTCTTTTCTTTTTTTTCTATTTTTCCCTTTACTTTACTTGAATCAGCCTTGCACTTTCCAGCCGTCTCTTGAACTCCATGGGCCACTCTTCTTTTCTTTTCTTTTGCTTGGCTTTGCTTTTTTTTATTCTCACGCACAGCCAGCAGCCGTAATATTTAAACCTCTTTTTTTATTAGTTAATGACTGAATTTTGATTCTTCACAAAAGTTGTAGCCCTGGATGAGTAGATAATTTGAGGCTCAAGAATCACCTGATTTGGACTTCGGAAGCTCAAGTTATGACTCTTTCAAATTAGTTGGACGGACAGAATTTGAAGCATCTTCCTAGACCTGATTTTGAAACAATGTTTGGAGGCCCAAACGAACTCTGATTTTTTCAAACCAAACCTTTTTTAAAAGCTCAAGACGTCCTCTAAATATTTCATGAAGACTGCTTTCTCATTCTGAAACTTTAACGTCATCCAAATCTCAATTGAAACTCAATGGTCGAATCTGTCAAAAAGCCAAAAATTATTCCAAAACTATTAAGTGTAAAGCGCAATTGCAAACTATCTCTCGCCAACAAATAATACAATATTTGAGATATAAAATCTTATAAATTAATGCTCAAATATCTCTTATTGTAAATAGAAATTAAATAAAATAATATCAATTATATTCCCACATTTCTATCCACTTTCTAGCATTTTAATCAAATAGTGGGATATTTAGAGTACACTTTTGCGCACTCATCAATTGGCCTGGGAGACCTCAATGTTGTTAAGACGACCTAAATCTATGAACCCTAACAGATGTCTCTAACTATTCAAGTTCAGATCGGTAGGACAAAGACTGAACCAACAAAAAAACTCCCTAAGCAACTTAGGGAGAGAAAACCGCAGCCCCATCTCAAACCAAGTAGTATAAACACAAATTTCACCTTCCCTAATGTCTGAAGGACGATCTATGGAATCAGGAACCCTAAGGGTGACATTTTAAGGAAAATCAAATTCCTCCTTTATACTATCTAACAAGGAAGAGGTTACAATACTCTGCCCCTATTCTCTCTGGGAGAGTCTGCCAGAGGTATCCCCCCTTTGTTCCTAGGCTCTAGAAAGGCATCTACGATCCTAAGCTCAGGGCTAGAATGGGAACCTTCCGACCTATCCCCCAAGGAACTACTATCTCTAGTAAGGGTACGAGACGACGCGGAAGTCTCCAAAAGACTTCCTGAACTACCGCCAACACTAGAGGATGTAGTGGAGTTCGACATTTCTAAAAGCAACCAGAAAAGGAGAAGAAAAAGAAAAAGAACAATGAAAAAGATGAACGCAGGGGCCAAAATCAAACTTGAGAATAGAGAGGAGCTTCAGACGACAAGTATTCCTCACAGTTTGGCTTTTTGGTTCAACAATGGCGGATTCTTTTTTCCTTTCTTCTGATTACAAAAGAAACAGTAAAAAAAGGCGTACAAATCTCCTTTCCTTCTTTATATATACGTTCAGAAACTAGGACCCACCAAGGCGAACCGTCGTGAGGCTTACAAGCAATGATGACCTTGGAAGCCCAAAAATCAGCTGTGCAATAAATGACGCGCCAACAATCGTCTTGGAAAACGAGACGACACAACGCGTGACTTTTCGGAGGCTCATAACCTTAGTTACGCCATGAGCTCAAACTAAGGCTTGGGGGGGGGAGTTGCTGATATACCACAAAGTGACAGACCAATTCTCATACGACGTATGCCTACAAATCAGGCAGAGCTCGGCCATTCCGAGCAGACCTACAGAACTCACAGGTCCGAGCACAGACCTTCAGAGCACTCCCCGTGTTTTAGAGTCATCACTACCTTAACAACTACCGACCAGAGGATAAGGAAACAGTTTTCTACAAGGAAACTGCCACCCACGGTTATCTTTCAAGCGCAGTATCTGATAAGGTAACTGCCATTCTCCGATGATCAAATCCCTAATTTCATTGCTCCAAATACTAATCAACTTAGGAATCACTAAGTCTATAAATGCGACCCTAAGGTACGCTTTTATATTCATGCTCATTCTTTGGCTTACATTACAGTCTTTTCAATTCAGTTTATTAACTTAAGCACCGGAGCGGCTACTGTCGGAGCCAATCCGGTGGACCTCTAATTTTCTTCTTTGAGTGTTCTTCAAGGAACCGAGCTCGGAATACACATCAGCCAAAAAGTGTAGGATCAATTTCTATTAAAATTTTTTTAATCTTGACAGGAATTACACAACTGGACGAGTAAATTCATTTTTTTGGAGAAATAATACTGCTATGATGTGAATTAACTAATAGATAGTTTTATACAACTAAAGGATAAATAAAAGAAACTAAAAAAATAGTGACATACCAATATCTGTAATGGTAAATAAGGACATTACCACCAATCCTGGTCATGCCTAATCAGCATTTCACACATCTAGATGTTGACATGGAAAATAAGGACATTACTGGATGATTCACTTATTTAAACAATCACACTTACAACAAACTATCACTATTGAAACAATACATAGAACATTCATCGCCCACCATATAGTGCAGAAATTATCAGGTTGGACGACCCCTTCATTTCATGATCTCATCATCGAATGTAATTTGACTTTTCATCACAACCTCTAATACTTTTGTAGTTTTATAACCAAGTCTATAAATAATTACAAAAGTTATGAAAATTGTGAAAAACAGCCACTAGATAATGAAATGGAACGACTCTTCCACTAATTACTTGTATTCCATACTTTATTATGGGATTTGTGTTTCATCACCAAATACGTACTCAGTCTCTTCTAGATTCAATTCTTGTGGTGAAGGCATGGATGCTAGCACGTCATTCTTAATCCCTCTACCTACCACCTTTCCAGGATTCAATTCATGTGGTGAAGGCACAGATGCTCCCATATCATTCTTCTTTTTAGGGGGGATATTCTGAATGTCTTGAAGATCTTTTAACACATCTATCATTGAGGGCCTGTCAGTCCCTTTTACACTTAAGCACCTCCTTGCAAGATCTGCAGTTTTCATTAGCTGCTCTTCATTTTCCTCCTTTCGTATAGATTGGTCGAAAACATCGGGCAAGCGATTCTCTTCTGGCGAAGAAAGAAAATAGCTAACTAGAGTATCTTCCCTCCCTTGGATTTCAAATGAAGATGCGACCTCCCCAGTTAATAGCTCCACAAGAACTACTCCAAAGCTGTAAACATCACTTTTCTTGGTCAATTTGTTTGTATGCAAGTATTCAGGGTCAAGATATCCTTGGGTTCCTTGCACCATTATGGATAACTGGTCTCGATGGGATGCAAAAATCCGTGATTGTCCAAAGTCGATCACTTTTGCACTGAAATTATGATCTAATAGTATGTTTGCAGACTTCACGTCTCGGTGGATGATGGAATCAGGAGCGTCAAAGTGCAAATATTTCAGTGCCTCTGCAGTTTCTACTGCTATACTTAGACGAGTTTTCCAAAAAAAAGGGGACCTCTTACTTTTGATCTGCTGAAAAAGGTTTCCATTAGTGATGTATTCGTAAACTAGTAAAGGGACTTTTGTCTCTAAACAACAACCCAATAGTTTGACCACATTCTTATGATCGATTTCTGAGAGTATAAGTATCTCTAGTATGAATTGATTGACTAGGCTCTGATCCACCATTTTGGGCTTCTTGATTGCAACCTCTCTCCCATCTAGAGTCCCTTTGTAAACTGTACCAAAACCTCCCCGACCAATCTCGAACTCCCGATCATACTTTTTCGTAACCTCTTCGAGCTGCTCCGATTTATAGATTTTGATTTTTTCATTTGATCCTTCTCGTTTTCGGAGTTCATCGTCCAATATTTGTCCACCATTTTGCTCAAAAAATTTCCTTCTGAGCTTGATGAGCTCTCTATTCTTATGTCGCAAGTACAACCAAGAGCTGCACACTAGTAGAGCAGCGACGCTTATTGCGACACCTGCATTTGAAATAAGTTGAAACTTAAGTTTGTTAATGTTTGGGTCTCTAAAAAATTAAAATATATCACTTAACCAAAAATGAGTAAATAGTTGCACGCTGATATTAATGTATCTCAACAAATTAATCCTGATAGCAACAACCTATGGTACAGGCGTAAACAGCAACAACCAAATATGTGGACCAAATAAAATATGGTAAACAAAGTAACAGCTTGCTTCTTCTTCAATAAAATGAACATTTACATAAAATAGAAGAAAAAAAAAATGGTATAAAACCCAAATATGTGGGCCAAATAAAATATCTTCTTTTTTGTGAATAAGCACAACTCTCTTAGATCTAGAAATTAAAAATAAAAAATGCTAAGAATCTCCAATTTTCTTTATCTTTCCATTTCACTTCTTAAAGGGCAAGCTCATACACTGAAGGTAATTTTATGTTGTTCAAGACTTGGACACAAAAGGTACTATCCAAATTAATAATGTAGATTGGTTATTCATCATTCATCTGTTGTGTAATGGACAGAACTCAAAATGATGTCACGTTCTTTGTACAATTTTTTAGACTTAAATTTTGAGTAATATAGCACTAGTAATTCATTTTCTGCTGAAAATAGAACTAGATTATACAATTCATTCACCTAACTAAAGGTGAATTCCTTTGTGGCATAAGGAGAGTGGAAAGGAAGGCAAGTAATATTTGAATGTCTATATTTTTTATGTGATTTTTATGTATTCACATGGGTGACTTCTGTAGTAGAGTCTATGATTATGAATTTCTCTTTTATATAAATATATGCATTAGGCCTGACAAAATGGACGGATTGTAAACGGGTCGGTTTATAAACAGGTTGAACCCATATTTGACCCGAATTGATCGGGTCGAATACGGGTAAGATCATAAATGTGTCGGGTCGGGTCGGGTCAACTCGAATTTGACCCGTTACCCAACTTTTTTTAAGAAACAAAACATTACTTAAAATTGCAAAAAATTCATCACGTTTCTCTGTTAAACTTTTTGTGGATACACATCAAAAAAAATTATTTCTCTATTAGTAAATCTAATCAGCAAAATTTATGATGATTGTTTTCATGGTTTCATTTTTTTTTCTAGCATGAACTAAATTGTTAAACTAATAATAACTTAAATAGTTATTTTGATAAATAACATTATCTAGGAACTTAAACAAAACTTGCAAAAGGATATAAATCTATGTAATAATTTCTGAACAATCATAACTTGATTAGGACTACAAGATTTCATAACTTCACTCATTAAAAATTATCTGATAAAGGTTTGTCACTTTAAGTTTTGAAAGAATAATGCAAGTGATAATATTAAGATATTAGCATCTAAAAAAGATCAAATAAAAGTCATTCACTGATATCTCATAATGAAAAAAAGAACTTCCAATCATTGTCGATAAATAAATTTCTTTTGTTTCTACCATAAAATTCTTTGGAATAAATAACTTGGACCTTTATTAGAAACAAAAGATAAAAATAAAATAAAATTGTGTCGACTAGTGGAGCACTACTATCTATATGACGTTATATATATATATGTGTGTGTGTGTGTGTGTGTGTGTGTAATTAATTTTTTAATGTATTTAAGTAATGATAAGGAATTTTATTTTTTTCATAATAATTAATATAGACTAATAAGATGAATTCATATTTTTGTACATGTATCTCTTTGATGTGATTTGTATATGTCAATTATTGTTTATGGAGAAAAATGGTATTCAAAACTCCTAGCGAAGACCAATTCAACTTATTTTGAATCACAAGTTTTTGGTTTGTATTTTGTTTATATATATGGTGATGTTGAATTACAATCTCTAAATATTAATTTTGTTTTTTAATCTATTGTATATGTTTTAGTATTTTGTTCTTTCCCAAATGGAGATATAAATATAAATATATAATTTTTTTATATATAAATGGAGATATATATGTATATATATATATATATTTTTATACTATTTTGTTATTTTTCATTCTCAATCCGTCAAACACCCATATTTAATTCGTATTGACCCGTTAAATTGACGGATTCTTTACTACTCAACCCATTTATGACCCACTAATTAAATGAACGAATTAAGACAAGTTGATAATGAACGAGTTAGAGTGAATTGACAAATTTAAATAATATTTGTCACCTCAATAAGTACACTACTTAAACATCAAATAAAAAAAAAAAGAGTCATCGACTGTTTTAACCATTATTCACCCGAGGACTTGTTTGTTTATATATTTGCACATATGATGTGACACTGTCACTTCAGATCAATACAAAGACAAGAAAAACCAGTCTCAAAGTGACCCATATCCACTGACCACGCAAAGGCCAGTCTCTCATGCCGATATTGAACCATATCCACATTTGTTTGATTTGTTTTTAGGTTGTAATTGCTTTTCTTGAGCTTTATTTTGGGGTGTTCCTGCTTTTTGGTAATAAAATCTACTAACAAAAAAAAAAATAGAGCAAATATACATACTGGCAACAATCTTTATCAGCCGGTCATGTGATGGATCAGAAGTGCAATTTTCTCCATCTTTTCTACCGTCCCCATGGTACCCATTGCGACAAGAACATGTATAATTTCCTTCTTTGTTAACACAAGTTGCTAATTTTGAGCACTGATTGAGCTTTTTATCCTTACATTCATCGATGTCTGCACACAATAACAAAGAACCGTGCCCATCATGAAAGCACTTAATAAGATAATTAAAAAAGAAAAAAGAAATGAATCCAAATATGAATATAATGAATACCTTTGCAACCATTTGTGATGTATGGATTCCCTTCGTAACCCTCCAAGCATCTGCAACGATATCCATACTTCATACTTTCTGGTGTATAACACTCGCTTTTTCCACGGCATGCAAAATCAGACTTATTTTTAGCTCCATCGCATTTTTCGAGTCCGATTGTCCAATCAATCGCCGTGGGAAGCTGAAGCCGAAAAAACTCCCTTTTTGTTTTGTTTAAATAATCTCTGGAGAAGTTGAATTTATCTGCTTCAACGACAAAGGCAAAGGTACAACGACTGAAGTTCCATACCTTTCTGTGATTGTTAAAGCTACTTGCATTCAATCTAGTATAATATTTGACTTCTCTTGGGATGGAAGTTTGGCAGCAGCCAAAGCCAGAGCAATTCCCGTTGGAAACATATGTAGGGTTGTCACATTTGGTGGAACAACCAGTTGCATAGTCACCCCATTGAACGGTCCCAGAACTGTCACAACCGACCACGGTAAACTTGTTCAGGGTACTAGAGATGGTGTAGGCATTTTTAGGCAATTGGAATGTAGGCTTGTAAGAATCAGAAAGTGTCGAACCTGACTTGTCGTAACAAGCATAGCCTATACGACTTAAGATGCTCACCTGACCCTCGAGTGAAATGTTGGTGACACGAAATCTAGAATTGAATATACGTAGAATGGGAGTTGGGCTGCGATTATAACAACTTAAATTCAACGATTTGTGGTTGTAGCAGCCATCTCCTATGCCAAATGGATATGGGACGTTAACATCGCCGCAACGCCCTTGGCAACCCGGCCGTGCTTGACCAAGGGCTGTTGCTGCCATAGCAGCTATTATTTCCCCAAACACCATCATTAATGGCAAGCCCATGGTTTCTGAGATGTTGTGGATAGCTAGCTTAGTGCGGTGGGTCATTTTTATAGAGACCGGGAAGGAAGACTTCGCACAAGGGAAAGAGTCCCGCAGTAAGTTAGTGGCCAAAAAAAAATTTGACTTAAATTACATTGATAAATGACATAATAATATGTTACTTTTAAAAGGTAAATTATATTAACTTCTTTTATAATTTATGATAATTAAAAAGATATTTTAAAATTTTTAAAATAATACTAATATCTCTTACTTTTATTGACAAATTATAAAGACTTCTCTTTCAATCTTATCTTTTTATAAAAAATGATAAATATAAAAAAATTTGTCATTTTGAAAATGTAAAAAAAAAAATATTAAAAAAATGAAAAAAGTACTTTTGTCATTTTAAAAAACATATAAGATTAAAAGAGAAAATTTTTTATAATTGTTAAAAATCTAAAAAAAAAATCATATAATTTGTCTTATTTTTAATTATGAATCTAATAAAGTCCTATTATATCATTTGATAAATTACTTTTAATAAAAATAATATTCTTTATAATTTTAATGTAATTACAAAAATTCTGAAAACATCAAAGTAGTTATCAAAAATTAAAAAAAAAAAAAAAAAGTAAGTATAATTCATCTTCTATATTAAATTCACACATATATCATTACCCATTTTCTTTACCCCATATTCCGATGGATGCCGGGTGAATTTTCAGTGCGTAGAACAACTTGTCATCAAAGAGACGTGAACCTTTACTTTTGATGAATCACGTGGGAGAGGAGACTGAGTAGTCAACGGATGAAGAACAGATTGTGCAAAATCTTTTAAGCCAGGACCAATTCGACTATGAAGCAAACAAAATAATTGCTTTGTCTCACTCAATAAAAAAATTCTAAATTTTATATATTTATAATATAATTAAATTAGAATTCTACAATTAATAAAATTCTAACTTTATAAAAAGCCCTAATTATAATTAAATTAAAATTCTAAACTTAATAAAAATCTAATTTTATAAAAAAAATTACCCCACAACGACTTTATAAAAAAAAACTTAATTCTATTAATAGAATTTTATTCGTACTGTACTCTAATATTTTATTTTTCTCTCTTTAGATAAAAAAAAAAATTATATACAAATTCTATTATTAGAGTTTTATTCAATATATAACTCTTTTTTATTAAAAAAAAATTTAATTATATATTACAAAAGTAAATATAATATATATAGAAAACAAAGTAAAAATTTACATTAATATTCTAAAAACAATTGAATAATTTCTATTTTCTAAGGCAATTATTGGGGAACTTCTAAGAAAAGTGTACAATGTAGAGAAAATTATTGCTGAGGCATCATACACATGGGGCCATAAGAAAAGTAAAAGTGAAGACAATTATTTAGGAAAAAAATGAGAGCACTACCCGGAAGAAATTATGACACTATCCATGGATCAAGTTACTAAACTATTCTTACAGTGATAAAAAGAGCTTAATAATTGGGGAAGCAATGAACTTAGTTTGGAAAAATATTGCGATTACTTACTTTGGGATCCTATTATTGCTCCCAAAGTTAAGTTTTTTGGCTGGCTTTCTTGACATGGCCGTTTGAAAACAGCAGAATTGTTAATGAGTCACGGGATTATAATTGACCAAGAAAATGGATTGTGTCAATTTTGTAAAATGGAATTTGAATTTTTAGATCATCTTTTGCTGCATTGTTATGTGGTATGGAGAGCTTGGGTTTTCTGTATTGATTGGTGGGGTTTACAATGGGTATCCCCTAGATCGTTGAGGCAGGTCCTCAAGTGGTGGATGGGACTCAAGTTTAAGAAAAAGTTTAATCAGATTTGGAGGTCTATTCTGCTAGCCATTGTATGGTCGATCTAGAAAATGAGAAATGAAGTCCTATTTAATAAAGTCCAACCTGATTGGGAGAATTTTTATGACTTGATCATCAGTAGAGTGGTTTCTTGGGTGAAGTTAAAGATAGATTTGGTTGATTTCTCTCCTAGCATTGCACCTTGGAGTCGGTATTCTTAATGTAAGTCTCAAAGTCCATGGAATGTGTGTTGAGCTTTGCAACTGATGGTAGTTTTCTTGGGTAGGTTGTCCTCCCTCTGTTCTGGTTTATCAAGTTCCTGTTCGAGTTTGTTCCAGTGGGAATGGATTGGCTTGGGGTATGGAGGATTTCTTGTTAGATGTGTCTGTTAGTTATGTGTTTTGATAAGAGTTGTTGGAAGTATTATGCTTGTGTAGTCTTTATTCTCTTCTCTTTTTTTTTCTTTATTTGATGGAATACTCACATGTGATTGGCTTGCGGTTTGGTGTCAATTTAGTTAGGATGATTTCGACTAGCAATGATAATGGTTGCATTTTATTTTTGTTGATGTTTTTGAGTTATATTTCTTGTATTCTCTGCTCATTGCTGTTCAAAAAAACAGAGTAAGTAATCATAACCTATAATTCATATTCATGACTATTAAAGTAAATAATCAAGTAATAATAACAAAAAATTGAAATAAAATGATGAATATTTTATGAAAATTTGAGTAAAATAACATTGGGTTTTTCTTGAATAAAAAAAGAAACCCTGCATAATAAAATTGTAAGAAAATTAAATTATTAAAATAATATGCAAAGCATTAAATAAATTTTTAACTACTGTATTATAAGGGATCATCCCTGCCTTATCTAATAGGACTAGTTTTTCTTCCTGGTTTTACCCAACTTAGTTATATCCCCCATTTTCTCGTCACATCCTACTAATCTTTAAATTTTTTAAAAAAATAAAATTAATCAATTAATATTATTACAAATATAAATTTATATATATATATAAATTATATATGCATAAAATATATACACATATTATACATATAAAAATATCTATGTTTACATGTGTGGGACTATTTAATAGTATTTATGTAACATATATAATCAGTGTAGGACCGGATCCAAACCCATCCCTGTCCAAAATTTATATCCAAACTTTAATATCTTCCTCTCTTCTCTTCTTACCTTATTTATTTTCTTCATATGAAAACCTATTCCATTAGTGACGGAGCAGGAAAAAAAAACTCAGCAAGACAATGCATTTTTGCATCCTTAATTGCTAGGCTTCAAACCCATTGTTTATATAGACAACTAAGAGTGACATGTCACTGATAAATGACATGATAAAATGTTATTTTTATGAAATAATATAGATCTAATACGGCCCTCTAATATCATTTGATAAATTATTTTTAATAATAAAAAAGACTTTTCGATTAAAACTCTACAATTATGTTGTTAATTAAGATGAGATTTAAGTTCATTCTTTTTAACCTCAAAAGTTCCACAATATTTTTATGAATAAATTACCCCTTACAATATAAAACATCCATCTCCATAATTATACTCCGTGGTATCTAAAGGTCAGCCACAAAATATTAGTCTTTATACTCTTTTACTAGTTCCTAATTTTGTTTGAGAAGAATTTTCTATGGACTTTGTGTTAGAATTACTTCGAACATAATGAGGGATGGATTATATTTTTGTAGTTGTTGACCAGTTCTCTAAGATAGCTCACTTTATTCTATGCCGAAATACTTTTGATGCTTTACACATATCACAATTGTTCTTTTGAGAAATTGTTAGACTTTATGGAGTTTCAAAGTACATTACTTCAGATCAAGACACAAAGTTTCTTAGTTATTTTTGGATTACTTTGTAGTCGATGTTTGATACTTCCTTGAAGCGTAGTATTACATCTCTTTCCCAAACTGATGGATAGACTGATGTAACGAACAGAATATTAGGCAACCCAGTTCATAATATTTATAGAGAGAGACCCAAGAAATGAGATCATGCCTTGTCACAAGCTAAGTTTGCGTATAATAGTGTTGTTCACAGTGCCATAGGAAAATCATCTTTTTTAGTTGTCTACATTACTTCACCAAAGCATACAATTGACTTGGTTCAATAGCCTAAGGAGCATTGTGTGAGTGTTGTCACTGCAAGAAAAATCACTTTTAGCGACTGATGAGTGCGCAAAAGTGTACTCTAAATATCCTATTATTGGATTAAAATGCTAGAATGTGACTCTATTATGAGAGTATAATGTTTAATATTTTTAGTTCATTTGTATTTAATTTTATGATATATTTTCTGTTTAAGTGAGCTAATTAATATATTTATTGAATTAGGGAAGCATTGAAGGTCAAAGAAGAGTTATAGAGTATATTGTGCAATTTTTGGCTTTTTGACAGATTCGATCATTGAGTTTCAACTGAGATTTGGATGGCATTAGATTTTCAAAATAAGAAAGTGATCTTCATGAATTTTTTAGAGGACGTCTTGGGCTTTTCAGAAATGTCTGGTTTGCAAAAATCGGAGTTCGTTTGGGCCTCCAAACGTTATTTCAAAGATGGGCCTAAAGAGCTGCTCCGAACCTGTCCGAGCAGCTAACTTTAAGGGGTCATAACTTGAGTTTCAGAAGTCCAAATCAGGTGATTTTTTATCCTAAAATTATCTACTCATCTAGGGATACAACTTCTGTGAAGACCCCGAGTCAAGATTCAGTTGTTATTTAATAGAAAATGGAGCTTAAAGATGATGGCTATTGGCTGTGCGCAGGAAAAGCTTGTGGGGCCCATCAGTGGCGCAGCTTAGGATAAAAAAAAAACCCTAAGGGCTGAAATAGATAGTTAGTTCCTGACCGCTGAAAAAAGGGGGAGAAGGAACAGCGGTTGCGCAGTTGAAGAAGAAATAGAAAGACAGAGCTGCAAGCTGTTCATGGAAAAATATTTCTCCGTACAATTCATGTTGCCCGTCCCGTACATGGGTAACTAAATTTTCAAATGGGGTTAGGGATAAACTTGCACATTAGATGGTTATTTTAATTCATTTTTGATTCATGTACATGGGTTTTATTTATTAAATTCTTTGATGATCATTCGCAATTTATTATTGAATTTTATTCTCCGAATAATTAAAGGGTTTAGTCCGTTTATAGATTCAATCATGTTTTTTCTATCAAATGGATTGATGTTTTGATTATTTTTGGAACAATTAATTATTTATATTGATTCAATTCTCTGCTGCAATATTGCTTGTCGGGTATATTGTCGTCGTTGGGTTTTCTCGATGTGAATAACAATTTGAGTGATTTAAAAGCGATGAATGATTTTTTAAATGGTTACTTTTAGTTTAATTTTGGTTCATAAATTTATATCTTCTTATTGAGATTTTTGGAATTTAAATTCTCAATTGAGTTATCAGTGAATTAAAAATAGTTAAAATACTAGATATGTGCAAGGGATTCCCGAAGCTCCACTGTTCGTTAAATTTGAGTACTTTGTCTGTCAATCACTTTATTTAATTTTTATTAGCAATCAAAATCACTTTTCATATTTTATTTTCTCGGTAACCGTTTAATACTTTTTTTAATTTCAGAAATTCTGTTTATTATTCTTTTAATTTAGTCTCCCTGTGGAATCGACACCCCAAAGCGACACTACAACTACCGCATTATTCTTTGGGGTGTCGATTCTACAGGGAGACTAAATTAAAAGAATAATAAACAGAATTTCTGAAACTAAAGAAAGTATTAAACGGTTACCGAGAAAATATAAGTATGAAAAAGTGATTTTGAATGCAAATTGAAAATTAAACAAGCTAATTGACAGATAAAGTACTCAAATTTAACGAACAGTGGAGCTTCGGGAATCCCTTGCACATATATGGTATTTGTAACTCAATTAAGAAATTAAATTTCAAAAATCTCAATTGGAAGATTTAAAATTATGAACCAAAATTAGACTGAAAATAACTCTTCGAAAAATCAATTTTTTTTTAAGATGGCGTCGTCTGTCAAAGATAACACAAACATCAATTTTTTTTTTTTTTACGTATGTGAGCATTGCTAATAATACCCACATGCGTCACTAAATGGTATTGGCAACGCTCTAGTGTGCGTCACTAGATATGTCGCTAATCATTATGTCGCTAATACTATTAGCAGCACGTAACTTGTAGGCGTCGCTAAAGGTCACTATTAGCGAAGAGTATGCAGTGTTCTGAATAATCAAGTGGGAGCGTCGCTAATACTATACAGAGGACGCAATGGGTGCAATATCCTAACCCAATCTGTAATGGGTTGAGCCATGCAACCGAGTCATTAAGTCTTCTATTTTAATATTGAATAAATGGACGATTGACAATCAATAGTTTTGGAGATACGAATAATCCCCGAGCAATGCCGAGCAAGCCGTGAACAAATGCCGAAAAATAATGTTAATAATAATAAGAATAATAGTATAACAATAATAATAAATAAAATCTAAACAAATAAAATAAAGTTAACTATTTATATATATATATATACATCTATATATATATATATATGCAAATGTATGTATGTATGTGGGCCGTATATATGTATATATATATATATATATATATGCCAGGTGGTGTAAGTATGTAAATGTAAATGTAAATATGGATTAATTATACATATGGGCGTAGTATGAGATACAGGGGAAGAAGTGATATGGATTGGGAGGAGTTTGAATTTAAAACAGAAAAGAGGTGAGGGATAGGCATTGCGGCAACAGAGGGATAAGGTAGAAAGAGGTACAGTAGGCGCAGGGTAAGTGGGTCGTTGGATATATGAGGCATACGTGAGGGGTTGAGGGAGAACTAGGAAAGAAGTAAAGCAGAGAACAGTGGATTTGCGATTGAAGTTAGTGGATTTAGAGGAGAACATGGCCATAGTAGCGTGACTAAAAGGAGAACACAAAGGAATTCTGGATTGAAGAGAGAGAAAATAAGGTAATTGTCTCACTTTTAAATTTTATATAAGCTGCCATTTAACTGTTGGTTTAAAGTGCATAGATGAACTCCTATAGTGATAACCAGTAGTGTAGGATCAAAATGGAGTCCAAGAAACCCCAAACAATGAGGACTAACCGAACTACCATCAACAACCATGGAAGAAACGGGTCTGAAATCGTCCCAAACCAAACAAGTTTTGGATGCTTGGGGCTTAAACTAGATGGTTCTAGGATTTTAAATCCACAAAAATTAGGAGGAAAGGGTTAAAGAGCTGAGAGGAAAGTGGAGTTGCAGGTGGCGGGTCAAGAAATGAACCTTTCCATTTGTGCTCTAAACCTGATTCCCTCAATGGATTCAAAAACCTCACACCGCTAGGGTCACAAGAAGCCAAAAACTACGAATTTTGGTGGAGAAACGAGCACAAACTGTACAGAAATCCAGACCCTCCATGAAACCCAAATCAAACTCTTTGAACGCGATTCGACCCTAAGATAAACAGGGAAAGGTAGAGGGGACTCCCAGATGCTGTTATAAATTTATAACAGTGAAAAACTGTGATTAAAACAGAGTAAAACTAAGGTTGAAAAACTAGGGTTCTTGCAGTCACCATGCATACGTTTGAGAGAGATGATGAACAGTACCTACACGGTACCATTTTATGTTGGGTTGGACTGGAACGGTGACGTTTTGGATGTGAGGGGCTGTTTTAAATTTAAGACCAAAGTCGACTGTTTGGTTGCGGGCAATTGGGAATCAGATCTAGAATTAAATTGGGGGTCAAATGGGTACAGGGATGGCGTAACCTTGGTTGCACGGCTGACCATTGTTTGGCCTAGAACAATTAGAAAAAATAGCGTAGGGACTGTTGTCCCTGAGACTTGAAACTGTGACCGAAGGGGGGAAATTGGGACAATGAGCCACTATGCCACTGAGGCACACGTGACCTTAACTCACCAAATAAATATATATTATGTAAATAATTAAGTAATAAATAAATTAATTGTATTTCAATAATTAAAGGAATTAAAACATAGTTCAAAATAAATGAATAAATAGTGTAACCTTACTGTGTCAGACCTTCTGGACCCAATGGTGAGGTCCGTTTTACGAGATGAAGTCCCAAAAAATAAAGTACCCGTAGAAACACCAAAATACCCCTAAGTCAAATGTGAGTCAAACGGACTCCGATTGAGGTGAGTAAATAGTAAATTTTTATTATATCAAACCTATTGGAGTCAACGATGAAGTTTGAATTACGAAAATAGAACCCGAAAAGTAGAGACACGTAAATGACCATTTTGCCCATGGGTAAATTAGTTTAATTTGGAAATCGTGAAAGTCCGAATTAGTAAGAGATACTTAAAGTAGTGAGGAGTTCAAATTGATAAATAGCATTAAAACTAAAACATCTTTACTGATATATATAGGAGATTCGAAAGGAAAAAGGAAGGACATAGGATATTAGGACGCGTTAAAAAGGTAAGTGGATTTCTATCTCTTATACGTGGTTTTCCAAGCTACGATCTTTCCATTACTGCCAAGACTTGTACTCATGTATGTATCCACTGTTGTTGTTCCCATCATTGATATTGTCTTATCTGGTGGATGCCTATTGATTGATATCTCATGATTCGATTCATTGTACTGATGCCTATCATTGTATGTTTATGTCATGTTATTTCATACATTATACATGATAGAATCTTAATTTAGAATTGAATGTCGAGACTGTGAATGGACAAATGGTGATGGGTATGTTTTACCGATCGACGGGACCTACGGGTCAAATCCGTGATTGAATATATGGTGATGGGGGGTGTTTTTATGGATCGACTGGACCTACGGGTCAAATCCGTGATCAGGACATATAGTGATGGAAGTGTACTTACATATGGAGTTATGAGGGTATTTTCTATGCATTGATTGTTCTCTCATTAGTTGTACTGGATTGTAAGCGTTTTATTGTGGCAATATTCATGTTGATTGTAATTATTGTGCTTTAACCATATCCATGTTACACCACTACTTACACTTGTTATTGGGCTTTACTGTTCATTGGCCTTGTGGTACTTCACTGATAACTGCAATCGCTGTCATGACTGGCTATCATGTTACCTTGACTTCTATACTTCTATTCATCTTTGTCATCCCCACCCGTATTGGGGATAGGCTTTTACTTACTGAGTTTGTAGCTCACCCCTTACTAAATTGTTCAGGTGAAAATGCTACAGAACCACAGTAGGAGTTCAGGAGCGTAGGGAGACAGTTAAGGAACACAGTAAAATGATATAGTCTCTCACATGTACTCACCACCTAAAAGTGGTTATGTTTAGACTGTTGCCAGTTTATTTTCAGACTTTGAATAATAGTTGTAATAAGGCTTCATCACTTTATTGATTATGTTACATTATTTATTGTGACCATTAATGTTAGGAGTGAGAAAGGTAGGGACGGCCATTGGGCCGGCCCCGCGACACGAGATCCGCATAGGGTGGGTTTCGAGTTGTGACAATGGGCGTCGCTAATATTGACCTTTAGCAACGCTCTTAAAGCGTCGCAAATAGTTTATTTTAATGTATTCCAAATGGCCGGTGTGCATTGCTAATAATATATTATTAGAATTATTTAGCGACACCTGTGGTACATCGTTAATAGAATATTTTCAGCGACAAATGTGAAGCGTCACTGCAACTAATATTTGGATCTTCTAGCGACGCCTTTGTGTGCATCGCTAAAAGTTCAATTTTTTTTTTTTGCCCTTATTTGAACTTTAATTATTTGTTTTTGTTTTTGTTCATATATATATATATATATTATACTAATTACTTACAATTGTAAAAGTAGAATTTCTCAATAAATACAAAACTAAAAAATTGTCTCAGAAAATGTAACTACAAGTGTCCATGAAAAGAAAAAAACAAAAGAGAATAGTAAGTCCAGATACAAAACGGAGAGACGGTGGTGTCATAATCCTGATCAATCTGAAATAAAGATCAAATGATATTTATTAGAACACTTATTAAATATATAAGAACATAAAATGTGAATTTTTTTTACATGCATAAATAGTAAGAGCGGCATAAAGTAGCATAAGTTACAAATCAGTGATTCGAACTGTGTGTCGTAAGTTCGTGCAAGTCTATTTTGTCATCAGTGAGGTGTGTGATGGGGTTTCGGGGTAGTTAGGTTGATATCCAGCATTTTGGTCCGTCAAAATCTCAAAATTGGCCTTTTTGGAGCAGAAACTAGCATAAGTTTCAAACCGGTGATCCGAACCGAGTGTTGTAAGTTCGTGCAACTTTATTTTATCATTTTTGAGATGTGTGCTTGGTTTTTGGGGTTGTTAGGTTGATATCCAGCATTTTGGTCCGTCAAAATCCCAAAATGGGCCTTTTTGGAGCAGAAACTTGCATAAATTTCAAACCGGTGATTCGAACCTAGTGCCATAAGTTCGTGCAAGTCTACTTTTTCATTTTTGAGGTGTGTGATTGGGTTTCGGGATCGTTAGGTTGATATCCAGCATTTTGGTCTGTCAAAACCCCAAAATGGGCCTTTTTAGAGTAGAAACTTGCATATGTTTCAAACCGGTGATCCAAACCGACTGCCATAAGTTTGTGTAAGTCTATTTTATCATATGTGAGGTGTGTGATGGGGTTTTAGGGTTGTTAGGTTGATATCGGGCATTTTGGTCTATCAAAACCCCAAAATGGGCCTTTTAGAGCAAAGACTTGCATAAATTTCACACCGATGATCCGAACCGAGTGCCATAAGTTCGTGCAACTCTATTTTATCATTTTTGAGATGCGTGATGAATTTTTGGGGTAGGTAAGCCAATATCCGGCATTTTGGTCTGTCAAAACCCCAAAATGGGCCTTTTGCAAGTAGAAACTAGCATAAGTTTCAAACCGGTGATCCGAACCGAGTGCTGTAAGTTGGTACAAGTCTATTTTATCATTTATGAGGTGTGTGATAGGGTTTCAGGGTGGGTAGGTCGATATCCGGCATTTTGATCTATTAAAACCCATAAATGGGCCTTGTTAGAGTGGAAAGTTACATAAGTTTCAAACTGGTGATCCAAACTGAGTGTCGTAAGTTCTTGCAAGTCTATTTTATCATTTGTGATGTGTGTGATGGGGTTTTAGTTATGTTGATATCCGACATTTTGGTCCGTCAAATCCCAAAATGGGCCTTTTGGAGTAAAAACTTGCATAAGTTTCAAACCGGTGATCCAAACCGAGTGCCATAAGTTCGTGCAACTCTATGTTATCATTTGTGAGATGTATAATGGGTTTTTCGGGTTGTTAGTTGATATCCAGCATTTTGGTCTGTCAAAACCCCAAAATAGGCCTTTTTGAGCAAAAACTTGCATAAGTTTCAAACTGGTGATCCGAACTAAGTGTCGTAAGTTGGTACAAGTCTATTTTATCATTTCTAAGGTGTGTGATGGGATCTTGGGGTCGGTAGGTCAATATTTGGCATTTTGATCCATCAAAACCCCAAAATGAGCCTTATTGGAGTGAAAAGTTACGTAACTTTCAAACTGGTGATCCGAACCGAGTATTGTAAGTTCTTGCAAGTCTATTTTATCATTTGTGAGGTGTGTGATCGGGTTTTGGGGTCGTTAGGTTAATATCCGGCATTTTGGTCTGTCAAAATCTCAAAATAGGCCTTTTTGGAGTAGAAACTTGCATAAGTTTCAAACCAGTGATCTGAACCAAGTGCCATAAGTTCGTACAAGTCTATTTTATCATTTTTGAGGTGTATGATGGGGTTTTGGGATCGTTAGGTTGATATCTGGCATTTTGGTCTGTCAAAACCCCAAAATGGGCCTTTTTAAAGTAGAAACTTGCATAAGTTTCAAACCGGTAATCTGAACTGAGTGTTGTAAGTTCGTGTAACCCTTTTTTTATCATTTTTGAGGTGTGTGATGGGGTTTCTAGGTCTTTAGGTTGATATTCAAAATTTTGGTCTGTCAAAACCCCAAAATGGGTCTTTTTAGAGCAGAAACTTGCATAAGTTTCAAACTAGTGATCCGAACCGAGTGCTGTAAGTTTGTGAAACTCTATTTTATCATTTGTGAGGTGTGTGATGGGGTTTCGGGGTTGGTAGGCCGATATTCGGCTTTTTGATCCATCAAAACCCCAAAATGGACCTTGTTGGAGTGAAAAATTATATAACAATTCAAACGGTCGTTAGAACCGATGAAATTAAATAAGTTCGTGCAAATTTATTTTCATATTTGAAGTGTGTCATGGGGTTTCTAGGCTGTTAGGCTAAAATCTGATTTTTTTTTTTACGTAACTTTTTCTATAAATAATAAAGCCACCAAAGTAATTAATTTAAAAACTTACTAAGGTTGACCAGAGCTTTCGGCTGGTTGAGGAATGTCTACATAAGAGACTCTAGTTGGGTCGTGCGAGTGTTGAGGTCTGTCATCATCTCCTCCAGCTGTGTATTTCATCTCTTAGCTACCTCAACTCTTTGGGTGGATTCGTGAAACCTAACATCGCTCTCGTATCCGCGCCTTTTGTCCATAACAGTCTCTTGTATCTAGTCATCACTCGGCGGATCGGCACCCTTAGGGGTCGGTTGTACATGCAACTAAACCATCTCCTCCTATAAAAACATAAATATATGTTATTACTTTTATAACTTTGGATTAATATTAGATTAGTAATATTGGTATATATACATAAATAATTTACATAAAGCCACTGAGCTTCAGGCCTAGTCTAACCCTTCTCGAGGTTGTTGTGTATCATGTGCCACAAATCAATCAGGCTGGGTGGTACACTGGTTTCCTAGTCTCGCTGTTGCAAATTAACAATAGCTTGTGAAGATTGATTTCATAAAAGGATTATACAATAAGAACTTGATACATTTATTCACTTACCATCTCATACCTATACCTAACAAAAAATCGTGATCCACCACAGTGGGTCACCTTTTGCTTACTTTTGCTCTCGCTATTTTTCTTACTAAGTTCCTACACTTGGCCAAAACAAAGAAGGTTAGTATAAATGACAATGATTTATCATGTAACAAAAATAATTTTGACAATTTTTACTTGGAATGCATTACTAGCGAACTAGTCGCATAGTAACATCCAATCCTCCACCGTCACCCCCCTTGTAGGGTCTGTCGCGAAGATCTCTATCAATTGCCACATCTGCCTCGTAGTGCATGTGGAGCCTGTGTCAATAGTCCCTGAAACAAACTCCCAAATAACGGTCCACTGCCTCCACGACATGAGGTAGGTGGAGATCGATGTCAAACTTCTCATGTAAAGCATTTCATTGTCAAAACATTACTTCATTAGATATGTTAAGATTTAGTTGAATACAATAATAAAAGACATACCAAGATATGCATATGAATATCCCATCACTCTGCGTTAGTGACGAGACTCCAGTCACTAATATGGAGTGGGGCATGTAGTCGACAAATGATGCCGACCTCTATGGTGAATTGTTGTGCCCACCCACCGATGGGCTTCAGCAAGCCTGGAGATATCTCAATCCGAAGTCACGTGCCCCCTACCACCTCCATCTGAACCTGCAAACTACGGTTCTTCAACCTACAGTGTCCTCGTCTAAAGGCGGTGACCGAAGTTTTAGAAGAAATAAAATAAAAACAATTAGTATCATATTTATATAATCATTAATAAAAAAAGGGAACTATGCATACCATCGACGACAGGATCGGTCGACCCTGCAGATGAAGGGGAAGGGGTCGATAGGTCTGATCGGGTTGTGCGTATGCGTGATCCTAGTCCAACCATATCTAAAAGAAAGTTTAAAAATAAAATTCTATTACATCATAAAAATGAAAATCCATTACATCATAAAAATGAATACCCATTACATCATAAAATTGAATAAAAATTACATCATAAAATTTAAAATCCATTACATTATAAAATTTAAAATCTATTACACTTGATCCTAACACATGTAGCACCTATTACAATTATTCATCTGAATCTATATCATTATCTGTTTTTAAAATTTCACCATTCTCAGTACAATACTCTAACAATGTATCATCATCAAAATCATTTTCCTCATCATCCTCAGCATTAATGAAAGTTGAATCCCTCGGATCTAACTGTGTGGTATTGGTGACGTCGGAAGCTACGACATGATCTGGTTTTACATCAGTTCTATTCAACCAATACGAAGTAACATCTTCTTGATCATGGCAGACAACACTGTCGTAGGCAGATTGAGACTCTTCTTGTAGTGCTTCCTCAATCCTCTCCAAATCTTCCTCTCCCTTTTCAAATTCTAGTACATTATAAACATTTTGACTTTATTTTTTGGACAACATGCCAATCACCTCTGATTTTTGTGTCCTTCAAATAGAAAACTTATTTTGCTTGAGATGCCAATACATATGGATCATCTTTAAATGTCGTACGTGATGTATTAACACTTATAAAGTACTTATCGATCTTCATTCTAGTCTTTTTGTTACTTATATCCCACCAATCACATTTAAATAGATACACAGAATGACCGAAGCAATAATGTAATTGTATGATATCTTGTGAAACACCATAGTACTCTACAGTTTGTCCTGTTTCATAATCTCCCTGAACAAGGACACTGTTATTCTGTGTTCGTCAGCTGACCTCACGTTCCTTTGTGTGAAATCGAACATCATCAACAATTAAACCAGTTTAGCAAGATATCTTTTGATCAGGGCCACATGCCAAGGAATATAATTGATCGTATGCCTCAGGAAATTTTTGGTGGCGTAATAGCTTCATCTATTAATTCAATACAAGTACAAAATTAATTGAATACAAATGTATTAACTAATTAAATTACAATTAATTGAAACCTATATTTACAGGTTCTCTGAACCACTTTGGAAACAAGTTTTGTTGTCTTTGCTCTAGATCAGTATCAGTAATATGTTCTCTCTTAAGCTCAGTCGTATGCTCATTGCATAAGATGAGATATGTTATATGTAACTTGTTTTATGTACTAACGTAGTATCGTAATGATTTCGATAAACATACTTAAAATATGGCAATATCTCATCACAGTTGTTGAGCACGGTATAATGGCTTTTTCTAAGTCTTCAGGATGATACCATTCATATATACGGGCACCTATTCGCCGTACATTCTAATTAAACATTGTAAGGCCAGTTCGTTGTTGTCCTGGACATCTATAATAATTTCAATCTTTACGATTAAAGCTTGTCTCAAGATCTTCAAGATGCATAGAGCAGAACGTGAGACATTCAGCATCAACGTACGCCTCAGCAATTGACCCTTCTGGTCGTGTTTTGTTACGCACATATTGCTTCAATGTGTGTAAATATCTATTTTAATAATTAATCAGTTATAAATTAAAATAGTTAGGATGGATAGATAAGAGAAGAATTAAAATTTAGTGCACCTTTCTATTGGATACATCCAACGATAGTGGACAAGTCTGCCAATTTTTGCTTCATGTGGCAAATGTACAACTAAGTTGACCATTACATCAAAGAAAGCTGCGGGGAAAATCTTTTTCAACTTACAGACGATCATGGCAATGTCCCTTTCAAGTTTTTCCAGTACTTCCAACTTCAACGTCTTGGCACTTAATTCTCTAAAGAAGCAGCCCAACTTAATCAATGTCGTTGATATGTTATCGGTGAGATATCCATGTATTGCAACCGGAAGAAGTCGTTGTAAAAGGACATGGCAATCATGGTTCTTCAATCCGGATATTTTCCCATCTTTAACATTTACACACCGAGATATATTTGATGCGTATCCATCTGGGAACTTCACCGATTTAAACCACTCGTAAATCCTCATTTGCTCGTCGGATGATAATGTATAGCATGCAGGAGGAGGCACGATATATTTATCAACACTACGTATTAGGTGCAACCCTTTCCATATTCCCAGCTCCTGCAAGTCCAACCGGGCTTTAACAGTATCCTTCGTCTTCCCTTCAATGTTCATTAAAGTTCCCAGCACATTATCACAGATGTTTTTTTTGATGTGCATAACATCCAAATTATGCCTCAATTTAAAGGTCTCCTATTACGGCAAATAAAAAAATATGCTTTTCTTCGTCTAATTTAAATCTACATTAGTACGCTTCCTCTTCTTAGTACCCAGTATCTTCCCAAACATAATTGGTTGGATGAGTGCTAATTATGCCAACACGTCTTTCCTAGATGACAATGGAAGTGACAATCTATGCTCAAATTTTCCATCAAACAAATGCTTCTGCCGATTTCGCCAACCATGTGATGGCGGTAGAAAACGTCAATGGCACATGTAGCATATCTTCTTTCCATTAGAAAAATGTAGGGAACATGCATCCTTATTACAAACCGGACATTCCAAATACCTCTTAGTGCTCCATCTAGACAAGTTTTCGTATGCAGAAAAGTCATTTATGATCCACAGTAACGCTGCATGCAATCAAAATATGTCATTCTTAGAGACGTCATATGCCTCCACTCTAACCTCTTACAATTCCTTCAACTCATTCACTAAAGGACGCAAGTACACATCAATTTCATTACCAGAAAACTTCGGCACTAGAATAAGCAATGACATAAACATAAATGGTTCTTTCATACATTTTCACGGTGGCAAGTTATACGACACAAGCAACACCAGCCACATGATATAGGCATTACTCATGTCACCGAACGGATTGAAACCATCGCTAGCCAACCCAAGTCATACATTACATGGCTCATTTGCAAACCATTCATGATTTTTATCATACTCAGCCCAAGTTTGAGAATCTGCCGAATGCTTACATATATTTTCCTCAGTAATACACTTCTCTTTATACCACTGCATCTTTTCTACTATCCTTTGAGACATGTATAACCTTTGTAGCCTTAGTTTTTGTAATACCCTGACCCGAGTTAGGTGGTACCGACCCGAGTTAGGTAGTACCCAACCCGGGTTGGACTAGGCCAAAACAAGTAACCCCAAACTATAAGCCAAATTATTATATGAATGAAACCGAATGTACAATTTCATAATGTATTCGATATATGATGCACGGGTTTGAGTGACGGGCAGTCTCGAGCACTCTAAGGGCCGCCGTACCGGAAGCCCGACTTTTACTGAAAAGCGTAAACATAAGTGTATATATAGATGTATTTAAATATACATATATATATATATAAATAATTATATATATGGCATAAAATTATGTATGTATGTATGTATATGTATGTGTATATATATATATATCTATATGATATATATATATATATATATATATATTATACAAATATCTTAAAACATTACATGCAAAGAAAATAAAAAGTAAAAAGAGATCAGAATAGAAAAGAAAGAAAAGAAAAAGGAAAGAGAGAGGGAAGAGGAAGAAAGAGAGAAGTCGGTGGAATTGCCTATATATATGTGTTGTGGGTTTAGAGAAATTTAGAAAAACAAAGGAGAAAGGGAGAAGCTGAGAGTTGGATATTGAAGCTCTGAGATTCAGAGAAGGAACACGGAAGAAAATTAACGAAAATGAGGGGGAAATTGCGAGCCAAAAGCTCAGTATGGTAAGTGAGAATTTTTTTTCTGTTTCTTTAAATTTCAAGCATGTTGTTTAATTCTAGATAGAGGGACTTACATAGCATGAAATATAGTTTATTTTGCAAAAAGAATTAGTTGAAATGGTTGAGAAATAAGTGAGAACACCGCAGTTGTAGGTTTTAGAGAAGAGACTAGATTTTGTGAAATTATGCATGAAAGCTTGTTTAAATAATGTAAAGATGTTAAGAATTTATTCAGATTTTGATTTGGGGTGGTTTGGGCTCGAAACAGTGGAGGAAATGCCGTGAAATTGGAAATTTCAAGGTGGCCAGAGATTCGGGTTTTCCTCACCGGAGCTACTGTATTCTCCTATTCGTGAAGAATGGTAGGCTAAATGGAGAAATGGAAGTGAGGGCCATGATCCTCATGTAATTTAGGAGAGAACCCCATTGGTTTTAGGTTGGAATAGTGATCTGGAAAATTGGTCGGTGCCGGAAAAGGTGCAGGAATACCCGCTAGAGAAGAGAAATAGTGAATTGGGCTAGGACCTGGTTCGGGTTCGAGTTAGACCCGACCCACCCGCACATATGAGATGCTGAAACTATGTCTTTTTTTTATGTTTTAAAATGAATTAAGGAAGTTTGGATGCAAAGATAAGAAATTAAATTGGGTTTAAATTGGTAATGCAGATAGCCTATTCTAGTTTAATGATTACCCACTATTTGACTACTCCAAATTGGAATAGTAGTTTCTGAAATTCAGATTTGGCCTAGAAGCTTTAAGAAACTAAAAAGGGGCCCTAGACTTATGATTTATTATGAAATGACCCAAGAATAAATTAATTAAATATTTATTTACTTAATTAGAAATAAGAAAAATTACTAAAATGCCCCTAAGTCAAATGTGAATCAAACGGATTTTGATTAAATTAAATGAATAGTGGATTTTTGTTATCTCAGGCATTCCAAACTCAATGGTAAAGTCCAAATTATGAAAATAGTTTCCGAAAATAAAAGATACGTAAAAATATAAAATGACCATTTTGCCCTTTTCAGGTCGGGAGTCTAAATTGAAATCTGTAAAGGCCTAAACTAATTTTATTCGACATTCTGGACTTGATGATGGGGTACAAATTAAAAAATAAAATACGTATAGCCATGAGATATATTTTGATACATAGCAAAGACTGATTTCGGTTATAGACTAAGTAATATCTTTCAAATGACAAGAGCGTAAAAAAGAAAAGGAAAGGTAGCTTGACTTTCAGGGAATAGTAAAAGGTAAGTAATATCCGACCTCTGCATGTAGTACACTCAACCATGTCATAGTTCTTTCTATACGCACTTGTACTCGCAGTTATTTATTATTGTATCAGATTCTCTATTATTTCACTTATGTGATATTTGCCTATCAGTGGAATAGCTTAGCGATTATGTTGTATCTTGATCATGAATTCCTATATTTATTGATGATTTTGTATCTTGATCATGAGTTCCTCTGTACATTTGTGCAAAGGACTGTTCTATACACTTGTACATAGGGCCAATAGGGGCCATATGTTGTTGTTCTCAGCAGCTCGGTAACATAGCTATAAAAAGCTATGGTTATATTATGTTGTCTTGAACCAGTTATGATCCACATACTCTTCCATGGAGAATAGCAAGATCTTGATATTTATCAGTGCCGGATTTGTGCTCAGTCACAAACTCTATCTGGATGCCTAGTATGACCCTAGGAAGGGGTCACGTCCCGAGTAAGGGGACCAGTTTCCATCATGGCTATGTCGAGGCATAGTGCATGAAACCAGTCTTGGAGGATGCAGTTTGCATTATTAAGCTCAATGCTTTATGCACATAGGGGTATGTCTGGCCCCGTAGTTGGTCGCATCCACCATTTTTGACATCACTGTCTATTTATTAAGATTCATAGTATGATCATGTTCTTGTATTAATGATCATGTAGTTGCATAACTTTTATTGGGTACTTATTATGATCATGTATTTAAAGCTTTTGACTGTAGCATATGATGTTGTCTTTTAGACTAGGTGTTCTTTGATTATCATCTATATTCCTGATCATTTGATATTTATTGACGAACTATGATTGTTGCTATAATATTGATTGACTATCTTATTCATTCTATATCCTTGTTACTTAGAATTATTCAGTTCTATCCAAATCCTGTACACATGACAGAGTATGAGACTTACTTACTAAGCTTAGTTTAGCTCACTCCAAACTTACATGTTTGATTTCAGGGACTGACATATTAGTTACACTAATGATAGTGTAATAGGATGATTAGGTCCAGTTCGACGAAAGGGCCGGGTCGGATGGTTGCAGTTCACTAATCGACAGAGGGTGGGTTGTGGGTCGTGACAGTTTTAAGGAAAAATATCTCAGCACCTTGTGCGGAATTGTCTTTCTTTTTCCTTCATTCACCTTGTACCTGGGTTCGTGGCACACCGTACACTCCATACATTGTTCAGTCTCCTTCCAAAATAACATGCAATCATTTTTGCAAGCATGGATGGGAATATACCTGAGGCCCAAGTTTCTTAACATTCTTTTTGCCTCGTAATATGATTTTGGAAGGGTTTCACCAGTAGGAAGTGCTGTTTTAATCAGTTCAATAATCATATTATATGATCTGTTACTTTATCGGTTGATGGTCTTAATATGAAGGGTTTCACGAGAAAATCCAATTTTGAAAACTTATCACAACCCGAATATAATGGTTGTCTTGCTTCCCTCAACAAGGAATCAAACGCTTTCGATTGTCCTGTGTTACTCCCATGACTACAAGCCCCAGTTGTAGCCCCCTACAAGTTTGCCAGCATTTGTGGCAAGCCTTCATAACCAACCCCAACATTATCACCTAAGTCATCATCGTCATCTTCTTTTTCATCCTCAAATACCACTCGTACGTCACGGTGCTCCCCATGAGATTTTCAATACCTGTACCTCTTGTCCATCCCGCATAAGAGTAGGTGCTCTTTGGCCTCATCTATATGTATATAATGCCTATTCTTGCACCTCCTACATGGACATCTTATCATATTTCTCCCATCTGTAGATGCACAAGAAAACTCAATAAAATCTTTGATCCCCTTCACATACCCTAGTAAATGCTTGCCCTTCAAGTCCATCCAACTCTTATCCATTTTCGTCTACCTAATACAAGTAAAAAATGTTGGTCATTATAAATATGAAACATGAATCCTAGCACTTCCAACTTCTCTCTAAAGGGTAAGGTAGTCCTATCACATTCGTGAACGCACAATCTACATAGAAATCAACAGCAAATCAAATGCTTGATTCCACTCGAAAAAATTTTGGCAGCATCTACCCACGGTTCTCCAAGTATACGAGATAAACTTTACCACACCTAAATATATACCTAAAGAACAATAGGAAACCGTGCTAAAATTTTCTCATAGTGTAATATTCAAGCATGCACTATTGATTGCAATACAGATTTATGTATTCCCAAACTGTCCTACTATAGACAATTCAAGAATCGATTTTCATACATACAAGCCCAATTGCGAATAAATTTCGCGATAAGATTTACATGTGATGAAAATGACTCCCGAACAGGACTAGACTTACATGAATGCAATTATACATTGAGTTACATGATCATTTAGTTACAAACACTATCCTTCTCCAAAAACTTAAGACTAATAAAAGATTTTCAAGTCTCAACTCTAAAAAAACATGCCTTAAGTTTCTTCTCTCTTTTCTATCCCTTGGTATCTAAGGAATTTTTTCGCATGGGAAACTAATTTTTATATTACTTTTTTACTAATTTTGGCAACTTACAAAGGCACTTTAGTGGATGAAATAGCCACAGCTATGAATCAAATGCTATGCATTCCCAAACTATCCTACTCTGGATAATTCAAGAGTCGATTTCATACACACGAGCCCAATCGCGAATAAATTTTGTGACAAGATCCACGAGTGATGAAAATGACTCCCGAATGGGGCTAGGCCTACATGAATGTAATTATACATTGAGTTACATGATTTAAGGGCAGCGGTGCATGACTTTGATAATCTCATATATGGCCAGACCTTTATTTATTAAAAAATAATTGGTTTACCATATCTTTTCAGCCCCATAGACATTAGATTTTAACCCTTGTACCCACTACTTACATGTTTTGGTTTCCATTTAGTTTCATAATTTCAATTGTGATTAATTGGCTGCTTGGTATTGACAGTACTTGTGGTTTATTAAGCATTATTAAATATATTTTATTTTAAAAATATCTTGAATTAATTTCATTCCCCGTTTGGCTTTTCACTGTAAAATGTTTGGTGAGTTATTTATTTAACCTAAGGCCACATTTAAAATGAATCAAGAAGCTATGTAAAAACATACAAACAAATGAAAAATAAATAAATAAATAAATAACAGATGAGGCAAGGAATTCCTTCTATGATTTTTACTATATATTGGTGGTTATTTTTACTATGATTTTAAAAAGATTAAATATATCTTTCTAAAAAACTCTATCATTTTGATGACAATATGTTTGTCAAAAAATATTAACTATTTTTTCATCTAGCCAACTTCGTGACTGACTTTTGAGAGAATGAACTAGTATTCAATAAACTAAACTTATCCCACACACACACATATATATGTGCAAAGACGGGTATAAAGTGAGAGAGAGATAGAGAGAGAGAGAGTTACCGTTGCCAAAGGAAGTTCTCGCCACTATCAAAGAAGTGTTTGAGAGAGAGAGAAAGAGTTACCGTTGCCGGAAGTACTCGCTGTTGTCAAAGAGGTGTTTGGGAGAGAGAGGGAGAGGGAGAGAGAGAGAGAGAGAGAGAGAGAGAGAGAGAAAATCACATCGTTGATCGAATGAGATCTGCGTAAGATTTGAGGAATATATTGCAGACTTATTAGCGACGCACAACGCGCATCACTAATACGTTTTTGTGTGTCGCCAAACGTATCCAAGATGGTGTCGTTTCAATTATCACACACGTGCATCTCTAATAACTATTTTGGCATCACTAAAAGGTGCACGCCATTTTTTTTACACGGGAAATGCATTTTCCATCATTGTTAGCAACGTACCTAATGTGTGTCGCAAAAAGCTACTATTAGCGACACATTTCTGGGCGTCGCTAATAATATGTCGCTAAAAGTATACATTTTTATAGTGTGTAGCCGAAAATATAGTAGAACAAGCCCAAGCAATGCATGTTGAAATAAAATAGAAATTTGAGAAGATTAGTGCCAAGTATAAGAAGGTTATAGATAAGCACAGACAACCCAAAGTGTTCAAGGAAGGGGATTCTATTATGATTTTCTTGTGATATATAACAAGTTCCTGAAGCCTTTGTGGAGCCACGTTTTAATAGATGCAAAATTTGTCAATTACGTTTTGTGAAAATGAAACCTGATCCTGGTCCGAAATGGTGAGACAGACAAAACTCACCACTCCACCATAACCTAAGCTGGATTTTAGCCAAATTATTTTATTTAGGCCTTCAATTAGTCGTACTTAAACTTTATTTTTATTATTTATAATAAGTTTGAGCATTATAATTGCTTTTTTTAAGAAATTCCGAATGGGTTCCATTTGTAGCTATATTTTTCTTATTTGATTTAGTTTCTAAATTTTTAAAAAGTCTTAATTTTCAATTATTGTGAATTTCTCCTGTTTTTGAATTTTTTTTATTTTTTTAATTATAATCAATTTAGCATGAGAATTAGAAGATTCTTGTTTGGATTGTCACTCTCTTAACCTTATAAATATAATATTTTAGTTATTATTATTATTATTAAAGTTATTAATAATATTTAAATTTTAAAATTTAAAATTTGTAATTTGTTTTTTGAATAAAATTTTTTTATGTTATTTGATTATTAAAAAATTAAATGTGTTCGACTCTCCTCCGTGTTTTTCTTCTGTGTTGTTTTTGCCTTTTTATGTTTTTGAGCACTCCAACTCATAGTTTTGCCGGATAATGCTACATTTATTGCATGCGTTGGTGAATAATTAGAAGTAGCTGACGGTGCATTTGTGAATGGATTCTTATAAGAGATAGAAATGTGTTTATTTAATAATATTTTATCAGGTATAATATGATTTATTTATTTTTAAATAAAATATAATATATTTAATAAACCTCGTAACGTATGTACAAATTTTAGAAAAATGCTCAGGGGTGATGTCATTATTTTGCCGAGACGTGAGAGAGGAGTCTGATTAGCCAATGGATAGACAGCATGTCATGTAAAATTTTCAAGGCATTCATCAAAAAAAAGGAGAGAATATAAAAATCAAACACTTTATTACAAAATTGATATCTTTAACTAAAGAATATAAAAGTTGATGAAAAGAAGATAAGATTAAGATCCTTACTGAATGGAATCCATCGAAGCTAATCACATGAAAAACATAATACAAATAAAGTTTTAAAATTGCTTTAGTTAACGAGAGAAAAGAGGAAAGCATATCGTAAAAACTTAAAAATGACCAATCAAATAAATTATTAGTAGAATAATGGTCCTGAAATAAAGATGTTATATATTAATTTTTGATATAATGCATCAGATTAACTAACAATTGACATATAAATAAATAATTTATATTTTAAATATTTATTAACTTATACACTGATATCAATAACTAAATTTTTCATGATTCATTCGTTGTGATTAATAAAAAAAATATAGTAATATTTGTATATTTTCTTATTCAAATGTCATATATCCATTAATTAAAAATATCATGTGAGCAATATTTCATAACAATTGAATAATTTATGTGACAATTATTGAGGAAATTCACAGGAATGTACAATGAGTAGAAAGTTATTGCCAAGACATCTTCATACACGTGGGCGCCACCAGCAAAGTAAGGAAAGACCAAGTCAACGGTGAGAGACATCAAAGAGAGGTAAACCTCGTGACGTCTGCACAAATTGTAGAGAAATGCTCATGTGTGATGTCATTATTTTGTCCAGACGTGGGACAGGGGACTGAGTAGTCAATTGATAAACAGCACGTCATGTAAAACCTTAAAGGCATTCATCAAAAGGAGAGAAATATATCTGATAATTTAAAAAATACAAAAGTTGATGGATAGGAAGATAAGATCATGATGCTTACTGAATGGAATCCATCGAAGCCAACCACATGCAAAACGTAATACAGATAAACTTACAAAACCGCTTTAGTTACATCAAGAGGAAAGAGAAAGGCATCTCAGAAAGACTTAAAAGTGGCCAACCGAATAAATTATTAGTGATCATTTGAGCAATATTTTGAGATGATTGAATATTTTTTTTACAAATATCATATATTTTAATCTAAATTTGTATCTAGTAACAAAATAACCTTATCAGTTATTTGATGTTTTTGTTTTTTTTGTAAGGAGAGAGTGTGAGTATGAGTGTCAATTTAACTTATATTATTGTTAAACTGTTAGTTCTATTTTTAATGAGACGAATTTTAAAAATTTATTTTAATTTCATTAAGATTTGAAACGGGTTTAGAGATAAATCAGTTTATCTTATTTTGATTATATAAAATAAAATAATAAATAAGTTTTATATTATATAATTAATATTTATAAAGCTATTTTTTAATTATTCATTAAAAATTTATACAAACTTAATAAATTTATATGTTTAAAAAAAATAATGTCATTCTAATTCTCTATTAACTTACATATTTATTATTTTAACAAATTTTATTTAAAATATGTTAATTATAATTAATTTAATAAAATAAATAAATAAATAAAAATTTAAAAATAAATAAAAATCATAATGAGATCTGTTCGTTTATTACAGAGTTTAAATAAATTTAAGAAAAAAGGTTTTAAGAATAAAAATAAGAAATGAGTCAAACGCACCGTTGCCATCCCAGGTGGGTGTAGAATAAAAACATAAACCGCATCTTATTGAGGACTTTGGCAGAAAAGAACAATGTAAAGAAAATTATTAGCAAGGCTTTATAAAATGTTATAATTTTTTGGGATTAAAAAATTTATTTTATATATTTTTTAGTAATTTTTTTTAAATGTATCTTGAAAGTCGTTTTATTATAATCAATAATAATTTTTAACGATATTAAGATGAAAGTTAATAATTGGATCTTTTGTATTAAAATATTTTTTTAGGACTTTTAGATATAAAAGATGTATTGTGAATTTTTTGGATTAAAAAAATTTATTTAAGAAATTTTTTAATATTTTTTTCTTAAGTTTTAACCAACTGTACCATTACTTATATTAATTATAATTATGAAAATAACAGTGAGATTCTAACTCACAATCTTTTCTTATTTATATATATATATATATATATATTTTGATAAGACTTTACTTATTTATATTATGTTAAACACCGATCAGTTTAAATTAGTGAAGATGTAGTTTAATTATTTATTATTCTAAAAGTAGTCTACACTAAATTTTGTTATTACACGGATACAAATGATATATCACTTTAAATTAGTGAAGATGTAACTTTATTCGTTTAACGCTTTTGCTAGGTAATTTTTTATATTTTTTATAATAATTTTGTAGCACGTGCATTACATATAAAAGGTGCATTCAATTATTACGATCTATTTAATATAAGTTGTATTACTATAAAACTCATAATTATTCATTAATGTAACAAATTAATAGAGCAGTCTACAAACAGAAGAAATTAATTTGTGACAAAATTAAAAAAGAGATTGAAATGAAACCACAATTAACTAAATTTATGTAACAACTAATTTTTCATGTTTAATTGTAGATGTAACAAAAAATATTAAAATAAATTGGAACAACATAATAAATATCTAATCTCTTTCAAATTTGATTTTTTCCTTTTTTTTTTTTTTCAAATTTGGATCATTTTGTCATCTTTTTAGGTTTCATTTTTTTTTGTTTATATACCATTTTTTTGAAACACATAAAAAATCACTTTTAAGTTATTTATTTTAAATTTATTTTTATATAAAATGAAAAAAAAATTAAAAAAAAAATTGGTCAAAATTGTAAAAAAAAATTATATAAAAGGAGCAGTTTTATCATTTTGATAAAAAAAAAAAAAAGTAGAAAGGGTATTTGTTAGTTTTCAATAAAAATATAGAAGATCAGTATAATTTCTTAAATCTTAGGAGAAGTCACTATAATATTGGTTTTCCTTATTTTGGTTTTGTCTGTTAAAAGATATTCAATTTTAATGCTAGTTTTAAAGGAATGGGTGAACATGGACCAATTCCTTCATGTTTTCTCAGTGAAAATAGGCACTCATTGAGAGGAATTAACATATTTTTAACACAAATTATTCTAATATATAATATATTTAACTATATATTAGGAGGCGTAAGTAAAAAATCATTTAGGGCACTACGCTACCAAAATAGAACAAGAAGAGAGCAATGACAGCTTTAGTGGAAGTCATTGTCCCTAGCCTCCAACTTTAAGGTCATTGTAAAAGAATATTTCAAACGTAGCACTGCTCTCTCTTGTAAAGTCGGTGCTCCGTCTCACGTGTACAGGTCCCAACCTAATCTACAAGACACATGGGATGACAAGATACTTTTGTTAATTTGATAACTCACTTTCTCAATTCAAGTGGCCACATATGATGGATTCAGTTCTTCTATCATAATTTTATTTTCCTCCCAATATGGAAATTGAAATATATTTTTGTAACACAAAAAAAAATTTAAGAAATAAAAAAATATAAAACTAGCAGCTAAATTAATATAAAACTTCAGCAATTCAATTTGACACCCATAAAACTTTGTGCCTCACTTAGAATTTCATTCTTGTAAAGCTTTGAGAGAGAGAGAGAAGAGAAATTGGTAATTTTGTCATTTTAAAAGAAAAACTTGACTAGAAGATAATATTTATATTTATTATATAAAATAAAAAGGGTTAATATAATTTTAAAATTTTTTAAAAAATTAATATAATTGTTAGAAAAAGATGAGTATAATTTATCGAAAAAAAGGAGAAAAGATAGACAAGAAAAATGGTTGTGCATTGATTGTTGTGCCAAATAATGCAACCAAGGCTTATCCCTCTTGGAGGGATTTGTTCTTTTGCGGTCAGGTTTCACCACGTGACTACAGGATCATTTGTCGGAAAATTCTTAAGTGAGACCGATTTAAGAAAGCGACGGAGCACAATCTTTCCGCAACAGGACATTAATGCAGTAGTGGAAATCATTGCCTCCGTCTTTAATTTATGGTCATTGATGACTAGTCAATTAATCAAACGATCTTTCAAACTTAAAAAAAAAAAGTAAAGTCCTTATTCATATTATAGAAATTATTCGTAATTATTTTTCTAAAATGTTAATATTAATTTTCAATTCCATTTAAAAGATTTTTTTTTAATTTTTTTAAAAGTAGATATTAGTGTAGTGCCTGCCGAAAATAGTTGAATTGCAAAGTTTAAAAAAAAGAGTGAAGACTAAATTATGTAATTAGAACATTAACATATTTTTGTATTTCAAATTTATTTTTCTAACCTAGAATTATTTTTTACAAAAAAATGAGTAGAATGCCCCCTTTTTTATTATCACATAATTAAGGGATTGAAGTGATCTGAGATAAAGTAATGAGAATGATTCATTGTTAGTTGAAGGTCATGATTTCTTTACATACAAAAACGAGTTGGTGTATTTTGTCAAATCATATAATAATGAGTTTCATGTCGTAAATTAGGTTTTTAGTAATCTTAGAACAAGATCCCTAATATATAACTATTTTCCTATGAGGATTTTCAGAGGACTGTTTTTAATACCCTTTACCACATAAAAATAGGAACAAAGTTGCTTTAGTTAACTACAGAAAATAGGAAGGGATCGCGTGAAGTCTAAAGTGGCAATCAAGAGAAATTATTAGTGGCCTTGAATCATTAATTGAGGTTAATGAATACAAAATTCAATAATTTACATATTACTTTATTTCCAAAAAACTTTCATGTTTTTCTGTTCTCTATTTTAAATTTTTTTCATCTTCAAGTGAAAAATTTATTGAATAGTATGGTATTAATGATTCTAATCTATTATAAAATAATCTATATATATATATATATATAATATGTTAAATATATAAAAAATAATAAAATAAATTTTGTTGACATATTTATGTATAATTAGTCATAATCATTAATTAAGTTCATGTTCTAAAATGATACCATAAGTTCTTTTTCTAAAAAAAAAAAAAAAAAGACCAAGTCAATGGATCAAAGAGACGTATGCCTCTTCAAAGTAATTTTTATCGCTGTACGAAGCTTTTGCGACAGTAATCTGGAATAATTATTTGTCTTCCTCTTCACACACGGATGTACTCGAATCTTGTACTTGACATACAACTTCTCAACTTGTTCAGTACGATCAAAGAACAAATCCATGCTCATCCATTCAAAATCAAAATCAGTAAAACAATTATCCGTGCTAATAATTTTATCATCATAATGATGCAAAGTCTGCCAATATTTTAGAATACCAAAATACTTCTTTCGAACAAAATCTACACTAATAAAATTATTAAGATCCAAACTAATGTTGTAGTACGACAAGAATTTATCAACGCCGATAAAATCACAAATTTCAGACAACTTAGGCTTCTCAAAAACTCTTAAAACTCTAAAAGTTTTGTCTTCATAAAATCAGCATGGCCTCGAATAATAAAATTCTCAATACAAATAAAATCAACAAACTCTGAATTAGAACGTTTTTCAATCTCACTATGTTTTGATTCTAAAGTGCTTGACAAATCAAACAAAATAGCAAGACCAAAATTTGTAAAATCTTCAACTGCATCAATACCATAATATGCAAAATTTTTTTCTTTCTCAACAATTAAATTCTCAAACTAAGTAGGCTGAAATAATTCTTCAACATCTCTCAATTCACCAAAAGAAATTTCTATCAAATTCAAATTTCATCACTATGATCCAAAGTCAAACTTTCAACTATACAATTATTTTCATGTTCTTCAACTTCTAAAATATTTCTTTTCTCACAACTAATATTTTCTTCCTCAGAAATATTGATGAAGCAATCAATATCATATGAATCTAAATTCAACACGTTATATAAAATCATTCCAAATTGGAATGAATTTTGAAAATAATTTTGAACCATCAATCTCTTTATTTTCGTCAAGCTTATATCTTTCAAAATCAACCACCCAATATTTGTCTATGGGAGGTTCATAACTGTTCCGCAGTTTGTTTTCATATGCCGAAATAAGATCAAACCAAAACTTATGTAGTGGTGGATAGTTTTGTGTGCAAACAAAATTATTCTAATGTGCCCAATGTATTGTCTTCCTTATTATATGGTAGAACCATTTAACTTTTTTCTTATAAAGTTCTTTTGATAAACGCTTCGATATAATATCCAATACATTAAATACATTGCAAGCATTAAGATAGAGTGTAACACGATGTAACCACTCATCAATATTTTGACCACATACTCTTAAAATCTCAAACTTTTGTCCATTAACCAAGACTTTTTCCATAATTTCAAATCGAAAATTTATTTAAATCACATACCTGAGTTTGTTCAAAAATTAATCTCGACGTCCCTGTTTTTTTCCTTCAATCTGATCAAGCTAGCCTCCCTATCGATTAAACCAGAATTTCTTTTTTTTTTTTTTTTTTTTTGCTTCACAAGTATTTGTGCCACCGCAAGATCTTTTTTCTGAGCCAAACAATTGTCGAATTTCAATCGAACAGCTCTTCAACAAACCACTCAAAACCTCAACTTTGAGTAACACGAGAATTACAATTGTCTGCAATAATTTAGGAATAAGACCAAACTTTGATTTTTTACAACTTTGATAAGTTAGGAATAAGACCAAACTCTGATTTTCTACAACTTTGATAAGTTACCCAATATCGTAATTGGCTTTCACAAGATCAAACTTGGCTCTGATAAGTTACCCCAAGATTGTAACTGCCTTTAACACCAAATGTAAAATCCAAAAATTACTCTAGTACCAATAATTATACCAATTGTTGAACAAAAAAAACATGAGAAGAAGTAAAGTGAACAAACTAATATTTTATTAAAGAAAACTCACATAGCAACCCACTCTCACAACAAGACCCTCACACCTACTGTTGTGGCAATCCCACCTCATATCTATTCAGCCCAAGGCATTTTGCCATCTCTATATTTTGCCACCACTCACCACACTTTTCTATTATTTTTGTGGCTCCACTTTTCTATTATTCTTGTGGTTCACAATTCAATGTGACAGAGACTCACATATATATATATATATAACATTGACTTTAAGTCCTATATTGATTAGGACATCCAATCTCATACAAACTAATATGTCTTATTTAACCATAATTAAAAAAATTAACTCTTATTAGAATATTAGTCCAACTACAATTAGGACTACCCAAAAGGACTCCAAATATTATTAGGACTCAATAAGTCAAATTAAGAAACTTCCTAAAATTTATGAGCTTGGTTTAATTGGCCAACACTTTAATTTATGGTCATTGATGACTAGTCAATTAATGCAACTATCTTTCGAACTTAGAAAAAAAAGTGAAGTCCTTATTCAGATTATAGAAATTAATCGTAATTATTTTTCTGAAATGTTAATATTAATTTTCAAATCTATTTAAAATAATTTTTTTTTAATTTTTTTAAAAGTAGATATTAGTGTAGTGCCAGCCGAAAATAGTTGAATTGCTAAGTTAAAAAAAAGAGTGAAGACTAAATTATGTAATTAGAACATTGACAGATTTTTGTATTTCAAACCTATTTTTTTAACCTAGAATTTTATTTTACAAAAAATGAGCGGAATGCCCCCTTTTTGATTATCACATAATTAAGGGATTGAAGTGATCTTGGACAACAGTAAGATTGATCCATTGTTAGTTGAAAGTCATGACTTCTCTACATACAAAAGTGAGTTTGTGTATTTTGCCAAATCATACAATAACGAGTTTCATGTTGTAAATTAGGTTTTTAGTGATCTTAGAACAAGATCCCCAATATATAATTCTTTTCCTATGAGGATTTTCATAAGGCTGTTTTTAGTATCCTTTACCATATAAAAACAGCCTATTGAATAAGTGATTCTTTTTTGTTTTTTACTAAGAACATTTTCAAAGATGGTACCTTGAATAAGAACATTTTTTCCCATTCCTCCAATAAAATCATGACCTGAGCTCACTTTACAAATTCACCAAAACTTATGCTTATTTCTGCCAAGTAGCCTAATCTTTGTATAACTTTTTTTTATCAAAAAAGAAGAAGATATTATTGATATAAGTAGATGATCTGTCGTGGAAATCAATCAAATTACCAAACTAAACTACTAGTATAGTAGAGAAGTAAGGGTCGAACCCACAGAGACTGTTAATTGTTTAAAAACCAAAGTTGAGATTAATTTTAATTCAAATTAACAAAGATTGATTGTTGTTGAATTTTTTTCTAAAATTAAATGAGAATTATACTTAAAGCAAATATTGAACTGAATTAACAATGAATCGAATTAAAAAAGGATTCCCAGGGTGTTGAATCCACTACTAATCTTGTAACTAGCTTCAATTGTATTAATTTTTGGGCCATTAAATTTGGATGTAAAAGATGTATTTTGGCTACAAGCCTCAATACAATCATCAAGAAAACCACGCACCAAAACCCTAAGTACAAATCATCTTTGGTCAACACAAATTGTCTACGCTAATTCTAAGGTCATAATCACAATTTGTTTTCCCTGAGTTATGACTCGTCCTACGGTTTTGATGTATGTACACATATTACTATTGTATAACCACATAAACAAAATCACAGAAATTGATTATGTGAAACTGAATAATACGATCATTGCCTTAATAAAATCCCAACGTTATACAATCAACATCCAAAACTAATTAACCCAAAAATAAAATACAAAAAAAATAATATTACTTGATTAGGATTTCATCTAAACCCTAGGAATGAGAGCAACTTAGCCCATGATAGTGGAAGAGGAGACCACCATTGTCACGACCCGAAACCCACCCTATGTGGATCTCGTATCGTGGGGCCTACCCAATGGTCGTCCCTACTTTTTTCATTCTTTTACCAATGATAACAGTCAATAATATAAACATGACATTAAAGTGCGGAAGCTTTATTACAATTATTGTTCAAAGACTAAATTTCAAACTAACAATAAACTGATCCTAAACCACTCTTAGGTGGTGAGTACATAGGAGAGACTTCATTCATTACTATTATGCTCCTCAACTGTCTCCTTAAGCTCCTGATCTCCTACTGTGGTTCTGTTCACCTGAAAAATTTAGTAAGGGGTGAGCTACAAACTCAGTAAGAAGAAGCCTATCCCCAATACGGGTGGGGATGACATAAATGAATATAAGTCAAAGTAACATGATAGCCAGTCATGATAACGATTCCAGTCAACTGTAAAATGCCACAATGGCCAATGAGCGACAAGGTACAATAACATTCAAGAGTAACCATACAATAACCGTCAAGAGTAACAGTGTAGCATGAATATAGAATAGGCTCGATGAACACAATCAACATAAATACTGCCACAATGAAACGGTCACAGTCAAGTCCAATGAATCAAAACAATCAACATAGAACAATATCAATTAACATGGATGATGCCTTTACTCTGTTCAGGGTTTGGCAGACCCTCGGTCTTTTGGGGCCCGGCATACCCCCATTAACATAAATGCATATAAAATGCCCATTAACCTTACTGCGTAAAAACGCCATCATTGCCATAAGTCTTTTTGACCCGTAGGTCCCATAAATTGACCCGTAGGTCCCAGTCAATCAGATAGCATCAGATAGGTAATGTGACTGAGCACAAAACCCGGCACTTAACAGAAATTAAGATTCTATAGTATTCCATATGAATGTACAAAACATGGAACATCATAACATAACATACAGTAAATGGATATCAGTGAAATGAATCAGTCATGCAACATCAACCAATAGGCATCCACCAGGTAGAGCAATATCCATGGTGGGAACAATGACAGTGAATACATATATGAGTACAAGATTGGCAGTAATGGAAAGAACGTGGCTTGGAAACCACGTATCAAAGATAGGAATCCATTTACCTCATCAACGTCTTAATATCCCGTGACTTTCTCTTTTCCTTTTGACTTGCCTATAAATCAATAAACACGTTTTAGTTTTCATATCATTTACCAAATTTATGCCTCGTTACTCTAAATACCTCCCTTACTAATTTATGTTTTACGATTTCCATTTTAAACTTAATTTACCCAAGGGCAAAATGGTCATTTACGTGTCTCTACTTTTTGGGTTCTGTTTTCATAATTTGGACTTCACCATTGAGTCCAGTAGGTTTGAATTAATAAAAATTCACTATTTACTTAACTAAATCGGAGTCCGTTTGACTCACCTTCGATGTAGGGGCATTTTGGTCATTTTGGCATTCTACAGTTATTTTATTTTTTTCGGGACTCCGTCTCGTAAAACGGACCTCACTATTAAATTCATAGGGTCCAAAATAGTAATTTTTCATTATTCATTCTACTAATTTACGCGTCGAAATTAAATTTGAAATTTATTCATTTAAACCATTTATTTACATTAATTAATCTAGCTAATACATATTAGTATTTGAGCCCAAACAGACCACATGTGCCTTGGTGGCACAGTGGCTAAGCTTCTCACCCTTTTCCCTTTGGTTACAGGTTCAATTCACTGCCATACCAATTTTCCATTTAATATTTTCCATTGATTTTCATTTCCTTGTTCAAGTTTAACCCAACCATTGGATAGCTTCTCCTTTCTAACCAAACACTATCTAAACTCGAATTTAAAAATTTACCCATGAAGTACAAGTGTTGGGCAGTCATCTGAATGGATGGGTCGAGTCAGACCCGACCTGGTTTGGCCAAAATAAAATCACAAAACCCCCAGCCGCACAGCACCATCTCCAGCGTGCTGGTTATCTTCTTCGTCAATGGCGACCTGCCGACGACGGATTTTCTTGCATTTATCAGTGGGGTTCACACCTACAGGTCATGGGCAACTCAAATCTGTCCTCGGGTTTCCAATCGGAGTGCCGGAACACTCCCAAAATAGGGAAAACCGTCACTGCACAAGGGCTATGCAGTTTTCCGGCAGCCCCTTTTTCTTCCATTTTTCTCACCTTTTCTCTACTTTTCTCTACTGGTTCAACACAAAGTAATCCCTACAATGTTCCTACAACTTATGCACATAACTCCCAAGCATTCAAATTAAATTTTATGTATCAAAATCACAAAAACTGATTTTTCATTCTTTCTCTGTAATTCCAGTTTTTTACTCATTCCCAATGGGTTTTTTCTTGATTTCAATTGCAATACAACCCAATTTACATGCTTTAGAAGATTTCCAAAATCATATTCAAGAATAAAAACACTGAGGTTGATTCATCTTTACCGTTCCAATCGTGACGCACAATGCTCTGTCCCAGTCACCCGACTTCACGTCCTGAGTTCCTCCACTCAGTCCCGATCTACTTCCCTCTGTTTTATTTCTCCCTCTCTGGCATGCTAGCAACAACTCTCATATATATCACCATATATCAGTCGTGCCTTGATGAACTGGATCGCTGTTGCTAGAATCGTTAGCGCAAGTCCTCCATTCGGAAGTCTTATCGATCGTGTGCTACTCGCGCACGACGCCGCGCTCGGAGCAGGCGGTGTCGCCTACCGAGTGGTCAAACACCACCTTTGCTTCACCCACTGCCTCGATCCCCATAGTCCTTGAGGTTTCCGTCGCCCCTTCGGTTATGCGACTGACCCTTGTTTCACTGTCCAGTTTTCTCTCCCTTTAATTCCCCCTGTTCCGCAACCCCACCCTCTAACCTCATCCGTTTTTTTTTTCTTCAGTTTCTAACGCATGGCATGCAAACCACCCCCCTTTTTATTTCTCTCATTCTTTTTCTCTCTCACACCGTAACCATCGCCCCTTCAATTCTTTTTTTTTTTTTTTTTCGGTTGTAACCCCTCCCCTTATGTATTTAATATATATATATATATATATATGTATATACACCTTCACTTCTACATATATAGATATATATATATTTATCCATATGCCACAACATGATTTTTATTTATTTATTTCTTTATTTTATTTTTCCTTTTTCTTTTATTTTTATTTCATTTGTATTTTTATTATTATTATCTTATTATTATTTTTATATTCCAGTATCCATTCGAGCATCGCTCGGGCATGACCCGTACTTCCAACTATTAAGATTCTGACTCATCCGTTTATTCAATATTAAACCAAAAAGCTTTAACGGCTTGGTTCACATGGTTCACCCGGTTAAAATTTGGGTCGGGGTATTACAACCATAGCCATGGAGTTCTTCATCTTCTTCTTTAGAGTCGTCTCCTTCCTTCTTCTTCTCGTCTAGATTCCTAAAAATGACTTCCTCCTTTTCCAAAACCCTAGCTCTCAATATTATCCCCCTTTTTCCAAAATTACCCCCATAAAATAAGAAAATCAGGAAAATAAAGTAAAATCTCGTCATTAGACATTAGGGGCCCAAAAAGGGAGTCTAAAGTATTCCAAAATAGAGCCTATAATGCTAAAATAGGCTATGGTCCACCTACATATAGACCAAGCCTCTCTTCTAACCTAAAATCACTTGTTTTTCACTTCTTTAAGCACTTCAAAACCCTATATTTTCCTTTTGCTCCAAATCCACCACTAAATCATCAACTTTGATGAAATTTGTCTGCAAAAAGACAAAACAAGAATTAACTAGCAAATGCATGTAGATTAAAAAAATTAAAATAATAAAAGTACAAGAATATCTAGGGTTAACAAAATAAATATGCACTTTTTAACCAGTTATCAGTAGATGTATGAGACATATATAACAATATACATCAATAAAAAAAAACTTTATGGATTTATTAACGTGCATCACTATTCCTTTATGCTTTTGCTAGGTACCTTGTTTCTGTACGTCAAGAGTATCTAGATTCAGTTCTCATTCCTCTTCCACATGTCATTGGGTTAATTAGCTTGGGTTTGCATAACTTTGCAATTGTCCCTAAACATCCCTACAATAAGTTTTTGTACGTCTCAATACTTTGACAAAATACTGTAATTAATGGTGCACTTGGAAGCAACAACAATGTGTGATCGATGAAGATTGGCTTCAAAGAGAAAATTGAATAGTTTTTGGGGTCTCTGAATTATAAAATATTATCCCTAGAACGGCTTACTTAGTGCCAGAAGGAATTTCTGTTGAAAATTGAAGGAAATATATGAAATAATAATTGGGTTGAACCTGATTATTTTTTGTAATTTGAGTTTGCAGAAGCAAAAGGAATCAGTTTGTGTTATGAACTTCTCTATCATGTACATCGATGTAGAATTTTTTCTTGTCAATAAGACGATTACAAAATCGAGTCACCTATGTATTTTTACAATCTAAGTCCAGAGGTCTCGCGATGGTAATCTCGGAAGAATCTCAGAGAAAAAACGGGGAGAAGATCTAGGAGAATTGACGAATAACTAAAAATCCTCTCACACCCATCGCGTAACTAAAAATGCAGTATATATTTGCGTTGGTTGAAATTGGAAACTGTCACGACCCGAAACCCATCCTACGCGGATCTCGAGGACGTGATGCCAGTTGGCCACCTTGTCAGTTTTTCCCACCGACAATGCGACCAACCAAAGGCAACTTCTGAACTTTACAATGAATTGCATTCCAAATGTAGGGTCAAAACAGCGAAAATTAAAACCTTTTTAAATTAAGAATGCAACTCATCCAAACACATCAGAGCACGTCTAGAATCAGTCACCAAATATCTCTAAGGTGTAATATACATGCTCCAATGCAACCATTCTATATCAATGAAATTCTTAAAGCGGAAGTCACACCAATACAGTTCAGCTAATTAAACTTATCTCTAATGATCAACAATCATAATGTCTCCATGTATCACTTAATCACAATGATCTAACATACTAGGCTAACCTCATCACTAATGATGTAATATTATGATGCATAACTTTAAAGTTAACCTTATAGTGTTCATGTTCGATCTTTAACTTGGAGTTCATATCGTCATTGTCGTTCATTGTGCATCACTAGTTCCACTAGTTATCTCATTGCATTTCATCCCACATGATGTCACCTGAAAAATGTTAAATAATGGGATGAGCTTAATCAAGCTCAGTAAGTAAATTCCTAGCTTTGCCATGAGTTAGGGTTAGTTCACAAGAATATTTGAGGAAAGGGATAATAGATAACCAATAGTCAAATGAGCAACAAGAAATACATAGCCAGTCACCAAGATGTGTAACAATGACCCGAGGGTCCAAAGGCTTATCCCGAAATAAGATATAAGAAGGTAGTAACAATGAATCCAACAACTGGGATCTAGCCAATCATGATAATCTGCTGCCACAACAATTACGATAGCCAATCAAAAGTATGACATGCTTGCATAGAATATGATCATTCAACGAGTACCAAGGATACATGATCATCAAGTAAAGTATAACATGATTGCAATAGTATGATCATTCACAGGGCATAGAATATGATCATTCAACGATTATAAGAATAAATCATCATCGAGTTCTAATAACCCAGATATGCGTGAATCACCCGGGGCCCGGCATACCCCATTAAAATGCATGCTCAGATCTGCCAAAGTTCCTCGGGCTCTCTGAAAAGCGTTAAAGCTCTTTTCTCTACAAGTCCTGAAGGACATACAAGACCCTCAAGGGTCTTTCCCCCACGCAATCTGTAAATAGATGGGCCATTGTGACTGAGCACAACCCCGGGTACATACCAAATATCATGACCAATAAAATTTCACACAGAATGTACAACCGTACAAAGCAATTGATATCACAATCAACAAAACACGCAGTGTGTGGAATAACAAGATTTCAATCAACAGGATATATATCAAGACTAGGTCATGGTATGATAGTGCAATGATGCTCAAATATCAATGATCAATCTCACAACGATGTAAGCAAGCAAGTCAAATCCAAGGATCTGGCATAACCGATAACCACAAGTCGATTGGCTCAAATCAAGTACATCAGGTAGTGATAGAGTACAAGTTTGGCAGCATATGGAATAAATGTGACTGGCTGAGGAAGGACCACATAACAAAGTTCAGATTTACTTACCTCAGTTTCTTAGTGTCATATTCCCCATTTACAAATACTCTGATGATCTCCAGATACTCCAGGCAGATCCTTGCATAGCCTGAATAATTATCATTAATTACAAACAGATCAGAATTCATTCATTCCTGTCGCATTCTTCATCTTAGGAGTCTACTAGATCCCCTAATTAGGTTCATTGGCCTATTACCCACTCACTGGGTTTCGACTTATGTTATTAAATTCTTTGAGTAAGCTTAGCAGCTGTCTGAATAATATTTTAAGTTATTTGACTCCCGTTGTTATCAATTAAGCACTCATTTGCCCTCAGGGGCAAAATGGTAATTTTTTTCATTCTTGCCCTGGACCATATCATGGTCCTCAAAATAGTCCATATATCGTATATATAAATTTTTGAGTCTTTTGGACTTCATTTGGTATATGCTTTTGATCATCGGGACACATCGATCATTTTCTATTTTTCACCTTAACTGTTCTGAAGTCTTATCTAGCCCTTCGATTTTCATAATTATGCTTATGATAATTTATTAGATTAGATTGACCTTTATTCTACCTCCACTTTGCATTTACCATGCTCAGGGGTATTTTAGTCATTTCACGTTTTATGATATTCTGACCCCAAATCATTATTTAATCATATATACGAGTTCACATGTATTTGGGCTTCCATTGGTATCAATTTCGTCCAATTTGGACTTCGTATAGCATTAGGGGCATTTTGATAATTTCACATGTTGTATAACTAAATTTTTCGGGGTCCCGTCTCATGAAACGGACCCCACCGTTGGGTTCGGAACATCCAAAATAGTCAAAGTGCACTATTGGTTTACTTTATTTGCACTTCGTTTGACTGGTTTAGAACTAGGGGCAATTTCGTAATTTCTTAAAATAATATTTAATTCGTTTTTACTATTGGGGGGTTCTAACACAATTATTTAAAACTTCTGGGCCGGTTTGTGATTTCCAAGAGTTCCGGTCTGAACCAGTGGGTTCATTGGCTCAAACCCTAAACCGGTCCAACATCAAAGTGAACCAACCGGTTCGGTTTAGCTCAAAATGCCCCCTCCCGTTTTTCTGGTCATCAATTCCGGTCGTCCCTTTCAATTCCGATCACTGGAATCTCGGCCAACCCTCACTGTTTTACACCATTTTGAAGCCCAAAACTCACTGTTTTCGTATCAAATCATTTCTAGAATCTCAAGAATCGTTTTAAACTAGTTTTGGTTTGATCGGCCACGGTTTTCCGACACCCATAGTCGGTTTTCCAGCGTTGCACCGACAAGAGAATAATCGGCCATCAAATGGCCATTTCTCAACCGTTTTGAGTGATTCAAAGTCTGTTGGACTCCTGGAGGTGTCCTCTACTAAATCCCAATCTTAAAATCAAGATTATAGCAACCTATAAACATCTACCATGGTTGACCGTAGCTAAAGTTCTTGGTTTTCATGTTTTTCTTTCATATTTTGATCTAACATGTATTCTAAAAATATATACAATAGCATACTAGAAAACGAACGCATCAAGGATAGATTGGTTACCTGTTAAAGATTTCGGCTCCTCCAAACTTGTCACGCCCCGAATTTCCCACGACCCCAGGGCGCGAGTAACGAGACAGAAAGTGAAATAAATAAAAGGACAAAAGTAATTAAATTCAATAAACATGCGTCCATCATCATCCATACACAAAATAACATAAGATACATCGTTCAGGAGTCATTCGGGCTTAAGCCCTTACATTTCAATATACAAGTCTCATGGACAAAATATAACAAGTGTTTCCCCTTATCAAAGCATCACTGAGTCTCAAGCAGCTGGGGGGTCCTCATCTGAAAAATGTTGCCCACGAATGGGTCAGCTCAACTGCTGGTATGATGAAGTGCTAATGCCAGAAATAAAGCTAAGGCGTGGCATGTGCAAAGTGTACATTTATTTCTAAATGACATTCAAGCATCGCAGTAGTATATATGAATAGTATGCGTGACACACCCATGCACAACTCTATGCCACACCCATGTCTCGTTTACGGGTACTCCCCGATGGCTACGGAGTACCAATGCAATGGCCAATTTTGGGTTTTTCACCACAGGATCTACACCCTCATAATGCAAAGCACCACGTGCTTACCCACGCCATGTTCTCAAAGGATTCATCATATGCCAATATGCCAATGCAATCTCAATGATACATGGTTTCCACAATATAGCATGCTCGAGACAATAATATATAAATCACCTAACTGATTCCACATGCAATCATATCTCGTAAAATCAACATATACACATGTCGTGAGTCACATTCATCATTCACTAAATATTCATAAGGCACAAGTAACATGTAAGCATGTGAACAACCAATTCCAAATAAACGGTAAACACATTACAGATAAACACATACGACATTCAGTCATTCACAAATATTCCTAACTTAACTTCATTTCTAACACTAGCAAAACACCATACCTGATGGGTTGGTATCAACCCTAGAAGATCGTGAACTATATGTAACTGAACGGGCGGATGAAAATGTAGGAGATCAGATCGCCTCCTCCTGTCCTGTCAGTGTCCCTAAAAGTAGAAATTACAACTCAGTCCATTGTTGTTTGAATGTATGCTATTCATCAAATTTTATGTCTTTAAATTCATAGGTTTCTATTCTGCTAAATTAAACTCTACTATTGGTTTTAGAACGTTTAAGAAAGTAAGTCTAGGTTTTCGTAGAACTCAATTCGGACACCTGGGTTGAAAAGGGCAAAACAGTCATTTTGCACTTTACACGTGTCCTTGCATTTCGTGACCTCTTTTCACAAATCGGACTCCACGGTTGAGTCCGGAATGTTCGAGATAATAAAATTCCACTATTTGTTTACCTAATTCGGAGTTCGTTTGACTGTGTTTCAATCTAGGGGCATTTTGGTAATTTTAAGGGTTACTACGGGTCTCTTATTTTTTGGGACCCCGTCTCGTAAAACGGACCTCACCATTGGTCTCGAAATAGTCGAGATAGTCAAAATACACTAATGACTTGTCTCATTTGGACTCCGGGATGTTTTTGAATATTTAATTAATTAAATTAATTTAATTAAATAATTAATTAATTAATTTAATTATTATTTTATTAATAATTTAATCAGGTGGGTCAAAGTGTAATTTCTAACAGTTGGGGGGGTCAATTCGTAATTTCTGAAAGTTCAGGTTAAGGTTCAAATTCAAAAGGTTCAAATTCAAAGGTTTAAATTCTAAAAGGTTCAAATTCATTTAATTTAAAACAATGGTTGACACGTGGCAGGGGCGACCCGTACCCGCCCGAACCAGAACCAGATCCGACCCGAGAACCGACCCGACACCCCACCTTCTTCCCCGATTCTCCGGCGAAGCAACGGTAGGGTTCCGGCGCCTTCTCCGGCGCCGGCGACCGACCTCCGGCGTGTTTTCCCCATTTTCAAAATGCCATTTCCTCCCTTTTTTCATGTAGATCACATCCCCAACCCCCATTTCCCTCAAAACCCCCTCCATCTCCACGAAATAGAGGGTCAAACCCTCGGTCAACTCTCCGGCCACCCATTTTTCTCCCACTTTCCCCCACTGTTTTGAACCCAATTCAATCCCATTTACTTTCTGCACTTCATGGGGTTATTTTAGGATCATTTGAAGGAAGTTTTACACATGAAATGTTGAGGTTCAACCTCCATGGCCGAGACCTGCAACTAGGGATTTCTCCCTAGTTTCTCAACCATTCATTCTCATTCTTCTTGCAAAATGATCCCTACATTATGCTCTCTAAGATCCTATAGTTCAAATCAATTGAAATGCTTTTAAAAAAATTGAAACAGAAGGAGTTTACCCGTGGCTTCTCTGTTGTTTCTCTCTCTAGCCGTCCCCACTTCCACCTTTCTGATTTCTCCTCGAGCTTCCTCTCCTTCTTCATAGTCTAGATCTCTCTCTCTCTCTGTTTCTCTCTTCTTTCTCTTTCTTTACTTCTCTTTTCTTCTCACCCGAGACACTCCCCTTTTTCCTTCACTCTCTCTCTCTCTATATCTCTCTCTCTCTCTCTCCCCAAGACCAACCACCCTCTGCTGATTCTGCACCTCCCCCACTCCCTGAATTCTACTCACACACACAACCCCACCCATACCTCTTTGAGTGTGTAACACTCAAAGTCACACACACACACACACACACGGTTACACACACTGTACACACAGTGCACTGTGCACTGTTATTTATATATATATATATACACAAATATATATATATATATATTTTCCAAAGTTAAATATGCATATAATATATGTATATACATGCACATGTAGCATACACATAATTGTACACATACAATACACACATCACATTCTTAATAATGATAATAATAATAATAATAATAATAGTAATAATAATAATTAATTAACAATTTCAAGAATAAAGAATAAAAAAAAAAATTTCATGTTATAACAAAACTGCTCCAAAACTTTTCTTTCTCTCTCTACTGCTTTCTCTCTCTAATTCTTCTTCAACCGAGCCTATAATCAGTGGCTTGGCCACCTGGATATGGAGACTGTCACACTCTTTCACACTTGGATGCATGCATCTCTCACGGCTGCCACTTTGCTACATGCCCATTTTTCTCATTCTTTTTTTTTTTTTCATCACAAACCATGTGCTCACATGGTTTGTTTGCCCCTGATTCAGTCCCACAGTTTCACCCATTTTTCTATTACATATTTATATATATATATATTCTATGATGTATATATATATATATATTCTCACATATATTATATTATCATGTGTATATATATATATATACATACCGTATACAAGATATACCTTTAATTCACATATATCAGTGTATGTGTATAGTTACGTATCTAAATAATTACGAGTTAACCCGTAATATCGGCACTCCAGTATGTCGGCATCCGGTACCCGTAACTGATTTTTAATTTCATGCATGTATACTAGATACGGCGTTTGACCAAGCGTCAATTTTATTTACCCTATAATTCAAGTACAGCCCGAATTTACATATCATAACCCGGTCTAACCCGGGTCAAGTATTGACTGAGTCAGGTCGGGATATTACAGAAACCAATCAGATAATGATAAGAATTTTAATCTTATCACAACTTTCATTCAAATCTTGTGGACACCCAAATGGCTATGGGTTCGGGTCAAGCCCATCCTAATATCTAACATCTCCCACTCATCCATATAGAGTGAGTACTAAGTTCTCTACATCACTTTCCATACACAGGAAATGGATTGTGTAACCGAACGAGAAAGATCGAGGTAGAAGTACTATATCAAGCTGCCATCACACCAACATAATACCTCACAACAAAAAAGCAAATGATCTCGCCTACGCCCAGACTATTCCGTTACACCAAATTCAACATCCCTTATTCCTCACGAGAACTAATCTCAGTGCTATGCTTGAACTGTAATACCCCGACCCGGGGTACAGCACAAATATCGAGGTAAGTCGATACAATAATAAAACCCGAACTGTTTTAAGTTATGTTGCATAATTAAATGGATATGTATATATGAATATGTATGCATAATAATGTATTAAAGTGATCTCATGAATACATATATATATATATATAATTTGAGTACGGCTATATAAATATATATATATGGTAAATTGAATAATATGTATATATATATGTATATATATATATATAAGAAAAATTGGGTGAGGTGTCTTGGGTGCTCGGGTGTGCTGCCACCGCAGCTACAGGTGGCAAGGGCCACCGACTGAGGGTCGGTTAAGGAATAAAGAAGGTAATTGAAGAGAGAAAAAATAGAATCAGACTTAGAGATAGAGAGAGAAAGCTGAAATTTGAGGTATAGCAGTTGCTTGAGAACAGGTAAACCCCTGCGCCTTTGTTCTTTAAATTCACTTTGTATAATTATAGAATTGCTTACTGGAATAGTAGGATCTGAAACAAAGAAGGAAAAATAAAAGAAAAAGAAAGAAATTGAGTTTCGGTTAGAAATGGTGATTTAAAATAGGTGAACCTAAATGGAAAATTGAACCATAATATGCATAGGAAATTACCCCAGGATCTCAAAACACTTTGAATTAGATTAAATGGTCAAGAAATGGCCATTTTATGGCCGGTTATTCCCTCACCGGTGCAACGCCGGAAACTGGGAATGGGTGCATGAAACCGATGAGGTTGGAGGTTAAAAACAGTCCTAAAATATTCCTTGCAATCTTAGATTTCATTGGGAAGAAAAACAGTGAATTTTGGACGTAAAACCATGAAGATCCGTGAGGAATTGCATTGTTCAAACGACCGTGGTCGGAAAACCAACCGGAGAAGACGACCGGATAGTCGGGGGCTTCTTCGGGTCATAACGGGACCGGGTTTGGGTCGGACCGGGTCGGGACCCGACCGAAAGCGATTAGGGGCAGTGATGCTATGTCGTTTTGAATGTAAAATTAAAATCATTGGGCTGTTTGGTTGCAGAGACAATAAATAGAAATGGGGTTTAGGGGTAACCGAACCATGGATAGGGATAGGGAATTGGGTTATTGTATTCCGGTTCTTGAATGAAACTGAACCGTTTGGTTCAGAAGAAAGGCTGACCGGTTTAGGGTTTTGGGGTCTGAACCAACTGGTTCAGACCGCAGCTTATGGGATTTATGAACCGGCCCCAAAAGTTTGAATAATTACACTAAGGCCCAACAGAAAAATGTTAATTTTACAAAATTACCCCTGACTCAAAAGTGGGTCAAACGAGGTCCAAATAAGGTAAATGATTAGTCAATTTTTATTATCTCGGATGCTCTGAGTCCAATGGTGAGGTCCGTTTCACGAGACAGAGTCCCGAAAAGTTACAACTTGTAAAAAATGACCAAAATACCCCTGCTTCATAAGTGAGTCAAATGGACTCCGATTAAATTAAAGAACTAGTGAATTTTTATTATTCCGAACCCTATGGACTCAATGGTGAAGTCTAAATTGGCATTAGAGATACTTAAGATGACGAGACGTAAGATTGATGAATAAACATTTATTCTGAAACACGTTTATTGATATATAGGGAACTTGAAGGGGAAGGGCCCACTCACGAATTTCTAAGCTAAGATTTCATTAGAGGTAAGTAGATACCCTTTCTCTTCCATGTGGTGTTATCAAGCCAAGTTCATTCTTTTACTGCCAAACTTGTACTCCTGAGCGTATCTGATGTTATTGTCTCCACAATGTGATATTGTTCTATCTGGTGGACATTAATTATTGTTGTACTATTGTTATCATGTTGAACCGTGCTTTGAAATGCCTATTGTTATGTTTCCATTGAATTGATGATATTCCATTTTTATATACTCCTATGGAATCATAAATTGATGATATTCCATTTTTATATACTCCTATGGAATCATTTATGATCATGAAATGTTTATGTATACTGGATTTGTGCTCAGTCACAATATCCATCCGATGCTTTTAAATACACTGAAGACCTTCGGGTCGAGTCCGTGAACGGACATGTGGCCATACATTGGGAAGCACTGAAGGGGGTAAACCGGGCCCCCAAGGACCGAGGGCGTGCTAAGCCCTGACATAGAATAAAAGCATCTCTTACGCGATTGCTCAACTATAATTGTTGAATTACATTATTCTTGTGATTATCTTGTATTGCGAGATATTCCTTTATTGATTTATTGTGATCAATTATATTGGCAGTACTTTCTTGTTATTGTATTATCGTCGAGAATTTCAGGACATTGTTATGCCATTCCTACTGATTACACATTGTGATTCCACTGTTCATTTGCCATCATGACAATTGTTCCTATTGGCTATCATAGCATCTTATTTTTTATGATTGGCTATCATATTCTTATTCTTGGATTCATATTCTTTTATGATCCTCGATACCAGTGTCGGAGATCTGTATTTACTTGCTGGGCTCTTGTAGCTCATTCCACCCTACTTACCCCTTTTCAGGTAATGACACCGCAAGACCTCAATAGGAGTCTGGAAGCATAGGAGGATATTTTGAAGAATTGTATTAGACTATCTTTTAATTCTCCCATGTATTCACCACCCACGGGTGCTGGTTATGTTTAGTTTTGACTTGGTACTGTAAAACCATATGATGTATGTTAAGACTTCCGCTGACTATTGTAGTGATAAACTTCCGCTGTTATTGTTTTAAGAATTTGGTACTTTGCATATTAGTACTATGATACAGGAATGGAAAAAGTAGGGACGGCCTTAGGGTCGGCCCCACGACACGAAATCCGCATAGGGTGGGTTTCGGGTCGTGACATGAACCCTCCAATCTGTATTGTACTTATGATCACATCAATAAACACATAAACCGACGGATCACCCGGGCAATGAGTCACAACACAATAGTGTATTACAGAACTATCTTCCCTAGCTACTCACGTTAATCTAATTTAACTCAATTGTTTTCTTAGACATGCCCTGCTGGACCGCATCAATCATGGTCTTTTAGCAACATGCTAAAGTAGTAACATCAAGGTCTCTCTTCATAATGTAATCCTAGGTCACAAAGGGCACAGTGAAACTCAAAGTGGTTCTCTGAGCTCACATAGTGACGAAGTAGGGATCCATTCAGTCACTCTCTTTATTAAAGGTCACATCAATAGCACATACAGTATGTAATGTTTGCTATAACGAAGCTCCCACTTAATTGGGCATGTCAATCTCAATCTTATAAAAATAAGAATATACGTCGTACGAATCTTAGTCTAGTCACTATCTAACATCCATCGCTATCTTAGCGTCTCTCATCATTATCTCAACGCCTAACCCAAACATTCTAACCTAGTTGCTCTCCTACTGCTTGTCTGAAAGTTCGCATTTGGCTTTCTTCAGGTTACATGAGGTGTGTGGTCAACCTTCATGCTCGATTCTTTAAAAGAATCTTATCTTGACCATCATTGTCAAAGCAACATATATGATAAAGATGAATTCTCTCACCAACCAAGAATTCAATGTCTCATCTTGCTCGCTATCTAAGTACCAAGGCGATTGCTCGTGTGAAAGAGTCAATCAAAACTTGTTGACATCTTTTATGTATGCTCAGAACATCAGAAAATCATCTCAATATGAACACAAAATCATATAATGATAAAATAATGTCACGCATGTCTAATATATCAAATCTAAAATAAACCCAACTATTTAACACAAGATGTAAAACATCACTAAGTATGGGCTTAGGACCACTTCATTTTGTGCAACTCTATCTCAAACATATGTAGTGAAAAATAATGCCAATATGTTTGGTTCTCCCATCATTGCTGTTCGTCTACTAGCCCACTAACGAGCCTAAGCTTCCAGCTTAGTGGCGAGTTTGCACAGTTTTTTCTTTATGGCCCTAAGTCCAAAAAACACTACAAAAAGGGAAAGACATCGCCTACACTTATATCCCTCAAGCTTATAAGCTTATTAATAATGTGGAATAAAGCTATGACGAATGTAATACTTGTATATGCTAGAGCTGACATACAATTATAGTTGATGAACATATCATCATACCTACATGACGCTATGTTAAGGCACTACTAAAATCTCCACAACCAAACTACTGTTTCAACTGTGGCAACCAACCGTGTATTATTAACATCACTTAGATATGAAAGAAAACAATTAATTATAGTTCGATGAGAAAACACTAAGTCACTCTTATAGTTTGACCATTTATATAAGCAAAACACTAAGCTGCTATAATAATTGACAATTCATATAAGCAAAGCACTAAGCTGCTCTAATAATTTGATCATCAATAAGAGTTGCAAAAATAATCGAGTACACATCATAGTGAACCTCGGAATCTCAACTGCGCTCAATTAAGAAATTCCACAAAAATATCTCTTTCCTTACTAATCCAATTGCAATGATCAAAAGTATAGTATGCCCATATCAATCTGTCGATAAGTTAAGACCGTGCTAACAATATCGCTTATAGATTTCTCAAGACAAAATGAGAAATTCCTTAAGACAATCTTCGTAGAACTCAAATCCAACCATAGTCTACTTCACCTATGTCCTCATCATTATAGGACAACCACCACCACGTGGTGACAACAAATTTCATATATGTTAGCAACCATACAAAAGATCAAAATACTTTCTTTGGACCATCTATGGCTTCTTTGATCATCATGAATCCAATTGTTTAATGAAATCTAAGGTTTCATTGACTTGGCGATGGCTTTAGGTCACAAATGAACACTTAAGCAAGCAGACTTTGCGCTATTTTTTCATTAACCTTAAAGTCCCAAATTTCTTAGACGATCTTTAAGTCACAAATGAACACTTGATCAAGCATACTTTGTGCTCTTTGTTCATTGACCTTGAAGCCCAAAACTTCATCCACATAGAATTGTCATGTAATTCTCCATAAAGGAGATCATGTCTAAGTCCATATAGAAAGCTTCTAAGCTCCAACAAATGCGACAATCATTAGAATAAGGTGGATAGAGACAATTCTCACCAATAAGGAGAATCTCTTTACACAGTCAATATCCCCTTAGAGATAGGACATTTTAAAAAAAGATAGGGCACAAACACTATTTAATCACCCTTACACAAAAAAAAAAAAGATAAACCATTCTCAAGGTTTGATTCTTTGCTAATTTAGCTCAACTTACAACTCATAACAGCCATCCTTACACTATTAGAATAGAAAAATTTTACCTTTACATAAGAAGCAATATTCACTTAAACATGTGGAGCAATAGTAAACATTTCTCCCTTCAGTCTCACAAAGACGATGAGAAAAGATTTTACATTTGATTCTACACAACTAAGAATCTTAAGAATCTTCCTCTAGTAGTACAATCCTAACTAATGGTACACTCCCACTGGGTGACAAGTTACTCCCATTATCTAAAACAACATAGGTGATTCTAGAATGAGATAACAATTTTTCACCTTCGCCGAGAGATGGTGTGACTTCCATAAATTCCATTTACCCACAAAGTTAAAGATCCTTTAAAGTTTTCTCATTGCGCAACTCAATTTAGTTATTCCTTAACTTGGGGTGTTCAATTAAGAATCCAATGACCCTTTAAACTTTCAAAAAGAATATTTTAAAAAGTTAACATTTTTAAAACTTAGGGCCAAGTTTTCACAAAAAAATAATAAATAATGTGAACAAATTACATAAACCCCGAAAGGTGATAAGCCCTCCAAATTAAGATTTTCACCATTGTAAAGCTTAAAGGAACTGATTTTTAGGGCACTCGGTTAAGGATATAAGCTGCACAAAACATATTTGTGCCATTATCGACGCAACCGTATTTAATAAAATCCAATTTCTCCATTTTCTCACATAAATGTCTTAAACTAATCAGACAAGTACTCTCGTTTACAATTAGTGCGAAGAATTTTTAAATTCTTCATTTTCAATACTCAACCTCTTAACGAATGCTTAAAGCAACTAATGCTTGAGTAAGGTGAGTAATCATAGCGTGAGTAATCATAGCGTGAGTAACAAAGTTAGAAAATAATAGATTCTACTATGTGCCCAATTTTCAAAACATCATAAGTTTGCATATGCTATTAGGACTGACTCTAGTTGATAAGGAGTCAGTCTACCTTACAAATAAGGTTTCTTACAGGTCATTCCAATCAAATAGGGTTTACACACTGATAGACTGATTTTCGCGAGTAACCCCAATAGGTCTTCTCGAGCTAATCTAGCCATTCAATCTAGTTCAATGTGTCCATGTTATTGTTCAAAAAATAACATTGTGAAAATTCATAAAGAGATAAGTCCAAAATTATCAAATAATCCAATGGGACAGAGCCACTATCATACTCATATAATGAAGCTACTTATAATAGTAGATCAAATTAATCAATCTACATTGAACTATTATTTCACAAAGCATAAATAGTTCCATTCAGCTCCAAAAAATGATATTTAAAGATGAAAAAATGACAAAAATCAATTGGATTGGAGGTGGACCAAACATTTAGTAAAACACCAATGTCCAATTATTTTATCATAAGGGCATATGTTTCTCAAAAGAATTAATCAGCTCATTCTTGTGATGATTAATTCTTATGCTACCATTTGTGCATAATGTACAAAACATTATGAGCATTGTAAAGTCGCATTTTTTAGGTGACATTTTATGTTTTTTATTTAATCTCTTCTTTATTTTGAATAAAATGGTCAACTTTGACTCAGTACAACTACGAGCAAAATGATCCCTTTATTCTTAGATAGCAGCTCATTCTATATCTCATTATCTGTCATACATGCCCCTATGGCACTTAACTTTCTTGCCTACTTTTGATGCAAGTTTCTCAGCCCTACCCTAGTTAGCAACTTTTCGTTGTCTATAAACATCGGCCCAAAAGCCTTGTTTGGCCCACCCAAGGTGACGAGGTTAGTTTAGGAATTCGCATCTTAACGCTCTACCTTTTGTCTTAAGATGACGCACTATTTTAAAAAATATTTTTATTTAAATAAGTAGCGTCATGTAGGTTTTTTTTTTTTAAAAAAAAAAAAATTAAATGCGAGCCAAGTTACTATATGGCGAGAATTTTCTGCTCATCAAAGGCAAGTCAATAATTATCATGGAACTAATCCAAACAATTTTTCAATAAGATTTATTTATATGTTTCTCTACATAATAATGTGAATTTAACAATTTAATTAATTATGACAGACTTTCATGTCTCAAGGTATTGGACTATGTTCCCTATCGGTCAATGTCTACTGCTATATGTGTGATGTGATCATTCTAAGCATTTATGTTGGTCAAGTAAGCATTTACATTCATTTAGATTATTTCACTACTATCATAGTGCGCACGGTGACATTTAAGCATACATTCATCATATTATTATGCTACCAGGAATTCAATTAAAAATATTATTCTATTATACACTATGAGATCAAAAATTTTGCTAGGCTCATAATCATCTCCCATTTATGTAAACATAAGTATATTTTTAAATAATTTCGAGCAAAATAATTTTGAATTAAAACAAATTTAATTCATCCACACAATGATTTCTGAATTAAAATAAATTTAATTCATCCACATAATAATAATAATAATAATAATAAATGCATATATTCTAAAGCGCATGGACTCCACTTGAGCCCAATTAGCATTCTAGTATATCATGCCAAGGTAATTTATGGACATATGAGTTTGCAGCAAAAACACATCTCCTTAAAAGGCATCATAAATAAATACAACACTTTCCAAAATTTATTACATTGTACAATGAACCTATTACATCAATTTACTAAAAGCAATAAAATAAATGAGAATGTCGCATCAATATATCATATATCACAAAATTAACCTTGTTATTCCATACATCACAACAACATGTGAACTAAAATATCAATTAAATAAGCCCATCCAATCACAACATACATCCACATACATAATAATATAATGGGTCTTGATGGATGACTTTACCTCACCTTGCCACAATGGAAGTGGTATTTGAGTCTCACAATCAATGGGGATCAATATTACACAATAATGATGCAATAAATAATTATCCATATGATAATTAATTCATAAATGATTCACACATAATATAATTGTTCTTAATTTTCAGAGTCTTTCCAAGAATTTTTCACATTTAAAATAAATTTTCTAGAATTTTTAATCAATTTTTGTGATAAAAAACTAATTCTTAAAGCCTCAAAAATAGGTAAAAAATTTACCAAAAAATAATTTAGACCCTCAATAGTATACTAAATACTAATATGTAAATTTAATCACAAATATAGCTCTCTGAAATTTTTTAAAAAATATTTAAACACATTTTTGATACTTTTTCGTAATAAAAATTAATTTAAACTAATTTTCGAAAGCTAAAAAATTACAAAAAAATACATCATGGGGTAAAAAATTTAGTGAGTGAGGCACACTTTTTAGAGGTGTCAAAAAATAGGCTCTAGAAGATGATGCACGCGCTCCCACGCACCCCACAGAGAGTGGGGTTGCATTTCTCTACAATTTATCTTTTCGAAAAATAAGATTTGGCCATGACTGCTGTCAAACTTTGGGACCTTACATCTCACTCATTTTTCGACGAAAAATTATGTTCCACATATCATTGGAAAGCTCTCGGGACAAGAAGCAATTCAATATAAATTTCATGCATAATAATCAAGATTTTACAAATCGTATTAAAACCCAAAAATTTATTTTAAAATTATATTTTCTTGAAAAAAAATGAAACTTTAAACTCAGATCTCTCACAAATTCGACGGTGGATCGTCATGAAATATTAAGGGCTATATATTGGGTTTATAAAAAACACATCCACCGTAGCAGATCGTTCAAAAGATATTCTTATAATGATCTTTTAAAAATCAATCGTGTAGGTTAAATACATGAATTTTTTTTTTAATGCCCATGCATACAACACATATATCGGTGAATACAAACCTATGGCTCTGATACCGGTGAAGAAAATGTATGAAATAACAATCAGACTGAACCCAGTTTACCTCTTGTAGTCCGAGTTCGTGGAAATGGAAGGAACCAACTTATGTTACGAGTTTCTCTGTTATGTATGTCGATGTACAAATCTTTCTCGTCAATATGACGGCTACAAAATCGAGTTGCCTATGTATTTCCACAATCTAAGTCCAGAGGTCTCGCGATGGTAACCTTTGAAGAATCTCATAGAAAAAATGAAGAGAGGATCTAGGAAAGTTGACGGATAACCAAAAATCTTCCCACACCCATCGCGTAACTAATAACGCAATATATATCTGCGTTGGTTGAAATTCGAAACCAACCAGATAATGATAAAAATTTTAATCTTATCACAACTCTCATTCAAATCTTGTGGATTTCCAAATGGCTATGGGTTTGGGTCAAGCCGTCCTAATATCCAACAAAGATATATAGCTTACAAGGACCTGTTTGAAACTTCTAATTTTATAACTCTACCAAATATACAAATTACCTGTAACTTGAGTGGCACAACTTTTAGTTTTCTCTATGGTATCAGAGCAAAAGTCTTGGACTTTGAATCTCATCGCGTAGAGGTGATTAGATAATACATTTAACACCGAGTTTGTCTTATGGATTAATTGGATAATGATAAATTAGCTATCTTCTTCACTAATAGTATAGGATTAGTAATCTCGACTTTTTTTTTTTCAAATACCGACTTCACAAAATCATAAAACTCCAAATCAGTCAACAAACAAACATAACCGAGCTTCATATGTTTAACTCACTTATGAAAAAGAGTCTAGCAATGTGAAAAGACCTTTACGCATTCTCTAACAATTTTAGTTATTGAAACTTTTAATTGTTATTCATTAGAAGAGATATTGCTAGAAAGTAGCAATGTAGAATGATCTTAGAGCTATCATCCAGGAATTCATACAAAAATTATAACTCCAGTTTACATTCATACTTAAAATTGAAGTAAAACACACCATAATCCATGTGTTGAGAAAAGTATAAACCAAAAAATATTGAAAATTTCTCCCTTTATAAATGATGTCAATACACATCATCTTTTTAATTTTTTAAAAATAAAGATAGAAAGAAAAGGGCAGCACTATATCGTTTTCCCTTTTCTGTATGGCATGATATGAAGATTGTCTTTTTCTGCTGTAGTTAGCTATGGACATCTTCCCTTAAATAAATAGAACGACAAGCCTATTATTTTATAATTTTTTTTTCAAACTTTTATATCTCTTAATCCAATTTTTTCCTTTTCACCTGTCAATTCATATGAAAGTGGAGGTGGCTGTCTATATAATTGAAAACCCTTGAAATAAACACTGCAAATGTAATTTATAAATAAAAAACAAGTAAATTGACTGTTCACTAATTTAAACATTTTATTCACATTATCTAGGGTTATTGTTTGGAGAATTTATTTCTCGAGTCTATCATTTACGTGCGATATGTTTTATGACTTTAGTAATAAGTCACGTGTGAATTTTACAAATATTAAAATTATAAAGATCTTTATATTATGTGATAGACTCATGAAACAATTATTGTTTAATATATTCGCAAATGTGACTCATGTTCAAGACTCAGTCCATACACACGCACACACTTAAATAAAATTTTCTCTTTTGCATCATTGTGCTAAAAAAAAAATGTTTAAATTGCAAGTATTAGAAAGATTATTCAAATAAGTCTTTCACTTTTTTTGTTTTGGGCAACAAAATTTTAGTGATGAAAACAAAGTCATCACTAAATGTAGCTACTTTGTGTAAGCATTTCTTAAAAATTATGAATTTATGACCCTTTCAAGCAATTTGGAATTTTAATTAATTAATTATTTATTTTACAGAGTCAACGCAATAATTTTAAATAAATTTTGTAATTCTTTTTTTCAATTAATTAAACAGAATTAGTAGAACTTAAATGGTTCATCAAAGTGTTCTTAAATTAGAAAAGATTAATGCTAAAAATAAGAAGGTTACATATAAGCACAAGCAAGCCCAAGTCTTTAAGGAAGGAGATTCTGTTATAATTTTCTTGCGTAAAGAGAGGTTTTCAGTTGGGAGCTACAACCAGCTGAAACTAAAGAAAAACAGGCCTTACAAGATTGTGCACAAAATAAATGATAATGTCTCTGTTGTTGATTTTTCAAAATTTATAGGTATTTCAAGTACCTTTAGCATTATTGATATAAATTATGAGTACAATGCAGAAGTACTTCTCTATCCTGATTGTAACTCCGGATCAATTTCTTTAAGTAGAAGTACTAATGTAGAACAAGTTATTGAAATCTTTTTGGAGCAATGGAAGCACTCCAAGTTCCATTTCAAGCAAATGCACTAATAGACGTAGAATTGGTCGGTTGTGTTTTTTGGGAACGAAAATCTTATCCTAACCTAAAACAGCGAGATAGACAAGATTTGCAACTACTTTGTCTAGGAAATTTTGAACAAGTTCCATTTGTGGTTATATTTTCCTTATTTGATCTAGTTTCTAATTTTTTAAAAAGTTCAAATTTTTAATTATTCTGGCTTTTTTCTATTTTCAAAATTTCTTAATTTTTTTTTTATTTATAATAGGTTTAAAATAGGAATTAGTAAATTTTTATTTGGATTGATAGTCATTTTTAACCTTATCAATATGATATATTTCGTTATTATTATTTAATTTATCAATAATATTTTAATTTTAAAATTATAGAATTATTTTGTTATATTGTTAAGTTATCAACTCGTCTAAAAGTTTAAGTTGTTAGAGAGAATATAACTTTATTATTATATTCTCTAATACGTCTACTCACGTGTGGCAAGTTTTTGAGTCTACGCGTGTCAATTTATATTTGAGAGTGATGGTAAGATTTGAATTCAAGACTTTTTGTTTACTTTGACATTATATTAAATTATCAACTCATTTAAAAGGTTAAGTTGTTAGAGAATGTAACTTTATTATTATTTTTTCTAACATATCAGAGCAAACAAAAAGGTCCTGAATTCAAATTTTACCATTACCCTAAAAGTATAAATCGATACGTGCAGGTTTAAAGTGGTTACACACAAAGAGACATGTTGGAGAATATAATAATAAAACTACACTCATAATTTAAGTTTTTAAATGAATAAATAATTTTTTATAGTATCAAAACAAGTAAAAAAATCTTAAATTCAAATTTTGTTCGACAGCTTAAAAATATAAATCGACACATGTATATTTAAAGGGATTACACATGAAATTACGTGTTAGAATATATATATATATATATGTTTATATTTATATTTATATTTTGTGAGACATCGAAGAGACGTGAACGTTGTGATGTCTGCACGAATTTTACAAAAGTGTACTATGTATATTTAAAGTGATTATAAGTGAAATGACGTGTTAGAATATATATATATATATATATATTTATATTTTGTGAGACATCGAAGAGACGTAAAAGTTTGAACCAATTTAAAAGCATGTACTATGATCACTCATTATTTTATTTAGAGTGGCGTTCGTTAATCACGCGGGAGAGGAGACTGAGTAGTCAATCGATCAACAGCACATCATGTAAAATATATATATATATAGATATATATATATATATATATATATAAAGCCATTCATCAACAGTAGAGAATCAATTATTTTATTACAAAATTGATATCTTAACTATGACAAGGTTATCACTAGACTATATGTGCTTTTATAGTGAAAGAAATATATAAATAAAATAATAAAACAGAGGTAATTAAAGGATACCAGAGTTGATGGAAGGCAGATAAGATTAGGATACTTAATGGAATCCATCGAAGCCAACGACGTGAAAAACATAAAAGAGATAAAGTAACGAAGCTGCTTTACTTAACTACAGAAAATAGTAAAGGATCGCGTGACCCCTAAAGTGGCAAACCAGAGAAATTATTTATTAGTGGCCTTGAATCATTAGTTGAGGTTAATGAATACAAAATCCAATAATTTACATATTACTTTATTATCAAAAAAACCTTCATGTTTTCGTGCTCTCTCTATTTTGAATTCCTCCGGTCTTCAAGTAGAAAATTTATTGGATCATTTGGTATTAATGATTCTAATTAATTATAAAATAATATGTATATGATATGTTAAGCATATAAAAAATAATAAAATAAATTTCATTAACATATTTTTATATAATTAGTCATGATCATTAACGAAGTCCATGTTCTAAAATGATAGCATAAGTTCTCTTTTAAAAGAAGACCAAGTCCAAGTCAATGGATCAAAGAGACGAAAGCCGCGTGATGTCTGCACAGATTTAGAAAAATGTTCTATGCATGGTCAGTCATTATTTTGTCCAGGGTTGCATCAATCATGTGGGAGAGGAATGGATGAACACCACGTCGCGAAAAAATCTAAAAATCAATAGTGTAAAATAGAGAATCTAAAAATCAATTACTTTATTGCAAAGGCTAATAATTTTTTTTTTATAACTGTAAATTTTTAAAATTTATCACAGAACGAATTAAGTTAAACGACTTAGTCTTACATATTCTCATTAAATGTGTCAAATAAAGTAAATATTTTTAATTTCTGTTACAGAACAAATTAAGTTGATTGACTAATCTTACAGAATGATATATACAAATTAAGTTGATATATATCTTCACTACATGTGCCAAATAAAACAAACATTTAATGTAATATTCTGGAGTGATTCTAAAAATTACTCTTATTTATTTTGTGCCCGCTATAAGATAGAATATAATAATTTAAAGAGTACAAAAGTTGATGGAAGACATAGAAGATGCCAATTACTTTTGTATTATCTGAATCATTACGTAGAGATAATGAATACAAAAATTAATAATTTTTTTTTTGTGCACACTTTATATATTCATTAATTTAAAATATCACGTGAACAATATTTCTAGACGATTTAATAATTTCACTGCTAATTAGATCAAATATCAAGCTTTTCAGGTGTCGTTATTTGGGTGAGGGGAGAATAAAAGCATAAACTGCATTTTATTGGGGATTAGCCAAAAAAGAACAATGTGAAGAATATTACTGCCAAAGCTTCATACACTAATACACATTAGGCTCACCATAAAAGTAAAAGTGAAGACAAGTATTTAGGGAGAAAATGAGAGCACGACCCTGGAAGAAATTATGATATGACACTAGTGGAAGTCATTGTCCATGGATCAATTTACTAAAATATTATTGAGTGATAAAAAAAACTTAATAATTGGAGTTTTGTAACTCAATGATAAATATATTAATAGAAATTACTATTATAAATTTTAACTTATATGGGATTGAACTTTTCAATCATGGAATGATTTATAATAGAAGAAAAAAATGATTACGATAAATAAAAATTTAATATCTAAATCATCTAATTATTAACCGATCCTACTTCATATAAGTTTTAACTTGCAGTACCATTACTCTATATTAATTATGATTGTCATAATAACAATGTCAGTGAGTTAGATTCTAACTCACAATGTTTTACTTGTTTATATCATGTTAAACTTAGTGTTGACTCTATCATAAAACTAACAGAGCAATTATTTTTGGCCTCATTTAAAGAGAAAATCTTAAATTTTAGATATTTATAGTATAATCAGATTAGAAGTTTAATGTTAATAAAAATTTAACTCTACAAAAAATTTCAAATTTTATTTATTTATAATATAATCCAATTAGAAGTTTGAGATTCATAAATGTTGACAGAGATGAGAGAAACAAATGAAATATATATATATATATATATGTATATATGTCTTGAGTACAATATATTACAAGGGGAGACTCCTTTATATACAAGAACTGAAAGGACATACAAGGTAAGAAATTATATACAAGAAAGGCAATGAAAAAGGAAACAAAATATGGCAGAATAATACTAGAACCTCTAACTATACTTATAGACCGTAATACACATGTATAATACATATAGCTAACAACCCCCCTCAAACTTAAGATTGGAAAACTGAAACTAGCTGAGTTTGTAAACAAAATCGTGAAGACATCTAGGAGGGTGAGCTTTAGTGAAGATATCGGCAACCTGGTCAGCTAAGAAAACTGGAAGGAGATGAACAGTACCGTGACGAAGGTGTTGGCGAACGAAATGACAGTCGATCTCAACATGTTTGGTACGTTCATGAAAGACGTCATTATGGGCAATTTGAATAGCACTCTAATTGTCACAGTAAAGAGGGGTAGTAGAGGTGTGGGTCAAACCCATGTCTTCAAGAAGCCAACAAAGCCAGATGAGCTCTTGAGTGGCATCGACAAGGGCACAATATTCTGCTTCAGTGCTAGAGCGGGCAGTGACAGTCTGTTTCTTGCTTCACCAAGAAATTAGAGAATCACTAAGAAAGAAGCAAAAACCTGTGGTGGAACGACGATCAGTAGGATCACCTGCCCAATCAATATTAGAATAGGCACGCAAGTCAAGAGAAAAATGAGCTAAAAAATGAAGAGCATGGAAGAGAGTGCCCTCGACGGTTCATTTTTCATGATACAACATTTATTACAGTATGCATGCAATAGTTCAACATTTTGAACTCATAACCTTAGGATAAAAGGTGATTTCTTATCCCTTGGTAATGTTTTATTTTGTTAAGTTTTATATCAAATTTAATATATATTTAAAAAATAATTATTATTATTAAATAAAATAAATTAATAATAAAATAGATTGAATTAGTTAAATCACTGAAATGCGAACCAACATCTTTACTGATTTATTGTCCAATTCTATTTTTATAACTATGTTCTCAGTGAATGAAGGATGACCAAGTCAATGGTGAGAGACATCAAAGAGAGGTAAACCTCGTGACATCTGCACAAATTGTAGAGAAATGCTCAGGGGTGACGTCATTATTTTGTCCAGACGTGGGATAGGACACTGAGTAGTTAATGGATGAACAACACGTCATGTAAAACTTTTAAGGGGTTAAATTCTAAAGTAGGGTTAAAAGAAAAATTATTTTCTAATTTGGTGTTGTTTTCAACTTATTTACGGGATTAGGGTTGTTTTTAAAATTGTCTTTCGAAAATACGTTTTCTATTTTAAAAACTCATTTTTTGAAACAACACTTTCAAAAGCGTCTTTCGAAAAGACGCTTTGAAATATATATATATATATTTTAATAAATCGTCTTTCTGAAAGACGATTTCTAAGAATATTTCTTTTTTTGTTAAAATCGTCTTTCGAAAAGATGATTTAAAAATTGTCTTTCTGAAAGATGATTTCAAAACACTTTCAGTAAATTGCTAACTTTCCTAATGATGAGAGCTGGATAAGATCTTTGTATAAAAAAAAGTCCTATAGATTCTTCGCAACCTCCAACTATGCTTTAACAAGAGAAATCAAACCAACCAGCCACATGATCAATTGTAGTATTTAGCAACCAACTAAAACTATGCATGGAAGGATAATCAGCTCGATAATTTGAAACTATTACAACACTTTTTTTCTTTCTCAATATAGCACCACATAATGATTAATGCAAATGTTTTCCAACCACTTTTTCTTTCTAACAAATACAATCCTTCCCAACCATCATCCAATCAAAAAAAGTACTATTGACTCAAGATTTATTTTTTTACTTTTTTTCCCCTTCTTCAGTGTCCAATTTGATACGATAACCACTATCCCCGTGCACATATCTGCCAACATTACAACATTCATATACAACACCAAATAATCAAAATGTATAATGACATCTAAAGAAAAAAAATAAAGATATATATATATATGCTACCTCATAAATTTAAGTCCCACATCGAGGTTGTCTCCTTTGACAAACTGGCCTTCTTGGTGGGCGTTCAAGTTGTTGCTCAAGTTGTGTGACTTGAGAAGGACCTACGTCATCTCCATCGTCGTGAGCCACTGTCAACCCCTCAATGCCCATGTCATCATCCATCCCACTTATCTCAATTGCTTCTGTGTGCATGGCTAGTTCAGGATAATCAATGGGAGAGATGCACTGTCAAAGTGTATCGGGTGGAGTGTATCCAAGTGAATGTGCAGTGTACGCGAACAGAGACGCAATTGATGATTGAAGGGGAGTTACCGTGGAAGTGCCAGCACGACGAAGATGTCTCTCGTATGTTATAGTGCCACGACTTCATCCTCGAGGCACTAGTACTGACTGTGATGGCATTGGGTCGCCTGATATGTGCTAGTCCATGATACACTGATGAGACTAAATTGCTTCTAGGGCAGAATAACTCAATGTTTGAATATCAGTAAAGGCCTGGTGTGAGTCAACCCGATTGGCACAACCCTCTCCAGCTTTTATATGTATTTGGCTGAGGCAACTTGACTGCAAGTAACATAAATAATTAATTATAAGTAAAAATATTATAATATAAAAATAAATATAATAAACATGAACATATCAATTAAATTCATACAAATATTTCAAATATGCTGGCTACGGGTTCAAATCCAACCAATGGCCTGGTACTGGGTGGGCCAATAAAGCAACAGGCAATTTGCCTATACCATACCATATATGAATCCATATAAGTCAAGCGAGTGATATAATATGTTAGCATATGCAATATGATCTCATCGTTGTCTCTAAATATCGATGTAAGATCGATGCAACAAGTCCTAATTAGATAATTGTCACGACCCGAAACCCATCCTATGCGGATCTCGTGTTGCGGGGCCGGCCCAATGGCCATCCCCATCTTTTACCAATGATAACAGTAATTAATGTAAACATAACATTAAAGTGCGGAAGCTTTATTACAATTATTATTCAAGGACTATACTTAAACTAACAATAAACTGATCATGAACCACTCTTAGGTTGTGAGTACATGGGAGAGACTTCGTTCACTACTATTACGCTCCTCAACTGTCTTCCTACGCTCCTGAACTCCTACTGTGGTTCTGTAACATTTTCACCTGAAAAAAATTTAGTAAGGAGTGAGCTACAAACTCAGTAAGTAAACGCTTATCCCCAATACGGGTGGGGATGACAAAGATGAATACAAGTCAAGGTAACATGATAGCCAGTCATGACAGCGATTGCAGTTATCAGTAAAGTGCCACAAGGCCAATGAACAGTAAAGCCCAATAACAAGTGTAAGTAGTGGTGTAGCATGGAAATGGTTTAAGCACAATAATTACAATCAACATGAATACTGCCACAATAAAATGGTCACAGTCCAGTACAACTAATGAGAGAACAGTCAATGCATAGAAAATACCCTCATAACTCCTTATGTAAGAACACTCCCATCACTATATGTCCTGATCACGGATTTGACCCATAGGTCCCGTTGATCGGTAAAACATACCCATCACCATTTGTCCATTCACAGTCTCGACATTCAATTCTAAATCAAGATTCTATCATGTATTATGTATAAAATAACATGATATAAACATACAATGATAGGCATCAGTACAATGAATTGAATAATGAGATATCAATCAATAGGCATCCACTAGATAGGACAATATCAATGGTGGGAACAACAACAGTGGATACATACATGAGTATAAGTCTTGGCAGTAATAGAAAGATCGTGGCTTGGAAAACTACGTATAAGAGATAGGAATCCACTTACCTTATCAATGCGTCTTAGCATTCCATGACCTTCTTTTTTCCTTTCGAGTCTCCTATATATATCAGTAAATACATTTTAGTTTTAATGCCACTTATCGAATTTATGCTTGATTATCATGAATATCGCTTTTACTAATTTAGGCGGTTACGATTTCTAATTTAAACTAATTCACCCAAGGGCAAAATGGTCTTTTATGTGCCTCTATTTTTCGGGTTCTGTTTTCATCATTTAGACTTCACCGTTGAGTCCAGAAGGTTTGAGACAATAAAAATACACTATTTACTTAACTCAATCGGAGTCCGTTTGACTCATCTTTGACGTAGAGATATTTTGGTCATTTTGGCATTTTTACAGGTATTTTATTTTTTGGGACTCTATCTCCTGAAACGGATCTCACCATTAGATTCAGAAGGTCCAAAACAATAAGTTTACACCATTCATTTGTTTAATTTGGACATTGAGAACTATTTAAATATTTAATTAATTATTTAGTTAAATTTCCAATTTATATAATATATTTAATTAAACACCATTTTTGTTAACATGTGCAATCATAGCACAGTGGTGGGCGTGTCCCCCACCTGCTACCAGCTCCCACGCTCAAACCCCATCAGCAACGCATCCCTTCCTTTTCATCTCTAAAAATTAAATCAATTTCAATTAACTTTCAACTGAACCAAGGTTAAAACGGTGCAGTTCCAGTCCATTTATAATGCCTAGGTCGACCTGACCCGACCAGAGATTTGATCTAACTTAGACTGCTACAGTGTCGTCTTCTTCATGACAACACCCACGAATGACTAAAACCCTAGCTTTCAGTCTTGATTTTTCTTTACTTTTTCAGACTTCTTTTTAAATCCCAGATCATTTAAAATACTAAACTAAATTGTCTTGGTGAGTGTTACGTTATTATAACACATGAAATCTCAATGGATTCACATGAAGCCGTGGCCTAGTCGCTACCTGCAACTGGGAAATTTTCCCACAATGTGCTTCTATATTCTTACACTTGATTCTCTTTCAGTCCGCATAACTAGAATGAAATGTAATGATGATTTAATATAAACCCAATTTCATGCATAAAACCTCAAGACCTGTTCCTATTCTCCTAACCTGTAATAGCCCACCTGCCTCATCTTTTAACCATTCTATCTTACAACATGAACTAGTTTTTATGCTTGTTAAGACCCTAAGGTTAGATCTATCATTCATGCTTTTAAAAAACAAAACAGAATCAACCCAGCTTACCTTGTTCCTAATCACGCGCAGTGTTTCTTCCTCCTTTACTTTCCTTTCTTCTTCCTCACAACTTAGCTCACTAACTGATCTGATTTAAACCTCTTTTCCTTGGTTGTTCTCCTCCTTCTAATTCGTAAAGCTTCAATCCCAATCTGTTTTCTTGTTTCACACCTCATTTTCTCGCACTTGATCACCCACATACAGATATACATTGTTTAGTTCGATTCCCTTCCTTCAGCGCCCAACAAACTCTCTTCCTCTCTATCCTTTCTAATCTGCCCTATCTCCTTATCCTTTTCATTTAAATTTCAAACGCCTTTCCTTTATCTTGCATATATATATATATAACTTAATCATATAATATATATACATATATGAATAATTAATTTATATTTTTATTTTATTTATTAATTTACTTTGCTATTATCTTATTTTTAAATTTTATCTTTTATCTTATTTTTTTTTTCTTAACTTATTTTATTTTATTTATTTTAAACTCCATTTCCTTTTTTTATTTCGGTATCCGTTCGTGGTTTGCTCGGTACCGCCCGGGCATCATCCGTACTTCTGAACTTTTAAATTTTCAAACCGACCATTTTATTTAATATTAAACAGAAAGCCCAACGACTCGAGTTACATGGCTTATTTAGTTACATTTGGGTCAGGGTATTACAATAATGCTCGCCCTCGACGATCAGTGGCATGAAGGTCTGCACCCATATCTCGAGAGAGTGGTGTGTTTTGGCAAAGTCCAAATTGACGTATTACCTGGTCTGGAAAATGCCACTCAATCAACTCAAAGCAAATTAGTGGTGACACCGTTCGCCATATATCATTACCGACAAGGCAGTATGCAGGTAAAGATGTAATGACATCATCAGTGTAAGGCTGCCATACCATCTATATGCCAAGAACTAAAATTAAGGATAAGTAAACATCAAAATAGATCAACTTAATTTCTATAATTTATATTGTGAAAATAACCTAATAGTCTCGCATTTGGTCTAGTTGGTCCCGATAATGGCGAAGCACATGGATTAGTGTCTCTCGAACATATAAGGTGGTTCTCCACTTATACCCTAATGCTAATGGCTTATCGCCATCCACATTCTTCCTAAGAACTTTTCTCTAAGGTCGGATATGTATCAACCTCTCCCACACCCATAACTTTTCAAATAGATTACAAATATATTAATAAATATTTAATGAATTTTTTTTTAAAAACAAACTAAAATGTATTAATATACCTGTAATAAAATAAGTGAGCCACCTATTGCTGAAGCAGTAGGCTTTGTAGCTCGATACCTCTCTTGATAAAGGCATGCAAGGACAACACTCCTCTAGCTAAAGTTCTCTGCATCCTCTAACTCTCTGAGCAACAAAAGACACATTAACTTCACCTTATTCCCTGATTTATTGGTGAATAAGGATCCACCAATAAGCTACAAGATGTGGGCCCTAACAGGCCTACGAATGGTCTCATCATCTACATCTTCTGCTAACTTTGCAAAATGATTAAGAATCCATCTCATCTTTAGCCTTGATCCATCAAGATCAGACTGAGATGATACAATTCCCAATAAGTCTATGCAAAGCTCCTGGCAGACATTAACAGCAGAACTAACATCAAAACCTATGACAGGTGCCCCATCTATTGGCAAGCCTAGTAGGATAGCCATATTTTGCAATGTAATGGTGCACTCGCCTACTGATAAATGAAAAGTATGTGTTTTTACCCTCCACCTTTCAACCAATGCAGTGATTAGAGCCCAGTTGTATAAATCCAACTCGATAAATCCCGTAAAATCTTGCTTGACATAGGTAATCTTGGATGCAGATGTCAAGTGGGGCAGCTCGTCATAGTAGGCTATCACTTCTACGACAATGAAAATACCCTGGATCCTACAATTCAATATAATGAATAAATAAAAGTTTCATAATTTAATAGAAATAAAAAATACATGTAATTGATATGATGTAAATTTAAACCTGCTCCTCCCATAGACGAGATGATCGATGCATGTACTGCATGTATAGAATAGATCCATCTACAGGCCCAGGATGTATAAAAGTTGGTGCCTCTATAAAGGATGTCAAGATTTGGGTTTATATAATCTGAAGATGATTTCAAAATCATGAGCCACTCTCTACATATAAAAAGTTGAATATCTTGCTCAAAGTTTGTTAGATCTTTAAAAGGTACAATCATTTTTCCTTTAATTTGCTACTAGTAGCTAAAGTGTTTCTAACACAAGTGAAAGGATAAATGCATACTTAGGTAGAGCTTTCTCAAACTAGTTAAAGGCAATATGGAATGTCAATATGCAGGTTAAGAAACACACAAGTCTCAATTTTCAACTGAAATTTACAAACAAACTACATAGAAAACACTTTTCCTCAAAATTATCGTTGCTTACAAAAAAAAAAAAAAAAATTCTGATACAATAGGTATTTTTACAGCTAGAAAGTCAATTTCTTGTATGTTGTTGATTCTTTTTGGACTAGTTCTTCTATCATGCCCCACTACCTTACAAAGCCCACATTGTTTTGGCCTCTGACCTTCCCCTATGTCCATCTCATTTCGAATTCGTGTAGATTGTAGACGACCCTTAAATCTTTTCATAGCAATATCAAGGCACAAAGTTAGACCAATGGACTTGTCCCAATAATCCTCACGGTAAAGAGGATGAAATTCAGGTGCATATATAGCCATGTGTTGTGTCAATTTATAACATTCATTAATATAATTCTATCCATCAACAGAAGCCTTTGCAAATATAGCCAAGGCGTGAGAATATGGCATTCTATAGATGATCCATTTTTCACAAGAACATACACCATCACGTGTCAATACTGCGTGTGAGGGACCCCTCCTTATCATAATTGATGCCTTGCCAGAGCATATATTTAAGTTTGTGATCACGTGTCCATCGATCTTGGATTGGTAACCCATAATATTTGTAACGACAAAAGGGTTATATATGTAACCTTCGGTTATAGCTTGTTGCCCAAAACCTCACCTCCCACAAAAATACTTTACTAGACGATAAAAAATTAGTTGTACACATGTAGATATTGGCAAATTCCTTGCACTTTTCAACACATTATTAAAAATCTCAGAGATGTTAGTGGTTAAATGTCCATTTCTTCGACCTCCATCATGTGCAACTGTCCACTATGCTGCAGGTATTTCATTCAACCAATCATATGCCTTTTGGTTAAGGCTTTTAATTTCCTACATAATGGAATTGTATTTGCATATCTGATGTGCACTTCCAGTAGCCCAAACAAGTGTCTTTAGATGGGCATCTTTGAACTTGCTATTAAAATTGCTACGAACATGCCTCAAGCAAAATCTATGATATGCATTAGGCTCTTGCCATCCATAATTCACATCTTTCACTACAATAATTATTCCTTTATGCCGATCAGATATCAAACAAATCTCTTCCCTCCTCCTCACAACATGTAACCTTAACAAATATAAGAACCATCACCAACTGTTGTAACTCTCCTCTTCAATGATTGCAAATGCGAGAGGAAATATTTGATTGTTACCATTAGTCTTCATTGCAATTAACAACTTTCCCTTGTATTTTCCATACAAATGTGTGGCTTCAATACTAATAACTGGCCGACAATGCACAAATCCTTGAATTGATGCATTAAATACCTAAAACATTTTTTCGAAAACAGCCACGTCCGGGTTGCTAGTGTTATGTTGCAACTATTGAACAATTGTGCCTGGATTATACTTCACAAGTGCTCCTATAAACTTTGGAAACAATCTGTACAATGTCTCCTAATCCCCAAATATCATGAAAATTTCTTTCTACTTTATAATTCAAGCTTTCCTATAGGAGATCGTGTAACCGTATTTTTCTCTCATTTGCTCCACAATTAGATCTATCTTTAAAGTAGGATCAACCCTCACTACAGCCTGTGTTTCACTTGTAATTAACTTAGAATCTAACTGCATATGATCTCTGTTCATAGCATGATTTAAACAAGTGTGTGGCCCTCATATTTTGTGATTTGAAATTGGCCGATCTTTTTATTTTTTATAGCACGCAGTCTCCATTTACACATTTCATGAAGTTTACATCTCACAGCCTTAATATCCTTGTTGCTTTCAATCACCTCATACTGATTATGACATCTAATTGAAAATTCTTTGACAACTTGCTGCAGTTTTTCCTTGTCATTAAATTGAAGACCTTTGCCCAACTCGTTTGTTGTTGGATCCCAAATGCAAGGATGGCACAAATGGGATGAACTGCTCCCGCCAACATCATCACTAAAATTAACATTTGAAAAAAATGGAGAATCAGTCTCATGCAAACGAATGCAATGCTCATCGGCTTCATCCATTCCATCCTTATCACCCGATTGCAACATATCATCATCTTCTTCTTCTAACGATGCATTGGGGAGATTACTTTTATCCATGGGATTGTTGCAAATGTCCTCACCTAGAAAAATATTCACAATATTAGGAAAGTGAGACTTTACATGTTCTGTATGACATGTCTCAGCCACCAACATAGGACTAAAACTTTGATGTACCATGGGGACAACTTCACCAATTGGGCAATCACTGTCTTGTGTGAGCAGTCGAGTAAAAGGACCATGCTCAATCTCCATCGGTTGAGATACAGCAGAAGGATGATACATATCTTTTGTCTCCATATATAAGTCGATGCTATATAATGTCAGATTGCTTAAAACAACTTCAATCATTGAATCCACTATCTCATCATCAACGACTTCTAATAGAGAGTATTTGTTATGCTCGATTGGAAATCGACAAGTCATCTTTAGGTGGACTTGTGTGATATCCAACTTCATTATAGCATATATCTTCGCCAAAAGTTCATTATAACTTATTCCTTTCCTTAACATAATGCTTCGTCGAGCATTCATATCATACCATATACTACCTTGTTCCCTATAACAAATATTTTCTCCCTAATAACATAGTATAGGTATTGATGTTCCAGCCATTTCTAATCTTCAAAAAATAAATACAAGCCATCAAAATTTGGAAATACGCTTTTGAAAGTGTCTTTCGAAAATATGATTTTGGAAAACTGTTAAAAAAAAAAAAAATTTCAAGTTGCAACATTCGCTTTTTGTAACAAAAATAACCTACAACCTATATTTTCCAAGGATACTAAAAGAAAAATATCCTTTAAGATTGTTTAAAAATTATATTAAGTAAAACCACTCTATTGTTTAAAAATTAAGTTTAAAAAGAATGTGAAAAAGGGAAAAAAAATTCCTAAATGCACAAACATAAACTAGGGAAGAATTTTATAATGTGAAAAAGGAAATTTAAAAAAAGTAATATGCTTCTAACAATGAGAAACAACATGTTTCAAAAAAGTTCAATACGAGATTAAATCAACAAATGAGAGAGAATAGAAAGGTTATTAGTGTATTATAAAAAAAACTCAAAAAAAGTAAAGAATTTCATATATTTATCAACAAAAAAAAACACTAAAATGCAATTTCACTATCATTAAGCAAAAAGTATAGAACAATAAGTGAGAATATCTTAAAAATAAAGGGTCCTGTTTTATCTCAAATTTTTGTCAACATTTTTTTCAACTTCACTTTTATTTCAATAATAGAACCCTTGTATGAATTATGCACCTTGAGATCTACCAAAGGCCTTACAATGACGATTGGAAAATTAGAGTAGATATGATTGAAAATTTTTTTGGTAAAACAAAATTTTTCTAAAATGAGAAATCTGCAATTTTATTTTGGTAAGACAAAATTTATTTAATCATAACAGATTCTCAAGGCAAAGAGGAAAATCTTTCCTAATGTGGAATACTTGTAGTCTTGTATTATATGTAAATGTTGCATGGTGGATAATGTTGGCATGCATGCTGGATAATGTTGGCACGTGGTTCTAGAGATTTTAAAATCTCATGAATCAAAACCTTTTAGGACAATGAGATGTAATGTTTGAGAAAAATAGAATTTTGAAAGCTTAAATAATTGAATTTGGCCAAAAAAGGGCTGGACTCATGCCTATACTGTGAGTCTTAATCAAAACAATTATACTTATTCTTTTGTAGTGAGTCTAATCATAAGCGTTTGAAAGAAAAAAAGTGTATAATTAGATGGCGGTATAATTATTCTATGGTTTCACTGAGTACAAAAAAGGAAAAATCCCTAATATTTCAATACAAAAACCCTAATTTTATTCCTAGAGAGAGAAAAAGCCCTATCTTTTAATGAGGAAATCAAGAAAAGGAAGCCCTATTGTACCTCAATCAAGCCAATCAGCTGTTACAACAGTTATGAGAGAGTGGCGCCGACTGTGATGGCTCTTGATAGAATGTTGGTACGAGAGATTGAGCTCTAGTCATGCCAACTAAGCCTTCAAATAAATCTGATGAACCCATAGAAAACTTACCCAACAAATTTTCAAAAATTTTAGTTACGCTGAAATAAAACCAGCCCTATTTTTTTTTTTTGAGAGAGAATCCCTAACTTCACATAACAAGAGATTACCTAGGATAAAGGAGTTGTTGCAGAGGTGTTGAGGGAGACGAATGCTTACGCCTCGGCCAAGATATAACAAAGATAACTTGATAAAGACCACAACCATGAAATCTGGAGAAAGCCTTGAAAATCTTGATTGAGTTGTGAGAGATTGAGACAACCAAGTGTCGTGAGGGAAATAGAGATAGAGTGTCGTGAGGGAAAGCGATTGAGATAGAGTCGAGATCAAAAGAGCATATGAGATTCGATTTTGAGAGGGAGTGTTTCGTGATTTTTTTTATTAATAACATTATTTCTCAAAAGTACCCTAATTTGATAAAAAAGACGCTTTTAAAATAGTCTTTCAAAAAGACACTTTTCAAAGCGATTTCAAGTTCCTTTGTTTTTTTAAAAATACTCTTTCAGCAAGATGCTTTTGAAATTTTTTTTTTTTATTAAGAAATAGTCTTTCAAAAAGAAGCTTTTGATAGCGTCTTTCTGAAAGACGATTTCAAACAACTTTTTTTTTTTTGGAATCGTCTTTTAGAAAGATGATTTCACAAATGACCCTCGTTTGGTAAATAAGTTTACTGTAACCTTATTCTTGAAAAAAAGTTTCAAAACAACTATATTTTGAAAAAAAAATTCGTGCATTCATCAAAAGGAAAGAATCTAAAATCAATCATTTGATTACAAAATTATAATGAAAGAAATATATATATATATATATAATGATACAAATATGGTACCAAAGTTGATGAAACGAGTATAAGATTTGGATACTTACTGAATGGACTCCATCGAAGCCAACCATATGGAAAACATAATACAAATAAAGTTACAAAACTGCTTTCGTTAACTACAAAAGAAAGAGGAAGGCATATCTTGAAGACTTAAAAGTGTCCAACCAGATAAATTACTAGCAGTCATTTGAGCAAGAGGTACTTTTGTCGTTTTAAAAAATATATAAGGTTATAAAAGAAAGATTTTTATAATTATTAGAAATCTTTAAAAAAGTCTGTATAAATTGTCTTATTTTTAATTATGAATCTAATAAAGTCCTATTACATCATTTGATAAATTACTTTTAATAAAAATAATATTCACACATATATCATTACCCATTTTCTTCATAATTTTAATGTAATTACAAAAATTTTGAAAATATCAATGTAATTATCAAAAAGTTAAAAAAAAAATAAAGAAAATATATATCTACAAATGGAACCCCATTCGGAATTTCCTAGAACAAGTAATTATAAAACTCAAACTTATTATAAATGATAAAAATAAAGTCCAACCTGATTGGGAGAATTTTTATGGCTTGATCATTAGTAGAGTAGTTTCACGGGTTAAGTTAAAGATAGACTTGGTTGATTTCTCTCCTTCTAGCATTGCACCTTGGAGTCGGTAATCTTAATATAAGTCTCAAAGTCCATGGAATGTGTGTTGGGATTTGCAACTGATGGTAGTTTTCTTGGGTAGGTTGTCTTCCCTCTGTTTTTGGTTTATCAAGTTCCTGTTCGAGTTTGTTTCAGTGGGAATGGATTGGCTTCAGGTATGGAGGATTTCTTGTTGGATGTGTCTGTTAGTTACGTGTTTAGATAAGAGTTGTTGGAAGTATTATGCTTCTGTTGTCTTCATTCGCTTTTTTTTTTTTTTTTTTTTTCTTTATTTGATGGAATACTCACTACAAGAAAAGCCACTTTTAGCGACGCACGAGGGCATAGCTAATAATACCCATTTGCATCGCTAAAGAGTATTAGTGACGCACAAGTGTGCATCAGGTGCATCGTTAATAATCATTTCACTAATATTATTAGTGGTATGCACACGAGTAGGCGTCGCTAAAAGTCACTAATAGCGACGCAGATTGTGTGTCACTAATAATCAGGTGTGGTGTCTGTAGAGATTTAAAAAATGAGGGTAAATTTTTCATTTTTGCCGGTAGGACATTGTTCATGCACGGTTTTGCCAATAGGGCGTTTTCATGAATCATTTGACTGTAAGTCATATTTAGAAGCATATTTGGAGTGTGTCATAGAAGAGGAACATGCTTAGAATATTGAAATATAGCTGCTGTATGAATTTGAGCCAAAACGGAAACAGTTTCTGAAATTGAACCAAATGGACATTCGGGTGGCCCGGGTGGAAACGGCCAAACCCGGCTTCAGGCGAAAATTTATTTTTTTGAAAATTTTCATTTAAAATAATTTTATGAACATTGGTTAAAACAAAATTTCAAATTGAAGCGTTTTGGGACGGGTTGTAGAGTAACGGGGTTCCTAGGCTCATTAAGGGCAAAATGGTCATTTTGCCCTTTGCCCCTTGCCCTACCACTATAAATACAACACTTAGAACCCATTTAGAACAGAAATCATTCTGTAATTACAGTAGCTCACGTTCAAAGAGAGAGAGAGAGAGAGAGAGAGAGAGAGAGAGAGAAAAAAGCCCTAGTTTTTCAAGCTTCAAGCTTTTGAAACACACTTTTCGATTGGGATTTTTGTCAAGGTTCCTTCTGAGAAGTTGTTCCTCTCATCGAGACCTGTATCCTCATTGAATAGTTAGGCCATCCAGCAAACACAGCTCCCACAGTTTGTGAAAAATTGATCTAGGTATGATGTAGAGCTAAGCTAGTAATAGGTTTAAGTTTTCTTGTGTTCTTTCATGTTGTTGGACTGTTTAGAAAGTTTTTTTGAAGTTAGGAAACCACCTAGAAGGTAGTTCCTTTGAAAAGCCTGGAGTTAGTAGTTTAGGGATATATGTGTTCTTGGTGTTGTTTGATGATTTGTTGCCTTGATTGAGTTGTGTTACATTGATAGGATTATATTAATATATTTTTGAACCTATATGCATGTTGACACACCTTGTGGTTTGGACCATGTGATGAATTGGTGCCTTGTTGCTTTATGGAAATTTTATGTTCTTTGTGAACTAGTAGAATTGTGAAAGTGTGGTTTGGATATGTGTAAATATGTTTGGTTATGACATATGTTATGAGCATGATGTTTTGGAGTTTAAAGTTATGTATTTTATGGGATAAATTGCATGACTTGAAAAAGGGACACCATGTGTTTGATAAATTTTCACATTGAGGTGCATGATGAGATCATAGCATTTTGGCATATTATGATTCCTTGGAAATATGGTGTGAGTTGAGCACTTGGTGCTATGCATTATGAAGGTGTAGATCTGTGGTAAAAAACTCAAAATCTGGCCAATAACACTATTCACGGGCTAACGGAGGTGAACCGTAAAGTACGACATGGGTGGCATAGAGTTGCATATGTGCGTCACACATATAGACATTGCATGGCATTGGGGAACAATGGGATTATAGTCTTGAATTGTACACTTGCACATGCCACACCCTTAAACTTGTTCCTAGTCTTAGTATTATGTTATACTAGCTGTTGAGCTGACCCATTCATGGGATATCATTTTCAGATGAGGCCGCGGGTACTTGAGACTTGTTTAAGTCTTGAAGGATGGGAAGAGATGGAGTATATTGAAGATTTGGCCCTTGGGGGCATGTTTTTAAATGTATGGGCATAAGCCCAATTGACTGTATTTGAACTTGAGAAATTTGTGGACAATAGGCCTTGGGCCATTTTAAATTGTATGGGTTTGAGACCCAAATGAATGCATGATGTTTTTGGTTTAAAGTGTACTAAATGGATATGTTGAAAGTAGATGATGCATGTTTAATTTGATGACCTTGTGGCCACCGAGTGAGGGTGGGTTGTTTGTGGATTTATACACTTTGATATTGTGAAAAATTAGGTGTGATAAATGCATGGAAAAACAAAGGAGGTTATGTACAAATTTCCAGAAAATTAAACATTTGATAAGTGTGTAAAACACCTTTGAAATGGGTAAGAAAAGTACTTAAAATGGGGGCTTAGAAATTAGGGGAAAGTGGGCTGAAATTGGGTGGAAAATGAATTGAAAAACTTGGGAAAAAGTGGGTTGAAAATGGGTGGAAAATGACTTGAAAAACTTGGGAAAAAGTGGGTTGAAAAATGGGTGAAAAGGGGCTTAAAAGACTTGGGGAAAATCTGGAAAAATAGGGAAAATTTGGGTAGCAAACAGAGAAAAATCAGCCTTTGCATTTCCACTGTAGTTATAATGAAAATGCAGAAAATCAGAAAATGGCACAGCAGGCTTGACCAGCCCCCAGCCGCCCAGCCTACCGCGTGCTTACTGCCCCAACCAGCCAGCCAGCCTGCCTGCTGTTGTGCCTCCTGCGCGCGCCTGCGCGCACCTGCGTGTGCCGCGCGCCTCTACTGCCCACTTGTTGCCCTACCCTGCTGCCCTGCCACTTGACACTACCCTTTTGGCCAACTTTTTGAGCCATTTTTGGGGTACCTTTTGAGCTATATTGGGGCACTATTTTGGGCCATGTTTGGCCACCATTATGGGTTGTTTTAGTAACCCTTTTGGGGCCATGTTTGGCCACTAATATGGGCTATGTTAGGCCCCCCTCCCTTAGACAATTTTGGTGGGTTTCTTGACCTATTTATGGACTATGCCTTAGAACATTTTGGGGCCCCTTTGGGCCATCATTTCAAGGCATTTTTAGAAATGTTTTGAGAACATTGTAAGGAGCTATTTTTGAATATAACTTAAATCAATTTGAACATTTATTGGGAGAGGGACTTGAACAACATTTAAGGGACCATTTTGAGTTAAATTAAATGACAGACCTTTATTTAAATTTTTGGGGAGAACTTGAGGAAATAACGAGGGAGATTCAGCTAAAGTTATTTAATTTATCGTTTATTTATTTCTTTTAATTTTTGTTCCCTCACGCCCCGGGTTTGCAGAAATTCGGGGCGTGACATTGTCGCTAATGCTATGCAGAGAATGCAATAGGCGTCGCTAATATATATTATTAGCGACGCTCAAAATGCATTGCTAATAGTTCGTTATTGGAATTATTTAGCGACGACCTCTATGCGTCGCTAATACTATATTTTTAGTAACGACTGTGAAGCGTCGCTAAAACTAATATTTTAGACTTTTAGAGACGCCTTTGTGTGCGTTTCTAAAAGTTAAATTTTTTTTTTTTTTGGGCTACACCTGATTTTTTTTTTTGTTTTTGTGTCTTATTCCTATTTAAAACTTGTATCAATTATCCTGATATAAAATAATTTCAAAAATTATGAAATGAATATATTAAAAGAGAAATGCATTCATATATATATATATATATATAAATTAGTAATTACTTACAATTGTAAAAGTAGAATTTCTCAATAAATACAGAAATAAAAAATTGTCTGAAATAAAAAGTCCCGATGTAGAACAGAAAGACGGCGGTGCAATAATCCCGATAAATCTGAAATAAAGATCAAATGATATATATTAGAACACTTATTAAGTACATATGAACACAAAATGTGATTTTTTTTTTTGCATGCATAAATAGTAAGAACGCCATAGAGTGACATAAGTTGCAAACCAGTGATCCGAACTGAGTGTCGTAAGTTTGTGCAAGTCTATTTTATCATTTGTGAGGTGTATGATAGGGTTTCGGGCTCATTAGGCTGATATCCGACATTTTAGTTTGCAGAACCCTAAAATTGGTCTTTTCGAAGCAGAAAGTTGTATAAGTTTCAAACCGGTGATCCAAGCCTAGTTTTGTAAGTTCGTCCAAGTCTATTTTATCATTTTTAAGGTGTGTGATGGGATTTTGGGCTCGTTAGGTTGATATCCAGTGTTTTGGTCTGTTAAAACCTCAAAATAGGGCTTTTGGAGCAAAAAGTTGCAGAAGTTTCAAACCTATGATCCAAACTGAATGTTGTAAGTTTGTGCAAGTCTATTTTATCATTTTTGAGGTGTCTGATGGGGTTTCGGGGTAGTTAGGCCGATATCCAAAATTTTGAATCATCAAAACCCCAAAATGGGCCTTTTTGGAGCAAAAAATTACATAAGTTTCAAACCGGTGATCCGAACCGAGTGCCATAAGTTTGTACAAGTCTATTTTATCATTTTGAGGTGTGATGGGGTTTCAAGGTCGTTAAGCCGATATCTAGTATTTTGGTTCGTCAAAATCCCAAAATTGATCTTTTTAGAGCAGAAAGTTGCATAAGTTTCAAACCGATGATTCCAACCGAGTACCGTAAGTTTTTACAAGTCTATTTTATTATTTGTAAGGTGTGTGATGGGATTTCTAGGCTGTTAGGATGATATCCAGTGTTTTAGTCCATCAAAACCTGAAAATGGGCCATTTTGGAGTAAAAATTTGCATAAGTTTGAAACTGGTGATTCAAACCATTTGCTGTAAGTTCGTGCAAGTCTATTTTATCATTTGTAAAGTGTGTGATGCAGTTTCAGGGTAGTTAGGCCGATATCTGGCATTTTGATCTTTCAAAATCCCAAAAATGGGCCTTGTTGGAGTGGCAAGTTACATAAGTTTCAAATAGTCATTAGAACTGATGAAATTAAGTATGTTCGTGCAAGTCTATTTTTTCATATTTAAAGTGTGTGATGGGGTTTCTAGGTCGTTAGGCTGACATCCAATTTTTTTTTTTTACATAACATTTTTTATAAATTATAAAACCACCAATGTAATTTTAAAAATTTACTAAAGCTGAATAGAGCCGCCCTGCTGGCTGAGGAATGTTTGTATAAGAGACTCTAGCTGGCTTGTGCAAGCACTAAGGTTTGTCACCATCTGGCATTTTGGTCCGTCAAAACCCTAAAATTGATATTTTTTTAGCAGAAAGTTGCATAAGTTTCAAACCGGTAATCCGAACCGAGTGTCGTAAGTTCGTACAAGTATATTTCATCATTTGTAAGGTGTGTGATGGGATTTTTAGGCTGTTAGGTTGATATCTGGTATTTTAGTCCATCAAAACCCAAAATGGGCCTTTTTGGAGCAAAAACGTTACATTAGTTTGAAACCGATGATCCAAACCGAGTTTTGTAAGTTCGTGCAAGTCTATTTTATCATTTTTGAGGTGTGTGATGGGGTTTCGGGGTAGTTAGGCCGATATCCAGCATTTTGATCCGTCAAAACTCTAAAATGGGTCTTTTTAGAGCAAAAAGTTACATAAGTTTCAAACCAGTGATCCAAACTGAGTGCTATAAGTTTGTACAAGTCTATTTTATCATTTTTGAGGTGTGTGATGGGGTTTTGAGGTTGTTAGGCTGATATCCGATATTTTGGTCCGTCAAAACTCCAAAATTGGTCTTTTTTTAGTAGAAAGTTGCATAAGTTTCAAATCAGTGATCCAAACCGAGTGCCATAAGTTCGTACAAGTCTATTTTATCATTTGTGAGATGTGTGATGAGGTTTCGGGGTGGTTAGGCCAATATCTGACATTTTGATCCGTCAAAACTGTAAAATGAGCCTTTTTCGAGCTGATACTTCGAAAGTTGCATAAGTTTCAAACCGGTGATTCGAACCGAGTACCGTAAGTTCGTACAAGTATATTTTGTCATTTTTGAGGTGTGTAATGGGATTTTGAGGCTGTTAGGCTGATATTCAGTATTTTGATATGTCAAAAGCCCAAAATGGGCCTTTTGGAGCAGAAAGTTGCATAAGTTTCAAACCGGTGTTCCGAACCGAGTGCCGTAAGTTCGTATAAGTCTATTTTGTCATTTTGAGGTATGTGATTGGGTTTCAAGGCCGTTAGGACCATATCTAGTATTTTGGTTTGTCAAAACCCCAAAATTGGTCTTTTTGGAGCAAAAAGTTGCATAAGTTTCAAACCGGTGATCTGAACCGAGTGCTGTAAGTTTGTACAAGTCTATTTTATCATTTTTAAGGTGTGTGATGAGATTTCTAGGCTTTTGGATGATATCCAGTGTTTTAGTCCATCAAAACCTGAACATGGGCCCTTTTGGAGTAAAAAGTTGCATAAGTTTGAAACTGGTGATCCGAACCATGTGCTGTAAGTTCGTGCAAGTCTATTTTATCATTTTTGAGGTGTGTGATGCAGTTTTGGGATAGTTAGGTTGATATCCGACATTTTGATCTGTCAAAATCCCAAAATGGGCCTTGTTGGAGTGGCAAGTTACATAAGTTTCAAACAGTCATTAGAACCGATGAAATTAAGTAAGTTCGTGCAAGTCTATTTTTTCATATTTGAAGTGTGTGATGGGGTTTCTAGGCCGTTAGGCTGATATCCAAATTTTTTTTTACATAACATTTTTTATAAATTATAAAACCACCAGAATAATTTTAAAAACTTACTAAGGCTAAACAGAGCCGCCCTGCTGGCTGAGTAATGTTTGCATAAGAGACTCTAGCTGGCTCGTGCAAGCACTGAGGTTTTCACCATCTGCTCCATCTCTGCATTACGTCTCTCAATTACCTTAGCTCTTTGGGTGGCTTCGTGAAACCTAGCATCTCGCTGAACAGTAGAAGACGATGATGTCGGCTGTATCCCACTCCCTAAGCCATGCACATATATTCACCTCTTACCCAGAATATTCTCCCGTATTTGGTCATCGGTTAGCAGATCCTCACCCTCAAGGGTTGGTTGAGCACATAGTTGGATCATCTCCTCCTATAAAAACATAAATATATGTTACTACTTTTATAACTTTGGATTAATATTAAATTAGTAATACTGGTATATATGCATAAATAACTTACATAAATCCACTGAGCTTTAAGCCTAGTCCAACCCTTTTCGGGGTTGTAGTGCGTCTTGTGCCACTAATCAATCGGGCTTGGTGGTGCACCAGTCTCTTGGTCTTGCTGCAGCAAATTAACATTAGCTTGTGAAGATTGATTTCATTAAAAGATAATACAATAACAACTTGATACAATTATTAACTCATCATCTCATGCTTATACGGTACAAAAGATCGTGATCTACCATAGTGGATCACCTTTTGCTTTCTTCTGCTCTCTCTATTTTTCTTGCTAAGTTCCTACACTTGGCCAAAACAAAGAAGGTTAGTATAAATGATAATGATTTATCATACAACAAAATTAATTTTGACAATTTTTACCTGAAATGCATTACTAGAAAACCGGTCGCATAATAACATCCAATCCTCCACCGTCACCCTCTTGTAGGGTTTGTCATGAGGATCTCTATCTGTCGCCACCTCTGCCTCATAGTGCATGTGGAGCTTCTGTCGATAGTCCCTGAAACGAACTCCCAAGTAATAGTCCACTGCCTTCACGACATGAGGTAGGTGAAAATCGATTTCAAACTTCTCCTGTAAATCATTTTATTGTCAAAATAGTTAGGATGGATAGATAAGACAAAAATTAAAATTTAATATACCTTTCTATTGGATACATCCAACGGTATTGGACAGGTACGCCAATTTTTTCCTCATGCGAAAAATGTACAATTAAATGCACTATTACATCAAAGAAAGCTGGAGGGAAATTCTTTTCCAACTTGTAGAGGATCACGAAAATGTCCCTTTTGAGCTTTTCCAATACTTTCAACTTCAACGTCTTGGCACTTAATTCCCTAAAGAAGCAACCCAACTCAATCAATGTCGTCGATATGTCATCGGTGAGATATCCACGTATTGCAACCAGAAGAAGTCGTTGTAAAAGGACATAGTAGTCATGGCTTTTCAATCTGGATATGTTTCCATCTTTAATATTTACACACCGAGATATATTCGATGCATATCCATCTAGGAACTTCACCGATTTAAACCACTCGCAAATCCTCATTCGCTCATCGAATGATAACGTATAGCATGCAAGAGGCATGATATATTTATCACCGCTACGTATTAGGTGCAACTCTTTTTGTATTCCCAGCTCCTGCAAGTCCAACTGGGCTTTAACAGTATCTTTCGTCTTTCCTTCAATGTTCATTAAAGTTCACAGCACATTATCACAGATGTTCTTCTCAATGTGCGTAACATCCAAATTGTGCCTCAACTTAAGGGTCTCCTAGTACGGCAACTTAAAAAATATGCTCTTCTTCGTCCAATTTAACTCCACATTAGTACGCTTCCTTTTCTTAGTACCCGGTATCTTCCTAAACCCCACTAGTTGGATGAGTGCCAATTACGCCAACACATCTTTCCCAGATAACAATGGAAGTGACAATCTGCGCTCAATTTTTCCATCAAACAGTTCTTTCGATTTTTCCAGCCATGTGATGGCGGTAGAAAACGACGATGGCACATGTCGCATATCCTCTTTCCATTGGATAAATGTAAGAAACATGTATCCTTATTGTATATCGGACATGCCAGATACCTCTTAGTGCTCCACCCAAACAAGTTCTCGTATGCAGGAAAGTCATTTATGGTCCATAGTACCGCTGCATGCAATTGAAATGTCTTATTCTTAGAGATGTTGTATACTTCCACTCCAACCTCTCAGAATTCCTTCAACTCATCCACTAAAGGACGCAAATGCACATCAATTTCATTACTAAGAGACTTTAGCCTTAGAATAAGCAACAACATGAAGATAAATGGTTCTTTCATACATTTTCATAGTGCCAAGTTATATGGCACAAGCAACACTGGCCACATGCTATAGGCATCAGTTTTAGTATATATATATATATATATATACTAAAAGGAAGTGGGGGACAACAGGCAAGTATGTGTGTGTGTGGCATCGGCTGTGTGTGTATGTTGTTGTGTATGCGTGTGCTATTGTGTGTGTGCGTAATATAATATATATACATATATATATATATATATGAAAACCAAAGGAGCAAGCAATATTTAATGGAAGGTTGCATTGGACAAGAAAGAAAGTAGAAAGAGAGATGGGACTTGGGCGGTTGGTGTGTGTGTGTGTGTTTGTGTATATGTATATGCATATGCCTGAGAGAGAGAAAATAGAAAAGGAAAGACCAAGGGGAGAAACTGAGAGTGTCGTGGAGAATTCAAGAAACTCAAAAGTGGAAGAATAGAGGTGGGAAGTCAAAAGGAGAAGTGAGAAAGTCGGAAAAGGTATGTCTTGCTTAGGTTCTGGTTTAAAATTTCAAAAGCATGAATTGTGTATTTGAGTATAGGGTTTACATCAGCATGAAAAATTGAAGCTAATGCAAGAAGAATCAACTAAAATGATTAATAAATAAGTTAGAAAAGTAGAGTCGCAGGTCTAGGAGGATGATTTGGGTTTAGAAATTTTTGTGCTCTAAACCTAGTTTGAACCATGGAAAATAAGTTCTCTTGAGTGCAAAAAACTAAATGAAAATGAATGGTAGCGAAACAGTAAAGAACTAAGCTCGAAATAACAAGAACCCAGTTGGCTGAAGCCATGGTTCTTGGTTATTTCGTGAAGCTACAATGGATGAAATGGAACAACAACCCTATAAATGAGATCTACAAGAAAAATGGAAGAGGACGGCATTTGAAAAACATTAAAAATCCACCGAAATAGTGTCGCCGTCGCCGGAGATGGCGACGGAACCTTAGGGCAACCCAACCGAAAAATCAGGGAAGAAGGAACTGTTTGGGTCTTGGGTCTGGGCCACGGGTTAGGTCGGGTTGGGTTAGATCTGAACCAACTTCAAGCAATAGCAAAGCAGAACCATTTTTTTAAAAAATATCTAGGCATTGTCATCAATGGAGGAGGATTTCGAATCTTCTCCTTTTCTTTCCCCTACTTATACATCTCTAGTTTCATTTGATACAACCTATCTACAATTAAATCTGCAACTATATTCTGTACTTTTAATGTAGTTTTAACCACATTCATGGCACATAGCTTACGCATTCTCTAGTTATTACTAACACAAGCTTCTAATTTCAAGTTCTCTATCATATATAAACAAAAAAAAAAAAAGTGCGGAGATCATTCAAGAAAATATATACATACAACACAAAATTAAGATTAATTGAGAGAAAACTAACCAGTAGTGGTCAATGTCAATCACGGAGAGGAAAGTGAGGCTTAGTTGATATGGAGAGAAGCAGATGAAAGAAGGAAAAGCCGGGTAGGGATTACAGGACGTTGAGAGAGAGAGTGAGAGAGAGAGAGAGAATAAGGCACATCACTGAGAGCGAAAGATCGATCAGGTTATAACAGGACTTATTAGCAACGAATAGTCTTTAAGCGTAGCTAACTTTAAGTAAAACAATAACAACGTTTCATTTACACATACTATTAGCGACGCCCACACTTGCGTTGCTAAAAGCATTAACTATTAGGGACGCACATGTGCGTCGCTAATGGCCAATTGTGCGTCTCTAATAGGTTCACGCCTATCTTTTTGCGCAGGAAACTAATTTTTTATTACCTTTAGCGACGCACTCTTGTACGTCGCTAAAAGGCACTTTTAGCGATGCTTTAATGTGCGTCACTAATAATGTGCATCGCTAAAAGTGCCTTCTCCTGTAGTGACTGGCATGTGATTGGCTTGCGGTTTGGTGTCAACCTGGTTGGGATGTTTCCAATGATGCTGGTTGCATTCTATTTTTGTTGATGTTTTTGAGTTGTATTCTTATACTCTCTACTCATTATTGATAAAAACAAATAAGTAATCGTAACTTATAATTCATATTAATGACATTAAAGTAAATAATTGAGTAATAATAACAAAAAATTGAAATAAAATGATGAATAGTTTATGAAAAATTGAGTAAAGTAACATTGGGTGTTTCTTGAATAAAAGAAGAAACCATGCATGATAAAATTGTAAGAAAATTGAATTATTAAAATAATATGCAAGACACTAAAAAAATTTCTAACTACTGTATTATAAGGGATCATCCCTGCCCTATCTAATAGGACTAGTTTTTCTTTCTGGTTTCACCCAACTTAGTTATATCTCCCATTTTCTCGTCCCATCCTACTAATTTTTAAATTTTTTTAAAAATGAAATTAATCAATTAATGTTATTACAAATATAAATTTATATATACACACACATATATATATATATACAAATTATATATGCATAAAATATATACACATATTATACATATAAAAATATCTATGTTTAGATGGGTGGGACTATTTAATGATATTTATGTAACATATATAATCAGTGTAGGATGAGATCCAAACCCATCCCTGTTCAAAATTTATATCGAACTTTAATATCTTCCTCTGTTCTCTTCTTACCCTATTTATTTTCTTCATATGGAAACCTCTTCCATTAGTGACGGAGCAAGAAAAAAAACTCAGCAAGACAATGCATTTTTTCATCCCAAATTGCTAGGTTTCAAACCCATTGTTTATATAGACAACTAAGAGTGATATGTCATTGATAAATGACATGATAAAAAGTTATTTTTATGAAATAATATAGATTTAATACAGTCCTCTTATGTCATTTGTGTAGAGATCTGAACTTTTGGAATAACTTTTTTATTTCATAAATGTGTGTGCACGTGTGTAAATGAGTGTGTAGGCATGTATAAACTAAATATGAATATATGAGTATGTATGAAATGTGTATTATATATGTGTAGATGTATATAAATATATATATATATATATGGTATAATGTATGATATACATGTATACAAATATCTATATATATAGTAAAAGAAAAATGAACAAAAAGGAAGAAGGGAAGTAGGGAAACAACTGGAAATACACATGTAGTGAGTGTGTGTGTGTTTGAGTGTGGGTATCGGTTGAGTGTGTATGTGAGCAAGTGTGTACTAGTGTGTGTGTGTTGATATAATATACATATAAAAAAATACAACATGTCAACTAGCATTTAATGTAAAGCTGTAATAGACAAGAAAGAAAGCAGAAAGAGGTGTGGGAGGAGAGAAGAAAGGGAGAGAACCAAGAGAGGGAAAGAGTGACAAGGGGTTGAGTGTTCTGATGTATATGTAAGATGTGTACGTTGGTTAGAGAGGAAATAGAGAAGAAAAGACCAAGTGGGAAAGGTGTGAGCGTTGGGAGAAAGCTCACGGAGTGAACCAAGAAGAATGAGAAGAAGGAAATAGAGGGACTGCACCAAGGAGTTTAAAACAAGTATGTCAAGTTAACTTATGTTTTCAAGTTTTAAGACATGATAGTTAGTTTGAATGATAGGGTCTTACAGAGCATGAAATAAGAAAAATAATGCAAGAAAAATCAAAGAAAATGATGCAGAGTTGAGTGAGAAAAGTAGAGTTGCAGGTCTAAGAGGATAATTCGGGTTTAGGAATTTTTGTGCTCTAAACCTAGTTTGAACTATGGAGAATTAATCCCCTTGAGTGCAGAAAACTAAGTTAAAAATAATGGTAGAGAAACAGTAAAGAATTGAGCTTGAAATAACAAGAACCCAGTTGGCCAGAGCCACGGTTCTTGGTTATTTCGTGAAGCTACAGTGGATAAGATGGAAAAATAACCCTAGAAATCAGATCTATATAAAATATGGAAGAGGACGACATTTGAAAAACATTGAAAATCCACCGAAATAGTGTCACCGTCGCCGGAGATGGCGACGGAACCCTAGGGTTGCTCCACCGGAATTTCGAAGAGGATGGGGAACAGGATTCCCTATGCGACGTCGTTTGGGGTTTAGGTGGGGTGATACGGTGCCGTTCTATGTAGGGTTTATTTTAAATTAAAGTTAAATTGGGCCTGTTTGGTCATGAGGGTAAGGAATTGAAATTGAGTTTAAAAGACGGATTGGGATATCTTATCCTTGATTGTTTGTCCTATTCGTTGTTCGGGCCCATGGTATATAGAAAAAAATACGCCCCTACGACTCGAACCGAGGATCAGTTGTATGAAAGGGACACGTGTAACCAGTTAGGACAGGACAATCCCATGTCCTATTTTGGCACAAATATATATAATATATAATAACAGTAATTAATTAATTAAATTAATTAAATGAATTAAATATTAGCAAAATGGCCCGGAGTCCAAATTAAACAAGTCATTAGTACATTTTGACTATCTTGGACCTTCTAAGACCAATGGTGAAGTCCGCGTTGTGAGACGATGTCCCAAAAAATAAAAGACCCGTAGGAACACTAAAATGACCAAAATGCCCCTGAGTTAAGGAGTAGTCAAACGAACTCCGATTAAAATAAAAGAATAGTGAATTTTTATTATTTCGAGCAGTTCGGACTCAACTATGGAGTCTGATTTGCAAAAAGAGGTCTCGAGGAATAAGAACTCGTAAAAGTGTAAAACGACCATTTTGCCCTTTTTGGTACGAATGCCCTAATTGAATTCCGCAAAAGCCTGAGTCAACTTTGTTCGACGTTTCAGACTCAATGGTAGAGTTTATTTTAGTAAAATAGAAACTCATGAAATAAAAGCATAAAATTTGATAAATAGCATAATTCAAGTAGCAATAGACTGAGTTATATTTCATGATTTTTAGGAACACTAAAAGAAAATGAGAAGGCGGTTTGACCTTCTACATTCTCACTATTTGGTTCGACTACGCAGCGGACACGACTCCCAAGGGTTGAGAAAAACCCTTCTAGGTATGATGTTTTGCTAAGTAAGAAATAAGATTAAGTTTATGAATATTTTATGAGTAAATTGAATAATTTATATGCTTAACTGTTGTTGGAGAATTATTTGGAATATGTTTAATTGATAACCTGAGGTTGGTTGTTTACGTGCTTGTGTGTTTCTTGCATTCTTTGAGAATTTAGTAAAGTGACGAACGTGAACTGTGACCATGTGTTTAAATTGACTGTATGAGACATGTATTCATGTGGAACAAGTTTTGTGATTTAAATGTTATTGTTGCCTCGAGTATGATACATTGTTTAAAGCATGCTTTATTGAGATTATATTATTGTGAGGTGAAATCAAAGCATATTGGCATATGGTGAATTCTTTGGAAACATAGTGTGGGTTGAGCACGTGGTGCTATGCATTATGAGGGTGCAAATTCTGTGGTGAAAAACTCAAAATTGGTCATTGCATTGGTACCCAGATCCAACGAGGGAAGGCCCATGAACGGGTGTCGGTACTCAGATCCATCGGATGCGATCCGTAAACGAGACATGGGTTTGGCATAGAGTGCTTGGGTGTGGCATGCATATTTTCATTGCATCGTATTAATGAACTGAAAAGTATCTAGATTATAAATATACACTTTGCACATGCCACGCCTTAAGCTTGTTTCTTGCATTAGCATTATGTTATACTAGCTGTTGAGTTAACCCATTCGTGGGATATCATATTAGAGATGATGCTCCTGATACTTGAGACTTGAGGAAGTCTTGGAAAATAAAGGAGACATGGATCATGGAGGATTTTTGGCCCTTAAGGCATATTTTGATGTTGTACAAGGGCATAAGCCCTAAACTATACATGTTTATTTGTATGTTATGAAACAACGGACAAGGCTTTAGGGATTAGTATTAGAACAAGAATTGGGTTAGTGTTTGGAATGCATGTAACTGTCTTTAATGAATTCCTTTTATTTTTATTAATTCCTTTTTTGTCTATTTCACTCACTTCCCGGGTTTGTGGAAATTCGGGGCGTGACAATGTGGTATTAGAGCCTAGGTTCAAATACTTAGAGACTGTAAGGTGTTGTTAAACACAATGGGAACATAACACATAATTCAAAAACTTTGAAGGTACCTAGCGATAATAAGGTGTTGTTGAACACCATGAGACCCTAGAGGAAAGAGTGAGACTTAGTGTGAATTGTCGGTAGTATGCGATAAGATCTTATGTGTTATGTGATTATCTATACTTGATGCATGACTTGTTGTGATTATGTGTTAATTGATACTATATTATGATGCATGATGTGAATAATGTGTGAAGATTTATTAAATGCACATTATGACATGCTATACGTATTACCTGTTAAGTGTAAGTTATGGATAAGGACAAGATTGAGATTCTTTTAATGAGTATGTCTAGATGTGAAAAGGGGCATTAATTTTTTTTTCTTGGACTTGTAGGCTCATGCCACCGAGGAGAGCCCTTGCGAGAGCTGGACTACCTAAACGAGGTAGACCTAGGGCCACTACACCACCGTGGCGTGGTAGACCCCAAGCTGTTGCTCCAGCTCATAGTACAGCTGAGGAGGTTGTTGCCCCTGCTCCTCCTCCTGCTCCTGCACCTGCTCCAGTAGAGGAGGTAGAGCAGACCATTGGCGTCAGAGATATCGCAGCCATTATACAGGAGTGTTTTCGGGCCATACAGAAGACCCGGACTACAGGTGGCGAGACTAGGGACACTTTCGTGATGAAGGTGTTCCAGGGGATGAGACCTCCTACTTTTGTTGGGCAGCCTGACCCATTAGTCGTAGGGGAGTGGCTGAATCAGATCACCAGGATCCTAGACTGACAAAGGATCACTGGGCCGCATTTGAGGATCCGATGTGCCACCTTCCAGTTTACTGAGTTGGCTGATCAATGGTAGAGAGTAGCTGCTGGCTGGATAAATAGGTTCGGTGAGGGATGGGATGGGATGGGATGGGATGCTTTTGTGGCCATGTTCAACGACCATTACTTTCCAGAGACTCCCAGGATTAGGTTTATGAAGGAGTTTGGGGCACTACTCCAGAGGGATATGACAGTGACTTAGTATGAGTCCCGATATACTGCATTGGGGAGATTTGCCCCACACATTATTGGAGATGAGCATTTAAAGGTCTTTCATTTTGTCAAGGGGTTGAAGACCTCTATTAGGGACAGATTGGTCGGGCACATTATGGACACGTATGAGGAGGTGGTGACCAGGGCCACTAGAGTGGAGAGGGAGCTGGCTGACATTAGAGGGATCAGGGAATCCCGGACCCACTGCAGGACAACACAGCATAGATGTCTGCGCCTGCCCAGCCTACTATGGCTATCCTAACTCACACTAGTGGGAGACCATTGAAGAGGTCCAGGACCGGTGCATCTTTCCCATCGACATCCCAGAGGCCTGTTCAGTTCTTAGCCCCCCCAGCCTGTTAAGTTTGTTACTCCTCGAGGGGGGTATCATAGGGACCCATTACATGTTACCGGTGTAGACAGCCTGGCCAGAGAATGGCCAATTGCCCACAGAGAGATCCCAGTCAGAGATATGGGGCTGGACCGAGTCAGATGTCACTTCCATCTCAGGCACAGAGTCAGGGGTGGGGAGCTCTACGACTTTGCTACACCTGCCACCAGACAAGCCATATTAGGGCCAATTGTCCTCAGGGGCAGACCTCACAGAGCACACCGAGGCCACATTACTACCAGCATACCCAGATGCCTCTACTACAGCCACAGCCAGGCCATAGACCTCTGGCACCGTATTTCTAGTCTGCACCCTCCGCACTGAGTTTTAGAGCTCCCGCACAGAGGGGAGGAGGTCAGTAGGGACAGAGAGGGGGAGGTAGGCAAGGCCAGACTACTAAGGGCTGTGTTTATGCAGTATCCACACCGGAGGCCTCTGCTTCTGGACCATCAGTGGTTCGAGGTACATTCGTTGTGTTTAGTTCATGGGCCAGTGTACTAATAGACTTAGGTGCATCTCATTCATTCATATCTACCATGTTTGCCATGACATTGGGGTTGGACATGGACCAGTTGGATCCACCATTGCATGTTGACACACCAGTTGGGGGTAGCGTGATATTGACAAGGATCTGTAGAGATTGCTCGCTAGAGATAGTTGATCGCATCCTTTATTTTGATTTCATCTTGCTTGACATGACTGGCTTTGATATTATTTTGGGGATGGATTGGTTGTTTGCTTACCAAGCTAGTATAGATTACTACAGGGGGAGAGTGACAGTATGTACTCCCGAGGGGGATAGTTTTTATTTCACAAGAAATCGTGGAGATTTCTTAGTTCCACCCTTGTACGACTCGAAGAGTTAGGGAGGTCATAATTACATGTTGGCTAGCTTGGTTGCAGGTGATAGTGGGACTACCAAGAGTGTGTTACCACCCGTAGTGGATGAGTTTCTAGATGTCTTCCCGGATGACTTGACTAGTCTACCACCGAGGCGAAAGATTGCGTTCACGATAGAGCTTATCCCCGGCACTGTGCCTATTTCTATTCCACCTTACCGTATGGCTCCAGCTAAGTTGAAAGAGCTGAAGGAGCAATTGACTGATTTGCAGGGTAAGGGTATTATACGTCCTAATACTTCTCGTAGGGTGCTTCGGCACTGTTTACGAAGAAGAAGGATAGGACATTACGTTTGTGTGTGGACTATAAGAGACTGAATCGGGTTACTATCAAGAACAAGTACCTGTTACCGAGGATAGATGACTTGTTTGATCAGCTTAGGGGTCCGAGATGTTTTTCAAAGATTGATCTTCGGTTTGGGTATCATCACTTGAGGGTACAGGAGGAGGACATAGCGAAAATAGCTTTTCGCACTCGTTATGGCCATTATGAGTTTGTGGTTATGCCATTCAGTGTGACGAATGCTCCGACAGCATTCATGGACTTGATGCATCGCATTTTTAGTCCTTATATAAATTAGTTTGTCGTGGTGTTTGTTGATGATATCTTGATTTACTCACCTTCTAAGGATGAGCATGCCTTTCACCTATGGACTGTGTTACAAATTTTAAGGGAGCACCATTTATTTGCTAAGTTCTCAAAGTGTGAGTTTTGGCTTCAAGAGGTACAGTTTTTAGGCCATGTTGTGTCAGGTAGTGGGGTATCTGTGGATCCTTCTAAGATTGACTCTGTTATGAGTTGGGAAAGGCCGAAGAAAGTGTTTTACATTCAGAGTTTCTTTGGATTGGCAGGATATTATCGTCGGTTTATAGAGGGGTTTTCTCGTCTTGCTACGCCGATGACTCGTCTGACGCGCAAGGGCATTAGATTTGAGTGGACAGAAAACTGTGAGCAATCATTTCAAGAGCTGAAGAGGAGGCTGACTTCAGCGCCCGTCTTGATTATACCTGAGGGAGGTATGGGCTATACCGTTTATTGTGATGTTTCACGAGAGGGATTAGGCTGTGTGTTGCTGCAAGAGGGTAGAGTGGTAGCCTATGGTTCTCGTCAGTTGAAGAGTCATGAACAGAACTACCCCACACATGATTTAGAGTTAGCTGTCATCATCTTTGCACTTAAGAGTTGGCGACACTACTTATATGGGGTGAGGTTCGAGTTGTTCTCAGATCACAAGAGCCTTAGATACATTTTCACACAGAAGGACTTGAACCTTCGGCAGAGGAGATGGATGGAGTATATGGAGGACTATAACTTTGACCTTCAGTACCATCTTGGGAAGGCCAATGTCGTAGCAGATGCACTTAGTAGGAGGCCGAGGAGCACTGTAGCTAGTATTGCTATTAGAGAGTGGGAGATGATGGGAGACATTGGAGAGTTTGACTTAGAGCTTGCCGAGTCTGAGGGACATGCCACATTATTCAGTGTGTGTGCACAGCCTTCACTGTTGAGCAGGGTTATTGAGGCACAATTACAGGACACAGAGGCAGAGTAGATTCGAGCACGAGTTGCTAGTACAGAGGGCTTTGAAGGGTGGACAGTTCATTCTGACCTTAGCTTAAGATATATGGGTAGAGTCTCTGTTCCCGAGTCTCTTAAGGCTAACGTCCCTAGAGATTTCCATCATTCACGCCTAGCAGTGCACCTAGGGGGCACTAAGATTTATCATGATTTACGCAGCCAGTATTGGTGGACGGGGATGAAGGGAGACGTAGTACAGTTTGTATCTAGATGTCTCATGTGCTAGCAGGTGAAGGCTAAGCACTAGAGACCTAGGGGTTTGTTACAGCCATTGCCAGTGGCCGAGTGGAAGTGGGAGTACGTTACTATGGATTTTATGGTGAGTCTTCCGAAGTCACCTAGAGGTCACGATGCAGTTTGGGTTATAGTTGACAAGTTGACGTAGTCCGCACATTTCCTACCGATTAGAGCGATGGATTCAGCGGATGTCCTCAGTAGGTTGTATGTCCGACAGATAGTACCACTACATGGGGTTCTTGTTTCCATTGTTTCAGACAGAGACCCACGTTTCACTGCATGGTTTCAGCAGAGTCTTCAGACAACCTTAGGGACTCAGCTACAGTTTAGTACTACCCTCCACCCTCAGACTGACGGTCAGTCAGAGCGTACTATTCAGATCCTTGAGGACATGCTTAGAGCTTGTGTGATGGACTTCAGGGGTAGCTGGGAGGATCACCTTGCTTTAGTAGAGTTTGCCTACAACAACATCTATTAGTCTAGCATTGAGATGGAACCATTTGAGGAGTTGTACGGTAGCTCGTGTCGCTCACCTGTATGCTAGACTAAGGTGGGAGAGGTGTTGCTTTGGGGCCCGACCTAGTCCGTGAGACCACAGAGAAGATATAGGTGATTAGGTAGCATCTGTTGACAACACAGAGCTGCCAGAAAAGTTATGAAAACAGGAGGTGACGACCTCTGTCATTTGATGTTGGGGGACATGTGTTCCTCAAGGAAGCCCCACGGTAAGGATTAAGGAGATTTGGGCACAGTGGGAAGCTGTCACCATGGTTTATAGGCCCATTTGAGATCCTTGAGAAGGTTGGTGAGGTGACCTATAAGCTAGCATTACTGCCATAGCTATCTGGGATTCACGATGTCTTCCATGTGTCGATGTTGAGGAAATACGAGCCTGACCCCTCACATGTACTAGATTGGGTAGATTTTCAGTTGGTGGGTGACGTTTCTTATGACCAAAGACCCATGCAGATATTGGACTCGAGGGACCAGGTTTTGCGAGGCAAGACCATCCCTTTGGTCAAGGTCCTTTGAAGCCATCATGGGGTCGAGGAAGCTACTTGGGAATGTGAGGCTGAGGTTCGTGCTAGATATCTCGAGTTATTTATTCCTTGATGTACATTTTTAAATTTCGGGAAGAAATTTCCTTAAGGGGGGAAGGATGTAAAGATCTGAATTTTTGGAATAAATTTTTCATTTCATAAATGTCTATGCACGTGTGTAAATGAGTGTGTAGGCATGTATAAACTAAATATGAATATATGTGTATATATGAAATGTGTATTATATATGTGTAGATGTATATATATATATATATGGTATAATGTATGATATACATGTATACAAATATCTATATATATATATATAGTAAAAGAAAAATGAACAAAAAGGAAGAAGGGAAGTAGGGAAACAGCTGGAAATACACATGCAGTGAGTGTGTGTGTTTGAGTGTGGGTATCGGTTGAGTGTGTGTGTGAGCAAGTGTGTACTAGTGTGTGTGTGTGTTGATATAATATACATATAAAAAAATACAACATGTCAACTAGCATTTAATGTAAAGTTGTAATAAACAAGAAAGAAAGCAGAAAAAGGTGTGGGAGGAGAGAGGAAACGGAGAGAACCGAGAGAGGGAAAGAGTGACAAGGGGTTGAGTGTTCTGATGTATATGTAAGATGTGTACGTTGGTTAGAGAGGAAACAAAGAAGAAAAGACCAAGTGGGAAAGGTGTGAGCGTTGGGAGAAAGCTCAGGGAGTGAACCAAGAAGAGGGAGAAGAAGGAAATAGAGGGACTGCACCAAAAAGTTCAAAACAAGTATGTCAAGTTAACTTTTGTTTTCAAATTTTAAGACATGATAGTTATTTTGAATGATAGGGTCTTACAGAGCATGAAATAAGAAAAATAATGCAAGAAAAATCAAATAAAATGATGCAGAGTTGAGTGAGAAAAGTAGAGTTGCAAGTCTAAGAGGATAATTCGGGTTTAGGAATTTTTGTGCTCTAAACCTAGTTTGAATTATGGAGAATTAATCCTCTTGAGTGCAGAAAACTAAGTTAAAACGAATAGTAGAGAAACAGTAAAGAACTGAGCTCTAAATAACAAGAACCCAGTTTGCCGGAGCCACGGTTCTTGGTTATTTCGTGAAGCTACAGTGGATAAGATGAAAAAATAACCCTAGAAATGAGATCTATATGAAAAATGGAAGAGGAAGGCATTTGAAAAACATTGAAAATCCATCGAAACAGTGTCGCCGTCACCGAAGATGGCGACAGAACCCTAGGGTTTCTCCACCGGAATATCGAAGAGGATGGGGAACAAGATTCCCTGTGCGACGTCGTTTGGGGTTTAGGTGGGGTGATACGGCACCGTTCCGTGTAGGATTTATTTTAAATTAAAGTTAAATTGGGCCTGTTTGGTTGTGAGGGTAAGGAATTGAAATTGAGTTTAAAAGATGGATTGGGATATTGTATCCCTGATTGTTTGTCCTATTCGTTGTTGGGCCCAATGTATATAGAAAAAAATGCGCAGGGGCGCAGCCCCTGTGACTCTAACCGAGGATCAGTTGTATGAAAGGGGCACATGTAACCGGTTAGGACAGGATAATCCTATGTCCTATTTTGGCACAAATATATATATATATATATAATATATAATAATAGTAATTAATTAATTTAATATTAGCAAAATGGCCGGAGTCCAAATTAAACAAGTCATTAGTACATTTTTTACTTTCTTGGACCTTTTAAGACCAATGGTGAGGTCCGCGTTGCGAGATGAGGTCCCAAAAAATAAAAGACCCATAGGAACACTAAAATGACTATTAATGGTAGAGTTTAAAATAAAAGAATAGTGAATTTTTATTATTTCGAGCAGTCAGGACTCAACTATTGAGTCCAATTTTTGAAAAGAGGTCTCAAGGAATAAGAACTCATAAAATTATAAAATGACCACTTTGCCCTTTTTGGTACGAATGCCCTAATTGAATTCCGTTAAATCCTAAGTCGACTTTGTTCGACGTTCTGGACTTAATGGTAGAGTTTAATTTAGGAAAATAGAAACTCATGAAATAAAAGCATAAAATTTGATGAATAACATAATTCAAGTAGCAATAGACTGAGTTATATTTCATGATTTTTAGGAACACTGAAAGGAAATTAGAAGGCGGTTTGACCTTCTACATTCTCACTATTTGGTTCGACCATGCAGCGGACATGACTCCCAAGGGTGGAGAAAAACCCTTCTAGGTCTGATGTTTTGCTAAGTAAGAAATAAGATTAAGTTTAGGAATATTTTATGAGTAAATTGAATTATTTATATGCTTAACTGTTGTTGGAGAATTATTTGGAATATGTTTACTTGATAACCTGGGGTTGGTTGTTTACGTGCTTGTGTGTTTCTTGCATTCTTTGAGAATATAGTATCAGAACAGGAATTGGGTTAGTGTTTGGAATGCATGTAACTGTCTTTAATGAATTCCTTTTATTTTTATTAATTCCCTTTTTGTCTATTTCACTCATTCCCCGGGTTTGTGAAAATTCAGGGAGTGACAATTTGATAAATTATTTTTAATAATAAAAAAAAACTTTTCAGTTAAAACTACACAAATATGTTGTTAATTAAGTTGAGATTCGAATTCATTCTTTTTAACCTCAAAAGTCCATCAATATTTTTATGAATAAATTACCCTTTATAATATAAAACATCCATCTCCATAATTATATTCCATAATTGTTTGAGAAGAATTTTCTATGGACTTTGTGTTAGAATTACCTCGAACACAATGAGGGATAGATTATATTTTTGTAATTGTTGACCGGTTCTCTATTTTGGCGCACTTCATTCTATGTTGAAATACTTTTGATGCTTCACACATATCATAGTTGTTCTTTTGAGAGATTGTTAGTGTAAGGATCCAAAATTTTGAATGAAATTTTTTTTTAAAATATGAATATGTTTGTGTGTATGGAATGTGTACAATGGTGTATGGTATATGCATGTATGTATATGTGTATGATATTATATGTTATATATATATATATATATACACATGTGCTTAAAAACATATATATATATATATATATATATATATATACACAAAATGGGTGCATGCCAACTGTGTGTGTGCAAGTGGGGAGTGTGTGTGTGTGTACAGGTGGCAGAGCGTGTGTGCTGCCGTGTGTGTGTGTGTGTAATACAATATGTGTATATATATATATATATATATATGTGAAAACCAAAGGTGCAAGCCACATTAAATGCAAGTTGAGATAGACAGGAAAGAAAGTCAGAAAGGGGAGTGGGAAGAGAGAGACAAGAGGAGAACCAAGGGGGAAGGGAGAGATTAGGCTGGGCGGCTGAGTGTTGATGTGTATATATGTATGTATACTTTGGGTAGGGAGAAAACAGAGAAGAAAGGACCAACTGGAAAAAGGTGTGGACATTGGGAGAAGCTCAGAGAGTGAACCAAGAGGGAGAAAGAAGAGGAGGGGCACTGCAACACCGTGAAACCCAGAAAATAGGTATGCCCAGGTTCAGTTCTATTTTTCAATTTCAAAGCATGATAATTAGTTTGAATGTTAGGACCATGTTAAGCATGAAATGTGGTTTATTTTGCAAAAAGAATCAATGAAAAAGATTAAGAAATGAAGGAGAACTAGCTAGTTGAAGGTATGAATAGTGATTCGGGGTCCATGGATTTTTATGCTTAAAACCTCGTTTAAACTATGAGGAACCGATCCTCAATAGTGCAGCAACTGTTTAGGGTTAAAATGGGCTTTGGGCAGTGACTCAGGAACCACGAAACTGAGGGAAGAGTTTTGGCCAGAGCTCTTGTTTTTCCCTATTCGTGGGGATTTGATAAACCAAATCAAAAACAAACATTGGAAATAGAATCTACATGAAAAATTGAAGAGAACCACATTTTAAGAACATTACAATTTGACCGAAAAAGAGTCACCAGCGCCGGAGAAGACGCCGACACCCTATCGGAAAGTCAGGGAAGAAGGGGGATTGTTAGGGCCTTGGGTTCGGATCAGCACGGGTTAGGTTAGACCCGACCCACACCCCACGTGTCAGACGCATGTTATAAATTTAAAATAATATTGGGGGTGTTTGACTACAGGGTTAAGAAATTGAAATTGAAATTGAATTAAGGATAGGGATATCTTATCCCTGTTTTGGGAATTAACCACTGTTTGGCTATTCTGATTTGGAATAGAAAAATCAGAAATTCTGATTTGACCCTACGACTTTTGGAAATTCAAGTTTGACTCCCAGAACTTTTAATAATTATAGTCTGTCCCCCCTGAATAAAATATTAATTGATTATTAATTTAATAAATTAATTAAAAATAAAAAAATTATAGAAATGCCACTAAGCCAAAAAGCAGTCAAACAAACTCCGATTAAAGTAAACAAATAGTGAATTTTTATTATTTCGAGCATTCTGGATTCAAACGTGGAGTCCGATTTGAGAAAAGAGGTCCCAAGATGTAAGAACCCGTAAAAGTACAAAATGACTGTTTTGCCTTTTTTAGTACAGAAGTCCAAATTGAGTTCCGCGAAAACCTAAATTTTCTTCGACGTTCTGGACTCAATGGTAGAGTTTATTTTAGAAAAATGGAAGCTCATAAAATAAAGACATAAAATTTGATGAATAGCATAATCCAAGTAGCAAATAAACTGAGTTATATTTCATGATTTTAGGAACACTGACAGGCAAGGAGAAAGCGGTCTAACCTTCTACACTCTTACTGTTAATTCCACTACACTGCGAGTACGACTTCTTAGAGTTGAGACAAACCCATCAAGTATGATGTTTTGCTAATGTAAGAAATGAGATCATGCCTTGTCACAAGCTAAGTTTGCATACAATAGTGTTGCTCACAGTGCCATAGGAAAATCTATTTTTTAGTTTATATCACTCTGCCAAAGCATACAATTGACTCAGTTCGATCGTCTTAGGGGCATTGTGTGAGTGTTATAGCCAAAATATAGTAGAACAAGCTTAAGCAGTACATGTTGAAATAAAACAGAAATTTGACAAGATTAGTGCTAAGTATAAGAAGGTTATAGATAAGCATAGACAACCCAAGGTGTTCAAGGAAGGAGATTTTATTATGGTTTTCTTGCGAAAAGATACTTTTATAGTTGGGAACTACAACAAGTTAAAGCCAAAGAAATACGAGTCTTACAAGATTATGCACAAAATCAATGACAATGTCTTTTATATATATATATATATATATATATATATATTGTTGAAGGGGACTTCAATGTTGTTGATATTTATGAGTACAATGTAGAAGTGCCTCTTTATCCAAATTGCAACTTAAGGTTGAGTTCTCTTCAATTGTAGGGTACTAATGTATAACAAGTTCCTGAAGCCTTTATAGAGCCCCATTTTAATAGACGTAGAATTTGTCATTCACATTTTTTGAAAAGGAAACCTGATCCTAGCCCGAAATGGTGAGACAGACAAAACTCATCACTCCACCATAACTTACGCTGGATTTTAGCCAAATTCTTTTATTTAGGCCTTCAATTAATCGTACTTAAACTTTATTTTTATCATTTATAATAAGTTTGAGCTTTATAATTACTTGTTCTAGGAAATTCCGAATGAGGTTCCATTTGCAGCTATATTTTCCTTATTGGTTTAGTTTCTAATTTTCTAAAAAGTCTCAATTTTTAATTATTGTGAAATTTTCCTATTTTTGATTTTTTTTTTATTTTTTTTAATTATAATAGATTTAGCATGAGAATTAGGAGATTCTGATTTGAATTGTCAGTCTCTTAACCTTATAAATATAATATTTTAGTTATTATTATTCAAGTTATTAATAATATTTAAATTTTAAAATTTGAGGTTTTTTTTCTTGAATGAAAAATTTTGTATTATTTGATTATTAAAACATTGAATGTGTTTGACTCTCTTTCATATTTTTCTTCTGTGTTTTTTTTGCCTTATGTTTTTTCGAGCACTCCGACTCATAGTTTTGCCGGATAAAGCCACCTCAACACCTTCCGTGTTGCATTTATTGCATGTGTTGGAGAATAATTAGAAGCAGCCAACGGTGCATTTTTGAATGGATTTCGTATAATGAGATGGAAATATGTTTATTTAATAATATTTTATTATATATAATATGATATTTTTTTAAAATAAAATATTATTAAAAAAACTATTAACATATAACGTATCAAAGTCATTTAAAAATACATTGTCAAGAGAAAGTAAGGTTGTGTTTGTTTACTCATTCAAAGATAACTTTTTTTGTCTTGGTTTTCTCAGAAAGTGTTTGGTTAGCAATTTAGTTTGAATAAAGCAAAGTGAATCAGTGGGCTATTTCACCTGCTTTTAAAAAAGAAACTAAATCACATTTGTTAAAATCTGAAACACAATTTTTCTTGGGTTTACAGGCATCTGACGGATCAACTATGTCCATAACTTTATCATAAGCATTAATGGCATCCTGAAAAACTACACCTACATGACAGGCAAGTTTGCAGCCATCTGACGGATCAACTATGTCCATAACTTTATCATAGGCATTAATGGCATCCTGAAAAACTACACCTGCACGACAGGCAGGTTTGCTTGTGCATTGCAGACACAGTGGCCTATATGATGCCTTATTTAGGTTTGTCTTTAACACGCCTGAACATCAGCTATCTTTGTCTGTAGCCCTATTCTTGTTACCTAACATTACAACTCTCTTTTTCTTTCATATGTTCGAGTGTTTGAAATGGTAATATATCTAATGCTCTGATTTCTCCTTGGTTGTCTTTACTATCGCTATCTCTCTCTATATCTCTGTCGAATCTTACTGATCATCTATGGCAACAGAGGGTTGAAATTGGCTCTTTGAATAATTAGATCTAGAAGATCATCCGTGCAAAAGAATCATCCGAATAAGATTACTAGCCATTATATCTATGGGTTCTACAAAGAAAGCTGAGTAAGATTTCATGTGTTTCTCGCATAATCTCCTTCCAAGATTGCATTTAAGAAGCTTTATGAGTTAGACGTACGTTTTTTTTTATTAAATCCATCAATCTGAGAATTTTTTTTCAGTACACCATTGTAAAAATTGGCTGTATTTATATTCAGATTGTTTTTGCTTGTCTTTTTTTATAAAGCGATGTTAACAAAAACCCAGAAGCGGAAGCGTGAAGAAGAACCCACCTTCCATTCATCCTGCAGTTATTTAAATGAGAATTAAATGCCAGTACCTCCATCTCTATTTAAAAAGGTATGGACAATCATATCTATGTTAACCAAATATCCTCTGTTTTGAGCCTATTTATTTCTGATTGTGATTTTTTTTTCTCATTATCAAATTAAGTCATTTCTACATCTGTAGCTTTAAATTTATTAATTAAAATTGGGTGTCTAAAAATTATTTGTATAATTATATTTTAGTTGTCAACACCATGTCATATTGGTAGTAGATGTCTGAACAAAATACGGAGTATGAAGATCATGTGCTTTGGCCGTCACGGGTTAAGGAAACCTTAATAAGACTAATGGTTGATGAAGTACAAAAAAATCCTCTACAAACAAATACATTTTATGCAAAAGTCTGAAAAAAAAAATTGAGGATGAACTATTTAACTATTATAGAAGGCGATATACCCTTCAGCAATTGAAATCGAAGTATGCAAGGTTGCGAATGAAATATAAGGAATTTGTTGAATTGTTGGGGGATAAATGCTCTGATTTTGGATGGGACCCAAAAACTAATACAGTTACTGCAATTGAGGATGTATGGGAACGACATCTTAGGGTAAATATGACTTCCAACTTCTCCCTATTTGCTATACTTACACAACCTTTTAAAAAAAAATTCTCACTCCACATTCCTTTTCACAAATGTAGGCACACCCTAATGCAAAAATTTCATCGCAAGGGCCTCGACCATTACGAGTTGTTGGGAATTATTTTTAACACCACAACCGCCACAGGGTCATTAGCAAGATCATCTTCTCAGTTGCCTCTCACATTAGATGAGAAAAGAGAGCTAGAAGATAATTTTTTAGGATTGGTGTGTATGTGAATCTTGTAACACGTACACAAAAAATTCCATTACCAGTCAACCTCATCCCATCATCTTTTGGCAAACATGTTTCATCGACCTGCAGTCACATAGAGCCTCAAAATCAAGTAAAGTGTCAAGTATGGATATCGCTTTGGATGCGTTCATAGATTATACCAAGGCTTGTACTAAGAAATTAGAACACCCAAGCCAAACTACAGAGGCTATCTCTAACCTCAATGATCATTACTCAGTTGTAACATGCATGGATACCTTAAAAGCTTTAGCAAATGTCAATGATGAATATTATGTAAAGGCTGCTAAGTCTTTTTTGGAAGGCAAGCGGCGTACAATTTTCATAGAAATGCTAGGATCTTCTCAGATGGCTTGGGTTCAGAGCCTGTAAGGGTTTTGTTGGTCCATGGATTTGGTGGTTGTTCTGTGTCTTATCCATTTGTGGTGGTTGTTCGTTATCGTTGTATGCTTTTATTGTTTCGTTCTCTGGTTGTCTATTTTATCTTGTTTGATGACATTGAAACCATGTGTTATGTTTGTGATCAATTTGCTTTAGTCTTATACATGTGGTCACTAACTCATGTAGCTAGGTTCTGTCCATGTATACATGTTTAGGAACTAACTATGTCGCTCGTAGTATCTTACTGCTTCTTTATCTATGTAATATAAGGTGTTTAGGATTTTATCTTACTATGTTATTACCCCTTTATCTATATAACATAAGTTATTTTTTTTTGTGGATTGAATATCTCTTCTTCCATTTATGTCTAAATCAACAGGTGCCAACTAATTTGGGCTGATACTACAAACATCTGTACATTTTATTTCACTACCTATGAAACATATTGTAAGTAGCACTATGACCCAAATTTGGATCGATTGTTATTTTATTATGTGTCATTAAAAAAAGAAAATTTAAAAAATAAAATAGAGTTTTCATAAACGTAATTACAGAATAATTTTGACAAAAACTTTCTAAATATATATCCAAGCTTATAAAAGTTTGAAAGCTTTGCTTTTACATTCAAAATATGACTTTTTTCCCCTTAAACTTGTTCTTTCTTCTAATAGTCCAAGGATAATTAATTAGAAAGGAAAAGAATACGTCAAAGGACCTATCTGGTCTGCAGCTGTTGCTGCCATGCATCGGCAGTTGCATAAAAATGAAGTTTTTCATTTTCTTTGTATAGTTCGCTGGATAATAGTGAAAGAAATAATGAAAATGTTCTACAAAAGTGCCAAAGTCTATTCTTTGAATCAATCTGTACTTTTTTTTATCAATGAATTCATGGTGTATGTTTACAGAAGCAACAATCTCCCAGTTTTTAGTTGTCCAAGGTCAAAATCATGCCAACCCCTGCTTGTTTGCATTTCCTTTCCTTTCCATTAGTTTTGGTTAGTTTTTGTAATATTTTCCAATTCAGTTTAATGATACTTCTAAAACAGGAGGTAACTATTATTAGTCTCATATACACACACACACACACATATTTTTTCTTTTGTAACATAACTCCCCTATATCAATCCTATTCCAAGATTGACATATTGTTGCAAAAATTAGACATAGAGCAGTGTAAATAATGTTTGGCAGCTATAAAGGATATGGAATGTCCATGGTTAATCTGTTGTGGCCTTTGCTGCTGTGTTAGACTGTGAGTTGTAATTGTTACTGTTGTTTTGTTGGTGGCTTGGCCCTATAGGCTGGCTTCTGTTTGTTTGTTATGTTTTTCCTTTGTGGTGGTGGTGTATTGTGTTGGGTCTCCCTTTGTTGGATTAGGATCTTCTTTATTATATATTTTTTAAATTTTTTTCAATATAGTTTTGGATACATGACACGTCATTTATTTGCTATTAAATAATAGATAATATGTCATGCATCTAAATTTTTTTCTAAAATTTGATGTAGGTTGTAACCCGGTGTAACCTACCACTACATTGGTCCTGCAATATGTGAATGGGTTGTTAAAAATTATGAAATGGGGCATTTATAATGAACTTAATTATTTAGTGAAAAGAAAATTATTATGTATTTTAATTTATTTTTTCTATCTTTAGTAAATTTGAGTTTTATACAATGTGATTTCTAAAATTATTATATCTCGACGCATTATGTTAAGGCCTTGTTTATTTGGTTGCTTGGACATTGCTATATGGGATGATTTTTATTTCACATATAGCAATGTAAATAATGTCTCAGTCTTACAATAACATCATTGGTTACATTATTTACTTTACTAATAAAAAGTTCTACTAAAATTTATTTGCATAAATAAAATGTGTTTGGTAATGCAGTAACATGTTACGTGATACATCAAACGACTCAGATACAAAGGATGTTGACATGATGCTGGATGCGTTTATGTTAACACAAATTCATAATCAGATGAGTAGTAATATTAGAAAACAACCTTGTAAAACATCTGCCTTAACAGGTATTCAGTATATACAGGAGTTATTAACTAGTCATTCGACGAGCATTTTTGAAATGCTTCATATGGATGCACCGACTTTTATAGCCCCGTGTAAGACATTACGCAATGGTTTCCTTGATGGAAGTCCACACCGACACGTACCAATCGAGGAATCTATAGCTATTTTCCTACAAATAGTAGGGCATAGTACTAGACAAAGAGTGATGGCAGAACGATTTCAGCATTCAACTGAAACAATCAACCGCCATATTAAGGATATGATGCGAGCTTTGGTTAAATTAGGCATTCTACTAATTCGACCAAAGCTGGCATATCAAACTGCTCCAAAAATATTGACAAATCCTAAATTTAAGCCATACTTTCTGGTATATATGATATGGAATTTGTGTACTTTGAATTGTATTCTCCAAATAATTGACTTGTTTAAGTTATAAAATTTGATGGCATGTATCCTATAGGACTATATCGGTGCAATTGATGGGACACATGTGTTTGCATGGGCACCTGCTTCAAAATAAACAGCATTTCATGGTCGAAAAACTACTATGACACAAAATGTTCTTGCTGCTTGTTCATTTGACATGTTGTTCACATTCGTTTACATGGGTTGAGAGGGAAGTGTTAATGACTTTTGTGTATTTCTAAATACAATAACAAAACCCAAGGCCAAATTTCCTATGCCACCCATTGGTAAGATTCATATTACGTTTATAGACCCTAATAGTTAACAAATAAGGTATAGTCTACGTTTTATATACTTACATCTGGGTTTGTTTTCTTTAAATGCGAAATGGCAGGATTTTCAAGGAAGGAGTCAGAGATTTAGTAGATATAGGGAACTATTTAATCATAGGCATTCATGTTTGTAGAATTTAATAGAGAAATGTTTTAAGGTACTAAAGTCACGATTTTTGCTTCTCAAGAGTATGCCGAACTATAAACTATTTTGGCAAGGACCATTAGTCATTGCTTGTTGTGTAATTCATAACTTTATTTGTCTACATTCTATGTTGGATAATATATTCAATGAATTTCAATCAGATGACAGAGTTATATGAAACAAGTAATTTGCTCAGCCCCCAAACTGAAGTTGACATGTCAAAAGAGCAAGTTAACCACATGACGCATTTATGTGAGTAAATTGCATTGCAAATGTGGGATGATTATGTGCAACAAGACTAATAGATGACTTGTAATATTTGTATCTGTTTTTGTAATATAATTATCATTGAGTCTTCATTTACATATTGTAGTATATTTGAGTGTTTGTTAATTTTCTCTTTATCGATGTGCTCTATTTGTTATGTCTTACATACATTGCCCAGCTTAGTTTGTTGGGATCTATATAAGGATAGGATATTTAATAGAGGCATTGTACTGAACATGCGGAGGTGGACAAATGCGCACATGGACAACACATACAAGAAAAAATAATGGGTGATTATTTTACAGATGCCCACTAGGGGGCGATCACCATAGTTCTTTTTTTTTGGGTAGATGAATATCATGGAAAATTTATACAGAATGGGTCTTCTCACAACAATAGGGGCATGGGGACATAGGCTTGTTGCATCATTTCGCACTGTGTTGTATTATCATGGTATTACTCATTTTGCTAAGCATCAACTAGATTCAAATATTAGCGCATTGGCAATTACCAACTTCATATTTTACTAAGTTGTTTGTTCTCTAGTTTTTAGTTTGAAATGTGCTTGTACAAATTGTATAAGATTTATATGTGGAACAGGTTTCTATATACTTATGCATAATAACCTACCACTAAAATGGACAAACACTTGAGGTGGAACGTTCTCATGTGGTAGAAAACAAGATGTTGCACACAATGGGTAATGGTATGATATCGCAACAACTATTGTAAAACATATGTATTATTAAATTATATAAAATAAATTGATATGGTCAAATAAAGTCAAAACGTAACCAAACATATTTTTTTAGGATTTTCACTTCTGCATCTTTTTTCAAGTTAATCAATCCAAACAATGGTTCGGATCCCAAAAATCAGTGAAAATTACCTCTCAAAATATTTTTTAAAACAAAACAAGTCTCAAATATTATCTAAACACCACTTACCTCGAGACGTCTGCACAAATTTTAGAGAACTATTCAGGGTTGATGTAGAGACCTGAAAATTTAGAGTAAAGGTTTTTTTCATTTTTTTTAATATGGCACGTAAACTGAGGTAGACCGGGTCGAGTAGTGTAATACCAGTTGTAACCCGAGCTGTTAAAGCTCTATGTCATTATATCATATGTACTAAACAATTTTGGAATGTGAACGGTTTATTTTGTACGGTCAGTACCGGGCGATGCCCGAGCAACCCAGAACCAAGCATCGTAACGTGTGCACGTACGTCGATGCATGCATGTGTATGTATACTTATAAGTATAGACCATTGGAAATGAGTGTATGTATACGTAATTAAAAACTAGCATATACGTATATATATGAATATGTGTATGTATTAAATGTGTATTATATATGTGTAGATATATATAGTATAATGTATAAAATACATGTATACAAGTATTTAAATATAAAGTACAAGAAAATAAAAAAAGAAAGAAAGGGAAGTAGAGAAGCAGCATGACATATGCATGCAAGTGGGTGTGTGTGTGTGTGTGTGTGCTACCAAGGGGTCGGCAGGTGCGTGTGTGAGTGAGTGTGTTGGTGTGTGTGTGTGTGTGTAATATAATATATATATATGTATAACAAAAAACACAAGCAAACATTAAATGAAAATCAGAGGGAAAAGAAAGAAAGCAGAAAGGAAGTCAGAAAATAGGAGAAAAGAGAGGAAACAATGAGCTGCAAGTGGTCTTGCTTGAAGTTGTGTATATATCTATGTGTGTGAGTACGATGGTTTATTGAGAGAAAGAAAAACGAAATGAGAAGAAGGGATAGAAACTAAGGGCAGTTAAGAGGATTCAAAGGGTCAAAGAAAGGAGAAAATCAGAAGGATAAGGAGAGGTACTGTAAACCAGAAAATCAGAAAATAGGTAAGTTAGCTTTGCTTCTGTTTTTAAAAGTTAAAGCATGATAGTTAGATTTAATTTTTGGGTCTTGTTAAGCATGAAGTGTAGATTAAATAGCAAGAAAAATCACTTAAAAAGACTTAGAAATGAGATAGAATAATGGAGTTGCAAGTCTTTGTAGATAATCGCATCTTTGAGTGTTGTAGTTTAAAACTTTGTTTGAATGATGGGAAGATGTTCATTTAAAGTGCAGCGGATGATTTGGAAAGGGAATAAGTAAAAACAACTAAGAAACAGGCATGAAATAAAGAGAACCTAGTTGGCCAGAGCTGTGGTTTCTTCTCTATTCGTGAAGATCTAGTGATCTAAATCAAAAACCAAGATTTAATATGAAACCCATATGAAAAATGGATGAAAACTGCATTTGATTTAGGTCGTAATATGGCCAGAAAAAGTTGGCCATCGCCAGAAGGGATGACGGAACCCTATCGGGCCTCCACCGGATTATTGAGGGAAACAGTGAACAGGATCCCTTGTGCGACGTCGTTTGGGGTTTAGATAGGGTAATATTGCATCGTTTTGTGTAGGGTTTGTTTTAAATTAAATTCAAATTGGTATTGTTTGGTTACGGCTATAGTGAATTAAATTGGGAATTGAGGGATATCCTATTCCGGTTTAGGGCTAGCCACTGTTTGGCTTTGAGAGAATTTGAAAAATAAAAAGAGGTGCGCACAGAGGCGCAACCCCGAGTATCGAACCGTGAACGCATAGGAAGAAAGCTCAAGCCCCAAACACTTTGGACAGGTACCACCCGTGCTAACTGAGGCGCACAAATATATATATATATATTATATAATAATAATAATTAATTAAATAATAGCAAAATGGCCTGGAGTCCAAATTAAACAAGTTATTAGTGTATTTTGACTATCGTGGACCTTCTAAGACCAATGGTGAGGTCTGTGTTGCTAGACGGGGTCCCAAAAAATAAAAGACCCGTAAAAGTGCAAAATGATCATTTTGCCCTTTTTAGCACAGATGCTCAAATTGAATTCCGCGAAAGCCTAAACTGACTTTCTTCGATATTCCAGACTCAATGGTAGAGTTTATTTTAGTAAAATAGAAACTCATGATATAAAATCATAAAATTTGATTAATAGCATAATTCAAGTACTGAGTTGTGTTTCATGATTTTAGGAACACCGAAAGGCAAGGAGAAGGCAGTTTAGACCTTCCAATTGGAGACAGTAAAAGGGACTAAGTTCTCATCGAATGGTTCAGCTGCACGGCAAACGCGACTCCCAAGGGTTAAGAAAAATCCTTCTAGGTATGATATTTTGCTAAGTAAGAAATAGGGTTAAGTTTAGGAGTATTTTGTAAGACGATTGAATGATTTACATGTTTAATTGCTGTTAGGAAATCACTTAGAATTTAGTTACCATGATAATCTAGAATTGGTTGTTTGTGTACTTATGTATTCTTTAAATTATTTGGGAACTTAGTAGACTGATAAGCATGAACCATGACTACGTGTTTAAATTGATTGTATATGGAATATGTTCATGTGGGAGCCGTTTTTGGATTCAAATGTTATTGTTGCCTTAAATGAAATGCATGATTTAAAGCATGCTCTATGGGTTTGGTAAAATGTTTCATTGAGATTGCATTGTTGTGTGGTGAAAATCAAAGCATATTGGCATATGGTGAATCCTTCGAAAACATAGTATGGATTGAGCACTTGGTGCTATGCATTATGAGGGTGTAGATCCTGTGGTGAAAAACCTAAAATTTGGCCATTGCATTGGTACCCAAATCCAATGGGAGCGATCCGTAAACGGGTATTGGCACTTATATCCAACGGAAGCGATCCGTAAACGAGACATAGGTGTGGCATAGAGATTGCATGGGTGTGTCACGCATATCTCCATTGTATTATATTGATTAATTGGAAAGCGTATAGATTTTAAATGTACACCTTGCAGATGCCACACCTTAACTTTGTTTCTTGTATTAGCATTGTGTCATACCAACAGTTGAGCTGACCCATTCGTGGGATATCATATTACAGATGACACTCCTGGTACTTGAGACTTAAGGAAGTCTTGAAGAACAGGGGAGACGTGGATTACAGAGGATTTTTGGCCCTTGAGGCATATTTTGATGTTGTAAAAGGGCATAAGCCCTAAACCATATGTGTCTATTTGTATGTTGTGAAACAACGGGCGAGACCCTATAGATTGGTATCAGAACATGAATTGGGTTAATGTTTGAAATTCATATAATTTTCTTTAATTAAATCTCCTTTTATTTTATTTCACTCACTCCCTGGCTTAGTGGAAATTCAGGGTGTGACAGGTGATGTCATTATATTTTGAGACTTGGGAAAGGAGACTAACTAGTTAATGGATGGACAGCACATCATGTAAAATTTTTAAGGCATTCATCAAAATGAGAGAATCTAAAAATCAATCACTTTATTACAAAATTGATACCTTTAACTATATTGCATATGTTTTATAATGAAAGAAATATATATAATAATTTAAAAAATACAAAAGTTGATGAAAAGAAAATAAGATTAATATAGCTGGTAAATGTTATTTAAATTCGTCTATTTGTCCTAATTTATCCACTAATTAATAGATATGGATAACTCATTTACTTAGCGGGTCATAAAAGGGTTTGATAATAAGGAACCCGTCAATTTAGCAGGTCAATATGGATTGAATATGGGTATTTGACAAGTTAAGAATGAAAAATAATAAAATAGTATAAGAATATATATATATGTATATAAATGGAGATATATATATATATATAAGAATACATATATATATATATATATATAAAAGAATTCAGTACTTTTAGCCCTTAGGGATGCCCGTCATGTTAAATGGCATGACAGCCATTTAGGACTAATGGACTCACCATTACATCATGGTCCAGTTCATTTTGATTGTTTTCCAAATTTTTCAGTAAGCCTTCATGATCCCCATATCTTGAAAGCTCTTACTCTCAACATTCAAACTTCTGGCACCATTATGTTAGAAAATGCACAACAATTAGCCCTCATTTATCGTATTTATTACAAGTGCTTTAGAACCAATCTAAATGTTCTTGCAATAAATAAAAGTCCTAAGGATAAAACCATCCTTATTCAGTCATATACTGAAAGAGCCAATGTACTAGTTCCAAAGTCAATTCAATGGTCCGACGTCACTCTTCCTTCTGAATGGATCATTGACAATGAAAATCACCCTCTTCCCCAACATTCGAAAACCAACGTTGAAAGTATCCAACAATTCGATGATGGTACAGTTAGAATCAGTTTCGATGAACAAAGACTTAGAACCCGAACCCCAAATTCCTGGTCTACCCTTAGTCACGCTAGATCTGAACTTTCAACACGCTAGATCTCATCTCAAGTCCTAGACACCGAAGATGAATCAGTCACATCCCCTAGTCCTACAGACTTTGAGACACAAGAAGTCCATCATCAACTCAATACACTCAGTAAAGAGTTCATCGTTGATTTAGCCGCACTAAGAGTCGATTTTGAATCAGAAGCTAATAGAGCCAAACGAGAATATTATCAAGCTAGTCATACTAAAGAACAAAAGTTATACATTTACACAAAATGGAGAGAATTCATGATAGAATAGTGTGAAAACATCCAATTTTTCAGTTATGTTGAAAATCATTATGAACAACACTCTAAGTGTAACACCCTCACTAAAGTTAAATGGATTAAAGAAGATAAATCCACAGTCCAATCTAGTCATCCACCCATAAAAACAATCATAGTACAACATTTAGGATCAGAAATAGTTGCTTCACCTTTCAAAGCGACTCTTACAAACGAGACGTCTAGGAAGATAGTTGAACAAAACAACTACACTAACCAATGTTTAATCACAATATGAAACCAGTTAGATAAAATAGAAAAAATAGTTGACAACAAACAGCCTGGTTCTTCTTGACCTTCCTCTTCTTCCCAGTTAGAAAAACCTTTGATCAAGTTACTAGAATTAAAACTATCTCAAAAACCTCTCCCTAAGACCACAACAGCTTTAGAACAGGTTAATAAAATGCTCCAAGAATTAGTTGTACCAGTTTAGCCCGAAAAATCCAGTTCTTCTAAAACAATAGTCACCATAGACAAGTCAGACACCCCATACAGTTCGACACCATCATTTGGAGATGAGAAAGCCTTACAAACCCAGTATCAAGAAATAGACCAGTTACAGAACCAACTTCAAGGCCTCACAGTAAATAGATTCCATAGACCTAGGTTCAACCCTACCAGCATCACTAATAATAGGTATAGTCGCCCCACACCTCCTGATCTCCAGTACGAGGAACGACTACTACAAAGCCAATTCTCAATTGCTTCTGATCGCCTCTATGAATGGAACATAGACGGTTGTTCAGAACAAGAGATTTTGAATAAATTAAGTCACATGGCCATGACAGCCAATTTTTATCATGAAAAGAACAACAGTCCTCAAAGTGACATAGTCAAACTGTTGGTTCTCGGATTCACAGGAAAACTTCTTAGTTGGTGGGATAAACACCTTACTGATGAAACCAAAGAATCCATAATTTATGCAATTAAAAGAGACCCTAACGGTAACCTAGTCTTTGACGAAACAATAGGACAAGGAGTACCAGATGGAGTTAACACCCTCATTTACACCATTACTAAACATTTCATAGGAACCCCCAGTCATGTAACCGCTACGATTCATGATCAGTTAACTAACCTTAAATGTCCTACACTTAGTGACTTTGAATGGTATGCAAATGTCTTCTACTCTAGAGTTATGCTTAGAGATGATAGTAATTCTCCATTCTGGAAAGAAAAGTTCATTAATGGACTTCCTAGTCTTTTTGCCCATAAGATTAGAGAAATCCTTAGTAAAGACACAGGAGTCATAGATTACCCCAGTCTTACATACAGTGACATCATTTGCATAGTTTGCAAAGAAGGCATGCGGATGTGTATAGACATAAAATTAGAAATCAAGCCGCTAGGAACAAGAAAAGAGCCAAATATGAGCTTGGTAATTTTTGTGTCCAGTACGGCCTATCCCCATTAGCACCCTCAAAATGACGCTCCCGTCAATATCACCAAGAAAGCCACCACAAGTATCATCGCACCCATGGCAGTCACCACTAAGGTCACCGCCGCAGCCATAAGTACAAAAAAACTCATCACCAAGGTGAGTCTAGTAACAAACAAACACGTAATTACTACAAAACTAATCGTAGGAAGAAAAACCCTACTAATAAACACACTTCTCGCAAGGCAACATTTACTGATGTATGCTTTAAATGTGAAAAACCAGGCCACTTCCAGTCAGATTGTAAAGTTAAACAATTGATTAATACCCTCCAAGGAAACTAGGATCACAAACAAGAGTTATTTAAAATTCTAAATCTCAGAAATACAGATAGTGAACCCTCTAGTTCCTCCTCTTATAGTTCGAGTGACAGTGAAAACGAAATTGAACAGTTAGACCAATCTTCTGACCATAGTTCTCACTATCAGTCAGACAGTCCTCTAGTTAAGATAAGATGCACAGATAATTGCACCTGCAGCTGTTGTAAAACAGTTAATGTTTTAAGTAAACAAGAAGAACTCCTACTAGAATTAATTAATAATGTAGAAGACCCAATAACTAAATCCTAATATTTAAAACAATTTAAAACGACATTAGTCACAGACACTCCTAAACCATCTCCAGTTATCCCTTCTAGCCCTCATGTTCAATTTAATAAAATCTTTGATAGATTTACTAGTAACACCAAACCACTTACTATCCAAGATTTACAATATGAGGTGAACCAAACCAAAAAGGAGATCACCCAATTAAAACAGTAAATTTATACACTTAGAATCGACCATGATTCTTTAGAAAGCAAAGTTGATAGTCACCTATTTCTTCCCCTTCTTGTTCCAGTTCAACCATCCCCAAGTGATGAAGTTAGTCCAACCAATAACATCACTACTTCCCCCGAGTTACCAACTTCCAGCCAAAATCAAGATGATCACACTAGTTTTTTAACCGCAATCACTAGAATTAACTTCTAAAAATGGCGATGCCCAGTTAAGATCATAGTTTGCGAAGAGTTTGAAATTGAAGCCATTGCTCTCATCGACTCAGGCGTAGATCTTAATTGTATCCAAGAAGGCATTATCCCTACTAAATACTTTGAAAAAATCAGAGAAAAGTTAAAATCTGCTAATGGCAGTTCCATGCAAATCCAGTACAAATTATCCAATGCACATGTGTGCCAAGATAAAGTATGTTTCAAAACTCCTTTTGTGTTAGTCAAAAACATGTTTGATAAAGTTATGCTCGATAACCCCTTCATGTGCTTATTATACCTTTTCACCACTGACAGTGAAAGGATTACAACTAAACCTCTAGGCCAAACAGTTAGATTTAACTTCATCAAAAATCCTCAGTCCAGATAAATAAATTCATTACAAGATCTCTCTATTAGACGCTCAGTTAATCTTCTTTATAAGAAAAAGTCCCATGTTGACTTTCTTTTGGAAGAAATTCAGTTTAAAAGAGTTGAACAACAGTTACTTAACCTTATACTTCAACAACGAATTAGTCAATTTGAGTCACTACTCAAACTCAAACAAGAAATCTGTTCTGAGTTACCCACTGCATTTTGGCATAGGAAACAACACATTGTTCATTTTTCATATGTTAAAGTTTTTAGTGAAAACAACATTCCTACCAAAGCACGGCCCATACAAATGAGTCAAACCCTCATGGAAAAATGCCAAGAAGAAATCAAAGGATTATTGAGTAAACAAATCATTAGGCCTTCTAAGTCACCATGGTCCTGTTCTGCCTTTTATGTTAACAAAAATGCAGAAATTGAACAAGGAGTCCCTCGCTTGGTTATTAATTACAAACCATTAAACAAAGTCTTAGAATGGATCAGGTATCCCATTCCAAACAAGAGAGACTTAGTTAACCAATTACACAAAGAAGTTATTTTTAGTAAATTCAATATGAAAAGTGGATTCTGGCAAATCCAGATCCATGAATCAGATAGATATAAAACCGCATTCACAACCCCTTTTGGTCATTACGAATGGAATGTAATGCCCTTTGGATTAAAAAATGCTCCCAATGAATTTCAAAATGTCATGATTGACATCTTCAATCCTTTCTCCAGTCATATTATAGTTTACATAGATGATGTCCTCATCTACTCAGATTCCATTGATCAACATTGAAAACACTTATATTCTTTTCTGAATGTAATTAAACGCAATGGTTTCGTCCTTTCAGCATCTAAACTCAAGCTATTTCAAACTTCAGTTAGATTTCTAAGTTTTGATATTTCTTATGGTCAAATCAAACCCATTCATCGGTCAATCCAATTTGCTGATAAATTCCCAGATCAAATTCTTGATAAAACCCAGTTGCAACAATTTCTAAGATCCCTTAATTATATTTCAGATTTTTATCCCAATTTGCGATCTCAGTGTAAACTTTTATTTGATCGTCTCCATAGTAATCCACCTCCATGGACACCTGCTCATACAGCTGTTGTCCAGCAAGTCAAGCAATACGTCAAGACCCTTCCCTGTCTTGGTATTCTCTCTCCCTCTGCTTTCAAAATAGTTCAAACAGATGCCTCTGATATTGGTTACGGTGGCATTCTTAGTCAAAAATTAAGTCCTGATTCTCCAGAACAGATCATCTGTTATCACTCCGGAATCTGTAATTCTACCCAGTTAAATTATAGTACTATTAAAAAAGAAATTTTATCCCTTGTTTTATGCATCAGTAAATTTCAAAGTGATTTATTAAATCAACGCTTTTTAGTTAAAATTGATTGTAAAAGTGCCAAACATGTTTTAGAAAAAGATGTTAAAAACATTGCTTCTAAACAAATTTTTGCAAGATGGCAAGCCATCCTTTCTGTTTTTGATTTTGATATCCAGTACATACTCGGTGAGGATAATAGTCTCCCTAATTTTCTTACTCGTGAATTTTTGCAGCCCAAAAATGAGCGGGAAGAAAGACAAGCAACCACAGCCAACTCAGTCAACTCTCTCCGCAAGAAAAATAATCCCAATTACTCCCAGCTCTTTATGAGCCCCAACAACCTCTTCCCAATGCAGCCGCTTCTCTATCCTTGGTAGTCCTCTTGGCCCCAATTACAATTTACCAAGACCCAGTCAACCTAGTTACAGTTCAACCCTTGTCAGGTTACCCCCTAGTCCTTATGAAATTACAGAGCCCTTTGACCCCTCCAAAGAACAAAGGATCATCCCAGCTAAGCCTTCAGGTAATACTCCTTCATCCCCATATTTCAAAAAACCATACACGGTCAACATCTTTTTCATTGAGCCTTACAAAATTAACATCCAAGACCCATGGGCTCTAGCCACCAGTCATTTTCCTCCTAGATGGCATTTTGTTCCCGACCATCCATCTAAATCAGTTAAATGGTACAAAGCCATCCTTCTCCATTCTGGATCAGTTAGATTTGAAGATATCCCTAGTAAACAAGATCCTAGTCAAATTCTGTACCAGAAATTCATCATAGTCAATATCATTTCTGAAAAAGCTTGGGGATCTTACCCCTTTGAGCTCTGATCTATTCCCAATTCTTCCATCCAGTACTCATATTATGATTACAGTCAAGCATTTACCAGGGCCCTTTATATGCAGAATGAGTCCAATAATCATTCATGATTTCTCATGTTTGATCAAAAGTTCAAAAGCCAGATTTCCACATGGTTCAATGAATGGTGGAATAAATCTCGACTTGTTCTAGAAATACTTCCACCCCCTCTTAAGATGGCAATGCAATACTTTACTTCAGTATATAAAACCGACCAGCACACGGCCCAGTTTCCCATAATCCTCTTAATGGCTAGTAAATATAAGATTTCATGGATTACTAAATGGAATTATTGAATCAATCAAAATAAAGTAATCAGAGAATTCTCAATAAAATGGTGGGATAGACTTAATTATGAAAGGTTCATCTCTTTCATCAACGAAGAATTTCCCCCAACAGTTCCTCAGCCTCAGCCCATTGCTCACAAGACTCGATCATCCTCCAGTATTGACCAAACCTTGATCCAAGGACTGACCAAAGAAGAACTTAAAGAATTAGCCAGGCAGTTAATGATTCATGTATCACAGATGGGTGAAGACCAAGATACCCAATCAGATGCTGAATCCAGTTGTCCTCCTCACAATCCCATAAATGATGAGTTCAGCCAAGACCCATATGCTTTAGACAGTGACTTTGAAATTTAAAATAGTAATAATATCATCAATAAATTATTCAAAAAATGTGACAAACTCGTGAAAACTTGAAGCTCTTCAGTCATCATAACCACAGCAGACCAGTGAGTAGTCAAAGAAAGCATCATGAAGTAACAGCCAGATTCCTACATTATCAGTCTTTCAATAAACCCGTGGATAAAGCTTTATAAAGATATAATGAGATTCCTACAGCACCAGATGAATAGTGAGATTCCTGCAGCATCAGTTAGATTCCTGCAACAGCAGATGAATAGTAAGATTCCTGTCAGATATAGCCAATCCAGTTAGTCATTCACTAGGCATCTCCTTCCTCTATAAAAGGAACGCCCATTCCTAGTTCAAGACACCTTCAAAAAAGACTTGAGAGATAATCCTCTAACGAGAGCAACCATTCATAATATGTCTCTAGATTTCATCATGTATTCAGTTTTATTTTCCTTTTCAGTAAAACAGGCTTCTAGCCTTTAAGTTAATTGTAAGTTATTATTTATATATTCTAATTTCATTAAATTTCAAGTTTCATATTTTATCATTACATTCCCATTCCCCTTATGGCTGGTTATACCGCCTTCCCTTGCATATGCATACGCCTTTTTTTAATTCCACTTATGTCCCACCGGCTCGTCTAGTCCCCTTATGGTATCAGAGCCATAAGGGGACTGGCCGAAAGAATATATATATATATATATATATATATATATCGCCATTTGGGAAATAACAAAATAGTAAAACATATACAATATATAGTCATGACAACTAATGGGTATTTCATAAGCAATTTGATAATTGTAAAATTCAAAATTCACTCTTTCTCACTCTAAAAATTGATAAACTCTTAACTATTTAAAAATATTTATAAATGGTTTCATGTAATTTTACATGGTGTATATATATATATATATAGTATATTATATATATGTATACAGTACATATGTTTGTATCTAAATATATATATGACATATATATAGTATACTATATATATATATATATATATATATATGTATACAGTGCATATATATATATATAATATACAATGCATATAGACGTAATACTGTAATACATAGTGCATATATATAATATACATAATACAATATATATATAATACAGTATATATACATACATACATATATATATATATACAGTACACATAGTATATTGTATATATGTGTATGTATATATATATACAGTATAATATATATAATACTCACATATATATACATATTAATTTTTTTAAAAAAAATTAATAAGAGTTTGGTTCTCGGGTTGGTTCGGTTTATTCAAATTTTAAATTGAAACTGAATCGACCAGTTAATTTTTTAATTATATTCTTGACTTTCTTTTAGTAATTGTGTTTTGTTAGATTTTCAAGAGATTCAAAGTAAAACAATTATTGTGATTATTTAAAAATAATGTTTATTTTATTAGAGTGAAAAAAATAACGAGTTAGATTCGGATTGATCCGATCCATATGTGACTCAATCCGTATTTGACCAGTTTAATTACGGGTCAAATATGAATTCAACTCATTTTAATGTGACTCGTTTTTAACCCAATTAAAATTCACTCAACCCACCTATTTTACTAGGCCTAAAGATTAGGATGTTTACTGATCAAAGGACTCCATCGAAGCCAATCACATGGAAAACATAATTCAGAGAAAGTTTTAAAGCTACTTTAGTTAACTACAGAGGAGAGAGCGAAGCATCTCATGAAAACTTAAAAATGACCAATCATATAAATTATTAATGGAATAGTGGTCCTGAAATAGATACTTATACATTAATTTCGGATATAATGCATCCGACTAATCAACAACTAATACATAAATAAATAATTCACATATTTTATTTATATATCAAATATTTATTAGCTTATACACCGAAATCAGTAACTAATTATTTCATGAATCATTAGTTGTGATTAGGGAATATATATATATATATATATATAACATGAAAAAAAAATACATTAATATCTGCATATTTTCTTATTCACATGTCATATATCCATTCATTGAAAATATCATGTGAGCAATATTCCATAACAATTGAATAATTTATATGCTAATTATTGAGGAAATTCGCAAGGAAAGTGCAATGAGAAAAAAATTATCGCTAGGACTTCATCATACACGTGGGGGCCACCAGAGAAGTAAAAAAAGTAAAGAAAGACCAAGTGAACGATGAGAGACATCAAAGAGATGTAAACCTCATGACGTCTGCACAAATTGTAGTGAAATGCTCACGCGTGATGTCATTATTTTGTGCAGACGTGAGAGAGCAGACTGAGTAGTCAATGGATGAACAGCACGTCATATAAAACTTTTAAGACATTCATCAAAAGAAGATAATCTAAAATCAATCATTTTATTATAAAATTGATATTTTTTACTGTACTGCATATGTTTTATAATGAAAAAAAAAAAAAAAATATATATATATATATATAATAAAAATAATACAAATATGGTACCAAAGTTGATGAAAGGGAGATAAGATTAGAATAGTTACTGAATGGACTCTACGAAGCCAATCACATGGAAAACATAATACAGATAAAATTACAAAGCTGTTTTAGTTAATTACAGAAGTGAAGACTTAAAATTGGCCAACCAGATAAATTATTAGCAGTCATTTGAGCAATATTTTCAGATGATTGAATAATTCTTTTACTCAGATCATATATTTTAATCTAAATTTGTATCTAATAACAAAATAATCTTATCAGTTATTGGGTGTTTTTGGTTTTTGTGAGGGTATTTTGGGAACCTCTGTTTTTTGCAATCAAATAAAGTGATCTTATTTTCTCCAAAAACAAAATTTAAAAGAAAAAACAAGTTGGTAAATGGAAGGGTATTTTTGGAAATTTAGGAAACAGAAATAGATTCTCTGAACAAAAACAATGGGGAGGCAGGACACCGGACTGGATCAAGCCGACACCGCAAGTTTAAGAAAGAATAAATTAAATTATTAAGAATTAGTGGGGGAGAGAGAGGGGAAAGAAAACTAAACGGGAAAAAGATTCTCTTGTTCTCTAAAAAGTAACGGAATTAAACGGCTGGAAAAGCTCGTCCTTTTCTATTAATTTTCTCTTGTTGGAAAAGCTTTTGAAACCCCATGTTTAAGAAACAGAAGCGGGCCTGGAAAATTTTGAAAAGTTGGATTTTTACTTTGTTTTTAATACAAATTAAAAGTGTATATTTGAAAAAAAATAAAATAAAGAAATTGAGGGGGGAGAGGGGGGGTAATTGCCCTTGTTGGGCCATGCTAGCTCTGTCCTTTAAGAGTGTTGGCCACAAAACTGGCAATTGTGGAAATTGTAATGAATGGGTCAAGAGCATGAGCCACTATTGGGTTAAAGTAAAATTTAAAGAAATTTTATAAAAATATAAATAAAATTGGGTGAGGCAACTCCAATTTTTGTAAAAAACTAAATCATGGGAATGATAAATTTTTTTTTTTTGGGAGTGACGGCTCTCCTTAACCTCGTTGAATCTGCTATCGAAAATGAGTAAAATTTTTTACTTAAAAGATAAAATCTAAGTCAATGTCAAATATAAATTAAATTCTATCATGCTTAATGTAGTTTAAAAAGAAGAAAAATACTGAAAAGTAAAGATAGAAAAATGATAAAGTGCAGTAAAATAAACCAAATTCTATCTTATTACTTTTGAAATTTAAATTACATTGATGTTTACCCTATAGATAAAAGAAAAAATGTCTATAGGTGATATAATTTGTTGATATAGGAGTGTAATTTAGGAATAGTGATGGGGGCAATTTGGACACTTAAACGTGAAGCTTTCTCCATTTGTATGGTTTGAGTTTTATATTTTAAAAATACCTATTTCATATAAGTTTTAGAAAAAAATACTAGAAAGTCTTTAAAATAATATTTTTAATCTAAAAAATTCATGATATATTTTTTCTATCTAAAAGATTCAAAAAAAAAAAAAAAAACTTTTAATACAAAAAAATTCAATTGTTAACTTTTATTTTAATACTGTTAAAAAATAATATTAATTAGACCAAAATAACCTTCAAGAAACATTTTAAAAAATACTAAATAATAGATACAACAAATTCTTCAATTCAAAAAAATTATAACACATTTTTATTTATCTAAAATGCCTAAAAGATAAATTTTTATTTTATAAAATGTTATGATTTTGTGGGATTAAAAAATTTATTTTATAAGGTTTTTTCCTAAGATATATTTTGAAGGTCGTTTTAGTATAATCAGTAATAATTTTTAATGATGTTAAGATGAAAGTTAACAATTGTAACTTTTTATATTAAAAATATTTTTTTAGGACTTTTTAAATAGAAAAAATGTATCATGAATTTTTTGGAATAAAAAAATTTATTTTAGAAGTTTTTTAATATTTTTTTTTCTTAAGTTTTAACCAACTGTACCATTACCTATATTAATTATAATTATGAAAATAAGGGTGAGATTCTAACTCACAATCAGAACTTATTTATATTATGTTAAACACCGATCACTTTAAATTACTGAAGATGTAGTTTAATTATTTATTATTCTAAAAGTAGTCTACACTAAATTTCCACCTTTGCATAAAATCTCATTTCCACCTTTGCATAAAATCTGATGACGATGTAACTTTATTCGTTTAATGCTTTTGCTAGGTAATTTTTCATATTTTTTATTCCTTTTTATAATAATTTTGTAGCATGTGCATTACATATAAAAGGTGTATTCAATTATTACGATCTATTTAATATAAGTTGTATTACTATAAAACTCATAATTATTCATTAATGTAACAAATTAATAGAGCAGTCTACAAAAAGAAGAAATTAATTTGTGACAAAATTAAAAAAGAGATTGAAAGGAAACCACAATTAACTAAATTTATGTAACGACTAATTTTTCATGTTTAATTGTAGATGTAACAAAAAATATTAAAATAAATTGGAATAACATAATAAATATATAATCTCTCTCAAATTTGATTTTTTCCTTTTTTTTTTTTCAAATTTGGATCATTTCGTCATCTTTTTAGGTTTCGGTTTTCTTGTTTCTTCTTGCAATTCTACATATTATATGACAAAAGTATACGTAATGCAAGTGAAAATATTTATTTAATAATTAGAAATATTAATTAGTAACTTTTGTAGGGATTCAAGAAGAGAAAAAATCAAATTTTAATAAAAGAAGGTTTATTTATACCATTTTTGTGAAACACATAAAAAAATCACTTTTAATAATTTAGTTATATTAAGGTCATATAATCCAATTGTTTACAGGTTAAGAATGATCTAATCAGTTAGATCATAGATGTTTACATTATTAATAACTCAAAATCTTTCTTTAGAATATAAAAAATTTCGTTTCGCATTAGTATGACTTCAAAAAATTGAATGCTACAATTTTTTAATAAATTCTCATTATAAAAATATCATTACTCTAAAAAAGAAAAAAAAAAAAAAAAACAATTGACCCAAGTTTAAAAGAAGCTCATATATTTGGGCTTCATTTAGCATGAAAGTGACAAGCAAATGGGAGCTGCACCTTTCACTTCTAGAGAGGGCTTTGTTTCATTTGTTCCTTCGCTGTCAAACAGGACGTTAATTAGTGTGACCTCTTAGGAGGCTTTGGACAATTATACTGATTTATTTTATAATTTTAAAATTATATTAATCTCTTTTATTTTATCTAATAAATTATAAATATTATACTTCAATTATTTTCTTTTAAATAAGAAAATTGTCTTTTTAATATTTTTTTATTTTCAAATAAATATTGATTAAAATTTTAATTTTTTTTATATAAAATAAAAATAAGTTATTTATCTTAAATTTATTTTTATATAAAATGAAAAAAAATTTAAAAAAAAAATTGAAAAAAAAAACATGAAAGGAGTAGTTTTATCATTTTGATAAAAAAAAAAATTAACTAGAAATGATATTTGTTATTTTTCAATAAAAATATAAAAAATCAGTGTAATTTCTTAAATCTTAAGAGAAGTCAGTATAATTGTCAGAAACTTTAAGGAAAATCAGAATGATTTAGTCAGGTTACAATTATTTAGAAATGCAATGTCAGAACTACCCTACCACAACAAAACTATTCAAGCAGCAAATCATTTAAAAACTTAAGTTGTTGTCAGAAATTGTATAATAGTATTATTATTATATTTTGTAACACACTCTCTCACGTGTAATTAGCTTGATCCTACACGTGTTAATTCATATTATCAGAATGACGATGATATTTAAACTCATGACATTTTGCATGTGCTGATAACATGTTAAATTTTTAACTCATCTAAAATCTTAAACTATTAAAAAATGTACAATTTTATTGTTATATTTTCAAACAAAAACAAGAAAAGAAAAACAAATTAGCCAAAGCTTCTTCCGAGTTTGGGCAAAAAAATATTTTCTCCACTAAAAACAGTCACCATTATAAGAAAATGTTAAAAAGGACCCATTGATCGTAATTATTGAAAATAGGACCAATTCCTTCATGTTTTCTCAGTGAAAATAGGCACTCATTGAGAGGAATTAACATATTTTTAACAAAAATTATTCTAATATATAATATATTTAACTATATATTAGGAGGCGTAAGTAAAATATCATTTAGGGCACTACCCTACCAAAATAGAACAACAAGAGAGCAATGACAGCTTTAGTGGAAGTCATTGTCCCTAGCCTCCAACTTTAAGGTCATTGTAAAAGAATATTTCAAACTTAGCACTGCACTCCCTTGTAAAGTCAGAAGTCGTTGCTCCTTTTCACGTGTAGGTCGGTCCCAACCTAATCTATATAAGACACATATGTTGGATTCACTTCTTCCATCATAATTTTAGTTTTCTCCCAATATGGAAATTGATATTTTAAATGAGCACAGAATTTTCCTGTACTACCTTATCACTTACACCGCACTTTTCCCCCGGAATCCCCCTAGCTCCGACTGTACTTAGGTAAAAAAAAAATTATACTAACTTTTTTTAATTTTTTTTTTTTTTTTTGATAATTACAATGATCTCTCGTAATGTTTTTAAAATTATATTAACTTTTACTACTTTATATAATAATATACAAATACTTTCCTCCAGTCAATGTTTTTTTCAAAATTATCCTTTTCATGTTTCTTTTTTTTAAAAAAAAAAAATTAACCATTTTTTTCATTTTCTAAACATATATTGATAACTATTAAATTTATTTCTATATAAAAATAAGTTATTTACCTTAAATTTATTTTTATATAAAATAATAATAAAATCTTTATAAAAAAGTTAGAAAAAATTAGTCAAATTAAAAAAAAAATACAAAAACAAATAAATAAAAGAGACAATTTTATTATTTAAAAAAAAAAAGTAGACTAAAATAAAATATTTATATTTATTATTGATATACCATAAAAGCACAGGCCAATCAACACTTGACACGTGTGACCATAATCCGACCTATGCTCGGCCAACATGATTCTCACTCAGCCAATGACTAAAAGCTCAAGCACCCAGATCATCATATAAGGTCGGAAGTGACCGAACATATATATATCCAGAACAGATCAACAAGGAAACTGCCATCTATGGTTATCTCTATGCAAGGTAGCTGCAATCTCCGGTAATCAAAATCCCTATATTCATGGCATCTATGGTTATCTCTATGCAAGGTAACTACAATCTCCGGTGATCAAATCCCTATATTCATGGCTTCGAATCCTAATCAACTTAGGAAAGCCACGGTTTATAAATTAAACCCTAAAGGTACGCCTTATTTCTTATACTCATTCTTTGGCTTTCAATACAGTCTTTTCAATTCTTTTACTTACTTAAACATCGGAGCGGCTACCGTCGGAGCCAATCCGGTGGTCCTCTGATCATCTTTCTGAGTGTTCTACAGGTCACGGAGTGCATACTTATTGCGAGCCAAAAAGTGCAGCATCAATTTGGCGCCGTTTGTGGGAACGACTAATCTCCAAGTGCTCTATTCATAAACTCATCTTTTTTCCCACCGGAAAACCATGACACCAAATCTCCGACCACAACAGAATACTCAGAGTTCGCAAAACGCTCAGCGTCAGCCGCCTACTCCTCGTACAAAGGGACCAGCGGCCAACCCTATGCGACAAGAGATCGAAGCAATAAAACGACACAATGAACTGGTGTAGGAACAATTGCTTGCCATCACTAGAACGCTGGCAACGCTCACGCAGAATCAAGCAGCGGGTTCTCCTAGCCCGCCGGTCAACTTCGTTGCAGGGACGCAACCTCCTATTGCCGCGGAGAATGAAGAACTTCGTGCACAGGCTCCAACTAACCAGCCTGGGCACCCCTCAGGCGTTGCTCACGCTGGCCGAGATCCGCAGCCATCAACAGTCCCTAGCTGGGGAGCATCCGCCTTCATTCCTGATGTACATTACCGGAGTACTACCCGAGCCCTAACTCCAAGGGCCTCGGGAGCACACCCGGCACCGCAGGATCCTCATCATGCAGCACCAATCCCTCCGGTGCGGAACCCTCCTCCGTCCGAAGGACGCACTCAACCCTACCACCCTGAAGCCAAGGCTGTCAAGCAGGGTTCACAAGATGTTAGAATCAGAGACCCGCAAAAGGTAGAGGAAATTACCGAGTCTATGGACCGGACAATCGGCTTGAGAGGACCTCAGAACCCTCCAGAGCAAGACGAACTGGCCAGGCTGCTCGGAAGACTAGCTACTCCGTTCACTCACGCCATCATGTCCGAAGAGAGGCCCAGAAAGTTCATGGTGCCCAAGTTCACCTTGTAAGATGGATCTGGAGATTTAGGAGATCACCTCTCTCATTACCAGCATACGATGGCCCTTCACGGAGCCTCAGATGCTTTCATGTGCCGAACGTTCATCACCAGCTTGAAGGGGACTGCTCTGAAGTGGTTCCACAACCTCCCTCCGAACTTAGTTACCAGCTTCTACGAGCTCGGTAGACAGTTCTTGGACAGGTTTATGACCAGCAGGAGGCTCAGAAGGGGGCCAGAATTCCTGCTGAACGTCAAGTAGACCAGGGAGGAATCCCTCACAGCCTACATTGCGCACTTCAACACCGAGCTCACAGAGATCACTGACTGTAGCCCGAAATTCCTTATAGTAGCCCTGACTGCCAGGCTTGCCCAAGGTGGGTTCAGAGATTCTTTGACAAAAAGCCCTCCTGCCGATATGGCGGCATTAATGGATCGGGCTAGAAAATACATCAACCTGGAAGAAGCCAACCGCACGTCCTAGAAGGGCAGAGATCAGACCTAGAGGGACAATCCAAAGTGGGAGGACCACAAGAAGGAGGATCACAGAAGAGACTCCAGCAAAAAGAGGGCCAGGAGCCCAGAGAAGAGAACAGCACCCAGAGCTGTGTACAACTCCGGACCAAGGGAGTTCACCAACTTCACTCCTCTGAACACCACACCGAACCAGGTACTCTGGCAGATCCGAGATCGGGAGAACCTGAGGTGGCCGGAACCAATCAAGGGAGATCCCAGCTTGTGGGACCAAAGTAAGTATTGTAATTTCCATAAAGATCATGGACATACAACTAACACTTGCAGGACCCTCCGATATGAGATATAGCAGCTCATAAAGAAGGGGCGTCTTCGGGAGTTCTTCAAGCAGGACGGAAGGCAAAACCCCCAAGAAGATAAGCCTTAGCAACGGCCCGACCAGAGGCCCGAACAGAGGCAGAAGCAGAGGGAGGGACATAATGAGCCCCAGAGGCAGAACAATCACGTCATCTACGTCCTCCATGCTGACTCCCCTGTCACAGGGATGTCCAACAGGGCAAGAAAGAGATACGCTCGGGAGGCCAGAGCCGCCCCAAACGTACTACAGATCTCCAACGTTGAAAAGAGGCTTAAGCCAGCCAGCACCGGAGATCCAATTCACCGAGCAAGATCTAGCAGGGGTACACTGCCCTCACAGTGATGCCCTTGTTATCACCTTCAGAATCGCCAACTTCGAGACTAGAAGAGTCCTGGTTGATTCTGGGAGCTCCGTCAACATACTGTTTTATGAACCGCTTAAGCAGATGGGGATAGACCAGGACAACGTCAAACCCACCACTGCCGTGATGGCAGCTTTTGATGGCAACCTCAGCACCCCTTTGGGGAGAGTCGACCTTCCTACCATTGTAGGAGAGGGTGAAGGGCAGAAGACCACCATCTCGGAGTATATGGTGTTGAACATGAAGTCTCCTTATAACGTCATAATCGGGAGACCTTGGTTACATCAGATAGGGGCGGTCACCTCGACCCTTCATCAGTGTCTGAAGTACGTCTACAACCAGAGCGTGCACTCTGTCAGAGGATGCCAGCCAACCTCCCGGGAGTGCCACGCTATCGCCCTTAAAGAGAAGGCTCCCAAATAGCAATTACAGCACACTCGGGATTGTGCAGATCTGGTATTCACTCACTCTCCCGAGGTGGAGGATTGCCCATCCGGCATTGAAGAACCCCTAAGCCCAAGGGGACGCGACAGCCGAGCCAAACCTGTTGGCGAGCCTATTAAAGTACTGGTCAGTTCAGAAGCAGAGGGACGTTACTTGTACATCAGCCTAGACCTAACACACACCGAGCAGGAAAAGATAGTCAGGTTCTTGAAAGACAACCTCTCTATCTTCGCTTGGGAGACCAGGGACATGGAGGGAATAGATCATGATCTTATAACTCACAAACTGATGGTGGATCCGGATCACCCGCCAGTCAGACAGAAGAGAAGGTCGATTGCTCATGAACGGCATCGGATTATAAACGAAGAGGTCCAAAGGCTGCTGGATGCCAAGATGATACGGGAAGTGTTCTATCCCGAGTGGCTGGCCAACACCGTGCTTGTGAAAAAGAAGAATGGCAAGTAGAGAGTCTGTATTGACTATACAGACCTCAACAAAGCGTGCCCAAAGGACAGCTTTCCACTGTCGAGAATAGACCAACTGGTTGACGCCACTGCGGGGCATGAGCTTATGAGTTTCATGGACGCATACTTTGGATACAATCAGATCCAGATGTACCCTCCAGATCAAGAGAAGACTGCCTTCATAACCGAAAGAGGACTCTACTGCTACAAAGTGATGCCTTTCAGTTTGAAGAATGCTGGAGCCACTTATCAGCGGTTGGTGAACAAGATGTTCAGCTCACTGCTCGGCAGCACCATGGAGGTATACATCGACGACATGCTGGTAAAGAGCCTTCAGAAAGGCAGCCACCTCCAGCACTTGGCCCAGACCTTCGATATCCTCAGACAACACAGGATGAAGCTTAACCCCTCGAAATGTACCTTCGGAGTTACGAAGGGAAAATTCTTGGGGTACATCGTCTCTCAAAGAGGTATCGAAGCAGATCCCACTCAGATCTAAGCCCTGATTGGGCTAAAGTCGCCAAAAACCAGAAAGGAAATTCAGGCGCTAAATGGCAGAATTGCGGCACTGAGCAGATTTATCTCCAAATCCACTGACCGCTGCCTACTTTTCTTCAAAGCTCTGAAGGGCAGCAAAGCTTTGCAATGGACAGAAGAATGCGAGAAGTCCTTTCACGAGCTAAAGGAGTATCTAGCCTCTCCAGAGCTCCTGTCAAAACCGGTACAAGGAGAAAAGCTACTCTTATACCTTGCAGTCTCCGAAAACGCGGTCAGCTCCGCACTGATCAGACAGGACAGAGGGGTACAGAGGCCTATATTCTACGTCAGTAGGGCACTACTTGACATGGAAAAAAGATACCCAGAAGTAGAGAAACTGGCCTATGCATTGGTCATATCAGCTCGGAAGCTTCGACCTTATTTCCAGGCCCATCCAATCGAGATCCCAACTGCCTATCCTTTGAAATCTATACTGAGGAAACCTGAGGTATTGGGAAGATTGGTGAAGTGGTCTGTGGAGCTAGGGGAGTTCGACATATCATATGTACCCCGAAACTCCATCAAAGGGCAAGCCTTAGCTGATTTCGTAGCCGAGTTCACCCCGGCACTTCAGAACAAAATACAAGTCACCGAAACTTCGGGAACCTGGCTGCTGTACATTGATGGATCGTCAACCGGTTAGGGCTCAGGGGTAGACCTGGTGCTACAGTCCCTTGATGGGCTCACGACAGAAAAAACAGTCAGCTTGGGATTCAAAGCTTCTAATAACGAAGCCGAAAATGAAGCCCTAATCTTAGGCATGAAACTTGCCTTGGAGTGCGAGGCTCAGAACCTTGACGTCTTCTCTGATTCCCAACTGGTAGTTGAGCCAGGTCTTGGGAGAATTTGCCATTAAAGATAACAGGATGCTCCCGTACTCCGAACTGGTAAACCACTTGAAGCATTCCTTCTAGACGTTTACTATCCAGAAGATTGAGAGAGACCAGAATTACAGAGCAGACGCTCTGGCTAACATGGCCTCACGCCTCAAGTCTAAAGCAAGTTCCACAGTAAAAATCTCCTTTCAGCCTGGATCCAGTATTGAGGAAGCCCAAGTTGCTCAAATTGATGAACAACCCCAGAACTGGATGACTCCAATCCTCCTATACATAAGATCCGGGCTCCTCCCAGAAGATAAAAACAAAGTCAGGAGAATCCGAATCAGAGCGGCTCGGTACCTGATCCTGAATAACAAGCTTTATAGAAGGTCGTATTCTCAACCTCTGTTAAAATGCTTGGCTCCAGACGAGTCACAATATGTCTTGGCTGAAATACATGAGGTAATCTACGGGAATCATAATGGGGGCAGAACTATAGCCCACCGAGCTCTATCACAGGGCTACTACTGGCCCGGCATGTTGAAACAGGCTAAGGAATATGTTCGGAAGTGCGACAAATGCCAGAGATTTGCCCTGTACCAACATCAGCCTCAGCACGAGCTTATCCCGATTCCTAGTCCTTGGCCCTTTGCTCAATGGGGAATGGACATTATGGGCCCATTACCACGGGCACCTCCAAACAGGAAGTATCTCTTGGTGTCCATCGACTATTTCTCTAAATGGGCGGAAGCCGAGCCTTTAACACATATCACAGAAAAGGAAGTCGAAAGCTTCACCTGGAAGAACATTGTGTACAGGTTTGGCATACCACGTGTAATTATCTCGGACAATAGGACTTAATTCACTGGTAAAGGCTTCAAGGCATTTTGCGAAAATCTCAACATCAGGCAGCACTTTGCCTCTTCAGGCCATCCGCAAGCAAATGGGCAAGCAGAGGTCACCAACCGAACGATCCTTGATGGGTTAAAGAAAAGGTTAGAACAGGCCAAAGAGAAGCGGGCAAAAGAACTCCCTGGAGTTCTTTGGGCCTACAGAACAACCAGAAGAACTCCCACCTCTGAAACTCCCTTCTCACTAGCCTATGGGACAGAAGCAGTAATTCCGGTTGAGATCGGTATGCCAACCCTGAGGACTGAGGCCTTTGAGCAAGAATCCAATGATCAGCAGCTGATGAAAAACTTAGATTTGCTCGAAGAGAAAAGGGATCAAGCCAGCATCAGGATGGAAGCTTATAAACAAAGAATGGTCAACAAATCTAAGGTAGGACTCAAGACAGTCAACTTTCAAGTTGGAGACTTCGTCTTAAGAAGAGTCTTTCAAAACACCAAGGATCCTACCATGGGAAAGTTGTCACCAAACTGGGAAGGCCCCTACAAAGTAACAAAGGTCGTTCGACCTACCACCTACTGGCTTGAAGACATGACTGGGAAACCTGTTCCTAGGCCATGGAACGTGGAACACTTACGGAAGTATTATTAGTAGAGTTATTTCTTTTACTTCCATAGAATGTTCGTCTATTAATGCACAGGCCTCCAGAGCCTGGTCCATAATGTACGAGTCTTTTACTCGGTCCATCTATTAATGCACAAGTCTTAGGACTTGGTCCATCTATTAATGCACAGGCCTCCAGAGCCTGGTCCATAATGTACGAGTCTTTTACTCGGTCCATCTATTAATGCACAAGTCTTAGGACTTGGTCCATCTATTAATGCACAGGCCTCTAGAGCCTGGTCCATAATGTACGAGTCTTTTACTCGGTCCATCTATTAATGCACAAGTCTTAGGACTTGGTCCATCTATTAATGCACAGGCCTCTAGAGCCTGGTCCATAATGTACGAGTTTTTACTCGGTCCATCTATTAATGCACAAGTCTTAGGACTTGGTCTATCTATTAATGCACAGGCCTCCAGAGCCTGGTCCATAATGTACGAGTTTTTACTCGGTCCATCTATTAATGCACAAGTCTTAGGACTTGGTCCATCTATTAATGCACAGGCTTCTAAAGCCTGGTCCATCTATTAATGCACAGGCTTCCAGAGCCTGGTCCATAAATGCACAAGTCTCAATACTTGGTCCATCTGTAATGCATAGGCCTTCAGAGCCTGGTCCATGATATACAGGTCTTAAATACTTAGTTCATTCTCTAAATACGCAGGCCTACAGAGCCTGGACTACTTTTATGCACAAGCCTTCCGAGCATGGTCCGTCTTCAATTAACAGATTCTATGATCTAGCCCATCCACAGACAGAAGTTCCGAGCATCTACAAACTAAAGTTTCCTAGATCGGAACACCTCAGATCTGATACTTATATTATTTGGTTTATCTATCAAACAAGCAACAAGCACTATGGTACTGATCCGGAGCAAAGTACTTTGATTCAAGCATTTTTCTAAGTTCCTTTATTCTCAAGAACATTCAGAAATGTACAAGGAAGTGTTTTAACTACGGAAAAGCACATTTGAATACAGAAGACATCAGATCTGAGTAAAAGAGACTCAATTTTATAAATCAGAAGATTTACACCAATACAAAGAAGCTATTACAGAAGCTATTACAGAAGCTACTACAGAAGCTATTACAAAAGCTATTACAAGAAGATACAATTCTCAATATAGGGGCTTTTCTTCATGGGATGATAAAGGGGCACAGGAACCACAACTTCTATTACCGCCGCCACCGGTTCCACTTGAAAGGAAGGGGCCCTGAACCCCAGTCTGCATCAAGAAACGCCCAGGCCATTTCATCATCACTATCACTAGTCTCACGACCAACGGAAGATGAGGGCTCTGGGTCTCAGGGAACCTTCAATCTTCTTCTCCACACCGTTTGTTTCACCCCAGCCAAATTGAGACAAGGCATGAAGAAGAGGAGGCACCCCACTTGGGTCTACATTACCAACGCTCCAGGCCTCGATTGAATCAAGGAAGGGCCACCACCAATCGGAGGAATCTCGACCGGATGCCAGAGCAGACAAGAAGACTTATACCTCCTTCAATCCTTCCTTGGAGACTGAAAAGAGGGGAAGGTTAACTCTCGGCCACAGTTTAATCGCTCCTAACTCAGGCAAGGAATCACCCATCATCTCCGGGCAAGTGGCAAAACTCCGGCAGCATATGAAGCCTTTCTCACAAAGGGACAATTTGAAATCAAAAAGATGAACGCAACCGTATGCCCTCGTTTCCATTTATATAGACCCTTGAAGTCCAAGAGCCGCCCAACTGAACCGTCACAATGGTGAAAAAGAGAGTGGCCTCGAAATCCTAAACGACGGTCGAATAAATAAATGGTGCATTAAATGTGCCTCTTCGATATACCAAGAGACAGGGTACAGAACTCTCTAAACAGAGACAGCAGTCCGGCACTAAAGCTCCCGAATTGGCAGAAAGGGGAACAAAGTCTAATTGTATAGACCCCCTATTCAAGATTCAGATCTTCCAGCCTTAACTATTTTTATGACAAGCCAAGTCATATCACAAAGCTCAAACAGCTCGGATATATCCCGATCCTGAGTACTCAGCATACCGAGCATCAGAACGACAAGCACAAAGCTGCCTGGTTATCTTCACAAGCTCTTGATTCAGAGCAGTCTACCTTAAGAGATCTACAGGAGTTTACTCCCACTCTATCAGGCTCTGTTTATCTGATTATATTTACTTTCTTGTCTTATTATAATGAGACAGTTGAAATTAATCTACATCCCTCATTCAGTAACAAGTATCGAAGCTTGAAAAAGCGACCATTGACTGCTGAACAGTTGATCTAGCATGCAAAAGGCCCAGAGCAGCCACACTTACACAGAAGGGAAGAACACAAGAAGAATTTGAAGGAAAATTAATTTTATTGATCGGAAGTATACGCCCATTACATCAAATAGCAAAAACAAAAAAGAAATAAAAACCCATAGAGCCTCAAGACTTCCCAGAAGGGCCTGCGTCCTCTTCCAAGTTAAGGGCACGAGCCCCAGCCGTCTTATCCGGAACAGGACGAGATGAGGCAGGTTCAGGGGGAACAATTGATGAAACGTCAAAACCCGGGAACTGAATCTGGAATCTAGTTTGGAAGCTTTCAAAACCAAACAGGATTAGCTCATCACCCATCTGGTCAACTTCATCTTTCAATATCATTTCAGTCTCAGCCTGGGCATGATCAGTCACCTCCTGAACCTTCTGATCGAAGGAACTCCGGAGATTAACCAACTCCGCCTCAAGCTCCTCAACCTTCTGAGCATTTATGTCCCTCTCGGACTCTGCCACGGTAAGGTTGGTGGTAGCTTCCTTCAGATTCACCTCAATGCTCTGAATTTTGGATCGGGCTATCCCAAGCTCCACCCTCATCTGTTCCACTTCAGCCCGCAACTTCTCGGCCTCCTCAAGGCCCATGGGGGTCACCATCAGAGCAGCCAAGCTATGCATACTCTGCGCAAAGCAAGACAGACGGTTTAGATTGAACGAACAGACAAACAGAAAAGTCAAGAAAAAGCTTCAGAAGCTACCTTCATCTGGAGATTCATCATCTCAGTCATCAGCTTGGAGGGGTCATCCCCTCTGTATCGGTGCGGGCCATGAGCCCATATTTGATCAAACGCCCTCTTGACAATCTAATAGTCCGGCTCATTAAACGGCTCGGACGGTGCAGCAGGTGCCTTCCCCTTCCTAGTCCTCCTGCTCGGACCAGAAGAGGCAGGAGGAGCAGCCAAAATAGGGACGACAGGTTCAGCCTCCTTCTCAGCCTCGGTAGGGGCCGACTCAAGAGAGCCAGAAATCAACCTCCTCCTCTTTACTTCAAGAGGGGCATCAGGCTCAGCTTGGGAGGAAGACTCCCCCACTACTGGGGCATCCGGCACAGCCCATCTCGACGTCAACCTCTTCTTAAGCTCTACATTATGGGCAGCCATCAAGTTTGCTGGAGTTATAATGACAGAATGAGCCCGTTCAGGAGTCGAAAGCAGTGCTCGGTACTGATCCCGCAGTGCTTCAGTAAAGTCGGGCCTCTTCCAAACTCTCTTAACTGCACACAAGTAAGAAAAGATATATCAGCTTATCAGTTCGGAAGGCATAACAAGGCTAAAAGAAAGTCTAAAAGAATAAGCCTCACCCTTATGACCCGTAACACGAGGGAACGACGAGGCCTCTCCTTCCTGAAAGCCTTCATGCTCCCATCCTCCTCCGACGAAGAAGTACCACTTCTTCCACGTCTTGTTGGAAGTGGGAACAGAGGTCAGGGGTCGGAACCCCTTCTCAAAGGACATATAGAAAAGGCCATCTGCCTGCTTGAACTTCAGATCCATATTGCTACGGATCAAGTCCAGAGACACATCCACCTTGTTTAGGTGTCCCAACACCACAAACCCTAAAAGCTGCCTGCAGCTATTGAGATTCAGGTCGGCAGGACAGAGCTTATACCAACAAAAGAACTGCCTGACTAAATCCGGCAATGGGAGTCTCAAGCCCATTTCAAACCAGGCAAGGTAAACAAAAATCTCCCCGGCTTAAACATTATGGGGACGGTCCATGGGGCCTGGCACTCTGCAGGTCACATTCGCGGGAAACTTGAATTTTGCCCTCCATTCATCCAGAAGGCTCTGAGTGACAGCACTCTCACCCTCTTCCCTACGGGAAAACCTACCAAAGGTCTCCCCAGCCCTATTTCGGGGCTCCTCAAAGGCATCAACTATCCTAATCCCAGGACTAGCGGGAGGATCAACAGGCATCTCCCCAATAACTTCGGGAGTAGGATTACCCACATCTTCCACAGAAAACGGTACAGCCATCTCAAGAGGATTTCCCACTCCCTCATTTACAATTGGGGATTCAGAAGGAGCAGACATTATTCCCGGACTTAAGAAGAAAGAAGCAAGAGAAGGGAAAAAATCAGTCGAACCTGTTCTAACTCAGGGAATCATTATTCTTCAAGGTCGCACGAACCGACAATGGCAAATGAAATCTTCTAGCACAGTGAAAATGACGGGGAAAAGGTCATTCCAAAATCTCATCCCGTATTTATAAGCACAGTATCAGAAGGGAGCCACCAAGCCCAAATGCCATGACAGTTCGGAACAATGATGATTTCGAGAAACCCAACTATCAGCCCAGTACAATGATGACCCTGAAAAGACCTAATCTCCGGCTGCGCAATAAATGCCTTGGAAGGCGAACGGACAAGACACATGACTCTCCAAAAAAGGTTTAGCCCTAGTTGCTTGCTAGCATCAAACTAGGACTTGGGAGGGAAGTAACTGATATACCATAAAAGCACAGGCCAATCAACATTTGACACGTGTGACCATAATCCGACCTATGCTCGGCCAACATGATTCTCATTCAGCCAATGACTAAAAGCTCAAGCACCCAGATCATCATATAAGGTCGGAAGTGACCGAACATATATATATCCAGAACAGATCAATAAGGTCCAGACCAACACTCCAGAACTCGTCACCGCCTAGCGGATGCCGAGCAGGGAATAAGGAAGCGGTCTTCAATAAGGAAACTGCCATCTATGGTTATCTCTATGCAAGGTAGCTGCAATCTCCGGTAATCAAAATCCCTATATTCATGGCATCTATGGTTATCTCTATGCAAGGTAACTGCAATCTCCGGTGATCAAATCCTTATATTCATGGCTTCGAATCCTAATCAACTTAGGAAAGCCACAGCTTATAAATTAAACCCTAAAGGTACGCCTTATTTCTTATGCTCATTCTTTGGCTTTCAATATAGTCTTTTCAATTCTTTTACTTACTTAAGCATCGGAGCGGCTACCGCCGGAGTCAATCCGGTAGTCCTCTGATCATCTTTCTGAGTGTTCTACAAGTCACGGAATCCATATTTATTGCGAGCCAAAAAGTGCGGCATCAATTATGTAAAGTAAAAAAAATCAGTATCATTTTAAAAATTTTAAAAAAAATTAATATAATTGTTAGTAGAAGGTCAATATAATTTATTAAATAAAAAAAAAGAAATAAAATATAGAAATGAAAAATGATTGTGCATTGATTATTGTGCCAAATAATGCAGCTAAGGCTTATCCCTCTTGGAGGAATTTGTTCTTTTGCAGGTCAAGTTTCGACTACGGGACTATTTGTTGAGAATTTATTAAGTGAGGCTGATTTAAGAAAGGGACGGAGCACTATCTTTCCACAACAAAACAACTCAAGACATGAATGGACCAGCGGAAATCATTGCCTCTAGCTTTAATTTATGGTCACTAGTCAATTAATAAAACTATCTTTCGAACTTAGAAAAATACCTGGAGTCCTTATTCATATTATAGAAATTAATCATAATTATTTTTCTAAAATGTTAATATTAATTTTCAAATCTATTTAAAAGAATTTCTTTTTCATTTCTTTAAAAGTAGATATTAGTGTAGTGCCAGCCAAAAATAGTTGAATTGTTAAGTCAAAAAAAAGAGTAAAGATTAAATTATGTAATCAGAACATTGACAGATTTTTATATTTTAAACCCATTTTTTGTTAATTTGATAACTCACTTTCTGAATTCACGTGGCCACATATGCTGGATTCAGTTCTTTTATCATAATTTTAGTTTTCTCCCAATATGGAAATTGAAATTTATTTTTGTAACACAAAAAAAAATTTAAGAAATAAAAAAAAATATAAAATTGGCATCTAAATTAATATAAAATTTCAGCAATTCGATTTGACACCCATAACATTCTCTGCGTCTCACTTGCAATTCGAAGACAATCTCTAATTTTTTTAAAATTTCTAGCAAAACATATTAAAAAAATTTCAACCCATTAATTGGAAGAAGTCCATTAATAAAATAACATGAAAAAATTACATTCTCATTCAAAGTCATTTTAAATATGATACTGATATTTCAATTTTAAATATAACTTCACAAATCAATTTAAATGAGAACAGAATTTTCCTGTACTACCTTATCACTTACACCGAACTCTTCCCCCCTTAATCCCCCTGGCTCCGACACTACCAACTAGTAGGCAAAAAAAAAAAAAAAATTTATACTGATTTTCTTTGAAATTTTTGACAATTACACTACTTTCTCATAAAGTTTTTAAAATTATACTAACTTCCACTACTTTATATAATAAAATACAAATACTTCTATCTAGTCAATTTTTTCTTTAAAATTACCCTTTTCACGTTTCTTTTTTTTTTAAAAAAAAAAAAATTAACCATTTTTTTCATTTTCTAAACATATATTGATAAAAATCTTAAATTTATTTCTATATAAAATAAAAATAAGTTATTTACCTTAATTTATTTTTATATAAAATAATAATAAAATCTTTTAAAAAAAGTTAGAAAAAATTAGTCAAATTAAAAAAAATACAAAAATAAATAAATAAAAGAGATCATTTTTTCATTTAAAAAAAAAGTTAACTAAAATAAAATATTTCTATTTATTATGTAAAGTAAAAAAAATTAGTATAATTTTAAAATTTTTTAAAAAGAATAATATAATTATCAGTAGAAGTTCAGTATAATTTATTAAAAAAAGAAAAAGAAAAAGAAAAGATAGACATGAAAAATGGTTGTGGATTGATTATTGTGCCAAATGGTTGTGCATTGATTATTGTGCCAAATAATGCAGCTAAGGCTTATCCCTCTTGGAGGGATTTGTTCTTTTGCAGTCAAGTTTCACCCTGTGACTGTAGGAATATTTGTTGAGAAATTATTAAGTGAGACTCATTATGGACCACTATCTTTCCACAACAAAACAACTCAAGACATGAATGGCCTACTGGAAATCATTGCCTCTAACTTTAATTTATGGTCATTGCCTCTAACTTTAATTTATGGTCATTGACGACTTAGTCAATTAATGAAACTATCTTTCGAACTCAGAAAAACACGTGGAGTCCTTATTCATATTATAGAAATTAATTGTAATTATTTTTTTGAAATGTTAATATTAATTTTCAAATCTATTTAAAAGAATTTTTTTTATTTTTTTAAAAATAGATATTAGTGTAGTGCCAGCCGAAAATAGTTGAATTGCTAAGTTAAAAAAAAGAGTGAAGACTAAATTATGTAACCAGAACATTGACAGATTTTTATATTTTAAACCTATTTTTTAAACCTAGAATTGTTTTTTACAAAAAATGAGTGGAATGCCCCCCTTTTTCATTATCACATAATTAAGGGATTGAAGTGATCTTGGGCAACAGTAAAATTGATCCATTGTTCGTTGAAGGTCATGACTTTTCTACATACAAAAGTGAGTTTGTGTATCTTGCCAAATCATATAATAACGAGCTCCATGCAGTAAGTTAAGTTTTTAGTGATCTTGGAACAAGATCCCTAATATATAATTCTTTTCCAATGAAGATTTTCATAGGGCTGTTTTTAGTATCCTTTACCACATAAAAACAGCCTATTAAATAAGTGCTTCTTTTTTTTTTTTTTTACTAAGAACATTTTCATAAGATGGTACCTTGAATAAGAACTTTTTTTCCCATTCCTCCAATAAAACCATGACTTGAGCTCATTTTACAAATTCACCAAAACTTATGCTTATTTCTGCCAAATAGCCTAATCCTTGTATAATTTTTTTTTTATCAGAAATTTTTTTTTTATTGATATAAGAAGATGTACGAGACATTTATAACAATATACATCAACAAAAAAAAAGCCTTTATGGATTTATTAAAGTGCATCACTATTCCTTTATGCTTTTGCTAGGTACCTTGTTTCTCTACTTCAAGAGTATCTAGAATCAATTCTCATTCCTTTTCCACATGTCATTGGGTTAATTAGCTTGGGTTTGCATAACTTTGCAGTTGTCCCCAAACATCCCTACAACAAGTTTATGTACGTCTCAGCACGTTGACAGAATACTGTAATTAATGGTGCACTTGGAAGCAACATGAATGAGTGATCGATGAAAATCGGCTTCAAAGAGAAATTTGAATAGTTTTTGGGGTCTCTGAATTGTAAAATATTATCCCTAGATTAGCTTACTCAATGCCGGAAGCAATTTCTGTTAAGATTGTGGAAAATATATGAAATAACCATCGGGTTAAATCTGATTATTTTTTATAATTTGAATTTGTGAAATGGAAGAAATCAATGTGTTACGAACTTTTTTATTATGTATGTCGATGTAAAAAAAATTTTCGTCGATAAGACGGTTACAAAATCGAGTCGTTCATGTATTTCTACAATCCAAGTCCAGAGGTCTCACGATGGTAATTTTGGAAGAATCTCAAAGAAAAAACGGAGAAAGGATCTAGGAGAATTGACAGATAACTAAAAATCCTCTCACACTCATCGTGTATCTAAAAACACGGTATATATCTGCGTTGGTTGAAATTAGAAATCAACCAGATAATGATAAAAATTTTAATCTTATCACAACTCTCATTCAAATCTTGCGGATACCCAAATGGCTATGGGTTTGGGTTAAGCTTGTCCCAATATCCAATATCTCTCACTCATCCACATAGGGTGAGTACTAAGTTCTCTACATCACCTTCCACACACAAGAAATGGATCGTGCGACCATTCGAGAAAGATCGAGGTAAGAGTACTATATCAAGCTACCATCACACCAGCATAATACCTCACTACAAACAAACAAATGATATCGTCTATGCCCCCAGACCATTCCGTTACACCAGATTCAGCATCCCTTATCCCTCACGAGAACTTTTCTCAATGCGATGCTTGGACCCTCCAATCTATGTTGTACTCATAATCACATCGATAAACACATAAACCGATAGATCCCCCCCGGCAATGAGTCACAACACAATAGTGTATTATGGAACTATCTTCCCTAGCTATTCACATTAATCTTATTAAATTCAACTATTTTCCTAGACATGCCCTGCCAGACCGCATCAATCATAGTCCTTTAGCAACATGCTAAAGTAGTAACATCAAGCTCTCTCTTCATAACATAATCTTAGGTCACAAAGGGCACAATGGAACTCAAAGTGGTTCTCAAAGCTCACATAGTGATGAAGTATGGATACATTTAGTCACTCTCTTTATTAAATGTCACATCAATAGCACATACAATATGTAATGTATGCTATTACAGAACTCTCACTTAATTGGGCATATCAATCTCAATTTCATAAAAATAAGAATATACGTTGTACGAATCTTAGTTTAGTCGCTATCTAATGTTTTTCACTATCTTAACATCTCTCGTCACTATCTCAGCACCTAACCCGAATATTCCAATCCAGTCGCTCTTCTAGCGCCAATCTAAAAGTTCGCATTCAGCTTTCTTCAGGTTACATGAGGTGTGTGGTCAACTTCATGCTCGATTCTTTAAAAGAATCTTATCTTGAACCTCATTGTTAAAGCGACATATATGATAAAGATGAATTCTCCCCCCAACCAAGAATTCCATGTCTCATCTTGCTCACTATTTAAGCGCTAAGACGATTGCTCGTGTGAGAGAGTCAATTAAAACCTATTGATATCTTTCATGTATGCTCACAACATAAAAAAATCATCTTAATATGAACACAAAATCATATAATGATGAAATAATGTCACATGTATCTAATATATCAAATCTAAAATAAACCCAACTATTTAACACAAAATGTAAAACATCACTAGGTATGGGCTTAGCACCACCTTTCTTTGCTCAACTATATTTCAAACATGTGTAGTGAAAAATAATGCCAATATGTTTGGTTCTCCCATCACCGCTATTGGTCTACCAATCCACTAACGAGACTAAGCTTCCAGCCTGGTGGTGAGTCCGCACGATTTTGTCCTTATGGACCCTAAGTCCAAAAGACACTACAAAAAGGGAAAGGCATTGCTTATACTTATATCCCTCAAGCTTGTAAAGCTTATTAATAATATGAAATAAAGTTGCAACGAATGTAATACTTGTATATGCCAGAGCTGCCATACAATTATAGTTGATGAACATATCATCCTACCTACATGGCGCTATTAGAATCTCCACAACCAAACTACTGCTTCAATTATGGCAACCTACCGTGTATTCTTGACATCACTGAGATATCAAAGAAAAAAATTAATTATAGTTCGATGAGCAAACATTAAGTCACTCTAATAGTTTGACCATCTATATAAGCAAAACACTAAACTGTTATAATAATTGACAATCCATATGAGCAAAGCAATGAGCTGCTCTAATAATTTGATCATCATTAAGAGCTATAAAAATAATCGAGTACACATCCCAGTGAACTTCAAAATCTCAACTGCGCTCCAATAGGAAATTCCACAGAAATATCTCTTTCTTTACTAATCTAATTGCAATGATCAAAACTATAGTATGCCCATAATAATCTGTCGATAAGTTAGGACGGTGCTAACAAGATTGCTTATAAATTTCTCAAGACAAAATGAGAAATCCCTCAAGGCAATCTTCATGGAATTCAAATCCAAGTATAGTCTGTTTCACCTATGTCCTCATTAATATAGGACAACCACCTCCACGTGGTGACAAGAAATTCTTTATGTGTCAGCAACCATACAAAAGATCAAAATACTTTCTTTGGACCATTTATGGCTTCCTTAATCATCGTGAAGCTAATTATTCGATGAAATCTAGGGTTTCACTGACTTGGCGATGGCTTTAGGTTACAAATGAATACTTGAGCAAGCAGACTTTGGGCTCTTTTTTTATTAACCTTAAAGACCAAAATTTCATAGACAATCTTTAGGTCACAAATGAAACTAGAGCAAGAATACTTTTCATTCTTTGTTTATTTATCCTAAAGGCCCAAACTTGATCCACATAGAATCATCGTCTAATTATCCATAGAGGAGATCATGTCTAAGTCCATCTAGAGAGCTTCTAAGCTCCAACATATGCGACAATCATTGGAATAAGGTGGATGGAGACAATTCTCACCAATAGGGAGAATCTCTCTACATAGTCAATATCCGCTTTGAGATAAGAGATTTTTAAAAAAGGTAAGACACTAGTTAACACCCCTACACAAAAAAAGATAAACCATTCTCAAAGTTTGATTCTTTACTAATTTAACTCAACTTATCACTCATAGCAACTATCCTTACACTATTAGAATTAAAAAACATTTCCTCTATATAAGAAGCAATATTCACTTAAACATGTAGAGCAATAGTAAAAATTTCTCCCTTCAATCTTACAAAGATGATGAGAAAAGATTTTACATTTGATTCTACACAACTAAGAATTTAAAAATCTTCCTCTAGTGATACAATCCTAACTAATGATACACTCCCACTAGGCGACAAGTCACTCCCACTATCTAAAACAATATCATCGGTTCTAGAATGAGATAACAATTTTTCACCATTGCCGAGAGATGGTGTGACTTCCATAGATTCCATTTACCCATAAAGTTAAAGATCCTTTAAAGTTTTCTCATTGCGTAACTCAATTTAGTCATTCCTTAACTTGTCGTGTTCAATTAAGAACCCAATGACCCTTTAAACTTTCAAAAAGAACATTTTACAAAGCTAACATTTTTAAAACTTAGGGCCAAGTTTTCACCAAAAATAAAAAATAAATAATGTGAACAAATCACATAAACCCTAAAAGATGATAAGCCCTCCAAATTAAGCTTTTCACCATTCTCAAGCTTAAAGAAACTAATTTTTAGGGCATTCAGTTAAGGATATAAGCTACACAAAACATATTTGCACCATCATCAACCCAACCGTATTTAATAAAATCCAATTTCTCCATTTTTCTCACATGAATGTCTTGAACTAATCATACAAGTACTCTCGTTTACAATTAGTGTGAAGAAATTTTAAATTCTTCATTTTCAATTCTCAACCTCTTAACAAATGCTTAAAGCAACTAATGCTTGAGTTAGGTGAACAAACATAGTGCGAGTAACAAAGTAAGAAAATAATAGATTTTACTGTGTGCCCAATTTTCAAAACATCATGAGTTTGCATATGCTATTAGGACTGACTTTAGTTGATAAGGAGTCGGTCTACCTTACAAATAAGGTTTCTTACAGACATTTTCAATCAAATAGGGTTTACACATTAATAGACTGATTTTTACGAATAACCCTAATAGGTCTTCTCAAGCTAATCTAGCAATCCAATCTAGTTCAATGTGTCCATGTTATTGTTCAAAAAATAACATCGTGAAAATCTATAAAGAGATAAGTCCAAAATTATCAAATAATCCAATGAGATAAAACCACTATCATACTCATATAATGAAGCTGCTTATAACGGTAGATCAAACTAATCAATCTACATTGAACTATTATTTCACAAAGCATAAATAGTTCCATTCAGTCCCAAAAACTAAAATTTAAAGATGAAAAAATGACAAAAATCAATTGGATTGGAGGTGGACCAAACGTTTAGTCAAACACCAATGTCAAATTATTTTATCGTAAGGCCATATGTTGCTCAAAAGAATTAATCAACTTACTCTTGTGGCGATTATTTTTTATGCTACCACTTGTGCATAATGTACAAAACACTATGAGCATTGTAAAGTCGCATTTTATATGCGCTATTTTATGTCTTTTACTTAATCTCTTCTTTATTTTGAATAAAATGGTCAATTTTGACTCAATACAACTATGAGCAAAATGATCCCTATTATTCTTAGATAGTAGCTCATTCTATATCTCATTATCTGTAATGCATGTCCCTATAGCACTTGACTTTCTTGCCTAGTTTTAACGCAAGTTTCTATCACAACCTGCAACCCACTCTCTATGGATTAACAGACCGCAACCATCCGACCCGTCCTTTTCACCGAACCAGACCTGATCATCCCGTTACACTATCATTAGTGTCACTAACATGTAACCACATACATTATCATATATAAACATAGCGAAAGACAATAAACCAAAAAAGGTTACATGTACATGTCAGTCTGTTAATACAAAAGTATAACCTACAAAATTTTTAAGTCATCATCTCATCCCCAGGATATGAATACACGAGAGTACTAAAAGACTGTACTACTATTGTTGTTACTGGTCAAAATGTCCAACCTCTAGCCACAGTCTCCTACTGTTTGTCCTCTGTATCAGTCCCTAAAAAAAAATTAAAATAGGAATGAGCTACACTAAGCTCAGTAAGTAAGTCCCCTACTTTGCCATGTGTACAAGATCTGAAAAGAAACTGAATAGCAAGGACATGATAGCCAGTCAATATCATATCACAGATGATAATCAAAGTGACAATCATGGCTCATCAATGAAAATCAATGATTAGGAATAATAATAACAATCATAACTCGTCAATGAATTTTAAATGATCATAGTAAGTACTCAATAAATGCTGAGCAATTGCTTGATCATTCATACAAGAACATGATCATACTAGGAATCTCAATAAATAGATAGTAATGTCAAAACTGGTGGATGCAATAAACAACAGGGCCCAGCTACCCCCTGTGTGTATAAGTACTGAGTTCAATAATGTAAAACTGGTCCCCGTACTCGGAACAGGACCCTGCACTCGGGTCAGGACCCTTTACTCGGGTCATACTACGCATCTAGATAGAGTTTGTAACTGAGCACAAATTCGGCACTAATAAATATCAAGATCATGCTACTCTCCATGGAAAAGAATATGGATCACAACTAGTTCAAGGCAACATAATATAACTATAGCTTTTATGGCTATGTTATCGGGCTACCGAGAACAACAACATCTGGCCCCTCTTAGCCCTACGTACAAGTGTATAGAATGGTCATTTGCACAAATGTACAGGAATCTCATGATCAAGATATAACATCATCACTAGATATGGAAATCAAGAGCAAGATACAACATCATAGCTAAGTTATTCCACTAATAAGCAATATCACATAGTGGAATCATAAAGGATCTGATATGATAATAAAGAGTACAATAGTGTATAGAAGAACTGTGACATGGCTGGGAATGTACTATATGCAGAGGTTAGTTATTACTTACCTTTTACTATCCCATGTAAATCAAGTTATTCCTTTTCCTTTCAATGCTCTTGTCGTCGAAAAATATAACTCAGTTTATAGCCGTCTATGTTATATATTCAAATATATCTATCATGGCTATAAGTATCTTGTTTGCTAATTTGGATCTTGTCATCCTTTCCGAGATGTCAAATAAAAGTAGTTAGGCTTTTACGGATCTCAATTTGAACTCCTGGACTAAAAAGGGCAAAATAGTCATTTTGCACTTTTAGGTGTTCTTATTTCTCGAGACTTATTTTCATAAATTAGACTTTACCGTTGAGTCCAAAATGCTCAAAATAATAAAAATTCACTATTCGTTGACTTAAATCAGAGTCCGTTTGACTCATTTTAGCTTAGGACATTTTAGTAATTTCATTCATTTATAATTAATTAAATTGATATTTAACTAATTTAATTATTTTATTCTTTGGGCCATTGCATGATAATCATAAGTTTAGGGTCACTTTATAATTTCTCTAACTCTTGGGCTAAATCAGAATTTCAGAAGTTACTATTCCAATTTGGAATAGTCAAATAGTGTCTAAACATTAAATTGGAATAGGCTATCCCATTCCCATTTTAATCCCAATTTTGATTTCTTAACTGTATAACCAAACACTCCCCATTTAGTTTTAAAACATAACCCAAATGACATAGCTTCAGGGTCTTCTATGTGCTGGTGGGTCGGGTCTGACCCGACCCGAACCAGTCCTGATCCAAACCAATAGTGTCATCTTCTCCGGCGTATTCTGGTATCTTCTCCGGCACCAGCCAAAATTTTTTGGCCATAAATTTGACCAAGCACAATGAAATTCTCTGCTAAATTCCACGGTTTTTTCATATCTAAATTCAGCTTTTAGATTCGACTACTAGATCCTCACGAATAAAGAGGAAACCGCAGCTCCGATGAGAAAATCTTATTTTCTAGCGACCTGATTTCTTTCAATTTTTTGTATTTTCCCCCACTGTTCTGACTCAATTCCTTTTCTATCTATTTCTGCACCTCCTATGAATAATTTCATATCATTTAAATAAGGTTTAAAACACAAAAAGTATGAAACCCAATTATCATTCTATACCTGCAACTGCCTTTTTTTTTTAACCCATTTCTAAACCTTTTTGAATGATTCTTTTTCAAAATATTCCTCATTTCATGCTTATTTAGACCCTAGCAATAAAACTTAACCTTCATGCTTAAAAATTTAAAAACATAACTTGCTTAGCTTACCTTGTTTCTCACGTTTTTGCTTACAGGATCTCCTTCTGAGTGCCCTTGCTTCTTCTTCCTTCTTCTTTTCTTGTTTTTCTATGCCTCATCTTTTTTTTCTCTCTCTCTTTCACACTTTCTTTATTTCTCTCAGTTTCTCTTCCTTTTTTCTGATTTTCTCTTCAAACACTTCACTTTCTTTTTATAGCCAAACTTCCACCGTCACATTTTCTCTCTCTTCCCCCTTTTCAGCCACTTTCCTTGACTTCTTTTCTAAGATTTTTGGTTGTTTCTTATCATTTTTCTCCCTTGCATTGTCCCAATATATTTTATTTATTTTACACATCGACCTCCCTTTTTTCTCAATTCTTCCTTAAGCTTCTACATCATTCTTTTATTTCCATTTCTTTCTAATCTGTTCTACTTTCTTCTTTTTCTTTTCTACTAATTCTTTTCTTTCTTCTTTTTTTTTTTATTTACATTATATATATTTATATATTATTCGTATATATATTTATATTAGTTATATATATACTTAAGTTAATATAATATGAAATTATATATATATATGTATACTCATTCCAGTATCATTCACATGCACGTTTTTTTGTAAGATCGAGCTTTCGCTATGGCAGCCCCTAGGGTACTCGAAACTGCGTATAATTCACATTTGTGCATCGTAACTGAACATGTCATTCTAACGTACGTCCGATTTTATTCACGAAATAAATTGGCGTACAGTTCAGGATTACATGACATGGCCCGATCCAACCCGGGTCGAGTATTGCCCAACTCAGATCTGTCCCACCTAACTCGGGTTGGGGTATTACATTCACCCCCTTTTACTAAAATTTTGTCCTCAAACTTAGTATATACTAAGACAAAAATAAATGAGGGTACTTAGCTTGCATGTCATCTTCCCTTTCCCAAGTAGTTTCTTCGACCTGGTGATTCTTGTACAAAACTTTGATTAAAGGAATCATCTTGTTCTGTAGCACCTGCTCTCGACTGTCCAAAATTTGTACTGGTTGCTCTATGTAACTTAAATCCTCTTGGACGTCTAGAGGCTCGTGTTCTATCACCTGATCTGGACTATGTACATATTTCCTCAACATTGAAACATGAAATACATCGTGTACATGTGCTAACTCTAGGGGTAAGGCAAGCTGATATGTTATGGGCCCCACTTTGCTTATGACTTTAAACGGTCTAATGTATCATGACCTTAGTTTTCCCCTTTTGCCGAATCTCACTATACCATTCATTAGTGACACCTTTAAAAACCGTAGTCACCTACAGCAAACTCTAATGCTCTCCTCCGTACATCCACATATCTCTTTTGTCTACTCTGAGCCGCTAATAACTGCTGCTTGATTAGCTATATCTTTTTGGTGGTCTGTTCTACAATCTCTGGCCCATAGAGCTTCCTTTCACCCACTTCAGTCCAACATAATGGTGATCGACACTTTCTTGCATACAATGCTTCATATGGAGCCATACCAATACTGGATTGGTAACTATTGTTGTACGTGAACTCCACCAAAGGCAACTGATCCTCCCAACTATCTTTGAAATCTATGACACAGAACTGCAATAGATCCTCTAGAGTTTGTATAGTCCTTTTTGACTGACCATCTATCTCTGGGTGGTATGCAGTACTAAGACTCAGCTTTGTGCCCATAGCCTGTTATAAACTCCTCCAAAATCGAGATACGAACCGTGGATCTCGATCTGATACAATAGATATCGGGACTCTATGCGGTTGAACTATCTCTCGGATATAAAGCTTAGCTAATCGCCCTAAGGTATGTGTTGTCTTGGTCACAAGGAAGTGAATTATCTTGGTGAGTCTGTCCATAATAACCCATATGGTGTCACTCGATCCCTTTCGACGTCTTTGGCAACCCTGACACGAAATCCATAATGATATGCTCTTATTTCCATTCTAGTATTGGAAGCGACTGTAAAAGTCCTCCGGGCTTCTGATGTTCTACTTTAGCTTGCTGACATCTGGCACACCGTGCTACATATTCAGCTATGTCCCGTTTTATTCCGGACAACCAATAAGTGTTTCTGACATCATGGTACATTTTTATGTTCCCTGGGTGCAAGGGGAATCTCGAACTGTGTGCCTCATCTAAAATCTCCTTTTTAATCTCTGGTATATCTGGCACGCAGATTCGGTCCTGATAATATAGCACCCCATCTCGGATAGTAAACTCCAAGTCCTTTCCTGCCTTAGCATCTTGACGTAGTCTGGTTAACATTGTATCTTGGGTCTGAAGCTTTCTAATCCTGTCTATAATGGATAGACTAATTGTAACATTGGCACATAGTGCCCTTGAGCTTGGAAGAACCACCTCAATCTCCATATCGTCCAGCTCCTTTAGTAGCTCCGCCCGAGTCGTCAATAGATATTTTAGGCTTCCTAACGATTTCCTGCTAAGAGCATCAGTTATCACATTTGCTTTCCCTAGATGGTACTGAATACTGAGCTCATAGTCTTTAATCGATTCTAACCAATGATGTTGCCTCATATTAAGCTCCTTCTATGTAAATAAATACTTGAGGCTCTTATGATCCGTGAATATCTCACATGTCGTCCCATACAAGTAATGCCTCCACAACTTCAATGCGAAGATAACAGCTACTAACTTGAGGTCGTGTGTCAGGTAGTTCTTCTCGTGTGGCCTAAACTGTCGTGAAGCATAGGCTACTACCCTATCATTCTGCATCAATACACACCCCAAGCCCTTATACGAGGCATCACTATAAATCACAAATCCCTCAGTTTCGTTGGGCTCTATCAATATTGAAGCTGTCACCAGCTTGTTCTTCAATTCTTAGAAATTCTGCTCCTACTCCTCGGCTCAGACAAATGGTACATTATTCCTGGTTAACTAAGTGATTGGCATAGCTATCGTAGAAAAATATTTAACAAATCGCCTGTAGTAACTTCCCAACCCCATAAAACTCCGTACCTCAATAACAGTAGTGGGACGGGGCTAATTAACAATAGCCTCTATCTTCTGAGGATCAATAGAAATCCCCTCCTTGCTAACCACGTGGCTCAAAAATGAAATACTAGGAAGCCAGAACTCACATTTCTTTAGTATTTGTAACACTTTCTTCAAGTGTACTTCATGCTTTTCCTGGCTTTTAGAATAAACTAGGATATCATCAATAAATAAAACTACAAAATCATTTAAATAAGGCTTGAAGACCCTGTTCATCAATTCCATAAAGGCAGCTGGGGCATTAATGACCCCAAATGGCATCACTAAAAACTCATAATGCCCATATTTGGTCCTAAAAGTTGTTTTCTCCACATCACTAGGTCTCACCTTCAGCTGGTGGTATCCCGATCTCAAATCAATCTTAGAGAATACTTGTGCTCCTTTGAAAGAATCAAATAAATCATCAATTCGTGGTAGAGGATACCTGTTCTTGATAGTCACCTTGTTCAGCTCGCGATAATTAACACATAACTGCATAATTCCATCATTTTTCTTCACAAATAGCATTGATGCACCCCACGACGATGTACTGGGTCTGATAAAACCCTTATCTAGTAACTCTTAGAGTTGCAATTTCAACTCATTCAGTCCCGCCGGTGCCATCCTGTAAGGATTCTTAAAAATAAGTGTCGTGCCTAGCTGAACATCAACGATGAACTCTATCTCTCGGTCTACTAATATCCTTAGAAGATCTTCTAGAAATACGTTAGGGAATTCTCTAACAATAGGAATCTCATCTAATGCAGGCTACTGTGATCGAGTGTCCATAACATTACATAAATACCCCTAACACCCTTTACGTAATAGTCGACTAACTTGCACGGAAAATACAAAATATGGTGGGGAAGCCACGCTTGTCGCCTAAAACTGAATACTCGGACAATTTGGAAGTTGTATGCTTACTGTCTTAGCCACGCAGTTTATAGTGGCGTAATGGGTGGCTAACCAGTCCATGCCGAGTATAACATCAAAGGTATGTATCTCTAACGATATCAGGTCAACAGCTAACTGTATGCCCTCTATATGTACTGTACATGCTCTATAGATGGTGTTCCCATATAATGATTCCCCTAACGACGTTGTAACTGATAACGTGTATCCTAGGGGTTTTGTTTTTATGTTCAGTTTAGCAGCAAATAATGGAGATATGAAAGAATGTGTGGAACCAGTGTTAAATAAAATATGATCATACTGTGAACAGATCTGTAAAGTACTTGTGACTACGAAAGTAGTAGCCTGTACATCTCTTGGAGTGAGTGAGAATACTTGTCCTAAGTGCTGCTGCTCATCTCTCTGCCCCTGACTCTATGTCTGTGTCTGAGATTTAGTCCTCGGAGCACAAGCTGATGCAGACAGTGTAGCTGCAGTACTCGTTATTGATCTGTTCCTCTGAGGGCAATCTGCCTTGAAGTGACTAGTCTGATCGCAGGAATAATAGACATTGTTGTCTCTGTAACACGGCCTCTTGTGATTCTTCTGGCAGGTGGGACATCTGGCTAGGCCCCGATTGGTGGAAGCAACCCTTATCTGGCTAGTTCTTGCACTCTTGGACCCTATCCCTAGCCTGATAAAAATAGGACCTAACTGCTTGCCCTGGTTCCCTGCTGGCCTTTAACTCGTGTTCGCCCTCCTCTTGGAAAATGCCTATCCACTCCGCTCAATAATCTTAGTTGTACTTACTACCTGATTGTAGGTAGGCAATTGCATAGGCTCAATGCAATGCTTGATCGCCCATCTCAGACCACCCTTGAACTTGGGATTTCATTGCCTCTGTCATTATAACTGTAGGAGTATATCGAGATAACTCTATAAATTTGGCCTCATACTGTTCCACTGTCATGTTCCCTTGTTGAAGAATAAGGAACTTTACTGCCCGTCTGTCTCTCTCCTCTTGGGGGAAATACTTCTCATTGAACACCTGAGTAAATCTCTGTCAGGTCATCTGTGGCTCCTTGGCCTTCTCTAATAGCCACCACTTTTGAGTAGCTCTTCTAAAAGTGAATGTGGCAAAGGCCACCTTCTGGGTCTCAGTATATGACATGATCTCAAAAATACATTCCATCTCTAACAGCCATTCCTCAACTGCTATGGCGCCCTTGGTACCATCAAAACTAGATGGCTTCATTGCCTGGAACTGCTTGTAAAGGTGAGTCGGATCTCTATCGTTTTCCTGGCGACCTAGCTGTACTAAGGATGGCTCCTGCTGGGCTGACAGAACGACTGGCTATGTAGGGGTACCCACCAGCTCCGTTAGGGTACTCGCCGGCTCTATTGCCTTACTAGTGCTGGCTTGATTTTGGGGTAAGGACTATATCACCTGTGCCAGGATATGCTCCATCTAGTCCATCCTCTCCTAAAGTGTAGGATCCATTTATACGTGAAGTAATGTTGTCGATCTAACCAAGACTAATCACTGCCAAAACGTTAACAGCTAGCGTCAGATACATAATCAGATGTCTATCATGCTAAGCCACATATTGACTAACTCTACTTGGACATTTGACAATAGTAGTACACTAGTTTTAACTCCCATGTCACGCCCCGAATTCCAGCGAACCCGAGGCGCGATGTAACATCCCGACCCTGCCTAATTAATAATTAGTTGCTAATTATTAATTAGAACCGACATAAAGAGTAATTAAGAAAAATTACTAGGATAAATCGTGATGCTTTCGATAGGTTGATAAAATTATTAAACATGTCTGGAGAAAAGGATGTAACATCCGGTCCTAATTATCAATTAATTAGGTGAAATAATGTCGTTTTAACACTGACGAAACTCGAATTAGCTACCTATAGAAATCCAAAATAAATAATAAACGACACGGGGCCTGTGACATCAAAGCTAACTGAAGTACAAAACCCTCGGAAGAAACCGTTTCGAAAAAGGAGCAACAGAAAAGAAATTATAAAGGAAAAAGGCAAAATGATGAATTGAGCATGCCAAACAAGGCATAAGCATAAAATGGGAGGAAAAATGGTAACAATGAGGCCAAGGAGTTTTGAACCCTTAACCAAGTGAAACAAGGTTTTAAAGTCTCAAAAAAATATACCATTTGGCTCACAAGCACTTTTGTGCTATAATACACACAAGATATATATATATATATATGTATTGTATAATGCATAAAATTTGATTATCAAAATGAGGTGGCAGCCCCTCATTGGACCACCACCCCCACCAATTATATATCATGCAGCTAAAATAAGACATAAAATATGTATCCATTTCGTGAAGGGTTGGGGGATCAGAACCTAGGTGTGTGTGTGTGTGTGTGTGTGTGAAGAAATTAGCAGAGAAAGAGTGATGTAGAGAGAAAATCCTAGAGAGAGAAAGAGACCTTGTGTATGTGCTGTAGTGTGTGTGTGTGTGAAGAAATCAGCAGAGAGAGAATGATGTAGAGAGAGAATCCTAGAGAGAGAAAGAGACCTTGTGTATGTGCTGTAGTGTGTGTGTGTGTGAGCAACCGTGTACAGGTGTGTGTGTGTGTGTGTGTGTGTGTGTGCATGTAAAGTGAAAGGGAAGAAATGATGGATTCAGGCCTTGCATGCAACAAAATCAGAGACAAAATTTGGAAGAAGGATGGCTAGAAGAAGAGGGAGGAATCGAAGAGAGAGAGATGGTCAAAGAAAAAGGAAAAATTCTCTCTCTAAATTTTCCTTCTATACAAACTATTTTAGAACTTTATTTTTGCACGAATGAGGAATACACTGTAAGTGGAATAAAAAGGAATAGAAATCATGGTTTTATAGCAAGTGAACCTTAAGATCACCATGAACCCGAAACCCAAGAAAACTAGTTTTTGGTAAACACACGAGGGAGCTTAAAACCACTTATGTGACTGAAAACTAGGGAGAAAATGCGACATTTAGCAAATTGAATGGGCCAAAATGGTCAAGAGACCATGGAGAAAATGGCAGTTGCAGGTTTCGGCCAAAAATAGAATACATGTATATGAGGCCATAAACTGAGATTTATAAACTGTAAATGGAGTCTTGTGACTTGAGGATCCTAACAAAAAAAATAACACACGAAATAATCAAGAAATGACCGCGTTAGGGTGAGAATATTCTGGCCGGAAAACTGGGTTGGAAGTCGGGGACCGAGCTGTTTTGAGGTCTCAAAACAGTCCCAAACATTTGCTAAAGGTCTCAAGATTTATTTAGTGTAAAAACCAGTAGAAAAACAGAAGGAATCAACGTCCGAAATGGCGTATACCAGTCGGGGTACTGTAGAAATTCAGGTGGGGTGACCGGAGAAGACGACCGAATTGTCGTGAAGGAGACGGGTCATGTTTAAAACCTTTGGGCCGAACTTGGGTCGGGTCGGATCGGGACCCGACCATGCCCAGATTCAGTTAAGTTGAGTGACGTCGTTTGGAGTGAAAACTTAAAACACTTGCCTCTGTTTGGTTACAGGAATATGAAATTGAAATTGGATTTTAAGTTAACCTTACACGTGGATAAGAGGCCAAATTGGGGATAGAAGGGATATGTGATTCTGGTTCTCTGGCCTAACTGAACCGGTTAGTTCACAATGGTGCCAGACCGGTTTAGGGTTTCCAATTAAAAACCAACTGGTTTAGGGTTATTTTAATCTCAAATGAACTAGAATTTTGTGAAAATAATATTTTGACCCCAGTAGTTCCGAATATTTATATTCAGGCCCAGATTTTAGAAAATTAATTTAATTAAACCCCTGACAAATAAACAAATAATTAAATAATTAATTTAATTATTTTATTTATTGGATAAAATTACTATTTTACCCTTGAACACTAAATGACTCAAACGAAGCCCAAATTAAATAAATGAATAGTGCATTTCTACTATTTCGGGTATTCCGAACTCAATGGTGGAGTACGATTTGAGAAATTAAGTCCCAAAAAATAAAGACACGTAAATGATAAATGACTGTACTGCCTTGATGATACCCAGGACTAAACAAAAATAAAAGATAGCCTATTCTGATTATGTCGGACACTCTGGACCCAATGGTGAGGTCTATTTTATGAACTGAGGTCCCGAAAAGTTTGGTTATACAACATGTAAAATTATCAAATTGCTCCTGATACTGTACGAAGTCCAAATTGGGCAAAATTGAAACCAATAGAAGCCCAAATATTTGTGGACTCATATATATGATTAAATCATGATTCGGGATCAGAACATCAAGAAATATAAAATTACCAAAATACCCCTGATGCTGTACAAAGTCCAAATGAAGTCCGATTAGGATGAAACTGATACCGATAGAAGCCCAGATACTCGTGAAAATGTGCACGTGATTAAATGATGAATCGGGGTCAGAATCTTACGAAACGTAAAATGACCAAAATACCCTTGAGCACGGTAAGTGCAAAGTGGAGGTCGAATAAAGGTTAATCTGATTTGATAAATTATCATAAGCATAATTATGAAAGTCGAAAGGCTAAATATGATTCTGGAACAATCAACGTATAAAATAAAAAAAGACCGATGTGTCTCGATGATCAAAAGTAGATACCAAATGAAGTCCAAAAGACTCAAAATTATTATATACGATATGTGGACTATTCTGAGGATCATGATAGGGTCTGGAGCAAGAATGACAAAATTACCATTTTGCCCCTGAGGGCAAGTAAGTGCTTAATCGATAACGACTAGAGTTGAAACGACTTAAAATATTATTCGGACAACTGCTAAGCCTATATAAGGAATTTAATAACATAAGTTGAAACCCAGTGAGCGGGTAATAGGCCAATGAACTTAAGTAGGCCATCTGATAAACTCCTAAGATGATGAATAAGACATGATATGAATGAATTCTGATCTGTTTATGATTAATAATGATTATTCAGGCTACGCAAGGATGTGCCTGAAGTATCTGGAGATCATCAGAGTATTTGTAAGTGGGGAATATGACACTAAGAAACTGAGGTAAGTAAATCTGAACTTTGTTGTGTGGTTATTCCCAGCCAATCACATTCATTTCTACATGCTACCAAATTTGTACTCTATCACTACCTGATGTTTTTGACTTGAGCCAATCGACTTGTGGTTATCGGTTATGCCTGATCTTTGGATTTGACTTGCTTGCTTACATCGTTGTGAGATTGATCATTGATATTTGAGCATTCTTTGCACTATCATACCATGACCTAGTCTTGAGATATATCCTGTTGATAGAAATCTTGATATTCCACACACTTCGTGTTTTGTTGATTGCGATATCAATTGCTTTGTACAATTGAACATTCTGTGTGAAATTTTATTGGTCATGATATTTGGTATGTACCCAGGATTGTGCTCAGTCACAATGGCCCATCTAGTCACAGATTGCGTGGGGGAAAGACCTTTGGGGTCTTGTATGTCCTTTGGGACTTGTAGAGAAAAGAGCTCTAACGCTTTTCAGAGAGCCCGAGAAACTGTGGCGGATCTGAGTATGCATTTTAGTGGGGTATGCTGGGCCCCAGGTGATTCACGCATATCTGTGTTATTAGAACTCGATGATGATTTATTCTTGTAATCGTTGAATGATCATATTCTATGTCCTGTGAATGATCATATTATTACAACCATGTTATACTTTACTTGATGATCATCTATCTTTGGTACTCGTTGGATGATCTTATTCTATGCAAGCATGTTATACTTTTGATTGGCTATCGTATTTGTTGTGGCAACGGATTATCATGATTGGCTAGATCCCAGTTGTTGGATTTATTATTATTATCTTCTTGTACCTTATTATGGGATAAGCCTTTTGGACCCTCGGGTCATTGTTACGCATCTTGGTGACTGGCTATGTGTTTCTTGTCGCTCATTTGGTTATTGACCATCTGTCATCCCTTTCTTTTATTATTCTTGTGAACTAACCCTGACCTATGGCAAAGCTAGGAATTTACTTACTGAGCTTGTTTAAGCTCATTCCATTTATTTAACATTTTTTCAGGTGAAATTGTGTGGGATGAAATGTAATGAGATAACTAGTGGAACTAGTGATGCACAATGAACAACACTGACGATATGAACTCCGAGTTAAAGATCGAACGTGAACACTGTAAGGTTAACTTTAAAAGTTACACATTATAACATTACATCATTAGTGATGAGGTTAGCCTAGTATGTCAGATCATTATAATTAAATGGTACTTGGAGACATTCTGATTGTTGATCATTGGAGATAAATTTAATTAGCTTAACTGTATTGGTGTAACTTCCGCTTTAAGTAATTCATTGATATAGAATGGATGCATTGGAGCATGTATATTGATACTTTAGAGATAATTGGTGATTAATTTTAGACGTGCTCTGATGTGTTTGGATGAATTGCATTTCAATTTAAAAAGGTTTTATTTCCGCTGTTTTGACCCTACATTTAGAATGCAATTCATTGTAAAGTTCAGAAGTTGCCTTTGGTTAGTCGGATTGACGGCGGGAAAAACTGGTAAGGTGGCCAACTGGCATCACGTCCTCGAGATCCGCGTAGGGTGGGTTTCGGGTCGTGACACCCGAGTAACGAGACGGAAGGAAAATAAAACAATAAAGAAATAAAGGACAATCAAGAACAATCATATGCGTTTCATACGCTAACCCCATTCCTATTCTGATACAATTCATAAGGTCTTGCCCATTAACTCATGACATACAAATAACATGAAATAGTCTAGGGCTTATGCCCTTGTACAACCTCAAAATACGCCCTACGGGCCAAATATAATTCTCAGTCTCTCCATCATTAAAGCATCTCTAAGTCTCGCGTAGCCGGAGTGTTATCTGAAATGGTGTCCCAAGAATGGGTCAATTCAACTGTTGGTATAATATAATGCTAATGCAAGAAACAAAATTAAGGACGTGGCATCTGCAAGTGTACATTTATATCTACATTCAATATCATCATTGTAGTATATGAACCGTATGCGTGACGCACCCATGCAACTCTATGCACACCCATGTCTCATCTTACGGTCCTTCCCCGATGGCCTGAGTACCATTTATATGTCTCACTTCACGGTCCAGAACCCGTCAAGCATGCGATTACCTATTGGCCAATTTTGGGTTTTTTCCCACAGGATCTACACCCTCATAATGCACAGCACCACGTGCTCAACTCATACCATGTCCAAGGAATCACACTATGCCAATATGCTCTGATTCTACCATGCCATAATGTAATCTCAATAAAGCAACTTATCCACACATAAAGCATACTTTAAATAATGTATTACACAATATCATTCAATCAGAAGATCCCTTCATCAAGGGTACATGCCATACATATTCCATTTAACACATGTTTTAAATCACATATTTCATAATCTCAACAATTCTCGAAGAATATAATCCACACATTATGCTAATACATGCAATATACACATAATCATGATCCACATTCATCACCAAACTTTTAAAAAGATAACAAGGAATAGATAAGCATATGAGCAATCAAACAAGTATGTGAATCATCAAGTCAACATGGCAGTTACTCCTAAACTTAATTCTATTTATTACTTAGCACAATATATCGTACCTGATGGGTCGGTCTCAACTTAGGAAGACGTACTCGTAGTGTAGCAAAACTAGTAGTAGGATGCAGAAGGTTAGACCACCTTCTCCTTGCCTTTCGGTGTCACTAAAATCATAAAATATAACTCAGTTCATTTACTACTTGAATTATGCTATTCATCAAATTTTATGTCTTTATTTTATGAGTTTCTATTTTGACAAATTAAACTCTACTGTTGAGTTTGAAACTTCAAAGAAAGTTGGTTTGGGCTTTCGCGAAATTTAATTCGGGCACCCGAGCTAAAAAGGGCAAAACGGTCATTTTGCACTTTTTACGGGTCCTTACATTTTGAGACCTATTTTTTCAAATCGGAACTTGCGTTTGAGTCTGGAATGGTTGAGATAATAAAATTCTACTATTTGTTTACTTAAATCGGAGTTCGTTTGACTACGTTTTAACTCAAGGGCATTTTAGTAATTTTTAATGTTATCAAGGGTCTTTTATTTTTTGGGACCCCGTCTCGTAAAACAGACCTCACCATTGGTCTCAAAATAGTCGAGATAGTCAAAATACACCAATGACTTGTCCTATTTGGACTCTAAACTATTTTGTAATATTTAAAATAATTTAATTAATTAATTAATATTTTATTAATATTTTATTCAGGGGGTCAGATTATAATTACTTAAAAGTTCTGGGGTCAAAGTTAGGTTTCTGAAAGTTTTGGGGGTTAAATTAAAATTTTCAAATTCCCTATTCCAACCACGGATAGCCAAACAGTGGCTAATGCCCCAAAATAGGGATAGGATATCCCTATTCCTAATTTAATTTCTAATTTCAATTTTGTAAACCCGTAGCCAAACACCCCTAATTCATTTTTAATTTGAAACACATGGCTGACACGTGGCGGGGGTGGGTTGGTCTTAACCAGACCTGAACCCGACCCGAAACAGTGCCCTTCTTCCTCGATTTTTCGGTAGGGTTATGGCATGTCTCTGGCATCTTCTTTGGCGCTGGTGACAGTATTCCGATCGAATTTTAGTGTTTTCAAAATGCAGTTTTCTTCCATTTTTTTCCTAGATTCCATTTCCAACCTCCATTTTCAATTTGGGTCACTCAACCGTCACGGCTAGGAGGTCAAAGAGCCATGGTCGACTCTCCAGCCAACCCATTTCCTTGGATTTTTCCCACTGTTTCAAGCCCAAATTACTTCCATTCGTTTTCTGCATCTTATAGAGTTAGACCTAGGCCATTTAGATTAAGTTTTGAAGCAAGAAAACTCACCAACCCGATTATCCCACTCAAGCTGCAACGAGGTTTTTCTCTTTCATTTCTTGACCATTTTAGATCATTCTTTTCGTATTAGACTCCATTTTATTTGCTCTATAAGGCCTTACCATTTAAATAAATTATAATGCTAAAAAAAAGAAAAACAGATCGTGCATATAGAGATTTTTTGAGAGAGAAAATAAATGGTTTAGGGGTGTTTACCTCTACAATGGTGTCCTCTCTCCCTCTCCTTAGTTTGCTTTTGATTTCCTCCCTTGGTTCACAGTCTCCCTCACTTAGTCTCTCCTTCTATTTTCTTTTCTAACCCAAATTGCCCACATATGTATATACACATATCACACACACTCTCTCTCTACTCTCTCCCTTTCTCTCTACACGATTGGTCTGCACACACCCACCTATATGACACACACACACACACAGAACACTTATTTACACACACACCTAGCCCGCCCACTCTCTTACACACCACAACCCATACCATGCCACCTTGAGTGATTTACACTCAATCCACAAACACACACTCAACTGTGCACAGCACACACAATCTGTTATATATATATATATACATATATATATATACATAAATATTTAAATGTTTAAATATACAGATATATATATATATACACACTTGAACAACTTATATACACACATATATATACACATCACATACATACATGCACATTCACTATTCACACACATCACATACACAACAAAATAATAATAATAATAATAATAAAAAAAAAATTTATTTATTTCAAAAAAAATTCAGGTCATTGCATCCCATGTATCACTTGTAACCCTAGGTTTCCCTAGTCAATTTGAACCTAATGCTTTGATACCAAGTCTATCACAACCCGCAACCCACCCTTTATAGATTGATGGACCACAACCATCCAACTCGGCCCTTTCACCGAACCGGACCTGATCATCCTATTACACTATCATTAGTGTCACTAACATGTAACCACATACATTATCATATATAAACATAGTGGAAGAAAATAAAATAAAAAGGTTACATGTACATGTCAGTCTGCTAATACAAAAGTATAGCCTATAAAATTTTTAAGTCATTATCTCATCCCCAGGACGTGAATACAAGGGAGTGCTATAAGACTGTACTACTATTAGGATTACTGGTCGAAATTTTCAACCTCTAGCCACAGTCTCTTACTGTCTGTCCTTTGTATCAGTCCTTGAAAAAAAATGTAAATAGGAATGAGTTACATTAAGCTCAGTAAGTAAGTCCCCTACTCTGCCATGTGTACAAGATCTGAAAAGAAACTGAATAGCAAGGACATGATAGCCAGTCAATATCATATCACAGATAATAATCACAGTAATAATCATGGCTCATCAATGAATATCAATGATCAGGAATAATAATAACAATCATAGCTCATCAATGAATTTCAAATGATCATAGTAAGTACTCAATAAACACTAAGCAACTGCCTGATCATTCATATAAGAACATGATCATACTAGTAATCTCAATAAATAGATAGTGATGTCAAAATTGGTGGATGTAATAAACTAGGGGTCCCGGCTACCCCCTGTGTGCATAAGCACAGAGCTCAATAATGTAAAACTGGTTCCCATACTCGGGACAGGACCCCGTACTTGGGTCAGGACCCCTTACTCGGGTCATACTACGCATCCAAATGGAGTTTGTGACTGAGCACAAATTCAGCACTGATAAATATCAAGATCATGCTACTCTTCACGAAAAAGAATATGGATCATAGCTAGTTCAAGGAAACTTAATATAACTATAACTTTTTACGGCTATATTACCGGGCTGCCGAGAAAAACAACATCTGGCCCTTCTTGGCCCTACGTACAAGTGTATAGAATGGTCCTTTGCACAAATGTACAGGAATCTCATGATCAAGATAGAACATCATCACTAGATATGGAAATCAAGAGCAAGATACAACATCATAGCTAAGCTATTTCACTGATAAGCAATATCACATAGTGGAATTATAAAGGATCTGATATGATAATAAAGAGTACAATTATGTAGAGAAGAACTGTGACATGGTTGCGAATGTATTATATGCAGAGGTCAGTTATTACTTACCTTTTACTATCCCACCTAAATCAAGCTATTCATTTTCCTTTCAATGCTTTTGTCATTCGAAAAATAAAACTCAATCTATAGCTGTCTATGCTATGTATTCAAATATATCTATCATGGCTATAAGTATCTTGTTTTCTAATTTTTACCTCGTCATCGTGTACGGAATGTCGAATAAAAGTAATTTAGGCTTTTACGGATCTCAATTTAGACTCCTAGACTAAAAAGGGCAAAATGGTCATTTTGTACTTTTAAGTTTTCTTATTTCTCGAGACCTATTTTCATAAACTGGACTTTACCGTTGAGTCCAGAATGCTTAAAGTAATAAAAATTTACTATTCGTTGACTTAAATCAGAATCCGTTTGACTCATTTTTAGCTTAGGGCATTTTAGCAATTTCTTTCATTTATAATTAATTAAATTGATATTTAAATAACTTAATTATTTTATTCTTTGGGTCATTGCATGATAATCATAAGTTTAGGGTCACTTTATAATTTCTCTAACTCTTAGGCCAAATCAAAATTTCAGAAATTACTATTCCAATTTGGAATAGTCAAACAATATCTAAACATTAAACTGGAATAGGCTATCCCATTCCCATTTTAATCCCAATTTTGATTTCTTAACTGTATAACCAAACAATCCCCATTTAATTTTAAAACATAACTCAAACGACACAACTTCAAGGTCTTCTATGTGTAGGTGGGTCGGGTCTGACCTAACCTGAACCAGCCCTGACCCAAACAAACCGTGTCATCTTCTCTGGCCATAAATTCGACCAAGCACAATGAAATTCTTTGCTAAATTTCATGGGTTTTTAATATCTAAATTCAGTTTTTAGATTCGACTACTAGATCCTCACGAATAGAGAGGAAACCGCAGCTCCAGTGAGAAAATTTGATTTTTCGGCGACCTGATTTCTTTCAATTTTTTGTATTTTTTCCCATTGTTTTGACTCAATTCCTTTTCTAATCTATTTTTGCACCTCCTATGAATAATTTCCTATCATTTAAACAAGTTTTAAAGCACAAAAAGTATGAAACTCGATTATCATTCTATACTCGCAACTGCCTCTTTTTAACCCATTTCTAAACCTTTTTGAATGATTCTTTTTGCAAAATATTCCTCATTTCATGCTTATTCGGACCTTAGCAATAAAACTTAACCTTCGTGCTTAAAAATTTAAAAACAGAACTTGCATAGCTTACCTTGTTTCTCACACTTTTGCTTGCAAGATTTCCTTCTAAATGCCCTAGCTTCTTCTTCCTTCTTCTTTTCTTATTTTTCTGCGCCTCAGCTTCTCTCTCTCTCACACACACACACACACACACAAACACAAACACACTTTCTTTATTTCTCTTTGTTTCTCTTCCTTTTTTCTGATTTTCTCTTAAACACTTCACTTCCTTTTTACAGCCAAACTTCCACCGCCACATTTTCTCTCTCTTCCCCCCTTCCAGCCACTTTCCTTGACTTCTTTTCTAAGATTTTTGGCTGCTTCTTATCATTTTTCTTCCTTGCATTAAATGTCCTATTATATTTTATGTATTATACACAATGTTTTCAGACCCAGACCGTTCATCGAAACGAAAAAATGTCCGGGTTACGGGTTATCGGTTCAACCGTCGGGTCAACTGGAATCAAATCGTGATGTCATAATTATGTAATTAATAAATTTAATAATACATATTATTGATATTTTAAATTAAAAAAATTATACAAAAATTACTAAAAATTATATAAAAAAAATTTACAAAATATGAATTTTCTTAATATGTAAAACTTCAAGAAAAAATTGAAAAAAGTATAGTAGATATATTTTATTACAATATTGAAAGTTAAAACTTCATTGCCATTTTTCCATAATAGCAAGAACCATAACAAAAATCATTTTAACATCCAATCCAAGTATAATCAAATAATTTAGTCTTCAACTACATGAAGAAAAAAAAGATATAAACACTAATAATCATGCATAAAATAAAATAAAATATCACATGATACAAATATATAATACTAGAGTTTCAAACTTCAAGGGTTTAAAATTTTAAATACAATCCAAAATAAATTCAGTCAAATACCAACTCAACTTAGCCAAAATTCAGCCAAAAAAATGCATGAAATTTGAGATTTTGAATATACACAAAAAAAAAAAAAAATGCAGCCAAGAACAACCGGTTCACCGGTTGAACCGTCCAGTTTTACCGGTTTTCTATTTTTAGAACGGTTTTGAACTTAAAACGGGTTTATGGGTTAAACCGGATCGTTTTGTGGACCGGTCGACGGTTCAACCGATTGAACCGGCCGGTCCAGTCCGGGTTTTAAAACATTGATTATACACACCGACCTCCCTTTCTTCTCAATTCTTCCTCAAGCTTCTACAACATTCTTTTATTTCCATTTCTTTCTAATCTATTTTGCTTTCTTCTTTTTCTTTTCTACTAATTCTTTTCTTTCTTCTATTTTTTTATTTACGTTATATATATATATATATATATATATTTATCTATTATTCGTATATATATTTATATTAGTTATATATATACTTAAGTTAATATAATATGAAATTATATATATATATGTATACTCATTCCTGTATCATTCACATGCACATTTTTTCGTAAGATTAGGCTTTCACTACGGTGGACCCGGGGTATTCGGAACTGCGTATAATTCACATTCGTGCATCGTAACTGAACATGCCATTCTAACGTATGTCCGATTTTATTCACGAATTAAATTGCTGTACAGTTCAGGATTACATGACATGGCCCGGTCCAACCCGGGTCAGGTACTGCCCATCTTGGGTCGTTCCCACCTAACTCGGGCTGGAGTATTACAAGTTTTTTAGCCCCACCCTAGTTAGCAACTTTTCCTTGTCTATAAACATCGGCCCAAAAGCCTTGTTTGGCACACCCAAGGCAACAAGGGTAGTTTAGGAGTTCGCCTTTTGGCGCTTTACCTTTTGTCTCAAGATGAAGCACTATTTTAAAAAATATTTTTATTTGAATAAATAGCATCATGTAGGTTTTTTTATTTAAAAAAAAAATTAAATTCGAGTCAAGTTACTATATGGCGAGAATTTGCTGCTCATCAAAGCCAAGTCAATAATTGTCATTCAGCTAACCCAAACAATTTATATGCTGCTCCATATAATAAAGCGCATTTAACAATTTAATTGATTTTGATAGGCTTCTATGTCTTAAGGTACTGGACTATGTTACATATTAGTCAATGTCTACTGCTATACGTGTGATGTAGTCATTCTACGCATTTATACTAGTCAAGTAAGCATTCACATTCATTGAAATTATTTCCCTACTATCATAGTGCGCAGGGTGAGATTTAAGTATCAATTCATCATATTATTCTGCTACCAGAAATTCAATTAAAAATATTATTTTATTATACACTATGAGATCAAAAATTTTGCTAAGTTCATAATCATCTCCCATTTAACTAAACAAAAATATATTTTTAAATAATTTCGAGCAAAGTAATTTTAAATTAAAACAAATTTAATTCATCCACACAATGATTTCTGAATTAAAATAAATTTAATTCATCAACATAATAATAATAATAATAATAATAATAATAATAATAATAATCAATGGACATATTCTAAAGCACATGGACTCCACTTGAGCCCAATTGACATTCTAGTAGATCATGCCAAGGTAATTTATGGACATACGAGTTTGCAGCAAAAATACATCCCCTTACAAGGCTTCATAAATAAATACAACCCTTTCTAAAATTTATTACATTGTAGAATGAATTTATTACATTAATCTACTAAAAGCAATAAAATAAATGAGAATGTCGCGTCAATATATCATATATCACAAAATTAACCTTGTTATTCCATACATCATAACAACACGTACTAGAATATCACTTAAATAAGTCCATCCAATCACAACATACATCCACATGCATAATGATAGAATGAGTCTTGATGGATAACTTTTCTACACCTTGCCACAATGAGAGTGGGTATTTGGGTCTTACAATTAATGGGGATCAATATTACACAATAGTGATGCAATAAATAATTATTCATATGATAATTAATTCATAAATGATCTACACATGACCCTAAAAATATGATCCACACATAATATAATTGTTCCTAATTTTCATAGTCTTTCCAAGAATTTCTCACATTTAAAATAAAATTTTTGAAAATTTTAATCAATTTTTAGGATAAAAAACTAATATTTAAAGTCCCCAAAATATCAAAAATAGGTAAACAACTCACCAATAAATAATTTGGACCCTCAACAGTATACTAAATACTGATATGTAAATTTAATCACAAATATAGCTCTCTGAACTTTTTGAAAAAATATTTAAACATATTTTTGATACTTTTTCTTAATAAAAATTAATTTAAACTAATTTTTGAAAGCTAAAAAATTACAAAAAATACATCATGGGGTCAAAAATTCAGTGAGTAAGGCACACTCTTCGGAGTGTCAAACAATAGGCCTCGAAAGATGATGTACGTGCTTCTATGCGCCCCGCTGAGATTGAGGTTGCATTTTTCTGCAATTCATCTTCTCCAAAAATACGGTTTGGTCATGACTGCTATCAAACTTTGGGACCTTATATCTCACTCATTTTTTGACGAACAATTGTGTTCTATATATCGTTGGGAAGCTCTCGCGACAAGGAACAATTCGATATAAATTTCATGCATAATAATCAAGGTTTTACAGATCTTATTAAAACTCAAAAATTCTTATTAAAATTATTTTTCTTGAAAAACACAGAACTTTAAACTCAAATCTTTGACAGATCTAACGGTGGATCATCATGAAATTTCAAGGCTATATACTAGGTTTATAAAAAACACATCCAACGTGGCAAATTGTTCAAAAAATATTCTTATAATGATCTTTTAAAAATCGGCCATATGGGTTAAATACATGATTTTTTTTTTTTAATACCGTTGCATACAACACATATATCAGCGAATACAAACCTATGGCTCTAATACCAGTGAAGAAAATATATGAAATAATAATCAGGCTAAACCTAGTTACCTCTTGTAGTCTGGGTTCGCAAAAGAGGAAGGAACCAGCTTGTGTTACAAGCTTCTCTGTCATGTACGTCGATGTAGAAATATTTCTCGTCAATATGACGGCTACAAAATCGAGTAGCCTATGTATTTCCACAATCCAAGTCTAGAGGTCTCGCGATGGTAACTTCGGAAGAATCTCAAAGGAAAAATGGAGAGTGGATCCAGGAGAGTTGACGGATAAACAAAATCCTCCCATACTCATCGCGTAACTAAAAACACAGTATATATCTGCGTTGGTTGAAATTCGAAATCAACTAGATAATGATAAGAATTTTAATCTTATTACAGCTTTTATTCAAATCTTATGGATACCCAAATGGCTATGGGTTTGGATCAAGCCCGTTCCAATATCCAACAAAGACAAATAGCTTACAAGGACCTATTTGAAACTTCTAATTTTATAACTCTACCAAATATGTGAATTACCCGTATAGCTTGAGTGGCACAAGTTTTATTTTTCTTTATGGTATCAGAGAAAAAGTCTTGGACTTTGAATCTCAGCACGGAGAGGTGATTATATAATACATTTAACACCGAGTTTGTTTCATGGATTGGATAACGGTAGATTAGTTATTTCCTTCACTAATAGTAATAAGATAATCTCAACTCTTTTTTTTTAAATACAGACTTCACAAAATCATAGAACTCCAAATCAACCATCAAACAAACATAACCTAGCTTCATATGTTTTACTCACTTATGAAAGAGAGTCTAGCAATGTGAAAGGACGACCTTTGCGCATTCTCTAACAATTTTAGTTATTTAAAACTTGTAATTGTTATTCATTAGAAGAGATATTGCTAGAAAGTAGCAATGTAGAATGATCTTAGAGCTATCATTCAGGAATTCATACAAAAATTGTAACTCCAGTTTACATTCGTACTTAAAATTGAAGCAAAACACACCATAATCCATGTGTTGAGATAACCATGTGAATGTAACTTAGTTTGAGATGACTAGAATAAGTAGAAACCATAAAATATTGGAAATTTCTTCCTTTATAAAAGATGTCAATACGCATCATCTTTTTAATTTTTTAAAAATAAAGATAGAAAGAAAAGGGCAGCACTATATCGTTTTCCCTTTTCTGTATGGCATGATATGAAGATTTTCTTTTTCTAATGTAGTTAGCTATGGACATCATTGTATCCCTTTTGCATCATTGTACTAAAAAAAATATTTAAATTGCAAGTATTAGAAAGCTTATTCAAATAAGTCTTTCACTTTTTTTTTTTTTGGGCAACAAAACTTTAGTGATGAAAACAAAGTCATCACTAAATGTAGCTACTTTGTGTAGGCATTTCTTAAAAATTATGAATTTATGATACTTTCAAGCAATTAGGAATTTTAATTACTTAATTATTTATTTTACAGAGTCAACGCAATAATTTCAAATAAATTTTCTAATTATTTTTTTCAATTAATTAAACATAAGTAGTAGAACTTAAGTAGTTCATCAAAGTGTTCTTAAATTAGAAAAGATTAATGCTAAGAATAAGAATGTTACATATAAGCACAGGCAAGCTCAGGTATTTAAGGAAGGAGATTCTGTTATAATTTTCTTGCATAAAAAAAGGTTTTCAATTGGGAGCTACAACTAGTTGAAACCAAAGAAAAACAGGTTTTACAAGATTGTGCACAAAATAAATGATAATGCCTCTGTTGTTGATTTGTCAAAAATTATAAGTATTTCAAGTATCTTTAACATTTTTGATATAAATTATGAGTACAGTGCAGAAGTACTTCTCTACCTTGATTGTAACTCAAGATCAATTTCTTTAAGTAGAAGGACTAATGTAGAACAAGTTGTTGAAATTTTTTTGAGCAATGGAAGCACTTCAAGTTCCATTTCAAGCAAATGCACTAATAGACATAGAATTGGTCAGTTGTGTTTTTGGGAATGAAGATCTTATCCTAACCCAAAACGGCGAGACAGACATGATTTGCAATTACTTTGTCTTGAAAATTTCGAACAAGTTTTGTTTGAGGCTATATTTTCCTTACTTAGTCTAGTTTCTAATTTTTTAAAAAGTTCAAATTTTTAATTATTCTGGCTTTTTCTATTTTTGAAATTTCTTAATTTTTTATTTATCATAGGTTTAAAATAAGAATTAGTAAATTTCTATTTGAATTGATAGTCATTTTTAACCTTATCAATATGATATTTTTCGTCATTATTATTCAATTTATCAATAATATTTTAATTTTAAAATTATAGAATTATTTTGTTATATTATTAAATTATCAACTCATCTAAAAATTTAAGTTGTTAGAGAGAATGTAACTTTATTATTATATTCTTTAACACGCCCCCTCACGTGTGGCAAATTTTTGAACCTACACGTGTCAATTCATATTTTAAGAGTGATTGTGAGATTTGAACTCAGGATCTTTTGTATACTATGATATCATGTTAAATTTTCAACTCATTTAAAAGGTTAAGCTGTTAAAGAGTCTAACTTTATTATTATATTGTCTAACATATTAGAACAGACAAAAATGTTCTGAATTCAAATTTTATTGTCACCTTAAAAATATAAATCGACACGCGTAGGTTTAAAGTGGCCACACGCGAATAAACGTTTTAGAGAATATAATAATAAAACTATACTCTTTTCTAACAGTTTAAATTTTGAAATGAATTAGTAATTTCATATAGTATCAAAGCAAATAAAAAAATTTAAATTTAAATCTCATCATCGACTTAAAAATATAAATTGACACATGTATATTTAAAATAATTATACGTAAAATGACGTGTTAAAAAAAAATATTTCCTTCGTCCTATTTTAAGAGTCTTTTATTACTATTCATCTTAAAAGTTTTATTTAAAAAATTAACGTACTTTTAAATTATAAATTTTTAAAATTATTTTTTATTACACTTAATATGAACATAATTTATAATTAAATGAGGATAATATAAAAAATTTAAATAATTTTAAAATAATAAAATAATACTTTTAAAAAAATTAAAATATTTAAAAAATGATTATTATTTTAAAACGATGGAGTATATCTGACATTGAAAAGACGCAAACGTTGTGATGTTTTTGCATGAATTTTACAAAATTATATTTGGTATATTTAAAGTGATTAAACGTGAAATGACGTGTTTGAAAATATATATATATATATATTTATATTTATATTTTGTGAGACATCAAGAGACGTAAACGCTGTGATGTCTGCACAAATTTTGGAAAAATGTACTATGGTCAGTCATTATTTTATCCAGGGTGGGGTTAATCACGTGGAAAAGCAGACTGAGTAGTCAATCGATCAACAGCACATCATGAAATATATATATATATATATATATATATATATAAAGCCACTATCAATAGTAGAGAATCAATCGTTTTATTCAAAATTGATAGCTTGAGTATGACAACGTTATCCCTAGACTGTATAGGCTTTTACTGTGAAAGAAATATGCAGTCAATCGATCATGCAGAGAAAAAAAAAAAAATATATATATATATATATATATATAAAAGAATGTTACTTGAAACTCTTAAAATAAGATAATTTAAATAAAATAAAAAATTTTTAAAATAAGACTTAGAGAATATTATTTTAATATATAAATTTTTAAAATTATATTTTATTATACTTAAAGTAAACATAATTTATAATTAAATAAGAATAATATAAAAAATTTAAATAATAATAAAATAATATTTCTTAAAAAAAATTAAAATTTTTAAATGAAACTTCTATTTTAAGACGGATGGTACAAAAGAGGTAATTAAAGAATACCAGAATTGATGGTAATTGATGGTAGGCAGATAAGATTAGGATATTTAATGGAATCCATAGAAGCCAACGACGTGGAAAACATAAAAGAGATAAAGTAACAAAGTTGCTTTAATTAACTACAGAAAATAGGAAGGGATCGCGTGAAGCCTAAAGTGGCAAACCAGAGAAATTATTAGTGGCCTTGAATCATTTAGTTGAGGTTAATGAATACAAAATTCAATAATTTGCATTCTACTTTATTATCAAAAAAACCTTCATGTTTTCGTGTTCTCTTTTTTAAATTCTTTCCATCTTCAAGTGGAAAATTTATTGGATGGTTAGGTATTAATAATTTTAATTAATTATAAAATAATATATATAAGATATTAAGTGTGTAAAAAATAATAAAATAAATTTTATTGACATATTTCTATATAATTAATCATGATCATTAACTAATTTCATGTTCTAAAATAATAGCATAAGTTTTCTTCCAAAAAAAAGACCAAAGTCAATGGATCAAAGAGACGTAAGCCTCGTGATGTCTGCACAGATTTTGATAAATGTTCTATACATGGCCAGTCATTATCTTGTCCAGGGTTGCATCTATCACGGGGGAGAGGAGTGGATGAACACGACGTCATGAAAAAAAATCTAAAAATCAATTATGTAAAGTAGAGAATCTAAAAAATTACTTTATTAGGTTAATACACTAGTCTTGCATAATGGTACATATTTTCATTAAATGTGTTGGAGTAAAGTAAATATTTTTAATTTTTGTTGCACAACAAATTAAGTTAATTGACTAATTCTACAAAATGGTACATATTTTCATTGCACAGTGTTAAATAAAACAAACATTTAATGCAAGATCGTGAAATGATCCTAAATTTCTTTTTTAGAATTTATGAAATATCAAGCCCAAAATCAATTAAAATTACTCTTATTTATTTTATGAGTAGCTATAAGATAAAATATAATAATTTAAATAGTACAAAAGTTGATAGAAGACAGATAAGATGCCAACTACTTTTGCATTATCTGAATCATTGGGTGGGGATAATGAATACAAAAATTAATAAATTTTTTCTTTTTTTTTTTTTTGTTGCACATCTTATATATTCATTGAGCACTATTTCTGGATGATTTAATAATTTCACTGCTAATTAGATCAAATATTAAGCTTTTCAGGTGGCGTTGTTTGGGTGAGGGGAGAATAAAAGCATAACTTCATTTTATTGAGGAGTTTAGCAAAAAAGAACAATGTGAAGAGAATTATTGCCAAAACTCCATACACTAATACACATTAGGCTCACCATAAAAGTAAAAGTGAAGACAATTATTTAGGGAGAAAATGAGAGCACGACCCTGGAAGAAATTATGACACTAGCGGAAGTCATTGTCCATGGATCAATTTACTAAAATATTCTTTAGTGATAAAAAAGAACTTAATAATTGGAGTTTTGTAACTCAATGATAAATATATTAATAGAAATTACTATTATAAATTTTAACTTCTATGGGATTGGATTTTTCAATCATGGAATGATTTATAATAGAAGAAAAAATTGATTACAATAAATAAAAATTTAATATCGAAATCATCTAATTATTAACCAATCCTGCTTCATATAAGTTTTAACTTCCAGTACCATTACCTTATATTAATTATGATTATCAAAATAACAGTGAGCTAGATTCTAACTCACAATCTTTTACTTGTTTATATCATGTTAAACTTAGTGTTGAATCTATTATAAAACTAACAAAACAATTGTTTTAGACCTCATTTAAAGAGAAAATTTTAAATTTTAAATATTTATAGTATAATCAAATTAAAAGTTTAAAGTTAATAAAAATTTCACTTTGAAAAAAATCCCGAATTTTTTCTATTTATAATTAATCCAATTAGAAGTTTAAGATTCGAAAAAATCTAATTCTACAAAAAATGCTTTATAAAGATTACATGAAACTAACTTAATTCTATTAAAAGAATTTTATTCGTATTATTCTAATATTTTATTCCTATTGATGCTGCACTTTTTGGCTCGCAAGAAATCTGGGCTCCGCAACATGAAGAACACTCAAAAGAAGGAATCAGAGGGCCATCGGATTGGCTACGGTTGTAGCCGCTCCGATGCTTAAGTAAGTAAACTGAATTGAAAAGACAGTAATAAAAGCCAAAGAATGAGCATGAAAATAAAGTGTACTTGTAGGGTTTAATTTATAGACTGTGGCCTTCCTAAGTTGATTAGGATTCGGAGCCATGAAAATAGGGATTTGATCATCGGAGATTGTAGTTACCTTGTTAGACATTGTATCGAAATAGAGATAATTATGTGTGGTAGTTTCCTTGAAAAAGACTATTTCCTTATTCTTTGCTCGGCAGATGTTGAGGAAATACGAGGACTAAACCATACGGAATGTTCTGAGTAAATATTGTTCGGAGCATGAGCTCTGGAGGATAAATGCATGAGAGTGCTATGAAGGTTTCACCTGTTCTGGATGATCGAGTTTTATCTTGCTCTGATTGATCGAGTTTTATCATACCCGTAAGCACACGTGTCTTAAGATGATTGGTGTGTCAGTTTGTGGTATATCAGCTACTCCCCCCTGAGCCTTAGTTAGGGCTTATAGCGTAACTAAGGCTATGGGCTGTATGAAGAGTCACACGTTTTGTCTCTCCACTTTCCAAGACGTCGGTTTGATGGGTCATTTATTGTGCAGCCGATATTTGAGAGGTCATCATTACCCTTAACAGTCATGTTGACTCGGCTTGGGGGGCTCATATTTCGAATATGTATATAAAGAGGGGGAAAGGACTTTTTACGCCTTTCTTCTGCACTTGCTTCTACTGTATCAGAAATTCTGCCGTCGTTGATTGACGTATTTTGAAGGTCGAAGCATATTCGTTGCTTGTAGCTTTCCTTTCCTTACTTGATTTCAGGTTCGATTTTTAGCCCCTTTTACTGTTCTCTCTTCTTTGCTTCATCATTTTCCTTTTGTCCGCCATGTCTGGCCTTGGGTCACCTTCTGGTTCAGGAAGCTCTTCTAGGAAAATTACTCAATTTCAACTTGCGAACCTTCCTTCTACTGATAATGCTGAAAATAGGTTGGTAAAGCCCCCCTCCAGTCCTGAGGTTAGGATAGTTGACGCATTTGAGGAATCCCCAAACAGGGCCGGAGAGACTTTTGGTCGACCCGCCCGTAGAGAGGAGGGTGAGAGCGTAATCACTGAGAGTATGCTAGAAGAGTTATGGGAGAAGTTTAATCTCCCTTCGAATGTTACTTTTACCGTCCCGGACGCTCTGGATCGCCCACGCGATGTTAGAGCGGGAGAAATTTGTGTCTATTTAGCTTGGTTTGAAATGGGATTGACACTCCCTCTTCCCGACCTTGTGAAACAATTCTTTTGCTGGTTTAACCTTTGCCTTACAGACCTCAATCTCAATAGTTGGAGGCATTTGTTAAGCTTCATAGTGTTAGGGCATCTGAATGGTGTTGACGTGTCTCTGGACTTGATCCGTAGTAGTATGGATCTAAAATTACATGAGGTCAGAAAGCCTCTATTACATGTCTTTTGACAGTGGGTTCAGACCCCTTTCTTTCGTGCCCTCTTCCAACAAGACCTGAAAAAAGTGGTATTTCTTCATAAAAGGAGAATGGGAATATGAGAACTTCCAAGACCACTTCTCAACATTTCCTCGAACCACTGGGCCAAAGGGTGAGACCCAATTTTTCCTGTGACTGCTTTGACTCTCTTTTGAGCATCAATTACCGAGCTGATTAACTTTGTATTTTTTATGCAGATAGGAGTGTGTGGAAAAGGCCGAGCTTCACTCCCTCGCTCCAGAAGCAATACAAAAAGCTCTTACGACCCAACAATCGAGACCATTCCATCATCGTTAACTCTGAGAACTTGATGGCTGCTAAGGGCCGTGTAGAGGAGCTAACGAAAGGTCTAATGGCTAGGTGGGAGACCAAGCCATCTTCATCTGTAGCAGTGGGGGAGGCTCCTTCCCTAGTAGACCCTCCCCTCCAAACAAAAAGGAGGAGATTACTCTCGAACTCTCCTAAGCCTTCTGCAGGGGAGAGGGAGGAACCTTCCCCTATCTCCATGGTCCCCCCAGCCCCATCCAAACAAACTGGCAAGAGGGTGTCATCTTTGGTGGTCCCTGGTGCTGTAACCAGGCGGCTAAGAAGGTTCTGAGGGACTTTTGGGCCAAAGGCTCCCTCAAACTTAAGCCACAGAAGCCAGAGAAGCTTCTAGCTGATCTGGCTTCTCTTCAAGTTAAAGTAAGTTCTTCGGGTCCCTATTTCTTTTCCCTTTTTTAAGTGTTTTCAACTGGATACTGAACTATTTGCTCTGTATACTGCAGACCTTGCATACCCTCTCTGCTCTGACGAAGGTCTTTCCAGCTTCAGAGGAAGTTGACAAGCTCCAAGCTGAGCTGGACGAGGTAAGGCTTCAGCTCGGTACTGCCAAGTCTGAGGCTCACCAAGCTATGGAGAGGTTGAAAGAGTCCCAGAATTCTCTAGCCGTCATGTAGTCAAAGAAGAATCTTCATGTTCAGGAGGCGGCGAGACTCTAGGGGGAGATGGATGGCATGCGATACCTCTATCACCAAAAGCTTGAGGACGCAGTTGAGCAGGCCAAGCTAGAGAATAAGACGGAAATGAAGAGAGAACCTGAAGGGATGGCCAATAACCTGATCATGTTTGGCTTCAACAACTTTCAATCTAGGTTCCTTGCCAAATTTCCTACTTTTGACATATCTTCGATTGTGCCTCTTAGGGTAAACCCTCCCGAAGCTGCCGTTCTGAGGGAAGTGATTGACGTTACTCCTGCAGATCCTTCTGAAGCTGTTGTTCCGAATGGAGTGGTTGATGTCGCTCCTGCCGATCCTTCCCCCGCCGTTGAGCCTGCTCCTGCTGATCAGGCTTAAAATATGTATATTTTGCTATTTTTGAACCTCCAATGTACTGGACCATAATTGTTTAATGAAACAGGCTTTTAAATGTTTTTGTCCTTTTCTTCAGATATTTCTTATGTCCCTGCTTTTTGCAAATTTTGTTGCAAGTATAGCTGTTCTGAACCCATTGCATGTCAGATCAGTTTTTTAACAGTTAACAGTTGCCTTCCGAGCTTTATTACTTGCAATAAAACAGTGATCAAAGATTAACTCTGATTGTCTCATCATAATAAGATAAGAAAGCAAATATAATCAGATGAGTAGGGACCCGATATTGATCTCGTATCACATAGAGTGGAAGCAAACTCTGACGATTTCCGAAGCAGATTGTTCTGAACCAAAGACTTGTAAAAATAACTGGGTGGCTTGTGATCATTACTCTGATGATTGAAACTTCTGTTTCTAAGTCTCCAAGACCAGGATTGGGATACATCAGAGCTGTTGGTCTTTTGTTATACACGTGGCCCGTCAAGGAATAGATAAGACTGGAAGGTCTGTATATAGGATAGGAGGCCTGTATATTAAAAATGGACTAGACTCTGCTTATTTCATCATTTTAGAAGCTTCAGCGCTTAACTAAGGTCGTACGTTTGGGGAAATTCTTCATCCTGTCTCTTGGTATTCCGAGAGAATGGTTTAATCCGTCATTTATTATACAGTTGTCTTTGGAGTTTTTGAGGCCAACCTTTCCCTTAACCGTTGCGACGGTTTAGATGGATGGCCTTTGGACTTCAAGGGTCTATATATATGAGAGAGGGGCATGCTGTTGTGCCCTAATCCCTTTGTTTGTTGCTTCCAAACTGTTTTCCCGTCGGAGGGAATCAAATGTCCTTAGAAGATGCTGTTTGTTTGGAGATGATTGACGATTTTCAGTCCGAGTTGGGAATGATTAAACTGTGGCCAAAAATTATCCTTCCCTTTGATTCAGTCTCCAAGGAAGGATTAGAGGAAGTGAAGATCTTCTTGTCCATCTTAGCATCCGGTCGAGATCTTTCTGTTTGGAGGTGGAACTTCCTTGATTCAACCGAGGCCTGGAGTACTGGTGATAAAGATGAAGGTGGGATGCCTCCTCTCTTTTGCGTCTTGGCAGAGATCCTTGCCCAAGCCAGCTTGGGTGTCATGCCGAATTTGAGGAAAACGAAAGTGGAGAATGGAGGTTTCCTGAGACCCAGAGCCCTCATCCTCCGTTTGTATTGATACCAGTGACAGTGATGATGAAATGGCCTAGGTACGATGCAGATTGGGGTTCAAGGTTCCTTCCTTCCAAATGGAAGCCGGGGACAGCGGTAATGGTGGTGTCGAACTTTGAACCCTTTCTCCTGTACTAGAGAGATTCGAGGAAGATAGCCATGCTGTTCCAGAACAAAACGACGTCTTGCCTGGAATTGTCGTAACTTCTGTGTATTTGTTTTTTCTTTTTCGAGTCTTCTTGTGCCGATGTAACCTTTATGGATTATCAATAAAACTGGATCCCTTTTCTTGAAATCGGATGTACCTTTTGATTGGATGTGTTCTTTTGGAGTTGAAACACCTTTTCGAGTACTGCTGATAACTACTTTTTACCAATAGTTCTGTTTGTATGTTCTGGGAGTAGACCAAAGAGACATAACACTTGTGATTTGAATTGAAGTACTCTGAGCTGCTGCAGATGCTAAGGCAATGTAGTGCTGTTGCTCAGTAGTACATAAACCAAGTAATCTAAGAATCAGTTCTGAGGATCTACCAATCTAGGATACTTGTTTAAATAATAATAGTTAGAAAGTAGTTGTAGATATTGGAACTTGATGCCTTTAAACGGACTGAATCATCAGGTCTGGATACTTGCTGGACCAGATTATGAGTTCTGTACTTTTAAGAGATGGACCAGACTCTGAAGGTCTGTGTATTTAGAGATGGACCAGACTTTGAAGGTCTGTACATTTAGAGATAGACTAGACTCTAAAGGTCTGTACATTAGAGATGGACCAAACTCTGAAGGTCTGTGCATTAGAGATGGACTAAACTCTGAAGGTATGTGCATTAGAGATGGACCAGACTCTGAAGGTCTGTGCATTAGAGATGGACCAGACTCTGAAGGTCTGTGCATTTAGAGATGCACCAGACTCTAAAGGTCTGTGCATTAGAGATGGACCAGACTCTGAAGGTCTGTGCATTAGAGATGGACCAGACTCTGAAGGTCTGTGCATTTAGAGAAGGTCTGTGCATTTAGAGATGGACCAGACTCTAAAGGTCTGTGCATTAGAGATGGACCAGACTCTGAAGGTCTGTGCATTAGAGATGAACACTTTGTGGAGGTATTGAAAAGAAAGAAAAACCTTTATTGATAATGCTTCCATAAATGTTCTACATTCCAAGGTCTAGGAATAGATTTCCCAGCCATGTCTTCTAGCTACTAAGTGGTAGGCCTAACAACCTTTGTCACTCTGTAGGGGCCTTCCCAGTTGAGTGACAGCTTCTCCATAGTGGGATACTTGGTGTTTGGAAAAGCTTTTCTTAAGACAAGGTCCCCAACTTGAAAGCTAACCGTCTTGAGCCTCACTTTGGAGTTGTTGACCATTCTCTGCTGATAAGCTTCCATCCTGATTCTGGCTTGATCTCTTTTTTCTTCAAGCAAATCCAAATTTTATGCCAACTGCTGATTATTGGACTTTTGTTCGAAGGCTTGAGTCTTTAAAGTTGGCATACCGATCTCCACCGAGATTACTGCTTCTGTACCATAGGCCAGTGAGAAGGGAGTTTCAGAGGTGGGAGTTCTTCTGGTTGTTCTGCAGGCCCAAAGAACCCCAGGAAGTTCCTCCGCCTACTTTTCTTTGGCCTGCTCCAACCTTTTCTTTAATGCATCAAGGATCGTTCGGTTGGTGACCTCTGCTTGCCCATTTGCTTGTGGATGGCCTAGAGAGGCGAAATGTTGTCTGATGTTGAGATTTTCACAAAATTTCTTGAAGACTTTACCAGTGAACTGCGTCCCATTATCAGAGATGATTACGCGCAGTATCTTGAACTTGCAAACAATGTTTTTCCAGGTGAAGTTTTCAACTTCCTTCTCTGTGATATATGTTAGAGGTTTTGCTTTAGCCCATTTAGAGAAGTAGTCAATGGCTACCAAAAGATACTTCCTGTTTGGTGGGGCTTTAGGTAATGGGCCCACAATGTCCATCCCCCACTGAGCAAAGGGCCAAGGGCTGGTAATTGGGATGAGCTCGTGATGACGCTGGTGTTGATATGGAGCAAACCTTTGGCATTTGTCGCACTTCTGGACGTACTCCTTAGCCTGCTTCAGCATACTAGGCCAGTAATAGCCTTGTGTTAAGTCTCGGTGAGCTATTGTTCTGCCTTCATTATGGTTTCCACAAATTCCTTCGTGTATTTCAGCCAAGATATATTGAGATTCTTCTAGAGTTAGGCATTTCAACAGGGGTTGAGAGTAAGACCTTCTGTAAAGCTTATTGTTCAGGATCAAGTACCGAGCTGCTCTGATTCAGATTCTTCTTGCTTTGTTTTTATCTTCTGGAAGGAGCCCTGATTCCAGGTATTGGAGGATTGGGGTCATCTAGTTCTGGGGCTGTTCGGCGATTTGGGCAACTTGGGCTTCCTCTATGCTGGGTCTTAGTTGGTAGGAAATTTTTACTGTAGAGTTTCCTTCTGACTTTAGGCAGGATGCCATGTTTGCCAAAGCATTTGCTTTGTAATTCTGGCTTCTTTCTATTTTCTGGATAGAGAACGTCTGGAAGGAGTGCTTCAAGAAGTTTACGAGTTCGGAATACCGAAGCATCCTATCATCTTTAATGGAGAATTCTCCCAGGACTTGGCTTACCACCAACTGGGAATCTGAGAAGACTTTAAGGTTTTGAATCTCACATTCCAGAGCCAACTTCATGCCTAGGATTAGGGCTTCGTATTCTGCTTTATTGTTGGAAGCTCTGAACCCCAAGCTAACTGTTTTTTCTGATAAGAGCCCGTCAAGGGACTGCAATACCAGGCCCACTCCAGAACCCTGATCAGTTGATGACCCATCAATATAGAGCTGCCACGTCCCTGAAGTTTCAAAGAGTTGTGCCTTGTCCTGAAGTGCCGGGGTGAACTCAGCAACGAAATCTGCCAAGGCTTGTCCCTTGATGGAATTTCGTGGTACATATGATATGTCAAATTCTCCTAACTCCACAGACCACTTTACTAATCTTCCTGAAACCTCAGGCTTCCTCAATATCGACCTTAGGGGATAGGCGTTTGGGATTTCAATTAGATGAGCTTGGAAATAAGGTCAGAGTTTTCCAAGCTGATATTACCAAAGTGAAAGCCAGCTTCTCAACCTCTAGGTATCTCTTTTCTATGTCGAGCAATGCCCTACTGACGTAGAATATGGGCCTCTGTACTCCCCTGTCCTGTCTGACTAGTGCAGAGCTAACCGCATTCTTAGAGACTGCGAGGTAAAGGAGTAGCTTTTCCCCCTGGACTGGTTTTGACAGGAGCTATGGAGGGGCAAGGTATTCCTTTAGTTCTTGAAAAGCTTTCTCACATTCTTCCGTCCATTGTAAAGCTTTGTTACCTTTTAAAGCTCTGAAGAAGGGTAGCCAACGATCAGTGGACTTGGAGATAAACCTGCTCAGTGCTGCGATTCTGCCATTCAGTACCTAAATGTCTTTCTTGGTTTTTGGTGACTCCAGTCCAATCAGAGCTCGGATCTGAGTGCCTCAATACCCCTCTGAGAGATAATGTATCCCAAGAATTTTCCCTTCGTCACCTCGAAGGTACATTTTGAGGGATTGAGCGTCATCTTGTGTTATCTTAGGATATCGAAGGTCTGGAATAAGTGCTGGAGGTGGCTACATTTCTGTAAACTCTTGACCAGTATGTCATCAATGTACACCTCCATGGTATTGCCGAGCAGTGAGCTGAACATCTTGTTGACCAACCGCTAGTACGTGGCCCCAGCATTCTTCAAACCGAACGACATTACTCTGTAGCAATATAGACCTCGTTCGATTATGAAGGCCGTCTCCTCCTAGTCTGGAGGGTACATCTAGGTTTGATTATACCCAGAATAGGCATCTATAAAACTCATGAGTTCGTGCCCTGCAGTAGCGTCAACCAGCTGGTCTATCCTTGGTAATGGAAAGCTGTCTTTGGGGCAAGCTTTATTGAGGTCTGTATAGTCAACGCAGACTCTCCACTTGCCATTTTTCTTTTTCACCAGAACAGTATTGGCCAGCCAATCTGGGTAGAACACTTCACGTATCATCTTGCTTCAAGCAGCCTCTGGACCTCCTCGTTTATGATTTGATGCCACTCTGGAGCTAGCGGCCTTCTTTTTTATCTCACTAATGGGTGGTCTGGATCCACCATCAGTTTGTGAGTTATAAGGTTTGGATCTATACTCTCCATATCTTTGGTCTCCCACGCAAATACAGAGAGGTTGTCTTTCAGAAACCTGATTATCTTCTTTTGCTCAGCATGTGTCAGGTCTGGACCAATGTACAAATAGCGCCCCTTTGATTTTGAGCTGACTAATACTTTGATGGGCTCCCATATGGGTTTGGTCCTACTGTCCCGTCCTCTTGGACTTAGGGGTTCCTCAATTCTGGAAGGGCAAACTTCCTCCTCGGGATTGTGGGAGAGAGTTGGATCTGCACAGTCCCGAGCATACTGTAATTGCTATTTGGTAGTCTTCTCCTTGAGTGCAATGGCATGGCATTCCTGAGAAGTTGGTTGGCACCCTCTGACAAAATAAACATTCTGATTGTGGACATATTTCAAACATTGGTGGAAGGTCGAGCTAACAGCCCCTATCTGGTATAGCCATGGTCTCCCAATTATGACATTGTAGGGAGATTTCATATTCAACACTATGTATTCTGAGATGGTGGTTTTCTGTCCTTCACCTTCCCCTACAGTAGTAGGCAGGTCGATCCTTCCCAATGGGGTGCTGAGATTACCATCAAATCCCGCCATTACGGTGGTGGTTGGCTTAAGGTTGTTGTGATCAATCTTCATCTGTTTGAGTGGCTCATAGAACAGTATGTTAACGGAACTGTTGGTGTCAACCAGAACTCTTCTGATCTCGAAGTTGGCAATCTTAAGAGTGATGACGAGGGCATCACTGTGAGGGCAGTGTACCCTGGCTAGATCCTGTTCTGTGAACTGAATCTCCGATTCTGGTTTGAGCCTTTTTTCAACGTTGGTGATCTGCAATACATCTGAGGCAGCCCTGGCCTCCTGAGCATACCTTTTCCTGGCTCTGTTTGACATTCCTATAATAGGGGAGTCTGCATGAAGGACGTAAATGACATGGTTGTTCTGCCTTTGAGGCTCGTTCCGTCCTTCCTTCTGCTCTTGTCTCTGCTCGGGCCTCTGGTCTGTCCGTTGTTGAGGCTTGTCTTCGTGGGGATTCTGCCTCCCGTCCTGCTTAATGAACTCCCAAAGACGTCCTTTCTTTATGAGCTGCTCAACCTCATATCTGAAGGACCTGTATGAGTTAGTCGTATGCCCATGATCTTTGTGAAAATTGTAATATTTACCTTGGCCTCGAAGGCTGGGATCTCCTTTAATCGATTCTGGCCATCTTATGTTTTCCCGATCTCGGATTTGCCGAAATACTTGAGCCAATGCAGTGTTCAAAGGGGTAAAATTAGTAAATTCCCTTGGTCTGGAATTATAAACAGCCTTGGGTGCTGCTATCTTTTCTGGACTCTTGGCCCTCTTCTTGCTAGGGTCCCTTTTATGGTCGTCCTTCTTATGATCTTCCCTTTTCGGATTGTCCCTCTGGTTTTGCTCCTTGCCTTTTTAGGACGTGGGTTAGCTTCCTCCAAGTTGATGTATTTTCTAGCCCGGTCCATTAATGCCGCCATGTTGGCAAGAGGGCTCTTTGTCAAAGAGTCTCTAAAGCCTCCGTTGGCAAGACCAGAAGTTAGGGCAGTTACGAGAAAACCTGGACTACAGTCGGTTATCTCTGTGAGCTCGGCATTAAAGCGTGTGATGTAAGCTCTGAGGGACTCTTCCTTACTTTATTTGACATTTAACAAGAACTCTGGTCCCTTTCTGAGCCTTCTGCTCTTTATGAACCTGTCCAGGAATTGCCTAACGAGCTCATAGAAGCTGGTGACTGAGTTTGGTGGGAGGTGGTAGAACCATTTTAGGGCAGTACCTTTTAAGCTGGTAACGAAAGTTCGGCACATAAAGACATCAGACACCCCGTGAAGGGCCATTGTATTTTGATAATGTGATAGATGATCCCCTGGGTCTGCAGTCCCGTCATATAGGGTGAATTTCGGCACGACGAACTTCCTTGGTCTTTCTTCTAACATGATGGCAGGGGTGAATGGGGTGGCAAGTCTTCTGAGTAGTCTGGCCAACTCATCCTGCTCTGGAGGATTCTGGGCACCTCTCACAGCTACTGTTCGGTCCATAGATTCTGTAATTTCTTCGACCCTCCGTGGGTCTCTAGACCGGTCTTCTTGTGAACCTTGCCTTATGGCCTCGGCCTCAGTGTGATTGGGCTGAACATGCCTCACGGACTGAGGAGGGTTCCGAGGGTCCCGAGCTGGAGGGATTGGTGCCGCTTGGGGCTGAGGCTCCTATTGTGCCAGATGTGCTCCCAAAGCTCTTGGAGTTGGGGCTCCAGTAGTGCTTTGGTAATGGACGTCAGGGACAAAGGCTGGCGTTCCCCAGCTCAGGGTTGCTGATGGTTGTGGATCTCTGTAGACGTGAGCAACACCCTAGGGGTGCCTAGGCCAGTTATTTAGAGCCTCCCCATGGGGCTCTTCATTCTCAGTGATAATAGGGGGTTGTGTTCCCTCAGCAACATTGACCGGCGGATTTGGAGGATTCGTCCCTTGATTTCGTGTAAGCATTGCCAGAGTTCTAGATATAGCTAGTAGCTGTTCTTGCACTAGTTCATTGTGTCGTCTGATTGACTCAATCTCTTGTCGCATGGGATCAACCGTCGGCCCTCTTGCTTGTGCGGCGAGCGACCGACATTGAGCGTTTTGAGGATTTTGAGCATTCGGCCTTGGTCAGAGATTGGGGGCCATGGTTCTTCGGTGAGAAGGAGAATAAGTTTGCGAATAGAGCACTTGGAAATTAGTCGCTTCCCACAGACGGCGCCAAACTGATGCTGTACTTTTTGGCTCTCAAGAAATCTGGGCCCCGCAACCTAAAGAACATTCAAAAGAAGGAATCAGAGGGCCACCGGATTGGCTCCGGCGGTAGCCGCTCCGATGCTTAAGTAAGTAAACTGAATTGAAAAGACTATAATGAAAGCCAAAGAATGAGCATGAAAATAAAGCGTACCTATAGGGTTTAATTTATAGACTGTGGCCTTCCTAAGTTGATTAGGATTCGGAGCCATGAAAATAGGGATTTGATCATTGGAGATTGCAGTTACCTTGTTGGACATTGTATCGAAATAGAGATAATCATGTGTGGCAGTTTCCTTGTAAAAGACTGTTTCCTTATTCTTTGTTCGGCAGATGTTGAGGAAATACGAGGTCTGAACCATACGGAATGTTCTGAGTAAATATTGTTTGGAGCATGAGCTCTAGAGGATAAATGCATGAGAGTGCTCTGAAGGTTTCGATTGTTCTGGACGATCGAGTTTTATCCTGCTCTGATTGATCAAGTTTTATCATACCCGTAAGCACATGTGTCTCAAGATGATTGGTGTGTCGGTTTGTCGTATATCACCTATCTATTTAGATAAAAAAAAAATATGCAGGAATTTTATTCAATCGCTTATTGGAAAACTATTACTACTTTATATTACAAAAAATAAATATAATATATATAGAAAAGAAAGTATTAAAAACATGTTTTACATAATTAGCAGAATTTTATAATACTAATATTAAATAAAAAATTACATTAATATTAAAAAAATGCTTCATTTAAAATGATCACTTTATCATTTTAAGTCTTTAATTATATACCGTGGGTCCTAACTAAACTACGAACCACTCTATATTAGTGAAGGTGTAGGTTAATTATTTATTACTCAAAAAGAAGTTTACATTAAAATTTTGTTCTTACATGGACACAAATTAAGCACATGCACAAAATTCCAAACTTTACAACTAGATAGCACGACTCACAAATAATGGCATGCCTTTTTGACAGTTGTATAAAATCTCATTTCTATATAATAAGGTTAGCTTTGAGCCAGCATTACTTTACAGTTGTCACCAAACATTCCTACTAGCCAAGGCAATATGCTCATTTCTGTTTCGTTGATGGGATTACGTTATTTCTAAAAGTGCATTTAGAAGCAACACTGAGGAGTGGTGAAGAATATTGGCTTTATAATAGTTTAACAAAGTGTCTAATCAGTTACCCTACCCGATTATGAAGAATGGTTTTATAATGATGAGAATGAAACTGATTTGTTGCATTGTCCATAAAATAGAACACGGAACTAAATCATTTAGATAGGGGAAAAACGTAATCTTATAGTTAAACTTAATATAAACTTTAACAATTTGATTTAACGCCTAAACATTTCTTTTAATTAGCTGAGTTGAAATTTTATTCTTTTTGTAGTTGAGGAAATAATAGATTGATCAGTGAAATTAATAAAGATAGAAAATAAATCCCATTGGAAATGGAGGGCCAAAATTATAATTTCAATCAATAAATAACGGGTGTTGTCGTGCATGTTAGTACACTTTTTACACACATGATCTTCATTCCAAACCATAGTTAGGCGGCTGAAATGAGTTAGTGAACCTTATGCAAGCAAAGAACTTAAAATAGTCTTTAGGGAGAGAGAGAGAGAGAGTGAGAGAGAGAGAGAGATTATCATGTGTTAAGCCTCTCCCGAGTTTATGTTTTAGGCTCATATGTAGCCCGCAGATAAACCAGTCTCCTATAAAGTTAACAAATAGTAAATCTAAGCACTTCTTTTTATTCATTCATTTATAGTTACATATATTTTTTGAATGTGATATTCACCAAGACCACTGTTGGCTCAATCATTTGTCACAGCTGCCTTAGGAAAATCACAAATTTTAGGAACCACAAATAAATTTTTTTTATAAAAAAAACTGCCATCCTATTTTTTTTTTCTATTCCTCCAATTTAAATGGCCTCCGGCACTCCCAAACTGTTTCTTTTCAAAGCATGGTGATGTAGAACAAGTTGCGAAAACTTTTGAAGAATAATGAGAACGTTCCAAGTCTCATTTCAAGAAAAAATACTAGTCGATGCAGAGTTGGTCAATCACATTTTTTAGAATGGAGATCCTATCTTGACCTAAAATGACGAGATAGACAATACTCATCGCTTTGCCATAACCGAAACTGCCACAGGACTAAACGATTTTGTTTTGGCCTCTAATTTAACTTTTTTGCCATTTATAATAATTTTTATTTTCACAATTCCTTTGTTTAGGAAAGTCTGAATTAACTTCTGCTTTAGTTTTCTAGTTTGATATAGTTTCTAGTTTTCTAAAAAGCCCTAATTTTTATTAATTTTAGATTTTTTCTCTTTTTCAGAATTATTATAGTTTCCTAATTGTAATAGGACTAGTATAAGGAATTGGTAGATTCCTATTCAGATTAATAGTAGTCTTAGCCTATATATATGATGTAAAATAGTCTTTATTATTTAGATTATCAATAATATATTTCTGTTTAGAAATTTAAAATTTGTTCTTTTTGGGTAAGGAGTCCCCTTTGTTTTTGGTTATTAAGGAATTCAACGTATTTGATTCTCCTTTACATTCTGCACTGCGTTAGTTGGTATCAAAGTGAGGATCTTCCTAACTCAATGGCAAACAACGGAGTAGAAAACCCAAATCCCATTGACGTTCATCGTGGTATAAAGGCTGTATGGGCGACAATTAGTGACCATGGGCAATAGTTAGTATAGATCAATGATCAGCTCGGTGCTATACAACAGAAGCTCATGCAGCTCAATTTTAATGCCCTTAGAGACTCTCCAGTTGACAGTAATCGTGCCAAAGGATTTGCCCGAGGCCATCCTGAAGACAGGACTATTATAGAAACGAATCAGATTCAGACGATGAGGAGAACTACGAGGTTCGTAGGCCTACCAGACGGAACTAAGATTTTGAGGATTATCGAATGAAGGTTGACATCACTACCTTTAATGGAAATCTTAACATTGAAGATTTTCTTGACTAGATTTTTGAGGCTGATCGATTTCTTAACATAATAGAGGTTCCCGATGACAAGATGGTCAATCTTGTCGTGTTTAAACTAAAGGGTGGAACAGCAGTTTGGTGGGACTAATTGCAGCGAAATAGACAGCGACGAGGCAAGCAACCAGTTCGAGTTTGGAGGAAGATGAAGAAGTGCATGATTGGAAGATTTCTCCCTCAAAATTATGAGTTGTACCTATTTCAAGTATACCAGAATTTCACCCAAGGCAGCTGATCAATTTTTGATTATACATTAGACTTTAATTGATTGTCTGTTTGTAATAATCTGGCTGAAATAGAAGGGCAGAGGGTGGCAAGATATTTGAGCGAACTTGAGCCCTCAATCAGTGACAAAATTGGATTACAGGTTTTGTGGACGGTTGATGAGGCTTATAACATGGCACTAAAGGCAAACTTATTGAAAAATGAGAGAAGAGCTGAAAGTTCTAGTGTAGTACCCTTTCGCATAAATTTTTTTGAAGCCTCGTATGCAGCGAGTGGTAAAGGAAAAGGCACTCAAACAATAGCAATTCAATCTCTTGTTCAACTTGTTCAGATCAAACCACAAGACCCAAGTTATATGGAGAGCAGTAGCAGTAAAAGTGCTTTGAAGAAGCTAGACCCACTACGAATACAAATCCCTATGCCAAACCTACACCTAGCAAGTGCTATCGTTGTAGTAAACCTGGGCATCACACTAATAGCTGTCCAAATTGATGGCCTGCTAATTGTGTTGAGAACGAGGATATTGTTGAGGAGGTTGACGAAGAGGAAACTGCTAGAGAAGATGATTTCTATGAAGGAGCAAAATTCGTAGAAGAAGATGGAGAATGGGTTAACTATGTGGTGCAGTGGTTGTTGTATGCACCAAAGCAGATAGACACGAGCCAATGCCATAACATCTTTTGATCCTATTGTACTGTAAATCGAAAGGTTTACTATTTAATTATTGATAATGGAAGCTGTAAGAACTTTGTGGCCAAGAAGCTGGTAGATCACATGAAACTGCTTACAGAAAAATATTATTTTTCTTACACAATTGGCTGGATTAAAAAGAGACCAATGGTAAAGGTAACAAAAATCTATCGTGTTCTTATCTCCATTGATAAATATTATCATGATAAAGTAATTCGTGATGTAGTTGATATGGATGCTAGTCATGTGTTGTTGGGTAGGCCATGGCAGTATGATATTGATATTACTTATAAGGGCAAGGATAATGTTTATATGTTTACATAGGGAGTACACAAAATTTTCATGACCCCTTCAAAATTTGATTTTGAGACTAACAATTCTAAAGACATGGGGTAGTCTATGTTAGTTTTTATCTAGGTCTGAAGTAGAGTTCTAGGCTGAAGCTAAGGAGGCGCGAGAGGTTTACGCTTTAGTAGTTAAAGCTTTGGTGACAGAGGATCTAAAGGCAGATTCAATAATGGTTATGTAAAAAAATTGCAACTATTGTTGGAAGAATTTAGCAAATTAATTTTTGAGGATCTGCCCAATTGCTTGCCTACTATAAGAGATATTCAACACCACATTGATCTAGTACCTGGTGCAATCCTTCCAAATCTGACACATCATAGAATGAGTCCAAATGAGAATAAGATTGTGTAAGAGAAGGAAGAGGACTTGTTGGGAAAAAGGTTCATTTAAGAGAGTATGAGTCCTTATACAGTCCTAGCCCTATTGGTGCCAAAGAAGGATGATAGTTGGCGCATGTGCACAGATTGCTGGGCCATTAACAAGATCACCATCAAATCAGATTTCCATTCCACGCTTAGATAACATGCTTAATATGCTTGAGGGCTCAAAGTTATTTTTCAAGATTGATCTTCGTAGTAGCTACCATCAGATTTGGATTAGGCTTGGTGATGAATGGAAAACTACATTCAAGACTAAAGATGGCTTATATGAGTGGTTGGTGATGCCTTTTCAGCTTAATCAATGCACCTAGCATTTTTATACGAGTCATGAACTAGACTTTGAGGCCTTTTGTTGGAAACTTTGCTATTGTTTATTTTAATGATATTCTTATTTACAACAAAACTAACAAGGAGCATTTTGATCATTTGCCGTAAATCCTGACAATGTTGTTGGAAAGTAAGTTGTACATCAACCTTAAAAAGTGCAAGTTTTTGACTAAGAGTTTATTGTTTTTGGGCTACGTGATTAACGTAGATGGCATTCATGTGGATGAAGAAAAAGTGCAGGAAATTCGTGAGTGGCCAACGCCTAAGGTAGTTTGTGATTTGCGGAGTTTTCATGGTCTAAAGACATTCTACTACAAATTCATTTGCAATTTTAGTGCAATTACAGCTCCAATTACCAAATGTTTGAAAAAAAATGAAAGTTTAATTAGGGTGAAGAGGTAGAAAAAAACCTTTGCCTTAATTAAAGAGAAGTTGTGTACTATTCTAGTTTTGGCCTTGCCTTGCTTTGAGAAGGTTTTTGAAGTAGAGTGTGATGCGAGTGAAGTTAGCATTGGGGCAGTATTATCTGAAAAGAAGCAACCGATAAAATTCTTTAGTGAGAAGTTGAGTGAGACCATCAAAAGTGGAGTACCTATGATCAAGACTTTTATGTTGTTGTTAAAGCTTTGAAGCATTGGGAGCATTATCTTGTGCAGCGAGAGTTTGTGCTTACATAGATCACCAAGCTTTAAAGTACATTAACAACCAAGAACACTTGAATAAAATGCATATAAGATGGTCCACATTCCTTCAAAAGTTTCTATTTGTCATTAAACACAAATCTGATAACTTACATAGAGTTGCAGAAGCGTTAAGTAGAAGGGCTAATCTTTTTGTTACATTGCACAAAAGGTTGTGGGATTTGAGTTCCTAAATGAATTATGTGAAGAAGATGCAGATTTCAAAGAAATTTGTGCTAAGTGCAAAGAGTTTCAAACTATTGCAAATTTCTATGTGCATGAAGAGTACTTATTCAAAGGTAATTCTTTGTGCATCCCTCAAACATCTCTACAAGAGAAGCTAATTTGTGATCTACATGGCAGTGGATTGAGTGGACATATGGGTAGAGATAAGATAATAGCAAGTGTGGAGGAATGATATTTTTGGCCTCAAGTCAAGAGGGACGTTGGTAATAATTATGTTTGAAAATGCTATACTTGTCAAGTCTCTAAAGGTCATTCACAAAGCACTTTTCTTTATATTCATTTACCGAATTTTTTGTTAGGACTACCTCGAACACAACAAGATGTAGATTTTATTTTTGTAGTTGTTGACAGGTTTTCTAAGATGGTGTACTTCATTTCATGCCAAAAAACATCAAATGCTTCACACATTGCACGACTATTCTTTCGAGAGATTGTGAGACTCCATGGAGTTCCATAGTCCATTACTTTAGATCATGACACGAAGTTCCGTAGTCACTTTTGGATTACTTTGTGAAGGATGTTTGACACTTCCTTAAAGCACAATACTATAGCTCATCCTTAAACAAATGGCCAAACAGAGATGACAAACAGAATATTGGGTAACCTAATTCGCAGTATCTGTGGAGATAAGCCTAAATAGTGGGATCGTGCCTTGCCACAAGCTGTGTTTGCATATAACAGTACTGTTCATAGTGCCACAGGAAGAACACCTTTTGTAGTTATCTACATTATTCAGCCAAAGCATATTATAGACTTAGTTCGATTGCTTAAGGGCTATGGTAGGCCCAAGTAGTATATACTAAGGTGAAGTAGAAATTAGAACAGACCATTGCCAAATGCAAGAGAGCTATAGATAAGCATTGACGTGCCAAGGTGTTCAAGGAAAGAGATTTTATTATGGTCTTCTTATGTAGAGAGAGATTTCCAGTTGGTAGCTATAGCAAATTGAAGCCCAAGAAATATGGTCCATACAAAATTGTGCACAAGGTTTATATTGTATGAGAAAATACACCATGAGTGTGTGTGTGTTGTAACTCAATAATGTGTGTGAGTGATATTATGTGTGCATGAGAGGTAGTATGTGTGTGAGTAAAATGGTGTGTGCATATGTATGTGTGTGTTTGCATGGAAGCCTACAATTAGAATAAGAAGGAAAGGAAGCTGTAACTAATCTAAAAAAACACTAAATGAGCAACAATTAAGCCACCAAAGGAAGGGAGTTCACTGTCAAGAGGTAAAACCATGCAAACCTTTTGAGTTCTAAAATTTTCCTTTTTCAAAGTAATCACACACATTATTTTAAGACCTTATAAGAGCATGCATGTGCTAGGGACATAAAGGGTAGGGAATTAGGAAGAGATTGGTTAAATTTGAACAATTTTTGGGCATGAAATCATGAGAAACCGAGTGTCACGACCCGAAACCCAACCTATGCGGATCTCGTGTTGCGGGACCAGCCCAATGATTGTCCCTACTTTTTCCATTCTTTTACCAGTGACAATCGTAAATAATGTAAACATGACAATAAATTGTGGAAGCCTTATTACAAATATTGTTCAACAACAGAAATATAAACCAATATAAACTGAACATAACCAATCTTAGGTGGTGAGTATATGGGAGAGACTCTATTCACTACTATCATGCTCCTCAACTGTCTCCTTAAGCTCCTGTTCTCCTACTGTGGTTCTGTAGCATTCTCACCTGAAAAATTAGTAAGGGGTGATCTATCAAAGCACAGTAAGTAAAAGCCTATCTCAAATATGGGTTAGGGATTACATAGAAAAATGTGAATTCAAAGGTAGTATGATAGCCAGTCATGACAACGGTTGTAGTTAATAGTAAAATACCACAATGGCCAATGAATAATTAAGCACAATAACAAATATGAGCAACGATGTAGCATAGATATAGGAAAGCTCAATGATCACAATCAACACGAATACTGCCACAATAAAATGGTCACAGTCAAGTCTAATTAATGAGTGTACGGCCAACATTTCAGTCAAAGATAAGTGATGTATTTACTCTGTCAATCGACCCGAAGGTCCCATTACCATTAATCGACCCGAAGGTCCTATTACCATTGATTGACCCGAAAGTCCCATTACCATTAATCGACCCGAAGGTCCCGTCAATTCTTGTCAATCAGATAGCATCAGATAGATAATGTGACTGAGCACAAATCTGACATTTAATTGAAATCAAGATTCTATCGTGTATAAGGTATAAAATAACATGACATAAGCATACAATGATAGACATTAGTACAATGAATCAAATTATAAGATATCAGTCAATAGACCTCCACCAGATAGGGAAATGTCAATGGTGGGAACAATAACAGTGTATGCATACATGAGTACAAGTTTTGGCAGTAATAGAAATGATGTGGCTTGGAAAATCCCGTATAAGAGATAAAAGTTTACTTACCTTAAATTTGTGTAATCTACCTCAGTATTCCGTAACTTTTCCTTTTCCTTTGAGTTCCCTATCATTCAGTAAAAATTTCTTAGTTTTAAATGTTATTCCTCAAATTTTATGCCTCATTATCATAAGTATCTATTTTTCTAATTTAGACTCTACGCGGTTTTCCATTTTGACTTCTATACCCAAAAGGGCAAAATCGTCATTTACATGTCTCTATTTTTGGGGTTCTATTTTCACAAATTGGACTTCACTGTTGAGTCCAGAAGGTTTGAAATAATAAAAATTTACTATTTACTTAGCCCAATCGAAGTCCGTTTGACTCACATTTGACATAGGTGCATTTTGGTCATTTTATCGTGGCTACGGGTATTTTATTTTCGGGACCCCATCTCATAAAACGGACATCACCATTAGATCCAAAAAGTCCAAAATAGTAAATTTACACTATTTATTTGACTCATTTGCATATCTGAATTTAATTTGATAATTAATTTATTAAATTCATTAGGTGTAACTAATATATATAGCATTTGGGCCCAAACAGACCACATGCGCCTTAGTGGCACAGTGGTCCAAGCTTCAAACCTTAAACCTAAGGTCTTGGGTTCAATTCACAGGGGTAGCGCTCCTGCGCCATTTTTTTTCCTTTAAATCCACAAGCGAAACAGTGGATAAACAGAGGTAGAATAACCTTGTCCCCAAACAACCTATTAACCCAATTTATTAACTGTCTAGCCAAACACTCCTAATTTAATTTTTTAAACCTTTTAAACATAACAGTAGCCCCTGAACTGCGCGGTGGGTCGGGGTCCGACCCGACCCGTTTCAGCAATCACTACACTTTTTCGGCAAGCTGCCGGTCATCTTCTTTGGTGACGCTGACTCACCGACGGTGATTTTCCTTGCGGTTTTTGATGGGTTCGAACCTACAGGTCATGGGCAACTCAAATCTATTCTCAGTTCCGAGATTTGAGGGTCGGATCTCCCTGAAACAGGAAGAAACCACAGCTCTGGTGGAGCTATGTGGTTTTCCAGCTAGTTCCGGCCAACCGTTTTCTCCCCTATTTCCTACCTTTTTCTCCACCATTTTGCTCCAATTTGGATCCTATTAATTTTCTGTACCTAAGAGGATAAATTCTCCATGATTTAAACAAGCACAAATTCACCCAAAACCAAATCACCCACAACAACCTGTAAATGCCATTTTCTCATTCATTTTTGGACCAAATCACTTCTTTCTTTTTGATAAATAATCCTAATTAAATGCTGATTAAGGCGCTATCATCAAATCTATACTTCATGCTTAAAATAAAAAAAAATAGAATTAATCCAGCTTACCCCGTTCCAAGCTTGCGCACAGTGTTTTGTATGAGTCACCCCAGCTTCACTTCTCGAATTCCACAGCCTTAGTAATATATTATATATATATGTATATAATATATATATATATATATGTAATATCTATACTACATATATATGTATTACATATATAATATATATATGTAATATATATACTACATATATATGTATTATATATACATGTATTACATATAATATATATATATGTAATATATATACTACATATATATGTATTATATATACATATATATATGTATCTACATATAATATATATATATATGTATCTACATATAATATATATATATATATATATCTACATGTATTATATATACATATATATATATATATCTCCATATTCCACATGTATATTTATCTTATTATTTTAAATTTTATTTTCCTTTTTATTTTTTTTATTTTTTTATTTTTATTTTTTTTCAGTATTCGTTCCTTGGCTTGCTCGGCATCGCCCGGGCATCATTCGTACAGTCAAAGCTATTGAGATGCCAAATTCGTTCATTTTATTTAATGTTACAACATGAAGCCCTATTGATTTAGTTTACATGGCTCGCTCGATTATGATTTGGGTCAGGGTATTACACCGAAGGTAGAATATTGTGTTTTTTTTAGAACTTAACCGTAAGCTTGATTGAAATACTTAAACATGAAGAACACAAAAAATGGAGCTCAACACAAGTTAAATGGACCAAAATGGTCCAAAAATGAGAGAGAAAAACACTGTTGCAGGTATGACCAACACAAAAAGAATAATTATGAAATTGTTGTGTTTTGTGGGTTTTAAGAATGAGAAACTGGCCCTAAGGGACCCAGAAGCCCATAGTAGTTGAAAAAAAGAGCCAAAATGGTTTCAAAATGCACGAAATTGAATTTTTAATCTCACTGAAAAAGCAGCCCTCACCGAAAACCGGACTGTAAGTCCTATTTCGTGAAGAGGTGGGGACTTAGGCCAAAAAATGACCTTGAATATGAAAACGCCATAAAATTTCCCTTTGAACCCCATTGCACAAAACCCAAAAATCCATCGGAGAAAGTTCACCATTGCCAAAGGAGACGAACTAGTCTCACTGGAGAAAACGATGAACAATGGCACCCAGGGTAGTGTCGTTTTGAGGTGTGGTTGATCCACACGGCGTCATTTTATGTCTCAGCATTTTAAAATTAAATGAGATTAAACCTGTTTGGCAACTAGAGTAATAAATTGATGATGCCCTTGTCTGGATCAGGGATAACCCCATCCTTCATTTAATCTGTTGTCCATCGTTTGGCTCTAGGTTACTTTAAAAAAAAAGAGGGGAGGAAACGGTCAGTGGGATTCGACCAACTGACACGCATGAGATGGGATCTTATGCCAAGGCCTCTGTCCACTGTGTCACCTCTACGCCTGTGCCATATATTGAACCGACTATATATATATATATATATACTAAAAATATTAAATTAATTTAATTAATTTAAAAATAAAAAAATAACCTGACGTCCAAATTGAACAAATGAATAGAATATTTTGACTATGTCGGACATTCTAGACCTAACGGTGGGGTCCATTTTGTGAATTAGAGTTTCAAAAATTTAAGTCATATAAAATGTGAAATTAATATTTTGCCATTGGAGAAGCCCAAGGCCAAATGAGTGACCACCAAAACCTAGATTTATTTTGTTAGACGTCTCGGACTCAACGGTGGAGTCCATTTACCTAAATATAATATTTTGAAAAGTGTGGTGTAAATTAACAACTTAAAAACGTGTTAAATGATACTCAGGGGAGCTGAATAATTAAGTAGAACACATGAGCATTAGAATCAACCTAAACAATTAAGGGCAATGAATTATTAATAGATCAGAATTGACCGTAACAAATAATTTTTTGGTTAATAGGAACTTCCAAAGGAAAAGAAAAGGAAACTTGAAATTGAAGAACCGCCAGGAATAGTTTTGAGGTAAGTAACTCATATGCTTTAATATGAGTTATTCCTACCAAGTCACATTTATTTTCAAATGTTGCTAAAATTTGTACTCTATCACTACCTAATGAACTTGATTTCTCCGATTTGATGCCAACCAACTTGTGATTATTGGTCATGCTTGTACTTCGAATTTGAATTGCTTGCCTATATCATTTTGTAAACTTGATTGCTAATACTTGAGCATAATTGTACCATCATGTATACCATGTCATGATCTTGTGATATATCTTATTAATGGAGATTTTGTTGTTCCACACATTATGTCTCGTTGATTGAGATTTTGGCTATTTCATACGATTGTACATCCCGTGTGGAATTTTGATGACTATGATATTCAGTGAGTGCTTGGGGTTGTGCTTAGTCACAATGACTCATCTATTCATAGATTGCATGGTGGACCCTTTGGGGTCATTTGTGTCCTTTGGGGATTGAGATGAAAGAGCTCTAGTGCTATTCAGTAAGTTCGAGAGAGAAAGGTGGACCTAAATGTGCTTTCATGGGGGTATGCCGGGCCCTGGGTTGTTTACGCATCTATTTTGTTAGAATTCGGTAATTACATTTTTGTATTCGTTAGATGATCATATTCTATGCTCAGTGAATGATCATATTATTGCAAGCATGATACACTTTTGATTGGCTAACGTATTGTTTGTGGTAGCGAATCATCATGTTAGGCTAGATCCCATTTTGGATAATTTTGTCTGTAATGACCTGAAAATTTTTTTTTTAGAATAAATAAATTTTTTTTGTTATTATTATTATTAAGATATGTTGTATATGTATATATATATATATATATACACATATGTGCAGGTAATTAAATGTGTATATCTATATGTGTGTGTGTATATTTATATGTATAAATATATATATATATATATAACAGATTGTGTGTGATGTTCACGGTTGAGTGTGTGTGTGTGGGTTGAGTGTAAAACACTCAAAGGAGCATGGGGGGAAGTCGTGTGTGTAAGAGAGTGGGTGGGTTAGGTGTGTGTGTGTGTAAATAAGTGTTCTGTGTGTGTGTGTCATATAGGTGGGAGTTATAGACCGGATTTAGAGAGAGAGAGAGTAGAGAGAGAGAGGGGCTGCTAAGTGTTTGTTATATGTGTGTGTATGTTCGTTGGGATTGAGAAAGAAAGACAGAAAGGAAAGGGAGAGGCTTGGACCAAGCTTGAACTAGGAAGGAGAAGAAGGGCACACGACAAGAGAGAGAGAGAGAGAGAAAAAAAAAAAAAAAAACTCAGAAAAGTGGTAAGCAATCCAGTTCTGGTTTTTTAATTTTTGAGCATGAAAATTTGATTTGATTTTAGGACCTTGTAGTGTACAAAATGTAGATCATTTTGCAAAAAGAATGAGCTCAAATGGTTAGGAAATGAGTGAAAAAGGGGGAGTTGCAGGTTAAGTAGGATAATCGGGTGGGTGAGTTTTATGTTTCAAAAGCTTAGTTTAAATGGTCGGAAATAAATCCTATTAAGTGCAAAAATCACATGGAAATTGTTTAGGCTCAAAACAGTAGAAGAATAACCAAGAAACTGAAAAGACACAATTGGTCGGAGCTACGGTTCTTGGCCATTTCGAGGAGATCTAATGGATCAAAGTGAAAACCAAGGTTAGAAATGGAATCTAGGGAAAAAATGGGAGAGAACTGCATTTTAAAACATTGAGAAATTGGTCAAAAATTTGTCGTCGGCGCCGGAACCCTACTGGAAAAAGGGGAGGAAGGGCACTGTTCCGGGTTGGGTTCAGGTTTGGGTCGGGTCAAGACTGACCCACCCCAGCCACGTGTCAGCCATGTGTTTTAAATTAAAAATGAGATTGGGGGCGTTTGGTCATGGGGTTAAGGAATTAAAATTGGGATTAAATTGAGGATTGGGATATTCTATCCCTATTTTGGGGCATTAGCCACTGTTTGGCTATCTAGGGTTGGAATAGGAAAATTAAAAATTATAATTTAACCCCCAGTACTTTTTGAAATTCAATTTGGCCCCCCCAGAACTTTCAAAAATCCAACTTTGACCCCAGAACTTTTAATTAATTATAATCTGACCCCCCTAAATAAAATATTAATTTAATTATTTAAATATCACAAAATGGTCCGGAGTCCAAATAGGACAAGTCATTAGTATATTTTTACTATCTCGACCATTCTGAGACCAATAGTGAGGTCCTTTTTATGAGATGGGGTCTCAAAAAATAAAAGACCCGTGATAACATTAAAAATTACCAAAATACCCTTGAGTTGAAACGTAATCAAACGAACTCCGATTTAAGTAAAAAAATAGTATAATTTTATTATCTAAACCATTCCGGACTCAACCGTGGAGTCCAATTTGCAAAAAGAGGTCTCAAGATGTAAGGACCCGTAAAAAGTGCAAAATGACGGTTTTGCCTTTTTTAGCTCGGATGTCCGAATTAAATTCCGTAAAATCCTAAACCTATTTTCTTTGACGTTCTGGACTCAATAGTAGATTTTAATTTGGTAAAATAGAAACTCATAAAATAAAGACAAAAAATTTGATGAATAGCATAATTCAAGTAGCAAACGAACTGAGTTACATTTTATGATTTTAGGGACACCGAAAGGCATGGAGAAGGTGGTCTAACCTTCGGCATTCTTACTACTAGTTCCGCTACACTACGAGTACACCTTCCTGGGTTGAGACCGACCCATCAGGTACGATATATTGTACTAAGTAAGAAATAGAATTAAGTTTAGGAGTAATTGCCATGTTGACTTGATGATTCACATATTTTTTTGGTTGCTTATATGCTTATGTGTTTCCTGTTATCCTTTTGAAAGTTGGTGATGAATGTGGATCATGACTATGTGTATATCGCATGTGTTAACAAAATGTGTGGATTATATTCTTTGAGAATTGTTGAGATTACGAATTTCATGATTTAAAAGCATGCTTCATGTGTGGATGTGACGCCTTATTGAGATTACATTGTGGCATGATAGAATCAGAGCATATTGGCATAGTGTGATCCCTTGGACATGGTGTGAGTTGAGCACGTGGTGCTGTGCATTATGAGGGTGTAGATCCTGTGGTGAAAAATCTAAAATCGGTCATTAGGTACTCGCATGCCTAATGGGTTCCGGACCGTGAAGCGAGACATACTATAGTACTCGCAGGCCATCGGGGAAGGTCCGTAAACTCAATTGAGAATTTAAATTCCAAAAATCCCAATCGGAAGATATAAAATTATGAACTAAAATTAAACTGAAGGTAACCCTTTAAAAAATCATTCATCATTTTTAAATCACTCAAATTATTATTCACATTGAAAAAACCCAACGACGGCAATATACCCAACGAGCAATATTGTAGCAAAGAATTGAATTAATATAAATAATTAATTGTTCCAAAAATAATCAAAACATTAATCCATTCAATAGAAAAAGTATGACTGAATCTATAAACGGACTAAACCCTTTAATTATTTAGAGAATAAAATTCAAGAATAAATCGCGAATGATCATCAAAGAATTTAATAAATAAAAATCATGTACAAGACTCAAAAATAAATTAAAACAACCATTTATGATGCAAGTTTATTCCTAATTTTATTTGAAAATTTAGTTACCCATGTACAAGACAGATAACATAAATTTTACAGAGAGAAACTGAGCCATGGAGTAGCTACGCAGCTGTCTCTGGTTTCTTCCTCCCTGTTTACTGTGCAGCCGTCCCTCCAGAATAACAGCCGCAGCTCCTCTCTTTTGTTTTAATTTTTCCTGCGCCCTAATCCTTGCACCTCAGGCCACATCAGGTTTACTTCAGCCCAGCCGCACGGAGGAAGCCGCTGCCCAAGCGCACAAGCCCATTTGGCCTTAAATCCCCCATCCGCACGCCCAGGCGCATTGCGCCTCACCGCACCACCGATGGGCCCACTGCATTGTTCCTATTCTCCTTTTTGTTTTTGGCATCGGGCCCCACGGCAACACACCTGCCGCACCAAGCCGTAGCAGCCACACGTCAGCCCTGCGCATGGCTTGCTTTTTTTTCTCTTTTTCAATGCCAGCCGCATGGACTCGTTTAATATGTTCTTCAAAACAGCCGCTGCACCACAGGTTAAAACAGGTTCTGGGCCCCACGCAGGCAGCTTCACGTCAGCCCATTCTTCCTGTCTTCAATCTTCATTTGTTCTTCTCTTTTTTCTTTTTTCATTTTATTCCCTTCTTTTGCCTGCTCCTCACGCTGCTTCTTTGATTTTTTCTTCTTCTTTCAACTTGATGTTTGCACGTGTCCTGTAACCCGACAAACAATCAATTAATTTTACCACGTGTAACTAAAATAAATAATAGGCTTTTTAACTCTTCAGGAATAAAATTTATAGAAACTATTTAATGCATTTATTTGAAATTTAAAATATTATCAAAATGATGCTCAAATATATTTTATTATGAATAAAAATTAAATTAAATAATATCAACTATATCTTAATATTTTTATTCATTTTTTAGTAATTTAATCTAATAATAGGATATTTAAAGTACATTTTTGCGCACTCATCAGGTGCACAGGCAAACTAGACGCCTACGGGTTACTGGTAGCCTTTTTGCGAGTTTTATAATAGATTAATACTGTAAAGTCTTAACTTCTCTCATGTTTCCACGGTCCTGTTTGGTTCTATGTTTTGAGGATCTGTATTATAAACACTTATATTTTTGGCATGTAAAATGACAACCTAATGATGATACTAGACTTGCTAATGAATATAACATGTACTTATTAAATATTATTTAGTGTTTAAGATCCTTTTGGCAGGGAATGGCCCACGGGCCGCAAACCAGGTCACGAACTCCTAATCCGTATAAGGTGGGTTTTGGGTCGTGACACATTTAGACAGAAGCGTACCCTCCATTCGAACATGACTTTGTTCAGACGGGACTTCGTTCAAACGGAAAAGTCTCTTCTGATTTTTGACTAGAATTAATGCAATTTTTTTTTCAAAATAAATCCATTTTAGTTTATAAACCAAGTTTAGAATATTTCTAAAACCTATTTTTCATAAGTGTATTAGTCTATAAGTCAAATCTAACTCACTTAAGATCAAATAATCATAGTTAAATTCATATGCAAACTTAAAAAAATAGAGTAAATTGTACTGACCTCTTCTAAAATTTTTGACAATTTCATTGACTTCCCTTAAAATTTCTGAAATTACACTAATCTCTCATACTTTACTTGAAAATTCTTAAATATCCCCCTCTAGTTAATTTTTTGTTTCAAAATGACAAAACTCTTTTTATGTTTTTTATTGCATTTTTCAATTTTGACTAATTTTTTCTAATTTTTTTATTTTAAATAAAAATAAATTTATGATAAATAACTTATTTTCATTTTATATAAAAATAAATTCAAGGTTTTAATAAATATTTATTTGAAATGAAAAAAATGCAAAAAAAAAAAAAAAAAAACATGGAAATGGAAATTTTGTTATTTTAAAAGAAAAAATTGACAAGAGGGGATATTTGTAATTTGTCAGGCAAAGTAAGGGAGGTCAGTGTAATTTCAGAAATCTTAAAAAATATTAGTATAATTGTTAAAAATATCATGGGAGGTCAGTACAATATACCCTAAAAAATAATTCTAAGGTGTGTGCCTACTGGTCATGCATGAAATACATTAACTCATACCTTAAATTTGCACATTTTTTTAGACATTGTCATAGTTATGAGGTGTCTCGAGTATTTTCTTTATGACTAGTAGAAAACCAATGACTCAATACCAACCTCACAATCATTGTCTAAAAAACACGATCTTTTGGAAAAGAATTTTTAAAATAAATTGCCTAATTTCCCTAATAATGTCAAGTTGGTGGTAGGAAACGGAAGGGATTTTCTGTTTTGGGAAGTTAAATGAATTGGGAATAGGTCTCTGATAGAAGAATTCCCTAGTTTGTTTAGCTTGAGCTTGCAGAAAGATGGTTTTGTAGCTGAGGTTTATGGAGTTACAAATGGTTTGGTTGATTGGTTATCTATCTTCATAAGACGATTGTTTGTATGGGAAGAAGAGGAATTGAATAAGCTTAAGTTAAATCTCGTGAGTGTTTTATCAGCAGTCACATTTGCAGCAAATTATATAAAGTGGGATGGAGGAAGCTTAGGTATGTTTATTGTCCATTATTAATATAAGTTGTACGAAAAAGAAATGGGCCATCATATAAAACACTTAACCTGATATGGGGAAATTCTACTCAAGTGGCTTGCATGGAATGAAAGAATAAATATTGTTGACTGTTTAATTAAGTTGGGTGTAATTCATAAGAGTATGGTCTATGTCAATTTTGTGAAAAGGAATTGGAAAATTCTGATCATTTATTAGTGTTGTGTTATATAAAGTTTGGAAAGTTTGGGCAGAAGTCTTGTATTAGTGGGGTTTTCAGTGGGTGGAGTGTGATGTATAACAGGTTGTTGAGGCATTTAAAAAAACAATGTGAGTGCTCCAAAGTCCTAAAAAAGTATTAGTAAATACAGAGTTAGTGAATCATGTTTTTCAGAATAGAGACCTTATCTTGACTTAAAATGGTGAGAATTGCCCATGATCGAAGCTGCCCGACCTCAAACGACTTTATTTAGGCCTTTAATTTGATTTTTTTGCCACTTTTATTAAGTTTTGATTTTGCAATTACTTTGTTTAAGAAATTTCGAATTAACTTCTACTTGTAGCTATATATAGTTTCCTAGTTTGATATGGTTTCTAAATTTTTAAAAAGCCCCAATTTTTATTATTTTTTTATTTTTCAGAATTTTCTAGTTGCCTAATTGTAATAGGATTAACATAAGGAATTAGTAGATTCTTATTCAAATTAGTAATAGTCTTATCCTATGTATATGATGTAAAACAAGATTTATTCTTGAGATTATCAATAATATTTCTATTTAGAAATTTGAGATTTGTTCTCTTTGGGTGAGGAGTACCATTTATTCTTAGTTATTAAAAAATTCAACGTGTTTAATTCTCTTTCACGTTTTCGTTTTGTATCTGGAAAGAAACTATTGAATTTGAAAAGACCTTAGAGCTATCATTCAAAAATTCATTAGAAAATTATAGCTCCAGTTCACATTCAAACTTAGAAGTGAGAGTTAAACACACCGTAATCCTTGTGTTGTGAAAATCATACGAAAGTGACTTAGTTTGTGGGGATTAGAATAAGCAGAAACCATAAAATATTGGAAATTTTTATAAAAATTGCCAATACACATCATCTTTTTAATTTTTCCAAAACAAAGATAGAAAGAGAAGGGCATCATTTTATCATTTTCTCCTTTCTATATGGCATGATATGAAGAGTTTCTTTCTCTACTGTAGTTGCCGATAGACATCCTCCCTTAAATAATTTTTTTCAAGTAGAAATAGAATGACAAGGGTATTATTTTATTTTAATCCAAATTTTTTCTATCTCTTAATCCAACTTTTTTCCTCTTCACTCATCAATTCATGATGAAATTGTTGATATAATTAGAAATTCTTGAACTTCTTTGTCTCTCAATCCAACTTTTCCCTCTTCACACCTCTCAACTATAATTATTGATTGACTATCCACCAATTTAAACATCATATTCACATCATCTAGGGTCATTGTTCGATACACTCAACAAAGTTTAAACTACAAATATGAGAAGGCTGATCCAAATAACTTTTTCACTTTTTTTGGCAACAAAACTATTAGCGATGAAGACAAATTATGTGTAAGGATATTTTGAAAAAAATTATAAATATATGATACTTTTTGTGCCGATTGGAAGGGTTATTACTAAAATCGTACTTTTCTTAAATTTTAATGGTAATATTGAAATTAGAAGGGCTCGTGCCCCTATTTGGTGCGAAGAAGTAATAAGAAGGAAATAGTAGCAAGCAAGCGACTATTATTATTGTTGGGTGTTTGTCATGAATTCACTCAAATTTTAAAATAGTAAAAGATTGTTCATGAAACTTGAATTTTTTTTTTATTGTAACAAGGAAATGAAGAAAGACAATAAATGCATGTCTCTAACTGCTTTTATTACTCCTCTTTAAACACTAGTGACAAATACTTCTTCCACAAATGAAAGTGTGCTTGAAAGTTGAACTATAAAATATTCTTATAACACACGTCACATGAAAAAGATGAGTACTTTAGTTCACTTAATATATGATTTCTTGTTGCAGGATGATGTATTCTCAAATTTTTTCTATTAAATTTTTTTATCTTGATAGAAATTACACAACTGGACTGGTAATTTTTTTTTTGGAGAAATAATAGTGCTATGAAGTGAATTAACTAATAGATAGTTTTACACAACTAAAGGATAAATAAAAAAAAAACAAAAAAAATAGTGACATGTCAATACCCGTAATGGTAAATAAGGACATTACTACCAATCCTGATCATGTCTAATCAAAATTTCACACATCCAAATGTTGACATGGAAAATAAGGACATTATTCGACGATTCACTTATTAAAACAATCACATTCGCAACAAACCATCGTTATTGAAAAAAAGGTAAATTATACCTATTTTTCTTGAGATTTTTGACAATTATAAAATTTTTTTTCATAATTTCTAAAATAACACTGTCCTCTTTCTAATTTCAATGTCGGTAACAGATTCCCTCCTGCCGTTAATGACCGTTAGTTGAACTAACAAAATTTGATAATATAAGCAATTTTTTTTAGTCTAAATACCAATTTTATCCTTTACAAGTCATAGTTAAATGACAAAATTACTCTTACTTTAATAATAATTTTTTAATTAAAAAAATAAAATAAAATTTCTTCTCTCTTCTCTCTTTCTTCCTCTCTCTCTCTCTACGTTCCTTCAAAGGCATTTCTCTCTCTCTCTCTCTCCAACCCACTTTCTCTCTCTCAACTTCAACATCAAGAAATTGGGACTTTTGATTACAGAGCTCCATGATTTGCAAACACAACTTTCCCACTAGTGATTTCAATAGCATCCAATATATAAATAGAGAGAAAGCACAGAGACACACAACACAAATAATGAAATGTTAAGAAAACAAAAATGTTAAAGAACAGAATTACAGTTCACAAAAAAGCAAAAGTTGAAATATTCAAAATAAAGGAACAGAATTACGTTATTTTTTCATGTATTTTTCTATGTGAGGAAAGGATGTCTGGAACAGACATTTTCTTCATAAATTAAAGATAATGAATCTGGATTGTCGACTAATGGGTGGTAAGTCATACCCATTCCACGCTCTCTCTCCGCTAAACACGAGAGACGAAAATGAGATCGACCCACCAACACCAAATCCAAAAGAAGTGGAACCGCTAAGAGAGTAGTAACAATTACAGTCCATAAACTTTCTGTATATCCACCTTTTGATAAAATATTCAAAACCTACTTGCGAAACTCATCCTCGAGCCGTGCCATGGCGATCTGGATCGCGCTATTGGCCTTGTTATGTTCTTCGGCTATCGTCGCCGATTCCATGGGCCGTTGAATCTCATTCACGGCCTGCAAGTACCGATCAATCTCATGGCTATCACCTTCGAAGATCATTCGTTCTCTCGCCTCTTCTGATGCCGTCGAATCCCATCGCAAGATGACAGTAAGATGGAGATGAATTTTCCCGTGGTGGACTGTGGGCTGTTCAACCAGAGCAGTCTCTTAAGGCCAGTCCACAACTGCCACTACCGCTGCTTCTTTTCCCCTTGCTGCTGGAGCATTTCTGTTGTTGCTAGTTTCTTTCCTTGAATTGCAGAATTCATGGCCACCCATATGCATCATAGAACCCATCCATTACTGCTGCAACATCGTCATCGCCCCCCTATCGCACAACTCTAGTCGCAACCCCTGTTCTCAATTGGATACGGCAATTGGAAGCGGCAGAAACAGAGGAACCCCACAAACCACAACATCCACACGCAACTTCGAGTCACAAAATCCAACATCCACACAAGATAAATATATATATATATATATACATATATTTATATATATCCATGCAACAAATCCCAAACAGATGAACAATTGCCCAATCTGAGAACGGCAACAAATAAGCAATGCTTTGGCAGAGATTTCTCTCACCGTAGATTTCCCCCTTGCCCCAACTTCTCCCATTTCTGCACTTTCGTTCCCTTCTCTGCACTGCTATACACATAGACACACACATGTATACGTAGATCACTCTGTTGCCAACACCCACAACATCTGTCGTTCCTTTTCTAAACATGAAGAGAGGAATGAGAGAGCTCACTGTCTTGTTCCCTTACTCGCTAGACCCTTCTTCGACAACTGATTCGCACGGTTGTCCTGATCCGAACCGTTCATTTCTGGCTTTTTCAACTCATCCACATTTGCTCGCAAATAACTGATTTCCTCTGCTGCATCGCCACATAAACACACACAGACCTCTATCAATCTGTTGCATAACTGATCTCTCTCTCTCTCTCTCTCTCTGTCTCATGTTTTGGAAAATTCCTTCCGTTAGCTGCAGCATCTCTCAAAAGCTTTGGCTGAACTAGAAGCTTCCCAATGCTTCTACGAAAGTTACTTCTAGAGAGAAATTGAGAGAGGGAAAAGTGAGATGGTGAGGAATTTTTCTAGTGGTGGCTTGGAATGGGTAGAACAGTAAGATGGATTTGTTCTTCCCATAGAGATTTATTAGAGAGAGAATTGGAGAGGACTTGATTTTGTTAGAGGACTTGGGTGGGACTTAGATTTGAGTGGGAATGAAATGGGTGTTGGGAGATTTTTTGGATCTCTTTGATTATGAGCTAACCTTGGGTGGAAATGGTAAGAAGCCAGTGGATCAGTGGAATGGGTTGCAGGTTTTGGTTGATTAAAGAATCAAGCGCCGGAGATGCATGCTTGACTCTGCTATGGACGTTTAGGTGTGAAGAGATTTTGGAGGTTTTGCAGACACGCATAGTGGATGTCGGTGTTGTCGATAGTGGTGGCCGTCCGTGGTGGTGCACTATTTGGGGTTAGGGTTAGGGCTGAGGGGGATTTGGATAGAGATTGAGGATAGAGGAGGAGGAGGAAGTGAGAGAGAGAGAGTGTGTGTTATGGATTATCTGATAAAATTATAATATTAAAATATAAAGATAAATTAGTAATTTTATTAATATCGTTAACGGAGTTAAGGAGAGAAGACTAACGGAGGAGACAATGTTATTTCAGAAAATATAAAAGAGATTTTTACAATTGTCAAAAATCTCTGAGAAGGTAGGTGTAATTACTTCTTCAAAAAATAAATAGAACAATCATCACCCACCATACAGTGCAAAAATTATTAGGTTGGACCTTCACTTCATGATCTCATCAACGAATGTAATTTGACTTTTCATCACAACCTCTGATACTTTTGTAGTTTTATAAACAAGTTTATAAAAAATTACAAAAGTTATGAAATTTGTGAAAAACTGCCACTAGAAATGGAACAACTCTTCCACTAAATAACTTATATTCCATACTTTATTATGGGATTAGTGTTTCATCATCAAATGCGTACTCGGTCTCTTCTGGATTCAATTCTTTTGGTGAACCCACGGATTCTCCTTTATCATCATTCTTTTAGGGGGGATCTTCTGAATTTCTTGAAGATCTTTTAACACACTCATCATTGAGGGCCTGTCAATCCCTTTTACATTTAAGCACCTCCCTACAAAGTTTGCAGTTTTCATTAGCTGCTCTTCATTTTCCTCCTTTTGTATATATTGGTCAAAAACATCGGGCAAGCCATTCTTTTCTAGAGAAGAATGAAAATAGCTAACTAGTGTACCTTCACTCTTTTGGATTTCAAATGAAGTTGCGACCTTTCTAGTTATACTATAGGAAAAGGCACTTTTAGCGACGCTTTATTGCGTCGCTAATAATAGTAATATGGGTCGCTAAAGGGTTTTAGCGACGCTCATGTTGGCATCGCGAATATTTATGTCACTAATAGTATTAGCGACGTTCAGATTTTGGAGTGTCACTAAAGGTAACTATTAGCGACGTTCCAAAGGTGTCGCTAATAATCAGATGGGAGCATCGTTAATACTATACATAGGACGCAATAGGCGTCGCTAATTGGGACCTTTAGCGATGCTCACAGGGCGTCCCCAATAGTGTATTGGAAACTATTAGTAATGACTGTTGTGTGTCGCTAAGAAAATTATTTAGCGACACCTTGAGTACGTCGCTAATATTATATTGATAGCGACGAATGAGAAGCGTCGCAAAAAACTGATTTTTGGGTCTTTTAGCGATGCCTTTATGTTCGTCACTAAAAGTTATTTTTTTTTGGTGCATATTTTGACTTGTGTTATTTGTTTTTTTTTTTTGTTGTTTTATTGTTGTTTAAAACCTGTATCCATCATCTTGATATACAATAAAATTCAAACATTTTGAAATGAATATATTAAAAGAAAAATGCATTCATATATATATATATACATTATACATTACTTACAATTATAAAAATAAAATTTATCAATAAATACAAAAATTATAAATTGTCCTAGAAAATGTAACTACAGATGTCTATAAAAAGAAAAAAAAAAAAAGAGAATAGTAAGTCGCGATGCAGAACAGAAAGACAGTGGCGTAATAATCCTGATTAATCTGAAATAAAGATCAAATGATATATATTAGAACACTTATTAAATATATATGAACATAGAATGTGAATATATATTTTTTTTTGCAAGCATATATAGTAAGAACGACATAAAGTAGCATAAGTTTCAAATCGGTAATCCGAACTGAGTTTCGTAAGTTTGTGCAAGTCTATTTTATCATTTGTGAGGTGTGTGATGGGGTTTTGGGATAGTTAGGCCGATATCCGACATTGTGCCCTGTTAAAACTCCAAATTGGGTCTTTTTGGAGCAAAAACTTGCATAAGTTTCAAACTGGTAACCCGAATCGAGTACCGTAAGTTCGTGCAAGTCTATTTTATCATTTCTGAGGTGTGTGATGGGGTTTTGGGCTCATTAGGTTGATATATGATATTTTGGTTCGTCAAAACCCCAAAATGGGTATTTTTGTAGTAGAAACTTGCATAAGTTTCAAATCGGTGATCCGAGCCGAGTGACGTAAGTTTGCGTAAGTATATTTTATCATTTGTGAGGTGTGTGATGGGGTTTCAGAGGGGTAGGCTGATATTCGGCATTTTGGTCCTTCAAAACCCCAAAATGGAGCTTTTTGGAACGAAAAGTTGTATAAGTTTGAAACGGGCGATCCGAACTGAGTGTCATAAGTTCGTACAAGTCTATTTTATCATTTTTGAGGTGTGTGATGGGGTTTTGGGTTCGGTAGGCCAATATCCGACATTTTGGTTCGTTAAAACCCTAAAATAGGCCTTTTTGAAGCAGAAACTTGCAAAAGTTTCAAACTGGGCATCCGAACCGAGTACCGTAAGTTTATGCAAGTCTATTTTATTATTTTTAAGGTATGTGATAGGGTTTTAGGGTTGGTAGGCCGCTATTCGGTATTTTGGTCCAACAGAACACCAAAATAGGCCTTTTTGGAGCAGAAACTTGTAAAAGTTTCAAACCGTGCATCCGAACCGAATGCCGTAAGTTTGTGTAAATCTATTTTATCATTTGTGAGGTGTGTGATGGAGTTTCAGGGTTGGTAGGCTGATATCCGGCATTTTGGTCCATCAAAACTCCAAAATAGGCCTTTTTGAAGCAGAAACTTGAAAAAGTTTGAAACGGGTGATCCAAACTGAGTGTTATAAGTTTGAGCAAGTCTATTTTATCATTTGTGAGGTGTGTGATGGGGTTTTGTGGTCGGTAGGCCGATATCCAGTATTTTGGTCCATCAAAACCCCAAAATGGGCCTTTTTAAAGCATAAACTTGCAAAAGTTTCAAACTGGGCATTCGAATCAAGTGTCATAAGTTTGTGCGAGTATATTTTATCATTTTTGAGGTTTGTGATGGGGTTTCGGGGTCGGTAGGCCAATATTCGGTATTTTGGTCCTTCAAAACCCCAAAATTGGCCTTTTGGAGCAAAAACTTGTAAAAGTTTCAAACTGGGCATCCGAACCGAGTGCCGTAAGTTTGTGTAAGTCTATTTTATCACTTTTGAGGTGTGTGATGGGGTTTCGGGGTCGATAAGCCGATATCTTTTATTTTGGTCCGTCAAAACCCTAAAATAGGCCTTTTTAGAGCAGAAACGTGTAAAAGTTTCAAGGTTGGTAGGCCAATATCCGGTATTTTGGTCTATCGAAACTCCAAAATGAGCCTTTTTGAAACATAAACTTGCAAAAGTTTCAAATCGGGCATCCGAACCTAGTGCTATAAGTTTATGCAAGTCTATTTTATCATTTGTGAGGTGTGTGATAGGGTTTCGGGGTCGATAAGCCGATATCTTTTATTTTGGTTCGTCAAAATCCCAAAATAGGCCTTTTTAGAGTAGAAACGTGTAAAAGTTTCAAATTAGGCATCTGAACTGAGTGTCGTAAGTTTGTGAAAATCTATTTTATCATTCGTGAGGTGTGTAATAGGGTTTCGGGGTTGGTAAGCCAATATCCAACATTTTGGTTTGTCAAAATCCCAAAATGAGCCTTGTTGGAGTGAAAAGTTACATAAGTTTTTAACGGTCATTAGAACCGATGAAATTAAGTAAGTTCGTGCAAGTCTATCTTTATATTTAAAGTGTGTCATGCGGTCTCTAGGCCGTTAGGCCGAAATTAATTCTTTTGTTTCGTAACATTTTCAATAAATAATAAATCCCCAAAGTAATTAATTTTAAAAACTTACCAACGCTGAATAAGGCCTCCTTGTTGGTTGAAGACCGTCTACATAAGAGTCTCTAGTTGGGTCTGGCGAGCCTGGAGCTCTGTCATCATTTACTCCAGCTGTGCATTCCGTTTCTCAGCTGCCTCAGCTCTTTGGGTGGCTTCGTGAAACCTAGCATCGCTTTCGACGGTGGAGAACGATGCCATTGGTTGCATCCCACTCCCTAAGCCACGCACATATTTGCTCCTCCTACCCAGAACAGTCTCCTGTATCTGGTCATCGGTTGGCGGATGCTCACCCTCAAGGGTCGATTGAGCATGCAGCCGAACCATCTCCTCCTATAGAAACATAAATATATGTTGTTACTTTTATAATTTTAGATTGGTATTAAATTAGTAGTACCGGTATATATACATAAATAACTTACATAAATCCATTGAGCTTTAGGCCCAGTCTAACTCTTCTCGGGGTTGTAGTGCATCCTGTGCCATAAATCAATGGGGCTGAGTGGTGCACCGGTCTCCTTGTCGCGCTGCAATAAATAAATAGTAGCTTGTGAAGATTAATTTCATGAAAAGATTATACAATAAGAACTTGATACATGTATTAACTTACCATCTCGTGAATATACCTAACAAAAGATCGTGATCCACCATAGTGGGTCACATTTTGCTCGTCAAGTAATAACGTATAGCATGCAGGAAGCACGATATATTTATCACAATTCCGTATTAAGTGCAACTCTTTCCATATTTCTAGCTCCTATAAGTCCAATCGGGCTTTAACAGTATCCTTTGTCTTCCCTTCAATGTTCATTAAAATTCTCAGCACATTATCATAGATGTTCTTCTCGATGTGCATAACATCCAAATTGTGCCTCAACTTAAGGGTCTCCTAGTACGACAGATCAAAAAATATGCTCTTCTTCGTTCAATTTAACTCCACATTAGTACGCTTCCTCTCCTTAGTACCCGGTATCTTCCCAAACTTCAATGGTTGGATGAGTGCCAATTGCGACAACATGTTTTTCCTAGACAACAATGAAGGTGACAATCTGCGCTTAATTTTTTCATCAAACAGATGCTTCTGCCGACTTCGCCAGCCATGTGATGGCAGTAGAAAACGACGATAACACATGTAGCATATCTTCTTTCCATTGGACAAATGTAGGGAACATGTATCCTTATTGCAAACCAGACATGCCAAATACCCCTTAGAGCTCCACCCAGACAAGTTCTCATATGCTGGAAAGTCATTTATGGTCCACAGTAACATTGCATGCAATTGAAATGTCTTATTCTTAGAGAAGTCGTATGCTTCCACTCCAACTTCCTTCAATTCCTTCAACTCATCCACTAAAAGATGCAAGTACACATCAATTTCATTACCTGAAGACTTCGGCCGTAGAATAAGCAACCACGTAAAGATAAATGGTTCTTTCATACATTTTCACGGTGGCAAGTTATACAGCACAAGCAACACCGGCCACATGTCGTAGGCATTACTCATGTCCCCTAATGGATTGAAATCGTCGCTAGCCAGCCCAAGTTGTACATTACGCAGCTCATTTGCAAACCATTCGTGATTTCTGTCAAACTCAGCCCAAGATTGAGAATCTGCCGGATGCTTATGTATATTTTCCTCAGCAACACCCTTCTCTTTATGCCATCGCATCTCTTTTGCCGTCTTCTAAGACATGTACAACCTTTGTAGCCTCAGTTTTAAGAAAAAATATCTCAGCACCTTGTGCAGAATTGTCTTGCTCTTTCCTTCATTCTACTTGTACCTGGGTTCGTGGCACACCATACACTCTATACATTGTTTAGTCTCCTTCCAAAATAACATGCAATCGTTTTTATAAGCATGTATGGAAATATACCCAAGGCCCAAATCTCTTAATATTTTTTTGCCTTGTAATATAATTTCGGAAGGGTCTCCCCACTAGGAAGTGCTGCTTTAATCAGTTCAATGACCATATTAAATGATTTATTACTCCATCGGTTGATGGTCTTAATATGAAGGAGTTCCACGAGAAAATTTAGTTTCAAAAACTTATCACAACTTGGATATAACGGCTGCCTTGCTTCCGTTAACAAGGAATCAAACGCTTCTGATTGTCCTGTGTCACTCCTGTGACTACGAGCCCTAGTTGTAGCAAGTCTGCTAGTATTTGTGGCAAGCCTTCGTAACCAACCCCAACATTATCACCTAAGTCATTATCGTTGTCTTCTTCTTCATCCTCAAATACCACTCATACATCACGGTGTTCCCTATAAAACTCCCAACACGTATACCTTTTGTCCAGCCCGTGTAGGAATAGGTACTCTTTAGCCTCATCCATGTGCATATAATCTCTATTATTTCACCTTCTACATGGACATCTTATGCTATTTCTCTCATCTGTAGATGCATGAGTAAACTTAATAAAATCGTTGATCCCTTTCACATACCCTAGCAAATGCATGCCCTTCAAGTCCATCCAACTCTTATCCATTTTCGTCTCCTAATACAAGTAAAAAATGTTGCTCATGATAAATATGAAACATGAATTCTAGCACCTCAAACTTCTCTCTAAAGGGTAAGGTGGTCCTATCCCATTCGTGAATGCACAATTTATATTATAATCAGTAGCAAATCAAATGTTTGATTCCACTTGGACAAAATTTCGGTAGCATCTCCCCACAGTTTTCCAAGTATACGAGATAGGCATTACCACGCCTAAATATATACCCAGAGAACAATAGGAGATCATGCTAAAATTTTTTCATTGTGTTATATTCAAGCATGCACTATTAATTGCAATGCAGATTTATGCATTCCTAAACTGTCCTACTCTGGACAATTCAAGAATCAATTTTCATACACACGAACCTAATCGTAAAAAAATTTTGTGACAAGATTCACATGTGATGAAAATGACTCCCGAACGGGGCTAGGCTTCCATGAATGCAATCCCTAACTTACAAAACAACAATCATTTTTTTTTTTCACAAACTAATCCCTTAAAAAAAATTCAAATCAAACGTGTGACACACTAGATAATTGGTCGGCCACCTAGTGTGTGTGTGTATGTGTGTGTGTGTGTGTGTGTGTGTGTGTGTGATTTCAACTATAAACTTATCAATGTGTGTCACAGTAGATAGATCATGATATTAAGACTATGTTTGGAATGAGTGGTGGTCCTTGATTCCCAAATAACCATGTTTAAGATTTAGTTTTGTTCTATTGTCTTCTAATTCTATTTTTTGCTTAACATCCTTTAATTATTACATCATCAATTCATGCATATAGTTTTTTCTTTTTCTTTTTAATAGCAAATGATGATGAAAGGCTTTAACTTACAAAGGAACCAAGTGTGAGAACTACGTGAGAATTAGAAATATGTTAAAAAACAGTATATACTAGTGTGATGAGAAAGAGAGATGCAACTACAATAATGGAAGATAATGATGGTAGAATATAAATGACAATTGACTATTATAAGAGAGGAACAAAGTTGATTCATTCATTTTGCAAGCAAATGCTACTCCAAAATAAGTAGGAAGAAAGGAGTCCTGTAATAGGCTTCATATGTGAAGGAACATAAAATTTTCTCTAATAGAAGTGAAAATTAGATAGAGCCTTAATGTAAACAAATTGTGCCAATAATCTTTAGCTAGTGTACAAGTTGCAGACTTCTCCCTTCTTTCTTTTGTTTGACATTGTCAAAAAACTATTTTTTCCTATTTCCTTTTTGATTCTGTGTTTTAGACTAAATTGATGGTGACATGTTTCTTGTAATTTTGGCTAACTTTTTAGTATATGCTAACCTCCTACTTTTTGTTCTTTTTCTCATACTGAGATGCACTGTAATGTAACATATCAACTTATAATTTATAAGTTATACTAACATTTTCTCTTGGCATTTATTTTCAACTTTTTGTTTGACAACAAAGATTCAATTGACTACAAAGAGAACATTATCCCATGGAAATTCATAATTTTGGTCCATCAATGTAGAGATCTGAAAATTAAGGGTAAATTTTTCATTTTTGCCTATAGGGCGTTGAACATGCATCGTTAAGGCGTAAGTCATATTTAGATGCATATTTGGAGTGTGTCATAGAAGAGAAATATGCGTAAAATATTAAAATATACCTGTTGTATGAATTTGAGCAAAAACGAAAATAGTTTCAGAAATTGGACCAAAAGGGCATCCGGGTGACCCAGGTGGAAACTGCCAAACCCGGCCACAGGCAAAAATTAATTTTTTTGAAAATTTTCATTTAAAATAATTTTATGAACATTGGTTAAAACAAAATATCAAATTGAGGCGTTTCGGGACGGGTTGTAGAGTAACGGGGCCCTTGGGCTCATTAAGGGCAAAAGGGTCATTTACTCCTTGCCCCTTTGCCCCTCCACTATACATACAACCCTTAGAAGGATTTAGAAACAGAATACACTCTAAAATTCAGAGCAGTGGGCATCCATGGGGAGAAAGGGAGAAAAAGCCCTAGTTCCTTCAAGCTTCATGCTTCAGAAACACACTCTTCGGGTGGGATTTTCACCGAGGTTCCTTATGAGAAGTTGTTCCTCTCATCGAGACCTGTATCCTCACAGAACAGCTTGGCCATACAAAAAATACAGCTTCTGTAGTTTGAGAAAAACTGATCTAGGTATGATGTAGTACTAAGTTAGCAATAGGTTTAAGCTTTCTTGTATTTTTTTAGGTTGTTGGACCGTTTAGGAAGTTTACTTGAGGTTAGGAAACCACATAGAAGGTAGTTCATTTGAAAAGCCTAGAGTTGGTAGTTTAGGGATATATGCGTTCTTGGTGTTGTTTGATGAATTATTGCCATGATTAAGGTGTGTTCTATTGATAGGATTATATTGTTACATTTTTGGCCTATATGCATGTTGACACACCTTGTGGTTTGAATATGTGTTGATATGTATAGTTATGCCAGATATTATGTGAATGATGTTTTGGAGTTTTAAAGTTATAAATTATGTGGGATAAAATGCATAACTTGAAATGGGACATCATGTGTTTGTTAAATTGTCACATTGAAATTGCATGATGAGATCATGGCATTTTGGCATAATGTGATTCCTTAAAAACATGGTGTAGGTTGAGCACGTGGTGCTATGCATTATGAGAGCGTAGATCCTGTGGTGAGAAATCCAAAATTGGCCATTGCATTGGTGCCCAGAATCCAACGGTTGTGTTCCATGAACGGGTATTGGTACTCAGGTTCCATCGGATGTGTTTCAAAAATGAGACATGGGTGTGGCATAGAGTGGTATGGGTGTGTCACACATATTTGCATAACATTGCGTAAATGAATTCATAGGTGTGGTATAGAGTTTATATGAATGTGTTATGAATCTTGTTAATGCGTTGTATGGATGAATTGGATGACATGTAGATTAAAATTGTACATGTAGATATAAATGTACACTTGCACATGCCACGCCCTTAAACATGTTCCTAGTCTTAGCATTATGTTATACCAGCTGTTGAGCTGACCCATTCGTGGGATATCATTTTTCAGATGAGGCCCCGGGCACTTGAGACTTGTTTAAGTCTTGAAGGATGGAAAGAAATGGATTATGTTGAAGATTTGGCCCTTGGGGCATGTTTTTGAATATATGGGCATAAGCCCAATTTACTGTACTTGAACTTGAAAAGGCCTTGGGCCATTTTAAATTATATGGTTTTAAGACCCAAATGAATGCATGATGTTTATGGTTTAAATGTTTATCATATGGATATGTTGAGACTAGTGAATGCATGTTTAATTTGATGAACTTATGGCCACTGAGTGAGGGTGGGTTGTTTACCTATTTACACATATGGATGTTGTGAAAATTAGGTGAGAAAAACACTTAGAAAAACAAAAGAGGCTATGTCCAAATTTCTGAAAAATTCAAACATTAGATAAGTGTGAAAAACACCCTTGAAATGGGTGAGAAAAGTGCGTAAAATGGGGGCTTAGAAACTTGAGAAAAGTGGGCTAAAAATGGGAGAAAAAGTGGCTTGAAAAACTTGGAAAAAAATTCAAAAATTAGAAAAATAGGTTGCAACCATGAACAGTAAAAATGCAAAAAAAGGAAAAACAGCTTGCAGTCAGTACAATGCCATGCCCAACCGCCCGCCAGCCGGGCCCATGCACACGTGCTCACGCCTGAGCGCCCCCCTGCGCGTGCTGCCTGCCCTGCCTTGCCCCTCACTGCCCTGCTGCTGTGCCTTGCTGCCCAGCCACATGACACCACCCTTTTGGCCACCTTTTTGAGTCATTTTTGGGGTACCTTTTGAGCTATATTTTAGTGACCTTTTTGGGCCATGTTTGGCCACTAATATGGGCTATGTTAGGCCCCCTCCCTTAGACAATTTTTGGTGGGTTTCTTGACCCATTTATGGACCATGCCTTGGAATATTTTGGGGCCCCTTTGGGCCATTCTTCCAAGGCATTTTTTTTGAAATGTTTTAAGAACATTTTGGGGACAGTTTCTGAATGTGACTTAAATTAATTTGAACATGAATTGAGAGAGGGACTTGAACAACAGTAGGGGGTTAATTTGAGTTAAGTTAAATGACGAGTCTTCATTAAACATTTTGGGGAAAAACTCGGAGAGATAGTAAGGAGGATTCAGCTAAAGCTATTTAATTATCAATTATTTATTCCTTTTTAATTTCTGTTAACTCACCGTTAGGTTTGTGGAAATCTGGGGCGTGATAATCAACTTATTGGGGAGTCCAAGTTAAGGAATCTTTTTTACTCAGTAAAAATCAATGTGATACCTAGTCAATTCTCACACACACAAGTCAAAAATTTCCTTTCATCACCTTTGTTTCTGTGCTAGATTAATTGTGTATATATATATGAATTCATTTAATTCATGCAAATACCATCAAGATAGATTAGTTATACAAAATACTGTCACAAAAAACCTTGAAAACACTTGGTGAACCAAAAAAAGTTGTAAGAAATTTAATTACAATATGGTTCACAGGAAAGCAACTTAAACAATGGTATATCTCAAGAAATAAAGAAACAAGATAAGAAGATATGGGAGTGTAATTATGAACTGATTTAATATTCCCTAGTTAATGAAGTCTGTCATTGTATAGCTTTCTTCTCATAATCATATATTCTGTCAAACAAAAGTTTTTAAACTCCAAATGCACACATCTGTGCAGAACACAAGAATTCAAATAACTTTTCAAAAGTTCAAAACATAATATATATATATATATATATAGATGGAATTCTACACACATCTCCACATAGTAAAATTAGGTTACCATTGTTGACACATAACATAACATAAAAATGTAAAGAAATTAAATAAGGAAAAATGATGCAAACTGACCTTCCCAGGCCCAGTAAAAAGAATAGGTTTCTCTGTTATCAGACCCCAGCGCTGCCAAATGGTCTTCAACCCTGTAAGGTTGTTCATAGTAATTCAGAAGAAGTGTTTCAGTTTTCTTAATTTATAAAACTAGAGAGAGAAAAAATTAGGGATCGAAACAGAGAGAAGAAGAAGAAACCAGAGGTCGCGGCTAGGTTATAAATGGGGGACTTTTTTAGCGACGCTTAACAAGTCATTATGCGTCGCAAAACAAGCCATAACACGACGTCGTTCTACTAATAAAACTATTAGCGATGCACCGTGAGCATCGCTAACTCTGGTTGACGCACAAATGCATCGCTAATAAAGTTTTATCTGTTTCCAAACAATTCGCTCCAATTTTTTTTTGCACGGGAAAACTTTTTTTCTTGTTTTTTAGTGACGTACACCATCTGCGTTGCTAAAAGTGTCTTTTTGCAACGCGTACTGGGCATCGTAAATAAGGTGCGCCTCAAAAAAACTACTTTTTTGTAGTATTAGTAGCTCCACAAGAACTACTCCAAAGATGTAAACATCACTTTTCTTGGTCAATTTGTTTGTATGTAAGTATTTAGGGTCAAGATATCCTTGGGTTCCTTGCACCATTATGGATAACTGGCTTCAATGGGATGCAAAAATCTATGATTGTCCAAAGTCGATCACTTTTGCACTAAAATTATGATCTAATAGTATGTTTGCAGTTTCTAGTGATTTCCTATACCTTAAGTTTAACAACTATTCTTATCAAAGTAGTTAAACTTAAAGAGTTTATGATAGAATATATTTCTTTAATGGTAGGAAGTCTTGAGTTTGAAACTCTGTAGGATTGGAGGCTCCTGTCTATGTGTATATTTAGCTTGTGAAAACTATCAGTCCTAAGGCTTATTTCATAACATAGAATAAGTAGTAAATTCTTCTTATCAATGTGGTTGAACTTAAAGAGTTTGTGATAGAATATGTTTCTTTAATGGTAGAAAGCCTTAAATTTGAAACTCTGTAAGATTCGAGTCTCCAGTCTAATCTATATATCTAACTTGTGACAACCATTAGTCCTAAGGCTTATTTTGTAACATAGAATAGGCAGTAAATTCATTTCCACCCTTTACCATACAACAACCATATTGTGTGAGGGTCGTATGGTGCATCTGTATTTTATAGTAGCTTTGTGTCCATTAAGATTATCAACAAGTTAAAGCTTGAATCTCATGACCAGAGGTAAATGTCCTAGTTATGCAAATTCAATTTTGCTTACAGTAGTTGTATCAGAGCCAATATTCTAGCCATGTTGTTCAACATAAATATACATGATTTAGAGAATCAAAACTTCGTGATATTATACATGAATTGAGTTTTATGATTTTATGCATGACAAATATTGTGAAATTTGGAGGTCATTTTACGCGTAAAATTAACATGCATAAAATCAATTGTTTGGACTCAAAATCATAAAGATAAGGATGCCCTCATTATGTATAATAATCTGTCATATTACTTATTTAATTTTATACATAAATATATCATGAAAGTATCACAATACCTTTCAGATTCATGAACATACATGAAAAGTTGTTTGATTTAATTGAATAAATTGGATGACACTTGGTTGAAATTGATTTGGGGTTTTGATTACCCATGGAGAAACGAAGAGATTGGTATATATTTGGTCCTACAGTTTTAACAAATGAGTTAGAATTTGGTGGTTTAATATTTTCGGATTCCTTGTGTGTTTTCTTGGTTTTTCAATTATAGCTACAAATTTATTACTTGTTTCAACAAGGGGCTAATATTTCCCATGAAAAATCGATTCCATTGATGTGTATTTCGTGTATTATGGTGATCTATGGATTGTGAATTTTAAAGCCCTAACTTTCTGCAAAGAACCGAAACCCATTATGTGTTTTCCTTGGTATTTGATCAATCAAGTCATAATGAAACTTGATGTATTACATATCGTTGTGTTTGTTTACATAATTTTATGTGAATTAATTGCATGAAATATAACCTATTTTGGGATGAATTCGAGATTAAACTGGTTTTGCTTTTTTGGCTACCAAAAGAAAAGTTTTGTTGAATTATATTGATATTAGTTTAATATATAAAATAAATTTTCTTCCAATATAGCGGAAATGTTCTAAGCTTTAAAAGTCCCACTGTAATGGTTCTCAAATTTGCAAGTATATTGATTCATTAAATTTTCAAACCAAGATTGTGAAATATTTATGAATTTAAGATTTTGTTGACAATATGCTAAAATTATATTACAATATATTGACATGAATTATATTACTTCTAGATATGTGAATGTTTGGTCTCCTAATTTTAGATCACACACATATTTCAGTTGCACAATTTATAATTATAATCCTATTTTAATTGTGATTTATTGTTAAGAGTAAGGCAATCATGAACACAATGATTAGTTCAAGTTATTACGTGATCTATATATGTAATTAGTGATCATTGGATTTTCTGATCACATAAAGATAAATTGTTCAATTTTTGTGCCTCGTTTATATTATAAAAGTTTTGTACAATATTTTTAAATTTGTATAAAACATAAACATAAGGTCTTGCTTATAATAATAGATTAAGTCATTATAAGGGTACCATATATTTTAAGAGAGTCACAGCATCTTAAAACGTGTTCGTGTGTGATTCTAAAGTATTTTTTATCACATAAAGATAAAATATCTAAATTACAAAAGCTTGTGTTCAATACGAACGTAAAGATTGATTTGTGGTATTGGACATTTGGATTAAAATAAAGTCAAATTTTCTTAGGAATAGCCACAACATCCTAAGACAAGTTATTTGCACTATTCGGATATCACAATACAGTTTAAAATTTAATCCAAGTCATTCGGATCACCGTGAACATAAAAGATACATGGATGTTGCCATAATTTGTTTTTACAACACATTGTTTTAAGAGAGCCACAACATCTTAAAGACGTGTGGATATGTGATCTTCAAGTATTTTCATGATCACATAAAGTTAATTATTTATATAATAATTTTATAAATGGCAATCCATTGTTGCAATTAAATTGTTACAAGTGATTACTTTGTCCCACAGGGAGGTGGTCACTTTACACAATTTAATTGAAATAAGATGATGAATTAGGCATTAAAAGTATAAAATTCCTAGGCCCACATGTATGGTATTCTTTTCTCTTAGTGTCAAGAATTCATTGTTCTTATTAATAAAGATAATAAGAAAATCTAATGCGGCTGCAACCTTGCCCACAAGTAAATTTGGATTTTGCTTTCTAAATTTGACATCGTTTAATTTGGACTATGGTTATAGTTTCAATACATGAATGTATATTCTTGGTTGTTACATGTTTTTATGTTGAATGGTATTTTTTATGAATTTGTAGTATCTTAGTGAAAGAATACAATTCTTTTAACTTTTAAGGGATACGAAACTCAATTAGGTAATCCATATAATTGTGTAGCCTGTACCTATGGAAATGAGTTCCATAGCAGAAACGAATGCCTATAAATAGTGGGAGTGGCTTAATCACTTAAGTCAAATGCTCATTAAGTTCACATTTTATGAGAGCATCAAAGGTCTAATCTCACATTTTGATAAAGTAAAGGACTACATAGAGTTAATTTGTTAGTTCTTTAAAGGCATTAGCAAAACACCCTAATAAATAGAAAATCAGTCATTAAATGCAATGGTGTGCATTATGAAAATAAGAAATACTACAGTTTAATTCAAGTCCCTAAGATTGAGAACTCAGAGTCATTACTTATCAATTTCATATTTAACTCTCTCTCTATGGAATATGGACCGTGTAAGAATTTTTTAAAACACACACAATGGTCCATCAATTTATTGTGTGTTTAAGAAGTGGAGAGCTTGAAGTGTGAAAATAAATAAAGTTTTGGTATTCCACAATGAATGAAGAATAAAGTATGCCAATCAAGTAACATGACAATAAAAATATATTCTTCATCATCAAGAAAAGAAACACATAAGGAAATGACTCAAAAGTAATCCTATATCTACTCTGTCTTATGATTCTAAATTATTGACACTCGATCATCATAATAATTAGTGAATTGATACAGCTATTATAATTCACATTGTTGATGTCATGTTAGATTCTCTAAACTTAAGAAAATAGATGGAAAGTGAGCAAAGCATCCATTTTTGAAATGGGATGCATTTGCACATCGATGCTTTAGAAAATAAAGAAATTTTTTTTGAAAAATATTTTAGGCATTTGAAAATATTTTTGACAATTCAGCTTTTTTTTTTTTAAAGTAACACTATTAGATTTTGAATTTTCCTTTGCAAGCCCAAAACTTTTTATCAAATACTTTGTTGTAGTTGGTTTTGGGACCTCATTTATTGGTTTATATCAAGTTTTGGATTTAGTAGTCTTTTAACCTTACATGGTATTGACATCAAGTGTAGTATAAAAGATGAGATTTCCTCTATAACTTGGTCTAGGAGAATGTGACATATCCCCATATAAAGTAAATCGCAGAATATCTTTGATATTTATGGACTACATAATGTTAAAGTAGACCAACAAGACCTATAAATGTGTGAGGAAGAGCAAGACAATACTTGGAATCATATATACTATATTTGGAATAAAAGTTAGGTTCAACTAAAGAATAAAGTGTACCAACTCACAAAGTGTTGTTTGAGGTGAAAGAGTATACTTAGCAACTTTATGGTTCTTCATTATCTTTGCGAATTGAGGTATATGCCTTAAACTGAGTTCTATCTAAAGGTTATTCTTTTAGATGCCAATTAAGTTATGGTAAGAATGGAAACTAGTTTAAGTCATTTACAAATTTACAATTGTCTCACAATTAAAGAAATTGAACCCAAAGTCAGTTAATGGATATTTTATTAGCTATATAATAAGCTCTTTTACATATTTAGGATTATCAAGACTATAAATACTAAATTTATTAAGGATGTTGACTTGAGTGGGAGGAATTATGAGATCAAGATTTGATACTTGTAAATAAAGATGAATTATTAATCAATTCAAAAGCTACCACATAAGAATAAGTCAACATAAAGTCTACAACGTAAGTTTCATAAATATAGCTAAAGTTGTAGTATAAAGAAAATCCTTTAAGGTGAGAAATTTTGCTAATTTTGGTGATTTCTTTGTATACTTAAAAAGGGTCTAACTTTGATGTTAGATATTAGGATGATCCCATCTAGTTTTCATAGAAGTCATGACTAAAGAAAATTGTAAATATTATGTATGATATTGTGTATAGCTAGATTCAAGTTTGAAAAATCAAAGTGTGACCTAAGAGAGTTAAGGCCTTTGGCCATAAAAGGGTCTATAAGACTATAAGGGACTCAATTGATAACATTAATTGATATAAAGACTAGACTTGAAATTAGAACATTATTTTTAGTCTCTAAGAACAATTTATTTGGAATTATCATGGCAATGGTTGCTTTGATGAAGCTACATTAAGTAAATATGAAAAACAATCATTTATATTGGGGTCAAATAAAGTATATATAAGGGGATCTAAGATTTTATTCTAATAAAGATAGTCATTTGGTTGGCAAGATAAGGACATCTCGATGAGGATTGAAGTAAGCTTTCCATTAATGGTATTCAAGGTTCATGACTTCATATGGTTTAATATAGAGAATGTTGTGAATGGTTGTACATACCTTACAGTCAGTGAGAGTACTTTCTTGCGGATGCATTTCATTTGCATTCAATGACTTAAATTTGCTACATAAAGTTAGATTATTTTCTAAAACTTTGAAATGAAGAATTTGGATGAAATTTCTTTTGTAGTTAGACATAAAAGATTCATAGAGACATCTTTGAGAGACATTATGATGGTCTCATGGAGCTTACATTGAAAGAGTTTTAGAGAATTTCATAATAAATAAAGGATAATACCTATCTTAAGTTATACGATACTTATAAGAAACCAAGGACTATAAGTATTAAAGTAGCTTCACAAGTTATTTAGTTACAGAATTTTATCACAAGGAATCAGGTTATGGATTCGATTTCCAAACCCTTAAGGATTTATTATGATAATTCTAAGAATATCGACATAAAGTATCTTGCTAATAGAAAGAGTCAAGAAGTAAGATGTTATTGAGTATATTAGTACAGATTTGATGATTGTAGATCCCGTAACTAAAGGACTCTCAATTAGGGGTGTCGATTGTGTCGTGTCGTATCAAGATAAGAGTATTATAATATATGAGTCGACTCGAACACGATATGATTAATTAATTATGTCAACTTGACTAATCGTAACACGGCCTGTATAATACACGGGTGACATGACACGACTCGTATAACCCCGTTTATTAAATAGGTCATGTTAAATTACGAATAATATGACATGGGTAATACAACCCATTTAAATTGTATAACCTGTTTTCATAATAAAATTACTAGTTAAAATCCAATTCATTCATTTTTAACACATTATAGTAATAATAATTATTTTTAACTGAGAGTAGGTTTTAAAATATAAAATTCATTAGGGTTTTTGTTTGTACATAATTTACAAAACTAACCTTACTTATATGGGTAATAAGTGGGTCTGACAAGTTAGGCGGGTTTGTATTAAATAGGTTTGACACGAATAATTAAATGGGTTATTTCGTGTTAAATGGGTCAACCCTATTACAAACCAAAAACGACATGTTTACTAATCATGTTAAATGGGTTGACACGTGTAGAGATCTGAAAAATTAGGATAAATTTTTTATTTTTGCCGGTAGGGCAGTATTCATGCACTATTTGCTAATAGGGCACTACACATGCATCATTTAGATATAAGTCATGTTTAGAAGCATATTTTGAGTATGCCATAGAAGAGAAATATGCTTAGAATGTTAAAATACACCTCTTATGAGAATTTGATCCTAATCGGAGATAATTTAAAAAATAGACCATAAAAGGCATCCCGGTGGCCCGGGTGAACCCGGTTGCACCCGCCGACAGGCGAAAATAAATTTTTTAGAAAAAAATCATTTAAAATAATTTTAAGAACTTTGGTTAAAGCAGAATGTCGAATTAAGGCATTTCGGGATAGGTTGTAGTGTAACGAGGCCCTGAACTCATTAAGGGCAAAATTGTCTTTTTACCCCTTGGCCTCTTTACTATAAATAGGACCCTTTAGTGTTAAAATCATAGAATTTGGTCTGAAAAATGAGCAGCAGGTCGTGCATGGAGAGAAAGATGAAGAAAACCTAGGTTTTTCCAATTTTCAAGCTTCCAATACTCATCTCTAGCCTTGGAATCTCACAAGGCTTCCTTCTAGGAAGTTGTTCCTCATATCAAGGGTTACATTCTCACTGATTGGTGCAACTGTATAGCAAGTACAACTCCCTAGGGTTGAGAAAAACTCTTTTAGGTATGATATTTTGCTAAGTAAAGATTAGGGATAAGTTTAGGAGTGTTTTTATATGTTAATTGTATGACTTACATGCTTATTTGTTATTAGAGAACCTAAGGTTGATACCTTATGTTCCTATGTACTTTTTGAGAATTTGTTGGAGTGATGAACATGTAATATGACTATATGTATAATTCATTGCATTCTACCTTATGTTCATGCAGACAAAGTCTTGTAGTTAGAAAGTTATGATTTATTCAATGTGTTGGTACTTTATGTATTTTGTAATCTTTAAAAATTTGGTAAGGTTGTGAATATGTAATATGTTTATATGTGTAATTGATTGGATTACATGCTACGTTCATGTAGACAAAGTTTTGTGATTCAAAAGTTATAGTTGCTTTAAGTATAATGCATTATTTAAGACATACTCCATGTGTTTGATAAAATGTCTCATTAAACTTGCATAGAAAAATCAAGGCATCTTGGCATACTTGAATTTTTGGAAACATGACGTGGGTTGAGCACTTTGGTGCTATGCAATATGAGGGTGTAGATCCTGTGGTGAAAAACTCAAAATCTGGCCAATGACAGTACTTGCGTGCTGACGGGGGTGGACCGTGAAGCGACATATACGACAGTACTTGCAGGTAGACGAGGAAGGACCGTGAAGTGAGATATGTGTTGGGTATAGAGTTGCATGTGTGTGTCATGCATATTGCCACTGCATTCCATTGATGAATTGGAAGGCATATAACTTATAAATATACACTTTGCACATGTCACGCCTTAACTTTGTTCTTTATATTAGCAGTATGTCACACAAGCCGTCGTGCTTACCCTTTATGGGATTACATATTACAGATGAGAGACCCGGCACTTGAGACTTGATGAGGTCTTGAAGCATAAAGGGAGAAGTGGACTTTGAAGAAGATTTGGCCCTTGGGGCATATTTTTGGTTGTATGAGGGCATAAGCCCTAGGACATGTGTAATTAACTTGTAAAACTTTGTATAGTATGGAAACCATGGGCAATGCCCTAAATTTGTGATGAGCATGAAGTTATGACATTTTGAATTTCAAGTATATGTGTATATATGATGGATTGTATGGTTTAAATAATGTATGAATGTTTAGTTGAATTAAATGATGTAGTTTGGTTGCTAGTTTGAGAGTAGTGGATTGTGTTGAGAAATATTAGGTGAAAAAAAAAAAGCTTAGAAAACAAAAGAAATTATGGTGGAATTTTTCAAAATATAGCAACTAGATTGAATGGAGTGGGAGAGCATGCCTATATTTTCTAAGTAGGGAATTAAATGACTCAAGAAGAAAAAGAAAGATAAAAAAATGAAAATAGGGACAAATTAGTCCAAAAATTATTTGAAGTCGAAAAATAAAGGAAAAGGGTAAAATGGTCATTTTACATGTTATAGGGTCACACACCAAGTTTGGTAATGAAATAAATTGAAATGGGTATAAAAATGTCTAAACCAAGATTTTTGGACAAATGTTGGAATTTTGGTGCTGTAACAAATCAGCTACTGGAATACTATAGCGATGAATAGTGATCTAAAAAAATAAAATTTTGGACCAAGGCCAAAAGACCAGCCAACTCACGGGCCTTGCACCTGCGGCCACGTGTGCTTGCCGCACACAGCCCTTGCGCCCCCTTGCATGCCCTGCGTGTGCTACAGCCCAACCCGTTGCTTGATAGCCTATAGGCACTCAGCCTTTGCCCCTTGACACCAGCCCTTGGCCACTTGCCTTGGCCCATTTTTGGCCAATCCTTAAGCCATGTTTGGCCATCCTTTTGGGCCATGTTTGGACACTGTCTTGAGCCATGTTTGGCCAATCCCTAGGCCATGTTTGGCCACTCTTTTGAACCATGTTTTGCCACACTTATGGGCTATGTTTAGCCATCCTTTGGGACCATGTTTGTTTACTACTTAGGGAAATGTTTGACCTTTACTTAGGCCATATTGGGCCACCAACCTTGACCACACTTTGTCACCATTGTAGGCTATGCTAAGCAACCACTTGGACCATGTTTGGTCACCACCTAGGAGTTGGGTTATGTGAGCACTTAGGCTATGTTTAGCCTACACTTTAAGTCATTATAAGACATGATCTTGGAAATTAACAAGTAAAGGTCCATTAAAACCAAATATATCGAATTAATTCTTTTATTTCATTATTCTCCTTCACGCCTCGGGTTTATGAAAATTCGGGTCGTGCTAACTTGGTATCAGAGTTTAGGTTCGAATACTTAGGGACCGTGGGGTGTTGTTGAACACAATAGGACCACGACACATGATTTGAATTTTTTTTTGTAAATATTGTGTAATATGTAGACTCTGACAACTTGGACAGCTTGGTATTAGAGATTTAGTTTGAAAATACTTGGTTACGATAGGGTGTTGTTGAACACCATAGGCACCTAGAGGAGAACGTGTGACTTAGTGTGAACTGTTGGTGGTATGAGATAGGACCCTGTGTGTTATGTGGTTATTTATACTTGAAGCATCACATGTTATGATTATGTGTTAGTTAATGCTATATTATGATGCATGATTACGTGATTTGATGTAGTGTGGTGCATGATATGGGTAATTTTTGTATTAACATGACTGTATGTGGTAACTTAGTATATGTTTACATACATGATAGATTGATGCTTGTTTACCTCCATAATATCATATAACATTATCGGAGAATGCTATGGGATGTAGAATACATTAGATGAGTAAAAGCTGAATTTTTAAATAATGCTTGTTCTTACTATAGGATGCCATCCAAAACATTGGGTGGAGGTAGAGTAGTTCGAGGGAGAGGGAGAACTTTAGTTCTCGAACCTCTATCAACCTTGGTAGCCCCAATTGATGTAAGATCTAGGATCTAATGCCTTGGAACAATGGATGGGATTTAGACCTTAGGTTAGTTGGACTAGTTGAACATTAGCATAACTGGAGCATGTGTATATTGTATTGCTTAAATAAAATTTTTTCTTGCAAAAGGTTGTGTTAGAACTCGGTGTTATTTGTTTATTGTAAACAATGGGTGGGGATGGTTAACGTGAGTTATATAAATGTTGATGAGGCAAATGTGTCATAAGATATTATATTTGTTGCTTAAGGTTAGAAATAGACCGGCTAGATCCACCATTGCATGTTGACACACCAGTTGGGGGTAGTGTGACACTAACGAGGATCTGTGGAGATTGCTCGATAGAGATAACTGATTACATCCTTTCTTTTGACTTTATTCTACTTGACACGTTTGATTTTGATATTATATTGGGGATGGATTAGTTGTTTTCTTTTTGGGCGAGTATAGACTGCTACAAGGGGAGAGTGACAGTGTGTACTCCTGAGGGAGATAATTTTTATTTCACGGGGGATCATGGGAATTTTTTAGTTCCACCCTTGTATGACTCAAGGAATTGGGGAGGCCATAGCTATTTGTTAGCTAGTTTGATAGCAGATGGGAGTGGGAATATAAAGAGTATATTACTGCCAGTAGTGAATGAGTTTTTAGATGTCTTTCCGGATGACTTGACTAGTCTACCACCGAGACGAGAGATAAATTTCACGATAGAGCTTATCCTAGGCACTATGCCTATTTCCATTCCACCTTACCATATGGCTCCAGTTGAGTTGTGGGAGTTGAAGGAACAGTTGACTGATTTGTAGGGTAAGAGTTTTATTCGTCCTAGTACTTCACCGTGGGGTGTTTCGACATTATTTGCGAAGAAGAAGGATGGGACATTATGTTTATGTGTGGATTATAGGAGATTGAACCAGGTCACTATCAAGAATAAGTACCTGTTACTGAGGATAAATGACTTATTTGATCAACATAGGGGTTCGAGATGTTTCTTGAAGATTGATCTTCGATCGAGGTATCATCAGTTGAGAGTACGAGAGGAGGATGTGGCAAAGACGAATTTTCGCACTCGTTATGGCCATTATGAGTTTGTAGTTATGCCATTCGGTGTGACGAATTCTCTAGCGGCATTGATGGACTTGATGCATCACATCTTTAGTCTTTATTTAGATCATTTTGGTGTGGTCTTTGTTGATGAAATTTTGATTTATTCACCTTCTGAGGATCAGCATACTTTCCATTTACGGACTGTATTACAGATTTTAAGGGAGCATCGTTTGTTTGCTAAGTTCTCGAAGTGTGAGTTTTGGCTTCAGGAGGTACAATTTCTAGGATTGGCAGGATACTACCGTCGGTTTGTAGAAGGATTTTCTCGTCTTGCTATGTCGATGACACGTCTAACACGCAAGGGCATTAGATTCGAGTGGAGTGATGACTGTGAGCAGTCATTTCAAGAACTGAAGAGGAGACTGACTTTAGCACCTGTTTTGATCATACTTGAGGGAGGCATTGGCTATACAGTCTATTGCGATGCATCACGAGAAGGACTAGGTTGTGTATTGATGCAGAAGGGTAAGGTGGTACCTTGCGGTTCTCGCCAATTAAAGAATCATGAGCATAACTATCCTACATATGATTTGGAGTTAGCTATCGTCATTTTTGCACTTAAGAGATGGCGGCATTACTTAGATAGGGAGAGATTTGAGGTGTTCTCGGATCACAAAAACCTCAGACACATTATCACGTAGAAGAACTTGAACCTTTGGCAGAGGAGATGGATAGAATATATGGAGGACTATGACTTTGACTGTCAGTACCATCCTTGGAAGGCCAATGTCGTAGCAGATGCACTTAGTAGGAGACCGAGGAGCACTGTTGCTAGCATTGCTATTAGTGAGTGGGAGATGATAGAAGATATTGGTGAGTTTGACTTAGACTTTGTCGAGTCTTATAGACACACCACAGTATTCAGTATATGTGCACAACCTACACTGTTGAGTAGGGTTATTGAGGCACAGTTACAGGATACGGAGGTAGAGTAGATTCGAGCACGAGTTGCTTGTACCGAGGGCTTTGAGGGATGGACAATTCATTCTGACCTTGGTATATGGGTAGAGTCTTTGTTCCATAGTCTCTTAGGGTTGATGTTCTTAGAGATTTCCATCATTCATGTCTAGTAGTGCACCCAAAAGGCACTAAGATGTAACCTGATTTACGCCGCCAGTATTGGTGGGCGGGTATGAAGGGAGATGTTGTACAGTTTGTATCGAGATGTCTCACGTGCCAACAGGTTAAGGCTGAGCACCAGAGACCTGAGGGTTTGTTATAGCCATTGCAAGTGGTCGAGTGGAAGTAGGAGTATATTACTACGGATTTTGTAATGGGTCTTTCGAGGTCACCTAGAGGTCATGATGTAGTTTGGGTTATTGTCACTAGGTTGACGAAGTCTGCACATTTTCTACCTATTAGAATGACTAATTCAATGGATGTTCTTAGTAGGCTGTATATCTGAGAGATAGTACGACTACATGGGATTCCTGTTTCCATTGTTACAGACTGAGATCCACGTTTCACTGCACGGTTTTGGCAGAGTCGTCAGACAGCTTTGGGCACTCAGCTACTGTTTAGTACTGCTTTCCATCCTCAGACTGACGGTCAGTCAAAGCGTACTATCCAGATACTTGAGGATATGCTTAGGGCATGTGTTATGGATTTTAAGGGTAGTTGGGAGGATCACCTTCCTCTAATAGAGTTTGCCTACAACAACAGCTATCAGTCTAGTATTGAGATGACACCTTTTAAGGCATTGTATGGCAGGCCGTGTCGTTCACCAATATGTTAGACCGAGGCAGGAAAGACACCTACTTTGGGGCCTGGCATAGTCCGTGAGACCACGGAGAAGATACAGATGATTCGGCAGCATCATTTGACAGCACAGAGTTGCCAAAAGAGTTATGCAGACAGAAGGCGACGACCTTTTTCATTTGATGTTAGGGGACATGTATTCCTCAAAGTAGCCCCATGATGGGGATTGAGGAGGTTTGGGCATAACAGGAAACTATCACCATGGTTTATAGGGCCATTTAAGATCCTTGAGAGGGTTGGCGAAATGGCCTATCAGTTGGCGTTACCACCACAGTTATCTGGGGTTCATGATGTCTTCCATGTATCGATGTTGAGAAAGTATGAGCCTGACCCTTCACATGTACTCGATTGGGTCGATCTTGAAGTGGAGGGTGATGTTTCTTATGATGAGAGGCCTGTAGAGATATCAGACTAGAGGGACTAGGTTTTGCGAGGCAAGACCATCCCTTTGGTTAAGGTTCATTGGAGCCATCATGGGGTCGAGGAGGCCACTTGGGAGCGTGAGACTGAAGTCCCTACTAGGTATCCAGAGTTGTTTATTTATAGAGGTACATTTTTAAATTTTGGGTTGAAATTTATTTAAGGGGGGAAGGATGTAGAGATCTAAAAAATCAAGGTAAATTTTTTATTTTTTTCGGTAGGGCACTATTCATGCACTGTTTGTCGGTAAGGCACTATACATGCATCATTTAGATATAAATGATGTTTAGAAATGTATTTTGAGTATTCTATAGAATATAAATATGTTTAGAATGTTAAAATACACCTCCTGTGACAATTTGAGTCTAATCGGAGACAATTTAAAAAATGGACCATAAAAGGCATCTCGAGTGGACCCGGCCACAAGCGAAAATAAATTTTTTAGAAAAATATAATTTAAAATAATTTTAAGAACTTTGGTTAAAACAGAACATCGAATTGAGGCATTTCGAGACTGGTTATAGTGTAACGAGGTCCCGAACACATTAAGGGCAAAAGGGTCTTTTCACCCTGTGGCCCCTCTACTATAAATAAGACCCTTTAGTGTTAAAATCAAAGAACTTGGTCTAAGGAATGAGCAGCAAGTTGTGCATGGAGAGAAAGATGAAGAAAACCTAGGTTTTTCCAATTTTCAAGCTTCTAAAACTTATCTCTAGCTTGGAATCTCACAAGGTTTCTTTCTAGGAAGTTGTTCCCTACATAAAGGGCTACATTCTCTCCAATTGGTGTGGCTACACAACTAGTAAAACTCCCTAGGGTTGAGAAAAACCCTTTTAGGTAAGATATTTTGCTAAGTAAAGAATAGGAATAAGTTTAGGAGTGTTTTTATATGTTAATTTTATGACTTATATGCTTATTTATTATTAGAGAACCACCTAACTTATAGTTACTTTGAAAACCTAGAGTTGGTACCTTATGTACCTATGTATTCTTTGGAAATTTGTTAGAGTGATGAACTTGTAATATGACTATATGTATAATTCATTGCATTCTAGATTATGTTCATGTAGACAAAGTCTTGTAGTTGGAAAGTTATGATTTATTCAATATGTTGATATTTTATGTATTTTGTAATCTTTAAAAATTTGGTAAGGTTGTGAATATGTAATATGTTTATATATGTAACTGATTGAATTACATGCTAGGTTCTTGTAGAAAAAGTTTTGTGATTCAAAAATTATAGTCGATTTAAGTATAATGAATGATTTAAGGTATACTCCATGTGTTTGATAAAATGTTTCATTGAACTTGCATAGAAAAATCAAGGCATCTTGACATACTTGAATTTTTGGAAACATGGCATGGGTTGAGCACTTTGGTGTTATGCATTATAAAAGTGTAGATCCTGTGGTGAAAAACCCAAAATCTGGCCAATGACAGTACTCACGTACTGACGGGGGCAGACCGTGAAGTGACACATACGACAGTATTCGTGGGCTGACGAGGAAGGACCGTGAAGCGAGACATGTGTTGGGCATAGAGTTGCATATGTGTGTCATGCATATTTCTATTGCATTATATTGATGAATTGGAAGGCCTATAGCTTAAAAATGTACATTTTGCATATGACACGTCTTAACTTTGTTCTTTATATACAAGCCGTCGTGCTTACCCTTTATAAGATTATATATTACAGATGAGACTCTTGACACTTGAAACTTGATGAGGTCTTAAAGCATAGATGAAGAAGTGGACTTTGAAGAAGATTTGGCCCTTAGGGCATATTTTTAGTTGTATGAGGACATAAGCCCTAGGACATGTGTAATTAACTTGTAAAACTTTGTACAATATGGAAACTATGGGCAAGGCCCTAAATTTGTGATGAGCATGAAGTTGTGACATTTTGAATTTCAAGTATATGTGCATATATGGTGGATTGTATGTTTTAAATGATGTATGAATGTTTAATTGAATTAAAAGATGTGGTTTGGTTGCTAATTTGAGAGTAATGGATTGTGTTGAGAAATATTAGGTGAGAAAAAAACTTAAAAACAAAGGATATTGTGGTAGAATTTTTTAAAATATAGCAACTAGATTGAGTGAAGCGGGAGAGCATGCCTATATTTTCTAAGCAGAGAATTAAATGACTTAAGAAGAAAAAGAAAGGTAAAGAAATGATAATAGGGGCAAATTAGTCCAAAAATTATTTGAAGTCCAAAAATAAAGAAAAATGGTAAAATGGTCATTTTACATGTTATAGGGTCCCACACCAAGTTTGGTAATGAAATAAATTGAAATGGGTATAAAAATGTCTAAACCAAGATTTTCGGACAAAGGTTGAAATTTTGGCACTGTAGCAAATCAACTACCGAGATACCGTAGCGATGAATAGTGAACCAAAAAAATTAAATTTTGGACCAAGGCCAGAAGACCAGCCAACTTGCGCGCCTCACACGAGCAGCGTCTGTAATATTCTGACCTGGGATATGACACTTATACTGAGGTAGACCCGGTCGAGTACACGTAAATCGAGATAAATTGGGTCGGGTAGTGTACCATTAGTTGTAACCGAGCTGTTAAGCTCTATATTTTGATATCACAAATACTATACAGTTTTGGAATATAAACAATGTCAGCTATACAGTCAACATCGGGCAATACCCGAGCAACCTAGAACCTTGCCTCGAAAAGCGTGCATGCACGTAAACTCATGCATACATACATGAATAGGCCTCGAAAAATTAGTGTATGTATATATGATTAAAAATAGATTTATATCCCCACATATAGAAATATATACACGTATAAAAATTGTATTTTCTGTGTATATATATATATGTATAACATAATGTATTATACATATATATAAGTATATATATATATAAGAAATTAAAAAGAAAAGAAAAGAAAAGAAATAAAGGAAGGAAAGAAGGGGATAAGGCATGCAGCAGGTGCATGCATATAAATATGTGTGTGTACGGTTGTGTGTGTAAGTATATGTGTGTTAGTGTGTGTATATATATTATATACATATAATATATAAATATCCTATAGGAATTGAATGCAAAGCTGCATTCTTAGAAAAGTGAAAAAGATAAATTGAATGAGAGCAAAAAGAGGAGTCAAGGAAGGCTGCAATAAAAGAGAGAGAGAATAGAGAGAGAACCAAGGGCGGTGGCTGCTAAATATATATGTACATATGTATGCTTTGAGTAAGATGGAAAGAAAACAAAGAAGGAAAAAGCTGAGAGTGGATTGAAGTGGAACAAAAGAGAAATAGGAGACCTGCACCAAGAAATTAGAAAATATAGGTAAGTGGATTTTATTCCGTTTTTCATTTTATGAGCATAATAATTAGTTTGAATTATAGGGCTGTCTTGAGCACGAAATAAGATTTAAATGCAAAAAGAATCGAGAAGAATGGTTAAAAATTGGATGAGAAAACAATGGTTGCAAGTATGAGAGAATAATCGGATTTCTAATACTTTATGCATGAAACATTATTTAAATGGTCTAGAAATTTCCCTATGAAGTGCAGAAAATGAAATGAAAAAGAAAGAAGTGAAAACAATCAAGAAATTTGCATGAAAATGAAAATATTCAGTTGGCCAGAGTTACGGATTTCCTTAAATTCGTGAAGATTTGATGAGTTATATTAAAAACTAGGTTTAGAAATAAGACCTACATGAAAAATAGAAAAAAAAAATAGCATTTGAAAAGCATTAAAAATCGACTGAAATTCAATCGCCGTCGTTGGAGAAGACGACTGTTCACATTGGAACCCTACCGGAGGTTCACCGAAAAAATAGGGAAGAAAACTGTTTGGTTTAGGGTTCGGGTTCAGATCATGTATCGGATTCGGGTCGGGACCCGACCGAAATAAAAACGGGTAGAGTGAAATGACACCGTATTGATTAAGTTTAAAAAGATTTTAAATTGAAATTGGAGTGTTTGGTAACACGGATAAGAAATAAAAATTTAAATTGAAAGCAGAATAGGGATATCCTATCCCTATTCTGTTACTATTCACTGTTTGGCTATCCTTAATTAGGATAAGATTTCTTGAAATTTCAATTGAACCCAGAATTTAGGGAATTTACAAATTGACCCTTCAAATTTTAATTATTATGATTTGACCCCCAGAATAAAATATTAATTTAATATTAATTTAATTAATTAATTTAAAAATAATGAAAATTTTTGAAAATGCCACTGAGTCAAAAAGTAGTCAAACAGACTCTAATTAAAATAAAAGAATAGTAAATTTTTATTATTTTGAGTATTCCGGACTCAACCATGGAGTCCAATTTTTAAAAATAGGTCTTGAGAAGTGAGAACCCGTAAAATCATAAATGACCATTTTACCCTTTATAGTAACGATGTCCAAATTAAACATATGAATAGTGTATTTTAACTATCTCAAACATTCTAAGACCAATGGTGAGGTGCGTTTAGCAAGATGGGGTCCCAAAAAATAGAAGACCAGTGAAAGTGCAAAATGATCGTTTTGCCCTTTTTAGCACAGAAGTCCAAATTGAATTCCGCGAAAGCCTAAACTGACTTTCTTCGGTTTTCTGGACTTAATGGTAGAGTCTGTTTTAGTAAAAGAGAAACTAATAGTAAAGAGGCATAAAATTTGATGGATAGCATAAATTATAAAACTAAGATATAATGTCTACTGATGCATAGGGATTTCAAAGAAGAGGGAACAGTGACTTGAATTTATTGTGAAAGAACGGAAACGGTTTAAGAGGTAAGTAATCCCTGATATCTGCTTATATGTTACATTCCCAGCCACATTAATAGTCTTTCTTATTGATATACCACAAACAGATGCACCAATCATCTTGAGACACGTGAGCCTACAGAACCGATAAGCTTGGTCATACAGAGCAGACGTAGCCTCTAGGGCATTCTCATATATATATATATATATATATATATATATATATATCCTCCAGACCTTGTGCTCTAGGCAATATTCACTCAGTATTCCATATGGTTTCGACCTCGTTGTTTCCTTAAACGACTGCTAGCAGGGAATAAGGAAACCGTCTTCAACAAGGAATCTGCTATCTATGATTATCTCTATCTACGATGCAATGTTCCACAAGGTAACTGCAATCTCCGATGATCAGAAATTCCTATATTCATGGCTCCGAATCCTAATCAACTTAGGAAGGCCACAGTCTATAAATCAAACCCTACAGGTACGCTTTATTTTTCATGCTCATTCTTTGGCTTTCAATATAGTCTTTCAACTCAGTTTACTTACTTAAGCATCGGAACGGCTACTGCCAGAGCCAATCTGATGGTCCTCTGATCCCCCTTTTTGAGTGTTCCACAGGTCATAGAGCCCAGATTTATTGCGAGCTGAAAAGTGCAGCATCAGTTTGGCGCCGTCTGTGGGAAGCGACTAATCTCCAAGTGCATTCACAAACTAATCTTTTTCCTCACCGAAAAACCATGGCCCCAAATCTCTGACAGAGACAGAACGCTCAAAACCCACAAAGCTCTCAACGTCGGCCGCCTGTTCCACGAGCAAGAGGGCCGACGGTTGATCCCATCCGGCAAGAGATCGAATCAATCAAGCGACACAATGAACTGGTGCAGGAACAACTATTTGCCATATCTAGAACTCTGGCAATTCTTACACAGAATCAAGGGACGAGTCCTCCTAATCCATCAGTCAATGTTGTTGAAAGAACGTAACCCCATATAACCATTAAGAATGAAGAGCCCCATGAGCAAGCTCCAAATAATCAGCCTGGGTGCCCCTAGGGTGTTGCTCACGTTGGCAGAGATCCACAACCGTCAGCAGCCCTAGGCTGGGGAATATCAGCCTTCATCCTAGACGTCTACTACCGAAGCACTACTAGAGCCCCGACTCCAAGGGCTTTGGGAGCACATCTGGCACCTCAGGAGCCTTATTACCAAGCAGCACCAATCCTGCCAGTTCAGAACCCTCCTCCATCCGAGGGACGTACTCAGCCCGACTACCTTGAAGCCGAGGCTGTAAGACAAGGTTCACAAGAGGTCCGGTTCAGAGACCCACGAAGGGTCAAAGAAATTGCTGAATCAATGGACCGGACAGTAGCTTTGAGAAGTGCCCAGAACCCTCCAGAGCAAGACGAGTTGGCCAGGTTGCTTGGAAGACTTGCCACCCCATTCACTCACGCCATCATGTCAGAAGAAAGGCCCAAGAAGTTCATGGTGCCAAAGTTCACCCTGTACGATGGGACTGGAGACCCAGGAGATCACCTATCGCACTACCAGCATACGATGGCCCTCCACGGAGCCTCTCATGCTTTTATGTGCTGAACTTTCATTACCAGCTTGAAAGGAACTGCTCTAAAATGGTTCCACCACCTCCCGCCAAACTCAATTACCTGCTTCTATGAGCTCGGTAGGCAATTCCTAGATAGATTTTGACCAGTAAAAGGCTCAGAAGGGGACAAGAATTCCTGTTAAATGTCAAGCAGACTAAGGAGGAGTCCCTCAGAACCTACATTGCGCGCTTTAATGCCGAACTCACAGAAATCACTGACTGTAGCCCAAGATTCCTTGTAGCTGCCTTAACTGCTGGACTTGCTCATAGTGGCTTCAGAGATTCTTTGACCAAAAGCCCTCTTGCCGACATGGCAACATTAATGGACCAGGCCAGGAAGTACATCAACTTGGAAGAAGCCAATCGCACATCCCAAAAGAGCAAAGAACAAAACCAGAGGGACAATCCGAAGAGGGAGGATCTAAAGAAAGACGACCACAGAAGAGACCCTAGTAAGAAGAGAGCCAGGAGTCCAGAAAAAAGAACGAAACCCAAGGCTGTTTACAATTCCAGACCAAGGGAGTTCACTAATTTTACCCCTCTAAACACTACACCGAATCAGGTACTTCGGCAGATCCAAGATCGAGAAAACCTGAGATGGCCAGAACCCATCAAAGAAGATCCCAGCCTTCGGGGCACAGGTAAATATTGTAATTTCCACAAAGATCATGGGCATATGACTAATTCATGCAGGTCCCTTAGATATGAGATTGAGCAACTCATAAAGAAAGGACGTCTCCGGGAGTTCCTTCAGCAGGACGGAAAGCAGAACCCCCACGAAGACAAGCCTCAGCAGCGGATAGAGCAGAGGCTTGAGCAAAGACAAGAGCAGAGGGAAGTTCAACATGAGCCTCAAAGACAAAACAACCATGTCATTTACGTCCTCCACGCAGACTCCCCTATCACAGGAATGTCCAACAGAGTAAGAAAGAAGTATGCTCGGGAAGCCAGGGCTGCCCCAGACGTATTGCAGAACTCCAATGTTGAAAAAAGGTTCAAACCAGCACCGAAGATCCAATTCACAGAACAGGACCTAGCAGGGGTGCACTGCCCTCATAATGATGCCCTTGTCATCACTCTTAAGATTGCCAACTTCGAGATCAGAAGAGTCCTGGTTGACACCGGCAGCTCCGTCAATATACTCTTCCATGAGCCACTCAAACAGATGGGCATGTACCACAATAGCACCAAGCCTACCACTGCTGTAATGGCAGCGTTTGACGGTAATCTCAGTACCCCATTGGGAAGGATCGACCTACCTACTACTGTACGGGAAGGTGAAGGGCAGAAAACCACCATTTCGGAATACATGGTGTTGAATATGAAATCTCCCTACAATGTCATAATTGGGAGACCATGGTTGCACCAGATAGGGGCGGTTACCTCGACCCTCCATCAATGTCTGAAGTATGTTCACAATCAGAATGTTTATTCTGTCAAAGGCTGCCAGCCAACTTCTCGAGAATGCCATGCCATTGCGCTCAAAGAAAAGACTACCAAATAGCAATTACAGTATGCTCGGGACTATGCAGATCCAATTCTCTCCCATACTCCCGAAGAAGAAGGTTGCCCATCCAGAATTGAAGAACCCCTAAGCCCAAGGGGACGGGATAGCAGGGCCAAACCTATTGGCGAGCCTATCAAAGTATTGGTCAATTCAGAATCAGAGGGGCGCTATTTGTACATCAGTCCAGACCTGACACGCGCTGAGCAAGAGAAAATAATCAAGTTTCTGAAAGACAACCTCTCTATGTTTGCGTGAAAGACCAAAGACATGGAGGGTATAGATCCAAGCCTGATAACTCACAAACTAATGGTGGATCCAAAACACCCACCAGTGAGACAGAAAAGAAGGCCGCTAGCCCCAAAGTGGCATCAGATCATAAACGAGGAAGTCCAGAGGTTGCTTGAAGCTAAAATGATATGTGAAGTGTTCTACCCCGAGTGGTTAGCCAACACCGTCCTGGTCAAGAAGAAAAATGGCAAGTGGAGGGTCTACGTTGATTATACAGACCTCAATAAGGCGTGCCCCAAAGACAGCTTTCCCCTACCAAAGATAGACCAGCTGGTTGACGCTACTACAGGGCACGAACTCATGAGTTTTATGGATGCCTACTCAGGGTATAACCAAATTTAGATGTACCCTCCGAACCAGGAGAAGACAGCCTTCATAACCGAACGAGTTCTCTACTGCTACAGAGTAATGCCTTTCGGTTTGAAGAATGCTAGAGCCACATACCAGCGGTTGGTTAACAAGATGTTCAGCCCGCTGCTCGACAATACCATGGAGGTATACATTGATGACATGCTGGTCAAAAGTCTGCAGAAAGGTAGTCACCTCCAGCACTTAGCCCAGACCTTCAATATCTTAAGATAGCACAAGATGCTCAATCCTTTGAAATTTACCTTCGGAGTGACGAAGGAAAAATTCTTGGGATACATTGTCTCTCAGAGGGGTATCGAAGCAGACCCCACTCAGATCCAAGCCCTGGTTGGACTGAAGTCACCAAAAACCAGAAAAGACATTCAAGCGCTGAATGGCAGAATCGCGACATTAAGTAGATTTATCACCAAGTCCACTGATCGCTGCCTACCCTTCTTCAAAGCTCTAAAGGGCAACAAAGCTTTACAGTATATGGAAGAATGTGAAAAAGCCTTTCAAGAACTGAAGGAGTATCTCGCCTCTCCAGAGCTTCTGTCAAAATTGGTACAGGGGGAAAAGCTACTCCTGTACCTTGCAGTCTTTGAAAACGCGGTTAGCTCCGCATTAGTTAGGCAAGACAGGGGACTACAGAGGCCTATATTCTACCTTAGTAGGGCACTACTCGACACAGAAAGAAGATACCCAGAGGTTGAAAAACTAGCCTTTTCTCTGGTAATATCAGCTCGGAAGCTCCGACCTTATTTCCAAGCTCATCCAATTGAAATCCCAACTGCCTATCCTCTGAAGTCAATATTGAAGAAGCCTGAAGTTTCAGGAAGACAAATGAAGTGGTCTGTGGAGTTAGGGGAATTTGACATATCATATGTACCACGGAACTCCATCAAAGGGCAGGCCCCAACTGATTTCGTTGCCGAGTTTACCCCGGCACTTCAAGACAAGGCACAGCTCATCGAAACTTCAGGAACCTGGCTGCTCTATATTGATGGGTCGTCAACCGATTAGGGCTTAGGAGTGAGCCTGGTATTACAGTCCCTTGATGGGCTCTCGTCAGAAAAAGCAGTTAGCTTGGGATTCAGAGCCTCCAACAATGAAGTAGAATACGAAGCCCTAATCCTAGGCATGAAATTGGCTCTGGAATGCGAGGTTCAGAACCTTAAAGTCTTCTCAGATTCCCAACTGGTGGTAAGCCAAGTCCTGGGAGAATTTTCCATTAAAGATGATAGGATGCTTCGGTACTCTGAACTGGTGAATTACTTGAAGCACTCCTTCTAGATGTTCACCGTCCAAAAAATATAAAGAAGCCAGAACTGTCGGGCAGATGCTTTGGCAAACATGGCGTCCCGCCTAAAGTCAGAAGGTAACTCCACAATAAAAATTTCCTACCAACCAAGACCCAGCATAGAGGAAGCCCAATTTGCCCAAATTGTTGAACAGCCCCGGAACTAGATGACCCCAATCCTCCAGTACTTAGAGTCCGAGCTCCTCTCGAAAGACAAAAACAAAGCAAGGAGAATCCGAATTAGAGCGGCTCAGTACCTGATCCTGAACAACAAGCTTTACAGAAGGTCTTATTCTCAACCCCTATTAAAATGTTTAGCTCCAGAAGAATCTCAATATGTCTTGGCTGAAACACACGAGGGTATTTGCGAGAATCATAATGGAGGCAGAATGATAGCTCACCGAGCTCTAACTCAGGGCTATTACTGGCCTAGCATGCTAAGGCAAGCTAAGGAGTACGTCCAAAAGTGCGACAAATGCTAAAGGTTTGCCCCATATCAACACCAGCCTCATCACGAGCTCAAACCAATTACTAGTCCTTGGCCCTTTGCTCAGTGGGGGATGGACATCGTGGGTCCATTGCCCAAAGCCCCACCAAACAGGAAGTATCTATTGGTAGCCATTGACGACTTATCTAAATGGGCCGAAGCTGAACCTCTGACACACATCACAGAGAAGGAAGTTGAAAACTTCACCTGGAAAAACATCGTCTACAGGTTCGGTATACCACGTGTGATCATCTCTGACAATGGGACGCAGTTCACTAGTAAAGGCTTCAAGAAATTTTGTGAAAATCTCAACATTAGGCAACATTTTGCCTCTCCATATCATCCACAAGCAAATGGGCAAGCAGAGGTCACCAACCGAACGATCCTTAATGGATTAAAGAAAAGGTTGGAGCAGGCCAAAGGAAAGTTGGCAGAGGAACTTCTTAGGGTTCTTTGGGCCTACAGAACAACCAGAAGAAGTCCCACCTCTGAAACTCCTTTCTCACTAGCCTATGGTACAGAAGCAGTAATCCTAGTTGAGATCGGTATGCTAACTTTGAGGACTGAAGCCTTCGAGCAAGAATCCAATGATCAACAGCTGACAGAAAATTTAGATTTGCTTGAAGAAAAAAGGGATCAAACCAGCATCAGGATGGAAACCTATCAGCAGAGAATGGTCAACAAATCTAAGGTGGGGCTCAAGACAGTCAGCTTTCAAGTTGGAGACTTTGTCTTAAGAAGAGTTTTTCCAAACACCAAGGATCCCACTATGGAAAAGTTGTCACTGAACTGGGAAGGCCCCTATAGAGTGACAAAGGTTGTTAGGCCTACCCCTTATTGGCTAGAGGACATAGCTGGGAAATCCATTCCTAGGCCTTGGAATATAGAACATCTACGGAAGTATTATCAATGAAGATTTTTTCTTTTCAATACCTTCACAAAGTGTTCATCTTTAAATGCACAAGCCTCTAGAGCCTGGTCCATCTATAATGCACAAGCCTTAGTGCTTGGTCCATCTTTAAATGCACAGGCCTCTAGAGCCTGGTCCATTTGTAATGCACAAGCCTTAGTGCTTGGTCTATCTTTAAATGCACAAGCCTCCAGAGCCTGGTCCATCTTTAATGCACAAGCCTTAGTGCTTGGTCCATCTTTAAATGCATAGGCCTCCAGAGCCTGGTCCGTCTATAATGCACAAGCCTTAGTGCTTGGTCCATTTTTAAATGCACAGGCCTCCAGAGCCTGGTCCATCCTTAATGCACGGGCCTTTAGAGCCTAGTCCTTCTTCAATATATAGATTCAACAATCCAATCCATCTAAAGAGAAGTTCCAAAAGCCTATTTACCCAAATTTTTGAGATCGGCATACCTCAGAGCTGATGCCTAGATTTTTTGGCTTATGTACCAACAAGCAACGGATATTATAGTACCGAGCAGGCTCAAAGTACTTTGGTTCAACGCTTCAAGTTTTTTGTAAGTTTCTTTGATCTACCCTTAGAACATACAGAAGAGTTATTAATCAGAAGTGCACGAAAAGGTGTTTTAACTCCAAAAGAGCACATCTGAACACAAAGTACATTAGTTTGAAGAGAAGGAACTCAATTTTATTGATGATTCATAAAATTTACATCAGTATAAGAAGACTGGAAATAAAAAAAGTACACAGAAGCTACAACAAAGACATCACTACGTCTTATAGAAGCTACAACAAAGATATCATTACGTTTTTTGCGACATCATGGCTTTCTTCCTCAAATGGGAAAGGGGCCCAAGTTCCAAGCCTTCATTACCCCCGTCGCTGGCTTCCATTTGAAAGGAAAGAACCCTGAACCCCAATCTGCATCAAGAAGCACCCAGGCCATTTTATCATCACTGTCACTGATCTCAATACCAATGGATGATGAGGACTCTGGGTCTCAAGAGACCTCCATTCTCCATCTTCGTTTCCCCCAAAATCGGCATGATACCCCAGCCGATTTGAGTAAGGGTCTTTGCCAAGACACCAAGGGAAGGAGGCATCCCACCTTCGTCTTCATCACCAATGCTCCAAGCTTCGGTTGAATCAAGGAGGGCCCACCTCCAATCGGAGAAATTTCGACCGGATGCTAAGATGGACAAGGAGATCTTCACCTCCTCTAATCCTTCCTTGGAGACTGAATCAAAGGGAAGAATAACTCTCGACCATAGTTTAATCATTCCCAACTCGGATTGAAAATCGTCAATCATCTCTGGGCAAATGATAAGTTTCTAAAAAGCATCCTAATTCTCTCCGACGGGGGAACAGTCTGAGAGCAAAAATAAAGAGATTGGGTGCAACCGTATGCTCCTCTCTCATATATATAGACCCTCGAAGACCAAGAGTCACCCAGTTGGACCGTCACAACGGTCAAAGGAAGGGTTAACCTCGAAAACCCAAAAGACAGTTGTATAAATGAATGACGTATAAAGCTGTCCTTTCGGATACCTAGAAGACGAAGCGCAACGCTTTCCCAAGCATACAGTACTAGTCAAACAAACAGATTTTGATCTGCCTTGACACAAAGGCCCTCGGTCCAACATACAGACCTTTCAGTCTTGGCCATTCCGTTGATCCCTAGCAGACCACGTGTATGACCAAAGACCATCAGTTCGGATATATCACAGTCCTAGTCTGAATGACTTAGAGGCAAAAGTCTTAATCATCAGAGTGGCAAATATGAGACACCAAATTTCTACTATAAAACTTGGGTTCAGAACAAACTGCCTAAGAATTCTTCAGAACTTACTCCCAATATATGTGGCACAAGATCAGTATCAGATCCCTACTCGTCTGATTGAAATTGCCTTAACTAGCCTACAATTATTGTCTTATTGCAAATACAGCTCGGAAGACAACTGCCAACCGATTAAAAAGCTAGTCTGGAGGGATCCAGAACAGCCTCACTTGCAACAATTTCTCACATCAACCATAAATTCAAAGGACCAACATATTACACAGCAGTGCAACGTAATACTACATGGGTCAACCAAACATAAAAGAAAATGGATGAAGACATTTGAGAAAGAAAACACTATTTCATTCAACAAAAATAGCCTGTTACATTGGGGGTTCAAGAAACTAAGCAATATACATATTCTAAGCCTGATCAGTAGAAACAGGCTCAATAGTTGGGGAAGGATTGGCAAGAGCAACATCCACTATCCTGCTTGGAACGGCAACTTCAGTGGGATCAGCGGGAGGAACGTCGACCACCTCACTCAGAATGGCAGCCTCGGGAGGGATAACCCTTGGAGGCACAATCGAGGAAATGTCAAAATCAGGAAACTTGGCAAGGAACCTAGCTCAGAAGTTGTTGAAACCAAACATGATCAGTTCGTTGGCCATTCCTTCCAGTTCCATCTTCATCTCCGTCTCGTTCTCCAGCTTGGCCTGCTCCACTGCGTCTTTAAGCTTTTGGTTATAGAGGTACCGCATGCCGGCCATTTCCTTTCGAAGCCTCTCTGCCTGCTGAACAGCAAGATTTTTCTCTAACTCCATGATGGCTAGAGAATTCTGGGACTCCTTCAGCCTCTCCGTAGGTTCGTGAGTCTCAGACTTAGCAGTACCGAGCTGGAGCCTAATGTCATCCAGCTCGGCCTGAAGCTTGTCAACCTCCTCTGAAGGGGGAGAGACGTTCGTCAGACCAGATAAGGTATGCAAGGTCTGCAGTATACAGAGCAAACAGTTCAATACACAGCTAAAAACACTTGGAAAAAAGGAAAAGAAATAGAAGACCCGAAGAACTTACTTTAACCTGAAGAGAAGCCAGATCAGCAAGAAGCTTCTCTAACTTCTATGGCTTGAGTTTGATTGAGCCTTTGGCCCAGAAGCCCTTCAGAACTTTCTTGGCCGCCTGATTGACAGCACCAGGGGCCACTGAAGATGACGTCCCCTTGCCCGCTTGTTTGGATGGGGCTAGAGGGACCACGGAAATAGGGTCAGGTGCCTCTTTCTCCCCCTCAGCAGGTTCAGGAGAGGTCGAATGTAACCTCCTCCTTTTTGTCTAGAGGGGAGGGTCTACTAGGGGAGGAGCCTCCCCCACTGCCGCAGGTGAAGATGGCTCGGTCTCCCACCTAGCCATCACACCTTTTGTCAGCTCCTACATACGACCCATAGCAGCCATCAATTTATCACGATTAACAATGAAGGAATGGTCTCGGTTGCTGGGCTATAAGAGCTTTTTCTATTGTTTCTGAAGCGCGGGAGAAAAGCTCGGCCTCTTCCACACACTTCTAACTGCACAAAAGATACAAAGTTGATCAGCTCGGCAATCAATGCACAGAACAAAATCAAAGTAGCCACGAGAAAAATTGGGTCCCACCCTTCGGCCCAATGGTTCGAGGAAATGTTGAAGGTTGGTCTTGGAAGTCCTCATATTCCCATCATTCTTTTATGAAGAAATACCACTTCTTCCAGGTCTTGTTAGAGGAGGGCACGGAAGTAAGGGATCTGAACCTACTATCAAAAGACATATAATAGAGGCTCTCCAACCTCATATATATTAGATCCATATTGCTACGGATCAGGTCAAGAGACAAGTCAACATTATTCATGTGCCCTAACATTATGAAGCTTAACAGATGTCTCCAACTATTGAGATTAAGGTCTGCAGGGCAAAGATTGAACCAATAGAAGAATTGTTTTACAAGGTCGGGAAGTGGGAGTGTCAGCCCCATTTCAAACCAGGCTAAGTAAACACAAATTTCCCCCATTCTAACATCGCGTAGGTGATCTAGAGCATCCGGGACCCTGAAGGTAACATTCGAAGGGAGGGTGAACTTCTCCCATAACTCTTTCAACATACTCTCGGTGATTGCACTCTCACCTTCCTTTCTACCGGCGGATCGACAAGAGGTCTCTCCGGCCTTATTTAGGGGTTCCTCAAATGCATCAACTATCCTAACCTCCGGACTGGAGGGGGTTCTACCAACCTATCTTTAATATTTTCAGTAGAGGGAATGGTTGCAAGTTGTAATTGAGTGATTGTCCTAGAAGAACTGCCTGAACCAGAAGGTGACCCAGGGCCAGACATAGCGGACAAAGAAAATAACAAAGCAGAGGAGAGGGAGTAGTAAAAAGAATCGAAGATCGAACCTGAAATCAAATAAGGCTATGAGCACCGGATATGCTTCGACCTTCAAAGTACGTCAATCAGCAATGACAGAGTCTCTGATACTGTAGAAGCAGGTGCAAAAGAAAGGCGTAAAAGTCCTTTCCCCCTCTTTATATACATATTCGAAATATGAGCCTCCTAAGCTGTTTCGACACGACGGTTGAGGGTAATGATGGCTTCTCAAGTATCGGTTGCACAATAAATGGCCCATTAAACCGACGTCTTGGAAAGTGGAGAAACGAAACATATGACTCTTCACAAAGCCCATAACCCTAGTTACACCCTAGCTCCTAACTAGGGCTCGGAGGGGGGGGAGGGAGTAGCTGATATACCACAAACAGACGCACCAATCACCTTGAGACACGTGTGCCTACAGAACCGATAAACTCGGTCATACAAAGCAGACACAGCCTGTAGGGCATTCTCATATACACATCCTCCAAACCTTGTGCTCTGGGTAATATTCACTCAGTATTCCATATGGTTCCGACCTCGTTGTTTCCTTAAACGACTGCCAAGCGGGGAATAAGAAAACCGTCTTTAACAAGGAAACTGCTATCTATGATTATCTCTATATACAGTGCAATGTTCCACAAGGTAACTACAATCTCCGATGATCATAAATCCCTATATTTATGGCTCTAAATCCTAATCAACTTAGGAAAGGCACAGTCTATAAATCAAACCCTACAGGTACGTTTTATTTTTCATGCTCATTCTTTGGCTTTCAATACAGTCTTTCAATTCAGTTTACTTACTTAAGCATCGGAGCGGCTACCGCCGGAGCCAAACCAGTGGTCCTCTGATCCCCCTTTTTGAGTGTTCTACAAGTCGCAGAGCCCAGATTTATTGCGAGCTGAAAAGTGCAGCATCACTTATATTATTAATTGTACTCCATACCTATCAAAACATTTATCGAGTCCACATTGATATTGCCCTATCTTGTGGATAGTGTTTATTGACTGTTGTATATCTTGATTATAAATTCTGTACGTTCTGTACATAGGCTTCGAAGGGCAAGATCTCAGCAGACCAACTTATATTGGCCTATTCAGGCAACAGTTTTATTTTGCTGCTGAGATAGTGTTATTGCATTTACTATTTATTGGATTTAGTATGATCTCGATATATTATATTATAGCCGGATTTATGCTCAGTCACAAACTCCATCTGATGCTTACTAGACCTATGGGTCGAGAAAACGGAATCAAAAGTGGCAATTAAAATGGCAGCTAAAGTGGGATCTGCGAGGCGAGTACTGAACCGACGGGTTAGTGCTTGGCTGAGAGATCGAGGAAAAAGAGAATAAAATGAATTAAGGGGTATGTCAGGCCCCTAGTTAAAGTGCATCCACATTGTTGTTATCAGTATCTCTTATTGGATATCATAGCTTGATCATATTATATTATTATGAATGATCAGGAGATTTCACAGCTTTCATTTGAGTGCGTAGAAGTGTATTATCAGACAGATTTCATAGCTTTATCATTTGAGTTTTATCATTTGATATTGAGTTCTATATTCATTGACTGGCTAGCACATCTGCATTTATCCTAATTCTTTTATGGATAATGCATTCTATATTCTTGTACACATGGCAGAGCAAAGGAGGATTACTTATTGAGCTTTAGTTAGCTCACCCCAAACTTACCAACCCTTTCAGGAAAGGAAGCTGTAGCAGAGCAGTAGCAGTAGCAGATAGCTAGATAGCAGTGGACATTACTTTTGAAGTCAGTACATAATATTTAGTACAGACAGTCTTATAGCTCTCCCATGTTATCCACGTCTTGGGAATGAATAGTTGTATTAAGAAATTTTATATTTCGCATTTTGTAAACACTATATATATCACATACAACTTTTATTATTTCTTTTCGCATTTAGTTATTGCATGTCAGTAGTACTGATCGTGTTGCAACTTGAGACCCTTGGTTCGACAAGCAGCATAGGATTGGGTGCGTGACACGAGATCCACATAGGGTGGGGTCTCGGGTTGTGACAGCGCCTACGCCCCCTGCCTGTGCTACAGCCTAGCTTGCCACCTGACAGCCTATAGGCACTCAGCCCTTGCCCCTTAACACCAACCCTTGGCCACTTGCCTTAGGCCATTTTTGGCCAATCCTTAGGCCATGTTTGGCCACCCTTTTGGGCCATGTTTGGACACTCTCTTGAGCCATGTTTGGCCAATCCCTAGGTCATGTTTGGCCACCCTTTTGGGCCATGTTTAGCCACTCTTTTGAACTATGTTTTGCCACACTTATAGGCTATGTTTGGCCACCATTTGGGACCATGTTTGGTTACTACTTAGGGAAATGTTTGACCTTTACTTAAGCCATATTGGGCCACCAACCTTGACCATACTTTGTCACCTTTGTAGGCTATGCTAAGTAACCACTTGGACCATGTTTGGTCACCACCTAGGAGTTAGGTTATGTGAACACCTAGGCTATGTTTAGCCTACACTTTCAGTGACACGACCTGAGACCCACCGTATGCCAATCTCATATCGTGCACCCGATTCGACATTGGTTGCCAAACCAAGGGTTCTTATCTTGTTACACAATCAGTGTTACCAACATGCAACTAATAAAAATGTGGAATAATAGATAAGAGTTGCATGTCATAGATACATGATGTTTACAAAATACGAAATACAAAATTTCTTAATACAACTGGTCTTTCCCAAGACGTGGATAACATGGGAGAGCTACAAGATTGTCTGTACTAAGTATTACCCTGCAACTTCAAAATATGTCCACTGCAATTTGGCTGACTATTACTGCTACTATTTTTCTCTATTATTTTCCTTTCTTTTGGTCTTCTCCTATCAACTCTTTAGTTGGTGGTCTTGCCACCTGGTTACGTAGCAATTCCACACACGCACACCTGTACACACACGGCTGCCATACAACCCTCAATCTTCCAACTCTCAACAAGTCACCTTCCACTTACTCTCTCTCTCTCTCAGCATCCCAATGTTCCCACTGATTTCAATTTTTCCCACCGATTTCCTTTGATTTTCATGTCACATATATTATATTATATATATATTTTACATTCATACATATATCATCATATGTATATATATATATATCCCGTACACAATATATGTATATATATTTTCAATATATATATATATAGATATGTGTTTATAGTTATGTATTTAAATGAATACGCGTTATCCCGTAATATCGGCATTCCGGCGTGACGACACCCGGTACCCTTGACTGATTTTCATTTCATGCTTGTATCTCATATACTAAATACGTCGTTTAACCGAGCGTCACTTTTATTTACATAGTAATTTAAAGTATAGCTCGGGATTACACATCATAACCAGGTCCAACCCGGGTCAGGTACTGGCTAACTCGGGTCGGGGTATTACATCTTTACCCCCTTAAAATAAGTTTGTCCTCAAACTTGGCATGTATTAAGACAGAAATAACTAGGGGTACTTAGCTCGCATGCTATCCTCCCTCTCCCAAGTAGCCTCCTCAACTTGATGATTCTTCCATAAAACTTTGACTAGAGGAATTGTCTTGTTTCGCAGCACCTGCTCTCATCTGTCCAGAATTTGCACTGGTTGCTCTACATGATGTATTCCATGTTTCAATGCTGAGGAAATGTGTACATAATCTTGACCAGGTGATAGAGTACGAGCCATTAGATATTCAAGAGGATTTGACCAGAGACCTACCCTATGCGGATCTCATATCGTGCACTCGATCCGACATTAGTTGCCGAATGAAGGGTTCTTATCTTGCTATACAATCAGTGTTACCAACATGTAACTAATAAAAATGTGGAATAATAGATAAGAGTTGCATGTCATAGATACATAATGTTTACAAAATACGGAATACAAAATTTCTTAATACAACTGGTCTTCCCCAAGACGTGGATAACATGGGAGAGCTACAAGACTGTCTGTACTAAGTATTACCTTGCAACTTCAAAATGTGTCCACTACAATTTGGCTGACTATTACTGCTACTGTTTTTCTCTATTGTTTTCCTTTCTTTTGGTCTTCTCCTGCTGACTCTTTAGTTGGTGGCCTTGCCACCTGGTCACATAGCAATTCCACACACGCACTCCTGTGCACACACGGCTGCCATGCAGCCCTCAATCTTCCAACTCTCAACAAGTCACCCTCCACTTATTCTCTCTCTCTCTCAGCGTCCTAATGTTCCCACTGATTTCAATTCTGCCCATCGATTTCCTTTGATTTTCATATCACATATATTATATTATATATATATATATTTTACATTCATACATATATCATCATATGTATATATATATATATCTCGTACACAATATATATATAGATATGTGTTTATAGTTATGTATTTAAATGAATACGCGTTATCCTGTAATTTCGGCATTCCGGTGTGACAACACCCGGTACCCGTGACTGATTTTCATTTCATGCTTGTATCTCATATACTAAATACGTTGTTTAACCGAGCGTCACTCTTATTTACATAGTAATTTAAAGTATAGCCCAGGATTACACATCATAACTCGGTCCAACTTGGGTCGGGTACTGGCTAACTCAGGTCGGGGTATTACATTAAGTCATTCTAAGACATGATCTTGAAAATTAACAAGTAAAGGCCAATTAAAACCAAATATATCGAATTAATTCTTTTATTTCATTATTCTCCTTCACGCCTTGGGTTTATGAAAATTTGGGTCAAAACAACCCGTTTATGACCCGAACCCATATAAGCTCAACCTAAACCCACTAACTACGTGTCGGGTTCGAGTTGTATTATCGTGTCATATAAAAAATTGACACCCCTACTCTCAATAAAGACATACTTGAGACATGTGGAGCACATGGGATTGATGAACTCAGATTATACTTTATTTTTTTTTATTTTGTTGACATTATGTTATAATTAATAAAGGCATCAAGTTTTTTGTGCATTAAAGTTTCTGCCTTTTATATGAAGTACATGCGAATTTTTGGAGCCAAAATAACTTTTAAGAAGTTTTTCATAAATTATATAAAACCACATTAAGTCTTTAAGAGAGTGGTACATTGTGATATATGGAAGGAAGTGACCAACACATAGGGCATGATCGCCATGATTCATGTGTCTATATCTATCAAATAAAAAATGAGTAGTTTCAGCTCATGATCATGATTAAGGTTTGACTTTTATCACCTATTAAGTCTAAGATGTGTTATGTGTGCCAAGTGGAAGAATGTAATCATGTCTCCTTTAAAGACTTAAGGTGGCCCATATTCTACATCAAAATATATATATATATATATATATATTGAGTCAAAACAGGGTGATAAGATACACATAACTACTCTTATCAAAGTGGTTAAATTTAAAGAGTTTGTGATAGAATATGTTTCCTTGATGGTAGAAAGTCTTGAATTTCAAACTTTGTAGGATTAGGGTCCCCTGCCTATCTATTTATATAGCATGTGACAACCATCAGTCTTAAGGCTTATTTCTGTAACATAGAGTAGGCAGTAAACTCATTTCCACCCTTCACCATACAGTAATCATATTGTGTGAAGGTTCTACAGTGCAGCTGTATTTTGCAATAGGTTCGTGTTCATCAAGATTATCAATGGGTTAAAGTTTGAATCTCATGACTAGAGATAAGTGTCCTGGTTATGAAAATTCAATTTTGCTTACAATATATATATATATATATATATATATATATGATAATATAAATATGGTACCAAAGTTGATGGAAGGATGATAAGATTAGGATACTTAGTGAATGGACTCCAACAAAGCCAACCACATGGAAAACATAATACAGATAAAGTTACAAAGTTGTTTTGAGGAATGCTAGCGTTAGTCATGAGTGATTGTATTTGCGATCTAATTGGCGCATGCATTATAAGGGCCCATTTAATGCACAACCACACGCACGTATTGCATATGCCAATCAAATTATGAGTGTTGCACACTTGCAACTGGCGCTAGCATTTCTCAAGTTACTTTAATTAAGTAAAGAGAAAAGATGAAGGGATCTCGTGAAAACTTAAAAGTGACCAACCAGAGAAATTATTAGTTATAAGTGGAATAGTGGTCCTTTATCAGAGATGTTTTTTTATTCTTTTTTATTTTATGGATTGTTAAGAGTATTTTGGGTCAGTTTACGTGCATCAGAATAAGTCATTTTCTCCGTAACAATCAAGCTCACCCTTTAAACTCTAAGTGCAAAAATCGACGCAAAAAAGAGTCGGCGCAAAAATGATTCAAACTCAAGACGCTTGAATTTTATTGTTAACATCTTTACTATGTTATTCATTAATTCCGAATTCAATTAGACTAATCAACAATTGACACATGATTAGTGGATGTTGTTATTATAAATTTGAACTTTTATTAGACATACGATTTTCAATCATCGAAAAATTTAAAAAACAATAAAAAAAAATTGATTGATTTAAACGAAAACTAAATCCCTAAACTATGAATATGTTAAAAGCTCCAACTTCATATAAGTTCTAATAATTATGATTATGGAGATGGCTGTGAGATTCATACTAGAATCTTTATAAGCTTTAATACTGTTAACCTATCAATTATTTATTACTCGAAAAATAGTCTTCATTAAATTTTGTTATTACACCATACATGGACACATTAATCGTATGCACGATATTCCAAACTTTAAAACTAACATAGCAGTCTTCTTTAAGACCATCTCCAATGGTTACTTAAAGTCAAACCCAAATTTCACTTAAAATTTGAGTAAAAGTTGAATTTGAGTTTGATGTTCTCCAATGGTCATACTCAAATCTTTTTTTAAAAATTCCTTCCTTATCCCAAAAGATACTTTATGTCATTTCCCCTCAAAAATTATTTTCCCTCTTCCTTTTCCTTTCAAACTTCTTTCACTCTTAATTTTCATTCCCTCCCAAATTTGTGTGTTTTTTAAATCATATTGCATTATATCTTAAAATAATATAAAAAATAAAATAACATAAAAAATATTATATTAATTAAAAACAATATTAAAAATAATATAACATTACATTAAAAAAATATTATATTAATTAAAAAAAACATTGAAAATAAAATAACATTACATTCAAAAAAATTACATTAATTAAAAATAATATAAAAAATAAAATAACATTACAATAAAAAAATTACATTAATTAAAAATAATATTAAAAATAAAATAACATTACAATAAAAAAAATTACATTAATTAAGAGTAACATTGAAAAAAAAAAAAAAACACAATAATTTCTATGCCTACTTTTTAACCATTCTGTATTCAATCCAATCAACCGCACCATTCCATTCAAAACCATCGCAGCCCTCCCTTCTCACGCAAAAACCCTCATCTCTGCTTCTCTACTCCCATAAGAATTTTAGGGCTTCATTTCAAAACCTCACTCATCTCAAATCCAAATCTCTCTGTCGAAGTCTGTAATTCCATATCAGATCCTTCAAAACCTCACATCTAGATCTGATTGAGCTGTCGCGAAGCTTCAAAACGGACCCAATCATGAATCCCTTCTCGTCTGGCACGCCTGAATCCCTTCTTTCCATTTCTTTTCCTTGCCTTTTCATTTCATTTTCCATCTGAAGTGAGACTAGGTAGGAAAAAAAAAAATAGCCGTTAGAAATTTGATGTTGTGAACAGTAACGCGCTGATTTGGGTTTGGATTTGAGTAAAACTTGATTTAGTATGTGTTTGAGTCTAAGGTTGGAGAGTGATTTTTGCGGATTTTGACTCCAATTTAAATTTGATATGGGTTTGGTTCACCATTGGAAATGCTCTAACGTTATGCCCTTTTCACTTTTGCATAAAATCTGATATTAAATGTGCTTTTATTCACCAACGTAACATTGTAGCTTTATTCATTTAATGCCTTTACTAGGTATTTTTTCGTATTTCCCATTCCCTTTTCTATATAATAAGGTTAGCTTTGAGCCAGCATGCATGACTTTGCAGTTGTCATCAAGCATTCCTACTAGTTAGGGCAGGGTGGCAGCATATTTATTTATGTTTTCTTCGATGGGATTATGTCATTGATGTATAACAAGTTGTGGAAGTATTTGAAGAATAATGGGAATATTTAAAGAAAAAGAAGTACTAGTAGCCGCAGAGTTGATCAGTAATATTTTTGGGAATGGCAAGACAATTAATACTCATCACTCTGCCATGACCAAAGCTGCTACAGGACCAAACAACTTTGTTTAGACCTCCAATTTAATTTTTTTTGTCATTTATAGTAATTTTTATTTTTGTAATTACTTCATTTAGAAAAGGTTTCTTACTATGATAAGGTTTCTAGTTTTCTAAAAAACTCCAATTTTTATTAATTTCAGATTTTTCCTCCTTCTCACAATTATTATAGTTTCTTAATTGTAATAGGATTAGTATAAGAAATTCGTAGATTTCTATTCAAATTAGTAGTAGTCTTAGTCTATATATATATATATATATATATGTTAGTAATATATATCAGTATTACAGTCAGAACAGAACTAAAATCAAAAAAACAGAAATTGAAACGCAGTAAAATTAGAACCTGTTTGCAGAATACGAAATCGTAGAAATGGAAATTTGTCGAATACAAAAAACTGATCAAGTCTTGTGTTGGACACAATTTCCTTAAGACAATTTATTGCCCTCTCAGTGGTGCTAAAGAGTTCTTGGCAACTTGTCTCCCAGGATAAAATGATCTCCTAACACAAAGGCAAGCACTACCAATGGTTGTCTGTCGAACCAGAACTTGTGCAGAACTCTCTCTCGAAATATGAATATGTTATGAATGGATTCGATGCGATGCGGAATGCTTATGATCGTGTCCTATTTATAGACTCGCTCATGACTGTTTGGTACAGGCATGAAGCTTGGGTCGTGTCTGTTCATGGCGAACAGACACAGTTGCGTCCGTGGAGAAGATATTAAACTATAATGCTAATTTTAAAGGAAATTGTGTCCAACACAAGACTTGATCAGTTTTTTTGTATAATTGGTGTTAGAAAAATTTCCAACACAAGATATTAAACTATAATGCTAATTTTAAAGGAAGGAGTGAACATGGACTAGCAAAGCATCTTTTAGACTTTGCACCAATTCCTTTACGTTTTCCTGGGTAAGATAGGCACTCATTGAGAGGAAATGTTAGAAATAGAGCCATTAAAATGTTGATGGGAATGTTCATCCGTCAACCTTTTATAAAGTTATGTAAATCACTTACCCAAAACTGAAAAACCTAAATTGTAAGTGCTTTTTCGATGAAGGATGTTTCCATAACTTTATTAAAGGTTAAATGAACAGGCATCTATACAATTAGAGGTCGAAATAAAAAAATTAACAAATTTTTTTTTAATATTTTTTTAATATTAATGTAATTCTTTATTTTGATTTTTATATATATTATATTTATTTTTATAATATAAAATTTAATTATTTTCAGAAAAAATATAGATATATATTGAATAAAACTTTAATAATAAAATTTTAACATAATTATTTTTTTTTATCTAAATACATGACAATAAAAAATTAGAGTACAATAAACTCTATGGATAGAATAAAGATTTTTTCATGGAGTCTTTATGGATTTTTTTTTTTTTTGTAGAGTTTGATTTTTATTAATCTTATAATTTTAATTGGATTATATTGTAAATACATAAAATTTGAGAGTTTTTTTTTTTGGATAGAATTAGACTTTTATTAATTTTATATTTTAATTTAATTATAGTACAAATAACTAAAATTTGGAATCACTTTTTAAATAAGACTTAAAATGATTATTTTATTGATTTAACCGTCCTCCAAATGAACAATTTCAATGAGTCTATTTAAAAAAAAAAAAAATCAATGAATTCAGTACAGTAGAATGGCAATGTATATGTATTCATTTAATGATAAGTTAGATATAATATAATATATCTTTTTTTATAAAACATAATATATGTGATAAATATTATTTAAAAAATATATTAATACGTAAGTGTCATATCCACTAAAAAAAAATTTCTTTTATTTTTAACATTTTCTTATAATAGTGCCTCTTTTTTAGTGAAGAATTGTCTCCCAAATTTCTGAAAAAAAAAAATTTGCCGCTCCATACTTCTTTTGTCGTGGTAGGGTAGTGCTGACATTGAGTTCATAAGTAATTGTGACTTGTAATGCTTCCCAGGCCCAACATGCACGGAACCCCAAAAACGACTTCCCGAATTTGCGTGGTGTTTCACAGCAAAGGAACAAATGATACGAAGCCCTCCCAATACGTGAAAGCTGCAGCCCCATTTACTTGTCACTTTCATGCTACACGACGCCCAAGGTACATTAGCTTTCAATTGAATCAATAAAAAGCAGTGAAGGATATAAATTTTTATTTTGAAAAAGTCGAGGTGTAATATAAAAAATTTAAATTAATTTATTATAGCTAAAAATTATAATTTTGATATAATGAAAATACAAAAGTACATTGAAGGCGATGTAACATGAAATACCAAAAGTATTAACTGCGAGTTTTTTTTTTTAATTGAATCAGTCACAAAAATTATTTACTAAAACAAGCGAATAAGTCTTTAGGTTTCAAATTGAGTATTATTAATAAAATTTAAAAAATAAGAGTTTATTACATCATATGTATAGAGATAATAAACTATTATTTTAAATAAAAAAATTACTAATTTCTATATTAATTCTTATAAAATTAAAAAATTAGAGAAAATTGTAATAAATCAAAATTATAAACTAAATAATCCTATAATAAATCTAAAACAAAATATATGTTTTTGACAGATACTATATTTATCTTACATCAAACTCTCTCACTTCGAAAGAACTTATTTTCGAATTAATTAAATGTATGCAACCTCAAACTCGTCCGTAACTTGGTAATAATGATTGAACCTCTCCGAGAATAATTAAAAAATCAAAGATTTCTCCTCTTTCATTTTTTATGAAGTCTGTAATGTTAGGATCTTGTTTTGGATCCAATAATGATCCTATACTTGAAAAAACACTCTTCCTTGAGTTAAAAGGCTCATCATTATTATTCAACCATATTCAGCCACTTCTCACAGCCACTCTACAATGAAACTTTCGACGACAAACACTATGAAACTTGGCAAAGCCACTCACATCATATTGGGCTACTTCTCATAGCAACTCCATTATGAAACTTATGTCAACAAACACTCTCAAACTCAACAAAGCCACTCACGACTCAGTCTGTCTTTTCTTATCGCTCTTATTTTGGCCACACCACTTATATATGTTGGATACTGTGAATCCTGATAAGTATTGAATACCAGTCCCTTCTCTCTAGATCCAACTTCATAGTCAATGGACTGGGAGATTGTAAGAGGGCAGCCCTTTACCCGAAGGTATTTTTGGTGTTTTAAATTATTTTTCTATTGTTCTAATTCTATGTATTTATAGCTGAGGAGCCGCATCTCATTGTAACTTGCAACGCTTTCAGATCAAAGTGAAATTGCAGCAGCCATGGACGTAGTCCTATTCTGGGGTGAACCACGTAAATCTTTATATTCTTGTGTGTGCATGGGATTTTAGATTTGTTTTCTTATTTTGCTTTCGTATCTCATAAATCCTGGTTATGTGGTTATATTCCTAAAAACTAGTATTAGAGTGTTTTGTTTGAGAGGGAGCGATGGACGCAGACAAAGAAAAAGTAAGAATCGATAAATTCAATGGCACATATTTTGGGTTTTAAAAGATGCAGATTAAAGATTATCTATATTAGAAGAAACTGTATCAGCCTCTTGTAGAACAAAAACTAGAAGAGATGAAAGATGCATAATAGAAACTTCTTGACAAACAAACATTTGGAGTTGTTCATTTAACGTTGGCTCATAACGTTGCGTTCAACATCGCGACAGAGATGATAACAACAGGTCTTATGAAAGCCCTTGCGAATATGTGTGAAAAACCCTTTGCCTCGAATAAGGTATATCTTATGCTTAGGCTATTTACTATTAAGATGGCAAAAGGTGGGTCTATAATGGATCATCTGAACGAGTTCAACATAGCCACAACTCAATTAAGTTCTGTAAAGATTGAGTTTGATGACGAGGTCAGGGCTTTGATTCTTCTATCTAGTTTGTTAAAAAGTTGGAATGGTACTGTAACAGTAGTGAACAACTCTTCAGGTATATCAAAATTCAATTATAATAATGTTCGTAACCTAATTTTGAGTGAAGAAATTCGTAGAAGGGAATTAGGAGAAACATTAGGCTTTACTCTTAATACAGAAGCTAGGGGAAGATTAGTCAACAGAAACTCAAATCGTAACAAATTAGTATCCAAGCACAAAAGCAAGTCAAGATCTAGAGAAGGATCAAGAGAGGGACGAAGTTGCTAGAACTGTGGATAGAAATGGCACTTAAAGGTAGATTGTTTGACACCAAAGAAGAAACAAGGTGATCAGAATAAGAAGTCTGTGAATGCTGTAACAAAAGATATTTGTGATGCCATGATCTTTAGCATTGACAGTCCTCTTGAGTCTTGGATTTTAGATTCTAGGGTGTCTTTTTATTCATCTTCACATAGAAAATCGTGGATAATTATGTAAGTGGTGATTTCGAGAAGGTTTATTTGGCTATTGATTAAGCTTTAAATATTATGAGTAAAGGGGATGTGAAAATAAGGCCGCCAAATGGGTCTGTATGAAAGATATAGAATGTCAAACATGTGTTTAGATTGAAAAGGAATTTGATTTATGTGGAACAACTTGATAATGAAGGTCATGTAGTAACCTGCACGTGTGGGTTGTGAAAAATCTCTAAAGGAGCTATGATTGTTTCTCATGGTATGAAGACTAGCACTCTTTATGTAACAACAAACAACAAGAATGTAATAGCGGTTGCTGATTAAAATATAGACTCACACTTGTGTCACCGTAGGCTTGGGCATATGAGTAAAAAAGGGATGAAGGTATTTTGTCAAAAAGAAAATTGTCAAGTTTCAAATCAATTGATCTTGATTTGTGCGAAGACTATATTTTTGGAAAGTAAAAGAGGGTTAGTTTTTCGAAGGATGGTAGGAAATTAAAGACAAAAGAATTGGAGTTGATTCATACTAATGTATGGGGGTTTTCTCCAGTTGCATTGCTTGGGGGATCATATTATTATGTCACTTTTATCGATGATTCGACTAGAAAGGTATGTGTTTATTTTCTGGAAAATAAATATGATGTTTTTGCTACCTTTAAAAAGTGGAAATCTTTGGTGAGGAATGAAACAAATTTAAAAATCATGTGTTTAAGATCAGATAATAGAGGGGAGTATAGAGAAATGAGTTCAAAAAGTTTTGTGCTGATAATAAGATAAAGTACAAAAGACAGTTCGAAAAACACCCCAGTAGAATGGCATTGTAGAGCACATGAACATAGATTTAAATGAATGTGCTAGAGCCATGAGGATACACGCTAGACTGCCAAAGATGTTCAGTGCAGATGCAGTCAACACTGTAGCATATTTGATAAATCGGGGTCTATCTGTTCCCTTGGATGGAGATTGCCAGAGGAGGCCTGAAGTGGAAAAGAGATAAATCTTTCACACTTGAAAGTTTTTGGTTGCGTTTCACATGTGCATATAGATTCTACTAATAGAAGCAAGTTTGATCCTAAATATGCTAAATGTACTTTTATTGGGTATGACATTGATGAATTTGGTTATCGGTTTTAGGATGATGAAAAATTAAAAATAATTAGAAGTAGAGATCTTATATTTAATGAGAAAGTAATGTATAAGGATAAGTCTGTTGTGGAATCTAATAGTTGTGATCAACATATTGATTTAAAAGAAATCACTGAAAGTGATGTGAATAATATGGTTCATGATAATCCTGAAAATATTATTCCACAAGTGGAATCACGTACTCCTACTCTGACAAGAACATCTATTAGAGAGTCTAGTCCCACACAATGTTATTCTCCTTCATAATATTATTTGTTATCTGACGGTGGTGAGCCAAAGAGTTATAATTAGGCTTTACAGGTTGATGATTCAACTAAGTGGGAGTCAGACATGGGAGTTGACGGGATTGCCAAAGGACAAGAAAGATTTACATAACAAATGAGTTTATAGGGTCAAAGTGGAACATGATGGAAATAAGTGGTTTAAGGCTAGACTAGTTGTGAAAGGGTTTTAGAAAAAGGAAGGTATGTACTACACTGAAATTTTCTTTTCAGTTATAAAGTTGGGAATTGTGGTTGCTGAGGATTTTCATTTTGAGCAAATGGATGTGAAGACGACTTTCTTCCATAGTGATTTGGAGAAAGATATTTACTTGAAGCAACCACAAGGTTTCATAGCACAACGCAAAAAAGATTTAGTGTGCAGATTTAAGAAGAACTTAAATGGTTTAAAGCAGGCCCCAAGGTAGTAGTACAAGAAGTTGATGGTTTTATATGTAGCAATGGTTTCACAAGATGCTTGGCAGATCACTTTTGTTATTTCTATAATTTTGACAACAGTTATATTATTTTACTTTTGTATGTTGATGATATGTTAATTGCAGGTTCTAGCATTCAAGAGATACAAAAGTTAAAATAGTTATCTAATCAATTTGTAATGAAAGATCTTGGAGTTGCTACTCAAATTTTTGGTATGAAGATTCACAGAGATATGGTGAATAATATTTTGAAGTTGTCACAAGCTAAATATGTCAAGAAGGTTCTAAACAAGTTTAGCTTAGATGGAGCACCTTACTTTCTAGTCACTTCAAATTTACCAAGGAATAATCACCAAAGACTGAACATGAGCGGACATATATAGAGCATGTTCTATATGCTTCAGCTATCGGTAGCCTTATATGTGTCATGGTTTGTACTAAGCCAAACATAGCCCATACTGTGGGAGTCATGAGTAGGTATATAAGTAATCCAAGAAAGTAGCATTAGAAGGTAGTAAAGTGGATCCTTAGATACCTGAGTGGTATTACAGAAGTGGCGCTTTGTTTCAGATGGATAAATATAGCATTACATTGTTATATTGATGTAAATTTAGCTGGTGATGTGGATAACAGAAGAGGCACTATTGGTTATGTTTACACATTTGGTGGTACAACATTTAGTTGGGTTTCTCAGTTGTAGAAGATTATAACTCTCTCTACAATAGAAGTTGAGCATATTGTTATTACTGAATCTAGTAAATTGATGACTTGGTTGGGCAAAAATTTTTGGATAAGCTAATTTGAAAATGTCCAAAATTCTATATATACATTTTGTTTCCTAGATTTTTTTTTGGAGAGGGGGGGGGGGACTGTAGCCAACCCCAACCTTTTTTTGGTTCCGCCTTTGACAAGGAAGGGTATTCTTGTCATTGTTTTCCTTTTTCGTGTCTCATAATATTTGACACTTCATTTACCTAAGCAAACTTCATTTTCGAGTCCAGGATGTCCTTGAACCTTAGTGTATGTCTCTTTTTTACTTTTTGAATTCATCTGATTGCTTAGTTAAGGGGTATTATGATAGTTTTTTCATTCTTATCCCGTCTCTTAGATACCCAATTATCTTAAATATAGCTCATTTTTAGATTTAGAGGTTCCTAGAAACATTGGTATTGGTCATTTCTTGCATTTTAGTTGGTCTTTATTACACTTTTAGGCCCAGGGGAAAAATAGACCTTTTATCCATGTATTAAGTGCATTAAAATAATATTTAATTATTTTCTACGCCATTCGTAATTTTCCCAAATTGTTAGGGTGGAATTATAAATTTTAAAAGTTCTAGTTTATTTCTTCAAAAACCAACAGGTTTGGTAGCCTTTTTAAATGAACCAAGCCATTAACTTTAAAAGACAATCGGCTCAAACAAGACTGCCACGTTAGCGCCCCACTTATCAAAATGTCCTCGTTCTAATTAATCTATGATTTGTTTTGTGCGTGGGTTGGCCCAAACCCATTAACGGCCTGACCAAATGCGAATGCACTATTCATCATCATTCCAGTTCTAGGGTTGTTGTTTATCGTGAACCTTAGAATTTTTCAGGTTATATTTCGTGACGTTTCCAACCTCGTTTAGACCCTCTTTTCATTCCAAAATGTTTCTTGGAATCTAACTTAGCTTTTGGCGTTTGTTTCACACCTTAAATTTCATTATAAAGCTCAATCTCAAGATTCTATGGCCCACTATAAGTGGCCTGATTTGGGGCCTATTCCTTAATCATTTTCATGTGGTTTGTTTTGTTATGATCCTTGTCAATAAGGTTTTCAATCCATCCATCCAAAACAGAGTGCTCTATTTGACCAAGTCCAATTTTGGACTTACGATTGTAACTCGTCGTTTCCCCCAACCATCCTTAGGTCATTTTCTTTAATTTTTTCTATTTTGTAAACCTTGTTTCATATAGATTCATTCCCAAACATTCAAAATCAATTTGGTTTTAGTTGATTTCCAACTCATTTTCAAGATTCTATTAATAGTAGTTGGGTCTTCATGCAAGGTTGCATAGCCCGTTTCTAACTAATTATTTATAAATTTTACCTTCAGAAGAAATTTAGACTACAAGGAAAAGGTTTAATACCTATTTCAAGTGTGTAAGGGATTTCTTCCACATTTTTTTCTTTAATCTTTGGATTCCCCTTCCTCTTGCTCACATATGGCCTCTCCTTTTGGCCTTGCTGGTGCCCTATGGTCCTCTTTCCTTCATCTTGCCACCACTGGAGTCCTGAAAATGAAAAGGGCCCTGTCACATCACAAAATCTACCCTATACGGATTAGGGATAATGACTATCCAGTTAGACACTTCATCAATATACTAACTATCTATAGCATATTAATGATGTGTTCCACCGAAGGCCTCTTATCATTTCTGAGTAGATTACATTCGGTTATATAAAATTATGTAGCAAAGTTTGAGTCTGTAAAAATTTTGTTTGAATACAGCCATACTTGGCAGAGCATAACTAAATTGTAAATTAGAGTTACAATAACATGAGTCCAGATTACATTATACATAAATTTTTAACTATTACATCGCTAGTGAACATCATTCACATTGTATTATTCCTTTTAACTATCACATTAATCTTGGTATCTATCACTTCAAGTTGGTACCTCCATGGCTGAGATACTAATCATTTTCTTGTTAGAATCTTGATTCATCATGGCTTATTGGCATCTGAGTTTGTAAACTTCTTGGTCATTCTTGTAAATATACAGGATGAAATCCTATGAGCTTAATGAAAAGTTTGTGAGTAACTCGAGTTTCCAGTCATGGGTTTTTTGAAACCTATTTTTCATATCTTTCGTGGATAGTAGTTAAAAAGAGTTGTATTAAAAAACTATTGGCATTTCTAAAACAAATACATATAATTGAGAATTGTAACATATATATATATATACACTAAAAACATTAAAAGAATTTATACCAGTCAATTTTGTAAGATAATTTATCATAAAATTTGTTGCTATAAAAGCAGTGTTACAATAATGTGTGCCATCATCTATAAGTTGAGTTCTTTAGGACCATGCCACCTTGGTGACCTAATGTAATTTAGAACTCAGAGCTTACACAACCTGTTATACTGTAGTCATTACTTGACCCTTGGCAAAGTCTTACATAGGTTGCTCGACCCCTGGCCAAGTCTTACACAGATTGCTTGATCCGTGACTAAGTTTTACATAGGTTGTTTGACCTCTGGCCAAGTCTTACACAAATTGCTTGTCCCCTGCTCAAGTCTTATGCATACATTTGTTACAAAACATTCTTTAAGTCATCCATGTTGTTCATCTGATTTAAGGAAATGTTTGTAATTAAAACTTTTAGCATAATAGCCTAGAAAATGTAATAAAGCTGTAAATAGTTTCATTTGAAAAATAATTGCATTTATCAAGACATTTGAATGTAAAATGACACTAAAACATTTAAAGAGATGCTAATAAAGAGCTGCATTAAAGAAATTATATTTCATGGAATTACTTCTCCATTCTGAGATTCAAGATTACTCACATTTTCTTAATACTTAGATAATTAGTCCATTTTGGTTACTCCTTAGTATATTTAGTTCCTATAAAGGTGATTAACATTTATTAAATATTATTTTAATGCTATATTTCTTAAGGACTTATACTTTATGAGCTTTATGTGGTTAAACGAGTTTCATTATACTCAATAGAATCTCAATGTATTATATACATACCCAAGACCACAAAAAAATATGTTTAAGTTATGTTTAGTGTCCCTAATTATGTGTGGTTATGATGCAAATTAAACCGTCAGGAAGGAGGATGGAAAAATGAACCAATCTCGAGTGGACAGTAACTGTGAAAGTTCAAAGTTTTCAAAATTCCCTTAGCAGTACCCCTATGTTCAAATTCGATTTTCTCCCAATTCCAATTTTCAAATTTAATGAAAATTTTAGAAATATCACATATTGAATCTATTTTTATTGAGCTTTGGAATCATCTAAAAATTCCACATACAACTCAAGATATAAGCCAACAATTCACTAAGGCTGGAATCTGGATAGTTTTGGTAAAATGACTATATCCAATTCATCTTACGGCCAAAAGATTCTTATAATATATCAAATCAAAGCTAAGACATAGATTTACATCTCTACAAAATTTAAGAATTTAATTCGAAGAATTGGGAGAGATATAATAGTTTGAAGTTGACTATTTTACATTAATATAATTTTTAGTTTTTCCCCACCTGACTTTGAAAATTCGTAACTCAGAATCGGTTTGGAATTTAGGGGTGAAACCAATTTTAAATGAAAGTAGATATCTTGAGCTCCAATTTAGACTCAAATTTTACCCGATTTAGATTAAAATTGATTAAGTTATGACCATCCTAATTTGAACTAGTGTTGCTAGCAATATCCATATTAGCTATGGGATTCATTTTAATCTCTCAAATTCTAACTCAAATTACTTCTATATACCACCATGTTATGATTTACTACATGGATTCAATTCTAAAACTATACATAAAATAAGAGAAATAAAAAGGAAGATGTTCTAATCTCTCTCTCTTCCCCTCTCTTTTCTACTGTTGCATGCACGAAGTAAGCTTCCGTTAGAGTCTCCATGGCTTCTGAAATTTTTTCGAACAAAGTGTCCTGCAAGCGAGTTGCTAACTTGTGAGTTGTGAGGCTTGGTGATCAAATATTAATTACCCTGAAAATTTTCTAATCCACACAACACACCCACATTCCAAATTTAATTCAAGTTATGATACAATTGCTAACATTTTTTTTTTCCATATCAGAAGTAAATTAGCAATTTTGCACAATTAAAAAATTTCAATTTATCAATTACCTCTGGTTGAGAAAAAAAGAAAGAAAAACTGTAAAGAGTTTAGACCCTTTAACAAGATAAGTTGAATTTTTCAAAGGTAAAATAAAAATTAGCAAAAATATCAGTTGGAAAATAAAAAAAAATAATCATTGTGGAAATCACTTCACATGCGTCACCACATTTTTAGGTAATAACCATTGAAATAGTACTTCCCAATGCATCTTTTTCCATCCATAGATTTATATTTTATAGAGAAATGTCTTGCATCCCCTTCTAGCCAGCATTTGAAGGGCTACAGTATGAAGCAAAGACTATTCTCTCCTCTGTTGCAATATGCTATAAGTAGCATTTATGAATAAGTTTTAGCATCACTCCCTCTTCATTTCTTATTATGCTGTCAATTTCTCCTTGTTTCATATCTTTATCAAAAAAATAGATTACAATATCTACCAATATTTGGGGCATACTATATTGGAAAACAGAGTTCAGAAAAATCGACCCCTCTCACACATTTGGTGCCCCTTGAACTTTAATTTCATGGGTCATCTTGTCATCGTAGTGGTACATCGCATCAATTTGTATTTGGCAAAATGAAACAAAGGATTCGTAAAATTTAAAATTTGTGACTTCCATAAGGTTAATTAATATTTCAAGTAAAAATGCCGACAGAATTATATCATTGTTCTCTATATTTCAAGTGAAAATGCTGACAGAATTATATTATTAATTCCCGGTCCAAAATGTAAGAAGCTCTTTTCTTTTTGTGTTTTCCTTTTGTAAACCTCCCTAATATATTTTGAGTTTTACATACATGTATTGGGTTTTTTGATGAATTAAGAATCACAAATATATTGTCAATTTTTGGTTTTAGTAAGCCAAATATTCAAGAAAAAGAGACAATTATTGTTACATGATAGAAATAATAGAACTTGCTGTGATCAATTGACCGAGAAAAAGAATATTGAAAGGGCATGTATGGAGTTATTGATGCAGTACATGTCATTTGCTCCAAGTTTAACAGACGTTACAACATTACAACTTCACATCACTAGCTCTTCCTAAAAATTACTGTGGCCGTGTTGAACATCCAACGACTGCCATTTACTGGTATTATGGCTTGGTTCCTCAAATTACCATACCTAACTGTGGTGCTACCACTGCCAAGGTCTAATGAGTAACCTAGCAGGTGCTTGTTCTCGTCTGAATTCATTTCAACTCCAATCCTATTGTTAGAATATCAAATATTCTAGAATATAGAATATATTTCCACATTGTATTCTCATATTGTACCTATAAATAGGCCTCATATTATACAGTTTTAAATACAGAAATATACGAAAATATTTCCTCAATTCTTTTCTTTTCTCTATTTCTTCATGGTATTAGAGCCACAAACTTATGGCCTGTAAGTTTTTCTTTTCTTTCTTTTTCGCTGGTTCATGCGCCCACTCGACAACATCCTGTCCATCTTAGCCATAGTCCACGCACTGTTGATCGTTGACTTTTATTGCTAACCGTTGACTTTGACCATTGATCGTTGACTTTTTACGGAACAGGTGTTTTTTGCTCAGTTGTTCGTCCTAGTTTCATTTTCCCAGTCTGTTTGTGCATTTGAAGCTTCAATATGTCTCAATCTGCATCTGCATCGCATCTCGACTCAATTGTCCGCCCTATTGACGTAATGTTGGATGGATCCAATTATAATATGTGGGCTCAGAATATGGAGGTTTTCTTGAAAGGACGCCGATTATGGCGTTATGTGACTAGTGCCTCTCCTAAACCAACACAGAAGGGAAGTGAAACAGAAGAGGCGTTTGTGTCTCGTCTGGAAGAATGGGACAGCACTCACTACAAGATTCTGTCTTGGTTTATCAACACCTTTATTCCATCTATCAATAGTCTCCTTCCAAGACTTGGGAATGGTAAGGTTGCTTGGGATTTTCTGGCCAAAAGATACAACTACACCTATGATGCTTCCTTGGAGTTTCAACTAGGAGCTAAACTTTATCAAATGTGTCAAGAATCAGGTAAGTCTATTGCTGATTTTTATTCTTAAACTAATCATCTTTGGGAACAATTATCTGCCACAGATCCAAAGTTAGCATATGCTCAAGACATTCAAACGTTTGCTGCCTGGCTTAGTTGACGGAAGTTTATGCACTTCATGATGGCTCTTCGTGATGATTTTGAATCTACTCGGGCCTTTCTTCTTCATCGTCAACCACTTCTGACTTTAGATGATGTAGTTTTTGAACTTATCTCTGAAAAAACTCGTCGTTCCACTATGAAGATGCACTCATCTGATATGGTTCTTGCCACTGCTTCTCGTGGTACTTCATCATCTTCTACTGGATGTTCATCATCCCAATCCAACTTCAGGAATTGTCTTTGCAGGTGGTGTAACTTCCGTGGTCACACCATCAATGAATGTCGCAAGTTCAAGTATTATAAGCAGCAACAAGCTTCCCAACAGCCAGCTGCGGTCGCTTCACCTATACCTTCCCAACAAACAGCTGCGCTTGCTTCCTCTACTTCCTCTGCACCCAAGTCTTCGTCTCTGTCCACTCTTCTCACTGCAGCTGATGTCAAGGACTTAATTCACCAGGTTTTGTCCCAATCCTCCACTGCCTTGTCCGTCACCCCAGGTAAATCTCAGTGGTTTATAGACTCTGTTTGTTGTAACCATATGCAATCTGATTCCACCATCTTCTCTCATAAAACTGCTCTTTCTCCCAATCCTGCAATATACACTGCCAATGGTTCTCATATGCCTCTTAGTCACGTAAGGTCTATTTCTACCTCTAATTTATTTATCAGTGATACTTACCTTGTGCCTCAGTTATCTTTAAATCTTTTTTCTGTTGGACAACTTTGTGAGTTAGGTCTTGACCTGAAATTCTCTAACAAGGGTGTTGATGTATAGGATTCACGAACGGGTCAGCTGCTTGGGACAGGCTGTAAAGTTGGACGTCTTTTCGGGCTCATATCTCTGTAGAACCCTTCTTCACCAAACACTTCCATGGCTATCATCACAGTTACTTCCAATTTGTGGCACTCCCTGTTGGGTCATGCCTCACTTCCACGTGTCCAGTTCTTGGCTTCTCAAGGTCATTTAGGTCTAGTTAAATTTCAGTCTTTTGATCGTGTGTCATGTCATTTTGGTAAACAACCACATTTATCCTTTAATAAAAGTGACTCTTTTTTCGCTGTACCTTTTGACTTAGTTCATTCGGATATTTAGGGTCCTGCCCCGACACCGACTAAGGGGGGATCTCGTTATTTTGTTATCTTTGTGGATGATTACAGTCATTATACTTAGATTTATCTTTTGCAGCATAGGTCTGAACTCACCACTGTCTACCAGAATTTTTACAAAATCGTGCAAACTCAATTTTCTTGTACCATTAAAACTTTTCGTTCTGATAATGTAATAGAATACAAGGATAAGTCATTTCTTTCCCTTTTACAGCACAATGGGATAGTCTCTCACCATTCTTATCCATACACCTCACAACAAAATAGTCGAGCAGAATGTAAACATCGCCACATTCTGGATACAGTAAGAGCATTTCTCATCTCTGCCTCTCTTCTAGAACATTTCTAGGGAGAAGCTTCCCTTACTGCTGTCTACAGCATCAATCGTGTTCCCTCACCCACTATACATAATGAAACTCTGTTTGACCTTCTCCATGGTACGGTCCCTAACTACTCCTTGCTTTGAGTTTTTGGTTGTGTTTGTTTTGTCACTCTTCCCTCACACGAACGCACTAAACTTGAGCCTCGATCCCGACTCTGTTGTGTTCTTGGTTATGATCTCACTCAAAAAGGTTATCGTTGTAATGATCCTATAGCTAACCGTCTTCGTATTTCTCTTCATGTCGAGTTTTGGGAACATAAGATGTTTACGAGTATTTCTCCTTTTTCGCAGTCTTCTATCAATTATGCTCATATCTTGACTGACCCCTCTATTGCTTTAATTCTTGAATCCTTTACAGAGATACCAAGCTCCTCAGATGTTCCTTCTTCGCCTATTTCAGAATCATCTGACACGACTGCTGATACTCTTGATCCATCAACTACCTCTGAGCCTGCTCAGGTACCTGTGCTTCGTCACTCTACTAGAGTAAGAGCTCCTCCTTCTCATCTTCAAGATTTTCATTGTTATTATGCTCTTGCTACTCTTCACGAACCTCACAGTTATCATGAGGCTAGTGCTGACCCTCTTTGGTAGAAAGCTATGTCGGATGAACTAGAAGCTCTCACTAAAACTCATATTTGGGACCTGGTAGATTTACGTCCTAGCAAGTCTGTAGTTGGATGTAAGTGGGTCTATAAAATCAAGACTCGGTCAGATAGATCAATGGAATGATACAAAGCTCGTCTTACCTTTGTTCGCTCTTTGCTTGTCGTTGCTTCTTTACGTCATTGGCAACTGTTTCAGATGGATGTCAAAAATGCATTCTTGAATGGTGATCTTGCCGAAGAAGTTTATATGCATCCTTCCCCTGGTTATACCCATCCTCCTCACACAGTTTTTCGTCTTGGGCGTGCTCTCTACAGTCTCAAACAAGCTCCTTGAGCCAGGTTTGGTAAATTCAGTTGTGTTGTTACTCAACAGGGGTTTACGCCTAGTGCCTATGACTCAACTCTTTTCCTTCGGACCACTGGTGCTGGTATTATTCATATTCTTTTTTTATGTTGATGACATGATCATTACTGGCGATGATTTTTCTAGTATTCGAGATTTTCAGCACTTCTTGAGTCAGAATTTTGAGATGAAGGACTTGGGGAAGTTTAACTACTTTCTGGGTCTTGAGGTTACATCTGGATCAGATGGGTGTTATGTCTCTTAAGCTAAGTATCCATCTGACTTGCTTTCTTAAGCCGGATTGACTGATAGAAAAACATGCACTTCTCCGTTTGATCCTAATGTTTGGTTACTTGGTACTGATGGTGAATCTCTTCCTGACGCTACTTTGTATCGACAACTAGTCGGTAGTCTCATCTATCTCACTGTTATCCGACCAGACATTTCTTATGCAGTTTATCTGGTTAGCCAGTTTATGAGTGCCCCTCGCTCTACTCACTATACTGTTATTTTTTGCATCTTACGGTATGTAAAGGGAACTCTGTTTCATGGCCTTTACTCTTTTTTTTTCGCTCATCTCTTGCGCTCCGCTCCTATTCTGACGCTAACTAGGCTGGTGATCCTACTAATCGTCGCTCCACCACGAGGTACTGTTTCTTACTCGGCACGTCTCTCATTTCTTGGCGTAGTAAGAAGCAGACTGTTGTTTCCCACTCCAGTACTGAGGCTGAGTACCGTGCTCTTGCTGATACTACAGCTGAACTTTTGTGGTTACAATGGCTTTTGACAGGCATGGGTGCTTTTTAGACGACTAGTTCTCCTCTTTATTGTGATAATCGGAGCACCATCCAAATTGCTCACAATGATGTCTTTCATGAGCGCACCAAGCATATTGAAATTGATTGTCACTTCATTCGGCACCACCTTGGATCTTCAGTCTTGTCACGACCCGGAACCCAGCTTATGCGGATTAGGGGTTCGTGATCGGCCACCGAGGCCTTTTTCAATAATCACAATACTTTTCTAATTACCATTTATGCAGCAGAATAAATTTGTTTTTTTTTTTTTTTTATCTTCACATCCACAAAATAAGCTATACAACTTAATTGGTCGATTCAAATACCATCATCAAAGATCATAGTCTCCAAGTCAAGAGTAGCATAACATTACATAACTTAATATATAAGATCCCAGAAATATCTAATCTATCTTCGGTTAAGAACTCATCAAAAGAACTCGCTTCGTCACTTAAGTACTTATCCTGCATCACTTGAAAGCAAGTTTGTCTAGTCCTTGCCTGAAAAATGTTAAGAGAATGGGGTGAGCTTCAACGAGCCCAATGAGTAATTGCATAACATGCCAAGGGTTTCAAAACTACTATATAGTACAGTCTGAAATGTCTATACTCATACGGAATTAAAATACATCATATTAAGTACAACAGATCAGAGAATAGTATCAAGATCATTTCAATAATATCAGCCAATCACATTCATAAATCAAAATCGATAACGAGGCACAATCAAAATAATTATCCAATAACATAGTTTGATAATGAAGATTAGTATTATAATTCAAACAGGGTTCGAAGTCGTTTTCAATATCAATAGTCACAGTCAAATCAACATTATAATTCAATTATTGTAACTCGTTTATAGTTACGGTTCAAAGTCATTTTCAAATTCAATAGTCATATTTCAAAATTAACCTCATAGTTCAGTAACATAGTTCGATAACAAATTTCATAGTCGGATAATCAAAATCATAATTCAATAGTTCTCAATTCGGTGATTTCAAGTTCAATCATAGTTCACATTTGATATTCATATAAGTTCAAATCATTAAAAATTATTCTTCTATGGCCAGCAAATTAGCACCTCGCTGACTGAGATCACATTCAAAAATACCACCAATATACCCCGTGGTTAGGGTTCAAATGCCAGCAAATTAGAACCTCGCTGACTGAGATCAAATTCAATAGTACCACTCGTATACCCCGTGGTTAGGGTTCAATAAGGTCACAATCTATTCAATGATGACCAATCATAGAAGATTCTATTATTCAAAGCATTAAAATCATTTTCAAAATCAATAACATCAATAACAATCTCAATCATTCTATTACGAATATCATATTTAGCCTTTAATCAAAACGGTTTAAAGATTGGTGAGAAAAATTGTTATAGTGTCATGAGCATTTTACAAACTATCAGGAAATAGCAATGTCTATAAGTCATTCAAATCGATTTCAAACAGAAGGATCTATTTTCAAATTATACAAGAGTTCGATATTTATATATATATATATATATATATAATAAAAATCCACCTCAACATGGTATGAAAATAGTCACCTAAAGTCCCAAAAGCAAATTCCAAAAATCTTTTCTTAACGAGGGTCCCTATAATCACAATTCAAGATCTTGTTACTTCCTTGTCCAAAGTATCACATAATTTAACTGTCAATTTAGAGCCCTCTCTATTCCGATTACCCTCTCCCTATAGCTTCATTAAGTCTTATGGACGCGTTGGTCATTTTTTAATTTGTTATCGGGTCTTATTTTTCCCACAAGGATGTCACCGTTAGGTTCAAAGTGTCAAAGATGATCGGTTTAGGTTTTTCTAGATCTAAATTTGCATATCTGTAGTTTATCTTAAGCCTAGGGCACTTTTGTGGTTTTATATTTTTTATGTGTCATATTTTTCAGTACTTCATTTGCCAAAATGGACTCTACCATTGAGTCTGGATTGCCCAAAATAGTCAAGATAGACTATCTTTTATATTCATTTGGCCTCGGGTATCATTAGGGGTAAAATAGTAATTTTATATTTCACGTGTCTTAATTTTTGGAACTTAATTTTACAAATCGGACTCTGCCGTTGAGTCCGGAATGCCCAAAAATATTGGGTTACACTATTCTTTTATTTTATTTGGACTTTATTTGACTAACTTTTGGCTTAAGGGTGGTTTAGAATTTTTCCTAATTAAAAAGGATTTTAAAATTAATTTTTAATTAATTTTATGGGTAGTTTTGTAATTAACTGAAACTTAGGTGGTCAAAATAGAATTTAAGAAAAGTTTCTAAAAAGCCGTCCGGTTTAGGGGTTTAAGGGTTGAACCGGTTCAAAAGTTTCAAAACCAACCGGTTCAGTTTGGTCCCCTTATGTCATGTTGACGTCTTGATAACGTCAGTCCTAAATCCTATTTTAAATTCACTTAAACCCAAACGACACAGTTTTGGTAAAAATTTTAAAAACCCTTTTTAGTCCGATCGGGGCCCGACCCACGATACGACCCGCGACCCAACCCATGAACAGTGCTTCATCTTTTTCACTGCGCCAACTAGACCAGTGAAACCCTAGGAATTTTTCTTCAATTTCGTGAGTTTTGGGGCTCTATTTCTTCACTATTTCAGTTCAGTTCTTCACTAGGGAGTTAAACTAAAGCTTTGGCTTTGGTTTGAGGTCTTAAATCTAGCCATGGAGTTCAGTCAAACTCCATTATCGCCTCAGCCATAGCTCCATCATACAGCCATGTCTCTTGATGGTTTTGAGAGACTTTTGTTTGGTCATGATCCTCTTCCCATGGGGTTTCACATTCCATTCAAAAAAACAAGGTTGGAGCTCAAATGGTGGAATTTATTTGGGTGGCCGTGACTTGCAAGTTGGTTTATATCCCTCGTCTTTGACCCAATCGATCTTATTTTTATGGATTTGGGTTCCTCATGGCCTGTAGTTTAATCTCTAAATGGTGGAAATTGGTTTAATCTTCGTTGGTTCAGACCCAATTGTCAAGGTCCATCAATGGCGGCCTTCACGGGTTTGGCATTCTCGGACTGTTTCAGGGCTCAAACTACATGCCTTAATCAATTTTACACATTCTAGACATCATGCATGCACATCTAGACTCCTAAATCACTCAAATCGTGTTAAAATCTTAAGAAGGAAAAATTTAAGAGTTAGTGTTTTCACTTTCTGAACAGTGGCTCCTCCCTTTCTCGTTTGATCCTCAAGCTCTCTAGGTCACCTCCTGCTCTGGCTTCAAAACTCCTCTTATTCTTCTCCACTTCTATTCCAAACCATGCAGGTGACAGAAGAAATGTTTTCTTCTTAATCCTTCCTTCTCTCTCTCTAAACTCACTCCCTTTCTTACCGAAACCCATATGCACACACACACTCATGCCATTATATTCTGCTTTTCTGATCTTGAGGTTACACACACGCAACACTTATAATTATCACTTGCTATTTATTTTTTTCATTTTAAAATCAATTCTTTTGATTGCATGAAAGGCCATTGGTCAATTTGGGTGGTGGGGCCCCATTTTAATGTGTTTATATACATATATATTGTAATATATTTCACAAAGAGTGGGGCAGCCCAATGGCTTAATTTTTAGGCTTAAGTGTTTGCTAAATTTTTGGGTGAAGGGTTCAAAACCCATTGACCTTAATTGGCTTAATTTTTCCCATTTTATATGTATATATATATATATATTTTCTATCCTGGTTAAATTTTTCGTAGCATTTTATTTTGTTTCGTGAAATTTTCAATTAATGCTAAATTAGTGACTTAATCTCCCGATAAACGGGTCGGGGCGTTACAAGTCTGTCTCATCTGAAGATCACCTTGCCAATATTTTCACGAAATCTCATTCTCCTGGTTGGCTACGTGATCTTGTTTCTAAATTCTAGTTGACTCTGTCATCTCGAGTCTGAGGAGGGATGTTAAAATATCAAATATTCTAGAATATAAAATATATTCCTACATTGTATTCCCATATTGTACCTATAAATAGGCCTCATATTGTATAGTTTTAAATACAAAAATATATGAAAATATTTCCTCAATTCTTTTTGTTGGATATTGGGTTTGGTTGGACCCGAGCCCATAGCCATTGGGGCATCCACAAAGTTTGAATGAGAGTTGTGATAAGATTAAAACTCTTATCATTATCTAGTTAGTTTTGGATTTGAACCAACGCAACTATTTATCTTGCGATATAGCTATGGGATAAGTGTAAAAAGAGATTTTGGTGATCGTGAAACTCTCCTGGCTCCCAAGTTCTATCTGAGATTCTTCTGAGGCTACCATCTACGCCTCTGGACTTGGATTGTGGAAAGACATAGAAGACTCGTATTGTAGCCATTCTATTGACGAGAGAGTTCCATTTATGGGGATCCAGTGGTCATCAGAAAGCCGTAACACAAGCAAAGATCTTCCGCTTCCGCGAACCCGATTGAAAGAGGTAACCGGGTTCACACCTGTTTTTATATATATTTCCGTCATTGGTATCAAAGCCATTTTACTTGTGTTCGCTAATTTGATGATATTATACATGAATATATGATTAGTATTATTTAGATCATGTATAACTTGAATCAAAAGGTTTATTCACTTGATTGTTTTTTAAAGGGTAATTATTAGAATACCTTTTGAACGATCCGCTAAGGTGGATATGTTCTTAATATTCCCAAAAGGTAGTCCTTAAAATTTCATGACGATCCACCGTTGGATCAATGAGAGATTTGAGTTTAAAGTTCTGATTTTTTTAAGAAAACACATGAATTTTTGGGTTTTAATAGACTGTTATTTAAACAGTAATTATTTGAATACCTTTTGAACGATCCGCCACGGTAGATATGTTCTAAATATTCCCAATAGGTAGTCCTTAAAATTTCATGACAATCCACCGTTGGGTTAGTGAAAAATCTGAGTTTAAAGTTTTGAATTTTTAAGAAAACACAATTTTAATGTGATTTTTTGGGTTTTAAAACGATCTATAAAAGCTTAATTATTATGCATGAAATTTATATCGAATTGTTCCTTGTCGCAAGAGCTTTCCAAAGATATATAGAACATAATTTTTCATTAAAAAATAAATGAGATATAAGGTTCCAAAATATGACAGCAAGTCATGGCCAAAATTTATTTTTAAAGAAGAAAAATTACAGAGGAATGCGACCCCCACTCTCGGCGGGGTGCGTGGAAGCACATGCATCATCTTTCGGGGCCTATTTTTTTACACCTCCGAAGATTGTGCCTCACTCACTAAATTTGTGACCCGGTGATATATTTTTTGTAATTTTTTAGTTTCTCAAAATTAGTTTAAATTAATTTTTTTTTACGAAAAAGTGTCAAAAATATATTTAAATATTTAAAAAAAATTCCAGGAGCTATATTTGAGATTAAAATTACAATCAGTATTTAGTATACTGTTCGGGGTCAAATTTATTTTTTGGAGAATTGTTTACCTATTTTTGATATTTTTGGGGCCTTAAAAAACAAAAAATTAGTTTTTTATCCCAAAAATTGGTAAAAAAATTTCAAAAAATTTATTTTAAATGTGAGAAATTCTTAGAAAGGCTCTGAAAATTAGGAACAATTGTATTATATGTGGATTATATTTTTGGGTCATATTGGATTATTTATGCATTAATTATCATGTGGGTAATTACTTGTTTTATTTTTATTTATTTGATATTAATTCCCATTAATTGTGAGACCCAAATACCCACTCTCATTGTGGTGAGGTGTGGTAAAGTCATCCAACAAAGCCCATTATATTGTTATGTATGTTTTGTTTAGATGTACTTAATAGAATTGATATTTTAATACACGTGTTATGCGATATTTGGAATTTCTAAGAATTATTTTGAAATATATGAGTTTTTGACGCAGCATCCCTATTTATTTAATTATTACTAGTAGATTGATGTAGTAGATTGATTCAAGCTATATAATCTCTTTTTTGAGAAATGATGTATTAATTTTTGGGAAGCCTTGTAAGGGGATGTGTTTTCGCAGCAAACTGATATATCCAGAAATTATCCTTGGCATGATGTACTAGAATGCCAATTAGACTCAATTGGAGTCCATTTTATATTGGCAATTATTATTATTGTGTGGATGAATTAAATTAGTTTTAATTCAAATTTATTTTGCTCGAAATCAGCTAAAAATATACTTTTATTTTACATAAATGAGAGATGATTATGAGCATAGCGAAATTTTTGATGTCAGAATATAAATATAGAATAATATTTTTAATTGGGTTTCTGGTAACAAAATAATAAAATATTAGAATGTATGCTAAATGTCACCTTGCGCAAATTGAAAGAGATAGCCTCCAAAAATGTGATTGCTGACCTTATAAAGCGTGAAAAGCTTGATGGTACCAACTATGACATATGGCATAGGAAAATTCAATACCTACTAAATGAGCAAGAAGCTCTAGAGACCTTGACTAATGTCATGACCCCACCTGAGGAGGGCAATAGTGCCCAACACCGTCGAAACATGGAAGTCTACTAGGACTGGATAAAGAAAGATCGATGCGCGTGCTTTACTATGTTAAGCAGCATGCATAATGATCTTATTGGGGAGTTTGAAAGTTCTCCCACAACCTATGATATGTGGAATAGGCAAAAAATTTCTTTTGGAGGAACTACTGCCACAAGGCTAAATGCCTTGACCCTCAAATTTGAGGGATACAAGATGGATTCCAAGCACACTATGGTTAAGCACTTAAGGGTGATGTCAGCCATGATCTGTGATCTTAAGGTTGCTGGAAATGATCTTACTGATGAGCAGCAAATCTTAGCAGTTATTTGCTCCCTACTAGAAACATGGAACTAAATGAAGCAAATTCTGACCCATAATGAGAATATCAAAAAATTTGTTGATATATCGCGTCATTTGGAGTTAGAGGCGGAGCGTCAAGAGGCGAATCGCTCTACTGTCCTTGTCGCCCAAGGTGGCTATGATAAGGCCCGTGGGCCTAATCAAAGGAGATGAGGAGGTAAGAAGAAGCAAGGCGGAGCAAATAACTTGGCTCCAAAGGCAAGCAGAGTAGCCAAGCACCAAAGAGGCAAACGTGGCGGCAAAAGAAATTTGGCCAAAGTGAAGTGCTATAACTGTCAGAAGCTGGGACACTTTGCTCGTGATTGCACTGAGCCAAAGAAGGTATCCACTAACCAGTACTCTTCTTTTTCACTTGTTTGTTCGCATGTATTAGTTGCTTATTCATCTCCTTTGTGGATATTGGATACAAGAGCAACCAAACACGTCGCACGGGAAAGAGTAGGTTTCGTGGAGTACCATTGGATACCAGTAGGTAGCTAAAGCATTTTTATGGGAAACAGTGCAAGTGCAGAAGTTCTTGGAGTTGGTGCTTATCAGCTCAGATTGCGCTCAGGGCGTACACTAATTCTTCATGATGTGATTTATCAGCTCAAAATTAGTGTACGCCCTGAGCACAATTTGAGCGTACACTAATTCTTCATGATGTGCTTTATCAGCTCAGAATTAGTGTACGCCTTGAGCGCAATCTGAGTGTACACTAATTCTTCATGATGTGCTTTATGCACCTAGTGTCCGATTTAATCTAGTTTCTATTACAGCACTAGTTGAACTTGGTTTTTTTTTTTAGCATTGATGGTAGACAAATGGTTATGTTTTTGGATGGTAATTGTTTTGGACATGGTTTTTTTTTCAAATAATCTTTATCAATTGGATGTATTAGATTATAATTCTTCATCTGTATGTTTGGCATGTGATAATTATATAGATGATTCTGTTAAATGGCATGCTAGACTTGGCCATATTGGACAAGAAAGGATGGCTAGATTTGTTAGAGAAGGCCTATTCGGGTCTCTTGCTAAAGTAAGCCTACCTACATGTGAGTCTTGTTTGGCTAGAAAGAGCTGTTGTAAGCCTTTTGGAAAGGCTACTAGGGCTACTCATCCTCTAGAATTAGTCCATTCAGACATTTGTGGACCAATGAATGTGAAAGCATGCAATGATGCCTCTTATTTCCTTACTTTTATAAATGACTTTACGCGATATGGTTATGTTTATTTGATTTCTCACCGATATGAAGCATTAGATTGCTTCAGACGCTTTCTAGCTGAGGTTGAGAATCAAATTGAGCGGAGACTTAAGGTCTTTCGCACTAACCGTGGACGCGAATATCTATCAGATCAGTTCAAGGAACTAAGTGAGGAAAAGGGGATACGCAGGCAATTGACGATTTCTGGAACACCGCAACAAAATAGTGTTACTGAGCGACGAAATCGTACATTATTAGACATGGTTAGATTAATGATGGTGCAAGCTAACCTCCCGATCAGCTTCTGGGGGTATGCTTTATTGACCACTGCCTACATTTTTAATCGTGTGCCTTCCAAATCAGTTAAAAAAACCCCTTATGAGCTTTAGCATAGGCGGAAGCCAGATTTGGGGCATTTACGACCATGGGGGTTGGCAGGTTATGTTCACAACGCTTCTCATCGGTATGGAAAGTTGGGCCTGAGAGCTAATAAGAATATTTTTATTCGTTACTCTGAAAGCTCGAAAGGCTATGTGATGCTTGGTAAGCAACCTGATAGAGGAATGACTACGTTTGAGTCACGCGATGTGGATTTTATTGAGAATGATTTTTAGAGTATTGGGTCAGCCAAAACGAACCTTGAACTCTATGAAGTAGTAGATTTTGAAGATAACCTGGCTTCTCTTGGCGATGGTGGGGAATTGGTTTCTCATCCTGAAATCACCAATGAGCATAGGAGTAATCTTCAATCTAGTAGGAGTTTTGAGTTAGATTCTCAAGAGAGTCAAGTTTGTAAGAGTAAGCGTGGTGTTATCCCTCGTTGTCATTTTGAGATTGCGGGGGATGCACTTATGGCTATTTCACTAGATTTACATGAGCCTGCTTCTTTTAGTGAAGCGCTATCTTCACATTCTTGTTTCTAATGGCCTTGCGCCCAGCAGGAAGATCAACTAAATCCCAAACATGATTCTTATCCATAGAACTCATCCCTTCCTCTATAGCAATAATTGGTTTCTCATTCTAAAATCGCCAATGAGGATAGGAGTAATCTTCAATCTAGTGGGAGTTTTGAGTTAGATTCTCAATAGAGTCATGTTCATAAGCGTAAGCGTGGTGTTATCTCTTGTTGTCGTTTTAAGATTAAGGGGGATGCACTTATGGCTATTTCACTAGATTCAGATGAGCCTGCTTCTTTAGGGAAGCGCTATCTTCACATGCTTGTAATGAATGGATGATTGCTATGGAATAAGAGATGAGTTCTATGGATAAGAATCATGTTTGAGATTTAGTTGATCTTCTTGCTGGGCGCAAGGCCATCAGAAACAAGTGGGTCTTGAAGATAAAGCGCAAGGCAGATAGATCAATTGATAGGTATAAGGCGCGTTTTATGGTGAAAGGTTATGCCCAAAAAGAGGGTATAGACTATGAAGAGACATTCTCTCCAGTGGTGAGGTTTGCCTCTATTCGCCTTATCCTAGCAATTGTTGCGCATATGGATTTGGAACTTTTTCAAATGGACGTTAAGACTGCATTTCTCAATGGAGAACTAGAAGAAGAGATCTATATGACTCAACTAGAGGGTTTTGAAGTCAAAGGACAAGAGTGCAAAGTCTGTTGTCTCAAACATTCTATTTATGGTCTCAAACAATCTTCTAGACAGTGATATGTGAGGTTTCATAAAATCATTATATTTCATGGTTTTGAGATGATAGAAGAAGACTACTGTGTATATGTAAAATGGTCCAAAAAAAGTTTCATTATCCTTACATTGTATGTTGACGACATTTTACTTGTTGGGAATAACTTAAAGGAGATAGTCGCCACTAAAGAGTAGTTGTCTTCTACTTTTGAGATGAAGGACATGGGCGAAGCACACAATATTTTAGGAGTGAAGATCCTAAGAGATCGATCAAAGAGGCTACCTAGCCTATCTCAAGAGACCTACATTAAGAGAGTCCTTGAGCGTTTCCATATGAATCATTCCAAGCCCATAGACACTCCTATAGAGAAAGGATGTGACTTACATCTTGGTCAATGCCCTAAGACAGTAGAAGAAAAGAACCAGATGTCTAAAGTACCTTATGTGAATGCAGTTGGTTTAGAGTCTAAGTATGTAGCTTGTTTGTTGGCAGTATAGGAGGCAGTTTGGTTGAGGAAATTCTTACAGTGCCTTGACATAGCGTCATGTGGGCAAGATGTTGTGGTCATTTATTGTGATAGTATGGCAGCTTTAGCATATGCAAAGGATCCCAAATACCATGGGAGGACCAAACACATTGATATATGTTTTCACTACATTCGAGATATGGTTGCGCAAGGGGAGGTGGTTTTAAGTCATATATCTACAGTCAATATGGTTGCAGACCCATTGACCAAACCCATCCCTAGAAATGTTTTTACATCACATGTTAGGAGTTTGAGTTTAGTTAGGATATGATGTATTGGACACCATTTTGACATTGTCTTATATATATGATGTTTGATTCATATTGTGGTTTTATTCATATTGAGATGAATATTGTGCCAGCATACATTTCTAAAAGATGTCAACAAGCTTTGATTGGCTCTCTCACACGAGCAATCGCCTTGGCCCTAGAATAGCGAGCAAGATGAGACATTGAGTTCTTGGCTTGTGAGAGAATTCATTTTATCATATATGTCGCCTTAACTGAGTCAAGATGAGATTTCCTTTTAAAAAATCGAGCATGAAGGTTAACCACACACCTCATGTAGCTTGAAGTAAGCTGAATGTGAACCTTTAAATGGGCCCTTGGACAACGATTGGGTTGGAGTGTTCGAGTTAGGCGCTAAGATAGTAATGAGGGGCACTGAGATAGTGACAAGCGCTAGATAACGACTAGACTAAGATTCGTACGACGTTTATTATTATTTTTATGATATTGAGATTGACAAGCCCAATTGAGTGGGAGCTTCGTCATAGCATACATTACATATTGTATGTGCTGTTAATGTGACCTTTAATAAAGAGAGTGACTGAATGTATCCCTGCTTCGTCACTATGTGAGCTCTGTGAACCATTTTGAGTTCTATTGTGCCCTTTATGACCTAAGACTACGTTATGAAAAGAGAGCTTGATGTTGCTATTTTAGCATGTTGCTAAAGGATTATGATTGATGCGGTCCGACGGGGCATGTCTAGGAAAGCAGTTGAGTTCAATTGGATTAACGTGAATAGTTAGGGAAGACAGTTCTGTAATACACTATTGTGTTATGACTCATTGCCCAGGCGATCGTGTCGGTTTATGTGTCTATCGATATGATCATGAGTACAATACAGATTAGATGGTCCATGCATCGCGCTGAGATTAGTTCTTGTGAGGGATAACGGATGCTGAATCTACTGTAACAGAATAGTTTGGGGCATAGACGAGATCTTTTGTTTGTTTGTAGTGAGGTACTATGTTGGTGTAATGGTAGCTTGATATAGTACTCCTACACTAATCTTTTTCGTCTGGTCGCACGATCCATTTCCTGTATGTCAAAGGTGATGTAGAGGACTTAGCACTCACCCTTTGTGGGTGAGTGGGAGCTGTTAGATATTGGATCGGGTTGGACCCGAGCCCATAGCCATTAGGGCATCCACAAATTTTGAATGAGAGTTGTGATAAGATTAAAACTCTTATCATTATCTAGTTAGTTTTGGATTTGAACCAATGCAACTATTTATCCTGCGATATAGTTGTGGGATAAGTGTAAGAAGAGATTTTGGTGATCGTGAAACTCTTCTGGCTCCCAAGTTCTCTCTAAGATTCTTCTGAGGCTTCTGCGCCTTTGGACTTGGATTGTGGAAAGACATAGAAGACTCGTATTATAGCCATTCTATTGATGAGAGAGTTCCATCCGTGGGGATCCAGTAGTCATCAGAAAGCCGTAACACAAGCAAAGATCTTCCGCTTCCGCGAACCCGATTGAAAGAGGTAACTAGGTTCACACCCGTTTTTATAAATATTTCCGTCACTTTTCTTTTCTCTATGTCTTCACCTATGATGTTCCTCTAGTCTCATGAGTCCCTCAAGCTCCATTGCTACTTCCATCATTGTAGGTTGTTCATTCCCTTTCAACATTAAGCAACTTTGGGCAAGGTTAGCAACTTCACGTACCTGCTCAACATTTATCTCGTTCTCTATTTGATGGTCTAGAATTTGAGACAAGCAATTCTCTTCTAGTGAAGAAATGAAATATGTGGCTAAGTTTCTCTCTTTTTCAGATCTAGCAAAAGAAAGTGCCGTTTTACCTGTAATTAACTTTGCGAGTACCACTCCAAAGCCGTAAACATCACTTTTTTCAGTCAATTGACTTGAATGGAAATATTCCGGGTCTAAGTAACCAAGTGTTCCTTGAACTAGTGTGGTCAATTGTGTTTTATCTAACGGAACTAATCATGAAGCTCGAAAATCAGCTACTTCTGCAGTGAAGTTATCATCTAAGAGTATATTAGTAGTCATTTTCACTCTCTCAAAATTGAACAGTTTTTGCTTAACATTTAGTGCAATGTAATGGCAAGCTCTAATAGATTTTGTTTCATCAGTGTAATACAACTGGGAGGATTTCAAAGGGGAAAAGCTGCTGGTTCAGCTTCTTAATATCATAATAATGATCAGAACAGTTTAATCAGAAAATGATATTCAGATGTCCTTTTTGGTGATGTAGAGATAAAGACCTCAGTTGCTGCTAGGAAGGAGGCTACATATGGAGCTAAGGCTAAAAAAAGATAACACAGGAGCATTTAGGAGTGAAAATGACCTGGAGTCCTATTTCAGTATAGGTGCTCAACCAAGTAGTGTGCCAAGGTCAAGTGCTAAACTTGTGGTGAGAACCTACAGCTATAAAAACTGCTGTGAATGTGGTATATTTTGAGTTTTTGTTGGAAACCAACAGATTAAGGCCATTGCTTTGTGATTCTATGTTTCAGGACCCCGTGTATGATACATTGCTTCAAAACAGTGCGCCTGAAGTGGCACGGCCTTCTTCTAGGACCTCATCCAGCACAAAGAAAGCTCCATCAGTGACAAATATAGTCGATGACTTCTCTTTCTTTGTTGGAGGTAACCTCTTTGTTAACATGTGACTCACATTGTAGCATTGCATATATATTTTGGTTTACTATCACTGTTGTTACTAATAATTTAATTTTTTTTGTTTTGTTTGTTTGCAAAAGCTGCTCCTTCATCTGGACAATTTCAGGAAATTGAAGGGGAAACTGAAGAAAGACGAAGAGCGAGATTAAATCATCATGTCATTTAAAATTATTCTATAGAATGAACATTCCATTTAAAATTATTCTAAGTACGTATTCCTTTAACCTAATTGACAATCTTTATTCAATTCTATGTCATTTTCATTTAATTTTATATTTCATTTATTAAATGACAATTCCATTATTGCGTATCAAACATGATCATTCCATTCATGCATATTAATACAAGTAATCCATTAATACAAGTACAGATAAAAAAAAAAACACACACACACACACACACATATATATATATAAATATAAAGAATTGAACCAAAGCCTTCATAAAACTAAATTTTTATGTTTATGTCATATTAATAACAATTTACTTCAAAAGCTCAAACTATGTTAAGGTAACCCTAACAATGTATATCGAGGTGGATGGGGAATTTCAATACTTAGGAAATTAAGGTTCTATTTAAGTAGATAATGCTTATGATTATATTTCATTGATATATGTCCTTGTTTCATTTTTCCCCATTCTTCTGTTTCATAAATCAATTGGTAGTGCATCTACAAACAGTTGTCTAAGCCTCACAGAAAATTCCAAAATGTGACTGGACGTAATTTTCTACCCGATGATAAAAGATTCACATCTGAAGCAGCAACGATGTAACTTGCCCATATTGTCATTTTTCTACATTGTTGGAAATACACCCCCTTTTTACAGGATCATATCCTTTCCTTTTGTTCGCCTTTTTGGCACATTGAGGTAGCCATAACTTCAAACTAGCTCCCGGGGATGGAGCTTGCTTACATGGAGCAGGGACTCAATTGTCTCCTTCAAATTTTAAGGTCCCTATCATCTAACTTTAAGGTCATTGAGAAAGAATCTTTCTAACTTAGCACTGTGCTTTATCGTAAACTCGTCGTTTCCTTTTTACGTGTAGATTTCAACTTAATTTGTGAGACATTTTATACTTGATTTGGACAATCAATAACAATGTATCTTTCAATAAAATTGTAAGCCGTAACACACGTGACATCACACTGTCATTATAAAAAGCACATTATAACGTTCAAAAAGATGCATGGGATAACAAATGAATTTTTTTAACTCACTTTCTCAATTCACGTGGGCATTTATTCTGAATTCACTACTTCTATCATAATTTTAGTTTTTACCCAATTTGAAAACCAAAATCTATTTTCGTGAAGATAGGATCTGATTTTCTTATATATTGTCAAAAGAAATTTTAAGAAAATAGAACTATAACACTAGAAGTTAAATTAATAGAAAACTTTTGCAACTCGATTTGACACCTATAAAATTCTTTTAGTGTTTCACTTGGATTTCAAAAGATTTAGGAGAGGGAAAGGAGATTGATCAAAAACATTATTAAAAAAATATCCCATAATAAAGGTAGGGTACTTTAAAATCTAATTGGTGTTTCAAATGCTATAGTTATTAATGATGGTTTTCATACCTCATATGCTCTTGGCACATTCTCCTCTCGTTTACTTGTTATTTTCTTTTTTTCCTTAAAAGAATTCATTGTATCCCTATAAATCTGTAAATAGTAAATTATCTTGAAATTTCTTATCTTAAGAAATTTTCATTTTCTTCTTTTCATTATTACAAAAATAATATCCAAATTAAATATTATATTTTATATATTTTATGAAAGTAATTGTAGTAATTTAAATAATAAATCATATCTTTAGCACAAAAGTTAATTTTATTTTTATAAATATTTTGCAATCAGAATATGATCAGAATTTAATTAAAAATATTTTTTAGTTGAGAGGCATTAGTTTAAAAAAATATGAGTAAATTACATTGACCATCTCTAAAGTTTCTAGCAATTACACTGACCTCTCTTGAGATTTTTAAAATTATATTGATTTAATAATTCATCTAGTCAATTTGTTTTTATCAAAATGACAAAATTGTCCATTTTAATTTTTTTCACATTTTTTTTTAATTTTGACCATTTTTTTTCCATTTTCAAATAAATATTGACTAAAACTTTAAATTTATTTTTATATAAAATAAAAATAAATTATTTACCTTAAATTTATTGTTAATAAAATTAAAAAAGTTAGAAAAAAATTGAGAATTAAGAATTGTTCTTTACAAAAAATGAGTGGATTGTCCCTTCCGATTTATCACCAATGATGTAGGGTTTGGAGAGATGTTGAGGCAACTGTGAGATTCATTTATTATTATGACATGAAGGTCAAGAACTCATGTTGCAAAAATAAACTCTTTACATGCATATAATAAGACTACGTATATCTAATCTTTCTTAAATTCAAAAAAAAAATTATCACAGTTGAAAAATAAGATAGAAATAGAAGGGCACTAGTGAACACTACAGGAAAAGCCAATTTTAGCGATGCTCGCAAGTGTCGCTAATAATACCAATACGCGTCACTAAATGGTTTTACCGACGCACATGTGGGCCTCGCTCAAGGCGTCGCTAATAGTCATATCGCTAATACTATTAACGACATGCAGACTTGTGGGCGTTGCTAAAAGAAACTATTAGCGATGTGCAAGTGGTGTCGCTAATAATCAGGTGGGGGTGTCGCTAATAATATACATGAGACTCATGGGTGTCGCTAATTAGGACATATAGCGATGCTCAGTGTACATCGCAAATAGTTTATTGGAAACTATTTAGAATTACTTAGCGACGCCTTTAGTACGTCACTAATAGTATCTTTATCGCGAGGAATATGAAGCGTCGCTAAAAACTAATTTTTGAGTCATTTAGCAACTCTTTGGTGTGCATCGCTAAAAGTTAATTTTCTTTTTTGGGCTTATTTGACCTGAATTATTTGTTTTTTTTTTGTTTATTCTTGTTTAAAACTTGTATCAATTATCCTGATATACAATAAAATCTAAAAATTCTGAAATGAATATATTAAAATAAAAATGCATTCATATATATATATATATATATATTATACTAATTAATTACAATTGTAAAAGTAGAATTTATCAAAAATAAATAAATTAATTACTTTGGTGGATTTATTATTTATAAAAAATGTTACGTAAAAAAAAAAAAGAAAGGATTTTGGCCTAACGACCTAGAAATTGCATGACGCACTTCACATATGAAAATAAACTTGCACGACCTTACTTAATTTCATTGGTTCGAATGATCGTTAAAAGCTTATGTAACTTTCCACTCCAACATGACCTATTTTGGGGTTTTGACGGACCAAAATGTCAAATATCATACTACCGATCCCGAAACCCCATCACACACCTCACAAATGATAAAATAGACTTGCACAAACTTATGGCACTCGGTTCGGATGCACAGTCTGAAACTTTTGCAAGTTTCTACTCCAAAAAGGCCCATTTTGGGGTTTTAACAGACCAAAATGCCTGATATCACCCCTACAGACCTCAAAACCCCATCACACACCTCACAAATAATAAAATAGACTTGCAAAAACTTACAACACTTGGTTCGGATGCCTCGTTTGAAACTTTTGTAAGTTTCTACTCCAAAAAGGCCCATTTTGGGGTTTTGAAGGACCAAAATGCCAAATATCGGCCTACTAACCCCGAAACCCCATCACACACCTCAAAAATGATAAAATAGTGTTGCACAAACTTACAGCACTTGGTTCAGATGCCCGGTTTGAAACTTTTGCAAGTTTCTACTCTGAAAAGGCCCATTTTAGGGTTTTGACAAACTAAAATGTTGGATATCAGTCTACCGACCCTGAAACCCCATCACACACCTCAAAAATGATAAAATAATGTTACAAAAACTTACGGCACTTGGTTCGGATGCCCAGTTTGAAACTTATGCAACTTTTCACTCCAAAAAGCTCTATCTTGGCATTTTGAGAGACCAAAATGCCGGATATCGGCCTACTGACCTGAAACCCCATCACACACCTCAAAAAGGATAAAATAAACTTGCACAAAATTACGTCACTTGGTTCGGACCACCAGTTTAAAACTTATGCAACTTTCCACTCCAAAAAGGCCCATTTTTGAGTTTTGACAGACCAAAATGCCAGATATCGGCCTACCGACCCTGAAACCCCATCACACACCTCACAAATGATAAAATAGACATGCGAAAACTTACGACACTTGTTTTGGATCACCCGTTTCAAACTTATGCAACTTTTTGCTCCAAAAAACTCTATTTTGAGGTTTTAACGGACCAAAATGCTGGATATCGGCCTACCAACCCCAAAACTCCATCACACACCTCAAAAATGATAAAATTGACTTCCACAAACTTACGTTACTCCGTTCGGATCACCGGTTTGAAACTTAGGCAAATTTCTACTCTAAAAAGGCCCATTTCGGGGTTTTGACGGGCCAAAACACCGGATATCAACCTAACGAGCCCAAAACCCCATCACACACCTCAAAAATGATAAAATAAACTTTCATGAACTTACGTCACTCAGTTCGGGTCACCGATTTGAAACTTATGCAAGTTTCTGCTTCAAAAAGGCCTAATTTGAGGTTTTGACAGACCAAAATGCCGGATATCAGCCTAATTACCCCGAAACCCCATCAAACACCTCAAAATGAGAGTGCAGACTTGCACGAACTTACGACACTCAGTTTGAAACTTATGCTACTTTATGCCATTCTTACTATTTATGGATGTAAAAAAAATATATGTTCACATTCTATGTTCATATATATTTAATAAGTGTTCTAATATATATCATTTAATCTTTATTTCAGATTGATTAGGATTATTGCGTCGTCGTCTTTCTGTTCTGGGACTTACTATTCTCATTTTTTTTTTCTTTTCATAGACATCTGTAGTTACATTTTTTGAAACAATTTTTTATTTTTTAAAAAAATTACCAAGGCTGAACAGAACCTCCCTGCTGGCATGAGGACCATCTGCATAAGAGTCTCTAGCTGGGTCTGCCGAGCCTGGAGCTTTATCATCATTTGCTCCAGCTTTGCTTTCCGTTTCTCAGCTGCCCCAGCTCTCTAGGTGGCTTCGTGAAACCTAGCATCGCTTTCGATGATAAAGGATGATGTCGTCGGCTCCATCCCACTCCCTAAGCCACGCACATATCCGCGCCTCCTGTGCAGAACAGTCTCCCGTATCTGGTCATCGGTCGACGGATGCTTACCGTCAAGAGTCGACTAAGCATGCATCTGGACCATCTCCTCCTATAAAAACATAAATATATGTTACTACTTTTATAATTGTAGATTAATATTAAATTAGTAATACTGGTATATATACATAAATAACTTATATAAAGCCGCTGAGCTTCAAGCCTAATCTAACCCTTCTCGGGATTGTAGTGTATCTTGTGCCACAAATCAATGGGGTTGGGTGGTGCACCGGTCTCCTGGTCTCACTGCAGCAAATAAACAGTAGCTTGTGAAGATTAATTTCATGAAAATATTATACAATAAGAACTTGATACATGTAGTAACTTACCATCTCATGCTTATACCTAACAAAAGATCGTGATCTACCACAGTGGGTCACCTTTTGCTTGCTTCTGCTCTCACTATTTTTCTTGCTAAGTTCCTACACTTGGCCAAAACAAATAAGGTTAGTATAAATGATAATGATTTATCATAGAACAAAAGTAATTTTGACAATTTTTACCTGGAATGCATCACTAGCGAACTGGTCGCATAGTAACATCCAATCCTCCACCGTCACCCCCCTATAGGGTCTGTCACGAGGCTCTCTATCGGTTGCCACCTCCGCCTTGTAGTTCATATGGAGCCTATGTCGATAATCCTTGAACGAACTCCCAAGTAACAGTCCACTACCTTCACGACATAAGGCAGGTGGAGATCGATGTCAAACTTTGCCTGTAAAGTATTTCATTGTCAAAACATTACTTTATTAGATATGTTAAAATTTAGTTGAATATAATAATAAAAGACATACCAGGATATGTGCATGAATATCCCGTCGCTCCTCGTTAATGACCTAACTCCAGTCACTAATATGGAGTGGGGCGTGTAGTCGGGAAATGATGCTGACCTTAGTGGTAGCGTGCTATGCCCACCCTCCACCAGGCTTCAGCAAGCCCGGAGGTATCTCAATCCGAAGTCGCGTGCCCCTTGTTGCCTCCATCTGAACCTACAAACTATGATTCTTCGACCTACCACGACCTCGTCTAGAGACGGTGGCCGAAGCTTTAGAGGAAATAAAATAGAAACAATTAGTATCATATTTCTATAATCATTAATAAAAAGGGGAACTATGCATACCATCGACGGCAAGATCAGTCGACCTTACAGATAAAGGGGAAGGGGTCGATGGGTTTGTCAAAACTGTGCGTTTGCGTGAACTTGGTCCAACCATATCTACAATAAAAGTTTAAAAATAAAATTCTATTACATCATAAGAATGAAAATCCATTACGAAGTAAAAATGAATACCTATTACATCATAAAATTGAATATCCATTACATCATAAAATTGAAAATCTATTACACTTGATCCTAACACATGTAACACCTATTACAATTATTCATCTAAGTCTGTATCGTCATCTATTCTTAAAATTTATTTATTCTCGGTACAATACTCTAACAACGTATCATCATCAAAGTCACTTTCCTCATCATCATCATCATTAATAAAAGTTGCATCCCTCAGATCTAACTGTGTGGTATTGGTAACGTCGGAAGCTACGACATGATCTTGTTATACATCAGCTCTATTCAATCGATACAAAGTAACATCTTCTTGATTATAGCAGACAACACCATCGTAGGCAGATTGAGACTTTTCTTGTAGTGCCTCTTGAATCCTTTCCAAATCTTCATCTCCCTCTTCAACTTCTGGTACGTCATAAACATTTATAGACTTTATTTTTTGGACAACATGCCAATCACCTCTGATTTTTGTGTCCTTCAAATAGAAAACTTGTTTTTCCTGAGATGCCAATACATACAGATCATCTTTAAATGTCGTACGTGACGTATTAACACTTATGAAGTGTTTATCGATTTACATTCCAGTCTTCTTGTTACTTACATCCCACCAATCACATTTGAATAGATACACAGAATGACCGAAGCAATAATGTAACTGTATAATATTTTGTAAAATACTATAGTACTTTATAGTTTGTCTTGCTTCATAATCTCCCTGGACAAGGACCCCGCTATTCTGTATTTGCCGGCTGACCTTACGTTCCCTCTTGTGAAATCAAACACCATCAACAATTAAACTGGTATAGCGGGATATCCTTTGATCAGGGCCACATGCCAAGGAATATAATTGATCGTACGCCTCAAGAGATTGTTGGTGGCGTAATAGCTTCATCTATTAATTCAATTCAAGTACAAAATTAATTGAATACAAATGCATTAACTAATTGAATTACATTTAATTGAAAGCTATTCTTAAATGTTCTTCAAACCACTTTGGAGACAAGTTTTGTTGTCTTTGCTCTAGATTAGTATCGGTAACATGTTCTCTTTGAAGCTCAGTCGTATGCTCACTCCATAAGACGATAAATGTTATATATAACTTACATTTATATAGTAACGTAGTATTGCAATAATTTTGATAAACTTACTTAAAATATAGCAATGTCTCATCGTAGTTGTTAAGCACGGTATAGTGGGCTTTTTCCAAGTCTTCAAGATGATACTATTCATATATACGAACACCTATTGGCCGCACATTCTAATTAAACACCGCAAGGCCAGTTCGTTGTTGTCTTGGGCATCTATTAGAATTTTGATCTTCACGATTAAACCTTGTCTCAATATCTTCAAGATGCATAGAGCAGAAGGTGAGACATTTAGCATCAACGTAAGCCTCAGCAATTGACCCTTCCAGTCGTGCTCTATTACGCACATATTGATTCAATGTGTGCAAATATCTATTTTAATATATAATTAATCAGTTACAAATTAAAATAGTTAGGATGGATAGATAACACAATTCTTAAAATTTAATGTACCTTTCTATTGGATACATCCAACGGTATTGGGCAGGTCCGCCAATTTTTTCCTAATGAGGCAAATATACAACTAAGTGGACCATTACATCAAAGAAAGCTAGGGGAAAAATCTTTTCCAACTTGAAGAGGATCGTGACAACGTCCCTTTCGAGCTTTTCCAGTACTTCCAACTTCAACATCTTGGCATTTAATTCTTTAAAGAAGCAGCCCAACTCAATCAATGTCGTTGATATGTCATTGGTGAGATATCCACGTATTGCAACCGGAAGAAGTCATTGTAAAAGGACATGGCATGGCTCTTCAATCTGGATATGCTTCTATCTTTAACATTTACACACCGAGATATATTTGATACGTATCCATCTGGGAACTTCACCAATTTAAACCACTCGCAAATCCTCATTCACTCGTTGGATGATAACGTATAGCATGCAGGAGGCACGATATATTTACCACCGCTACGTATTAGGTGCAACTCTTTTTGTATTCCCAGCTCCAGCAAGTCCAACCGGGCTTTAACAGTATCTTTCGTCTTCCTTTCAATGTTCATTAAAGTTTTCAGCACATTAATATAGACGTTCTTCTCGATGTGCATAACATCCAAATTGTGCCTCAACTTAAGGGTTTCCCAGTACGGAAAATAAAAAAATATGCTCTTCTTCGTCTAATTTAACTCCACATTAGTACGCTTTCTCTTCTTAGTACCCGGTATCTTCCCAAACCTCACTAGTTGGATGAGTGTCAATTGTGACAACATGTCTTTCCCAGATAACAATGGAGGCGACAATCTGTGCTTAATTCTTCTATCAAACAGATGCTTCTACCGAATTTGCAAACCATGTGATGGCGGTAGAAAATGACGATGGAATATGTAGCATATATTCTTTTCATTGGAAAAATGTAGGGAAGATACATCCTTATTGCAAATCGGACATGCCAAATACCCCTTAGTGCTCCACCCAAACAAGTTCCCGTATGCTGAAAAGTCATTTATGGTCCACTGTATCATTTCATGCAATTGAAATGTCTCATTCTTAAAGGCATCGTGTGCCTCCACTCCAACCTCCTACAATTCCTTCAATTCGTCCACTAAAAGACGCAAGTGCACATCAATTTCATTATCAGGAGACTTTGGCCCTAGAATAAACAACTATATGAAGATAAATGGTTTTTTCATACATTTCCACGGTGGCAAGTTGTCACGTCCCGAATTCCATCGAACCCAAGGCGCGAGTAACGAGGCAAAGGAAAATAAAATAATAAAGAAATAAAGTACAATCAAAAACATTCCAAACACTAACCAAACTCCCTATTCTGTACAATCCATAGGGCCTTGCCCCTTGTTTTCATAATAAACCAGGTGTTTTACACACTTGACAATCCTTTAGTTTTTTAGAAAATTTTGACAGAACCTCCTTTGTTTTTCGAGCCTTTTTCCCCTGATAATCACAATACATCATATGTATATACAAACACGTCACAATCCATCCTCACTCGACGGCCACAATTCATGAAAATTAAACACACATTCTTTTCCTTTAACATATATATATATATATATATAAAAGATATACTCAATAGTTATCTCCTACATACTGTTTGGGCTTAAGCCCTTATATTACAAAAGTATGCCCCAATGGCCAAATACTCTTCCAAATTCATTTCCTCTCCTTTCTCCAAGACTTCATCAAGTCCCACGTACTAGGAGCTTTATCTGAAACCTGTGCCCACGAATTGGTCAGCGCCAACATGCTGGTATGATATAATACTAATGCAAGAAACAAAATTAAGGACGTGGCATGTGCAAGTGTACATTTATCTCTACATTTCATGCAGTATATTCAATATAATGCATGATCAATATGCATGACGCACCCATACAAACTCTATGCCACACCCATGTCTCACTTTACGGTCCTTCCTCGAAGGCCTGAGTAACCTTGTTCTCACTTTACGGTCCTTCCCCGAAGGCCTGAGTAACCTTGTTCGTACTTTACGGTCCGTCCCCGTTGACATGAGTACCATGGCCGATTTTAGGTTTTTCACCAAAAGATCTACACCCTCATAATACATAGCACCACGTGCTCAACTCACACTATGCTTTCAAGGAATCACACTATGCCAATATGCCCTGATTCCGCCATGCAATGACATGTTCATAACAAAACAATCTACCAATACATGAAGCATGCTTTAAGTCATGCATATTCTACTTAAAGCAATAATCACATCACACAATTCAGTCCACAAGTCCACATATCATAAACAATCCATTTGATCACATGCTCGGTTTTCACATTCATCATCTTGACAATTCCATAAATTACACACAATGATAACATGTGAATTATACATATAGTCATGGCTCACATCTATCATTCAATCAAATATCCAAGAAGATAATAAGAATCACGTAGGCATAGAACCAATCAAACAATATGGCAACTACCCCTAAACTCAATTCTATTTCTTACTTAGAAAAATACCATACTTCTCATTTAAATAAATTTCCTAACAATTCAAAGAAATACATAAGTGCACAAACAACCAGTTTAGGGCTATCAAGACAATCAAATTCTAAGTGATTTCCTAATAGCAATTAAGTATAGAGAACATTCAATCATCTTACCAAATACTCCTAAGCTTAACCTCATTTCTCACATTAGTAAAATATCATAGCTGAAGGGTTTGTCTCAACCCTCGGGAGTCGTGTCTGCCACGAAGTCAAACCAATCGGTGATAATGTACTACTGTGGTGGTCAGTTTCAAAACATTTCTCAAATTCCATGGCATTCTTGAAACCAATCCAAATCGTTGTCAATGTCATAACAGCTTAGGCAGTTTGGTAACCGTCATCCCAGAAGACTTCAACTTCTACAGATTTATATTTAGAGAACTTCTTCAACAAATATTCACTACTGCCAAAAGTATCTCTACTCTAGCTTCGCTCATCCAACACCCTTCCAACAACACTGATTTGTTCGGTTCATCAAGATTCAACACAAATTCATTAGCTGAAATTCCCTTCCTCCATTGTATATTTTTCCTCTCAATCCATTCAATTTTTATTTCAAGATTCACACAAAGCCAACTCTGTAACAGAAAAATCAAAATAAAAGTCTCCCACCTTCAATCTCAAAATCTGCTACAAAAACGAATCGGCCCATACTTGATGCTTCAATAGCATCTAAACTGACCCAATCTGCATCCCTGATTCACATCAGGTTTTGCAGCAACTCCACTTGCTGCAGGTTTCCAAAACCCATAGCTCCCAAAATTCCTTCAAAGTCTCCATCGTTTTCTAACACCAGATCTGGAATCAATCCCATTCGTGAGCATCACATGGCCATCCTTGAATTTCCATTCATCATCACTACATAAATGGAGTGACAACCCCTGCTAAACTGACCTGCACTAACAGAGTCTCCTCTCTTTGATCTCTCTCAAAACCAGCAGGTCCTGAATTCCTGGGAAAATCCAAGTATTCTCACCAAATAGAAATCCATGCCCAAAGCCTTCAAGATTATAGTGATCTTCCATGAAATATCATCAAAAATTTCCACAACAGTAGCAACATCATTATTAAACCAACTCTAAAGACGATTCACCAACACCTTACTGCCAATTCCTTTCTCCCGCCATCTCAGCTAATTTCCTTCCAATTATTCACAACACCACCAACTGCGCCCCCAACAAAGACCATCAAAACCTGGGCAATCGACCCTTAATGTCCATAACAGCCATACATCAACCAAACCGGCACTGCTGTTGCACCGCCATGGCCGCCTCACTCCCTGATGTTGGAGCACTACTGTTGCGGCTGCTTTCTCTCCCTTATCACACCTGACCCAAAAGTTAGCAGATTGTCCCCAATTTCCATCAATTCAACGTGATTTCCCCCAATTATTCAACAGTCAATACACCCAAATGCCCTACGCGAAACACTCCAGTTCACTACACTTCCGTCTCCCCTGCACCGCTTCACCCGCAACATCCACACACAACCACAACACCAACACGCTACTGCTACCAAACCCTCATGATAGAATCCTTCCCCACCGCACTGCTAAACCAACACAACCAAATGTATATATATATATATATATATATCTGCAAATCCCCCCCTGCAACGTGATTCCCTGTGCAGAAAAACTGCTTCTAACAAATACATCATCTGCCACTACCACTGCCTTCGCCAATCTCGTGGTACCCAATCGATTCCAACCCGACCCATTCTTTAACTCCTAACAGCCTGTAATCGTTCACGTTTTGATCAAAACTAAACCCGAGAATGACTTTGCAGCAAGCGGCATAATACTGAGACAACCCCATCCATTACAAGAATCTGAAATTTTAAAAGAATAAGACTCGGGTTGTTCTTGGTTTTGATCAATTGTTTCAAAAGAAATTTGACAGGATCTGGGCTGTGTTGTCGGTATCGTAGAGATGATTTTGCCGATCTGATCAGAACAACAGTCGCCTGGTTGGCATTCGGCCATAGATCTAGCATTCGACGGTGCGGCTCAGGCTTGTAGCCTCAAATCTAGTCTGTTGGTGGTGTCTACGGTGTAAAACTGATGGGGTCTGTTGGTGGTGCGATGGGCAGTATTTGTTGGAGAAAATGGCGGTTTGATGATGTGAGGCGGTGTGTTCGTGGGTAGCTGGGGGGGCGGAACCACGGTGGTTGCAGATCTGGGGACGGATATGTTCGCGAGAGAGAGAGAGAGCATTGGCCCATTCTCTATTCCAGCCTCCTTTACGCCTCTCATTTTCTCCCTGTTCCTCTCCCTCACTTCCCTTTTCTTTCTTTTTTTTCCTTTTACTCTATTTAAATTTTTTTTTTCTTGTCCACTTTAACACACACCACACTACACTGCACACTGACTTACGTACACACATATAGCACCCACTGTACACACACACACACACGGATGTGCAACCTGCTGTCCCCCAACCTCCAATTTCTTTTTAATACTTATACAATATCTTATAAATATATATATATATATATATATATATATATATCAAGGACATTTAAAAATGCTCTATGACAAAAAAAAAAAAAAATTCCCCATTTTCAGATCTTTACACAAGTTATACGGCACAAGCAACACCGGCCACATGTTGTAGGCATTACTCATGTCACCGAACGGATTGAAACCGTTGCTAGCCAGCCCAAGTCGTACATTACGCGGCTCATTTGCAAACCATTCGTGATTTCTATCAAACTCAGCCCAAGATTGAGAACCTGTCAGATGCCTAAATATATTTTCTTCAATAACACGCTTCTCTTTATGACACTGCATTTCTTTTTTCGTCTTCTGAGACATGTACAACCTTTGTAGCCTTGGTTTTAAGGAAAAATATCTCAGCACCTTGTGTGAAATTGTCTTACTCTTTCCTTCATTCAGCTTGTACCTGGGTTCGTGGCACACTGTACACTCCATACATTATTCAATCTCCTTCCAAAATAACAGGCAATCATTTTTGCAAGCATGTTGGGAATATACCCGAGGCCCAAATCTCTTAATATTATTTTTGCCTCATAATATGATTTTGGAAGGGTCTCTCCAGTAAGAAATGTTGCTTTAATAAATTCAATGACCATATTAAATGATTTGTTACTCCATCGGTTGACGGTCTTAATATGAAGGAGTTTCATGAGAAAGTCCAGTTTCAAAAACTTATCACAATCCGGATATAACGATTGCCTTGCTTACCTCAACAAGGACTCAAACGCTTTCGATTGTCCTGTGTCACTCCTCTCACTACGAGCCCTAATTGTAGGCTCCTACAAGTCTGTTAGCATTTGTGGCAAGCCTTCGTAACCAACCCCAACATTATCACCTAAGTCATCATCGTCGTCTTTTTCTTCATCCTCAAATACCACTCGTACATCACGGTGTTCCCCATAAAATTTTCAACACGTATACCTCTTGTCCATCCCATATAGTAGTAAGTGCTCTTTGGCCTCATCTATGTGTATATAATCCCTATTGTTGCACCTCCTACATGGACATCTTATCCTATTTCTCCCATCTATAGATGTACGAGCAAACTCAATAAAATCTTTGATCCCCTTCACATACCTTGACAAATGCTTGCCCCTTAAGTCCATCCAACTCTTATCCATTTTCGTCTACCTAATACAAGTCAAAAATAATACTCATTATAAATATGAAACATGAATCCTATCACCTCCAACTTCTCTCTAAAAGGTAAGGTGGTCCTATCCCATTCGTGAATGCACAATCTACATTGCAATTAGCAGTAAATCAAATGCTTGATTCTATTCAGACAAAATTTTAGCAACATCTCCCCACGGTTCTCCAAGTATACAAGATAGACATTACCACGCCTAAATATATACCTAGAGAACAATAAGAGACCGTGCTAAAATTTTCTCATAGTGGAATATTCAAGCATGTGCTATTGATTACAATGCAGATTTATGCATTCCCAAACTATCCTACTTTGGACAATTCAAGAATCGATTTTCATACACACGAACCCAATCGTGAATAAATTTTGCGATAAGATTCACATGTGATGAAAATGACTCCTGAACAGGGTTAAGCTTACATGAATGCAATTGTTACAATTTTAATGGAATTAGTGGGGGCAATTAGTAGCCACAGAAACAAATATAAGGCTTTTAGTTGATTCCAAAGGATAGGAATTGTCATAAATTGCAAAAAGCAATAAATTATGGGTTATCCATTCTTATGAAATGCGTGCTAAATCCCTCTCTCCAACTGTCCATAACTACTCACAATTGATGATCGACCCGCCAACTAGTTTAAGAAAGTATAAGAAAATATTTATGATATCATAAAAATCTTGTCTGATGTGGTGAATGGTTGCCATCTTCCTTCCTCAAGACCAAGAGATCAGATACTCTTGACGGCAATAATAGGAAAATTCATGAATTAATTGCATACTTTGGCCTTTTTAATATATAAGGAGAAGCGGATCTAAGGTTGGGTTAGGAGTGATCATGATCCCTCAAAAATTTTAAATAATTAATATTTTACTCCTAGATTTATAGCTAATGGTAAAGCACCCGAGTAGTAATAACAGTCACACCATAAGAATCAAATGACAATTATATAATGCCCACCAATCAGGACAATCCTAGTCCTAGTCATCACCCAACCGTAAGAAGACACTATTTGTGTCTTTCCTAATGTGCGTTGTTGTAATATCGTTTTATAAGAAACCTAAACATGCAAACAAATTTAATCTAGTCTTACATTTTTGTATTACCCCTAACCATTGTGATTTTAATGCCAAATATAGCCCATTAGAAAACTACCTAACAGCTCATTGAACTCTACCAAATTGCCCTCTGAAATGACACCAAACAACAGCCACTAGCAACTCCGAAAACACACACAAAACACTAAATTTGCTCCAAAAATGCCCCAAACAACAGGCTAAAAATCAGCTCAATAAGTCCCCCAAATAGCAGCCACTTGTCGCTCACAAAACACAAATACACACCACAAGATCTGCTCCTAAATGTCCCAAGTAGCAGTCCAAAATCTGCTCAATTAATTCCCTAAATAACAGCCCCTTGCTGCTCTCAAAACACACAAACACAACAAAAAAACTGCTCCAATTAAAGGTGTGTTTCATAGAAACATAATCCATGCATTTCAACCAATAAAACCTTAAAATCTATTAAATAGATTAACAAGTCTAATAACAACGAATCAAACAATGAATCATAGTTTGGTCTCCATAGCCTCGTCTATATTCTCACATTCACAATTGCTTCATCTCAACAACTTATTTTATTTGATTATACACATGTAAGAGGTTTCATACAACACACGTGTGTACACACACACAAACACATATATTTATATCTCATGCTAACACATATATCATATGTTTAAAAGCACACCATGAGATAAAAATAAAAATGGATTTACATCCCCATTCAATCACCAACCAACAGTAGACCCATTTCAGGGTTCTTAAATGGAAAAATTCCACTAGAATGATATATCTAAGTTTTATAGAATTTTTTTATATAAATTATAAATTGTCCCTCCAAAATTTTAGAGGTAAACTTCCAATCTACTTGTTCAAAGTTAATAATGGGAAATCTAGTCTAACACGGTTAAGTTCCACTCCTTAGAATAAAATACTCCTAGTTCTGAAAAAAAAAATGATAAATGCAAACTATATATATATATATATATATATATAATTCAGTATTAAGTCACTTTCTTTTCTGGTGAGCTAAACTGATTAACCAAAAGGCAATATAAAATTGATTAACCAAAAGAGAGAGTTACTGTATTGTCGTCGGAAACTTGATCGTCGTTGTTTGCTCTCGTCGGAAACTTGATCGTCACCGTTTGCCGTCGTCGGAAGTGTGGGTCAAGAGTGACAGAGAGTGAGAGTGAGAATGAGACAGTGACAGAGTGTGAGAGTGAGAGAGAAAAAAATTTAGGGAAGGCGAAGAAGAAGAAACTGATGCGCGGCGCTGGTATAAAAATGGGGCAATTTTTTTTGCGACGCGCACCGTGCATCGCTAATACTTTAACGTGCATCGCCAAAACTCCACCACGACGACGTCGTTCAACTAATAAAACTATTAGCGATGCACATGGGGTGTCGCTAATAACCCATTTTCAGTTGCCAAAAGTTGCATGCCTATTTTTTTGTGTGGGAAACGGATTTTTTACTCCTTTTAACGACGCACAGCATGTGCGTCGCCCATAGTGTCCTTTAGCGACGCTCAGTAGTGCGTTACTAATAATAGGCATCGCTAAAAATATTATTTTTTGTAGTGGAACCATAAAAATATTATCCCTGGAATGGCTTACCCAGAAGGAATTTTAGTTGAAGAGAAATAGCTTACAAGGACCTGTTCGGAACTTCAATTTTTGCAACTTTACAAATATACAAACAGCAGCCTGAGTGGGACAACTTTTTTTTCTCTCTCTATGGTATCAAAGCATAAGTCTTGGAATTAAATCTCATCGCCTAGCTTTTTATATAGATTCATGTGATTAACTCAATTATGAAAGGACCTTTACGCATTCTCTAACAACTGTAGTTATTGAAGCTTTTAATTGTTAATCATTCAAAAAGATATTGCTAGAAAGTTGCAGTGTTAAATGATATTGGAGCTCTCTGTAGGAAATTAAACTTTATTTTACTTAGAATGGTAATTACATATTAATGTTCATGAATAAAATTGAAGAGTCATTTTGTAATAGATTCATATACTTAGTACTACTAAGAGTCATTGTGTCTTGAATTAGGTATCATATTAAATATGTTACATGCATAAATACATTCTTAGGAATCTAAAAAATTTCTATGTAAGCTAAAATTTCTACTGATACGAATAAAAATCTCTTTGTTGCCTGAAATGTTAGAACATAAGGTGCCTTCTGGTCCTTGATTCTTTTGTTTTGCCTTTTGGTGACCTTGCTGGCCTGTGTTCTGCCTTTGGGACTCTTATATACTTTCCTTTTTCTAATAAATTTCATTTACTTAAGAGAAAAAAATTCTAGTGAGATTAAGGTGAAATGCAAAAGAGAAAAAGTGTAATGGAGTGGAGTTAAATTGAGAGCGAGTCAGGTAAATGTGATAAAGTAAAACTTGATTAAAGAAATGAAAGTTTGTGTATATCTCCTTCTCTACTAATTTTTTTATAGTGTTTTGATTGAGTTAATCATCTATTTTTAACTAAATGGTACCAAAGTATAACCAACAAACTGACGTCAAAACTTTCAGTGATTTCCAACACTATCATTGAGGAAATCATACAAAAATTATAACTCTAGTTTACAATTCACACTTAAAGTTGAAGCTAAACACACCTTAATTCTTGTGTTGAGAAAATCATATGAATGTGTGACCTGGTTTGAGAGGATTAGAATTTAGAATAAGCATAAATCATAAACCATAAAATATTGGAAATTTCTTCCTTTATAAATGTTGCCAAAACACATCCTCCTTTTACGTTTTTCAAAATAAAGATAGAAAGAGAAAAGGCATCATCACTTTATCTTTTCCATTTTCTATATGGCATGATATGAAGATTGTCTCTCTCTACTGTAGTTCCAGATAGACATCATCCCATAAATAATTATTCCCAATACAAATAGAACGACAAGTGTCTTATTTTTTTCTCTTTTTTTCAACTTTTTTCTATCTCTTAATCCAACATTTTTTCTTTGCATATGTCAATTCATGAAGAATGCAGAATACCTGTCCATACAATTAGAAGGAAAATGTTTGAATTTCTATCGCTGTCCCCCACTAGCTCACAAAATGTGCAATCCACTGATTGGCTCATAGATGGTATATCCGATGCATTTTACGTGAGAGGGTGGGCGCCAAATGAATATGATGTGATGAGGATTAAAATATTGCTCTAATTAGAAACCCTTGAACTTTTCTCTATCTCATAATTCAACTTTTTCCTTTTTCACTTGTCAGTTCATGATAAAAGGGAAAGTACCTGTCCTTATCTCTAAAAACCCTTGAAATAAATACTGGAAGCCACTATAATTTACAAATACACAACTACAGATAGATGGACCCTTCACCAATTTAAACATCTTCATTTTTCAGATCATCTAAGTCATTGTTTGATACACTCAAAAAAAGTTTAAACTGCAATGTATGAGAAAACCAATTCAAATAACTTTTTCACTAATTATTTTTTTGGCAACACATTATTAGCGATGAAAGATAATATTAAGGTACTTTCTGTGCTGAAGGGGAGGGTTGTTATTAAAATCCTATTTTTCTTAAATTTTAATGATAATATTAAAACTAGAAAGGTTCATGCCTCTATTTGGTGGGAAGAAGTAAAGGCAAGGAGCTGGTAGCATGCTTGGCGAAGATGTTGTGGCATTTTTTTTTTTTTTGAAATTAAGTGCATGCCCCTAATTTCTTTTATTAGTCCTCTTCAAAACATCAATGAAAAATAGTTCTTTCACAAATGATAGTGTTTGAAAGTTGAAAATCCATCATGAAAAAAATGAGTGTTAAAAGTTCACTTAATATGTATATATATATATATATGTGTGTGTGTGTGTGTGTGTGATTTCTTGTTGCAACACGACATATTCTCAATTTTTTATTTAAAAAAAAAAATTTATCTTTCCATGGGACTAGTTAAACACACAAACCTTAGACTAAAATTTTTTTTTTTTTTGAGACATACTGATAGTATGAAGGGAATTAACTAATAGTTTTACATAAATAAAGGGGAAATATAAGAAACTGAAAAACAGTGATATATCAATATCCACCATGACAAATAAGGACATTACTACAAGACATCCTAATCATGCCTAGTCAGCAATTCCAGACATTGAGACGCTGACATGGAAAATGAGGATATACTGGACAATTCACTTATTTAAACAAACACACTCACAGCAAACCATCACTATGGAACCTATACACACAACAATCATCCCTCACCATATAATTCAGAAATTATTAGGTTGGACGACCACTTCAGCATTCGACATATTTTGACAGTTCATCACAAACTCTAATCCTTCTACAATTTTATAAAAAAACTATCAAAAGTCATAAAATTTGTGAGGAACAATTGTCGAATAATGAGATGGAGTCACCCTCTCACTTAATTTCTGGAATGGCAACATTATATGGTGGCCATACTTTATTATGGATATGATGTAGTACTCTCATTATCAAATACGTACTCAGTCTCTTCTGGATTCAATTCTTGTGGTGAAGGCATAGATGGTCCCACGTCATTCTCAATCTCTCTACTTACTGTCTCTACTGGATTCAATTCATGTGTGGAGGCGTCAATCTCTCTTTTGCCATTCTGAATCTCTGTAAGTTTCGTTATTACTGCCGCCATAGTGGGTCTCTCATTCTTTTTTACACTTAAGCACTTCTTTGCAAGATATGCAGCTTTCATTAGCTGCTCCTCATTTTCCTTGTTTATATATTCGTCAAAACCATTGGGAAAGAGATTCTTTTCTAGCGAAGAAAGAAAATCGCCAACTAGAGTACCTTCATTTCCGTGAACTTTAAATGAATTTGCAACTTTTCCAGTTAGTAGCTCCACAAGAACTACTCCAAAGCTGTAGACATCGCTTTCCTTGGTGAGTTGTTGTGTCTGTAAGTATTCAGGATCAAGATACCCTTGAGTTCCTTGCACTGTTGTCACTAACTGGTTTAGGTCTGGTGCAACAAACCTTGATGATCCAAAATCGATCACTTTTGCGGTGAAATCATCATCTAACAGTATGTTTGCAGACTTCACATCTCCATGGATGATGGAATCAGAAGCTTCAGAGTGTAAATATGATAGTGCCTTAGCAGTGCCAGTAGCTATCATCAGACGGGTTTCCCAATTTATTTCAGACCTCAAACTTTTATCATGTATGTGGTTGAAGAGGTTGCCTTTGCTGAAAAACTCGTAAACCAGTACAGGATCTTGTGTCTCTAAACAACAACCCAAGAGTTTGACCACATTCCTATGATTGATTGTTGAGAGTACAACCACCTCCACGATGAATTGATTAATTACCTTCTGATAATCCTCGTTTTGGGACTTCTCCACGATGAATTGACCTTCTAGGCTCGGATGACCCATTTTGGATATCTTGATGGCAACAGTTCTCCCGTCATCTAGAGTGCCTCTGTAAACTGTACCAAACCCTCCTCGACCAATAACTCTGCTCTTATCATAGTTGTCCGTAGCCTTCTTGAGCTCTTCTGGTTTTTTCAATATTCTCGTTGTTTCAAGTGATGCTCCTCGTTCTTGGAGTTTTTTTCCCAACAACTCTCCACCATTTTGCACATAGAACTTATGTTGGAGCTCGGCGAGCTTTCTTTTCTTATATTCCAAGTATAACCAAGTGCTGCATATTAGCAGAACAGTGACGATTATTGCAACACCTGCATTTGAAATAAGTTAAAACATAATCTTTGTTGATAAAATAGAATTATATCAGTTAAAAAAAATGAGTAGATAATTGGTGATATTAATTTATCTGAACAAATCCTGATAATAACTACCTACGATTATGCACAGCAACGACCAAAGATGCGGACCAAATAAAATATGGTATAAGAAGCATCAACAAATTTGATTTTCTCCTGAACATAATAGTTACGATATGATCATCACATCAATAGCTACGTTTCGGGTAATTGATGTTGAGTGAGTGTGTGTGTGTGTGTTGTGGGGGGGGGGGGGGGGGGGGGGTGTTGTGGGGGAGGGAATAGAGAAAATATGCATACTGGCAACGATCTTTATCAGCCGTGATTGATCATCATGTGATTGATCAGGAGTGCAACCTTCTGCACCTTCACCTACTCTACCGTCCCCATGGTACCCCCTTGGACAAGAACATGAATAACTTCCCTCGTTGTTATGACAATTTTTTGCACTAATGCATTCATGGAGAGTATCATTCTTACATTCATTGATGTCTGCAAACAATCACAAAGAAAAACACCCATCATGAAAGCACTTATATTATATATAAGGCATTATATAAAAATTGAAAAAAGAAATGAAAAGAATCCAAATATCAATATATACATATATATATATATATATATAACAAATATATACCTCGGCAGCCATCTTTAATGTATGGATTCCCCTCGTAACCCTCCAAGCATCTGCAACGATATCCATAATCTATACTTTCTGGTGTATAACACTCGCTTTTTCCACTGCATGCAAAACCAGGCTTATTTTTAGCTCTGTCGCATTTTTTGGATCCGATTGTCCAATCAATCGCCGTGGGAAGCTCAAGCCGGAAAAACTCCCTTGCTGTTTTTCTTAAATAATCTCTGGAGAAGATGAATTTATCAGCTTCAACGATAAAGGCAAAGGTGCAGCGGCTGAAGCTCCATACCTTTGTATGATTGTTAAAGCTACCTGCATTCAAGCTAGTATAATATTTGACTTCTTCTGGGATGGAAGTTTGACAGCAGCCAAAGCCAGAACAATTCGCGGTGGCAACAAAGTCAGGCTTGTCGCATTTGGAGGTACACCCAGTTGCATAGTCACCCCATTGAATCGCTCCAGAACTGTCGCAACCAACCACGGTTAACTTGTTCAGGGTACTAGAGATGGTGTAGGCATTTTTAGGCAATTGGAATGTAGGCTTGTAAGAATCAGAAAGTGGCGAACCTGACTTGTCGTAACAAGCATAGCCTATACGACTTAAGATGCTCACCTGACCCTCAAGTGAAATGTTGGTGACACGAAATCTAGAATTGAATATACGTAGAATGGGAGTAGTGCTGCGAGTATTACAACTTAAATTCAACCATTCGTGGTTGTAGCAGCCATCTCCTATGCCAAATGGATACGGGACGTTAACATCGCCGCAACGCTCTTGGCAACCAGGCAGTGCTTGACCAAGGGCTGTTGCTGCCATAGCAACTATTATTTCCCCAAACACCATCATTAATTGCAAGCCCATGGTTTCTGAGATGTTGTGGATAACTAACTTAGTGCGGTGGATCATTTTTATAGAGACCAGGCAGGAAGACTTCGCACACGGGAAAAAGTGCGGCAGTAAGTTAGTGGCCAAAAAAAAAATCGACTTAAATTACATTGATAAATGACATAATAATATGTTATTTTTAAAGGATAAATTATATTAATTTTTTTTGAGATTTAATGATAATTAGAAAGATATTTTGAAATTTTTGAAATGACATTAATATCTCTTATTTTTATTGACAAATTATAAAAAAATTTCTTCCAACCTTTTTTTTTTAAAAAAAATAATAAATATAAAAAAAAATCATTTTGAAAATGTAAAAAAAATATTAAAAAAAAAAAGATGAAAGAGGTATTTTTGTCATTTTAAAAGATTTATAAGATTATAAGAAAAAAATCTTTATAATTGTTAGAAATTTTTAAAAAAGTTTGTATAATTTGTCTTATTTTTAATTATGAATCTAATAAATTCCTATTATATCATTTGATAAATTATTTTTAATAAAAATAATATTCACACATATATCATTATCTATTTTTTTTTATAATTTTTATGTAATTACAAAAATTCTGAAAATATTAATGTAATTATCAAAAATTTTTAAAAAAAATAAATAAATAAAATTTATCTTCTATATTAAATTCACACATATAATATTACCCATTTTCTTTACCCCATATTCCGATGGATGCCGAGTGAATTTTCAGTGCGCAGAACAACTTGTCATAAAAGAGACGTAAACCTCTACTTTAGATGAATCACGTGGGAGAGGGGACTGAGTAGTCAATGGATGAAGAACAGATTGTGCAAAATCTTTTAAGTCAGGACCGATTCGATCATGAAGCAAATAAAGTAATTGCTTTAGTCTCACTCAATAAAAAAATTTTAAATTTTATATATTTATAATATAATTAAATTAGAATTTTAAAATTAATAAAATTCTAACTTTATAAAAAAGCCCTGATTATAATTAAATTAGAAGTCCAAACATAATAAAAATTTAATTTTATAAAAAAAAAAAATGACCCCACAACAACTCTATAAAAAAATTTAATTCTATTAATAGAATTTTATTACTCTAATTTTTATTTTTCTCTCTTTAGATAAAAAAAAAAATTTATGTACAAATTTTATTATTAGAGTTTTATTCAATATATAACTTTCTTTTATTAAAAAAAATTTAAATTATATATTACAAAAGTAAATATAATATTTATAGAAAACAAAGTAAAAATTTATATTAGTATTAAAAATAAAAGTTTCATTTACGAGTTCTCAATTTATTGTTTTAGACCTCTAATTATATAGAACCGATCTTATTTTAAGTTATTCATCTAAAGTAGAGATTCTCAAAATCAATTATTTTATTATAGAAGTGGTATCTTAAGGAAATATATATATATATATATATATATATATATATATATAATAATACCAATGAGGTATTGAAAGAATATCAAAGTTGATGGAAGACAGATCAGATTAGGATACTTGCTCAATGGAGTCCATCGAAGCCAACCACATGGAAAACATATTAATCGAGATAAAGTTACAAATTTGTACAAGTGAACTACAGGAAAGGAGGGAGGAGTCACGTGTAGATTTAAAATGCGCAACTAAAGAAATTATTAGTGATTCTCAATCCTTAATTAAGGTAAATGAACACATGACATGTGAAAAAAAAATATTAAAAAATTTAATTTATATTTTTTTTTCACATGTCATATAAGAAATATTCTAAAAACAATTGAATAATTTCTATTTTCTAAGGCAATTATTGGGGAACTTCTAAGAAAAGTTGTACAATGGGAAGAAAATTATTGCTAAGGCATCATACACATGGGGCCACAAGAAAAGTAAAAGTGAAGACAATTATTTAGGAAAAAAATGAGAGCACTACCCGGAAGAAATTATGACACTATCCATGGATCAAGTTACTAAACTAATCTTAGAGTGATAAAAAGAGATTAATAGTTGGGGAAGCAATGAACTTAGTTTGGAAAAATATTGCAATTACTTACTTTGTGATCCTATTATTGCTCCCAAAGTTAAGTTTTTTGGCTGGCTTTCTTGACATGGCCGTTTGAAAACAGCAGAATTGTTAATGAGTCGCGGGATTATAATTGACCAAGAAAATGGTTTGTGTCAATTTTGTAAAATGGAGTTTGAATTTTCAGATCATATTTTGCATTGTTATGTAGTATGGAGAGCTTGGGTTTTCTGTATTGATTGGTGGGGTTTACAATGGGTATCCCCTAGATATATCGTTGAGGCAGGTCCTCAAGTGGTCGATGGGATTCAAGTTTAAGAAAAAGTTTAATCAGATTTGGAGATCTATTCTGCTAGCCATTGTATGGGCGATCTGGAAAATGAGAAATGAAGTCCTGTTTAATAAAGTCCAACCTGATTGGGAGAATTTTTATTACTTGATCATCAGTAGAGTGGTTTCTTGGGTGAAGTTAAAGATAGACTTGGTTGATTTCTCTCCTTCTAGCATTGCACCTTGGAGTCGGCAATCTTAATGTAAGTCTCAAAGTCCATGGACTGTGTGTTGAGCTTTGCAACTGATGGTAGTTTTCTTGGGTAGATTTTCCTCCCTCTGGTTTTGGTTTATCAAGCTCCTGTTCGAGTTTGTTTCATTGGGAATGGATTGGCTTGGGGTATGGAGGATTTCTTGTTGGATGTGTCTGTTAGTTATGTGTTTTGATAAGAGTAGTTGGAAGTATTATGCCTGTGTTGTCTTCATTCTCTTCTTCTTTTTTTTTTCTTTATTTGATGGAATGTTGGCATGTGATTGGCTTGCGGTTTGGTGTCAATTTGGTTGGAATGATTCTGTCTAATAATTATGCTGGTTGTATTTTATTTTTGTTGACATTTTTGAATTATGTTTCTTGTACTTTCTACTAATCAATAGTATATTTTAATTTTTTGCTGATCAAAAAAAAAAAAAAAAAGTAATTGCAACCTATAATTCATATTCATGAGTATTAAAGTAAATAATTGAGTAATAATAATAAAAAATTAAAATAAAATGATGAATATTTTATGAAAATTTGAGTAAAATAACATTGGGTATTTCTTGAATAAAAAAAAAGAAGCCATGCATGATAAAATTATAAGCAAATTAAATTATTAAAATAATATTCAAGGCATTAAATAAATTTCCAACTACTGTATTATAAGGGTTCATCCCTGCCCTATCTAATAGGACTAGTTGTTCTTTCGGGTTCACTCAACTTAGTTATATCCCCATTTTCTTGTCCCATCTTATTAATCTTTATTCTGAATGGAGTTTCATTTGCAGCTATATTTTTCTGATTTGATTTAGTTTCTAATTTTTTAAAAAGTCTCAATTTTTAATCATTACAAATTTTTTCTATTTTTGAATTTTTTTATTTTTCTAATTGTAATAAATTTAGCATAAGAATTAGGAGATTCTTATTTGAATTGTCAGTCTCTTAATTTTATAAATATAATATTTTAGTTATTATTTTTCAAGTTATTAATAATATTTAAATTTTAAAATTTGGAATTTTTTTGTTGGGTGAAAAATTCTGTGTTACTTAAGTATTAAAAAATTGACTCCTTCATATTTTTCTGTTGTGTTATTTTTGCCTTTTGTTTTTTCGAGCACTCCGACTCATAGTTTTGTTATATTTTTTTATAACTTTGAAAGTTTCAAAATTTGTTTTAAATTCTGCTTGATTTTTTATTTTTGTTGCTGATTTTATGATATGTTGGTTGTTGACTTTTTAATTATTTTATTGCTGATTTTCTGTCACATGTGGATGATTTTGTGGGATATTTTGTTGGTGGAAGATATACAGAATGCCTATAAATAGAGGCTTATGTATTCTTCCACAACACAACAACTAGAGTTCTTATTCTCTTTAAGCCAATCTCTTCCATCCAACCTTTACGTATTTTTTATATTATCTTTGTGTGAGCAACTTTGTATATATACAGCGGAATTAGTAACTAATTTTTTTTCCGTGAATCATTAGTTGTGATAGTGAATATATAACATGTAAAAAAATACATTAAAATAAATTAATATCTCCATATTTTCATATTCACATGTCATATATCCATTAATTGAAAACATCATTTGAGTAATATTCCATAACAGTTGAATAATTTATATGGCAATTATTGAGAAAATTTGCAGGAAAGTACAATGGGAAGAAAATTATTGCAAAGGCTTCATACACGTGGGGGCCACCAGAAAAGTAAGAGTGAACACAATTATTTAGAGAAAAAAAAATGAGAGAAGTAGCTTTTAAGGTCATTGATGACTCAGTGAAATTTTGGGTTGGGACTCTTTCGTTTCGGTTGGAATGGATAATTTATATTTTTTTCACAAATAAGGAAAATTATTTTTATTATTTAAAAATATTACAATTTTAACATTTAGGAAGTCTTATTTACTTATGAAAGTAATAAAAAATTTTAATTTCAACGCAAATAAAGACATTCTCAATTTGAAATTATGGCACTAGTGGAAGTCATTGACCGTGGATCAATCAAGTTATTAAAATATTCTTGAGTGACAAAAAGGAAACTTAATAATTGGAGTTTTGTCAAGTGTAAGACACTCAATGATAAATATATTAATGGATATTGTAATTATAAATTCAACCTGATATGATTTCTATCATCGAAATATTTAAAAACAATAGAAAAAGTGGTTAATTTAAAGGAAAACTCAATCCCTAAATTATCTATTTATTAAAAAACCCTACTTCTTCATATAAGTTCTAACTTACAAATAACATTAAACTATATTAATTATGATTATGGAGATGGCTGTGAGATTCAAACTATAATCTTTATATTCTTTAATACCATATTAACCTATCAACTATTCTAAAGTTAGAGTAGGTGTAGTTTAATTATTTATTACTCTAAAAAGTAGTCTTCATTAAATTTTGTTATTACACCATACAGGACACATTAAGCGCATGCACCATATTCCAAACTTTACAACTAACATAGCAGACTTTTTCAACGATATGCCCTTTCCACTTTTGTGTAAAATCTCATATTAAATGTGTTTCTATTCACGAGCATGACATTGTTAACTTTATTCAATTAATGCCTTTGCTAGGTATTTTTTCGTATTTCCCATTCCTTTTTCTATATAATAAGGTTACCTTTGAGCCAAGCATGCATTACTTTAGAGTTGTCACCAAAATATTCATTAATGGGATTATGTTATTATTAACAGTATATTTAGAAGCAACACCGAGGTGCGAGGAAGAATATTGGCCTTAAATAGTTGAACAATGGCTCTCAAAGTGTCTAATTGTTTATGGGTTACGTTGATTTGAGTTAGAGACAAATTGATGAGAAAGAAATCGATTTGTTGCATTGCCCATAAAATAAAATATGAAACTAAATCAATTAGAGATGCTCTTAGATTGAATTATATCTTATAAGTTGATTCATCTTGCACTAGTCGTGAAATGAGTCGGTGAGCCTTATGCAACAAAAAAGCTTAAAATAGTCCTCAGGTGACAACATGCCTATTTATAATTTATATGCAGAGAGAATGTCAGTGTTAAGGTCCGGGTTCATGCTTGAGATTCATCCAGCCTACAGATAAACTAGTCCCTCATAAATTTAAGAAAGAGTGAACCCATCTAAGCACTCCTCTTTCTCTTTTTTTTTTGATCGGTCAGGAGTATCTTAGGTCAAACTAATCACTCTTTTTTATTCATTTATTTATTTATTTTATATGTGATATTCACCAAGCCCACTTGCTCAATCATTAGGCTTCCATGCTAGCTGCCTCAAGTAGCCAAATGTTTTAGAAGATTTATTGGTCCTCATGCATTGCACTCGACACAGTGAATAATTAAATTGTTTATATTGTCCCTCTACCTTTTCAAAATAAAAATTCATATCCTTCACACCTTTTTATTCATTCAATTGAAAAGCCGATTTATTTAGGCGTCGTGTAGCATGAAAGTGATAAGTAATTGGGAGCTTCAGCTTTCAAGTCTTGGGAGGGCTTTGTATCATTAGTTCCTTTGCTGTGACCCACCACGTTAATTCGGGAAAATCATTTTTGGTGTTCCGCGTCAGTTGGGCCTATATGAAGCAAAAAAGTTACAATTATTTAGCAACTCAATGTCAGCACTACCCACAACCAAACAAGCATGGACCAGCAAATGCTTTTTTGGGAAAACAAATTCTTCACTAAAAAGAGGCACCACTATAAGAATTCCCAAATTCTTCACTAAAAAGAGGCACCGCTATAAGAAAATGTTAGAATTAGACACTCATTGAGATTGTTCATCTGGCTGGATGATAAAAAAACCGACATAAGAATTGCTTTAGGTCGTATTTAAAGAAAATGTCTCAAATTTTAGTTATCTATAATATAATTAAATTAAAAATGTCAGATTAATAAAAGTCTAATTCTATACAAGAGTCCCAAATTTTATATATTTACAATATAATCAAATTAGAACTCTAAGATTAATAAAAATCTTAACTCTACAAAAAAAAAAAAAAAAAACCTCATGAAGACTCCATGAAAAAAACTTAGTTCTATTAATAGAATTTATTTTACTCTAATTTTTTATTGCTATCTATTGAAATAAAAAAAATTATGTAAAAATTTTATTATTAGAGTTTTATTCAATATATAGCTTTCTCTTTTGTTAAAAAATAATTAAATTTTATATTACAAAAGTAAATATAATATATATATAAGAACTAAAGTATAAAAATTATATTATTATTAAAAAAAAATATTTTTGTTACTTTCTCACTTTAAACCTCTAATTGTATAAAGTACATCATCCTTTAGTAAAGTTATGAAAATATCCTCCAATCATCGAAGAAGCACTTAAAATTTAAGTTTTTCATTTTTGGATAAGTGATTTACATAACTTTATTAAAGGTTGACGGATGAACAATCCCATAAACATTTTAATGGGTCTATTTCTAATATTAAAAAGAGAAACTCTATTATAAAAGGCTCACTCGCTATTATTCAACCATATTGGGCCACTTCTCACAGCCACTCCACAATGAAACTTACGGCGACAAACACTCAAACACAACAAAGCCACTCACCACTCAGTCTTTCTTCTCCTATTGCTCTTATTTTGGCCACACCACTTATATATTTAACATATAATTTTAATCCTACTCTATTAAAGACATACTCCTATTAAAAATTAACTAACATGCTTCAAATATGATTACGACTAACCGCAAACATTCTAGTTACTTATAGGGCTTTTATTAAATAAAAATAAGAAATTCTCTAAATTATATGAGTTTGGTTTAATTGGCCTACAATACCTTTCTTAAACCAAACTTGGCATTGCAATTCTTCACATCTTCACGAGCAAGAACTTTCAACATGACAGTAATTTAGAACAATCATCAATCTTTATCTTCACAAGTAGATGCGGTCGAATCTTGCATTTGATAAACAATTTTTTAGCTTGTTCACCACGATTAAAGAATTAATTTATACTAACCCATTTAGAATAAGGATTAAGAAAATAATTATCCATAAATCCACCATCATACTGATCTAGAGATTACCAGAATTTTAGAATACCAAAATCTTTCCCTCGAGAAAAAATTTGCAACAACGAAATTATTAAGGTCCTATCCATTTTTCTAAGCACACAAGAAGAATTTATCAATTCCAATAGAATCACAAAACTTTGAATTTTCAATTCCCAAAAATTCTTAAAACTCTCAATATCCAACTTTCACAAAATTCACATAGTTTTGAGTGATAAAATTCCCTATAACCACGAAATCGATAAATTCTGAACTACAAAATTATTCAATCTCATCATGATTTAATTATAAAGTGTTTAGAAAATCAAACAAAGTAGAAATGACAAAATCTTCAAAGTTTTCAATTGCATCAATTCTGAACTATAAAACACTGCTCTTATAAAATTAATGAAAAAGATGCACACGAATGTCATGTGCCATTTTATAATATTTTAAAGACAAAACTACCCTTTTTATACGAACACCCCCTTAACGTACTATGAACTAGTTACACATTAGAAGGTAAGCCTATCAACGAGTCGGGTTTGAGAAGACCCATCCAAGTCCTCTGAATCCAAGTCCAGTACCTTTCCTTTTCGAATTTACCCTAACCTAAAACCAAACCCCCCAAATTCGAATATCCAACCTGATTACCTGACCCGTTTAAAATTTTAGTTTTTTTTTATAATTATAAATGTTTCTTTGTAATTGATGTCATTGGAATCTAACAAATGAATCTCAAGATTACAGAATTTTTGAGCCCTAGCACATGGCTTAAGATCTTATAAACCAAACTCATGTACTTTTTAAAATCACATATTCAATATGCAATTTTAAACCCAATTTGATAATAGAATCGCATTTTCAAAATTGTGTTTAAAATCACACTTTAAGAATGTGAATTTAAACTCGCATCTTCAAGATGCGAGTTTATAATTTAATAAAAAAGGACAAACTACTCAATCAAAAACCCTCACTCCAAACTTACCATCCTCTAAAAATATTACCATTACAGAGTCTCAAGAGGTGCTGACTGAACTATTTGCTCGAGTTCCAGCTTTAGCATAGTCATGTATAGCCCTTGATATAAGTGGAAGTAAGGACTTCATGTTAGAACTCTGTCAATTAGAGGGACCCAAGGTCTATAATTTTTCTCACCCAAATCTAATTTCTTACAACACTGAGAAAACTACCACTGTTACTATCACTAGGAACCACCATTGAGAACACCGACACTCTTAGTCACACACTTTGGTTTATTCAAATTTGTGGTTAAAGTTGCATTCTCACTCTGTTCATTGCCACGTCACAATAGAAGCTCAATTTGAAAGGTACATTTTGTTTTTTTGATAGTTCTCAAGTAGATTTTTCTATGTATATGTGTCTCATTATCAAGGTTTTAAAAATCGGACCGGTTCACCGGTTCAACCGTCGACCGGTCCAAGGAACGGTCCGGTCGAACCCCAAAAACCGTTCCAACGCCAAAACCGGGCTTAAAAGGCAAAATCGTCCGAACCGGGCGGTTCAACCGGTGAACCGGTCGACCCGTCACTGGGTCACCGGTTCGGACCGGTTCGCCTCTTCCTATATATAAAAAAAAAACCCACGGAATGGCCCCTAATTTCTCAATTCTCACTTTCTCAGATCTGAGATTTCTCTCAGTTCCCATTTTCGGATTTTCCCTTTCTCTTCATCTCATTGCTTGAAGTCTTGAACTGTTCGGACTCCCACCGCACAGCGACGGCGACGGCGACTCCCGCTGCACGGCGACAGTGACTCGCACCCACGACGGCGACTGTTCGGTTGTCCTTCTTCCGTTCTTCGTCTGTCCGACTCCGTCGTTCATAGATCGGTTGAGGTAAATCAGTAATTTAAGACCTGTTTTCTCCTGTCTAGTTTCATAATTTTCATTGTTTCAAGAATCAAGATCTGTTTTCTTTTCCAATTTTTCTTTCCTTTAATTTAATTTTTTTTTAGTTTGGTTTCTGTTGATTGTTGAGTGTTGAGTTTGGGTCCTAAAAAAAAATAAAAGAAGAAGAAGATTCAAGAATGAAGAATCAAGATCTGTTTTCAATGCATTTTTTCTTTCCTTTAATTTAATTTTTTTTTGAGCTTGGTTTGATGGTTTCTGTTGACTGTTGTGTTGAGTTTGGGTCCTAAAAAAAAATAAAAGAAGAAGAAGATTCAAGAATGAAGAATCAAGATCTGTTTTCAATGCATTTTTTCTTTCCTTTAATTTAATTTTTTTTTGAGCTTGGTTTGATGGTTTCTGTTGACTGTTGTGTTGAGTTTGGGTCCTAAAAAAAAATAAAAGAAGAAGAAGAAAAAAAAAGGAGAGTAGGTTGTGGAAAATTATATTGACAAACTTGAAATTGATACAGCTTACTTGTTCAACTTTACAGCTTTTTTATTCTTGGAATAAAATGAACACCACTTCAAGTGGAATGAATTGTGCATGTGCCTTGAATTTTTTTTTTTTTATTAATATTTGGCAGTACCAGTGTGTTCAATCTAAGAACATTATGTATACTTCTGTTCACCCTTTAATTTTAAATTATTTTTGTTGCTAGCTTCAGACGTTTCTTTACTCCTACCACTCTTATGTTTCTTTTGTCATTCTATTGGAAAGTAAATTGGAAGAAAATAAAAGATCAAGGCAATATAGGTCCTTGCTCTTGAAGAGGTGGAATTTTTCAGTTGCAGGCCAGCCACCAGACATAATACCTTAAAAAAAAAAATGAATGTAAAGGTAGTCCACCCTATAATTTAATCATTTGACAGTTAAAATTAGTACATGGGACCAGCAAGCTGGTGTTTAGCTATGGGGTGACTGTCAAAATGTACTTCTTAAATGTCATGCAATAGAGCTAGATTGGTTTGGCTCTTCCCTGTTTTTTTTTTATATCCATCCAGGTGTTCCTATCACATTGAAGGGTCAGTTCTAATAGTATTACATAACAATTTTTACATAAAATAACATTAAACTTAAAATAAGTGAACCTTTAAGGCTTTAACATATAATTTTTTTTTATTGTTTACTTTGTTGCGAAACCATTTACAATTTTGCATTTCTAGAAAATAGATAAAATAAGAAAACTGAACAGGTAACTAATCAAAAGTATATGCAACATTGGAATTGAACACAATAGAATGACGACAATATAATTGAAACAAAAAATACTAAAAAATTAATGTAAACATCTTAAATTTATTGTTTGAGGTTTTGTTTGGCTGTGAGACTTGTCTCTAAGAAACTTTTGTGCATATTATTAGCAACAATACTAGTTTTGCAATTGACTCTGTAATAATTAAAATTTAAATTGGGTCTTTGGCTGAATTTAAAATGTTAGTCTTTGGTTGAATTTATTTTAAATATAGAACCACATATTTTGTCACTTGTTTTGTAGCTTGCTTATAATGTCTTCATCTGCTCAAAATTCAACTGCCAATTCTTCACAATCCGCAAGGGGAAAATCTGATATTGCATGGGGACATGTAAGTGAAGGATATGCCCCTGATGGGAAAAGGACTTATACATGCTTATATTGCACAAAGACCATTAAAGGTGGAGGAATTAATAGGATGAAGCAACACTTAGCTGGGGTAAAAGGAGAAATTGGGTCATGTAAAAAGGTCCCTGCAGATGTTAAATTTCAAATGGAGCAATCTTTAAAATCTATTTCTAATAAGAGAAAACAAGGGGAATAAATGCATGATTTCCAAAATTCATTTAGCCCTAGTCTTTCACAATTTGAAGGTGATATGGATGAAGATGTGGAGGTTGAAGAAATACCTCAACCTAGGAATAAGAGGATTTCAATCAATGAATGTGGTGGTAGTGGAAATAGAAGTAATATAGGAGTGTCACAAAAAGGGAAGGGGAAGACACATGTTAAAGATTATTTTGCTCCAAGGACTACTCCAGGTTCCCAACCGACTATTAAGAGTGCTCTTGCAAGTAAAGAAGCTGTGTGGAGGGCACACATGTCTGTTGCTAGATGGGTGTACGACACTTGCATTCCACTGAATGCTGTAAATTCTGTATACTTCCAGTCTATGTTTGATGCCGCAATTGCAATTGGTCCAGGCTTTAAGGTTCCAACTTATCATGATATTTGGGTTAACTTGTTGAGGGATTTTAAGAAAGAAATGCAACTATTTGTAGACTCTATGAGGAGTATTTGGGAAACTACTGGATGTTCTATTATGGGTGATGGTTGGACTGATGGTAGACATCGGACATTGATTAACTTTCTTGTCTATTGTCCTAGGGGAACCATATTTATAAAATCTGTTGATGCATCAGATGTTGTGAAGGATGCCTCTCTCTTATTTAAATTGTTTCAAGAAGTGATTGAGTGGGTGGGGGTGAGTAACATTGTTCACATGGTGACAGATAATGGATCAGCTTATGTTGCTGCAGGGAGGATGGTGAATGAGAATTATCCAACTATCAATTGGTCTCCTTGTGCGGCACATTGTTTAAATTTGATTTTTAGTGATCTTGCAAAGTTAGAGCTTATTGTTGAACTTGCAAAGAAGGCATCCAAGATAACAAAGTTTATTTATAATCATGTGTACTTGTTGGCTTTGTTGAGGAAACAAAAGAATTGGACAGAAATTATTCGCCCAGGAGCAACTCGTTTTGCCACCACATTCATTGCTTTGCATAGCCTTTATCACCACATGCATGACTTGAAGGCTTTGGTAACTAGTAGAGATTTTGTTGATTCAAGATATGCAAAAGATAGGAAAGGCAAAGAAGTTATTGATATTATTCTAAATGGTAAATTTTGGAATGATTGCTTGATCATTGTGAAAATTGTGGAACCACTCATGAGGCTTTTGCGTATTGTTGATGGGGATATTAAGCCGTCAATGGGATATGTCTACGAGGGTATGTATAGGGCACGTTTGGGAATTAAGAAGTTGTTCATGCATAAAAAGAGATGTTACAAGCCTTATACAAAAATACTCAAAGAACAATGGGATAGGCAATTACGTCAAAATATCCATGCAGCTGCTTATTGGTTGAATCCGGCTTTCCAATATGATCAAGCAACATTTTGCAACAAACCCGAGGTGATGGCAGGTTTTCTTGATGTCATAGATTCTAAAGCCACTTGTAGCAAGACAAAGTTGTTGAATGAGAGTAGATTGTTTCGGGATCGTTTGGAGAGTTTTGGAAAAGATCTTGCTCTTTCTAATTGCAAGAAAACCCAACCCGGTAAGTTTATTAAATTATTAATGTATTTTTATTTTTTAATAATGGTAATCTTAATATGTTCATTTCTTATGTTCTTACTTTTTTTTCTTTTTTTTTTCAATTTTCATGCAACTAAGATGAATGGTGGAGAATGTTCGGTCATAGTGCTCCAAATTTGCAAAAACTAGCAATAAGAATCCTTGGGCAAACAAGTAACTCTTCTGGTTGTGAACGAAATTGGAGTGTCTTTGAACGTATTCATACAAAGAAAAGAAATAGGTTGGAGCATCAAAGGCTTAATGATCTTGTATATATTCATTATAATTTGCGGTTGAAAAACAGGTAAATGATTCTTATGTATTTCTAAATATATGTTTTTTTATTTAATTATTCATTAGAGAATCATTAACTATATTTTTAATTATTTATTTTAGGCATTTTTATAAGAAGAAAAATGATGATCCAATTAACATTGAATGTATTGACAAAACTGAATTTTGGATCGTTGAGGAAGAGGATGATGGTACATTACTTGATTATGATGAGTTGGAAAGAATGCTCTACGATGAAAGTTCAATCCCAAGAAGTAAAAAACAACGCCGTCACCCAAGAGAAGGTTAGTAACTTACTATTAAAATTTTCTTTGTATTAAGATTCAAGAATCAACATATATAATAAAATCACTTATTTTATTTTTTACTATTTTAGATGATGATGATGATAATGATGATGATGATGGTGATGTGGTTGTGGGGATTGATGAAGATCTCAATTTTGAAACATTTGGTGGATTTGAAGGTGATGGCAACAATGATGAAGGGCCTAGTAACAATCGAGAGAATGTCAATGATGAAGATGATTGGTTACGTAGAGGCTTTTGAAAAGATTTAAGCAAAAACTAAAAGACAATGATGTTTGAGGACTGTTGTTTTATTTTATTTTGAGAACTATGAACTATGTTATGTGTTAAATTTATTTTGGATTGTGTTTAAATTTTTAAATCCTTGAAATTTGAACTTTGAATGTGATATATATTTCTATCATGTGATATTTTATTTTATTTTATGCATAATTATTAGTGTTTGTATCTTTCTTCTTTTTCATGTAGTTGAAGACTAAATTATTGGATTATGCTTGGATTGGATGTTAAAATGATTTTTGTTGTAGTCTTTGCTATTATGGAAGAATGGAAATGAAGTTTTAACTTTCAACATTGTAATAAAGTATGTCTATTATACTTTTTTTATTTTTTTTCTTGAAGTTTTATATATTAAGAAAATTCATATTTTGTAAAAAAAATTTATATAATTTATAGTAATTTTTGTATAATTTTTTAAATTTAAAATATTAATAATATATATTATTAAATTTATTAATTACATAATTATGACATCACGGTTTGATTCCGGTTGACCCAACGGTTGAACCGGTAACCCGTAACCCGGACAATTTTCCGGTTCAATGAACGGTCCGGTTTTAAAAACATTGCTCATTATTCGATCTCTTTTATTTGTTGTTCACTACACTCTCACTACAGTACACTGATTGTTAGTTTTTTTTTTTGCCGCCACTTTCTTTCTATCTAATTGACTATTGTTTGATAAATTAAGAGTGTGAAAGACCCAATATGTATCTAGATGTCAAGTATTAAACCTAGAAGGGGTGAATAAGTTTATGTGAGAAATTAAAATTATATTAGCACATTTTGAATTTGCATCTTTACATTCATCAAGTGGGGGACTTCTACTGGCGTCACCCGGTACATTGAGTGAGTGTCTGGGGCGAGGGCTACTAGCCGTTCGGAGTTTAAAGGGTATGTAGTGAAATGCACATGTTATGATGGAAGTATGTGCATGGCATCCGGTTTTATTTTATACATACATTTATTCATCAATACATTCATCCACAAAAAGAAAAAAAGTGCAAATAAAAGAATGAAGGTAAACAAGTAAATAAAGAAGCCTTGGAAAATAACATTTTAACAAGTCTAGCCTTCTAATATCCCCAATAGAGTCACCACTGTGAGTGCCACTACCACAAAAACAAAACTTTGGACCTGTTGTCATCTTCCCTAAAGGTAGGAAGAAATGCCTTAAGAGAAGTAGAGAGATGAAAGGAGTTGCTAGCTTATTTTGGGCACTTAAACATACAAACCCGTTACAAGAATGAATAGAGAATACATCATAAAAGGACAGAAAATGAAAGATTACATAGCTTTGTTCCTAGTTACAATCTAAACCCTTTGACATTGGTTAAATCAAATGTAAAACACTAAAACCACAAAAACCGAAGGAAGAGATTCAAGGTTCGAGGGCTAAAAGTATGGAATGGGAAGGTGTTAGGCACCCATCCTGCCTGGTCCAATTGGACTAGCCTCAAACATTCAAATGCAAGGATTTTTTATCATAACAAAATAAGGAGAGAAAAGATAGAATAAAGAGAAAAAAATGTAATAATAAATGAAATAATGATTAAACCGAAAAACATGCTTGAAGTTGCCCCATGGCTTGCTTCTATCAATGGTGATAAAAGCCAATGGATTGTCGCCCACTCCTATCAATGGCAATAGGAGGCGACAAACTAGGCTAATAGGAATATGTCACCCACTTCTATCAATAGCAATTAGAAGGTGATAAAAGACCTAATTAAAAAGAAATAAAACAATGAATAATACATACATTAATATAAAAGAAATAAAAGAGAAGGAGAAAATTGATTTGATCAGGACATCGATTTCAAGCCACCCACCAAATTTCACGCAATTCTAACCACGTTGACGTTGCACGTAATCCTGTGCTAAAAATTCTGCTGCACTAGGAATTCTTCTGCAATCAGTTCTCTATCAAGAACAAGTATACAAGGTGATCATGAGATGCAATGAAGAAAAGTTGAAAAGATCTCTGAAGATCATGACGGACAAAGTAACCATCAATCTTTATATGTTTCGTCCGCTCATGAGACCCATCATATCCACAATTTGAATAACACTTCTATTACTACAATAGATAAAAGTGGTCGTAGTGAGAAAGACACTCATGTCCTATAACACCCATCTCAAATAAAGAAATACTGAAAGTAGTATCAGCAAGGACACGATACTCAACCTCAGTGCTGGATCAGGCAACAACCATTTGTTTCTCTTGCTCTACCAAGAGATAAGAGAAGTGCCAAGCAGAAAATAGTAACTAGTAGTGGATCGGCGATATGTAAGGTCTCATGCCCAATCTACATCAGTGTAAGCATAAAGTTGAATAGTAGACTGTGAAGAAAAGTATAGCTCATGAAACAATGTTTCTTTAAGATAACGAAGAATGCGAAGCAGAACAACAAAGTGAGTCAAACAAGGTGTTTCTATAAATAAACTCACTTGATGAACAATTTATGAGATGACAGGACGAATGATAATAAGATATACAAGATAACCAATCAACTGTATATAAATGTGTCACGCCTCGAATTTCAGCGAACCCGAGGCGCGAGTAACGAGACGAAAAGAAATAAAATAATAAGGAAATAAAAGATAATAATGACATTCTCATACATTCTGTACACTGTTCTGATACATACATAGGGTCTAGTCCACTTGCTTACAACATGTAAAATAAAATACGGTCTTGGGCTTATGCCCTTATACAATATCAAAAACAAACGCCCCTTGGGCCTAACATAGTCCCTAATCAGATCATCTCCACGTCTCGTACAGCTGGGACATCATCTGAAATGTTTGCCCCATTAAAGGGGTCAGCTCAACATGCTGGTACAATATAATGCTAATGCAAGAAACAAAACTAAGGTCGTGGCATGTGCAAGTGTACAGTTATTTCTATATGGCATTCAATATCATGATGGCAGTATATGAGCAGTATATAGTATATGTACTGTATGCGTGACACACCCATGCAACTCTATGCCACCCATGTCTCATGATACGGTCATTCTCCGCTGGCATGAGTACCGCCACGTATGTCTCGCTTCACGGTCCGGCATCCGTCAGGCTTGCAAGTACCTATTGGCCGATTTTGGGTTTTTCACCACAGGATCTGCACCCTCATAATGCAAAGCACCAAGTGCTTAACCCACGCCATGTCCAAGGAATCACACGATGCCAATATGCTCTGATTTCATCATGTCATAATGTAATCTCAATGATGCATCTCATTCATACATAAAGCATGCCTTCAAGTACACAATTTATAATATCAACAGTTCTTCAAAGCATATAATTCACACACTACACTAACACATGCGATATACCCATAATCATCATCCAACTTAACAAGATAGCACGTAGCACATAAGCATGTGAACACTCAAGCAAACATGTGAACAATCAAGGCAGCAAAGCAAGTATTCCTAATCTCAATTCTATTTCTTACTTAGCACAATATATCATACCTGGTAATCGATCTCAAACCGGAAAAGTATACTCGTAGTAAAGTGAAACCACCGTAAGAACACCGAAGGTCAGGTCACCTTCTCTTTGCCTTTCCGTGTCCCTAAAATTCATAACATGAGACTCAGTTTAATTGTCACTTGAATTATGCTATTCATCAAATTTTATGTCTTTAATTCATAAGTTTCTATTTTTGCCAATCTAGATTTCCACTATTGAGTCTGGGACGTCGAGGAAACTAAGTTTAGGTTTTCGTAGAATTCAATTCGGACACCTGGGTTAAAAAGGGCAGAATGGTCATTTTACACTTTTCACGGGTCCTCACATTTCGAGACCTCTTTTCACAAATCGGACTCCACGGTTGAATCCGGAATGCTCGAGATAATAAAGTTTCACTATTCGTTTACTAAATTTGGAGTTCGTTTGATAGTGTTTCAATCTAGGGGCATTTTAGTAATTTTAAAGGTAACTACGGGTCTTTTATTTTTTGGGACCCCGTCTCATAAAACGGACCTCACCATTGGCCTCGGAATGGTCGAGATAGTCAAAATACACTAATGACTTGTCCCATTTGGACTCCGGATTATTTTAGAATATTTAAATAATTAAATTAATTTAATTAATTAATTAATTTAATTAATATTTTATTAATATTTTAATTCAGGTGGGTCAAACCATAATTTTCCTAAAGTTCAGGGGTTAAAGTGCAATTTTCGAAAATTCAGGGTCAGGCTTGTAATTTTTTTAAAAGTCTAGGGGCAATTCTGTAATTTGAAAACCCTTATCCCATATTCGGATAACCAAACAGTGAACAAGGTTAAAACTAGGATAGGATATCCCTATTCCCAATCCAATTTCAATTTCAATTTCTTAACCCTGTTGCCAAACAGCCCCAATTAGGTTTTTAATTTAAAACCTCAGCGCGACACGTGGTAGGGGTGGATCAGCCCCGCCCGACCCGGACCCGGATCTGACCCAACCCGGACCCGAACAGTGACCCCTTCGTCCCCGATTTTCCGGCAGGGTAACAGTAGGGTTCCGGCGCCGGCGACCGATCTCTGGCGACTTTTCCATGTTTTTAAAATGTGTTTTTCTTCATTTTTTCCCAAGGATCTCATATCTAGGGTTATTTTTGTTTCCAAGCCACTCAATCTTCACGAAATAGAAGGTCAAACCCTCGGTCAAAACTCCGGCCGAACCTTTCCCTTCCATTTTTGTGACTGTTAGCCCATGGTTCAATCCCTATTTTCATTCTAAGTGATTTCTGCATCTCCTAGGTTCCATTCTACATCATTTAAACCAAGTTTTTCACATAAAATGATAACACCCATCTCACATGGCCGTGACCTGCAACCTAGGTTTTTTCCCTAGTTTCTCAACCATTTCCCTTCATTCTTTTTGCAAAATAATCCTCACAATATACTCTTTAAAACCCTATGCATCAAATAAATTATCATGCCTTAAAAAAAATAAAACAGAAAGGGTGCACTTACGGGTTTTCTGAATTCTCTCTCTCTAGCCGTGCCTTCTTTCACCCTCTTGCTCCGAGCTCAAACCAAGCTTCAAACTCTCTCTCAGAACTCTATTTCTCTCCCTCGCTTTCTGTTTCTTTCCTTCTCTTTTCTCCCCACCCGAGACTACATATACCCTAACATGACAAGTCTCTCACGTCTCTCCCTCACGAACCCTTTTCTTGACTTCCCTCTCTCTGTATCAACCTCCTTTGTTCTTCCCCAGGTACAGCTTTGCATTAAATGCAAAGCTGCCCTATATGTATGCCTATACACACATTCCACTCATTACACACACTAGAAACACACACACACAGCCGACACCTCACTCTCTAGTTCGGTTGCAACCACACACACACACTCACGTCCAGTTACACACACACAATGCACTGCTATACCTCACATTACACATCTATACACATGTATGCACATATATTATTTCACACATACCTACACATATATACTATGCATATATATAATACTAATGCATCAAAATTAATAACCATAACAATAATAATAATAATAATAAAATTTTAATTAACCAAGAACAATAAAATAAAAAAAAAATAAAAAATTCCATGTCATAACACAATGTGGGATCATGAAGAAATTCACCCTCGTAAGAAGTAAGATGAGCTTTGGGTTCTGTAGGAGTGTCCGTGATCTTGTGGTTAGTCAGATTAGCCCGCAAGATCAAATTAGATGCATGATTAGCCTATTTCAGATAGTAGCCGTCAAAAGATAATAAGATTTCTAAAAAAATAAAGTAATTGAGAGGACCCATGTTCTTTATCTCAAACTATTGATTAAGAAAATGCTTGAGCTCCTAAATTTCACTAAGATCTATTGAGAGAGATCAAGAATTCTCACTTATCCTATGATGATCATATCATCAACATATAGCACTGGAAGGATGGTGCTATAATGTGTGTGACAAATAAATAGAGCTGAGTCATAACAACTGTTAGAGTAGTCGAGCTGAGAAATAAGATCCTAACATTACAGATTTCATAGATGCAAAAGGAGAAAGTTTCAATTGTTCTCAGATACGTTCAATCATTATTATCACGTTACAGATAAGTTCAAATTCCCATACATCTATTTAACTCGATGACAAGTTTTTTTCAAGTATATGATCATTATTGACTCCAAAACAAGATGCAAACATTACAAATTTCATAAAATATAGAGGAGGAGAAATTTTTTATTTTTTAATTATTCTCAAAGAGGTTCAATCATTATTACCAGATTATGGACGAGTTTGAAGTTGCATATATGTTAACTCGAGGATAAGTTCTTTTAAAATGAGGGAGTTTGATGTAAGATAAATATGGTACTTCCCAAAAACATATATTTTGTTTCAGACTTATTATAGGATTATTTAGTTTATAATATACTTTATTATCTCTATAAATATGATGTAACATACTCTTATTTTTCAATTTTTATCAATAATATTCAATTTTAAATTTAGATATTTATTCTCTTATTTTAATGAGTAATTTCTGTGATTGATTCAATTCAAATAAATTGACGTATTCAATTCTTTTCATATTTCATACTATGTCATTTTCAAATGCACTTATGTAATTTCATTATGCCAAAATTATAATTTTTAGCTATAATAAATTAATTTAAATTTTTTTATATTGTCCCTCTACCTTTTCAAAATAAAAATTCATATCCTTGCATCGTGTAGCATGAAAGTGACAAGTAATTGGGAGCTGCAGCTTTCACCTCTTTGGAGGGCTTTGTATCATTTGTTCCTTTGCTGTGAAACACCACGTTAATTCGGGAAAGTCATTTTTGGGGTTCCGTGCATGTAGGCCCCTATGAAGCAGGAAAGTTACAATTATTTAGGCAATAATGCTAGGCTTACTTAAAAACTCTACTAAAAGTGTTTACCTTCATGAGTTGGCAGTGTTGTATTGGCTGGATATCACATTATGACATATTATGATGTGATATCCAGCCAATACAATACTGCCAACTCATGAAGGTAAACACTTTTTGTAAAATATGAAGGTAAGACTAGCATTACTCATTATTTAGGAACTCAATGTCAGCACTACCCTACCACAATAGAAGAAATATGGACCAGCAAATGCTTTTTTCCAATTTTGGTAAAAAACTTCTTCACTAAAAAAAGGCACCATTATAAGAAAATGTTAGAAATAAACCTATTGAAATTGTTCGCTAGATCATAAAACCAACAATCACTTTTAAATTAAATTATTCATAGGATAATTAAATTAAAAGTGTAAGATTAATAAAAGTCTATTTTTATATAAAAACATCCCAGATTTTATGTATTTATAATATAATCAAGTTAGAATTCTAAGATTAACATGAAAGTTGTGATTTTCTATAAATATGGTGTAATTGACTTTTATTATTCAAATTTCATTAATTATTTAAATTTTAAATTTTACATAATTTATTCTCTTTTTAAATTAATTTTATATAATTTCATTAATAATATTTAAGATTTGAATTTTCTATTTTTCATATTCATTATTCACCTTTTGATTCGTGCTACTCTAGTCTTGAAATGAGTCGATGAGCTTTGTGCAAGAAAAAAGCTTAAAAATGTCCTCAGGAGACAACATGCTTTTTTTATGTAGGGAAAATGTTAGTGTTAAGGTCTGTCGGGTTTATGTTTCAAGCTCATCCAGCCGACAGTTATACTTAGTCCCTCGTAAATTTAAGAAATAGTGAAACCATATAAGCACTCCTTTTTATTCATTCATTCATTCATTTATTTTATTTATTTATTTTAATGTGATATTCACAAAGCCCACTCGCTCAATTATTACGCTTCTATGGTAGCTGAGTAAGGTAGCCAAATGTTTTAGAAGATTCACTCGTCTGAAAAGTTATTTATTGGTTTCAATTTATTGCATTCGACACAATAAATAATTAACACATCAGCAGAATATGTGGATCAACTACTGATATGTCAGGTGTTAATTGATTCAGGTGCATTGCACTTGAGACCAATGAATAACAACTTAACTGGTCCACGTGACAAAAGGGAGTAATGTCTTACCTGACTCTAATTCAACGAACCGAATTGAAAGAAAGGATAGATTGTAAATTAGTTCTACTCAATGGTATAACTTCATATAGCTCTTATGGTCCATTTGAATAGTTTTACACTTATTTTTGCGTTTGCAGAAGTTAATTCAAAAATAATAAAGTTAAGATGTGAGAAATCACTCTGTATTGAATATTGATATAAGAACTATACAAGGAACCTTCTTATATAAGAGAGTTAATAAACTGTACATAATAAGTTAAACAAAAGAAAACAAGAAGAAAATAAAATATTACATAACAGTGGTGGCAGCTAATCCTAATACATTAACAGTGGCTAACCTTAGTACACTAACAGCCTCTCTCAATCTCAAGGTGGAGTGTGAGAGATTAACTTGAGTTTGAAGATAAGATAATATAAGTGTCTTGGTGGATGAGACTTGGAGAACAGGTCTGCAAATTGATCGTGAGAAACAATGGAGAGAAGTTAAAGAGATCCCAGAAGAAGATGATGACGGACAAAGTGACAAATAATCTCTATATGTTTCGACTGCTCATGAAACCCATCATATTCAAAATCTGAATAACACTCCTATTACCGCAATAGATATAAGTGGTGATAGTGAGAAAGACGCCCATGTCCTATAACATCCATCTCAACTAAAAAAACTATGAAAGTAATATAAGCAAGGGCACAATACTAATCATCTTCAGTGCTAGATTAGACAACAACCATTTGTTTTTCTTACTGTGCCATGAGATAAAAGAAGTGCCAAGTAAAAAATAGTAACTAGTAGTGGAGTGACGATATGTAGGGTCTCATGCCCAATCTGCATCAATGTAAGCATGAAACTGAAGAGTAGACTATAAAGAAAAGTGTAGCTCATGAAAAAATGTTTCTTTAAGACCAAGAAGGATGTGAAACACAACAACAAAGTGAGTCAAACGAGGTGCTTTCATAAACTGACTCACTTGATGAACAACATATGAGATGTCCACGACAAATGATAATAAGATATACTAGACAGCCAACCAACTGTATATACGATGTGGGATCACGAAGTTCACCATCTTAAGAAGTAATATAAGCATTAGATTGTGTAGGAGTGTCCATGATCTTGTGGTTAGTCAAATTAGCCAGCGAGATCAAATCAGATGCAAAATTAGCTTGTTTCAGATAGTAGCCGTCAAAAGATAATAAGATTTCTAAACAAATAAAGTAGTTAAGAGGACCCATGTTCTTTATCTCAAATTGTTGACTGACAAAGTGCTTGAGCTCCTAAATTTCACTACAATCTTATTCAGTGATGATCATATCATCAACATATAGCAGTAGAAGGTGTGAAATTACCAACTCGTCTAAAAGCTTAAGCTGTTAGAGAGGGTGCACCTTTATTATTATATTCTCTAACACGCCACTTTACGTGTGGCTAGTTTAAGCCTACACATGTCAATTTATATTTTCAAGATGACGGTAAGATTTAAACTCATGACCTTTTGCCTGCTCTGATACTGTCACGCCCCAAATTTTCATAAACCCGGGGAGTGAGTGAAATGAATTAAAAAAAAAATTAAGAAAGAACAATTAAATGGATTTAATTGATTAGACATATTTTTCCATGTTTCCCCAAAATTAAGAATAAAAATTTGCTACTAGACTTACCCAAGATGGGTTTCAAATGCCAATCAAATATCTCCCCCAACCAATAGTCAAAATTAGTCTAAGTCATGTTCAAGAATGGCTTCCAAGATAGCCTCAAAATGTTTCTAAATATGCTTTGGAACAATGGTCCAAATAGGCCCCAAATTCCCTAGGACATAGACAAGAATAGGTCAAAAAGTCTACCAAAAATTGCCTAAGGAGGTGGCCAAACATGGCCCTGAAATATGACTAAAATGTGTCCCAAAAAGGTGCTCAACATGGCTTGGTATAATGGCCAAAAGTGGCCTAAAATGGGCTCCAAAAGGTGGTGTCAAACATGGAATCAAATGGCCTTGAAGTGGCCTTGAAAGGCAAGTTATGGCATGCCCAAGGCACAAGTGCAGGCGCGCGGCAAGGCAGCAGGCTGGGCTGCAGCACGCGTAGGGGCAGGCGCTGGTGCGCGCGAGCGCGGGGGCGTGCGGCTGAGGCATCGGCTGGGGCTGTCCTCGGCTGGTCTGTTGTTGGTTCACTGTAGCTATTGTTCATTGTTACAGTAAACCAGTAGCTAAAATGCTACAGTACCAAATTTTTCAACCTTGGCCAAAAATCTTGATTTTGATGTTTTTATACTCGTTTCAATTGATTTCATCACCAAACTTAGTGTGAGGCCGGCCCTATAACATGTAAAATGACCATTTTTTTTCCTTTTTCCCTTATTTTTCGACCTTAAGTAATTTTTTGGACTAATTGGCCCATATTTCTATTTCCTTACCTTTCTTTTTCTTCTTAAGTCATTTATTTCCCTACTTAGAAAATATAGGCATGCTCTCCCGCTTTACTCAATCTAGTTGCTATATTTTGAAAAAATTTACCATAGTTTCCTTTATTTTCTAAGTTTTTTTTCACCTAATATTTTACAACACAATCCACCATTTCTAAAACTAGCAACCAAAATACATCCTTTAATTCAACTAAACATTTATACATCATTTAAAACATACAATCCTCCATACATACACATATACTTAAAATTCAAAATGTCACAACCTCATGCTTATTACAAATGTAGGGTCTTGCCCATAGTTTCCATACTACACAAGGTTTTACAAGTTAATTACATATGTCTTAGGGCTTATGTCCTCATACAACTCAAAAATATACCCCCAAGGGCCAAATGTTCTTCATGATCCATTTCTCCTCCATTCTTCAAGACTTCATCAAGTCTCAAGTACTGGTAGCCTCATCTGTAATATATAGTTCCCATATAGGGTTAGCACGACTGCTGGTATGACATAATACTAATATAAAGAACAAAGTTAAGGCGTAGCATGTGCAAGTGTACATTTATAAGCTAAATGTCTTTCAATTCATCAATGTAATGCAATGGCAATATGCATGACACACACATGCAACTCTATGCCACACCCATGTCTCGTTTCACGGTCCTTCCTTGATGGAACGCGAGTACCAATCGTATGTCTCGTTTCACAATCCGTTCTCATTGGATCGCGAGTACCATGGCTAATTTTGGGTTTTTCAAAATAAGATATTCACCCTCATAATGCATAGCACCAATGTGCTCAACTCATGCCATGTTTCCAAATATTTACGTATGCTAAGATGCCTTGATTTTTCTATACAATTTCAATGAAGCATTTCATCGAACACATGGAATATGCCTTAAATAATGCATTATACTCAAAGCAACCATAACTTTTGAATCACAAAACTTTGTCTACATGAATGTCAAGCCCCAAATTCCAGCGAACCCGAGGCGTGAGTAACGAGACAAAAAGAAATAGAAAAAATAAAGGAATAAAAGATAATTAAGGACGATCTCATACATTCTACATGCTGTTTTGATACATACATAAAGTCTGTTCCATTGGTTCACAAGATACAAAATAAAATACAGTCTCGGGCTTATGCCCTTACACAAAATCAAAAGCGCCCCTCGGGCCCAACATAATCCCCAATCAGACCGTCTCTATGTCTCATACAGCTGGGACATCATCTGAAATGTTTGCCCCACTAAAGGGGTCAGCTCAACATGCTGGTACAATATAATGCTAATGCAAGAAACAAAACTAAGGTCGTGGCATGTGCAAGTGTACAGTTATTTCTATATGGCATTCGATATCATGATGGCAGTATATAAACAGTATACAGTGTATGAGTAGTATGCGTGACACACCCATGCAACTCTATGCCACCCATGTCTCATGATACGGTCATTCTCCGCTGGCATGAGTACCGCCACTTATGTCTCGCTTCACGGTCCGGAATCCGTCAGGCTCGCAAGTACCTAATGGCCGATTTTGGGTTTTTCACCACAGGATCTGCACCCTCATAATGCAAAGCACCAAGTGCTTACCCACGCCATGTCCAAGGAATCACACTATGCCAAAATGCTCTGATCTCATCATGTCATAATGCAATCTCAATGATGCATCTCATTCATACATAAAATATGCTTTCAAGTACATATCTCATAATGTCAACAGTTCTCCAAGCATGTGATTCACTACACTAACACATTCAATATACACATAATCATCTTCCACATCATCACCCAACATCAGCAAGATAGCATGGAACACATAAGCATGTAAACATTCAAGCACCGAGTGAACAATCAAGACAGCAAATCAAGTATTCCTAATCTTAATTCTATTTCTTACTTAGCACAATATATCGTACCTGTAAATCGGTCTCAACTCAAGAAGTGCACTCGAGGTATGGTAGGATCACTGTGAAAATACTGAAGGTCAGAGCACCTTCTCCTTGCCCCTTTCGCGTTCCTATAAGCATAACAGGTAATTCAGTTCATTGTCATTTGGATTTATTCTATTCATCAAATTTTTTTATGTCTTTAATTCATAAGTTTCTATTTTGCCAATTTAGACTCCACTATTGAGTCCGGGACGTCGAAGAAACTAAGTTTAGGCTTTCGTAGAATTCAATTCGGACACCTGGGTTAAAAAGGGCAAAACAGTCATTTTGCACTTTACACGGGTCCTTACATTTCGTGACCTCTTTTCACAAATCGGACTCCACGGTTGAGTCCGGAATGCTCGAGATAATAAAGTTTCACTATTTGTTTACCTAATTCGGAGTTCATTTGACTGTATTTCAATTCAGGGGTATTTTGGTAATTTTATATGTTGCTACGTGTCTTTTATTTTTTGGGACCCCGTCTCGTAAAACGGACCTCACCATTGGCCTCAGAATGGCCGAGATAGTCAAAATACACTAATGACTTGTCCCATTTGGGCTCCGGGATATTCTTGAATATTTAAATAATTAAATTAATTAAATTAATTAAATTAATTAATTAATTTAATTATTATTTTATTAATATTTAATCTGGTGGGTCTAATTGTAATTTCTCTAAAGTTTAGGGGTTAAAGGGTAATTTCCTAAAGTCCAGGACAGAATGGTAATTCTTAGAAAGTTCAGGGGCAATTTCGTAATTAGTCAAATTTACTATTCTTAATCAGGTTAACCAAACAGGGGCTTATCCAGAACAGGGATAGGATATCCCTGTTCCTATTTCAATTTAAAATTTTTAATTTCTTATATCCGTAACCAAACAGACCCAATCCAGTTTTTAATTTAAAACAGGGGAGCGACACGTGGCAGGGGTGGACCGGCCCAAGCCCAACCCGACCCGAACCGACCCAACCCAAGCCCGGATCAGCCCCCCCTTCGTCCCCAATTTTCCGGCGATAGGCCAGTAGGGTTCCGGCGCCTTCTCCGGCGCCGGCGACCATTTTCCGGTGGACTTTTCAAGGTTTTAAAATGTGGTCCTCTCTATTTTTTCCCAAGGATTCCATATATGGGCTCGGTTTTGGGTTTAGATCGTTGGATTTTCACGAAATAGAGGGTCAAACCCTCGGTCAACATTCCGGCCAACCCATTTTCCATCACCTTCCCCTACTGTTTTAAACCTAAATCATTTCCATTCACTTTCTGCACCTCACCCCATGTTTTTCCCTCTTTTTAAACAAAGTTTTACACATAAAATACCGAGACCCATCCTCCATGGCCGTGACCTACAACTGGGTCTTATTCCCTCATTTCTCAACCATTTAACTTGGTTATTCCTCCTAATTACTCTATATTTCATGCACTATAAGTCCCAAGAATCAAATCTAAACAATAAGCTACAAAACAGATTGTGTATGTATGGGATTTCTAGAGAGAGAAAATAATAGGTTTAGTTGTTTTACCTCCGTTTCTCTCTCCTTCTCTTGGTTCAACCACTGGACCTCAGTGTGCTCTTCACCTTGAAGCTCCTCCCTCTGTTTCCCTTTCAAAATCAGAACACACTCCCTTCTCCCTTTTTCTCTTCACTTTCTCTCTCTATATCTCTCTCTCTCTCTCTAACCCTCACGACAGATCTGCTCCTCCCCACTCTCTTCACTCATGTATACATACAAAATCCCACTCATGCACTTACCTAAACCCTTACACACCCACTGCCATACACCACCTCAAGCATGCTCTCTTGAGTGTGCAACACTCAACACATACACACACACACGGCACACACACACTGCCTTATACATATATATATATATATATATATATACCCACTTGCACACACACCAATCAGAATATATATATACATATACACATATATTTACACACTTAAATAATTTAATATATATATATATATACCCATGTATATATTCTACACATCACATACATACACTCCTCCATTTTAATAATAATAATAATAATAATAATAACAATAATAATAATAATAATAATAACTTGAAAATTTTATTTATTTTAAAAAAAAAATTTTCAGGTTGTTACAATGAACCTAGCATGTAATCCAATCAATTACACATATAAACATATTACATATTCACAACCTTACCAAATTCTCAAATATTACAAAATACATAAAGTACCAACGCATTGAATAAATCATAACTTTCCAACTACAAGACTTTGTCTACATGAACATAAGTTAGAATGCAATGAATTATACACATAATCATATTACATATTCATCACTTCAACAAATTTTCAAAGAATACATAGGTACATAAGGTACCATCCCTAGGTTTTCAAAGTAACTATAAGATAGGTGGTTCTCTAATAATAAATAAACATGTAAGTCATACATCAACATGTAGAAACACTCCTAAACTTAACCATATTCTTTACTTAGCAAAATATCATACCTAAAAGAATTTTCTCAACCCTAGGGAGTTGTGTTCACTTCAACGCCAAACCAATTGGTAGGATTGTAGCCCTTGATGTGGAAAACAACTTCCTCGAAGGAAGCCTTGTGAGATTCCAAGGCTAGAGATAAGTTTTGGAAGCTTGAAAGTTGAAAAACCTAAGTTTCTCTTCATCTTTCTCTCCATGAACGTGTTGCTGCTTCTTCTTAGACCAAATTCTGAGAAAATTAACATTAAGGGGTCCTATTTATAGTAAAGGAGCCAAGGGGTAAAAAGACCTTTTTACCCTTAATGAGTTCGGGACTACAACCCGTCCCGAAATGCCTCAATTCGACATTCTACTTTAACCAAAGTTTTTAAAATTATTTTAAATGATATTTTTTCAAAAAAATTTATTTTTGCCTCCGGGCAGGTGCGGCTGGGTCCACCCCGGCCACTCGGGATGCCCTTTATGGTCTATTTTTCAAACTATCTCCGATTAGGCTCAGATTTTCACAAGAGGTGTATTTTAACATTCTAAGCATGTTTCTCTTTTATGGCATACTCAAAATATGCTTTTAAACATGACTTATATATAAATGATACATGTGTAGTGCCCTACTGGTAAATAGTACATGACTAGTGTCCTACCGACAAAATGAAAAATTTATCCAGATTTTTCAGATCTTTATAGATACCATGTGAAATTATCAACTCATCTAAAAAATTAAGCTGTTAGAGAGGGGATAACTTTATTATTATATTCTCTAATAGAATGATGATGTTATAATGTGTGCGATGAATAAAAAGAGTTGAGTCATAACAATTGTTAGAATGGTCGAGCTAAGAAATAAGATTATAACATTACAGATTTCATAAAAGATGCAAAAGGAGAAATATTTGGGTTTCAATTATTCTCGGATACAATCAATCATTATTATCAAGTTACGAACAAGTTCAAAGCCCCATACATCTATTTAACTCGATGATGAGTTTTTTTCAAATACGAGATCATTATTAACTCCAAAATAAGATCCTAACATTACAGACTTCATAAAAGATGGAAGAGGAGAAATCTTTGATTTTTTAATTGTTCTCGAGGAGGTTCAATCATTATTACCAGGTTACAGATGAGTTTGAAGTTGCATACATCTAGTTAACTCGAGGATAAGTTCCTTTGAAGTGAAGGAGTTTGATGTAAGATAGATATAGTACCTGCCAAAAATATATATTTTGTTTCAGATTTATCATAGGATTCTTTAGTTTATAATTTTGACTTGTTACAATTTTCTCCAATTTCCTAATTTTATTAGAACTACTATAGAAATTAGTAGTTTTTATTTGAATTAGTAATTTCCTATTTAAAGTAGTAGTTTACTATCTTTATATTGTCCCTCTACCTTTTCAAAATAAAAATTCACACCCTTCACTCCTTTTTATTCATTCAATTGAAAGCTGATTTATTTAGGCGTCGTGTAGCATGAAAGTGACAAGTAATTGGGAGCTTCAGCTTTCACGTCTTGGGAGGGCTTTGTGTAATTTTTCCTTTGCTGTGAACCACCACATTAATTCGGGAAAGTCATTTTTGGTGTTCCTCGTCTGTTGGGCCTCTATGAAGCATTAAAGTTACAATTATTTAGTAACTCAATGCCAGCACTACCCTACCACAACAAAACAAGTATGGACCAGCAAATGCTTTTTTCCAATTTGGGAAAAAAATTCTTCACTAAAAAGAGGCACCACTATAAGAAAATGTTAGAATTAGACACCCATTGAGATTGTTCATCTGGCTGGATGATAAAAAACCGAAAGAAGAATTGCTTTAGATCTCATTTAAAGAGAATGTTTCAAATTTTAGTTATCTATAATATAATTAAATTAGAAATGTAAGATTAATAAAAGTCTAACTCTACACAAGAGTCTCAAATTTTATATATTTACAATATAATCAAATTAGAACTCTAATATTAATAAAAATCTTAACTCTACAAAAAAATAATAATAATAAATAGCCCATAAAGATTCCATGAAAAAAACTTAATTCTATTAATAGAGTTTATTTTACTCTAATTTTTTATTGCTATCTATTTAAATAAATAAAAAATTATGTAAAAATTTTATTATTAGAGTTTTATTCAATATTAGTTCTCTTTTGTTGAAAAATAATTAAATTTTATATTACAAAAGAAAATATAATATATATAAGAACTAAAGTACAAAATTACATTAATATTAAAAAAAAAATCTTTGTTACTCTCTCGCTTTAGACCTCTAATTGTACAGTCAACCTTTAATAAAGTTATGAAAATATCCTCCAATCATCGAAGAAGCACTTAAAATTTAAGTTTTCTTTTTTGGATAAGTGATTTACGTAACTTTGTTAAAGGTTGACAGATGAACAATCCCATAAACATTTTAATGGGTCTATTTCTAATATTTCCTCTCAATGAGTGCCTATCTTGGAAGACATAAAGGAATTGGCGCAAAGTTTATGATACCAATTATTAAATTCAAAATTACTCTTATACCAATTTTTAAATCTAAAAAAATTTTAATATAACTTGTAGAATTCAAGAATGCATAAAGCAAATTAGAAAAAAAAAATATTGAAGAAGAAATCAGGAGGCAATGAAAGGATTAAATCAACAAAACTAAACCAATAATTTTATTAAAAAGAAAAACTCTCTTATTCAACCATATTGGGCCACTTCTCACAGCCACTCCACAATGAAACTTGCAGCGACAAACACTCAAACACAACAAAGCCACTCACCACTCAGTCTTTCTTCTCCTATTGCTCTTATTTTGGCGACACCACTTATATATTTAACATATAATTTTAATCCTACTCTATAAAGACATACTCCTATTAAAAATTAACTAACATGATTCAAATATGATTACAACTAACCACAAACATTCCAGTTACTTATAGGGCTTTTATTAAATAAAAATAAGAAATTCTCTAAATTATATGAGCTTGGTTTGATTTGCTTACAATACCTTTCTTAAACCAAGCTCGGCATTGCAGTTCTTCACATCTTCACGAGCAACAACTTTCAATGCAATTTTTGTTGCTATAAGAAGCTTGCATGATAGTAATCTAAAACAATCATTGATCTTCATCTTCACACGTAGATGCGGTCGAATCTTGTATTTTATAAACAACATTTTAGCTTGTTCACCACGATTAAAGAATTAATCCATACTAACCCACTTAGAATAAGGATTAAGAAAATAATTATCCATAAATCCACCATCATACTGATCTAGAGATTACCAGAATTTCAGAATACCAAAATCTTTCCCTCGAACAAAATTTGCAGCGACGAAATTATTAAAGTCCTATCCATTTTTCTAACCACACAAGAAGAATTTATCAATTCTAATAGAATCACAAAACTTTGAATTTTAAATTCCCAAAAATTCTTAAAACTCTCAATATCCAACTTTCACAAAATTCACATAGTTTCGAGTGATAAAATTCCCTACAACCACAAAATCAATAAATTCTGAACTAGAAAATTATTCAATCTCATCATGATTTAATTATAAAGTGTTTAGCAAATCAAACAAAGTAGAAAGGACAAAATCTACAAAGTCTTCAATTGCATCAATTCTGAACTATAAAACACCTCTCTTATAAAATTAATGAAAAGGACGCACATGAATGTCATGTGCCATTTTATAACATTTTAAAGACAAAACTACCTTTTTTATGCCAATACCCCCTTAACTATGAACTAGTTACGCATTAGAAGGTAAGCCTATTAACGAGTCGGGTCTGAGAAGACCCATCCAAGTCCTCCGAATCCAAGTTTGGTACCTTTCCTTTTCGGATTTACCCTAACCTAGAACCAAACTTGCCAGATTCGGATATCCAACCTGATTACCCGACCTGTTTAACATTCTAATTTTTTTTAAAAAAAATTTAAACAAGTTTCTTTGTTTCTTTGTAATTGATGTCATTGGAATCTAACAAATGTATCTCAAGATTTCAGAAATTTTTGACCCTTGGCATATGGTTCAAGATCTTATAAACCAAACTCATGTACTTTTTAAAATCGCATATTCAATATGCAATTTTAAACCCAATTTGATAATAGAATCACATTTTCAAGATATGAGTTTAAAATCACACATTAAGAATGTGAATTTAAACTCGCATCTTCAAGATGTGAGTTTATAATTTAATAAAAAATGACAAACTACTTAATCAAAAACCCTTGCTCCAAACTTACCATCCTCTGAAAATATTACCATTACAGAGTCTCAAGAGGTGCCGACTGAACTATTTGTCAGAGTTCTAGCTTTAGCATAGTCATGTATAGCCCTTGATAGAAGTGGAAGTAGGGACTTTGTCACGCCCCGAATTTCCAAAACCCGAGGAGTGAGTGAAAATGAACTAAAAGAAATTAATTAAAGACAATTAAATGGACTTAGTTGATTACCCATTTATTTACCCATGTTTTCCCAAAATTAAAAATGAAGATTTGCTAACTAGACTCACCCAAGATGGGTTTTTAATATCAATCTAATACCTCCCTAACCAATGGTCAAAATAGTCTAATTCATGTTCAAGCATGGCCCCCAGGATAGCCCCAAAAACGTCTCTAATATGTCTTGGAACAATGCCCCAAGTGGGCCCCAAATGCCCTAAGGCATAGACCAAGAATAGGTCAACAATCCTACCTAAAGTGGTCTAAGGAAGTGGCCAAACATTGCCTTGAATAATGACTAAAATGTGTCCTAAAAAGGTACCCAACATGACTTTGTATAATGGACAAAAGTGGCCAAAAAGGGGCTCCAAAAAGTGGTGTCAAATATAGGAAAGAATGGTCTTAAAATGGCCTTGGAGGCAAGTCATGGCATGCCCTAGGCAGCAGTGCACACGGGCAAGGCAGCAGGCACGCGCAGTAGGGTGTCAAACGCGCACGGGCTAGGCGTGCACGCATGGTGCGGTTGGGCTGCTACTGTTGTTGTTTCACTGTAGCAACAGTGTATTTGCTGCAAGCTGTTTTCTCCATTTTTAAATTTTTTTTCTAAAGTGCTACAAGCTAATTTTTTTCAATTTTTGACCTACTTCCTCAAGGTTTTTAACCTCTACTTTTTGGCACTTTTTCTACCTATACATGGGCATTTTACACACCTAACAACTCTTTTTAATTCACAAAATTTTGACATGGTCTCCTTTATTTTCTAAGCATTTTTCACCTAATATTTTACAACAATTTATATATAAGTACATGCACAATCCACCCTCACTCGATGGTCACAAGTTTATGAAAATTTAACATACACCTACATTATCGATTAAGTTCGAGGCTCGATGCCTACTTTCCTAACTCCTCATATACTAACATTCATACTTGCATATAATCCTTATCATGGTCTTTTTTCTTACGTTGTTCTCAACATATACATGTGATGCACCTTAAACAAAAATACTCTATTTGTCATTTGGGTTTAAGCCCTTACATTACAAAATGGCCCAATGCCTATAGTCCACCGTTTTTCAAATTAAACACAAGTTATTTGGGCTTATGCCCATACATACAAAATGTAGCCCTTAGGCCAAATGTTCTTCAAGGTTCATTTCCTCCTCCACGCTTCAAGATTTCATCAAGTATCATGTGCCGGAAGTCTCATCTGTAATATGTAATCCCGTATAGGGTAAACACGATGGCCCAATATGACATAATGCTAATATAAAGAACAAAGTTAAGGCGTGTCATGTGCAAAGTGTACATTTATAAGTTATATCCCCTCCAATTCAATGATGCAATGCAATGACAATATGCATGACACACCCATGCAACTCTATGCCCACCCATGCCTCGTTTCATGGTCCGCCCCCGTCAGCACGCGAGTACTGTCATTAGCCAAATTTTGGGTTTTTCACCACAGGATCTACACCCTCATAATGTATAACACCAAAGTGCTCAACACACGCCATGTTTCCAAGGATTCAAGTATGCCAAGATGCCTTGATTTTTTTATGCAATTTCAATGAGGCATTTATCAAACACATGGGGTATGCCTTAAATAATGAATCATACATAAAGAAAACTATAACTTTTAAACTACAAAACTTTGTCTACATGAACTTAGCATATGATCCGATCAATTACACATATAATCATGTTACATGTTCACAACTTAAACAAATTCTCAAAAATTACAGAAATACACAAAGTACCAATACATTAAGCAACCATAACTTTCAAACTACAAGACTTTGCCTACATGAACATAAGCTAGATTGCAATGAATTATACATATATTCAAGTTACATGTTCATTACTTCACCAAGTTCCCAAAGAATACAAAAGTACAACGTCGGAAGCACTTATTGGTGGTCTAGGAAGAAGCGTGACATTGTTGAGTACATAGCACGATATGCCAAGTGCCAGCAGATCAAGGTAGAGCATCAAAAGCCTGGACGACTTCTATAGTCCTTACCTATACCCGAGTGGAAGTGGGAACACGTTACAATGGACTTCGTGTTAGGGTTGCCAAAGACATCGAGAGGGAGTGATTCTATCTAGGTCATTGTTGACACATACCTTAGAGCGACTAGCAGAGTTGTACCTCAGAGAGATTGTCAGACTTCATGGAGTTCCAGTATCGATCATATCTGATCGGGATCCACAATTTGTATCACGATTTTAGAGAGGTCTATAGTGAGCTATGGGCACGGAGCTGAGTCTTAGTATAGCGTATCATCCCGAGACTGACGAACAATCAGAGAAGACGATACAAACTCTAGAGGACTTGTTGCGGTTTTATATCATAGACTTCAAGGGAAGTTGGGAAGATCAGTTGCACTGGTAGAGTTCACTTACAATAATAGCTTCCAAGCTAGTATTAGTATGGCGCCATATGAACCATTATACCGCAAGAAGTGCCGATCACCCCTGTCTTGGACAGAGGTGGGTGAGAGGAAGCTTAATAGGCTAGAGATAATGAAACAGACTATAGGGAAGATACAGCTGATCAAACAACATCTACTAGTGACTCAGAGCCGACAGAAGAGCTATGCTAATGGTCACAGACGAGAGTTGGAGTTCGCAGTAGGTGATTACGTATTCTTGAAGGTATCACCCATGAAGGGTATAGTGAGGTTTGGCAAGAGGGGAAAGCTAGGGCCGAGATACATTAGACCTTTTAGGATTATGGGAAGGGTCAGGCCAGTAGCCTACCAGCTTGCCTTGCCTTCAGAGTTAGCACATGTACACAGTATGTTTCATGTTTCGATGTTGAGGAAGTGTATACAAAGCACAGATCAAGTGATTGAGCAGGAGCCATTAGACGTCCAAGAGAACTTGAGTTATATAGAGCATCTAGTGCAGATTCTGGATCGTCGAGATCAGGTTCTACGGAACAAGACTATCCCTTTAGTCGAAAGTTCTGTGGAGGAATCACCAGATAGAGGAAACTACTTGGGAGCGAGAGGACGACATGCGCGCCAAGTACCCTTAGTTATTTTCATCTTAGTAGGTATATCTTTCACCCTAGTATGTACTAAGTTTGGGGACAAACTTATTTTAAGGGGGAAAGAATGTAATACACTAACTCGATTTAGCACGTAAATCGAGGTAGACCGGGTCGAGTAGTGTACTATCAATTTTAACCCGAGCTGTTAATGCTCTTTATCATGATATCATATGGACTAAACGATTTTGGAATGTGAATAATGTCAGTTATACAGATAGTGTCAGGCAATACCCGAGCAACCCAGGATCAAGCATCATAATGCATGTACATACGCTGATGCATGCATGTGTACGTATACGTATGTGTATAGACTGTTGAAAATGAGTGTATGTGTGTGTACTCAGAACCTAATACACCTGTGTATATATGAATATATATATATATATATATGTGTGTGTGTATAGATATGTATAGATAATGTATATGTGTAAGTACATACATATGGTTATATAAGTGTATATGTATAACTATATATATAGTACACATATGTATTCAATACAAATATAAAAAAAGGAGGGGGGCTGCATACAAGCATGCATGCAAGTGTGTGTGTGTGTGTCTGTTTAGAGTGTGTATAGTATGTGTGTGTAACATATTATATAATATATACATATTAATATCGAGAGTAAAGACATGAACAAAATTAAGGAAAGAAAAGAAAATAAAAGGAAAAGACAAGTAAAAAAAGTTGGCAACAAGTAGGAAGTGGGAGAACCGAAAGAGAAAGGGACCAAGGCAGTGAAGTTTGTGTCTATATATATACGTGTGTAATTTAGAGAGAAAAAAAAAAAGAAAGAATCAAATAAGGTAAAGCTATGAGCGCGGGAGATTCAGAAGTGAGGCCAAGAAGGAAACAGAAGAAGAGAAGAAGGTTTCCTGCAAAAACCAAAAAAAGGTATGTAGAGCTTGGTTCTGTTTTAATTTTTAGAAGGCATGATAGGTAGTTTGAAGTATAGGACCATGTTAAGCATGAAATGAGGATTAAACTGCAAGAAAAATCAGGAAAAAAGATGCAGAACTGAAGTAGAAAATAGTAGTTGCAGGTATGCATGGATAATCTGATTTTTGTAAATTTTGGCTTTAAACTTCATTCAAATGATGAGGAACCCATCCTATATAGTGCAGGAAGAAAAATTGAAAAGAAAGGAATAAAAACAATCAAAGAACAAACTCAAAATTGAAAAAATACAGTTGGCTAGAACCACTGTTTTACCTTGTTTCGTGAAGATTGGGTGATGTAAATCAAAAACCGAACCTAGATTTAAGTTCCCTAAGAAAAACTGAACAGAACCCCATTGAAATTAGAGGAGAAAATCAATCGGAAAAGGTTACCGTCGCCGAAGAAGTTGACAGAACCCTACTGAACTTTCACCGGAAAGACGGGGAAGACAATGAATAGGGTTTATCCAAGACGGTGTCGTTTGGTGTCTAAATGGGATGATACTGCGTCGTTTAGGTGGGTAGCTGTTTTAAATTAAAAGCTGAAATTGGATTGTTTGGTTATAATGTTTAGAAATCAAATTGGGTTATTCAGAACAGGGTTGGGATAACTTATCCTCGAATTGGACTTATTCACTATTTGGCTCTAACAGTTTAGGAAAAAATGCATACGGGTGCTGGCCCCATAGTTCGAACATATGACCAAAGGAGAGAAGGGTTTTAAAACCCGCCAAGCGTGCCACTGTGGCACATGGGCACATGTGACCATAGCCATCGTAATATATATATATATATATATATATATATATATATTATATTTAGTTAATTTATTTAATTTATTAAATAAATTAATTTAAGGAAATTAAAGGAAATAAAGACATAGTCCAAAATTTACAAAAGTATAGTGTTTTCTTTATGTATCGGACATTCTAAAGCCAATGGAGGGGTCCGTTTTACAAGACGGGGTCCCAAAAAATAAAGACATGTAAAAGTATAAAATGACCGTTTTGCCTTTTTTAGTACAAATGTCCGAATTGAGTTTCGTAAAAGTCTAAACCGACTTTCTTCAACGTTCTGGAGTCAATAGTAGAGTCTATTTTAGTAAAAGAGAAACTTATAGCATAGAGACATAAAATTTGATGAATAACATAATTCATGTAGCGATAGACTGAGACGTATTTTATGAATCTTAGGAACACCGAAAGGTAAGAAAAAAATAGTCTAGACCTTCTATTTTAGAGACAATAAAAGGTAAGTAAAATCCGATCTCTGCATGTGTTACTTTCCGAGCCATGTCTGTCACGACCCGAAACCCACCCTCTGCGGATTACCGGATCGTGATCGCCGCCCCGAGACCCGAAAGCCCCTAGACAAGGCTCGCATCTGCAGCGGTATCGAATAGATGTGCTACACATGGTTGCGGAAGCGTGGAAAACTTTTTCTTTTCTTTTCTCATTTTTAAAATTTTGCACATCCGTCTGATACTGCTGTTTCCATACTTAACATACATGGTTACATATTCAGAGTATAACTAAAACTTAAAGACTTCGTACATTGATACAATACATATTCAGTTGCCCTGAGGGCTTATTACATATTCTTACTTTGTCTATTAATACAAAACGTACTACTAATGTTCATAGGTTCTTCAAAAGAAACTACTTAAACACATTCTTCCAAAAACAGCCAGACTCATCGTCGTTATCCTTAAGACCTTGTCTGCTGCATCACCTGAAAGGGGGGTCCGAACAAAGTCCGGGTAAGCTAATCTAAGCTTGTGAGCAATTCCAGTGTTCGTCATGGGGTTTTCAATTAGCAGTGGTTTTTAGTACATAAGAGTGGTAAAACATTCACTGCCAATTGCTTATACAATTTAGAATACAGAGTACATGCATTCTTAAAACAAATAGCTTTGAAACATTTTAAGTATTCAAGCTATACTTATACTTGTCAAATGGAGTATATAACTCAAACATATGCATTTCAAATAAGTAAATAGCTTTAAAACATTTAAAGTATTCAAGCTAAGCTCGTACTTCGATAAATAGAGTATATAACTCAAAACATATGCATTTCAAATAGATAGCTTTGAAACATTTAAAGTATTCAAGCTAAACTCGTACTTCGATAAATAGAGTATATAACTCAAACATATGCATTTCAAATAGATAGCTTTGAAACATTTAAAGTATTCAAGCTAAACTCGTACTTCGATAAATAGAGTATATAACTCAAACATATGCATTTCAAATAGATAGCTTTGAAACATTTAAAGTATTCAAGCTAAACTCGTACTTCGATAAATAGAGTATATAACTCAAACATATGCATTTCAAATAAATAGATAGCTTTGAAACATTTAAAGTATTCAAGCTAAGCTCGTACTTCGATAAATAGAGTATATAACTCAAACATATGCATTTCAAATAACTTGGAAACATTTAAGGTATCCAAGCAAAACTCGTACTTCATCAGATAAAGTATATAACTTTAAATCACATCAATATGTATTTGAAAATGAGGGTAGAACCTGCTTCCATTTCCAAAATCACTTGTTATCTTTTCTCTTGAATTAGGTGGAATCTGTTTCGATCCAGACTCCCATTTTACTGCCAATACTGTCGATCTCATTTGCCTGGGGGATTAGATCCTGCTACCGGGCATTTACTGTTGAATCCCAAAGGATTTCAACCTTCATAGGGGGTGGTACTTAGTACCGTTTATCTTGTAAAACATTTATCACATAATTTCTTCAATAAATACTTTCATGAATATTTAAAACATGAAATGTATAATTTCTACAATAGGACTTCAAATACTTGTAACTATCAAATTCAGGATATTTAACATAATTTGGCATTTAAAACTTTAGACATGCTGAAATATGTTTTAAGAAAACTATGATAGATACCAATCACTGAGCATGTCATAATAGAGTTATAAAACAGTACAATTAAAAGTTGAATCATGTAAATACTGAATTTGAACTTCAAATACTTCATATCTTTGAACTTAAAACTTTTTCAAATCCATGGAGTTAAATCTCCAATTCAAACACAGGGTTACTCACCTTGATTCTTTAAGGTTAGTGCTAAAAATGCGCTTTCCCACTTTCCTTGTAGTTCCTAAGAACAATTCATAAACACCTCATCAACTTCACATTCATTGTAATATCATTTCGATATTCCTTAACTTATGTTTAAACCGTATTAGATCCTAAAACGATTTCACAATTTCATAGGTACTTAATTTAACTTGTACTTGTAACCTATGACATAATTTAACGTGTTAGAAATTGAATTTATTTCAATTTATACTCTTCTGGGAGTTCCATTAACTTTAATTTAAAGTTATTTATTTGACATGTTTACGTGTCGTGTCGTGTCTTTTCGCATTTCGTTTCTCGTACTTGCCTTAGTATTAGTACTTTGGCATCATTTCAGTTCATAGTCATCTAACAGATGCTATTCATCAAATTTTATGTCTTTTTATCTTAGACATTTCTTTTGGTCGAATAGACCCTACCATTGAGTCCGGAGTGTCAAAGAAAGTCAGTTTAGGCTTTCCAATCATTTAATTCGGACTGTTATATGTAAAAGGACAAAATGGTCATTTATCGTTTTGCGTGTCACATTTTTCTGTACTTCGTTTCGTAATTTGGACTCCATTTTTGAGTTCGGGATGTTAAAGAAAGTCAATTTAGACCTTTTCTGATCTCATTTCGGCTTTAGGGGTACCAGGGGTATTTTGATCTTTTTACCCCTTTACGTGTCTTTATTTTTTGGGACCCCGTTTCGTGTTGTGGACCTCACCATTGGACTCAGAAGGTCCAAGATAGTAAGAATATACTAATAACTTGTTAATTTTTGGTCAAGGGGTATTTTGGTCATTTACCCTTTTACGTGTATTTATTTTTTCGGGCCCCGTCTCGTAAAACGGACCCTACCATTAGTCTCAGAATGTCCAAAATAGTAAAAATACACTATTCATATGTTTAATTTGGACTTCGTTTGCTCTATTTATGCCACAAGGGCAAAATAGTAATTTAACCTTATTTATTAAATAATTAAATTAATTATTTAATTATTTAATTATTTTTCTAGGGGTCTAAATGTATAAATTTTCCCTCAGTTGGGCCTCAGTATAATTTTTCTGAAGCCCAGGGGTCAATCCGTAATAACCAAAAGTATTGGTTTATTTCATTTTAATTAAAACAGAAAACCAGAGGGTTCGGTCTAAATATAAGTGAACCGGTCCGGTCTAGTCATAAACCAACCGGTCTATCCGGTTTATTACATGTGGCTGACGTCATGATGACGTCAGCCCTAGGTCTCATTTAATTTAAACCGACACTCAAAACGGCGTCGTTGCATTTAATCGGTGGCAAGCCCAGAGGCTGCCACCTGTCCGAGTCGACTCAGTCTCATTCAAAGGCCGAGTTGACCCGTCTTCTTCTTCCCCACTCCGACATACTGAAAAACCCTAATTCCCTTTATCTTTTCTTCCTATTTCGTGCAGTTTGGATCCATGGATCCTTACTGTTTTGATTGCAAAATGTTCCTAATGAACAAACGACCAACTTGGCATTAATTTGAGGCTTCGAATATGGCTTAAACACTCGGTTTAAGCCATGATAACCAGAACTGTAACTCCATGGTTAACGCTTATTTCTTGATGGTTTTTCATGGAATTTGGCTTGTTTTGATCCTCTATTTCTGAGGTTTCATTCCCCATTTGTGAAAATGGATTTAACACAGAGTTTAGGGGTTTGGTTCCCAAACCCGTAACCTGCAAGTCACCATATGGGGTCCATTTCTTATGATTTTTGGTCGCGGCTAAGTATTTTTAACATGCTCATAATGTCTACTTTAAGCCTTGATAAGCCAAATCAAGCTTTGAGGAAGTCGATTCAGACCTGCCATGGGCAAGGTCTTCAATGGCTGCCTTAACTGGGTTTCACGTCTCTAAGTGTTTAAAAGCTAAAATTCCATTCTTAAACTGATCTAAACATGTTTTTCATGTCATATGTACAATATAAAAGCTTAAAAACAGATTATACATGGAGAAATTTTAGAGAGAGAATTTTATGAACTTTCAAACTTCTCACCTTTTGTCACTGTTTTCTTCTTCTTCTTGCTCTGATTCCCTTCTATTCTCCTCAGTCTCCTTTCTTATTCAGTTTGCTTTCTTAAGGTGTAAGCATGAAAGGCATGCTTGGCTTTTAAAAGAAGGCAACCGACTCTTCTCTCTCTCTCTCTCTCTCTCTCTCTCTCTCTCTCTCTACATGTCCCAGCCCCTATTCTTAACTTCTCATAAATTTCTCTTACACAAATTAAATTTTGTTTTTCCCATTCAGCTTTCTCTTGATTTTTTTGCAAGATATTTCATATATATATATATACATATAATATAATACACACACTTATATGTGAAGAAACACACACTAGCCGACACACACACACACACACTGTACTGTTCACACTATGTTCATATATGTATGTAATTTATACATATATACATCCTCCCTTGTATACATGTATTTATATATATATATATATATATATATATATATATATTTTTACACATTTCATAATATACACACACAATACACCATAATGTGTGTATATGTGTGTTTATTTATATTTAATTTTTAACAATTAAATATATTCAATATTTTACATTAATTAATTATTTAATTAATTAACTTTTCTCTTTAGTGTAAAAACCTTTACACAACTTTTTCATTGTCTCGTAATGCGTGCCATTTAACCCGGTATCCCGAGTCGGGATATTACAATGTCAATAGTTCTTGTCTATGTTGCTTATTGTATTCTATACATACTAGAGTTTTATTGAGCCATATTGATATTGCCCTATCATGTGGGAAGCATTTATTGATTTCTATATATATCTCGATCATGATTGTACACTTGTGCATAGATTTATTTTTGTACACTTGTACCTAGGGCCGTGAGGGACAGACAATTATATTTGAAGCGGTCTAGTAACCATAGCCTCGAAAACTATCTTTACGTCAGATTGCCTAGAACTAGTTATGATTTTACTATACTCTTCGTGGAAGATAGCATGATCCCGATATATTATTAGTGCCGAATTTGTGCTCAGTCACAACTCCATCTAATGCTATTTATGACCTTCAAGTCAGGGTTCCGAGTGGAACATTTGCTACGTTGCTATGTGAAGCATGGGACGTAGAGTCACATTGTGTACAGAGCAGTATTTCAGAGAGCCCAAGTGGAACTAAATACGAGCTCAGGGGGATTTTTGGGCTCCACGAGTGCATCTCTTTTTGTTGATATCACCATCCTTCATTGTTGATTTCATAGCTTGATCATGTTATATTATTATGAATGATCATGAGACTTTACAGCTTTCATTTGAGTGCTTACATTTCATACTTGATATAGCTCATGATGGTAACAGTATGACATTGTTAGCAGAGCAGATTCATTTCCTTATCATTTGAGTTCTATCATTTGATATTGAATTATATATTCATTGACTAGCTAGCACTTCTTTATACACTTGTACACATGGCAGAACAAAGGACTGCTTATTGAGTTTTCATAGCTCATACAGATACTACATTCATTTTCAGGCACAGACATCAAGAACAGACCATAGAGCCTGATAGCTAGAGGTGGACATTTCTTTTGAAGTTGCAGTGTAATGCTTAGTTCAAATTTGTAGCTCTCCCATGTCTCCCATGTCAAATTTGTTAGGGAATTTTATAGTTTTTATTTTGAGAACCTTATATATACCACATACAACTTTTATTTATTTACTTGTTTAAGTCTTCTGCTATTTAGTTGTTGCATGTTAGTAGCACTGATTGTGTAGCAAATTGAGACAGTCTGACTCGGCAACAATATCGGGTCAGGCTCGCAATTCGAGATCCGCACAAGGTGGGTCTCGGGTCGTGACATCTTGTTTCAACTCCATCCATAAACATTGAACAGAATGCAAGGCATTCACTGTCAATATATGCTTCAACAATTGATCCCTCCGAACGTGCTTTGTTGTAGACATATTTCTTTAACGTATGCAAAAATCTATTTTCAATGATAAATTAAACTTATTACCATAAAAAGTGTTATCATACAGATGTAAAGTATACACATTACCTTTCAATTAGATACATCTATCGGTATTGCACGGGTCCACCAAGTGTTCCCTCATGTGGTAAATGAACAACCAAGTGAACCATAACATCAAAAAATGTTGGGGGAAATATTTGCTCAAGCTTACAAAGAATGAAGACGATGTCTTTTTCCATCTTCTTTAAAACCTGCAACTTTAATGTCCGGCAGCATAACTCTTTAAAGAAAAGGCCCAACTTAATCAATGGAACACAAACATTATCTTTCAAATATCCATGTATAACAACTAGAAGAAGTCGTAAAAGGACATGACAATCATGACTTTTCATTCTTGATATTTTACCATCTATAAGATCTACACATCGAGAAATGTTAGATGCATATCCATCTGGAAACTTCACCTCTTTCAACCAATTACAAAATATCTTTCTCTCTTCCCTTGACAATGTATAGCACCTAGGTGGCACAATTACTTTCTCACCATTCGATGTATTAAGTGCAATTCCTTCCGTATACCCATTGCCTTCAAATCTATACGTGCTTTGACATTATCTTTGTTTTCCCATCTAGATTCAACAATGTTCCCAAAATGTTATCACAAATATTTTTCTCAATGTGCATTATATCCAGATTGTGTCAAAACTTAAGCGTTCACCAGTATGATAATTCAAAAAATATACTCTTCTTTGTCCAATTCAACTCTTCATCAGTACGCTTCCTTTTCTTAGTAGTTGGTGCCTTCCCAAAAAGGACAAGCTGAAGATATTTTAATTGTGCTAGCACTTCATCCCCAAACAAATGCTTCGTTGCCAACCTATGTTCCATATTACCGTTGAAGTTATCCTTGTAACGTCTTCGCCAAGCATGCCTAAGCGGTAAAAAACACTGATGACACATGAAACATACCTTTTTTTCGTTCTTCAAATACATTGATCCAGCATCCTTATTACAAACTGGGCATGCCATGTACCCCTTGGTGCTCCAACCAGAAAAATTTTCATATGTAGGAAAATCATTAATAATCCATAAAACTACTGCATGCAATCAAAATTTCTCCCTTAACACTACATCATAAGTCTCAATGCCATGTTCTCATAACTCCTTCAACTCATCTAGTAATGGCTGCAGGTATACATCTACGTCATTTTTGGGTGATTTCGGTCCAAGGATCAGTACTGACATAAAGAGGAATGGCTGCTTCATACACTTCCAAGGTGACAAATTATAAGGGATAACTAACACAGGCCACATGCTATTAGAGGTGCTTATGTTCCTAAAAGGATTGAACCCATCACTCGCAATACCCAATCAAACATTGCAAGGATCTTCAGTAAACCACGAATGTTCTGTCACGCCCCAAATTCCAGCGAACCCGAGGCGTGAGTAACGAGACAAAAAGAAATAAAATAATAACGAAATGAAAGATAACAATGACATTCTCATACATTCCGTACACTGTTCTAATACATATATAAAGTCTGGTCCGTTGGTTCACAATATTCAAAATGAATTACAGTCTCGGGCTTATGCCCTTACATAATATCAAAAGCGCCCATCGGGCCCAATATAACCCTCAATCAGACCGTCTCTATATCCCGTACAGCTGGAACATCATCTGAAATGTTTGCCCCACTAAAGGGGTCAGCTCAACATGCTGGTACAATATAATGCTAATGCAAGAAACAAAACTAAGGTCGTGGCATGTGCGAGTGTACAGTTATTTCTATATGGCATTCTATATCATGATGACAGTATATAGACAGTATACAGTATATGAGCAATATGCGTGACACACCCATGCAACTCCATGCCACCCATGTCTCATGATACGGTCATTCTCCGCTGGCATGAGTACCGCCACTTATGTCTCGCTTCACGGTCCGGAATCCGTCAGGCTCGCAAGTACCTAATGGCCGATTTTGGGTTTTTCACCACAAGATCTGCACCCTCATAATGCAAAGCACCAAGTGCTTACCCACGCCATGTCCAAGGAATCACACCATGCCAATATGCTCTAATCTCATCATGTCATAATGCAATCCCAACGATGCATTTCAGTCATACATAAAACATGCTTTCAAGTGTACAATTCATAACATCGACAGTTCTTCAAGCAGATAATTCACACACCACGTTAACACATGCGATATACTCATAATCATCATCCAACTAAACAAGATAGCACATAGCACATAAGCATGTGAACACTCGGACAAACATGTGAACAAGTAACGCAGCAAAGCAGGTATTCCTAATCTCAATTCTATTTCTTACTTAGCACAATATATCGTACCTGGTAATCGATCTCAAACCAGAAAAGTATACTCGTAGTCAAGTGAAACCACCGTAAGAACACTGAAGGTCAGGTCACCTTCTCTTTGCCTTTCCGTGTCCCTAAAATTCATAACATGAAACTCAGTTTAATCGTCACTTGAATTATGCTATTCATCAAATTTTACGTCTTTATCTTATAAGTTTCTACTTTGCTAAATTAAACTCTACTATTGAATCCGGGACATTGAAGATAATAAGTTTAGGCTCTCGTAGAATTCAATTCGGGCATTTGGGTCAAAAAGGGCAAAACAGTCATTTTGCACTTTACACGGGTCCTTACATTTCGTGACCCCTTTTCACAAATCGGACTCTACGGTTGAGTCCGGAATGCTCGAGATAATAAGGTTTCACTATTTGTTTACCTAATTTGGAGTTCATTTGATTGTATTTCAATTCAGGGGTATTTTGGTAATTTTATACGTCGCTGCGTGTCTTTTATTTTTCGGGACCCCGTCTCGTAAAACAGACCTCACCATTGGTCTCAGAATGGCCGAGATAGTCAAAATACACTAATGACTTGTCCCATTTGGACTCCGGGATATTTTTGAATATTTAATTAATTAAATTAATTTATTAATTAATTAATTAATTAATTTAATTAATATTTTATTAATGTTTAATTCTGGTGGGCCTAACTGTAATTTCTCCAAAGTGCAGGGGTTAAAATGTAATTTTTGAAAGTTCAGGGTCAAGTTTGTAATTTTTAAAAGTCTAGGGCAATTTTGTAATTTCAGGAAAAACCCTTATTCTCTATTTGGATAGCCAAACAGGGGCTAATCCAAAACAGGGATAAGATATCCCTGTTCCCATTAAATTCAATTTTCTAATTTCTTATCCTCGTAGCCAAACAGACCCATTGGACTTTTAATTTAAAACCAGTGAGTGACACGTGGCAGGGGCGGACCGGCCCAAGCCCAACCCGACCCGAACCGAACCGGATCCGGACCCGAACAGTCCTCATCTCCCCCCCGTTTTTCCGGTAGGGTTCCGGCGGGTCTCCGGTCACCTTCTCCGGCGACGTCGCCGGAAACTGCAAAAATCAAGTTTTTAAACTTGATTTTTCTTGGTGTTTTCAAAGCCATTTCCAATCCTAAACTAACCCACAATGTTTTTAAAACATTATAACATAATTTAGGGCCATTTAAACGGAGTAATCTACCTCATTTCTTTCCCTATCAGTTCTCCGGCCGACTGAAATTTTCCCATTTCATGCTCATTTTTCTATTGTTTTTCCTTCTTTCTTTTCCTATTCTTTTTCTGCACTTCATAGGACTATGTTAGGATCATTTGAATAGAGTTCTACACATAAAATAACAAGGTCCAACCTCCATGGCCGAGACCTGTAACGTGGATTTTCTCCCTATTCCCTCACCCATTTCTTCTCATTCTTTTTGCAAAATGATCCCTACATCATGCTCTCTAAGATCCTACAATTTAAATCAGTTAACATGCTCTTAAAAAAAATAAGACAGAAGCAGTCCACTCACCTTAGTTTTCTTGATTCTCTTTTTCTCCTCTTTGATTCCCACCTTCTGTTTCAAGCCACTGAGCTCCAGTGTCTCCTTCTGCCTCAGTCCTCTTCCTTTCTTTTCTGATTTCTTCTCTAAACAGACACCTCACATACACACACACGGATGCAAATATATTTCCCTCTCTCTCTCTCTCTCTCTCTCTCTCTCTCTCTCTCTCTCTCTCTCTCTCTCTCTCTCTCTCTCTCTCTCTTTCTCTCTCCAAGACCAGCCTTACTGCATCAGAACTGCCCCTCCCATGCTCTGAATTCTCCTTCTACACTCCACCAACCACTGCCTGCTACACCACTCCTCTTTGAGTGTATTACACTCAACACATGCACCCACATGGCACACACACACACACACTGCTTTACACACACATTCATATATATATATATATATATACATATATATTTACACATTTAATACACATTCACATGTATACACATATACACAAAAAAAAAGATTTAAATTATATGTATATATATATACACATATATACATACATCCATCATAATAATACTAATAATAATAATAATAATAATAATATTAATAAAAATAATAATAACAACTTGAAAATTTTATTTATTTAAAAAAAAAAATTTCAGGTTGTTACATGTTCCTTGTCAAATTCCTCCCAAGCTTGATTATCTACTAGATGCTTATATAGATTCTCCTTACGGACTCGTTTTTCCTTGTGCCATCTCATATCTACAGTTGTTTTTGTTGACATAAATAACTTTTATAACATTTGTTTCAATGGAAAATATCTTAAAACCTTCTAAGGTATTTTCTTACTCTTACCGGTGTTGACTTTATGCCTTAACTCACCACATTCTGGACATTTAGTTTCATTTTCGTACTCCTTCCAAAAGAGTGGCAATCATATTTACATGCACGTATGGCAACATAACCAAGATTTAAGTCCCATAAATATTTTTTACACTTGTAATAAGACTTTGGAAGTGTCTCACCAACGGGCAGTGCCATTTTAGTCAGTTCAAGATGTGTATCAAATGATTTGTTACTCCAACCGTTCATTACTTTCGCATACATCAACTTCACAAGGTACTCCAACTTTGAAAACTTCTCACAACCTGGATAAAATGAAAGATGCAAATCTATTATTACTGCATCAAATGGTTATGGGTCCGCACCTACTACACTAGGAACATGAGTACTAAATGCTTCGCCTTGCACATCATTATCAATCTCAATTCTTCCTCCACATACATCTGATAACATTTTCCTCAATCCATCAGAACGTTTCTCAAAAGGACCATCACCATGGATTCTATTAACCTCAATCAAATCCTCGTGATCTTCACCATGAAATGCCCTCTGTGTGTAGTTCTTGTCCATTCCATGCAACTCCAAATGATCCTTAACTATATTGATGTGATCATAATATCTATTATTTCACTTTCTACATGGACATTTTATCATATTGGCTTTATCTGCTTTCGAACGTGCATACTCAATCAAGTCTTTAATTCCTTTCATGTAGCCATGCAAATGTCTACCCGGGAGTTGCATCCAATTCTTATCCATGCTTGACTCCTATCACAATAAGAACATATATAATGTATCCTACCAAATGTTCAACTTCTCTCTAAAAGGTGAGAGGTTCCTATCCCATTCGAGATTGCACAATCCACATTGTAGTCAATAACTCAAATGATTTTGTTCTGGGTCCAAGAAAATTTCGGCAACATCTCCACATGATTCTCCAAGTACATAACATAATTTAAGTTGCAACATGTCATCAATTTTTTATCAATGATATGTGTCAACCCACCAAGTACCTAGAGAACAATGTGAAACGCTGTCAAGATTTCCTTGAAATTGAACACAGCATGAGTCACTGACTACAATGTTGATTGTTGCATTCCCAAATTGTCCACATCTAGACAATTCAAGAATCATTCTAAGACAATCAAATCTAATCGCAAATGAAACTTAGAATTGTTGTCAACCAGTGCTCGTTCCACTTAGGAATCAAACATGATTGCCAACACTAAATCATTCTCAAATTCACAACCAGATACACGAGTGTCAAATAACGAGTCTTGAATGGGTCTAAGGTTAGATGTATGCATGAATACATTAATGACTTAAGTGTAAAAAGAGCAATACAAAATTTCAGATGATATATTCAAACATTTATAACTTAAGTGTAATATTAAGAAGCCCTAAGTTCAAATCACACTAAGAGGTTCATGAATAGAGTATTCCAATCCACTAGTATTTATACTTGTCTAATTGTTAAGCTTCAAGAGATTGAGAAATTTATTATACTCTACCCAGTTAAAAACTTATGATTGTCTTAATTCTCAAAGTAGAATCAGAGCAATAACCAATACAAAAGGTTACATTAATAAGAAACAGGTAAATCTATATAGGAGTTTCCAAGCATTTTAATTTATTCTCTAGCTATAGAATTGTGGTTTAAGTTGTTCAAAGCTAGAATGGTGTCTAAGAGTAATGGATGGTATTTGGGTTTGGACCTTGCCACTTTCTTCCCATCCAAGAGAAAGTGCTTCTACCTAACTCTAGTTATTTTTAGGTAGAATTATGGTTGATGAATGGATAATTTGGTAATTGGGAGAAGAAAACAAATTATAGTTGGAACTTTCTAACCAATGAGTTGATGTAACAAAGGGCTTGTATATACAGAGGATGTAAACAAACTCAAATGATTGGATAACACATGGCAGATCTTGATTTGATGTAACATTTGATATACTATGTTCATTCTGCTCTGCCAAAGTCAAACGTATAACTAATTGATGGGACACTGCTGGGCAAGAGAAATATAGATGGTTACTAGTAAGTGACTTTGTGCCATCAATTTCTATTTTTTTTCCATATACTTTTGGATAGCATTTTGTGTGCCTGCATATATTAGGATTTTTGCATCATCACAACATTTTATTGAGTGTTTTTTTTTGTTTTTTTTTTTTGCATTTTCCCTTTACTTATCTTAATTTCTTGAAGGTCACATATGCCATTAAATAATGAAAGCTTATTTACATATTGCAAAATGAACTTTGATTTTTAATTACATGCTTTGAAGTTCATATTTATTTTCTGGGTAGCATGTAGATGCTACATGGCATTTAGTATATAATTAAATTGATATAATTAATATTTTTGTTGTTTTTTCTTCTATTTGTTTGGACCATTGTAAGTTCATCTTATCTGCTACCTTGAGACTACTATTATGCAATTATCTACTTTTTACTTTATTTATTTTCTTTTTCTGTTATGTTCTCACTTTTCACTATGATTAATCAAATCTATTAAGTTGGAAAATGGATGACATTACTAAATCATGCAATCCTGTCCACATCTGTAATATATTTATTTTTTTGGGCTATATTTAAATTTTTTGCTGACTTAACTGAACTTTCTTGGTGATGACTACTATTTTTTACAATTTACTTAAGTTCATCCTCTACATACCCAATATAAATTAAGCATGACATATAGGACACCTCTCCCTCATGAAAACTAGCATATAGCATCCTGTTGAATACTTGTTACCACTATAGGAAAAGTTACTTTTAGCTACACAGGCGTCGTTAATAATACCCATTTGCGTTACTAAATAGTATTAGCGACGCACAAGTGTACATCGTCAAGTGCGTCATTAATAATCATGTCGCTAATACTTTTAACAGCATGCACACAAATAGACGTCGCTAAAAGTCACTATTAGCGATGCACATTGTGTGTCGTTAATAATCAAGTGTGGCATCGCTAATGCTATACAGAGAACGCAATGGGCATTACCAATAGTATATTATTAGCGACGCATTATTAGAACTATTTAGCGACAACCTATGTGTGTCGCTAATAGTATATTTTTAGCGACGACTCTGAAGCGTCGCTAAAACTAATATTTAAGACTTTTAGCAACGCCTTTATGTAGTCGGTAAATATTTTTTTTTTTTTTTTTTGGGCTACTTTGGACCTAATTTTTTTTTTTTTTTTTTGTGTTTCATTTCTGTTTAAAACCTGTATCAATCATCCTGATATAAAATAATTCTAAACATTATAAAATAAATATATTAAAAGAAAAATGCATTCATATATATATATATATATATAAATTAGTAATCATAATTGTAAAAATAGAATTTCTTAATAAATACAAAAATAAAAAATTATTTTAGCAAATGTAACTAAAGATGTCCAAGGAAAAGAAAAAAAAAAAACAAAGGAGAAAAATAAGTCCCAATGCAAAATAGGAAGACGACAGCACAACAATCCCGATCAATCTGAAATAAAAATCAAATAATATATATTAGAACACTTATTAAATATATATGAACATAAAATGAGATTTTTTTTTTTTGCATGCATAAATAGTAAGAACGACATAAAGTAGCATAAGTTGCAAATCAGTGATCCGAACTGAGTGTCGTAAATTCGTGTAAGTATATTTTGTCATTTGTAAGGTGTGTGATGAGGTTTCGGACTCGTTAGACTGATATCTGGCGTTTTGGTCCTTCAAAGAAGCAGAAAGTTGTATAAGTTTCAAACCGGTGATCCGAACCTAGTGTCGTAAGTTCATGCAAGTCTATTTTATCATTTTAAGGTGTGTGATGAGGTTTTGGACTCGTTGAGTTGATATCCAGTATTTTGGTTCATTAAAACCTCAAAATAGGACTTTTAAAGCAGAAAGTTGCTTAAGTTTCAAACTGGTGATTTGAACTGAATGCCGTAAATTCGTGCAAGTCTATTTTATCATTTGTAAGGTGTGTGATGAGGTTTCGTGGTCATTAGGCTGATATCCGACATTTTGATCCATCAAAATCCCAAAATGGGCCTTTTTGGAACAAAAAGTTACATAAGTTTCAAATCGGTGATCCGAACCGAGTACCGTAAATTCGTACAAGTCTATTTTATCATTTGTAAGGTGTGTAATTGGTTTCTAAGTTGTTAAGTTAATATCTGGTGTTTTGGTCCATCAAAATTCGAAAATGGACCTTTTTGGAGCAAAAAATTGCATAAGTTTGAAACCGGTGATCCGAACTGAGTGCCGTAAGTTCGTGCAAGTCTATTTTATCATATGTGAGATGTGTGATAGGGTTTCGAGATAGTTAGGCTAATATCCGGCGTTTTGGTCCATTAAAACCCTAAAATTAGTCTTTTTAGAGCAAAACGTTGCATAAGTTTCAAACCGATGATCTGAACCGAGTGCCGTAAGTTCGTGGAAGTCTATTTTATCATTTGTGAAATACGTGACGGGGTTTCAGGGTCGTTAGGCCGATATCTGGCATTTTGATCCATCAAAACCCCAAAATAAGCCTTTGTGGAGCAGAAAGTTGCATAAGTTTCAAACCGGTGATCCGAACCAGGTGCCATAAATTTGTACAAATCTATTTTATCATTTGTAAGGTGTGTGATGGGGTTTCTAAACTGTTAGGTTAATATCCAATGTTTTGGTCCATCAAAACCCAAAATAAACCTTTTTGAGCAAAAAGTTACATAAGTTTGAAACCGGTAATCCAAACTGAATGCCGTAAGTTCATGCAACTCTATTTTATCATATGTGAGGTGTGTGATAGGGTTTCGGAGTAGTTAGGCTGATATCCGACGTTTGGGTCCGTCAAAACCCCAAAATTAGTCTTTTTGGAGCAAAAAATTACATGAATTTCATACTAGTGATCCGAACCGAATGCCGTAAATTCATGCAAGTTTATTTTACCATTTGTGAGGTGTGTGATAGGGTTTGGAGGTCGTTAGGCCGTTATCTGGCATTTTGATTTGTCAAAACCCCAAAATAAGCCTTTTTGAAACAGAAAGTTGCATAAGCTTCAAACTGGTAACTCGAACCAAGTGTTGTAAATTCGTACAAGTCTATTTTATCATTTATAAAGTGTGTGATGGGTTTTCTAAGATGTTAGGTTAATATCCGATGTTTCGGTCCATCAAAACTCGAAAATTAACCTTTTTAGAACAAAAAGTTGCATAAGTCTGAAACCGATGATCCGAACTGAGTGCCATAAGTTCGTGCAAGTTTATTTTATCACATGTGAGGTGTGTAATAGGGTTTTGGGGTAGTTAGGTGGATATCCGGCATTTTGATCCGTCAAAATCCTAAAATTAGTCTTTTTAGAGCAGAAAATTGCATAAGTTTCAAACTAGTGATTCAAACCGACTGCCGTAAATTCGTGCAAGTTTGTTTTATCATTTGTGAGGTGTGTGATGAGATTTCAAGGTAATTAGGCCGATATCCGGCATTTTGATCCGTCCTAAAATGAGCCTTGTTGGAGTGAAAAATTACATAAGTTTCAAACGGTCATTAGAACCGATGAAATTAAGTTCGTTCGTGCAAGTCTATTTTTTCATATTTGAAGTGTGTGATGGGGTTTCTAGACCGTTAGACCGATATCTGAATTTTTTTTTCACATAACATTTTCTATAAATTATAAAGCCACCAAAGTAATTTTAAAAACTTACTAAGGCTGAACAAAGCCTCCTTGCTAGTTGAAGAATGTCGGAATAAGAGACTAGTTGGGTCGTGCGAGCACTGAGGTCTGCACCATCTGCTCCAGCTCTGCATTTCGTCTGTCAGATGCCTCAGCTCTTTGAGTGGCTTCGTGAAACCTAGCATTGCTCTCGACAGTAGGGGACGATGACGTCGGTTACATTCCACTTTTTAAGCCACACACATATCCGCGCCTCTTGCCCAGAACAGTCTCCCGTATCTGATCATCAGTCGACGAATCCTCATCCTCAAGGGTCGACTAATCACGTAGCTGGACCATCTCCTCCAATAAAAATATAAATATATGTTACTACTTTTATAACTTTGAATTAATATTAAATTAATAATACTGGTATATATACGTAAATAACTTACATAAAGCCACTGAGCTTCAAGCCCAGCCCAACCCTTCTCGGGATTGTAGTGCGTCCTGTGCCACAAATCAATCAGGCTTGGTGGTGCACCGGTCTCTTAGTCTTGCTGCAACAAATTAACAGTAGCTTGTGAAGATTGATTTCATTAAAAGATAATACAATAACAACTTGATACATTTATTAACTTACTATCTCATGCATATACCGTACAAAAGATCATGATCCACCACAGTAGGTCATCTTTTGCTTGTTTTTACTCTCTGTTTTTCTTACTAAGTTCCTACACTTGGCCAAAAAAAAGAAGATTAGTATAAATGACTGATGAGTACGCAAAAGTGCACTCTAAATACCCAATTATTGGATTAAAATGCTAGAATGTTACCCTATTATGAGAGTATAATGTTTAATATTTTTAGTTCATTTATATTTAATTTTATGATATATATTCTCTGTTTAAGTGAGCTAATTAATATATTTATTGAATTAGGGAAGCATTGAAGGTCAAAGAAGAGTTATGGAGTATATTGTGCAATTCTTGGCTTTTTGGTAGATTCAACCATTGAGTTTCAATCGAGATTTGGATGGCGTTAGAGTTTCAGAATGAGAAAGTGATCTCCATGAAATATTTAGAGGACGTCTTGAGCTTTTCAAAAAGGTCTGGTTTGCAAAAATCGGAGTTCGTTTGGGCCTCCAAACATTATTTCAAAGACAGGCCTGGAAAGCTGCTATGAACCTCTCCGTCCAGCCAACTTGAAGAGGCCATAACTTGAGCTTCTGAAGCTCAAATCAGATGGTTCTTGAGCCTAAAATTATCTACTCATCCGGGGCTACAACTTTCATGAAGGGTCCGAGTCGAGATTCAGTTGTTATCTGGTAGAAAATAGAGCGTAAAGTTGGCGATTGTTAGCTGCGCGCGAGAATAAGAAAAGCAGAGCAAAGAAAAGAAAGAAAACAAAAAAAAGAAAGTTTGAAAAGTCAAAGGGGCTGATGTACGTAAGGTTACATGGCTGATTGAAACCAAAAGAAAAGAAATAAAAAAAGTTGGCTGTGGAGCCCATGGCTGCTAGCTTGCTTGGGCAATTGATCAAGAGGCATGCGGCTGAGCAATTATGCTGCTGATTTACTGTGGGGCCCAGCGCTGGAGAGAAGAAAATAAATTGAAAATAGACTGGGCCAAGGCGCAAGGCGCAAGGCACAAGGCACTGAAGTGGGCTTTAGGGCGCTACTGGGCGGAGGATTAAAAAGATGAATAAATAGAAAAGGAAGGGAGGACGGCTGTGGGGAGGCCGTGCTGCTGCCGTAGAAAATAGAGGGGGAAGACCTGCGGCAGACAGAAAAAAATACAGAGAACCAGAGCTGTGCGGCGCAGAGAAGAAGAAAACATCAGTGCAACTACTCCATGGCTCGATTGTTCTCCGTAAAATTTATGTTATCCATCTTATACATGGGTAACTAAATTTCCAAGTAGAGTTAGGGATGAACTTGCACCATAGATGGTTATTTTAATTTATTTTTGATTCCTGTACGTGATTTTCACTTGTTAAATTCTTTGATGATCATTCATAATTAATTGTTGAATTTTATTTTCCAAATAATTAAAGGGTTTAGTTCGTTTATAGATTCAGTCATGCTTTTTCTATCGAATGGATTCATGTTTTGATTATTTTTGAAACAATTAGTTATTTATATTAATTCAATTCTCTGCTGCAGTATTGCTCGTTGGGTATATTGTCGTCGTTGGATTTTCTTAATGTGAATATTAATTTGGGGAATTTAAAAGTGTTGAATGATTTTTCACAGAGTTATTTTCAGTTTAATTTTGGTTCATAATTTTTATATCTTCCGATTGAGATATTTGGAATTTAAATTCTCAATTGAGTTAACAGTAAATTAAAAATAATTAAAATACCAGTTATGTGCAAGGGATTCCCGAAACTCTACTGTTCGTTAAATTTGAATATTTTCATCCGTTATTCAGCTTGTTTAATTTTTAGTTGCATTCAAAAATCACTTTTCTACATTTTTATTTTCTCGTTAACCGTCTAATATTTTCTTTAGTTTCAGAAATTCTGTTTATTATTCTTTTAATCTTGTCTCCCTGTGGAATCGACACCCCAAAGCTACACTATAACTACCGCGTTATTCTTTGGACGTAATCAAATTTTGGTGCCGTTGCCGGAGACACGGTAGAAGAATCAGTAGATAGTTTTTCTTTTCAACAGTTTGTAAAGGCGGTAACTTCGTTCCCTTCTTTTTACTTACTGCATTATTATTATTATTATTATTATTATTATTATTATTATTATTATTATTATTATTATTATTATTATTATTATTATTATTATTTTTATTATTTTTATTTATTTATTTATTTTATTTCTAGTTATTTATTTATTCATTTTATTTTATTTCTTCTTTTTTTTTATTATTTATTTTATTATTGTCATCTTGCATGCATAATAGGTATAGGGACGCATTAGGCCGCTTTGCTTATAAGCCTGTGTTAGAGTCGGATTTAGAGTCTAATTTTTCTTGTTTTTCTAATTCTTTGTTTGATAATATTTTCAATTCTGCAAATATGAGTGAATATGAGGATCAACTCACTAGGACTCTTCAGGATTACCTTCACCCTACACGCACAGCTACACCATCATGCATCATGTTTCCACCCAATGCTCGTCCAATTGATGTCAAAACAGGGGTAATACAGTTACTCCCTACATTTCATGGTTTGGAAAATGAGAATCCATCTGTGCACATTAGGGAGTTTGAAGAGGTAGTTGCGACTTTTCATAGTCAGAATGCAACACAAGACATTGTGAGACTTAAGTTCTTTCCTTTCTCTTTGAAGGATCGAGCTAAGAGTTGGCTATACTCACTGAGACCACGGTCAATTGGATCGTGGAATGAGATGACCCAGATTTTCTTCACTAAATACTTTCCCCAACACAAGACCAATGCTTTAAAAAGACAGATTTCTACCTTTGCACAAAAGGATAGTGAGACTTTGTATCAGTCTTGGGAGAGATTTAAGGAGTTATTGAGTATATGCCCTCACCATGGGTATGAGAGTTGGCGTGTAGTGAGCTATTTTTATGAGGGACTTACACCTAGAGAGCGCCAATTTGTAGAGATGATGTGCAATGGTGAGTTCTTACAGAAAGATGCTGATGAGGCCATAGAGTATCTTAATGAGCTTGCTGAAAAAGCTCACACTTGGACAGGACCTAGTGCTACTGAGAGCACAAATAGGTCACAACCTATAGAGAACCAACAGAGTGGGGGAATTTACCATCTTAGGGAAGAGGATAACTTGAAAGTTAAGGTCGAGACACTCACTAGGGAGTTAGAGATGCTAAAGGCTAGAGACGTAAAGCCAACACACTTGGCTAATCATGCAGAGTCTTTTAGACCATGTTCTGTGTGTGGCGGGGTAGATCACCTTGCCCAAGAGTGTCCCACATCAGCTGAGATGAGAGGGATGTATGAGGACCAATGTAATACCCTAGGTATGTACAAGAAACCTTTCACACCCTACTCTGAGACTTACAATCCAGGGTGGCACAATCACCCCAATTTTAGCTGGAGGTCTGAAAATCAGCCACCTGTACCACCACCTGCACAGCCTCCTAGATCATACCCTGCACCATATCATGCCTCTTCATCTTCTAGGAATTCTTTAGAAGACACTTTGCATGCATTTATTGAAGCACAGGGTAAGACTAACCAAAAGATTGAATTTTTGATTACGCAGGTTATGGAAGAGAGCAAGGAGATAAAGAGCCAAGTGTCCAAATTGATGAGCTCTTTGAGTGTGATGGAGCGAGGCAAACTCCCTTCTCAAGCTCAGTCCACACCTCATGGTCAACACATGGCGTAAGAGAATTTGAAGGAGGTGAACGCCATTGTGATTCGAAGTGGTAAGTCCTTACACATCCCAATAATGGATAAATCAGAGGATGTGGAAAATGAACAAGATGGTAGTAATGCCAAGTTGCCCAAGGAACTAGAAGTGACAAAGAGCCCTGTTAAGGAATTTGACATCGCCATCAAAGACAAGAAAGGAGTGGAGAATGTAGTGGCTGACCATCTCTCGAGGCTCACATTTGAGGACACCTCTGCCTACCTACCAATCAAGGATGATTTTTTCGATGAGCATTTACTTTCTATTACTGCTCTACCATGGTTTGCTCATATTGTGAATCATTTGGTTGCAGGTGAGATACCGGTGGATTGGAGCACTCAGGATAAGAGGAAGTTCCTGACTGAGGTATGTAATTTCTATTGGGACCCAGGAGGTTCCGTTGCTGGGACAAGCCCCTTTATAGTGAAGAATATTTGTGAACATGGGGTAATTGAAATAGAGGATCCCAAGGATAGTCGGGTTTGTAAAGTAAATGGCCAGCATCTTAAAGTTTTGATTAATAGGCAAGTTCCGGAAGTGGAAGACATTCCACTTATGGACTTGGACTATCCACCTTGATCACGCCATGCAGGTATGTTTTATTTTTTTATTTTTTATTTTTTTAGTATTTATTTATTTATTTTATTTGTTTTATTTTGTTTTTGTTTTCTTTTATTTTCGTTATTTTTCTTTTTGTTTGCTGCTGTTTTCTTTGTTTTTATTTTGCAGGTTAATTTCATTTTGTCAGTTTAGGTTGCCATCTTTGGTGCTTAGCAAGCTGCCCACGTCACAATCAGGTCTATTCTCTCCTTTTTAGTACTCTCCATTCAATTTTGATTGTTAAACATTGAGGACAATGTTTCATTTAAGTTGGGGGGTAGTGGTTGCAAATTCAGTATTTAAATTGTTGTGGCATATTTTCATGTGTCAAAATTTTTTTTGTAAAAATTCGCATCACACGTGCACCTTTTTCACATGAGTACTCATTCTCATTCATAGCTATTTTTGTGAATTCACCGAATCCACCATAATCATTCTGCTGAGGCATTCACAGAACTTTTAATGCACTTATCCAAACTTTGTGGTAAGATGGTGGTTTGACACATGTATTTAGAGAACTCTTTTGCTTAAGTATTCATGTGAGTTTTAGAGAGAATTGAGAGCCCTCAAATTCAAATTGTGATAAGCATTCATTGATCTGTTGAATTGGATACTTCTTTTGAGAATATCATTACATGGTTGGTGGTATGACGGCGGATATACTTGGGATATGACGAAGGTCAATTTAGGATTAACGTTTGAGCCTTTCAAGCTAACCCTTCTCATCATAGACCCTTAGTAGCCAGCTTTGAGCCAACAAACACATATAATTCTTTTTCATGTGCCTACATCATCCATACCTCTCCACATTGGAGTATAGCCTATACTTTAATTTTTTCTACCCTTGTTGCTTCCAAGTGTGTACTAGGTGTGAAATTTGCGTTACTTGTCTTTTGTGTTGCATTGAAAAAGGTGAAGAAAAAGAAAAAAAGGAAGAAAGTGCAAAAGTGTTCAGTTGGGTGAGCATTAAAGTCAATGAGCATCAAAGTTTATTCTACTGAAGAAAAAAAAAGTTGAAAAAAATTGAAAAAGGTGAAGAAAAAGAGAGAGAAAGAAGAAGAAGAATGAGATGTTTTGTTATTCAAAGATTTGAAAAGTTGAAGAGTACATCAAGTGGAAAGTTTGGTTTGTTATGGTTTGTAATGAAATTCTCTTAGTATGTACTTGGAAGTTTTTGAATCCTTTTTACCCTTTTCTTCATATAGCCTTTAACCCGAGCCACGTTACAACCCTTTTATATTGATCGTTCTGATCCTGAGTAAGCCTGTGGAAAGAATGGTGGAAGTCTCATTGGTTAGTGCGCCTATCATAAGATCAATGTTTGCTTATTGCTTGTGCGTAATTGCCTAATTTTTCATTGAGCGTATACACCCCTTGTCAACTCCATAGAGAGAATCCCTACATGAAACACTTTTGTACCCGTGAGATATGGAGTTGAACCTTTTGCTTGAGATGTTCTTGATGTTGCATGTGTCATGGTTTGTGGTTAGATGGGTATGCTTTGGAGCGCACACACACACTATCTGTGAATTGCTATAAGTGGATTGATGGATATAAGGATTATTGAATTCCTAAAATTGTTGTGATTTGCGGATTTGAAAAGTGTGGTTGGAAGCCTTCTGTGTGTAATCTCCCTTGATCTCTTTTGTCAACTGCATGGAAATTGCTAGGGACTAGCAATGAGTAAGTTGGGGGGTGTGATGAATACGCAAAAGTGCACTCTAAATACCCAATTATTGGATTAAAATGCTAGAATGTTACCCTATTATGAGAGTATAATGTTTAATATTTTTAGTTCATTTATATTTAATTTTATGATATATATTCTCTGTTTAAGTGAGCTAATTAATATATTTATTGAATTAGGGAAGCATTGAAGGTCAAAGAAGAGTTATGGAGTATATTGTGCAATTCTTGGTTTTTTGGTAGATTCAACCATTGAGTTTCAATCGAGATTTGGATGGTGTTAGAGTTTCAGAATGAGAAAGTGATCTCCATGAAATATTTAAAGGACGTCTTGAGCTTTTCAAAAAGGTCTGGTTTGCAAAAATCGGAGTTCGTTTGGGCCTCCAAACATTATTTCAAAGACAGGCCTGGAAAGCTGCTATGAACCTCTCCGTCTAGCCAACTTGAAGAGGCCATAACTTGAGCTTCTGAAGCTCAAATCAGATGGTTCTTGAGCCTAAAATTATCTACTCATCCGGGGCTACAACTTTCATGAATGGTCCAAGTCGAGATTCAGTTGTTATCTGGTAGAAAATAGAGCGTAAAGTTGGCAATTGTTAGCTGCGTGCGAGAATAAGAAAAGCAGAGCAAAGAAAAGAAAGAAAACAAAAAAAGGAAAGTTTGAAAAGTCAAAGGGGCTGATGTACGTAAGGTTACATGGCTGATTGAAACCAAAAGAAAAGAAATAAAAAAAGTTGGCTGTGGAGCCCATGGCTGCTAGCTTGCTTGGGCAATTGATCAAGAGGCATGCGGCTGAGCAATTATGCTGCTGATTTACTGTGGGGCCCAGCGCTGGAGAGAAGAAAAGAAATTGAAAATAGACTGGGCCAAGGCGCAAGGCACAAGGCACTGAAGTGGGCTTTAGGGCGCTACTGGGCGGAGGATTAAAAAGATGAATAAATAGAAAAGGAAAGGAGGACGACTGTGGGGAGGCCGTGCTGCTGCGGCAGAAAATAGAGGGGGAAGACCTGCGGCAGACAGAAAAAAATACAGAGAACCAGAGCTGTGCGGCGCAGAGAAGAAGAAAACATCAGTGCAACTACTCCATGGCTCGATTGTTCTCCGTGAAATTTATGTTATCCATCTTATACATGGGTAACTAAATTTCCAAGTAGAGTTAGGGATGAACTTGCACCATAGATGGTTATTTTAATTTATTTTTGATTCCTGTACGTGATTTTCACTTGTTAAATTCTTTGATGATCATTCATAATTAATTGTTGAATTTTATTTTCCAAATAATTAAAGGGTTTAGTTCGTTTATAGATTCAGTCATGCTTTTTCTATCGAATGGATTCATGTTTTGATTAGTTTTGAAACAATTAGTTATTTATATTAATTCAATTCTCTGCTGCAGTATTGCTCGTTGGGTATATTGTCGTCGTTGGATTTTCTTAATGTGAATATTAATTTGGGGGATTTAAAAGTGTTGAATGATTTTTCACAGAGTTATTTTCAGTTTAATTTTGGTTCATAATTTTTATATCTTCCGATTGAGATATTTGGAATTTAAATTCTCAATTGAGTTAACAGTAAATTAAAAATAATTAAAATACCAGTTATGTGCAAGGGATTCTCGAAACTCTACTGTTCGTTAAATTTGAATATTTTCATCCGTTATTCAGCTTGTTTAATTTTTAGTTGCATTCAAAAATCACTTTTCTACATTTTTATTTTCTCGTTAACCGTCTAATATTTTCTTTAGTTTCAGAAATTCTGTTTATTATTCTTTTAATCTTGTCTCCCTGTGGAATCGACACCCCAAAGCTACACTATAACTACCGCGTTATTCTTTGGGCGTAATCAATGACAATGATTTATTATACAATAAAATTAATTTTGACAATTTTTACCTGAAATGCATTACTAGAGAACCGGTGTTCCCCATGAAATTCTCAACACGTATACATCTTGTCCATCCCGTGTAAGAGTAAGTGCTCTTTGGCCTCATCTATGTGCATATAATCTCTATTATTGCACCTTCTACATGGACATCTTATCATATTTCTCCCATTTGCAGATGCACGAACAAACTCAATAAAATCTTTAATCCCCTTCACATACCTTGGCAAATGTCTGCCCTCAAGTCCATCCAACTCTTATCCATTTTCGTCTACCTAATACAAGTCAAAAATGTTGCTCATTATAAATATGAAACATGAATCATAGCACCTCCAACTTCTTTCTAAAAGGTAAAGTGGTCCTATCTCATTCGTAAATACACAATCCACATTGCAATCAGCAACAAGTCAAATGTTTGATTCCACTCAGAGAAAATTTCAGCAACATCTCTGCACGATTCTCCAAGTATACGAGATAGACGTTACCACACCTAAATATATACCCAAAGAACAATAGGAGACCATGCTAAAATTTTTTCACTGTAGAATATTCAAGCATACGCTATTGATTGCAATGCAGATTTATGCATTCCCAAACTATCCTACTCTGGACAATTCAAAAATCGATTTTCATACAAATAAACCCAATCGCGAATAAATTTCGCGACAAGATTCATAAATAATGAAAATGACTCCCGAACGGAACTAGGCTTACATGAATACAATTATACATTGAGTTACATGATCATTTAATTACAAACACTACCCTTCTCCAAAAACTTAAGACTAATAAAAGATTTAAAAGTCTCAACTCCAAAAAAAAATACCTTAAATTTCTTCTTTCTCTTTTCTATCCCTTGATATATAAGGAATTGATCTACATTGTTGACCCTTCACGCTCAAGAAATCCACCACCTTATACTTACCTCACATGTATACAACACCCATATACAATTAATCTCTTTAGGTCTCCTTTTATAGAGGCTCGCACCTATATTTATATATATATATATATATATGAATATTCACATGCGGTGTGTTAAGCATACTACTGACTTCTATTTCTATTTGTTTTGTTTTTCCTTTTTCATTTTCTTTCCTCCCAAACTAGCTACTTGTTATCCACGATGTTGACTTTTTTTTTCTCTTTTTTCTTGAAAAAATATTAAGAATATTACATGAATGATTATCAATATATGTGTATGTGAAATGATAAAGTGAACATAAAACATAATTTTTTTAATAAAAAAAATCACTTTTTGGTGCATTGAATGATAATTCAAACATAAATATTATTTTTTTTGGGTTTCTAATAAGAAACAAATTAATTCTTTTATTGTACAAATTAGAACTTAATGGCATGTTTAAAAAAGTTGGAATTAATTCAATAGAATACCAAAATAATAATAATAATAATAATAAATGTTTGAAAACTACTTTTCTTAATAATACTAAAAAAATTTTTATTCTTAGAAAATATTTAAAATAATATTAAATGAATTTTTTTTAGAGATTACATCTTAATATATATATATATATATACACGAAATCAGCATTAATATATATATATGACTCCTCACAGTAGCTTAAACCCAATAGTCCAACAGGCATTACCAAAAATATATAAATTAAATATTCAGCAAAAAAAATTGGATGTCATTGAATTTCTTGACAAAAAAATATTAAATGAAAGAAATAAAATCAATATTACTGAATAATAATTTAACATTAACAATAGTATAAAAAAACATAAATTAAAAGCATATTATTAAAATCAATGGCAAATCACAATGACATTACTTAATTACTTGAAAGAGAAAGAGAGAGAACAAGACAGATTGAGCACTGTGGATGGCGGTAGTCGGCGACGGAGGCGGCGGGCACTGTGGACGGCGGCGGCGATCAACTGAGAGTGTGAGAAAGAGAAAGAGAGAGACAGAGAATTGGGCGCTGAAAGAGAGAGAGAATTGGGCGCTAAAAGAAAGAGACCGATCAAGTTCTAAAAATATAACAAGACTTGTTAGCGACGCACAACATGCGTCGCTAATAAGTCTTTGAGCGTCGCTAACTTTAAGTAAAACGACAGCGTCTCATTTACGCATACTATTAGTGACGCACAAATGCGCGTCGCTAAAAGCATTAACTATTAGCGACGCACGTGTGCGTAGCTAATGCTTTTAGCGACGCACGTGTGTGTAGCTAATGACTAATTGTACATCGCTAATAGATTCACACCTATTTTTTCGAACGAAAATCTAATTTTTTTATTACTTTTTTACTATTTTTAACGACGCTTTAGTATGCATCACTAATAATATGCGTCGTTAAAAGTGTCTTCTCTTTAGTGCACGTGACGTACAAAAAGAATCCCACCATCATTTACTTAAACTTTAAAAAAGAAATTACGAAGTGTTGACATTTTTGTCAAGAAACTAATTACATAGTTATTAATTCATCACCGTTATACTATTAACAACACTTCTGCATCCACACAATTAAGCATAGGTAAGTATACATGTTAAATAACAGTTCTTAAGAACTCATACTAAGAAAAATGCAAAGCCCCACCAAAGATGGAGTGACCAAGACACCAAATAACACAATAACTATTAGCCTTCTCCTCATCCCCTTTATATATACAATACTAGTTAGCCATTCAATAATTCTCAGCACTTCAATGCCAAGATCAAGTTTCCATGTTTATTCCAGATCACTTCCCCCATAGGGCATTGGTGGAGTTGCGTTATTTCCAAGAAGGAAGGGTGGTCAATATCTAATTTAATATCCCCTAAATGTCATGGAAGCAACAAGTAAATCAGGTCTTACAGTAACTTTCAAATAGATGCAAAAGGAACACAAGATGGAAGAAGAATATTGGATCAAGTCAGAGATATTACCTGAATGTCAGAGATACTGTGGCTATAATAGAGCTGTAAAAATGGTGCAACCACGAAAGTAAAAAAATGACCCAAATATCATAGAAAAAATTCAAATCGAAAACATTCAAACCAACATAATCTGGTTCGAAGAACCAAAAAAAAGGCAGTTTCCAACAAGGGAAAAAAATGACCCAAATATCATAGAAAAAATTCAAAATCGAAAACATTCAAACCAAAATAATCTGGTTCGAAGAACCCAAAAAAAGGCAGTTTCCATCAAGGGAATAACGTTACCGTTGATTTTTTTTGGCGCAGATGATATATCCAATATTAGCAAAGAGAGCGACCGCAGTAGCGCCTGGTAGTGTTTTTCCGTAGAGATGGTGATTGAAGGTGGTTCGTATCAAATATAGGTCGCTGAGGCAGTTGGCTATGAGTAGTTCGATTGATCAAAATCTGAACCTCATCTCCCCAACAGAGGTACACTGACTGGGAGGAAGAGAGCTTGAGAGGAAGAGAGTGAGGGAAACCAGACAGAAAGATGAAGAGACGCCAGAGATGAGATAAGGAAGAGAGAGATGAGGGATGAGGAATCGAATTTTTGAGTTTTTCATCGGAAGCCAGACATCTCGACTCTCACACGGCATTGGGAAAATGGCGGGGAAGGAAATAATTGGGGGAGGGAACAATTTTGGGAAAATAGCACAACCAAAACAGTGGGCATTAAATAAGTGTGGGGCAGCCTTTTTTACGTTGCCTGTATATATATATATAATTTTTTAGTTATTTGGTTAGATTAATTCAATTTTGCCAATAATAATAATTGAATTTTTTTTATTGATAAATATTTGAATAATAAAAATTCAATATAACATATTTATACTTATAGTCCAAATAGTACTATCAATTTCTTATACCAATTCAATTAAAAAATTAGTAATTTTTTTTAGAACAATAAACTATTAATTTAAATAGGACTACTAATTCTTTATACTAATCCGATTAAGAAAGTACTAATTCTTTATTTTTGTAAAACAATAAACAACTAATCCGAATAGGACTGTTAATTTGTTATTTTTGTGAAATACTAAAAAATATCCTAAAAAAGAAAATCAGGTCATGAGCACGCTCCCAAACCCGACCTTCGAACAAGGGGCTCCCACTCCCCTACAATTTTCGACTAATTTACTGCGAAATTAGATTTGCGATTGAATGACTAGTGTTCAGTACTTATTAGGATTCACATTACGTGTATATTATATATATATATATATATATATATATATATATTTATATTCTCCAAAAAAATATATACACATTCATATTATGTATATGTGTGTATTTTGTAATGTATTTGTAAATCATACATATCTATGATATTATATATCTTGCAAATACTATTAAGACGAGAAAGATTAATACTAGATAATGCTCAATCTTGTTTGCCCAATCTCTCACTTGCCACTCAACAACTAACTGTTTTTTAAAAAAATGGAAAAAAAAAATTAGTTTCTTTGACTATTAGGAAATTCAATAATAAAAAGAATAAAAACACGCAAATAAAATATAATTAGCAAGAGGTTGCGAGGAAACATCATTAATAAACTTAAATAGTGACGCTTAACACATATTTTGGACACAATTAACATCTTTTTTTTTTCGACTAATATTTACTTTTAAATTTTATTTTTTAGAATTTAAAATGCAATAAATCGCAACATAGATAATAGGAACAATCAATTTTTGGTTCCAATTAAGTCATCTTACAAGGTTCAAATAAGTCAAATTATTTCTGTGACTTCTAATTTTATTTCACTTATTACTTCAATTTTGCGTTGAACCCGTTACTAACATATTTTAGTTCAAGTCGGATTCGGGTTAACTTTTTGGGCTCATGGTGGGTTAGGTCAGGATCGGGTTCACTGTCCCTACACTTGAGTCAGGCTTAAACATGTCTCAACCCGAACCCAACCTCCTCGAGTTGCATCCTTACTCTCATTTTTCACTCAATAGCTATCTATTTTTTTTTTTTTATAAAAAAAAGTTTCTTAGACTATTGGGGATGCAAAAATAAAAATAAATATAAAAACACCGCAAATAATATATAATAGGTAAGGTTGCAAGGAAGTCTTATTTGAAAACTTAAATAGCAACGCTTAACATATAATGCAAAATAATTGGACACGATAAACATAATTTATTCCAGCTAATATTTACTTTTATTTTTTATTTTTTAGAAATGGAAATGCAATAAAGTGCAACATAGATGATAGGTAACAATTAATTTTATTTTCCCAATTACATCGTCTTACAAAGTTCAATTAAGTCAAATTATTACGCTAACATTTAATTTTATTTCATTTATTAATGGCGCTAAAATACACAACAAATTAAAACGAATTGGTGACGTTGGAATAAGCTTTAGAAATCTTACCTTATTACTAATGATCACAAGCCAACACGAAGAATTTGATAAAGAAAATAATAGTGAATAACAATTATACAAATAAAGTTTCAAATTTTTTTTGCATTTTTATTTTTTATATTGCCAATGATTTTCATGAGCATCCCTAATACTAATTTAATTAGTGAGAATAAGGCGTATCACAAATAATGTATATATTTTTAAAAATTTTAATTTCTCAATTATTTGCAACAAACATTTCAGTTATCCTTAAAACAATATTGCCAATATCAATGTTTCGTAAAAAAATTTAAAACATCGTTCACGATTTGGTAGTATCACAAATATCAAAATGGATGATATTTTTATTTATTTGCAACAAATATAAGTGCTGCAAATATCAAAATATTAGCAACAATACCATAAGAGTTGCTAAATTGATAAGATTAGTAACACTTTATTTGCAACATAATAGAAACCGTTACTCTTTTGGTACATCAGCAACGAAATAATGAGCGTTGCAAAAAATAATTACATTAGCAATGTTTTAAGTGTTGCAAATAAGTTAATAGAAATGAAATTTTTTTAGAATTATTTGTAACGTGATTAAGCACCGTCAATTGTTGAGTTTTACGGATGAAAAGTATTTATGTTGCCAATAAAGTTATTTAGCGACGATTATACTTTTGTTGCAAATATGTGGATACAATTCTTCCTTTTAAATTTTCTTTCCTTTTTGGCAACGCTTATAAGTACAGCACATAATTAACATTAGCAACGTAAAATCTATGCGTAGCGAATGTTTATATATTAGCAACATTTATTATTTTTGTTGCAAATAAGATACTTTTGCCAACGTTTATTTGTGCTGCTAATTATTTCGTTGCAAAAAAATATTATTTGCGGCACTCGTTTGTTTGTGCTGCCAATAGGTATTATTGGCAACGTTTTATTTAGCAAAATTTTTTTCAACGTTAGAAAAAGTCATATTTGTTGTAGTGTCTACTAATACCGGCCACTTTATTTGGCCACCACTCACTATAGCCCTCTGACGACTTTCTATGTTTTTTTTTGTGGCTTCAGTTTTTTTGTGCCGGACACTCACATATATATAATATTATTTTTAAGTCTTATATTGATAAGAATATTTAATTTCATACAAATTAATAATATTATTTCAACTAAGATAAAAATTTCTAGTCACACTAATAATTAATTATACAATACTTATCTAACATAAGTGTTATCCAAGATATATTAAATGTTACTGAAACCCAAAATTAAAAGTTGTACTAAAATTCTACTGGTTTGATTTAATTAGCCAACATTAAATTATTTAATAATTTGGCCAGTGTATCAATGTTCTCCCCACCACACCATGCTGATGGGCTTATATTTGAAGATCGACCTCAAAATATAAGAAAAGGTTAGACAGGGAATGTCGATGCAGATCCAGAATCCTGTGGGTTATGATGAGTACAGGTTTGGAGACATCTAAATCAGACCATAGTTGACCCAATACTGTTCTAATATAATTAAGTAATTCCACCAATTCAGGGTGCATATACAATCTGCAACAACAAAAGTCAAGGCATTCACTCCTTTACGACACAACTGGAATATTCTGATAATAAAGTTTTGGAATAGATTTACATACAATCTCAATTCTCAAAAACAAATACATGCAAGATTTTGATCTGGGCGATCATTGTCAAACCTATTCTAGGTATAGATATGTGAAAAATCCAACAACAACAAAAACAAAAAAAAAACAAAAAACCTGTAATCACAAAATATCAATATAAGAATGCACACTCCTTACAGAAAGATGAAACAATCCAAAGCGATGAGAGGATTGTCAATGTCCTCCATTGGAACACAATCCATTTCTGCATTAGACACCACTTCCCCAACTGCAATTCCATCAATCTTAGAACCAATCTGGTATATGCATCTCTCGTTATTCCTCGAAAAAGCGTGATTTCTACTTGAATTGTTGTTCGGACTTGCTGGCCTATGATTTTCCTTCCTCACACAAGATGATTCAGAATTAACTGCGTGTATCTTGGAACCAGCCAAACGCTTGCAACAATTTTCCTTGGCTGTGTTTGTCAAAACACCTCTATAGTTATCTCCAGTAAACCTCCTACTCGGAGACGGCGACCTCAAAGTTCTACTTGGAAGAGGATTTGTAGAATTGGGTTTCTCAGGTTCCTTCCTAAAGCTCTTTTGTCGCGTCAGATTTGGAGAACTTGCACGAGGTCTCTTCTGCGGTGTTGATCCAACTAGCCTTTGTGGCATGGATTGCTTCACTGGTGCTACAATCGGTTTAGCTGGTGATTCTAATTTTCTGGCATGAACTTTAGTAGCCACTGTGTGGAGTGGACATGCCTTGAGTGTATCAACGCGCATTATGTGTGGATTTTCCTTGACACAAGACCACAAGAACTCATTTGAAAACGAACGATCCTTTGGGCTTAAAACTGAAGATGAGCAAGATGATGACAATGACAGTGACGCTGTCAGTGAACAAGAGTTACTAGCTGTACAAGAAAATGAAGAAAAGGATGTAGTAGATGAAGGAGATGGAGAAGGGGAATGAGGTTTCCTTATTGACAGTGGAATAGGAGATACTGGAGCTTGTGAGATTACCAGCTTGTCTTGGACATGATTAAACTGATCTTCGTGGGACTTTCTCTTGGGTCTGCATTTGCTAATACAACACCCCATTTGATTTGGGTTCTGAATTTGAGAGAAATTAGAATTGGACTAGGCATTACATAGTCTATATATACAAATATTTCAAAAGGCAAAGGGAAAGGTGGTGTGGCTTTTGCTTTTGCTCTTACTCTTTTGCAGATATTTGAATTTGGTTGCCGGGAATGAATCCGTTGTATAACGGTTATATAGAGTAAAGAATGATGGTGGTTGCCTTTTATTATAGTGCTTCGTCAACTTTAGAGAGACATGGCAATGTAATTCAAGGTGGGGTCTGTACCATATCACCCGTTTGTTCTTTTAGTTCAAATGTCATATTTTATTATCCTTTTCTTTACATTTTAGTTCATATTACCCTTGGTGCAGTCGATCATTACAGAGGGTATGTGTTTTATTTGCAATTACTTTTCCATTAATAGATATTTATACTAGAATATATGAATTCAGGTATGAAAAACTTTTGAGAGAGAAAGGAGATGTAGTAATAAATTAAGACAATTTCAAAAAGGAACTCTTGATAATATCCTAGTCCTACACATGGTGTAACGTAACAAGAAAATTTTAAATTTTAAATATTCAATTTATGTTTTAAAAAGTGACGTGAATGAATTTTACCAAAATTTTATACTATATAGATAATTAATTAATATTATTATATTAATTACTGAGAGAGTGGTACTTTTGTATACAAGTAATGGTATAATTTTATTTATTTATTTATAAAAGATGGTATACTTTTATACGAATTAGTAATATATTTCTGTACAAATAGTAATACATTATCATTGATACGTTTCTATACAAATACACATTCAAATTATCAAAACAATTAAATTAATTTGTAACACCTGGATTAACAATCTTCATGTTGCTTTCCTTCTGTCTTTCTATCACAAAGAAATTTTATGTTCTCTCCAAAACCACTCCCCATTACTCTATTTTGTTTTCTCTTTTTCCATGGAAAGAAAATAGAAAAGGGAAATTTTTTAGAGAGAGAAGAGAGAAGTTGTTGTAGAGCATGTGACTGTTTAAAAGAGAGACAGAGCAGTGGATTAAGAAAGAAAATAAAGAGTAATGTATGTAGTTGTAAAAATCCTAACTTAAAAGTGACAAATTAGGGAATGAGATAACAAAACAAAGAAAAAAAATAGTATGAGAGAAAGTAGAAAGATTTTGATAAATAACTCAACAGATGAAGTTATAGCGAAAATGAGTGAATTGGTTGACAACGCATTTGTTATAACATATGTATATACACCTGGCATGTATGTGTCTTTTGGTCAATTCAACATTCATTCGTGTAAGTGTAATTTTTTTTCTAATTAAAATGCAATACATGTTTTACTGTGTCAACTCAAGTGTAATTTTTCAACAGCTGACAGTCCACGTATAAAAACTACTTGTAAGAGCAGTCTAAGTATAATTTTCTCTTGTGCGCCAATTTTTTTCTTTTTTATATTTTTTCGCCTTTGATTGAATATTAAGTCAATCTTGTTTCTTGTTTGGGAGCTAAATTAGTGAAGTGTTTTGGAAGAAAACCAATCTAACTCATTATTTTTCAAATTCATTTTAATGTGTTTTATAAATAAAATTAATACAAAAGTAATTTTAAAAATTTAACAAAACTGTTGAAGACATGTTTGGAGACAATTTTTAAATTGAACTACAAATGTGAAAGTGAAGGTATTAAAGCTTCCCAAATAAACATACCTCCATACTCTTTTCCGTGTAAAGGAAAAGAAATAGACAAATAAACTTACAAAATGTGAAAGGAACTGAGCTGGTTGCTGACGAAGAGGCATTAAAATTAATAAATGAAGATGCCTTCCACACTCTACTATGAACTTATCCTTTGCTGAAATACATAATGTAAAATATATATATATATATATATATATGTGTGTGTGTGTGTGTGTGTAAATGAAAATAAAAGATGAAAAGAAAATAAAGAGAAGGACAATGAAATAAATAATCAAAAGTTTGAAGGATCCATTTAGTTCATTCTACAAATATAAAGACCTATTGCTGGGTGAGAATTAACTACTTGACTTGCATCATTATTTCTCAAATGTTCTTGAGCTTCTTTTTTTTTTTTGGAATTTAGATTAATTCTTACAGGGTGAAATCAACTTTTCTAAGTTTTTTTTTTTAGTAACCTCAAGGGGTTTGTTGAGATGGTATTAAACTGTTAGTTTAAGACTTGGGTTCGATTTCTCTCGCTCTGAATTCTTCTTGGAACTACCTTACCCCACAAACAAATGTGTGAAACGACCGTAGAATAAACTATAAGAATAATAACTGACCAGAATATCTTGCATTCTTAAAATAAAAATAAAAAAAACTTAGAATAGTTTTTTTTTTTTTCCTTGTCTTATAAGTTAAATGGGACTCATATTCTTGCACCCAAAAGCAGAGCAAAAAATAGAAACACAATTTCCATCACAATAAGCACTATATAAGAAGTAAAGGAACAGAAGAAAAAAAAATAAGAATTTTAAATTATCTTTTGCGATATATAGTCCCTATTGGATCCCCCGAGCATTATGTTGTTGAGTTGATCCAATTCTATTAGTGGGTTGCTTATTTTTAACATAATCAACCAATTACGTTCTTGAGTTTATTAAATGGATAACCCAATTAATTACAGATAAGTAAGGCCAACCCACAGGCCTATTTGGTTGTCGTTCAGCCCAATTGTTATGGGCTATTTATGGCCATCGGCCACCTTTCAAACTTTCGTTAGATATTTAAAACAGCAACACTAGTCTTCTCGATATGTTTTTCAGTGGACCAGAATATCACTTGATAATTTATTCTTTTAGTAACACTATCATGTGTTATGGTTAAAAAACTTTAAACTGGACTAAGGCAACACCATGGTGGTAGGCTGGCAGCCATTGTCACATTACGTGCTCTATGACCTACCGTTTTTTAGTGGGTGGGTCATAGCACGCAGGAGTAATATTAGAGACACTTTTTTATGAAAGTGCAACAGAAAAATATATCATTATAATTTACTAAAAAAAGTTATGTCATAAAATACAAGAAATGATATCATTAGATAGATATACCTTTTTATTAGCGCACTAGTCTCATTCATTTAAGAGTTTTTCAATTTTCTGAAAAAAAAATCGAAAGTAACTTCTCAAATAATATGTTAATTTTGTATTGAGTCCATATTAAGTCATGATTTCATATGCCATTAATGTAACACTACCACATTATTTGATAAACTAACTTTTGAAAAGATAGAATTAGTGTATTTCGAATAGCTAGATTGTTATTTGCCCATCAGACTCTTAGTTGGTCAGATCAAAATCCAATTATGAACTGATTAGCATTCTGTTGAAGAACAGATTGAAATCCAATGTTAATGGTTCGAATCTAAACTTACAAGTGTTATTTATAAATAACAATAAAAACCTCGCAAATGTGCATCCTGAGAAAGACGAGCTCAGTTCATGGCTTGAAAATCAACAAACACATACATGCTCCACTCAAAAGATTTGAAATTGTGACCATCTCTATTAAAAAAAAAAAAAAAAACAAGTGATATCACTCAAATTACTTTTCGAGGCCCTATTTAAGAGGCTCCTAGTTTAGGTTTGGGTTTGGGTTTGTGTACATATGGTTAATTATGTTAGTTTGTTGTTCGTTATAATATGCTAGTGTTCAAACACATATTTATTCTCTCTGCCTGGGAAATGGGCCCTCGCAGCTTCTCTTTCTTCATCTGACAAGAGAGGAATCACAGGATTTTTAGAAGTAAACAAAGGCTTCCTAAGTTCATTCTTAGAGATATTGCCCTGGTTGCTCGCACCAAGAACCTCCTTTCTAGCACTGATATAACCATTTGCAGGAAATGGAACACCCTGTAATTTTTCTTTCTTTTGCTTGTAGCTTTCTTGGTTCTTTGTGGTTCTCTGTTTGTTCCGGCTGACCTTTGATATCTGTCCTACACTGTTTTCTTTGGTTTTAATATACATAAATTACCAAAAAAATTGTTAAGAGTGCTAGGTTGATTATTGTAATTCACATATTATAATAACTCATGCTTCTTTCAAATTGATTAAGATTTAAATTTAATTATATTATCCAACTGAATTACTCTTTATTCAGTTTTTGAAAAGAAAATAAATTTTCTCTCAGACCAAAGCCAATTTAGTCCTAAATTTGAGTCGAAACACCAGTTGACATTCATATTCTGCCTAACTGCTGTAAAAATTTGTCACTTGCACTAATTAAACCCAGAAAGCATCTTTACATCTGAACATTCTCAAACATAAACGTTTCCTTAACTATTCCATTTCCAGGCTTGTATGAAATTATGATTCAATATTGGGGTTTATCATATACTGTATTAATCATCTCACAATAATGCGTAGATTACATTTCTTGTTTGAAGGCAGAGTTTGAGAGTTTTTGAATGTCTAGCATTTTCTGCAGTTGATTTATTTCCCACATTGCAAAGATGTGAATCACTGGTAATTTCGTCTTCCAAAACTCCAAAAAGATTTATAATCGCAGGGTACAACAGAGATCAGTAAGAAGTTTATTATTTCCAATATTTACATAGATGAACTTGAGTACTAACAGGAGGATTTGTTGTCAAAGAGCAAATATAAGGCCCATGAGTGAAAAATTATGACACATTTCAATCTATGATTGAAACAAATCATAAGAACTGGACTCCAGACATGACACCCTCTTGAATTCAAGGCAACAATATGATACTGGTGACGAGGAAAATGACGATGATGATACATTTTCATCCTATTATGGGTGTGGAAAATTACTCTTCTTCTTACTTATCTTTGAATCAGAACTTTTAGTTGATGGGTTTGTATTTGAGCAACTACAATTATTTGACAGGGTTCCTCCCAGCTGAGGCCAAGGAGCAGCCACAAGATGAAAATGAAGAAGCAGTAGATTGAAATGTGTAATCAAGCATCATCTTCTTCACTAGCCTCCTCTTGGGTGGTATTAGACCTCCTTTCTTGGGTTTGAACAATAGCCCTGTCCCGGACTCCACCACTTCCACTTTACTCAATGGGCTCAGCACCACCATCTTTGTTACTTGCTTCCCCTCCTCTTAGACTAAATTACACTATCTTCTATCTCTATCTTACTGTTTACAGTTTCTCTAGAAGTTAGATAAATCTTTTCCAGCAATAAGGGTGGGGGATTGCCCGAGAAAGTTGGACATTGGCCAAAGGGTGAGGACACTTGAAGCCAAACTATTTTTGGAAGCGTCGCTAGAAGACATGACACTGGCAAAATGAGATTTGCTCACAAAGCCTGCGGATGAGGATATGACTTTTCACTTGGGAGCTTGTGAGTTGCAATTTTAAAATCGCCTAGTAGTGGAAACAGTCCCACTGTAAATGTATTGACAAATGCTTGGCTTTCAGATTTGTAGTTTCTATCTTGGATTTTACTAGTTTTTGGCCATATATTCCCCAGCTAAATGATGATCAAACTTCAGCTTTTATAATAGGACAAAAATAGCAACAATCTTGTAATGATAATCAATTTTAGAGCTTCAATGAGGACAAGTTCTTCACAGTTGTCGCCATACATATGAAAACCTTTTTCAAGTCGTTGTGAACTGACGGAGAAGCTTATGTTCTATGTTCATACTATTCGGACATCTTATCTAGAAGGCGAGTCACGAATAGCTTTCATATTCTCTTTTGGAGCGTTGGGGTGTCGCCATCTAAGATATCTACTGAGGATTGTATGTATGACCTTAAAGTCTTAACTTACTTTTTAATGCCCTTTAAGACCATAAGTAAACTTGCTCCTTTGTGGTGAAAATCATCAGATCAGGTCGTGAAAATAGTATTTTTATTCACGAAATAAGATTGCGTAAACTTTGACAATAGAAAATTATGTGTACAAACTAGCCCTTTTATACATCTTTTAAGACGGTTATTTTTTTTATCTTGCCACTCCCTTGATTGGGCTCATTGACAATAAAAATTAGAGATCTCAACAGCGAATAACTCTTGAAAGTGTAGCTCCATGCATCAGCCAACCAGTAGTGGACAAGACCCAGAAGTAGAGCTGTCAATGAATTAGATCGGTTCGGATCGCGATCCGATCTGATTCGTTAAGTCCAGATATGATTTTAGAAATAGTGATCCGTGACCCAATCTGATCCGAATCCGATTATCCCAAATATAAACAGACCGGATATGATATAGGCTAATCCGATCTGTTTATATATATATATATATATATATATATATATATATGTGTGTGTGTGTATATATTTATATATAAATTAATATTATATATATTATAATTTTAAACGGATCGAACTGGATTAACGGATCGGATATCCGGTTATTAATGAATTCGAATACGGATTGACATTCGCATGATCCGTCGGATTAACGGATCGAATCGAATCGGATTTCTTACTAAATGGATCATATTTGGATCGACTCTAATCCGGTCCGAATCCAATCCGTTTACAACCCTACCCTAAGGGTCTTCCCATTCATCATAAAGACCGTCACTAGATGCTCCCAATTTAGCTATGAAATCTGCGCCAAGCAGGAGAGTCTAAACTTGGGATTCCCTCTAACCTCTGCATTATACTCAAGATTGATCTCAAAAAAAAAAAAAAAAATTAATTGACTCCAAATTAAGGAAAAGAAACTTTTTTTTTAACCTATATACGCGTTTTAATTATAATCCACCAAGTATACAATGCAAATGCATTTTAATTTTATTTAATTTTTATTTTTTAATTAAACCTAAATTTATAGTCACATGATATTTATATAATTATATACGTGACATATTAAAATTATGATTCGTAATTGGACAGAAGAATACTTCTCTTAACATGATCACCCAAGATCTCAACCAAGACATAAATTGTAAAACATAAAGTGAAGAAGATTCTTTTAACTAATTTTGTATAAGGGTGCCGATCCGAGTTTGGCCCGAACTTTTAGGATTTCGGCTTTGTTTTTTTACACTTTGGGTTGGGGTTGTGCTTAGGCAAAAGAATTCAAGTCCTGATCTAATTTAGGGTTGAATTTGAGTTAAGACTTTGATAACCCAAGTCTAACTCGAATTTGAATTCAATATTTTATATATTATACTTTTTATACGTCAGTTATCCATCATTAGATTAATAGAAATTTTTTACAAGAATTACTATTTATATTTTTATAATTTCATAAACTTGTTGACATTTAACATTTTTTCATTATTAAATTTTGTTAAATGATTTATTTTAACGATTTTTGGTTTCTTCTAGAAGAAAAAATTAAGAGAAACTATTAAAACTTTTAGTGTATAATCAAAATAGGAAAAAAGATAGCAATGTTTTAAAGAAATAGTGAATAAAATCTAAAAATTGAAATTAATAATCGGGTTTGAGCCAGGCCCGAGTTGAACTTGATACTAAAGAATTCTAATTCGAGTTAGGGTCGGGTTGAGTTGTTCAGCTTCAAGGTCAGGTTTGGACCGGGTTCTAATTGACTGTTTTAAAGTTTGAATTGTACTTGGACATAATTCAACCCGAGTTCAACCCGCTCAAGTTGCATTCCTAATTTTGCATAATTGAGTATTAGAGCATGGCCACACGCAAATGCTCATGACCTTACTAAACTTATTGTACCATTTACTAGTTTGGTCCAGTTTCAAATGAGGTAATGTATTATCAATTGAAATAATTTAAATTTTTTAATTATAATTTTATTTTAATTGAGATGAATTGCAAATGGTTGTCAACAAATTGTTAACAGCATCCTCTCACTATCTCACGTATAATTTTTAAAATAAAGATTATAGGGCCTAACTAATTGAAAACTCATATAAAATTATACGGCTTCATTTGAAACTCATATAAAATTTAAGAGTACTATTTTGAAAACTATCGAAAACTATAGAGTACTAAAATACAATCATATGACTGGTTGCTGTTAACACTTTGAGACCACTATTTGCATTTAGCCTCAACTAAAATGAAATATAAATTAAAAAATTGAATTGTTTCAATTGATTATAAAATGCTTTATTGGAAATGGAGAATAAACTACAGAATATTAAATTAAAGTGTAATTAATCTTTTATTTTTTTATTTATTTAAAATTTTTGTTTGAGTTCTATTATTTTTCCTCTGCAAATCAACGCATGTAAAATATTAATAAGATTGTCTATTATTAATCTCTTCTAGCTCTTGTCAAACGCAGAAAACTTCTGTATTGAATAACGGGGTTTTAATTTAGTTATTCTCACTATGTTGTACATTTGAGATTTTGGCAAGTTATAGCATGTATTGACGCTATCTTTCTTTGACCAAAATTGCCGACCCACTTAACAAAATAATAATAATGTAATATAATTGATGCTGCACTTTTTGGCCCATGTAAGATCCAAGCTCGGCTCCCTGTGAAACACTCAAAACAGAATATAAGAGGACCACCGGGTTGGCTCCGACAGTAGCCGCTCCGATGCTTAAGTTAATAAACTGAATTGAAAAACTGTAATGAAAGCCAAATAATGAGCATGAAAATAAAACGTACCTCTAGGGCTTGATTTATAGACAGTGACCTTCCTAAGTTGATTAGGATTCGGAGCCATGAAAATAGAGATTTGAGCATCAGAGATAGCAGTTACCTTGTAGAATACTGTATCAAATAGAGATAACCATGAGTGGTGGTTTCCTTGTAAAAGATTGTTTCCTTATTCTCTGCTCGGCATATATTAAGGCGGTGATGAGCTTTGAATAGTGGTGTGTTACACCGAAGGTCTGTGTTCAAACCTATAAGCTTTGCAGATAAGTAGATCTTCTTTGGAGATACGTGCTCAGCCTTTGTAGGTCTGCTCCGAAAGGCTGAGCATGAGCTGAATGGCTGAGCACTAGTTGAAAGGCCGAGCATGAGCTGAAAGGCCGAGCACGAGCTGAATGGCCGAGCACTAGCTGAAAGGTCGAGCACGAGCTGAAAGGCCGAGCACGAGCTGAAAGGTCGAGCATGAGTTGAATGGCCGAGCATGAGTTGTATGGCCGAGCATGAGCTGAATGGCCAAGCATAAGCTGAATGGCCGAACATGAGCTGTATGGCCGAGCATGAGTGTATGGCCAAGCATGAGCTGAATGGTCGAGCATGAGCTGTATGGCCGAGCATGAGCTGAATGGCCGAGCATGAGCTGTATGGCCGAGCATGAGCTGACCCGTAGGTATACGTGTCAAGTAGTGATTGGTCTATCACATTGTGGTATACCAGTTACTCCCCCCCAAGCCTTAGTTTTATGAGATCCGTGCAGAGCTGAGGTTAGGATTTCTGAAGAGTCATGCGTACTTGATGATTTATAATAAACTGTCCTGCAACACTTGGAAATAAAACAAGGATTTTATAAAGGTCGGTAGGGTGAGAAAAATAGACCAGACCTAGGGGTCTGTACATTTTGATGAACTAAGCGTACAAGACTTGTAATGGATACAAGGCTTTAGGGGTGAATAAGATAGACCAAACCAGAGGGTCTGTGCATTAAGATGAACCAGACCTGAGTCTGTACATTAAGATGGACCAGACCTAAGGGTCTGTGCATTAAGATGGACTACACCTGCGTCTGTGCATTAAGATGGACCAGATGTGGGGGTCTGTGCATTAAGATGGACTACACCTGCGTCTGTGCATTAAGATGGACCAGACGTGGGGGTCTGTGCATTAAGATGGACCAGACCTGGAGGTTTGTGCATTTAAGATGGACCAGACCTGAGTCTATGCATTAAGATGGACCAGACCTGAGTCTATGCATTAAGATGGACCAGACTCGAGTCTGTGCATTAAGATGGACCAGACCTGAGTCTATGCATTAAGATGGACCAGACCTAAGGGTTTGTGCATTAAGATGGACCAGACCATAAGGCCTGTACATTTGATGGACCAGACCAGAAGCCCTGTACATTTGATGGACCAGACCTGATTCTGTACATTTGATGGACCAGACCAGAAGGCCTGTACATTTGACGGACCAGACCTGAGTCTGTACATTTGATGGACCAGATCAGAAAGCCTGTACATTTGATGGACTAGACCTGAGTCTGTGCATTGAGATGGACCAGACCTGAGTTTGTGCATTGAGATGGACCAGACTTGGGGGTCTGTGCATTAAGATGGACCAAACCTGAGTCTATGCATTGAGATGGACCGAACCTAGGGGTCTGTGCATTAAGATGGACCAGACTTGAGTCTGTGCATTTAAGGTGGACCAGACCTGGGGGTCTGTGCATTTGATGGACCAAACCATGAGGTCTGTGCATTTGATGGACCAAACCATGAGGTCTGTACATTTGATGGATCAGACCAGAAGGTCTGTACATTTGTTGGACCAGACCTGGGGGTCTGTACATTTGCATACACAGATAAGGGGTACTGCCAATGATGCCAATATCTTTCTTGTCAATTGGCTTGAGAGGTTCCCTTTGTAAAATACTAATCTTGTTAATAATGGAGAAAGTCAACTGGAAAAAAGTTCCTCTTGACACACTGTGAGCTGTTGAGTTGGCAACCGGATTTAGTGAACATAAGGCAAACTGCATAAAATCGTGCTCTTTGGGTTGTCCACTGTACAATATCAACACGAAGGAGGTCACCTCATGGGCTAATAGCAATAGAAGATGCCGTCATTACTGTTGGGCCAGTGAGAGTCCCTACGGCAAATGCAGCGACTGAGTTCCCATATGTAATCACTTTAGGCTGAAGTACCATAAACACGCTTTAACTGGGGTCAACCAATGCTAGTAAAAGAGAGAAAAATTGATGAAATATAGCATATCAGACTGCTTTTCACTAGCTCTGATGCATCTTAGTCGTTTCTTCATCATTGGAGTTGCCATCCTCGTCAGTGAATAGTGAAGATGAGGAGAATAGAGTAATTACTGTTACTAAAAATTGTCAAAAGAAAATCAGAAATTACTGTGATTTCTGAGATGGAAGCAGTAACCCAAGGTAAGCTTTCTGAAGTCCAATTAAATCCAAGTATGAATTACTGATGCATTCTGTATCCATAGATGGGTCATTGAGGGCTTTACTCATTTGATCTCAAGTGTCGAAGATATAAAGGATCCATGAGGGGCACCTAAAGAGCACTATCTGCATTGTGATTTCCAACTCTATTAAGAGATTGTAGCTTTGTTGCTGCAGCCATTATATTGAAACAGAGCTGATCTCTTGGAACGTACCATGATTTGAGCAGCGATGAGTGGGTCCAGGTCTAGAGGCTCGACCTCGGCCTCTGAAGTAACTGCCTTCTCCTCCAAATTTCTAATTGTTCTTGATCAAATCGTCAAGAGTCATGTCCAGAGCAACGGCAAATATTTTGAAAAAAAATCTAAGAAAGAAAATATCAACAGGAAATAGAGATCCAAAAAGTTTGATGCTTCCCATTTTTGTAAATATGCTACTGAAGGCTCTGTACATGTGAGATGCTGTATAACTATCTGGTTTCTTTCCAGCCGGAGCCACTGGACCACTATCCTGGTTCAACCCCCGTCTCTAAGGTTCCCAGCTTAGGTTCAGAGCCTCCAATCGAAAATCTCTATCGCCAGTATTGAACCCAGTAAGCAGATTCTTAGCTATATGAGGCTCGATTCATTTGTGGAACAGAAATCCGTTCAAATACGGAGTTTGGAGCCCAATACCCCATCTGGTGTGTATTCAAGTCGGCTAATTGAGGTGAAGAAGTCTTCGGTTGCAGGGGCAAGCTATGACGCAAACGAAGGTGATGGTTTTGTAGTGGTCTTTGCCTTGTCTATTTTTTGAGTTTTCAGAGCATCGAGTTTTCTTTCCTCTCATCTTATAGCACGAGATCGGGATGAAGAACAGGTGAGCTTGATCTGTATCTTCCGTATGGAATCGACTTGCTCGGCTTGAATATATATACATATATATAGAGATAGAGAGAGAGTGGGGTTCTTTTTGTTCTGATCTATATAAGAGAGACTTTTATCTTAGTTTGCTGATTGCAATTAAGTCCCTGGTGATCATAGGTTTTCAGCAAGAAGTAGTGTGCTAGTAGGACATAGTGCCGGATTTAGAGGGACGAGGGAAAAGAAATGCTTGAGCTTGAGAGTAAGCTGGTGCCAGAGCTTTCTCTGACTCAAATCTGATAAGGTATTGTACTAATCGGAGAGCTCTGGATGGGCATCATGCAGAGACTCCAAGTATTGCAGAACGGCCATGGCAAACTCGAATGGTGAACCCGAAGCTTGATTTGATCAGAAAAGCGGTCGGCACTCACTATGATTTGATCGGGATGATCTCAACAAATCCTTTTCTGTCGAGTTGGTCGATCGCACAATCGCCTCCCCGGCGCAGCAAACGACAGCTCGGTTAAGGGTAAATTCATCTGGTTCTTCTGAACCCATTTCAGGAATGCCAGAGAAAAGTTGTGCAGCGGCTGAGACTTCACCGGCACGGTACATGGGGCAATTGGTGCGTGATTCAAGCAAACAGAGCACTCTGTTCCTTCAACAAGTCCATCACCTCTCTTATACTTGCAAATCGTAATAGAACTGATGATTGATGGTTGCAGACCAACAATTAGGATGTACCAAATGGGATGATCCAAAACAGGGCAATGATCTTCATCAATAAAATCATCATGAGTTTCCTTTGTTTGGGTTTGTGATCTCCTCCTTGAACTGGATCGGTCTTTGAAGTACTTGTAGATGGCATAATAGAAGAAGATAAAGAAAGTGGTGCCTAGATAAACAGGTGAGACGGTGAGTGGATGGATGGTAGGTTGAATCAGAGATGAAAACACAGGCGTCTGGGCAACAGCCTTCCACAATTTTTTTTTATTTATATATAGAGGGGCCCATTTGGAAAGTGTATCCAACCTTGGCAAAGTGGGATTTTGACCAGTGTAAGAGATTTGGAGTGGTGAGAGATTTTATTCTTTTCTTCCTCAGGCATTTTAGCATAAGTCTTGATCATAGCCATCAAGTGTAAAGATTGGATCCTATCCAAAATCATTAGGCCCCCTGGATAATTGAGAAGAAGATGAATCCAACACGGGGCTAGCTGTGCTGATCCATGGCAATATCCAAAACCCACGTATATAAATACAAGTCTCTTTGCTAATGATGATATCAGAAGAAAAAAACGCAGATACAAATCTCTGAGAATTGTCTGACAAATTTGAGAATGTGTAATGCTTTATAACGATGCCGGTGAACAATATTGATACAATACTAGAGAGGCCAAGACCTTCAGCTAGCATATATGGGAAAAGAACAAAAAGACAGTACTCCAAGTTTTGAAGGTTGTCAATATCCAAACCTGCATACGTGAAGAGATTCTGTCAAACCATGAACAATGCGATCAGAGTGATAAATATGGTCACATGGCATCTGCCTGATTTAACCAAAGAAAGCTTTGTTTCTCTCTGTCTCTAGCTCTATCTCTCTTCGCAGGCGGCTGCAGAGAGAGGTACAGAACTCTGCAAAAGAAGAAGTGACAGGATCTTTTTGAAATAATATTAAAATAGGTTAGATGATGGGTGCTTTTTTCATGCACCAAAAAAAATATAAAATAAAATCATGTGTAATGATTTTATTTGCTGAGAAACTATTTTTCAATACTTTCTGACTTGATCAGTGTAGTGATTTGATTATGGCGTGTGTATATATATATATATATATATAAGATCTTGAGATTACATATATAAACATGTATATAAAAAGATGGTGAGATTATATATATATATATATATATATATATATTTGATGAGCCGTTGGCTAGAAACCCGTAATAATCTTTGTTATCCTGTAACAGTAGGCGAGCCGATGGATCTTGCTCTCAACAGGAATAAGTTGCAACAAATATACATTTTTTTTTTTTGCCAAACACGGTGTTTGTAAATTTTTCATACTCTGTTAGAGTCAAAATAGTTTAGAGAATTAAATGAGTAGTATATAAGTAGAAATATCAAGAACATTGAAGCATTATTTAGATGAGTTGATCAAAAAAAGGCATAACAATGACCAGACGATGTGGACATAAAGTGACAAGGGATGTAATAAAGAGTCTGACATCCTTTTCACAAAAGCATTCAAATTCAACATTGAAATAATGATCCTCCTGAATTCAAACAAATCTCATATTTTATTCAAAAGAAATTTAGAGATTGATGCAACTCTTGAGATGATGCTCATGTTGATGCGTGTATATATATACACGGACACAAAAAGGTAGTGAGATTATATATATATATATATATATAATCTTGCAAGTGTAGAATAATAAAAAATTGAATAATTCAGTTCCAGAACTTCCAATGGTAAAAGGGATACAAAATAATTCTTATTTGTTGCCTGAAATAATATTAAGAAGTTAGATTAAGGTTGCTTCATTTCATGCACCAAAAAATAATAAAAAATTAAATCACATGTAGTGATTTGATATGCCGAAAAATCATAGATCAATAGCTTCATCAGTATATATATTATACTGATTTGATTGTGATGCATATGAATATACATACAGCTATATGTATATATATATATATATGTAAAAAGATCTTCAGACTATATGTATAGACTGGTATCTATATATATATATATATATATATATATATAATCTTGCAAGTAACATGCGGAATTTGATATATACGTTGATATATAAAAATTTAATCCGATTCAATCTTGTTTAACATCTATCAAATTATATGGAATTTGAGAGTATTTAAATAATCATTAGGGAGCAATATTAGTAGTAGAGAACGAGGCATGTCGACCGTCGTTCCCACAGACGGCGCCAAACTGATGCTGCACTTTTTGGCCCACATAAGATCCAAGCTCGGCTCCCTGTGAAACACTTAAAACAGAAGATCAGAGGACCACCGGGTTGGCTCCGGTGGTAGCTGCTCCGATGCTTAAGTCAATAAACTGAATTGAAAGACTACAATGAAAGCCAAATAATGAGCATGAAAATAAAGCGTACTTCTAGGGCTTGATTTATAGACAGTGGCCTTCTTAAGTTGATTAGGATTCGGAGTCATGAAAATAGGGATTTGAGCATCGGAGATAGCAGTTACCTTGTAGAATATTGTATCAAATAGAGATAACCATGAGTGGTGGTTTCCTTGTGAAAAATTGTTTCCTTATTCTCTGTTCGGCATATATTAAGGTGGTGATGAGCTTTGAATAGAGGTGTGTTACATCGAAGGTCTGTGTTCGGACGTGTAAGCTTTGCGGATAAGTAGATCTTCTCTGGAGATACGTGCTCGGCCTCTGTAGGTCTGCTCTGAAAGGCTGGGCATGAGCTGAAAGGCCGAGCACTAGCTGAAAGGCCGAGCACGAGCTGAAAGGTCGAGCATGAGGTGAATGGCCGAGCATAAGCTGTATGGCCAAGCATGAGTGTATGGCCGAGCATGAGTGTATGGCCGAGCATGAACTGTATGGCCGAGCATGAGCTGAATGGCTGAGCATGAGCTATATGGCCGAGCATGAACTGTATGACCGAGCATGAGCTGACCCGTAGGTATACGTGTCAAGTAGTGATTGGTCTGTCACATTGTGGTATATCAATAATATACCATAAAGTGACAGACCAGTCCCATGTAACACGTATGATTATAGACTAATTGAAGCTCAGCCATTCAAAGCAGGCTCATACAATCAGCCATTTAGAGCAGGCTCAGATGCTCGACCTTCAGAACTCACATGTCTGAGAACAATTAAAACCTCAGAACTCACAAGACCTTTAGGGAAAACCAAATTTTCAGCCAAAATAAATAAATACTATTTTGTTCTCATATTTCACATCGTTTCTTCCTATGCCTAACAAGGGAAAAACAAATTTCTTGCAAGCCAAACCAAATTTCCTTTCCTGTTGTGCCCATCTCCTCTATTGAGAACTTTAAGCGTCGTACTAGCAATTCAAGATATTATCTTGACAGTAAATTAAGCACTATAGATATGGTGAAAACAAGTCACTTTTTGGCATTATTTTAAAAGCTTATTTGGAAAGAGTCAGAACTTGTTTCCTAATGAAATGATTTTAAAAATTTTAACTGTTTGATATATATATTTTAATAATACAATGATTTATATGTATTTTTTGAAGTATACTTCAAATATGAACAAAAGTGTATCAAAAGTGAGTTGATTTTTCTAAAATTAAATAACGTTTTCATTCAGTTTGAAAAATTCTCGCATAACCTCTATTATAATGGACTTTGTTGTATTAAACCCACGTCTCCACTCAAGTCACATACTCATATATAAGCTTTGTCCTTAATTAATGATAGGTCATACTTAATAGTAATGTCATTTTTAAGAGGGTTACTTCTGGACAATTGAAAGTTTAAAGTGATAAAAATAATAACTCTAAACAAGACTTTTTAAAATATTAATATAATTTTTTACTTTATTTTATATATATATATTATATTTATTTTTATTATATAAAATTTAATTATTTTCAAGAAGAGAGAGGTATAAATGAAACTTCAATAATAAAGTTTTTACATTTTTTTTTTTTAAATTAGTTAGTCTCAAATCCCTCATCAAGATGGTTAATTATTGTACCGTCCACGTATTACTATTTTTGAGCCGAGAGACAAATAATTTTTTCTTTTTAAGATAAGATCCATTTTAATGAAATGTCATTTTTATTTTTTTAGAATAACAATAAATTATTTATATAATTTATCCTTTACGCAACCCATCCAAAAAAAAATCCAAAATCAGCAACCCCTTTGACGACATTCTCTTTCTCCCCAACGAAAGGCCAATCAAAGCCGCCCCAACAATATTTTCATCATCAGCAACATCACATCATCTAAACGATTCTGCCATTGTTGCCTTTTCCGCCGCCGCCTCTTCCGCCACGTTCACCACCACCTCTTTAACAAGGCAGGTCTAATCTGTAGGCTTGTCTTTGCCGATTCGAGAGAATCTCTCTCATAATTTCATGGCGATCGCATTAAGTCTAGAACTTGAGTAACCGCATCGAGTCCAGAAAATTCAAATCAATATCTTATGGCGTCTTGTAATTTCCTAGCAAAATCAATAAAGTGTCAGGAGCAAAGTGATGCTCGCCATCACGTCTGTTCGGTGGCTTGATAAGCATTGAAGCTTCAGTGAAGTTTTGAGTGGCAAGTGAAGTTTGAGTCATTGATTCCATACACGATAAGAATTTATTTTATATTAGATTTCTCATAATTTGGGATGGCTTTTTATCATCTTCTGACAAATCCTTTATTCGATCCAAACAATAAATATGGGGCAGTTTTGAAAACTTGTTTTGAGACCACTTTTCTTCACAAACAAACTATTCTGCAACTCTCTTTTGGTTTTTCCTTTGTAACCATGTCTCGGACCACAGTTGAGAATTTACTCAATTTTTATAAAACTAATGGTTTTTTTTTTTTTTTTTTTGGGGGGGGGGGGGAGAGAGAATTGGAAGAAGCACGAACAAGTCTTCCACTGCCTTTTATCTTTGGATTCTAGAAACCTCTTTTTTTCTTCATTTTATCTAACTTTTGGGTTGTAAAAAATTTGAAATTCTCCATTCCGTGTAGGAGTAAGTGCTCTTTGACCTCATTTATGTATATATAATTTTTATTATTGCACCTCTTACATGAACATATATCTTATTTCTCTCATCTGCAGATACACGATGTGTGAAAGGAAATAGACAAATAAACTTCCAAAATGTGAAAGGAACTGAGCTGGTAGCTGACGAAGAGGCATTAAAATTAATAAATGAAGATGCCTTCCACTCTCCTATGACCTTATCCTTTGCTGAAATACATAATGTAAAAAATATATATGTAAGTGACAATAGAAGATGAAAAGAAAATAAAGGGAAGTGCAATAAAATAAATAATCAAAAGTTTGAAGGATCCATTCAGTTCGTTCTACAAATATATAAAGTCCTATTGTTGGGTGAGAATTAACTACTTGACGTGCATCATCATTTCTGAAATGTTCTTGAGCTTTTTTTTTTTCCGGAATTTAGATTAATTCTTACAGGATGAAATCAACTATTCTAATTTTTTTTTTTTTTGTAGTCTCAAGGAATTAGCTGAGATGGTGTTGAACTGTTAATTTAGGACTTAGGGTTTGATTTCTCTTGCTCATAACTCTTGAAACTACCTCACCTCCATATACAAACATGTAAAACGACTGTAGTATGAACTATAAGAATAACTGACTAGAATATCCTGCATTCCAAAAAATAAAACTTAGGATAGAGTTTTTTTTTTTTCCTGTCTTATATCATAAGTTAAATGGGACTCGTATTCTTGCACCCAAAAGCAGAGCAAAAAATAGTAACACAATTTTCATCACAATAAGCACTATACAAGAAGTAAAGGAACAGAAGAAAAAAAAAATAAGAATTTTAAATTATCTTTTACTATATATAGTCCCTATTGGATCCCCAAGCATTATGTTGTTGATCCAATTCTATAATTGGGTTGCGTATTTTTAACATAATCAACCAATTACGTTCTTGAGTTTATTAAATGAATAACCCAATTAATTACAGATAACTAGATAAGTAAGGCTAACCCACGGGCCTCTTTGGTTGTCGTTCAGCCCAATTGTTATGGGCTATTGATGGGTATTGGCCACCTTTCAAACTTTGGTTAGATATTTAAAACAGCAACACTAGTCTTCTCGATATGTTTTTCAGTGGACCAGAGTATCACTTGATAATTTATTCTTTTAGTAACACTATCATATGTTATGGTTAAAAAATTTTAAACTGGACTAAGGCACCACCATGATGGTAGTTGTCATGGGGTAACTTTTTGCTTCTCAACAAAGGTACCCTAGTGATGGCGTTGCCCCTGCAACCAGCCCTCAATATTCACAAGGCAGCACACACATAGTAAACAAAGCACACACACTCGTTTACAGGGAAAACACTACTAAACCTTTATATCACCAACAACTGATTACAAAGGAATACAATTCCGCCCAAAGGCTCTCTGCCTCTAATGCAGTGCCTTGGTCTGTTTATATACACAAGGAGAATGGCGGTTGACACCCTCAACCGTCGAAGGGTTTGCTGGACAAGTCTCTTCGTGCCACCTGTGGCATAGCAGTTATCAGGAACTGCCTCTGCCTTGCTGTGTGCGCCCGAAGCTGCCATCTGTGCAGTGCAGTTGAAACTGCCGTAGGCCACCATGCCCATGCCGCCCACTCACTTGCAACTGCTGCGCCAGCACACCAAGCACATGCATATATATATATATATATATATCCCCACATGTCTGATCGCCCAACTGCTGTGCCAGTACATCACGCACATGTATATATGTATATACCCACATGTCTGATATTGCACAACTGCCTTGTCCACGTGTCCACGCCTAGAGCAACCCGTCTTGGTGCATGGTGGGCTGCACCCAAGCCATGCACCCAACTGTTTGCATGCTGGGGTGCGCCCATGCCATGCTGTCGGGTCATGTGCCCCGCCCATGCCCCGACCTTCAACTGCCATTGTCACATCCCGAACCCCACCCTACGCGGATGTCGAGGACGTGATGCCAGTCAGTTGCCACGCGACCAACCGAAGGCAATTTCTGAACTTTTCAGTGAATTGCACTCCGATTGTAGGGTCAGATGCAGCGGAATTTAAAAACTTTTTGTCAAGGGAATGCAACTCATGTATCCACCGTAGGATATGTATCACACAGAGCAAGTCTAAAATCCAACAGCTAACAATTCTAACCTCAGAGCATATCTATAATCCGACATATAACAACAGAGCAGAACTATAATCTCTAGAGTACCGTTTAAATCCATGAGCCATGTCTATATCTAGTACATATCAGTTAAGTCAGTCGTATTACATCACTCACCTGATTAAACAGATTCAATCCTCAGTAATCTAGTCTCCACAGATCAGTGCCATCAGATCCAACAGATATCATTCCTGAAAAATGTTAGGGAATGGGGTGAGCTTCGAAAAGCCCAATGAGTAACATAGGTTCCCTGTCAAGGGTTTCAAAACCATTTCTTGTTTACAAAGCACAAGGGTAGTTCAGTTGTTTCTGAAATAGCAGTTTTATAAATCTACTTTAAATGCAGTTTTAGTAGAATAAAGCAGGACTGAACTAAACGGAACAACAAATCAGAATAGACGGAACAGTGCATGATGCCAATATCAATGAGAGTATAGGCAATTAATTCAAATATCAGAACAGATCAGTACTAGGCGGAACATAACAGGGCATAACAATAGTATATCAGTTAGGCGCGTAATCAAGCCTACTTATGCCAGACCGCTCATAATCAGAATGGTACCCAGAGTCAGACACATCATAGCAGAACAAAATCAGATAGACCATAAAATGGAACAAGACAGACCGAACAAAATAATAGTAGGACGGGACAAAATCATGCCGCGTACAATACAGTATAAAAGTTTGCATTTAAAACATGCATTCAGACCGTTTAACTTTTAAAACCGTACAGTGCATCAAAATACAGTATCTATGCAGTAACTTATATACCAAGTCAAGAATTCGGACAGATCATAACGGAACTGGATATAGACGGACGGTACATAACGGGATCGGATGGTACAAAACACCAGATCAAGTCACAAGCATAATCAAGGACAGAGGCATAACAGGACGGATCATAACGGGACAAAACAGAGCAATACATCAATCAGAACAAGACATATCAGAACTGAACATGGCGGATCAAAACGGTACAATATCAGTCAGGACGAGTCATATCGGAACTGAACATGACGGAACAAAACGAAACAATATCAATCAGGACAAGTCATATCGGAACTGAATATGACGGAACAAAATGGTACAATATCAATCAGGACAAGTCATATCGGAACTGAACATGACGGAACAAAATGAAACAATATCAATCAGGACAAGTCATATCGGAACTGAACATGACGGAACAAAACGAAACAATATCAATCAGGACAAGTCATATCGGAACTGAATATGACGGAACAAAATGAAACAATACATCAATCAGATCAAGACATATCGAAACTGAACATGTCGTGTAACAACCTGAAATTTTTTTTTTTAAATAAATAAAATTCTCAAGTTGTTATCATATTTTTTTTTTATTATTATTATTGTTATGATGTGTGTATATATATATATATATATATAAATTAAATTGTTTGGTGTGTATATGTGGGTACATATGAGTGTGTATTTAAATGTGTATATATATATATATATATATGTATAAAAGCTGATTGTGTGTGCCATGTGGGTGGGAGTGTGCAGTGAGTGAGTGGGTGATGGAGTGTAAAACACTCCAAGGGGCATGGGAGGCATGGTGTGTGTAAGAGGGTGGTTGGAAGTGTGTGAGTGTGGTCTGTATGTATATGTGTGTATAAGTGAGTGAAGAGAGTGGAGAAGAACAGACCGATCGTGAGATTAGAGAGAGAGAGAAAGAGAGATATAGAGAGAGAGAAAGTGAAGGCAAAGAGAGAGTGGGAACTGTGAAGAGAAGAGAGAAGAAAGGAGAAAGAGAAGCTGAGAGCCAGAGGAAGGACAAGGAGGTTGAACCAAGAGAAGGAGAGAGAAACGGAGGTAAAATTACAAAACCCATTATTTTCTCTCTCTAGAAATCTCATATATGCATGATCTGTTTTGTAGCCTATTGCTTAGATTTAATTGTTGGAACTTATAGAGCATAAAATATGGAGAATTTAGGGACAAGAATCAACCAAAATGGTTGAGAAATGAGGGAGAAAAATGGATGTGCAGGTCACGGCCATGGGGGGGAGTCTAGGCTTTTCGTTGTGATTAAGAGCTTCAAAACAATGTTAAAAGGTTCCAAAAATGTTTTAGAATGGTTTGGGATTGAAAGGGGCATCAAAAACACCAAGAAAATCAAGTTTGAAAACTTGATTTTTCTGAAATTCCGGCGACGTCGCCGGAGAAGGTGACCAGAGACCACCAGAACCCTACCGAAAAAATGGGGGACGAAGGGGGCACTGTTCTGGGTCTGGGTCGGGTCGGTTCGGGTCGGGTTGGGCTTGGGCTGACCCGCCCCTGCCACGTGTCGCTCACTGGTTTTAAATTAAAAACCAAATTGGGGCGTTTGGTTACGGAGATAAGAAATTAAAAACTTTTAAATTAAAATAGGAACAGGGATATCCTATCCCTGTTCTGGATAAGCCCTGTTTGGTTAACCTGATTAAGAATAACAAATTAAACTGGTTTCAATTTGAACCTTTTGGAATTTGAACCTTTTAGAATTTGAACCTTTTAGAATTTGAACCTTAACCCTGAACTTTCAGAAATTACCAATTGACCCCCCAACTGTTGGAAATTTCACTTTTACCCACCTGATTAAATTATTAATAAAATATTAATTAAATTAATTTAATTAATTAAATATTCAAATATATTCCGGAGTCCAAATGGGACAAGTCATTAGTGTATTTTGACTATCTCGGCCATTCTGAGACCAATGGTGAGGTCCGTTTTACGAGACGGGGTCCCGAAAAAAAAAAATAAAAGATACGTAGCAACGTATAAAATTACCAAAATACCCCTGAATTGAAATACAATCAAATGAACTCCGAATTAGGTAAACAAATAGTGAAACTTTATTATCTCGAGCATTCCGGACTCAACCGTAGAGTCCGATTTGTGAAAAGAGGTCACGAAATGTAAGGACCCGTGTAAAGTGCAAAATGACTGTTTTGCCCTTTTTAACCCAGGTGTCCGAATTGAATTCTACGAAGGTCTAAACTTAGTTTCTTCAACGTTCCGGACTCAATAGTGGAGTCTAAATTAGAAAAATAGAAACTTATGAATTGAAGACATAAAATTTGACGAATAGAATGAATTCAAGTGACGATTAAGCTGACTTTCATGTTATGAATTTTAGGGACACGGAAAGGCAAAGAGAAGGTGACCTGACCTTCAGTGTTCTTACGGTGGTTTCACTTGACTACGAGTATACCTTCCGGTTTGAGATCGATTACCAGGTACGATATATTGTGCTAAGTAAGAAATAGAATTGAGATTAGGAATACTTGCTTTGCTGTATTAATTGTTCACATGTTTGTCTGAGTGCTCACATGTTTATGTGCTACGTGCTATCTCGTTTAGTTGGATGATGATTATGGACACATCGCATGTGTTAGTGTGGTGTGTGAATTATCTGCTCCGAAGAACTGTTGATGTTATGAATTGTACACTTGAAAGCACGTTTTATGTATGAATGAGATGCATCATTGAGATTGCATTATGACATGATGAGATTAGAGCATATTGGCATGGTGTGATTCCTTGGACATGGCGTGGGTAAGCACTTGGTGCTTTGCATTATGAGGGTGCAGATCCAGTGGTGAAAAACTCAAAATCGGCCATTAGGTACTTGCAAGCCTGACGGATTCTGGACCGTGAAGCGAGACATAAGTGGCGGTACTCATGCCAGCGGAGAATGACCGTATCATGAGACATGGGTGGCATAGAGTTGCATGGGTGTGTCACGCATCTTGCTCATATACTGTATACTGTTTACATACTGTTATTATGATATAGAATGCCATATAGAAATAACTGTACACTCGCACATGCCACGACCTTAGTTTTGTTTCTTGCATTAGCATTATATTGTACCAGCATGTTGAGCTGACCCCTTTAGTGGGGCAAACATTTCAGATGATGTTCCAGCTGTACGGGATATAGAGACGGTCTGATTGAGGGTTATATTGGGCCCGATGGGCGCTTTTGATATTATGTAAGGGCATAAGCCCGAGACTGTAATTCATTTTGAATATTGTGAACCAACGGACCAGACTTTATGTATGTATCAGAACAGTGTACGGAATGTATGAGAATGTCATTATTATCTTTCATTTCTTTATTATTTTATTTCCTTTTGTCTCGTTACTCACGCCTCGGGTTCGCTGGAATTTGGGGCGTGACATGTCGGAGCAAAACGGAACAATACATCTATCAGAACAAGACATATCGGAATTGAACAGGACGGAACAAAACGAAACAATACATCAATCAGATCAAGACATATCGAAATTGAACAGGACGGAACAAACTGGTACAATATCAATCAGGACAAGGCATATGCTACTTTAAATATATGCTTTTTTTTTAAACAGTATAACGTTCAAAACAGTACAGTGCTTCAAAATACAGTATCTAGACAGAACTTATACACCAATTCAGGAGTCAGGTTTACTCACAAGACGCAACAGTACAGAATAAAACCAGGACAGACCATACAACAGAACAAGACAGACCCGAACTGAACAGGAGAGCAGGACAGTACAAAATCATGTTACGTGTAATGCAATATAAAAAAGTATGCATTCAGACAGTACAGTATACAAAACAGTACAGTAAATCAAAATACAGTAACTAGACGGTGTACTTATACACCAAGTCAGAAGTTCCAGGTTACTCACAAACTGTTACGGTTATCTCCTTGCGCAAACAATCCGATAACCTCCAGATACGTCAGGCATCTCCATGTATATCCTGAACAATAATCATCAATCATATACAGATCAGAACTCATCCATTCAGGTCTCATTTGTCATCTTAGGTATCTATCGGTTTACCTAAGATAGCCTAGTAGCCTATCGCCCTCTCATCGGGTTTCATCCGGGGCTATTTTATTCTTAAATTAGGCTCAGCAGTCATCAGGATTATAACCCAAGTCATTTAGACTTCAATCGTTATCAGTCAGTTACTTCTTCAGCCTTAGGGGCAAAACGGTCATTTTATCACTCTTGCCCCGGGCCCTGTCAAGGCCCTCCGAATAGTCTTTATATCTTAAATATAAAGTTCTACGTCTTTTAGACTCCAATCGGTATCAGTTAGGTTCTTATTTTAACCATAGGGGCAAAATGGTAATTTTGTCATTCTTGCCCCGGACCCTGTCGTGGTCCTCAGAATGTCCCATATATCTCATATGTAAATTCTTAAGTCCTTTGGACTTCGTTTGGTATCTGCTTTTGATCATCGGGACACATCGGTCATTTCTCGTTTTACGCATTACTGTCCCGGAGTCTTATTTAGCCCTTCAGTGTTCATAATTATCCCTATGATAATTTATCAGATCAGTTTGACCTTTATTTGACCTCTACTTTGCACTTACTGTGCTCAGGGGTATTTTGGTCATTTTACGTTTTGTAAGATTCTGACTCCGAATCATTATTTAATCATGTTTACAGTCTCACCAGTATCTGGGCTTCTATCGCTATCAATTTCGTCCCAATCGGACTTCATTTGGGCTTCGTACAGTATCAGGGGTAATTTGGTAATTTTACGTGTCATATTTTTCGGCACGTCAGTTCATAAAATGGACCTCACCATTGGGTCCAGAGTGTTCGACATAATTAAGTTGGACTATCTGTTATGTTCAATTGACCCTGGGAAGCATCAAGGGCAGTATGGTCATTTACACTTTATGTGTCTGTATTTTTCGGGACTTCAGTTCGTTAAACGGACCTCACCGTTGAGTTCAGAACGCCCGACATAGTCAAAATAGACTGTCTTTTATTTTTATTTGGGTCTGGTGCCATCAGGGGCAGTACAGTAATTTATCACTTACAGGTCTGTATTTTTCGGTACTGTATTTCCAAAATCGGACTGTACCATTGAGTCCAGAATGTTTGAAATAGTGAAAATACACTATTTATTTAATTTATTTGGACTCCGTTTGACATATTAAATGTCCAGGGGTAAAATCGTAATTTTACCTAATTAATAAAATAATAAAATAATTATTTTATTATTTAATTAATTTGTCAGGGGCTTAATTGAACAGTTTCTCAGAAATTTGGGCCACTGTATAATTCTTTAAAACAGTTGGGGACAAATCCGTAATTTCAGAAAGTATTTGGGGGTCAAAACATAATTTCATAATTTAAGGGTTCAAACCGTAGGGTTCAAGAATTAAACTGTTGAACCAGTCCACAATTCAAAGAAGCCAACCGGTTCAGGGTCCCTCAGAAAACCGGGATAACATATTCCTGGTAACCCCAATTGGCCCCTATCCCTGGTTTGGTTATACCCCCAAATCAATTTTCCCTAATTTTGGATTTATTAACTCTGTTTCCAAATGGGCCGAATTCAGGATTTAAAACAAAACAGTTACGTCAAACGGTGCCGTTCCAATTAATTCGGTGGCATCCCTCTTCGCTCAACACGTGTCCGAGTTGGCCCGGTTGACTCGGCTCAAGGCAACGAGTCAACTCGGTCGTCTTCTTCATCAATTACCCTCGGTTGCCCTAATCTTCTGTAGATTCCATCTTTAATTTCGTGAGTTTCTCTTCACTAAAACTCTCTGTTTTCTATTCTAAATCATTTCTGGGTTGTTAAGGGATGATTTGGCATTGCTCTAGGTCCATGATTTGGGCTCACGGCCACGGTTTGGAGAGACAATAGAGAGACCTGCAACTTGACCATAAACCCTTATTTCTCAATTGTTTTCACTGAGGTTTGTTGCTACATGATCCCTAGGACGTGTAGTTTCATCCCCCATTCACAAACATCGGTTTAAAGCATTAAAATCCAAGATGGTATTTTGTGACCGAACCTGCAACTAGTTTTTTGAAGGTGTTGTATGGGGTTTTAGGGTCGCGAGTTGGTGTATTTGAGACCCTCTCAGTGTCTAGATCATTTCTAAACCATCAAAACTTGGTTTTAGGTAGGTCGAATCAGGCCCGGTTTTTGGAGGTGTCATCCATGGCGGTTTGGTCACGGTTGGGTTTCTAGGCCTATCCGACTGTCCCAATTGATTCAGAACAATTCCAAGGTCTCACAGGAACATATATATACGGTTCATATAGCTTCAAAATATCATAAACAAATTCCAGATTTAAACAGAAAAATTATGGCAGTTTGGTTGGTTTACCTTGGTTCGGTGGCTTCCTCTCTTCATGGCTTGGTTCAGGCAAGACCTCACTGGTTGTCTCAGTTCAGTCAGAATGCTCAGTCCTCCTCTTCCTCAATAGGGCATCTCCATGGTTACACCCATTGTTCCACATATACATGCATACAAAGTTGTATACACAAGCCATGGACACCATCATCTCACTCTCTCTCTAGGACTCTCTCTCTCTATAGATCAGTGCACAAAGCTTTCTATACAGATCTGATTTTCTTCCATGCATATATGAAGATTTTCATAAATTAGATTTGTCTTTGGTGTTTCATCTCCCCAAGTGCATGATGGATTTGCATGCAATTTGGTTGGGAGGAGATGTAATCATGGGTACATAGGCATGATGATCTAGGGGGGCATAGGGTGATGCATGCTGAGGTGTTGCATGCTTGGCCATTGGCCAGTTTTGGTGGCAGATTAGGATAATTCAGTGTTATATACATTTCTGTTGTATATATGGACACAAAGATAATAGTAGCCCAGTTGGTAATTTTTTTGGACGAGGTTTCTTTTCACTCAAAGGTCAAGGGTTCAATTCCCTTGGCCTCCTATTTGGCCATTTTTCCCTATATTTTCGGTTAAGGCCACGTTTGGTTGCACAGTAATTCAATTTTCAATGTTTGCTTCATAACTTTCATTCCGTAACTCCTTTTTCGATGCGGTTTCTTCCGAGAGTTCCGTATTTCAGTATTCTTCAGTGTCAGAGGTTCCGTGTCATTTATTAATCATTCGGAATTTCTCGGGTTAGCTAATTCGGGTTCTGTTGGTGTTAAAACGGCATTATTTTATCGATTTAACCAGCAATTTGGGTTCGGGTATTATACCCTCTTTCTCGAGACATATTTAATTATTTTATCGGCCTATCATGACCGCTGGGATTATGATTAATTCCCTTTACTATTCTGTAAGCCGGTATTAATTAATAATTAGATAATTAATCATTAATTATACAGGGTTGGGGTGTTACAGCCATAGTCAATCCCACTGTAGTTCGGCCCACCGAGCCATATTGAACCCAAACCGTAATGCCACCAAGCCATGCCCTATGCTCCACCCCAATCCAACACCGACGGGTCCATAGGGCTTAGGCAAGCCATGCCGTGCCAAGGCTTGCCTAGACATGCTGCTCTTCATGCCTTGGGGTGGTGGGGAAGAGTACCCCCCTATATATGTCTTAGGAACAATTGCCGGTCTGACAAGAACCACCATGACCTCTTGCGTAGAAGGTCTTCACACCTTGCTTGCCGGACTTGGATCATGACTTGGTGCAAGGTGCCACCAAGCATGTCCATGACAGCCAAGCTTACTTAGGGTCTGACAAGCCTTCCCCACCAAGAGAACCCAATGTCCTCGTTGGAAAAGACTCCAAGTACTGCTCAATCACCTTCTCAAATTGCCATAGCATCGTGTCTTTCTCCCACGTTGCCTCTTCTGTCCCTTTTCCTTTCCACTTGACCAAGTAGTAAGTCCTTCTATTCTTCTTACTCATTCCCTCGATCTTGTGGTCCAGGATAGCCTTGGCCATGTCTGTGTACTGCTTTCTGATAGTTGGAGGTGCCCGTGCCCGACTGGTTCTTGAAGAATCAGTTAAGTCCTTATTATACTTCTTCAGAAAGCTAACATGAAATACTGGGTGCAACTTGAGTCGGCTGGGTAAGTCCAGCCTATATGCCAATCTCCCGATCTGTCTGGTGATAACAAAGGGCCCATCATATCGTTGAATAAGCCCCTTGTGTACAGTCTTCCGACTTATCTTCTTCCAGATTTGGGGGGTGAGTTTCAGCATCACCCTATCCCCCAACTCAAACTCCACTGGTCTACGGCTCTCATCAGCCCACTTCTTTATCCTCTTCCCCGCCTTTACCAAGCAATCTCTAACTTCTTCAGTCCTTTCTTGCTGCACTCTAGCAAACCGATATGCTGCAGGGCATCGCCCTTGAGATTTCTGTTTGGCAACTTCATGCGGCGTGAGAGGCTGCTGGCCTGTTGCTAACTCGAAAGGGGTCTGTCTAGTGGAAGAGCTCTGCTGTAGATTGTAGCAGAACTATGCCACATCAAGCAAATCAACCCAGTTCTGTTGATTTGCTGTCACGTAATGCCTCAAGTACTCCTCAAGCATTGCATTCACCCTTTTTGTCTGTCTATCAGTCTTTGGGTGATTGCTAGTTGAGAAGTTCAGCTTTGAACCCATCATCTCGAACAAAGCTGTCCAAAATCTTCTCGTGAATCGGGCATCTCTGTCGCTCACAATGTCTAAAGGCAGCCCCCAATGCTTTACAATATGTTTGAAGAACAGTTGGGCTGTGATCTCGGTAGAACAAACTTTAGGTGCTGGCACAAAGATGGCATACTTCGAAAATCTGTCAACCACAACAAAGATTGAAGTAAAGTTGTTCACCTTTGGCAGCCCATTGATGAAGTCCATAGAAACACTATCCCAAGGTCTGCTGGGAATTGGGAGTGGTTCTAGGGTTCCCGCTATCTTCTTCCTTTCAGTCTTGTCCTGCTGGCACACCAAACAGGTCCGCACAAATAGTTCAACATCTGCTTCCATTCGGGGCCAATAATAAGTCTCAGACAATAAGGCAAGGGTCCGCTCCTGGCCTGGATGTCCTGCCCAAAGAGAGTCATGAGACTCCTTTAGCAACAACTGTCTGATACCTCCGGACTTAGGAACATACGGTTTTCTCCCTTTGGCATAGAGAACACCTTCCTCTATCCAAAACCGTCTTGTGATACCATCCTGGACTTGCTTCAAGAGTAAGCTAGTCACAGGGTCAATTTCTGTCTGAGTTCTGATCTTCTCCAGCACATCTCCAACAATGAGGCTTAGTGTTGCAATGTTCTCTTCTGCAACTGGCCTTCTACTGAGGGCATCTGCAACCTGGTTTGCTCTGCCTGGTTTATACTGGATCGTGTAGTGGAACTGCGCCATGAAATCCTGCCACCTTGCTTGCTTCGGGGTCAGCTTCTTCATGGTTTGAAAATAGCTAGTGGCCACATTATCTGTCAGTATAAGGAAATGCTTGCCCAGTAGGTAGTGCCTCCATGTATTGACACAATGTACAACTGCTGTCATCTCCTTCTCATGCACTGAATACCGTCTTTCAGTGTCACTCAGCTTCCTACTTTCAAAAGCCACTGGATGCCCATCCTGCACTAGAACACCTCTAATAGCAAAATCAGAGGCATCAGTCTGCACTTCAAAAGGCAAATCAAAGTTAGGAAGTTTTAAGATAGGGTCACTAGTCACCGCTGCCTTCAATCGGTCAAATGCCTCCTGGCATTCACGGGTCCACTTCCATGTTCTGTCCTTCCGTAAGAGATCTGTCAACACTGCCACCTTCTTTGAATAGTTTTTGACAAACTTTCTATAGTAGTTGGCCAAGCCCAAGAAAGACCGCAGTTCTGTCACCTTAGTCGGCACCGGCCAGTCAAGAATGGCAGCAATTTTCTTCGGGTCCATCCGAATAGTACCCCCAGAAATAATGTGACCAAGGAACATGATTTCCTTCTGGCCAAACTCGCACTTCTCAGGCTTCAAGTAGAGTTCTGCTTCCCTCAACTCAATCAATGTCAGCCTTAAATGCTCAACATGTTCTTCTAAGGTCTGACTAAAAACAACTATATCATCCAAATATATGACAATAAAATGATCAATGTATTCCCGGAATACATTATTCATCAAAGTACAGAAAGTTGTAGGAGCATTGGTTAGGCCAAATGGCATGACCAGGTACTCATAAGAGCCATACCTTGTCACACAAGCTGTTTTAGACTCATCCCCCTCTGCAATTCTGACTTGATAATATCCCGATCGCAAGTCCATCTTGGTGAAGTATACAGCTTTCCCAAGTCTGTCAAACAACTTGTCAACTATAGGGACTGGATAGTTATTCTTGACTGTCACCTTGTTGAGAGCTCTGTAATCAACACAGAGTCTAAGAGAACCGTCTTTCTTCTTCTAGAACAGAACAGGAGCACCATATGGCGCTTTGGAGGGCTGAATGAAACCAGCCTTCAATAGATTAGTAAGTTGCTTTCTCAACTCAGCAAGCTCCAAGGGAGCCATGCGGTAAGGGGCTTGAGCAGGGGGTTTGGCACCCGGAACTAGCTCAATCTGGTGGTCAATTTCCCTTCTTGGAGGTAATTTGGATGGAGGCTGATTTGGCTTCACATCCTGGAACTCATCAAGCAATTTCTGCACAGGCTCAGGTATAGACTGCAGGTCTTCCTTTGTTTCTTCCTCGAACAGCGTGGCCAAGTAAGTCATTTGCCCCTTTCTCAATCCGTCTTTGAGTTGCAGTGCTGACACCATCTCCACTGCACTTCTGGCCTTACTTAAAGAAACAAAACAGGGACTTGGCAAGTCCATAATGAAAAGACCCTGCAGGTGAGGCATAACAGAAACCTTTGCCTTTGTAAAGAAATCCAACACAAGTATTACCTGGAAATCATCCAAGGGAACCACCATAAAGCTGCATTGGCCTTGCCAATCGCCAACTTTTAAAGGAACATCTTTAGCCATTCCACCAACTGGCTTCGCTTCTGAATTAACGGCTTTGATTCTGTTAGAATCACTAACCAGGGAAAGACTAAGCCGTTGTACCTCGCGATCAGAAATGAAGTTATGGGTGGCTCTAGTGTCGATCATAGCATGGACAGCAACATTGTTCAGCAAGACCTGCACATACATCAATCCTTTTTCAGACGTTGGTTCCTCCTTCTTTTGAATTACATTCAATAGTTGGAGTGGATTGACTCGTGTGAGTTCTTCTGAACGATCTGAATTGGAGTCTTCTGCAACAAGTGCATTCAGCTTCTCTTTCTTGGGGCAGTTCATGGCACGGTGAGGGCCATCACAGATGAAACAACCCTTTCCACTCTTGGATGTGGAAGGTTTGTCTACACTCCTTTCTGCTGAAGAAAAGGGGGTAAATTTCCCATCCTTCTTCTTCTTGTTGAAGCCCTTCCCTTTCTGTTGCTCCTTTGACTTGCCCTTGCCATCCTTCTCCGCAGAATTCGACTGTGGGCGATAATCAACAAGAGCATCAGTGGCCGCCATAGCTGCAGGCAAGTCCTTCACACCTTGCCGCCGCAATTCTGACTGCGCCCATCCTTGTAGTCCAGCCATGAAATTGAACAGCTTATCTTCCTCGGACATATTCTTAATGTCAAGCAACAGGGACGAGAATTGCTTGACGTAGTCCCGAACAACACCCGTGTGTTTGAGTTTACGCAGAGCATCACGTGCTTGCCAAGCCGTGTTGCTCGGAAGAAACTGCTTCTTCATTTCATGGACTAAAGCATCCCAAGTTGTGATCTGCGGACGTGAATTGTCCTCAGATCGTGTGCGCCACCATAGTTTTGCATCTCCAGCGAGATACATGCTTGTGAGATCCACCTTTTCTGCATCCAGAGTTCGAACTGCTTTGAAATAGTGGCCCATATCCCACAAAAAGTTTTCCAACTCCTTTGCACTACGTGCACCGGAGAAGGGTTTTGGGTCAGGAACCTTGGCCTTCTGCGAGCTCTCATGCACCACAAGACTCGTCTGATGCAAGACCCGCTTCATGAGGGACACCTCCCCTTCAAGAGAGCCAATTCTCTCCTTCAGGGCTTCAGCCAGAGAACTGACATCCCCAAGAAGATCATTTATCTTACTATTTGATTCAAGATAATGTTCATCTTCGGTTTGTCGGAGTTGCTCTTGTGTTCTCTGGGCATTCTGCACCTCTTGGGACAGCCTATCGATCTACACCGAGAGGGGCATAGCATCATCCGGTGGAACACCAACAAAGTCTTCCAACTTTGTCACCCGTTCGCGTAACTCTGCGTTACCACCACCAGCCATTGATTCCGATCAAAACCACGCTCTGATACCAACTGTCACGGGGTAACTTTTTGCTTCTCAACAAAGGCACCCTAGTGATGGCGTTGCCCCTGCAACTAGCCCTCAATATTCACAAGGCAGCACACACAGTAAACAAAGCACACACACTCGTTTACAGGGAAAACACTCCCAAACCTTTATATCACCAACAACTGATTACAAAGGAATACAATACCGCCCAAAAGCTCTCTGCCTCTAATGCAGTGCCTTGGTCTGTTTATATACACAAGGAGAATGGCCGTTGACACCCTCAACCGCCGAAGGGTTTGCTGGACAAGTCTCTGCGTGCCACCTGTGGCATAGCAGTTATCAGGAACTGCCTCTGCCTTACTGTGCGCGCCCAAAGCTGCCATCTGTGTGGTGCAGTTGAAACTGCCGCAGGCCACCACGCCCATGCCGCCCACTCGCTTGCAACTGCTGCGCCAGCACACCAAGCACATGCATATATATATATATATATATATCCCTACATGTCTGATCGCCCAACTGCTGTGCCAGCACATCACGCACATGTATATATGTATATACCCACATGTCTGATATTGCACAACTGCCTTGTCCACGTGTCCACGCCTAGAGCAACCCGTCTTGGTGCATGGTGGGCTGCACCCAAGCCATGCGCCCAACTGTTTGCATGCTGGGGTGCGCCGATGCCATGCTGTCGGGTTATGTGCCCCGCCCATGCCCCGACCTTCAACTGCCATAGTCAATCCCACTGTAGTTCGGCCCACCGAGCCATATTGAACCCAAACCGTAATGCCACCAAGCCATGCCCTATGCTCCACCCCAATCCAACACCGACGGGTCCATAGGGCTTAGGCAAGCCATGCCGTGCCAAGGCTTGCCTAGACATGCTGCTCTTCATGCCTTGGGGTGGTGGGGAGGAGTACCCCCCTATATATGTCTTAGGAACAATTGCCGGTCTGACAAGAACCACCATGACCTCTTGCGTAGAAGGTCTTCACACCTTGCTTGCCGGACTTGGATCATGACTTGGTGCAAGGTGCCACCAAGCATGTCCATGACGGTTAAGCTTACTTAGGGTCTGACAGTAGTCATTGTCACATGATGGATGTACTGTTATAGTAGTGTACTAGTATCATTCATTTAAGAATTTTTCAATTTTCTGAAGAAAAAAAAAATCAAAAGTAACTTCGCAAATAATATGTTAATTTTGTATTGAGTCCATATTAAATCATCATTTCATATACCATTAATGTAACACTACCACATTATTTGATAAACTAACTTTTGAAAAGATAGAATTAGTGTATTTCAAATAGCTAGACTAATATTTGCCCATCAGACTCTTAGTTGGTCAGATCAAAATCCAATTATGAACTGATTAGCATTCTATTGAAGAACAGATTGAAATCCAATGTTAATGGTTCCAATTTTAATGGTTCAAATCTAAACTTACAAGTGTTATTTATAAATAACGATAGAAACCTCGCAAATGTGCATCTTCAGAAAGACAAGCTCAGATCATGGCTTGAAAATCAACAAACACATATATGCTCCATTCAAAAGATTTGAAATTGTGACCGTCTGTATTAAAAAAAAAAACAAGTGATATCACTCAAATTACTTTCCGAGGCCCATAATTAAGAGGCTCCTAGTTTAGGTTTGGATTTGAATTTGGGTTTGGGTTTGTGTACGTATGGTCAATTATGTTAGCCTCTTGTTGGTTATAATATGCTAGTGTTCAAACACATTTATTCTCTGTGGCTGGGAAATGGGCCCTCGCAGCTTCTGTTTCTTCATCTGGCAAGAGAGGAATCACAGGATTTTTAGAGGTAAACAAAGGCTTCCTAAGTTCGTTCTTAGAGACATTTCCCTGGTTGTTCGCACCAAGAACCTCCTTTCTTGCACTGATATAACCATTTGCACGAAATGGAACACTCTGTAATTTTTCTTTGTTTTGCTTGTTGTAGATTGTTAGGAGTGCTAGGTTGATTATTGTAATTCACATATTATAATATCTCATTGCTTCTTTCAAATTGATTACGATTTAAATTTAATTATATTATCCAACTGAATTACTCTTTATTCAGTTTTTGAAAAGAAAATAAGTTTTCTCGCAGACCAAAGCCAATTTAGTCCTAAATTTGAGTCGAAACACCAGTTGACATTCATATTCTGCCTAACTGCTGTCAAAATTTGTCACTTTCACAAATTAAACCCAGAAAGCATCTTTACATCTGAACATTCTCAAACATAAACGTTTCCTTAACTGTTCCATTTCCAGGCTTGTATGAAATTATGATTCAATATTGGGGTTTATCATATACTATATTAATCATCTCATAATAATGCGTAGATTACATTTCTTGTTTGAAGGCGGAGTTTGAGAGTTTTTGAATGTCTAGCATTTTCTGCTGTTGATTTATTTCCCACATTGCAAAGATGTGTATCACTGGTAATTTCATCTTCCAAAACTCCAAAAAGATTTATAACGAAGGGTACAACACAGATCAGTAAAAAGTTTATTATTTCCAATGTTTACATAGATGAACTTGAGTACTAAAAGGAGGATTTGTTGTCAAAGAGCAAACATAAGGCCCATGAGTGAAAAATTATGACACATTTCATTCTATGATTGAAACAAATCATAAGAACTGGACTCCAGACATGACACCCTCTTGAATTCAAAAGGCAACAATATGATACTGGTAACGAGGAAAATGACGATGATGATACATTTTCATCCTATTATGGGTGTGGAAAATTACTCTTCTTCTTACTTATCTTTGAATCAGAACTCTTAGTGATGGGTTTGTATTTGAGCAACTACAATTATTTGACAGGGTTCCTTCCAGCTGAGGCCAAGGAGCAGCCACAAGATGAAAATGAAGGAGCAATAGATTGAAATATGTAATCAAGCATCATCTTCTTCACTAGCCTCCTCTTGGGTGGTATTAGACCTCCTTTCTTGGGTTTGAACAAGAGCCCTTTCCCGGACTCCACCACTTCCACTTTACTCAATGGGCTTAGCACCACCATCTTTGTTTCTTGCTTCCCCTCCTCTTAGGCTAAATTGCACTGTCTTCTATCTCTATCTTACTGTTTATAGTTTCTCTAGAGGTTAGATACGTCTTTTCCAGCTATAAGGGTGGGGGATTGCCCGAGAAAGTTGGACATTGGCCAAAGGATGAGGATACTTGAAGCCAAACTATTTTTGGAAGCGTCGCTAGAAGACATGACACTGGCAAAATGAGATTTGCTCACAATGCCTGTGGATGAGGATATGACATTTCACTTGGGAGCTTGTGAGTTGCAATTTTAAAATCGCCTACTAGTGGCAACATTCCCACTGTAAATGTATTGACAAATGCTTGGCTTTCAGATTTGTACTTTCTATATCTTGGATTTTACTAGTTTTTGGCCATATATTCCCCAGCTAAATGATGATCAAACTTCAGCTTTTATGATAGGACAAAAATTGCAACAATCTTGTAATGATAATCAATTTTAGAGCTTCAATGAGGACAAGTTCTTCACAGTTGTCGCCATTCATATGAAAACCTTTTTCAAGTCGTTGTGAACTGACGGAGAAGCTTATGTTCTATGTTCATACTATTCGGACATCTTATCTAGAAGGCGAGTCACGAATAGCTTTCATATTCTCTTTTGGAGCATTCGGGGCGTCGCCATCTAAGATATCTACTGAGGATTGTATGTATGACCTTAAAGTCTTAACTTACTTTTTAATCCCCTTTAAGACCATAAGTAAACTCGCTCCGTTGTGCGTGAAAATCATCAGTTCAGGTAGTGAAAGTAGTATTAACATTCCCGAGATAAGATTGCATAAACTTTGACAGTAGAAAATTATGTGCACAAAACTAGCCCTTTTATACATCTTTCAAGACGGTTATTTATTTGGTCTTGCCACTCCCCTGAGTGGGCTCATTGACAATAAAAATTAGATATCTCAACGGCAAATAACCCTTGAAAGTGTAGCTCCACGCATCAGCCAACCAGTAGTGGACAAGACCCCCGAAGGGTCTTCCCATTCATCATAAAGGCCATCACTAGATGCTCCCAATTTAGCTATGAAATCTTCACCAAGCGGGAGAGTCTAAACTTGGGATTCCCTCTAACCTCTGCATTATACTCAAGATTGATCTCCAGGAAATAAAAAATAAAAAATTACTTGGCTCCAAACTAAGTAAGAGAAATTTTATTTTATCCAATTACGTGTTTTAATTATAATCTATCAAGTATACATTGCACTTGTGTTTTAATTTTATTTAATTTTTATTTTTTAATTAAAACTAAATTTATAATCGCATAATATTCATATAATTATAAACGTGACATATTAAAATTACGATTCGTAATTGGACATAAGAATATTTCTCTTAACATGATCACCCCAGTTATCAACCACGACATAAATTGTAGAACATAAAGTGAACAAGATTCTTTTAACTGATTTTGTATAGGGGTGTAACGTAGGCGGGTCAATCTGAGTTTGGCCCGAACTTTTAGGATTTGGGCTTCTTTATCCATCATTACATTAATAAAAAATTTTACAAAAATTACTATTTATATTTTTATAATTTCATAAACTTGTTGACCTTTAACATTTTTTCAAAATTAAATTTTATGAAATGATTTATTTTAACGATTTTTGGTTTCTTTTAGAAGAAAAAATTAAGAGAAACTATTGGAACTTTTAGTGTATAATCAAAATAGAAAAAAAAAAAAGATACCAAATTTTTTTAAAGAAATAGTAAATAAAATCTAAAAATTGGAATTAATAATCGGATTTAGGCCAAGCTCGGGTCGAACCCTGATACTAAAGAATTCTAATTCGAGTTAAGGTCGGGTTGAGTTGTTCAGCTTCAAAGTCGGGTTCGGGTCGGGCTCGAGCTAATTGTTTTAGAATTTGGATTGTACTTGGACATGATTCAACCCGAGCTCAACCCGCTCGAGTTGCATCCCTAATGTTGTATAATTGAGTATTAGAGTGTGGCCACACGCAAATGCTCATGACCTTACTAAACTTATTGTACCATTTACTAGTTTGGTCGAGTTTCAAATAAGGTAATGTATTATCAATTGAAATAATTTAAATTTTTTATTTATAATTTTATTTTAATTGAGATCAATTGTAAACGGTTGTCAACAAATTGTTAATGGCATCCTCTCACTATCTCACGTATAATTTTTATTTTAAAAATTATATGGCCTAACTAATTGAAAACTCATATAAAATTATACGGCTTTCTTTGAAACTCATATAAAATTAAAGAGTACTATTTTGAAATTCATAGGAAACTATAGAGTACTAAAATACAATCATATGAGTGGTTGCTGTTAACAATTTGAGACCACTATTTGCATTTAGCCTCAACTAAAATGAAATATAAATTGAAAAACTGAATTGTTTCAATTGATTATAGAAGGCCTTATTTGAAATGGAGAATAAATTACAGAATATTAAAATGTAATTAATCTTTTATTTATTTATTTATTTAAAATTTTTATTTGAGTTCTATTATTTTTCCTCTGCAAATCAACGCATGTAAAATATTAAATAGATTGTCTATTATTCATCTCTTCTAGCTCTTGTAGAACGCAGAAACTTTGTGTATTGAATAACGGGGTTTTAATTTAGTTATTCCCACTTTGTGTATTAAATAGATTGTCTATTATTCATCTCTCCTCATGCTATAACTTGTCTATTATTTTGGCAAGTTATAGCATGTGCTGATGCTGCCTTTCTTTGACCAAAATTGCCCATCCACTTAAAATAATAATAATAATAATAATTATGTAATGTGTTTTAAATTTTTATATTAAAATTTATATTTCAAAGAATTTGCAAGTATATTATTGAAAAAATATTAATAATATATTTAAAACACAACCAATGATCTAATAACATATCATTTGTTATGTAAAATTTGGGATAGAGAATATTATCCAAAAAAAAAAAAATTCCAAAATCAGCAACCCCTTTCACGACATTCTCTTTCTCCCCCACGGAAGGCCAATCAAAGCCGCCGCAACAACATTTTCATCATCAGCAACATCTCAACGATTCTGCCATTGTTGCCTTTTCCGGCGCCGCCTCTTCCGCCACGTTCACCACCACCTCTTTAACAAGGCAGGTCTAATCTATAGGCTTGTCATTGCCGATTCGATAGAATCTCTCTCATAATTTCATGGCGATCGCATTAAGTCTAGAACTTGAGTAACCACATCGAGTCCAGAAAATTCAAATCAATATCTTATGGCGTCTTGTAATTTCCTAGCAAAATCAATAAAGTGTCAGCAGCAAAGTGATGCTCTCCTTCACGTCTGTTCGGTGGCTTGATAAGCGTTGAAGCTTCAGTGAAGTTTTGAGTGGCAAGTGAAGTTTGAGTCATTGATTCCATAAACGATAAGCATTTATTTTATATTAGATTTCGCATAATTTGGGATGGCTTTTTATCATCTTCTGAAAAATCCTTTATTCGATCCAAACAATAAATATGGGGCGGTTTTGAAACTTGTTTTGAGACCACTTTTCTTCACAAACAAACCATTTCTGCAACTCTCTTTTGGTTTTTCCTTTGCAACCATGTCTTGGACCACAGTTGAGAATTTACTCAATTTTTATAAAACTGTTTTTTTTTTTTTTCGGGAGAATTGGAAGAAGCACAAACAAGTCTTCCACTGCCTTTTATCTTTGGATTCTTAGAAACCTCTTTTTTTCCTTCATTCCTATTGATATATTAGCATGGAATTGGAGAATATACATGAAAACTCTGTAAAATTTTACACATTAAAATACTGTAAAATTTTACACTTTTTACAACTAGTGAGTTTTTAACTTTCTAAGCTTAATACTAATTTTTTTTTTGACAATTTTTTCACAACCTTGAAAATTGGTTTTGAGTATTCAATATGTGGCCAAAAGCTCAATAAAAGTAATAAAAATTAAGCATTTCCTCAATTTTTATAAAATTATGAATTTTACAATTTTTAAAAAAGTGTAAAATTGTACATTTTTAGGTGAGATTGAATTTTTCAGTGTAAAAATGTAAACTTTTATACTTTCGCTGAGATGAAATTTTACACATTTAAAAATAATTTTTTTCTCCAAATTTTCATATTCAATTTAGTTTTTTGTTTGATAGAATTTGAAGTTTAGAATCCAAATATATAATTTTTATTATAAGTGGATTTATAAATTTCAAGTCATAGAATTTTAAAGTTTTCAAAAAAAGAAATTGTGACTGCTCCAAATATTTCACGAAAAATTTGCTGGGATATTTTTGGCACTTTATAATTAAAGGAATTTATGAGTTAATATGTTTAAACTTGTACTAAATAATAATTATAGTACTTTTTTATGGACTTTTGGCCACATAATCCTTTTTTTTTTTTTATCTAAATAGGTAGTAATAAAAGATTAGAATAAAACACGAATAAAACTTTATTAATAGAATTAAGGTTCTTTTTATGGAGTCTTTAGGGGCCTTTTAATAGTGTTCGATTTTTATTAAACTTGGACTTATAATTTGATTCTACTATAAATTCATAACATCTGGACATTTTGTAGAGTTAAACTTTTATTAATCTTAAACTTCTAATTTAATTATACTAATTATACTATAGTATATAAAATTTGGAGCCTTATCTTTAAGTGTGACTTAAAGTGATTAGTTTGTTGATTTTATGATTGATTCATAGATTTAACTATGGGCAGAGTCACATGGAAGCTGAGGGTTAAAAATATTTACCACTAATTTTTATAAAATAAAAATAAAAATTAATTTAGAAGTTGCCCTTCAAATTTTTTCTATACAATATAGCAAGCATTTTCTCTTTGGTTTAGTTCTGCCACTAGATTTAAGGCTTTCCATAAAAACTACAAGCCATTTACATCTTAAAGCATTGATTCTGAAATCATCGAATCATGTTTTGGGCTTTATTTAGAAAATGAGACCACACCAGATATATGGACAGTTCAATCTTTTTCAGCCAGTTGTAATTTAATCTCAGGACCATAATATCCCCAACCTCTTCTCCCACCTTTCTACAAGCTAACTCAAGAAACTAACAAAAATGTCATTTTCGGTAATTAAGCACTGAAGGCGTGTTACCGATCAACTCGATCACTAGTCTCCCATCTGCTTCAATTTCATGAAATTATGATAAAAGTAATAAGTTTTTTAAGCTATGCTATAAAATATAAAGATTGTCTAATGAATGAATTGGACCTAAGCTCTCTAGCAATACAGATTCAGGCCATTCTTTGGAACGGAAACTAAAAATTCAGTACCTTTTTCCCTGTTTAGTAATTGAAAAGACGAGAACTTGCGGTTTCAGAGAACCAACCAGAGTATTTTGAATTCAAATCCTGATTATCTAATATCCAAGGTGGATTTGGGGATTTTTAAATCTCAAATTCTTGTGCATTCATCTTTGAATATTTAATTCACTGAATTGCAACCAATAAGAACTTTCCCAGTGATTTCATCTTCCAAACACAAAAAGGAACATAATAGCAGAGCAGAGCACAAAGAAGTAATAGGCACAAGCAAAAGAATGAAAATGAGTAGTATAAGGTGGAATTGTTTGACAAGATCATGATGCATTCATTCTACATGACCTCCATGAATACATGATAATGATGGTAATGAGTATTGACAGACTCCCTTCTTCACCTTCATCTTAATCTTTTGTTGCATTTGATGCTTTCTTTGGTGGGATCATATCAGATTCAGAGCTGCTACAGTGGTTAGACAGAAGGTCTCCGGAGGATGAGGTACAGCAAGAAGATTGAAACAGGGAAGAAATTGTTCGCGCTATACACTTAAACATCCTCCTCTTTACTTCCCCCCTGTTGGGTGGAATTAGAACATGTTTCTTGCCTTCCAAACATGAACCTTTCTTGGAATCAACTGGTTTCTCCCCATGGCTCAGCTTCATCTCCATCGCTTTCTGTATGTTTTTGCTTTCCCAGTGAATTGAAGAATGGCTTCTTAGTATTCTCTCTGACCCTCTAAATAATCTTCCAAGGGTTGGAGGAATCTTTTGAATTCTTTGGAAAAAAGCTGGAAATTGACCAATGACAGAGGAAACTTGAAGAATAAGTTCTTTGTAATGTAACGCTAGCTGGAGCGACAGGTGGCATTAGCAAAATGAAATGAGCTCAAAATGCTCGTGGATCATGAATTCAGGATATGGCTTTAGCTCTACATAAATACTTTGCTGCGTGATCATTTCAGAACTTTTGATGTCCCTCTTTTGTCACTGTCTAGCTATTCTTTTAGTAGAACTGCTCTGAGTGTTGGCCAACTTAGAGTTGGCTGGCCCTTTTGAAGCTGTCTCATTAATTGCTATTGATGCTGCATTTTCTGATTGGTTGTCGCCTGTTAAACACTCAAAAAAAGAGATTAGAGGGCCACCGAGTTGGCTCCGGCGCTAGCCACTCCGATGATGAAATCAATAAAATTGTGAAGAAAGACTATAATTGAAAGTAATGGAGTGATTGTAATTGAAATTGTGTACCTTAGGGTCCAATTTATAGGCTAGGATTCTCCTAAGTTGATTAGGATTCAACCTCGTGAAAATAGGAATTTGATTGGCATCAAAGAATGCCAATTACCATGTAGAACATTGCGCTCCATAGGAAGTGGAAGTTGTCCAGGAATAGCAATTTCCTTGTTGCACATTGTTTCCTTATCTTTAGCTCGATAGGGCATTTGAGGTAGAAATCAGTTTTAGGATTCACTTCTGCATATGCTCGGTACCTTCTAAGCTGAAGGTGAGCCTAAGGGTTGTGCGGGGTTCCAAGCTAAGGAGCTCTAGAGTCTATATGAGTAAGCTTGCTCTGGATAGACGAGCTCTGTTTGTTTTGTGTGTACACATGTCGGGCGGGACTGGTTTGTCACTTTGTGGTATATCAGCTACTCCCCCCTCCCAAGCCTTAGTTTAACACAACGCGTAACTAGGGTTGTGAGCTTTTAAAAAGTCACGCATCTTTTCACTTCGCCTTCCCAAGCATCCGTTGATGTGGCATTAATGGGCATCCGTCGTTTGGGCTTTCGAGGCCATTACTTCCATCAACCGCAGTGAAGGTTTGGCTGCATGGGCCCCTATTTCTGCAAACCTATATAAGGAAGGGAGGGGTAGGCATACGCCCCTTTCCTCAAAGATGATTGTGCCATCCCAAGTCCATGTCATAGGTAGTAGTTTTTCCGGTGGTGCCAGAAATAAGGTAGTAGAGTCTCCTTCCAGTCCTAGAGTTAGGAATATAGATGCATTTATTGAACTTAGGAACAAGGTGGGGGAGACCTCTAGCAGGCCCTCCCAAAGAGACGAAGGAGAAAGTGTCATTACTCAGGGCATGCTAGATGACCTGAGGGCTACTTTCGAATTCCTCTCAAACGTGACCTGCAGAGCCCTTAGTTCTTTAGATCGCCCTTCCCCTTGAACATGAACCTTTCTTGTAATCATCTGGTTTCTCACCATGGCTCAGCTTCATCTCCATCGCTCTGTATGTTTGCTTTCCCAGTGAATTGAAGAATGGCTTCTTAGTGTTCTCTCTGACCCTCTAAATAATCTTCCGAGGGTTGGAGGAATCTTTTGAATTCTTTGGAAAAAAGCTGGAAATTGACCAATGAGAGAGGAAACTTGAAGCATAAGTTCTTTGTAATGTAACGCTAGCTGGAGCGACAGGTGGCATTAGCAAAATGAAATGAGCTCAAAATGCTCGTGGATCATGAATTCAGGATATGGCTTTAGCTCTACATAAATGCTTTGCTGCGTGATCATTTCAAAACTCTTGATGTCCCTCCTTTGTCACTGTCTGGCTACTCTTTTAGTACAACTGCTCTGAGTGTTGGCCAACTTAGAGTTGGCTGGGCCTTTTGAAGCTGTCTCACTAATTGCTATATTCCCAAATCTGTACATATTTACTGTACTGTGTTCTTAGCTTCAAATGACAAAGACCAAGCATATGAAAACATTTGAGTGACGGACAAGCTTATGTCCAACATTCAATGTTCAGACTTAAATGGGCAGTAGACCACCCAAAAAGACCTTTCACGTCTCTTTCAAATGGAGGTCCTGGTTAAGACAGCATCATTGTGGATACATTAACTGATTCTCTGTTAACATCGGCAATAACCAAACTATGCTTAAGCTCAAAGATGATATTAATTAGCTACATCCTTAATTGTCCCAATTCCAGTTTGAGTTGAGCACAAAAATCAGGAAACTGCAATCAGTTTTTTACTTGGATGCATGAAGACCTCTATCCCTTTCCCAATTTACAACATGTAAATAATCCACACCTCTTGCTTAAAAGCGAGAGATGATGAGCTTGATGGAAACTGTTGCAGCACCAATGTTCTGTCTCCTGCTAGAAAGGCAGTCCAAGCTATTCCTCAATAGGTATATAATTGCAGAGCAGAGCAAAAGGATGGGCGTAGCTCACCTGGTAAGGGTAAGAGCCTCAGGAGGCGTAAAAGCCACTGGTGTGGGTTTGACTCCCCCAGTTGGAGCAAGTCCTTGATTTACTTAATGCACAAGACTTATGGGTGGTTTGGTGCATCCGGGGTTTACCTTCTAGGAGTAGCCTTTGGTTGAAGGCCTTGACTGCCATTAGACTAAGTCCTTAAGAGGGTTCCACGTTATCAAAAAAAAAAAAGGATGAAAATGGATATTATAAAGTGGAATTGTTGTACATGATCATGAAGCATTTCATTGTGTGATTGTACGGGTACAAAAATGGCCCAAAGGCCCGCGGCCTGGTCCGAGTTTTTTTCAGGCCTAGACCAGCCCTACCCGGCCTTGTTCGAAGTCAAGCTTGGCCCGGCACTAGCCTGTGATACCTCTATTTCGGGCCCAAGCTTATTTTTTGAGTTGAGGCCCTGCCCGAAGCCTAGCCCGCACAAACCCAAATACTTAAAAACCACAAATTCAACATTTTAAAGCATAAAATAATTATTCACTAGTTTCTAATTCAAATAATTCTCATTATTTGATCTATTTCTAACGTAACAAATCAATATCTATTTAATTTCCTTACCTTTCACTTCACATTTTCATTATTTACATCTCAATTCAACCTGTACACAATTATCATACATATAAATATTAAAGAATATTAGTTCCTCTTATATATCAAATATTTGTCTTCATGTTTCCATTCAAATTATTAAATTATTTGTCAATTGCACAATAACAAAAAAATATTCATTCATCATTTATAATTTTTTAATCTATTATACATTAATATTTTATTTGTTAATTATTTATTGATATAATTATCTATGACTTAATTAAAATTTTACAATAAAATTTTTTTTTGTCCGTAAGCCCGAATTGAGATTAGGGACTATGGCCTTATTCTCTGTGCTTGGCCCAGCCCCGCCCACGAATTTGGTAGGAGCTCCCAATAATCCAGCTTGGTCCACAGGTTTTTTTGGCATTCCTGTGTGATTGTAACAAAATGAAAATAAATAAATAAAGAGATTTACTCTTAAAGAACATAACATATGGCCTCCATGAATACATCACCATCATCTTAATCTTTAGTTGCATTTGATGCTTTCTTTTAGACAGGGGCCTCCAGAGGAAGAGCTAGAACAAGATGATTTAAACATGGAAGAAATTGATCGCGCTATACACTTGAACATTCTCCTCTTCACTTGCTCTCTCTTGGGTGGAATTAGAACATGTTTCTTGGGTTCCAAACATGACCCTGTCTTGGAATCAACTGGTTTCTCACCATGGCTCAGCTTCACCCCCATATCTCTCTCACTCTTTCTCTTACTGTACCTTTCCCAGTGAATTGAAGTGTGCCTTCTTAGTGTTCTCTGATCCTCTAAATAGTCTTCTTTTTCTAGATTTGGACACTTCTTTGCCAGTTATAAGGGTGGGAGGAATCTTTTATATTCTTTGAAAAAAAGTTGGAAATTGGCCAATGAGATGGGAAAACCTGAAGCATAAGTTCTTTGTAATGTAATGCTGGAACGACACGTGGCACTAGCAAAATGAAATGAGCTCACAAGGCACTGGATCATGAATTCAGGATATAGCTTTATATACATACTTTTATGCATGATCATTTGATATCTTTTGGTGTCCCTCTTTTGTCACTGTCTATCAATTATTTTAGTACAACTGCTCCAGTGGTGGCCCAACTTAGAGTTGGCTGGCCATTCTGAAGCTGCCCGACTAAATATTCCCAAATCTATACATAGTTATTTTACAAAAATAATGAGTTGTTGTACTTTGTGTTGTTGCTACATATATTAGCTTCAAATGACAATGATCAAGCTAAGTACGAAGTATAGACACTCAGGCTCATGCAGCTGGGCTGAAAAGCTAAAACCAATATAAAATGACTAGTTTTAAATAAAAAATTTCTCAAGCATAATAATTTAGTGTTATAAATGTTTAATTTTTCGTTTTTAACTGGAAATTGGATTGTTATATAGACTTTGGATTTGTACTTTCTGTTTTGGATTTTGCAAAACAAGTGGATAGGATGAGAATTGCAACAAGCTTTTAATGAGGGACAGTTTTAGAAGTTTCCAAACGGTCAAGTATTTCACAGTTGTCAGCATAAGAAAACATTTTTCAAGTCCGACGGAGAATCCTGTGTTCACACTCAAATAGCCAGTAGGCGACCCAAAAAGACCTTTCAAGTCTCTTTCACAGTTGTTTATCTCCATCACCATCTTACATATCCACACAGGATTAGATGACCTTCAACCCACTTTCTAATGCCCTTCAGCCTCATTGCGGATACATTAACCCATTGTCTGTTAACACTAGCAACAAAATATGCTTAAGGTCCAATTGTCCCAATCCCAATTTGACATGAGCACAAAAATTAGGAAACTGCAATCATGAAGACCTCTGTCCTCGCTCAATTCACTGCATGTGCTTTTGCTTGTAAGATATAGATGACCCACTGTTTCCGTCCCCTGCTAGAAAAGCAGTGAAAGCAATTCCTGCTCATACAGAATCCTGTTTCCATACAACATTGGTAACAAAGGGGAAAGCTTTACAGATGTCTGGTTAGTATATTGAAGGCATCTATGATCATATGGCTGCTTCAGTCTCAACCCCTGTAAGAGTGAAACCTGAGTACTTGGCTGTAAACATGGCACTATAATCAGTGTAATTGAAAAACGAACTGAGGATGGCACAGAAGGAATTTGATCACAGACAATCTCATTTCTACAAACCCAAATTGCCCACTAATAGATGAAATGTGGCAGTCCTCATAAGAGGCTTCCAAAATCCACTTCTCTAACCTCGAATGAAACAGAATATGAATACCTTAATCAAGATAAAAGCCAAGGAAAGAACATCCCCCCCCCCCCCCCCCCCCCCCGGGACCAAAAAAAAAAATTGAATGAAGTACCATGATCAAAACAAATCCACAAATCACAATAGAAATCCGCTTACAGGGGTTTTGTATGCTAACATTCTTCAATCAATCCTGACATAAGGAACCCAATGGACTTGAAGGGGTTTGAAGGGGGCATCTAATTTCAACATCCCCATAGTAATAACTCAAGCCAATTCAAAGAACCCAGATATTTGCATCAATTGTCCCTGTTCTCCATTGCAAACAATTGAATTTTGAAGGAGAGCTTTGCAATCATTATTATCTCAAGAGTTGGAACCTAATTAAGTAACGATCAGAGCGCACTTAAAATTGGATTAGTACTAATTCATCAGAATTGGACAGTTATGCATAACTATCCCAAACCAGTTAATTTAGAGAAAATTCAAATAGTATACAAACCCAGAGAAGCAAACTTTTTATTAGGCTTTGAAACCACTCCATAATTATTGCCCTTTCTGCTAGGTCTTCCCTCTTAGTAAAAACTCATTGGAAGAAGGATAAAACATGAAGCACACATATCATACATGAGAAAATATACAAATACAGAGACATCTATGCAGATGTTTTATTAAAGTAGATCAATCTAAGGGCCAGGGGCAGAAGAGTTGGAAGAGAAAACTTTAGCAATGTCAGCAACAATTTTCCTGGTCACCGCTCCCCTCTTTGGAGGCACAGTCGGTCCCTGCTGGGTCCGCATCACAGCCTTATTGCAGCCACTTTGTCCAGAGCCGGAGGCTCTCATGGTTCCGACCTTGTTGGTTACTTCCACATGCCTGCTGGCTTCACTCATCTTCACCTCTCTGAAGAGCAACTAGGCCTGTCTCAAGATAGAAAATGGAGGTGAGAGCCTTTTAAAGAGCGAACCCGACCCACAAGCTTTGGCATGCCCAGCTAGCTAAAGTCTGGCTAGCACTGCCATCAATTTTGTAAAAAGATATAAAAGCGAGACGTCCTCGTATCAAACTCTTGCTACTGTTGAGGCAGCAACTGTATTGGATATTGTCACAAGTCATGCCATAGTTTCATGGATTTAAATTGCGATAGGTGGTAGAGTAGTTGCAATTGCAGTGTGTAACACTATTGAAAGTATTGGGTAATTCATAATGAAAATCAAAAATTATAATTGTGAATTTTTTTTTAATACTAACAAATATCTTAAAAATCATTGATACGCACGTATATCTTAATTGTAATTATCACATTTGAATATTTTTTATTTTCTAATATTAATAAAACTATTTTTTTTATAAATAACACTTAAGAAGATATTTTATTATTTTATATAGATATTTTAAAATTAAATTAATAAAAAATATCATTCAATTTTGATTGTCACGCCCCGAATTCCAGCGAACCCGAGGCGCGAGTAACGAGACAAAAGAAAATAAAATAATAAAGGAATAAAAGATAATTAAGGACGATCACATATATTCTACATACTGTTCTGATAAATACATAAGGTCTGGTCCATTTCTTCACCACTTACAAAATAAAATACAGTCGCGGGCTTATGCCCTTACACAATATCAAAAGCGCCCCTTGGGCCTAACATAGTCCCTAATCAGTTCATCTCCACGTCTCGTACAGCTGGGACATCATCTGAAATGTTTGCCCCACTAAAGGGGTCAGCTCAACATGCTGGCACAATATAATGCTAATGCAAGAAACAAAACTAAGGTCGTGGCATGTGCAAGTGTACAGTTATTTCTATATGGCATTCAATGTCATGATGGCAGCATATACACAATATGCAGTATATGAGCAGTATGCGTGACACACCCATGCAACTCTATGCCACCCATGTCTCATGATACGGTCATTATCCGCTGGCATGAGTACCGCCGCGTATGTCTCGCTTCACGGTCCGGAATCCGTCAGGCAGGCAAGTACCTATTGGCCGATTTTGGGTTTTTCACCACAGGATCTGCACCCTCATAATGCAAAGCACCAAGTGCTTACCCACGCCATGTCCAAAGAATCACACTATGCCAATATGCTCTGATTTCATCATGTCATAATGTAATCTCGATGATGCATCTCATTCATACATAAAGCATGCCTTCAAGTACACAATTCATAATATCAACAGTTCTTCAAAGCATATAATTCACACACTACACTAACACATGCAATATATCCATAATCATCATACAACTTAACAAGATAGCACGTAGCACATAAGCATGTGAACACTCAAGTAAACATGTGAACAATCAATGCAGCAAAGCAAGTATTCCTAATCTTAATTCTATTTCTTTCTTAGCACAATATATCGTACCTGGTAATCGATCTCAAACTGGAAAAGTGTACTCGTAGTAAAGTGAAACCACCGTAAGAACACCGAAGGCTAGGTCACCTTCTCTTTGCCTTTCCGTGTCCCTAAAATTCATAACATGAAACTCAGTTTAATTGTCACTTGAATTATGCTATTCATCAAATTTTATGTCTTTAATTCATAAGTTTCTATTTTGCTAAATTAGACCCTACCATTGAGTCCGGAACGTCGGAGAAAATAAGTTTAGGCTTTTGTAGAATTCAATTCGGACTCTTGGGTTCAAAAGGGCAAAACAGTCATTTTGCACTTTACACGTGTCCTCACATTTCGTGACCTCTTTTCACAATTCGGACTCCACTGTTGAGTCCGGAATGCTCGAGATAATTAAGTTTCACTATTTGTTTACTAAATTCGGAGTTCATTTGACTGTATTTCAATTCAGGGGCATTTTGGTAATTTTACATGTTACTACGGGTCTTTTATTTTTTGGGACCCCGTCTCGTAAAATGGACCTCACCATTGGCCTCGGAATGGTCGAGATAGTCAAAATACACTAATGACTTGTCCCATTTGGACTTCGGGATATTTTTGAATATTTAATTAATTAAATTAATTTATTAATTAATTAATTTTATTAATATTTTATTAATATTTAATTCTGGTGGGCCTAACTGTAATTTCTCCAAAGTGCAGGGGTTAAAATGTAATTTTCGAAAGTTTAGGGTCAAGTTTGTAATTTTTAAAAGTCTAGGGGCAATTTTGTAATTTCGGGAAAAACCCTTATTCTCAATTTGGATAGCCAAACAGTGGCTAATCCAAAATAGGGATAAGATATCCCTGTTCCCATTAAATTCAATTTTCTAATTTCTTATCCTCGTAGCTAAACAGACCCATTGGACTTTTAATTTAAAACTAGTGAGTGACACGTGGCAGGGGCGGACCGGCCCAAGCCCAACCCGACCCGAACCGAACCCGGATCCGGACCCGAACAGTCCTCATCTCCCCCCCGTTTTTCCGGTAGGGTTCCGGCGGGTCTCCGGTCACCTTCTCCGGCGACGTCGCCGGAAACCGCAAAAATCAAGTTTTTAAACTTGATTTTTCTTGGTGTTTTCAAAGCCATTTCCAATCCTAAATTAACCCACAATGTTTTTTAAAACATTATAACAAAATTTGGGGCCATTTAAACGGAGTAATCTACCTCATTTCTTTCCCTATCAGTTTTCCGGCCGACTGAAATTTTCCCATTTCATGCTCATTTTCCTATTGTTTTTCCTTCTTTCTTTTCCTATTCTTTTTCTGCACTTCATAGGATTATTTTAGGACCATTTGAATAGAGTTCTACACATAAAATAACAAGGTCCAACCTCCATGGCCGAGACCTGTAACTTGGATTTTCTCCCTATTCCCTCACCCATTTCTTCTCATTCTTTTTGCAAAATGATCCCTACATTATGCTCTCTAAGATCCTACAATTTAAATCAGTTAACATGCTCTTAAAAAAAATAAGACAGAAGCAGCCCACTCACCAATGATTTCGGCTTTTCTCCCTGTGCAGGTTTCCTCTCTCCCTTCAGTTTCTCTTGATCCACTTCTGCCCTTTCAGAAATCTCTCTCCCCCTTGCTCTCAGTTTTCTTTTCTTTCCTTTTCTTTTCTTCTCACTCGAGACACACAATCATATACACAAAGTCACTCTCTCTCTCCCTATCATTTCTCTCTCTCTTTCCCTAAGACTAAACCTAACCTCTGGCCAGACCTGCACCTCCCACTCCCTGAATTTCACTCACACACACAACCTCAACCCATGCCCCTTTGAGTGTGTAACACTCAATACACACTCACACACACACGGCACACACATCACACATAGTGCCTTGTGCACTATTTTATATATATATATATACATATATATATATATATAAATATACACATATTCTCTAAATTATGTATATATTATACATACATGCACATACACCATACACATGGTTATACACATACAATACACACATTGCACCCCACACACATTAAAATCTTATAATAATAATCACAATAATAATAGTAATAAAAATAATAATAACAACTTGAAAATTTTATTTATTTAAAAAAAAAAATTTCAGGTTGTTACATTGATGCTGCATTTTTTGGTCAGTAGGGGTTCCGAACTTCATCGCCTGAAAAACACTTAAAGAGAAGGATCAGAGGGCCACCGGATTGGCTCCGGCGGCAGCCGCTCCAATGCTTAAGTCAATAAAACTGAATTGCAAGACTGTAATTTAAACTAAAGAATTAGCATGAATGTAAAGTGTACCTTAGAGTTTTATTTATAGGTTGTGGCTTTCCTAAGTTGATTAGGATTTGGAGCCATGATTGTAGGGATTTGATAATCGGAGAATGGCAGTTACCATGTTAGACACTACGCTTGATAGATATCCGTAGGTGACAATTTCCTTGTTGAAGACTATTTCCTTTTTCTTAGTTCGGTAGGATATTCAAGGCGGTGATGAGCTCTGAACCCTGAGGGATGCTCTGAATGCCTTGTGCTCAGACCGTGAGCTTGAAAGCTAAGTACCTAAGTCTGCTTTGGATGGCTAAGCTTTAACTGGTTTGTAGTTACACGTGTCATATGCAGACTGGTCTGTCACTTTGTGGTATATCAGTTACTCCTTCCCCCCTCCGAGCCTTAGTTTGAGCTCAATGTATAACTAGGGCTACATGTTTCCGAAAAATCATGCATCCTGTCTTTCCGATTTCTAAGGCGACTATTAGTACGCCATTTATTGCGCAGCCGATGCTTGGGCTTTCGAGGCCATCATTGCCCTCAACTGTCATGGCGGTTCGGCTTAGTGGGCCCCAATTTCTAAAAACGTTTATAAAGAAGAAAAGGGGGTTCGTGCACCCTTTCCCTCACCATTTTCACTGTAGAGAAGAAGAAATTATGCCATTGTCGAACTAGAGCATCTAGTGACTCGTGAGGAGTGCCTATTGCTTGAAGAGTATTCGTCATTCGAAGCTTTTACTTCCGGTTGTTTTCAGGTTTATTTTCCTTTACTTTTGCTCATTTTCAATTTTCTCTCTCGCTGTTTTTCCCCATCTCTGCTTTCTTCTCTTCGTTTTATAATTTTTTCCCAATGTCGGCCTCTATTGCATCTTCTAATGTCGGGGATGGCATAGAAAGTTCCTCGAAAACTTCTGTGTCATCCCAATCTCAAATTGTGGGTGGCAGTCCTTCCGGTAATTCCGAAAATAGGTTGAGAGAGTCTCCCTCTAGTTCTGACGTCCGGATTGTGGATGCCTTCATAGAACCTAAGAATAGGGTTGGGGAGGCCTCCAAAAGGCCCTCCCAAAGAGAAGAAGGGGGGAGTGCCATCACCCAAACCATGTTAGACGAACTGAGGGTGACCTATGAATTCCCCTCTAACGTTACTTGTAGGGTACCGAGCACCCTAGACTGTCCGTCCGATATTTATGAGGGCGAGATTTGTGTCTATCTTGCCTGGTTTGAAGAGGGACTGAGGCTCCCTTTTCCTAATCTAGTTAAGCGGTTCTTTGTTTGGTACAACCTCTGCCCTGCTAACCTCAGCCTTAACAGTTGGAGGCACCTGTTAGGGTTCATAGCTTTAGGTCATATTAATGATGTCGATGTAACAGTAGAGATGATCTGTAGTAAGATGGATCTCAAGTATATGAGGTCGGAAGGCCTCTTCTATATGTCCTTTGATAGGGGGTTCAGACCTCTTTGCCTTGTGCCAACTTCCAATAAAACCTAGAAGAAATAGTACTTCTTTATAGGAGGAGGATGGGAGATAGAGGACTTCCAAGGCCAGACTTCAACATTCCCTCGAAGTACGAGGTTTAAGGGTGAGACCCCTTTCCTTGTGACAATGTTACTTCTGTTTATGCTTTTACTTCTAAATTCTAACCATTTTTTTTTATGTCTTTTGTGCAGACAAGAGTGCTTGGAAGAGGTCAATTTTCACAGTTGACCTTCAGGACAAATACCGCAGGCTCCTCCAAACTAAGAACAGGGATTTCAAGGTCATTCTTACGTCAGAAAATTTGATGGCACCTGACCAGGACAAGGACCAGAACAAGGCAAAGAGCTTCCAAAACAAGGACCGGGCAGAAGGCTTGAAGAAGTCCTTGATGAGCAAGTGGGCTCCTGTAAAGAAGAAGGTTGGGGGGCCTTCTTCTCATGTTGGTCCTCCTTAAACTAAGAAGAGGAGGATCGTATCTGACCCCCTACCTCAGCACCACCCAGGAAGGGCATTATTATAAGGGAGCTTGTTCCTGTGCTTGCTCCCGCTCCCACCCCTAGAGTTCAGAAGAAAGGGAAGGTAAGGATGGCAGTGGACCTCGCTGCGTTGACTGATGGTTACAAGGCCGCAATGCAGGCCATTGACAAATTTTGGATGGAAACTCCCCTAAGACACAATGGGCAGAGTACTCAGCAGACCATCGTTGAAGTAATGGACACTCAGATGAAGGTAACCACCATACTGTCTTTCTTTGTGCTTTACTTTGTTTCTTGTTCTGATCTGCTTGTCTTGTTGCTTTGCAGACCATGCATAGTTTGGCTGCCCTAATAGAGTCTACCTCAGATCCACTGGCCGTGGAAAAACTTTAAGATGAGCTGGATGAGGCTAGACTCCAGCTCGAGACAGCCCAATCAAATGCCTCGGCTGCAGAAGAAAAGCTCGAGGAGGTGAACAATTCCCTCTCCATCATGGAATCCGAGAGGGATTCCTTTCTCCGAGAACTAGAGGAGCTGAAGAAAGAGAATAATAATCTTCAAGCTTCTGTTGCTCAGAAGGTCAAGGAAACCAAGGCTGCGATTGAAGCAGCAATGAAAGCTGAGGTCGAGGGAATGGGTGAGGAGCTCATGCAGCACAGCTATGACTCCTTTAAGTCCAAGCTCCTTGCCAAATTTCCAGATTTTGACCTATCAGCCATTGAAGATGATGATGATGATGATTCAACCATTCCTCTAGTTTAGGAGATGAACTTTTGCACTCATTTTCCCTCTTATTCTTGAACTGGTGTATTTAAACATTTTTATTAATGGTATTAAATTTCTTTAGAGCTTGGGCTTGTGCATTTTCATTCTTTTGAACTGCAATACTTGTTAATTCTGAGGATTGTTGTGAATGCCAAGCACTATCTTAAATTATTGTTGCTTTGTTACATAAGCTTGGGCTCCAGCCCTTTGAACTTCTGATCAGTCATTGAACTGGTTATGATCAGAAGTTGCCTTTCGAGCAAAGCATTTTGTCATAATTTAATAGAATTTACCTTAAAAAGACCTGATAATAATTGAGCCTGAATCTGATAATGGGGGCAGTTGAATCAGAACTTGCACTGAGTAGCTTAAGCAGGAGGACTTGTGTCCACCAGGACTTAACAATAACCGGATAAGAAAACTTTGAGCAATTCCTTTATGATCTGATCTTTGATTGAGATATCTGATAGGAGGTAACTGAGCTAGTTAGAGTCCCGTGGATACTTTTGTACGAAGGACTGTATAATAAGATGGACCAAACCTGGGGGTCTGTGCATTAAAAGGACCAGACCTGAATGACTTGTAATGGATACAAGGCTTCAAGGGTCAATAAGATGGACCAAGCCTAAGGGTCTGTGCATTGAGAGGACCAGGCCTAAAGGACTTATAATGGATACAAGGCTTCAGGAGTCAATAAGATGGACCAAGCCTAGGGGTCTGTGCATTCAGAGGACCAGGCCTAAAGGACTTGTAATGGATACAAGGCTTCAGGGGTCAATAAGATAGACCAGACCTAGGGGTCTATGCATTAAGAGGACCAGGCCTGAAGGACTTGTAATGGATACAAGACTTTAGGGGTCAATAAGATGGACCAGACCTGGGGGTCTGTGCATTAAGTTGGGACTACTTTTTTTGAAAGAATAAGAGAGCAAAACTTTTATTGATAATATTTTTGTAGGTGTTCTACATTCCATGGTCTGGGTACAGGATTCCCCACTATGTCTTCTAACCAATACGTGGTAGGTCGGACAGTCTTTGTTACTCTGTAGGGTCCTTCCCAGTTGGGTGATAGTTTTCTCATAGTGGGATCTTTGGTGTTTGGGAACACCCTTCTCAGAACAAGATCCCCAATTTGGAAACTCAGGAATTTTAGCCCTGATTTGGAACTGTTAGCCATCCTGTGCTGATATGTTTCCATCCTGATTCTGACTTGATCACCCTTTTCTTCCAGTAAGTCCAAGTTCTCTGCAAGCTGATGATCATTGGCCCCTTGGTTGAAAGCTTCCGTCCTTATGGTAGGCATACCGATCTCAACAAGAATTACTGCTTCTGAGCCATAGGCTAGTGAGAATGGAGTTTCAGAGGTTGGTATTCTCCTGGTGGTTCTATAGGCCCCGAGAATACCGGGGAGTTTTTCAACCCATCTTCCTTTGGCTTCTTCCAACCTTTTCTTGAAGGCATCAAGGATGGTCCAGTTAGTGACTTCTGCTTGCCCATTGGCTTGGGGGTGACCAGGTGAGGAAAAGTGATGACTGATGTGCAGGTCTTGGTATAATTTTTTGAAAACTTTGCCAACGAACTACGTACCATTGTCTGAGATGATAATGAGTGGTATGCCAAACCTGTAGACTATGCTCTTCCAAGTGAAGCTCTTGACTTCTTTCTCTGTAATGTGTGTTAGGGGCTCTGCCTCTTCTCATTTGGAGAAAAAGTCAATGGCCACCAAAAGATACCTTTTGTTTAGTGTGGCCTTTGGTAGTGGGCCTATGATATCCATCCCTCCACTAAGCAAAGGGTCGTGGGCTGACAGTAGGAATGAGCTCATGGTAGGGTTAGTGTTGGTAGGGAGCGAACCGTTGGCAGTTGTCACATTTTTGGACATACTCCTTAGCCTGCCTCAGTATGCCAAGCCAGTAGTAGCCCATGTTAAAGCTCGATGGGCTATAGTTCTGTCCCCATTGTGATTTCTATAGACTCTTTTATATATTTCTACCATAACATACTAAGACTCCTCTAGAGATAGACACCTCAGCAAGGGTTGAGAATAAGACCTGCGATAAAGCTTCTCATTCATAATAAGGTACCGAGCTGCCCTGATTCGGAACCTTCTAGCCTTGTTCTTGTCTTTTGGGAGGACTCCTCCTTCTAAGTACTGGAAGATGGGAGTCATCCAATTCTAGGTTTGTTCAGTGACTTGGGCGACCTGAACCTCTTCTATGCTTGGCCTCTACTGGTGAAAGATCTTTAGAGTAGAATCTTCTTTCGTTTTGAGACGAGATGCCATGTTCACCAAAGCATTAGCTCGGGAGTTCTGGCCTCTTTCTATCTTTTGGATTGTAAATGTTCGGAAAGAGTGCTTCAGCGAATTGACCAATTTTGAATACCGAAGCATCTTGTCATCTTTGATGGAAAATTATCCCAGAACTTGGTTTACCACCAGTTGGGAATCAGAGAAGACTTTGAGGTTCTGAGCCTCACACTCCAGAGCAAGTTTCATACCAAGGATAAGGGTTTCGTATTCAGCTTCATTGTTGGAAGCTCTGAACCCTAGGCTGATCGCCTTTTAGACCATAAGCCCATTAGGGGATTGTAGTACCAAGCCAATGCCAGAACCATGGTCTATGGATGATCTGTCGGTGTAAAGCTGCCTTGCACTCGAGCTTTCACAAAGTTGTGCCATGTCTTGCAATGCTGGAGTGTACTCAACGACAAAATCAGCCAAGGCTTGCCCTTTAATAGAGGTTCATGGGACATAGCATAAGTCAAATTCTCCTAGTTCCACGGACCACTTAACTAAATGTCCTGAGACCTCAGGTTTCCTTAAGACTGATTTTAGTGGATAGGCCATTGGAATCTCAATGGGATGCGCTTGGAAGTAAGGTCGGAGCTTCCGTGCCGAAATTATGAGAGCAAAGGCCAGCTTTTCAATTTCGGGATATCTTTTCTTTGTATCTAATAGAGCTCTACTGACATAGAATATGGGCTTCTAGACACCTCTGTCCTGTCTGACCAATACAAAACTGACGGCATTCTCGGAGACTACAAGATAGAGAAGTAGCTTTTCCCCCTAAACTGGCTTTGACAATAGTTCAAGGGAAACTAAGTATTCCTTCAGTTCTTGGAAAGCCTTTTCACATTCCTCTGACCACTATAAGGTTCTATTACCCTTCAAGGCTTTGAAGAACGGTAGGCACCGATCAGTGGACTTGGAGATAAATCTGCTTAGTGCTGCAATTCTACCGTTTAGAGCTTGAATGTCTTTCTTGGTCTTTGGCGACTCTAGGCTAATCAATGCCCTGATCTGAGTGGGGTCTACTTCAATACCTCTCTGAAAAACAATGTACCCCAAGAACTTTCCTTTAGTTACACCAAAGGTGCACTTCGAGGGATTCAGTTTCATCTTGTGTTGTTTCAGGATGTCAAAGGCTTGAGCCAAGTGCTGGATATGGCTGCTCTTTTGTAAGCTCTTGACCAACATATCATCTATGTAAACTTCCATGGTATTGCCGATCAGAGGGCTGAACATCTTATTTACCAGACGCTGATATGTTGCCCCAACATTTTTCAGTCCGAACGGTATCACTCTATAGCAATAGAGACCTCGCTCGGTAATGAAAGCTGTCTTTTCCTGGTCTGAAGGGTACATCTGGATCTAGTTATATCCAGAGTAAGCATCCATGAAACTCATAAGTTCGTGTCCTGTAGTAGCATCAATTAGTTGATCTATCCTTGGCAGTGGAAAACTGTCTTTTGGGCAGGCCTTGTTGAGGTTTGTATAGTCAACACAAACTTTCCACTTTTCATTTTTCTTTTTGACCAGAATAGTGTTAGCAAGCCATTTTGGACAGAATATCTCTCGTATCATCTAGCCTTCTAGCAACCTCTGGACCTCCTCATTAATGATATGATGTCGCTCTAGAGCAAGTGGCCTTCTTTTTTGTCTCACTAGGGGGTGATCAAGATCTACCATCAACTTGTGAGTGATGAAGTCTGGATCTATGCCCTCCATATCCTTTGTTTCCCAAGAAAACACTGAGAGGTTATTTCTTAGGAATTTTACCATCTCTTCCTGCTCGGCAGGTGTCATGTCTGGACCAATCTATAAGCAACACCCTTGTTCTTCTGAACTGACCAGCACTTTGATGGGGTCCCCTACGAGCTTGGCCCTACTGTCCCTTCCTCTAGAGCTTAGAGGTTCATCATTCCGGACCGGCAGTTCTCTGTCTCATGATTGTGTGTGGGGTCTGGATCCATACATTCATGAGCGTGCAGTAATTTCTATTTGGGGGCCCTTTCCCTGAGAGCGAGTGTATGACACTCTCGAGAGGTCGGTTGACATCCTCTGATGGAGTAGACAGTATGGTTATGGACGTACTTCAGACATTGGTGGAGGGTCGAAGTGACCACTCCCATTTGGTGCAACCATGGTCTTCCAATTATGACATTGTAAAGGGACTTGGCGTTCAGAACCATGTATTCTTATATCATGGTTTTCTGCCCATCTCCCTCTCCTGCTATAGTGGGAAGGTCAATCTTCCCTAGTGGGGTACTGAGGTTTCCATCAAATCCTGCCATGATTGCAACGATGGGTTTGATGTCATTGGGGTTGAGCTTCATCTGTCTGAGGGGTTCATAGAATAGCACATTCGCAGAACTCCTTGTGTCCACCAAGACTCTTCGGATCTTAAAGTTGGCAATCTTGAGGGAGATAACGAGGGCATCACTGTGAGGACAATGTACTCTTGCAAGATCTTGGTCCGAGAACTAGATCTCAGGCACAGGCTTCAATCTTTTCTCAATATTAGAGATCTGTAGTATGCTAGGAATAGCTCTAGCCTCTCGAGCATACCTTTTCCTTGCTCTGTTGGACATTCCTACTGTCAGGGTGTTTGAGGACAAAAATAACCTGATTGTTTTGTTGCTGAGGCTCATTCTGCCATTCTCTCTATTCCGGCCTCTAGTCCGGGCTCCTCTATTGGGGCCTATCATTGCGGGGGTTCTGCCTCCCGTCTTGCCTAACAAATTTCCGTAGTCGTCCTCTCCTTATGAGCTGCTCGATTTCATGTTTAAGGGCCTTGCATGTGTCAGTTGCGTGCCCGGGGTCATTGTGGAAATCATAATACTTGCTCTGGTCCCGGTAGCTGGGATCGCCTCTTAGTGGCTCTGGCCACTTTAGGTTTTCACGTGTTCGAACTTGCCAAAATATGTGAGTTAGGGAGGCGTTTAGAGGAGTAAAGGTGGTGAATCCCCTTAGAGCTGTGTTGTTTTAAGTTCTGGAGGCCGTTCTCCTATATGAGCTTCTGACCCTCTTCCTGATTGTACTAGTGTCCTTCTTCTGGTCATCCTGCTGGACTTGTTCTTTATTTTTCTGCGGGGGGCTCTTTGCTTCTCTAGATTTATGTACTTCCTAACCCGATCCATGAGGGTTGCCATATCAGTAGGAGGACTTTTGGTTAGAGAATCCCTGAAGCCTCCTGGTGCTAGTCCAGAGGTCATAGCAGCTACTAAAAAGCTCGGACTGCAATCTATAATCTTTGTGAGTTCGGTGTTAAAACGTGCAATGTACTCTCGGAGGGGCTCCTTTTTGGACTATTTTACTTGAAGCAGGAATTCTGGGCCCTTCCTCAATCTTCTACTGGTCATGAACCTGTTTGGAAAGCGCCTGCCAAGCTCATAAATGCTGGTAATTGAGTTCAATGAGAGATGGTGGAACCACTTCAGTGTTGTGCCTTTAAGGCTAGTAATGAATGTACGGCACATGAAGGCGTCAGAAGCCTCGTGTAATGCCATGGTGTGTTGGTAAAGAGAAAGAAGGTCCCCCGGGTCCCCAGTCCCATCGTAAGGGGTGAACTTGGGACGACAAATTTCCTCGGTCTCTCCTCAGCCATGATAGCAGGGGTGAACGGCGTGGCAAGCCTTCCGAGCAACTTGGCTAGCTCGTCCTGCTTTAGAGGAATTTGAATACCTCTCATCACAACAGTGCGATCCATAGAGTTCGCAATTTCTTCAGCTCTTCGTGGGTCCCTAGGCAGTACTTTTTGTGAGTCTTGCTTTGCAGTTTCGGCTCTTATATGAATGGGATGGGCATGTCCCATGGCTGGAGGAGGATTTTGGTGATCTTGAGCTGTAGGAACTGGAACCACTTGAGGTTGAGACTCTTGCAGCATAGGACTTGCTTCTGAAACCCCCGAGGTTGGAGCTCTAGTGGTGCTTCGATAGTGGATGTCTAGAATAAAGGTTGGTAGACCTTTGCCTGCGGCTACTGATGGCTGGAGGACTCCGCCGATATGGGTGGCACATTGGGGGTACACCGGTTGATTACTGGGAATCTCTTTACGAAATCCTCCGTCTGTGGCAGCGGTAGGAGGTTGTGTCCTTTGGTTGGCCGCGTTGTCGGGTATGTTCGAAGGATTAGTTCCGAGGTTCTAGGTAAGCATTGCTAAAGTTTTTGACATGGCAAGAAATTGTTCTTGCATCAACTCGTTCTGTCGTTTGACTAAGTCAAGTTGTTGCTGCATGGGACTAGTTGTTTGTCCCCTTCCTCATCTGGCAAGTGGCCAGGGTTGAGGGTTTTGAGGATTTTGAGCATTCTTTCTTTGTCGAAGATTGGGAGCCATGGTCCTTTGGTGAGAAGGAAAATGAGTTTGTTTGTAAGTAGAGTACTTTGAAAGAACGATTGTCGTTCCCACAGACGGCGCCAAACTGATGCTACATTTTTTAGTCGGTAGAGGCTCCGAACTCCGTCGCCTGAGAAACACTCAAAGAGAAGGATCAGAGGGCCACCGGATTGGCTCCGGCTGTAGCCGCTTCGATGCTTAAGTCAATAAAACTGAATTGAAAGACTGTAATTGTAAACCAAAGAATAAGCATGAATGTAAAGCGTACCTTAGGGTTTTATTTATAAGTTGTGGCTTTCCTAAGTTGATTAGGATTTGGAGCCACGATTGTAGGGATTTGATTATCGGAGAATGACAATTACCATGTTAGACACTGCGCTTGATAGATATCCGTAGGTGGTAGTTTCCTTGTTGAAGACTATTTCTTTTTTCTTAGTTCAGTAGGATATTCAAGGCGGTGATGAACTCTGAACCCTGAGGGATGCTTTGAATGCTTTGAATGCTTTGAATGCCTTGTGCTCAGACCGTGAGCTCTAAAGGCTAAATACCTAAGTCTACTCTGGATGACCGAGTTTTAATTAGTTTGTAGTTACACGTGTCACATGAAAACTGGTCTGTCACTTTGTGGTATATCAAATTTGAATAACATTACAAAAATTAATATAAATAATAACATAAAATAATTATAAGCATGAAAATAAATTTAAATAATTAGTTATGGAATAAAAAAAAATTAAAAATTTTGAGGTCAAGAAGCTTTTTTGAGTTTGTATTGATTCGAATATTTTCGTAACTCATTTCAAAAGTTTTTGAATTATTTTATAAATATTTCTCTCGTATATAAATCTTATAAAAATAGAAATCATTAAAATTCTGTAAAAAAAAAAAGAAATAATAAAAAAATTAAAAATTAAAAAATTAAAAAAAAAACATAAAAGATATATAACAGTCTTGTAACGACCATAGCAGCCAATATGTAACATCATCGGTCAATATAACTGTAAATTTTAGTCACATCGATAGTAAAATGTTAAAAAATTAATATATAATATCCGTTATTTAACACCATGCATAGTTTAGACTTTATTAAGTTTTCTAAATAAAAAAAAAAAAAAATAACTTCAACAGATTCTAAATTAAAAAGAAACATGCATAGTTCACTATCTTTGACGTTCCAATAGTCAATGACGCATTTAAACTACAGACTTCATCACCTTTTTTGCACCTTATGGATACTTAGTATTGATGTTATAATGCACTTGAAGAGCATGTACAAACGATTATTCAATAATAAATCATTTTGAGATATTCAAAAAATTTATTATTAAATATTAATTTTCTTTTATAATTTTTATTAATGAAAAATATTTATAATAACACATAATTTTCAACACAACAAAAAAGACATGTTCTAATATTTTTAAGAATAAACCTTTTTTTAGTGATAAAAACGTATTAGCATATCAGAATAAAATAGAGAGCTCACAGACGCTAAAAAAGAGTGGTCTCTAATTTGTCTTGTCTTCTATTTTCTTTTGTTAAACAAACTTTTTTAAGTGCTTCAAAATCAAAAGTTATTTACAATTCGTTTGGATAAGTAGGAGGAAAAAGAAAAGAGAGGAGAGTATTAGTTATGAGGGAAAGGAAAGGAGTGGAGAGGAGAGTGTAATCCCTCATTTATGGTTGGACAACTAATAAAAAGAAAGGAGAGTTAATCCTTTCATCTTGTTTGGAAATGATAAAAGAGAGAAAGAAAAAGAAAGAATTTTATATTATTTTATTATTATACACAAACAATATGTATTTAGATGCTCTAGGATAAAGGTATCATTTTTATTTTGTCTTTTATAATTTTAAGAGTAATATTGATATTATTAAAAACTCATTAAATCATTCTTTCATTTCCCTTCGTTTCCGTCCACTTTTGGAGGGATAACAAAATTGTTAAAATGGGAATTAAGCTCTCCCTCCCTTTTCCCTCCCTTTCTTTCCTAATTTTTAAAACAAACATGATATAAACTCTCCTTCCTTATCCTTTCCTTCCCTTTCTTTCCAATTCCTTCAATCCAATCATAGTGTTAGGCTTTTTTTAGCTAATTGTAATGAGCAGTTCTGTTCACACTCCTTAATTTATATTTATATTTCAAAAAACTATAATTATTATAGTTAAACGTGTTCTTTTTAAAACACAAATACCATATTGTGGAGTAGAAATAAAATAATTTATTATAATATGTCACGTATATAATATTTTAAATTTTTAAGAAAAAAATTTCTATTTTCACATTTTAAAATATTATTTTTTTAATAATTAAAACTAATGAAGTGATCGATTGAAGAATGGTGGCCTATACAAAACCAGAAAACAATTTTTATATAGATAACAGTTTTTGATCTATAAATACATTGAAGTAATCATTGTTACAGGAGATTAAAACTCAATAATTTCTCACTCCAACCGATGCGCATGGCTAAAATTAAATAGATAAATGTTCAGAAGGGAAATTTCAACGGTGGGGTTTATAGTTATATCTAGCTATTGAATGAAATCTGTATTAAAAAGGTAAGGAAAAAGAAAGTAAAAAAACAATGTGGGCCGGCATCTAAGAATCTTATCTTCAAAGTTTGAGAATGAGCGCTTCTAGTAGGCGTATTGAAGACGTCATGCAAGTTACATCATCCTTTGCTTTGTTTTTGTCTCGGGTATTCGTGTATAAAGGTTAGGTTTTGCTTTTAGGTTTCAATTATGAGATTTTAGTGTGTCAACAGAGATTAAAATCCATTTATTATAGATAAAAAAATTTAAATTGATGTGTGTAAGTTAGTTTAAAATATGTCTTGATTTATTTATTTAAAAAAATAGTTTTAACTATGAAAAGATAGTCGACTTTTAACTATATTTAGTATAAAATAAAGAATTTTTTAGTTTCTTGTATTTTTCTCAAAACATAATGCATTGATCAATGATTGTAAATAAAAACATTTTACTAAATTATATATATCTTGTATTTGTTTTAATATTTTTGATTTATTGTTTGATTTTATTACTTTTCATAACAATAATAATAATTGTTATTTTATTTAACCGTTGAAGAATTAATTTTAAAGAATATCATTACTTGAGGATTGTACCACCTTGTGTATAAGCAAGATCGCTTAAAAAAATCTTTTTTTATCCCAGAAAGTAAATAAACAAAACGCTTTCATTATGACTTTCTGGAATTGTGACTCAATTCAACAACTCTGATCGTTTTCGGGACGTTATCTGATTGAAGTTGACCTATGCAATTGTCTCGCTTTCTTGGGATTGGAAAACAGAATTCCAAGAAAAATTGTTGTCTCTTTTTGGTCCTGGAGAAGAACAAAAGTATGGAGAAGTAAAAATGTGAAAAACGGTTGCTTTCTTTCATTCTTATGAACCAGTAAAAACCAAACAGAGGATTTTGAACATCGATTTCTGGGTCTTCCTCATTTATGTGATTTTCTCTGACTATTCATCAATCTGATTCTGTTAAAACAATTTCCTGAAGCAGAAGCTCTCGTCTTAAGGTGGGTTAAGGATTTGTGACTTTCCGCAGCTTGCAAACTCAGTAAATTTATTTCATTGAAACTGCAAACCCATGCGAAGCATAGGCAATAGTTTCCAATTTCCAATAACAAACTAAGAATTAAATCAAAGCTAAAAAAATAAAATAAAAATCACACGAACAAATCAACAGAAATTCATTAAAAGCATAGTATGCGTGAAAAATAAAAGTAAAAGATCACATCATTACGTTATGGGTATGGAAAGATACCCTTTTTCTTCTTCCTCTCATCCATCTTTGAATTTGATGTCGTGTTTGGTAAGACTGCCTCTGAGCAGCAACAATAGTCGAAAATGGGTGTTCTAGTTCCAGAGTAAGAGCGTGGACGACAGGAATGAAACAGAGAAGCAATTGACTGGACAATGGAATCAAACATCATCTTTTTCACAAGCCTTCTCTTTGGTGGAATTACACCTCCTTTCTTGGGTTTGAACCTTGGATCAATCTTTGGCTTCATCACTTTCTCAACTGGTTTCATTGCGTCTACCATCTCTGCTGCTTCTCTCCCTTTCCTCTTTAGTTTCTAACTCTCCAAAGCCAAAACAGAGTAGTTGTTTCCAGTTGTTAAATTGAGCAAATGAGAAAGAAACTTGTGAGCGAAGAATTATAGGAGCACCACTAAAATCAATGCACGTGTCGGTGAAAAATTAATTAATGGGTTTAGGATGCAGAAGGATCAAAATAAGATTTAAGATGGATATTCCCCAGGCCCAGGGCCGATCAAATCTTTTGATATCTTGGATTCTTAGTAGAACTTCCTTTTCCCTAAGAAATAGTGATTCATGAAGAGTGAATGTCATTGTGAGGAACGAAGGAGGAAAGATTTGTTGATGATTATTCAACTACTTTTTGATGTGGGCCTCTCATTCCTTCCAAATCTAAGCATCATAAGGTTGAGGACCTCTTCATAAGAATCTTTCTATTTCTTTTTAATGCTTCGGGCCACTGTCTCTTGAAGCCTTTGTAGCTGTTCCTAGAGTTGGTATAATGGGAAGTTTTTAGTTTCTCAATTAGAAGTTTTGGTTTGTTAGGAATTGATTCTTTGAAATTAAAGGAGATTTTAAGATAGTTATTAATATTTTGTTAGGTAGATTGAAGTATTATTGAAAAATTTAAAGTATTATAAAAGATTATTTAAACATAATAAGAGACAAAGGTTTACTGGTTAAAGTTAGTCATATTTATTGCAAGTTTAACATAGCAATAGATTTATTAGCAAAGAAAGTACAATGGAGAATAAAATTGTATGATTAAATGATTTCCTTTTGAATTTACTTACACTATGTTTGGATGGAAGAAATTGGAAAGAAAGGAAAGGGAATGACAAGGAATAAGAGCTTATATTATGTTTGTTTTAAAAATTAGGAAGGAGAGGGAGGAAGAGTTTAACTCTCATTTAAACAATTTTGTTATTCCTACAAAAGTGAGAGGAAATGAAGGGAAAATAAATAAGGATTTAATGAATTTTTAATAACATCAATATTACCCTTAAAATTATAAAAGTCAAAATAAAAATGATACATCTATCCTAAAGCATCCAAAATGTATAATAATAAAATAATATAAAATCATTTCATTTCCTTTCTCTTCTTTATCATTTTCAAATAAGATGAAAAGATTATATTAGTCTTTTCTCTCCTTTCATTTCATTAGTTATCCGAACATAAAATATGAATTACTCTCTCTTCTCTTCTCCTTTCTTTTCCCTCATAATTAATACTATCTTCTCCTTTCCTTTTCTTTCATTTTCCTTCTATTTATCCAAACGAACTGTTAATATTATTTTAGAAGATGTTAGGATAGAGCCCTAGAGAGATTATTTTAATATTACCAAAATAAAATAAAAAAACTTGATTTGCCATTAAGTCCAAATTCTCATAAGATATGAATTGAAGGAGTTCTATTGGACTGTTCAAAATTTATATTATTTGAAATTTCTTAAAGGGGTGGCCAAGTGGAGCAAGAATCTCTTGTAAAGAGCTTGTACTCTCCTCATCATTCATGTTTTTAAGATCAGTCATTAGTCAGGATTAATAGTCCGAACTTTTAATAACCCTAGAAAGCCTTAATTAGGAATTACAAGAATAATGAATCATTGTAAATGTAAAAAATCACTGTAAGCCCCAGCCAACAGTCATCTTTCACTAACATCCTCTCCTCTGTTCAAATAACTTGTTAGGTCACAAACTCATATTTGATCTTAACTAGAAGACTGAAAAAGACTTAATCTATGGATCAAAGCAGTCCATAATATATTTGGCATATGGATAAGTTGTCTGAAACTTTTTTATTTAGTTAACAGATTAGTTTAGCTCATAAACTTATTTCATGAATTTGGTCCACTCAAATACAAATAAAAATTTACTAAAATTTATTATTTAATTATTTAATAAAAATAAAATGATATGACATGTATCTAAAGACCACATTGAAAAACCACAAAAAAAAAGTCTTTTTTGTTAAGAGAGGTTTGGGCGTTAAGAGAGAGATTGTATATTCTTGCCCCATTAATTCCATTTAAACTCTGCTTACTCTATTTTGTTGCACACGAAAAGACTTGTTGTCATGCTATTGCCAGATTTGTCTCCGGGACACATATGGTCTCCCAACATGCCCTATCAAGAAACCCCAAAATCAGGCATGGAAGAAAGCCCCATCAGAAGCACATTCTGCCTTTCCATTCCATTTGGGTCAGTTTGAATTGAAACGAAGCTGAGATTCACTCATCCTAATCTCAATTGAGATTTTCAAGACTGCCTCATTCTCTTCCCATCTCTCTTCTCTTCTCTTCGCCTCTCGTTTCTCTCTCCATAGACGGCCGGCAGATCTCATCACGCTCTCTTCTGGATGTTAACTACATTGCTTGTCTGGGACATTGTTGGGCTCTGCAGTGCCTTGATTCCTCGTCAGATGCCTAAACATGGAAAGAAAAAATTGTGAATTTTTCAGATGTTTATGTCCCTGTTTATAATACTAGAAACCATAGGCACGCAGAAATAATACTAGAAACAATAAACAGGGACATAAAAGTGCACTATAATATATATATTTTTTTAATTCTGAACAAACTCATTAAAAAAATAAAATAAAATGAAATGGGTTAGGTTGGGTTTGGGTTTTGAGTCAAATACTTGGATCCATCGGTCCAGGGCAGGTCTGTTATGGGGTGTGTAATACCCTGACCCGAGCTTGGTGGGACCGACCCGAGTTAGCCGGTACCCGACCCAGTAAACTCGGGCTCTGGCATATAAACCTGTAATTAAAATAAACAAATAAACAAAAATAATAATAATAATAATAATAAAAGTAATAAACAAACAAATAAATAAATAATAATGAGAATAAGAATAAATAAATAGAAATATATATATCTATATGTACAAATATATGTATGTATATAGCAGTATATATGTATATATAATTAGATATATATATATATGTATACGTGTGTGCTCGTGTGTGAAAGGTGGCAGTTTGGTATCATGTATGGAACAGGTGGCAAAAGCCACCGACTCAAGGTCGGGTTGAAGAGATAAAGAAATTTGGAGAGAGGGAGTGATAGAACCGAAGCATAGGTAGAGAGAGAGAGAGAGAGAGAGAGAGAGAGAGAAGTGATTTTGGAGAATTTGGAAAGCAGAAATCGGGTAAACAGGTATGGATTTACGTTTAAGTTCTTTAAGTTTTTCCTATCTTAGATGCATGTTAGAAATTATTTGAACTCAGAAAAAAAAAAAAATAGAGAACCGAAGCTATTACGTTTGGCCAACTATGGTGAAATTTTATCCATTAAACCAATCTTGATTTTGAAACTAGAATTTAGTAGAGCAGCTCATCAGGAATCTAACGCAATTTGAATGATAGGAAATGGTATAAAAATGGCTATGGAATGGCCAATTATTCCCTCACCGGTGCAACGCCAGAAAATGGGAAGTGGGTGTCGGAGAATGAGTATGTTAGGGGCTAAAATTAGTTTAAAAGAATTCCTTAATGTTCTAGGATTCATTTGATGTAAAAATGTAAAAATTTGGATGTCAAAATGAAGAAAAAATGAGAGCTGCCGCGTTTTTCCGGTGACCGGTGCCGACGAGATGGCCGGAGAAGACAACCGGAATTGCGTGGGGAAGAAGAAGGAAAGTGGGCTGACCTTGGGCTGGGTCACGACTAGGCTAGGGTTGGGCGCAATGACAGGCTGCTGTTGGGCTGCACCGTTTGGGCTCCTTCATAAATTGATTCAATTTAATTAAGAAAAAATTTGGAAGAAGTTGCGGCTGCTAGGTTTCGAACCTGGAAGCCGTGACATGGAAAGGGGCACACTCACCACTGTGCCATGCCAACTACATGTACACATATATGAAAATAATACATATTTAATATATGATTAATTAATTTAATCAGTTATATATTAAAGTGATTCTCGATGTCCAAATTGGACAAGTAATTAGTGTTTTCTTTATGTAAGGAACATTCTGAGACCAATGGAGGGGTCCATTTTAAGAGACGAGGTCCCAAAAAATAAAGACACGTAAAAGTGTAAAATGACTATTTTGTCCTTTTAGTATCAAAATCCAAATTGAAATCCGTAAAAGCGTAAACTGACTTTCTTCGACATTCCGGACTCAATGGTGAGGTCCGTATTATGAAATAAGGTATAGAAAAATATGACACGTAAATATATAAGGTAATATAAATCAAACTTTAAAACTTAAAGAAGCTACCCAAGAAATGTAACTAAAATAGGAAAAGAATTAATGATATTTAAATTAGAGTAATATTATGGAATGTGACCGGACTTTGAAATGTGATTTTAGGGAACTTCAAAGGAAGGATTTTTGGAGATTAGTCTTTGGAATTCAGGTGAGTATTTCATACCATATTGAGGTAGACAATTTCAGTATAGATATAAATATTGAACTCTTTTATGATTTATCGAACTATACTGTATACGTTTGAATGATCTATTGACAACTATATTGTCTTCTTTGACTTCAGAAAATGTGTTCGAAAGATACTCAAATGTTTTATGATATTCTTATAAATGTTTGAACTGTTTGAACTAAATGTCAAATAAAGAACCTTGACTTGAAATAATTGAACTGCCATTGATGATTATTGATTTTGGATACGATTTGGATATGATTTTGATGCTTTGAATAGAACACTCTTCTATGATTGGTCACCATCGAATAGGTTGTGATTTATCGAACCCATCCCACAGGGTATATTGTGGTGAGCCGGTGTTGATACGGCATATCGAACTAGCTAGCCCATCGATCTCAGTCAGCGAGGTTCTAATTTGCTGACCATAGAAGTGGAATATATGATTTGAATATTAATATTGAAAATCGAACCATGAATCTGAATTATTGAATTATGATTTTGAGATATTGAACTATTATTTATTGAACTATGAATTTGGGCTATTGAACCATGAATCTGAATTATTGAACTATGAATTTGGGAATTGAACCATGATATTGAACTGTGATTTTGATTTATTGAACTATGTTATTGATTATCGATTTATGATTTTCGTTATATTGAGATTTATTGGAAGTAAATTTGATACCGTTATCTTATATTATAAATTAAGATGACATATGATATCTAATCATAGACATTTATATATTGAATTATATAGTAGTTTTGAAACCCCTGGTATGTTATGGAATACTTACGAGCTGTGATACTCACGAGCTGTTGAGCTCATAGGATATTTTTATCCTATTTCAGGTGATGATATCGGACAGGAAATAGCAGGTTCAGTCAAACTAGTTGGAAGCTTGTAAAGCTATGGACCCTTTTTGTAATAGGCTTTTTCTGGTCATGATGTAGTTACTTTTGAAAACTTTAGACTGTATATTGAATATGACATCAGCAGGCTTTGGAAAAATTACATCATGTACTTTTGTAATTTGCTATGGAATGTAGAAATAGATGACTGAGGTTGACTTGTGTATTGATTAGCGCTTCCGCAATAGAAAAAGAAAAAAATTTATTCCGCTGCGTTTGATTAAAGGTAATTATGATTATTGGCAAAAAGGCCTCGGTGGCCGATCACGAACCCTCGATCCGCATGGACCGGATTCGGGGTCGTGACAGGGTTGGTTTCAATGGGTTTGGATTTGAATCTGGGTCTTAAGGAGTATGTCTAGACTTGACTCGTTGACAGGCGTTGACAAGCCTAGTGTGTATTAGAGGTCCAAAACAGCATTAGGATGATTTAGATTACTTGGTTGGAATTTTTTAGTCTCTGAATATCTAAAATGAATTTGAACTTTTCAGTCATTGTTATTTTTGGTGGTTTAAAAAGACAGAATTTAATCTGACCCTTTGGTTAGTTCTCCCCATATATGTCTTTAATTTTACTTGAAATGAATTCTGATCATACAAGCTAAGAGCTAATGTAATTGGTTTATATGATAGCAGACTTGGGGCTAAAATTCAAACTCTGAGAGAAAAGAACAAGAATTTAATTCACTATTCAATCAACCAAAAACAATCACATGCAGAATTATCCTAGATAACTAGGTAAAACTAAAGCCTCTTTGGTTTGATTATCGATACATAGCAATGATGATTGGTGCTACACTTTTTGGCTGTAGCTGACTTTGATCGTCTACGACCTGAAGAACACTCAAGAAGATGATCAGAGGACCACCGGATTGGCTCTGGCGGTAGCCGCTCCGATGCTTAAGTTAATAAACTGAATTGAAAAAGGTGTAATGTAAGCCAAAGAATGAGCATAGAAAATAAAGCGTACTTTTAGGGTTTAATATATAGATGGTGGCTTTCCTAAGTTGATTAGGATTTGGAGCTATGAAAGTAGGGATTCGATCATCGGATACAGTAGTTTCCATGTTGGACATTGCATCAAAAATAGAGATAACCATGTGTGGCAGTTTCCTTGTAGAAGACTGTTTCCTTATTCCCTTCTCGACGGATATTAAGGCGGTGATGAGCTCTGATTAGCGGAGAGTACTCTGGAGGTCTGTGCTCAAACCTGTAGGCTCCGTAGTTCTGTTCTGTAGGCGTGTGCTCTGCCCTTAAAGTTTTGTATGTTTGCTCTGAATGCTCAGTATGCTTTGGATGACCGAGCCTCTAATTGATCTGTTGACACACATGTTGCTTGAGGATTGGTCTGTCGTTTTGTGGTATATCAGCTACTCCTCCCCCCCCAAGCCCTAGTTCGATGCCAACAAGCAACTAGGGCTGTGTGATTTTAAAAAGTCATGTGCCCTGTCTGTTCATTTTCTAAGGTGACTGTTGGTGCGTCATTTATTACGCAACCGATGGTTGGGCTTTTGAAGCTATCATTGTAACTAACCGCCATGGCGGTTCGGCTTGGTGGGCCCATATTTCGAAAACATATAAAAGAGTGGGGGAGGGCTTCATACGCCTTTTTTCTTCACTTGTTTTTACTGTATCAAAAGTAATTCTGCCATTATTGAGCTTAAGCATCCAGTGCCTCCCGATTTTTGAAGAGTGCTCGTTGTTCGAAGCTCCATTTTCTGTTTAATTTTAGGTTCGATTTTGGTTTTTTTTTTTAATACTTTTCAATTTCCTCTTCTACATCTTTCAATCTCTGATAATGTCTGGTTCCTCACCCTCTTCTAGTACTAGTGGGGGCGCAGGAAGCCTGCCTGTGTCACCCCAAGCCCAAGCCCTAGATATTCATCCCTTCGGTGATGCCGGAAATAGGTCGGTAGGATCCCCCTCCAGTTCGGAGGTTAGAATAGTAGACGCACTCTTGGAGCCTCGAAATAGGGTTGGTAAGGCCTCTGGTCGACCCACTCGAAAGGAAGAAGGGGCCAGTGCCATTACTGAACATATGTTAGAGGAGTTGTAGAAAAAGTATAGTCTTCCCTCAAATGTTACATTTAGGGTTCCGAGCGACCTAGATCGCCCATACGATGTCGAGGCAGGAGAAATATGCGTTTATCTTGCCTGGTTTGAAATAGGGTTAACACTCCCTCTTCTTGAACTAGTTAAGCAATTTTTTAGTTGGTTCAAGATTTGTCCTGCCGACCTTAATTTGAACAGTTGGCGGCATCTCCTAAGTTTTATAGTTTTAGGGCATCAGAATAATGTAGATGTGTCCCTTGACCTGATTTGTAGTAATATGGATCTGAAGTACATGAGGTCGGAGAGCCTCTTTTACATGTCTTTTGACAAGGGGTTCAGACTCCTATCTTCGGTACCCTCTTCCAGTAAGACTTGAAAGAAGTGGTACTTCTTTATTGGAGGAGCGTGGGAGCGTGAAGACTTTTGAGACCATATCTCGACATTCCCTCGTACCATAGGACCTAAGGGTGAGACCCATTTTTCCTTAGGCTATTTCGGCTTTGCTCTGACTTCCGAGCTGCTGATCTAAGATGATATTTCTTATTTTCATGCAGATAAGAGAGCTTGGAAGAGACTTGACTTTACCCCCGAACTCCAAGATTAGTATCGTTAGCTCTTTCAGACTTCTAACTGGGATCATACCGTCATTGTTACTCCGGAGAATTTAATGGCTGCCAATACTTGTACCGCAGAGCTCAGGAAAAGGTTAACGTCAAAGTGGTCAAATCAGGAGCCACAGTCGGTGGGGGAGACCTCTTCCCAACTTGAGCCTGAGCCTCCCCTACAAGTGAAAAAGAGGAGGTTGATTTCTGGCTCTCTAGAATCTACTCCACCAGAGAGTGAGAGGGAGGCCCAAACGGCTGTCCCGATCTCGGCGATCCCCCCTGCCTCTTCCACTCCGAGCAAGCGATCTGGGAAGGGGAAGGCGTCTGCCACTCCCCCCCAACTGTCCGATGAGCTGGACTACCTGATTGCCAAGAAGGCCTTTGACCACATCTAGTCCAAGGGTCCTCATCGGTACAGAGGTGAGAATCCTGAAAAACTAATGACCGAGATGATAAGTCTCCATATGAAGGTAACTTCTGAAATCTTTTTGTCCTTTTTGTTGTCTATTTTATGTATTTGGCTTGACCTGTCTACTTTGTCTTGTGCAGAGTATGCATAGTTTGGCCGCTCTGATAGTGACTCCTCTGAATTCAGAAGAGGTTGAAAAGCTCAAGACCGAGCTGGATTAGGCCAGACTGGAGCTAGGAACAGCTCAGTCCAAGGCGCATGCTGCAGAGGAGACTCTGAAGGAGGCCAATAACAACTTGGCCATTTTGAAGTCTGAGAGTGATCTTTATGCTCGGGAGGCGGAAGGATCGATGAGGGACTTGGTCTTCGAAACTCCTTTGACCAAAAGCTCGAGGACGCAATTGATCTCGCCAGGACTGAGACCGAGGCAGAAATGAAGGAAGAATTCGAGAAGATGGGTGACGACCTGATCCAATTCGGCTTCGAGAATTTCCGATCCAAGTTTCTCCTCAAGTTTCTAGATTTTGACGTGTTGTCAATTGTTGCTCCTGGAGCTGTTCCTTCTGCTACTGCTGCCCCGAGCGACGAAGCCACGACCTCTGCTCCTCCTTCAGCCGAGGACCCTACCCTTTCGGATAAGGCTTAGGACTTCTTTTGTATATTTTTGCCTCCTTTTTTCTTTACTTCTGAACTTCAATGTACTATCCCATATCTAGCAATGAAATTGTCTTTTTCAGATTTTCCAGTGTCTTCGTACTTAGTACTTGCGAATTTTGTTGTAGTTGCCAAGTAGACTATGCACTGTCCCAAGTCTATTGATGCTCTGTAGTGTATGAATGGGCTTCGTCCCTCGTAACCGAAGTAAGCATATTCAGGAACTTAACTGTAACTCTTTGATTGGTTGTGGATAATGGGCTAACTTCCAAGCTGCATAACTTGCAATATCCTCCACCCAAATTATAATAATTGAAAGTAGGGAAATAGTAAATAACTAAGCTCGAGTCCTGACATTAGAGGCGTTTGATTCTGAGCAGGTATTCTTGAATGGCGGGCATTGAAGAGACTAGCTGTCCACTGTACCAAATGATAGTTGGTTGGGGTGGATATCTAACTTAAAAGAATGTTCGTTGCTGTGTAGTTGAGCAATTGAGCTAACCCTTTTTCCCTTCAGTCCAATGAGATGGACCAGATTTTAAGGTCTGTACAACAAGTTGGATCTGACACAGGATCTGTACAATTGGTAGACCAGACCGAAGGTCTGTACATTTGGTTAAGAGTACTTTACGAGGATAAAGAAGGCCTTTATTGATGGTACTTTTGCTAAATGCTTTATACTCCCGAATTGGGGACAATTTTTTCCATCCATACCCTCAAGCTAGTACAAGATGAGTTTAACGATCCTTTCCATTTAGTAGGGGCATTTCTCGTTGGATGGCAATTCTCTCGTAATAAGATCCTTGGAGTTTATAAGCACCCGTCTTGAAAGAGATCTTTTACTTAAAAGCTGACGGGCCTAGGTCTGAACTCACAATTGTTAGTCGTTTTATGGAGTTTTACAAACCACTCGTTGTTGATCTTGGACAGTATTAAGGCCTCCATGTTAATGACCTGGTGCCACCCTGGAGGCAATGTCCCTTGCTCCTGCCTTACAGGCTTTCGGTTGAGATCTATTGTACGAGTGATAAGGTCTGAACCCATGCGCAGGTATTGCCTTTGAGACTCTGAGCTTTGGCCCAAAAACCTTAACGGGGTCCTTCTGCTACCTGTTGTTCTTTGATTTAGCAACTCATTATCTTTACAAGGGCAGCCTATGGCCCTACCATGGTGAGAGAGGGCTGGATCCACACATTCTCAAGCATGCAGTAATTGCTATTTGGGAGCTTTCTCTCGGAGAGCGAGAACATGACACTCCCTAGAGGTCGGTTGGCATCCTCTGATAGAATAGACGGCCTGATTGTGGACATACTTTAGGCGCTGGTGGAGGGTGGAAGTGACCGGTCCCATCTGATGTAGCCATGGTCTCCCAATTATGACATTGTAAGAGGATTTGGCGTTCAGAACCATGTACTCTATCATAGTAGTCTTTTGCCCGTCTCCCTCTCCTGTTGTAGTGGGGAGGTCAACCCTTCCCAGTGGAGTATTGAGATTCCCATCAAACCCTACCATGATCATGGCTGTAGGTCTGATGTCACTGGGATTAAGTTTTACCAGTTTGAGGGGCTCGTAAAATAAAACGTTCGCAGAGCTCCCGGTGTCTACCCGAACTCTCCGGATCTCGAAGTTGGCAATTTTAAGGGAGATGATGAGGGCATCACTGTGAGGACAATGTCCCCAGCGAGATCTTGCTCCGTGAACTGGATTTCCAGCACTAGTTTCAACCTTTTCTCAATATGGGAGATTGATAGGATGGCGGGATTAGTTCTAGCCTCCTGAACGTATCATTTTCGTGCTCTATTAAAGGTCCTTGTAGCCGGGTTATCTGCATGGAGGACGTAAATAACATGATTGTTCTGCCTCTGAGGCTCGTTCCGTCCTTCCCCATATTCCTGTCTCTACTCAAGCCTATGGTCTGTCCTCTGTTGTGGCCGGTCCTCACGGGGGTTTTGCCTTCCGTCCTGCTGAACGAACTCTCGCAAACGTCCTTTCTTTATGAGCTGTTCAACTTCATATCTAAGGGACCTACATGTGTTGGTCGTATGCCTATGGTCCTTGTGAAAGTTGTAGTATTTACTTTGGTCCTGAAGGCTGGGATCGCCTTTTTTATTGGTTCTGGCCACCTCAGATTTTCACGATCCTGGACTTGCCGAAATATTTGTGCCAGGGGGTGTTTAGAGGAGTGAGGTTGGTGATTCCCCTTGGGGCAGCGTTAAATTGAGTTTGGGATTCCGCTATTTTTCTTGGGCTCCTATCCCTTTTCCTGTGTACACCAGGATCCTTCTTTTGATCATCCCTCCTCTGGCCGTCTTTCTTCGTATCATCCTTCTGGGCTTGCTCTTTAATCTTTTGGGAGGTAATTTTTGCTTCCTCCAAATTGATGTATTTTCTAGCTCGGTCCATCAAAGCTACCATGTTGGTAGGGGGTTCTTTGTCAAAGAATCCCTGAAACCTCCTTGAGCTAGGCCAGAGGTTAGAGCAGCTACTAGAAAGCCCGTACTGCAATCCGTGACTTCAGTCAGTTCGGCATTGAAGCACGCGATATAAGCTCTGAGGGTCTCCTCTTTGGTCTGCTTGACATTCAACAGGAACTCAAGTCCCTTCCTCAGCCTTCTACTAGTCATGAACCTGTCCATGAATCGTCTACCGAGCCCATAAAAGTTGATGATTGAGTTCGGTGGGAGGTGGTGAAACCATTTCAGAGCCGTACCCTTTAGGCTGGTTATGAAGGTACGGCACATGAAGGCATCCGAGGCCCCATATAGTGCCATCGTGTGCTGATAATGTGACAGATGGTCCCCTGGATCAGTAGTCTCATCATACGGGGTGAACTTCGGTACCACAAACTTCCTCGGTCTCTCCTCTGACATAATGGCAAGAACGAATGGTGTGGCGAGCCTTCCGAGCAGTCTAGCCAACTCGTCTTGTTTTGGAGGATTTTGAGCATCTCTCATAACAATAGTTCGGTCTATGGATTCTGCCACCTCTTCAGCTTTGCATGGGTCCCTAGGCGGGACTCCTAGAGAATTTTACCTTACGGCTTCGGCTCTAATGTGAACGGGATAGGCATGCCCCTCAGATGGAAGTGGGTTCTGATGCTCCTGAGCCGGGAAAACTGGAACTGCACGAGGTTGGGCCTCCGGAGGTGGCGGGTTTTCTCGTGAAGCCTTAGGAGTTGGAGCCTTGGTGGTGCTCCGATAGTGGACATCTGGGACAAAGGCTGGCATTCCCCAGCCTACGGCCGCCAACGGCTGAGGATCTCTGCCGATGTGAGTAGCTCTTTGGGGGTGTACAGGCTGACGGTTGGGAGCCTCTTCATGGGGCCCTTTTTTCATAGTGATAATAGGGGGTTGAGTCCCCTGATTTGTGTAAGCATTGCCAAAGTTCTAGATATGGTTGAAAGTTGTTCTTGCATGAGCTGATTATGTTGCTTGACTAACTCAAGCTCCCACCGCTCGGGATCAGTTGTCTGTCCTTTTCCTCATCCGGCAAGCGACCGATGTTGAGGATTTTGTGTATCTTGAGCGTTCTTTCTTGGTCGAAGATTGGGTGCCATATTTCTCCGGTAAGAAGAAGAATAGGTTTATAAACAAGTAAAGCACTTGGAGATTGTTGTCAATTCCCATAGATGGCGCCAAACTGGTGCTGCATTTTTTGGCTGTAGCCAACTTTGACCGTTTGCGACCTGAAGAACACTCAAGAAGATGATTAGAAGACCACCGGATTGGCTTCGGTTGTAGCCGCTCTGATGCTTAAGTTAATAAACTGAATTGACAAGACTGTAATGTAAGCCAAAGAATGAGCATAGAAAATAAAACGTACCTCTAGAGTTTAATATATAGATGATGGCTTTCCTAAGTTGATTAAGATTTGAAGCCGTGAAAGTAGGGATTCGATCATCGGAGATAGTAGTTTCCATGTTGGACATTGTATCAAAAATAGAGATAACCATGTGTGGTAGTTTCCTTGTGGAAGATTGTTTCCTTATTCCCTTCTCGGCGGATATTAAGGCGGTGATGAGCTCTGATTAGCGGAGAGTGCTTTGGAGGTTCGTACTCGGACCTGTAGGCTCCGTAGCTCTGTTCTGTAGGTGTGTACTCGACCCTTAAAGTTTTGTAGGTCTGCTCTGAATGCTTGGTATGCTTTGGATGATCGAGTCTCTAATTGATCTGTTAACACACGTGTTGCTTGAGGATTGGTCTATCGTTTTGTGGTATATCAATGAGGTCGATTATGGTCTAGTATTAGGCAATGGTAACAGAGATTGTGCTAATAATACTGTGTGTGAGAAGCCTCTTTATAAGTAGGACTTTGATTGTGGTTATGTTGTTGGCTAGCTAAATTGGGATGACTTGGCATCACACAAATGAAAACATTTTGATAAAATTTGACCATGTGGCCATCATTCTTTTGCCTTGAAATGGAGAAAGTATATTCGGGTCTCTATTTGTGAAAGCAAAGGATTACAAAAAAAAAGTTTTTTAACTGTTTTAAGACAGATTTTTTTTTTTAAATAAAATTTTTTTTTCTCCTCTTACAAATGGAGAAAACTGAAAACACTTCAAATTTAATATATTCAAAATCAAAGACAGACAGATTGCAGACTCAAGGTCGCACTATCTTTTTTGTGATTGTCCATTGAATTTATTTTTGTGGGACCCATCTCTTTCTGACTCATGGTCACCGACTGCTTTCATCTTTTCATTGAGACGACTGTTGAGGAAGAAAGCAAAATAGGGTCAATTGGCTTATTTTCTCATTATTTGGGAAAACTATATTTCCATCCCTCTTTCTTAATCATTCATTTTTCAAAGTATCCTTACATAATGTGTGTTTGGCAAAACGACGATGAGCATTTCAACTGCTACGGCCCGCAATCTTCTCCTCTACCCATAGAGCCAATCGGGCTCTTAGAATGTGACACCCCAATCGAAACATTTCAGATTTTCAATTTTGGTTTTACAAAGACTTTATCTTCATTTGGAACATAATAAAGGTGGATATTAGCTCAATTTCATCCCCAAAACAATTTATAAGCCATTTGAATTTGGATTTGTTTAAGACATGAAAATTCTGTGATAGTGGACAAAAAGATACCAAAATTTCCAAGTCATTTACATATGACAAAAGAACGGTTTAAATGGTCCCCTTGCCTTCTCGACACCATTTCCTTTGGTGGGGTTTGAATTCTTCTCAACACCCTCCACAGACTAAGAAATTAAACACATTCATTGACTGGTCACATTACTCTACCTAAAGCCAACCTTTTTTATGGTTTAAGTTTAACTATCAATCCCTTATTGTGGTGGGTTCTTTTACCCCTTCTTTCTTTCTCTTTTTAATTTTTTTTAGGGGTTGTGTGGTTCAGCGTGTAAAAAATATAAAAACAGGAAATAGCCAAAAAGAAAGCAGAGATGATTTGCTAAAACTCTGATTGTATTACTCAACGAATGATCTGAAAAACAATTACAACCATATAAATACTAAAAAATGTCCTAAAAAATCTCAACCAACACCAACTATCTTTTGAATTTATTTGCCTAAATAAAAGCCACTAACTCCTAAATAAAAGGAAGATAACATCAGTTTCCTAAATAAATGGAAAACTTAAAACTAACTAGACTTATTCAACAAAGACTAATTCAGCAACATCTAACATCCAAAATATGACAGTAAGTTTCACTAATTTGCAACACTTCCCCTTAGTGCAAACTTACTGTCAACAACACCAAGAGCACTTCGAAACACTTTAAACTTTGCTTTGCTGAGTGCTTTGGTAAATATATCAGCAACTTGAGCTTTCGTTCGTATTTTCTGCAGCTGAATCCCTGAGTCAAAACCTTTTCTCGAACGAAATGGTAATGTGTTTCAATGTGTTTTGTGCGGGCACGAAACACTGGATTTTCAGCAATCTTAATTGCACTTTCATTATCACAGTGAATGGGAACTGAATAGTCCAAGACAGAAAACATTTCTTGAATAAGCCTCCTAAGCCAAATACACTCTTGAGTGGCCATAGTAGCTGCTACATATTCAGCTTCACAACTTGAAAGAGCAACAGTAGTTTGCTTTTTACTGCACCATGAGATAGCTGCTAAACCTGTATTAAAATAATACCCTATTGTGGAGCGCCTATCATTCATGTCACCAGCCTAGTCTACATCTACAAAACTAGTCAAAAAAAATGATGTATCCTGCTTATATAGTAACCCAAAATTCAGAGTGCCTTTTACATAGCGAAGAACCCTCTTTGCTACAATTAAGTGACTCTCACGTGGTTTGTCCATAAACTGAGAGATAACTCCTACAGAATGTGAAATGTCAGGCCTTGTGATAGTTAAATAGAATAAACTACCAACGAGCTATTGAAAAGGTGTTGCATCTTCCAATAGTTTTCCTCCATCTTTAGTTAACTTCAAGCAAGGTTCCATAGGAGTAGTCATTGCCTTTGACTCCCCCATACGAAAATGATTCAGTAAGCTTGCTGCATATCCTTTTTGAGAGAAAAAATATCCATCGACTTTTTAATCTCCAAGCCAAGAAAATAGCTAACTTCTCCCAAACTCTTCATTTCAAAACAAAAGGACAAAGCATCTCGAAGATAAGTTATTTTAGCATTGTCATCACCAGTAATGATCATGTCATCCACATAGAGAAGGAGCATTGTGCATACTGAGGTTGTTTTCTTAACAAATAAACTTGAATCTGCATTTAAAGACTTGAAACCACATAAATCAAGGTATGGAGCGATTTTACCATACCAAGCACGTGGAGCTTGCTTGAGGCCATACAAAGCCTTCTTGAGTCGGCACACATAATCTAGAAACTCCTTAGAAATGAATCCATGTGGCTGCTCCATAAAGATATCTCGATCCAACTCCCCATAAAGGAATGCATTCTTCACATCTAATTGCCACAATTTCCAGCCTTTGTAAGTAGCTAATGAAATAATTGTTCGAATCGTCACCATTTTAGCAATGGGGCTAAAAGTCTCCTCGTAATCTAGACCATATTGCTGAGAGAAACCGCGAGCAACAAGACGAGCTTTATACTTGCCGATAATACCATCAGCCCTTTTCTTCAACTTGTAAACTCATTTACAAGTAACTAATTTAACATTCTTTGGCTTCGGAACAAACTCCCATGTGCAGTTCTTGTTTAGAGCTGATATTTCCTCCTGCATTGCTTCCTCCCATTCAGAAACACTTTTAGCTTCATTGTACGACTTAGGTTCATTTTCACATGCATCTCCCATCGAAAAACAGGACACAACAGAGAAATGATTTAACTGAACTTCATAATCAGTTAAATAATTAGGTTGCTTTCTTTGTCTAGAAGACCTCCGAATAACAGTCCCTATAACCTCATCTTGCTGAATAGTTTCTCCAGAAGAAGTAGTATTGCTCCCTTTTTTGCTGGATGCATCATCACCGAAAAAGGGTGAAAGATCAGTTGTGCCTCTATTCGGATTTGCATCAAGCTGATGTGATGAAACTTCGTCAAACACTACATCATGAGAAACAACAACTTTCTTTGTTTCTAGATCCATACATCTCCAACCTTTCCTATGAGTGTCAAGGCCAACAAAAATACAATGCCTTGCCCTTGGGTCAAGTTTAGTCCGATTAGTTTTTGAGACGTGAACATAACAGACTAAGCCAAAGACTCGAAAATAACTCACATTGGGTTTGTGATGGTATAGTGCTTCAAAAAGAGATGATTTTGTCCCTGGCCATGGAGGTAAACGATTTATGACATGACAAGCTGCTTGAATAACTGCTGCCCATAGCTCTCTCGGAAGGTTCTTTGCATGCAACCATGACAAGCACATGGATGTAAGATGTGCCAACTTGCGCTCAGCAACTCCATTTTGCTATGAAGTTTCTGGACAAGTCATTTGACACCAAATGCCATGTTCTTTGCAATAATTTAGGAATTGATCAGACATGTACTCTCCTCCATTGTCAGTGTGTAGACACTTTATTGGCAGATTAAATGTTTTCTCCATCTGCTCCTTAAACTCAATGAATTTGGAGAAAGTCTCACTTTTGTGTTCCAAGAAAAACACCCAAGTGAACCGAGAAAAATCATCCACAAGAACCATTACATAATGAAAACCATAGTAACTGGGTGTTCTTGTTGGCCCCATCAGATCTGAATGTACCAGCTATAACGCAGCAGTAGCTCTATTATTTGAATTCGGGAAAGGAAGACGATGTGATTTTCCATATTGGCAACCAGGACAAACCACTTCTTGATGAATTTCTTTAAAGAGAGCTCGATCAAGAAGTTTCTTTGTAGAGATTTTCTGCAGTAATTGATAACCAACATGGCCTAACCGAGCATGCCAAAGTGTCACACTTGCATTCTGACCTGTCTTTTCAACATATGCATCACTTGTAGACAATACATAGAGTGAGTCTTTTCTTTTTCCAGTAAATAAGACATCAGCTTCAAGGTGTTTTATATTGGAAATAATTTTCACATCATCTGGACCAAAAAGAACATACCTCCTAGAATCAGCAATCTGGGAAACTGAAGCGAGATTTTTCTTTAAGCCTGGAACATGATAAACATCTTTGAGAGAAACGCCACCAGCATTTGAAATATCTTTCTTGACATTGAAATTTCTTTCTTTCACTACTGGATGTAATGAATTATCAGCCGTAACAATGGCTCTTTTTCCATAATATGGACGATCTTCAGAGAGTAAAGAAGCATTTCCTGTTGCATGATGAGAGCAACTAGAATCAATAATCCAATCCTTGTTGTAGTCTATGGAAGCATTAGCATAAGTTTCCACATTGGTTTGTTAAACAACATAATTCAAAATAACAGGTTGGTCGACAGCTTCAATAGATAAGCATTGCTCCCACTTGAGTTGTTCAAACTCACTAGTTTCATGTGCAACATTTGCTCCTGTGAGATTTACATGGCAATTTTGTTTCATGTGGCCTGATTTCCCGCACCGATTACACACCACCTTTACACGACAATCGCGCTTTAAGTGTCCTAGCTTTCCACACCTATAGCAGCTTGTTGAATTGCCTCTAGACTGCCCTTCAGTTTTTGCTTGTTGTCACCTGAAGAATGCTTGGAGAAAGAAGTGCTTTTTGCTTTGTCTTTTGTGTAAAGAGCATCTTCCACTTGAGAGGGAGATTGCTTGTTGCTGCTGGCCATTTGTTTCATCAATGCTTCCTGATTTGAGAGCAAATTCTCTAGTTCAATAATAGAAGGTTGATTTGCCCACCCTTGTATCGAAGAGATAAAGGGCATAAACTCTTTCCATAGTCCGCGAATAAGATAACGACGCAAACGAGCATCACTCACAAGCTCCTCCGTATCAAATTTTGAAATTTCAAAACACAGTTTTAATTTTTAGAAAATATTCTGAAATTGAAAGATTATCTTGAGTCACCCCAGCAAGTTCGTTCTCCAAAAATTGCAGCCTCATTGTGTTCTTTTGAGTGAACAACCTTTCAAGTGTCTCCCACACTTACTTTGGCAACTTTCCATCACGAACATGCTGGATGTACTCCTGACTGATCGATGTTCGCAAAGCAAATAAAGCTTTGCCACACTTAATCTTCCACTTCCTCCGCAACTCAGCATTCTGTGGTGTATCTTCTGGAATTACAACATCATCACCAGAGATAAGATCCCACAAATCTTGCCCTTGTAGATAAGCTTCTATGCATAGCTTCCAGTAACTATAATTGTTACCGACAAGCTTGTCTACAAAGACACTGCTTCCATCATTCATTTTTACTGAGTAATAAAATCAAAAACACTTGATAGGCAACTTGGCTCTGATACCATGTAAAAAATATAAAAACAGGAAATAGCCAAAAGGAAAGCAGAGATGATTTGCTGAAACTCTGATTGTATTACTCAATGAATGATCTGAACAACAATTACAACCATATAAATACTAAAAAATGTCCTAAAAAATCTCAACCAACACCAACTATCTTTTGAATTTATCTGCCTAAATAAAAGCCACTAACTCCTAAATAAATGAAAAACTTAATACTAACTAGACTTATTCAGCAAAGATTAATTCAGCAACTTCTAACATCCAAAATATGATAGTAAATTTTACTAATTTGCAACAGTGAATGGATATTATTCCTATAATATCTCTGTTTTAATTCTTAATTGACAACTCATGCCAACATCAGCCTCATTGCGGATACATTAACTCATTGTCTGTTAACACTAGCAACAAAATATGCTAAGGTCCAATTGTCCCAATCCCAATTTGACATGAGCACAAAAATCAGGAAACTGCAATCATGAAGACCTCTGTCACTCGCTCAATTCACTGCATGTGCTTTTGCTTGTAAGATAGAGATGACCTTGATGAGAATTGTTTCTGTTCCCTGCTAGAAAAGCAGTGAAAGCAATTCCTGCCCATACAGAATCCTGTTTCCATACAACATTGGTAACAAAAGGGATAGCATTACAGATGTATGGTTAGTATATTGAAGGCATCTATAATCATATGGCTGCTTCAGTCTCAACCCCTGTAAGAGTGAAACCTGAGCACTTGGCTGCAAACATGGCACTATGAATCAGTGTCATTGAAAAAGAACTGAGGATGGCACAGAAGGAATTTGATCACAGACAATCTCATTTCTACCAACCCAAATTGCCCACTAACAGATGAAATGTGGCAGTCCTCATAAGAGGCTTCCAAAATCCACTTCTCTAACCTCGAATGAAACAGAATATGAATACCTTAATCAAGATCAAAGCCAAGGAAAGAAACACCCCCCCCCCCCCCCCCCCCCCCACCACAAAAAAAAAAAAAACCAATTTGAATGCAGTACCATGATCAAAACAAATCCATGAATCACAATAGAAATCCGCTTACAGGGGTTTAATATGCTAACATTCTGCAATCAATCCTGACATAAGGAACCCAATGGACTTGAAGGGGTTTGAAGGGAGCATCTAATTTCAACATCCCCATAGTAATAACTCAAGCCAATTCAAAGAACCCAGATATTTGCATCAATTGTCCCTGTTCTCCATTGCAAACAATTGAATTTTGAAGGAGAGCTTTGCATTCATTATTATCTCAAGAGTTGGAACCTAAATAAGTAATGATCAGAGCGCACTTAAAATTGGATAGTACTAATTCATCAGAATTGGATAGTAATGCATAACTATCCCAAACCAGTTAATTTAGAGAAAATTCAAATAGTATACAAACCCAGAGAAGCAAACTTTTTATTAGGCTTTGAAACCACTCCATAATTATTGCCCTTCTGCTAGGACTTCCCTCTTAGTAAAAATTCATTGGAAGGAGAAGGATAAAACATGAAGCACACATATCATACATGAGAAAACGTACAAATACAGAGACATCTATGCAGATGTTTTATTAAAGTAGATCAATCTAAGGGCCAGGGGCGGAGAAGTTGGAAGAGAAAACTTTAGCAACGTCAGCAACAATTTTCCTGGTCACCGCTCCCCTCTTTGGAGGCACAGTTGGTCCCTGCTGGGTCCGCATCACAGCCTTATCGCAGCCACTTTGTCCAGAGCCGGAGGCTCTCATGGTTCCGACCTTGTTGGTTACTTCCACTTGTCTGCTGGCTTCACTCATCTTCACCTCTCTGAAGAGCAACTAGGCCCGTCTCAAGATAGAAACTGGAGGTGAGAAGGGGGGCTTTTAAAGAGCGAACCCCACCCACAAGCTTTGGCATGCCCAGCTGGCTAAAGTCTGGTTAGCACTGCCATTTTGTAAAATGATGTAAGACCATCTCCATCTCCAACAGTTACTCAAATTCAAACTCAAATTTTACTTAAAATTTAAGTAAAAAGTGAATTTGAGTCTGATTTTCTCCAGCAGTCATTTAAGTTTTTACTCAAATCTTTTTTAAAAATTCTCACCTTATCTCAAAAGCTACTTTATGTCATTTCTCCTCAGAAATTATTTTACCTCTTCTTTTTCCTTTCAAACCTCTTTCACTCTTAATTTTCATTCCCTCCCAAATTTTCGCGCCATTTTTTTTTCTATTATTTTAATTTCCCGCCATTTTCTTCAAATTTTCCTCTAATTAATTTTGTCTAAAGATTGGAAACTTCCCTCCAAAACATTCCCCCCCAAATTTTCCCGTCAATTTTTTTTTCTATTATTTTAATTTCCCGCCATTTTCTTCAAATTTGCCTCCAATTAATTTTGTCTAAATATTGGAAACTTCCCTCCAAAACATTCCCTCCCAAATTTTTTTCCCTTCAAATTTTTTTTTCTATTATTTTAATTTCCCGCCATTTTCTTCAAATTTCCCTCTAATTAATTTTGTCTAAGTATTTGAAACTTCCCTCCAAAACATTCTCTCTCAAATTTTTTCCCTCCCAAATTTTTTCCCTCCAAATTTTATTTTCTATTATTATAATTTCCCACCATTTTCTTCAAATTTCCCTCTAATTAATTTTGTCTAAATATTTGAAACTTCCCTCCAAAACATTCCCTCTCAAATTTTTTTCCCTCCAAATTTTCTCTATAAATAAGTATATTTCTTCATCTGAAACTCATCTTCAACATTCTCAATAGAATGAATTCCTTAAAAACTTTTTTGCTTAGTTCATTTTCATCATCATCTTCTTTTGATAATGATGAAGAAGAAGATGAAGAAATAGCATCACTTGTAGCTCTTCATCAAGCGAATATTACTGAAATGTTAGAAATTCTAAAAGCAAAAGCAGCACGGCCAAAAAAACATGGTGGTTCAATTGTAGGTCGTAAACACATTTTCCGCGAGAGAACAAAGGGTCATGATCGACTATTCACTGATTATTTTGCCGAAGATCCAATTTAGCCACCTTCAATGTTTCGAAGACGCTTTCGAATGACGCGTGAGGTATTTATGCGTATTCTTAGTGCTATTGAAATACATAATCCTTATTTTGTTCAGAAAAAAAAATGCAGCTAAAGTTCTTGGATTGTCTCCTCTTCAAAAGATGACGTATACTATTAGAATGTTAGCGTATGGAATGGCAGCGAATGCAGTAGACGATTATGTACGAATTGGAGAAAGCACTGCAATAGAGAGTTTAAAACATTTTTATCAATCTGTTATCGAAATTTTTGAAGATGAGTATCTCAGATCTCCAAAGGAAGACGATATTGCTAGATTACTTGCTGTTGAGGAAGCTCGTGGGTTTCCAAGAATGTTAGGAAGCTTGGATTGCATGCACTGGCAGTGGAAGAATTGTCCAACAGCGTGGCAAGGTCAATATTGTGATCATGTAAAAAAACCTACTATTATTCTAGAAGCTGTAGCTTCATATGACTTGTGGATTTGGCATGCTTTTTTTGGAATGTCAGGATCTCACAATGATCTTAATGTCTTGGATCGTTCTCCTTTATTTTCTGAGATCACTGAAGGACGAGCCCCCCCAGCTAATTTCTCTATCAATGGACACACCTATAATATGGGATATTATCTCGCTGATGGCATATATCCTCAATGGACAACATTGGTTCAAACAATTTCTTCTCCACAAGAAGCAAAGAAACAATATTTTGCTATGATGCAAGAGTCGGTGAGAAAGGATGTTGAACGAGCTTTTGGGGTTCTTCAATCTCATTTTGCAATTATAGGTGGACCAACACAATTTTGGGACCCCAACACACTAGGAGATATCATGAAGACGTGCATTATTTTGCATAATATGATAGTTGAAAATGAGCGAGACGGTTATACTATTTGTGATTATGAAACATCATCAGAACATAACACATCTGTAGTTATTTCGCGGACTTGTAATAATGACTTTGAATCGTTTTTGTCTCGTCATTTACAAATGAGAGATAAGAACGCCTATCACAGCCTTCGCAACGACTTAATTAAGCATTTATGGCAACGCCGTGGAGAGATGTAACTATTTTTTTGTGTTATTTTTTTTTTTTAGATGTAACTTTTATTGTGTCTTTTTTTTATTCAATGTAACTTTTTTTTTAATGATATGTATTTTTTTTAAGATGTTTGTCTTTTTTTAATTCAATGTATTGAAAAAAATATTATATTAATTAAAAACAACATTGAAAATAAATTAACATTACATTAAAAAAAATATTGAATTAATTAAAAGTAATATTAAAAATAAAATAACATTACATTAAAAAAAATATTACATTAATTAAAAGTAACATTTAAAATAAAATAACATTGCATTGAAAAAAAAAAATCACATTAATTAAAAGCAACATTTAAAATAAAATGACATTGCATTGAACATTACATGGAGTTTCGAGGAATGATTTGTCTTTGGAGATCCTCATAATAAGACTTTTGCATAGGAGTTAAATTGGTCGTATTCATTGACATTATTTTATGATCCTCAAATCTCTATTCTCTCTCATTCATCATTGTCAATATCTGTAGTTGTGCCTCTCTATTTTCTGCCTTTCTCTAGCGATCCGCAGCCAACATGTCTTCTTTTTCAATACGACGAGAAAACATACTCGTCATCACTTGAGATATATTATTTTATGTGGATTCCAAAGTAGCATACTTAGCTTCGTCGATATCTTTATTCTTCCATTGTTTTTTTTCGGCCTTGATACCAATTGGACGCTTTGATTTATCTTCTAAAAATTGTTGTTCCAAGTCAATATCAGAATCAAGAGATATCGGAGTTTGAGGACTAGAAGGACTTGAGGAACTCAAATAGGATGAAGTTTGGACTTTTTGTTTACTGCCTTCAGTATAAACTTCATCCCATTTGCAACTATGTCGTAGTATTTCCCAACAAGTATGAAATGTGAAATGTTTCTTTTGAATCACGTGAAACATGCGTTTAGCTTCACAAATCTGAAAATAAAATAGTTATAATTAATTAAACTTGTACCAAAATTATAATTATTTTAAAAGTTGAAGGATTGTAAAAAAAAAAAAAAATACCTTCTCTGCTTCTCCAGTTCCACTTTGTTGTCTCTTGCTTACTTGTTCATAAAACCCGGCAAATTTGTTGACGGACTTCTAAATAGTCTGCCATTGATGATTCAGTGAAATACCAGTTCTATTTTGTTCAACATTTGGCTGCGAACAAAAAGAAGTGAAAACATGTTCCAAAAATACTTTCATTGATTGATTTTTACCAGCAATTGGATCTTGGGAGACAGCCAACCAAACTCTACACAATGCTTCGTCTTCTATGATATTGAATGATTTGCCACGAACCCGACTTTGAATTTGTTCTTCAGAAATAATTTCTATTCTGTGACTTTCTTCTAAACTCGGAGGCGCAGTATAATTATCCATTGAAATAAAAATATTACTATTATGAAACAAAAATACAAGTGATGTAATTTTACAACATACAAAAAAAAATTGATACTACACAATGATAAAATTTCATTAGAATTTATAGAAGAAAAAATTAAAATTTATTTTATTATTCTATTAAATCTTGTTTACCGTTCTGTATCAATTCTTATTTTGTTTACCGTTGTATGTCTATCCATCAATTCTATTTTCTTTACCGTTCTGTGTCTCTCCCTATATTTTTTACCGTTCTGCCAAACTAATTCCATCAGCCCCTATATTTTTTACCGTTCTGCCAAACCAATTCCATCAGCTATCAAACCACTTCTATCAAGGGAGAGGGACGAAGGGCTAACAGGTAGAGATTTGGATGAACTTTGTAGAGAGCTTCAAACTGCCTTGGGTACCGCGAAGTGGCATATATATGTTCTGTTCTTGTTTCTCGAAGTTTTTATTGCTCTTGCCCCCCTCCTTTTCTCTCTCCTATGCGTGTCTCTCTATACATATACATTTATATCATTTCTAGTATCTGTAGTATCTGTGAATGATTATAGAAAAAACCCACTTATGGGTTTTTCTTTTAATTGCCATTAGTTTGGTAATTTCGTTTTGTCAAATAATAACCTTGAGGTGTTGCAAATCGATTGTTAAATTAGTTGGAAGAATTCGAAAGGGCTGTGAGGCTGAGCTACAGAAATCGTTCAGATGATGTAACGACAACTAGGCATAGACAATTTGTTGCTGCCATGGAAAACCAATTCCATCAAGTTGCTTCTGCCGTTCTACTTCAAGTGGCTTCTTCTTCTTCTCTCAACAGTGGAAGTTTCCATTCCATTCTGCTTGTTTAAGAACTCTAGCTCCGGCGATGGCGGCAGAGAGGGATCGACGCCGAAATCAGTCAACAATGGAAGATCGGTGCCGAAATCAGTAGTTGGAGCCCCTCCTTCAAGCGATTGACGATGAAACCCTCCACCCATTTGTTCGGCGGCGGCCTGTTTATGCAAGACGAAGAACTTCTGCAACAATTTCTGATCAACACCCAACAACGATTTGAGTCAGTCCTCTACCATCCACATCCACTACCGTTGTACCGTTGGAGTTCATGGTTTCTTTCCGCCAAGGTACCATTTCCTTTTCCTTTTCCTTTTCTTTTCTTTCCCCTTTTCCATCTGTTGAAGGGTTTCCTAGGTAAATCCTAGTGACCGTTGGAGATTTGAGTCAATGAACAGTAACGCGCAAGTTTGGGTTTATATTTGAGTTTGCACTGATTTTATATGGGTTTGATGCAACTGTTGGAGAGGGTTTTTTTAGCATTTTGACTCAAATTTGAATTTGAGTATGAAGTTGAGTAGCTACTGGAGATGCTCTAAAAGAGAGACGTCTTCGTATCAAACTCTTGTTACTGTTGAGACAGCAACTGTTTTGGATATTGTCACAAGTCATGCCATAGTTTCATGGATTTAAATCGTCATCGGACTAAAATAGTTGCGATTGTAGCGTAATGATATTAGAAGTATCCGATGATTCGTAACAAAAATTGAAAATCATAAGCATAAATTTTTTTATAACAGTAACAAATCTCTTAAAAATTAGTGGTACGTATATCTTAACTACAATTATCATATTTTTTTATTTTTTTATTTTCTAATATTAACAAAACTATTTTTTTTATAAATAACACTTAAAAAGATATTTTATTATTTTATATGGATATTTTAAAGTTAAACTAATAAAAAAATATCATTCAATTTGAATAACATTACAAAAATTAATATAAATAATAACAAAAAACAATTATAAGAATGAAAATCAATTTAAATCATTAGTTATGGAATAAAAAAAATTTAAAAGTTTTGAGGTCAAAAAGCATTTTCGAGTTAGAATTGACCCGAATATTTTAGTAACTCATTTCAAAATTTTTTGAATTATTTTATTAAGTATTACTCTCATATATAAATTTTATAAATATAGAAATCATTAGAAATCTATAAAAATAAATAAATAAATAAATAATATGAAAAGTTAAAAAAAAAACATAAAAATATGTACCAGTCTTATAACGGTCATAGCAGCCAATACATAACGTCATTGGTCAATACAGTTATAAATTTTAATCATATTAATATTAAAATGTGAAAATATTAATATGTAATGTCTGTTATTTAACACCATGCATAATTTAGGCTTTATTAAGTTTTCTAAAAAAAAAACTTTCAACAGATTATTAATTAAAAAGAAACATGCATAGTTCACTATCTTTGACGTTCCAATAGTCAAGGACGCATCTAAACTACAGACTTGATCACCTTTTTTGCACCTTATGGATACTTAGTATTGATGTTATAAAGCACTTGAAGAGCATGTACAAACGATTCTTCAATAACAAATCATTTTGAGATATTCAAAAAATTTATTATTAATAAAATTATTAAATATTAATTTTCTTTTATAATTTTTATTAATGAAAAATATTTATAATAACACATAATTTTCAACACAACAAAAAAGACATGTTCTAATATTTTTAAGAATAAACCTTTTTTTAGAGATAAAAACGTATTAGCATATCAGAATAAAATAGAGAGGTCAGGGATGCTAAAAAAGAGTGGTCTCTAAAAAAGAGTGGTCTTCTATTTTCTTTTGTTACACAAATTTTTTTTAAGTACGTCAAAATCAGAAGTTATTTAAGTTTTTTTTTTTTTTTTTAGCTAATTGTAATGAGCATTTCTGTTCACATTCCTTCATTTATATTTATATTTCAAAAAACTATAATTATTATAGTTAAACATGTTTTTTTTAAAACACAAATACCATATTGAGGAGTAGAAATAAAATAATTTAATATAATATGTTAAATTTTTAAGAAAAATATCTCTGACTTCACATTTTAAAATATTATTTTTTTAATAATTAAAATTAATCAAGTGATCGATTGAAGAATGGTGGCCTTTACAAAAACAGAAAACAATTTTTATATAGATAACAGTTTTTGATTGATAAATACATTGAAGTAATTATTGTTACAGGAGACTCAAACTCAATAATTTCTCACTCTAAGCGACACGCATGCCTTAAATTAAATAGACAAATGTTTAGAAGGAAAGTTTCAGCGGTGGGGTTGATAGATTAAAAAGGTAACGAAAAGAAAGAAAAAAAAACAACGTGGGCCGCCATCTAAGAATCTTATCTTCAAGTTTGAGAATGACCGCTTCTAGTAGACGTATTGAAGACGTCATGCAAGTTACATCGTCCTTTTCTTTGCTTTGTTTTTGTCTCGGTATTCGGTATAAAGGTTAGGTTTTGCTTTTAGGTTTCAATTATGAGATTCAATTTATTTTTGCCGATAATTGGTGGATAAAGATTAAAGAGTAGATTTACTTATTATGGATAAAAATATTTAATTTATATTTAATTTCATGGATGTAAGTTAGTCTAAAATACGTCCTAACCGATTCATTTAAAAAAAAATAGTTTCAATTATGAAAAGATGGTTAGCTTTTAGTTATATTTAGTGTAAAATAAAGAAATTTTTAGTTTCTTGTATTTTTCTTAAAATATAATGAATTGATCATTGTCTTTTGTAAATAAAAGCAACTTACTAACTCATATATATCTTGTATTTTTTTTTAATATTTTTTATTTATTGTTTGATTTCATTGCTTCGCGTAACAATAATAATAATTGTTGTTTTATTTAACCGTTGAAGAATTAATTTTAAAGAATCTCATTAATATGCAATGGATTTTAAAGAATTAGTTTATTATTGAGCTATTTACTAACAATTATATAAAAGTTAGTCTACATTCTCGATTTTTTTTTTACCGTTTATATTGTATATATTTACTAATGTAATAAATGATGGATTCAAAGTAAAACTTGTAAAAAGATAAAATTATTTGAAAATTTAGGATATTTATTATAAAACAATTTTTAAAAACCAAAAACGTGAAACTTGTTTGACCATGTCATTTTGTAACACCTATCCCCTAAAAGAGATTCTCTTTGTTTCTAAAAAGTAAAGTCGCATGTTTCCCAAAAATATGAGATCCATTCCCAGATCTCCCAATCTTGCTTTAGACGACACAGGAGTAGGGCTGTAAACAGATCGGATTCGGATCGGATCAGATCCGATCCGGATCCGATTCGTTTAATAAGAAATCTGATCCGTTAATCCGACGGATCAAGCAAATGTTAATCCATATCCGAATCAGTTAATTCGGTCCGATCTGTTTAAAATTATAATATATATATATATATATATTAATTTATATATATATAAACGGATCGGATCGGATTGTAAACAGATCGGATCAACCTATATCATATCCAGTCCGTTTATATTTGGGATAATCGGATTCGGATCGGATCGGGTCACAAATCACTATTTTAAAACCATATCCGGATTTAACGGATCGGATTAGATCGAGATCCGATCCATTGACAGCTCTACACAAGAGGACCAATCCTATCCGTCTTTGTTTCTTTGAAAACATTGAAAACCCTCATCACGGTAAGTGTCATAGGGTCAAAATTTGAATTTGAATTTTTTGCCTTGTGATGGCACTCAGACACGCCCTTAGTCAGCCAATAAACACACATACATACAAGAGGCTTAAAGAGATTGTAAAATAAAGGCACACACAATTTATAGAAAAATCTTTCCCAACGTTTACTTCTCTCAATAGTATAAGAATACAACCTTAGGTTTGCGTGACAAGAAGCCCTCTAACTCACTTCTCTGCCTATACCCCTCTACTACATTGCATATATATAAATAAGACATACAACCGCCCATGTGTGTCTGTGACACACACATGGGTTACAGTTACACCCCAACTGTTAGGGTTCTGTTTGAATAAACCACAGACAACCACCTGTTGCTGCGGCTGACACCCCCAACTATTAGGGCTGTCTGAAGCTACTGATGTCTGCCACATATAATTAAGCAGTTCATCTCACTGCTGAATATATTGCTAACCATAGGATCAAGTGCCAACACAATATGGTAATTACCCTGTCTGCATTTAGACAACTTTGTCTTGTGCCAGACCAACAACTATCTTCACTTACCCTGTCTCAACTAAAACCACCCCAAGCCGTCAACGAACCACATGATCCCTGTCAGCCCCTATTGCCCAACCATGCCTACTCATGGCTTGGTCTTCTATGTCAAATGTTGCCACCATACGCTGCCACCATTGGTGATGGAGGTCGGACCACCATGTTAGAACCTCCTCATAATAACAGCAACATGCCTTGCCTTGGAGGTGCCCAGGTCTTTGGCCGCATGGGTTACTAGCCCATGGGCCCCTCATGGAGGTACTCCCTCCTATATATGTCTTAGGACAATTCATTCAGCTGACAAGAGTAGACACAATTGCTTGCAAAGTCGAGTTGTTCCTCTAATGCGCGTACATTTTACCAAAAGTTGTTTGTGCTCGCCAAGTGTTGTCAAAGTGCACTGCCTCGGTCTTTGCTGCCTAAGGCATGCACAGAAGTTGCACCAAGTTTGAAGTATCCATCAAGACAACCAAATCTCAAGTAAGGGTGTCCATGACAAGCCACCCCCACCTTGGCCTTGGCATTGGTTAAGGCTTACCATGCCTTGGACTTGTCAATCCCTCAAGGGGCTAACAATAAGGGACCATGATAAATCATCTCCTTTATGCCTCAGATCTGTAATGAGGATTTACTAAAAAGGCGACAACGGTGAATGCCTCATCGTCAATGTAAAAGGAAAATAATTGTTGATCCGATCACCGACGATGAGTGTTTTGGCGAAAACAACGTGATTGTACCTTTCTCCCTACTGCGAAAGGTATATAGATCTTCAGTTTTCCTATTGGTTCTTTGTATTTTCACAAAGATCTATCAGAGCAGCATCATTTTTTTTGTGCTTCTATTTAGATCTGGGATTTTTTTTTTTTGGTTGATTAACCAAGACTAAACTCCATGGGTGACATTTTTCTAAAAGATATTTTTCTATTGTCATTATACTTCATCTAATTTTTTGTTTTAAGATGTGATGATTCTAAAAAAAAAACTTTAGGGTATTGGATTTGAGGTCAAATGTATCTTGAGGGACAAATTATTTGCAGATCTAGTACACATGAGCTTCTTAATGTTGTTCTGGAACATGTATTGAAGCTTTTTCTTGGTTGCAATCAGCTTCATGCATTTATATATGCAGAATAGTTACTTTACTCCTGTGGACTCATGGTTGCAATCAGCTCCAATTTTATTTATTTATTTTTTTTTAGAGTTTTACACTTAATTATGTCTATTTTGTTTGAAAAATGTTCCTTTGACTGTTAAATTTGTAGTCTTTTTTGATACTTTAGAATTGAATTTTAAAATTCTCATTTGCCAAGATTCAGAATCGAAGAAGATGCTAATGATTTTGTATTAGTTTATTTTTATGCGACTTGAAATTTCAAATTAGAGGAATTGTATTTTGTAAGACTAGGTAAAATTCAGATAGCTATAACCACTACCCGCAAGTCTAAATATCAATTAAGTTTGGTGTGTAATGCTTGTGAGAATCAAACTCAAGAGTCAAGTAGTCTCAATTTACGGCCTGTCCCTAACTTTGAGAGCCATTTGGGTTTATCTGACAATACTTTTGTTTGCATGGACATGCAAGAACCAACCAAATGACTCAAAATGTATGCTAATTCCTGACATCCATTAAGATAGTGGCAAAGAATTTAATCATTTTCTTTCATAACCAACCACCAAATGGATTAGGCAACGTAAGAATATTACTACTCTTCCTCCAATGAATGTTTTCCCCTAAAATACTTTTATAGAAAAGATATTATCAGTCAGGGAGGGGATTGATTGAAGATAGAGTATTTATGTGACAATTATTATATGCTTTTGATTACAGTATACGGTTTTTCAATGCTTAGGCCTCGACTTGTCAATAATGCTTAATTGGGTCCATTCCAAATGGAGCCTAAAGTTCCTAAATAGACTTAACCTAGCAAGAAGCTTTCTGTTATAAAGAATCTTGTACTAGTTCATTAATTTCATTTTGGAGGATCTATAAATTTAAATATAGGTCTATTACAAATACTTGATTAATTTAAAACTTTGTAGATGCCAAGAGTAAATGATAAGTCTGAAGATGTTGTTACTTGAAATGCAAGGGCTAAAGAAGCCTTTATAAGACTAATTGTAGAGGAGGTTGAAGCAGATCACCTACAAACTAATACTTTCAGTAAACAAGTTTGGCAGAGAATTGATGATGACATGTTTAGGATCGTTGGAAGACGATACACCATTCAAAAGATAAAAAATAAATATTATAGGTTGAGGATCAAACATTGAGAATGGGGATTGATATTAGGAGACACTGGTTTTGGGTGGGATCCCCAAACCAACACTATCACTATGGCCGATAATGTGTATGCAAGATAGATAAGGGTAAGAATAGAGCCATTTTAGTTAGTTTTTATTACTTAAATTATGTTACTGGATGACATAAATTACATAAATACCTTTGTAGGTGCACCTTGTCACAAATTCATTCAGGAAGAGAGGTTGTGACCATTACAAGCTCCATAGCATAATCTTTAATAGCACAACTGTGATGGGCGCATTAGCACGTGCATCAACATAATTCCCTCCAACTTCTGATAAGGAGATTGAGCTTGAGGAAGGCTTTTTTCATGCAGGGGCTCATGTGCAAACTAAGAGTATGGAAACTCTTGATATCAAAGACTCTATATCTCCACGAGGGACCAAGTATGGATCTACTAGCCCATCTGGAAGTCGATGTACAAAAGAGAGTAGGTTTTCAAAGTTTGATGAGGCCCTTGAATCGTGGACTGAGCAAAATAAGGCCAAGGCAGAAATACTGAAAGAGAAAAAAGCTTTAAATGAGGTTTATAGTGAACCTTATGATTTTTACTCTATTGATGCGTGCATCAATGCCTAAGAGGCTCTAAATGTGATAGATCCAACTACTTATTATTGAAAATTGGAGTCCCAACTCTAAATTAGCTCCTTAAAATCCAGGTGTTAAGAAGAGGGGCAGCCTGCTATATAGATAGACTAGAGGAGCTAGAGACGGGCGATGTGGGACAATCCAACACGCCACTTGGAGCACATTGTTGATACCATATTGAAATTTCCTCTAACCCAAAGTTAGGCTCTGGTCTGGCTCTGATACTATATTGAAATTGGAGGTGCAGCGCATTCAGCTCCTTAAAACCCAAGTGTTAAGAAGAGAGGTAGCCTGCTATATAGATAGACCAGAGGAGGTAGAGACGAGCAATGTGAGACAATCCAACACTTATAATAAGGTTGTGGATAAATTCACAACACTAGAGTGGCGTCGCATCTTCATTAAGATGCCTATTAAGAAATATGATTGGCTGAATGCATTCTAGATGTGATGCACTCATTTCTTTGATGTCATTATCTCCCGATGGTTCTGTTTGATCTCATCTTTCGTTATGTTGGTTCTGTTATATTCACCCCAACTTATGTGTTTATGTTTTAAGACAATTTCCTTTAGGCGGATATGTATTATGTGGCATTGTATGGCCACTTGTTTGGTTTTTATTTTGTTCTTATTTTTTGTTTTAACTGTTGCTATTTAGGACATGTATGGTATGTTAATATTATTTATATATTAGTATTACGTTTGGTAAATAATGGCTCCATATTGTCTATAAGATTTATATGTATTATTATTGTGTTTGGTTATGTTTTAACACTATGTATGGCATACTTCTTACAATATGAGTCTCTAAAGTCATCACTAGTGTTCAAGTAAATATTAAAACTAAATTCATATGTCATACTTGTTATTATATTTCCCTCTCTTTATTAGTATTCTTGTTATAAAATGAATTTCTTTATTTGCTAGCATTTATTATAAAGCCAAATTTTTATTTTAAATATTTGGATTGTTCTTTTACTTATAAATAGGTTTGCATGCTACCACATACAAAATTATTTTGAAATACACAAGAAATCCTTTTCATATTAAGGTTAATTAATTACATGCTACCACAATTTATTGGGTAATAACAAATTAAGCATATTGAGTAATCATATTGTGTAGGAAGAGGCCGACATAATATATGTAAATCAATCAGCATTTCTTCTCCTATTTTTTTGCAATGACAATATGTCATTATCAATTTGTATGCATTAGGTAAACACAAAGATAGACAATAAAAATGTCAACACATTCATTAGATGAGACAGACTCCTCCAGTGATGATGATGAATTCATTGGTGTAATTCTACTTAATGACATAAGAAATTCTATGTATGCAATGAACAAGCAGCCTTGTAGAACATCTGCCCTTTCAGGATACGCATGTGCAGGAGTTATTGACCAGTCATCCCACTAGCATATATGACATACTACGTATAGATGCAGAAACTTTTAGAGCATTGTGCAACACATTACACAATGATTTTCTTAATGACAGTCAAAATCATTACCAATCTCTTTATTCACGATAGGGCATAGTACTTGCCATAGAGTAGTTGCGGAAAGGTTTCAACACTCATTGGAGACCATTAATCGGCATATCAAAGAAGTTATGCGAGTTTTAGCAACATTTGGAACTATGATAATTCGCCCAAGGTTGTCGTATGAGACAGCTCCAGAAATTTTGAACAATCTAAAGTTCAACCCTTATTTTGTGGCGAGTGACAATTTTAAAATATATAGTTAAAATATATTAAAATATGTACCCATCAAATTACCTTCAAAGTTCCTATAGGATTGCATTGGAGCTATTGATGGGACTCATATTGTTGCATGGGCACCAACTCGTAAACAAACAGCATTCTGAGGCCATACGACCACAATTACTCAGAATGTGTTGGTTGGATGTTCATTCGACATGTTATTCACATTTGTATACCCAGGTTGGGAGGGTAGTGCAAATGATCCCCGTGTTTTCATTAATGCTATTACTAAACCTGGACACCAGTTTCCTATGCCACCAGCAAGTAAGATCATAAGTCATATCATGTACAGATATAGAAAATACAATTATTAGAATATAAAATACATAAAGAAAATTTACTATTTTGTAGATAAGTATTATGTTGTGGATGCGGGATTTACTAAAATGCTAGGACTTTTGTTTCCATCCCGTGGGGAGAGATACTACTTGCATGATTTTGGAGGGAAAGGTAATAGTCCTAGGGGCGTGGAAGAATTGTTCAACCACATGTATTCATCATTAAGAAATGTAATTGAGAGATGCTTTGGTATCTTAAAAGCAAGATTTTTTCTACTTAGAAGTATAACAAATTACAAGGTTGTGCGACAAGTTCCCCTAGTCACTGCATGTTGCACAATACACAATTTCATCAAAATGCATTTCATTGGAGATCCTCTAATTAATGAGTTTCATGTTGTGGACTTGAATATAGAAGGTGTGGGTGCACAAATGAACGCAGCACCACATGATATTGACATGTCGCAACCCATCATTGCCGAAATGGCAATTGTACGTGATAATTTGTGTGCTCATATGTGGGTGGATTACCAGATGGCTCAAATTTGAATGTAATTTGCAAGTGTGTAATTTTAAATTGAACTTAAACATGTTATGACTTCTACTACCATTTTCTCAAGTTTATTTCTTTGAAAACTGACGTAGTGCTTTATGTATGGAAAGTATGATAATTTTCTGTTTGTCATTAGTTATAGCGTCTCTCATATTTCGTATTTATCAATTAATGATTTATGTGTGGTGTTTACAAATTTATCTAGCATAATGGATGGAGGAGACATGCATATACCACTTACGTTATTGCGGGGCTAGATACATCTATCGATGCCCCTTGGATCGACAACACTACAATTCATTTATTTGGGTGAATGAATATCCAAATGCATTCTACCGCACAGAGAATCATGCACCAACACATCAAGAATCTGCATCTCTTCCATTATACATCTGTGTTGCATGTGCAACACCTTCCTTTGAGTTCTTGTTATATTTTAAATTATTGTTATTATTAATATAGGATAGTGGTACATTGTAAAAAATGGTAATCAAACAAATTTGTTGTATGGGTTAATTATGAACTTATTGAATTATTTTATTATTTTACTATTTATTTGAACCAAGTTCTTGTTGTCCATATCATTCTTTCAATTTTGTGCTAAAATTTGCATGGACCATACGTGTCTTGTATGGTTTTTGATCGTTTTCTAAAAGATAATGTTCAAAAAAGGGATCCAAACAGACTTTATGTTTATGAGAAATATAACCACACACATTATTATTACTTTGTTAGAAAATTATATCCAAAAACGTATTTTTAAACATTTTAAAAATTAAAATACACTTTTCAAAAATTTAATCACAAAAATCTTTTTAAAAATATAACCAAAACGGAACAAGTTTTTTAATTTTTCCAAAACACCATTTTACAGCGAAATTGTAGTAGGCCTTGTTGTAAAAGATGGCTTTGAAATAATTTGCCAAACAATATTAAAACATCGTTCACATTTCCTCATGTAGACATAGGTTGACGAAATCCAATTTAGAAGAAAGACCCAACGGATGATGTATGCATGACGTTAACCTTGACCATTTTGATTCTACTTTTATTAAATTTTTATAATTTATTGAGATGGATATTATAGTTGACATCTTCACTATTTTTTTCAATTTTCCTATTTTTTTTTGGCTCGGTAAACACCGGTATTACTGTCCCTATATTGTATTCCATTTTCATTCGCAATTTATTTTAGCCCCCAATAAATTATTTTAGATGAAAAATATAATTTCCTTTTTTTAGAGAGTTATCGCTTCATAAGATTGTTAAAACATGCATACTATTTCAAAAATATAAATAATGAGTAAACTCATGAACAAGATCGCTCGTAAGCATCTTCTCCTCTTTCATGTTATTATATTAGTAGCATTAGCTCAATATGATTTAGGACTTAAAACAAATAATCTTAAATATGATTTTTTATTTTTTAATACTTTATTATTTTATATATATATTATTATAATATTTCTAATAAGAGAAATGTATATCCTTGTGCATAAATTTTAATAATAGAGTTCTTAAATAATTATATAAATTAAATTAAATTTTTTTAAGACTTTTTTATGAAATTTTTTCTATGAAATTAAAATTTTATGAATTTTATATTTTTATTTAACTTAAAATAAATGCTTAATGATTCTACCGCCTTGTGTATAATCAAGATCGCTTAAAAAAATCCTTTTTTATCCAAGAAAGTAAATAAACAAAACGCTTTCATTGTGACTTTCTGGAATTGTGACTCAGTTCAATAACTCTAACCGCTTTCGATACGTTATCTGATTGAAGTTGACCTATACAGTTGTCTCGCATTCTTGGGATTGGAAAACAGAATTCCGAGAAGAACGATTGTTGTCTCTTTTTGGTTCTGGAGAAGAACAAGAGTATGGAGAAGTAAAAATGTCAAAAACGGTTGCTTTCTTTCATTCTTATGAACCAGTAAAAACCAAACAGAGGATTTTGAACATCGATTTCTGGGTCTTCCTCATTTATGTAATTTTCTCTCACTATTCTTCTATCTGATTCTGTTAAAACAACTTCCTGAAGCAGAAGCTCTCGTCTTAAGGTGGGTTAAGAATTTGTGAATTTCAGCAGCTTGCAAACTAGGTAAATTTATTCCTTGAAACTGCAAACCCATGCGAATCATAGGCAATAATTTCCAATTTCCAATAACAAACTAAGAATTAAATCAAAGATAAAAAATAAAATAAAAATCACACGAACAAAACCAACAGAAAGTCACTAAAAGCATAGTATGCGTGAAAAATAAAAGTAAAAGATCACATCATTACGTTATGGGTATGGAAAGATACCCTTTTTCTTCTTCTTCTCATCCATCTTTGAATTTGATGTCGTGTTTGGTAAGACCGTCTCTGAGCAGCTACAATAATCGAAAATGCGTGTTCTAGTTCCAGAGTAAGAGCGTGGACGACAGGAACGAAACAGAGAAGCAATTGACTGGACAATGCAATCAAACATCATCTTTTTCACAAGCCATCTCTTTGGTGGAATTACACCTCCTTTCTTGGGTTTGAACCTTGGCTCAATCTTTGGCTTCATCACTTTCTCAACTGGGTTCATTGCATCAACCATCTCTGATGCTTCTCTCCCTTCCCCCTTTAGTTTGTCACTCTCCAAAGTCCGAGCAGAGTAGTTGTTTCCAGTTGCTGAGTCAGAAATTGAGCCAATAAGAAAGAAACTTGTGAGCGAAGAATTATAGGAGCACCACTAAAATCAATGCACGTGTCGGTGAAAATTAATTAATGGGTTTAGGGTGCAAAAGGATCAAAATAAGGTTTAAGATGGATAGTCCCGAGGCCTAGGGCCCATCGAATCTTTTTATATCTTAGATTCTTAGTACAACTTCCTTTGCCCCCAAGAAATAGTGATTCATGAAGAGTGAGTGTCATTGTGATGAACGAAGGAGGAAAGATTTGTTGATGATTATTCAACTACCATCTGATGTGGGTCTCTCATCCCTTCCAAATCTAAAAGTCGTAGGGTTCAGGACCTCTTCGTACGAATCTTTCTACTTCCTCTTAATGCTTCGAGCCACTGTCTCTTAAAGCTTTGTAGCTGTTCTTGGAGTTGGTATAATGGGAAGTTTTTAGTTTCTCGATTAGAAATTTTGGTTTGTTAGGAATTGATTCTCAAAATAAAGTTCTTTGAAATTAAAAGAGATTTTAAGATAGATATTAATATTTTGTTAGGTAGATTAAAGTATTACTAAAAAATTTAAAGCATTATAAAAGTTTATTTAAACATGATAAGCGACAAATATTTAATGGTTAAAATTAGTTATATTTATTACAAATTTATCATAGCAATAAATTGTTTAGCAAAGAAAGTACGACGGAGAATAAAATTGTATGATTAAATTATTTTCTTTTGGATTTACTTAATATTGTTTTAGAAGATGTTAGGGTAGAGCCTTAGAGAAATTATTTTAATATTATCAAAATAATAATAAAAATAAAAAAACTTGATTTGCCATTAAGTCCAAATTCTCATAAGATATGAATTGAAGGAGTTCTATTGGACTGTTCAAAATTTTGTCCTTTCAAAATACTTTATTGTTTAGATGTTTTTCATATCAGAAGCACAAAATTTTATGAGAATTGGTATGAGGCACAATATCAAGAAACCCCAAAATCAGGCATGGAAGAAAGCCCCATCAGAAGCACATTCTGCCTTTCCATTCCATTTGGGTCAGTTTGAATTGAAACGAAGCTGAGATTCACTCATCCTAATCTCAATTGAGATTTCCAAAACTGCCTCATTCTCTTCCCCTCTCTCTTCTCTTCTCTTCGCCTCTCGTTTCTCTCTCCATAGACGGCCGGCAGATCTCATCACGCTCTCTTCGGATTTCATCTCCCCATCCTTTCTCAGATCCTTCCATCAAAATCTCATACCAATAAAATCATTTTTTTCCCATCAAAACCCATTTTCTCTCGTTTTTCTCACTTCTTCCTCTCGAGACACAGCACGGCACAGTACAGAACCCTCACCGGCAGCCTTCACAACCCAATCAACCAACACATCTAACCCTTATCCTTCCGGCGGCTATCACTTTCTCCAAACGACAACCTAGATCTAGTAACTAGGTCCCTCTCTCTCTTTTTCTTCTGCTCCTCCAATCGACAGAAACATCTCTTTTTCTTCGACTAGATTTGGTAATATAAACCTTTCTGTTGGACCTCCCCAAATAAATGGTATGTCCCTCAATTTTTGGGCAATTTTCCGACTTAGGGTTTTTGCTGATTTATAGAAAATACGTTGTTGAGAATAAGCTTGGTTTGAATGTGTTTATAGCCCATTTCATGATGCGTTATTTTCATAAAACAGTATTGCTGCTCTCACAAACCTCAAGACATATTTGGCCACAATAGTCTAAACCGGAGTCTGGATGTTAACCACATTGCTTGTCTGGGACATTGTTGGGCTCTGCAGTGCCTTGTTTCCTCGTCAGATGCCTAAACATGGAAAGAAAAAATTGTGAATTATTCAGATGTTTATGTCCCTGTTTATAATACTAGAAACCATAGGCACTCAGAAATAATACTAGAAACAATAAACAGGGACATAAAAGTGCACTATAATATGTTTTTTTTTTTTTAATTCTGAACAAACTCATTAAAAAAATAAAATAAAATGAAATGGGTTGGGTTGGGTTGGGTTTTGGGTCAAATACTTGGATCCTTCGGTCCAGGGCAGGTCTGTTATGGGGTGGGTTTCAATGGATTTGGGTCTGAATCTAGGTCTTAAGGGGTCAGCCAGACTTTGACTCGTTGACAAGCCTAGTGTGTATTAGAGGTCCAAAACAGCATTAGGATGATTTAGACTACTTGGTTGGATTTTTTTAGTCTCTCAATGTCTAAAATGTATTTTAACTTTTCAGCTGTTGTTATCTTTGGTGGTCTAAAAAGGCAGACTTTAATCTGACCCTTTGGTTAGTTCTTCCCATATATGTCTTTAATTTTACTTGAAATGAATTCTGATCATACAAGCTAAGAGCTAATGTAATTGGTTTATATGATAGCAGACTTTGGGCTAAAATTCAAACTCAGAGCTTGAGAGAAAAGAACAAGAATTTAACTCACTATTCAATCAGCCAAAAACAATCACATGCAGAATTATCCTAGATAATTAGGTAAACTTAAAGCCTCTTTGGTTTGATTATCAATACATAGCAATGATGATGTCGATTATGGTATGGTATTAGGCAATGGTAACAGAGATTGTGCTAATAATACTGTGTGCGCGAAGCCTCTCTATAAGTAGGACTTTGACTGTGGTTGTGTGGTTGGCTGGCTGAATTGGGATGACTTGGCATCACACAGATGAAAACATTTTGATAAAATTTGACCATGTGGCAATCATTCTTTTGCCTTGAAATGGAAAAAGTATATTCGGGTCTCCATTTGTGAAAGTAAAGGATTAAAAAAAAAAAAAAGGTTTTTAACTGTTTTAAGACAGTTTTTTTTTAAATAATTTTTTTTTTCTCCTCTCACAAATGGAGAAAAATGGAAACACTTCAAATAAAGACACTCCAAATTCAATATATTCAAAATCAAAGACAGACAATCTATGGATTGCAGACTCAAGGTCGCATGATCTTTTTCAATGTTTTAAAACTCGAACCGGACCGGTCGGTTCAACCGGTTGAACCGTCGACCGGTTCACAAAACGGTCCGGTTTAACCCATAAACCCGTTTTAAGTTCAAAACCGTTCTAAAAATAAAAAACCGGTAAAACCGGACGGTTCAACCGGTGAACCGGTTGACCTGGTACCGGATCAACATGTTCAACCGGTTCTTGGCTGCATTTTTTTTGGTATATTCAAAATCTCAAATTTCATGCAATTTTTTGGCTGAATTTTGGCTAAGTTGAGTTGGTATTTGGTTGAATTTATTTTGGATTGTATTTAAAATTTTAAACCCTTGAAGTTTGAAACTCTAGTATTATATATTTGTATCATGTGATATTTTATTTTATTTTATGCATGATTATTAGTGTTTATATCTTCTTTTTTTTTATGTAGTTGAAGACTAAATTATTAGATTATACTTGGATTGGATGTTAAAATGATTTTTGTTATGGTTCTTACGATTATGGAAGAATGGCAATGAAGTTTTAACTTTCAATATTGTAATAAAATATATCTACTATACTTTTTTCAATTTTTTCTTGAAGTTTTACATATTAAGAAAATTCATATTTTGTAAAAAAAATTTATATAATTTTTAGTAATTTTTGTATACTTTTTTTAATTTAAAATATCAATAATATGTATTATTAAATTTATTAATTACATAATTATGACATTACGGTTTGATTCTGATTGACCCGACGGTTGAACCGATAATCCGTAACTTGAATATTTTTCCGGTTCGATAAACGGTTTGAATCTGAAAACATTAATCTTTTTTGTGATTGTCCATTGAATTTATTTTTGTGGGACCCATCTCTTTCTGACTCATAGTCACCGACTGGTTTCATCTTTTCATTGAGACGATAGCTGAGGAAGAAAGCAAAATAAGGTCAATTGGCTTATTTTCTCATTATTTGGGAAGACTATATTTCCATCCCTCTTTCTTAATCATTCAATTTTCAAAGTATCCTTACATAATGTGTGTTTGGCAGAACGGCGATGAGCATTTCAGCTGCTGCGGCCCGCAATCTTCTCCTCTACCCATAGAGCCAATCGGGCTTTTAGAATGTGACACCCCAATCGAAACATTTCAGTTTTTTAATTTTGGTTTTACAAAGACTTTATCTTCATTTGGAACATAATAAAGGTGGATATTAGCCCAATTTCATCCCCAAAACAATTTATAAGCCATTTGAATTTGGATTCGTTTGAGACATGAAAATTCTGTGACAGTGGACAAGAAGATACCAAAATTTCCAAGTCATTTACATATGACAAAAGAACGGTTTAGATGGTCCCCTTGCCTTCTCGACACCATTTCCTTTGGTGGGGTTTGAATTCTTCTCAACACCCTCCACAGACTAAGAAATTAAACACATTCATTGACTGGTCACATTACTCTACCTAAAATCAACCTTTTTTATGGTTTAAGTTTAACTATCAATCCCTTATTGTGGTGGGTTCTTTTACCCCTTGTTTCTTTCTCTTTTTAATTTTTTTTAGGGGCTCTGTGGTGTGATTTGTTTACCCAAGACTTCTACCTATAGGATACTACTATTCAACATCAAATATTATAATTAAGACGGACTTTGTTATGCGATTATGCACGAATGCGTGAATCACATGATCCAATAAAATCATGAAGGATGAAATTTTACAAATGACACTAACATTTTTTTTTATGTATAATGTTACTCTATTAAATAGGCAAGTCAAATCCATTGTGGTCCATTGGTCAAATGGGCAAGTCATTTTGAGAAAGCCAAATTAGATTTGGATGTACCCCAAATAATGGGTTAGCAAAGCAACAAAAATGAACAGAAGACCAGAGTCAACATTGTTATCTTTGGCATCCCCAAAAGCAGATTCAATTGTCTTCAAAATGAAAAACCAAAGATATGGATGATAGTGGTGATGGTGATAAGAGATTTCGTTGAAAATGATGGTCAACATATTGAATAGGGTTAAAATGAAGTTTCCAATAAGTAGGGTTTGGAGAGTAATATCTTGTGGTCAATCATCATTTCTCAAGTCTTTATTTAGTAATAAATTTTGTCCAGTCAAATTTTGAATTATGAAAGATATGTTCATAAATGAAATATTATTTTTTTCATGTATTAAATTAAACACGGTTTTAAATCAAACCTAAATTCTTTGGAGTACTTGAGAAGTTGACAAGTTTGAAGTGATACAATCATCGTTTTCATTTGCTACTAAAATTTAGGGATTCGCTGGGCAAGTGGAGGGTTATAAATCTTGATTATTGAACCATTTTCCGAGGAGTTAGAGGTTCAAACTAACCCATGCCTGGTGGGTCAAACGCTAGCTAAAGCATCCACAAATATACTGCCTGTGTGTTTTGAAAATCAAAACAATTTTCTATAGTGGAAATAAAAATACAAAAATAAATCATTAAAAAGTTGGCTCACAACAAACGTTTCATTTGTTGTCCCCTAATGACCATTTTATCCTTAATTAGGAGTTAATCTCTTACAAATGACTAGACCATTACATTAATTTTCTTTTAGGCCATATTTTATTTTATATGATATGATGTCCACGGAAGTTTCTTAAATAACAACATAGCAGTGAAGCGAGAACAACTTTAATAGAATATATATATATATATATATATATATATATATATAATTTGGACGCACTGTGGTACTATGATGGAGGAATAAATTATGGAAATGGAAAATCTGTTTTTTCTTGGGAGGTGGGGACTTCAACCAACTGCCATTCCACTTCAGACGAAATGGAGAGTAATTATTTAATGGGGGTAATTCATCATCAGTTGTAGTGTAATTATCTTTTACAAATTTAATAACTTTCTTAATTTTTAAGTCTTGAAAGTATAAAAAATAAAATTTTGTGTGAAGGCATCATAAAATATTGAATTAGTGATATGGAATGACTATTTTATCAGATAAATTGAACCATGTAATCAAAAATAATTCTCTTTCACTAATTTGATTTTGGGTGGAATTAGACCCCATTCTTTCGCTTGAACCTTGGCTCTGCTTATTAGGATAAATTATACTGATTTTCTCTGAAATTATGACAATTATATTGATCTTTTTTTAAACTTCGAAAATTATGTTGATCTTTCTTACTTTAGAAAATAATATACAGACTCTTTTCTGTTAATTTTTTTTTCTTCAAAATGACGAAAATGTCTATTTTATTTATTTATTTATATATTTTTAAAATTTTGATCAATTTATTTTAACTTTTTTTAAAGATTTTTAATTTTTTTTATTTAAAAATAAATTTAAGAAAAATAACTTTTTTTATTTTATATAAAAAATTTTAAGGTTTTCTTAATATTTATTTGAAAAATGAAGAAAAAATTGATCAAGATTTAAAAAATTGCAAAAAAAAAAAATATGAGAAGGATAGTTTTATCATTTTGAAAAAAAAATTATTAGAAAAAAGTATGTATATATTATTTTGTAAAATATAAGAAGTCAGTGTAATTTTAAAAAATTTAAAAAATATTAATATAATTATCATAAATTTCATAAGTAACTAATATAATTTATTCTTGATATAATCTATAAATATATATATATATATATAGTAAAATAAATTGAAGAGTAGTGTTGAATGAAGCAGTTATAAGCTGGATTCAACTACTATGGTGGGCCCATTGAACAGCTGCGTGCTCCGAACAAGTACTTTGAAGGAGGCTTGTCCGGATTCCTTTATCCCATCGGACTACTAAGAGACATTTGCTAGAAGTTTCCATTTCACTTTAAATTTTCATAAATCTGCACGTATAAATAACATGAAATTTAGAGTAGTTCAAGTAATAATGAGTTAAGTAATATGTTCAAAACTTCAAATTTATAGATCGAAATAATTGTAAAAAAAAGTCGATTTATAATCCAAGCAAATAATTAAAATTTATCATCAATTAGAGTATTAAATTAAAGAATTGACTAAATGTGTTGCCCACTAGTGTTAGAGTCAGCCATTTAATGTGTGTATTGAAATATCAATGTATCATTTCCGTCAGCTCATTAGAATGGGATCGTTTGGAAAGGGGAGAAAAAAATCTAATTAGAGAGGGATACAATAATTTCTGGTTTATATTTTTATGGAAAGAATATAAAAGATTTAAGAAAAAATAAATAAATCATTAGGCTAACTTTTTTTAATCCATCCAAAAGTTGGAAAAAATTTATTTCATTTAATGAATCTTTTAAAATGTCAATTATGTCCTTAAATGTATTTTGAAAAGAACAATATTCATTTTTAAACTAGGAAAAAGAAATTTTCTCTTATCTGAATATGTCTTAACAGTAATTTTTCATGTATGCAATACACAAGTGATTTTTTTAGTTAAAACTAAATAGTTAAATAATATTCACATGATTACATATCTATTAGATTAAGGTTATGATATATAACTAGATAGGAGAAGGTTCTGCGCAGTTGATTTAGAGCCAAATATTGTCCTTTTAAAATTTAAGGCAATTGTTTTTTTTTTCTTTTGAAGTTAAAAAAAATGTATAATTATCAATTATTTTATATATATGATGTAAAATTAAAAGCTTTAATTCTTATAACTTGGGTGCTACATGGTTTTTGTTATAAAAAAAAATTGATAATTATACATTTTTTTAACTTTAATAGAGGTGACTCAGCTTGAGACCTGAGTAGCAATAAGCATTCAAGCATATAACATCTTTGATTCAATATCTTACGAGTATTCTTGAAATCACCTTTTCTACACACAAAATTTATACAAACTAGTCCTAGAACTAAGTCTCAATTTACGATCTAGCCACATAATCAAAATTTACCATTGATGTGCCAGATTTAGCATAAACAATTCAAAGTTTCTTTTTCGAATAAGTTGGTTGTCAAATTATTAGACCAATTTTTGTCTTTACAAAATCGCCTCACACTAATTTACTGATATTATACGTTTATATTTAACTATTTATATTATAAATTATATAATATATAATATGTGTTAGATATTGTATAGTATTTATTATCTATATATAGATATAATATTATAATAATATATTTTTTTATTTTATCATTTTTTATATTATTCATTAATCATATACTAAATATAGTTTTATTTATGTAATACATGGACAAACATATTTAAAACCAACTAATATATTTTATAAGGCAAGAATGACATTTCCTTCTCTATAACTAATTGTTAATCACTTTTCCATCAAAACACCTAATTGCTTATCCCCATCAACACTTGTACAAAATTGCTTATTATCTCCATTAATAATTTTCAAATCCCCCTAACAGGCACATAGTTAATAACATGATGTGTCGATTAGAGACATAGAGGTAGGCCAACAAATTAAAAGTATGGATCAAATTGGGCCTTCTCAAACATACAATAGGGAGATTTTTAAATGGGCCAGAGACAGCCCATTTCAACCAACAGGTGCCCGACCCACATCAGAATATTTAGGCGATAGTGTATACATATTGTTTTTCAAATTCAAATTCAAATTCACCAATCATTAAGTTCTTTCTAGTTTCTTTATTGTAAAGATTATGATCAATTTTAGTAGCACTAAACTTGGGACTGTTTTATTTTCTTTTTAATGTAGTAAAATTTGAAGGTGTTATATTCATCTCGCAAGATCATATATATATATATATATATATATATATATATATTCAGTTGTTTTTATTTCAACCTCCCACCCTCGAAGTGCAACTCCCTTGGAGGCCACTCTCTTTACAAGTGAAATTTATGCAAAATAGTTATGAAATAGAATCCCAATTTTTTATCTGATTATGCAACCAAAAATTATAATTGGTAGATGTTGGCCAATTAAACTAAGCCCATAATTTTAAGAAGTTTTCTAATTTAGTATATTGATTCCTAATAATATTTTGAGTGTTTATGGTTAGTCTTAATTATAGTTGGAGTAGTATTCTAGTGAGGGAAAATTTTGTAATTAGAGTTGAACAAATTATATTAATTTTCTTATAGGATTAGATGTCTTTATCAATATAAGACTTAGAATCATTATTATGTGTGGATCTTTATCACATTAAGTTGTTAGTTACAAAATTAATAGAATGGTGGCCTTAGAAAAATATAGAGAACCATGAGGGAGTTGTGGCCAAATAGAGAAGTCCGACGAGGGATTATGTTAAAAGAGTGTTGTGTAAAAGTGGCCTTACACCTTAGTTTGTATTTTGGTGTTACAATAATAATAATAAAGGTGCTTCTCATTTGATTAATTGTGAGTCTTTTGTTCTTGCTTAAAAATTATGGGGAGATTCAATTATAGATTCCCATAAAATGTTTAATTAGAGTAAGGTCCAACTCAAAATTTGTTGATTCAAAAAGTCTTTAAAAATTTTGTTGATGAAAATGTCAGTCCTTGTAAAAATATGGAATAAACGATTTCATTTTATTTCAATATGCTTCATCGATACTATGTTATCACTTTTTTGTTTGTAAAACTTTAAAATTAAATAACTTATAATATATAACTCCGTTTTGCATAAGAATTATATATTTGGACTCTAAAAATCGAGATGTATCAAACAAGATTCATATTGTATAGAAAATTCTGTAAAAAAAAAAATTTGTGTTTTTCAATATAAAATTTTTGTCAAAAATTCTCTGTCCATATAACCATGATAGAGACACTTTGCTATTCCATGTCAGAGTAATTTGAGAAATTCATTTTTTTAAGAAAAAGTTTTATACATATTTTTAACAATATATCAAACAATTTTTATTCTTTAGAAAAGTAGTAATACTCTAACATTGATAAAAACAAAAAAATTAATTAAAAAATCCATCAGAAAACTCCTATTTTCTCAACAAAGAATCTTCATTATTCTTTGTCTTCCAACAAAGAAATTTGAGACATTTCTTAAATAAAAAAAATTATTACACATGTTTTTAATAATACATCAAATAATTTTTGCTTTTCAAGAAAAGTGGTAATACTTTGAAAAAATAAAAAAAAAATAGATAGAGAATGAAAAAAATATATATTTTCTTTGTCCCTATTTGTATTTTTATTTTTTGGAGCAATTATCACTGATTTAAGTCGTGATAATGAGTAAACTTTCCTTACTTGTGATCCCTATAACCAATCTTCGCTTCTATATCTATCTTGTTTAGAATATATGTATTATGTTCGGCCAAATTGTCATAATATTTAAGTGGAGAAAAGGGATGTAGTATGAAGGCGCAATGCTATGATTGGTGAAGCAGCTACCACTAGGTTTAAGGTCTTTCTAGCATAATCAAACTCAGATGCAAAAAATTTACTTGGGATCAGTGATAGGATATTGCAAAAAAATTATTTTCTTCTATATAGATCGGCTGCAAGTTTCCTTTGTGATTAGCTATGTAGATAGAGAAAAAAACTCCCTCATCGATGCGCTCCATCACCGTTACCATCACAAGTAATCAAAATCGACATGCACAATCATCATTGTCATTGAACAATGGGGATCGCCGTTTGATTGGTTTTAGGGATTGGAATTAAGAGACGACGATAGAGGTCGAGAGACTGTCAGCTAGGGAAATCAGCAGCGATGGGTGTTGGAGTGGTACACACACACACACACAGAGTGAGAGATGGTGGGGACAGAGCACTGTATTGAGTTATGAGTGATAGAGAGAGACAGTGGGATGTAATGGGTTTGCTTGATGGGGTTAGTGGGCATATTTATCATTAAGAATAAAATTATTATGTTACTTTCATCATTTTTGGACCTTATATTGTGGAGACTTATTTTGAGGAATCTTTCACTGATTAATTCCAAAATTATATTTATAAGCTTTGTGTTGTCGATTTAATAATTGGTATCAGAACAATTTTAAAGTTTACAGTTCGTATCAAAGTGATTTTAGATCCTACATTTGGTATCAGAGTTATTTTTGAATCTTACATTTAATATCAGTGTCAATTATGATCTCGGGATAATTTATCAGAATCAAGTTCGATCTTGGAAGAACTTGTTACGATCATGAGAGATCCAGTTACAATCTTGAGAGTAATTTATTAAAACCTTGTCTCGATTTTAGGAAGTTATGAAAAATCAAGATTTGGTCTCTTTCTTAGATTATTGTAGAGAACTATAGTTCTCATTTTGTTCAAGATTGTGATTTTGAATGATTTGTTGAAGAACTGTTTGATTTAGATTCGACGATTGTTTGAATCAGAAAAAAAATTGTTTGGTGTTACCAAAAAATTGTGAAGAAAAAAAAAAAGTTTGTGGTGAATATGACATGAATGACTGAATGGTAAGAGTTTAATCGATTGAGTTTATTTCTAATAAGGGACTGCACGCACAGCTGCCAAAGTGCTTGACATTGTAAAAGAGTGATTGCTTAATTGTTGAATAAAATAATTTTATTTTAATGTAATTTTTATAAAAGAAGCATGTGTTAAATTGTCGTTTTTTTTTATTAAATTTTATATTTAGTATTAATTTGGAGTTATCAAAAAGGGGAAACAAAAAAAAAAAGAAAAAAGAAAAGGGTGATAGAAGTCCCTTCTCAAAAAGTTAAAAAAAAAAAAAGTCATAAAAAAAAAAACTCAAAAATAAAGACATATTAAGGTCGGCCGCAAAGGTTGAACGTAGAGCTTCACTTAATATGCATATGCTCTAATATGGACACTCGCAACGTGGCGACAGACCAAACACCCCAAAATATGAGGTCCATGTTCCTTATGGAGGAATATTAGTACTGTCTTTGCTGCTGCTGCTATGATTGTGAACACCCACGTGACAGAAGAAATAGAAATCCGATGTGAGCAGGGCCATGCTGCATTACTACAACATCCATTCATTTTCTGCCACACCCATGTCTGCGTGTAGGAGATGTTGCCACTAAGACCATCTTCGAAGGAAATAGCAAAGATGTTTCTTTATTCTATTTTTAAATAAATCAGTGCAAAATTAGATAAAAAGAATGTTTTACGTGTCTCAATTTTAATATGTCATGTACATAATTATATATATATATATATATATATCATATAATGATTTAATTTTAATAAAAAAAATTAAAATAAAAAAAAATATATGTATATTATATATGTAGCATATTATAGTTAAGATACGTATTCGAATAAAAAAATTTTTTCTATTAAATTTAAAATTAAGTATTATTCTTTTATATATAAATATGTCATCTCTACTTGTTAGTTTATGTCATCTCTAATATATCAAATTTTATATATAAAATTTGTTCATTCCATAACCAATGAAATGAACAAATTTTAAAATCTCATTATCTATCCCCTGAAGGATAATCATTTGAAAAAGATCTATATTATTGAAATACTTTTTTATTTTTGGGTGAGGCTCACGATTTTTATGAAATAATTTAAAATTTTGAAATGTCTTGTACGATAAAAAATTGGTGGTGCAAAAGAAAGAGCAACATAATTGAGAGATTCTTAAAAATTTTAATGTAATGAGATTAATTATACATATACTTTTCATTAATGAGAACCACAAAAAAAAAAAAAAAATACTAAATTTGAGGTATCTATTAAAATGTATATTAATGGCATGATACATCAAAACCTTTCCACCGAAGAGCCAAATTTAGTTGTTATTAAGAAAGGATATCAAAATCGCAGCTTGGTAATCCATTTTGATGTGGGTTCCGTTTGAAATGGACAGTGAAGATTAGGTCAGGGAAGGGCCAGTTGGTCTCAGTGTGACACGGCCAATGGAATATCTTTGTTTGATATTGAAATGGATACTATTTATTTGTAAGAGACATAAATAAAACAATGTAGTTTTAAAATTAGTGATATATAATAAAAATTGTATCATTTTATTTCTTTCACTCATAAATAAACGATGTCCATTTCATTTCACATCTTAGATCCAAAAAATTAGAGGATATCGGAAAAGAGGGATTTGAGATCTAGTAAGAAAAATAAATACAATTATCAGAAAGAGTGTGATTATAGCTTTTGTTATACAATAGCAAAGGTGTTCTTATTCGGGTGGTAATTTGGACATGCTAACTCGAGCTTAATTTTAATTTTTTAATACTTGAATTTTATTTTTTACATTTTGAAATGAGATTGGATAAAAAACCTCAAACACTATCTAAACTAATTATAATTTTAAACTTTAATTATCCATCAAAGATTAGTAGAAATTCTTTACAAGAATTATTATTTATATTTTTATAATTTTAAAAACTTGCTCATAGTTAACATTTTTTTAAAAAATTAAATTATGTTGAAAGAATTATTATTATTATTATTATTATTATTATTATTATTATTACAAAAAGAAAGGTTAAGAGAAATAATTAAACTTTTAATGCATAATGAAAATAGAAAAAAAATTAGTAAAGAAAATATAAATAAAATCTAAAATTTAAAATTACAATTAATAATCTAAATTTTAAAAAATTGTTTAATTCGGATTGACCGTAATAATAGATTTTAATTCAGATTTAAGTTGAATTATTTGATTTAAAGTTAAATTCAAAGGACTTGTTTAAAAAATGTTAGAATCAGTTTTATAAAATATAAAACAATTTATTTTAATTTTTTATTATTTAATAAATATTTATTAATAATATATCAGTTCGTGTTTAATCTTAAAAAATATTTAAAATTTAAAGAAAATTAGACAAAAAAAATTAATTTTCTTAAAAATTAAATAACTTAATAAAAATAATTTTTATCTCATCCAATTTTAAGCATTTCCAATCACAAAAATGACTTTTAAAACGAATTAGAAATGGATATGACTCCGCCTCAGCCGGGCGGTTGCACCCAAATTTCTTGCTTCGTGATATGTACAGCCAATAGACTCTATACAGCGTGGAGAGAGAGAACCCACGTCAAAATTGAGAAAACGCGTAATCTACGCGCCACCATCTCCAGCAGCAGTTTCGACCTCTCCACGAGCACGTTCAGTACTAGTCCTGAGCAATCCAACACTTCCCCAAACACCAGCTCAACATTCTCATCAGGTTCACCAACCGGCTGGTGGCACATCCCCGGGTATTATCCTCTAATCGTCTTGTCCTTCCTCGCCGCGCTTTAATAAAGTTCCTCCGCACACCGTGAACTATCAGCAGCGACACGTCCACCTCCGTAAACCTAGACTACACCTCCCTGTACACTTTCACCAGATCAAGCGCCGTCGCCGGTAGCGGCGAGTGGCCTCGCCCTGCTCCTCCACGGGCTTGCGATAGCCAGCTTCCGCTGCCACTCCACCTGGATCAGACCTCCGGCGTCGAGCCGCGCGTGGCAACCACCGCCGCCACGGGGGCTTGAACTTGGCGCTTACACCGCATACGGCACCGTTAGCGCCAATCCATCGTACGGTCGGCTTGAGCCCCGGTGCCGAAGGGTGATGAGCAGAGCGATCCCGCCGCCGATGGACTGGCGGAGATGCAGGAGGGCAGGGCAGCGAAAGTGGATAGCGAGCACGGAAGGAGTCGAAGAGTAGCTAATAAATTACAAATTATGATATAGAAATTTAGTTAGTGTTCAAAGCACCATTCTCATAATTTGATATATCCCGTAATATATGTAGTCAGAATTTTCTTCCCAATCTTTTGCTTCAGCTTTCACCCAATCAAAATTGACAATATATATAGCAGAAAAAGAAGAAGAAGACACAAAATTAAGCAAAGATATCACATAACTAGGACTTCCATGAGAAACGTATATACACAAAAAAGATAGCGCAGATAAATGATAAAAGCAGTTCAACCTAAGAGTTGGGAGAGAGAGATTGACTAATATCACTAATTATAGTCCTTAACACGTTCCCTCTCTTTGGCTGCACCATTGATCTCTCCCTGCTCGGAGCTGCGGCGCCCTGGCCTGATCCACTTTTTCCCCGGCCTCCCGGATCTCTAGTGGTTCCGCTGTTGTTGGTGACTCCACCGTTGCTCGGTTCACTCATTTTCTCTCTCTCTCTCTCTCTGTATACAACAGCTAGGGTCCGTCCGGTTATGTTTATACCAAGAGATCAAGGAGGGGTGCAGAGATAAAAGAAGAGAAGTGATTCATAAAAGACAGAAGAAGAGCAACCCCACATGGTAGCAACATCCCAAGACTTTCCAATGGTAAAAGGCCACCGAAGCAGGGGATTAGGTGTAAATTTTGGGAAGAAAGTCAGAAAGGGTACATAATCACACGCAACTGTCAATTGTCGTTAGAAAAAGGCCACCAATGTCCACCTTGGGTGAAAATGTTTTTCTTTATCAGTTATTGTAGAAAATATGTAGAAAAAGTAAAATGTGAGTAAAAGTAAGGGAAATTTTTTAATTTTTGATGTTCTTTTTTGTCTCTTTTTTTTTTTTTTTAAATTTCTTATTTATTTTTGAGAAAATCTTATCTTTAGTGTTAACTTTATTTAAGATGGAAAAGAATGAGAGAAATTGGTTTTCCGCTTCCTTTGGTTAGAGTAAAAAAAAAATTCTACATTTATTTGGTTATGGAAGGAAAAAAAAGAAAGTTACAAGAAATTAAACGGAGCCTTACTGTTTACTATCCTTTTCCTTTTTCTTTTTCCTTTTCCTTTTCCACTTATGGTCCTATTTGATTTAAGGATTGAATGGAAAAAAACAAGAAGAGAAATTAAAAGATAATCTAAAGGAATTCTTTTTATTTATTTGGCTATTACGGAAAATATGCAGGAAAAGAGACATGTGATGCCAAAGTAAGGGAAAATGTTTAATTTTACATGTTTTCTCTATTTCTTTTTTCTAATTATTATTTATTTTTAGAGAAAATTTTTATTTTTATTTTATTTAAAATGAAAAAATGAGGGAAATTTGTTTTTCGTTTACAGTTTAATATCCTTTTCCTTTTAAATTATTATTAACTATTTAAATAGTATTGAGTAGAAGGAAGAAAAAAAAAGCATATATAGCTAATTGACAATTGTTCATGAATTAGCTAGACGAGGATCTGCCCTTGATGACATGGCTGTTTGGCTACAAGACCCACCTTTTTGGCTTCTGATTATGCATTTTGACTCAATAATTGGTGTTTGTATATATTTTTTTTATTTGGATGTTTTCTGTGACTCCTATTTTCATTATAACAAATTCATCTTGCTTGAGTTGAAAAAGAAAAAAGTTAATTGACAATTATATCATTTTAATTTGACAATTATCTTAATTTTTAATTCATAAATTTAAGGGCATGTTTGATATTTTAAAAAAATTGATTATATAAATTTTCTTTACTCTTCAAATCTCTTCATTTTTGAAGAAATTGAAAAAATAAGTTTAATAACTATTTTTTTCTGTATCGTAAACATTCAAACAAGCAAAAGTAATTACATTCCAAAGAGTGAAGGAAAATATTTTTTTTATTCAAGTCAGTTTAATAAGGGTGATTGCAAAAGTCACCAAATTAGCATTTTTTATTCTATCTATAATAAAGTTTATACTGAAATACATAAAAAAAAAAAAAGATATCTGATTCGATTTGAATCAAACGAACTTGAATTAAGTAAAAAAAAAAAAAGACAAAGTAGAGGAGAATATTTTTCTTTATTTGTTTATTATAGAAAAAAAATGTGAGGGAAATCAAGGGGAAAATGTTTAATTTCTCATGTCAATTCTCTTTCTGTTTTTCCTAATTCTTATTTATTTTTGAGAAATTTTTAATTAGAATTTTGTTTAAGATGGAGAAAAAAGTATGAGGGAAATCAGTTTTCCTTTCCTGTCTATATGTTTCTGTTTCCACTTACGGCCTTTTTTGGTTTCCTTTACTGTTTACCATCCTTTTCCTGTTCACTTATTAAATCTACAGGTCAAATGGACGCTAAAAGTTTCCTTCATAGAGTTTGTTACCTGAACTTTTTTTTTCCCCATTTTTTCGGTTCAGTAGACGTACACGTACTAGTTATGTCCGAGAAAAGAAAGTTATTGCAAGGATATATTCGCTCTCACGAATATCACGAATAATATTATGTTGATCCAATAATTTTATAAAAAATATTTACATGATGTGATATGAAACTAATACAACACTGTCACATTAGCCGTATAAACACTTTTGATAAAAGTTTCAAGTAAGCATAGCATTATTGATTCGCTCAGATAGAGAGGAGAGATTAAAAATTTATTAATTATTATATTTTTTGTTTGTTTTTATTGATTGATAAATATTTTTTTATATATAAATAATTTTTCATTCAAAAATAAAATTTTATATGTAATTTTTTAATGACATTTTAATTTTTAATAAAAAATATATATAATACTCAATTTATGATATAAAAAAAATCTCATAATGTCTATTTCAAATAAAAAAGTTATGTTTCCTGCTATTATTGTTTTCTCATTTAAAATACTTTTGAATTTAATTATGTAGAATTAATAAATATAATTACAAGGATATGTCATAAATAAGATATATATATATATATATATAAGAAAAGTGTGCAAATATAACTATTTTTATTTTTCTAATAATTAATATTATAAAAAAATATTAATTATCTAACATGAAACTAAGTTAGTTTTTTAAAAATTTATTAATTATTAAAAAATATTAACTTATTAAATAAATATTAATTATAAAAATGTTAACTGTAGTCACATAACTCACATGAATTCCACACCCATTGCACAGTATGTCAGTGTTGAATACAAGGTATTATGACCTTTACCGTGAATGCTGAAACGTGAACAAGTTTTTAGGGTCGTCCACTCTACTTGGATCCGCCATTGAATTAATAGAAGTTTTCTAACAAATACTATAGAAAAGATTGTCACACTCTTCCATTCGCTTACCAAGTTGTTGCGGCGTCGCCATCCAAGATATCCACTCAAGATTGTATCCATCACCTTAAACCCACTTTCTAATGCCCTTTAGGACCACATCTCATCTCATAGAAATTATGCATCTGTCAAAACTGTCATTATTTTTTTTGCCATTCAACAAAGATATCCATTGATAAATCTCAACCATCTTTATTTTTATTTTATGGTACAATATAGTTTTTTTTTTTATCCAAAAACTTAACACATGCAACTACTGGACCATAAAGCCAAAAAAAGAAGAAGAAAAGAACCATGATGCAATGGAAAATTCTTAAATAATTTGGTAGTGATAATCTATTTTTCTAATAATATTTTGTCATATGTGATATGGTCCATCATATTTAGTGCGACATAGTATATATGGTAGAATAATTTTTTTTTATTATTAGAATTATTAATTTTTAAGTTTTTTTAATACTTTCATTAACTAATAAATATTTTTTACATGTATATAATTTTTAATATAAAAATAAAACTTTATATATCATTTTTTAATGACATTTAATTTCTTCATAAAAAATATATATAATATTCAACTCATAACATAAAAAACTCACATTGTCCATTTTAAGTAAAAAAATTTTATTTTCTGATATTATAATCTTTTAATAATATTTTTTTACTTAAATTATGTAAAATTAATAAATATAATTATTAAGACATTTTTTAAATAGAATATATATAGATACACACATATATATAGCTATTTATCTATCCAATAATTTCCCCCTGTCCCAATGTGACTTCTTTCATGCCACATTAGAACAGGAGTAATAGAATATATATATATATATATATATATATATATATATATATATACACACTACTATATAAATATATTCATATATATATATATATAGCTATTTATCTATCTAATAATTACCCCCTGTCCCAATGTGGCCTCTTTCATGCCAATGGTACCACTTGGGTTGGAGGGACGCTCGTCATCCAACTTAAAAGCAGGTTGTTAATTACTTGGTATTACCTTTCTGTTTTTTTTCCTTTCATATTTGGTTATTATCCTCTCACATGATGCTGGTGGGTCCCTAATAGGTCTTATGGGTGACGGGTATTACTCATGTGAGAACATTTTAATATTAAATATCATTTTATTTATGTTAAATTTATATTTTCATATTATTATAATAAAAAAATATTAAGTTTTGACAACTTTACTTTAATATTAAAATGGTTTTTTTTTTTGAAAAAAAAAAATGAACGCTACATTTGTTTGACATTTATTTAAAAAAGTTTTATAAACTCCACTTTTGTATGATATATGCTAGTATATTTTATGATATGTCATAAATTAATATTAGTTACTCTTGATACCAAATATGACATTAAAAATAATATTGTTATTTTTTAACAAACCAAATAACACGTCATCGTTGCAGTAACTTTTATATCAATACTAAATTATAGAATTAACCAAGATAATAAAAAAAGGTGACAAGTGTAGCATTAGTGGAGACTCAACACACTCAAGTGCCATCCCTGTGACACCTAGCTGGACTACATGAAATCAAACTTATATAGTCAAGCATGGTATGACATGGTTGACGATAGGGAAAGAATTACGACAATCCTGTAATGATAAACAATTTGAGAGTTTCAAAGGGGCATTCACAGTTTTTCAATTCATTGTAGCTGACGCAGAAGCATATGTTCAGAGTTCAAAATTATTCAGAATTGTTGACTATTAGGCGGAACCACACATACCTTTCACGTCTCTCTCAGAGTTGTTGAAGGGTATGTGTCAGTGTCCCCATCTAAGATATCCACCAAGAACTCTTAATGCCCTTTAGGACCTAGGTAATGTCATTGAAGATTAGGCATCAGATTCTCTTTAATTCTGAAGAATTATGAGTTTTTGGGTCTTATCATTCTCCTAATTAATTAAGAAGGGATTGTCAATTAATTTTTACCACCTTAATTTCTATATATTATTCATCTTCCAGTAACATAACACTGTCCCTCAGACCAAAAAGGAGTAATAGCTAATATAAACCTAAAGGAGTATTAAAAACAATAACATCATTAGATAGCAGACCATACAATATTAAAACAGGAAGTCCTGGCTAAGCCAACCTGCATTAACTGATTCTGTTAACATTAGCAATAAAAGTATAATGAAAATTAAATAAAATACACTTATTAAGGTCTATGATAATATTAGCTATGCTCTTGTCCCAATCCCAATCTGACTTTGGGCATAGAAATCAGGGGACTTCAGTTAGTTTTAACTTGGATGCATTGAAGACCTCTATCCCTCGCCCAGTTGACACCATTAGCTTCTGCTTGAAAGCTAGAGATGGCCTTGATGGAAACTGTTGCTGCTCCAATCTTGGCCCCCCCCCCCCCCCCCCCCCCTCTTTCAATTTGAGAGAAACCTGACCATACAGAATCCTTTTTCCGAGCAGCATCAACAACAAAACACACAACGTTATACAAGTCTGGTTAGTAGTAGATTCAAGGCATCTGTGAGACTTTGACCATGTGAGCACATCCTTCCTTGTCCTTACTGATTCAGTCTCGTACCCAATTTGAGACCTGAGATTTTGGCTGGAAACATACTACTATTAAACAGGCTTATTAAGAAAAAGGACATAAGGAGTTTGATCAAAGACAAGCTGAATTCTATCAACCCAAAATGGCTACACAATATCTGTGCTAAAATTTCCAAAATCCACTTCTCTTACCAAGAAAGAAACAGAATAAGACACCCCCCCCCCCCCCCCCCCCCAACACCCCCCAAATAAAAAATAAAAATCAATTTGAATTTAGTACCACGATCACAATATAAATCCATAAATAACAATAGAAATCACCTTATTGGGGTTTCTATGCTACACAACATTCCACAATCAACCCAACTATTTCCATCCATTGTCCCTGTTTTCCACTGTAGATAATGAGTTTTGACATGATGGAGAGCTTTTGCATTCATTATTATCCCAAGAGTTAGAGCCTGATTATATTGGGTAAGATTGTAGTTAAAATTGAATAGTACTAATTGTAATTAACTTTCCCATACCAGTTAATTCAGAGAAAACTCAACCCTAAGAAACTGATTCTCTACTAGGCCTGAAACCAATTGATAATAATTCCCCTTCTATTAGGCCTGAAACCACTTTATAATATTTTGCTTGTTACCCCCCTGGCGGCACCATTGGTCTCTGTCTGGTTTGAACCCCAGGCTGACTGCATCCACTTTGTCCATAGCTTGGGGCTCTTTATGGTTACTTCCACATGACTGCTGACTTCACCCATCTTCTCTTTGCACTCTGTAGAGTACCAATGCATTTTTTTGGTGAGTAGAGCACCAACAGTTGTATCAAGGTGGAGTAGAAAACAATGAGGTAAGACAGGAGTGCTTTAAAGAGAACCCCACAAGCTTGGTCGTGCGAATTGTGGTCGCCCAGTTCCCAGATAGCCAAAGTTTTATTAGCACTGTGATTACATTTTGGAAAAGATAAAAAGGAGACTTTGGCACTCTGACTAAATTTTGTAAAAAATATAAAAAGGAGACGTCTTCATATCAAATTCCTCCTGGTATACTGTTGAGAAAGCCATTGTTTTAGCAACGATAGGAAAATCTAATAGTTCCAAAACCCCACCAAAAGATGACCTAACAGTCCCAGAAAACAAAACAAAACAAAAAAGAATCCAAAATTTAATTAAAAGCCTCCATCACTGGGTATGTATCACACTACAGTTGGGCTTTTGTCCAGTTTCAATTAAAGAGATTGTAACTTGATCAAATGTTTTCTTTACAGGAAAACATACAAGCGGAGAAAAAAAGTTATCACTAGGCTGTGTCTTAAACCGTCCACAAGCTCTCGTTTATTTTGTACATTTGTGACATGAATGGTGAGAGCATTGAAGAGAAATTTTGCCGCCTAATTCATGAACCCAACCATGACATCTTGTCACGCGATAAGATATTACTTTTTTATTTTCTAAAAACTAAACATCTTGTCCAAGTGGTATACCTCACTGACATATAATGAGTCACTTGTAGTCCCAACTTGCCCAAATTTTTTTGCATAAACCGAGTTTACAATCTTGGCCAATAAAATCCTGCCATTAGGACTGTTTCACCTTTAAGACACCCAAAAAAAAAAAAAAAAAAACATTCAACTATTTGACAAAAATGTCACTTATTAAGTTGATTCCAACTTGCCAAGTATAAATCAGTTTGCTTTGATTGTACACGCTGGATGTTAGGTTTAGCTTTGACCTAAAATTGTGTTGATGTTACATAGCACTCGAGGAACAAATATTGAAAATGAACTAGGCTGGGTTCTTACACGTTGATGGAGTACATACAAAAATCTCAGTTATATCATAAAAAAATTAAAAAGTAATGTTATGTATAACGAATTTTTTAATAAATTTTTTCATTCTTAGATACAACAGGTCGATTCTATAAATGATATTTGTGTCTAAAAATTTAAAAAAAAAAAAATTGGAGAAAAAAATATTTATGAATGACATTTTTTTAAAATTAAAAAGAGAGAGCTCATTGACAACATAAGGGGATTGGCCATTCAGCTCACTTCTGGCCTAAAGTGAACAAACTTAATACAAAACTCAAAAATTGCAACTCACATGTATGACTAGGCATTCATTTGACGGGGACGGCTAAGCGGGCCCCCTCATTTTTCAAACACTCCTAAGAAGAGCTATGAAGAAAATGACGGGATAGACCCGCAACTTTAGGACAAACACGGGGGCAAAACATGTCCTAAATAAGGGAATGATGTGGAGGCAAATTTCAATATGGTTGTATCGAAGAAAGCAAATATGCAAAAAAGTCGTAGAGTGTGAAACTGACCTCTTTCTGGTGAGACCATTAGATGGAGGATCATGCAAATGGCATCACTCTTGCCTCATCGGCGTGACGTGAAATCTTACTTTTGGGTGATACAAAAAATATTGTGGCCGTCACAGACATGCCTTCACCATTACGGCTTTGAGCTAAGTACTGTAGCATCTTTACTCTTTTTTTTTTTTTTAATGTCTTGTTTTTGGCATTTTGTTGATTGCACTGGTTGCCAAATGACACAACCTGTTTTAATTTAAATAAATATCTGAAATCTTAAACTCCTGTTGGTTTCAAGATGTTTATATTGTGAAAATTAATTATTAGGGTAAACAACTAATTTTTTATTCAAGTGTTTAGTAAAAATTTTATATTGTAATTTTTTTATTCTTTATATTATATATATTGAGTAATGTGTGAGTGATAGATTTAATAAGAATAATGCTTGTAAAGAGTCAAAAAAGTTTTTTTAGCATTTTCAAAAAACTCTGTTTTGCAAATAAATTTAATTATTTGCACAATAAAAATAACCTTCCCCAAAAAGGGAAGTTCTCCTGTTTATAAATAAAAAATCAAAATCCCATCTGAGATGACTAAAATCTTATTTTTAAACGATGTGGAATAGGTCTAATGTAGGTAATATTTCTCCTATCGTTACACTAAAATAAAAATGAAAAAACTAATTTCCCCACTGTTGGACCAAAAAAAATAAAAGAAGAAGTAAAGTGAACAAACTAATATATTTTATTGAAGAAAACTCACACACTATTATTATTTTGGCAATTTTTCACAGCCATCACACGGCTCTCTAATTCTCTTGACCATCACTCTATTATTTTTGTGATACACAACTCAATGTGATAGAAACCCACATATGTATAACATTGACTCTTAGCCCTATATTGATTAGGACATCTAATCTTATACAAATTTGTCAATTGATGTGTGAGCTGACATCTAATTACATACAAACTAGTGTATTGATGTATGAGCTAGTGATGGTGTTACCAAAGCATGGAGACGAAGATATGTGACAAGAGAGAGAGAGAGTCAAATCACTAGGTTTGATAAATTAACTCAGTGAATTTATTAACAAGGGGAAATTTAATATTTTGAGAGGTATGTAAGATAATATCAGTATTATTACTAGTTTGGTCAACTAACAATTCACACACACACACACACACACACAAATAAAAAAGTTTTTGTTATCAATATTAAAGTAGAAGGACTATTGATATAATTTAGGAAAGTAAGTGTAATTTTTTATTTTATTTTAGAAGATGTTAATGAAATTCACCCATTTTGTTTCTAAGAGTTTGATAGTATTAATAGTTTGTTTTTTTCTTTGGATAATACTTAACTTTAAATTTAGTAAAAGAAGGTTTCTCATATCTAGATACGCATTTTAATTATAATTTGTTATATATATATAGTATATAATTACTTTTTGATTTATTTATAGATCTTGAATTATGTCTGTATAAAATAAATCAAATATGCGAGAGTAAAGGAGACCTTATTTTAAAGTTTGAGATTGAGAGCTACACTTCTAGAAGAGTTACAACTCTTCTAGAAGACGTTCAGACAGGTCATGTAAAATAGCAAATTGCATCAGTCTCCCCTTATTGGCTTTGAGTTTCTACGGCTGACATTTCATATCTCTTTGCTCTTTGGAATGTATTTTATATTGTAATGGCACTCTTCCAGATAAGATAATAACAATTGTTTTTTCAATATACAAAAATGTTGTGGCTGACATGGCATCCAAATAATGGACTCAAACAATTCAAATATGGATTAAGTAAAATTAATAATTAAACAAGGGATGGAACTATAAATGAAAAAAAATTATGGCTGAAATGTGATTGGATTGACAAGCTATAGGTCTTCAGATCTTAACTTCTGAGTCACAACTGAACCAATGTTTTTTGCCCATTGGCCAAAGGCCTTGCCTGATGTAATGCATGACAAAGTCCACACTTGACGTTCCGCAAGTAAAATTTTCTTCTTTTTTTTTTGTGTGGATAAACATGAAGAATATTTTTAATACATGCACTGTATTGAGCTTAACTTTGTGTATAGACAAGCAGCTAATAGTAGTTTTGACAATGTAACCTCATTGGAATTGTTGAGGATTTTGCAAAAGGGATCATTCTCCCTAGATTGGAATTTCTCCTAATTTTTGTTCATAAAGCTTGCCTTTTCCCCCAAACAAAAAAATAAAAGGAGGTTCATTTTCATGACTTTCTGAAATAGAGACTGTTCATGGACTCATCATGTTCCGTTATTGAAGTTGACTTATTCTTTTGCCTTGGAATTCCTGGGATTGGACAACTGAATTTTGTGAATCTTTTGCTTCCTTTGGTTGTAGGAGAAAGGAGAAATATGATGCATTCTTTCATTCTTATGAAACTGCAACATCCAAACAGAGGATTTTGAACATTTGTTTCTGGGTCTCCAACAATTGTCGAATTCTTCTTGTTTGGATGCCTACAATCCAACCTCCAATTGGACTGTGCAACCTCAGGCGATCATTGTCGAGAGTTTTCTTTGTTATTTCGAAAATTTACAGATAGTATATTTGATATCTTAACCAAATCACACAAACGGCAGTAAATTTAAATCACTGAAACTGCAAATCCATGGGAATCAAAGACACTTGTATCTTCCAAATAAAAACTAGATAGGAGTATATAAAATGAAGATAACAAATTACACTACAAACCAGAAAAAAGAATCACACACGGCACAATATGGGGGAAAAATGAATACGAAAAGATACAATTGTTAATTACCCATAAGCACATTATGGGTATGGGAATATACCCTTTCTCTTCTTCTTCTCAACCGTCTTTAAACTTGATGTGTTGTTTGGTAAGACGATCTGTGAGCAGCTGGTGGACAGGGGTGTTCCAGAGTAGGAGCTTTGACAACAAGAACGAAACAGAGAAGCAATAGATTGGACTATGCAATCAAACATCATCTTCTTCACCAGCCTCCTCTTCGGTGGAATTACACTTCCTTTCTTGGGTTTGAACAGTGGTCCAATCTTCATCTCGATCACTTTCTTGCCTGGAGTCTCCATCACCACCATCTCTGTTTCTTCTCTGTTTTCCTGGCTCTTGTTTCTCTCTCTAAATTCAGCAGTTGCTTTCCAGCAGTTAAAGAGTAGAGGAATAATATAAGTACTTTAAAGAAGTTGAATAAGAGCCAGTGAGAAAGAAACTTGTGAAGTGAACACAGTTTCTAGAAGCACCATTTAGTGAACAGATGTAATGTGGCGCATATTATATCTTATTCCATCTTCCTTTGCCATTAAGATAAGATGTTGAAGCTGAGAGTTTACTGCAGAGTCCAATGGTAGTTGTCCACTTGTCCCCATTTTAATATATATATATATATATATATATATAGAGAGAGAGAGAGAGAGAGAGAGAGAGGGGCTAGGTTTCATTTGCAAGTGTGAACGAACCGGAATTAGGTAAAGACCAAGCCGGAAATCTGCCAATTAGTGTTATCAAACCAAGACATTGTGTTGAACTAGATTAATTGTTTGACAGTTGTTGATGCTTTTGACACAGTTTTCAGAGTTAGAAAAGGCATCAACCAGTCTTGATGGCTGGCTCATAAATAACCTGGTACAACTCTGTGTAAAACCAGCTGACCTAGTCTGATTCAAAACACTATCATATAAACAAAGGGCTCTGTTGTTTGATTCCTCATACTGCCAAGCCTTTTTTTCTATTTGTTTATTTATGTAAAATTCCAATTCCAAATATCTTATTCAAGGTGTGAACCAACCTGACCAAGGTCTCGCTGGCCAGTTCATCACCAGGCTCATTTAAGACAATTCAAGGCAAAAAAGTGATCATTTTAAATGATGTCTTTTTATTTTTTTAATATTAATATAAAATTTTTAATTAGTATTAATATTATAACATTTTAATGAATATAAAAATAAATATAAATACTTTCGATGCTTTGTTTCCTACATAAATATAAAATTATAATAATATTTTAATAATAAAAATGTATATGTTGAATAAAACTCTAGTAATAAAATTGTTCAAAAATTGAACAATTAAGTAATTTACTAATAGAATTGAAGTTTTTTTCTTAGAATTTTTATGAGGTCAAGTAGTCATTTATTGAACTTGGACTTTTATTTTAGATTGTATTATAACATATAAACTTTAGGGTCTTCTTTATAAGTTGGGTTTAAAATGACTCTTTTGTTGGTTTAATGGTAGACCTGATCCTATTCACTGAATTCACCAGCTGGACCAAATTGGTTCTGATAGCACTATTTGAATAGTCACGTATCCGAATGATGTGTTCAATTAGGCCTATCAACAGGTCGAGTTTGGTTTAATCTTCTAAGATCCGGATCCGGACTTGCCAAGTTTAAATAGGTCTAGACCCGAACTAGCTAAGACTGGCCTCAACTAGACCCGGATCCGCTGGATCCAGGTCTGCGACTCTAAAACTCAACCCGTTTGCAAAAAAAAAATTAGGAGCTAAAATTTTCTATTTAGAGTAGTCTAACTTGTTTTATTGGCTCCAATTATGTCATTGTTGATTGAAATTATTTCATATGATAGCCACTATTATTTGTTTATTTCGTTTTTACAATCAGACACATAATGAATGATAAAATGACAATAATTGTCATATAGAAATCTTTTGATTTTTATTAAGAACTTAGGCCTACAAAAGGTTTTCTTACTCCCAAATACAATAAGAAATGGAATAAAAATGACATAAAATGAAAATATCATAGAATGAAATAAAGATTACTCATCAAAGACAAAAGAATGCTTATAATGATTTTTAATGGAATGTTTATTCAATGGAATCAGGTATTGACACTTAGATTCATGAAACAATTTTATAAAATGATTTACAAAACATTTTCATAATATAAGACGGTGCTAGAAGGTTAAAGACGACAACTTTACTGAGACTCTCTCTCTCTAACTTTTATGTATGTATGTATGTATATTTGTATGTGTGTGTGTATATATATATATATATATACACAGTAACTTTGTTAGGAAATTAAATACTCTAACTTCAATATTGTATTAGAAACTATGTGTGTGTGTGTGTGCGCGCTTGTTAATAATGCAGCGGCTCGGGTCTTTAATGGGTATTGTTCAATGAATCTATACCTAACCCATTTAATTAGTTTTTAACGTGTCCAAATCAGGTCTTGTTAACGGGTCTGGATCTTATGTAAACAGGTCTGGGTCGGGCCGGATCGAACCCGGCCCATTTACAAGCCTATGTTTAATCCCTGTTGATTCTCAACTATCTAACATCAGCATGTATGGATTCTTATTTAAGCAACTTAATTTGAAGCAAAAGCTATATTATATCTTTTTAGTCTTATTAATAATCAATTAGATGAGGATTTAATAAAATGGTTACAACTTAAATGTTTATCTTAATGGGCTTCAATTAACTTTAATTTTATCAATGGGAACAAATCTCACATTTAAGGAATTTATTTTGCCTTTCTCAAACAAATGATTTACGCTCTTGAAAAGTACAAGAAAGTCGTAGTTGCTAAGAAATCAAATTTCTCTATTCAAGATCAATGCAAACAACATTAGAACGGATTCAAAAAGTAAGTAATTGAGTTTTAATTAATCAAAGTTTTGAATATATTATTGTGCAAACTGTATATTGATAAATTTTCCTTATATTACTACATCCTATTAATAATGAGAACTTTTCTGTTATGAAATTGGAGTTATAATCAAAGATTGAACGTAAAATTTGCACTATATTACACCAGTGTTCACTTTGAATTTCTCTATTTTAAAATTTCTACAATTACAAAAAAAAAAAATTTAGTGAAATTTCAATGTATATAACATTACTGAAGAAATAAAGAAGAGAAATAAATTTATATATATTTCTGTGTATTTAAAACTGTACAATATGAGGTCTATTTATAGGTACAATATGAGAATACAATGTGGGAGTGTATCCGATGTGGGACAAAGTAGAAATAGAGTCTATGAGTAATCTAGAATATTCTAACATCCTCCCTCAAACTCGAGATGACGAAGTCAACTGGAGTTTGGAAACAAGATCACGGAGCCGACCAAGAGGATGAGACTTCGTGAAAATATCGGCAAGTTGATCTTCAGACGAGGCAGAGTGAAGATCCAAGGTGCCCTACTGAAAATGGTGCCGAATGAAGTGACAATCAATTTCATTATGTTTGGTGCGCTCATGAAAGACATCATTGTGAGCAATTTGGATGACGCTCTGATTATCACAATAAAGAGAAGAACTAGTCAGCTGAGGAGCACCCATGTCTGTCAAAAGCCATCGTAACCACAAAAGTTCAGCTGTAGTATCAGCAAGGGTACAATACTCAGCCTCAATACTAGAGCGGGCAACAATAGTTTGCTTCTTACTACGCCAAGAAATGAGAGAGGTGCCGAGTAAGAAACAGTATCCCGTGGTGGAGCGACGATCAGGAGGATCAACAGCCCAATCAGCATCAGAATAGGAGCGGAGCTCAAGAGATGAGCGAGAGGAAAAGTGAAGGCCATGAAACAGAGTTCCCTTGACATACCGTAAGATGCGAAGAACAACAGCATAGTGGGTAGAGTGAGGGGCACTCATAAACTGGCTAACCAGATGAACAACATAGGAAATGTCTGGTCGAGTAACAGTAAGATAGATGAGATTACCGACCAGTTGTTGATACAGAGTAGCATCAAGAAGAGATTCACCATCAGTAGCAAGTAACCGAACATTAGGATCAAGTGGAGAAGTGCATGTTTTGCTGTCAGTCAAGTCGGCCATAGAGAGCAAGTCAGATGCATACTTAGCTTAAGAAAGATAATAACCATCTGATCCAGATGTAACCTCAAGACCCAGAAAGTAGTTAAGCTACCCCAAGTCCTTCATCTCAAAATTCTGACTCAAGAAGTGCTAAAGATCTTGAATACCAGAGAGATCATCGCCTGTAATGATCATGTCATCAACATAAAGAATAATAAGAATAATACCAGCACCAGTGGTCCAAAGGAAAAGAGCTGAGTCATAGGCACTAGGGGTAAACCCTTGTTGAGCAACAACACAACTGAATTTAGCAAACCAGGCTCGGGGAGCTTGTTTGAGACCGTAGAGAACACGCCGAAGACGGCAAACTGCGTGAAGAGGATGGGCATAACCAGGGGGAGGATGCATATAAACTTCCTCCGCAAGATCACCATTCAAGAATGCATTTTTGACATCCATTTGAAACAGTTGCCAATGATGCACAACAGTAATGGCAAGCAAGAAGCAGACAGAGGTAAGACGAGCAACAGGGGCAAAAGTCTCCTCATAGTCAATACCATACTCTTGAAAGAAACCCTTGGCAACAAGACGAGCTTTGTAGCGTTCCACTGATCCATCTGACCGAGTCTTGATTTTGTAGACCCACTTACATCCAACTGCAGACTTGCTAGGAGGTAAATCCATCAAGTCCCAAGTATGAGTTTTAGTGAGAGCTTCTAGTTCATCAGACATAGCTTTCTGCCAAAGAGGGTCAGCACTAGCCTCACGATAACTGTGAGGTTCGTGAAGGGTAGCAAGAGCATAATAACAATGAGAAACTTGAAGATGAGAAGGAGGAGCTCTTACTCTAGTGGATTGACGAAAGGTAAGTACCTAGACAGGCTCGGAGGCAGTTGATGGATCAGGAGTATCAGTAGACGTGTCAGATGACTCTGAAACAGGCGAGGAAGGAACATCTGAGGAGCTTGGCATCTCTGCAAAGGAGTTAGGAAAGAAAGTAATAGAGGGGTCAGTAAAGATAGGAGCATAACTGATAGAAGACTACGAAAAATGAGAAATAATCGTAAACATCTTATGTTTCCAAAACTCTACATGACGAGAAATACGAAGACGTTTAGCGATGGGATCATAACAACGATAACCCTTTTGAGTGAGACCATAAGCAAGAAGATAGCAGAGTCGGGATCCAGGCTCAAGTTTGGTGCATTCATGTGAGGGAAGAGTGACAAAACAAACACAACCAAAAACTCGAAGTAATGAATAGTTAGGAACTATACCATGGAGAAGCTCAAATGGAGTTTTATTGTGTATAGTGGGTGAGGGAATACGATTGATGGTGTAGACAGCAGTAAGAGCAGCTTCTCCCCAAAAACATTCTAGAAGAGAGGCAGAGATGAGAAGTGTTCTTACTGTATCCAGAATGTGGAGATGTTTACGTTCTGCTCGACCATTTTGTTGTGAGGTGTATGGAAAAGAATGGTGAGAGACTGTTCCATTGTGCTGTAAAAGGACAAGAAATGACTTATCTTTGTATTCCATTGCATTATCTGAACGAAAAGTTTTAATGGTACAAGAAAATTGAGTTTGCACCATTTTGTGAAAATTCTGATAGACAGTGGTGAGTTCAGACCTATGCTGCAAAAGATATATCCAAGTATAACGATTGTAATCATCCACAAAGATAACAAAATAATGAGATCCCCCCTCAGTCGGTGTCAGGGCAGGACCCCATATATCAGAATGAATTAAGTCAAAAGGTGCTGCGGAAAAAGAGTCACTTTTATTAAAGGATAAATGCGTTTGTTTTCCTAGGGCTGATGTGGCAGTGACGTGGCTAGGGCTGACGTGGCAACGCAAGGAGGCTGGCGCGTGAGGCTGCGCGTGGGCGGCGCTACAAAACTTCGGGAGGCGCGTGAGGGCCCGTGGCAGCTCCGATGGGGGCGATCTTGGTGGCGTTGGACTCCTCTCTGAATGGACTATCCAATGGTGGTGGCACCTTTTGAGATAGTTACTGGAACAGTGTAAAATTGAGGAAGACAGAAAGGAATGGGGTGTGTGGCAGCTCGTGAGGTAAGATACCGTCACAAGGAAGAACATAGAAAATTTGCCGGAAGAACGGCTGAAAAAATAAGACTACAGGCCACAAGTTTGTGGCTCTGATACCATGAAGAAATAAATAAGAGAAAGAAATTTATATATATTTCTATGTATTTAAAACTGTACAGTATAAGGTCTATTTATAGGTACAATATGAGAATACAATGTGAGAGTGTATCCGATGTGGGATAAAGTGGAAATAGAGTCTATGAGTAATATAGAATATTCTAACAATTACAATGAAATGTCACTGTCGTTAGAATAACACGTAAATTTCACCTTTTATTTTTGTATTTTACAATATAAATTTCACTATCTATAAATGAAATGCAATTAAATATCCAAAAACACACAATTGGTGAAACATCAATGCCTGTAATATGATAGTGAAATTTCACTATCAATCTTGCTAACAGTGCAATTTCACTGTTAGTTTTTTTGGAATATAAATTTCAAAGTTATTTATATGAAAATAGTGAAATTTCACTATTTTGTATTTTAACACTATAAATTTCACTATCTACAAATGAAATGCAATCATATCCAAAAAAAAAAAAACCACAGTTAGTGAAAAATCATTTCCTATACTAAGACAGTGGAATTTTACTATCATAAACTCATTAACCATGTTATTTAAAGTTCTTTCCTTATTATTTTGTAACATTTTTATATTTGTTTTTTTATGTATTTTTTTTTAGAAACAATATATTGATGACTTCCTAAAACAACACCATGAGAAAACTGCACAAGGTAATCCTTCAATATCTACTCAAGAAACTGAAACTATCATGATGCAAATGACAACAAGCTCCTAACAAGAAAGCAGATCGTATGAAATTACGACCATTTCACTTTTAAAAATCTACAAACTTCATATGAGGACATAATTTTATTGTAATTCAATGCATATAGCTTAACGACACACAATTTACACTAGCTACTAATTTGGGTTACTTCTTTGGATATCTTTGCTTAACCTTGTAATTATACTCTTTTCACTTTTTTCCATCGCCTTTATTTATTATCTTCTCACATAGGTACCCATTGATAGGTCTTATGGTCTTCCATGTGTGGTGAGTCTTACCCGTGTGGTAGGAAATGTGTAACGGAAGATGGAATGGGTCATAAAATCCCCTAAAACAAAAATCCTTCTAAAAAAAATTTGTATTTTCATCAAATGCAAAGTTAGCCATGTCTCCCTTCCCTTGAACGGAATCTTCATCAAACAACCAATTCTTAAGCATTGACAAAAGGGAATTGGGCACCAAGATTTGGTTTACTTTCACTTTGAAAAAGACTAGTCTCACACTGCTTCATGATACATATATTGAGAAAAATCAGATTTTGATGAGTCCAATGACTCAAAACCAAATAGCGACTCAAAAGCCTAAGATAAATTAGTGCCACTATTCTTTGTACCACTGGGAGTCCCCCCACTAGACGTAGAACCAACCATGGTCATGTTTGAAGTGTCAATAATTTCTTGGAAACACTTTAAGCTACACAAAATTACACAATCACCAATCGGGTTGCATGAAGTAATACTTTAAGCTACAATTACAGAATTACCTTTTGTTTGTACACCTATTTCCTGAGAGTTCATTAAGTTTCTTTCAAGAACTTGTCTACTCTTATTTCTTTAATAATGTTTATTATTTCATATGCTAATATAAAATCCTCATTAATGCAGGAACCCACAAAAAAAAAAAAAAAAAAAAAAGCAACGTCATCACAATCCTGTTACTCTATATCTAAGTCTCTCATTTAGTAATTATAAAATAATCTTATAATCCAATACTATATACATATGTTTTTTTTTGGCTAGGTCTATATATACATGTATAATACCTAAAATCTTAAATTAGTTAACTTGTATAAACTAATTTTTTTTCCTCTTTTTTTGTGTGGCTTTTGTTAGGTCAATGAGAAGGAATAAATGGACGACTATTGTCTTTGATTATGGCCGGCTCCTCTTTGGGTTGTTGTTTTTTATGGTGGGCTATTGTTAAGATTGCTTGGAGTTGGGATCTATGCTGTTTGGCATGCATTTTACTTATTTCGATCTTTTCTTTGGAACTTTGTTTTCCTGTTACCTGTTGTTTGGCTATTGATGAATATTTGTTATTTAACAAACTTTGACAAGTTATTGGTTTAGGATACTTTTTGTATTGTTTCAGGTTTATTTAGAGCCTACTCTATTTTTTGGCTCATATTAATTTGGATATTGGGATCTAGCTGGGATTTTACATGTATGGATATTGATTTGAATTTGAGTTAATGATGTAGAATGAAATTTTAATTTGATTTTATATGCATGGATGAGTTTTGCTATATAATTTCTTATGTTTGGATTGATGTATTGAATGTTTAGTACTCTTAAATTAGTGAATTTAGTTGAAATTTTAAAGGAATAAGTTTAAATAATTTTAAAAGTGATTAATTCAGGCAACCATTTCTACGATTAGGTGTATATTTGTAGCGGATTATTTTGCTAAATTTTACGGCGGTAAATAATTACCACAAAATATAAATGACAAAACCTTTTGCGGCAGATAAACCATTGCTACAAAATCAAATACTTTAATGACGGTTGTAAAAATGCCACAAAAAATCTCAACAGTCATAAATTCCATAGCCTTTAGCGATGGTTAAAATTCGCCACAAAATGTAGCCCTTTAGCGGCGGTTTTGAAAGTGTCAGAAAATTAACGGCAATTAGCAAAATGTCACTAAATGCGTCATTTATACACATATTTGTCAAATGACACTTTTGTTTTAACGACAAGTCAAATCGTCGCAAAAAATGTCACAAAAACGGCGACATTTCTTAAAGTGCCACAAAAAATTTACGACGGAGGCATTAGCGACAAAATGAGAAAATGCCACAAAATTGCCACAAACGCAATTAGCGGCGGTTTTTTCACCCTTTAGCGGCAAATCATAACCGTCGCTAAAAGCCTATTTTCTTGTAGTGAATGAAACCTAACAAACATATTTGCACAAAATTTATTTAAAAAGTTAACAAATAATAACTCAATGAAACATATTAAATTTCAAAGTCAATAGAATAACTCAATGAAATAGTGAAATTTCACTGTTTTATGCATAAAACAAATAATAAAAATTCCAACCAGAAAAAAAAATTAACAATGGAAACTAAACCCATACTCGAACCTAAACAATACAGATACCTTCAAACTATAAATCAAACAAAATATATAAAATTCACTGAATATATATTAAATGATACAAATCAATAGAAACTGAAATAAATTAAGCAAACAAGAAAAATTGTATCTAGACAACACGCATGATAAATCACCACAAACTTGAACAAAATACAACAAAAAAAAAAACACAAAACAATAAAATTACAACATAAACCAAAAAGAAACTAATATAAAAACTACAAAAAAAATAAATAAAACCAATTGCAAAAAATAAATTTCAGCTTTGGGCTGGGTTTGTTATAATTGTTAGACTTGAATTGTTCGGTTTTCAGTGTTCAGAATTGAAAGACTCCTTAAACTTGTAATATAATGAGATTGATTATACAATACATCTTACGATTCATGAATTAGATAAAAAAAAAAAAATTGTGCGAACCCAAATCATAAATTGGTTAAACAGGTATACTACAACCAATTGGGGCTAGCTCAGTTGGTAACTCATGACCTCTTCCAAAGGGTTTACTATTACTCCCTCTACTAGGGAAGAATACGTAGTTTATTTATTTTTTTACAACTTTGGACTAGGTTTGTTATAATTATTGAGTTTTTCAAAATCCAAAATTGAGAAACTCCTTAAGTTTGTAATATAATGAGATTGATTGGACAATTGACTCAAAAAAAAATTTGACACTATTGAATTGAAATTTTGAAATTAAAAATAATAAGAATTTGCAAGTATAGTTCATATATATTTTTTAAGGACTTAAATGGACTATCCTCTAAAAGATCTCATGAGGATCAAAATTGAATGCATAATCAGTAATAACACTAACCCGCGAGCTTAGCCAAATATCAATTTTATTTATATTATTTTAAATAGTTTATACATTCATGTGCATTAAAGAGACTTAAAAGAATTTTAAATGCATGAAGCCTAAGATCCAAGTATGCAGGGGCTATCTCCATTTGAGAAAGGCCTGAATGAGACACAATTCTAGGATAGGCCAGCATTAATTTGTACAATACATAGTATTTATTTATATATCATTTTATAATGAAAAAGGTGTATACTTATAAAATATTTAATGTTAATATTATACTTATAAATTTTTTATAAATATATAATATATAAATATTTTTAATATTTTGTTTCATATATACACATTATTATAATATAAAATTATATATTGAATAAAATTCTAATGATAGAATTCTTATATAATCTAATAATTAAGCAATTCTAATATAAATTAAGCAATACAAAATAATTATTCAATGTCTTTTTTTAAAAAAATTCTAAACAGATAGCAACAAAAAAAATAAAAAATAAAACAAAATAAAGCTCTTTTAATAGAATTTAATTTTTTTTATAAAGCCATACTTGTAAATAGAATTAGACTTCTATTAAACTTAAACTTTCAATTTAGATTATACTATAAAATACAAAATTTAACACCTTTTTTTTTAATAGATGAGCCTAAATGGCTTTGTTAGCTTAATGCACTCGAGCAGCCCCTGTTTCTAATTTAGTTTATTTGCATTTATTTGGAATTTACATGGCCCCGCATTCCCCGAAGCTTCAAGGGTGAAGTAAGATACTCTACATTGTATATAAAATGGTGATTAACTAGTATTTACCTCAATGAACCTCCAGCTTCTTCTGAAAGAACATACAAAGCAAGTTCTCCACGTCTACCTTTCTACTCTTTGGGATCCTTCAATGCCACTTTTCTGAGTAAACAAATAAAATAAAAAAGAGATTTTCAACATTAAAAGCCTCTTATATGTTCTGAATTTTCTGTTGTGTACATGCATTGGGACACACTTGTAATGCAAAAAAATGATAAAAATAAATAATAAATTAATTTCAAATAAAATTAAAAAGCATGTAGGTTTAGGTGAATCAAGAAAATATTTATGTTTATGGAGAAATTACGAAAACAAAATATTCACAAATCTGAAAAAAAAAATTTATACCTAATAACGACTCATACAACGTTGGTTTTCTATTCTAAAAACAATATCTTTATATATGCAATTTACAAAATAAGAAACGAAATAGATAAAAAAAAATATTCAAATAAAATGGGTTAAAAAAATTTTAGTCGCCTTGCATCATAAAAATTTAAGTGAATTCATGACAATCATCTAACAATATGTATGTATATATATATATATATATGTATGTATATCTACATCAGGAAACCAAGAGAAAGCATGCTACTTTGTTGCTCCATCTAATGAGGGCAGTTTTGTGTTGGTAAGAAAACCATTTTTGTTAGTTTTGTGTTGGTAAGAAAACCATTTTTGTAATAAAACGTAAACCATAGTATCAAAAATGTCGGATTGTGTAACGGCCATTGAATCTTGATAATGTTTTTGTTTATTAATCAATAATTAGTCAATTAATTAAAGTCTCTATCTTTTGATGAAGTCCATACGCATACGCCACATGTGAGTTAAATCATGCACATTTTTTTTAATTCTTTTTTTGGTAAGCCATAGGGGCCTACAAACCCCAACCTTCCATCACGTAGTTGGACCATAAATTAAATTTTTCTTTTTATAGATATTTTGTATCAACTTATGTTTGTAGGGAGATGGTTCGAAGAATGATCGGATCATAAATTAGAGCTTCTTTCGTAATTATTTCACATAAATTTGTGTTTGTGGGAAACGAAAGATAACTCCGACGATGACTTGAATCGTAAATTGAAATCCATTTTACAACTATTTCACACAAACTTATGTTTTTAAAAATATAGTACTAAGAAAAGTTGCACTCTGTAAAATTTAAAAAAAAAATACTTTATACTTTTTTGGTATTTATCCCTTAATTCTCTACCACTTGAGTTGCTCTTTGGACGTTGGCATATGCAAGGGTACATAGGTCCTCTATAAATTTAGATATTATATTTTTTTATCCCTAAGTTTGTTTAATATATTTAGCAAAATTAGACTTGGCTCCGAATTTCTTTTATATATTCATATAAGTTCTTATAAATTTTAATAATTACAATTTGAAGATCTCAAAAATTTAGATAATATATTTTTTATTACTAATTTTGTTAAAATTTCTTAACTAAATAAGACTTGACCTCTTCAATTTTTTTTTAATTTTATATTTATATAAATCTTTTAAATAGTAATATCTATAATTTGACTTTTTAACTAAAATTTCTCCATCGATAGTCTCCATCCCTCGATAAATCTTTGCAACTTTAGAGTGTCTATTAGTTCCTATCTCCCTCTTCTCTTCTTCCTAATTTTGTTAGTAAATTCTAATTTACAAATATTAAAGCTATATGAAAGCAAAATTATACAAAGATGGCAAAACATACCATGGATTAGTAAATTGTAACACAATGGTTTAAAAAAATTAAACACCGTGTAAAAATTGAATTGTATTAAGGATCGACATCTTATTCAAATGATATAAATATTTACTCTCCATGTAATTGGTATAAGTTCAATTTTCAACTCTATCGTTATATAAAAAAACTGAATTGTAATAAAATTGGATCATGAAAGGTAAAAAATATTCTATTGAACTAAACTCCCAAGAACTACATGAACGGTTGTGGAGGCAGGAGTGGGCTAGCCCAACCCAAAATATGAAGGAAAAGGGTTATACATGTAAAATTTTGGTCATTTTCAAACTAGCTCACCCCAAATTTTTGCACATATCAATCTTTACCTATTATTTCTATAATTTCTCAACCCAATATTTTAGCCCACTCCGAAATTTTCATCATTTCTCGTTTCAAAATTTTGGCCTAGCCCATTAACTATCTTAATTTCTAAAGTTTAAGTATTGAATTTGATGGTTTTGATGTTTTCTTCGAAATTTTCTCCTTTAATCTTTGTTTGGATGCTAACAAAAATTTTATTTTTCATTTATTTGATGAATTTTGATTTTGATTTTTTGCTAAAGATTTCTCCTTTATACTTTATTTGGTTGCTAAGAAAATTTCTATTGCTATTTGTTTGATGGGTTTTCATATTTTCTTGCTAAAATATTCTCATTTAAAATCATCGCATTATTTGAAACTTTTTTAAAGATAATTGTTACTCACACTCCCATTTATTTCTATGAATTTCAAACTATTATTTTTTTAATAATTAAAATTTTATTTTTTAGAGCTCAAGTGTTGAAATGAGGAGTGGGGGCTAGAGTTGCCCTTTTATAAAACCAAAAATTTGAACCATGTAGCTTTACTAGTAAATGAATTGATTATGAGAAGGAGAGAAATGAGGAAAAAAAATGAAAGAAGTAATAGATTGAACTTTGTAGGCCGGTTTGGGAATCGTGATAGTTTTTGATGTATGCTATTGCATTTGTGTTATCTTGAATAACCTACTTAATTATTGGATAAATTATTTTAATTTTTTTTAAACTTTTTGATAATTATAAAGATTTTGAATAAGATTTTTAAAATGATATTGACGTATCTTATTTTTTCTGACAAATTACAAATATATCTCCTCTAATCTAATTTTTTTCAAAATAATAAAAGTGTCTCCTTTCATTTTATTTTATTTTTTGAATTTTTTAATTTTGACTATTTTTCTAATGTTCTTTAAAGAATTTTTTTATCTTATATAAAACAAATTTAAGATAAATAATTTATATTTTTTAGCTAAAGAAAATTTTAATTAATATTTATCTGAATAGAAAAAAGTTAGAAAAATTTGGTCAAAATTCAAAAATGCAAAAAAAAAAAAAAAAAAACATGAAAGTGACACTTTTGTCATTTGAAAAAAATTAAATTCAAGGGGAGATATTTATAATTTGTTAGTAAAATAGAGGAAGTCAATATTATTTGAAAATCTTAGAAATTGTTATTGTCAAAAATTTCAAGAAAATATCATTCTAATTTACCTTTTTAACTTTTTTTTGTCAAAGGTAAAACATTACTTTTGAAGAAAAGTTGCCCTAATTATGGGTAGATCCTTTTCATCAGATTCAAGTCTTGGTTGGCCCGACAGTATAGAAGTTGGAGTCTACATTCCCTACTTAAAAGGGGCATTGGAAATGTTTCCTAGTTAAGAGTATAGATTATTGAAAGGACTTTTTCCCCCCCAAAGATGGAATGGAATGGAATTTAATTGTTTATTACATGATTTTTTTGTTTGACAAAATCATTAATATTTTTCTGTTGAATTGAATATAAAATAAAATTGATATGGTCACTTCCATAGAAGTAAAGAGGAGGCTTCCCTGTAATAGTATAAATAACAGGAGACATGATTACCCAGTCTTCAACCCCTCCAATTTTTTCCTCTTCAAAATCCCATATAGGTGTCCCTTTTACAAATATTAATTACATAAGTTCAATGGAACCTGGACAGACCTTCCATTACTCTGTTTTACATGGAAAAAGTCGTCACAAAATTGCCAAATATGTGTGGACCATGTGGTTTCCCAAAATGGGGCCTGGAAGAAAAATCCACCAGAAGGATACCCCTCTTTTCCCTTCTGAGTCAGAGGAATTGAGAGGAATTTGAGGCGCAGCCCCTATCTTTTTTGCTCACTTTCCTTCCATTTCTCCCTTCAATTGGACCAAATGGATAGAAAAACTCATTGAGTTCAAAGTTGGGGTCTGAGAAAAATTCATCTAATGTCACTCCATAATTTTATTCAAAAGGTCCATTTTCATGCTTGTATAAGAATCATTTTATCTGTCCTTTAATGTTATTAATATTGGTTTGTTTTCATATTTCGGTCTTTGAGTATTCAACAACCAACGAATTTCATTAATTAATTAGTAATAATTTGGGGGTGTAGAGAGACACTTATCTCTAATTCAATAACAACATTAAGATGGCTCAATTCACTTGGTTGAATCTTTGGCCTTTTGGGAATCTAGTAAATGCCATTTTAAAGGTAGGAAAAAAAAAGAATTAGTAAAATGATCTCAACGTAGTATTACTATTTAGATTTAAGTATCTACGCAAGTACTACTCAATAAGACATTCTCACTCAACATTTTCTCGTTTTAAAGTTATTGTTGTCTTTGCTGATGTAAAAGGCATTTCATTTTCTGAATTTTGACCATACCAACAAGAGACCTGATGCTGATTTACTGACTTAAAATAGAGGAGACTTCAGTACCGGAGTCTTGAGGTTTAGAGAACACTGCAATATTTCAACCCATTATTCAATCAGACAAAAAAAGGAGGTCAAATTAAACTAAAACCAAGAAGCTGCTATGTTGTTTTGACAGATTGGCTATGATATGAATACATTTAACAACAATGGCAACAACAATTGCCCTGGGCGGTGATTATGAATTGGATTGGCCAGTCCCGTCTGCGAATGGAATGACCTTCTTCTTGTTATTGCAAGCATGCTTGTTGGACGGAGTCACTGCAGAACTAGAAAAGGATGAAGCGGTAGCCGGAAAAACACAAGAAGCAATGCATTGGATTATGTAATCTAGCATCATTTTCTTTACCAGTTTCCTCTTTGCTGGAATCAAACTCCCACTCTTGGGCTCAATCTTGGTTTGGACCACTCCCTTGCCTGTGTTCACCACGACCGCCTCTGTTCTGGCCATGGCTGGGTTCAGCTTCAACCCCTGCATCTCTCTCTCTCTCTCTCTGCCACTGCCTCTGGGTAATTTAATTCGTAAAAGGAAAGGGTGGAGGGTTTTTATAAGAAGAATCTGAAAAATAAAATATGTGAAGTGGGACACATTGCTAAATTGTGCCCCAGCTGGTGGGTCAGACTTGTCTTATGAATCCATCATAACAAAAAAAGAAGGCAAGAGGCTTCCAACTTCCCAACCCATCTTTGTCATGCTCAAGTGGATCTTCTGTGCCACATGCTCTAGATTGCAGTCCCCGAGGTCCCATGATCTTCATAGATATTGTGTGTGTGTGTGTCTCTCTCTCTCTCAATCATTCAATCTTCCAACTGCCCACACAAATTGCAAGATGACCCCAGATTAAAACATCTCAGATTCTGAATTTCTGTTTCCACAAAGGCATTTTCTTTTCAGTTGGAACATTAAAGGGTATTTCGTAGACTGGTCATCGAAATTCCGTGGACTGGTCAAAAAGATATTAAAATTTCGTATGCATGTGGCAGAAGAATGGTTTGGAGTCAAAGAGTTGTATGCACATTCACCAACTGGTCGCAACAGTAAATCAAAAGCCAACCTCTTTTTATGGTTATACTTTCATTCCCTTGTAAATTTGCTGGGGTTTTTTGCCCCCTTTGTTTCATCATATATATACGTAGCCATATACAAACATATGTATGTATGTATGTACATACATTCATACAAATATATATATATATATATATATATATATATATATATTCAAACATGGTGTTGAACAGAGTGAGTACTACAATTCTAAATAGTTAAAGTATTTGATTTTATGTGTCTTATCAATTATGAGGTTTTTGACGTATTAGTCAAATTTATAATATTTGATATATTAAAATGTCTTAGTATTATGTGTTATTATGTACTGTTACATGTACTATTCATATTCATACTGTACAACTGTATCTTGACAAATTCTCAGTATCATTCTTTGAAATATGATAGTATTATTCCCTCTTGTATACCTATATATAGGTTCTCTTGTACATATAATAGTCATAGTAAATATATAAGAATTTAACTCATTCTCTTTCTCTCTCTCTCACTTTATATATAGGATTTTAACCTATTCTCTTTCTCTCACTCTTTGTCTTTATCTATTATAATATTATGTATGGATATAGTATCCTCAAAAAAGAAAGGGTTCTTTACTATTATAATATTATGTATGGATATAGTATCCTCAAAAAAAGGAAGGGTTATCTACTTATCAATGTCAATAGTGGACTGTCGTAGACGTCGAGTCAAAAATGTGATAATTTGTTACAATCATAAATAATTAAAATATTTAATTTCACGTGACCCATCAATTCTGAGATTTTTTACATATTAATCAGATCATATCAGGCAATGTTAAACTAAAGTAGTCCAACAAAATTTCACTACAAGCCAATATATAATGGAAGGCTCAATCCTAATCAAATAGGCTCGGAATGACTCAACTCTATCAATACGCGGGATTCATTTTTTCATTTACATTCGTCTAATGATTTTTACAATGTTTTATAATTTTGGTCATTTTTTAGCACGCCATGAAAATTTAAAAAGAAATTAAACATGTCAAATTTTTTAAATTATAAATAACACATGAATTGCTCATTTAATAAGACAAGAAATATCTAAATTCACAAAATTATATATTATTGACAAGTTAAAAAATATAAATCTAATTACATCATATTTAAATAGTTAAAAAATTAATAATCCGAATATGAAACTAAAAAAAAACTATCGAAAACAACAAAAAATGGTCAAAAAAATTTCTCGCGAGTATTTTTCAAAGCACATCGGGTCATCAAGAATCCAAAAATTAAAAAATCACTTGTTCTACATCATTTTTACATCTACTTTGGAATAAATTTTTAGTGGTATGGTTGCACCAAACTACTACCAATAGGGTCGTATATTATAAATAGGTCACAAAAGTTATTAAGCTACATGCATGTCATCCATGAGTAATTATTTAATGAAACTGTTATTTTACGTCTTTATTCCACACAAATTCAAAAAATTTCTAATTTTATATATAAGTTATTTATGAATATCTTAGAAAGAATTTAGAATTTGTGAAGAACTACTAGACTACCTCAGAGGATGAAGTCAAACACCTGTCCCATTAAATAATTTCTTGTGGTCCATTGGTCAAGTGGCTCGATAATTTCTTGTGGTCCAATGGTCAAATAGACAAGCCATTTAAAAGAAAGCCAATTACTTTTGAATGTATCCTCCCAATAAATGGTTAACAAATCAACAATATGAACAAAGACCAAAATCAATATCCCCAGAATGCAGATTCACTTGTCTTCAAATGAATCACCAAAGATAGCCAGCAGTGTCCATATATGCCAGTCAATGACAGCTGAGGATGATGATAGTTGTGATGCTGATCAGGAAATTTCTATGAAAATGATGGCCATGATAGCGGCCAGACTGAAAATGAATTAAGAGCCCACAAGATGGTTATAAAGGTTGAATTTGCAAATCAAACGTGAATTCATGGTCATGACAAATTTGAATTCCATGATTATGACACTACGCGATAACTCGGATAGACTGTGAGACGTATCGTAAATTCAAAAGGTCGTCACTTTAAGCCCCTCTTTATATTTTATGAACAATAATGCTACTCATACATGTTTTTTTTACCAAAAGTTTCTACCTGCTGATGTGGCTTGGCCACATCAGCAGGCTTAAAATAACTAAGAGACCCTCACTCTGTTTCCCTACATTTTTCTCTACATTTTTCCCGCTTGCTGTTTCCTTACATTTTTCTCTTCCCGCGCATAACAGACCCTCACTCTCTCTTTCTCACGGTTTCGCATCCCTCTCTTCTCTTTCGTCTCTCTGTCTTACTCGGCAAAACCAGACCCTCACTCTCTCGTCCCTCTGTCTCACTCCACAAGCAACCCTCACGTGAGCAGCATAGACAAATCTGCTCCGATTGGCGCCGAGTTCAAGCCCGTTCTCCGGCTATTCTTCGTCATTTTCTTGTCGCTATCCATTGGGATCATCAGGTTATTTTTCTCTGTCTACTTTTTGCCTAGAGATTAACTACAGTTTGAAATTTTACCTATTTCTTCCTTCTTTTTTTTGTATTATAGTTCGCAAAGAAGAGTAATAAATGGTGTTTCAAGCTCTCCCCATCTCTCTCTTTCTCTATGTATATCTTTCTCTCTCTACAGTAGTGGGGGGTGTACTTGGTTAGAATATCTGGTAAAATATTTGCTTTGCTTTATCAATGAGTAATGCTCTTTATCAGTAGAGCCAATGGTTTGGAGTTTTGTTCTGATACTGTCATCTTTTGTATCTTCAAAATTGTAGAATAAGGTTGTAATTTTGACTCTCAGTCGAAGTTCATTCAGTCATATAAAGTTATTTTGATATGTGGAAAATTCACAAACTAGAAGTTTAAACATAGGTATGCAAGATTCAAAATGCAAATTTGTAAGTCTTGACTTCAAATCAAACATTGGTTGCTTTTGAAGTGAAATTCACATTTTGAAGTTAGTCAAAGTTTAAACAATATTATAAATTGCATATTACTTTTCCTTCAACTCTCGAGGTTGCTTCTATCTTCACAATACATATAATTTAACCATGTAACACAATGTTTGATCAACGTTCATTCTCTCTGCATCATACTGCTAGAAAGGACATTTAATAGTGGAAAATGATATAGGAAACAGAAATGGAAAACAAGCTTTAAATACATGTAGGAAACAGGAAACAGATATGCTTTGTTTGATTGCTGAAAATATGTAGTAAACAGAAACTTTGAGTCTAATAGCAGGTCAAGGTTGTAGTGGTTGCTGTAAAATTCCCAGTTTTCTTAGTTTCCAATGACTCCTTGGTAAGTGAAAGATGGAATGAAAGAATCCAGTTGAAAGTGATTTGAATAAAGAAATAAATGTGAAGTGTTTATACATAAGTTACCAAGGGCGTCACAACTTTTATTATTGTATTCCCTCTCACTCATACACCTGTTTTCCTCAAATTTTAGTGCATTTCCAGGTTTCTTACCCTGACTTATCCCACATTTGTGAAAGAGAAATGAGTTTCCTATGAATCTCTTGGTCTTGAAGGAAATGATTAGCCTGGTAACTGTGTTTTACCTATTTATTAATTTTCAGAGGATAGGATACACACACACATGTTATTGCTTGGCAAGCAATGGTTTAGTAGAAGATCGGCATATTGATCTATTGGGTTTATTGGGTTTTGCCTTGAGTTGTTAGTGTGAGATTGTGAATTTTTCAAGATGAGTCAAAATTTGAAAAGGTTAAAACTCTATGTAGAAGATCGGCATATTGATCTATTCAAGCTCGCTTTGTATTTGTTTGGACAAAATTTTGTAAACGTGCTAATTTAACTAATCTAACATCTACTTTTGTATGACAAAATCAAACATTTCTAAGCTTAAGTAAATTAAAACCATCATAAATAAGGGATCATAAATACAAAAGTTTAGGTAGTTCTTGCTGGTTCCCACAGGAATCGTAATTAGCAAAAATTTAATTGTTATTAAATATGTCAGAATTCTCAACCTTAGTCCTACATGAAGAGAAACAAGTTTACACTCAGCCCAACTTTAAAAAGTCATAAATCCTGCCTACTTGGTGTGAGTCTCGCAAATCCTTGTTTGTTGCTAGTCTTGATCAAGGGCCATAACCTGTAATAAAATATAGGCCATAATGAGTTTTCTTATTACCTATACCAACACTTTTTGTGTCTCACTATGCCTATAGCTTGAAGCAAATGACTCTTCATCGATGCAACTATTGATCATATTGGGCATTAAGAAACTATCTAAACTGACTTCCCAAATCTTCTGCTTGACTGGTGCCCTTCTAGGTCTTTTTTTTTTTTTTTTTATTGGTGTGCCCTTCTAGCTCTCATAAAAATTGCATTTATTTTTCATTCTATCTTTTCTAGTAATGCCACTTTATCATGAATCCATCTTAGTATCCTTATTAACATGTTTCACAACCATATAGCCTTCCTTATTTATAGTTGACATTCACAACAACAAAAAAAGAAAAAAAAAAGATACAACATTAAAATTGCATCCCTCCAAAGTTAAAAACTCATCTGGCAGTACACGCATATGGTTATAGCAAGAAACCAACATCCATATCAATTTTTCTAAGACCTTACTAATTGTAATGTGTTGGGTCTATGTTACCATGCTTTACTTTTCCACAATGAATCAATCACAATTCATGTGAATACGAATTGTAGTTTCTTGTATAAAGCAGGTCCGCTACATCAAAATTAATGAACAACCAATCCATGAAACTACGAAAATAATTTTGTGACAAAATTGTAACATGGGGTTATTGCCAGTTTGGGTTGATTTATTTTTTGAAGTCAGCATTGATTTTTTCTTTAGTTTTAGCTTTAATTTTCCTTAAAAGTTACAGGTTTATTTCAGATGCCCTTGTAAGTTGTGACCTATTAACTTGCTTTTGCATTGCCTAGAGTCCTTTGTTGAGGAGCTTGATTTTGGTTTATTTTTCAGTACCTTAATATTGTTAGGTTGGTTTTATCTTTTTGGGATCTCTTGGCATGGCAGGAAATTGGTTATCCACAATAGGTAGCAGCTAATTCAATCACTAATCTTGCACGCTTCCAACAGGTATGACTTGTTGACTTCTTGTGCTAAGATTTCTATCTTTAACATTTTATATAACTCTATTGTCGATCATTTTATTGTAAAAATTTAATTAAATTAATTCCATTATTTTAAATATATAAAATTACAAACTAAGTTTTTGTTAAATTAAGGTAATAAAAGACTTATACTTGAAATATCAAAATTAAATAATTAAGGACATAACATCAGGTATATTAACTAGCCACTTGTTGTGTGTGTGCGTGCGCGAGAGAGATGCATGGTAGTAATAGTAATATTTAAATGGTAGTAATTTTAAAGAGCTATTCAAAGGTATCACACATTGAGAAGAATACCTGTGGGGCTTCTTGGACTAGCACCAAAGGGCTGCTTGAACTAGCACCAAGGGGCTACTTGGACTAGCACCAAGAGAAAAAAGTTTAATAATTTTTTATGTAGCACACACAAAATTTTGCGTTTACTTTCATAATTATAATTAGTTGTTTGATGTTTCTTTTTTACATGTTTTCAATTTATAGGAATGGAAGAGGATGCTTTAAGTAGCTCATCAAGTATGGAAGTAGTTGAGGAACAAAAGGAAAATGAAATGGAGATAGTTAATTTGGAAGATAAAGTAGAGGCTCCCAAGATTGGAATGACATTTAGTAGTTACAATGAATTATATGATTATTATATAAGATATGCAAAGCAATTAGGGTTTGCAGTTTGCAAAAGATAGTCAACCAAAGGGGATAATGGAGAGTTAAAATATATTACACTTGCATGTTCTCGATCAGGTCATTCATAGCACACTTCAAAGAATATTTTCAGACCACATCCAATAACAAAAACAAATTGTCAAGCAAAGATTAGGGCAATTTCAATTGATGGTGGAAGTTGGCAAGTAAACTTTCTTTCTCTTGATCATAACCACGGATTAAGTCCTGGTAAGTCCCAATTCTATCGGTGTAATAGAGTGATGAGACCATATGTTAAAAAAAAGCTTGAAATGAATGACAAAGCAAGAATTAGAATGAACAAGAGTTACAATGCATGTGTTGTTGAAGTAGGAGGCATGAGAATATGACATTTTTGGAGAAAGATTGTAGGAATTATATTAAGAAAGTAAGGCGATTATAACTTGGGCAAGGAGATGCTGCTGCAGTACAAGATTATTTTTTGAAGATGCAAGTGAACAATGCAAATTTCTTTTATGCAATGGATTTGGATGAAAAAGCTCGATTAAAAAATTTGTCTTGGGCTGATGCGAGAAGTAGGGCAGCATATGAAGAGTTTGGTGTTGTTGTTACATTTGATACAACATATTTGACAAATAAATATGACATGCCTTTTGCTCCTTTTGTAGGTGTCAATCATCATGGCCATTCAATATTACTTGGATGTGGGTTAATTTCAAATGAGGACGCTTATACATTTACTTGGTTGTTTCAAACTTGGCTTACATGCATGTCCAGTCATGCTCCAAGTGGTATAATTACTGATCAAGACAAAGCCATGAAAAAGGCAATTGAGAAGGTTTTTCCCAATACACATCATCGGTGGTGTTTATGGCATATAATGAAAAAAATACCAGAAAAACTGAAAGGTTACAAGGAGTATGAATCCATCAAGTTTATCTTACAAAAAGCTATTTGTGATACATTGAGTCCAAATGAATTTGAATGTAGTTGGAATTTGATGATTGAGAAGTACAAGCTTCATGGTAACGAATGGCTGCTTGGAATGTACACGGAGAGGCATCGTTGGGTGCCGGCTTTTGTGAAAGATAATTTTTGGGCTGGAATGTCCACCACACAAAGAAGTGAGAGCATGCATGCTTTTTTTTATGGGTATGTCAATGTGAAAACAACTTTGAAGCAATTTGTGGAACAGTATGAGAATGCATTAAAAGATAAGGTGCAAAAAGAGACTCAGGAAGATTTTAATTGCTTCAACTTATGGCTCCCTTGTATAACTCATTATGATATGGAGAAGCAATTTGTAGATGCTTACACTAGTGCAAAATTTAAAGAGTTTCAAATGGAGTTGATAGGGAAGATCTATTGTAGCTTGTTTCCAATCAAAGAAGATGGTTCAATTTCAGAGTATAAAGTATTGGAGGATGTAAAAATAGGAGACAGCCAACAACGTATAAATTTTATGGTCTTGTTAAATGGAAAAGATTGTGAAGTTAAATGCAATTGTCGCCTATTTGAGTCTAGGGGAATTTTATGTAGGCATGCAATTGTAACTCTCCTTCATAATAAAGTTTATCGCATTCCCGAGAGATATATCATGCGGCGATGGAGGAAAGATGTAAAGAGATGCCACACCAGGGTCCGAATAAGTTATAGTGACTACAGTGCCAAAGCGGAAGCTAAAAGATTCGATAGTTTGTGTAATTCCTTTCATGAGGTAGTTAACATGGCATCGGAATCTGAAGATAAATTCAATTTAGTGATGACTTAGGTAGGTGAGATGAAGAATAATTTGAAACATACAGAAGGTATTTGCGGAAGTAATCAAACTACTTCAAAAGTAAGCAATGAAAATAATTCTGTTGGCGAAGGTCATGGTATATCAAATGAGAGTAAGAATATACTCACTCCATTAGCAGTTCAAAGTAAAGGGCGCCCACCCTTTAAAAGGAAACAGTCTAAGGTTGAACAAATTGTTAAAAAGAGAAAAGAAAAGAAAAAGGAGATGGTATCTATAACAAACAATGTCAATGAAGGTGAATTGAAGGTATATAAAAAATAATCATTTTGGCTATTCACTTTATTTTTTAATGGCTGCAATCATTTTTAATTATACCCAATTTTGTTTTATAGGATTTCAAGAAATTCAAAAGCATGGGCATTGGTCATATTGAAGGTCCTACTGCTTATAATGTTGCTAATATAATTGGAACGCAAGATAGCATTGTTGTGAGTAGCAGAGAAGTGGTTTTGGTTATTTATTATTGTCCACTTATTAATCATAACTTCTAAAACATCCTTTAGGAGCTTTCTATATAACTATTTTTTATTTATTTTAGAAAAACTCAGCATCCTTTTGGTCACTCAGTCAAAAAAGTCATACAAACCACTCAAGTGGAGATAGTCATGCTCATGCAAGTCAAATTTATGGTACTACACCATTTTACTTGGAAAACACGAGTTTTCCTATTTTTCAACAAAACCATATCTAGGTATATAATTGAATATTTTATTTAATTATTAAAATGTAGTGCAACAATCTAAATTTTCATGTTGTTTCAGGTTAATCCAAGCTTGCAAAGACATCGTGATGCTAACATGCCTAATTACACTCCCCAGATAATGCTTAGAGTCGATGTTGCAACAAATCTCAACTTAATGCAAGTATGTATTATATTTTTCTCAAACACTTACATTAATATGGACATATCTAATGGAGTGTATTTATTTTTGTTTCAGGGTAATCTGAATCTCCATGGATATAATAGGACTCCACCAACCAACCTTTCTGTAGATTACCCATCTGGGGATTCAGATCATGTAACTAAAAGAAGGGCAATGGGGTTATCGGATGAGGTAGTTCAATTTGGCTCTCACTGGATTCATGTTTGCAAATTCACGCTATTATAAATATCTTATTTCCTTGTTTTGCTACTTGTTCTCTTAATGGCTGTTCTGTAAATGCAACTAAACATGCCCGTTAATATACTGCCTGTATCATTTCCGGGTCATGCTCTTAGTCAAGCCTTTAATGCCCCTGATGACTTACCCAAGACAGTTGCAAGGACTCTGAATCAGGGGTCAACTTCTATGAGCATGGATTTTCATCCTCTTCAATAGACTTTACTTCTAGGTCTGGTTCTTACTGGATCTAATTTTCTTGTTTAAAGTTCCAAACTGTGACTGGGCATTGTGATTTTGCTTTCATGCTTAGAAATTAGTGTGGAACTTTTGTATTCTTGTTGGTTTCAGTGGAAACCTTTCCATTCAAACATTTTATTTTTATTAATAATAAGTGCAATTGGAGAATCTACTTGGCTGAATGGGTATGCACTTCACGAGGAAAGAGTCACACATACCTATTTTTGTTTTGGAGAATAAGGATTTCAATTCAATTCAATCTGTTTTTCAATTTCAGGGACATCATCTTGGAATCTAAAGCAACTGAAGTGATGCATTGGGCATGCAGTGTTTGCTCCCTCTTAGTTCCGCACATGAATGTACGTAAAGATATTTTGATCCCTTGATTTATTTATGTTTGTTTGGCTGATATTGGTGAATAATAGATACAGAGGCATGTTTGGCTGGCTTTACAAAGGCATGTAGTTGTTTGGCCAACTATTGTAGGTTACTTTCACATATCAGACGTTTTCTCACATTGCCAAGTGACAGCAATTTAAGAAAGTCAGGCAAAACACAACAAACAGTCCAAAAGGAATGTTCCCTTAATATGATCGAATAGATACCCAATCAAGCTAAGGCCAAGGCACAAAGCCAAAACTGTGTGAGGAAACCAAATATGTATCACTGAATAATATGTTTTTAAGTCTCTGGCCCAATTGATGTGTTTTTAGTAGAAAATAGCTCTCGTGGCTATCACTCTGGTCTGTTCTTTATATTGTTTATCAGTTGAATTTTTTCGCTTCATTTGATCAACAAAATGCCTATTTTTGGTATATTTTTGTCCGATGCTGCAAGCAATTGAGTGTTGATCAGTGGGCAAGTGCTGTGAATGGGCTGAAGATAAAAAACCAACTTTATTTTATGTGGTTCCACATTCTAGCTAATTGATGCATGGCAGACTGACAGTCATAACTCATGAGCTTGTGTTTGTGAACATTTTTGGTGAATATATGCAGGTAATGACTGGGTTTGGAGTAGCTAAAGTATTGGATTCAGGACACCCAAAATTTAAGAAGGGTGACTTGATTTGGGGTATGACCGGATTTGAAGAGTACACTCTCATTATAACACTTGAATCACTCTTTAAAATTGAACACACTGATGTACCGCTTTCATATTATACTGGAATTCTTGGTACGTTTCTTGCTTGTATAAGTAAATATTTATACTAATGAAATGATCTAACTAGAGAGAAATATGATCTGCATGTGTTGAACCAACCACCAAAGTAATAAACAATCTTTCTCTAGCTATGATTTGTTACTAATTTGTATATTTTCCATATCAGAAAATTTGCAAAAATCATATATATATCACTTTTCATTCTGTTTTGTACTGTTGAATAATCAATGTCATATCTAAGTCTTATGTTTTTTGTTATAGGCATGCCTGGTTTGACTACTTATGTTGGTTTTCACGAGATTTGTTCTCTTAAGAAAGGAGAATATGTCTTCATTTCCACTGCATCTGGTGTTGTTGGTCAGCTTGTTGGGTAGTTTGCAAAGTTGTTAGGTTGCTTTGTTGTTGGAAGTGCAGGAAGTAAAGAAAAGGTGAGCTTCTTGGTTATTAGCATTCTTTATTTGTTCGAGCCACATGATGCAGCCTGTCCCATCCCTTGGGCACAACCATTAATCCCCAATCTACATTATAGTGGTCAAGGCCAGTTCCTTTGTTCACAAAGAGTGGAAAGTAAACCATCTGTTTCTGTTTTCAATTCTAATGGCAGCAACAACACCAATCTCCATTTCCAGGGAATGTTTCAGAATGTGCTTGATGGGTCATCTGCAAATGAGCCTCGGCAACAAATGTTCTCGTTTTTATGGGAGTAGTTTATCCTATTCCCAATCCAATTTGCCTCCATTATGATCATTTGGATTGAGTCCTCAAGGATGGTTTTTTTTTCTTTCCCTTTTCCAATTGCTCATTAAACAGATGGGTTTGTAAGATGTTAATATGTGTATGAACTATATGTAAAAGAATTTGCTGCCTTGTACATTATGAAATTTCTTAAATGGTATTGTGTTTTATGCTGATGCTTTTTTATCTGCATTTGAGCTTTTGTCACGCACCTAATGAGGACCAATCTTTCAAGGAATTAATTCATTGAGTTGTGTGCGCGACATATATAACCCGATAAGATTCCACCCTCAAGGGCTACTCACCTTCAAATACACACACACACACACACACACATATATATATATATATATATATATATATATATGTATGTATATGTGTGTGTATGTGTGTATTACAACAATAGAGGTTAACTTACTAATCTAAGAATAACATATAATACGCCTAATTTTAACTCTTACGATTCTTAGAGGTTATGACTAGCACCATGGGCATATTGGACTAGCACCGTAGGGCCTTATTGGACTAGCACCAAGGGGCTGCTTAGTGTAGCACCAAAGGGCTTCTTGGACTAGCACCATAGGGAAGGAAATGAAGAAAAAAAAGTATATGAAAAAGGTTCTAACAATCATATTTTCTTGATTTTTATCAATTTAAATAGAAAAGATGTGAGTCTTATAAAGAGAGGAAAAAGGGAGAGAGGAATACCTAGAGGCACAATGTGCTTACCAAAGGTTATATAGTTATGAGCATAAGTGTACCAAAGGGCTGCTTGGACTAGCACCAAGGGACTGCTTGGACTAGTACCAAAGGGCTGCTTGGCCTAGCACCATGCGGCTACTTGGATTAGAACCAATGAGCTGCTTGGACTAGCACCATGGGGAAGGAAATGAATAAAAAAAAAAGAATATGAAAAAAGTTCTAACAATCATAGGTTGAGAACTTGATTTTTATTGATTTAAATGGAAAAGATGTGAGTCTTATAAAGAGAGGAAAAAGGGAAAAGATGTTAGAACCTTTTTCATATTCTTTTTTTTTTCTTCATTTCCTTCCCCATGGGTTTTATATTGTTGCCTTTTTATCTGTATCTGAGCTTTGATCACGCACCCAATGTGTATACCAAAGGATATATGGTTATAAGCATGAGTGCACCAAGGGGTTGCTTGGACTAGCACCATGAGGCTGCTTGGACTAGCACCAAGGGGCTACTTGGACTAGTACCATGGGGAAGGAAATGAAGAAAAAAAATATGCAAAAGGTTCTAACAATCATATTTTCTTGCTTTTATCGATTTAAATGAAAAATATGTGACTCTTATAAAGAGGGAAAAAAAAGAGTGTGGTGAAGGGAATAAAGAAAAAAAATTGAATGTGAAAAAAGTTCTAACAATCATAGGTTAAGAACTTGATTTTTATCGATTTAAATGAAAAATATATGAGTCTTATGAAGAGAGAAAAAGGGAGAGAGGAATACCTAGAGGCACAATGTGCTTACCAAAGGATATATAGTTATAAGCATGAGTGCACCAAGGGGCTACTTGAACTAGCACCAAGGGACTTCTTGGACTAGCACTAAAGGGCTGATTTAACTAGCACTAGGGGGTTTCTTGGACTAGCACCATAGGGAAGGAAATAAAGAAAAAAAAGAATATGAAAAAACTTCTAACAATCATATTTTCTTGATTTAAATGGAAAAGATGTGAGTCTTATAAAGCGGGGAAAAAGGGAGAGCCTTCGATTGATTGAGTTGATATCTATCAGCTTTATAGAAAAAATAAATGAGCAAGGTAGCAAATTCTTTTACATATAGTTCATACACATATTAACATCTTACAAACCCATCTGTTTAATGAGCAATTGAAAAAGGAAAAAAAAAAAACCCATCCTTTAGGACTCAATCCAAATGATCATAATCCATCAGATAACACTATATTAGTTTGCTGCCACTGTTTCGAGATACAAAATTAGGGCCAAGTGGTTGGGAGACAGAAGCTTCAAGGAGAAGGGTGGTGTTGGGCTCTTGCAAGATTTGGAACCTGCTTCTTCCTATATGGCCATGAGCTAAAGATTTAGGAAAATTGTCACATCTGTTGATATACAGCAAAGCATTATTCTCAGCTTTGAAAGCTTCAGCCCAAGTAAAGTTTACCACAGCAGTTGGAAATATTTGTGGACTAGCACCGAACGACAACAATGTAGTACCTGCACGCAAAAAAGAAGTCTCATTCATTTCAATTAGAACACAATGTAAATCACTGTCATGCTCATGAACAAGAGTACCTTGTGATTTTGAACTATAAGCTGAATGGTGAAAAGAGCATTAGTTCTTGAAATAAGAATCCAAACCTTGTTTATCAAAGGTACGTTGTACCGGGTCCCAGCTTGCGCTGCCTCATTTTGATTAGATAAAATAAATATATATCTTGTTGATTAGATAAAATAAATAAATATATATCCATTTGAAATAAGAATCCAAACCTTGTTGACTAGATAAAATAAATATCCTGAGGGTTCAATTCCACTTCACTATAGCACTCACTTGGTTATTCTAAATGGGCAATTTCACTTTTAGAAGTATGCAATATGGTTCATTTAATCTCAATATAGTTTATTTAAACTTTATAAATGAAAATTACAACAAGAGTTATATTTATTTCAATAAATAAAATGCATAGATTACCATCTATCAGGCTTGGAATCGAAACCCCAAACAATTACTTATCTTCGCCGGGTTTTAGAGAGCTGAACCAAATAATCTATTTCCCTAAACTAGTAGGATGGAAAGCAAAGAGAGGAAAGAAGCATTTTAATCCCAGACGGAGGAAACCTAAATTTTAGTTGTAACAGAGTAGTTTATTATAGTAAATGCAGATCTACACTATGAAAATTACACCTCCATTAATCATTAATTCAAATACTTTCCCAAAAGTTTGTCCCCAAAAAACGAAAAAACAAACAACCGAATAATTCAAATGCAATTGGTACATGTTTTATTTTTTTTCTTTTTCCTTTTCCGGTTAGCCAAAGGATGCAATTGGTACTTTGGAAATGCAGATGTGATAGGAGTGCGACATTATAGATATATTCTTCCACATACATAAGTCAAAAAGCAATGAACATGGAACCTCAGTGAACAGAGTGCAGTAGAATCTACAAGGAAAATAAAAAGCTTTACCTGCATTCCAACATAAAAAACATGGGAATTTATCAAAGGTACGTTGTACCAGGTCCCAGCTTGCGTTGCCTCATTTTGTGGCAGCAGCAATCTCTACTTTAATTCTGACAAGAATGACCCCTGCTGCCTTGCCTGCAGAAGCATCCAATTATTATATCAAACTATGTGGAAAAGGGAAAACTAACAGTTGAAAGAAACCACCACCGATATAAAAATAAGACATAGAATGCTGGGTTGGAAAACCACCACCGATAGGATACGATCTAACCCCATTTATTAACCCCTCAAACAACTTATCAAGGCTCTGCAAAACAACATTTCTTCAGACATAGTATTGCTAAATTAAATAGCAATGAATATAATGCTCAGTGAATATAATGCTCTTACTAAAACACAAAAGCTGAAGCCTAGATTCATTACAATAGAAGTATTGGTCAACAATAACATTAACTGTTTCAAATCGAAAATGTAACAGAACCATCAGAAAAGGGGGGGGGGGGGAATCAGGATTGAGGAGCAAATGAGAATTGTAAGGAAAGAGCATCAAGTGAGAAATCAAAGCCTCCCACTTTCTAGAATGTTGGCTTTATCAAATTTTTGTCATGCGTGACCCATTGCACAACCAATTGCTTCCGTATCAAATTGATTGTGTCCTGCACTAACCACATAAAATCAGCAATGATCTCATGATAGAGTTATATGTACATCCACTCATAACCCTATTAACTGACCTTTGAAAATGAAGATGTCATGCGACCATCCCAAGACTCCATAAATTTTATCACAAAAATACCAGAGGAACCTCTACATACACCAAAGGAAAAAAAATTAATCGATCCTTTAGTAGACATTTTCCAGTACGAACAAAAAATTGTCCTTTAATAGTAGATGTAAACACTTACGGGTCTCTTTGTGCTTGTTGAGGCAATCTATGGTGCATGATCTCAAATTCATTGACCGACACAACCCCACCACAATAGCTCAAAATGTGATGGAATAGTTCACGTTAAATATAATAGTCATGTAAATTATAAAGTTTTAGTCAATACACACTAACATTTTAGTCTATGCATATAGTACAAGAACTTAGTGTAATAAATATATTACATCCATACCAATGACAAAACAAATTCTTGCAACTGGTTTGCTGCATAGAAAGACTCCATTGAATCTAAAATATCAATCCTCCGATCTCGAAGATTGAATACACAGCACCACCAGTGGGTATTATGTAGGACAGGCACCATTAACTACAATCCATTATAACAAAGAATAAAATAATGAGTCTTTTAGCACATTTGCCATGATAAATGAACATAATATTATAAGATTACCATATTTGAATCCTTGATGTTATAATGCAAAAGCTTGGGTTGAAAGTATTCTTCAAAACTCTCTACACGAATTGATCCTTCACTATTAAACATTTGTGCAAATTCAACCTATTTCTCAAAGTGAAAATTAAAAAATGTTAGCAATAACAAAAAAGGTTGTATATACTATAATTTTGACTATACGTACCCCAAACTGTGGATCAAATATATGAACAAAGCGCCTTGAAAAACCTTTTCGTGTTCGCGCTTTATTCGATTCCCGTTCCATGATTACAGTGCGAGCAACATCCATCACCTATACAATCGGTATGTGCTCTATTAAAACTCCAAACAATAATTAGTGTATCAAAAATGAAAATGTGACAAATACTTACTTTGAAAGACACATGCCCACGAGCTTTCATAGAGTCGATAATGTCACTTCTCATCAAAGCTGGTGATGGGGATATGTGGATAACCTTCGTGTTATACAAGTCACGATTTATAAGTATGGGTCAAATTATTATTGTAAGGTTCATTATTTGTGTCAAGCTGGGAAAATCTTATATGTACCTCAAAATCAAGAAGTCATCTTTCTTCATACACCATTGATACAAAAAATCCTCCTGCTGAGTCAGCTGTTGTACAACAACCACTGCGGTAGACTCGTAAGGATCTTGTATTTGTGGGCCTGGTTGGATAGGTCGGCGACGTCGCCTCTGAGCTAAATGAGTAGAACTATCGTCTGGATGGTCGACGGATAGGTCCATAATAGGCTCATGTTCTTACGGTGTGCCGGTAGCTTCTTCTTGATATGAACTGAAACTAGCATATGCGTAAACATCATGCAATGAAGACCCTTTCACATCTACCATTACTTGTTTGTGTCGTCGTCTCGTGTAAACAAATTGTATATTTGAAGATGGAGCACCAGTCTCGACTCGGTTTCCCTCAATTGGGAAATCTCGAACTCTTTCATCTTCGAGATCTTCACCTCTTACGTCCTGAAAATCTTGACATCTTTCATTTTCAGAATCGTGACCTCCTATATCTTGGAAATCTGGACCTCTTTCATCTTCAGAGTCCCGACCTCTAGCATCTTCAAAGTTGGCTGCAGGCATATTGGGCATTGAAAATGATAGCCCTGCTTCTGAAAGTTGTAGACGTTGGTCAACCAAAAAAATTTATTGGTAAATAGTGCTTTTAAATTGGTCTTGAGTGCTTTTAAATTGCTCTTCAGTGCTTTTAAATTGGTGTTGAAGTTGTTGGAAGAGAGAATTAAGCAAGCTTGTTAGTTATGATTTGTATTTAAATAAAATGTATAATATAGTTATGAAATTGTACCATACTCATTGGGGTTTGGAACTGTTGGGTAGAACGTGACCTTGGTACGCTAAAGGATGATGAACCACCCCTATTTATATGTGAGCTTGGGATAGTTTGCATTGCATTTTCTATACATTGGCCAACAACCTTATCTGTCCACCCAATCATAGAATCTGTTTCCACGTTGTAAAACCCCAATTGATGGAGATAAAATATCTGAAAACATATAAAAATAAGCTATATATATATATATAAATTTTACTACAACTAAAGCATGTATTATAATACAAAACATTAATGTACTGTACATACCATCAAAAAGAACAAACAACCGCCAGTCCCACTAGTTGTCCCACCCTAAAGTATTTTCTTCTTGTAACTCTTTACCTGGTCTACTAATCATTTCAGAACATAACTTGCCCAATCATGTTCTCTTGCCTTAGAGGCAATAGATATTGCAGGGAGAACCAGTGAGCTAGCCTCATCCTTCATGGTAGGACAGAGAAAACATCCCAATATATACAACAAATATGACTGCATGAAGACTTCACGAAACTCTAAATCCTCAACCGTGAGCCGGTGCAATTCACGAAAGGATCTATTAGGAAATCTAACTTCAGCAACTCCATTTTCTTGTTTGAAATTACTTCAGGGATGCGTTTGCCAGTGTAAGAGATACCTAAAACCTTACCTACATCCTCCGATGTAATGTGTACGAGGTTGCCACCATCAATTATAAGCATTTGACTCTCTGGGTCAAAACGATCGATAACGTGTGATAAAAATGACAACCTCAATGTACGGCATGAAATATGCAACAATGACTCAAACCCCATGGAAGTAATTAGTTGCACCTTGTGGGGTTGGTTAATGATCTCATCTTTCAACTTCATGACCATTCTGGGAGAGCATTTTGTTCTAAATGCCGGCTGAATAACATACAATTACAACAATCATAATAAGAACAAGATAATGATTTGTAATAAATAAATTAGTTATAACTTTTTTTACCAGTATGCACGTCTTATTCTCAGTGGGAGGCATCATTTGTCGATGCATTTGTCTTTCTTGTTTTGCACGGGAGTTATAATAGTGTTTTTCCTCTATGCTCAAATCTTTCCACATCTGTCCTCCCAATTGTGCAACCTATAAACCATGAAAAATGTAACAAAACTATAATAAATATACATTGGATTCCTCATCTAATTCTACTAAATAAATTATCACTCACTGATGCCATTTGTCTTCTTATGTCATTACCCATTGCACTTTGTTGTAACCTTTGGATTAGTTCGGAACTGAAAAGAAAAATGATATAGTTACCCAAAATAAGTTTGAACATAATGTTCAATTGTTTATTAATAACTAAAAATTAATTTTAACATAATCAACATGTTAACTCACTAGAATAATTTGAACCCTGTCTGTGTTCTAGAGGGCTCCGTTGAATGTGAATGTGGTACATTCACCATATTCATCCATTCTTGAATTTGTTATCTTATGCACTGTCTTTATACTGAATGTAATGTTCTAAAACTTTTGGAAACGAAGAATTAATATATAAAAGAATATTTTTGAATGATCACAAACTACTTAAAGAGTAATGAGGAGAGAAGAGAATGCGATGCCTAAATATGATGAATGCATTGAAATGGAGATATGAAAGAAAACTTTTGTTATATATTTGAGCATTTTACTAGTACTAGAGGCCTATTGGACTAGCACTATAAGCTTCTTGGATTAGCACCTCAATGCTTAACAGACTGGCACCTAGGTGTTTAACTTACTAACACTTGAATGCTTAACTGACTAGCACCTATATGCTTAATAGACTGACTGGCACCTATATACGAATTAAAAAATTGCATGTTGTTGATATCAAAGTTTAGATTATAACCGTTGCAATTTTAGTTTGATAATGATAATTATAATAAATGTTTTTTAATCTTACTTATAAATGTTCTTAAGGTCCTGCAATTTCAAATATGATGAAATTTTTAGAATGACATGAAGATTTTTTGGGAAAAAACAGGTCGCTAAACTATCAGATTACAACTATGTGCCAATGAGATAGGCAGCTTCAGTTTACACAAGAAAATATCCATGATTATTAGAGCAGACCTGTTGCAGCTTCTTTAGATGTATTGAACTGGCTTTCTTTTGCTTATGATTGTTCACTCTTTCCTCTTCACTGTCATCATCCTCCACAACTAATTCAACTGATTTAGCGTTTCTTTCAAACCAGCTTTTCTTTGCATTTTCCTAACCAGAAAAAGGAACATTGTTAAGAATTAAGTAAAAGCATCATTGCAAGAATCCAACCTAATTTGCTAATAGAACAACATAATGCATTGGCAAGTTAGCAAGAAGTTCCATGCTTATGGGTGATAATATCTGTTAGAGATAATGACATTCAGAAAACTATATATCAAAACTTATGGACTAGCACCAAGGGGCTACTTGGACTAGCACCATAGGGAAGGAAATGAAGAATATGAAAAAGAATATGAAAAAAGTTCTAATAATCATATTTTCATAATTTTTATCAATTTAAATGGAAAAGATGTGTCTTATAAAGAGAGAAAAAAGGGAGAGAGGAATACCTAGAGGCACAATGTGCTTACCAAAGGATATATAGTTATGAGCATGAGTGCACCAAGGGGCTGCTTGAACTAGCATGAAGGGGCTGCTTGGACTAGCACCACAGGGCTTCTTGGACTAGCACCAAGGGGCTGCTTGGACTACCACCAAAGGGCTGCTTGGACTAGCACCATGAGGAAGGAAATGAAAAAAAAAAAAAGAATATGAAAAAGGTTCTAACAATCATATTTCGCTTATCCATCAAGACCCGAACAAATTATATTTCGGGGCTTCAGCATGGAATGCTGTAATATAACTTTGGAATATTGTGTTGTTCCCCATTAAAATTTGATCAACAAGATACAGGATCCTTAAATAAAACTATGCAACAATGAGTAGTTCACCTATGAAAATTGATCAATTTTTCAATAAAATAGTTTATTTTCCTCTTCACTTCAAGTCTTCTCTCTCTCTCTCTCTCTCTCTCTCTCTCTCATATAATCAAATAATGTTTGAATATGTAGCAAATGATGAGTGCCGGATCATATCTTTAGCCTATCACATTACACTTGTCTTGGTCTTCCAATGGGCAGTAGTTCATTTACGTTGGAGTTGAGGGTTTTGTGTTAAAAAAATTAGGAAGCACCTTGTTTGTTTGAAAATATTTACATATCCTTGGTGAGCATTACAGTGGCACAAAGGCACCTTCATATAGCACAAGCACAACTAATAGGTACTTTGTGAGACCTCTAAGAAGATGACATGACACTCAAACTTTTTAGAGTGCCATAATTGGTCTATTTTGGTAGGTTATTAAGTTTTTCCAAAGTTCTCTTGTGATACATTGCTTTGTTGTTTTCATATTTAGACTCAATATGATATTGTGATTTTTTTTTTTTTTTTTGAGTCTTGGGGGAAATTTATTGCAAGCTTAAAGCGTACAAATGTTTTTTGGCTAATGTTTTCACACTTGAAAGTGGGTGGGATGGGTGTGGTTAAGGATTTTTTAAAATTAAATCTATTTTGATCAATTTCTACTCCCATCATAAATGTGTCTCTTTAAAAGCTTTCTAAAACCCAATCGAAATCATACAACTTGATATAGTAACTTATGAAGACTCGATTTACTCTTAAGACTGCTATTAAAAAATCTTCTTTTATCGGTTCAGATCACATAAATCTAAATTCACTATGTTACTTAGCGGATCTGTTAGAACTGCATCATAACTGGATTAAAGTTATCTTACCAGATCTGCATGATCAAATTCGGATTGAAATCCGATATATTGACAGGTCTACTCTGGCCACTATGATGGATCAATCCAATCATTGAAGGGCACTGCTACTGTTGTACCTTCTGTTCCTCTCATTGGTAAAACTCAACTTGAAGTCATGTAATTCCTGAGGGATGATGAAATTTTATATAATTTAAAATTTCATTTCCAGTAATTTTTTACATAGGAGTTCTTCGTTTATCTTGCCTTTTAACATTTTTCTCATTATAAAAAAAAGCCTAAAGGATTCATTCGAACTGATAATAATTTTGTTCGCTCATTTTTTATCGTGTCCAACACAAGAAGCAAAATGTCAATATTAAAATCTTAGCATTGATCTTTGTTACCTCTCCTCTAGCAAGCCCTCTTACAAAATTTTTACCCATATATATATATATATATATATATATATATTAAATTAAGAATTCACCCCCCACAACTCCACTCGTTGTATGATTTAATTAATTAAACTATATTAAATTAAACACAACGATGAAATATGATTCATATAACCTATTTCAAATAATTAGAATAAGAACTTGTAAAATATGTGTGCGTATATGTATGTGTATGTTATCTGAATTCTCTCGATTTCTTTGAGTACTGATATGTCCAATTTAAAACAAAACAAACACATGAATATATTAATATATATATATATATAAATATATTTTTAGACGCAAGTATTTATTATTGTCAATTAATCATAAATTTTGGTTATTAAATAGGACAATAAAAATCCCAGAAAGGCCAATTTATTGAGTGGTCGAGGGAGATTAATTATCCATAACTTGTCCTAATACACCAGCTGATCCAATAGGGCAAAAGAGTTGATCATAAATCATGTACAATGACACAACTGACAATCTAAAGAATGAGACATACTGAACTAAATCTTCAAGCTAGGGACAATGATGAAGGCAATCAGTAAAGTAAAGAAAAGAAAAAGATACAAACTGTAAAGAAAGGTGTGCGAAAGCTATGTGTGTGTGTATATATAAAGCAAGAAATAAACCAAGGCAAGCCCATGGCATGATGAACCCAACACCCTTCCAAATTAAATGGCCCATGGCATGATCAGGCCAAACAGTTGCTTACATTCAACTTGACTTAGACTACTCTGAAGAGTTGAGTTATAACCAAGAGTTCATTACGACTCAACCCACTCACTTTGCCGCAAATGGACCAAATAGTAGCTTCTGCCATGTCTAACCAATCACAGGGAGACGACTAAGACAGATCAACAAGCCAAAAAATAAATAGAGACTAATAAATGTGCGAAATACATGCAAATTACTCTGTGTGTATACATTTATGTATGAAATAGGGGCTAATTACACCCATTGTACCACACTGCCGATTGCATGTGAGAAACTGAGAATTGAAGATTGAAGCATGAAATAGAGCAAAGGAAATTGAAAAAAAATTTGTATCGTTAATGCACTCTTATTGCAATTCATTGGGTAATTAGGTAAAACCACACAACATTTGTTAACTGATAAAAAAAATTAAAACTAAAAGAGCAGTATTTTCAGTATATCATTCTGCCATCATCTCCAAACACAACAATTTCCATTAGAAGTTATAAAAAAAACGTACAAGAAGCACATCAAAAATCAACATGGAAAAACAAATAAGTGTTTCAGAACCAAGGTCTTATTAATATTAAGAGATTAAATCACATCTTAGCAGTGAGAAGCTAATTTGAAAATGATACTCATTCTGTAAGTAATACTTTTTGACCAAAATACATCAATAAGTTGAAACCCAAGATAAAAAGCAACATCAGGAATTAATTAATCATGGATATTCTCTTCCATGATTCAAGAAACTAATTTAAACAAGGTATTAAAAAAATTTACAAGAAGTTTTGCAGGCGGACATGCACATCCTGATTGATACACACACAAAACCCCATTAAACTGAGCAAAAATTAAATTAAATGCTGAACAAACTTGTGTTAATGAAAACAAACAAATTCCTCCATTAATCTGGAGCAAAAATTTCCTCAGATGCTGAACAAAAATCATGGGCTGCAATGAGAGGGCATTTTGAAAATTAAATTAAACTAGTATCCTTATTAATCGGATAAAAAAGTTAGAAGTCTCAGGATTGCAAATTTTTTTACCAACTTTTCATGTAACCAAGTGCATTTTATATTTTCCATCAGCTGGGGAGCAGCAAAATGGAAGTCAATCATAGGAAAAGTGACAATAAGGCAACACGAAGTCAAATTTCAGTTCTACTGCATCAAAGCTTCTTCCAAAATACATTTTAACTTATTCAGATAAATCCCAGTTAAAAAAATTGTGGAAGACCCTAAACCTACTTCAGGCATTTAGAACTTGCATTCACACATGGTCAAAGTAGCATTGATGGGTTCTGTCAGTTGGGTATTACCTGCGACTCGATTAACAATTTTGACGAGCAGCCAAATCTGAGATTGAGAGATGGTCGACACCGACGATGCGTGACTGAAGAGATGCGAGATGACAACGATGCGAGACTGAGAGACTAAGAAAGGTGCTGAAGGAAGCCGACGAGGATGTAGACGACCGATGATAATGAAGGGAGACTGAGAAAGGGAAAATCTAGCAGCAGCGGGAAAGTGAAAAAAAGGGGAGAAAAAAAGGCTTGTTAAACTAGGGCGCGGGAAAGTTAATAAAGAGGAGAAATTTCTCTGTACGCCTGCTGATGTGGCCAAGCCACGTCAGCCGGTAGAAACTTTTGGTATGAGTAGCATTATTGTTTTATGAAACTTGTAGTGTGAGTCTGATGATAATGATAATAAAAAAATTAGTTTGATAACAAAGTTGTTAAAGTACCTCTTACTTAAAAAAGAAAAGAAAAGAAAATAATTTTATGATTATGACTAATTTTTGGCTAAAAATATAAAAACAAAAACAAAGAAAATTAAAGTTGAGACAATCATCTTATGATTTTCATTTGTTAATTGAACTGTAATGGAAATTGATTTCAAGGCCATTTGGTAGCTTGTAATTTGAATTGAAAACCATCTTAGCTCAACCAAGCGGTGAAGCCGGAGCAACTTGAATACATAATGCCTTTTGATCAAAATATTTATTGAAAATTACACATCATGTTTTCTACTATGGGTCCTTGTTTACCCTTTTCATTCATTATTTTATAGAAAAATGCTATACTTCTTAAATTTATATATCAAGTTTTTATCTCCAATAATATGATATTGAAGTAGGAGAATCACATTAATTAAATGATTTCAAATATTTTTAAAATAATCCAGTACCATGTCAAGTCAGATCATTTGATATAAAAATTTGAGATACAATTTTGAAAAATATAGTATTACTCTAAACCAAATAGTACTCATTACTCCCACCTCACCCACCAAAAAAAAAAAAAAAAGGGAAAGAAAAAATTGTTAGGAGATATAAACTGGAAGCTTGGGTCAATGTGAGGCTTGAAAAACAAAATCATCTAATGTTTTTCCATAATTTTTATCCACAGACCTTCACTGACTTTGTGGATTTAACGATTATATTTCAATTTTTCTGTTCTTCAATTTTTATTTTATTTTTTTGATAACTCGAACTAAGCCCATCAACTACAACATTCCGTCATATGACAAGATTGTAAACTATTTCACACTATTACGCTTGTGTGGAGGGTTGCTTCAAATGTAGATTTGATCTTCAATCTCATTAATTTGAGTAAATTACACACACTTACTTGAGGTTATTTAAATTAGACTGACGTCTTCCAAGATTATTAAATTTATACTGAAATCTTATATTTTTATCAATAAATTACAAATATCCTTCTCCACTTAATTCTTTTTCAAAATGACAAAATTATCTTTTTTTATTTTTATTTTTTTTACATTTTTTAAATTTTTTCTAAAAGTTTTTAAAGAATATTTTTATTTTATATAAAAATAAATTTTAAGGTAAATATATTTTTTTAAATATAATTTTTAAGGTTTTATTCAATATTTATTTAAAAGTTATAAAAAATTAAAAAATTAATTGTACTTCATCTAATCAACTGTACGTCAAAAAATATAATTTTAATAATTAAAAAATTAATATTTTAAAGTACAAGTAGTGAAGAAATAGGAGTGTGAATAAAATTTTCCAAAACAAATAGCAAAAAAAGGAATTAGCAAAACTAATAATTTTTTTTATTTTAATTAATGAATTGATCGAGGAATATCATATACCAACTTACACGCATTAGTTTAAATCTTCATTCTTGTAATAATTAAATCCATATTTTAAATTTTAAATATCACAAATTTAAAATATTTAAATTTTAATTTCAATATATTTACTGCTTCGAATACTTTCGGAGGTGATAACTAACGGTTAATAATCACACAATAATATAAAATTCATCCAACAACCCCATTGGGATGGTCCAAACCACTTTGTTGTCTCGTTTTAGTTTTGGGATTCCCAAAAAGGCTTTATAAGATATTGTACTTTTTGATGGTGTGAACGTCCAACTTGAATGTGACTTATTTCTGTGTTTCTGATCTAAGTTGCTTTGAAAATTAAATAAACTTTTAAAGCAATTATTGCGTTGGATTTACAATGACGATTTAACTTGATCCCATGAAAATTTACCATATCTTGCTTTTAGTGGAATGGTTTTCAAGAAATTGTATCAATTTTGTTAGGGTTTGATATGAATTTGGAGTAAATGCATTTTATACCACTTCGTCCCATTTGATTAATGAATAATTATTTCATTATATAATTATGTTATATTATTTTGTTATGATTTCTCACATAATATTAGATTTTTCATATATTTAGAGAGAAAACTAACATTATGTGAAATACCGTCACACAATGATGTGATATTATGTTATGATTTCTCACATAATATTAGTTTTTTCATATATTTAGAAAGAAAAATAACATTATATGAAATACCGTCACACAATGACATGGTATAAGAGTTTCATAAAATAATTTTTCCTTGATTAATGTAGCACCAAAACTTGAAATTGAATTGAGTATATTGAATTTTAAACATAAGGATTACTCACTCAAACATGAGATATTTTTTAAAAGTCAAAACTATATTTTATTAATGTTAATCTAAATAATAAGATTCCAATAGATCATATTTATTAAGTTGAGTACTAATCCAAATAAGAGACTACTAATTTCTCTACTAATTTCTTATTCTTGTACAATAAAAAACTACAAATATTAGTCTAAATAAATTTAGGAAACCAAAATATTCTAAAAATGGGTCAAATTTTATTTTTTCATTTTTCGGGTTGCTTCATGTCATTAAAGACTCGCCAATTGTCCTACATCACCGATTATATAAAATAATAATAGAGTCTTATGCTATATAATTAATATATTTAATAATATTTCTCAGTCTCATTTTGAAAGTTTAAACAAATTTAATAGAGTTATATATTTTAAAAATAAAAATAATATCATTCTAATTATAACACGTATAATTTTATTTTGACACATTTAACGTATTCTTTTAAATATGTTAATTATAATTGATTTAATAAAATAAATAAATAAATAAAAGTTAAAAAAAATAAGTAGAGACCCGTTCCCGTCCCCACCGTCTCGCTCGTCCTTGCTCGATCACATGATTTAAATGGATTTGAAAAAACCATTTTTTATAGAACAGGTTAGTACCCCTACACTTCAAAGATTTACACAGAGGAAAAATAAAATAAAATCAACAACAATTCAACCCGAGGGTATATTTGTATATGTGACAAATTGATTACACTAACAGGATAGGAAAATAATATTCTTATCTACTTTGAAATTAAGCTTTGTTCTTTTTATTTATTATACCTATTAAAATTATTTATAATAAATATAATAAAATTACCAGTAATTGTTAGGATGTATGCTCTCACATTTAAGATATTTTGCTATTATTTAATAAATTTGATTTATTATTATTGAGTTTTATATTATCGTACATGTAAATGTTGTTATTTTATATCATGAAATGGTTAGTCTTTGAATTGTTATTGGAAATAATTTACATATATAAATGAAATTTATGTACAGGAGATAGAGGTGACGAATGTTATTTAAATCCGTCAATCCATCCTAACCCGCCCACTAATCAACCCGTCCTAACTCGCCCATTTAGTTAGCGAATCATAAACGGGTTGGGTAATAAGGAACCTGTCAATTTAGCGAGTCAATACTGGTTGAATATGAATGTTTGACAGGTTGAAAATGAAAAATAAAAAAATAATATAAGAATATATATATATATAAATTAATTATATATATAACGGTATATATATGCAGATTACATTATATATATATAGCAGTATTACATATATACATCAATTATATATGTAATATATATTAACTATATATATATATATATTATACTTAGTTATTTATATAATTATAACATATATTAATTATCTACAAATATATATATATATAATTATTTATTGAAGTTGACGATGCACGTTTCTGGTTATATATATATATATATATAAATATAATTATCTACAAATATCAGGAGCTTCTCTTGTACAAGTTTTATATGGTTCTGAGAATAATATGAGATTCTGGTTTGGTCTGTGCAAGAGCTAGAGGTGTATTACTAGAGAATTTGTTGGGAATTTAGGCCTACGTTGAAGCCCATAAGTTATGACTAAATTCCTGGTTCTGGTCATTCTGGGTAAAAAAGAAAGGAGGAACAGAAACTCTGCTTGTTAAATTGGCTTCTGGTGTGCTCTCTTGTAGAGGGACTTCTCTCTCCAGCATATGTATTCATTATAAATTTTCTTCATCATTATAAAAAACGGGTTGACACGTTCCGACCCGACCCGTTCCATAATAGACCCGTTTAATTGCGGGTCACATCCGAATCTGACTCGTTTTTAACCCAGCCCATTTTTAAGCCGACCAAACCCGTCCGACCGGTCCATTTTGCCAGGTCTAACAAGATATTTGAACTTCTGATCAAGTAATTCTAGAATTATTCGTAGTTATTGATGAGATTGGACATTTTGTCTATATGACTGTAATACACTTGACTTTTACGTGATAAGGTGATTTTCTCAACCACTAGAGTAGTGGACTCTCGGTTATTGTATTGGTGTATTTGAAATATACTGAACTGGATCACTTCAAGAAACACATCATATAAAGTTGTCATCTTTGACGTAATTCTTATATTCACTATTCGCAATAAATTCTTAATCTCGAAAGAATAGTGGATTCAAGTTCTTAATGGTGGTGACTTTGAGTTACCAATGAGTGAGATCTTTTAGATCAACACCTCGGTATCTTGGAAAATCATTGTTTAAACTGTGGGAATACATATTCTCAAGATGAAATCTACACTCTTTAAAATAGAGATAATGATATCACTAATATATTAATTCAATTGATTAATCACTGAAATCCGGATCCAGTCTTTTCAATAAATTATACTCAGCAATTGATCAATTGATTAATATATTAATAGAGATCTTTCAGCAATGTAGATTTGATCTTCAATCTCATTAATTTGGGTAAATTACACTCATCTACGCGAGGTTATTTAAATTACACTGACCTCTTCCAAAATTATTGAATTTGCACTAAAATCTCATACATTTATCCATAAATTACAAATATCATTCTCCACTTAATTCTTTTTCAAAATGATAAAATTATCTTTTTTATTTTTTATTTTGTTTTTACATTTTTTAAATTTTTTCTAAATTTTTTTAAAGAATTTTTTTATTTTATATAAAAATAAATTTTAAGGTAAATAAATTTTTTTAATATAATTTTTAAGGTTTTATTTAAAAGTAAAAAAAAATTAAAAAATTAATTGTACTTCATGTAATCAACTGTACGTCAAAAAGTATAATTTTAATAATTAAAAAATTAATATTTTAAAGTACAAGTAGTGAAGAAATAAGAGTGTGAATAAAATTTTCCAAAACAAATAGCAAAAAAAGGGAATTAGCAAAACTAATAATTTTTTTTTTATTTTAATGAATTGATCGAGGAATATCATATATCAACTTACACCCACCAATTCAAATTTTCATTCCTGTGATAATTAAACCCAGATTTTAAATTTTAAATATCACAAATTTAAAATATTTAAATTTTATTTTTAATAAATTTACTGCTTCAAATACTTTTCGAGGTGATAACTCAGGTTTAATAATCACACAATAATATAAAATTCATCCAACAACCGCATTAGGATGGTTCAAACCACTTTGTTGTATCGTTTTAGTTTTGGGATTCCCAAAAAGGGATTATAAGATATTGTACTTTTTGATGGTGTGAACGCCCAACTTGAATGTGACTTATTTCTGTGTTTCTGATCCAAGTTGCTTTGAAAATTAAATAAACTTTTAAAGCAATTATTGCGTTGGATTTACAATGACGATTTAACTTGATCCCATGAAAATTTATCATATCTTGCTTTTAGTGGAAAGGTTTTCAAGAAATTGTATCAATTTTGTTAGGGTTTGATATGAATTTGGAGTAAATGCATTTTATACCACTTCGTCCCATTTGATTAATGAATAATTATTTCATTATATTATTGTGTTATGATTTCTCACATAATATTAGATTTTTCATATATTTAGAGAGAAAACTAACATTATGTGAAATACCGTCACACAATGATGTGGTATTGTATTCTAATTTCTCACATAATATTAGTTTTTTCATATATTTAGAAAGAAAATTAACATTATGTGAAATACCGTCACACAATGACGTGATATGAGAGTTTCATAAAATAATTTTTTCTTGATTAATGTAGCACCAAAACTTAAAATTGAATTGAGTATATTGAATTTTAAACATAAGGATTACTCACTCAAACAAGAGAATTTTTTTTAAAGTCAAAACTGTATTTTATTGATGTTAATCTAAATAATAAGAGTCCAATAGATCATATCTATTAAGTTGAGTACTAATCCAAATAGGAGACTGCTAATTTTTCTACTAATTTCTTATTCTTGTATAATAAAAAAACTACAAATATTAGTCTAAATAAATTTAGTAAACCAAAATATTCTAAAAGTGGGTCAAGTGTTTTTTTTTTTTTTTTTCATTTTTTGGGTTGCTTCAGGTCATTAAAGACTCGCCAATTGTCCTACATCACCGATTGTATAAAATAATAATGGAGTCTTATACTATATAATTAATATTTATAATAATATTTCTCAGTCTCATTTTGAAAGTTTAAACAAATTTAATAAAGTTATACATTTAAAAGTAAAAATAATATCATTCTAATTATAACATGTATATTTTTATTTTGACACATTTAACGTATTCTTTTAAATGTGTTAATTATAATTGATTCAATAAAATAAATAAATAAATAAAAGATGAAAAATAAATAGAGAACCGTCCCCGTCTCCGCCCTCACGCTCGTCCTCGCCCAATCACATGATTTAAACGGATTTAAGAAAAACATTTTTTATAGAACAGGTTAGTACCCCTACACTTCAAAGATTTACATAGAGGAAAAATAAAATAAAATCAACAACAATTCAACCCGAGGGTATAATTTTATATGTGACAAATTGATTACACTAACGGGATAGGAAAATATTAATCTTATCTACTTTGGAATTAAGCTTTGTCTTTTTTATTTATTATACCTATTAAAATTATTTATAATAAATATAATAAAATTACCAGTAATTGTTAGGATATATGCTCTTACATTCAAGACATTTTGCTATTATTTAATAAATTTGATTTATTATTATTAAGTTTCATATTATCGTACATGTAAATGTTATTATTTTATACTATGAGATGGTTACCCCTTCAATTGTTAATGGAAATAGTTCACGTATATAAATGAAATTTATGTACAGGAGATAGAGGTGTCAAATGTTATCCAAATCTATCAACTCGCCCTAACCTGCCCACTAATCAACCCGTCTTGACCCGCTCATTTAATTAGCAGGTCATAAACGGGTTGAATATCGGTGTTTAACGAGTTGAAAATGAAAAATAACAAAATAGGATAAATATATATATATATATATATGCAGATTACATTATATATATATATATATAACAGTATTACATATATACATCAACTATCAATGTAATATATATTAACTATATATATATATATTATACCTAGTTATTTATATAATTATAACATATATTAATTATCTACAAATATATATATATATATATATATAATTATTTATTGAAGTTGACGATGCAAATTTCTTGTTATGTATATATATATATATATATATATATATATATATATAATTATCTACAAATATTAGGAGCTTCTATTGTGCAGGTTTTATATGGTCTGAGAATCATATGAGATGCTGGTTTGATCTGTGCAAGAGCTAGAGGTGTATTACCAGAGAATTTGTTGGGAATTTAGGCTCACATTGAAGCCCAAAAGTCATGACTAAATTCCTGGTTCTGGTCATTCTGGGTAAAAAGGAAAGGAGGAACAGGAACTCTGCTTGTTAAATTGGTTTCTGGTGTGCTCTCTTGTTGAGGGACTTCTCTGTCCAGCATATGTATTCATTATAAATTTTCTTCATCATTATAAAAAAATGGGTTGACTCGGTCCGACCCGACCCGTAATAGACTTGTTTAGTTGCGGGTCACAGCTGGATCTGACCCGTTTTTAACTTGCCCAACTCGCCTATTTTGCCAGGTCTAACAGGAGATATGAACATATGATCACGCAATTCTAGAATTGTTTGCAGTTATTGATGAGATTGGACATCTTGTTTGTATGACTGTAATACACTTGACCTTTATGTGATAGGGTAATTTATCTCAACCACTAGAGTAATGGATTCTCGGTTATTTTATTAGTGTATTTGGAATACACTAAACTGGATTACTACAAGAAACACATCATATAAAGCTATCATTTTTGACGTGATTCTTATATTCATTATTCACAGTAAGCTTTTAATCTTGAAAGAATAGTGGATTCAAGTTCTTAATGGTGGTGACTTTGAGTTATCAATGAGTGAGGTCTTTTAGATCAACACCTCGGTATCTTGAGAAATCATTGTTTAAACTGTGGGAACACATATTCTCAAGATGAAATCTACAGTCTCTAAAATAGAGATAATGATATCACTAATATATTAATTCAATTGATTAATCACTGAAATCCGGATCCGGTCTTTTCAATAAATTGTTTATTGAGATATATATATCATTTTATAATAGTTAATAATTGGTGAATTAAGTTGTAAAAATAATTAGGAATTAGTTTGACGATGTATAAGCCTAAATCTTAATTATTGATATTCAGATAGAGGAGCCTACTGTATATGTTAAGTGATTATGAGTTTTTTTTATTTCACAAACTAGAGTGCAATTCTAATTATTTAGTAGAATTAATGAGAATTAATTAGTCATTAATTAATTAAGAGTTAATTAAAAATTAATTAACTAATTGGAACTAATTTGATGAAATCCTACATCCCTTGTTTTGTCATAATTTTGTAAACTCTTATAAATATGTGATTTAAAGGGGATAGTCGTAATAACAACAAAAAAGATTATTTTCTTGTGAGAGAGAAAAAGATGAGCTTACTCTCCTCTCTTGTGTACCCCTTGCATAGAAAAAAAAAAGAAAAGAAGAAGACTTAGGGGAGTAAGAGAATGAAATTTTCATCAATCTCTTCAAGAAGACTTCTTCGACAATCAAGATTATCAAGAATAAGGAATATTGCATCAATCTCTTTAAAACTATTTTTTCGTAAATCAAGATTATTAAGAATAAAGAAGATTGAATTAATCTCTTTAAAACTACTTCCTCGTAAATTAAGATTATCAAAAATAAAGTAATTATAACTCTCTTTTTAAGATTGTATGATTCATGTCAAAAAATAAAAACTCAAATAAATTTTTAAAATCATTTATGCTATAATTATGAACCCAACAGTAGCAGCAATACTACCATGGCCACCACAATAATGCATCTCTCCTCCAAAGCAATTTAATTGAACTGGACTGGTGCAGCAAAGCAACCCGCGGACCGGGTAGAAATTGGGAGACCCAAAATATTGGGGGTAGATGCTATTGGATCTTTAGATACACGTTAATCTAATACTCTAATTGTGAGTCATGTAAGGCCCAATACTTAATTGGGCCTATATAGGAGACGTGGTGGTAGTGGTGCAGCAGATAGGTGGTGGTTGTAGCAGTTGGCCAATAATAGTAGCAGCCGCCGCCATGGCAATGTGATGGTTTGAACAGATAAAGTTTAAAAGTAAAATTTTTTTTATTGAAAATAAAATCATTTTACGTAAAAGTATTTTTTTGATGCAAATGAAATGATACCATTTGTTTTAAATATTTTTATTTTTTTAAATAAGAAATTACCTAAAATAGTATTATCAAATTGACATTAAAATTGTAAGACACTCAAATAAAATTCTTCGATAATAAGATTGAAGTCTTATTTAAGTGATGCAAATACTCACTTTCTCTACGTAATTAATGCAAGTTCAATTCTCTTTCTCTATATTGTTATATCAAAAAATAAATAAAAATTTCTCAATAATATAAAAAAAAAATATCATCCTATGAAAAATATTCTCAAGGGCCAAGACCGCAGCCCGGTAAGGTGTGCTTGAACCTGTCACTGACCTCCTCTTGGGTTCGGCTCCAAGACATGGGCCTAGCTGTATATTCTAACCTGGGCTCAGCTCCATCTTGTCCTCAGATAAGGTTGAGTTCTCTGCTAAAACTGGGCTTCTCTCTGTTTCAAAATGGGGTTCTTTTATGGTTTGAAGGGCTGCGGATTGCAAATACAAGTTGGTTAAATAAATAGTCCGGGGGCCGTGGGGGAGAGCAAATCATCCAAAGCAAGAAGTGAAAAAATGAGTAGCATGTGAAGTGATTGCGAAAGTGGGTCCAAGGAAGACTTTATGAATACCTCACCTAAATTCCTTTTTCTTGATAATGAAAATTGATGTTTCTGTTGGTCATATCCTCGGCCGACTCCTATGTCTCATCACTGTCATGTGCTTTGAAATTAAATTGTCACATGCAATAAAATATTTGCTATTTTCCAAAAATGTCCCCATCACGTAAAGTTCATGCGTTTGTCTTTAGGTTTCTCTATTTTATTAAGATTATGTTTTGCACTACTTGAGTCTTAAACAGTTTTTTTATAATGATTTTTTTTTTCTTTCCCTTTGTAGATAAAGAATTTTTGCCCTTTTTGCTATTGCTTTCATCTTTCTATTTTTTATTTTTAAATAAATAAAAATTATCATATTATTTTAAAATAAGTTGTTTCTAGATCATTTTTTTTTCCTTAAATGAACTCAGTTTTTTTTTTTTTTTATTTAAAAAATGCACAAAAAAGGCTTCATTGGTCTTTTAAAGAGGATCAGATGAGCATGTTGTCGATCACCCGGAGTTATGGTCGAGCGATAAAAATATTGAGAATAAAATTTAAGCATTTAGGGTTTAAAGTATGGGTATGGTTGTCACGAGAAGAAAAACTTAATCTGGTGCACGTAAGCTGATTCAGAATACCCATAATCGATTATTCAAAAAAAAAAAAAGGAGCACGTCATCTACATTTTTTTTTTCGTTTCTTTCTTTTCTAGGCTGAATAATTTGGTATTGGTCTAGAGTAAATGAAATATTCAACTATCAATTCTGAATGAAATAGTCCATTTGTTGTTCAGCCGTGAGGACTTTTGTGACTCCCGTCCGGCCTTCATTTGCTAGAATTTATATTAATAGTGTTTCCACCCACCCCCCCCCGGGAAAAGGATTGATTGTTCTTCTAATCTGATTCATACATTAAAACACAGCTACCCCACCTAGGTTTGTGCCTTACCAAAATATAGTTGATGCATTATAACAAAGGATGGAAAGTATTCCTCTGCCTCTATTAGAAAACACATCAGAGGGCATAATCCAATTGTGGAATGGCATAAGATTGTCTGCTTCAGACTTCAAAAACTTGCCCAAATATGCTTTCATGTTTTGGTTTGTTAATTTGCAGGAAATTGCGGTCTTGTATAGTTGATGATCAAGGACGGAGCCACCATGGGCTTAGGGGAGTAATTGTGCCCTGCAATTTTTTTATTTGAAATTTTTTTATGTTTCTTTTTTTTTTTTTAAAAAAAAAGCTCAAATATACCCTTTTTAGGTTCTTGTCGCTTCCTAGGTTTAAATTTTTTTCATAATTTCAATTTGATCTCTCAATGGGATTTTTATTTGTATGGCATAAAGTTTTTTTTATTTTATTTTTTTGTTTTGATTTCTTGTTTAATTTGAGAGTTCCTATGTATCAATAAAAAATTAGTTTTTATAAAAAAAAAAAAATTATTAATCAATATTAGATTTTTGTACTTCCTTTATTTCTAATTTTATGACCGAACATTAAGAAAAAAAAATTTCCTTCCTAATGTAAAATCCTCATTCCGGCATATTTGATGCTTGTACTTTATGTCATAATAACAGTGGGACTATTAATTAGTTATTCTTTGAGTGTGATTATGCTATAGCCTATATGGTGTAGACGAACATCTTACAAATAAGCATTTATCAATAGAACCCCTAAAGCATGGGACATTGAGATTCAGTTGAAAGGTAAACTTTAGAACTCATGTTAGACTTCTGGCTTTATCAGCTTCAGTCTATTTTTTATGGGCATAGAGGAAGGATATTAAGCAAGTAGTTATAGAGAAAACTGACGCTTGATCTGTGGGAGGAAAATACAATGAAAATTGAGAACTTCTAATGATATATTTCTAAAACAATGAGATTTGTTTTGTTGTAAATGCTTGGAGTGGTCTGTATTAAGTTTTCTATGTAGTCTTTTCTTAATTGAGCTTTGAGGGTAGGGTAATGCATATGGCTTTTAACCTTATTGGATGGTACCAGATGGAGTATTGATCAACTCAATGCATCCAACTTTAATTATAAGTTGCCATATATACAAAAATTGCTTTAAATTTTGTAAAACTCAGCAATTTGGTGGGAAACAATTTTTGGAAACCATTACAATTTGCAAGACACAAGTGTCAATCCATTGATGAGGAGTAGGAATTTACATTAAAAGGACCAAATTTTTTGCTTAATGTTCTATTATGAATTTAAAAGTTAAAGTAGTTTAAAAACTTAACAATAATTGATTAATTTTTTTTTTTTGATAAGTAATTAAATTTATTAGTACAAAAGAATTACTCAAAAATAATTTATTAATATAAAAGAATTTTCAAATTACATGAGAAGTCCAACCATAGAAAAAGAAACAGAATTTTTTATAGGTTATATAAAAAATAAAAAATAAAAGTTTCATTGAAGAGACAAATTAAAGTTAAAATAATAAAAAAAATATGGAAAATTTTAAACTTAGAGAGAGTAAAAATTTAAATTAAAGTAATATATTTTAAAAAATTAAAAATATTCAAATAAAAATAGTTCAGGTTACAATTAACTCTCTTAAGTCTACGTTAAACTCGTCTTTAGATAATATATTATATTCTAGTTGAGTATAATGAATAGTTCAATAATTTCTTGATGAATTGCAATAAAATAACTTATCTTAAAAAAAAAGTAGGACAAGGTTGGTGGGAAGATTCTTGTCATATCAAATGTAATATTATAAAACACATGAAAAGTAAAATAATTGTATATAATGCACCTGTCATAATTTGACTTGGTCAACTTTCTCATGCAAATTCTTTTGAATAGATCTTATTTTATCTTCTCATTCCATTTTAAATGTCCAAAGATCTTCAATTACACAGCAAACCGTGCAAGTATATATATATATATATATATATATATATATATATATATATATAAAATAAAATATCGAGTGGAGCGCCTTTAGAATAAATCTCCGAGATCAACGGACCCCTTTATTCTACTCTTCTAGAGCATGCCCATGAGCTAAAAACAGAAATTCAAATTGTATTAAGTATGTTAATTAGTAAAGGCGGGCGAGTATGAATTAGTCCTAATCACTTTTCTAAACTTCTTCAGGAATTAAATCAGTAATAAATAATGAAGACACAAAAGTCATTTCCAACCCTTCTGGTCACGAAACAACATGCGATTCACTGACACCTGGTGATTTGGTTGTGGGTAACGGTATTGTAACTGACTCATGTACGTTGCACACGTGTAGCAAAAACATTTTTCTGGCTTTTATTTTTTAAAATTTTTTACTCTTTTAGGATAGTTTTAAAATTTTATTATTTAAATAATATTATTTTGTTTGTTTATTTTATAACAAAAATAGAGTATTATAATTCATATATTACAATTAGAGTTATAAAATGAGCTAAACTATTTGAGTTTGACTTGTGATCGGTTCAGTTATAGGTCCGTTCAAAATCGACTCGCAAGATAAATAAGTTAAACTTGAAAATATTTTGAATCTCATTAATTTATTTAAATCAACTCGAATTCGACTCGTAAAGTCAAAAATAGTTTAATAATTCAAACTACTTGAACTCGACTCGTGATCGGTTCGATTAAAAGTTTGTTCAAGATTAGCTTAAAAAATTGACATGCCAAGTTCGAATATAATTTGAAATTCATTTATTTTAACAAATTAAACTTGAACAGTTCACTACACAGTTCGACTTGATTCATTTACACTCCTAATTACAATCGATTTTATTACAAATAACTCAATTATTTTACAAAACTATATAACCCAATTTCAAAAACTTCTTTAATATGAGTTTTAGATAAATAATCTAACCCAGCTTACTGTTGGGTGAAAATAAATACTTAAGGCTAGTCTCAATTGGTTATTATTTATCAAAATGTTATTGTTTAACAAAAATATTTTTTTAAAAGATACGTTTACAATAAAAGTAAATAAATGCTTTTAAAAGAAAGCATTACTTAAAAAAAAAACATTTTTATGAAATAACTTTATTTTGGTAAGTAAGATTCAATATGTCTTAGATTAGTGTTTAAATATATTTTAACCCTAATCTCGCAATTTATTTTATTTATTTGTCTCAATTATATTCATTCTGATCAATGCATACTTAAAACGTTGGCTCAGTGATAACATACTGAAAATTATAAGTAATTTTTTGTCCCAATTGTCATGGGAGGAGAAACAAAGAGAGACTAATTGTAAGATAATATTACTTTAAAAATTTGAAATTAAATCTTCCTTATTTTACTTGATAATATACAAATTTTTTCTTCTAATCAACTGCTTTTCTTCAAAACAACAAAATACTCATTTCTTGTTTTTTTTTCTTCAATTTTTTCAATTTTGACCATTTTTTTTATTTCGTAAATAAATATTGATAAATAAATTAAGCTTGAACATATTTTGAGTCTTATTAATTTATTGAACTCAACTCGAGTTCAACTCGTTAAATAAAAAATAGTTTAATACTATATAAAAATTCAAACTACTTTAACTCAAATTGTGATTGGCTCGATTAAAAGTTTGTTTAAAAATAGTTTAATATTATATAAAAATTCAAATTACTTGAGCTCGACTCGTGATCGGCTTGATTAAAAGTTTGTTTAAAAATAGTTTTATACTATATAAAAATTCAAATTACTTGAATTTGACTCGTGATTGGCTCAATTAAAAGTTTGTTCAAGATTAGCTCAAAAAATTGACAAGTCATGTTTGAATACAATTTGAAACTCGTTTATTTTAACAAATCAAGCTTGAACAATTCACTACCCAGTTCGACTCGACTCATTTACACTCCTAATTACAATCAATTTTATTACAAATAACTCAATCAATTTAAAAAACTATATAACCCAATTTCAAGAGCTTTTTTAATATAAGTTTTGGAAAAATAATCCAACCCAGCTTATTATTGGGTGAAAATAAATCTTAAGGCTAGTCTCAATTGGTTATTATTTTGTTATTATTTATCAAAATGTCATTATTTAACAAAAATATTTTTTTAAGAGATACTTTTACAATAAAAGTAAATAAATGCTTTTAAAAGAAAGTGTCACTTAACAAAAAAACATTTTTATGAAATAACTTTATTTTGGTAAGTAAGATTCAATATGTCTTCAATTAGTGTTTAAATATTTTTAACCTTAATCTCGCAATTTACTCTATTTATTTGTCTCAATTATATTCATTCCGATTAATGCATACTTAACATGTTGGCTCAATGATAACATATTGAAAACAATAAGTAATTTTTCGTCTCAAACTATCGTGGGAGGAGAAACAAAGAGAGACTAATTGTAAGACAATATTACTTTAAATTTTTGAAATTATACTAAGTTCTCTTGTTTTACTTGACAATATAAAGATACTCTCTTCTAATTAATTTTTTTTTTTCAAAATAACAAAATACTCATTTCTTGTTTTTTTTTTTTTCAATTTTAACCATTTTTTATTTTTTAAATAAATATTGATAAAAGTTTTAAATTTAGTTTTTATAAAAAATAAAAATAAGTTATTTATCTTAAATTTATTTTTAAATAAAATAATAAAAAAATCTTTCTAAAAAATTAGAAAAAATTGAACAAAATTGAGAGAACATAAAAATAAATAAATAAAATGACAGTTTATTATTTTGAAGAAAAAAATTAACTAAAAAATATATATAAAATAAATAAAAAAATTATTGTAATTTAAGAAATTTAAAAAATAAATATATAATCGTCAAAACTTTTAAAAAATATTAATATAATTTATCCTTCATAATATAAAAAAATGACTGATTTTTACTACCCAACTTTTTCTCCGCATTAGGAGGTTGTTGACGACCGGACATACGCACAAATGTTCAGCTTCCGATTTCCCGTTTCTGAGGGGCTATTGACTTTGAGGACATGGATTAGATTCATTCAATGAATCAGGACGAAAGGAGCCCCACTTCAATCCTCATCAATCCTATCAATCTTGGTCATTGATTAAGACAACAAACTCACGTGCAGAGGACATTCCATCTGCCTATTATATTATACTATATCTGTAATAGGGAGAAATGCGCACGACAACAGGCCATAGAATTCCTCGCGCAACGACCCTGACCTAAGTGGTTCAAAGAAAATTAGAATAAAGATATTCTTAAATAAATTTGATATAATATATATATATTAATATGTGCATTTAATAACTGTTTTATATATATATATATTATTTTATTAAAAAAATAGTCATATTATACATGTTATATTATTATAAGATAGATACATTATTATTTCATTATACTATAATTATTTAAGAATTTTTTTAAAATAATAAATCTACGTTGTCTTGATAAAATATATTGTAAGTCAATTTTTGAGTAATTAATAATTTTATCATATTTAAAAATTAAAATTAAATTTTTTTTACAACAATATAATTTTTAATATAAGAGTTAAATCGACATTAAATCGGGTATTGAATCGGGTGACTAGCAAATCTGCAATTGAGCAGCCTACTGACTTTAGAGTCGGCCATTTTTATAACCATAACAATTTTGAAACATCTTAGGCACTAATGATGTCCTATTATTATATGGTTAACTGAAAAAGAAGATGGTAGCACCAACCATTTAATAATCCTAAGTTGTAAATTTGCAAAATCATAATTCACCATTCTGCACCACTTTATTGAAGATGTTGATTACTAAGATTGAACACGTATGAATTTGTCATAATTATTTTTTTGACACTTTTCAATTTTTGAAAAATTAAATAAAAATTATAGTTATTTTATCTTCTAATTAATTTATTTTTTTCAGAAGATGAGTTTTAACGAAATAGTAAAAAGATAGCTTTATTGTAATATGAAAGCCACAAATTCAAATTACAGAGACAAGCTCCTTGTCATATCTTATATTTTTTAGATACTTCAGTAATGGTATGGTTTCCATATTCGGATCAAATTAACCTATTCAACCAATTTGATTTTTTAACTAGATCATTTTAGCAGATTAAATGACTCAATCAGCTCAATTTCATAATTGGATCATTTTTTATAAGAAGCCAGACTCACGAGTTTTTTTTTTTTTTGTTTACAAGGAACTGATCAAACCGTCATTTATGCATTTATATTTGTAATATAAAAAGACTGAGCATTTTTTTTCTGGGTTGATATGGAGTATCTAATTTTTAACTGCCAATGATCGATAAAGAAGAGACTCAAACTCGAAAAGAATAAATTTTATCCTTAATATTTTTACTACTCGACTATACCCTTAAGTGGTCACACCGAGTATTTCTACTTGTAAGATAAGGCGGACAATGCGAAGTTGCTACTCTTTTCAATATGAAATTTAATATATTTCTAAATAAAGTGATAACTACTTAAAAAATACTTAACCGTGAACCACTTTTCTCACCAATAGTGTTGGAAATTTCATGTTTAACTCTTTCTTTTATTTAATTCAATATTGTTATTAAAAAATCTTACAAAAAAGAATTAAACTACTTTTAACTATCGTTTGCAAAGGAACTATTTTCAAAAGGGTAATGCTTCGAGTTTTGGGTGCATATAGAAATGAGTGTTTTAATAATTGAATTAAAACAAAATAATTAATTAATTAGTAATCAATTATATAATAATCATATTGATAAGGACTTGAAATTTAAAAGGAGACTATTTTATTGATTGTAATAATCAAATATGATTTTTAATTAAATGATTTAAATATAATAAATTATATAATAATCATGTTTCCAATAACATCAAAATCAGTTTGAGAAACCTGAACTAACATAATCTCAGTGATTGCTACTTTTACATAAAATCTAACTTAACATATGAAATCCTTGAAATCAAACTATTTTTGGATAGCTCGAAAGGGACTTCTTTTCTTTCAGTACACTTATTTGTTGGGGGTCATGTCATTTAAAAAACCATAGACCATTGTTCTTTTATAGCTCTCAATTTGTAAATTTAGAGGTCGAAATACGAAGAATTCCATTTTTTTTTTTGTGGTCTCTTCATACGGGGCGCTTTCTTAATTTTAATTGAGCTCTCTACTAGTAAACAATAGGATTAATTGTTCGGATTAATCGGTCTGAAAAATTAGATACCGAATTATAAAAAAAAGAGTAAATTAAGAGATGTGAAGGGCCATAGGCATAGGCGTGAACCATTTAGTTCTACTGAAAAAGGAAACATAAACTTAACTGCATATTATAATCATGAGTATTTATATAAATTAAAGTTGAGTTTATTTCTAAACCTAATTTCAAAGAATTTGGGAAAAGTTAATATGATATAGAACAAGTTGCGGAAGCTTTTGAAGATCAACGAGAACGTTCTAAGTCCCATTCCATTAAAAAGTACTAGTAGACGCAGAATTTGTGAATTACGTTTTTTGAAACGGAGACTCTATCCTAATCCAAAATGGCAAGTCGATCAATACTCATCGTTTTGCCATGAGGCAAAATGACTTCGTCTTCCAATTGAACTTTTTTGCTATTTATAGTAATCTTTTATTTTGTAATTACTTTATTTAGGAAAGTCCGAATTAACTTCTGTTTGCGTCTATAGTTTTCTAGTATGATAAGGTTTCTAGTTTTCTAAAAAACCCTAATTTTTATTCATTTAAGATTTTTTCTCTTTTTCGCAATTATTATAGTTCCTTAATTGTAATAGGACAAGTATAAGAAATTAGTAGATTCCTGATATACCATAAAGTAACAAATATATTTAAAATATGACACGCGTATGTACAGAGCTCTTTGGGGTACAAATCAAGAAAGATTGTTCTATCTAGATCAAATAGGCAAGGGGGTTTAGAGGTATATGGTTCGGAACATAGCACCACCTTTCATATCCTAACGACCTCAAAATAAGGAAACAAAGTTCACTATGGCAACTACTATCTCCATATATCTTCGAATCCCCACTTTTATGGCTCCTAATCTTATTCAACTTAGAAGATCTACAACTTATAAATAAAACCATAAGGTATGCTTTCAATTGAGGTTCATTTATTCTTTTCAATTATAGTTTTATTTTCTTTATTCACTTGATCATCGGAGCGGCTACTACCGGAGCCTACCCGGTGACCCTCTGACCCTAAGTTCTTGACAAGTAGTGAAGGACATGAGGCCTCTCTGATAAAAAAGGAGCAACATTAGTTTGACGAAGTCTGCGGGAACAACAATCGTTTTTACTATCTTTTCTTCAAAACAACAAATCTTTTGTCTTTTTCTTCCAAAAGACAATGGCTTCCAACCTTTGTTCTAGAAAGAATTCACAAAACCTTCAAAATCAGCCTCCTACTAGAAGAAGAAGGGTACAAACACCCAATCATTTACAACAACTTGATTGGATTTAACGATAGTTTGATCAGATGCAGGAATAACTCACTGCCATGTCATAAGCTCTGGCTTCATCAGGCCAGATCTAGCGGAGTAACCCTCCTCTTCCTCCTCCTATTAACACTGTTCAAGGAGGAACTCAGCCTCACACCACCACCACGGGGGGAGGAACCCCTAACAAGGAGTTACCTAACACGCAACCGGTACACTCCCATGGTACCACTCATATGGGGGCTGATCCCCAAACGTCAACAGCTATAGGGAGAGGAATACGCACACTTCGTCTAGCTGTCTAGTATCAAAGCAAAACTAGGATTCCTACTCCAATGGCCTTTGGAGCCATTCCAGTACCACAGGAATCCCAACCTCCCGAGATCCGATCCCCTGAGTCTTGGGAAGGCAATGTCCTTCAGCTAATGTCGAACATATTCCTCCCCCGAGTCGGTCATTTAGTGGTACAAGACAAGATCAACAACGAGCTCTAATCCAATAGCAAGTTTTACCCTGAGCACTTCAGAAGGAAGAGGAGATAGTAGACTCTCAGGATCGGGCAATCTCAACTAGAGGATTCTATGGCCCTTAAGAGCAAGACAAACTAAGTAAATTGCTCAAGAAGTTCTCCGTGCTATTTACCTCTGCCATAATAACAGAAGAATGACCGAAAAAATTCGTTGTCCCAAAATTCACCCACTACGAAGGATCTGAGGACCTTGGGGACCACCTATCTCACTACCAACATATTATGGCTCTTCATGGAGCTACTGATGCCTTCATGTGCTGAACTTTTGTGACGAGCCTTAAGGGCACCGCCTTTAAGTGGTTCCACAACCTCCTTCAAAAGTCGATCAATAATTTTCATGAGCACGGTAAGCTATTTCTCGACCGATTCCTAATCAGCAAGAAGTTAAGAAAAAGACCAAAATTCCTGCTAACTATAAAGAGAACAAATGGAGAGTCATTTTGGAAGTACATAGCTAGTTTTAATACCGAGCTCACAGAAATAACCGACTGCAGTCCAAGCTTTCTAGTGGCCACCCTCACTTCAAGCCTTGGCCATGGACGCTTCCAAAATTCATTGACCAAGAATCCTTTCATCGATATGATAACATTCATGCAACGAGCACAAAAGTATATTAATCTTGAAGTTAACAAAATGTCTTTCTAAAAAGTAAAAGAACAGGCTCAGAAGGATGAGTAAGTTTAGAAAAGGGATAACAGTGCTAACAAGAAGAAGATCAGGAGCCCTGACAAGAGAACAACACCTAGAGCTCAGAACAATTCTAACTCTGGAAGGTATGGAGCTTTCACCCCTCTAAATGCTTCTCTTACCCACATACTCTAATAAATCTAGACTTGTAAAAACTTGAGGTGGCTAAAGCCATTAAAAAGCCACCCCAACATAAGAAATTAAAATAAATATTATGATTTCCACAAAGAGCACGAGCACACAACTGAAGAATGCAGAGCTCTAAATTAAGAAATAGAGCATCTCATCAAAAGAAGACAACTGAGAGAGTTTGGCTGCCAGGACGGGAGGCAGAACCCCCCGTGATGAGAGACCACCACAAAAAAGGAAAGAACAAATGCCTGAATAGAGAGAAATTTGAAACGATCAATAGTAGCAAAATAATCAAGTTATCTTTGTGCTTCACGTTGACAATACGACAATGAAAATATCTAAGCAAGCTAAGAAAATATTTGCTCAAGAGGCAAGGGTAAAATCCCATGTCCTTCAGATCTCAGCCATTGAGAAGAAGATAAAGTCAAGACCTTACATCTAATTCTCCGAATTGGACCTCGTTGGGATACACTGTCCCCACAGCGATGCTCTTGTCATCTCACTCAAAATCGCTAACTTTGATATCGGAAGGGTTCTCGTGGATATTGGAAGTTCCACCAACGTATTACTTTACAAACCCTTCAAAGACATGAAGCTCAACCCTAATAACATCAGAGCTACTACTGTTGTGATGGCAGGATTCGACGAAAATCTTAGCATTTCATTAGGTAAAATTGACCTACCGACCACGATGAGAGAGGGGGACGGGCAGAAGACACTAATATTTGAATACATGGTCCTAAACACTAAATTCCCCTATAATGTCATTATTAGGAGACCTTGGATTCATCAGATATGAACGGTTACTTTAATCCTCCATCAATGCCTGAAATATGTCCATAACGACAAAGTCTTCTCCATCAAGGGTTGCTAGCCCACTGCCCAAGAATGTTATGCCCTTGCGTTAAAAGAAAAGCGCCCAAAGTAGCAATTACAGTACCCTCATGAAAGGGAAAGTTCCTCATTTTCCAACCTTCATGAGGTAAAGGAATGTCCCTCTAAAATTGACAAGCTATTAAGTCTCAAAAGAAGGGACAACACAATCAAACTAACGGAGGAGCCCATTAGAATACTCATCAGCACTGAAGGAGAGGGAAAGTATTTGCAAATTGGTTTAGCCCTATCTCCTTCTAAGCAAGAGGATATTATTAAATTTCTAAAAAACAACATGTTAGTATTTGCTTGGTAAACTAGAGACACGGAAGGAATAGATCCTGATTTCATCTTTCACAAGCTATTGACAGATCCGAACCATCCTCCGGTAAGACAAAAAAAGAGAATATTTACCCCTGAATGCCAAAAAATCATCAATGAAGAGGTCCAGACATTGCTAAATGCTGGAATGATAAGAGAAGTGTTCTATCTAGAATGACTTGCCAATACAGTCCTTACAAAAAAGAAGAACGGAAAGTGGAAGGTCTGCGTTGACTATACCGACCTAAATAAAGCTTGTCCCAAGGACAGCTTTCCTTTTCCCAGAATTGATCAACTCGTTGATGCCATGGTAGGTCATAAACTTATGAGTTTCGTAGATGCTTATTCTGGATACAATCAAATTTAAATATATCCTCTTGACTAGGAGAAAACGACCTTTATATCAGAATGAGGTCTCTATTGTTATAAAGTGATGTCGTTCGGTTTAAAGAACACTAGAGCTACATACCAGAGGCTTGTAAACAAAATACTTGGCTACCAAATTGGGGATACGATGGAAGTCTACATCGACGACATGCATGTCAAAAGTGTCCGGAAGAATGACCACATCCAGCATTTGAGCCAGACATTCGACATCATGAGGAAACATAAAATGAAGCTAAACCCTTTAAAATGTACCTTGGGGATCACAAAAGAAAAATTCTTGGGTTTTCTAGTCTTCCAAAGAGGAATTGAGGCAGATCCCTCACAAATCAAAGCTCTGATTAAACTAGAATCACCTAAAACTAAGAGAGATATCCAAGGCCTGAATAGAAGGATAGTAGCACTAAATAGATTTATCTCTAAATCTACTGATCAGTGCCTCTTGTTCTTTCGAGCCTTGAAGGGAAGTAAGGCCCTAGAATGGACCCCTGAATGCCAAGAGGCTTTCCAAGAACTCAAACGATACTTAGCTTCTTCCGAACTCCTTTCAAAACTAGTACTAAGGGAAAAACTACTCCAATACTTAGCTGTATCGAAAAATGCCATCAGCTTTGCCTTAGTCAAGAAGGACATGGGAATTCAAAAGCCTATCTTTTACGTTAGCAAGACATTTCTGGATACCGAGACAAGATACTCCGAAATTGAAAAATTAGCCTTAGCCTTGGTGACATACGCTCGAAAGCTCATACCATATTTTTAAGCCCATCCTATCATAATCCCTACGTCCTATCCATTAAAATCAGTCCTACACAAACCTAAAGTTTCAGGAGGACTGGTCAAATAGTCAATAGAATTGGGAGAATTTGACATATCTTATGTACCGCGAATCGCTATCAAATCTTAGGTATTAGTAAACTTTGTAGCAGAGTTCACTCGGACATTACATTTAAAAGCTCAGGACACTACAGACACTTTGGTATGCCTACTTTATACTGACAGTTTGTCTACCGACAAAAGTTCTGGAGTAGGTATAATACTTCAATCCCCTGATGGGATTGTAACAAAAATACGATTAGCTTGGTATTTCGAGCCTCCAACAATGAAGCCGAGTATAAAGCGTTTATCTTCAGGATGAAACTGGCTCTAGAATGTAAAGCTATGAATTTTTGGGCATTCTCTGACTCTTAACTTATGGTGGGTCATGTTCTGGGATAATTTCCCACCAAGGATAGTAGGATGACCAGATATTCAGAGCTAGTAGAGTCTCTAAAGTCATTTTTTAGAAAATTCATCATTCAGAAGATCGAAAGAAGCCAAAACTCCAGGGCAGATGCTTCAACAAACATGGCCTCCTATCTTAGGCTGGAAAGATACGCAATGGTGAAAATCTCCGATCAGTCAAAATCTAGCATTGACATAATACAATTCTTTTAAATTTTAGAATAACCTCAGAACTGGATGACTCTCATCATCCAATATCTAAAGGAGAGGTTGTTTCTAGAGGACAAGAATCATGTTAGGAGAATTCGAATGAGGGCAGCTCGGTATTTAATTCTTAAAGAAAAGCTTTACTGAAGGTCCTACACACAGCCCCTCCTATGGTGCTTAACTCCAAAAAAGGCCCACAACGTCCTAACTGAGATACATGAAGGGATCTGTGGCAACCATAATGGTGGTAGGACTATAGCCCACCAAGCACTAACTCAGGGCTACTATTGGCGTGGTATGCTAAAACAGGCTAAGGAATATATGCAAAGGTGTTAAAAATGTCAACGATTTGCCTCATACCAACATCAACCTCATCATGAACTCGTCTCTATCGCCAGTTCTCGGCTTTTCGCTTAATAGGGAATGGACATTGTAAGGTCATTGCCAAAAGCCTCTTAGAATAAAAGATTCCTACTAGTCGCCTTTGGCTATTTTTCTAAATGGGCGAAGGCTAAACCACTGACTTAGATAACAGAGGTAGAAGTAAAGAAATTCACATGAAAAAAATATAGTATGCAAGTTCGGTATATCCCTCGTCATTATTTTAGACAATGGGACGCTATTTGTTGGAAAATTATTCGGGAAATTCTGTAAAGACCTGCACATCAGTCACCGCTTCTCCTCTCTAAGGCACCTCCAAGCTAATGGGTAAGCCGAGGTCACCAACCGCACTATTCTCAAACAGGAAATTCCTACTAGTTGCCATTGACTATTTTTCTAAATGGGCGAAGGCTGAACCATTGACCCACATAACAGAGGTAGAAGTAAAGAAATTCAAATGGAAAAATATAGTATGCAGGTTCGGTATACCCCGCGTCATTATTTCAGACAATGGGATGCAGTTTGCTAGAAAAATATTCGGAAAGTTCTGTAAAGACTTGCACATTAGTCACCACTTCTCCTCTCAAGGGCACCCCCAAGCTAATAGACAAACTGAAGTCACCAACCGCACTATTCTTGAGGCAATTAAGAGAAGGTTGGAGGAGGCTAAGGGGTGATGGGTTGAAGAACTCCCCGGAGTACTCTAGGCCTACTGAACTACAGAAACACCATTCTTATTCACCTATGGCATTGAGACAGTCATTCTTGTCAAAATTGGCATGCCGACCCTTACGACAGACTATTTTGACTAAGGGACCAAAAACCAACAGCTTGCGGAGAATCTGGACTTATTTGAAGAAAGACGTGAGCAAGCTCGGATTAGGACCGAAGCTTACTAGCAAAGATAGGCTAAATGTTTTAACCAATGATTAAAACCTATCAACTTCTAGCTTGGAGATCTCATCCTAAGAAGGGTGTTTCCAAACACTAAAGATCCTACCATGGGAAGGACCTTACAAAATAACCAAGATCATCAGACCTACGACTTATTGGTTAGAAGATTTGATTGGGAAACTAGTACCTAAACCTTGGAACATTCATCATTTATGCCAGTTTTAACAATAAAAAAGCTACTTTTGATTCACCTCAGAGTTTGTTAATCAATGCACGAAACCCTGAAAAGCCTTATATCCATTACAAGTGCTACATGTCTGGTTCATTTCACTTAATGTACAGACCTTGAAAAGACTTGTATCCATTACAAGTGCTATAGGTCTAGCCCATTTCACTCAATGCACAGACCTTTAAAATCCTTGTATCAATTACAAGCATTGTAGGATTGGTCCATTTCACTTAATGCACAGATCCCTAAAAATTCTTGTGTTCAAAACAAGTACTGTAGGTCTGGTTTGTTAAATCAATGTACAAATCCTTAAAAAAGTCTTGTGTTCAAAACAAGTATTGTAGGTATGGTCCGTTAAATCAATGTACAGATCCCTAAAAATTCTTGTGCTCAAAATAAGCATTGTAGATCTCTAGAAAAGGCTTGTTTTAATTACAAGTATTAAAGATCTCTAGAAAAAGATCTTTGGAAAATACTTGTTTTACAAGTATTAAATGTCGATATATTATGATTTATCAGTATGCAGATGCCTGAGAAACCTTATTTTCATAAGTATGGCTGCTTTGCGTAACCTGTCATTTCGGCTTCTGAAATATCTCATGGGTACTTAGAAATTTCTAATGGCTTGGATATTGAAGAGATTATCAAGACATACCACAAAAATACCGAGCAAGACACGGGTTCTAAAAGAAATGAAATTTCATATATTGGCCCAAAATATGGGAAAGTTACAAGATAAAGAAAAAATAATAATGCAAAGGCATCCCTAGTCTACTCTGTTGCTGCTTCGGCAATCTCTAAAGCAGCGATTTCAGGGATTTCTGGATCCGCCTCCTCTTCTTCATCATAAGCATCCCGCGTATAAATCTCAACTTGGGACACTTTAATATCATCTACCCTAGTCAGATCCAGGTCAAGATACTTTTTATGAAGCTTCGCCCTGAAGGTTCGGTACCCATGCTCAATCAGCTCGCCACCTAGATCATGAACTTCAGCCTTCAGATCCATTTTAGTTCGGGCTCTAAAGACTTCAGCGGTGTCCTGAACCTTTTGAATGAAGGCGGTTTGGAAGTCTACAAACCTCCTTTCGAGGTCTTCTAGTTCGAGAGCAAAGGTGTCCCTTTCGGACTCTAGAATCGAATAAGAGTTGGCGGCTTCCTTTAGTTTTTCCTCGGCTACTACTGTAGAGGATTGAGTTGTTCCCAACTAGAGTTTAGCTTCATTGAGCCCAGATTGGAGGGCGTTAGCCTAAAAAGTAACAAGTAGCACAAACAGGTCAGAATATGTTACAAAGCCAGGATGGTAAAAAAAAAAAAATTATGCAGAACTCACTCTCATGTGGAATGCCATCCGATCTTTGGCAATTTTCTGCACCCTCATCCCTTTGAATTTATTTAGGCCTGTTGCCCAGGAGTCCGCATAAGCCTTCTTTACGGCCAACGGATTGGAACCATCAGAGTCTGGGGAAACAACAACAAACCTGCCCTTCCCCCTTTTCTTCTCCTAAACTCTAAGCATTGGGGGTAGAAGGGCCTCCTTAACAGGGGAAATCCCTAAATTCTTTGAGATGGTTCTCTTAGGGGAGTTGGATATTAGCCTCTTTCTCTTCACTTGAAGAGGAGGGTTGGCAGTGGAAAAGCTTTCCCCAACCTTCTTTTTCTTCTTCCCTGGGGCCCATCCGGACACCAGGGATTTCTTCAAGCTTTTGGATCGATCCCGCACTAAGGCAGCCTCCATCAAGTTATTAGGGCAGAGAATGGCATCGTGAGAACGGTTGCTGGTTTGAAGGAGCCTATTGTACTTTTGTAGAAGATCGATTGTAAAGATTGATCTCTTCCAAGCTCTCTTATCTCCATGAAAGCACAAGACTAGGTTAAAAAAAGAGAAGTAATACACAGAATCAGAAAGCCCAAAAAATATAAACCAAAAAGGGAACCTCACCCATAATCTCAGTCTTCCATGGGAAAGTTGAAACTCGGCTCCCTAAGTCCTCAAACTCCTATCCCCCTTTTACAAAGAAGCACCACTTTTTCCAGGTCTTGTTGGAAGTGGTACAGAGGAGAGAGGTCTGAACCCTTTGTTGAAAGACATATGAAACATGCCCTCTGATTTCAGGAATTTCATGTCCATATTGCTCCTTATTAATGGGAGGTCCACCTCGAAATTGTTCAGGTGTCCTAAAACTATAAACCTTAGTAAATGCCTCTAGATGTTTATATTCAAATCAGCGGAGTAAATATTGAACCAACTAAAAAATTCCCTAATTATAGGGTGAAAGGGAAACCTAACCCCTATTTCAAGCAACTCAAGGTAGAAACATATCTTACCTTGCTCAATATCGGAAGGACGGTCCATAGGCCCTAGCACCTTACAGGACATAGTGGTAGGGAAGTCAAAAGCAGTCCTTAGAGCATCTATCATGCCCTGAGTCGTGGTGCTTTCTCCCTCATTTTTTTGTAGGATCTGTCCGAGGTTTCCCCTACGATATTTCTAGGCTCGGAAAAAGCCTCCACTGTCTTAACTTCAGAACCAAGGTTCGGGTTGTTGACATTCCTATTTTCTAAATTCCCCGATGGGCTACTACCTACAAGGTTCACATCCGTTTGGTCATGCATTTCCAAAGACTCTTCTATTTTATAACTGGTGTTTGACTAAGCATCAGGGGCCGACATGGTTTAAATAGAAAATGGAAAAGAGCAGAAGAAGGTGCTAGAAATTCAAAGAATGTTTCTGGAATCAAACCTGACCTCAGATTTGATCGGAGTTGATCTTCTTGTGCCGGAATTCGTCTTATTCAAGGTTTTTCTCTAAGCAGTATGATGAGTTCTCAAGAAGCAAAAAATGATGAAAAGAGGGGCGTCAGTGTATACCCGCCTTTTTATAAGTGTCTAATAATTGTCATGATGAAGTCCTTCGATTCCTAACCGTCGTAGCAGTTAGAGCAATAATGGCCTTGTAATCCCAACAAACGGCTGAAGTAATGAATGTTGCATTAACAATTGTCATGAAAAATGGAGTGACTCATTTATAACTATCATGCGTGTAACGCCTCAGAAACCCTAGCCTCAGCTTTGCACAGATTCCACAAAACTAAGGCTCGGGGAGAAGTAACTGATATATCATAAAGTGAAAAATATATTCAAAGCATGATATGCGTATGTATAGAGCTCTTTTAGGTACAAATTAAGAAAGATTGTTCTATCCAGATCAAACAGGCACGGGGGTTCAGAGGTTTATGGTTTGAAACATAACACTGCCTTCCATATCTTACCGACCTCAGAATAAGGAAACAAAGTTCACTATGGCAACTACTATATTCGAATATCTTCAAATCCCTACTTTTATGACTCCTAATCCTGTTCAACTTAGGAGATCTACAACCTATAAATAAAATCATAAGGTATACTTTCAATTGAGGTTCATTAATTCTTTTCAATTATAGCTTTATTTTTTTTTATTGATTTTATCATCGGATCGGCTACCACCAAAGCCTATCCGGTGACCCTTTGACCCTGAGTTCTTGACAGGTAGTGAAGGATGGGAGGCCCCTCTAATAAAAAAGGAGCAACATCAATTCCTATTCAGATTATTAGTAGTCTTAGCTTATATATATGATGTAATTTAGTCTTTATTATTTAGATTATCAATAATATATTTCTGTTTAGAATTTGATTTGTTTTCTTTAGGTGAGGAGTCTTTTGTGTTACTTGTTCTATAATGAGTTCAACGTGTTTGATTCCCCTTCACATTCCGCACTACGTTAGTTGATATCAGAATAAGGATTTTTCAAGCTCAATAGCAAATGGTGGAGTCGATAACCCAAATCCCATTGACTTTTATCATGGGATAGAGGATATGTGGGTGACAATTAGCGACCATGGGCAACAGTTAGCATAGATCAATGATCAGCTTGGTGCTATGCAACAAACGCTCATGCAGCTCAATTTTAATGCCCTTAGAGAGCCTTTAGTTGACAGGAATTGCACAAGAGGATTTGGCCGACACCATCTTAAGCATAGGACTATACTAGGTCAACGTCCCCAAAGATAGTCTGCCTATAGAGATTAATCAGATTCAAATGATGAGAAGAACTACGAGGTTCGCAGGCTTGCTAAACGGAACTGAGATTTTGAGGATTATTGGATGAAGGTTGACATCGCTACTGTTAATGAAAATCTTAACATTGAAGATTTCCTTGACTAGATTTCTAAGGCTAACCGATTTCAAAACATGTTGGAGGTTCCCGATGACAAGATGGTTAAACTTGTCATATTTAAGCTGAAGGGTGGCACAACAGTTTGGTGGGATCAATTGTAGTGAAATCGACAAAGATAAGGAAAGAAACCAATTTAAGTTTAGAGGAAGATGAAGCAGTATATGATGGGAAGATTTCTCCCTCCTCATTATAAGTAGTACCTGTTTCTAGTATACCAAAATTGCACCCAAGACAGCTGATCAATTTTTGATTATACAACAGAATTTAATCGATTGTCTATTCATAATAATCTGGTTGACACAAAAGGTAGAGGGTGACACAATATTTGAGAGGACTTAAGTTTTCAATCCGTGATAAAATTGGATTGCAGGTTTTATGGACAGTTGATGAGGCTTATAACATAGCGCTGAAGGCCGAATTGTTGGAAAATGAGAGAAGAGCTAAAAGTTTTAGTACACTACCCTTTCACAAGAAGTTTTTAAAATTCTTGTATGTAGCGAGTGATAAAGGAAAAGGCATTCAAACAACAGCATTCCAGTCTCCTGTTCAACCTATTCAGATCAAACCATAAGGCACAAGTTATGTAGAGGACAGCAGCAGCAGAGGCCCTCCGAAGAAGCCAATACACACTACGAATACAAATCTCTATGCCAAGCCTACGCTTGGTAAGTGCTATCGTTGTAGTAAACCTGGGTATCACTCTAATAGTTGTCTAGATCGATGAACTATTAACTATGTTGAGAACGAGGATGTCGTTGAGAAAGTAGACAAAGAGGAACTTGTTGGAGAAGATGATTTTTATGAGGGAGCAGAATTTGTAAAAGAAGATGGAGAACAAGTCAACTACGTGGTGCAGCGGTTGTTGTATGCACCAAGGCAGAAAGATACGAGTCAATGCCACAACATCTTTCGATCTTACTGTATTGTTAATCGAAAGGTTTGCAATTTAATTGTTGACAATGGAAGCTGTAAGAACTTTGTGGCCAAGAAACTGGTGGAACACGTGAAGCTGTCTATAGAAAGTATCATTTTCCTTACACAATTGGCTGGATTAAAAAGGGACTAACGGCAAAGGTAACAGAAATTTGTCATGTTCCTATCTCCATTGATAAACATTATCATGATAAAGTAATTTGGGATGTAGTTCACATGGATGCTAGTCATGTATTGTTGGGTAGGCCATGGCAGTATGATATTGATATTACTTATAAGGGTAAAGATAATATTTATATGTTGACATAGGCAGTACACAAAGTTGCCATGACCCTTTCAAAATTTAATTTTGAGACTAACAGTTCTAAAGATTAGGGGCAATCTATGTTAGTTTTATTTAGGTTTGAAACAGAGTTCAAGGCTGAAGCTAAGAAGGCACATGAGGTTTACACTTTAGTGGTTAAAGCTTTGGTAATAGAGGATTCAAAGGCAAATTCAACAATGGTTGTGCCAGAAAAATTGCAGCCATTGTTGGAAGAATTCAATGAATTAGTTTGAGGCTTTGCCTAATTGCTTGCCTCCTATGAGAGATTATCAACACCACATTTATCTAGTATCTGGTGCAAGGGTTTCAAATATGGCCCATTACAAAATGAGTTCAAAAGAGAATGAGATTGTGAGAACGAAGGTAGAGGACTTCTTGAAAAAGGGGTTCATTCAAGAAAATATGAGTCCTTGTGCAGTCCCAACCCTATTAGTGCGAAAGAAGGATGGTAGTTGGCGCATGTGCATAGATTACAGGACCATTAACAAGAGCACCATCAAATACAGATTTCCTATTCCACGCTTAGATGACATGCTTGATATGCTTGAGGGTTCAAAGTTATTTTCTAAGATTGATCTTTGCAGTGGCTGCCATCAGATTCAGATTAGGCTAGGTGATGAATGAAAAACTGCTCTCAAGACTAAAGATGGCCTGTATGAGTGGTTGGTGATGCCTTTCGGCTTAACCAATGCACCCAATACTTTTATGCGAGTCATGAACTAGACTTTAAGTCCTTTTTTTAGAAAGTTTATTGTTGTTTATTTTGATGATATTTTTATTTATAGCAAAACTGAAAAGAAGTGTCCTGATTATCTGCGAAAAATCCTAACAGTGTTGTTGGAAAGTAAGTTGTATATCAACCTTAAAAAGTGTAGTTTTTTTACTAACAATTTATTATTTTTGGGCTACATGGTTAGCGCAAATGGCATTCATGTGGATGAAGAAAAAGTGCGGGTAATTTGTGAGTGGCTAACGCCCAAAGCAATTGGCGATATGCAGAGTTTTCATGGTATAGCGACATTCTGCCGCAGATTCATTTGTAATTTCAATGCAATTACAGCTCCAATTACTGAATTCTTGAAAAAATAGAAGTTTAATTGGGGTGAAGAAGTAGAAAAATAGCTTCGCCTTGATTAAAGAGAAGTTGTGCATTAGTCTGGTTTTGGCCTTTCCTAGCTTTAAGAAGGTTTTTGAGGTAAAATGTGACACGAGTGGAGTTGGTATTGGGGCAGTATTGTCTCAAGAGAAGTGACTAGTGGCATTCTTGAATGAGAAGCTGAGTGATACCCATCAAAAGTGGAGTACTTATGATCAGGAATTCTATGCTGTTGTTAGAGCTTTGAAGCATTCAAGCATTATCTTATGCATCAAGAGTTTATGCTTTACACAGATCACCAAGCTTTAAAGTACATTAACAGGTAAAAACACTTGAATAAAATGCATATGAGATGGTCCACGTTCATTCAGAAGTTCTCATTTGTCATTAAACACAAATCTGATAGTTAAAAAGAGTTACAGATGCTTTAAAAAGAAGGGCTAATTTTCTTGTTACATTGGCACAAGTGGTTGTGGGATTTGAGTTTCAAAAGAAATTGTATGAAGAAGATCCAGATTTTAAGAAAATATGAGCCAAGTGTAAAAAGTCTCAAACTGTTGTAAATTTCTATGTGTATGAAGGGTATTTATTCAAAGGTAACTCTTTGTGTATCCCCTAAACATCCCTGCTAAAGAAGTTAATTCGTGATCTACATGGTAGTAGATTGAGTGGACACATAGGTAGAGATAAGACAATAGCAAGTGTGGAAGAGTGGTATTTTTGGTCGCAAGTCAAGAGAGACGTTGGTAATTATGTTTGAAAGTGCTATACTTGTTAAGTCTCTAAAATTCAGTCACAAAACACTGGTCTTTATACTCTTTTACTTGTTCCTAATTCTGTTTGGGAAGACTTGTATATAGATTTTGTGTTAGTATTACCACGAACACAACGAAGGGTAGATTATATTTTTTTAGTTGTTGATAGGTTTTCTATGATGGCGCACTTCATTGTCGAAAGACATCGGATGCTTCACACATTGCACAACTGTTCTTTCGAGAGATTATATGACTTTATGGAATTCCACAGTCCATTACTTCAGATCGTGACACAAGGTCCTTAGTCACTTTTGGATTACTTTGTGGAGAATGTTTGACACTTTCTTGAAGTGTAGTACTACAACTCATCCCCAAACAGATGGCCAATTGAGGTGACAAACAAAACATTGGGTAACCTAGTTCGCAGCATTTGTGGAGATAAGCCTAAGTAGTGGGATCATGCCTTACTATAAGCTGAGTTTGCATATAACAATGTTGTTCACACTACCATAGGAAAAACACCTTTTGGAGTTGTCTATATCATTCAACTAAAGCATACTGTAGACTTGGTTGGATTGCCTAACAATCATGGTGTGAGTGTTACAACAGAAAATATGGTAGAACAGGCCCAAGCAATACATGTTGAGGTGAAGCTGAAATTGGAATATACCAATGCCAAATACAAGAGAGCTGCAAATAAGCATCGATGTGAAAAAGTGTTCAAGGAAGGAGATTCTGTTATGGTTTTCTTACATAGAGAGAGATTTCTAGTCGGCAATTATAGAAAATTGAAGCCAAAGAAATATGGTTCATACAAACTTATACACAAGGTTAATGACAATGCTTATGTTGTTGATTTGTCAAAAATTATGAAAATTTCATGGACTTTCAATGTTGTTGACATCTACGTGTAACATGTAAAGACCATCTCTATCCTCATTGTAACTCGAGGTTGAGTTCTTTTCAAGAGGAGAGGACTGATGTAGAACAAGTTGCGAAAGCCTTTGAAGAACAATGGGAATGCTCCAAGTCCCATTCTAAGCAAAAGTACTAGTAGACACACAGTTGGTCAATCACGTTTTTGGGAACGAAGACCCTATCTTGACCAAAACGGTGAGGCAATCAATACTCATCGCTTTTCCATGATCGAAGTTGCCATGGGGCCAAATGACTTTGTTTAGGCCTCCAATTTAACTTTTTTTTTTCCATTTATAGTAATTTGTTATTTCGCAATTACTTTATTTAGGAAAGTTCGAATTAACTTTTGCTTGCGGCTATAGTTTCCTAGTATGATAAGGTTTCTAGTTTTCTAAAATGCCCTAATTTTTATTAATTTCATGTTTTTCATCTTTTTTACAATTATTATAGTTTCCTAATTGTAAAAGGACTAGTATAAAGAATTAGCATATTCCTATTCAGATTAGTAGTAGTCCTATCAAGAATATATTTTTGTTTTAAAATTTGAGATTCGTTCTTTTTGGGTGGGGAGCCCTAGTGTTACTTGTTCTATAAAGAATTCAACGTGTTTGATTCTCTTTCACGTTCTGCACTGCATTATAATAATTTGAAAGTACATGCAATTCTTATTTTTAGCATATTCTGTTGCATGCATTAGAAGCCTTGTCGACCTACAACAAATTCTCATGATTAACCATGTCCTTGGTGTAAGTTATATATTTATGCCATGATTAAGTCGTTCCACTTGTTAATACATTTTTTCTTTGATAAGTAACAATTTAAAATATATAGAAGATGTTGGTATAAATAAAACTAGTTAGACGCCCATAATACGTAAATAGAATTAAAATTGACAAACAAAAATTGTTTTTATTTATAAAACAAATTTTCAAATTAGTCAAAGCAATTAGAGAAACTAGAAATACAAAAAACAGACATGGATAAATCAATCAGAACTTAGAAATCTAAGTATCTAACTTACGGATTGATGAAAACAGAAATAGAATTAGAAAATGGATCAAGGCCAGTGTATTAGAGCATGTCCTTAAGATAGAATTTGCCTTTCACACTAGTCCTTACGAATTGATGGACATTTGTCTCTCAAGATATAATGATCATGCACACAAAAGAAGCATTGCAATCATGCGTACACAACAAACAAGCTTGTGTTCAGTACCCTCTCACACAAACTCTATGAACTTTGAAAAATATGTAGAATGATAAACTCAATATGAAATGAGGACGGACTAATATATATAGCTTTTTGTGTCTGTTCAACTAAACACGAGACTAAGGGTTGTATCTATTCATTTGAACAAAATTGATGTTTATTGGAACTGATGCACCAATTTGGTGAAAATTATACTAACAGTCAAGTTCAAACGGTGATCTTTTCGAAACAATTCTATGAGCTTTGGAAACTATATAGAATGATTAACTCTATATGCAATTAGGGATGACTAATTTTTAGAGGTTTTTTTTTTTGTTTTTGTTTAACTAAATACGATACTAAGAGGTCTGTTCATTCGAACAGAGCTGATATTTCTGTTCGAATTGATGCAATAGCTCGATGAAGATAATGTTAACAGTTAAGTTCAAACGGTGATTCTTTTTGGAACACTTCAAACGATAACGTTTTGGAAATAAATTTAAATAAAAATTAAATAAAGTTTTCTCCCAAATTGTTTATATAGACTTACTTTAAGATTTTGTTATTATATTGAAATAGTGATATTTCGAATCAATTTTTTATTTATTATCTAATGGTTATGAGTAACCTAATGTATGTTCTTACTTTACTCATAAAGGTGAACATATTTTCATGTTAACCTACATTCAATAATGTTTGAGTCTTACTTTTATTTTAGTTCAAAGTTAATCAAAAACCACATTGGTAAGCCCATTTTGCCAAGAGAAGATGCATTATATATTTTTATAGATGTTATGTTCAAACTTTTTAAATTTTTTCCTTCTTAATTATTGAAGATACATATAATAACAATTAACTTTTATAAATTTTATAAAATCAAATTTTAATTTTATTTTGCAAGTTTTTAATTGCCCCTATTAAGACATTTCGCCCCTGATAAGGGTTGGTGTCCCAAACAGATTAGTCTCCAAATGACCATATGATTTAGATTAGATAATGAGATGGTAGACTAGTTTTGATTTTTCACCAAAGATGGACATTGTCGGTCCAGTAATTTATTTCTTAAAAAGAAAAAAATCTATTCATAGCGTATACTGTCAAATAGTTTTTTTGTTTTTTTCGTAAAAAAGAACATCAGATTGGATGTTTAAAAATAACACTTTTAGGTTTTCCTCCAACGATGTACGACGAACATCCAAGATTCCTATAATTGGACTTGGAATATTTTTGTTAAAGAATTAGTATTTAAAATGGTTAATTATATTTTAGTATTTTGAAATTTTATCCCGAATTCAAATAATCTCATTGATTATTAATTGTAACAATTCAATTTTTCATATTTTATTTTCATTTCAATTGAGTTTAATTGCAAACGACTGTTAATGACCGTCCCTAATTGATTATATTTTAATACCCTATAATTTTATTTGACTTTCAAAATAGTATCATATAATTGTATATGGGTTTCAAATAAGGCTCTATAATTTTGTATGTGTTTCAAATGAGGTCCTATACCGTTATTCAGCACCACATTTATCTAGTACCTAGTGCAAGCCTTCCAAATATGGCCCATTACAAAATAAGTTCAAAGAAGAATGAGATTGTGAGAGAGAATGTAAAGGAATTGCTGAAAAAGGGGTTCATTCAAGAGAGTTTGAGTCCTTGTGCAGTCCCAGGCCTATTAGCGCCAAAGAAGGATGGTAGTTGGCGCATGTGCATAGATTGCAGGACCATTAACAAGATCACCATCAAATACAGATTTTCTATTCCACGCTTAGATGACATGCTTGATATGCTTAAGGGTTCAAAGTTATTTTCTAAGATTGATCTTTGCAGTGGCTACCATCAGATTCGGATTAGGCTAGGTGATGAATGAAAAAGTGCTTTCAAGACTAAAGATGGCTTGTATGAGTGGTTGGTGATGCCTTTCGGCTTAACCAATGCACCCAATACTTTTATGCGAGTCGTGAACGGGACTTTGAGGCCTTTTGTTGGAAAGCTTATTGTTATTTATTTTGATGATATTCTTATTTATAGCAAAACTGAAAAGAAGCGTCTTGATCATCTGTGAAAAATCCTGACAGTGCTGTTGGAAAGTAAGTTGTACATCAACCTTAAAAAATGTAATTTTTTTACTAACAATTTATTATTTTTGGGCTACGTAGTTAGTGCAGATGACATTCATGTGGATGAAGAAAAAGTGCGGGCAATTCGTGAGTGGCTAACGCCTAAAGCAATTGGCGATATGCGGAGTTTTCATGGTATAAAGTCATTTTACTGTAGATTCATTTGCAATTTCAATGCAATTACAACTGCAATTACTGAATGCTTGAAAAACAAGAAGTTTAATTGGGGTGAAGAGGTTGAAAAAAGCTTCGCCTTGATTAAAGAGAAGTTGTGCATTGCTCTAATTTTGGCCTTGCCTAGCTTTGAGAAGGTTTTTGAGGTAGAATGTGATGCGAGTGGGGTTGGTATTGGGCCAGTATTGTCTCAAAAGAAGTGACCAGTGGCATTCTTTAGTGAGAAGCTGAGTGATACCCATCAAAAGTGGAGTACTTATGATCAGGAATTCTATGTTATTGTTAGAGCTTTGAAGCATTCAAGCATTATCTTGTGCATCGAGAGTTTGTGCTCTACACAGATCACCAAGCTTTAAAGTACATCAATAGCCAAAAACACTTGAATAAAATGGATATGAGATGGTCCACGTTCTTTCAGAAGTTCCCGTTTGTCATTAAACACAAATATGACATTTAAAAAGAGTTGCGGATGCTTTAAATAGAATGGCTAATCTTCTTGTTACATTGGTACAAGAGGTTATGGGATTTGAGTTCCTATAGAAATTGTATGAAGAAGATGCAGATTTCAAGGAAATTTGAGCCAAGTGTAAAGAGTCTCAAACTGTTATAAATTTCTATGTGTATGAAGGGTATTTATTCAAAGGTAGCTCTTTGTGTATCCCCTAAACATCCCTGCGAAAGAAGTTAATTCGTGATCCACATAGTAGTAGATTGAGTGGACACATGGGTAGAGATAAGACAATAGCAAGTGTGGAAGAGCAGTATTTTTGGTCGCAAGTCAAGAAAGACGTTGGTAATTATGTTTGAAAGTGCTATACTTGTTAAGTCTCTAAAATTCAGTCACAAAACACTGGTCTTTATACTCTTTTACTTGTTCCTAATTCTGTTTGGGAAGACCTGTATATAGATTTTGTGTTAGTACTACCACAAACACAACGAAGGGTAGATCTATTTTTTTAATTGTTGATAGGTTTTCTAAGATGGCGCACTTCATTCCATGACGAAAGACATCAGATGTTTCACACATTGCATGACTGTTCTTTCGAGAGATTATATGACTCTATGGAATTCCATAGTTCATTACTTTAGATCGTGACACAAGGTCCTTAGTCACTTTTGGATTACTTTGTGGAGAATGTTTGACACTTTCTTAAAGCGTAGTACTACAGCTCATCCCCAAACAGATGGCCAAATAGAGGTGACAAATAGAACATTGGGTAACCTAGTTCGCAGTATTTGTGGAGATAAGCCTAAGTAGTAGGATCATGCCTTATCATAAACCGAGTTTGCATATAACAATGTTGTTCTCTAACTCCCAACTAATGGTAAGCCAAGTTCTGGGGGAGTTTGCCATCAAAGATGACATGATGCTTCAGTATTCAGAACTTGTTAATTCACTGAAACGATCCTTCCAAACATTCTCTATTCAAAAAATAGAAAGAGGCCAGAACTGTAGAACTGAAGCTTTGGCAAACATGGCATCTCACTTAAAGTCAGAAGGAGATTCTACGCTAAAAATCTCCCATCAGTCAAGACCAAGCATAAAGGAGGTCCAAGTTGTCCAAACTACTGAGCAACCCCAGAACTGGATGACTTGATCCCATCCTCCAATACCTGGAAGGAGGGTTCTTCCTAGAAGACAAGAACCAAGGCCAGAAGAATCCGAATCAGGGCGGCTCGGTACCTGATCTTGAGCGGAAAACTTTACAGAAGATCTTATTCTCAACCCCTGCTGCGGTGTTTAAATCCAAAAGAATCTCAGTATGTCCTCACGGAAATAAACGAAGGAATTTGTGGAAACCATAATGGGGGCAGGACTATAGCCTACCGAGCTCTAACACAAGGCTACTACTGGTCTGGAATGCTGAGGCAGGCTAAGGAGTACGTCCAGAAGTGCGAAAAATGTCAAAGGTTCGCTCCCTACCAACACCAGTCCCACCATGAGCTCATTCCTATTGCCAGCCCATGGCCCTTTGTTCAGTGGGGGATAGACATCATAGGCCCATTACCAAAGGCCGCACCAAACTGGAAATACCTTCTGGTGGCCATCGACTATTTCTCTAAATAGGTAGAAGCAGAGCCTCTAACACACATTACTGAGAAAGAAGTCAAGAGTTTCATTTGGAAGAATATAGTTTGCAGGTTCAGCATACCACGCGTGATCATCTCAGATAACGGTACACAGTTTGCTGGTAAGATTTTCAAGAAGTTCTACCTTTTGTAGTTGTCTAAATCATTCAACTAAGGCATACTATAGACTTGGTTCGATTGCCTAACGACAATAATGTGAGTGTTGCAGTAGAAAATATAGTAGAACAGGCCCAAGCAATACATGCTGAGGCGAAACAAAAATTGGAATAGATCGATGCCAAATATAAGAGAGCTGCAAAGAAGCATCGATGTGCAAAGGTGTTCAAAGAAAGAGATTCTATTATGGTTTTCTTACGTAGAGAGAGATTTCTAGTTGGCAGCTATAGAAAATTGAGGCTAAAGAAATATGGTCCACACAAACTTATGCACAAGGTCAATGTCAATGCTTATGTTGTTGATTTGTCAAAAATTATGAAAATTTCATAGACTTTCAATGTTGCTGACATCTACGTGTAACATGTAGAAGACCATCTTTATCCTTATTGTAACTCAAGGTCAAGTTCTTTTCAAGAGGAGGGGACTGATGTAGAACAAGTTGCGGAAGCCTTTGAAGAACAATGGGAATGTTCCAAGTCCCATTCTAAGAAAAAGTACTAGTAGACACAGAGTTGGTCAGTCACGTTTTTGGGAACGGAGAACTTATCTTGACCCAAAACGGTGAGGTGATCAATACTCATCGCTTTGCCATGACCGAAGTTTAGATGGGTCCAAATGACTTCGTTTAGGCCTCCAATTTAACTTTTTTACCATTTATAGTAATTTATTATTTCGCAATTACTTTGTTTAGGAAAGTTCGGATTAACTTTTGCTTGCGGCTATAGTTTCCTAGTATGATAAAATTTCTAGTTTTCTAAAATGCCCTAATTTTTATTAATTTCATGTTTTTCATTTTTTTCACAATTATTATAGTTTCCTAATTGTTTTAGACTAGTATAAAGAATTAGCATGTTCTTGTTCAGATTAGTAGTAGTCCTATCAATAATATATTTTTGTTTGAAAATTTGAGATTTGTTCTCTTTGGACGGAGAGTCCTCAGTGTTACTTGTTTTATAAAAAATTCAACATGTTTAATTTTCTTTCACGTTCCGCACTACATTATAATAATTTGAAAGTACATGCAATTCTTATTTTTAGCATATTCTCTTGCATGCATTAGAAGCCTTGTCGAACTACAACAAATTCTCATAATTAACCATGTCCCTGGTGTAAGTTATATATTTATGCCATGATTAAGCCGTTCCACTTGTTAATACATTTTTTCTTTGATAAGTAACAATTTAAAATATATAGAAGATGTTGGTATAAAAAAGCTAGTTTTACGCCCATAATATGTAAATAGAATTAAAATTGACAAACAAAAAGTGTTTTTATTTATAAAACAAATTTTCAAATTAGTCAAAGCAATTAGAGAAACTAGAAATACAAAAAACAGATATGGATAAATCAATCAGAACTTAGAAATCTAAGTATCTAACTTACGGACTGATGAAAACAAAAATAGAATTAGAAAATCGATAAAGGCCAGTGTATTAGAGCATGTCCTTAAGATTGAATTTGCCTTTCACACTAGTCCTTACGAATTGATGGACATTTGTCTCTCAAAATATAATGATCACGCACACAGAAGAAGCACTGCAATCATGTGTACACAATGAACAAATTTGTGATCAATACTTTCTCACACAAACTCTATGAACTTTGAAAAATATGTAGAATGATAAACTCAATATGAAATGAGGACGGACTAATTTATATAGCTTGTTGTGTCTGTTCAACTAAACACGAGACTAAGGGTTGTATCTATTCATTTGAACAAAATTGATGTTTATTGAAACTGATGCACCAATTTGGTGAAAATTATACTAACAGTCAAGTTCAAACGGTGATCTTTTCGGAACTATTCTATGAACTTTGGAAACTATATAGAATGATTAACTCTATATGCAATTAGAGAGGACTAATTTTTAGAGTTTTTTTGTTTCTGTTCGACTAAATACGAGACTAAGAGGTCTGTTCATTCGAACAAAGCTGATATTTCTGTTCGAATTGATGCAATTGCTTGATGAAGATAATGTTAATAGTTAAGCACAAACGGTGATTCTTTTTGGAACACTTCAAACGATAACGTTTTGGAAATAAATTTAAGTAAAAATTAATTAAATAAAGTTTTCCCCGAAATTGTATATATATACTTAACTTAAAGTTTTTGTTATCATATTGAAGTGGTGATATTTGAAATCAATTTTTATTTACTATCTAATGGTTATAAGTAACCCAATGTATATTCTTACTTTACTCATAGAGGTGAACATATTTTCATGTTCACCTACATTCAATAATGTTTGGGTCTGACTCTTATTTTAGTTCAAAGTTAGTAAAAAACCACAATGGCAGGCCCATTTTGCCAAGAGAAGATGCGTTATATATTTTTATAGATGTTATGTTCAAACTTTTTAAATTTTTTCCTTCTTAATTATTGAAGATACATATAATAACAATTAACTTTTATAAATTTTATAAAATCAAATTTAAATTTTATTTTGCAAGTTTTTAATTGCCCCTATTAAGACATTTCGCCCCTGATAAGGGGTGGTGTCCCAAACAGATTAGTCTCCAAATGACCATACGATTTAGATTAGATGATGAGATGGTAGACTAGTTTTGATTTTTCACCAAAGAGGACATTGTCGGTCCTGTAATTTATTTCTTAAAAAGAAAAAAATCTATCCATAGCGTATACTGTCAAATAGTTTTTTTGTTTTTTTCGTGAAAAAGAACGTCAGATTGGATGTTAAAAAATACAACTTTTAGGTTTTCCTCCAACGATGTACGACGAACATCCAAGATTCCTATAGTCGGACTTGGAATATTTATGTTAAAGAATTAGTATTTAAAATGGTTAATTATATTTTAGTATTTTGAAATTTTATCCTGAATTCAAATAATCTCATGGATTATTAATTGTAGCAATTCAGTCTTTCATTTTTTTTTTTTTATTTCAATTGAGCTTAATTGCAAACGACTGTTAATGACCATCCCTAATTGATTATATTTTAATACCCTATAATTTTATATGACTATCAAAATAGTATCATATAATTATATACGGGTTTCAAATAAGGCCCTATAATTTTATATGTGTTTCAAATGAGGTCCTATAATTTTAATGCGTCAACGGCTACCGTTAAGAATTTGAGATGACCTTTAAAATTAGTCTCAATTGAAATGAAATTAAAAATTGAGGGGCTGAATTATTACAATTGATAATTGATGGTCTTATTTAAAATCAAGACAAAATTTTAGGGTAGTAAAATATATAATTAATTATATTTAAAAAGTATTTAGAAGGCAACTCCTCTTGAGACCATTTTTTTCTGAAAGCGTTAGTTTGTGGAAAATAATTATGTAATGAGACTTGAATCCATTGAATTTGGATAAATGAATCTAGAAGAAAGAAAACTTTAATTCTGAATTTGGATAGCCATCTCTTTCACGTTGGAAGCCCTGACCCGTTGAACTTCAAACAAAGAGCAAACCTGCTCCCACTTTCAGACAAATGTTTCAATTTTTGAGTTTCCTCTTCTATATATGCTTCATTTGAGAAGGCATGGACATTTTATTCATTTGAGACAGAAGCTCATCTCAATTATCTTAAAACGCTTCTTACAATTTTATATGACTTGCTTCTCAACTTCTACTCATTGAAGAGAGAGAATAATATCTCTATTATCTAAAAATGCCTTAACATTTCACACAAAATCAAATATTTTATGTAAAAATTATACTTATCAAATTTTTTAACCTAAAAATAATATATCAAATGATATGGCAGGATTGTATTAAAATGCAAATTTTAAAACGTTGTTTGAAATTTTACTTTTTAAGAAAAAAACTTTGGGAAGGTAGTATTGCTAATACTTTATTTTACCTACTGTTCAATGAAAAATCCCAAAAATCTTCCCTAAGTTAATGGTCCTGTTGGAGAACACTGATTTGAAAAACATTGAAATGTTCATGCATTTTTTAAAAACATGTATATATTTATAAAAAAAAAAAATGGCCCCATGGGCCATGCAGAATGGGCAAGTGGCCGGAGCTGAATAGAAATATCAGATCTGTGTGTGTGAGAGAGAAAGAGAGATCACTACTACCGGAAGTGGTGGAGTAATGGCCCCATGGGCCATGCAGAAACATGCTTGAAAGAGACGCTACACGTTTGAGGTTTGGGTTTGACTTAAAAAAAATGTATTAATTAAATTCAAATTCATATAAAATAAGATATTTTAATGATTAAATAACTCGTAAATTATAAATAAAATAATTATAATAAATGAAAACTTAATTTCAACGATCAAGACCATTCAACTCATAGAGCTTGACCTTATCGTTAAAAGTGAATCTAAAGAATATTATAAATAAATTTCAAATTTTTTTGATGAATAATTTCACTTTAAAAATATAAATATATATCTGTCTTAATACAAAATAATTACACTATATTAAATAATAATAATATTCACGTGTGTTGCACCTACTGTTGGTTAATATTGTTATAGGTTAATAATTTTTCATTTGGAGAAAGGTTATATTTACATTCTCATGTACAAATGTAGTCTGGCTCAATCACTGTCACACACGTGGAACCTCTCCATTCCATAACAAATTTGTTGTATTATTTGCATCATGGTCGAACATGCCTAGTTCTGATACGGAAAAGTTGAAAGGACAAAAATAAATAATAAAAAATAAAGAAAGTGAGCGGTCCACTCAGCACAACCCTACTCCTTAACTCTTAAGTTAAAGACATTATAGTCAAAGAGATTAGACTAGTCACTCTTACACTACATTTAAACGAGAGAAATTGAAAAGAAAGAAAAGAGAAGGAGGAGGAGGAGGAAAAATTTATATCATGTTTATTTTAAAAATTAAGAAAAAAGAGGGAGAAAAGGAGAATTTAACGCTTATTTAAATTTTTGTTATTTATCTAAAAATAAGAGAAAATAGAAAGAAAGAAACAAAAAAGGATTTAATGAATTTTTAATAATATCAATATTATCTTTAAAATTGTAAAAACTAAAATAAAATAACACTTTTATCCTAAGACATTCAAATATACATCCAAATTATTTCATTTCTTTTCTCTCATTTATTATTTTCAAACAAGATGAAATGATTATATTAGTCTTTCATTTCCTTTCTTTTCATTAGTTATCCAAACATAAAGGAGGGATTACCCTCTCCTCTCCTCTCTTCATAACTAATATTTTCCTCTTTTTTTCCTCATAACTAATACTTTTCTCTCCTTTCTTTTTCTTTCATTTTTCTCTTACTTATCCCAACGAATAGTTACTCTGTTGCTAATTCGAATAATGAAAATAAAAAAAAAGTTCAAATTTATAAGAACAATAATTACACTATATTCATAAGACAAACGTGTCAAAAAGTATCAAATTGACAAGAGCCTTGACCGCAATCTCATGCACATGCTGTTTGTTGGTCGCCATAATCAATACTTACGGCGAGGATGATAATGGTGGCTGACGGAGATGGTGGCCGGAAACTGGGGTAGAGGACATGTGGCGGGAGAGAAATAAGCGATCACCGTCAGTTCCCACCTCCAGCAGTCTGGACATTTTTCCGGCAACTTTCCGACGAACGGCCGGAAATTGGGGAGTCAAAGGACATCGCCAGGGAGAGAAACAATCAATCACCGTCAATTCCCTCCTCCATGGTCTGGGTAATTTTAAGGCAACTTTCAGACAATGGCCGGAAACTACGGGTCAAAGGACATCGCGAGGGAGAGAAACAATCAATCAACGTCAATTCCCGCCTCCATGGTCTGGGTTTTATCCGGCAACTTGCAGGTGTCAAAGGACATCGCGAGAGAGAAAAATAATCAATCACCGTAAATTCCCGCCTCCATGGTCCGGGTATTTTTCCGGCAACTTTCCCACGAATGGTCGGAAACCGGGGTCGAGGACATCCCCGAGGAAGAGAAACAATCAATCACCGTCAGTTCCTGTCCCCGGGATCTGGGTTTTTTCCAGCAACTTTCCGACGAACGGCAAGAAACAGGGGGCCAAGCACATCGCGGAGGGAGAGAAACAATCAATCAGCGTCAGTTCGGGCCTCCGGGGTCTGGATTTTTCCAGCAACTTGATAATGGTAGTTCAAGAAGCAAATCTATCGAAATATAACAGAATCCTAACAACGATGATATTCGATGGCACAGGAGTGACCACGGCGTTGCCGGTGACCGGTGTTTTGTGGACACTGGCACCAACAATCCTCCCATGGCAACTCTAATCCAAACCCTCCAACCTCATTGTCATTAACTTAAATAGAAACTTGGACAAAACAGATTCGTCAAAGGCACTTTAATATTAAAGTAAAGAAATTTAAGAAGTGATAGACCGCCTTATATGTACAAGTGCAATACAACAAACATGATATAGGTCTATTGAATATATTACATGTATATAAGATCAGGCATCCCCAACAAACAACATCAAGTTACAATATACACTTTCATCTTGTTTTTAATCAATATACACTTTCATCTTGTTGGAAAAGGAAACAAGAAATTTTACCAAGTCCTCAAATATCATAGTCTTCACGAGCTTTTTTCTTGCTGGAATCAAGCTCCCACTCTTTGGCTTGAACCTCATCATTGGCTGGGTCTCGCAGCCGACCTTTGGTTCACATAAGTTCATCTGCACCATCTCTTCCTTGGTCGTGTCTCGGAACAGTACTCCATCGCCGGTCTTCTCCAATCCCATCTCTCTCTGCGTCAGTGTGAAAAATAGTCTTTGTTTGGTGGGGGAAAGGGGATTTGGATGTGGTATGTATTTATAGACATGCAATTTCTTTTTTTAATAAAATAAAAAGTTACCAACCGAGTCCCATTAACCTACCATTTTTATAATAAAAAAAATTGATAGTAAAGCATGTAGTAGGTCATTATTAAGCTAGAATATTTTTCGCCGCGACAAAAATTGAAAAGTAACACATAACCATATATAATTACAAAGGGACACCATGACAGGCATATGGTTGACAAACTTTGAGTTCATTAGCTTCTGATTATAGGAAACGTTTGGAAGGAGGACGCCGTGACAGACATATGGTTGACAAACTTTGAGTTCATTAGCTTCTGATTACAAGAAACGTGCTTGGAAGTTTCCATCGACGTACTTTTGTCACATCATCCACTTGTTGTTGACTTTTGATAAACCAAGTCCATACACCGACTTTAAAAAAAAAAATTTATTTATCAAAATGTTGGCATAATATTATCCTTTAATTTTTTTGCACATTTGAGTGACCCACACTATTGTCATTTGTCAAAGACTTTTATATTTGTCATCATATCTATTATACATAAATAAATGAGTAAATTAAATTGATATTTTTAAATTTAAAATTATACATATTTATGATAATTATATTAATTTTTTTAATATTTAAAATTATACTGATATTTTCTATTTTATAAAATAATATATAGATATTTTTCTTCTGTCAATTTTTTTTAAATAACAAAATTACTCATTTTATTTATTTATTTTTATATTTTTCTAATTTTGATCAATTTGTTTTAACTTTTTTTAAAAGATTTTTATTTAAAAATAAATTTATGGTAAATTACTTATTTTTATTTTATATAAAAATAAATTTAATATTTTTATCAATATTTATTTAAAAAATGACAAAAAAATTGGTCAAGATGTAAAAAATTGAAAAAATAAATATGAAAAGGATCATTTTGTTATTTAGAAAAAAAATTAACTGGAGAGAGGTATCTGTATATTATTTTGTAAAATATGAGAGGTCAGTATAATTGTTATAAATTTCAAGAGAAGTTAGTGTAATTGTCATAAAATTTAGGATAAATTAGTGTAATTATCTTAAATAATATATTTAATTAAAAAATTTAGAAATTAAAACTATAATTTCTTGTGGCCTCATTTCAAGTGCTTACGGAATTATAGCATCATTCTTGTATGTGCTTTAGCTTTACTAAAAGAATATTTATCAAAATAATGAATAATTTTTAAAACGTTAAAATGATTAGAACAATTTTTTTATATATAAGATTTCTTATAAAAATTTAATTTAATTCAACTTTTTATCTCTTTTAGAGGGAAACTTCTTTTTATAAAAAAAAAAAAATTAAAGAAGAATGAAGAAAAAATTGAATCAAAATGGTTATAGAATATAAAAGAAAAGGAATTGTGTTAAAAAAATTAACCAACCCAAAAAAAGTGGTGTATGTACGTAGAAATTTACAAAGTGAAATTAAAAGGGAAAGAAAAGAAATCCTTAAATAAAAAAAATTGTGTAAAACAAAAATTAGTAGTTATGACATCACGCATGACATTATTCTTTGTAGCTCTTTTTAGTATTATATGCCACTCCAAATTTATTTCACAAGTCATCAAAAAATATTATTAATTTAATCTTACTTGTAAAAATATATTTAATTAATAAAATAACGAATTGTTTTTCAAATGTTAACATGATTAAAAAAATCTCTTTTATATAGGAACTTCTAAAATTTTTATCACTTTTAAATTAAAATTTCTTTTCATATATTTATATTTATATCTTTGTGGTGCCTAATTCATTTAGAATCAAACTAAAAGGAAATTCAATGCATGTCTATACACCTTAATAAATGTATATGTATATCCCTTTAGTTACATACACATTATATATTTAAAATTCAATAAATTCACTAATTACGCACCTAATTGTACAATAAGGTAATTTTATCACTTAAGAATAAGTATATATCAATATTAACCATGAAAATTATTATTTGTGTGGCTAATCCTAATTCAAATTGAGTTCTAATCGTAAAAATTCAGAATAGAACTTTTAAAATAAATACAACAAACATAATATGGGTGAAGGCATTTTCCTATAAAAGAAAACGAGATATATAATATCTGTAATTAAAATAAAAAAAATTATAATAATATTATTTATATCTACCCAGCTCATATTACTTACTAAAAGAACGAATTATTAATTATTAATGTTGTTCATACCAACAAACTTGTTTTCATAATACTGTTTATTTCTACGCAATTCATATTTTTGCATGCATGGTAAATTAAAAACAAAGGCTAAGTTTATTAGTGGACTTTAAAAGAGATTATTATATTTTTTCTTGTTTATAATTTTTAAGCAACTGTGTAGTTAAGTCCATCTCAATTACAACTTGAATATTTTACTTCAACTATAACTTGTAAAACAGGTAAGTTTCTATTGGTTTGGTGGCCCATTGGGAGATAAGATTGTCACCTTCCATCTATTTCTAGATTAAGGTAATTTTATGTTTATTTATATATAATTTTCAAAATATCAAAACATGAAAAATAATAGAAAATTTGTATAATAGTGAACCGTCATTCCATATCACCAATGTGAATATATATCAACATGTGAGAAAAATGTATGACTATAGATAACGTGCAAGGATCATATAGAAATACAATCTGTGATATTGGATCATGTAGAAATACAGTAAAAAAATGTGTAAAGTTAAGGATCATGTTTTATTTTTTATTGAGTTTGAGAAAAAACAAATAACATATATTAACTTTTGATAATGAATTCTCTATTTGTGTATGCAAGAGTTTCCACACACTTTGAAGATTTCCATAACCAATTGAAATACAAAATATTTTATACATAAAAAAATAATCAGTTGCCATAATTTATCTGGCCAAATAGTAGTGCTTGTATCAATATAGTTTCACGGGAATATACGTATACCTGAGGAAAGAGAAGCAAGAGAAAGCAGTAGTCAAGAAATATGTAGTCATTCATATTTGCTGCCATGGGAAAAAAAAAACATGAAGAGATGAATAGTAGTCAAATTTTCTCACCCAATTGAATAAGGAAGTCATAAGATAAAAACTCAAAAACCAAACTATGAAAAGAGTAAAAGAGCAACAAAAGCATACAAATATAGGAAGGTTTGCATGATTTGGCCGGTTTTCGGCGGCTTCTTTTTTTATTCTTGTAAACCTAGAACTACAATTGCCCAAAAAAACACAAAACCCCAAATCTCCAACCACATATACATTGACCGTTGTTGCCTCATGATGTTGGGCTTTGAAGATCGAAGGGGTTTTTCGTCTAAAAGAAATTACAGTGATAAGTTTGAATGAGTTGTATAAATTTGCAATGTGAGAGAAAAGAGGGAGTAATACCAAAAAAAAAAAGCGTTTAACTGGGCTTTTTCTTCGTATAGATACTTCGGAGATATCTTGAATCTGTAATGGGCAATTAGTAATTGGTAAAAACATGGGATGAGATCGGTAGCTACATTGGTGAGAACGGGGGATGGCGTTAATTGGCATACCAAATTTTGTATTCATTATTAATTATTATAAAAACTATTGCAGTTAACATGTAAAAGTTTTGATGTTGCTCTTTTTGATCAGAGAGGTTTCCCGTCCTTCGATACCTGTCAAGAACTCGAAATCAGAGGGTCACCGGATAAGCTCTTTTGGTAGCCGCTCAGATGATAAAGTCAGTAAGTTAAAAAAGACTGTAATTGAAAGAAATAGTTGAATGTAAATTGAAAGCGTACCTTAGGGTTTCATTTATAACCTGAAGATCTCCTAAGTTGAATAGGATTTGGAACCATAAAAGTAGATATTTGACGATATCCGGATATAGTAATTGCCATATTGAACTCTGTTTCCTTATTTTGAGGTCGGTAGGATATGGAAAGCGGTGACTAGTTCGGGACCCCTTCTTGTAGATACTCTATATCTCTGGCTCTAGAGACAGGGCTGGAGGTTTTACACCATTCTGAACAAATCATATCTGAACCCCATGTGTTTGTTTGATCTAGATAGCAGAATCTTTCTTGACTTGTAAACGGAAGAGCTTTACACATAAATGTGTCACGTTTTGACTAGATTTGTTATTTTATCGTATATCAGCTACTCCTCCCCTGAGCCTCAGTTCTGTGGTATGTGTACAGAGCTGAGGTTAGGATTTCTGAGGGATCACGCACAATTTCATTAATGCACTGTTTCATGTTTCGAGAAAACAGTCATTGATGGGATAGTTACTGCCTCATTATTGCATTAGCCGTTAATTGAGTAATCGAGACCATTATTAGCCAATCGTTAGTTGGGATTTTGGGGTCATAAATGTCGATCTTGGGTGGTCTTATAAATAGACCAAACCCCCTCGACAAGAATTTTTTACAAACTCTTTATCGCTCTAAATTGAAATTGAAGCAAGAGAAGATCCCACAAGATATTTTCGGTGTACCAGAAGACTTCTATAGTACCCAATCTCCAGTTTCTAGTTAGTTAGTGACAACTCTCGTCATTTCTTGTTTATTACTCTTTCCTTTATCGTTATTCTTTTTCTACCATGCTCTTTTCGTAAACATGTCATCCTCGGACGCTTATTCTAATATTAGGGAGGAAGATAGGCAAATCGTAGAAGTAGGTAGTCAAGAGGCACTAGGCCCTATTCTGGGTGAGGAAATGGATAATGTCTCTGGTAACAGTTTGGGAATGCTCCTTCTGGAAGCGCACGTCGAATCTAGGAATAGGGAGGTCGGCTCGTCGGGCCAACCTTATAGAAGAGAGGAGGGTAAGAATGCTATGACTGAGAGCATACTAGATGCCCTCAAAATATATTTTGACTTTCCTCAGAACATATTCTGTAAGATCCCGAAGGCAATAGATCGCCCATCGGATATTGAGAGAGGAGAAATATGTACTTACCTCGAATGGTTTGAGGTCGGCGTACGCTTTCCTTTCCATCCCCTTGTAAATGAGTTCTTCAGTTGGTTTAAGATCTGCCCTGCCAAGTTTAACATCAACAATTGGAGGCAATTAATGGCCTTCTTAGTCTTAGGTCACCAAACCAACGTTGAAGTAGATCTAGACCTTATTATAAGTAACATGGACATGAAATTCCTAAAGTCAAAGGGGATGTGCTATATGTCCTTTGAAAAAAGGGTCAAACCATTGACCTCAATACCCACTTCCAACAAGACATGAAAGAAGTGGTACTTCTTCATTAGTGGAGGTTGGGAACATGAAGACTTTGAAAACCGGACTAGCTTCTTCCCTTGGCCCATCAGTTTTAAGGGTGAGCCTATAGAACTTTGGCTTCTAACTTGAATATTGTAATCTCATTCCAATCTTTGACTGACATTTTTTTAAATTTCTATTCTTATAGATAAGAAGGCTTAGAGGAGGTCAAGTTTCACTCCCGAGCTTCAAAAACGGTACAAAAGACTTCTTCATCCACAGTACCGTCCTCATAACCGTATCCTCACACTCTAGAACTTCATGAACGTCGGGTTAAAGAAGGATAAGTCGACAGTGTTGAAGAAGATGATTCTTACAAGTTGGACACCTGTAGCTGAGAAGATCGGGGGGGCGTCTAGCCCTTTAGTACCAGCTCCCCTTTAGAAGAAGAGGAGGACCGAAGTGAGATGGACAGGGGTGGGATGATCCAGTTCTTCTGAGCGTACAGTCTTTGAAGATTTGGCCCATCTAGTTGCTTGGCGAGCGCTACCACTACCTTTAGCCCCATTAGCACGCCCAACATCCCGTGGTAAGGGAAAAATTGGCGCGTTTCCTCCTGGCGTGGCCTTGGTTGAGACTTAGAAAATGGCTATCAAGAGGGCTTATGAAGAGGCCTAGAGCTCGGCAATGGGTCGCTTCAAGGGTCTAAAACCTAGAAGATAGCCGGAGATCTTTTGGTTTCTCAAATGAGGGTAAGGTTCTTATCTCTAGTTGATATTATATATGTGATTGACCTCTGTTCCTACTGACTTATCTAATTCTTATCTTTCGTAAGCGGTTCATGCCATGGTTGCTATCATGGATTGCCCCGAGGAATTAGAACGGGAGGACAAGCTCTAAATTGAACTAGACGAGGCTCGTCTCCAGCTTGGGACAGCCCGCTCTGCATCTTTTTCTTTTGAGGAGAGGTTAAAAGAATCCCTCACCAACGTGGCTATTCTAGAGTTACAGAAAAATGCCCTAGCTTTAGAGTTGGAGAGCCTGAAGAAAGAAAAAGAAGAGGCTGAGGCTGTTGCTACTCTGAACCTGGCCTCCAGCGTTTAGGTGGTGAGAGAAGAGACAAAAAAAGCTCTCAGAGAAGAGGTATAGAGGCTGGACGAAGAATTTGCATATCACGGATATGAGACTTTTTGGAAGAAGATCCAGAAGTTATATGCTGATCTTGACACCTCTAGAGTGGACGAAGTTTCAATAAATGATCCTACGCCAAGCCCTTCTGAAGCTGTCCCAGCAGAGTCCACGGATGCTGAGAGAGAAGTCCTCCTCACTAAAGATCCTTAGTTAGGCTTTTGTATTTTATTTTCTTTTTTTGTTTTGAATTTGTAATCTTCCCACTTTTTTAGGTCAATTTATAAAAAATTTCTTACTTATCCTATATACTTGTGTTTTGCTTGCTACTTCTGTGATGTGTTTGAAAAATAATCTCTGTTAACGTCGAGACCACTAAAAAATGTAAACCCTTTGCAGTCTTCAAAGCATTTATAGGATAATCTTCAAAGGTTGAGATAGCAAGATCTTTAGAGCAACCATATTTATGAAAATAGACCATAATATACCGACCTTCAATACTTGAAATAAAACAAGCTTTGTCAACAGATCTCCTGTACTTGTAATTAAATCAAGCTCCTATTCACAGATATCTAATACTTGTAATTAAAACAAGCTTTGTCACTTGTAATTAAATGAAGCTCTATTCTAAGATATGCAAGACCAGACCCCTGGTATTCATGATAAATAGAAGGTCTTGGGAGATTTGTATATTGATTGCAATACATTTACTGAACTGTTTATTGGGTGAAATGGACCAGACCTGTAGCTCTTATAGTGAATATAAGGCTTTTAGGGGTCTGTGCATCGAATGAAATGGACTAGACCTGTAACACTTGTGGTGAATACAAGACTTTTAGGAATATGTACATTGAATAAAATGAACCAGACATGTAGCACTCATAGTGAATATAAGGCTTTTAGGGGTTTGTACATTGAATAAAATGGGCCAGACCTGTAGCACTTGTAGTGAATACAAGACTTTTAAGGGTCTGTACATTGAATGAAATGGACCAGACGAAATTATTAGGGGCACGCTCTACTATTGAGCCGTGCGAGTGATTACACTCAAAGAATAACGCGATAGTTGTAGTGTAGCTTTGGGGTATCGATTCCACATGGAGACAAAATTAAAAGAATAATAGAAAGAATTTCTGAAACTAAAGAAATATTAAACGATTAACGAGAAAATAAAAATATAAAAAGTGATTTTGAATGTAAATAAAAATTAAACAAACTGATTAATGGACAAAGTACTCAAATTTAACGAATAGTAAAGTGTCGGGAATCCTTTGCACATATCTGGTATTTTAATTATTTTTAATTCACTGATAACTCAATTGAGAATTTAATTTTAAAAATCTCAATCGGAAGATATAGAATTATAAACCAAAATTAAACCAAATGTAACTCTTTGAAAAATCATTCATCACTTTTGAATCCCACAAATTGTTATCCACATTGAGAAAACCCAACGATGAAAATATATCCAACGAGCAATATTGCAGCAAAGAATTGAATCAATATAAATAATTAATTGTTCCAAAAATAATCAAAGCATTAATCCATTTAATAAAAAAAGCATGACTGAATGTATAAACAAATTGAACCCTTTAATTATTCGGAAAAGAAAACCAAACAATAAATTGCGAATGACAATCAAAGAATTTTAATAAATAAACATCACGTACATGAATAAAAAATAAATTAAAATAACCATTTAGTGTGCAAGTTCATCCCTAACCCCAGTTAAAAATTTTGTTACTCATATAAAGGACGGATTACATAAATTTCACGAAGAAGAATTGAGCCATGGATAGCCGCGCTGATTTTTCCCTTTTTCTTCTTCCCTGCCGCATGGACTGCTCTGCGCCGCAACAGTGATCTCCCCCACTGCGCTGCGCCCTCCTTCTATTTAGGTTTGTTTTTCTTTTTATATTCAACCGCCCCTGCTTGCTTCAGCGCCTAAAAACCCATCGCACAGACCCCACGCATAAGCACATTCTAGCCGCACAAGCCCAGCACCTGGACTGAAGAACTGAAGCTCACGGCCCACTTCACTTCAGCGCATGGCATGCACAACTGGACCCCACCTTACTTTCTGTTTTCTTGCTTTTGTTCAGCGCCCTGCCAAGCCAAGCCGCGGCCCACTGTTAGCCGCACCAGTTCAGCCCATTAGTATTTTCTCTTCCTTTTGTTTTGGTCAGCCGTTTGTTTAGTCTCTCTTCTGGACTTGTTGACTTTTTTCTTTTCTTTATGCATTCTGTCCAGCACGTTGGAAACCGCCCCAGCCACATAAAGCCTCGTATTGCTTTTTTCCTTTTTCTTTTATTCCTTTCTCTTTCCCGCGCACAGCTAGTAGCCGCCACCTTTAGGTTCCATTTTCTATCAGATAACGACTGAATCTTGATTCGGGCTCTTCACAGAAATTGTATCCCTGGATGAATACATAATTTTAGGCTTAAAAATCACCTGATTTGGACTTCGAAAGCTCAAGTTATAACCCCTTGAAGTTGGCTAGTCAGACAAGTCAGAGCAGCTTTCGAGGCCTGTCTTTGAACTAACGTTTGGAGGCTCAAACGAACTCCGATTTTTACAAACCAAACCTTTCTGAAAAGATCAAGATGTCCTCTAAAAATTTCATGAATACCACTTTCTCATTCTGAAATTCTAACGCTATCCAAATCTCAATTGAAACTACATGGATCGAATCTGCCTAAAAACTAAAAATTATACACTATTCTCCATAGCTCTTCTTTACCTTCAATGCTTCCCTAATTCAATAAATATATTAATTAGCTCACTTAAATAGAGAATATATCGTAAAACTAAATATGAAGGAATTCAAAATATTAAACATTATGCTCTCATAATAGGGTCACATTCTAGCATTTTAATCCAATAATAGGTTATTTAGAGTGCACTTTTGCGCACTCATCAACGAGCCTCCCACTAGGGGCTCGTTATGCCAAAAGCGAGAGGCTAAATACTCTGAGGGAAGGGTGAAAAGAGTCCTTATAGGGGAGTGAAATAGGTAGGACTTGTAGTGAATACAAGGCTTTTAGGGGTCTATACATTGAATGAAACAGACCAAACCTGTAGCACTTGTAATGAATACAAGGCTTTTAGGAGTCTGTACATTGAATGAAATAGACCAGACCTGTAGCACTTGTAGTGAACACAAGACTTTTAGGGGTTTGTACATTGAATGAAATGGACCAGACCTATAATACTTGTAGTGAATACAAGGCCTTTAGGGGTCTGTACATTGAACAAACACTCAGAAGTGAATCAGAAATAACTTTGTATTGATAATACTTGCGTAAATGTTCGATATTCCAGCGTCTGGGTACAGGCTTCCCAGCTACATCTTTCAACCAATAGGTCATAGGTCTGACGATCTTGGTTATCTTGTAGGGCCCTTCCCAATTAGAGGAGAGTTTTCCCATAGTGGGATCTTTAGTGTTTGGGAATACCTTTCTTAAGACAATCTCCAATTTGGAAGTTGGAAGTTGATCAATTTTAACCCCTAGTTGAAACATTTAGGCATTTTTTGTTGGTATACTTCGGTCTTGATCCGAACTTGCTCACGTCTTTCTTCAAGTAAATCCAGATTCTCCGCGAGCAGCTAGTTGTTTGTCCTCGGGTCAAAGTAGTCTGTCCTGAGGGTCGGCATGCCAATTTCGACAAGAATGACTGCCTCGGTGCCATAAGTGAGTGAGAACGGTGTCTCTGTAGTTGGGGTTCTTCTAGTAATTCGGTAAGCCCAGAGCACTCTGCGGAGTTAACTATCTTCCTTTGGCTTCCTCTAACCTTCTCTTAAGGGCATCGAGAATAGTGCGGTTGGTGACCTCAGCTTGCCTATTAGCTTGGGGATGCCCTGGTGAGGAGAAATGATGACTGATGTGCAGGTCTTTACAGAATTTTCTGAATACCTTCCCAGCAAACTGTGTCCTATTGTCTGAAATGATGATGTAGGGTATACCGAACCTGCAAACTATACTTTTCAATGTGAAGTTCTTTACTTCCACCTTTATGATGTGTGTTAGTGGTTCAACCTCTGTCCATTTAGAAAAATAGTCGATGGCGACTAGTAGGAATCTCTTGTTCTAAGGGGCCTTTGGCAACGGCCCTACAATGTACATCCCTCGTTGAGCGAAAAGCCAAAGACTGGTAATAGGGATGAGTTCATGATGAGGTTAGTGCTGGTATAAAGCAAATCGTTGACATTTGTCACACCTCTGGACATATTCCTTAGCTTACCTTAACAGACCAGGCCAGTAGTAGCTCTAGGTAAGTGCTTGATGGGTTATGGTCCTTCTACCATTGTGGTTGCTACAGATCCCCTCATGTATCTCGGCTGAGACGTAGTGGGACTCCTCTAGAGATAAGCACCACATGAGGGGTTGCGTGTAGGACCTTCGGTAAAGCTTTCCTTTAAGAATTAGATACCGAGTTACCCTAATCCGAATGCTTTTGGCATGAACCTTAGATCTTGGATAATGGGAGTCATCCAATCCTAAGGTTGTTCTGAAATTTGAAAATACTGTATTTCCTTAATGCTTGGCTTTGACTAGTAAGATATTTTTACCGTTGAATCTTTTTTTGGCTTGAGGTGAGAGGCCATATTTGCTAAAGCATTAGCCCTAAAGTTTTGGCTTCCTTCGATCATTTGAATGGTGAATTTGTGGAAAGACAGCTTTAATGATTCTATTAGCTCTGAATATCTGGTCATCCTATTGTCCTTGGTGAAAAACTCTCCCAAGACTTGACTCACCACCAGTTGAGAGTCAGAAAATGTTTCAAGATTTAGAGCTTCGTATTCTAAGGCCAATTTCATCACAAGGATAAGCCCTTTATATTTGGCCTCGTTATTAGAGACTCTGAACCCTAAACCAACTACTTTCTTAGTTATGACTCCATCGAGGGACTAAAATATTATGCTTATGCCAGAGCCTTTGTCGGTAGATGAACCGTCAATGTAAAGTAGCCATACCATGGTATCCGTAGTGGCTTGAGCTTTTGCATGTAGTGCTAGAGTGAACTCTACTACAAAGTCTGTTAGTACTTGTCCTTTGATAGCGATTTGTGGTATATACGATATGTAAATTTCTCCTAACTTTACAAACCATCGGATCAGTCATCTTGAAACTTCAGGTTTGCGTAGGACTGATTTCAAAGGATAAGATGTAAGGATTATGATGGGATGGGCTTGAAAATATGGTCTGAGTTTCCGAGCAGATATCACCAAGGCTAAGGCTAGTTTTTCAATTTTGAAATATCTTGTCTTGGTGTCTAGAAGTGTCTTACTAACGTAAAAGACAGGCCTTTGAATCCTATTGTCCTTATTGACTAATGCAGAGCTGATGACATTTTATGATACAGCTAAGTATAGGAGTGGTTTTTCTCCCTGTATTAGTTTTGAAAGGAGTTCGGGGGAAGCTAAGTATTGTTTAAGTTCCTGGAAAGCTTCTTCACATTCAAAGGTCCACTTTAGAGCCTAGGGCCTTACTGCCCCTCAAGGCTCTAATGAACGGGAGGCACCGGTCCGTAGATTTAGGGATGAACCTATTCAGAGCTGCTATCCTTCTGTTCAAGCCTTGGATATCCTTCTTAGTTTTAGGTGACTTTAGTTCAATTAGAACTTTGATCTGCGAGGGATCTGCCTTAATTCCCCTTTGAGAGACCAAAAAACCTAAGAATTTCCCTTTGGTGATCCCGAAGACACATTTTAAGGGGTTTAGCTTCATCCTATGTTGCCTCAGAATGTCGAATGTTTGGCTTAAGTGTTGGATGTGGTCACTTTTTTGAATGTTTTTGACTAGCATGTTTTCGATGCAAACCTCCATTGTGTCTCCAATTTGGGAGCCAAACATCTTGTTTACTAGACGTTGGTACGTTACTCCAACATTCTTTAAACGGAACGGCACCACTCTATAACAGTAGAGACCTTGTTTAGATATGAATACAGTATTCTCCTAGTCTAGAGGGTACATCTGAATTTGATTGTATCTAGAGTAGGCATCTATGACACTCATGAGCTCGTGTCCTGTCGTGGCACCAACAAGTTGGTCAATTCTGGGAAGAGGAAAGCTGTCATTGGGATAAGTTTTATTTAGGTTGGTGTAGTCAATGCAAACACTCCACTTTCCATTCTTTTTTTTTTGTGAGAACTGTGTTGGCAAGGTATTCTAAGTAGAACACTTCCCTTATCATTATGGGTAGAACACTTCCCTTATCATTCCAGCATTTAGCAACCTCTAGAAGTCATCATTGATGATCTTATGGCGTTTTGGGGCAAACGTTCTCCTTTTTTGTCTCACTGGAAGATGGTTCGGGTCTGTCATTAGCTTATGAGAGATGAGGTTAGGATCTATTCCCCCCATATCTTTCATCTTCTAAGCAAATACCGACAGGTTACTTTTTAGAAATTTTACAATTTCCTCTTGCTCGAAGGGAAACAGAGTTGAGCCAATTTGTAGATACATTTCCTCCCCTTCAGTGCTAATGAGTACTTTGATGGTCTTCTCCATTGGCTTGACCATGCTGTCCTTTCCCTTGCGACTTAATGGCTCGTCGATTTTAAAGGGACACTCCTCTACCTCATGAAGGTCGGAAGGTGAAAAACTTCCTCTTTCATGAGGGTACTGTGATTGCTATTTGGCGGCTTTTTCTTTTAATGCAAGGGCATGGCATTCCCGGGTAGTTGGCTGACATTCCTTGATGGAGAAGACTTTATCATTGTGAACATACTTCAAGCATTGATGAAGGGTTGAAGTGATTGCTTCCATATAATGAAGCTAGGGCCTTTCGATGATGACGTTATAGGGGGATGTAGAATCCAGGACCATGTACTTAGAGATTAATGTCTTCTGTTCGTCCCCTTCGTCCATCGTGGTCGGTAGGTTTATTTTGCCCAATGGGGTGCTGAGATTCCCATCGAACCCTACTATTACAGCGGTGGTAACTCTGATGCCGTTAAGGGTTTGCTTCATGTGTTTGAAGGGTTTGTAGAATAATACATTGGTGGAGCTTCCTGTGTCCACAAGAACCTTTCTAATATCAAAATTAGCTATTTTGAGTGGGATGATGAGAGCATCGTTGTGGGACAATGTATCCTAGCAAGATCCAATTCAGATAACTGGATCTGAGGTCCCAACTTCATCTTCTTCTCAATGGCTGAGATCTAAAGGATATGCAGTTCTGCCTTTGACTCTTGAGCATACCTTTTCCTAGCTCAGTTAGACATCTCCGTTGCCGCATTATCGCGTAAAGGACAAAGATGACTTGATTGTTTTGCCGCGGTTGATTATTTCGAACTTCTCTCTATTCAGACCTTTGTTCTTGCCTTCTTTCTGGTGGTCTATCGTCACGGGGGTTCTGCCTCCTGTCCTAGCAGACAAACTCTTTCAGTTGTTCTCTTCTAATGAGATGTTTTATCTCTTGTTTGAGAGCTTTGCATTCGTCGGTGATGTGCCCGTGCTTTTTATGGAAATCACAGTACTTGTTTGGATTTCTCGTGTCGGGGTTGCTCTTTAGTGGCTCTAGCCACTTCAAGTTCTCACGGGTCTAAATCTGTTGGGTATATGAATGAGAGAGGCATTCAGAGGGGTGAAAGTTTCGTATCTTCTAAAATTATGATTGTTCTGGGTTCTAGATGCCACTTTCTTGTTAGGGCTCCTGATCCTCTTTCAAGTAGCATTGGTGTCCCTCTTCTGAACTTTCTCATCCTTTTGAGCTTGTTCTTTCACCTTTCGAAAGGACATTTTTGTATCTTTGAGATTAATGTACTTTCGTGCTTATTCCATGAGCGCTGTCATATTGATAGGAGGATTCTTGGTTAAAGAATCTTTAAAGCGTCTAGGCCTTAGGCTAGAGGTAAGAGTTGATACTAGGAAGCTTGGGCTGCAATCGGTTATTTTCGTGAGCTCGGTATTAGAATGAGCAATGTACTCTCAAAGTGTCTCTCCCTTTGCTTGCTTCACAGTTAACAGGAATTTTGGCCTTTCCTTAACATCTTGCTGGTTAAGAGTAGATCAAAAAACTGCCTACTGAGCTCATAGAAGTTATTGATTGATTCTCGAGAGAGGTTGTGGAACCACTTTAGGGGGGTACCCTTGAGGCTTGTTACGAAAGTTCAGTACATGAAGGCATCAGTAGCCTTATGGAGAGTCATTGTATGCTGGTAGTGAGACAAGTGGTCCCTAGGATCCTCAAACCTGTCGTAAAGGGTGAATTTTGGGACAACGAACTTTTTGAACTGCTGCTCTGTCATTATGGCAAAGGTGAATGGCGTGAAGAACCTCTCAAGCAACTTTCCCAGTTCGTCTTGCTCTAGAGGAGCATGGAACCCTCTGGTAAAGATGGTCTATTATTAGGAGTCTGCTAGCTCTTCTGCCCTTTGAGGACTCTGGGCAAGACTTGTTGTGGGTTTGGGACTCGCTATTGACCTTGTCCTGCACCTTTAGACCCTCTATTCAAGGGATGAGTTTTTTCGATATTAGCAAGAGGGTGTTGCCCTTTCAGGACTGGGGGGCCAATGCCTCTGAGGGCTGAAATTCCTTTGGCGCTGGATCAGTTTCTGAGGCCACGGGAGTAGGAATCCTCATTCTGCTTTGGTAATGGACAGTTGGGTGAAAAATGAGCATCCCTCTCCCTACAGTTGTTGACGTCTAGGGATCAACCCCCATGTGAGTGGTACCATGGGGGTGCACCGGTTGTGCGTTAGGCATCTCCTCATTAGGGGATCCTCCGCCCGTGGTGGTGGTGGGAGGCTGAACGCCTTCGTGAATAACGTTGGTAGAAGGAGAAGGAATATTGCTCCGTTGCCCTAGGCTGACGAAGCCATAGCTTGTGACATGGCAATGAGTTGTTCCTGCATCTGATTAGATTGTCACTAAATTCGATCAAGCTGCTATTACAAATGATTAGGTGTTTGCCCCTTTGCTCTCCTAACAAGAGGCTGACTTCGGGATTTTGGGAATTTTTTCTAAAATGAAGATTGGGAGTTATTACCTTTTTGGAAGAAAAAGACATAGGATTCGTTGCTTTTGAAGAAAAAGTTCGCAAGAACGATTGTTGTTCCCACAAACGACGCCAAACTGTTATTGCTCTTTCTAATCAGAGAGGCTTCCCGTCTTTCGATACCTATCAAGAACTCAAAATCAGAGGGTCACCGGGTAAGCTCCGGTGGTAGCCGCTTCGATTATAAAGTCAGTAAGTTAAAAAAGATTGTAATTGAAAGGAATAATTGAATGTAAATTGAAAGCGTACCTTAGGGCTTTATTTATAGCCTAAAGATCTCCTAAGTTGAATAGGATTTTGAGCCATAAAAGTGGGGATCTGACGATATCCAGAGATAGTAGTTGTCATATTGAACTATGTTTCCTTATTCTGAGGTCGGTAGGATATGAAAGGCGGCGACTAGTTCAGGATCTCTTCCTGTAGATACTCTATAACTCTGACTTTGGAGGCAGGGTTGGAGGTTTTGCACCATTTTGAACAAAGCATATCTGAACCCCATGTGTCTGTCTAATCTGAATAGCAGAATCTTTCTTAACCTGTAAACGGAATAACTCTACACATACATGTGTCACATTTTGACTAGATTTATTATTTTATGATATATCAAGTTTAAAATTGAATTAATAAATAAGGGATAAAGATGTAAAATAGATAAGGGTAGAAGAAGTATATTGGGTAGTTAAAGAATTAATTTTTTTTAATTAATTATTATGAAAACTACCCAGTTAACATGTAAAAGTTTAAAATTGAATTAGTAGATCACATCTGATATACATTGCATGTAGTGGGTAGTTAGAGAATTATTCAAAAAAATGAACTAACTGGATTAAATCGACAAAAAAGTTTAAAAAGAAAAAGGCTAAAATTATGTTTCTTATAAAAAATATCCTAAAACAATTAATTAGGGTATAATTGTAAAAAACAAAATAAAACCCAACTACCACGAAATCAAAAAAATGAACTAATATATAATAAGTAACTATGCATATCTTTTATATTGAATTATAAAATATGTTATATTTTTAATAATTAATACACTTAATTAGAGACTTTAAATCAATTAACTCATTTTAATAATATATCAAATAATTTATTCCAAGTACAAAATAATTTTTTTTATGCATTTAACCAACTTGTTGTTTTAACTTATTATGCCAGTGTGAAAACTATTTTTTAAAGAAGATAAAAATTACACATATATAAATACAATTATACACACGTATAAACACATACATTCTCATGTATTTTATCTTAACCACCATCACTAGGCAGGGCCCAGCTAAGGAGATGATGGGCCCCATGTTACCTCGAAAAAGTATTATACTACTAGTGATTGTGTTGACACCAGTAGGGGTGCAAACGAGCCGAGTCGAGTCGAGTATCTGATGTTTGGGCTTGACTCACGAAATAATCGAGCCTGGCTCGACTCGGCTCGAAACTCAACTCGAGCTCAAATTTCTGATCGAACTCGGCTCGTGAATGGCTTGTCAAGCTCGAACTCGAACTTGACTCAGCTCGAAAAAATAAACAAGCCTCATTCGAGCTCGAGCTCGAGCTCGAGTTACTGGGATTCATCCTTGCAAAGTAAACAGTTCATTCTTGAACCAATCAAACTTTTTGAAAGCTGAGTTATCAAAATAAAATAATCAATTCTTCATAATCAAGTTTTTAAAATTAGAACCTCTCTCCAAACAGACCCTAATTACAATAATAGTAACAGTGAAATTAAATTAATTTCACAGACGCAGTGAAGGATCACACTGTCTAGAGAGCCATAGGTCAAGAACACATGTAATATCAAATGCAAGTGAAACTTAAATTATGTTGTTGAATAAGAATTTTTTTTCAAAAAAAAAAAACTGCAATGCAACTTAAAATTGTAAATCAGATTCTTATGACTCTAAAACTCAAAGACTAAACAACTGGAATGAAAAATGGTTAATTTAACAGACCAATTTTAAACCAAACATGTACTATTTTGGGCTTTATATTCATCAATCATCAAAATTTGATTTTACCAGAAACTATTCAATCTCACAATGAATAGACATTATTGTGTTTGGTAAAAGAGAATCTAATGGTCACTAGCCTCATGATGTTAAGATAATAAAACAACAAAAATATCTACCAGAAAGCAAAAGAAGTTTGGTGATTCATCACATCTAGTCAATTAGTGATCATCCGCAATGGAGGTTACAGTGTTCACAGTGAAGCCTGCATGCGTTGGTAGCTCAAATAGATCCACAAATCTAGTTGCAAACTTACGAAAAGGGAGCCATCAACAGGTTGGTAAAGCCAGATCCAAACTTGACAAAGTCATTATGAAAAAAAAAGGAGTTAGAAGCTTCAATCTAAACCACACCCATTTAATATAGGTCTCTAGAACCCAAGCAGACTAATCTGATTATTAGAGGTATCTCAAAATTTTTTTTTAAAAAATCAATTTTGATTCGAAAAAAAAGAAAAGAAAAGCTGGGCGTATTGACCCATTAAGCCACACTGGCCAACTGAAATCTGTTAGTTAGAACACGAAAAAGAAAAGCTGGATGTTTCTATGTTGTATAGAAAACAAGAAGAAAAGAAAACAATTATGCAACTTACAAGATAGAGAGAAAGGTGATCTTTTTGCCTTTTTAATTGCTGTGAACTCCTTGGAATCCAGGGAATGAAGATATATATGAAACTATATATGCATAGCCACTTCGGCAGCTTTCTCGACAACACAAACCGATATATATGAAGTTGAAGAAGGTTCGAGAGTTTGACAGAGGGAGAGAGCTCAGAGAGGGCAAAGTAGAGCTGCGGCTGCGGGACTAATTGAAGAAGGTTAGAAACCCTAGCATAGAAAAAAGTATTTATACTTAAAAACATAAACGAGTCACGAGTCGAGTCATGAGCCGAGCCACTATTCGAGCTTATACGAGCCTGTTCACGAGCCTGACAAGCCGAGCCTCTTTTTGGCTCGGCTCGGCTCGTTTAATAGACGAGCCCTATTTTGAGCTCGAGCTCGACTCGTGTATTAAATGAACCGAGTTTGAACGAGCCATAATCAAGCCGATCTCGAGCTGTTCATGAACGGCTCTGTTCGTTTGCACCCCTAGACACCAGAGAGTTGGATGAGTGCGAAACTTTCTTATTGGTCATGGTGTATTTCCTTCTATGGGTTGATTGTCAAGGCCTAAAAGGTTTGAGACCTTTCTAATGAATTTGGGATTAGAAATTTACCAAGAAACATTTTTATTTATAGAAGTAATTTGCGTGGCCAAAATATTTAAAATTCTGACAGAAGTGTAGAAAAATGATTAGGACTAATTAATATGTGCGCGATTTTAATAATCAACTTATTTAATAAAGTTTTAAGCTATAAATGAGTTAAGTCGAACCAAGCATTGAATTATTCAAGCTTGGCTTGTTAAAAAAAAAACGAGTTTTAAATTATGTTTAAGCTTGGTTCATTAATTTTTGAACTAATTTCGAATAAGTATCTAATCAAGTTGATCGCAAGCCGGGTTCGAATAACTTGATTTTTCATATAGTATTAAATTACTTTAACTTGACGAACAAAACTCAATAAATTAACGAACTTCAAAATTTATTCAAGCTTAACTTGTATATTTTATGAATCGATTTTAAACAAACTTTTAATCAAACTGAGTTCAAATAAGTCGGCTCGTTTTACGGTTCTTTCAAATAGTGTAGAATTGTGAAATTGTTATTTTGAAGATTAACAACCAGAAAGTATTAGCGTTTTCTTAACATAATTTTTCAATAACTCAGTAATAGCACAAGGTTGGTGCCTAGATGTACCATAATTGCTATGGTTAAAAACAAAAAAGGCTTAGCCTAATCCCTCAGTCCAATTGCCAATTGTTCTGAGCATAGGAACCGAAAAGAGGGTCCATTGATTTGGGTCCAATATTGGGTCGCCGTCAAAAAATGGCTTGGGCCGTTATCTCACCTGTGGTCACAACCATCTCTTGCTGATTGGCTCCTACTCAGCCGTTTCTCTTGTTAAAATTTGAATGGACCCAATCATAGGAAATGGACCACTAAATATACAGATAGAGAGAACTTAAGTCTTTTTATTTTTTTTAAAAAATTGATAGGTATTATAATATTATAATTAACGCAATTCAACATAACAATATTATACAATTACAAATTATTAAATTCTCAAATATGAATGTTACATTAATAAACTAGGCCAGTGTATAACTTGATGAAATTAATACTCACAATCTTGAAGTCAGACTTGAACTCACAATTTTTTTCAAATGAAAAAGGTCATAATAACTAACTGATCTAACCCAAGTTAATTTAGAGATAACTTAAGTCTACAAACTCTCCTTTTGTGTAGGCCCTAATAAAGTGACATATATAAAAGACTCCTAATTCTTTTTTATTTTTTCTTACTTTTATTTTTATTTGTACACCAATTTGATTGCTTTAGAAATTATTTAATGAAAAATAATTTGACACTAAACCGAACGAATGGATTTGAGTAGTGTGCATTGTGTAACTATAAATTAATAAGTATAATACTGTGTTTATTATAACACAAATGGATTATTACATTTAACCCTCTTATTGTAGGACCAAAAAAATTACTCTGATACTAAATTGTTGAACAAAAATAAGAGAATAAGTAAAGTGAACAAACTAATATATTTTATTGAAGAAAACTCACACACTATTATTATTTTTGGCAATCTCTCACGGCCATCACACGGCCCTCTAATTCTCTTGGTCACCACTCTATTATTTTTGTGGCACACACTTCAATGTAACATAGATTCACATATATATAACATTGACTCTAAGTCCTATATTGATTAGGACATCTAATCCTATACAAACTAGTATATCTTAAGTATAATTAGAAAGCTAATTCTTATTAGAATATTAGTCCAACTACAATTAGGACTACCTAAAAAGACTCCAAATATTATTACGACTCAATAAACCAAATTAAGAAACTTCCTAAAATTTATGGGCTTGGTTTAATTAGCCAACAATGCCTCCCTTAAACCAAGCTCGCCAAAGTAGCTTCACCAACACCTTCATGAGCAATAATCTTCAAAGTAATTTATGTCGCTGTAAGAAACTTTTGTGACAGCAATCTGGAACAATCATCTATCTTCATCTTCACATGCGGATGTGATCGAATCTTGTACTTGGCATACAACTTCTTAGCTTGTTCAACACGATCAAAAAACAAATTCATGCTCATCCATTCAAAATCAAAACCATTAAAACAATTATCTGTGTCAATAATTTCATCATCATAATGACGTAAAGCCTGCCAATATTTTAGAATACCAAAATCTTCTTTTCGAACAAAATCTGCACCAATAAAATTCTTAAGATCCAAACCAATATTATAGCACGACAAGAATTTATCAACGCCGAGAAAATCACAAATTTCAAATAACTTGGGCTTCTCAATTCTCAAAAGTTCTTGAAACTCTAAAATTTCTGTCTTCACAAAATCAACATGGTCCCGAATAATAAAATTCTCAATACCAATAAAATTAACAAACTCTGGATTGGAACGTTCTTCAATCTCACTATGTTTTGATTCCAAAGTACTTGCCAAATCAAACAAAGTAGCAATGCCAAAATTTTCAAAAACTTCGACTGCATCAATGCCGCAACATGCAAATTTTTTTTCTTTCTCAAACTGGATAGGCTGAAATAATTCTTCAACATCTCTCAATTCACCAAAAGCAACTTCTAACAAATTCAAATTTTCATCACTTTGAGACAAATTCAAACTTTCAACCATACAATTGTTTTCATCTTCTTCAACTTTCAAAATATTTCTTTCCTCACAACTAATATTTTCTTCCTCAGAAATATTGACGAAGCAATTAATATTATATGAATCTAAATTCAACACTTTATATGAATCATCCCAAATTGGAATGAATTCTGAAAACAATTTTGAACCATCAATCTCTTTATTTTCATCAAACTTATCTCTTTCAAAATCAACCACCCAATATATGTCTATGGGAGGTTCATAACCGTTCAACGGTTTATTTTTATATGTCAAAAGAATATCATACCAAAACTTATGTGGTGGTGGATAGTTTTGTGTGCAAACAAAAGTATTCCAATGTGCCCAATGTATTGTCTTCCTTATTATCTGATAGAACCATTTAACTTTCTTCTCATAAAGTTCCTTTGATAAACGCTTCAATTCAATATCCAATACATTGAATACATTGCAAGCACTAAGATAAAGTGTAACACGATGTAACCATTCATCAATATTCTGACCACATACTCTTAAAATCTCAAACTTTTGTCCATTAACCAAAACTTTCTCCATAATTTTAAATCAACAATTTATTTAAATCACATACCTGAGTTTGTCTAAAAACTGATCTTGTCGTCCTCTTTTTTTCTTCAATCTGATTAAGCTGGCCTTTCTATCGATTAAACCAGAATTTTTTTCTTCGCAAGTATTTGTACCACCACAAGATCTTTTTTTGATCCAAACAACCGTCGAATTTCAATCGAACAATTCTTCAACAAACTACTCAAGATCGCAATCTTAAGTAACATGAGAATTACAATTCTCTGCAATAATTCAAGGAGACCAAACTTTGATTTTCTGTAGCTTCCCAAGATCGAGACAAGATCTAATAAATTACCCCAAGATCGTAATTGGCTCTGATACCATTTGTAGAACCAAAAAAATTACTCTGATACCAAATTGTTGAACAAAAATAAGAGAATAAGTAAAGTGAACAAACTAATATATTTTATTGAAGAAAACTCACACACTATTATTATTTTTGGCAATCTCTCACGGCCATCACACGGCCCTCTAATTCTCTTGGTCACCACTCTATTATTTTTGTGGCACACACTTCAATGTAACATAGACTCGCATATATATAATATTGACTCTAAGTCCTATATTGATTAGGACATTTAATCCTATACAAACTAGTATACCTTAAGTATAATTAGAAAGCTAATTCTCATTAGAATATTAGTCCAACTACAATTAGGACTACCTAAAAAGACTCCAAATATTATTACGACTCAATAAACCAAATTAAGAAACTTCCTAAAATTTATGGGCTTGGTTTAATTAGCCAACACTTATAATAAATAATTAATAATTTTTTAACGAACCAACTTGGTTTTATGATAAATAATTAATAATTAATTTATTTTTGAAAAACCTTTATAATATTAATTGTTAGAGATATAAAATAGGTATATATATATATATATACTTATATATATATCTCATTTATGATATGTCTTGGTAATAATATTTATAAACTTTATTTTAATTGAAATAAAAAATATTGTAAGTGATGAAACATGAGTAAGTGTAGGAAATATCGAAATGTAAACCGTAGGAAACATTTCTTTAGTTCGAAAGGATATTAGAAATTTTTTTATGTCTTAGATTAAACATTATATATAAAATTTTTTATGAAATATCGTTAAAAAATTGTGTATAAGGTTTCTTTTGTATTAAAATTAATATACATGTATTAAACAACTTTTTTTTTTTATTAATAAAGGTATAAGAAAATTTAATAATTAATAAATTTTTTATTTCACATGTTTATTAATTATAAGAGAGTTGATGTATTTTTGTTTTTTATTGTCCAATTTTAAAATGCGTGTATGTTAGGATAATCAACCCACATCAATAAAACCTTGTTATTGGGTCATGCAACAGCCCCTCAGTCAAAAAATTTATATTCTATTTAATTATATAAAATCCTTTTATGTATAGTTTTGCTTTGTTTGCTTGTAGTAAAGTTTTTACAAAATTATATGTGACATTAGTTTCAAATAAAAGATCATCAATGTTCTGTTAATTTTAAAAATACCACTACCACACTAATTTATATAGAAATTTTGCGTGAAAATTTTATTTATAAATTTATTTTTTTATTTATTTGTGATGATTGATGAATAATTAATGTGGCATGCATAAATCTGGAGATATGGTGTGTGTGTGTGTGTGTATATAGATACATAGTATTCCAATATATGGAGTATTGAACAAAGTTTGTCTACATTTTCTGATCCTTAGCACTTCACATTTACATTATTTTGTTGGACTTATTGTAAAATTTAATTGATTAAAATAGGGATCTTCAACTATCATGATAATCACAAAATTATCTTTAATGCGAAAATAAAATAAATAATTACATACCAGAATCTGTCATGGAAAAATCACCTTCAAAGAAGAAAGCCTGTAGAAATTATTTCTCTCGCTTAACCCCTTTTCTTTCCGTACGCCAGAATATTATGGGAAAACCCTGGTTAAAGTTATATGGGTAGAGAGAGGACAATTCCTACTTATATATCAAAACCCTAATCCTACTCCCCATAACAGTAGGTAAATAGGAAACCACTTCCCTTATTATATCTCACTAATTAAGTAACCGTGCGTAACTTTCTAAAGCCAATAATTACCTAATTTCATTAAACCCAAATAATGTCAATATTACCCTTTCATGTGGGACATATTCTAACATTCTCCCACTTGGCCCATATGAACGACACTTATTTGGATTAATAAGGTAAACATAATATGCGCATAACATTAGCTTATTTGCACTTTAGTGAGATTATAATAATATTATAATTAAACAATTTATCAACATGAATCATGGCGGTAAATGTCAATAAAGTGACATCTTCCCTTCCATGCACTACAATGTCAGCAAATTACTTAATTATAATCCATAATAGGAAGTAACTATAATGTCCCCATAATGTCTTTGTCAAAGACGATTCCTGTCATCAATAATCCATCTCCATAATTACGTAATTGATGGTAAGTAGGAAAAATGTCAGAAACACAATTAGTGATATCTCTATAAATATTATAGAAAAAAAACATAAAGACCCACAAACATACCTTAGGGATTACAACAAAGACCCATGTGATCAACATGTTCCTTAAATGTCTTTGGTGCTAACCCTTTAGTCAAAGGATTTGCAATCATGAGCTCAGTCTTAATATGTTCTATAAACACTGTTTGTTTCTGAACCTCCTCCTTAACGACTAAATATTTGAGCTCCATGTGCTTAGCGCCATGAGAATATTTGTCGTTCTTGGAGAAAAAAACTGCTGCGGAATTATCACAATACATTCTCAGCAGCCTGGCAATACTGTCGACAACTCCAAGTCCTGAGATAAGATTTCGCAACCATAAAGCATGAACTGTGGCCTCAAAGCATGCCACAAATTCAGACTCTATAGTAGATGCTGCTATGATAGTCTGTTTGGCGCTTTTCCATTCTGAGACAACCCTAACAATCCACGTGATCTATGACAAAATATTTCAATTCCTATCACGTAAGTTGCCTCACCCATATATTTCATTTCAAAGTTCATAGAAAGAAATCTCTTGGTTTCATTCAGTAAACCAAGATCATTACTGGCAAGCAATATATCGTCAACATACAGAACCAAGAAAATAAACTTGCTCCCACTGACATTTAGATATATACACCGATCAACGGTATTTTTCTTAAATCCAAAGGACGTGATGGTATCATTAAACTTAAGATACCATTGTCTGGAAGCTTGTTTAAGTCCATAAATTGACTTCTTTAATTTGCATACCATATGTTCCTTTCCTTTAATCAAGAAACCTTCAGGTTAATCCATATAAACCTCTTTATCTAAATTCCCATTCAAAAAAAGCAGTTTTCATATCCATTTGGTGTAACTCCAAATCAAAATGAGCCACCAGAGCCATTATGATCCTAAGAGAGTCCTTCTTTGATACAGGAGAGAACGTCTCTTTGTAATCAACACCTCCTTTTTGAGTGAAACCTTTTGCAACAAGTCTAGCTTTATGTCGCTTAATATTGCCATTACAGTCACGTTTGGTCTTAAAGACCCACTTACACCCGACTGTCTTAAAACCTTCAAGCAAATCAACGATGTCCCAAACTTCATTTTGTTCCATTGATTTCAACTCATCATTCATAGCATTGATCCACTTTTCAGAAGCACTACTTCCAATGGCTTGTGAAAATGAAACCGGATCTTTACTTATCCCCAAATCATAATCAGATTCTTGCAGATATACCAAATAATCATTTGAAATAGCTGATCTCCTTTCTCTTTGAGATCTCCTTAATGCTATTCCTTGTGATTGTTCTGCAACTGGTTCATTGGTGACATTCCCATTATGGAGTGACTGATCACTAGATTGTTGTTCAATGCTGTTATATTGTTCGATAACTAGAGAAACAACAATTTTCGTTGAAATTACGGGTATTGGGATAGGCACCCGAACTTCTTCGATGACCACATTACGTGATACATCACTCCCACTAATTTCACCATTCTCAAGGAATCTGGCATTTCCGGTTTCAACAATTCTCGTATTATGGTTAGGGCAGTAAAACCTATACCCTTTGGACTTCTCTGGGTAACCAATAAAGTACCCGCTTATAGTTCTAGAATCCAACTTACTTTCATGCGGATTATAGACCCTAGCCTCTGCTGAACAACCCCAAATATGAAAGTGTCTCAAACTCGGTTTCCTTCCCGTCCACAATTCAAAAGGAGTCTTTTGAACTGCCTTACTAGGAACCCGGTTAAGCACATAAACGGCTGTCTTAAGGGCCTCCATCCACAATGAAATGGGTACTGAGGAGCTACTTATCATATTTCTAACCATTTCCATAAGCGTACGATTACGTCTTTCAGCCACACCATTCTACTGAGGTGTACCAGGCATTGTGTATTATGCACAAATACCATGCTCTTCTAGGAATTTAGCAAATGGTCCTGGACATTGTCTTATTCCATCATACCTTCCGTAATACTCACCACCTCTATCTGATCGAATGATTTTCACCTTTTTATCTAATTGTCGCTCAACTTCAGCAATATATGCTTTTAAGGCATTTATTGCTTGAGACTTTTCATGCAACAAGTAGACATAACCGTAACGTGAAAAATTATCGATGAAAGTGATAAAATACTTTTCTCCACCAAAAGATAGTGAGTCAAAAGGTCCACAAATATCAGTATAGACAATTTCCAAAAGTTCTCCACTTCTTGTGGCGCCTTTCTTTGTATGTTTGGTTTGCTTTCTTTTAATGCAGTCCACACATAGATCGAAATCGGTAAAATCAAGATTTGAAAAAATCCCATCTTTTACCATATATGACCCAGTCTTTTATGCCATAAGAAAGAAGAATTCTCATTAACTCTGCTACGTTTAGTTCCAATATCATGATGCAGGGTGAGAAGTGTTTTAGCAAAATTTTTGTTAAGATTAAATCTATATAACCCCTCAGTTAAAACACCAGAACCAACAAATGAGTCATTTCTCAATAAACGAAAACCTTTATGTTCAAAATGTAAAGAATAGCCATCATAATCAAGTCTTGACATAGAAATTAAATTTCTAGAAATAGTAGGAACATAAAAAATATCAAATAGGTCCAAACAGTGGCTTGACTCTAAAAACAAACGTAAAGTCCCAACACCTAAAACTGGTACTTGAGTTCCATCTCCCAAGACTATAAAATGCTTATTTTCCTTTATGTTCTGGATCGAAAGGTATCCCTGCATCGAATTTGAAACATGAATAGTAGAACCCGAGTCAATCCACCATGTATTAGAAGGAACTTGTGTAATATTCGATTCGAAACATACATAAGCTAATAGCTTACCTTTCTTTTCGAACCAAGCTTTATGTTTCGAGCAATTTTTCTTTACATGCCCATAGCCGTTACAGAAATAGTATTTTGGTCAATTATGTTCCTTCTCGTGAGCCCTATTGACATGAGAGGGTCTCACAACCTTCAATGGATTTTTCTTGAAACTCTTCTTGTGTGTCTTTCCTTTGCTTCCACCTCCATGACTCATAACATTAACTGAATGTTGTCCTTGTTGCTTAAATCTTGCCTCTTCTTGAGTTAACGTACTTGCCAATTCATTCACATTCCACTTTTCCTTAATAGTGTTATAGTGAATTTGAAATGGCCCATACTGAGCAGGCAAGGAATTCAGAATGAACTGAACAAGGAAAATTTCATCAACATTCATACCCAGAGATTTGAATCTGGCAGCTAAATTGGTCATTTCAAGGACATGCTCATTCATTCCACGGCTACCATCAAATTTCATGGTGGTAAGTTCAGCCATTAATCTCCTTCCAAGTGATTTATCTGCTGAACGAAACCGATCTTCCACAGCCTTGAAATATTCCTTTGCATTTTCAATTTGAGGAAGCGATGACTTGATATTGTTCACAATACACATTCGCATAAACATAATGCTTAATCTGTTCGATCTTTCCTATGACTTAGACAAAGCCTGCTGCTCCGAACTGCTTGTTTCAGTAATAGGAGCCGGTTTGTCAATTCGCAGTGCTAAGTCAAGATCCAGAACACCAAAGTGAAACTGGATCTGTTCCTTCCAGTCAGAGAAATTAACTCCATTTAAAATTGGAACAGAAGAAGCTAGCGAATGAAGCGAAACAGGAACTGACACTGCAATAAAAAATAAAATAAAAACATCACAACATTAATGCTTTGAAAAATCAATTCCATTAGCAATATTGCGTTCAATCTTTGGATTAACTAATGCAATATACTAATATTTAAATTTAATGGTAACTTTCACTCACCCAAGCATAATTGATAATCCTTCAAAGTTTGATTGGTTTGTCACCTTTGGGCATCCATCCCAATCTCACAATCATTTTATCAATTATTCTAATTAATTTAATGATTATTTAAAAGTTGGTGCACCTTTGGGTCAAATCATAATAATCAAATAATCATTCCATAATTATTTTGCAAAGTCATAATTTAATTCAATATTTATAACTTTTCTCAGCAAGATTACTTTGGTGACAACAAGCTAACCATAATATAAATATTGATTGATAAATAACCAAGCAAAAATAAATAAATAAATAAAATAAAATAATCTTTTAATTTTCTTTAACTGCATGCAAAATTCAGACCATAACGGTTTAGTCCATGCATGCAAAAATATAATTATTAACTCAATACAAGTGAACCCATAACATAGCCACCATTATTAATTTACTAGGCTCATAGCAGTTCCATAACACAAAATAAACAACCTTAACATCATAAGTAGAGACTAGCAATATTGAACAATGAATACAATATTCATGCATAAATTCTGTCAAGCAAGACCAGATGAGAGATGGGCGTAACCATCAAAAGGTAATATGATTTGGCCTTGGGGTTTGTTCCTGTACTGATAATAACAGTAATAATCAAATCATAAATAGCTAGGACTCCGGCCATAACATAATTCAACCATTAATAGTTTACCAAGTAAATTACCATAATATAACTTACCAGGGGTTACGTGTGCAATTACTATACAATCATGACGCCACACAAATGAATTCCAAAGTCCTACAGTCCACATCTATCTCAACAGATTTTTTTTTTTTTTAACATCAATTTAATAAATCATAACCTTAATTTTGTGCTGTGAATGCCAATAGCGATATTGATTTTCAGAGAGATCAAATTGAGTTTTCTATGAGTGAAGATTGCCGAACAATTGCTTTATTGGGCAGTGTTCTCAAGCAGCTTCATGACCAGTCAATTGGTGTTCGGCAACTATTGATCAATTGGTCTTCCCAATAATTTGAAATTGGTGTTCATGTTCTGCCGTATTGATTAAACTTGCTGCTTTAATATATATATATATATATATATATATATATATATATAAACAATTGCTTTATTGGGCAGTGTTCTCAAACAGCTTCATGACCAGTCAATTGGTGTTCGGCAACTATTGATCAATTGGTCTTCCCAATAATTTGAAATTGGTGTTCATGTTCTGCCGTATTGATTAAACTTGCTGCTTTAATATATATATATATATATATATATATATATATATTTTAAATAGGGCTAATCAATAGATCCATTGACACCATAGATTTTTCAAGCAAAAACTATCTCTCCAGAATCAACAACGTAAGAGTTCCAAACGCTCAAAGTATTTTGACAGAGATGAATCATTGTTGCCGACGGATAGTGGTGGCAGCAGTAATTAAATATGAGATCATAAAAAATATTAATAAAATCGATCTCTATATTAAAAGGAAAATCATGATAGTTTCAACCATGTTCTGATACCACATGTAAAATTTAATTGATTAAAATAGGGATCTTCAACTATCATGATAATCACAAAATTATCTTTAATGCGGAAATAAAATAAATAATTACATACCAGAATCTGCCATGAAAAAATCACCTTCAAAGAAGAAAGCCTGTAGAAATTATTTCTCTCGCTTAACTCCTTTTCTTTCTGTATGCCAGAATATTATGGGAAAACCCTGGTTAAAGTTATATGGGTATAGAGAGGACAATTCCTACTTAAATATCAAAACCCTAATCCTACTCCCCAAAACAGTAGGTAAATAGGAAACCACTTCCCTTATTATATCTCACTAATTAAGTAACCGTGCGTAACTTTCTAAAGCCAATAATTACCAAATTTCATTAAACCCAAATAATGTCAATATTACCCTTTCATGTGAGACATATTCTAACACTTATGTGAAGTAGTGGTCATATATTAGGTCATATTTGCCGTCAAAATGATGTCATTTACCCATTTTGTGACACATCACCATCTATATATAACTATATATGTTATGAGATTATCAGGTTATACTTTTTTTCCCTACAAAACAAATTTCCTCGCCAGAATGGAGATCATGCAAGAAATTTAATAGTGGGGTCGGCTAACTTTTATGGCAAGCGGCCTCAATACATTGGGCATATTATGTATGTTTGGATGGACGTGTCATTTTCAAAACGAATGTTTCTCAGTTTTTATATATATATATATATATATATATATATATTTTTTTTTTTTTTCAATGCTTGTGTCTATATTTTCAAAATGTTAGTTTTAATATTTTCAAGTTTAGACGTCCGTTTTGAAAAAGTGTCAATGAAAAACTTTTTTTAAATTCTTATTTTAGAAACTCTTATTTTTTATCTATATCACACATTCAACACTTTTAACAATTAATTCAAAATTATAATATTATTTAAAACTATTTTAAATACATTTATTCTAACATTAACAGCTTAATTCAAACTATTTTTTTTTCTAATCAACTATTTTACTGTTCATCCAAACGAACACTAAAAATATGAGGTGGGCAGATGAATTATTGAAGGGGTAATGGTTGTTTGGTGAGATAATTGGAATTAACGTTTTAAATCACCACCCATAATTCTACAGCCGGGGACTAATGGAAGCGTGATCCTTCCAAAAATTTAAATATTATATTTTTTTATTATTTATTATGTTAGAAGTCAAAAAAATAATAATAATAAATAAAACTTGATCCATCCAAAATTTTCATATTAAAAAACATCCCTTAAATTCTAGTACTAAATTTTATTCCCCTAATTATAATTTATAGACCCACCACTGCAACCAACCATCATTATAACTTACAGCCACTACTCACCGCTAAGTTCGCGCCACCATTTTGGGTCTCAAATAACCAGACCTTTGTGTCTCATTTAATTTTTTCTGTGTTTGAGATGGTTAAAAAGGTACCCTAAAAGCCATAATTTTTTTATATATCTCTTTGGTAAAAAAAAAAAAATGGTTATGGCAAAAAATTTCGAAGCTTGAACCTCTCACTGACCTCCTCTTGGGTGGAATCAGATCCATTCCCGTGATTGAATTTTGACCCGGTCTTGTCTTCAAGACATGGGCCAAGCTACTTTTCTCACAGGCCCGAGGCCCCGGCTTCACCACGTTTTCATATAAGGTTAAGTTCTATTTTCAATTTGGGCTTCTCTCTTTCTAAACCACCTAGAGCATCTCCAATTTTAACTATCATTTTATTCATATCAAATTTAATTTTGACATTATTACAGTATAAAAATATTAAATTTTGACAATTATATTCTAATGATAAAATAACATTTTTTAACACTAACTATTTTTTTCCTAATAAATAGAGTGGATTCTACTTTTGTTTGACATTTACTTAACAAAGTAGCGTGTACCACACCTCTATTTAGCATATGCTAGTATATTACATGATATGACATAATTTGAGACTAACTACTCTTGATGTCCAATATGACATTTGAAAACAACATTATTATTTTTTCGCACGCCAACTAATACACCATTGAAATAATAACTTTTACATTAATACTAAATTTTGAAATTAACACGTCAAATGACACATACATAAGAATTGATCTAAATGGATTGTTTTTTGGTTTTGAAATGGTGAGGAGTAGAAGTAGAGGTTAGGTTAAATAGGTGCTCCATGGGCCTGGTTGAGAGCAATTTATTGAAGGGGGAATTAAAATTCAATCACAATTTTGGTCCATATTTAGGATTTAGTTATGTTCAGAATCTGATTTGAAAAAAAGTCAAGTTTTGTACCTAAATTAGAAAGAGATCATAAATATTACAAATTCATCAACTTTTTCAATTTGATATTTTATAAGACAAAAATACCATTTTAAAACAAAACACGTTCCCTTACTATCATGGTATATTCATTCAGCCCTAATCCCCTTATAACCTTGCGATTTGTTCATCCTACCTGAGTAGTTGTTGTCATCCAACCCCGTTGTCTAGCAACCGTGGTCTAGCGCGGTCCTCAAGTAGTCGTGGTCTAGCGCCATACTCTAGCCGTTGTCATTTAGCAGACGTCGTCTAGCAACCGTCATCCAACCTTCGTCGTCGTCGTCTAGCAGGTAAGTCTCTCTCTCTCTCTCTCTCTCTCTCTCTCTCTCTCTCTCTGGTTGCTTTTTTAATCGTCATCCAACAGTTTTACTTTGTATTACCTGACATCTGAGTTCAATCTCAATTCAGATTTTAATTTGGGTATTTAATGGATTAATAGATTTGAGCTATTTGTTTTATGTATGAAGTATTCATTGTTGTAAATTTTAAAACTAACGATGGAGCACATTTTTACTTGACGTCAACAAATGGATGATAATAGCTGCTTTTTCTTGAATACACAAGCTCACTTGTGTTAGACACTTTGTTACATGACCATGAAAAGACTTGCTATTTTTAAAAGTGAAAGTAAAGGAGTATTTTGGTGAGATCACTAAATGGAATGGGTACTTGTTTGCTACTTGAAGCCCAGAAAGGTGAGAAACTTGACAAATAAAAAAAACAAAATTACCTTAAATTGGTCCAACTCTCGTAACTTAACGGTGCAAGTCACACAACTGAAGGTGTAACTCACATAATATTTATATATTAAAGTTAAAAATTAAATACTAAAATTTTTACTACTAAATTAATAAAACTAAAAATTTTAAGTGCTCAAAATAAAAAAAATGAAAAAAAAAATTAGTGCAGAACTTGAAAAATTAAAAATTTGTTAATAGAATTCTAAATATAAATTAAATTAAATATATGTTTATATATATATATGTAATTTTTTTATTATACCCTGTATTCTATATTCAGTAATAATGAAAATTTTCATAACTTAAAATTTTAATTCACTTCTATATATAATTTTCTTTTAACTGATAACTGAACTTGCATTACTAAATGAAGTTAAAACATGAATTCTGAAGACTTAATTGGATTCTAAAAGGAGTAATGTTAAACTTACCATATTTGTATATTTGCTAATTTTGCAGTGTTGTGATGTAATATTGAGTTATGAGTAAACAACTTTTAATAAAATTTGAAAATAAGAATACTACTAGAATAATGTTAGGTACACTGGATTGGTTTACTGAATGATATTGTCTATCATAATTTTTTTTAAAAATTTAAATGAAAAGACCATACACATTTATTAATTATAAAAAAAAAAAAACATTGACATATCATTCAGTAAACTAAATCGGTAAACTGCGTATTTTTCATAATATTATTGTTTGAAAATAATACATTTCACACACTCTCCAAAATGAAATTATTCATTCGTTCCCATATATTACTTGTAAACTCGTGAGCATTCGTTCCCATACATGTCATGTTAATGTAATTAATGTTTATCGGACTAAATGCTATTTTTCCCCCAGGAACAAAGGGCCTAAACTCATTTTAAAAACAGAGGCTTAGTTAACTCAAAACCAGATCCATTGATCTGTTGGTTTATTTTCTTCTGCGGAGAAATAATTGATGTGGTATGAAAAAAAGTCATGTTTTGTACTTAAATTAGAAAGAGATCATAAATATTACAAATTCATCAACTTTTTCAATTTGATATTTTATAAGACAAAAATAGCATTTCAAAACAAAACGCATTTCCTTATTATCATGGTATATTTATTTAGCCCTAATCCTCTTAGAACCTTGTGATTTGTTCATCCTACTTGAGTAGCTGTTGTCATCCAACCTCGTCGTCTAGCAATCGTGGTCTACCGTTGTCCTCAAGCAGTCGTGGTTCAGCGCTGTCCTCTAGCTGTTGTCATCTAGCAGACATCGTCTAACAACCATCGTCCAGCCTTTGTCGTTGTCGTTTAGCAGGTAAGTCTCTCTCTCTTTCTCTCTCTCCCTAGTTGCTTTTTTAATCGTCATCCAACAATTTTACTTTGTATTACCTGACATCTGAGTTCAATCCCGATTCAGATTTTAATTTGGGTATTTAATGAATTAATAGATTTGAGCTATTTGTTTTATGTATGAAGTATTCATTGTTGTCAATTTAAAAACAAATGATGGAGCACATTTTTCCTCGACATCAACAAATGGACGATAATAGTTGTTTTTTCCTGAATACACATGCTCACTTGTGTTAGACACTTTGTTACATGACCACGAAAGTAAATAGACTTGCTATTTATAAAAGTGAAAGTAAAGGAGTATTATGGTGAAATCACTAAATTGGAATGGGTACTTGTCTGCTACTTGAAGCCCAGAAAGGTGAGAAACTTGACAAATAAAAAAAAAAAAAAACAAAATTACCTTAAACTGGTCCAACTCTCACAACTTTAAGGTGTAAGTCACACAACTGAAGTTGTAACTCACATAACACTGCATCATCTTTGATAACATATTATTGTTATTTTTTTAATAGTTTATCTTTAGATAAATCTAAGTTTGATAATAGTTTATGTTTACCTTTGGTTGGCTTCTTCTTTATGTATTGTTAAAGGTAGTCTCCTGACTCTTTCTTTATTGTTAATGGTCTTCTCCTTACTTTTTTTCTACTGTTAAAAGTATTCACTTCATGCCTTTATATTGATTTTCTGTCGTATGACGCAAACAATGTTAAAACAGTCTTCGTGAATTTGATGATCCTAACTAATACCTTCAACTAATATGGTACACTACATGTTTTTTTATGTAGGAACACATCCAATATATTCACAAGCTTTATGTGTTGGATTGGGTAATGCATCTCTTGAATAGAATTAGGGATAAAATCTTAGGTCGTGCCCTTAGGGTAAGATGACATGTGAAGGGCTGAGTTTGTCAAGATGTTATGCGATTTATGTACAACGTTTAACTATTGTGGATGTTTGGACATGATGTGGACACTTATGAATGTGTAATTCATTAGGAAAATTATTTAAATGCAAACTTTTTACTTTGTGTATGTTTAATTTATTTGAAATATTGTGAATGTTTAGTTAAAATAGTCCAGGGATGTGAATGGTTTGTAATTATAAAACATGTCTAAATAGTAAGCCCATTTTGATGTTACTGAACCAGGTGCAACCGTCATAACCAGGGGTAGGAACAGGATAAAACCTGAGGTGCAACTGTCTTAACTTAAGGTGCAACCCCATAACATTGTGAACCAACTTTTAATTCATGGTCTAAACTAGGTGCAACCTTCACAACTAGAAGTAGAAATTGGGTAAAACCTAATGTGCAACTATCTTAACCTAAGGTGCAACCCCATAACATTGTGCACCAACTTTCATTCATGGTTTGAACCAGGTGCAACCCTCACAATCAGGAAGAGCAACTGAGTAAAACTTGAGGTACAATTGTCATAACCAAAGGTGCAACTCTATACACATTGCAACATTCTATACCAAGCAACTCATATCAACAAAAGATGCATATTTACAAATTATAAATCCAACATACACAAGCTAATATATATAAATAATTGAAAAGTGAAAAATGGTCATAAGTCATTAAAAGTGGATACATTGAAATGTTCATAATGTAACAAAAGTCATTACATAGCATAGTTAAGTTAAAACAATCCTTGCGAAAACCAAGATAAATTACAAAAGTAGTGTTAAAAAATGGATAAAACAACAAAGTTTTCATTCTGAGATAGATTCCTTGCAAATCTTTCGATTATGACCGGTCACTACAAGAAAAGGCACTATTAGCGACGCACACGTGCGTCGCTAATAGTGGGAAAATGCGTCGCTAATGATTTTTTACGACGCACACTGAGCGTGCGTCGCTAATAGTGGGAAAATGCGTCGCTAATGATTTTTTACGACGCACACTGAGCATCGCTAAAATCGCCGCAAATATTGGCGTCGCTAATAGTATTGGCGACGCACACACCCCTGTGCGTCGCTAAAAGAAACTATTAGCGATGCACAAACGGTGTCGCTAATAATTGGGAATGGGCGTCACAAATATTATAAATAGAGGCAAAGAGTGTCGCTAAAAGATACTATTAGCAACGCACTGTGTGTGTCGCTAATAGTACCTTTTAGCGATGCACACATTGAGCGTCGCTAAAATTCACTATTAGCGACGCCCACGTGTGCGTCGCTAATACTATCTTTTAGTGACACTCAAGCTGTGCATCGCTAAAAGGTACTATTAGTGACACTATTAATACGTCGCTAATAGTGAATTTGATTTTATTTCTTAACTTTTAGCGACGCCTTTCTGTGCGTCGCTAAAGGTTTTTTTTTTTTTTTTGCCTGTTTTCCAACCATGTTTGCTTTGTTTTCTTTGTTGTTTTATTCCTGTATTAATCATCCTGATATACAATAAAATCCAAACATTCTAAAATGAATATATTAAAAAAGAAAAATACAGTTATATATATATTATACTAATTGCGTACATTTGTAAAAGTACAATTTAACAATAAATAGAAAAATAAAAAATTGTCTCAAAACATATAACTACAAATGTCCATGAAAGGAAAAAAAAAAAAACAAATAAAAATTAATGTTTCCCGATGCAAAACATAAAGACGATGGCGCAATAATCCCTATCAATCTGAAATAAAGATCAAATGGTATATATTAGAACAATTATTAAATATTTATGAAATATAGAATGTGAATAGTTTAATTTTCTTTTCTTTTTTTGCATGCATAAATAATAAGAACGACATAAAGTAGCATAAGTTATAAACTACTGATCCAAACTAATTTCAGTAAGTTTGTGCAAGTCTATTTTGTCATTTGTGAGGTGTTTGATGGGGTTTCAGGATAGTTAGGTTGATATCCAGCATTTTGGTCCGTCAAAACTCCAAAATGGGCCTTTACGGAGCAAAAACTAGCATAAGTTTCAAACCGGGCATCCGAACCGAGTGCCGTAAGTTCGTGCAAGTCAATTTTATCATTTGTGAGGTGTTTGATGGGGTTTTGGGCTTGTTTGGTTGATATCTGGTATTTTGGTCTGTCAAAATTTCAAAATGGGCCTTTTTGGAGCTGAAACTTGCATAAGTTTCAAACCGAGCATCCGAACCGATTACCGTAAGTTCGTGCAAGTCTATTTTATCATTTGTGAGGTGTGTGATGGAGTTTCAGTGTATTTAGGCCGATATCCGGCATTTTGGCCTGTCAAAACCCCAAAATGGGCCTTTTTGGAGCTGAAACTTGCATAAGTTTCAAACCGGGTATCCGAACCAAGTATCGTAAGTTCATGCAAGTGTATTTTATTATTTTTGAGGTGTGTGATGGGGTTTCAATGTGGTTAGGCCAATATCCGGGGTTTTGGTCTGTCAAAATCCCAAAATGGGCCTTTTTGGACCTAAAACTTGCATAAGTTTCAAACCGAGCGTCCGAGCCGATTACCGTAAGTTCGTGCAAGTATATTTTATTATTTGTGAGGTGTGTGATGGGGTTTCGGTGTAGTTAGGCCGATATCCTGCATTTTGGTCTGTCAAAACCCCAAAATGGGCCTTTTTGGACCTGAAACTTGCATAAGTTTCAAACCAGGTATCCAAACTGAGTGCCGTAAGTTCGTGCAAGTGTATTTTATCATTTGTAAGGTGTGTGATGGGGTTTCGGTGTGGTTAGGCCAATATCCTGGGTTTTGGTCTGTCAAAACCCCAAAATGGGCCTTTTTGGACTTGAAACTTGCATAAGTTTCAAACCGGGCATCGAAACTGAGTGCCGTAAGTTCGTGCAAGTCTATTTTATCATTATGGAGCTGTGTGATGGGGTTTTGGGATAGTTAGGCCAATATCCGGCATTTTGGTCTATCAAAACCCCAAAATGGGCCTTTTTGGAGCTGAAACTTGCATAAGTTTCAAACCGGGTATCCGAACCGAGTGCCGTAAGTTTGTGCAAGTGTATTTTATCATTTGTGAGGTATGTGATGAGGTTTTGGTGTGGTTAGGCCAATATCCAGCATTTTGGTCTGTCAAAACCCCAAAATGGGCCTTTTTGGACCTAAAACTTGCATAAGTTTCAAACCGGGCATCCGAACCGATTACCGTAAGTTCGTGCAACTCTATTTTATCATTTTTGAGGTGTGTGATGGGGTTTCGGTGTAGTTAGGCCGATATCCAGCATTTTGGTCTGTCAAAACCCCAAAATGGGTCTTTTTGGAGCTGAAACTTGCATAAGGTTCAAACCAGGCATCCGAACCGAGTGCCGTAAGTTCGTGCAAGTGTATTTTATCATTTTTGAGGTGTTTGATGGGTTTTTGGGGTGGTGAGCCCAATATTCGGGGTTTTGGTCTGTCAAAACCCCAAAATGGGCCTTTTTGGACCTAAAACTTGCATAAGTTTCAAACCGGGCATCCGAACCGATTACCGTAAGTTCGTACAAGTCTATTTTATCATTTGTGAGGTGTGTGATGGGGTTTCGGTGTAGTTAGGCCGATATCCGGCATTTTGGTCTGTCAAAATCTCAAAATGGGCCTTTTTGGACCTGAAACTTGTGTCCTTATATAATTAAATAAATTCGTGCAAGTCTATTTTCATATGTGAAGTGTCATGCGGTTTGTAGGCCATTAGGCCGAAATCTTTTAAGGGGTTTTACGTAACATTTTCTATAAATAATAAATGTACCAAAGTAAATATTTTTAAAAACTTACCAAGGCTGATCAGAGCCTCCCTACCGGCTGAGTATGGTCTTCATAAGAGTCTCTATCTGGGCCTGCCACTCCTTGAGCTCTGTCATCTTAACCCTCATCTCTGCATTCAGTCTCTCAGCAGCCTCAGCTCTCTGAGTGGCTGCCTCAACTATCTGGGTGGCTGCGTGAAACCTAGCATTGCTCTCGACCGTAGAGGACGATGCCATCGGCTCCATCCCACTCCCTAAGCCACGCACATATCCGCGCCTCTTGCCCAGAACAGTCTCTCGTATCTAGTCATCGGTCGGCGGTTGCTCACCCTCAGGGGTCGGCCGAACACGCATCTCGATCATCTCGTCCTAGAAAAACATAAATATTTGTTACTACTTTTAAACATTTTATATTAATATTAAATTTGTAAATAGTGGTATATAAATATTTTCTAACTTACATAAAGTTGTTGAGCTTCAGGCCCAGTCCAACCCTTCTCGGGATTGTAATGCGTCTTGTGCTACAACTCAATGGGGCTGGGTGGTGCACCGGTCTCCTGGTCTCGCTGCAACAAATAAATAGTAGCTTGTGAAGATTAATTTCATGAATACATTATACAATGAGAAATTGATACATTTATTAATTTACCATCTCATGCCTATACCTAACAAAAGAACGTGATCCACCACAGTAGGTCACCTTTTGCTTGCTTCTGCTCTCGCTATTTTTCTTACTAAGTTCCTACACTTGGCCAAAACAAAAAAGGTTAGTACAAATGTCAATGATTCATCATACAACAAAAGTAATTTTGATAATTTTTACCTGGAATGCGTCACTAGAGAACCGGTCGCATAGTAACATCCAATCCTCCACCGCCACCCCTCTGTAGGGTCTATCGCGAGGCTCTCTACCGGCTGCCACCTCCGCCTTGTAGTGCATGTGGAGCCTATGTCGGTAGTCCCTGAAACGGGTTCCCAAGTAACGGTCGACTGCCTTCACGACATGAGGCAGGTGGAGATCGATGTGAAACTTCTCCTGTAAAAGCATGTCATTGTCAAAACATTACGGCATAACATATGTTAAAATTTAGTTGAACACAATAATAAAATAAAAGATATACCTGGATATGCACATGAATATCCCGTCTCTCCGCGTTAATGACCTAACTCCAGTCACTGACATGGAGTGGGGCGCGTAGCCGGCAAATGATGCCGACCTCCGTAATGAACTGCTAGGCCCACCCAGCAACGGGCTTCAGCAAGCCCGAAGGTATCTCAATCTAAAGGGGCGCGCCCTCCGCTGCCTCCATCTGAACTTGTAAGCTATGATTCTTCAACCTACCATGCCCTTGTCTAGGGGTGATCTGTCGTGGAAATCAATCAAATTACCAAACTAAACTACTAATATAGTAGAGAAGTAAGGGTCGAACCCACAGAGACTGTTAATTGTTTAAAAATTAAAGTTGAGATTAATTTTAATTGAAATTAACAAAGATTGTTTGTTTGTTAATTCTTTTCTAAAATTAAATGAGAACTCTAATTAAAGCAAATATTTAATTGAATTAATGATGAATCGAATTAAAAGATGATTCCTAGGGTGTTGAATCCACCACTAATCTTGTAACTAGCTTCAATTGTATTAATTCTTGGGCCATTAAATTTAGATGTAAAAGATGTATTTTGGCTACAAGCCTCAATACAATCATCAAGAAAATCACGCACCAAAACCCTAAGCACGAATCATCTTTGGTCAACACAAATTGTCTACGCTAATTCTAAGGTCATAGTCACAATTTATTTTTTCTGAGTTATGACTCGTCCTACGGTTTTGATGTATATACACATATTACTATTGTATAACCACATAAACAAAATCACATAAATTGATTATGTGAAACCGAATAATATAATCATTGCATTAATAAAATTTCAAAGTTATACAATCAACATCCAAAACTAATTAACCCAAAAATAAAATATAAAGAAGCAATATTACTTGACTAGGGTTTCATCTAAACCCTAGGAATAAGAGAAACTTAGCCCATGATGGTGGAAGAGGAGACCACCATAGCCATAGAGTTCTTCATCTTCTTCTTTAGAGTCGTCTCCTTCCTTCCTCCTTTCGTCCAGATCCCCAAAAACGGCCTCCCTCTTTTCCAAAACCTTAGCTCCCAATAATATTCCCCCCTTTCCAAAAATGCCCCCCACAAAATAAGAATTCAGGAAAAAAGAATAAAATCCTGTAATTAGACATTAGGGGCCCAAAAAGGGAGTCTAAAATGCTCCAAAATAGAGCCTATAATGCTAAAATAGGCCCTGGTCCACCAACATATGGATCAAGCCTCTCTTCTAACCCAAAATCACTTGTTTTCCACTTCTTTTCGCACTTCAAAGCCCAATATTTTCCTTTTACTCCAAATCCACCACTAAATCATCAACTTTGTCAAGCTTTCTCTGCAAAAAGATAAAATAAGAATTAACTAAAAAATGCGTATAGATTGGAGAAATTAAAATAATAAAAGTGCAAGAATATCTAGGGTTAACAAAATAAATATGCACTTTTTAACCAGTTATCACACCCCCCAACTTACACTTTGCTAGTCCTTGAGCAAAGCCAAGGAAACAAGAGACAAAATACAACTAACTAAATCTTCTTTCGTGGGATACACGATTGCATTTACTATATGCAATAAGGCTTTAAACCCCTAGGTTACCCTAGTGGACGAGTTATAGTCTCGTGAGGGTTTGCAGTGAATCTACCCACAAAATTCAACACCCCCCAACTTGAACACAATATACTCCACAATCAATAAAAATGAATCTTAATGAATGTATAACTGAGTTACAATCGAATCAAAGTAACAATTATGTCACTAAAAACAACCTGTGAATTTTCCAAGTGCTCATAAATGGATAGAATCAGTGTACATAAAAGCAACAACCTTGACAAGATGTCTAGGCAATGAAACTTCATTTCAAACAAGCATTACTTTGACTCCAAATCTCACTCACAAATGAAGCTCACAGAGATGGGGTGCATATGTATCCTCTCATACATGTGGATAGAATAATTGTTGAGTACAAATCAAATGATCCACATGCAAACATGAATGAAAGCACAACAAGAATAATATAGAGAGAATTCTAACTATTACGAAAATCAACTCCCAATGTCACATTATCATTACAATCACATCCTCAATCATCAACTACTACACCTTCGGGGTCGGCTAGGTCTTTGTTTGTGGTTGTTACGTAAGTCAAGGTCAAGGATAAAGTAAAGGGTAAGTGAATAATACTTTCCATGTGATAAGCAAAGAAGCTGAAGTAAATAAACTGCAGTTTTCCAAACTTATCATCTCTTTTGAACATTACAACACCACTCCCAAAATTCCAATAAAAGCATTCCCAAACTACTCACAACTTTTCTACTTGAGCAAACCAAAAAGAAAAGGAAACGGCAATGAAATATTTTTTCATAAATTTTTATTTTTTATTTTTTTTTCTTCCTTCTTTTTCTTTTTCTTTTTTTCTTTGTTTCTTTTTTTTTTTTGTTGAAACGCCGAATAAAATTATAATTAAAAAAAAAGTACATCTTCACTTCTCTACTTTCACAACACCAAATTCTCAAAGAAAAATCACCCAACTTCTTCATCCAAAGCGAGGCTACTGGCTATGAAAAGAAAGATATAATAATGAAGGTTCAACTTGGTTCCAATCAGGTAAATAATGTAAAGATGCAAGAAACAAATGAACAGGCTCAAAGTAAAAAAAAAGGGCCTAGTTTCATTCCCTAAAGGCAAGAAGTGTCATCTGACATCTGAATTGACTGACCTTAGACATGTGACAATGGTAGTTGATAGAATGGAGATATGCAAACTATATAACCCTCAAAATAAAGTTAAAGCTCAAATCTACATAACATGGGTTATATGTCTCAGAAAATGCCATCATGATACTAGAGTCTCACAGTCCAACCATCAAATCATAGAGTCACAAGAGTAGCAACCCAATTTGTCTCCAATTATGAAAGTTAGGGAAAGACAAATCACTAGCAGTGCACAACTATCACAATGATTCTCATGCAAGCTCAGAAATACATGAATACGCTCAAAACAATAAAATTGTAATCACAAAGTATATTGAGCTCAAGTAGGCAAAATAATAGCAACTCCTCCCAACTTATTTGACACCTTGTCCTCAAGGGGACATGACATGAAAGAACATGAAATAGAACGAAATAAGTAAAAGGAAGGAGTGCACCTGAGTGGAGAGAACTAAGGGTGCAAAGAGCCCGGGGCCACATCAAATGTAGTCTGTATGGCAATTGGTCTTGTGGCCCATTTCTCATTTGGTTGCTCACAGTGAATTTGACGGGTTTGAATGGGCCGTTTGCGTGAAGTAGATTCAACTTCAATTGCCTGTCTTCTTGAAGCTTTTGGGCGACCCATGGATCCCTACAATAACAAACTAAACAATAAAAAGCATTAGGGCATAGAATCTAAATATGGGCATAACAAAACAAATTGAGAAAAGAGAATCAATATGCCAATAAATGCCAATACAGGCTGAGAAATAACTAAACCAAGTCCATAGTAGAATGAAGTGAATTTAGAACGGCTTGCTATGCAATTTTGTTTTTTTTTTTTTATGAAAAACAGAATAATAACAAAATAAACTAAAATAAAAATAAATAAATAAATAAATAGAAAAATAAAATAAAATAAAATAAACTAACATAAAATAATAAATAAATAAATAATAATAAAAATAGAAAAAAAATAAAAACAAAACAAGAACAGTGAATAATAAATAAATATATAAAAGGTTAGTGGTGTTGGGTAGGTGGATCTGAATTTATGAACAATGGTTGGAAGAGAAACAAATCCCATGGTTTTGGCAGACAATTAAATGAACTTTTGACTTCAAGCTGTCCTCCAAATCGATTTTTTTTTTTGTGCTTCAAAATTTGACGGAAGCTCTAATCTTCTTGCTGTGAATTTTCCTGCACTTTCTGCATCGGTTGTGAGGCTTACAGGGGCCGGGGATTGCTTGGTTGGTGGGACACTAGCTTCTTTTTGTGCAGGTTTAGATCTAATGCCAAGTCTGGCATTTGGAATTGCAGCAGCCAAAGCTGCTGTTGAGGTGGATGCCAATGTGTCCCCTGAGTATGATTTGGCCAAAATTGCAAATGATGTGAGGGCGGTTGGTGGAGGTGCGGTCGAGCGGTGGTGATGGCGGTGCGGTGGAAGTAGAGGTTAGAGGGGTCTGCGGTGGTTAGCAGGTGCGGGCTGGGGTTCTGTTGGGGGTTCGGCTGGGGTAAGGGAAGACGATGGAGGGACGGATCGAGATGGGGGAGGCGGTTGGGGTTTGGTTAGAGTTGGTGACGATGGAGGCGGTGGTCGGCAGAAGGGGTTGATGGTGGTTGGAGGTGATGATGGTGATGCTGGCTGCGGCGGATCTGATGGTGGTTGAGGTGGAGATGCGATGTAGATGGTGGTTATGAAGGTATGGTTAGGGGCTGTGGTGATGTAGTAGCGACGGGCGGCGGTGATGGAAGATACGGCTATGGGGGATGATGGGTGTGGTGGTGGCTATGTGGTTGTAGCAGGTTGGAGGTGATGGAGGTGTGCGGTGGTGATTGGATCGGTGGTGGTGGAGGTGTGGTGGTTATGGGCGATGATGGTTGTGGTGGTTGCTATTGCTGAGCGAGAGACGAGGGGTTTTTTTTATTATTATTTTGAATTTTTTTAAATTTTTTGATTTTTTGATTTTTTAAAAAAATTGAATTAAAAGTGCTCAAGCTTTTTGAGAAAAGCTCAAGCTTTTTGGGACAGAACCTTAAGGGCTTTGAGGGAAGAAAAAGAGCTTGAGCTTTTCTTGGAGTGCTCGAGCTTTTCAGGAAAGAATGTTTAACCAATTTTTGACGAAAAAGTGCTCGAGCTTTTTGGCGAGTGCTCGAGCTTTCTGGACCAGAAACATTTGGAAAAAAAAAATGAGAAAATGTTTGAGCTTTTCTGAAATTGCTCGAGCTTTTTAGTCCAGAAAACAAAAATGACTAAAGAGAAACCCCCCACCTTTTTTTTTTTTTTAAATGAGAATAAAATAAATACTAAACACCTACAAAACAACAAAAAAAAAAAAAAAGAAAAGAAAACTCAATTAAAAACAACAAAAAAATAAAATAAAATAAAATAAAATTGGGTTTCCTCCCAAAAGAAGAGCTAAGTTTAATGTCTTCAGCCAGACACAGCAAGAGGAGAAAAACATCAATCAATATAAACTGGGTCTTCAAGATCAATCTCCTCAATCAAACTCCCTTCCTCCACACCCTCAATAAACAATTTCAACCTTTGGCCATTAACTTTGAAAGTTTGGCCACTCCGAGGGTTATGAATTTCTACTGCACCATGAGACCAAGATTGAACAACCTCATATGGACCATCCCATCTAGACCGCAACTTCCCATAAAACAACCGTAACTTAGAGTTAAACAACCACACCTTTTGACCGGGCTCAAAGGACTTATGATTAATGTGAGAATCATGGAACGCCTTAGTCCTAGCCTTGTAAATGCGGGAACTCTCATACGCATCATTCCTAAGCTCCTCTAACTCATTGAGTTGGAGCTTTCGGTTAGAGCCGGCAATAAGCATATCAAAGTTGAATTTCTTAACAGCCTACATGGCCTTATGCTCTAGCTCCACCGGGAGATGGCAAGCTTTACCGAAAACCAATCGGTAAGGAGACATGCCAATAGGGGTCTTGTAAGCGGTACGATTAATAGTAGAGAAGTAAGAGTCGAACCCACAGGGACTGTTAATTGTTTAAAAACTAAAGTTGAGATTAATTTTAACTGAAATTAACAAAAATTGTTTGTTTGTTGATTCTTTTCTAAAATTAAATGAGAACTCTAATTAAAGCAAATATTTAATTGAATTAATGCTGAATCGAATTAAAAGATGATTCCTAGGGTGTTGAATCCACCACTAATCTTGTAACTAGCTTCAATTGTATTAATTCTTGGGCCATTAAATTTGGATGTAAAAGATGTATTTTGGCTACAAGCCTCAATACAATCATCAAGAAAATCACGCACCAAAACCCTAAGCACGAATCATCTTTGGTCAACACAAATTGTCTACGCTAATTCTAAGGTCATAGTCACAATTTGTTTTTCCTGAGTTATGACTCGTCCTACAGTTTTGATGTATGTACACATATTACTATTGTATAACCACATAAACAAAATCACAGAAATTGATTATGTGAAACCGAATAATATAATCATTGCATTAATAAAATTTCAAAGTTATACAATCAACATCCAAAACCAATTAACCCAAAAATAAAATACAAAAAAACAATATTACTTAACTAGGGTTTCATCTAAACCCTAGGAATGAGAGAAACTTAGCCCATGATGGTGGAAGAGGAGACCACCATAGCCATAGAGTTCTTCATCTTCTTCTTTAGAGTCGTCTCTTTCCTTCCTCCTTTCGTCCAGATCCCCAAAAACGGCCTCCCTCTTTTCCAAAACCCTAGCTCCCAATAATATTCCCCCCTTTCCAAAAATGCCCCCCACAAAATAAGAATTCATGTAAAAAGAATAAAATCCCGTAATTAGACATTAGGAGCCCAAAAAGAGAGTCTAAAGTGCTCCAAAATAGAGCCTATAATGCTAAATAGGCCCTGGTCCACCAACATATGGACCAAGCCTCTCTTCTAACCCAAAATCACTTGTTTTCCACTTCTTTTCGCACTTCAAAGCCCAATATTTTCTTTTTGCTCCAAATCCACCACTTAATCATCAACTTTGTCAAGCTTTCTCTGCAAAAAGATAAAATAAGAATTAATTAGCAAATGCGTACAGATTGGAGAAATTAAAATAATAAAAATGCAAAAATATCTAGGGTTAACAAAATAAATATGCACTTTTTAACCAGTTATCAAGGGGTGGTGGCCGAAGCTTTAGAAGAAACAAAATAGAAACAATTAGTACCATATTTATATAATCATTAATAAAAATGGAAACTATGCATACCATCGACGGCAGGATCGGTCGACCCTGCAGATGAGGGGGAAGGGGTCGATGCGTCCTACATAACTGCGCGTCTGCGTGAACCTGGTCCAACCATATCTACAAATAAAGTTTAAAAATAAAATTGTTTTTATTTAATCATAAAAATTAAAATCCTTATCGAAGTAAAAATAATTACCCATTACATCATAAAATTGAATACCCATTACATTATAAAAGCCGAAAACCATTACACTCGATACTAACACATGTAACACCTATTACAATTATTCATTTGAGTCTGTATCATCATCTGAACTTGAATTTTCTTCATTCTCGATACAATACTCTAACAATCACTGCAACAAAATGCACTATTAGCGACGCGCATGTGCGTCGCTAATAGTGAAATTGTGCGTCGCTAAAGACCTTTAGCGACGCCCAAACGTGCGTCGCTAAGGCGTCACAAAAAGTGGCGTCTCTAATACTATTAGCGACGCACAAAACCGTTGGTGTCGCTAAAAGTGCATATTAGCGACACACATAATGCGTCGCTAATAATTGGATACATGCGTCGCCAATAATACCCAAGGGAGTATTGTGCGTCGCAAAAAATTACTTTTAGCGACGCACAGTAAGCGTCGTTAAAAGTGATTTTTAGCGACGCACGGTTTATGCGTCGTCAATACTGACTTTTAGCGACGCTCACTGTGCGTCGCTAAAAGTGATTTTTAGCGACGCATGATTTATGCGTCGCCAATATTGACTTTTAGCGACGCTCACTGTGCGTCGCTAAAAGTGATTTTTAGCGAAATTTTAAATTAAATTCAGACTTTTAGCGACGCTATGGTGTGCGTCGCTAAAAGTGTTTTTTTTTTTTTTTTTTTACAACCATATTTGCTATGTTTTAATATTGTTTTGTTCCTGTTTAAATGATCGGTGCAAAACTGCAAGTGCACAGTATCGTAGTTTTATAATAAAGTGATGAGTAGAGTATCGTCCTCAGGGATTGGTGTCTTACTTTTGACAAGTACCGAAATTAAATTAATCTCGAATTTATTTAGAAAATTCACTAAGATCTTTAAAATTGCAATTTAAAATAAAACTAATGCGAAGAAAATACTAAAAATGAAAAGAGAGATATTGTTCGAAAATCAAATAAATGGGAGAGAAGAATTCTAGGAAATCGATTTCACCTAATCCCTCACTATGCTTTACTCATCTAACTAATTGAATTGAATTCTTTATGTTTGTCAGCGAATCGCTATTTCATCCAAAAGCCTCTTTCTACAGTCAATTGGACACTTTTCTTGTTCATTATTTTACACAAGAGTATACAAATTAATAAACCAAGAAAGCAATAAGACCAATGATTTTAATACTACACAGGTTCATATAAGTCTTTCGATCTCTATATTTACCTATGTTGAAATATTCAAGATCCATCCTATAATTCCCTCTTTTGACAGCAAATCACGGGATTAAAATCATCTAATTAGTGGCCAGTTAATTAGAAGCATTAAACTCAGAATAAATCAAACAAACATGGAAAAGAATTACTTCAAATTAGTATAAACAATAAGCATAGTTCAAGACTAGACTACATCGTTTTCCTAGAATAAAAAAAATTAGTTCATGCTAAAAATTAAATTCAACAAAAACGAATTCACCATGATTTTTTTTTGAAAGGAACGGAAGAAAATTAACACTGAAAAATAGTCGCAACAGTCTGCAGTACACAGTCAAAGTCGCTGGTCCTGTTGCGCCGCTCTGTTCCTTTGTTGGCTTCCTGTTCCTGCTGCGCCTAGCCGCACTGCTGCGCTTCCAATCAATGATCCTTGTAGCTGCCTATTCTGCGCCGCTCTCTGCTGATCAGTTCTCCAAGCCGCAACCAAGCTTCTTCCGTTTTCTTTTCTTTTTTTAGCCCTGCGCCGCTGCACGTTGCTTTTAAGGTTCTGTCCCACTACGCCGCAGGCTCCTCTCCTTTTCTCTAAAGCCCTAGCTGCCTTTTGTAATAAAGCCAGAGCCCCTTTGTTTTATTTATTATTTTTTTTACTTTAGCCATTCAGCAGCCGTCACCTCAAGTCCAACGCTTCTTCATGGGCTTTTTTTTTTTTTTCTGTTCTCTTTTTCTATTATTCTCTTCCTAGCGTTTTGGTCCCAGCCACCTTTGTTGACTTTTCAATCTTCATTTCTTTCTTTTGATTTCCTGTACAACCACAAGCCAGCCGCACCTTTTTTACTTTTTTTTTTATTTTTTATTTTTTCTTCCTTTGGATGGCTTGTATTGGAATATTGGATCAGCTATTATGGTGAGGAACTCATGGGCCCAAATAACAGACTGTTCGGCCCAAGTAGTCATGAGTCGAGCTGCTTCAATTTCTTCAGGTCTGCGATAAAATTTAAATAATAAAATGATGCCCAAAATCAACCAAAATAAATAAAATAGACTAAAGTTTAAAATTAAAAAGTGCTAAAATATTCTAAATTATCCAAGTCATCATTAAACCTGTATCAATCATCCATCCTGATATACAATAAAATCGAAGCATTCTAAAATGAATATTTTAAAGCAGAAAAATACATTCATATATATATATATATTAATCTAATTATGTACAATTGTAAAAGTACCATTCATCACTAAATAGAAAAATTAAAAATTGTCTCCAAAATGTTACTACAGATGTCCATGAAAATAAAAAATAAAAATAACAAGTTCTGATGCAAAACATAAAGACGGCACCGCGACAATAATCCCCGATCAATCTAAAATAAAGATCAAACGACATATATTAGAACAATTATTAAATATATATGAACATAGAATGTGAATAATTTTTTATTTTTTGTTTGCATGCATAAATAGTAAGAACGACATAAAGTACCATAAGTCTATTTTATCATTTGTGAGGTGTGTGAGGTGGTTTCGGTGCAGTTAGGCCGATATCCGGCATTTTGGTCTGTCAAAACCCCAAAATGGGCCTTTTTGAGGCTGAAACTTGCATAAGTTTCAAACCGGGCATCGGAACCGAGTGTCGTAAGTTCGTGCAAGTCTATTTTATCATTTTTGAGGTGTGTGAGGTGGTTTCGGTGCATTTAGGCCGATATCCGGCATTTTGGTCTGTCAAAACCCCAAAATGGGCCTTTTTGAGGCTGAAACTTGCATAAGTTTCAAACCGGGCATCGGAACCAAGTGTCGTAAGTTCGTGCAATTCTATTTTATCATTTGTGAGGTGTGTGAGGTGGTTTCGGTGCATTTAGGCCAATATCCGGCATTTTGGTCTGTCAAAACCCCAAAATGGGCCTTTTTGAGGCTGAAACTTGCATAAGTTTCAAACCGGGCATCAGAACCGAGTGTCGTAAGTTTGTGCAAGTCTATTTTATCATTTGTGAGGTGTGTGAGGTGGTTTCAGTGCAGTTAGGCCGATATCCGGCATTTTGGTCTGTCAAAACCCCAAAATGGGCCTTTTTGAGGCTGAAACTTGCATAAGTTTCAAACCGGGCATCGGAACAGAGTGTCGTAAGTTCGTGCAATTCTATTTTATCATTTGTGAGGTGTGTGAGGTGGTTTCGGTGCATTTAGGCTGATATCCGGCATTTTGGTCTGTCAAAACCCCAAAATGGGCCTTTTTGAGGCTGAAACTTGCATAAGTTTCAAACCGGGCATCGGAACCGAGTGTCGTAAGTTCGTGCAATTCTATTTTATCATTTTTGAGGTGTATGAGGTGGTTTCGGTGCATTTAGGCCAATATCCGGCATTTTGGTCTGTCAAAACCCCAAAATGGGCCTTTTTGAGGCTGAAACTTGCATAAGTTTCAAACCGGGCATCGGAACCGAGTGTCGTAAGTTCGTGCAAGTCTATTTTATCATTTTTGAGATGTGTGAGGTGGTTTTGGTGCAGTTAGGCTGATATCCGGCATTTTGGTCTGTCAAAACCCCAAAATGGGCCTTTTTGAGGCTAAAACTTGCATAAGTTTCAAACCGGGCATCGGAACCGAGTTCCGTAAGTTCGTGCAAGTCTATTTTATCATTTGTGAGGTGTGTGAGGTGGTTTCGGTGCAGTTAGGCCGATATCCAGCATTTTGGTCTGTCAAAACCCCAAAATGGGCCTTTTTAAGGCTGAAACTTGCATAAGTTTCAAACCGGGCATCAGAACCGAGTGTCGTAAGTTCGTGCAAGTCTATTTTATCATTTTTGAGGTGTGTGAGGTGGTTGAGGTGCAGTTAGGCCGATATCCGGCATTTTGGTCTGTCAAAACCCCAAAATGGGCCTTTTTGAGGCTGAAACTTACATAAGTTTCAAACCGGGCATCGGAACAGAGTGTCGTAAGTTCGTATAAGTCTATTTTATCATTTTTGAGGTGTGTGAGGTGGTTTCAGTGCAGTTAGGCTGATATCCGGCATTTTGGTCTGTCAAAACCCAAAAATGGGCCTTTTTGAGGCTGAAACTTGCATAAGTTTCAAACCAGGCATCGGAACCGAGTGTCGTAAGTTCGTGCAAGTCTATTTTATCATTTTTGAGGTGTGTGAGGTGGTTTCAGTGTAGTTAGGTCGATATCCGGCATTTTAGTCTGTCAAAACCCCAAAATGGGCCTTTTTGAGGCTGAAACTTGCATAAGTTTCAAACCGGGCATCGGAGCCGAGTTCCGTAAGTTCGTGCAAGTCTATTTTATCATTTGTGAGGTGTGTGAGGTGGTTTCGGTGCAGTTAGGCCGATATCTGGCATTTTGGTTTGTCAAAATCCCAAAATGGGCCTTTTTGAGGCAGAAACTTGCATAAGTTTCAAACCAGGCATCGGAACCGAGTTCCATAAGTTCGTGCAAGTCTATTTTATCATTTTTGAGGTGTGTGATGTGGTTTCGGTGCATTTTCTATAAATAATAAATCCATGAAAGTATATAATTTTAAAAACTTACCAAAGTTGTGAAGAGTCGCGCTGTTGGCTGATCATCGTCTGCAAAAGAGTCTGTATCTCGGCATATCGCTCCTCGAGGCTATCTAGTCTCTGGCGCAGCACTACATTCTTTTGTTGAACTGCCTCTGTAGCTGAGTGTGCCCTAGAATCACTCTCAAAAGACGATGTCGTCGGCGCCATCCCAGTCCCTAAGCCACGCACATAGCCACACCTCTTGCCCAGAACAGTCTCCCGTATCTGGTCATCGGTCGGCGGATCCTGACCCTCAGGTGTCGGCTGATCACGCAGTCGGACCATCTCCTCCTATAAAAACATAAATATATGTTACTACTTCTATAACTTTAGATTAATATTAAATTAGTAATACTGTAGCAAGTTACATAAAAACTTACATAAAACCGCTGTGCTTTAGGCCCAGCCCAACCCTTATTGGGGTTGTAGTGCGTCCTGTGCCACAAATCAATGGGGCTGGGTGGTGCACCGATGTCCTGGTCTCGCTGGAGCAAATAAATAGTAGCTTATAAAGAGTGATTTCATGAATAGATTATACAATAAGAACTTGATACATTTATTAACTTACCATATCATGCCTATACTGTAAAAAAGAACGTGATCCACCACAGTGGGTCACCTTCTGCTTGCTTCTACTCTCGCTATTCTTCCTGCTTAGTTCCTACACTTGGCCAAAACAAAGAAGGTTAGTATAAATGATACTGATTTAAACCAGACAACAAAAGTAATTTGAACAATTTTTACCTGGAATGTATTACTTGCGAACCGGTCGCACAGTAACATCCAATCCTCCACCGTCACCCCCCTGTAGGGTCTGTCACGGGGCTCTCTACCGGCTGCCACCTCCGCCTCGTAGTGTATCTGCAGACGGTGTCGATAGTCCCTGAAAGAGACTCCCAAGTAACGATCCACAGCCCTCGCTACGTGAGGTAGGTGGAGATCGATGTCAAACTTCTCCTGTAAAGCATGTCATTGTCAAAACATTACGGCATTAGAAATGTTAAAATTTAGTTCAACACAATAATAAAAGACATACCAGGATCTGCTCATGAATAGCCTGTAGATCCTCCTGAGTGACGTGACTCCAGTCAATAATATGGAGTGGGGCGCGTAGTCGGCAAATGATGCCGACCTCTGTGATGAACTGCTGTGCCCACCCACCAACGGGCTTCAGCAAGCCCTCAGGTAGCTCAATCCGGAGTCGCGCACCCCCTGCTGCCTCCATCTGTGTCTGCAAACTCTGATTCTTCGACCTACCACGCCCTCGTCTAGCACTGGTGGTGGCCGAAGTTTTAGAAACAATTAGTACCATATTTATATAAGCATTAATACAAAATGGAACTATCCATACCATCAATGGCAGGATTGGTCGATCCTGCAGAGGAAGGGGAAGGGGTCGATGGGTCCACCGGGACTGCACGTCTACGTGATCCTGGTCCAACCATTTCTAAAACAAAATTTTAAAAGTAAATTCCATTACATCATAAAAATTAAAATCCATTACAGCATAAAATTGAATATCCATTACACTTGATCTTACCACATGTAACACCTATTACAATTACTCATCTGAGTTTGTATCATCATCTGAACTTGAATTTTATTCAGTCTCGGTACAATACTCTAACAATGTCTCATCATCAAAATCACTTTCCTCGTCATCATCATCATTAATGAACGTTGCATCCCTCGGATCTAATTGTGTGGTATTGGTGACGTCGGAAGCTACGACATGAATTGGTTCTACATCAGTTCTATTCAACCGATACGAACTAACATCTTCTTGATCATGCCGGACAACACCATCGTGGGCAGTTTGAGACTCTTCTTGTAGTGCCTCCTCAATCCTCTCCAACTCTTCATCCCCCTCGCCAACTTCTAGGACATCATAAACATTTCTAGTTTTTATTTTTTGGACAACATGCCAATCACCTCTTATTTTTGTGTCCTTCAAATAGAAAAATTGTTTTGCAACTGATGCCAAAACATACGGACCATTTTTAAATGCCGTACGTGACGTATTAACACTTATGAAGTGCTTATCAATCTGCATTCCAGTCTTCTTATTAGTTACATCCCACCAATCACATTTAAAAATATACACAGAATGACCGTAGTAATAGTGCAACTGTATGATGTCTTTTAAAACACCATAGTACTCTACAGTTTGTCCTCCGTCACCATCTCCTTCAACAAGGACCCCGCTATTCTGTGTTCGTCGGATGACCTCACGTTCCCTCATGTGAAATCGAACACCATCAACAATTAAACCGGTGTAGCGGGATATCCTTTGATCAGGACCACATGCCAAGGAATATAATTGATCGTACGCCTCAGGAGATTGTTGGTGGCGTAATAGCTTCATCTATTAATTCAGTACAAGTACAAAATTACTTTTATACAAATGCATTAACTAATACAATTACAATTAATTGAAACCTATTCTTACGTGATCTCCGAACCACTTTGGAAACAAATTTTTCTATCTTTGCTCCAGATCAGAACTTGATACATGTTCTCTCTGAAGCTCAAGCGTATGCTCACTACATAAGATGAGATATGTTATATGTAACTTACATTTGTATATTAACGTAGTATTGCAATAATTTCGATAAACTTACTTAAAATATGGCAATGTCTCCTCGCAGTTGTTGAGCACGGTGTAGTGGGCTCTTTCCAAGTCTTGAGGATGACACCATTCATATATACGGGCACCTATTGGCCGCACAGTCTGATTAAACACCGCAAGGCCAGTTCATTGTTGCCCTAGACATCTATCAGAATTTCGCTCTTCACGATTAAACCTTGTCTCAATATCTTCAAGATGCATAGAGTAGAAGGTGAGACATTCAGCATCAATGTAAGCCTCAACAATTGACCCTTCCGGTCGTGCTCTATTACGCACATATTGCTTCAATGTGTGCAAATATCTGTTTTGATAATTAATCAGTTATAGATTAAAATAGTTAGGATGGATAGATAACACAATTGACAAAATTAAATGTACCTTTCTATTGGATACATCCAACGGTATTGGACAGGTCCGCCAATTTTTGCCTCATGAGGCAAATGCACCGCAAAATGGACCATGATATCGAAGAAAGCTGGAGAGAAAATCTGTTCCAACTTGCAGAGGATCACGACAACATCCCTTTCAAGCTTGTCAAGTACTTCCACATTCAACGTCTTCGCACATAATTCTCTAAAGAAGCAACACAACTCAGTTAATGTAGTCATCGGTGAGATACCCACGTAGTGCAACCGGAAGAAGTCATTGTAAAAGGACATGGCAGTCATAGCTCTTTAATCCGAATATTTTCCCATCTATAACATTTACACACCGAGATATATTTGATGCGTATCCATCTGGGAACTTCACCGATTTAAACCACTCGCAAATCCTCATTCTCTTTGCGGATGATAACGTATACTGTGCAGGAGGCACGATATATTTATCACTACTACGTATTAAGTGCAGCTCTTTCCTTATTCCCAGCTCCTGCAAGTCCAACCGGGCTTTAACACTATCTTTTGTCTTCCTTTCAATGTTCATTACAGTTCCCAGCACATTATCACATATGTTTTTCTCGATGTGCATCACATCCAAATTGTGCTTCAACTAAAGAGTCTCCCAGTACGGCAAATCAAAAAATATGCTCTTCTTCGTCCAATTTAAGTCCACATCAATACGCTTCCTCTTCTTAATACCCGGTATCTTCCCAAACCTCACTGGTTGGATGACTACCAATTGCGCTAACACGTCTTTACCAGACAACAATGGAGGTGGCAATCTGCGCTCAATTTGTCCATCAAAAAGATGCTTCTGCCGATTTTGCCAGCCATGCGGTGGCGGTAGAAAACAACGATGGCCCATGTAATCTTCCTCCCATTTGACAAATGTAGGGAACATGCATCCTTATTGCAAACTGGACATGCCAGATACCCCTTAGTGCTCCACCCAGACAAGTTCTCGTATGCTGGAAAGTCATTTATGGTCCAAAATAACGCGGCATGCAATTGAAATGTCTCATTCTTAGAGACGTCGTATGCCTCCACTCCCACCTCCCACAATTCCTTCAACTCGTCCACTAAAGGACGCAAGTACACATCAATTTCATTACCAGGAGACTTCGGCCCTAGAATAAGCAACGACATGTAGATAAATGGTTCTTTCATGCATTTCCACGGTGGCAAGTTATATAGCACAAGCAACACCGGCCACATGCTGTAGGCATTACTCATGTCACCGAACGGGTTGAAACCGTCGCTAGCTAGCCCAAGTCGTACATTACGCGGCTCATTTGCAAACCATTCGTGATTTGTATCAAACTCAGCCCAAGCTTGTGAATCTGCCAGATGCCTACATACATTTTCCTTAGCAACACGCTTCTCCTTATGCCACCGCATATCTTCTGCCGTCTTCTGAGACATGTACAACCTTTGTAGCCTCGGTTTTAAGGAAAAATATCTAAGCACCTTGTGCGGAATTGTCTTTTTCTTTCCTTCATTCAGCTTGTACCTGGGTTCGTGGCACACCGTACACTCCTTCAATTGTTCAGTCTCCTTCCAAAATAACATGCAATCGTTTTTGCAAGCATGTATGGGAATATACCCGAGGCCCACATCTCCTAATATTCTTTTCGCCTCGTAATATGAGTTCGGAAGGGTCTCCCCAGTAGGAAGCACTGCTTTAATCAATTCAATGGCCATAGTAACTGATTTGTTACTCCAACGGTTGATGGTCTTAAGATGAAGGAGTTTCACGAGAAAGTTCAGTTTCGAAAACTTATCACAACCCGGGTATAACGGCTGCCTTGCTTCCCTCAACAACGACTCAAACGCGGTCGATGGTCCCATGTCACTCCTGTGACTACTCGCCCTAGTTGTAGCCCCCTGCAAGTCTGCCAGCATTTGTGGCAAACCTTCGTAACCAACCCTAACATTATCACCAAAGTCAACATCGTCGTCTTCTTCTTCATCATCAAATACCACTCGTACGTCACGGCGTTCCCCGTGAAATTCCCAACACGTATACCGCTTGTCCATCCCGTGTTTGAGTAGGTGCTCTTTGACCTCATCTATGTGCATATAATCCCTATTATTGCACCTCCTACATGGACATCTTATCCTATTTCTCCCATCTGCAGATGCACGAGCAAACTTAATAAAATCTTTGATCCCCTTCACATACCCTGGCAAATGCCTGCCCCTCAAGTCCATCCAACTCTTATCCATTTTCGTCTACCTAATACAAGTCAAAAATGATACTCGTTATAAATATGAAACATAAATCCTATCACCTCCAACTTCTCTCTAAAGGGTAAGGTGGTCCTATCCCATTCGTGAATGCACAATCTACCTTGCAATCAGCAACAAAGCAAATGCTTGATTCCACTCGGACAAAATTTCGGCAGCATCTCCCCACGGTTCTCCAAGTATACAAGATAGACGTTAACACGCCTAAATATATACCCAGAGAACAATAGGAGACCGTACTGAAATTTTATCATAGTGAAATATTCAAGCATATGCGCTATTGATTGCAATGCAGATTTATGCATTCCCGAACTGTCCTCTCTGGACAATTCAAGAATCGATTTTCATACACACGAGCCCAATCGTGAATAAATTTCGCGACAAGATTCACATGTGATGAAAATGACTCCCGAACAGGGATAGGCTTACATGAATGCAATTGCTAACTTACAAAACAATCACCATAATTCTTTTTTCACGAAGTAATCCCTAAAAAAAAAAAAAATTAGGCCACGCTTACAATGGCCCTGCTGAAAAGGTGCATCAGCACGCAATATAGGAGAAAAGAGAACTAGATGCTCTTCTAGCCAAAACTCATTTGATCTAATACAATCAAATGCTTGAGTTGTCGGACTGTGTTAAAAGTGATTTGAATCATGTTATTTTAATAAAGTGTTATATTTTGACAATTTTGGTCAAATGCTATCAAAACTTTTAACAATTTGAGTTGTCACCATGTTCAAGCATATTCTGTGTTAAAAGTGATTTGAATCATGTTAAAGTCAAGTTTTAACGGTAATATTTTAATAAAGTGTTATATTTTGACAATTTTGGTCAAATGCTATCAAAACTTTTACAATTTTGGAATATTTTCAACTATTAGATTGAAAGAATTCAGGACATTAATGTGAATAACGGCAATTTTCAAGTTATGAAATATGATTTAGCATGCCATTAGGGTATGCGATTTTGCATTATCTGTTATTTATAGGTATATAGCAGCTCTTTTCTCTAAAAGCTGCTTTGGCCTGCTCTAACAATAAATATTAACCCATTCATTCATTTCAACGATTGAGGATATATACATTGACCATTTTTTTTAGAGTGATGTTGTATATTCAGATTTTTTTAATAATAATTTTAATATTATATTAATAATTTAATGACACATCATGTAAGATATAAAAATTCGAGATATACATATTATTATTTTTAATTTAAGGTATCAGAATCAGCATTATGTTTGTGGTACAGAGAAGTTGTCTGGACTGAAAATGCTATATATAAACTGGTTTTTTTTTTTAAACTTTTTGCATCTTTAGGTTACAAATTAATGGGATAGTTATAATTCAAATGCCACATCAGTTTATAAGTGAAATTTATAATTTCTTTTAAGTTTGTATTAGTTTGTTTGAGAGTATTTTATGTTTATGTATATCAGAGAGTATGACACGTGACATATATTTTATATTAAAATATGATTATAATACATGGTTTCTTGTAGTAACTAATCTTGATGCTTTTGGAAGATGGAACAGTTTTACCCCAATCCCAGAAAGGGGAGACAAATAAGTCATACTAATAAGGTAGATTCAGCACCATATCAAACCAATCTCATCTTTCTCACGACAGAAGCTACACTCATCAATACTAATTCTAGTTATTTGCCTAGGCCATGTGCTAATCCGTTGATTAGAAGGAACAGCCAACATTGCTTGAATGGAGTCCAAATTTCCACTCACCATAAGCAAGCAAAGAATAGAACAAAACTGAAAAGTTGATAAACCAAAACAACACCAAACCTCAAAATTCCACCAATTCAACACTAAAAGAGGACTGGCTTGCAATTAAATAAATACATCTTAGAATAAGAAGCAGAGTCTGAAGCCAAAATAAAAACCAGAAGCAAATTCCTAGCTGCTGCAAGTGGTCAAACAACACCAAACAAGGAGCACAAGATCAAGCTCAATGCATTAGAGGCCAATATAAGAGGCTTGCTTTATCCTACAGATTTTCCCTTGATATGATTGGAAATCAAAATTAATTGACATAATTAACCTACAGGTTTTCCCGCAATATGCTTGGAAAATGTATATCTCATCTCACTACCTCCTAATAAACACATTGAAATGGAAGATGCTCTCAAAATATTGACATGCAAATGCAGGAATCAAATTTTGTACAACAAAAATCAGGACAAGATATATCAAATGAAAAGCAGCAAACTTGCTTCATTGCTATCCGTTGTATCTAAATTCTCTCACACAATTTTTTTTTTAATAATCCAAATATGCAATCTTAATTGAGCCATAGCATACCCAGATGGATCATTTTTTTATCTTTTTACATAATATTATGTCTCAAATTTTTTACTAAATTTATATTTCAAATAATGTTGCTCGAATTTTTTTTCCCTTTGAATTTTTTTCCTATTAGTATTAATGAATTGGAAGAATTAAATTAAGCAATTTTAGAAAATTAACATTAATAAAAAAAAATTTATTCTAGTTTGGATATATATTGGCTTGAATGAAGGACAAAGAATCTAAAATCTCTGAGCAAACTAAATATATAAATAAACATAACACCAACAACTAACATACAAGTGCATTAAAAATAGACAGATAATATCTATTACGTATATGTCGAAGCCACACCTGAAAGAAATCTGAAACTCCGAACCTCAAAAAACTTCAAGATCTGAGCTTTTAAAAGAAGCCGATAAGAACCTCAACGATCGAAACTTTAAGTAGGAAGAAGCACACGATTCCACGGTGAAAAATAGTTGTTCTTCTCGGTCAGATCGATCTGCGGTGGCCTGATGGGGTTTTGATTGAAGGGGAAAAAACAGACAGCGAGAGAGAAAGAAAGTAGGGCGCGGCGCTCTGGAAGCGAGAGACAAAAAGGCAGGTTATATAAGGACTTATTAGCGACGCACTCTGTGCGTCGCTAATAAGTATTTGCGCGTCGCTAATTTTACGTGAAACGATAGCGTTTCATATGCAGTACTATCCGCGACGCTCGATTGGGCGTCGCTAAAAGCTAATGACTATTAGCGACGCACATATGCATCGCTAATGACTAAGGGTGCGTCGCTAATAGGTTCCCGCCTATTTTTTCGCACTTTTTCTTGCTTTTTTAGCAACACACGTGGTGTGCGTCGCTAAAGGCCACAATTAGCGACGCATTTTGTGCGTTGCTAATAATGTGCATCGTTAAAACGTTCAATTTTTGTAGTGAATGTGTCATCATCAAAATCACTTTCCTCGTCATCATCATTATTAATGAACGTTGCATCCCTCGGATTTAATTGTGTGGTATTGGTGACGTCGGAAGTTACGACTTGAACTGGTTCTACATCAGTTCTATTCAACCGATACGAACTAACATTTTCCTGATCATGCCGGACAACACCATCGTGGGCAGTTTGAGACTCTTCTTGTAGTGCCTCCTCAATCCTCTCCAACTCTTCATCTCCCTCGCCAACTTCTAGGACATCATAAACATTTCTAGTTTTTATTTTTTGGACAACATGCCAATCACCTCTTATTTTTGGGTCCTTCAAATAGAAAACTTGTTTTACAACCGATTCCAAAACATACGGATCATCTTTAAATTTAGTATGCGATGTATTAACACTTATGAAGTGCTTATCAATCTGCATTCCAGTCTTCTTATTACTTACATCCCACCAATCACATTTAAAAATATACACAGAATGACCGTAGCAATAATGTAACTGTATGATGTCTTGTAAAACACTATAGTACTCTACAGTTTGTCCTCCGTCACCATCTCCTTCAACAAAGAGCCCGCTGTTCTGTGTTCACCGACTGACCTCACGTTCCCTCGTGTGAAATCGAACATCATCAACAATTAAACTGGTGTAGCGGGATATCCTTTGATCAGGACCACATGCCAAGGAATATAATTAATCGTACGCCTCAGGAGATTGATGGTGGCGTAATAGCTTCATCTATTAATTCAGTACAAGTACAAAATTAATTGAATACAAATGCATTAACTAATACAATTACAATTAATTAAAACCTATTCTTACACGTTCTCCGAACCACTTTGGAAACAAATTTTGTTGTCTTTGCTCCAGATCAGAAGTTGATACATGTTCGCTTTGAAGCTCGAGCATATGCTCACTGCATAAGATGAGATATGTTATATGTAACTTACATTTGTATACTAACGTAGTATTGCAATAATTTCGATAAACTTACTTAAAATATGGCAATGTCTTCTCGCAGTTGTTGAGCACGGTGTAGTGGGATCTTTCCAAGTCTTGAGGATGACACCATTCATATATACGGGCACCTATTGGCCGTACAGTCTGATTAAACACCGCAAGGCCAGTTCGTTGTTGCCTTGAACATCTATCAGAATTTCACTCTTGACGATTAAACCTTGTCTCAATATCTTCAAGATGCATAGAGCAGAAGGTGAGACATTCAGCATCAATGTAAGCCTCAGCAATTGACCCTTCCGGTCGTGCTCTGTTACGCACATATTGCTTCAATGTGTACAAATATATGTTTTGATAATTAATCAGTTATATATTAAAATAGTTAGGATGGATAGATAACACAATTCACAAAATTAAATGTACCTTTCTATTGGATACATCCAACGGTATTGGACATGTCCGCCAATTTTTGCCTCATGAGGCAAATGCACCGCTAAGTGGACCATGATATCGAAGAAAGCTGGAGAGAAAATCTGTTCCAACTTGTAGAGGATCACGACAACATTCCTTTCGAGCTTGTCAAGTACTTCCACATTCAACGTCTTCGCACATAATTCTCTAAAGAAGCAACCCAACTCAGTTAATGTAGTCATCGGTGAGATACCCACGTAGTGCAACCGGAAGAAGTCTTTGTAAAAGGACATGGCAGTCATGGCTCTTCAATCTGGATATTTTCTCATCTATAACATTTACACACCGAGATATATTCGATGCATATCCATCTGGGAACTTCACCTATTTAAACCACTCGCAAATCCTCATTCTCTCTGCGGATGATAACGTATATTGTGCAGGAGGCACGATATATTTATCACCGCTAGGTATTAGGTGCAGTTCTTTCCTTATTCCCAGCTCCTGCAAGTCCAACCGGGCTTTAACACTATATTTTGTCTTCCCTTCAATGTTCATTACAGTTCCCAACACATTATCACATATGTTTTTTCTCGATGTGCATCACATCCAAATTGTGCCTTAACTTAAGGGTCTCCCAGTACGGCAAATCAAAAAATATGCTCTTCTTCGTCCAATTTAAGTCCACATCAGTACACTTCCTCTTCTTACTACCCGATATCTTCCCAAACCTCACTGGTTGGATGACTGCCAATTACGCCAACACGTCTTTGCCAGACAACAATGGAGGTGAAAATCTGCGCTCAATTTGTCCATCAAACAGATGCTTCTGCCGATTTCGCCAGCCATGTGATGGCCGGTAGAAAACAACGATGGCACATGTAACATATCTTCCTCCCATTTGACAAATGTAGGGAACATGCATCCTTATTGCAAACTGGACATGCTAGATACCCCTTAGTGCTCCACCCAGACAAGTTCCCGTATGCTGGAAAGTCATTTATGGTCCACAGTAACGCGGCATGCAATTGAAATGTCTCATTTTTAGAGACGTCGTATGCCTCCACTCCTACCTCCCACCTTCCACCTTCCACAATTCCTTCAACTCGTCCACTAAAGGACACAAGTACACATCAATTTCATTACCAGGAGACTTCGGCCCTGGAATAAGCAACAGCATGTAGATAAATGGTTCTTTCATACATTTCCACGGTGGCAAGTTATACGGCACAAGCAACGCTGGCCACATGCTGTAGGCATTACTCATGTCACCGAACGGGTTGAAACCGTCGCTAACCAGCCCAAGTCGTACATTACGCGGCTCATTTGCAAACCATTCGTGATTTGTATCAAACTCAGCCCAAGCTTGTGAATCTGCCAGATGCCTACATACATTTTCCTCAGCAACACGCTTCTCCTTATGCCACCGCATATCTTTTGCCGTCTTCTGAGACATGTACAACCTTTGTAGCCTCGATTTTCAGGGAAAATATCTCAGCACCTTATGCAGAATTGTCTTGCTCTTTCCTTCATTCAGCTTGTACCTGGGTTCGTGGCACACCGTACACTCCTTACATTGTTCAGTCTCCTTCCAAAATAACATGCAATCGTTTTTGCAAGCATGTATGGGAATATACCCGAGGCCCAAATCTCTTAATATTCTTTTCGCCTCGTAATATGATTTCGGAAGGGTCTCCCCAGTAGGATGCGCTGCTTTAATCAATTCAATGGCCATATTAACTGATTTGTTACTCCAACGGTTGATGGTCTTAAGATGAAGGAGTTTCACGAGAAAGTTCAGTTTCGAAAACTTATCACAACCCGGGTACAACGGCTGCCTTGCTTCCCTCAACAACGACTCAAACGCGGTCGATGGTCCCGTGTCACTCCTGTGACTAATCGCCCCAGTTGTAGCCCCCTGCAAGTCTGCCAGCATTTGTGGCAAGCCTTCGTAACCAACGCCAACATTATCACCAAAGTCATCATTGTCTTCTTCTTCTTCATCATCAAATACCACTCGTACGTCACGGCATTCCCCATGAAATTTCCAACACGTATACCTCTTGTCCATCCCGTGTTCGAGTAGGTGCTCTTTGGCCTCATCTATGTGCATATAATCCCTATTATTGCACCTCCTACATGGACATCTTATCCTATTTCTCCCATCTGCAGATGCACGAGCAAACTCAATAAAATCTTTGATCCCCTTCACATACCCTGGCAAATGCCTGCCCTTCAAGTCCATCCAACTCTTATCCATTTTCGTCTACCTAATACAAGTCAAAAATGATACTCGTTATAAATATGAAACATGAATCCTATCACCTTCAACTTCTCTCTAAAGGGTAAGGTGGTCATATCCCATTCGTGAATGCACAATCTACATTGCAATCAGCAGCAAAGCAAATGCTTGATTCCACTCGGACAAAATTTCGGCAGCATCTCCCCACGGTTCTCCAAGTATACGAGATAGACGTTAACACTCCTAAATATATACCCAGAGAACAATAGGAGACCGTACTGAAATTTTATCATAGTGAAATATTCAAGCATATGCGCTATTGATTGCACTGCAGATTTATGCATTCCCGAACTGTCCTCTCTGGACAATTCAAGAATCGATTTTCATACACACGAGCCCAATCGCGAATAAATTTCGCGACAAGATTCACATGTGATGAAAATGACTCCCGAACGGGGCTAGGCTTACATGAATGCAATTGCTAACTTACAAAATAATCACCATAATTCTTTTTTCACGAAGTAATCCCTAAAAAAAAAAAAATTAGGCCACGCTCACAATGGCCCTGCTGAAAAGGCGCATCAGCACGCAATATAGGAGAAAAGAGAACTGGATGCTCTTCTAGCCAAAACTCATTTGATCTAATACAATCAAATGCTTGAGTTGTCGGACTCACTAGCAAGGTAACATGCTTCCAGATGAAATTGACAACAAAAAAAAAAAAAAAGAGATTCTATGTGATATTTTTTTTTGACGAGGTAGTAGACTATGCATATCAAATACATTAAAAAGAAGACAGAGAGAGAAAAAAAAAAAAAAAAAAACCATCTTGAATTGCATATCAAATATAAAATCATTTCTCTTAGACTTCTGCACTTTCTCTTAACTCCAAAATTCTATAATTAAACAATATTTAACCCTTTTATTACCCTTATAAATCCTATCTTTCAAATCCTAGTCTTCGTCTCTCTTTTAATCATTCAAAGCTTCCCCACAAAAGAAACCCAAGCAACCCCTAGTTACTGTTCTACTAAACAGCCCATAAAGTCCCCCTTTCCTTGCTTACCTAGCGCCTTAAACTCTAACCTTTTTTTACACCTGCTAAAAGCCCTAAACCTAATGTTCTCACCAATATTTGGCCATAAAAATCAACAAAAAAAATCCTATCAAAATGAAACCAAAAAGAAGCTTAAAAAAATTGAGAGAATATGAGAGAATCATTTTTCTTTTTCATAAACATATCAAAATGAAACCAAAAAGAAGCTTAAAAAAATTGTTAACTAATCTAATCATACCAAACCAACATATCATTTAAAGCAAAAACTAAACTTGAGTAATATTATTATTATTATTTGGTAATTATGATTATTTGAATATAATTAATGTTGAAATTATAGCATTAGTTATGAGAACAATTTTAGGATGACTTTCCAAGTTTCCAATAGTTATCAATCAGAACAATTTAGTGAGGCCCATTTCAAATGTCTATTTCAAGAACTACAATTTCTTGTAGTGTTGGATGTGTATGTTTGGCTTATAAGCAATCAGATAACAGTTATAAGAGCCCCTCGTGATAGCATCAATTTTAACACTAAAATGATTTAGTAGTTTCCCATAATTTCAAGTTGACATGACATTATTTGTATACCAGAAGATTTGCTAAATTCAAGCCAAATCTTAACATCTAATTAGTAAATTCCCTAATCAACGGATCAATCCAATCAAACATTATTTTTTCATGGGACCCACAAGTGGAAATTAGGGTAATACATCATTGATTTAGGGTAATACCCAAACAAGGCCCCACCACCTTGTTAGATTTAACTAAATGATACCAAATGTGGACATCTAATCATCTTAAAGTTAACAAAATATTTTTGGTCTCCTCATTGGAAAACAAAAAGGAATTCACAAAATTAGAGAGAATAAAACAATAGTTTAGCTTGATAATTTTTTTTTAATGACAAAAAACTCTTTTAACTATCAACTAATTTTGGACAAGTTATTAAAATATAAATTCAGAATATACGTAAACACTTCATAACCCACGCATCATTCAAAGAAGAGACTTAAGTTTGTAATATTGACTTATTAATCTTTGAATCTTTCTTATATGAGCTAACCTCGTTTGGTTCTAATTTAAAAAGATTGATAGATTTTTCAACTGGTGTTGTGTTTGATTAAGAATTTATGGACCTTGAACATCGCTAACATATTTTATTTTCATTTTTACCAATAGGTTGTACATAGAATTTCATGATGGCATTTATGAAAACAATACTTGGAAGTCCATAGAAGAGCTAGTGACAAATTTATCATTTCGAAATTATACATCATTGAATAACAATTTAAAATTTAAGAGTTGTTTGAGAAATTATTATTAATAACTAAAAAATATTCAAGATAAATTTTTAAATAAGAAAAGTTATGTAGTTACATAAGTTAAAAGAAAGAGGTTTTGTTTTATAATTATTTGCAATAAATTAAGAATTTCATAAATATAAATAAAAAATAAAAACTTATTTGTGGTGGTTAGGATTTTTGGAAATAGTTTGAAATTTTTCAAAATATTTGAGAAATATTTAAGATTTTATTCATTTCATATAAATAATGGGATAAATTTGTATAATTGAAAAAAAAAATAAAGAATTTTATGAGCTATATTTATGATAAATTAAACTCAAAAATAGACAGAATTCGGTCATGGCTAATCAACACAAAAACAAAAACAAATAGATAGAATTCAAATTGCATATCCATATAAATGGCCAGAATATAAAACATTAAAATATTTTTACTATTTATTGATTTATTGATTTTATAAGTAATTGAAACAACAATAGAAGCTTTTTAATAAACACACGTATATATGCATATCCAATGCAAATCTAACATTTCATCACAAAATCCAAAGTACAGAAAAAAAAAAAAAAATTCCCCAAACAATAATCAAAGAATATGTGGTAGATTTTGAGTTTCAAGAATAGTTGAGCGGTTCAACAGCAAATTCATATATCTATATCTATATCTATCTAGCTATATATATCTAATTTTCTGTTCTCTTGTCAAAGAATTAAAAAAAAACCCTTACATGCCCATATATATATATATATATATATATATATATATATATATATATATATATATACACAGTACTCACATAAAGAAAGAGAGAGAGGATGCTTAACAGCAAAAGAACAAGCATAAAAACGGAGATGATGATAGTCTGAGATGGAGAGAAGAGAGAAATAGCTACGGTGAGTAAAGGAACTCCACACCAAATAAACCCAACCCGCAAGAACTGAGAATAGATTGGTCGTAGATTGGTCTCTGGTGGTATAAAAAACAAATCTAAACTGAACCAGAAAAGAATGATGCAGATTTTGACAGATCTTTGCAAAAAAAAAAGAACGAATATGAAATCTACCATCACCGAATACGATTGCCGTCGTCGAATGGGCCGTCCACCGTCGTCCACCGCCGTCTAACGCCGTCCACCGTCGTCCACCTTCGTCTACTGTCATCCACCGCCGTCCACCGTCGTCCACCGCCGTTCGATTTGAGCTTGCAACTAGGGAGTGACAGAGAGTGAGTGAGAAAAATTAGAGAGACAAAGTGAGAAGAATAACAAAATGGTCGATCGCTAGGTTATAAAAATGGGGGGACTTATTAGCGACGCGCAACGAGCGTCGCTAATAAGTCCATGCGCATCGCTAATTCTAAAGTAGCACTATTTGAGACGCCTATGTGAGCATCACCAATAATTTTACCTATTAGCGACGCCTACGTGCGTCGCCAATTTTTAGGTGCGCGTCGCCAATAGTTTCGCGCCAGACTCAGCTTTTTTTTTGGCTTTTCCCCTACTATTCGCGACATACAACTGAGCATCTCTAAAAGTGACTTTTAGCGACGCTTTGCGTGCGTCGCTAATAATGCGCGTCGCAAAAAATGGATTTTGTTGTAGTGGGCTTTGCGACAACGAGAACAATGAATGGCCCTCTTGTCTTGGTACTGGGACTCAAAAGTAAACTTGTTTGCTATTACGAAACACACAACTACCTACTTGAACTGAAGTGGACTTTCAAATGTTTAACCCATTTCAATATGAAATCCATCGACAACACTTGGAAAAGTCATACAAGCAACTTCAGACACTTGATAATCAATCTGTAAAGTCTGATTTGACTCTTCACTTTCAAGAACAGTGCAAGGTTGGTTGGAAAGCACATCATGTTCCTCGAATTGGGCAACAATAATAGGGGTTGGTACAGATTTTGTACAAACATTAGATTTCTTGCACATTTGAAATATCATTTAAAAAATCTTCAAAACTAGTGTTGGTGTTCACAACAATTAGGTCAATTATACCTCCTTCATGAATAACATGATTGTTTTTAACTTTTATTTCTCTACCCCAATGACCGTAACAAGCCAATTCCTTTCACGTGAAATGACCCATTTTAGTCATATTACCAAAAAAAATATGCGCAAGTCATTAGTATATTTAAATAATTATAACAATAACAAATATAGTTGTAATTATGTATATGTAAATCATGTTTATAATGAAGGTGTAACTTATGTACGCATTGCAAGAAGTAAGGTTTGATTCTAAAATAAGTGCAACTCTCGTAACATTTGTGCAACTATTTCAAACTTACGGAGCAACTCACTACAATCTTTAGCTTTTGTGCAACTTTTTTACATTGAATATTGCACTTATACAAGATAAATAAAGTGCAACTCTTGTAACTTTTGGTCCAACTATTTCAAATGTAAGGTGTAACTTCTGTATCGTTGGGTGCAACTCTTATAACATTGAATAATTAACTTACACAAATAAAGCGAAACAAAGATATGATGAACTTATTCTTGCTCTCTTTCAGTAGGTGTATGTGCAAGTATATATGTGTGGCTATAGATGTGTGGCGTGTATAACTACACCAAAAGACAAGGCAGTCACAAGAATCAAAGGTTCTTTCTTTTTTCTTTTTTCACAACTTCACTTTCTCTTTCATGGAAGGTCAGAAAAATAGTATAAAAAATACACAAGTCTTCAGGTGTGTGAATAGTGAGAGGGGGGGTAGAAGCCAATGACGAGAGGGGGAGAGAGAGAAATATAGGGAGAGAAAGACTTACTTGTTGGAGACGAGGTTGACGGCGACAACGAGGCAATGAGATGAGATGAGATGGTGCGACAGCGAGGATTAGGGTTAGGGTTAGGGTTAGGAGAATCAGCTGACTGTCTGAATATGTATAAGTAAAATAAGGACATGACTTTGAAAAGATATTGTTGTCCTAAAAAATATCAAATAGAAAAAGTTGAAGTCTTTATAATATTAATAATATCTTTTTAATTTAGGTACAAAATATAATTTTTTTTTTTAATTCAGACTCCACTGAATGTTAAATATAAGTGAAAATTATGACTAAATTTTAATTACCCCTGCATTCAAAGCCACGGGTATGGATGAGGCAGTAAAATGACAGCCAAGGAATAGAGACGTACTCGATGAATATATCAACGAAATTCTTTTTCATACCTTTCCCTGATCTTTGATGGTTCTGTTGGTCATCCTCAGCCGACTCCTTTCTATTCAAAACTTAGTAGACTTTATATATCTAGAAGCCCCACCAAAATCATCTGCTTTGAAATAAACTTGTCACATGCAATAAAATATTCACCATCATCCCAAGATGTCCCCATCAATGTGAAGTTGATGCTTGTGTGTGTAATACACCTTCCTAGCTAATAATGGCTAATCCAGGCCTAATATAACCAAAACATAATCTTAATAAAATAGAGATTACTAAATATAAAACACACACAAGCATCAACTTCACGTTGATCGAGGTCACCCGAAGGATGACACTTCTAACATTTCCAAAAGACATGTTTTCTCAATAGCTTCCAATCTGATGTAAAAAAACAGGACGGATGAGAAAGGACGAGTAGGAATGACCTTGATTCGGAAGATCTTATCTTAAATTCGAATTGAAAATAGAAATAGGTTGTCAAGGACAGTGGAGGACAAATACAGAATTTATGGATACAATTCCAGGTATGGGACTCAAAAAGGTGAAGCATCGTCACCTAGCTAGAGAGGTCCACTCCAATTAATTGCACCATTTAGTTCTATCTGCCCAATGCCAAGCAAGGTCCAATTAATAACCCTACTGGGTCAGCATTTTGATCCAAAGACCACTGTCATTGTTATGAGATATTAGTTTAGAAAATTTCTCTAGTGGGACCCTACTTGTCCTGTAATGGGAAATTGCAAAGAAAGTGAATCGGTGATGCCTTGAAATGAATTAGAGTTACCATAATCTCTAATTTTAATACCAAAATTATGGCGTCAAAACGCATGTGTAAATTATTAAATAATATGTCTAATAATTTTGAAGTCAAAAAAATAAATTCATTTATGTTGTTATTTGATAAACTTAAAAATTAAATACTAAAACTTTTACTACTAAATTAATAAAACTAAAAATTTTAAGTGCTCAAAATAATAAAAATAAAAATAAAATTTAGTGCAGAACTTGAAAAATTAAAAATGTGTTAATAGAATTCTAAATATAAATTAAATTAAATATATGTTTATATATATATAATATTTTTTTATACCCTGCATTCTATATTCAGTAGTAAGGAAAATTTTCATAACTTAAAATTTTAATTCACTTTTACATATAATTTTCTTTTAACTGATAAGTGAACTTGCATTACTAAATGAAGTTAAAACGTGAATTTTGAAGACTTAATTGGATTCTAAAAGGAGTAATGTTACACTTACCATATTTGTATATCTGCTAATTTTGCAGTGTTGTGATGTAATATTGAGCTATGAGTAAACAACTTTTAATAAGAATTTGGAAATAAGAATAATGTTAGGTACACTGAATTAGTTTACCGAATGATATTATTTATCATAATTTTTTTTAATTTAAATAAAAAGACCAAATACATTTATTAATTACAAAATATATATATATATATTGATACATCATTTGAAAAACTAAATAGGTAAATCAAGTATTTTTCATAATATTATTATTTGAAAATACTACATTTCACACATTCTTCAAAACGAAATTATTCATTCGTCCCCATGCATTACTTGTAACCTCGTGAACATTTGAGACAGTGACTTACACATCTTGTTAATGTAGTTAATGTTTATCGGACTAAATGCTATTCCCCTCCCCCCGCCCCGGGACAAAGGGCCTAAACTCATTTTAAAAACACAGGCTTAGTTAACTCAAAACAAGATACATTGATCTGTTGGTTTATTTTCTTCTGTGGAGAAATAATTGATGTCGTGTGCATAATAAGGAACTCCCAGAAGGGGCTTTCATTATCTATTTATTATTTGTTGACAATTTGGAATTTCACATATTCTTTACATTATTTAAAATAGAAAAAAAAAAAAAAAAAACAGAAAGAACGGTTGAGATACTCTCCAGATTTTATTCCAATACGCAATTTTAATAACGACGTCCGCCGTTAAATCTACAGGAGACTTAACGTTACCCTCTGGTTGAGATACTCTCCAGTTTTTATTCCAATACGCAATTTTAATAACGATGTCCGCCGTTAAATCTACAGGAGACTGAACGTTACCCTCTCTCCTTTCACAAGCATTGGCCTCATCACCACCACCGTGATGGTAGCCAGCTGCCAGTGGTGGTTGACGGATACGTTGTCAGCAACCTTCGGCAGGCCATTGCCAATAACGGAGATGTCGACTGAATGTATTTGGGAGTTGTTATCAACAAGTTTCTTTACGGTGGCAAAAAGTGTCGCTTAAGCTGGGTCTGGATTTCTTTCAGTGAATTTCCGGCTGGTGGCCGGATACGCGCCGGAATATCTACATATAATTTCAAATTTAAAAACATAGAATTACTTTCCCGTTTAAGCCAGGCAACAAACGCATTTTTGGTACTCTGTAGTTTATAGTCTAGATTGCAAATGAACTTTATGAGCCGTCGCCGATCTCGATGTGGCTCTGATACCGCCGGTATGGAGACCGGTCGAAAGTCGCAGGAGAGATGAAACTTTCTTTTGTGTCCCTCACTCTGCTCCTCTGAATTTTTCTCTCTCCAGAAAAACAGAGGCAACAATACTCTCTCTCTCAGCCTATCTCCTGGCTCACTGTTCCTCTTCGGAATTCGTCCGAAGACAGTCTCTCTTCTCTGCCTCTCTCCTCATTCATTTTTCCTCTGCTTCCGAAGAGTGTCGACACGACAGATGACAGGCAAATTTCACCTCCCTCACGCTTCTCTTCCCATATTTGCTCTCTCTAGAAACAGAGACATTACTATAGTCCCTCCCTGTCTAAAACATTGCCATGGTGTAAATAGAAACATATATAAGAGAGTTTATTCATTCATCAAGCATCGTTAACATTAAATAGAAAATTTTAAAAAACAGACAAACCACAATTGCACTACAACATTACATAGTTTAGGTAATATAGGATTTAAGACCCGATCCGGCAGCCCCGGCATCAATATATAGGATAGATCCTCTGCTTCTTCTTGTTGATAATGGAAGCAAGAGACTTCACCAAGTAATCAAACATCATGGTCTTCACCAGCTTCTTCTTGGCTGGAATCAAGCCCCCACTCTTTGGCTTGACCTTTAGTTCACGTAGGCTCACCTGCAGTACCGTCTTTCCTTTGGTCCTGACTCCGACCACTCCATCCACGGCGTTCCCCTGTTCCATCTCTCTCTCTATCTCTCTCTCAATTCTATCTTACCCCGATCATTTAGTAATAAGTAATTCCCGTATATGTAATTGTGGCCACCAGGCTCCCACATCATTTATTTCCTTCCCCAATTTTTCCCTCAAAAGGTAGTGCGTTGAGGCTTGGGGTGCTATGAATGTGACGGCGAAAGCCAAAAGTACTCGGCATTGAAATTACGAGGGGGGTCCATGACGCCCGGTCACATCTTTCTTGTAACCATGCTCATCAAATATATTTTTTAATTAGTCAAAAAAACTCGAACCAATCTCCAGCTTAATAAAGCAGAAGTGATGAGTGGACTCGCAACGACTTTTGTGCAAGGAAGATATTAGAAAGAAATCAGGTACAGCTTTGCCTTCATTAATTTTCATATCTCTTTATTATCTCATAATTGTAAAAAGGATACCAAGACCTACCCTATTATAATTACTAGTGACTCAAACAACTAATAAAAAAAAAAAATTAAAGTGATGGGATAATTTTACACCATTGAATTAACATATTCACTTCTATTAAATAAACTTTGAACAGTCCAAAAAATTTAATGAACTTTGAACAGTAATTTTATTGTATAGTTAATCAAATTTTCACAATTAAAGATATTTTATCCTTACATCAGATAATGACCTTTGCCGAATTTTAAAGAAATCAAAAATTAACGGAAAAGCCTTTGGAAGCCCTCCATCACGAGACATTATATGAATTGGTTTCAAAATTTTACCATCACTGATCTGCTTTAAACTCCTTTCACCTAGAAGCTTAATAAGTATGTTGAAACACATCGAGATCAAATAATTAAAATTCTCTTGTTCACACAAGATCTTAGAGTTTGAGCCTCATGCCTGCCGCGTGCACATTCATGCACTTAACATAATTTCTTTCATTGTTGTACTTTAAAAAAAAAAAAAGGAAATTCAATCATAAGTTTCTCATAAAATATTTAATTAGTACAAATTTCAGCCCAAAATATATTAACCAAAAAAGTCTCTAGTAGTTTGATTGACCAAAATGTCATTTCTTACAAAAATACGAGGAAACAACTTCTTTTTTGTTTGTCTACCTCGACCTGCTTCAGTAATGCCATGTCGTTACTTTTTTGTTTGTGAAATTTCAAAATTAAATAACTTATAATATATAAATTCGTTTTGCATAAGAAATTATATATTTGGATTCTAAAAATTAAGATCTATCAAATAAGATCCATATTAGCTAGGAAATTTTATCAAAAAAAAAAAAATAGTATTTTTTTGATAGAGAATTTGTTCACAAACCCAAGACAAAGAATATTTTGTTCTTGGAAAAGAGAAATGTTTCCGGATAGAGAAATTTGAGAAATTCCTTCAAACGAAAAAAAATATTACACATTTTTAACAATGCATCAAACAATTTTTATTCTTTAGGAAAGTGGTAATACTCTAATATTGATAAAACAAAAAATAAATTAATTAAAAATTCGGTTAAAAAACTCGTATTTTTTCAACAGAGAATTTTTGACAAAAATTCTCTGTCTTAAGATAGAAAAATTTGAGAAATTTCTTGAATCAAAAAAGTATTACACATTTTTCTAACAATGTATCAAACAAAATTTGTTCCTTAGGAAAATAGTAATACTACAACATTAATAAAACAAAAAAATAAAGAAAGAAAGAAAAGAATACACAACTAAAAAAAATATAGCAACAAAGAAAATTTTCCATCCTAAAATTCTCTATTTTTTTAATGTTTAATGATAATTTAATTTAGTACAAACCTTTGGTGAAATGGGATCATAATTACAAAATAAAAATAATAATAATTAATTATGAATTTGATGAAATGGCAAAAAGCTGAAGATATGTAAACCCAATGTAATTTCTTATGTGAAGTTAAAAAAAAAAATAAGAAAAATCTCAATTCAATTCAATAGTATAGCATCACATGAGAACTTGTGTTTGAGGGGAAAAAAGGAGCAACAAAGAAATTTTATTATAATACCCACTATTCAAAAATAGGAACCGCCAAATATGTAAGTTATTACAGAGTTAGTTAGACGAGTTAATTCTAGCCTATAATGGTCTGTGGTTTTTTTTAATATGAAAGATGGGACCTAATGTACCTACACAAGAATCTTAATTGAAATGACTTAAAAAAATAGAAATTAAATACTATGTACAGTCAACAGCACAATCAAATCATGTAGAAATAGCAACCAAAAAACTCAATTTAAAAAATAATCTCCTTAGATAGCCCCTGCACATTAAGAATTTTTTTTTTATCTTTATTATTGGACTTGTTCAATACATGTATTATACATATTGACATACCATAAAGTGACAATCTAACCAAAACTTGACACGTGTATATACAAAGTTTTTTCATGTGCAGGTCAAGAAATGACATAAAGCTATCCAGACCAGACAATCACGAGGGATCCAAACGTTTTTTGTTCAAAATGACACAAGCCTCACCTCCAAAGCTAGAGTTGTAGAGCGCCCACGTGAAGGGGTCCCGAGAAGATCACCGCCTTCTATACCATACCGACCTCAGAATAAGCAAACAGAGTTCAACATGACAACTTCTGTTTTCGGATATCTCCAAATCCCTACTTTTACAACTCCAAATCCTAATCAAATTAGGAAATCTGTAGCCTATAAAAAAAGTCCTAAGGTGCGCTTTTAATTTACACTCAATTAATTCCTTTCGATTATTATCTTTTATTTTACTGACTTTATCATCGGAGGGGCTACCACCGAAGCCTACCCTGTGGTCCTCTGATTTTAAGCTCTTGACAAATGACGAAGAACGGAAGCCCCACTGATCAAAAAAGTATAATATCAGTTTGGCGCCTTCTGTGGGAACGAAAATCGTTTCTGCTAACTTGCTTATTCAAAAGCAGCAACTCTTTTATCTTTTTCTCCTAAAAAGGCAATGGCTCCCAATCTTCATCCTAGAAAGAGTTCTCAAAACCCCCGAAATCAGCCTCTCGTTAGAAGAGGAAGGGGGCAAACACCCAGTCACCTAGAACAGTATCTTGATCGAATTCAATGACAATTCGATCAGATGCAAGAACAACTTGTTGCCATGTCCCAAGCTCTAGCTTCATTGGCCCAGAACCAGCGGAGTAATATTCCTCCTCATTCTTCTACCAATGTTGTCAATGAAGGGCTTAGCCTCCCGCCACCACCATAGGCAGAGGATCTCCTAATGAGGAAATCCCCTACGTGCAGCCGGTACACCCCCATGGTACCACTCACATAGGGGCTGACCCCTAGACATCAACGGCCATAAAGAGAGGGTTGCTCGCCTTTTATCTTGCTGTCCATTACCAAAGCAGAACTAGGATCGCTAGTCTAGTAACCTCGGGAGTTGATCCAACACTACAAGAGTTCCAGCCTCCAAAAGCACCGACTCCCCCAATCCAGATAGGGCAACGTCCCTCTGCCAATTTTGGACAAACTCATCCCTTGAATATAAGGTCTGAAGGTGCAAGACAAGGCCAACAGCAGGGCCCAAACCCGCAACTAGTCCTACCCAGAGTTCCTTAGAGGACAGAGGAGATCGTAGATTCCCAATAATAAAGCATCTATACCAAAGGGATCCATGTCCCTCTAGAACAAAACGAACTAGGAAAGTTGCTCGGGAGGTTTGCCACGCCGCTCACCTCTGCCATAATGACCAAGGAGCAACAAAAGAAGTTCGTTGTCCCAAAGTTCACCCTCTGTGATGAATTTGAGGACCCTAGAGACCATCTATCTCACTATCAGCATATAATGGCTATACATGGGGCTACTGACACCTCAAAGGTACCACTCTGAAGTGGTTCCAGATAATCGATCACCAATTTCTATGAGCTCAGTAAGCGATTCTTGAACAACAGGAAGTTAAGGAAATGACCAAAATTTCTGTTAACTATAAAGCAAGCAAAGGGAGAGTCACTTTGGGAGTACATTGCTTGCTTTAATACCGAGTTCACAGAGATAACAGACTGCAACCTAAGCTTTCTGGAGGTGGCTCTTACCTCTGGCTTAGGGCCTAGACGCTTCCAAGATTCTTTGACAAAGAATCCTTCTATTGACATGGTGGTGCTTATGGAACGGGCACGGAAATACAAAAACCTAGAGGATACCAAAATATCCTTTCAAAAGGCAAAAGAACAAGCTCAGAAAGATGAGCATGCTCAGAAGAGGGATACCAGCACAACTAAGAAGAGGGTTAAGAGCCTCGACAAGTGGGCGGCATCCAGAACCCAAAACAATCCTAATTTTGGAAGGTACGAAACTTTCACTTTTCTGAATGCCTCCCTCACCCATATACTCCAATAAATACAAAATCGTGAGGACTTGAAGTGGCCATAGCCATTAAAGAGCAATCCCGACACTGGAGATCAAAACAAGTATTATGATTTCCATAAGGAACATGGGCACACCACTGATGAGTGCAGAGCTCTTAAGCAAGAGACAGAAAATCTCATCAGAAAATGACGACTACGGGAGTTCATCTGACAGGAAGGGAGGCAGAACCCCCGTAACGACAAACCATCATAAAGAAGGCAAGAACAGAGGCCTGAGCAGAGGGAGGCTCGAAATGAGCAATCGTGCCAAAATAATCAAGTCATCTTTGTCTTTCATGTTGACAACACAGTGACGAAAATGTTTAACCGGGCTAGAAAAAGGTATGCTCGGAAGGCACTAGCGGAACCATATGTCCTCCAGATCTCAACCATTGACAAGAAGCTGAAGTCGAGACCACAAATCCAATTCTCAGAATTAGATCTTGCTAGGGTACATTGTCTTCATAGTGATGCTCTCGTCATCTCGCTCAAGATCGCCAACTTCGAGATCATAAGAGTTTTTGTGAATACAAGGAGCTTCACAAACATACTGTTCTACGAACCCTTCAAAAAAATGAAGCTCAACCTCAACGACATCCGAGCTACCACCGTCGTAATGGCAAGATTCGATGGGAACCTCAGTACCCCTTGGACAAAATAGACTTCCCGACCACAATGAGTACATAGTCCTGGACTCTAATTCCCCCTACAATGTCATCATTGGGAGGCCCTGGCTCCATTAGATGGGAGTAGTCACTTCGACCTTCCATTAGTACTTAAAATATGTTCAGAACGACAAGGTCTTCTCCGTCAAGGGCTGTCAGCCAACCGCCGGGGAATGCCATGCTTTCGCACTGAAGGAAAAAACCTCCAAATAGAAATCACAGTACCCTCGTGAAGGAGGAAGTCTTGCACCTTTCGACCTTTATAAGACAAAGGAATGCCCCTCCGAGATTGATAAGTCGTTATGCCCTAGGAGAAGGGACAGCATGGCCAAACCAATGGAGAAACCTATCAAGGTACTCGTTAGCACTAAAAGGGGGAACGGTATCTACAGATTGGCTCAGATCTGTCCCCCTCCAAGCAACAGGAACTTGTTGAATTCCTAAAAAGTAATCTATTGGTGTTCACTTGGGAGACCAAAGATATGGAAGAAATAAATCCTAACATAATCTCTCATAAGCTAATGATAGACCCAGATCATTCTCCCGTGAGACAAAAAACGAGGACATTCGCCCTTGAGCTCCACAAGAATATCAACGAAGAGGTCCAGAGGTTGTTTAATGCTGGAATGATAAGAGAAGTATTATATCCAAAGTGGTTTGCCAACACAATTCTCGCCAAAAAGAAGAATGGTAAGTGGAGGGTCTACGTTGAATACACCGACCTTAATAAATCTTATCCCAAAGACAACTTCCCTCTTCCCAGGATTGATCAACTTGTTGATGCAACCACAAGACATGAGCTTATGAGTTTCATAGATGCCTACTCTGGATACAATCAGATTCAGATGTATCCTCTAGACCAAGAGAAGACTGCCTTCATATCTGAATAAGGTCTCTATTGTTATAGAGTGATGCCATTCGGTCTGAAAAATGCTGGAGCCACGTACCAATGTCTGGTAAACAAGATGTTTGGATCTCAAATTAGAGATACGATGGAGGTCTACATTGATGACATGCTAGTTAAGAGCATTCGGAAGAGCGACCACATCCAACACTTAAGTCAAACAATTAACATCCTGAGGCAGCACATGATGAAACTAAACCCTTTAAAGTGTATCTTCGGGATCACCAAGGGAAAATTCTAGGGTTTTTTGGTCTCACAAAGGAGGATTGAGGCCGATCCCTCGCAGATAGAAGCTCTGATTGAACTAGAGTCACCGAAAACAAAGAAGGATATCCAAGGCCTAAACGGAAGGATAACAGCTCTGAACAGATTCATCACTAAGTCTATGAACCGATGCTTCCTATTCTTTAGAGCCTTGAGGGAGAGTAAGGCCCTAGAGTGGACCCCTGAATGTGAAAAAGCTTTCTAGGAACTAAAACAACATTTGGCTTCCCCCGAACTCCTTTCAAAACCAGTACAAGGGGAAAAGCTACTCCTATACTTAGCAGTATCAGAAAATGCCATCCGCTCTGTATTAGTCAGGGAAGACAATGGGAATCAGAGGCCATATTTTTATGTCAGCAAAGCGCTTCTGGATATTAAGGTGAGATATTCTGATAAATTGGCCTTAACCTTGGTAATATCCACTCGGAAGCTCAAACCTTATTTTCAAGCACATCCCATCATAATCCCTACGTTCTATCCTTTGAAATTAGTCCTACACAATCCAAAAGTTTCAGGATGATTGATCAAGTGGTCAGTGGAGTTAAGAGAATTTGACATATCTTATGTACCACAGACCTCTATCAAAGAGCAAGCACTAACAGACTTTGTGGCAAAGTTCACTCCAGCACTACATGCTAAAACTCAAGCCACTACATACACCATAGAACGACAGCTCTACAATGACGGTTCATCCACCGACAAAGGTTCAGGAGCGAGCATAGTACTTCAGTCCTCCGATAGAATCATAATTGAGAAAGCAGTTAGCATGGGATTTAGAGCTTCTAATAACGAAGCCAAATACGAAGCACTTATCCTAGAGATGAAGCTGGCCTTGGAATGCGAAGCTCTGAATCTTGAAGCATTTTTTGACTCTCAACTTGTGATAAGCCAAGTCTTGGAAGAATTTTCCACCAAGATAGCAAGATGATCAGATATTTAGAGCTGGTGGAATCACTAAAGTTGTCTTTCCACAAATTCACCATTCAGAAAATCGAAAGAAGCTAAAACTCCAAGGCTAATGCTTTAGCAAATATGGCCTTCCACATCAAGTCAGAAAGGGATTCGATGGTGAGGATCTCTTACCAATCAAAGCAAAGCATCGAGGAAATACAATCCTTTCAAATTTCAAAGCAACCTCAAGATTGGATGACTCCCATCATCCAGTATATTAAGGAAGGATTGCTTCTAGAGGATAAAAATCAGGCCAGAAGGATTCGGATTAGGGCGACTCGGTATCTAATCCTAAATGAAAAGTTGTACCAAAGATTTTACATGCAACCCCTCCTACGGTGCTTGTCTCTAGAAGAGTCCCAATACGTCCTAGCCGAGTTACATGAGGCAATCTGTGGTAACCACAATGGTGGCAGGACCATAGCCCACCGAGCTCTAACTCAAGGCTATTACTAGCCTGCCATGTTAAGGTAAGCTAAAGAATACATCCAAAGGTGTGATAAGTGTCAACTATTTGTTTCATACCAGCACCAACCTCATCATGAGCTCATCTCTATCACCAATCCTTAGTCGTTCACTCAATGAGGGATGGACATCGTAGGGCCACTGCTAAAAGCCCCGCAGAATAGGAGATTCTTACTAGTTTCCATTGACTACTTTTCCAAGTAGGCATAGGCTGAACCTCTAACTCACATCATAGAGGTGGAGGTAAAGAATTTCACGTGAAAAAATATAGTTTACAGGTTCGGCATACCCCTAGTTATCATTTCAGACAATGGTACGCAGTTTGCTAGGAAAATGTTCAGCAAGTTCTGTAAAGACCTACACATCAACCACCACTTCTCCTCACCAAGACATCCCCAAGCTAACAAGCAAACCGAGGTCACCAACCGCACCATTCTTGACGTTGTTAAGAAAAAGTTGAAAAAAGCCAAAGGAAAATGGGTCAAAGAACTCCCCGGAGTAGTCTGGGTTTACTGAACTACTAAAAGAATAACAACTATAGAGACGTCATTCTCGCTAGCCTACAGTACCAAGGCAGTCATTCCTATCGAAATTGGCATGTCAACTTTAGGATGGATTGCTTTGACTAGGAGGCCAACAATCACTAGCTTGCAGAGAATCTGGACCTACTTGAAAAGAGACGTGAGCAAGCTCAGATCAGGACTGAAGTATACTAGCGGAGAATGGCTAAGTGCTTCAACCAAGGGTTAAAACCTGTCAATTTTTAGATTAGAGACCTCGTCTTAAGGAGGGTGTTCCCAAACACCAAAGATCCCACCATGAAAAAACTTTCCCCTAATTGGGAAGGGCCCAACAAGATAACCAAGATCATCAGACCCACTACTTATTGGTTGGAAGATGTAACTGGAAAACCTGTACTCAGGCCTTGGAACATCAGACACGTACGTAAATATTTTCAATAAAGAGTTTTTTTTTATTCATCTTTGAATGCCTTCTTTCAATGTCCTCATTTTCTTTTGGGGAGGAGCTGGAACGACAGAGTTGGACCCTCTCCCCCTCCGGTCTTTTTGGCTTCGGGTGTCCAACTCATCAAGACTGCCTTCTTCAGCATGGTCGACTTGCCCTTAGCGAGTCTAGCGTCCATAAAGTTTTGAAGTGTAGACACATGGTCATGAGGACGGTTTGTGGGTACAGGAGTTTTTTGTACCTCTTCTGGAGCTCTGGAGTAAAGGTTGACCTCCTCAAAGCCTTCTTGTATGCAACCATAAAAATAAAATAAAAAATAAAAAAAGTTAGTCGAAGTTGTATTAAGGATAAAGTACTTTAGGAAACCAAAGTTTTGTAGGCTCACATTTGAAGTCGGTGTGCCGAGGAAAGAAGCTCGTCCGGTTCTTGAAATCTTCATGTTCCCGGCCTCCGTTGATGAAGAACTACACTTCTTCCACGTCTTGTTGGAAATGGGTATCGAGGTTAATGGCTTGAACCTCTTATCAAAGGACATGTAATACATTCCCTCTGATTTGAGAAATTTCATGTCCATATTACTTCGAATAAGGTCCAAATCTACCTCGACATTGTTCTAATGACCTCAAACTAGGAAGGCCATTAGTTGCCTCTAGCTATTGATATTCAGCTCGGCAAGACAGATCTTAAACCAACTGAAGAATTCATTCACAAGGGGATGAAGAGAGAAACGTACGCCAACCTCGAACCATTGGATGTAAGTGCAGATTTCCCCCCTCTCTATGTCTGATGGGCGATCTATTGTTCTCGAGATCCTATAAGACATGTTCTGAGGGAATTCAAAATTTTTCTAAGGGCATCTAGCATGCCCTCAGTCATGGCACTCTCACCCTCTTCTCTTCTGTGAGGCCCGCCCGATGTGCCGGCCTCCCTGTCCCTAGATTCGAGGTGCACCTTGAGAAGGAGCCCCCAAACTATCACTAGAGGCACTGCCCATTTCCTCAATAGGAAGTGCCTCCTAATTACCTACCTTTACGATTCCCTTATCTCCCTCCCGCTAAAGTAAGCATTGGAAAATGACATTTTCGTGAAAAAAGACAAGGAAGAAACAGAAAATGAAGAGAAGAAATAGAGGTATAACAGTGAAAAATAAGCAAAAGTGACGAGGGTTACCAGTCACTAATCGGAGATCGGAGCTTTAGTGCTGAAAGATCCTCTAGTACACCGAAAATCGCTTAAAAATCTTCTCTGCTTCAAGCTTAACTTAAAAACGATAGAGGATTCGTAAAAGAATCCTATGGAGGGGTCTTGTCTATTTATAAGGCCAAGGACGACATTTATGGCCCCGAGATCACAACCGATGGTTGGATAATGATGGCTTCGATTATCCAATCGGTGGCTTAATTAATGATGAGGCCGTAATTGCCCCATCAACAGCTATTTTCTCATAATGCAAAACGGTGTATTAATGAGATTGCGCATGACCCTTCAAAAATCGTAACCTCAACTCTGCGTGGGTCCCACAGAATTGTGGCTCGGGGGGAGAGGGCAACTGATGTCCGATAAAGTGACAATCTAATCAAAACTTGGCATGTGTGTGTGCAGAGTTTTTCCATGTGAAAGTCAGAAAATGACATAAAGCTATCCAGACCAAATAACCACGAGGGATCCAGACGTTCTTTGTTCAGAATGACACAAACCCTGCCTCTAGAGCTGGAGCTGTAGAGCGGCCACGTGAAGGGGTCCCGAGCAGATCACCGTCTTCTATACTATACCGACCTCAGAATAAGAAAACAGAGTTCAACATGACAACTTCTGTTTTCATATATCTCAAAATCCCTACTTTTACGACTTTGAATCCTAATCAACTTGGGAAATCTGTAACATATAAATAAAGTTCTAAGGTACGCTTTTAATTTACGCTCAATTTATTCTTTTCAATTACTATTTTTTATTTTACTGACTTTATCATCGTAGCAATTATCATCGGAGTCTACTTGGTAGTCCTTTGATTTTGAGTTCTTGATAGGTGATGAAGAACGGAAGTCCTACTAAACAGAAAAGTGCAACATCACATATATATTATTAAATATCACAATACTTTGTAGATAAAAGACAATAGGAAAAATTACAGCACACCTCAAAACCATCACAAAGGTTCACATCAACTAATGAAATATTTTTAACAAAATCTAGCTTTTTGTCCAACCTTTCGGCAATCACTATAGACGCACCGGTGGTTGCATGAAGAAAACTAAGATAGGGCCTTCCAAATCCAATGGACGGTTTGGATTTGGAAAAAATGAGGACACAGAGAATCCAAATTCACGCAAATAGACCCGGATCAAATGCAATTGTGGAGAGGATTGGCGAAGTCCACTTTTAACATTTTGCATCATATCGTGCCAATAGAATCGGAGCAAAGATTGGATTGAGAGTACGTCAAATCCGTTGAAGAAAATCAAAATGGAGCAAAACACAAAAACCTAACCCTAAGCAGCGACACCAATGTTAGAAACAATTACCACAATAGTATTTGTACATCAACGGGCCAGAAAAGAGGACAAAATAACAGAAAACTGAGGAAGACGTTTACATAGTTGTTCGTGCACAGTGAAGATGGACATTGTGCGACCCCAGACAGTGAGTAAATTAGTAATAAAAAAAATATTTTGTCATTTAAAAAATATAGGCTTGCCATCTCATTATTTTTTAACTTTAACTAACACAATTTAAAATTTTAAAGACTTTTAATTACAATGTTCAGCATTAGATCTTAGTCTTTAAAAACTTATTTCAAGAAATTTTACACTAATTAATTCTAAAAATTCCTATCAAATAATCATGTTGTCCTGATTAATTGTACAATTCAAATATTAGTTATGAAAGGAATTAATTGCAATTCAAATATCAATTATTAAAGGAATGATTTAGCAAGTTTAAATTTAAAAAGATGCCAATATCATTATAACCAGATTCTGGAGTTGGTTTGTAAACTTCATAACATAATAAATAAGCGATTGAAGAGCCATTCTTTATTAGCGCACTTTGAAAGTACTTTTGAGTGTTTTTTTTTCCGTTGGTGAGTAAATATGCATTATTTTTTAGAGTACTACTGGCATCAGAGTTATTTCATGAGTTCGTTATATATATATGTGTGATTTATATAATTTTTACACTACCGTAAATCTCATGTGCATCATACAAAATATAAAAATCATCGTATCATGTGACAGACTCATATGAAAATAAAAATAAAAATATAACTAAAATGGGTCATTAAAAGCTTAAGTACGGTTGGATACGTTTAAAAAAAAAAGAACTAAAAAAGCATGTTTGGCGTTGCATTTTTTAACATTATTCTCAAAAAAGGAAAAAATGAAAACAGTCTCTTTCAGGAATTATTAAAAGTAATTTTTTTATATTTTTCATAATTTTAAATGCAGTATAAAATAAAAATAAAAATAAACTAAAGCTAAGTTTTATATTTTAAATTTTTTGAATTCTTTAAAAATTAAAAACCAAGTAAAAGTAATACTATATTTTCAAAATTTTGAATTCTTTAAAAAATAAAAGTAAATAAGAAATAAAAAACAAATAAAATTAATTTTTTTATGTTCTCAAAATTTTGAATTCATTAGAATATAAAAATAACTCAAAATACACATATTTTTATAATTCTCATTATTTTCATTCACATGAACAAAAAGATAACAATAAAAAACTATCCACATTAGATTAAGTTTTCCAAAAAAAAAAAAAAAATCTCTTCACTTTCCTTTTATGTTCTTGCACTTCATCTCATTCTCTGTAAAAGAGAGTTCTTAAGGATAAATATTATTAATTGGAAGCGGGTACAAAAACCAAAAAAGGAAATAAGACGAAGAAAAGGGAGTTGGTGGGACCCGCGAATCTAAGTTATCCTAGCTGTTCGGTCCGAATTGATCTGCGAATGTCAGTTTCTCTCTCATGCCGCGTGCTGAGAGTTTATTAGATGGTCTGTCATTATCGACTTAGTTAATAAATTTTAATTAATCATAATTTAATATGCTAATAAAAATTAATTTATTATCATAAAAATTTAATACATTAAATATATAATAATTTATAATTAAATAAGATCATTAAATTCGTACCATAAAATAAATTATCAGACCTGAAAAAGTCCACATAGTTTGGATGATAGCATCATTAGATTGATTGACTCCTGCTTCTTAAAGTTGGTTGGATAGTGTACTTTAGCGGATAATTTTGGATCCATTAACACGTGCTCGTCATTAAGAGTTTGACACTTGAATTTCAACTTCTTGCTAGTTTATTCAAGGACAATATCTATGATTCATGTATTTGTATTTATGCACATATGCTGTGTGATCTATTATTATATTACAAAGATGGAGTTACTCACAAAAAGAACTAAATGTAATTTTTTTAAAAAATAACCGCATAACAATTATTAACAACTCATTAAACACCATAATATTAATTAATTACTTATTAAATATATTTATTCAAATATATATATAACTTAACTTAATTAGAATTTTCGCACAACTATTTATTTGAACTACTACTTTACTCAAACTATACTATTTATTAACTTATCCAATCAAGCACTAAAATTAAGAAAATAATCACAATAGTTTAAAAAAAATAGTAGGACGAAGGTTCTATCCCGAGATAGTAAAATTCTTTTTTTCCACAAACATAACCAAGTTCGTGGCTCAAACACGCACACATTTTGGTAGTATTTCCTCCTTTTCTCGTTTTTGTGCACACATAACTAAAAAAAAAGTTTGGAAGTAGTATGGCTTTGTTTGGATAGTTTTTAGAGTTAGAGTTTTAAGAAATTTTTTTTGAGAAGTGTTTTTAAGTAATTTCTTAGAATTTGAACCATTGTTTGGATTGATTAATTTGAAAAAAGATAAAAAAGTAAGTTATGTTTGGTTATGTTTTTAAAATAAGATTTTTAATTTCAAATTGAAATTAATTTTTTTTTTTTAAATTTAGATTATCATATCAAAATATATTTTTATAATTTTTAAAAAATTAATTACAAAATTTTTTAAAATATTTTTCAAAAAATTTTATCTAAATTACTATCAGGTAAACATCTAACATTGATCCATTGACAAGCCAAGCTAACGGATATATTTGCCGTTTCCTGCCGCGTGCTTAGTCCATTCAAATTCTTTTTTGTTCAAAATTATTATTATATACTGATAAGCCTTGATTATTTATTTTATTTTTATAGGAAACGGTCATCCAATAAAAGACATGGGTTACATGATCTTTATTTAGAAAGATCAACTGCTTTCCCAACGAATAAGACCGTTAACGGATTTAAGATCAATGTCCTATTCGCTTGGGGTGGGTATTTATTTTTTAAATATATGAAATTTATATTAAAATACACAATATTTTTCTTTTCATTAAATTAATTAAGTTCATTATAAGTGGCCCATTTAATAATTTTCAACAACTCATTCACATATTGAAAATTAAAAAATATTAATTATATTTTTTAATTATATCCCTAACATAATTAACAATATTAATTAAAAATTTCTTTCATCACTGGGTATAATAATCTTATCTTTATCAAAATTTTGTCCCAAAAGTAAAAAAAATGTACAGTTTGCATGAGTATTAAACAGAGGGTATGCGCGCGAAATGTTTCTGGAGCAAAAGTTAGCTGTGGCGCCTCGGGAATGTAGGTTTCTCTCTCTCTCATCCCTCTCTCTCCCTCTTTAAATCATTTCAAATCTCTTTTGGGGGATTGTTTTAGAAAACTGTTGCTGCCAAACAAATTTCACAGAAAAATTTTTAAAAATTGTTTTCTTATATATATCCAAACGGGACCGTAGTATTTAGGTGATGTTGCAACCGTTGGATGGTAGGCCCCATAAAAATTTGTGGTATTAGTTTTGAACAATGATTTATTACCTATGTATTTATGCACATTTGGTACACATACAATCACATCATGATTTATGATCCATGCGTGATACTCACGCACTCACATAGGGTGAGACTTGTCATTATAAGTCTCACTAGTAAATCCCCATCTTATGTGAATATATGTGCATAAATACATATGATATAAAACATTACTTTTGCTTCAAAATACTTTGAAATGTTGTTCTGCATGTTGTGTTTTATGATCTCTATTTGCCACTGCATCTAAATCATATAACATTAGTCCTGCTTTTCTTAAATTTCCCCAATTTGTTTTCACAACAAAAATAAATTATATTTCCAATTTGAATTAAAATAGAGCTCAAAATGAATCATGATCGGTTTTCCCTTATTTTGGAATTGCTATGGAATCATATAGCGACCAATGTCTTAATGCCTAAGGAATACCACAAATGCGCATTTCTTCCCCTCCAAGTCTAGGTCCACTGTATCAATTCAATTATATCCGAAGAAGCGGCCGTAACCTAGCAAGAGATTTAATGTTGTCCCACACCGCCCACCTGATTTGGCCACCATAATCAACACCGGCGGCGAGAATGGTAATGATGGTGGTGGCCGGAAACAGGTGGTCAAGACATCGCCGTGAATTGAAAAATCGGGTTGGGTGTGTTAGAGCCGGGAAGAGAAAAAGAATCATCGCCCTTGTTCCGCCACCCCGGTCTGGGTTTTCTGTCCGGCGTGTGGCGGGATACTTGCTAATGGTAGTTAAAGAAGCAGATCTATCGAAAGAGAACATAACACTAACAACGATGGTACTTGATGGCTGAGGATTGGCCAAGGTGCTGCGGCTGATGACTGGCAACCGAGATAATTGGGCTAATATCTCCGGTGGTTTCTAGACACTGTCACATCTCATAACCATAACCACAACCACAACCACAACCACAACCCGGCGAAAGGTGATGAGGCTGTGGCCTTGATTTGAAATTTTCATTTTTACCCTATAACTTCGTTAAATGTTTTTGAAAATCATGGCAGGAAACCGGCGATCAGACATATATGTATTTGAATTTTCATAAAATTTTCTCAAAATTCTGATGTATTCACCTTCGTCACAGAGATGATGGCAGAAAAACGGCGATCAAGACATCTTCGATCGAGAATGGATATGTCGGATTGGATGTGTTTGGGGAGAGAATCTCAGTCACCCATCACCCTTAGTAGAAGGGGCAACTCTAACCCAAACCGGAACGCGGCTGAACTCCGCCACGAAGAACCCTTGAACTGCTGTTCCTCTTCAACCGAAGATTATTGTCTGTCGCTGTCGCCGGAGAGATAACACCGTTTTCACCTATTAATTTCTTCTCCCTGAGCTCCAATCCTACCAATTTCTCTCTTTGAAAACAGAGGCAACTCTAAAACACTGTAAACTCTCTCCCTATCTCGTCGGACATTGTTCCTTTTATTCCTAATCAAGGAACTAGCAGGACAGAACACACCATTGTCACCGTCAATTTTCGTCTCACTCAGTATGCTCCTCGCAATCTTTCTCACTCTAAAAACAGAGATAAAAGTTCGTTTCTTTTGAGATTGTTTTTAAGGTCAGTTCTAATTGTCTACATAGTTCCTGTAAAATTCTGTGCACATTAATTTATATATACATATATAGAAATTAAAAACAAAAAAAGGGACTTCATTCATTCATCGAAACATAATTAAGTTCCCCAAAAACATTAGTACTAGTGCAAGACAGCGATACATAATATAAGTAAAACATACTGTAAGGATATACCGATATAAGATGAGATGGGGCAGCCCCAGCAACAGCATCAATATATTGGATAGATCCTCTGCTTCTTCTTGTTCTTGTTGATGATGGAAGCAAGAGATTTCACCAAGTACTCGAACATCATTGTGTTCACCAGCTTCTTCTTTGGTGGAATCAGACCCCCACCCTTTGTGCCGGTCACTTCACTTGTGTTCACCTGCAGCAACATCTTTGCTTTAGTCCGGGCTCGGACCACCCCATCCACGGCCTTCCCCTGTTCCATCTTCCTCTGCCCACGCCTGTGTTTTCCTTCAATGCCAAAAAATGTGATTCCTAATGAAGGCCCTTCTCTCCGGTGCTCCCTTGGTGTGCGTGTGGCTACTTATCCATTGATCACATGCAGATGGTATACCCTTATTGCGATACAGGGAGGATAAGAGGGGTTCCGCTCCGCAGTCCACATCAAGGGACGATGAAGTCAAAGAATATAAAGGTTCAAAAAAAATGATTCGGTCGCCACAAATTTATGTTTATTTTGTTTTTTGGGTAAGCTGAAATGCCAGTTTATTAACAGATTTGCTGTGAGAATTTACCAATTGCTCAATGATTAACGCCACAGATCCCTCCATTATACTTGCCATTAACTTTCTTTACGAATTCTTCACATTAAGCTAAATTTTGTGCACTTTTAATCAAATGATCATGGTCTCTTAAGCAACACAGTTATTTTTGTTTCTCTTTATCAACAAGAAAAAGAAACAGATGTAACCTGTATCGTCCCAAATTCCACGTCTAAATGTGAAACTTCAGTTTCTCTATAACCATAATATCTTTAGGCCCCCTTGAATTGAGGGAGTTAAAAAAGAAAGAAGAAGAAAGAAATAGAAATAAGAGTTTATTTCATGCTTTGTTTAAAAATAAGAAATGAGAAAAGAGGGATGGAGAGTAAAGAGTCACTTAACTCTTATTTATTTAATCTATTTTACTCTCTTTTTTTCATAAAGTGAGAGGAGATGAAAAAAAAAATTAGGGAATTAGTAATTATTGTCGTGTTCCTATTTTTTAAAATATTTATATTTATATTATATCATTTATATTTACATAATAAAATATGACATTTCTTTTTCTTTCCTTTCTCTCTTCTATATTATTTAAATAAGATGACTTGATTATACTTTTTTTTTTTTTCTCATTAGAAGTAATTACATCTTATAATTAATATTATTATCTCATCTCTTTTCACTCATGACTGTACACATTCAAGCATAATATTATATTCATGATAATGTGGGGTTAGAGCTATTCTTAGTGGAGCTATTCTTTCGCTCTCAATTTTCCAAACATTTTACACTGAATAGAGAAATTGAGTTACCATCCATTAATTACAAGTTAAATAAAAACTTTAATCTTAAAATTAATTAAAACCTTTGATTCTTCTGTTTGCTTGAGAAACCATTCACCCTCTTCAATTACTGGTGAGCTGTGGAGACCAAGGAAGTTTCCTAAGTAACATCAATAACCACGTGGCCGTGGACCCACATGAGCCAAGGCTATTTCTAATTGTCTATGCTTGGGAGTCCGGAATGGTAGTTAGGCAGCAATGCTAAAAGAATCCGAAAAAGCCTACAATGTATTTTTTAAAATTAACTTCAAAAGATTTTTACAGTTTTTAATTTATTTGAAAATTTTGGAGTCAATATATAGAAGTGTAGTGGAAAGATTACAGCAAAAAGTGCGGGCATCACTTAAGTTATAACTTCTTCTTCTTTTCGTTTTTGTCTATTATTAGTTGTTTTAAGACAATACCAATTGGATGAGATGTTAGAACTAATCTAAATAGGTTTGAACAACAATTATTAATTATGTTTCCTATTAATTTTGGAGTTAAATTAAGTAAAAGAATTCAAACAAGTGAAAAGAGGTGTACGAAAGATGCACCTTTTAGCATGAATATATTAATTTAATTTAGAAAATGCATGGGTTAAAAATGAAAACTCGCAAAAAAGCAATGACATTTCGTAACAAGAAAACTACACACAAGGATATAGATACTTATATGTAGATGCCTTTAGAGGCATATGGTGACAATTTTTGAGTTCCGTTACTATTTGTTAGTTATTAGGATCAATTCTTATTCAAGTGGTATAAATGTTCATTTTCACTTAAAAGACATGAGTTTGGATTAGTTTGAGTCTAATAGGATCTCAAGTATTATTCAAGTATTTTAGGTTAGTTTACGCGCATGATATTAAGTCTTTCTTTATTTGTCAGACAAACTTATTTTTTTAGTTGTAACTGCCAACGATCGACGCAAAAGATATTCGAACTCAAAATGTTTAAATTTTATCCTTAACTTCTTTACTGTTGAGTTACACCGCTGGATGGTTAGTATTAGCATTTCTATGACAACAGAATATGAGGTTGAAAATTCATGCCAATTATACATTTCTTAAAACACTTGATAGCTGCTTGGGACCGCCTTTGTTTTCTAGTTTGGTGAGTCCTGCTTTGGACCGACAGAATATTAACATAGTTTTTTTTTTTTCCTAAGTTGTCTTGGGCCCAATTGCTTTTAGGGCAGGACAACGTCAATTTATTGAGAAAATCTTAAGTTAAGTGGATCAATAGATTTGAATAATTAGTTAGATCCATACTTGATCAACAAATTTGCTCTACCTAAAGTTTTTTAGTGTTATTTACTAAAAAAACAAGATATGTTGTGAAGATGAGGAATTCACCAATTATTCGAAGATTTCTTGTGCTGAAAGGCTCAACCACCCACACATTAGCCAATTAAGTAGAGACCTTAATTGGTACAATAATGCTTCTATCTTAAATCCTCAAAGACCATTTCCCCTTACCAACCATTGATTTATCTGCAATCACCACTCTCTACTACATTTTGTTTTAAAACCCAAGATTGGCTGGATCTTGGCCCTCAAAAGGATATGTATACATTTACATATGTCAAACATGGTTAAGAAAGTGGGTGGGGTCCATGACGTGTAGGTACCGTCTTTGATCTTTGACCCAAAAGACGTACACAACATGAAACTCACAACATTTTTCAATGTAATAAAATTGAGTGACCCACAAGTTTTTAGTTTAAATTGAATTATTCTGTCTTATAATGAAAATGACCCTACAAGTTTTACTCATTGGGTACCACGAGCATTTTCTTATATTTTAACTCAATGTTAATGTGCGCTTATATTTTATATATATACATATTGTGAATGACAAATTTTATACATAGTGCGAGTAACTAATTAATATATATATATATATATATGAAAAATATTACACATAATAAATTTTTTAATTCTCATTTTTTAATTCCTAGAGGCGAGCTGATGTCTGAGTGGAGCATAACTCACACATTATTCTTGATATCACGGCTGTATCCATGGACACAGTACAAGCCTGAATACATAAATCTTATGATGATGCAGGAGGTGAGATGGGGTCTGGATAAGCAATAGAAGCCTTGAAGTCAACAACTTTTGTACTGACAATTCCACATAACTTGGCCTAATTTCAAATTGCAATTTGTCATATTGAGACATGAAGACTGTTTTTAGTTGGCTTTGCCTCCACCTAGGAGAATTTATTATTTCGTCCGGATCAATGGTATCAATTAATTATGAGAGAAATTATTATATAATTTGGAATTAATGATTCTAGTTAATTATAGAATGACATCTATATAGTATATTAGATTTGTAGAAAACAATAAGATAATTTCCATTGACATGATACTGTATGACTTGGTCAATAGTCCAGAACCATACAATAAGTTCCTCAATTATGGATTGTCATGTGTGTAATATATTGAGATTTGTAAGAGCTGATAAAATAACTTTTGTTGACATGACAATTCATGATTGGTCGAGACCATTGCCTAAGTCAATAGTCCCAGACCATACAATAAGTTTTTTTTGTGCATGTCATTTCCTTTCATGGAAATCTTTTGTAACTTGAAAATGAAGAGATATTATTTTATAGGTATGGTATAACACGCTACAATGTGCTATTTTAATCATAATCATTCATATATATACCATGTCTCACCAAATCATTTGTCTTTCTCTGCCTCAATTTCAAATGTCCTTAATATCCGATCACTTTCATCAAATCAAAGTGAAAGTCATACCTGTTGATATACCATAAAGTGACAAATCTAGCCAAAATGTGACATGTGTATGTGCAGAGCTCTTTCATGTACAGGTCAAGAAAGATCCTAAATAATGCAGAACTATCCAAATCAGACAAGCAAATAGGGTTCAAATATGCATTGTTTAGAATGACGCAAGACCTCTAGCCCTGCCTCTAGAGCTAGAGTTGTAGAGTACTTACAAGAAGGGATCCCGAACTGGTCACCTCCTTCCATGCTCTATTGACCTCAAAATAAGGAAACAGAGTTCAATATGGCAACTACTATCTTCGAATATTTTCAAATCCCTATTTTTATTGCTCCGAATCCTACTTAACTTAGGAGATCTTCAGGCTATCAATAAAACCCTAAAGCATGCTTTCAATTTATGTTCAATTTACTTCTTTCAATTACAGTATTTTTAATTTACTAACTTTATCATCGGAGCGGCTATCACCGGAGCCTACCCAGTGACCCTTTGATTTTGAATTCTTAACAAGTGACGAAGGACGGAAGCCCATCTGATCAGAAAGTGCAACATCAGTTTGGCACTGTCTGTGGGAATGATAATCGTTTTTGCTAATTTTTTTCTTCGAAAACAACAAATCCTCTATCTTTTTCTTCTAAAAAGGCAATGGCTCCCAATCTTCGTCCAATAAAGAATTCTCAAAACCCCCGAAATCAGCCTCCTGTTGGAAGAGGAAAGGGGTAATCACCCAATCACTTGCAATAGCAACTTGATTAGATTCAACGATAATCTGATCAGATGCAAGAATAACTCGTTGTCATGTCACAAGTTCTGGCGTCGTTGGCCCAAAACCAGCGGAGCAATACCATCTTCCTCCTCCTACCAATACTGCTCATGAAGAGCTCAACCTCCCGCCACCACTATGGGCAGAAGATCTCCCAACAAGCAGATCCCCAATGTGTAGCCGGAACACCTCCTTAGTACCACTTACATGGGGATAGACCCCCAGACGTCAACAGAAATATGTCCAGAAGTGTGACAAATGTCAACGATTTGCTTCATATCAGCACCAAACTCATCATGAGCTTATCCTTATCACTAGTCCGTGGTCGTTCGCTCAATGAAAAATGGACATTGTAGGGCCATTTCCAAAAGCCCCTCAGAACAGGAGATTCTTGCTAATTGCATCGACTACTTCTCCAAATGGGCAGAGATTGAACCACTGACTCATGTCACAGAAGTGGAAGTAAAGAACTTCACATGAAAAAACATAGACTCTAGATTCGGTATACCTCACATCATCATTTTAGACAATGGTATACAGTTTGTTAGAAATGCGTTCAGGAAGTTTTGTAAAAACCTGCATATTAGCCATCATTTCTCCTCACCAAGGCATTTCCAAGCTAATGGGCACGCCGAGGTCACCAACCGCACTATTCTCGACGTCATTAAGAGAAGATTGGAGGAAGCCAAGGGAAGATGGGTCAAAGAACTCCCTAGAGTACTCTGGGCATACCGAGCTACTAGAAGAACCCCAACTGTAGAGACACCGTTCTCACTCGCCTATGGCATCGTGGTAGTCATTCCTATCAAAATTGGTATGCCAACCCTTAGGACAGACTAGTTTGACCAAGGGACCAACAACCAGTTGCTCGCAGAGAATCTGGATCTACTCAAAGAAAGATAAAAGCAAGCTCGGATCAAGACTAAAGCATACCAGCAGAGAATGACTAAATATTTCAGCCAGAGGTTAAAACCTATCAACTTCCAGATTGGAGACCTCGTCTTGAGAAGGGTGTTCCTAAACACCAAAGTTCCCACCATGGAAAAACTCTCCCCTAATTAGGAAGGGCCTATAAGATAATCAAGGTCATTAGACCTACGACTTATTGGTTGGAGGATGTACTTGGGAAGCCTGTACCGAAACCTTGGAATATCGAGCATTTAAGCAAGTATTATCAATAAAGAGTTATTTTTTATTCACTTCTGAGTGTTCATTTAATGTACAGACTCCTAACAGCCTTATATTCACTACAAGTACTACACGTCTGGTTCATTTTCATTTAATGTACAAACCCCTAAAAGCATTGTATTCACTATAAGTGCTACAGGTTTAGTCCATTTTCCTTCAATGTACAGACCCCTAAAATCCTTGTATTCACTACAAGTATTACAGGTTTGGTCTATTTTCATTCAATGTACAGATCCCTAAAAGCTTTATACTCACTACAAGTGCTACAGGTTTGGTCTATTTCATTCAATGTATAGACCTTTAAAAGTCACAGTATTCACTACAAGTGCTATAAGTCTAGTCCATTTCTCTCAATGTACAGACCCCTAAAAGCCTTATATTCACTACAAGTGTTACAAATCTAGTCTATTTCACTTAATGTACAGACCCCTAAAAAGCCTTGTATTCACTACAAGTGCTATAGATCTGGTCCATTTCGCTCAATAAATGATTCAGTAAAGGTATACAGATCTCCCAAGGACTCCCATTTATTATGAATACCACGAGTTTAAGCTTATTTTAGTTACAAGTATTAAAGATCTGTAGATGAAACTTGTTTAAGTTACAAGTATTAAAGATCTATGGATGAAGCTTGTTTGAGTTACAAGGACTGAAGATCTGTGAATGAAGCCTGTTTTAGTTACAAGTATGGAGGGTCGGTATATGATGGCCTATTTTCATAAGTTTGACTAATCTAAAGATCTTGCTATTTCAACCTCGGAAGGTTATCCCATAAGTGCTTTGCAGATTGCAAAGGGTTTGCGTTTGCTAATGGTCTGGACGTTAACAAAGATTGATTTTTCAAACACATCACAAAAGTAGCAAGAAAAGCATAAGTATATGGGATAAATGAGGAACTTTTTATATAAATTAACCCAAAAGGGTGGGAGGGTTACAAATCTAGACCAATATATATATATACACACAAGAGCCTAGCTAAAAGGATCTTCGGTAGGAGGGGTTTCTCTCTTAGTTTTGGTGGACTCCGCTGGGACGACTTCGGAAGGAGTTGGCGCAAGATCATCTAGTGAAACCTCATCCACTCCACATATGTCGAGATCAGGATAGAGCTTCTAGATCTTCTTCCAAAATGTCTCATATCCATGATCCATAAACTCCCCGCATAGCCTCTGCACCTCTTCTTTAAGGGCTCTCTCTATCTCTCCTCTCGCTGTGTGAACGCTGGAGGCCAAGTTCAGGGCGACAGCAGCCTCGGCTTTCTCTTTTCTTTCTTCAAGCTCTCTAGCTTTGAAGCTAGGGAACTTTTTTGTGACTCCAGAATAGCCACATTGGTGAGAAACTCTTTGTAGTTCTCCTCAAAAGAGAGATATGCAGAGCGGGCCATCCTGAGCTGGAGCCGAACCCTTTCTAGTTCAGCCTAGAGCTTGTCCTTCTGCTCTGATTCCTCAAGGTAATCTATGATTGCAGCCATGGCATGAACCACCTATAAGAGATAAAAAAAATTAAGTAAGTCAGTAGAAACAGAGGTTAATTATAGACACAAAAAAAAAACTAAAAAACTAACTAAATATAAGAACCTTACCCTCATGTGAGAAACCAGAAGATCTCTGGCTATCTTCTAGGGCTTCAGACCCTTGAAGCAACCCGTTGTCGAGATCCAGGCCTCATCGTAGGCCCTCTTGATAGCCACTTCCTCAGTCTCAGTTGAGGAGACGCTGGGAGGAACCGCGCTTATCTTTCCTTTACCACAGGATGCTGGGCACATGATGAGGGCTGAAGGTGGTGGCAGCTCTCGCCAAGCAATGGGCAGGGCCAACTCCTTTGAGACCGTGCGCTCGAGAGAGCTGGAAGCCCCTGCCTCTACCCTTCACACTTCATTCCTCCTCTTCTTCTGAGGAGAAGCTGGAACTAAAAGACTGGATGCCCCCCTGCCTTCTTAGCTCCAAAACGTGCAACTCGTGAGGACCGTCTTCTTTAGCACTGCCGACTTGTCCTTAGCTAATCTGGCATCCATGAAGTTCTGAAGTGTAAGGACGGTCTTACGGATTAAGAAGTCTCATGTACCACTCTTGAAGCTCGAGAGTAAAGGTTGACCTCCTCCAAGCCTTCTTATATGCAACAAAAATTTTTTTTTTGGAAAAATCAGTTAAGATTGGAATGAGATTATAATACTTATGTTGGAAGGCAAAGATTTGTGGGCTCACCCTTAAAACCAGTGTGCCGAGGAAAAAATCTTGTCCAGTTCTCAAAGTCTTCGTGTTCCCAACCTCCATTGACGAAGAAGTACCACTTCTTCCAGGTCTTGTTGGAAGTGGGTGCCAAGGTCAATGGTTTGAACCTTTTGTCAAAAGACATGTAATACATCCCCTTTGACTTCAGGAATTTCATATTCATATTACTTCGAATGAGGTCCAGATTTACCTTAACATTGTTCTAGTGACCTAAGACTAAGAAGGCCATTAGCTACCTCCAGCTGTTGATGTTCAGCTCGGTAGGGTAGATCTTGTACTAGTTGAAGAACTCATTAACAAATAGGTGGAAAGGGAAGCGTACACCGACCTCAAACCATTTGAGATAAACGCAGATTTCCCTTCTCTCGATATCCGATGGGCGATCTATTGCCCTCGAGATCCTACAGAACATGTTTTAAGGAAAATCAAAATTCATTCTAAGGGCATTTAGCATGCCCTCGGTCATAGCACTCTCACCATCTTCTCTTCTATGAGGTCGACCTAATGAGCCCAACTCCCTATCCCTAGATTCGAGGTACACCTTAAGAAGGAGCACTCCTGAACTGTTACCAGAGGCACTGTCCATTTCCTTACCCAAAATAGGGAGTGCCTCTTTACTACCTATTTCTACGATTTGCCTATCTTCCTCCCCATTACTAGAATGAGCATTTGAGGATGACATTTTGGCAAAAAGAATAGGGTAGAAGAAGAATGTAGAAGAAGAACGTAAAAGAAGAATAACAATAAAACAAGTAGTAAGCAAAGAATAACAAGGGTAGTCACTAACTAATTAGAAATCAGAGATTGGGTGCTAGAGAAATCTTCTAGTACATCGAAAATCTCCTATAGGATCTTCTTTTGCTTTAAATTCAGTTTAGAGCAATGGAGAGTTCGTAAAAAATTCTTTTTGAGGGGTTTCGTCTATATATAAGACTACCCAAGGTCGACATTTATGGCCCCGAAATCTCAACCGACGGTTGGCTAATAATGGCCTCGATTATTCAATCGGCAGCTAATGCAATGATGAGGCTATAAATGTCCCATCAATGGCTATTTTCTCATAATACGAAACGACGCATTCATGAAGTTGCAAGTGACCCTTTAGATACCCTAACCTCAGCTCCGTACAGGTCCCACAGAGCTGAGGCTCGGGAAGGAGTAGCTGATATCCCATAAAGTGACAAATCTAGCCAAAACGTGACACGTGTATATGTAGAGCTCTTCCATGTACAGGTCAAGAAAGATTCTAAATGATGCAGAGCTATCCAAATAAGACAAGCACATAGGGTTCAGATATGCTTTGTTTAGAATGACGCAAAACCTCTAACCCTGCCTCTAGAGCTAGAGTTGTAGAGTACATACAAAAAGGGATCCCAAACTGGTCACCGCCTTCCATGCCCTACCGACCTCAGAATAAGGAAACATAGTTCAGTATGGCAACTACCATCTTCGGATATCTTCAAATCTCTACTTTTATGGCTTCGAATCCTACTCAACTTAAGAAATCTTTAGGCTATAAATAAAGCCCTAAGATATGCTGTCAATTTATGTTTAATTTACTTCTTTCAATTATAGTATTTTCAATTTACTAACTTTATCATCAGAACGGCTACTACCGGCGCCTACTCGGTGACCCTCTAATTTTGAATTCTTGACAGGTGACGAAGGACGGAAGTCCATCTGATCAAAAAGTACATCACCTGTGATAGTTGAATGAAATGATTTTCTCCTAGAAGAGTAGAAAAAAAAGGAAGGAGAAAAAAATGAGACATTGTTTCATGATTGCTTTAAAAAAAATTTCAAAATTTGCTGGGGCTCCATCACATACCTCGCCCTTGCACACAAGCACATACATATACATACGTGCATACACATATAGACATATACATATATTTATGTATATATATTCTTGCATAAATTCATGAGAAAAACATACATCACTCGTGGGAAGATTTTGATGGATAACATAGCTAACTAAAAAAAATAAAAGAAAAACATTCTCAAAACCAAACCCAGACAAACTAATTCACAAGTGGGTTTGGCTTTGAAACATTCCAATTTTGGATTTATTTTGGTTAAAGAAGAAAGGTTAGTGAAGACCCTTGGATACATGATATGTGTCAACAAGTATATTGATAAGCTTTTTGATATTCTTGACAAAAAAAAAAAATTTACTTTTTGATATATGTCATGTATTTGTTAGTCTGAAACAACATATCAATAATGTTTTGAAAAATAATGTTATTTTAAATTTGTATCTTAAATTTTTTTAATAAATGATGTAATATTATTAAATTATATAATTAATATAGTTATATTACGTCAAAGTCACGAGATAAACATTTGGAGGTAAATTTAGAAAATATAGTATTAGTATGTTTGGAAGTCATTGAACACAACATAACACAATCGTACCACTGCCAAAAACTATCTTAAATATTTCCTAATTAGTTCAGAGGCTATGATTAGACCCATGCCCAAGGCCCAACCATAGCCCAAATGTGGAATGACATAGATGGGCCAGACAAGGGAAAATGTTTGGAATTTGTCATGTCCCTTCACTTTGGACCAATGAGTTCTTTTAGCGTAAAGAGGGAACCAGGTATGGTTGGGATGGGCTCTTTCATAGTGAGCATGGGCCCAAGGATTCTGTCATGATATGATCGTGGCAGCAAACATTCTCCAATGACATAAGATTAATGAAGGAATCTAGGAGGCCAGGGTTCCCACGTGGGCACAGCACTTTTGTTCCTAATGATTGGGACGCATTCCCATTCGTTAGGATCTAGCTTTCTCTGCCAATCAATTCTGTCCATGTGACTTGTCAGATGTTGATAACAAAATCAACCTTTTTGTCCTCTTCCATTGCATTTTCGTCTTTAACGGAAAAAGAATAATCAATGGTCTCGTAGTGGGGAATGCTATTCGCATTTATTTTTTTGGCTAAACATTTCACTCTTTTTCTTTTTTCATTTTTCTTTTTTCTTGAACTCTATTTTTAAAATAAAATTATTTCTTATCAAATTTTTTTATATATTTTTAATTAAACACAACTTTATTTTTTTTATAGAAAAAAAAATAAAACTCTTTAAAAAAATATACAATATTAAAATATATAAAATATAATTGTGATTAAAATTACATGTGAAATTATATAAATAATAAATTTATTTTTTAAAAAACAATCGTAGTAGTTTAGAATTAACAACTCAAATTCTTGATAAGGGCCTAATATTATTCTCTTTTTTTTTCTTTTTTTTTTTATTCATTTTTTTGCATGCTCTACTGGTTGATAAACTTTTCTTTTTCTTACATTTGTTTTTTCGTCCCCATGTTTATGTTCCAGATTAGCCATTTTCATGTGCTAATAAATAGAACTTTTTAAATACTTAAATTTTTTCGGAATAAATACATTAACTTTTATGTAATATTTGATAATTATAGAATTTTTTTTTATTTTTTTTATATTACACTAACTTGTCATTTTAGAATTGTCGGGAGACTGACAATAAATAAAAGTATGAATTTATATTTTTACCTTTAGTAATAAATACACTGACTTCTCCGGTGATTAGGGATGCAAAAAATATCAGCGAACCAGGTCGGGTTATTGCAGGCTCCAGTCAAATTAGCGGGCCGCAACAAGTCCAGAGAATAAGGTCCTAAGCCCTAATTCTTAATACGGACTTGCGGGCTAAAAAAAAATTTTACTGTAAAATTGTAATTAAGTCATAGATAATTATATCAACAAATAATTAACAAATAAAATGTTAATGTATAATAGATTAAAAGATTATAAAAGTTAGAATTGATGAATGAATTTTTTTTTTGGTTGTGCAATTGACAAATGATTTAATAGTTTGAATGGAAAGCATGAAGACAATTATTTGATATTGAAGGAACTAATATTCTTTATTATTTACATGTATGTTAATTGTGTGAAGTTTAAATTGAGATGTAAATAATGAAAATATGAATTGAGAGGTAAAGAAAATAAATAGATATTAATTTGTCAAGTAGGAAGTAAATCAAATAATAATAAATAATGAGAATTATTTGAATTGGAAACTAGTGAATGATTTTAGGCTTTAAAGGGTCGAGTTTATGATTTTTAAGTGTTCGGGTTAGTCCGGGCCGGGCCTCAACCCAAAAAATCAAGTTCGAGCTTGAAAAAAAGGTATCCCAAGCTAGGGCCAGGCCGCGGGCCTTTGGGCCATTTTTGTACCCCTACTTGGGATGTTTGATAATTACAAAGACCTCTCATGTGATCTCTAAAAAGACAAGGGAGGTTAGTAAAATATATAAGAATATTTTAGTCATATAAAAAATTTAGTTGAAATCCTAATACCATTCGTGACAAAATTTGTACGTAGGGGAATTTATATATTACTAGTATAACAAATGGAGATTAGTGTAATTTCAAAAAATACAAGGAAAGTCCTTATAATTATCAAGTAACTTGGAGAAGGTTAGTGTAATTATCTTAATTTTTTATCATGTTCAATTATTTCTATCAAGATTAGATGAAAAAATATGAATAATACTACATGTCCTAAATTTTTGTATCAATTTGCTTGCCAAATAATGTGATAATTCATTATTAGTTAAATATTTATATTATATCTAAAACAGCACCAATAATTTAAAGTTACATCATTTGGAATACAAGATTTAGTATAAAGAATATTACTGGAAAAACATTATTAATCCAAGGTGAAATTAAGTCAACAAATAGATACGGGCTTTAAAAAATTTGGCTTGGGCCGTTGCCTCAACCGTGTTCAGCAGCCTGTCTTGCTAATGGGCTGGACCTAGTCCTTGATCGTTATTAAAATTTCAAGAGGCCCAATCAGAGGACTTGGACCACTTAATGTACAGTAGACAGGACTTGAGTCTACAAACCCCCTTCTGTGTAAGTCCTAGTAAGGCCACGTATATAAAAACTCCTAATTCTTTTATATATATATATATATATATATATATTTCAATTTTATTTACATTTAATTAATGCAGAAATTTGATTAGTTTACCAAATAATTTAATAAAAAAGAAACTGACCCTAAACCGAAGCAATGGATTTGGGTATTTCTGCATTGTGCAACTATAAATTGATAAGTATAATAAAGTTTATATTATGTCGAGAACTTGTTAGCATAAATGGATTACTATTTTGATTTTGATTTTTCTAATTTGAACATGCATGCACCATATTAATGAACTCCAAATCAAATCCCTTGATGCTCCATTTTGATTGATTTACCTGTACTAATGAACAATTAATGTGGCATTAGTGACATTTTATTCATCCGAGGTTGAGAATCTTATCTCAATTATCTAAAAATGCTTTACACAATTTTATACAACTTTCATGGCAACTGATGTTTGCACTAATTTAAGGATAATACTTCTATGAGCCGGTCACAGTAAATTTTGGTGAGTCATCAAACCCACCATCACACGCATACAACGACTTTCAGAAAATGAGTTATATTGTATATAGCAACCAATATCTTAATAATATGTCAGCATTTTTTAAGTTAAAAAAAAAAAAGATGAATTATATTGATTTTTTTAAAGATTTTTGATAATTATCCTAAACTTTTATGAGGTTTTTAAAATTTTATTGACTTCTCCAATTTTATTTGTGAATATACAAATACTGTACTCAAGTCAAAATTTTTCTGTAAAATGATAAAAATGTCACTTTAATTTTTTTTTAAAAAAGTTCTGTCCAATTTTTTTTGATTTTTCAAATAAATATTGATTATAATTTTAAATTTATTTTTATATAAAATAAAAATAAATTATTTATCTTTAATTTATTTTTATATAAAAAATCTTTAAAAAAAATGGTCAAAATTAAGAAAATACAAAAAAAAAAAAAAACAAGAGAAGCAATTTTCTTATTTTTATTAAAAAATTTGATTAGAAGAAATATTTGTAATTTGTCAATAAAAATACGAGAGATTATTATAATTTCAAAATCTCAAAAAAGATCACTATAATTATCAAAAAATTTATCGAGTCGGTGTAATTTACCTTAAATAAAAAAAAGAGAAGATTAATAATACCAAGACGGTGCCGTAAGTTAACTTAGAGACTTAACGGTGTCTCACACCGTCATCCTACATTGGGCACCAAAATCACAACCCGGGGAGAGGATGGTTTAAAGACATGGAGGCCGAAGATCAGCTGTCAAGGCATCGCTGAGGATGATGACATCGGATTGGATGTATCGGGGCCGGAGAGAATCGTTGGCGGTTTGTTCCCGCCACTTCCGGGCGAATAGCATGACACATGTCAATGGTAGTTTAGGAAGCAGATCTATCGAAAGAGAACATAATACTAACTTCTCCTGCCGAAGCATGTCGTCTCTCAGCATGATAGATCACCGTTTTCACCAACAAACTTCGTTTTTGTCCCCGTCTCAACTCCTCCCAAATGTTCTCTGTTTGAATACAGAGACAACGCTAAAACACCGAGACTCTCTCCTCCTCTCATCGCTCATTGTTCCTATTCTTCTTCGTAAGACTTGCGTAAGAGAACCAACACCGTTTTTTCCTTGTCTCCTCCCAATTTTCTCTCTCTAGAAACAGAGTTCGTTTCTTTTCAGATGGGTTCTGTGATCAGGTCTCAATTCTTCCAGTAAAAACAGAGCACATTAGTAACCCATGTGAGTAGAAACTAGAAAAAACAGAAACATGGACAAGGGAATTCATTCACTAAAGCTTAACATTTAAGAAATTGAAAAATGGAACAACTGCAGAAGTACAAATACAATGATAACAAAGTATACTAAAATGATATAAGATTAGTCGGTCCCAGCACGAATTGAATTGATTTTCTTCTTGCTCTTGTTGATAAAGGAAGCAAGAGATTTCACCATATAATCAAACATCATCGTCTTCACAAGCTTCTTCTTTGCTGGAATCAAGCTCCCACTCTTTGGCTTGAACTTAATTGGTGCAGTCTCGGTGGCAACCTTTACTTTGCCTAATGTGGCCTGCACCGTCTTTCCTTTGGTGGTGGCTGGGAACACTCCGTCGACGATCGTCCCCTCTTCCATCTCTCTGCGCGCTCTTGTCTTATCCCTGCGAAAATTGGAGTTCCCCAGCGAAGGCCAGCCCTTGTCCTGCTCGCTTGGTGGGGGAAATGGGTACTTATGCTGCGCATTGATGGTATATTGTTATGCATTCACATTGGCGTTCACATTAGTAACTAAGACGCATAAGTCAATCATAAGGCGACGAATCAGGGCCAACATATGTATTACACTAACAATACTTTTCAAAATTTTATCTCAGTTTCGGCATTTCTTTTTCATTTTTTCCTTTTTTTGGAGAAAAAAACAATGGGAATATTATTAAATTAAAGAGGGAATATCAATCTGAAGATATCTTACAAAGAAAGAATGTGGATTCTCCCACAACCTATTACGTCATATTTGTTACGGTGAAATGAGTATTATATGTGTTGTACAAAATGATTAAACAAATAATAAATTAATTTTAAACAAGTAAAAATAAATAAAACTCACAGAAAATATACAAGATTTACATAATTTGACAAGACATTTACGTTCACGAATAGCGATGATCAATTCATTATATATAAAAGAAATTACAAAAATAAAAAAATTTCTGAACTTGTTCTTTTGCTTTTGAAAATAGGTCTTTGTATCTTCAAGATTAATATACTTCCGCGCTTATTCTATGAGTGTTGTCATATCGATGAGAGAATTTTTGGTTAAAGAATCCTGGAAGCGTCCAGGTCCAAGGCTCGAAGTGAGGGCCGCCACTAAGAAGCTTGGATTGCAATCGGTTATTTTTATGAGTTCGGTGTTAAAAGGAGCTATGTACTCCCGAAGTGATTCTCTCTTTGTTTGCTTTATAGTTAGCAAGAATTCTGATCATTTTCTTAACTTCCTGTTGGTTAGGAATCGGTCAAGAAATAACCTATTGAGCTCTTAAAAATTGCTGATCGATTTTTGGGAGAGGGTACAGAACCCTCTGGCTGATATCGTCTGATTTTAGAAATCTGTTATCTCCTCTACCCTCTGAGGGGCTTTAGGTAGGACTTGTTGTGCGACCAGTACCCGTTGTTGATCTTATCCTGCGCCTCCAGATCCTCAACTCAAGGGAGGAATTTGTCCGTTGTTAGTGGGAGGATGCTGCTCTCCCAAGATTGGAGGGACCAGAATCTCGGGAGGGTGGAATTCTTGCAGTGCTGGATTGGCTCCAGAGGCCCCTAGTGTTGGTATCCTCGTTCTGTTCTGATAATAGACAACAGGACAAAGCGTGGACATTTCTCTCCTTACGGCTGTTGACATCTACGAATCAACCCCTATATGAGCGATACCATGGGGGTGTACTGGTTGCGTGTTAGTCAACTCCTCGTTGGAGGATCATCCGCTCGTGGTGGTGGCAGGGAGCTGAATTCCTTTATGAACAACGTTAGTAGGAGGAGAAAGAGGTCTACTCCGCTAATTTTAAGTCAGTGAAGCCAGAACTTGAGATATGGCAGTGAGTTGTTCTTGCATCTGATCAGACTGCCATTGAATCCGATCAAGTTGTTGTTATAAACAATTGGGTGTTTGTCCCCTTCCTTTTTTAGTAGGAGGCTGATTCTGAGGGTTTGAGGAATTCTTTCTAGGACGAAGGCTGGAAGCCATTGTCTTTTGAAAGAAAAAGATAAAAGATTTGTTATTTTGAAAGAAAGATAAGAAGAACAATTGTCGTTCTCATAGACGGCGCCAAACTAATGTTGCTCTTTTTTATCAGAAGGGTCTCCCGTCCTTTGTTACTGTAAAAAACTTAAGATTATAGAGTCACCAGGAAGGCTTTGCTGGTAGCCGCTCCGATAATAAAGTCAGTAAATAGAAAAAAGTTGTAATTGAAAAGAATGATTAAACAAAAATTGAAAGCGTACCTTGTGGACTTATTTATAAGTTGTAGATTTTCTAAGTTAAGTAGGATTAGGAGTTATAAAAGTAGAGATTTGAAGATATCTGAAGAGAATAGTTGCCATTTTGAACTCTGTTTTCTTATTCTGAAGTCGGTAGAATATGGAAGGCGGTGTTATGTTTTGGATCATATACTTCTAAACCTTCCGTACCTAATTGATTTAGATAAAACAATCTTTCTTAATCTGTATCTTAAATAACTTTGTACAAACACGTGTCATACTTTAAATATGTTTGTCATTTTATCAAATATCAGACTGTATAACATTATTCTTCTCAAAATGATATGTCAGTATTGTACCAATCATGGTCTCTTCATAATTGTTTAATGTATAAGCATGACTTTATTTGAAAAAAAAAAAAAAACTGAAAAAGAAGTTCAGTTGGGGGGAGTCATCAGTCATCCCTTACCTTAGACAATAAATAAATAAATTAACGATGATTTAATATGGTGACGAAGAAACTTTCCAACTGATGGTGTGATGTTGATGATCTTGATTATATTCGGTGGGTCCAATGCAGGACTCGGCAGAGCAGTTCTAAGAAAAGTGGAATTTGGCATGAATTTTCAACCTGGTATTTTGTTGGACAGTTAGATATGTTAAGAATAATAAAATTCAGGACTAATACAACGTCAGGACTGACGTCAATATGTAATAGTTACGTATTCACTCGTCACAAATAGAAAATAGAATTACAGCAAGTCACCAGCCATCCAGATAGTTGTATAAAATATAGAAAGAACGCCACATTGACTAAATGATAAATAAAAAATTTAAAAGATTTTTTTAGAATTTTAAAATTTCAAATTAATTTTAATACTTTTCTGTAATTTGAAATTTTTTTTTTGTTGCCAAATAGATTGAACTTGAATTTTTCTTTATTCTTCATGCTATTGAAAGCCACAATCTTCATTTCCATTTCTATGGAAGTAAAGCGTGAGTTTTGTTTTCTTGTATGTAAATCTAAATTTTTTCTTCATTCGAACTTGTGGTTGATATTGTTATTTCAGAGACTTTGCTTGAGATTTTCAATGATCCTTGAATTTTGCATGTTTTCTGAACATCTTTTCTGCTTGTTTTTTGAAATCAAAAATTTGTTCCATGTTAACCCAACCTATATCACTGTCAAATTTTTTCACAAAATACAAATTTTGATTTTCCAAATTCATTGGAATTCTGAACTCAATCAAATCTCCATACTTGTTGCTATTATTTTCTTTCACATCACTCAAATTTTCAATTTTTTCTATTGTAATTTTATTTTCTATATCTTCATTTGTTCTTCTTCTTGCATTTTTTCAGTTTTTTCTTCACTTATTTTTTCAACTTCTCATTCTCCATCACTTCATTTTTCTTTTCTTCTCCTTTTTCCACTTTCTTTTCACACCCAACAAAATTCTCAACAATATCTTCTTCCACACAAAAGTGTCTTTGTCAAAATTTTACTCCCAATATTCAATTGGTAAAAAAAAAACCTTTATTATTGCGATAAAAAATTTCAAATTTTTGCCATACCTCTCTTAGAGATTTAAAACCGTTCACCTCCTTTCAAATTTCTTCATGTAAAAACATCCCACAAAAATGTCTTTGTCAAAATTTTTCCAGACCCAAACGCTGCTTTATTAATTTGGTGAGCTTGATATCCTTTGACACATTAATTCAAAGACACATCACGAAACCCACTATTAGATTCCACCTTTGTCAGAAGGTGACATAAGAGAGGTCAAATGGTACTTGGGTAAAAGAAAGTTTTTATTTATCCTTCCAAAAATGTTTAAAAAATAATGTTGAATTTTTCAAATTCTACATATCAAAATATATTGGTTAATGTGTATGGATGACTTTATGTGGAAAAAATAAATGAAAAAGAAGTTCAGTTGGGAGAGTCATCCCTTTCCTTAGACAATAAATAATTAAGTTAATGATGATTATATATATATATATAGTAAAAATAATCGGATGTTTATGTTCGGTGGGTCCAATGTATGACTTACCAAAGAAGGGGGAAAAAAAGGCACTCCAAAGCAGTTGGAACCTCAGATTTTGTTGTCAACTTCAAGGTACAGTTAGATAATCAGGAGTAAACCAACGTCAGGACTGACGTAAATAATTAATAGTTTCGTGTTAACCCGTCACAAATAGAAAATAGAACCACAGCAAGTCACCAGCCATCCATATAGTTGTATACAATATAGAAAGAAACCCGCCATATATAAAGATCCCACATACAAAATAAGATTAATTATCAATAATTTTCTTGGTCCATTCATAAGTAGGTTCTTTACAGACCAGACCACTTAAGTAAACCAAGGTCTACTACAAAATATTATGACTAAAAAATCCTTAGATATTTTATTGATAAGTTTTTTCCTATGTATAAAAACTAAGGTTGATAACGTTAATTTCTCGCTATTTTCTTGTCATGCTGTTAGAAACTCTAAAAGTAAATATCAATTTTATCTTAACAGTATAAACTAGTTTTAAAAAAATGCTAAATATATTTTCTGTAAAAGACAACAAAAAAATACTGATAATCAATTACAGAGAATAGACAATTATTTCTATTCCAAATTTTATAAACATAATTATAAATTTCAAAATTAGAATTTAAGATAAATTGTAAATAGATTACTGTTTGCAACTAGTATTTAGAAAAAACAAAAATTAAAACTGAATTACAAGAACTTATAAATTTCTGCAAAGAACATCACACTATGTTCTTAAGACAGTTTATGCCCTCGTTCTTAGTGCTTACAAGTTGAATAAACGTTTGTCTCCTAAAATGAAGTGATCTTACATAAAGAAGAAGCACTGCAAACTCTGTGTACAACGAATTAGACTTATGTTAGAATTTTCTCATTTTGAACGAATGCACACAGAAATGTTAATGAATTGAATGACAATGCATGTGCGTACTATGGTGTTTACATAAAGTATTCATGTCTGTGTCTGTTTAGTACAAACACAAAAGCTAACAGTTGCAATAATTCAATGAAAAGCCACATCACTTTGGAAAGAATATAATTCACACAAAATTCAAATTGCCTTCACAAAACGACAATGTTTTAGTTTTTATAAAACTGGTAACAAATGCGACAGCATTTTGGATTAGAAAATTTAGATAAAAAAATATTAAATAATTTTCTCCAAAAAAATATATACAAAGTAAGCTAAGGTCAAACCCGAACCCCGTCCGATGTGAGGTAGGGTGGCGGCGGCATGTGACCTCGCCCAGTGTGGGGTAGGGCAGTGGCGTGTGTGGTAAACCAAGCATGTTCCACAAAATATGGGTGCCCCTAAGGTCCTAAATAATCTTGTAAGTTAATTGTATATATACTTTTTAAAAGTCTTGTACCTATCTTATGTGGGACACAAGTTTTTCACAAGCTTTAAACTTTTGTTATCATTTTCAAGTGGTAATATTTGGAAGCAATTTTTCATTCACTCCTTAGTGTTTTTTAGTAACCCAATACATGATCTTAATCTCCTCATGAAAAAGTGTAACAACCTGAAAATTTTTTTTTAAATAAATAAAATTTTCAAGTTGTTATTATTATTATTTTTATTAATATTATTATTATTATTATTATTATTAGTATTATTATGATGGATGTATGTATATATGTGTATATATATATATATACATATAATTTAAATTTAATTGTGTGTGCATGTGTTGAGTGTGTAACACTCAACAAGGAATGGAGTAGCTGGCAGTGTGTTGGTGGTGTGTGTAAGAAGGTTACCAGAGGGTGCAGTAAGGTTGGTCTTGGAGAGAGAGAGAGAGAGAGAGAGAGAGAGAGAGAGAGAGAGAAATGAAAGAGAGAGAGAGTGTGACTTTGTGTACATAATGGTGGGTCTCGGGTGAGAAGAAAAGAAAGGGAAAGAAAAGAAAACTGAGAAGACCATAGAGAGACCTTGGATTGAAGCAGAGAAGAGAAGGAGGAAGCTGCCCAGAGAAAAATCAGAAAACTTGGTGAGTTCACCCACTTCTGGTTTTAAATTTTTAGAAACGTGATGATAAATTTTAATTATGAGGTTTTGTTAAGCACGAAATATAGAACACATTACGAAAAGAATGAACTGAAATGGTTCAAAAATGAGGGAGAAAATCCAAGTTACAGGTCTCGGCCATGGAGGTTGGACCTTGTTATTTTATGTGTAGAACTCTATTCAAACGGTCCTAAAATAACCCTATGAAGTGCAGAAAAAGAATAGAAAAAGAAAGAGGGAAAAACAATAGGAAAATGGGCATGAAATTAGGAAAAATCAGCTCGCCGGAAAACCGGCCGGAGCTACTAAACCCTCTATTTCGTGAAGATTAAAAAGGCTTTGAGGGAAATGGAGGTTGGGGATGAGATCTACATGAAAAAGGGGAGGAAATGGCATTTTAAAAACCTTGAAAACTTGCCGGAATCCGGTCGCCGGCGCCGGAGAAGGCGCCGGAACCCTACTGGTTCACCGCCGGAAAGTCGGGGACGAAGGGGGGCTGATCCGGGCTTGGGTCGGGTCGGTTCGGGTCGGGTTGGGCTTGGGCCGGTCCGCCCCTGCCACGTGTCGCTTCCCTGTTTTAAATTAAAAACCCAAATGGGTCTGTTTGGTTGCATGTTTAATAAATTGAAATTGAAAACTGAATTGGAGACAGGGATATCCTATCCCAGTTTTAACCCTATCCCTTGTTTGGTTATCCGAATATGGAATAAGGGTTTTCAAAATTTCAATTCTGCCCCTGAACTTTTGATAATTGAAAATTAACCCAAAACTTACGGAAATTATAAATTGACCCCCCAACTATTAATAATTCTGACTTGACCCTCCTTAATAAAATATTAATAAAATATTAAATTAATTTAATTAATTAAATTATTTAAATTAATTAAATTATTTAAATTTTCTAAAAATCATCCGGAGTCCAAATGGGACAAGTCATTAGTGTATTTTGACTATCTCGGCCATTCTGAGGCCAATGGTGAGGTCCGTTTTACGAGACGGGGTCTCGAAAAATAAAAGACCCGTAGTAACATATAAAATTACCAAAATGCCCCTAAATTGGAATACAGCCAAGCGAACTCCGAATTTAGTGAACAAATAGTGAAACTTTATTATCTCGAGCATTCCGGACTCAACCGTGGAGTCCGATTTGTGAAAAGAGGTCACGAAATGTAAGGACCCGTGTAAAGTGCAAAATGACTGTTTTGCCCTTTTAAACCCAGGTGTCCTAATTGAATTCTACAAAAGCCTAAACTTATTTTCTTCGATGTTCCGGACTCAATGGTAGAGTCTAATTTAGCAAAATAGAAACTTATGAATTAAAGACATAAAATTTGATGAATAGCATAATTCAAATAACAATGAACTGAATCACCTGTTATGATTTTAGGGACACGAGGGGGCAAGGAAAAGGTGATCTGACCTTCGGTATTCTCACTGTGATTCTACCATACTGCGAGTGCCCCTTCTTGAGTTGAGATCGATTATCAGGTACGATATATTGTGCTAAGTAAGAAATAGAATTGAGATTAGGAATACTTGCTTTGCTGCATTGATTGTTCACATGTTTGCTTGAGTGTTCACATACTTATGTGCTACGTGCTGTCTTGTTAAGTTGTATGATGATTATGGGTATATTGCATGTGTTAGTGTAGTGTGTGAATTATATGCTTTAAAGAACTGTTGATATGATGAATTGTGTACTTGAAGGCATGCTTTATGTATGAATGAGATGCATCATTGAGATTGCATTGTGACATGATGAGATCAGAGCATATTGGCATAGTGTAATTCTTTGGACATGGCGTGGGTAAGCACTTGGTGCTTTGCATTATGAGGGTGCAGATCCTGTGGTGAAAAACCCAAAATCGGCCAATAGGTACTTGCCTGCCTGACGGATTCCGGACCGTGAAGCGAGACATACGCGGCGGTACTCATGCCAGCGGAGAATGACCGTATCATGAGACATGGGTGGCATAGAGTTGCATGGGTGTGTCACGCATACAGTTCATATACTGCACATTGTTATATGCTGCCATCATGATATCGAATGCCATATAGAAATGACTGTACACTTGCACATGCCACGACCTTAGTTTTGTTTCTTGCATTAGCATTATATTGTACCAGCATGTTGAGCTGACCCCTTTATTGGGGCAAACATTTCAGATGATGTCCCAGCTGTACGAGACGAGGAGATGATCTGATTAGGGACTATGTTAGGCCCAAGGGGCGCTTTTGATATTGTGTAAGGGCATAAGCCCGAGACTGTATTTTATTTTGTATGTTGTGAATAGATGGACTAGACCCTCTGTGCGTATCAGAACAGTATGTAGAATGTAAGTGATTGTTATTAATTATCTTTTATTCCTTTATTATTTTATTTCTTTTGTCTCGTTACTCACGCCTCGGGTTCGCTGGAATTCGGGGCGTGACAAAAAGAATACATTTTCATATGAACCCATCAAAATTAATATGTGAGACCCGCTTTAATTTTAACTCAAAGATATTCAATTATTATGCTAAAAAATTCTCTTTTTCTAACAATGTCAACCTCTTTTACAATGCAGTGGCACATTCAAATCATTAATTTAAGAGAGACAAAAAAAGAGAAAAATTAAAATTTAAAAAGGTAGCTTATAAAAAAATTGAAAAATCTTGGGGGAGGGGGAGCATGCCCCACTAGCCCCCTTTATTTGCTGCCGCTTGCATGCACATACACTCGTATACATATATTTATGTTAATTATGTATATTCATATTTGTATACAGTGGTGAGAAAAATATATATATAAGCACAATATACACAACTCATGGAAGATTTTGAAAAAAATGAAAAAAAGAAAAAAAAGGGAAATAAAATAAAAAAAAAGAAAAAAAGAAAAAGAAAAATCTCTCAAAACTATATCAAGACAAACTTCACATGTTCATTTGGCTTTGAAATTTTCCAGTTTGGATTGAACAAGAAAAAGAAAAATCTCTCAAAACTATATCAAGACAAACTTCACATGTTCATTTGGCTTTGAAATTTTCCAGTTTGGATTGAACATTTCATCGTACTAAATAATATCAGGGGATGTAAGAGAGGAAAAAATGTTTGGACTTTTTCGTTCTCACCAGTTTGGGCCGACAAATGTACTTATTGTCAAAAAGGGGCCAGTCATGGTTAGGAAATGGCTTATCATGCGCCCATGGATGTTGGTGCCAAGCAAGCCTTCTCCAATCAAGTGGCAACAGTACTTTTGTCCACAATGATTTGGCCGCATTCCCCATGCTTTAGGAACCGGCTTCTATGCCTACTTGTCAGATAATAAAATCAAGCCGACTTAAGCAAGAAAGATTTTGGCCTTAACGGGCAAAAAAGAATTATAATTCCATTTTTAAAACTGTGAAGTAAAACTCTTTAACAAAACAAGCGTACTAAATGTATACAATATAGTTATAACAAAAATAATAATTTAAAATTACAAGTAACAAAATATGAGAAAAGGAAAAAGAAAATTAGTAGTAATTTAGAATTGGCAACTCAAATCCTTGAATATGGCATAGTATTATTTTCTCCTATTTTAATTCCCAAAAAAACATAAACAAATCAAGATGCATATGAATCATCTTACTTAATTGGTACAAAATTTTGGTAAGGATAAATTATACTATTTTTTTTTTCTATTTTACATGACAAACTATCAATACCCTTTTCTAGTCATTTTTTTTTAAAATAAAAAGTGTCCATTTTATTTATTTTTTTTTTTTTATTTTTTTACATTTTTTCAATTTTAAACAAAATATTGATTAAAGTTTTAAATTTATTTTTATATCAAATGAAAATAAGTTATTTACCTTAAATATATTTTTTATATAAAATAAAAAAATTCTTTAAAAAAAGTTAGAAAAAATGGGTCAAAATTTAAAAAATGCAAAAAAAGAAAAAAAAAAAAACTTGAATGAGGCAATTTTGTCATTTTGAAAAAAAATTAATTAAAGGTATATTTGTATTTTGCCAAATAAAGTAGGAAAGGTATTGGTAATTCAGAAATCTCATAAAAAATGAGTATAATTCTTAGAAATTTCAAAGGAGGTTAGTGTATTTTATTATTTTAATAAAAATAGTGTTTTTGCTCTTTATTTTATATACAAAAAGATGGACTCACTTTACCTTATATTCACATCTCTTTTATTTTTCATCCTCTGCGGATGGGTAAATTATTCATATTCTCAAAAATTGTTTTTCCTAAATTTTAATATTTATATTTTTTGTTATGTTCAATTGTTTGTATCAAGATTGGATGGAAAATATTATTTATCCATGGTGAAATTAAATCTACAAAATAGAGTTGGGCGTCAATAATTTTCCTTGGGCCGTTCCCTCACCTGTGTTTGTCACCCTGTCTTGCTAATGGGCTGGTCCTCGACTTTTATTTTATTAAAATTTGAAAAGGCCCAATCATAAGATTTGGACCACTACATATACAGACTGAGAGAACTTAAGTCCACAAACCCCCTTCTATGAAGGTCCAAATAAGGGATAATATATGAAAGACACCTAATTTTTATTTTTTTTAAAAATATTTTTTAGGTTAAATTATACTAACGTCTCTTGAAATTTATGACAATTATACTGAATTTCTTTGAGGTTTCTGAAATTACACTGGTCTCTCATATTTTACCCAAAAATCTATAGATATATACATTTTTTTGTCAATTTTTATTTTTAAAATAATGGAATTGTTCCTATTATTTATTTATTTTATATTTTTTCAATTTTGATTAATTTTTCTAACTTTTTTTTTAACATTTTTTTATTTAAAAACAAATTTAAGATAAATAACTTATTTTTGTTTCATATAAAAATAAATTAAAGGTTTTTATCAATATTTATTTGAAAAATGAAACAAAATCAGTCAAAATTTAATAAATTGAAAAAAAAAAATATGAAAGGGGTAGTTTTGTTACTTTAATGAAAAAAAAATATTGATAGGAAAGTGGTATCTGTATATTCTTATGTAAAGTTGGAGAGGTGAATGTAATTTCAGAAATCTCAAGAGAAGTCAATATAATTGTTATAAACTTTAGGAGAAATTAGTGTAATTTATCTTTAATATTTAATTAATTTTATATTTATGCAGGAATTTGATTATTTTACCAGATTATTTAACGAAAAATATTTTACCCTAAGAAATATAGGTGACAAATGTTATCCAAACCCGTCAACTTGTCCTAACGCGCCCATTTAGTTAGCGGGTCATAAACGGGTTGTGTAATAAGGAACCCGTAAATTTAGCGGGTCAATACAGGTTGAATATGGGTGTTTGATGCATTGAAAATGAAAAATAACAAAATAGGGTTGAATATAGGTGTTTGACGGGTTAAAAATAAAAAATAACAAAATAGTATAAATATATATATATATATATATAAAGAATATAGGTATCTCCATTTAGGAAATAACAAAATAGTAAAATATATACAATATATAATCATGACAATTAATAGGTACTTCATAAGCAATTTGGTAATTGTAAAACTCAAAATTCATTCTCTCACTCTAAAAATTGACAAACTCTTAACTATTTAAAAATATTAATGAGTGGTTTCATGTAATTATACGTGACATATATATATATATATATAGTATATTATATATATATATATATATAGTATATTATATATATATATGTATACAGTAAATATATCTATATCTAAATATAAATACGACATATATATAATGCATATATATATATATAATATATATAATACAGTATAATATATATAATACTCACATACATATACATTAATTTTATTTTAAAAAAATAATGAGAGTTTGATTCTTGGATTGGTTCGGTTTACTCAAATTTTAAATTGAAACTGAACCGACCCGTTTATTTTCTAATTGTATTTTTGACTCTCTTTTAGCAATGATGTTTTATTGGATTTTCAAGAGATTTAAAGTAAAACAATTATTGTGATTAATTAAAAATAATATTTCTTCTATTAGAGTGAAAAAAATAACAGGTTGGATTTGAATTGACCTGACCCGTATATGGCCCAACTCATATTTGACCTGTTTAATTACGGGTCAAATATGAATTCAACCCGTTTTGACTCGATGCGTTTTCAACTCGCCTAACCCGCCCATTTTACCGAGGCTACTAAGAAACAATGGATTTGGGTAGTGTGCTATTATAAATATACAGCTTTTATTATCTTCAGAGCTGGTTAGCATAAATGCAATTACTATTTTAGTTCAAATTTTAACATGCATGCAAGTTAATTAACCCCCCAAAAAAGCATGCATAATCGTGATCAACCATCGCACTGAACATACCAAACCTTGGCATGTTCTAAAGTGCCAAAAGTTTATCTCCTATCGGTCAAAAAGTTTATACCCTATCTAATTTTCTAAAGTACATTATTTATCTCCAAATCCACTTTTTAGGATTTTCAGTAACAATAAGTTGTTAAACAGAATTTAAACTTTAATTGAGATTGTTTTTTTTTAAACTAAAAGTAAAATTGTTTTACTTATTGTATGGGGGAAAACAAAAATAAATCCATTGATATCTTTTTCTTTAGTTGCTTGTACTAATTTTTTTTTTTTAACAAAATTCTCCACACAAAATGATATGTGACACATTAAAGTCATTAGTTTAAAATAAAAGTGCATCAGTGTTCTTTATAATTTTAAAATACTAGTACCATTCTAATTTATATAAAGAAATGTTTCAAAAAATTTTCTTTATAAATGATTTTTATCTATTTGTGATCATCGGAGCCTTCTTCTAACTAGGGAAATTAAAGAGTTTCACTAGAATTGTCTTGATCGTCGGATGTCATTGAGAAATAAATAGGAGGAGGTGTTGTCGAATGATTTCCTGCTGTTCTTCCTAGTATGGAATGAGTAAGGAATCAAGCTACAAGTCTCGATCTATATGAACTTCATCAATAGATTCCTAACTTCCTTTGGATTTTGATTAGTTCCAACTAGTTGAAAGTTATCTTGTTTTTTGTCCGAACCCATTTTAGACCGTCTCCTGAAACGTTCACCTTTTCCTCTGTTGTCTCCTTCGGTGCACAGTCCATTCTTATCCTTTATATATATATATATAGAACAGCAAAAAAGATGACGGTAGTGGTAGAATGATTAGAACAAATAAAACATAAAAATAAATTATTTATTTATAAAAAGCGAAAAAAAAATTGCTTTTACTTAAAACTATTGCTAATATAAAACAAATTTTGGATGAATGGACAAATAGAATGAAAGGACGTCTGCCTCTCATGATGAATTGGTTTCACATAGAGTACAAGTACTATATTTTTTATTTTATTACTCTATTACTAATATAAAACAGATTTTGGAAATATAATGATTAACAACCTTAAGACAAAATAGTTTTCCAAATTAGTTTTATTTTTTCAGATGTTTTGTTTTATGTTTTAGTTTGCAGTATTTTTTACTGTAGAATTTTTTGTTCACAATACTATACTTGTTTTACAAATTTTAATCAGTGAAAAAAATTTGTATTGTAGTTTATTAAATGGCAGTTGAAACAACCTCAAATCCTATTGCTATTGTTATGTCGCCTGCACCTGTTATAGCACCAGTTCCTATGAACCACAATGAGAAATCAGAGAAATTCAGTAGGACTGATTTCAAGAGATGGTAGCAAAAGATGTTGTTTTATCTCACTACTTTGAATTTGACTCGATTCCTTCGAAAAGATGCTCATACTTTGAGGGAAAATGAGACTGATAGACAAGTGGTCGTCGCAGTCGATGCTTGGAAGCATGCTAACTTCCTCTGCCAAAACTATATCCTTAATGACTTGGACAACACATTATATAATGTGTACAGTCCAATCAAGACTGCAAGGGAGTTATGGGAATCTCTTGACAGAAAGTATAAAACGGAAGATGCCGGCATAAAGAAGTTCGTGGTAGGCAAATTCCTAGACTACAAAATGAATAACTCCAAGAAGGTGATTATTCAAGTTCAAGTTCTTCAAGTTATCTTGCATGACATTCATGCAGAAGGCATGTCCCTAAGTGAATCCTTCCAAGTGGCTACGATCATTGAAAAGTTGCCGCCTTCTTGGAAAGAATTTAAGAGTTACCTAAAGCATAAGTGAAATGACATGAAGCTTGAAGACTTGATCGTGAGATTAATGATTGAAGAGACATCCGTACTTTTGAAAAGAAAATAGGGAAATCCATTATGGAAGCTAAGGCAAACGTAGTGGAATAAGGTCAAACCTCTCACAACAAGAAAATGAAGCATTCTGACATTAGTGCTAAACAAGGGCCTAAAAACAATGACAACAAAAAGTTAAAGGGCAAATGTTACATATGTGACAAACCAGGCCATCGCGTAAAAGATTGTCACAACAAGAAACAAGGCCAAGGGAATCCTAACAAGAGGCAAGCAAAGGCCAACATAACCGAAGTAGATAACCTTTCAAATGATGTGTTTGAAATGAATCTTTTGGCTGTGGTTTCTGATGTCAACTTCATTGAAAGTAATACCAAAGAATGGTGGGTGGACACTGGGGTTACTTGCTATGTTTGCTCTAATAATAAAATGTTCTCATCATATCATGTTATAGATAATGGAGAATAACTTTTTATGGGCAACTCCTCAACTTCCAAGGTTGAAGGTCAAGGACAAGTGGTATTGAAGATGACATCTGAAAAAGAGCTTACCCTCAAAAAAAGGATTTGAATTGGTGTTTGTGTCTGATAAATTTGTCCTTACCAAAAATGGGATGTATGTGGGTAAGGGATATATGAGCGATGGACTCTTTAAGATGAATGTAATGACTGTTGTACTTGTTATTAATAATAATAAGAATACAACTTCTGCTTATATGCTTGAGTCTTTAAATATGTGGCATGGTAGACTAGGAATCTTAATTTTGAACATTGCGTAGATTAGTTGATATGAAATATTTGCCTAAAATAGAATTTAATTCAAATCATAAATGTGAGACTTGTGTAGAAGCAAAGCTTACAAGAACTTCCTTTCAATTAATTGAAAGAAGCAGTGAACCTTTAGAATTAATACATTCAGATATTTGTGATTTCAAATTTATTTAAACTAGAGGTGGTAAGAAATATTTTTTTACTTTTATTGATGATTGTACAAGATACTGTTATGTTTACTTGTTAAGAAGTAAAGATGAGGCATTGGAAATGTTTAAACATTACAATAATGAGGTTGAGAATCAATTTGATAAGAAGATCATGATATTGAGAAGTGATAGAAGTAGTGAATATGAAGCACCTTTTGGTGAATTCTGTTCACAACATGGTATTATACACCAAACAACTACACCCTATTCACCTCCGCAAAATGGAATTGTTGAACGGAAAAATAGAAGTTTAAAAGAAATAATGAATGCATTGCTTTTAAGTTCTGGACTACCACATAATTTGTGGGGGGAAGCAATTCTTTCCGCAAATTATATTCTCAATCGAATACCTCAAAAGAAAACCAATAAATCCCCATATGAGTTGTGGAAAGGTTGAAGACTTTCTTACAAATACTTAAAAGTGTGGGGGGGTTTGGCTAAGGTGGCAATACCTACACCTAAAAAGGTTAAAATAGGACAAAAAATAGTTGATTGTGTTTTTATAGGGTATGCTCATAATAGTAGTGCTTATCAATTTCTGATTCATAAATCGAAAATTTCTGACATGAATGTTAATACTATTATTGAGTCAAGGAATGCATCGTTCTTTGAACATGTATTTTCTCACAAATCAATACAAGAGTCGAGTTCAAATAAAAGAACTCATGGCACTACAATAGGCAGTAGTCAAGACCAATAAGATGATGATGAACCTAAACGAATCAAAATGATTAGAATATCAAAATCTTTTGGACTAGATTTTCTAATGTATTTGTTAGAAGATGAACTTCAAAGTTTTAAAGAAGCAATGTCGAATCCTGAAGCTCCTTATTGGAAATAGCCTATAAACAATGAAGTAGAACCCATTCTACAAAATCATACGTGAGAACTAGTGGATCTTCTACCAAGTTCGAAACCTCTTGGATATAAATAGATATTTAAGAAGAAAATGAAAGCAGATGGATCTATTGAAAAGTACAAGGCCACGCTTATTATCAAATGATACATGCAAAAGGAAGGCTTGGACTACTTAGATACATATTCACCCTTCACAAGGATATCATCTATTTGAATGTTAATAGCTATTGCAACTATAGATAATCTTGACATACATCAAATGGATGTAAAGACAACTTTCTTAAATATGAATTACATGAAGAAATATATATGAAATAACTCAAAGGGTTTATTGTTTCAGGCCAAGAAAATAAAATTTGTCGGCTTGTTAAATCTCTTTATGGACTAAAACAAGCACCGAAATAGTGACATGAGAAATTTGATAGTGTAATGATGTCAAATAGGTTCCAAATCAATGAGTGTGGCAAATGTGTATATGTCAAGAACATCGAAAATGGTATTGTCATTATTTGTCTCTATGTTGATGATATGCTCATTATGGGTAGTAATAATGAAGTCATTAAAGCTACTAAGAAAATGTTAGACAATAAGTTTGACATGAAGGACTTAGGTGTTGCCGATGTTATACTTGGGATAAAGATCTCTAGAATATCAGATGGATTGATACTATCTCAATTGCATTACATTGAGAGAATACTCAAGAAATTTAAACAATATGATAGCAGTCCAACGAGAATACCTGTAGATATAAATATGTACTTATCCAAGAATAAGAACAAAAACATATCATAACTAGAGTATGCGAAAATAATTGACAGCCTAATGTCTGTGATGAATTGTACCCATCTAGACATAGATTACGCTATCAGCAAATTGAGTAGTTACACAAGTAATCCTAGTCCGAACCATTGGAAGGCAATAGTTAAGGTTTTGAGGTATTTGAAATACACTCAAAATTATGGATTGCACTACTTAAAGTATCTAGCAGTACTTGAAGGATATTGTGACGCGGATTAGATATCTGATACCAAAGACTCAAAATCTACAAGTGGTTATTTGTTTACACTTGGTGGTGGAGCGGTATCATAGAAATCTTCTAAACAAACATATATTGCCATATCCACAATGGAATTTGAGTTTATTGCGCTTGATAAAGTTGGTGAAGAAGCTGAGTGGCTTCGTCACTTCCTAGAAGATATTCCAATGTGGCCAAAACCTGTGCCCGTTATCTGTATTCATTGTGATAGTCAATCAGTGATTGGGAGGGCATAGAGTCATATGTATAAGGGTAAGTCTCAATATATTTAGCGAAGACATAATATCGTGAAACAACTTCTCTCTAATGGTATTATGACCATTGAATACATAAGGTCAAAAGATAACATTGCGGATCTGTTAACCAAAGGTTTGACCAGAGAGCAAGTGAATAAATCATCGAGGGGAATGGGCTTAAAGCTTATGCACTAAGAGTCGCCATAATGGCAACCCAACCTAGCTGACTAGAGATCCTAAGATCTAGGTTCAAAGGGACAACCGAATTATGTGTGACTTATTAAAGATCACTATGGAGATAAGATCTTCTACTTATTCCTATGATAAGAATAATGATACCTGTAGCGTTGAAAAGGATAAGCTAAGCTTTTAATGATTCTTATACCTTGTTAAATACAAGTGAGGTATAACAGGATACTCTTAATAAGAAACCATCTATGTGAGTGTGAGCTGGGTCGATTCTATGAGAATAATGAAAGGCGAAATTCTCTAGGAGCACTCATGAAATCAGGAATTGTTCAAAGCCAAAATGAACATAGTCATGAGGACCAACTATGTCAAGAACAATTCTATGTGAATGCTATTGTCTTGATTTACACAAACGGTTGGATAGTTCAAGACATCATTTTCATTGAACAGCCAGTAACCCGGATAGTATTTTACAAGAGAAGGTTCAAGGCCATAAGCTACCTTCTTCTATGTAGAAGATTTTCAATATAACTATCTCTAAGTGTTTGCATATCATTTGCATTGCTTTTAGTCAATTTCATTTATGTGGGAGATTGTTGGGAAAAGTGAGTTTTTGAGCATAATAATTAGCTATCTTTGAGCTAAAATTAAAGTGGGCCCCACACATTAATTTTGGTGGGTACATGTAGAAATGTGTTCTCCTTCATGAGGAGATTAAGATCATGTATTGGGTTGCTCAAAACCATTAAGGAGTGAATGAGAAATTGACTCCAAACATCACCACTTGAAAATGGTAACAAAAGCTTGAAGCTTGTTAAAAAGCTTGTGTCCTACATGGAATGGGTACAAGGCTTTTAAATAGTATATATACAATTACCTTGAAGGAAGGTTTGGGCCCTAAGGGGTACTCTAGTTTTGTGGAAGGGAGAGGACCTAGCACATGCTTGGTTCACCACATGCGCGCACGCGCCGCCTTACCTTGCCTTGCACTGTCGTTTTGCGATTGCGTTTGATTTTGGTTTAAATCCAAAAAACAACGTTGTTTGCGATTAAACCTTTGGTTTGAATTTTGACTGAATTATCTTCTTCCTGCGGCTGTTCATTGAACAGCTGCGACTATAAGCCTTCGTGTCTATACCAAGCAGACACGAATGCTTTATATAAACACTAACTATGCACCCACATGCATTGCATTGAATTCATTCCATTCTTTCTGTGCGTTCATATAGTTTGAGAAAGTTCTGAAGTAGAAGTTTGGTTGACTGTACGTAGAGACTGCAGTGCTTCTTCTCTGTGTGAGACCATTCAATCGTAAGCATCAAGTGCGAGGGCGTATTCTGTCTTAAGGAGATAGCGTCAAATGCTAGACTTGGTCTGACCCTGAAACTTGTAAGTTTCTTCCATGTTTGATTTTTTACTTTTGTTCAAATATGTATACTATTTCTAAACAGTAATCTTGTTCCGAGTTTTAATTCTACAAAATGATAAATAACTTTGTTTAAAACTTAGAACATAATTAGTTTCTTTTTATTCTCTGCAAATTCCTGTTCTGTATTTTTAGAATACATAACAAATAATTATGTTTACAGAATATAGACAACAAGTACTATATTTTTTCTTTTATTACTCTATTCATAATATAAAACAGATTTTGGAAATATAAAACCGATTTTGGAAATATAATGATTAACAAAAGCATCTTGTATATTTGTGATACATCGGAATTTTTTACCTACAAAACATTTTTTCGTCAGAGAAATATTATGTTTCCTAAATTTGTATCCCATAAATTTGTATCTTAAATGATGTGTTATTGGTACGATAGAATCACATTAATTATGCGATTTTAAGTATTGTTAGTAATTTAGTACTATGTCAATACTAGGAGTGTACAAAATAATCGAGAATTAGAGAACCGACCCGACCCGACCCAACCGACTTCAATGGGTTTGGGTTAGTTCAGGTTGAAAGTTCGGATTACCTGACCCAACCCAAGAACCGAAGCTATAATTTTTTTTATCAACTCTTTTTGTTCCAACATTTTTTTTTTTAAAAAAAAAGTCTTAAAAGATTTATTGACCAATCATCATAGTCTTGGGTTTGTAACCATAGCGGAAGCGATTTCAAAAATCTATTTGGATCTATTTCTTTACATAAATCATACAATCTTGAAAAGAGGGCTTAGAATTACCTTGTTCTTGATAATCTTGGTTGTTGAAGAAGGCTTCTTGAAGAGATTGATGCAATTGATCTTCCTTTTCTAACTTCTCTAGGTCTTCTCCTCTTTTCCCTTAGGCAAACCGTATTAAGGAGAGTGGGCTGCCTCTTAGTTTTGTTTAGCACAAAAACTTAACTTATGATAAATGGCTCCCTATATATCATATATATAGGGCTTAACCTAATTAGGGCAAGAGAAGGGATCTAGTGGGTCCCACTAAGTTAGCTTCTAATTAATCAATTAAATCTTAATTATCTCATAATTAATTTTAATTAACTCCACTATATAATTGAAATTATACTCCAACTTAGTAGAATTGAGTAAACCTATATACACTATACTTTTATAGTTGGCCTCTCTGCATGGATATTAATAATCAGGGTTCCATATTATACTGTCAAATTAATTTTCTAATTATTTTAAGAACCTAATTCAATAATTATTAATCACTTGCAATTGGTCATCATTTCAATAAACAATTTACTGAAAAGTCTGGATCCGAATTTCAGTGATTAACCCATTGAATTAGCACAAAGGTAATATCCATCTCTCTAATATATAGAGTATAGATTCCATCTTGAGAATATGTGTTCCCATAGTCTAAATAATGACTTCCCAAAATACCGAGGTGTTGACCTAAAAGACCTCACTCATTGGTAATTCAAAGTCATCACTATTCAGAACTTGAGTTCACTATCCTCTCAGGATTAAGAGCTTACTACGAATAGTGAATAAGAAACTTATTAAAGGTGATAGTTTCAAATATAGCGTTTCTTATAGTGATCCAGTTCAGTGTATTTCCAATACACCAATACAATAACCTAGAGTCCATTACTCTGATGGTTGAGATAAACTACCTTATCACATAAAGATTAACTGTATTACAACTTTATAGATAAGATATCCAGTCTTATCAATAGCCGCGAACAATTTTAGAATTGCTTATATAAGCAGTTCGTATCTCCTGTATATAAATCTCATTCATACCCATGAACCACTCCTAATAACAATTTAATGACTAATCATCTCATGATATAAAGTAACATCCAAATATATGGTAATATGTAACTTAATAATAAATCAAATCTATTAAATAATAATATAATGTCTTGGATATGAAGGCACACATCCTAACACATAGCCTCTTTAATTTTTTTTTTTTTTATATTTGCATCACAAAAAATATACTCTAAATTTCTCTTCCTTCTTACATGCCCTCACCCAACTTGATGGGTTAAAAAAAAGGATAGAAAATATGATTTTAAGTTTACAAACTTTGTTTTAATTATTTAATGTAATAGTGAGTACTTTATTTTTTGGTATTATGATTTTAAGTCACAAACCAACGAGATAGTAACAAATCAAATACATTTGTTAACAAAAAAATTATAAATTAAGTTATTAATTTTCTTTTTCAAAACCACTGTTATATCATGTTTTTTCTTTATTATCAAAATGTCATAAAATACTTAGATAGGTTAATTTTCAGTGCATATATATATATATATATATATCTCAAGAGTTAATTTTTTATTTTTTTATTTTTGGTTTCTATATAAAAAAAACTGAACCAACCTGACCCAATCCGAAAAGTTTTGGTCTAGGTTGGGTCGGGTCCAATAGTTCACGGTTTCGATTTTATTTTTTATAAACCGCTTAAAGTTGGGTTGGCGGTTTCGATTCCATTGCAACTCGACCCATATGCACTCCTACTCAATACCACATTATTTGTAATAGAAATTTAGGATATAATTTTAGAAAGTCTAGCATTGCTCATTCCCTTCAACATGGAGTTAAACTGCAATTTACACTGGATTTGGGAATTTCCCAGCAGCTTCTCCCACAAGCAACCTTAAGGTCTCATCCGGACCACCGGATAAAAAGACTGAATCAGATTGGATAAGAATTAAAATTTTAAAGCATATGAAATATTCTACTCCTGTGTTTGTAATATTCATTGATAAAATATTCGGATTTGTTGTTATATTTTAATTCTATACTAAGATTGGTACAATTATTAATAAAAATAATAAAATCACGTTAAAATAAAATCTTATGTAATATTAAATTTGTATTCTTAATAATACTTTTTTGGGAGATTCTACAAAAATCAAATTCTTAAAATATAATTTTTCAAAATATATACTTCAAAATTTCAATTGTTTTTTTTAAGAACCATAGAGAGGTAAGAGAAGGTTCAATAATTAAATTTAATAATTTATTTTGTACAAATATTAATAAAAAAGATTACTAATTGATATACCACAAAAGAGCAAAACCAATCAGCACTTGACACGTATGCCTTTAAGTCCAGCTCACGCTCGGCTAACTCGGCTCGCGCTCAACCAATGGTTAAGCGCTCGGACATTCAGAGCTTCCAACAAATAAAGCGACCGAGCATATGCCTCCAGAGCACATATATATCCAAATAAGGATCTCAGAGTTAATTACAGGATCCAGACCAACACTCCAGACCTCGTCACCGCCTTAGCGGTTGCCGAGCAGGGAATAAGGAAACACTCTTCAACACGGAAACAGTTTTCAACAAGGAAACTACCATCTATGATTATCTCTATGCAATACTCCACAAGGTAACTGCAATCTCTGATGATCAAATTCCTATATTCATGGCTCTGAATCCTAATAAACTTAGGAAGGCCACGATCTATAAATCAAACCCTAAAGGTACGCTTTATTTTCATGCTCATTCTTTGGCTTTCAATACAGTCTTTCAGTTCAGTTTACTTAAGCATCGGAGCGGCTACCGCCGGAGCCAATCCGGTGGTCATCTGATCATCTTTCTGAGTGTTCTATAGGTCACGGAGCCCACACTTATTGCGAGTCGAAAAGTGCAGCATCAGTTTGGTACCGTCTGTGGGAACGACTAATCTCTAAGTGCTCTATTCACAAACTTATCTTTTCCTTCACCAGAAAACCATGGCACCAAATCTCCGACCGCGACAGAATACTCAGAATCCGCAAAACTCTCAACGTTGGCCGCCTGCTTCTCCTGCAAGGGGGCCAACGGTTGATCCCATGCGACAAGAGATCTAATCGATCAAACGACATAATAAACTGGTGCAGGAACAGTTGCTTGCCATAACTAGAACGCTGGCAACACTTACACAGAATCAAGCAACGGGTTCTCCTAACCCGCCGGTCAACTTCGCTGCAGGAACACAACCTCCTCTTACCACTAAGAATGAGGAACCCCATGATCAGGCTCCAACTAACCAGCCTGGGCACCCCCCGGGCGTTGCTCGCGTTGGCAGAGATCCACAGCCATTAGCAGTCCCTGGTTGGGGAACATCTGCTTTCATTCTTGACGTCCATTACCAGAGCACTACTCGAGCCCCAACTCCAAGGGCTTTTGGAGCACATCCGGCACCACAGGAGCCTTATCCCCATGCAGCACCAATCCCTCCAGTTCGGAACCCTCTTCCGTCCGAGGGTCGTAATCAACCCGACTACCCTGAAGCCGAGGCTGTCAAGCAGGGTTCACAAGATATCAGATTCAGAGACCCATGGAGGGTAGAAGAAATCGCCGAGTCTATGGACCGAACAATTGCTTTGAGAGGTGCCCAGAACCCTCCAGAGAAAGACGAGTTGGCCAGGTTGCTCGGAAGACTGGCCACCCCATTCACTCATGCCATCATGTCAGAAGAAAGGCCTAGAAAGTTCGTGGTGCCCAAGTTCACCCTGTACGATGGGTCTGGAGATCCAGGAGATCATCTCTTGCACTACCAGCATACGATGGCCCTTCACGGTGCCTCTGATGCTTTCATGTGCCGAACTTTCATCACCAGCTTAAAGGAAATTGCTCTGAAGTGGTTCCACAACCTCCCTCCGAACTCAATTACCAGTTTCTATGAGCTCGGTAGACAGTTCTTGGACAGGTTTATGACCAGCAGAAGGCTCAGAAGGGGACCAGAATTCCTGTTGAATGTCAAGCAGACTAAGGAGGAATCCCTCAGAGCCTACATTGCGCGCTTCAATGCCGAACTCACGGAGATCACTGACTGCAGCCCAAAACTCCTTGTAGTTGCCTTAACTGCTGGACTTGCCCACGGTGGCTTCAGAGACTCCTTGACAAAGAGCCCTCCAGCCGATATGGCGGCGTTAATGGATCGGGCCAGGAAGTATATCAACTTGGAAGAAGCCAACCGCAAGTCCCAGAAAGGCAAAGATCAGACCCAGAGGGATAATCCGAAGAGGGAGGACCACAAGAAGGAGGACCACAGAAGAGACTCCAGCAAAAAGAGGGCCAGGAGCCCAGAAAAGAGAACAACACCCAGAGCTGTGTACAATTCTGGACCAAGGGAGTTCACTAACTTTACTCCTTTGAACACTACACCGAACCAGGTGCTCCGGGCAGATTTGAGATCGAGAAAACCTGAGGTGGCCGGAACCAATCAAAAGAGACCCCAGTCTTCGGGACCAAAGTAAGTATTGTAATTTCCATAAAGATCATGGACATACGACTAACTCATGCAGGACTCTCCGGTATGAGATAGAACAACTCATAAAGAAGAGGCGTCTTCGGGAGTTCGTCAAGCAAGACGGAAGGCAGAACCCCCAAGAAGACAAGCCTCAACAACGGCCGGACCAGAGGCCCGAGCAGAGGCAAGAGCAGAGGGAAGGACGAAACGAGCCTCAGAGGCAGAACAACTATGTCATCTACGTCCTCCATGCTGACTCCCCTATTACAAGAATGTCCAACAGGGCAAGAAAGAGATACGCTCGGGAGGCCAGGGCTGCCCCGAACGTATTACAGATCTCCAACATTGAAAAGAGGCTAAAGCCAGCACCGGAGATCCAATTCACCGAACAGGACCTAGCGGGGGTACACTGCCCTTATTATCACTCTCAAAATTGCCAATTTCGAGATCAGAAGAGTCTTGGTCGATACTGGCAGCTCCGTCAACATACTGTTCCATGAACCATTCAAACAGATGGGAATGGACCACGACAACATCAAGCCTACTACTGCTGTGATGGCAATCTCAGCACCCCATTGGGGAGAATTGACCTTCCTACTACTGTAGGAGAAGATGAAGGGCAGAAGACCACCATCTCGGAGTACATGCTGTTGAATATGAAATCTCCCTACAACGCCATAATCGGGAGACCTTGGTTGCACCAGATAGGGGCGGTCACCTCGACCCTCCATCAGTGTCTGAAGTATGTCCACAACCAGAACGTTCACTCTGTCAAAGGGTGTCAGCCAACCTCCCGGGAGTGCCATGCTATTGCATTCAAGAAGAAGGCCACCAAATAGCAATTACAGTACACTCGGGACTATGCAGATCCGGTTCTCACACACACTCCCGAGGTGGAAGGTTGCCCATCCAGTATTGAAGAGCCCCTGAGCCCAAGGGGACGAGACAGCCGAGCCAAACCCATTGGCGAACCCATCAAAGTGTTGGTCAGTTCAGAATCAGAGGGGCGTTATTTATACATCGGCCCAGACCTAATACACACCGAGCAGGAGAAGATAGTCAGGTTTTTAAAGACAACCTCTCTATCTTTGCTTGGGAGACCAAAGACATGGAGGGAATAGATCCCAATCTTATAACTCACAAGCTGATGGTAGATCCAGATCACCCACCAGTTAGACAAAAGAGAAGATCGATTGCTCCTGAACGGCATCAGATTATAAATGAAGAAGTTCAGAGGCTGCTGGAAGCCAGGATGATACGAGAAGTGTTCTATCCCGAGTGGCTAGCCAACACTGTCCTGGTCAAGAAGAAAAATGGCAAGTGGAGAGTCTGCGTTGATTATATAGACCTCAATAAGGCGTGCCCCAAAGACAGCTTTCCACTGCCAAGGATAGATCAGTTGGTTGACGCCACTGCGGGACACGAGCTCATGAGCTTCATGGATGCCTACTCTGGATACAACCAAATTCAGATGTACCCTCCAGACCAAGAGAAGACAACCTTTATAACCGAACGAGGTCTCTACTGCTATAGAGTAATGCCCTTCAGTCTGAAGAACGCTGGAGCCACTTACCAACGATTGGTGAACAAGATGTTCAGCCCACTGCTCGGTAGTACCATTGAGGTATACATCGACAACATGCTAGTCAAAAGTCTGCAGAAAGGTAGTTACCTCCAGCACTTAGCCCAGACCTTTGATATCCTAAGACAGCACAAGATGAAGCTCAACCCTTCGAAATGTACCTTCGGGGTGACGAAGGAAAAATTCTTGGGGTATATTGTCTCTCAGAGGGGTATCGAAATAGACCCCACTCAAATCCAAGCTCTGATTGGGTTAAAGTCTCCAAAAACTAGAAAAGACATTCAGGCGCTGAATGGCAGAGTTGCAGCACTAGGCAGATTCATCTCCAAATCCACTGATCGTTGCCTACCTTTTTTCAAAGCTCTGAAAGGCAACAAAGCTTTGTAGTGGACAGAAGAATGCAAGAAAGCTTTTCAAGAACTAAAGGAGTATCTAGGCTCTCCAGAACTTCTGTCAAAACCAGTACAGGGAGAAAAACTACTTTTGTACCTTGCAGTTTCTGAAAACGCGGTCAACTCCGCATTAGTCAGACAGGACAGAGGGGTACAGAGGCCCATATTCTACGTCAGTAGGGCACTACTTGACATAGAAAAGAGATATCCAGAAGTAGAAAAGCTAGCCTTCGCCCTGGTCATATCAGCTCGAAAGCTCCGACCTTATTTCCAAGCCCATCCAATTGAAATCCCAACTGCCTATCCTCTGAAGTCAATATTGAGGAAACCTGAGATATCGGGAAGATTAGTGAAATGGTCTGTGGAACTAGGGGAATTCGACATATCGTATGTACCTCGAAACTCCATCAAAGGGTAGGCTTTGGCTGATTTTGTTGCCGAGTTCACCCCGGCACTTCAAGACAAGGCATAACTCAATGAAACCTCAAGAACCTGGCTGCTCTACATCGATGGATTGTCAACCGATCAAGGCTCAAGGGTAGGCCTGGTATTACAGTCCCCTGATGGACTCACATCAGAAAAAGCAATCAGCCTGGGATTTAAAGCTTCCAACAATGAAGCAGAATATGAAGCTTTGATCTTGGGCATAAAGCTTGCCTTGGAATGTGAGGCTCAGAACCTCAAAGTCTTCTCAGACTCCCAATTGGTGGTAAGCCAAGTCCTGTGAGAATTCGCCATCAAAGATGATAGGATGCTCCGATACTCCGAACTGGTGAACCACTTGAAGCATTCCTTCCAAACATTCACTATCCAAAAAATTGAAAGAAGCCAGAACTGCAGAGCAGATGCTTTGGCTAACGTAGCGTCCCGTCTAAAGTCTGAAGCAAACTCCACAATAAAAATCTCCTATCAGCAAGGATCTAGCATAAAGGAAGCCCAAATTGCTCAAATTGCTGAACAGCCCCAGAACTGGATAACTCCAATCCTCTAGTACCTAGAGTCCGGGCTCCTCCCAGAGGACAAAAACAAAGCCAAGAGAATCCGAATTAGAGCGGCTCGGTACTTGATCTTGAACAACAAGCTTTACAGAAAGTCTTACTCTCAACCTCTGTTAAAATGCTTAGCTCCAGAAGAATCACAATATGTCCTGGCTAAAATACACGAGGGTATCTGCTGGAATCATAATGGGGGCAGAACAATAGCTCACCGAGCTCTGACTCAGGGCTACTACTGGCCTAGCGTGCTAAGGCAGGCTAAGGAGTATGTCCAGAAGTGCGACAAATGCCAAAGATTTGCCCCATATCAACACCAGCCTCATCACGAGCTCATCCCGATTCCAAGTCCTTGGCCTTTTGCTCAGTGGGGGATGGACATCGTGGGTCCATTACCGAAGGCCCCACCAAACAGGAAGTATCTCTTGGTAGCCATTGACTACTTCTCTCAATGGGCCGAAGCTGAACCTCTCACACATATCACAGAGAAGGAAGTTGAGAGCTTCACCTGGAAAAATATTGTTTGCAGGTTCGGTATACCACGTGTGATTATCTCTGACAATAGGACACAGTTCACTGGTAAAGGCTTCAAGAAATTCTGTGAAAATCTCAATATCAGGCAACACTTTGCTTCTCCAGGCGATCCACAAGTAAACGGGCAAGCAGAGGTCACCAACCGAATGATCCTTGATGGATTAAAGAAAAGGTTGGAACAGGCCAAAGAAAAGTGGGCAAAGGAACTCCGTGGAGTTCTTTGGGCCTACAGAACAACCAGAAGAACCCCTACCTTTGAAACTCCTTTCTCATTAGCCTACGGCACAGAAGCAGTAATCCCTGTTGAGATCGGTATGCCAACCCTGAGGACCGAAGCCTTCGAGCAAGAATCCAATGACCAGCCGTTGATGGAAAATTTGGATTTACTTGAAGAGAGAAGGGATCAAGCCAGCATCAGGATGGAAGCCTATCAGTAGAGAATGGTCAACAAATCCAAGGTGGGACTCAAGACGGCCAGCTTTCAAGTCGGAGACTTTGTCTTAAGAAGAGTCTTTCAAAACACCAAGGATCCCACTATGGGAAAGTTGTCACCAAACTGGGAAGGCCCCTACAAAGTGACGAAGGTTGTTAGGCCTACCACCTACTGGCTAGAAGACATGACTGGGAAGCCTATTCCGAGGCCATGGAACGTGGAACATTTACGGAAGTATTATCAATAAGAGATGTTTCTTTCCTTTTAATGCTTCCAAAAAATGTTCATCCTATAATGCACAGGCCTCTAGAGCCTGGTCCATAATGTACAAGTCTTAGTACTTGGTCCATCTATAATGCACAGGCCTCTAGAGCCTGGTCCATAATGTACAAGTCTTAGTACTTGGTCCATCTATAATGCACAGGCCTCTAGAGCCTGGTCCATAATGTACAAGTTTTAAGTACTTGGTCCATCTATAATGCACAGGCCTCCAGAGCCTGGTCCATAATGTACAAGTCTTAAGTACTTGGTCCATCTTTTAATGCATAGGCCTCCAGAGCCTGGTCCATAATGTACAAGTCTTAGTACTTGGTCCATCTATAATGCACAGGCCTCTAGAGCCTGGTCCATAATGTACAAGTCTTAGTACTTGGTCCATCTATAATGCACAGGCCTCCAGAGCCTGGTTCATAATGTACAAGTCTTAAGTACTTGGTCCATCTATAATGCACAGGCCTCTAGAGCCTAGTCCATAATGTACAAGTCTTAAGTACTTGGTCCATCTTTTAATGCACAGGTCTCCAGAGCCTGGCCCATCCGTAATGCACAGGCCTTCCAAGCCTGGTTCATCCTCAATATACAGACTCTATGATCCAGTCAGTCCAAAGGCGGAAGTTCTAAGCGTCTTTAACCGAAATCCAACTACTATTTACACAAGTCTTCCAGACCGGAACACCTTAAAGTTGATACTTGGATTATCTATCCACCAACAAGCAACAAACATTACAGTACCGAGCAGATTTGAAGAATGTTGGTTCAAGACTTCAAGTTTTATACCACAGTTTCTTTGATCTACTCTCAAAACATACAGAAGAATTATTTATCAGAAGTGCACAAGAGGGTACTCTAACTCAGAAAAGCACATTCAAACAAAAAAGAACATTAGAAGTGAGGAAAAAGAGATCAATTTTATTGATGATTCGTGAAAGTTTACATCAGTACAAAAAGACTGAAAATAAAACAGAGGCTATAACAAAGACACCATTACATAGGCTACTACAGAAGCTACTACATCACTACGATTTGCAACATCTTGGCTTTCTTCCTCGGATGATAAAGGGGCATAGGATCCAAACTTCCATTATCGCCGCCACCGGCTCCACTTGAAAGGAAGGAACCCTGAACCCCAATCTGCATCAAGGAGCACCCAGGCCATTTCATCATCACTGTCATTGATCTCAAGACCAACGGATGATGAGGGCTCTAGGCCTCAAGGGACCTCCATTCATCTTCCTCACATTAGTTGTCACACCCCAGCCGATTTGAGCAAGGGACTCTGCCAAGACATGAAGAAAATGAGGCATCCCACCTTTGTCTTCATCACCAACGCTCCAAGCCTCGGTTGAATCAAGGAGGGTCCACCACCAATTGGAGGAATCTCGACCGGATGCCAAGATGGACAAGAGGACTTATGCCTCCTTTAATCCTTCCTTGGAGACTGAATCAAGGGGAAGGTTAACTCTCGGCCACAGTTTAATCATTCCTAACTCAGACGAAGAATCGTCAATCATCTTCGGGCAAAACGACAAATTTTCGACAAATCTAAAGTCTCTCCTACGAGGGAACAATTTGGGAACAAGAGGATTGAGCGCAACCGTATGCCTTCGTTTCCATATATATAGACCCTTGAAGTCCAAAAGCCACCCAATTGAACCGTCGCAGCGGTTAAAAGAGAGGTTGGCCTCGAAATCCCAAACGACAATCGTATAAATAAATGGTGCATTAAACCTGCCTCTTTGACATACCAAGGACAGGGTACAGAGCTCTTTGAACAAAAACCACAGTCCAGCACTGAAGCTTCTGAATTGGTAAAAAGGGGGGGGGCAAAGTCTAAATGTACAGGCCTCCTATCCGATATACAGACCCTCCAGTCTTATCTATTTTATGACAGGCCATTCATACGACAAAGGCCAACAGCTCGGATATATCCTGATCCTAAGGGCTTGGAAATAGCAGTGCCGGTCATCGTAATGATAAGCACAAGCTGCCTGGTTATTTTCACAAGCCTTTGGTTCAGAGCAATCTACTTCAGAACTCTGCAGAGTTTGCTCCCACTTTATTGGGTTCTATCTATCTGATTATGCTTGCTTTCTTATTTTATTATGATGAGACAGTTTTAGTTAATCTACATTCACTATTTAATTACAAGTATCGAAACTCAGAAGGCAATAATTAACTACTGGACGGTTGATCTAACATACAATGGGCTCAGAATAGCTATACTCGCAACAAATTTCACAGAAGGCAATAACACAAGAAGAATCTGAAGGAAAGTCAATTTTACTGATAAAAAAAGTATATTCATTACATCAAAAGGGGACTGGCAAAAACAAAGAAAAATAAAAGCTGATAAAGCCTCAAGCCTTATCCGAAAGGCCAGGATCCTCCGCCGAAGGAAGGTCGGTAGCCGCAGCCTTCTTGCTCGGACTAGGACCAGACGAGGCAGGTTCAGGAGCAACGATTGACGACACGTCAAAATCTGGGAACTTAGCCAAGAATCTAGTTCGGAAGCTCTCAAAACCAAACCGGATCAGGTCATCACCCATCTGGTCAACTTCCTCTCTCAATTCTGTCTTAGTCTCAGTCTTGGCATGATCAATTGCCTCCTGAACCTTCTGATCAAAGGTACTTCGGAGCTCGACCAACTCCGCCTGAAGTCCTGCAACCTGCTAGGCATAGATGTCCCTTTCAGACTCTGCCACGGTAAGATTGGTACTAGTTTCCTTTAGACTCTCCTCGGCAGCCTAAACCTTGGATTGAGCTGTCCCAAGCTCCAACCTCACTTCGTCCAGGTCAGCCTTCAGCTTATCAGTCTCCTCGAGGCTCATAGGAGTCACCATCAGAGCAGCTAAACCGTGCATGCTTTGCACAACGCAAGACAGACAAGTTAGATTGAACAATCAAGCAAACTGAAAGAACCAGAAAAGATTCAGAAGTTACCTTCATTTGAAGATGCATCATCTCATTCATCAGCTTCGCAGGGTGATCCCCCCTGTACCGATGAGGGCCTTGGGACCATATTTGGTTAAAAGCCTTCTTGGCAATTTGGTAGTCCGGCTCATCAGACGGCTCGGACGGTATAGTAGGCGCCTTCCCTTTCCTAGTCCTTTTGCTCGAACCGGAAGGGGCAGGAGGAACGGCCGAAACAGGAATGGCAGGTTCGGCCTCCTTCTCAGCCTCGGTAGGGGTTGGCTCGGGAGAGCCAGAAATCAACCTCTTTATTTTTACTTCTAGAGGAGGCTCAGGCTCAGCTTGGGAGGAAGCCTCCTCCGTCACTTGGGCCTCCCCGCCTTTGCCCATTTTGACGTCAGCCTTTTCTTAAGCTCGGCAGTACGAGTGGCCATCAAGTTCTCCCGGGTGACAATGGCGGTGTGAGCCCGGTTGGAAGTCGAAAGAAGCACGCGGTACCGATCTTGGAGCTCGTCAGTAAACTCAGACCTCCTCCAAGCACTCCTAACTGCACATAAGTAAGAAATGACATATCAGATTATCAGTTCGGAAGGCATAACAAGGCTAAAACAAACCTAAGGAAATAAGCTTCACCCTTATGACCCGTGGTACGAGGGAATATCGAGACATCATCTTGGAGGTCTTTGTGCTCCCATCATCCTCCAACAAAGAAGTACCATTTCTTCCACGTTTTATTAGAAGTGGGAACGGAGGACAGGGGTCGGAACCCCTTCTCAAAGGACATGTAAAAAAGGCCTTCTGCCTTCTTATACTTCAGATCCATATTACTACAGATCAGATCTATGGATACATCTACATTATTTTTGTGCCCTAACACTACAAACCCTAAAAGTTGCCGCCAACTATTGAGATTAAGATCGGCAAGACAGAGCTTGTACCAACAGAAGAACTGCCTAACTAAATCAGGCAACGGAAGTCTCAAACCCATTTCAAACCAGGCAAGATAAACACATATCTCCCCGGCTCCAACATCATGGGGACGATCCATTGGGCCTGGTACTCTGCAAGTAACATTCGAGGGGAAATTGTACTTCACCCTCCACTCGTCCAACAAGCTCTAGGTAACAGCACTTTCGCCCTCTTCTCTACGGGAAGACCTGCCAGAAGTCTCCCCAGCCTTGTCTCGGGGCTCTATGAAGGCATCCACAATCCTAGTCTCAGGACTGTGGGGAGATTCAGCAAGCCTCTCCTCTACATCTTCAGTGGCAAGACCACCTACATTCTCTAAATGAGGCGGCATAACCATTTCTGAGGGATTTCATACCCCCTCACTAGCATTTGAGGATTCAAGAGGAGTAGACATTACTTTCGGACTTAAAGAGGAAGAAGCAAAAGAAGAGGAAAGATTGGTCGAACCTGTTCTAGACTAGAGCCTCAGAAAACTAGTGTTCTTCGAGGTCGCACAAACCAACAATAGCAGACAAGATCTTCTAGCACAGTGAAAATGACGGGGAAAAGGTCATTTCAAATCTCATCCCGTATTTATAAACGCAGTATCACTAGGGGCCCACCAAGCCCAAGCGCCATGACGGTTCGGAACAAATGATGACTTCTAGAAACCCAACCATCGGTTCAATATAATGATGGCCTTGAAAAAATCCAATCTCCGGTTGCGCAATAAATGACGTGCCAACAGTCACCTTGAAAGACAAACAGACAGGATACATGACTCTCCGAAAAAGGCCTAGCCTTAGTTGCCTGTTGACATCAAACTAGGACTTGGGGGGGGGGGGGAGTAACTGATATACCACAAAAGAGCAAAACCAATCAGCACTTGACACGTATGCCTTTAAGTCCAGCTCACGCTCGGCTAACTCGGCTTGCGCTCAACTAGTGGTTAAGCGCTCGGACATTCAGAGCTTCCAACAAATAAAGCGGCCGAGCATATGCCTCCAGAGCAGATATATATCCAAATAAGGATCTCAGAGTTAATTACAGGATCCAAACCAACACTCCAGACCTCGTCACCGCCTTAGCGGTTGCCGAGCAGGGAATAAGGAAACACTCTTCAACACGGAAATAGTCTTCAACAAAGAAACTACCATCTATGATTATCTCTATGCAATACTCCACAAGGTAACTACAATCTCCGATGATCAAATCCCTATATTCATGGCTCCGAATCCTAATCAACTTAGGAAGGCCACGGTCTATAAATCAAACCCTAAAGGTACGTTTTATTTTCATGCTCATTCTTTGGCTTTCAATACAGTCTTTCAGTTTAGTTTACTTACTTAAGCATTGGAGCGGCTACCGCCGGAGCCAATCCGGTGGTCCTCTGATCATCTTTCTGAGTGTTCTACAGGTCACGGAGCCCACACTTATTGCGAGTCGAAAAGTGCAGCATCACGAATAGATGTAAGAAAAAAAAATTAGTTGGTACATTTGAAATTTGTTTAATATTCCCAAAGTGTCATCAGCAAGGATTATAATATGTTACATAAATTTATATGAGTGACGTCAATAATGGTTGTTGGAAATAATTTCATTCATTTTCTCTCTTTTTCTTGCCATAAGAGAATTATTAATGATTTTTTTTATTTCATTTCTTATTCCATCGAGCATGGTGAGATTATTTTTATCTCAGACCAATGTGATAGTAATTCCATTCTAAGTAAATGTTCAAACATAAGATAGGATATCACTTATCCTATCTTACCTGCTTATTCCATCAAACAAACATGAAAAGATCAGAGTATATTAATTGTTGGACCACAGTTGAAAATTTAAATTGCATTTATTGTTCCCAAATTTTTTATTAAGTTGGGATTTGGATCAAGTTAGTAAGGCTAATTTTTTTTTATTAAATTGATCAAGTGTATTTAAAATACCCCATTTAATAATTGTTAAACATTTTTTAATAACTCATTCAAATACTTAATTGTTTAACTTAAACAATACATTTACACATATGGTTATTTTCTTCAATTACTTAACTCATTTAATTTTTTGTATTTGAGATGGAACAAAAATATCCTAAAGTCATGTGTGTTTGACGGGATAAGAAGGGAGGATAAGATAAATGATATCCTATTCTACGCTTGGACATTTACTTGGGATGTGGTTAATTATAATTATTTCCCACCGGTGTGAGATAAAAATAATCTCACCAAGGTGGTGGTATTATTTTTATCCCATGCTCAATGGGATAAGAAATAAAATAAAAATCTTCAGTCATTTTCTTATAACAAGAAAAAAAAAAAAAGATAAAAGAGAGGATAATACTTTCAACAACTACTATTGACATTACCCATATAAATTCCCGTAACATATTATCATTCATGTTGATGACACTTTTAGACTATTAAATAAATTTTAAATATATCAACAATTTTTTTTCTTTTGATATTTATTAGTAATCATTTTTATTAATATTTATGCACAAGAAATTATTAAATTTGTTGAACATTTTCTTATTTATCTATATTTCTCTATTGTAATTAACTTTTATTTTTGAAAATTTTAAGTATATATTTTAAAATTTAAATTTTTTTAAAATTTTAAAAAAAATATTATTAAGAATTCAAATTTAATATCACATAAGATTTTATTAGGAAGAAGAAATGAGAATATTTATAAAGGGTGAAGTCACGTTTGTTTGTCTCAATAATTTTACCTTTTCAACATCACTTTACTCCTATTTCTTCGAAATTGGCCCAATCAGATCATTACACACCACTAATGTTAGGAGTTTTTTCTCTTGCTAAACAAATAAAGTGCTATCCACTAATTATGGTTAAGAAATTGCCAAACATTACCAAAAATGTTATACTAATTTTTAAACAAATTGATGTGATAGTGATTATTTTTAAACAAATTGATGTGATGTGAGAGTCATGTGTGTGTTTGTGTGTTCCTTTGAATTGTGTTGACAGGGATAACTACTTTTCCTGCCCAAGCTTTTCTGCATTCACCTTAGCCCCTCAAAGGAAATTCCTAAATCTGTTCTTGATTCAAACTACAGCCCCTTATAATTAACAAAAATAAAAGATAAAAAACTTATTAATTATTAAATTTTCTCAAAGTGTTCCTTTCACATATATGACTCTCATTTAAAATATAAGACCTTATATAAAATAAAACATTTTTAATGATATTTCAACATTTTATAAAAAATATATATAATGTTTAACTAAGGTATAAAAAAATTAAAGAAGTGTGTTTCTTGCATTTACTAATATCATAATTTTTTTCACTCACAATACTTTTGATTCCAATTATATATATAGAATTAATATGTATAATTAGAAATACATGTCATAAATGAGATATATATATATATATATAAGTGCATATATAATTATTTTATCTCTCTAATAATTAATATTATATAAAATTATTTTAAAAAATGTATTAATTATTAAATAAAAGATTATTAATTATCTATCATAAGATCAAGTTGAATTTTTAAAAATTTATTAATTATTAAAGATTTTTAACTTATTGAATATTAATTAAAAACATATATTTTAGAGAAATGCTTGTTATATAGAATTTGGTTACCTATACTAAATATGTTAAGGATATTTTAAGAATTAATAGATATATTTTGTTTTCTTGTTTAGATTTTAAAGAAGAATTATTATTATGCATGTCATTAAGTGAATAAATTCGGTGATTTTTTTAGATGAATGTAATATTTACTCATAATTTTACGTGGGCACTGATTTTTTAGCTTACTAAATAATTTAATGAAAAAAATAAAACCCAAAGTCAGAGGAAGAGTATAATACTCCAGATCACATATCGTCGAATTAGTAATTAGAGAGGATTATTGAACTATATATGGGTAAACCATTTTTAATTGTGATTAGAGACTCTGGATATCAATAGGTTACTTTTTCTCTTTTTTTTTCATCTCGTACTTTTCAGCATGTAGTAAGTTTTTAATCAATGGAAAAGAGGAAACTGAACTCATGCTAATTACATAGAATAAACATTTACATTATTTAGATAGAACCTTAACCAAATCATTTATGTAAATATTTATTTACGGTTTCTAGTTCCTTCAAAGCATAATCAAGAGTGGCTAAATCATTAAGCTAACAAAACAATCACTTCAAACTACACTTAAATATAAGATTCTAAATTTTATATATTGTAGTATAATCAAATTAGAATTTTAAGATTAATAAAAGTTAACTCTACAAAAATGTCCAAATTTTATGGATTTATAGTATAATTAAATTAGAAGTCTAAGTTTAATAAAAACCAAACACTATTAAAGACTTCATAAAAACTCTAAATTTTTTTTAATTTTATTAATAAAATTTTATTCGCATTTTATTTTAATATTTTATTACTATCAATTTAGATAAAAAAAAATGTAAAAATTTTATTATTAGAGTTTCATTTAATATATAAAATAAAAATTATATTAATATTTTAAAATGTGTCATTTAAAATTGTTTCTTTTATCATTTTAAGTCTCTAATCGCCGGATTGGGTCAAAAAGCTTTATACTCCATCACTCTCTTTCTCTCAAATGTGTTTTTGAAGGGTCACTGTGGCCTCTAGTTGAAGCAATCCCACTCGTTAACTTTTGACATTCCTGGACCGGAAGTTTTGAAAGACGGAAGAAAAAGGGAACCTAACACATACATATGCAGAAAACCCTCTTTTTTACTTAGAAATATAAAATTGTGGAATCACAAATTGCCTCTTTGCCCACTTTTTTTCTTCTTCTTTTTATGTAGGTACAAGTACCAATTGCATATGCTTACTTAACTCAAATCCTAATCCTTAATGACAGTGGACTGATGGGTTGGCATGCATATATAGTAGACTCTTTTTTTAAGACAGAGAAAGACAGGTAGAAAGAGAAGAATTTTATCTCAATAATCTACGATTTGTTGGCACAAAAGACGCAACGCTATTTGGATCATTGTCACAGTAGTACTGTTAATACTATATTTGTGTTCGACGAAGAAAGAATGAGATACTACGGCAATTTTGACACAATTATGGTCCACATATTCGAACAAAGTTAGTATGCCTTTTATCCTCATTTTATTAATCCAAAACCTGGTTCATTTACATTATTTTTTTCTATTTTTGTGTCTCCTTGGACATATATGACGTCATATTTCTTGCCAAATATGACATAACTGATGCATCAACATTTTTTCTACAAGAATGGAAATTATCAAGTGGCAGTACTTTAAACCAGGTGTGTGAATTATTTTAGACAACTTTGATAGTAACATGTGTCGGAACGGATGGTGCTATAAATTAAATATCTGAAATTTTAGTACTGTGATAAATTGTAAAGAATAATACATCGCTTAAACTCTTACTTAGCTACGTATCTTAATCATAAGCTGTCACATATAAAATGTACATATATTTTTATATTTTATTATTTAGTTAAAATTAAATAATGATATGATACCCATGTAATTATATATGTGATAGAATAAGACTGTGACCAATTGTAAAAGAGTAATCTTAAATACGTGTAAAAAAGTTACAAAATTCCTCAACCCCTGGCTTGGGGTCATCATATTTTATAAAAAAAAAAATTTCATAAACAAAGGACCAAGATTTTATTTTTCACTTTTTTAACTTTTGAATTTGGTGGCCATATTTCTCTCATGCTTTCGAAAGCTCACTATGGCCTCTAGTTCAAGCAAACCAAGTCGACTTTTGACGTTCCTTGGCATGAAGTTTTAAAAGAATGAAGAAAAAGGAAGCTAACACATACAGTATATAGAAAACTACCTTTTGCTCACAAATATAAAAATGTGGAATCACAAATTGCCTTATTCCCCACCCCTCTGTTTTATTTATTTGGTTAGTTGTTCGTATAATCACAAAGTAATTGCTTAATTGATAAAATCCTAATCCTTTAATATTCCTGCTTTGTTTTCTGTAGTGGACTCTTTATTTCACACAGAAAAACAAGTTTCTATATTCTAAAATTTGTTGGCACAAAAGGCACATAGCTTTTTGGTCATACTCTTATACTAGTGCCCGTGTATGTCTATGACTACACACACACACACACACACATATATATATATAAAATTGAAAAATGAAAGAATGAGATACTCTGGCAATTTTGACACCAATACGGTGCACATTTGAACAGAGTTTGTTTGCCTTTTATCTTTCTTTCTTTTTTTAACTTCTTTTTCTTCCATTATCCTCATTTTAGTGATCCAAAACCCTTTAATGGTTCATTTACATTATTTTTATCTTATTTTTTGTACCTCATTGGACACATATAATGTCATATTTCTTGCCAAATATGACGCAATTGACACATTACACCAGCATATTTTCGAAAAAAATGAAAATGATGTAAGACAAATTTGACAGCCTAAAAAAAATGATATTTTAAAATTCAATTTTCTTTCCACATTTTCCTTTCGCGTTAGAAAATTACCAAGTGGCAGTTTAGAGTTTAAACCGTTTACTCTCAGCGGGTGGACAATGGCTTCAGCCAGCAGAAATGAGGACGATTTTCCTTACCACCCACAATATATTTTGGAGCATTTGATCCAATTACCGATTCTTTCTAAATCATTATGAGAGGTAAATGTAAGATCTTCCTTTTCCAATTGGAAAACATTCAAATTCCTACTTAGGTGATAGAAGTTTAGGGTGGGTTGTTATAAATTCACTTCAATTTTTTGATAGCCTATTTGTGATCTGAGACTATCTAGAAAATGGAAAAAAAAAATTAGGAGGAGAAAAGAAATGACTCCCGTTGTTCCCCACCCACCCAACCAACCCATCTGCTACTACTCAAAAGGCTTTGTGGGTGTTTGGGGAGTTTTATAAATATAAAAAAATGTGTTTTTTTTTTTTTTGTAAATATACTTTTGAACAAAAAATCCAGACAAAAGAAGTTTTAAAATTTAATTAAACAGGAAAATACATCTCTATAGCAACCTTATCAAATACAAACACAAAAACATTGATGTAAAAGCTTCTCAAATAGGCCTTTTAGGAGTGTCATCTTTCTTTTCTTTCAAAAGGATTTTGTGCTATCTATAAATTCTTCATATGAAAGTTGAGTACTGCATTAGAAAAAATTAATTTTTGTGTGTAGCAAGTGGTTAATAAAATTTAAAAATTAAATTAATCATTATTTATTAATTAGGTAATACTTTTTATTCACTTAATGTCAGAAAATCTATGCTTGGACCAAGTTCACACAATAACTTCTCGGAAATGGTATAATATATATTGTAAAAACGTAGGATGCTTCATTGATTATCATAAGAAGCATAGTAAGAAAAGAAAAATACACTACCCATGAACTGTCATCGACTGCTAAAGAAGCGAAGGGCTACATAATTATAAGAGCAATACAATTATATATAGAATAGTGTAATACATAAAGCAGACCTAGCCATCAACATGACTAATCTTCGACTCGTTCTTTTTGATTACGCTCCCAAGCATCATCATCTTCACTGACGTCTTCTCTGCTGGAATCACGGTCGCAGTCCCAGGCTTGGGTTTGACCGGAGCGTGGACTCCGGAATGGACCTTTCCTTTTGTGCATAGGCTTCCCTCAACCGCTTTCACTGTCTTATCTGACATCTCTGTGTGTATGTGTGTGTGTGTTTGAGTGAGGAAGTTGGTGTGTTGCGCTTCTTAAAGCATAGATATAAGGATATTTATAGAGGGTGAATTCAGGTTCGTGCACGAATTGGGTGCTCAAATTCACACTCTACGAAAACAACTGAAGAATTACATATACTTTTTTAAATTAGATTGCAAGTGGGTCAAAACTCAAAAGTAGAATTTAAACACCTCCAATAAGCATTCGCCTCGCTTTTTATTTCTTTCGCGCTAACTGTCAGAGTTTAAGTAAGCTTAGCTATCATGGACATGCTTGGTGGCACCTTGCACCAAGTCATGATCCAAGTCGGGCAAGTAAGGTGGTGAAGACCTTTTACGCAAGAGGTCATGGTGGTTCCTGTCAGACCGGCAATTGTTCCTAAGACATATATAAGGGGGTACTCCTCCCCACCACCCCAAGGCATGAGTGCAGCATGTCTACGCAAGCCTTGGCACGGCATGGCTTGCCCAAGCCCTATGGACCCGTCGGTGTTGGATTGGGTGGAGCATAGGGCATGGCTCGGTGGCATTACGGTTTGGGTTCCATATGGCTCGGTGGGCCGAACTACAGTGGGATTGACTATGGCAGTTGAAGGTCGGAATGTCATGGCATGTGTGGGGTACATGACCTGACAGCATGGCATGGGTGCATCCCAGCATGCAAACAGTTGGGCGCATGGCTTGGGTGCAGCCTACCATGCACCAAGGCGGGTTGCTCTATGCGTGGACACGTGGACAAGGCAGTTGTGCAATATCAGACATGTGGGTATATACATATATACATGGGCGTGATGTGCTGGCACAGCAGTTGGGCGATCAGACATGAGGGGATATATATATATATATATATATACATGTGCTTGATGTGCTGGCGTAGCAGTTGCAAGCAAGTGGGCGACATGGGCGTTGTGGCCTGCAGCAGTTTCAACTGCACTGCATAGATGGTAGCTTCGAGCGCGCACAACAAGGTAGGAGCAGTTCTAGATAACTGCTATGCCACAGGTGGCACGCAGAGACTTGTCCAGCAAACCCTTCGGCGGTTGAGGGTGTCAACCGCCATTCTCCTTGTGTATATAAACACACCAAGGCGCTGCATTTGAGGCAGAAAGCCTTTGGACGGAATTGTATTCCTTTGTAATATGTTGTTGTTGATATAAAGGTTTGAGAGTGTTTTCCCTGTAAACGAGTTGTGTGATTTGTTTACTGTGTGTATGTGTTGCCTTGTGAGTTTGAGGGCTGGTTGCAGAGGCAACGCCATCACTTGGGTGTCTTTGTTGAGAAGCAAAAAGTAACTCCGTGACACTAACTATGGTAACTGTTATTCAGAAACTAAAAAGTTAAAACATCAAAACGTCAGAGGGACTAACAGGTAAGCCAGGGGAGGGGAGGGGAGCTACGCCCTTTCCCAAGTTTTGAAATTTGTAATTTTTACTCCTATTTATTATAGAAGTTTTTTTAAAAAAATTAAAAATTGTAGTTCCAATTATTTTTTTCATTTTTTTACATAAAATTTTCTTAAATTTTAACTTTTATGTTTTTTTCTTTTTTTTTCGCCCCAAACTCAAGTCTACTACGGGTTACAAATAACAACAGGAGGTTCAATAATGCTTTGTTTTGGTAAAGGTGAAAAAGAATTAGCATCTACTTGGACATACAAGGGTATAACAAGAATTTGTTAAAAAGTGATTAAGAGTACGAATTTTCTTTTTGTCGTTGTTTAATAAATATTTTGTATATATATAAAAATATAATATATATGTATAAATATTTCATAGATTGATTAATATTTAACAAAATTATATTTAAATATATGTATAAAATTTTAAAAATAATTACAGTAAATTTTTTGTTTGTGATATATATATATATATATATATATATATATATAGTAGCCTGAAATGTAGCAAGGCAAATTCTAGTAGTTAAATACATTTGTCAAAGTAATTATTTTCAAAATTTGAAAAATAATGTTATTCTGTTAATTAAGAGTGCCTATTTTCTGGGCAAAAAAACAAAGGAAAATATAAGAATATATGCAATTGCCATAGGTATAATGTTTCTAATTGTATCCATAAGGACCATAACCCATGCACAATGGCATCCTTGTAATATCTGTCATTATCTCTCTGTATATCATATATAAAAGGCGTATACCTCTTGGTATTGCTACATTTCCCTCCTAAAATACCCACAAATTATTTCAATTTATAACCTCTTATTTTGTTTACAAAACTTGAAAGTATTTTTATCACGCATTAATGTGAGGAGACCACAAAAATCTAAGGATAAATTACACTTTCATCCCTTTCTTAAAGTTAGCGTCAAATTCGGATTACACTTCTAATGTTTTAATTGTAACACTTATATCCCTAATATTTTAAACATTGTTTCAATTCGGACCCTCAATTAGTGTTTTGCCTTCAAAATTGATGGAAAGTGAACATGTGCATGTCTCATGACCAAGTAATATTATTTATTGACTATTTTACCCATTTTACTTCTTAGTTTCTGTCGTTTTTTTTTTCTTCTCTTGCTCTGGTCTCTTCACTCCGACCATTGCTATCTCCTTCCAAGTCTCCTTGCAACACTCTCTCTTTCTCCATTGATTACAAATTCTATGCTCACTTCTTAGAATTATTCGAGAATATCTTTGAGGAAAAGAAAGTGTAGAACCAACAAAATTGATTACTTGCCAAGTAAAAAAAAAACACACCACGGAACATTTTTTAGACGCCCATCTTTCATGATCTCCACTTTCGGATTGAGTTACAACGTTACAAATTGAAACATAAAAACTGACATGCATGTTCTAATTATAATAGAAAAAATTCTAGGTTTATTGCTATCTCCAACACTATGAATATTGATAAAAGTATGGAATCGCAAACTTTCTGGAGGCAACGTCGTCAAAGATCACCAAAGAAATCATCGAGATGTACTTCGGTCATGAAGTCCCAAATGGTTTTAAAGGTCGGTAAATATACATAAAAAGACAAAAAGAGCTTTTGGATGCCATGTATAATACAACAAAAACTCAATACTTGCGATACGATTGAATCAAACGATCGGTATAAGGTAGCACTTCCAAGTTCAAATCTTCAATAGTGAGCAGTGATGATGGCCGGTGGCTAATTGCATGATGATAGGCATGCAGCGGACCAGTGGTTGCTTAGTCATTGTGATCAATCTTTCTCTAGGTGCCAAAGTCCAGACCAATGGCATAAGATGGGCAATATGGTTTGAAACCCTAAGATTGAAAACTATATTTATGTGAAAAAGGTATGTTAAGATTATGTTAATATGTAGGGGTATTTTAGTAAAATTGTAACCTAAACGGAGAGGAGTGACTGTTATAACATGGAAATTTTTTTTTTTTATATTATTATTTATTATTCTTGCAATTGTTAATTAATTAATTTTATTATTTTTATTATCATTATTATTATTATTATTATTGGATGTATGTGTATGGAAAATTAAATTCTTTTTTTTTATTATTTGTATGTATGTATAAAATGTATAAAAAATTATATGAGTGTATATAAATAAATGTGTAATTATATGTGTGTATATGTATATATAAATGGGTGTAGAACAGTGTGTGTATGTGTGTGTAACCGTGTGTGTGTGTGTGTGTGACTTTGAGTGTTACACACTCAAAGGGGTATGGGTGAGGTTGTGTGTGTGAGTAGGATTCAGGGAGTGGGAGAGTGCAGAAGTGGGCAGAGGGTGGTTGGTCTTGGAGAGAGAGAGAGAGAGAGAGAGAGAGAGAGAGAGAGAGAGAGATATAGAGGAATGAGGGTGTCTCGGGTGAGAAGAAAAGAAAGGGAAAGGAAAGAAAACTGAGAGCAAGGGAGAGGGTTCTGAAGAAGCAGAAGTGACCAAGAGGAACAGAAGGAGAAGGAAAGCAAACCAAAAGGAAGAAAAATCCGAAATTTTAGGTAAGTGGGTGTTTCAGTTTTGAATTTCAAAAGCATGATTCGTTTGATTTAGATTATAGGGTTTTATAAAGCATGATTTTAGCTTTCAAATGCAAAAAGAATGAGGAGAAATAGGTGAGAAACTAGGGAGAAAACCCTAGTTGCAGGTTTCGGCCATGGAGGTTGAACCTCATCATTTTATGTGAGAAACTTCCTTTAAATGATCCTAAATTAACCCTAAGAAGTGCAGAAAGAGAATGGAGAAAGAAAGAATGAAAAACAGTAGAAAAATATACAAGAAATTGGAATTTTTCAGTTGGCCGGAGATTCGGCCATGAGCCTTTGAGCTCTATTTCGTGGAGATGGGGACGGTTTGAGGGGAAGTGGAGGTTGGATATGGAGCCTACACGAAGAACCCTAGAGAATGGCATTTTAAAAAGGGGGAAAACTCATCGGAGGCCGGTCGCCGGCGCCGGAGAAGGCGCCGGAACCCTACCGCTGCTTCACTGGAGAATCGGGGAAGAAGGTGGGGTGTCGGGTCGGTTCTCGGGTCGGATCCGGGTCTGGTTCGGGCGGGTACGGGTCGCCCCTGCCACGTGTCAGCCCTTGTTTTAAATTAAATGAATTTGAACCTTTAGAATTTAAACCTTTGAATTTGAACCTTTTTAATTTGAACCTTAACCTGAACTTTCAGAAATTACGAATTGACCCCCCAACTGTTAGAAATTACACTTTGACCCACCTGATTAAATTATTAATAAAATATTAATTAAATTAATTAATTAATTATTTAATTAAATTAATTAATTAATTAAATATTCAAAAACATCCCGGAGTCCAAATGAGACAAGTCATTAGTGTATTTTGACTATCTCGACTATTCCGAGACCAATGGTGAGGTCCGTTTTACGAGACAGGGTCCCGAAAAATAAGAGACCCGTAGTAACCCTTAAAATTACCAAAATGCCCCTAGATTGAAACACAGTCAAACGAACTCCGAATTAGGTAAACAAATAGTGGAATTTTATTATCTCGAACATTCCGGGCTCAACCGTGGAGTCCGATTTGTGAAAAGAGGTCACGAAATGTAAGGACACGTGTAAAGTGCAAAATGACTGTTTTGCCCTTTTCAACCCAGGTGTCCGAATTGAGTTCTACGAAAACCTAGACTTACTTTCTTAAACGTTCTAAAACCAATAGTAGAGTTTAATTTAGCAGAATAGAAACCTATGAATTTAAAGACATAAAAATTTGATGAATAGCATACATTCAAACAACAATGGACTGAGTTGTAATTTCTACTTTTAGGGACACTGACAGGACAGGAGGAGGCGATCTGATCTCCTACATTTTCATCCGCCCGTTCAGTTACATATAGTTCACGATCTTCTACGGTTGATACCAACCCATCAGGTATGGTGTTTTGCTAGTGTTAGAAATGAAGTTAAGTTAGGAATATTTGTGAATGACTGAATGTCGTATGTGTTTATTTGTAATGTGTTTACCGTTTATTTGGAATTGGTTGTTCACATGCTTACATGTTACTTGTACCTTATGAATATTTAGTGAATGATGAACGTGACTCACGACATGTGTACATGTTGATTTTACGAGATATGATTGCATGTGGAATCAGTTAGGTGATTTATATATTATTGTCTCGAGCATGCTATATTGTGGAAACCATGTATCATTGAGATTGCATTGGCATATTGGCATATGATGAATCCTTTGAGAACATGGCGTGGGTAAGCACGCGGTGCTTTGCATTATGAGGGTGTAGATCCTGTGGTGAAAAACCCAAAATTGGCCATTGCATTGGTACTCCGTAGCCATCGGGGAGTACCCGTAAACGAGACATGGGTGTGGCATAGAGTTGTGCATGGGTGTGTCACGCATACTATTCATATATACTACTGCGATGCTTGAATGTCATTTAGAAATAAATGTACACTTTGCACATGCCACGCCTTAGCTTTATTTCTGGCATTAGCACTTCATCATACCAGCTGTTGAGCTGACCCATTCGTGGGCAACATTTTTCAGATGAGGACCCCCCAGCTGCTTGAGACCCAGTGATGCTTTGATAAGGGGAAACACTTGTTATATTTTGTCCATGAGACTTGTATTTTGTTATGTAAGGGCTTAAGCCCGAATGACTGATGAACAATGTATTCGATATTACTTTATGTATGGATGATGATGGACGCATGTTTGTTGAATTTAATTACTTCTGTCCTTTTATTTATTTTACTTTCTGTCTCGTCACTCGCGCCCCGGGTTCGTGGGAAATTCGGGGCGTGTCAACGTGGTATCAGAGCATAGGTTCGAATACCTAGAGACTGTGGGGTGTTGTTTAACACCATGAGACCCTAGAGAAGAGAATGAGACTTAGTGTGAACTGTTAGCAGCATGTGATAGGATCTTACGTGCTACGTGATTATGTGTCCTAATGCATGCCTTATTGTGATTACGAGAAGAAGTGATACTAAAATTTTCTTTTGAACTTGTAGATATGCCTCCTAAACGAGCTCCTACGAGAGGCAGACCACCCAGAGGGGGTAGGGGTAGGGGTGCGCCTCGAGGTGCCGCCCAGCCTCGCCGTGGCAGACCCAGAGCTGCTGCCCCTATTCCTGACGTGGTTGAGGAGGTAGTTGCCCCAGCTGACGTTCCTGAGCATAGTACAGCTGAGGAGGATGTTGCTCCAGCCCCTGTGGAGGAGGTGGGGCAGACTATTGGCGCCAGAGATTTGGCGACCATTATACAGGAGTGTTTCCGTGCTATGCAGGATGCCCGGACCACTGATGCTGAGGCCAGGGCTGCTGAGGCCGAGGCCAGGGCTGCCGGTGCCGCGGCCAGAGCGGCCGGTGGGGAGACCAGAGATACCTTCGTCATGAAGGCGTTTCAGCGTATGAGGCCACCGTCATTTGCAGGACAGCCTGATCCTTTGGTGGCCGAGGAGTGGCTGGATCAGATTGTGAGGATCCTGGACTCACTAGGGATTGTTGAGCCACACCTGAGGATACGATGTGCCACCTTCCAGTTTACAGGGCTAGCGAGCCAGTGGTGGAAGGTATCTGCTGGCAGGATTAGCAGGTTCGGAGAGGGGTGGGATGCATTTGTGGCCATGTTCAATGACCACTACTTTCCAGCGACTGCTAGGGTCGGGTTCAGGAGAGAGTTTGAGACCTTACTACAGAGGGACATGACCGTGACGCAGTATGAGTCCCAGTTTACCGCATTGGGCAGGTTTGCCCCGCACATTGTTGGGGTGGAGGAGCTGAGAGTTTATCATTTTCTAGAGGGGCTGAAGACCTCTATCAGGGACAGACTGGCGGGTCACATCATTGACACTTACGAGGAGGCTGTGATCAGGGCCACGAGGGTAGAGAGGGAGTTGACAGCTCTCAGAGGGATTAGGGAGTCCCGGACTCAGACCAGGCCAGCCACAGCACTAGCACTTACACCAGCTCAGCCTACCGTGACCGTCCCAGCTCATCCTGGTAGGAGACCACTGAAGAGGTTCCGGGGCAGTACCTCTTCTCCATCTACATCCCAGAGACCTATGCAGCTTTTAGCACCCCAGCCCACTATGTCTACTACTCCTCGAGGGGGGGCACCACAGCTGACCCTCACATGCTACCAGTGTGGACAGCCTGGCCACAGGATGGCTGATTGCCCACAGAGAGATCCTAGCCAGGGATCAGGGACAGGACCGAGCCAGCTACCACTCTCATCCCAGTCTCAGAGTCAGGCCTGGAGGGCCACACCAGTGTGCTATACATGTCATCAGCCGGGCCATGTCAAGGCCCACTGTCCTCAGGGGCAGACTTCCCAGAGTGCACCGAGGTCCCACTATTTCCAGCCCGCCCAGGTACCTTTACCCCAGACGCAGTCAGGCTATAGACCCCCGGCACCTTACTATCAGCCGGCATCCTCAGCCTTGAGTGTTAGAGCCCCAGCCCCGAGAGGGGGAGGACAGCAGGGGCAGAGAGGGGGAGGCAGACAGGGTCAGACTGTGCAGGGCAGGGTGTACGCAGTCACTACCCCAGAGGCTTCTACTGCTGGGCCATCAGTAGTGCGAGGTATCTTTCTTATGTTCAGTTCATGGGCTAGCGTGTTGATAGATTCTGGTGCATCGCATTCTTTCATATCCACTGCATTTGCCATGACATTGGGGTTGACTATAGACCGGTTAGATCCACCGCTACGTGTTGATACTCCTGTTGGGGGTAGTGTGACACTGACCAGGATTTGTAGGGGTTGTTCACTTGAGATAGCTGACCGTACTCTCTGCTTTGATTTTATTGTGCTTGATATGACTAGCTTCGACATTATCTTGGGTATGGATTGGCTGTTTACCTTCCGGGCTAGCATCGATTGTTTCAGGGGGAGAGTTACAGTGTGTACCCCTGAGGGGGATTGCTTTTATTTCACGGGAGATCGTGGGGACTTCCTGGTACCACCCTTGTACGACTCTAGGAGTTGGGGAGCCCATAGCTATATGTTGGCCAGTATGATTGCAGGGGATAGCGAGGCTACAGGGGTTGTGTTACCACCAGTGGTAGAGGGGTTTCCTGACGTATTTCCCGACAGTTTGACTAGTTTACCCCCGAGGCGGGAGGTGGAGTTTACCATTGAGCTTATCCCCGGTACTGTACCCATATCTATTCCACCATACCGCATGGCTCCAGCAGAGCTGAGAGAGCTGAGAGAGCAGCTGACTGACCTTCAGGGTAAGGGGTTCATCCGTCCTAGCACTTCTCCTTGGGGTGCCTCAGCACTCTTTGCGAAGAAGAAGGACGGGACGTTGCGGTTATGTGTGGACTACCGGAGGCTGAACCGGGTGACTATCAAGAACAAGTACCCGTTACCCAGGATCGATGACTTGTTTGATCAGTTGAGAGGTTCGAGATGTTTCTCGAAGATTGATCTTCGGTCTGGGTATCATCAGTTGAGAGTGCGAGAGGAGGACATAGCGAAGACAGCCTTCCGCACTCGCTATGGTCACTTTGAGTTCGTGGTGATGCCATTTGGTGTGACGAATGCCCCAGCGGCATTCATGGATTTGATGCACCGTGTCTTCGGTCAGTACATAGATCAGTTCGTGGTGGTATTTGTGGACGATATTCTGATTTACTCACCTTCTGAGGATGAGCATGCTTTCCACCTACGGACTGTGTTACAGATCTTGAGAGAGCATAGGCTGTTTGCCAAGCTCTCCAAGTGCGAGTTCTGGCTCCAGGAGGTACAGTTTTTGGGCCACGTGGTATCTGGGAGTGGAGTATCTGTTGACCCTTCGAAGGTCGACTCTGTTATGAGCTGGGAGAGGCCGAGGAACGTATTTGAGATACGGAGTTTCTTGGGGTTAGCAGGGTACTACCGCCGTTTTGTAGAGGGATTTTCCCGACTTGCCGCACCGATGACCCGACTGACGCGCAAAGGCGTCAGATTTCAGTGGACTGACGACTGTGAGCAGTCATTTCAGGAGCTGAAGAGGAGATTGACTTCAGCTCCCGTCCTGATTATCCCCGAGGGAGGCCTGGGCTATACAGTGTACTGTGATGCTTCCCGAGAGGGACTGGGATGTGTATTGATGCAGGAAGGCCGGGTAGTAGCTTATGGTTCTCGCCAGCTGAAGAGCCATGAGAAGAACTACCCCACCCACGATCTAGAGTTGGCTGCCGTCATCTTTGCTCTTAAGAGCTGGCGACACTATTTATATGGGGTGAGATTTGAGGTGTTCTCGGACCACAAGAGCCTCAGGTATATCTTTACACAGAAGGATCTGAACCTTCGACAGAGGAGATGGATGGAGTACCTAGAGGACTACGACTTTGACCTTCAGTACCATCCTGGGAAGGCCAACGTCGTAGCTGATGCACTCAGTCGGAGACCGAGCAGCACCTTAGCCAGCCTAGCCATCAGAGAGTGGGAGATGATGGGAGTTATTGGGGAGTTCGACTTAGAGCTTACCGAGTCTGAGGGACACGCCACCCTGTTTAGCTTGTGTGTACAGCCTACTCTTCTGACCAGAGTTATAGAGGCACAGTTGCGGGATACCGAGGCTGAGCAGATCAGGGCACGGATTGCTAGTCCCGAGGGATTTGAGGGATGGACAGTCCATTCTGACCTTGGTCTGAGATACAGAGGTAGGGTCTTCGTTCCCGAGTCTCTTAGGACTGATGTCCTTAGGGATTTCCACCATTCACGCTTGGCGGTGCACCCAGGGGGCACCAAGATGTATCATGATCTGCGCCGTCAGTATTGGTGGACTGGGATGAAGGCAGATGTGGCACAGTTTGTGGCTAGGTGTCTCACGTGCCAGCAGGTGAAGGCTGAGCACCAGAGGCCTGGAGGTCTGCTACAGCCACTACCGGTCGCCGAGTGGAAGTGGGAGCACGTTACCATGGATTTCGTGATGGGTCTTCCGAGGTCACCTAGGGGCCATGATGCGATTTGGGTTATTGTGGACAGACTGACGAAGTCCGCCCATTTCTTACCGATCAGAGTGACTGACTCATCAGATGCCCTCAGTAGGTTGTACATTCGAGAGATAGTACGACTACATGGGGTACCGGTATCCATAGTTTCTGACAGGGACCCACGTTTCACTGCACGGTTCTGGCAGAGTTTCCAGACAGCCTTAGGGACCCAGCTGCAGTTCAGTACTGCCTTCCACCCACAGACAGATGGCCAGTCAGAGCGCACTATACAGATCTTGGAGGATATGCTCAGGGCCTGCGTCATGGACTTTAGAGGTAGCTGGGAGGACCACCTTGCCTTAGTTGAGTTTGCCTACAACAACAGCTACCAGTCCAGCATTGAGATGGCACCGTTTGAGGCGTTGTATGGTAGGCCTTGCCGTTCCCCGGTATGTTGGACCGAGGTGGGAGAGACAGCTGCCTTAGGACCTGATATTGTTCGTGAGACCACGGACAAGATACAGGTGATCAGACAGCGGTTGTTGACAGCTCAGAGCCGCCAGAGGAGTTACGCAGATAGGAGGCGGCGGCCCTTAGCATTTGAGGTGGGGGACCATGTGTTCCTCAAGGTATCTCCCAGACGAGGTTTGAGGAGATTTGGGCGCGGTGGGAAGCTATCGCCACGATTCATAGGTCCTTTTGAGATACTTGGGAGAGTTGGTGAGGTGGCTTATAAGCTAGCCTTACCACCACAGTTATCAGGGGTCCACGACTTCTTCCATGTATCTATGCTGAGGAAGTACCATCCCGACCCCTCACATGTACTTGACTGGGTAGATCTTCAGTTAGAAGGGGACGCTTCCTATGACCAGAGACCCGTAGAGATATTGGACTCGAGGGACCAGGTTTTGCGAGGCAGGACCATCCCTTTGGTCAAGGTTCGTTGGAACCACCATGGGGTTGAGGAGGCTACGTGGGAGCGTGAGGCCGAGGTCCGAGTTAGGTACCCTGAGTTGTTTGATCAGTGATGTATTTTCTTTTGGTTCTATGTTATTTTAAATTTCGGGACGAAATTTTTGTAAGGAGGGAAGGATGTTATAACATGGAAATTTTTTTTTTTATATTATTATTTATTATTCTTGCAATTGTTAATTAATTAATTTTATTATTTTTATTATCATTATTATTATTATTATTATTGGATGTATGTGTATGGAAAATTAAATTCTTTTTTTTTATTATTTGTATGTATGTATAAAATGTATAAAAAATTATATGAGTGTATATAAATAAATGTGTAATTATATGTGTGTATATGTATATATAAATGGGTGTAGAACAGTGTGTGTATGTGTGTGTAACCGTGTGTGTGTGTGTGTGTGACTTTGAGTGTTACACACTCAAAGGGGTATGGGTGAGGTTGTGTGTGTGAGTAGGATTCAGGGAGTGGGAGAGTGCAGAAGTGGGCAGAGGGTGGTTGGTCTTGGAGAGAGAGAGAGAGAGAGAGAGAGAGAGAGAGAGAGAGAGATATAGAGGAATGAGGGTGTCTCGGGTGAGAAGAAAAGAAAGGGAAAGGAAAGAAAACTGAGAGCAAGGGAGAGGGTTCTGAAGAAGCAGAAGTGACCAAGAGGAACAGAAGGAGAAGGAAAGCAAACCAAAAGGAAGAAAAATCCAAAATTTTAGGTAAGTGGGTGTTTCAGTTTTGAATTTCAAAAGCATGATTCGTTTGATTTAGATTATAGGGTTTTATAAAGCATGATTTTAGCTTTCAAATGCAAAAAGAATGAGGAGAAATAGGTGAGAAACTAGGGAGAAAACCCTAGTTGCAGGTTTCGGCCATGGAGGTTGAACCTCATCATTTTATGTGAGAAACTTCCTTTAAATGATCCTAAATTAACCCTAAGAAGTGCAGAAAGAGAATGGAGAAAGAAAGAATGAAAAACAGTAGAAAAATATACAAGAAATTGGAATTTTTCAGTTGGCCGGAGATTCGGCCATGAGCCTTTGAGCTCTATTTCGTGGAGATGGGGACGGTTTGAGGGGAAGTGGAGGTTGGATATGGAGCCTACACGAAGAACCCTAGAGAATGGCATTTTAAAAAGGGGGAAAACTCATCGGAGGCCGGTCGCCAGCGCCGGAGAAGGCGCCGGAACCCTACCGCTGCTTCACCGGAGAATCGGGGAAGAAGGTGGGGTGTCGGGTCGGTTCTCGGGTCGGATCCGGGTCTGGTTCGGGCGGGTACGGGTCGCCCCTGCCACGTGTCAGCCCTTGTTTTAAATTAAATGAATTTGAACCTTTAGAATTTAAACCTTTGAATTTGAACCTTTTTAATTTGAACCTTAACCTGAACTTTCAGAAATTACGAATTGACCCCCCAACTGTTAGAAATTACACTTTGACCCACCTGATTAAATTATTAATAAAATATTAATTAAATTAATTAATTAATTATTTAATTAAATTAATTAATTAATTAAATATTCAAAAACATCCCGGAGTCCAAATGAGACAAGTCATTAGTGTATTTTGACTATCTCGACTATTCCGAGACCAATGGTGAGGTCCGTTTTACGAGACAGGGTCCCGAAAAATAAGAGACCCGTAGTAACCCTTAAAATTACCAAAATGCCCCTAGATTGAAACACAGTCAAACGAACTCCGAATTAGGTAAACAAATAGTGGAATTTTATTATCTCGAACATTCCGGGCTCAACCGTGGAGTCCGATTTGTGAAAAGAGGTCACGAAATGTAAGGACACGTGTAAAGTGCAAAATGACTGTTTTGCCCTTTTCAACCCAGGTGTCCGAATTGAGTTCTACGAAAACCTAGACTTACTTTCTTAAACGTTCTAAAACCAATAGTAGAGTTTAATTTAGCAGAATAGAAACCTATGAATTTAAAGACATAAAAATTTGATGAATAGCATACATTCAAACAACAATGGACTGAGTTGTAATTTCTACTTTTAGGGACACTGACAGGACAGGAGGAGGCGATCTGATCTCCTACATTTTCATCCGCCCGTTCAGTTACATATAGTTCACGATCTTCTACGGTTGATACCAACCCATCAGGTATGGTGTTTTGCTAGTGTTAGAAATGAAGTTAAGTTAGGAATATTTGTGAATGACTGAATGTCGTATGTGTTTATTTGTAATGTGTTTACCGTTTATTTGGAATTGGTTGTTCACATGCTTACATGTTACTTGTACCTTATGAATATTTAGTGAATGATGAACGTGACTCACGACATGTGTACATGTTGATTTTACGAGATATGATTGCATGTGGAATCAGTTAGGTGATTTATATATTATTGTCTCGAGCATGCTATATTGTGGAAACCATGTATCATTGAGATTGCATTGGCATATTGGCATATGATGAATCCTTTGAGAACATGGCGTGGGTAAGCACGCGGTGCTTTGCATTATGAGGGTGTAGATCCTGTGGTGAAAAACCCAAAATTGGCCATTGCATTGGTACTCCGTAGCCATCGGGGAGTACCCGTAAACGAGACATGGGTGTGGCATAGAGTTGTGCATGGGTGTGTCACGCATACTATTCATATATACTACTGCGATGCTTGAATGTCATTTAGAAATAAATGTACACTTTGCACATGCCACGCCTTAGCTTTATTTCTGGCATTAGCACTTCATCATACCAGCTGTTGAGCTGACCCATTCGTGGGCAACATTTTTCAGATGAGGACCCCCCAGCTGCTTGAGACCCAGTGATGCTTTGATAAGGGGAAACACTTGTTATATTTTGTCCATGAGACTTGTATTTTGTTATGTAAGGGCTTAAGCCCGAATGACTGATGAACAATGTATTCGATATTACTTTATGTATGGATGATGATGGACGCATGTTTGTTGAATTTAATTACTTCTGTCCTTTTATTTATTTTACTTTCTGTCTCGTCACTCGCGCCCCGGGTTCGTGGGAAATTCGGGGCGTGACAGTGACCCTTCTCTGACCTCACCCTGAACCCATGACAAGTTTTTTTTACCTCCCCAAACCCGCCCCATTAGGGGCGGGGTATTTTCCTAACCGTACTCATATCCATACTTTGTCATTGATAGCCAATGACACAACACGAAAACGTGAAAGAATTAATCAAACACATCAAATTTCTTGAAAATTAAGTAATTGATACGGGGATACTCACCCAACAAGAAAAAAAATCTCTAAATTTGAAATCTAATATATTATTGAAAAATTAAATATTAAGATTCTTTACATTATATTTATAGAGTTAAAAGACTACTAATCCGAATATGAAACTATAAATTTCTTCTACTCACCCGATTTAGAAACTGCTAATACTAATCCGAATAAAATCAGGAGCCCAAAATACCCCAAAAATCGGGTAAAAAACTATTCCCCATGATGGACCCCGAACCCTGTAGCAATGGTAGGAAACCCACACATTACTCATTTTTCATGTCATTAAAGATCCGTCACTTATTTTACATCAACCATTTTATTTATGTTTTCTTCTTCAGTTCTGCTTATATATTATTCAAGAATGTGGCATTTGAGGCTTCCAAAATTCAATCTTCTATTTATTCTAGTTGCTTTAAATTCTTGAGATCATTCACTAATTTATGTTTGAAACATAATATTGTATAAATTTCACTTTGAATTTAATCATGTTATTTTCCTAAATGGTCGTATATAACATTGTTGTATGTTGTTATTTTAGAAATATTTAACTTTTAGAAGGTGTTAGGACCTTGAGTCCATTGTTGTATTGGATAATCTGTAATGAAAAATTTGATTTGTGTGTAATTGTAACTTAGTTCTGGGTTTAATATCTCTCGAGTCTCGTATATCTCTAAAGAAGACTCAAGTTTCATTGTCATGCACATCTTCACCGGCCTTCTTATTTTTCATGAGGTATATAAGACTTAGTTATAATTTGAATCTCACACACTCACACATCATGCATTGCATATTTATATATTTATCATGTGTGTATTGTATATGGTTTATGAAATATTTTTCCTCAAATTTTTTTAGAAAACTTTGTTTCAAACTACTATTGGGGATCAAAATATTTCATTTGCTAATACATTGGAAAACTTTGTTGGTCATTTGAACAAGCAACAGAGCATACTTGTTCCACACTCGTTTGATTGAAGATCAAATATCCTGCCCATGAGTTTTCCAATGTGTACTCATTCAATGCGCTTCAAGTGGTTGTGCCCACAAATTTTCAAGTAGCCATTTGAAATTCACTCGTTCGATAGGTTCTTCGAACGAAGACTGTTTCGTTTGAACAAAGTGGTGATCATTTGAACGAGCAGTGCATCAAACATTTTCTTTTCAAGATTTGTAGCACATTTTTTTAGATCGGCAAACTTTTGATAAAACTCCATATTTCTATTTGAGGGCTAATCTTTTTGGGTGTTCTTGAGAGTTCATTTATTTCCAACCAAAAAATATTCACATGATTTGTATATTCACCTAGATCCAAATCACGAGTAAGGGTCCTAGATTCATATCATCTACAATTGCCTAATCTGAGCTTGTGGCAATTCAACTATTGGGCGATCGAAGGAGTTCAAGGCCATGGTATTGATGGTTGTAGAGTTTTCAATCAGAGAAACACTTGTGGATTCAAGACCAATAAGATTTGGAGAGATGAACGGGCTTGAGGGAATTAGCGTCTGAGTCATTGGAGTTTTCTATAACAAAATGATTGATTTGTGATGGTTTCTTTGTTACCAAATTGGTTTGCACTTGTCTATCTCTTTTACAAGCTTTCAATTTTCAAATTGATTCATGCTTATATGCATGTTTCCGCTTATATTGATAATCTTAACATAATAATCGGTAGATTTACTTAATTGCATGCCAATTTTAATCGGTGACATTGCATTTAATCTTGTGCTAAAACCTATTCACCCCCTCTAGGTAATAAATTTCATCTATACACACTTAGGAGCCCCTCAGAAGGTAATGATAATTTTTTTTTCATCTCTTTAATAATTATATATATATATATTATTTATATTAATAATAAATATATTTATAACGTTACGATTCAATTCCAGTTGGCTGAACAATTGAAAAAGTGACCCGTGATTCGATATTTTTTTTTGATTCACCAAATGATATGAGTTTCAAAACATTATTATTAAGTAATTCATTGTATGATTTTTTATGTCATTTTTATATTGTTATATTTTTTCACAAATCATAATATATTTGATTTTGTCAAATTTAAAATAAAATCAATAGTTTTACTTAATTAATTATTTATTTATCCATTTTCTGAGATAAACAAATAAGGTATGGTATTGCATCGCTTCAATTGATTTGAACGTTAAAAATGTGTTTTCACCGCCAATACGCTTTAACAACTAAGTAGACGTCACAAACTAAAAATATATTCTTAAATTGTCTGGGTTCGTGTACGCCAATGTGATTAAGTTATAAAATAATTTAACCCTAAAAGGGTTGCCAAGTGCAAACTATTAATTAATGAGTATAATCCAATTTTTATTAGTACAAATGCGTTACTTTTCTCTTTTTCGTTTATTCCTCTTTCTTTTTGGCATTGATGTGCTTGTTTAACCAATTTACTATATTTTTATAATTTCTTAGTAGATTCTTCAAAGAAAAATCTTATAAAACAATAAATAACACTGTGTTTGAATAAGTAGGAACAAAAAATAATGTTAATTATAATGAAAAAAAGAGGAGAATATAATCATTTTTTTTTATATTTGAACAACTAGTAAAAAATAAATATAATTAAAAAGATAATATAATTCTCTCTTCTTACTTGAAAAACATAGAAGAAATAAAGAAAAGAAGATGTGAAGTTTGATTATGCGAGTATAAAGAGAAAAATAAATATTTAGTTATTTTAAAAAATAGGAGTAAAACGGGTAATTATTAATTTTTTAATTCTTTTCTTTCAATTTTATTTCATTTTAAAAGAAAATTAAAATAAATTAAATAAGCTTTTAAAACAATTTTGTATCGTTTTTCTTACTTTCTTTATTTTTAAATCATGCATGAAACAAGCTTTTCTCTTTTCTTTTTTTTCCTTTTCCAAGTTCCACAATCCAGACAGATGTAATGGTCTAGTATTTTCCACATTCCACTTAACCGGAGGATTGGGTCAAAAAGTTCTACTCCACCAGTCCATCTTGTTATAAAAAAGTTCTAGTTGAAGCAATCCCAGTCAAAGACTTTAGACATTTCATGTGAAAGACTAAAGAAAAAGGAACCTAACAGGTATGTGGAAAACTTTCTTTTTCCCTCGGAAATCTAAAATTTTGGAATCACTAAATTTGCTCTTTGCCCACCTTTTCCTTTTTAAGTTCTCAGAATCCACCATTTCTGTTCACTTTTATTTTTTTTCATGACTTTCAGCGAGCTTAAATTACTCAACTGAATTTAGATTAGGTAAACTCTTTATATATATATATATATATACATATATATATATATATATATATATAGAGAGAGAGAGAGAGAGAGAGAGAGAGAGAGAGAGAGAGAGAGAATGTTAATTACCTCAATAATCTAATGTTTGTTGGCACAAAGGAAACGAAGCTGTTTGGATTTCCACACTGTTATATTATATTATATCTGTGTGTAATAAACAAGGAAAGAACCTACCAAAAAAATTAATAAAAGGAAAGAATGAGATACCTCCAAAATTTTGACTGCAATGATTCGAACAAAGTTTCTTTACTTTTGTCCCTTTTTTTTTCCCCGTCTTTTGCTTCCATTATCATCCTTCTCTTTATCCACACTTTACATTATGTTATAGGATTTTTGTGCATCATTGGACATATAGTAACTGATATGTCGTGCAAAAAATGACGTCAATTATTACTCTGATTTATGACATCATCAGCATTTTTCCTTTTCCTACAAAACTGATATGCGTTGCCGGAAAGGAAATGATCAAGTCAGAATTTATAGGGTCTACAAATTTTCCGGTGGCTTCCCCCGCCACAGATAGTTGGAGATAGATTTCTTCATTACTCCCCCACAATTCTACAGCCGCTGATGCCACAGCGATGGATTCTTCGACTACAATTGTTATAACGTTATAACCGTTAGGAAGAGGATCCAATTCCTTCTAGAAAAATGCTTGAAATCTCCGATTTATATCTTTAGTCTTGCTTAACTGGATAAAAAATCAGGATTTAATAGAATATAATTAGGCCGTTAGGACGAGTATCCAATTCCTTCTAGAAAAATGCTTGAAATCTTGTATTTTTAGTCTTGTTTGACTAGATAAAAAATTAAAATTTAATAGATTATAATTAAATGAGATAAGATATAAAATTTGGTGAGATATTAATAAATATTTCAATCTCGTATTTGGAACTAACTCGGATGGATATAACCATTTTTTTTTCTCATGTATTTTCTCGTTCAAAAATTATTTTTCAAAAATCATTTAGATTATTATTTTTCAAATATATGCATACAAGATATCTAAAATTAAAATTTTATTCATAAATTAACTTTAAAATTTAATAACTATAATCACAATATTTTAAAATATGATTGTGCAAAAATCATATATAATATAACAATCTCTTACATTTAGAGTGACTGCAAAAAAATCATAATTAGTACTGTTAAGATCAAATTAGCGATTACATACATCCATTTATATATATATACATACATATATATATATATATAATAGCAATATATACGTAACAACATATATATACATATTGATATTTTTTCTTTACTTGTATGTTTGTAGTGAATTATTTAAATACTGTCAAATCTTTTTCTACATATTCTTCCCACCATGACTCATATAATTGTGATTACCATTCATTTGGTTAAAAACCTTCACATATTTATTATTGTTTCACATAATATTATTGAAAAAACAGTGTCATGTTATTAAATCGTATCCTTAGTCGCCGCATCATCTCATAAATCAATCAAAGTCGTCGCTGTAGTCTCGTCGATATCGTCGCCTTGCCGTCGTTTTGCCCTTGTCGTCGTCGTCGATCTCGTTTCCAACAGTTAAGTCGTTCTCTCCCCCTCTCTTGTCATTGGCTTTTACCCCCTCTCTCACTCACTCACACACGTGAAGACTTGTGTATTTTCTGTACTATTTCTTTGACCTTCCATAAAAAAGAAAGTGAAGTTGTGAAAAAAGAAAAAGAAAGAACCTTTGATTCTTGTGATTACCTTGTGTTATTTGTATTTTTGTGTAGTTATTTGTGATTCTTATAGCTACTTTGGGTTATTTGTGTTTTTTAATATTGTTGATGTTTGTAACATGCAACATATAGGTAGTTTATATGTAAATGGTCATTAAAAGCCACATCATGAGTGTAACGCTCACAACTTTCAGAAGTAACCTAGTAATGCTAAGGTGCAACCCATATAACCTAAGGTGCAGCTCATGTAATACTGCATCAAGTTGGTACTGGATGATCATTTACATGTGGTGCAAGCCAGTAATACTAAGGTGCAACTCACACAACCTAAGATGTAACTCATATAACACTAAAAGAAAGCAAGAATGAGTTCATCATATCTTTGTTTTGCTTTGTTTGTGTAAATTAATTATTCAGTGTTATAAGAGTTGTACCCAACGGTATGTAAATTACACCTTACGTTTGAAATAGTTGCAACTAAAGTTACGAAAGTTGCACCTTACTTATCTTGTATAAGTGGAATATTCAGTGTAATAAAAGTTCATAACAAAAATGTATAGTTTTAGCGACGCACATTATTAGCGACGCCCAAAAATGCGTCACTAAAAGCTATTGTTCGCGACTCACATGATGTACGTCGCTAAAAGTGACAAAAAATAATGGCGCGCATCGTTTAGCGACGTAAAAATAGTTATTAGTGACACACGTGTGTGTCGTGTCGCTAAAAGTTACAGAGTATTAGCGACGTACATCCGTCCGTTGCTAATAGTGTGACAAGTAAAACGATAACGTTTTGTATATCTTTGGCAACGTGTAAAAACGTATTCGCGACGTGCAGTGGGTGTCGCTAATAACTCTGCAATATTTCCCCCAAATCCTATGCAGATCTCATTCGATCAGAAGGTTGCGCCATTTTTTTTTTCTGTCTCTCGCTCTCTCTCTCTCTCTCTCTCTCTCTCTCTCTCTCTTTTAGACAGTTCATTGACGGCGGCGAGCACGTTCTGGCGACGGTGACTTCTAGCAACGACCCTGATTGACGGTAACTCCTTCTCTCTCTCCATTTTTTTTTCTGATTCCGTCTTTGTTTCACTTGTTTGATTTGGATTCAAGTTTGGTAAATAATTTGGCTTTGCCGATTCATTGTGTTTCCATTTACAATAATATGCTTGGGTGTTTAAATTAGGAGATGGGAAAACTATAACAGAAAACTGGGGCAATTTTTTTAAAATTAAATAAATATATATATACAAAAGCATGGCCTTCACACTATCTAATCCAAAATGGATTGATCCATATCCAAAACTGATTTGGTGGCTAAGGTTTCATACAGCGGAGCCATATCTGCACCAATACAATGTACAAAAAAAAAAGGCCCCAAAAAAATTATATAAAGAAGAAGGGGGAGAAAAAACTCTTCATGGTATCACTATATTGTTGGCGGTGGTTACCATCGGCTTTGACCGAGGCTTTGACCTCTTCGCGGATGCAGACTTTCTTGATGTCTTGGACGTCTAGGTGGGTGAGCAAGAATAGCTTCTGAGCTAGAACTAGTTGAGGTTGCTGTGTACCCTCTTGACCTTCCATGGCTTCTTTCTTCCTCTTTTCCTCCACCAACACAAATCTCTGAGCTAGTTTTGTTCAGAGAATGTGAGTTTAGGAGTTTATGCCTGTTTAGAACTAAATGATCTAATAAAATAATTCTTGTGGGGAAAGGATCTTGGAAAAGAAAGAGAGATGATTTTACATCAAATTCCTATTACTTTCCTCCCCCTCTTTTTTCACTACAAGAAAAGGCACTATTAGCGACGCACATGTGCGTGGCTAATAGTGGCCAAATGCGTCGCTAAAATTCTTTTGCGACACACAAATGGGCGTCGCTAACGTCGCCACAAATAGTCGCGTCACTAATAGTATTGGCAACACACACACCTTTGGGCGTCGCTAAAAGTAACTATTAACGACGCACTTATGGTGTCGCTAATAATTGGGCATGGGCGTCGCAAATATTATAAATGGACACAATGGGCGTCGCTAAAAGCTACTAACTGAGCGTCGCTAATAGTAACCTTTAGCAACGCACACAGGGGCGTCGCTAATAGTAGCTTTTAGCTACGCATAAAGTGTGCGTCGCTAAAGGTTGATATTAGCGACGCTCAGTGTGCGTCACTAATAGTGAATTAACATTGTTATTTCTTGACTTTTAGCGACGCCTTTCTGTGCGTTGCTAAAAGTTTTTTTTTTTTCAACCATATTTGCTTTGTTTTATTCCTATTTAAACCTGTATCAATCATCCTGATATACAATAAAATTCAAACATTCTGAATTGAATATATTAAAAAAGAAAAATACATTCATATATATATATATATTATACTAATTACGTACATTTGTAAAAGTACAATACAAAAATAAATAGAAAAATAAAAAATTGTCTCAAAACATATAACTACAGATGTCCATGAAAAGAAAAAAAAAAACAAATAAAAATAATAAATCCCAATGCAAAACATAAAGACGGCGGCACAATAATCCCGATTAATCTGAAATAAAGATCAAATGGTATATATTAGAACAATTATTAAATATATATGAAATATAGAATGTGAATAATTTTTTTTTTTTTTTTTGCATGCATAAATAGTAAGAACGATATAAAGTAGCATAAGTCACAAACCACTGATTCGACCTGATTTCTGTAAGTTCGTGCAAGTCTATTTTATCATTTTTGAGGTGTGTGATGGGGTTTTGGGGTTTGTAGGCCGATATCTGGTGTTTTGGTCTATCAAAACTCCAAAATGGGCCTTTTTGGAGCTAAAACCTACAAAAGTTTCAAACTGGGCATCCGAACCGATTACCATAAGTTTGTGCAAGTGAATTTTATTATCTGGGAGCTGTGTGATGGGGTTTCGAGGTGGTTAGGCCGATATCCAGGGTTTTGGTCTGTCAAATCCCCAAAATGGGCCTTTTTGGAGCTGAAACTTGCATAAGTTTCAAACCGGGCATCCGAACCGAGTGCCGTAAGTTTGTGCAAGTCAATTTTATCATTTTTGAGTGTGTGATGGGATTGCGTGGTCGGTAGGCCGATATCCGGCATTTTGGTTCCTCAAAACCCCAAAATGGGCCTTTTTGGAACTGAAACTTGCATAAGTTTCGAACCGAGCATCCGAACCGAGTGCCGTAAGTTCTTGCAAGTCAATTTTATCATTTTGGAGCTGTGTGATGGGGTTTCTGGGTGGTTAGGCTAATATCCGTGGTTTTGGTCTGTCAAATCCTCAAAATGGGCCTTTTTGGAGCTAAAACTTGCATAAGTTTCAAACCGGGCATCCGAACCGAGTGCCGTAAGTTTGTGCAAGTTTATTTTATCATTTTTGAGGTGTGTGATATGGTTTCAATGTACTTAGGCCGATATCCAGAATTTTGATCTGTCAAAACCCCAAAAAGGGCCTTTTTGGAGCTGAAACTTGCATAAGTTTCAAACTGGGCATCCGAACCGAGTGTCGTAAGTTCGTGCAAGTCTATTTTATCATTTGGGATCTATGTGATAGGGTTTTGGGGTGGTTAGGTCGATATCCAGGGCTTCGGTCTGTCAAAACCCTAAAATGGGTCTTTTTAGAGCTGAAACTTGCATAAGTTTCAAACCGGGCATCCGAACCGATTACCGTAAGTTCGTGCAATTATATTTTATCATTTTTGAGCTATGTGATGGGGTTTCAGGGTTGGTAGGCCGATATCCGGCATTTGGTCTGTCAAAATCCCAAAATGGGCCTTTTTGGAGTTGAAACTTACATAAGTTTCAAACCGGGCATCCGAACTGAGTGCCGTAAGTTCGTGCAAGTCAATTTTATCATTTGGGAGTTGTGTGATGGGGTTTCGGGATGGTTAGGCTGATATTCGGGGTTTTGGTCTGTCAAATCTCCAAAATGGGCCTTTTGGAGCTGAAACTTGCATAAGTTTCAAACCGGGCATCCGAACTGAGTGCCGTAAGTTCGTGTAAGTCAATTTTATCATTTGGGAGCTGTCTGATGGGGTTTTGGGGGTGGTTAGGCCAATATCCAGGGTTCTGGTCTGTTAAATCTCTAAAATGGGCCTTTTTAGAGATGAAACTTGCATAAGTTTCAAACCCGAGATCCGAACAGAGTGCCGTAAGTTCTTGCAAGTTTATTTTTATCATTTATGAGGTGTGTGATGGGGTTTCGGTGTAGTTAGGCCGATATCCGGCATTTTGGTCTGTTAAAACCCCAAAATTGGCCTTTTTTGAGCTGAAACTTGCATCCTTATAAAATTAAATAAGTTCGTGCAAGTCTATTTTCATATGTGAATTGTCATGCGGTTTGTAGGCCGTTAGGCCGAAATCTTTTTTGGGGTTTTACGTAACATTTTCTATAAATAATAAATGTACCAAAGTAAATAATTTTAAAAACTTACCAAGGCTGATGAGAGCGTCCCTACTGGCTGAGTATTGTCTTCATAAGAGCCTCTATCTGGGCCTGCCGTTCCTTGAGCTTTGTCATCTCAACCCTCATCTCTGCATTCAGTCTCTCAGTTGCCTTAGCTCTCTAGGTGGCTGCCTCAGCTCTTTGGGTGGTTACGTGAAACCTAGCATTGCTCTCGACGGTAGAGGACGATGCTTCAGCTCCATCCCACTCCTTAAGCCACGCACATATCCGTGCCTCTTGCCCAGAACAGTCTCTCATATCTGGTCATCGGTCGACGGTTGCTCACCCTCAAGGGTCGGCCAAACACGCATCTCGACCATCTCGTCCTAAAAAAACATAAATATTTGTTACTACTTTTAAACATTTTATATTAATATTAAATTCATAATAGTGGTATATAAATCTTTTCCAACGTAGTATTGCAATGATTTCGATAAACTTACTTAAAATATGACAATGTCTCATCGCAGTTGTTGAGCACGGTGTAGTGGGCTCTTTCTAAGTCTTGAGGATGACACTATTCATATATACGGGCACCTATTAGCTGCACATTCTAATTAAACACCGTAAGGCCAGTTCGTTGCTGCCTTAGACATCTATCAAAATTTTGCTCTTGACGATTAAACCTTGTCTCAATATCTTCAAGATGCATAGAGCAGAAGGTGAGACATTCAGCATCAACGTAAGCCTTAGTAATTGACCCTTCCAGTCGTGTTTTGTTACGCACATATTACTTCAATGTGTGCAAATATCTGTTTTGATAATTAATCAGTTATAGATTAAAATAGTTAGGATGGATAGATAGCACAATTCATAAAATTAAATATACCTTTCTATTGGATACATCCAATGGTATTGGACAGGTCCGCCAATTTTGCCTCATGAGGAAAATGCACAGCTAAGTGGACCATTACATCAAAGAAAGCTGGAGGAAAAATCTGTTCCAACTTGCAAAGGGTCACGACAACATCCCTTTCGAGCTTTTCAAGTACTTCCACATTCAATGTCTTCGCACATAATTCTCTAAAGAAGTAGCCCAACTCAGTCAATGTAGTCGATATATCATCGATGAGATATCCACGTAGTGCAACTGGAAGAAGTCGTTGTAAAAGGACATGGCAGTCATGGCTCTTCAATTCAGATATTTTCCCATCTATAACATTTATACACCGAGATATATTCGATGCGTATCCATCTGGGAACTTCACCGATTTAAACCACTCGCAAATCCTCATTCTCTCTGCGGATGATAACGTATACTGTGCAGGAGACACGATATATTTATCACCGCTACGTATTAGGTGCAGCTCTTTCCTTATTCCCAACTCCTGCAAGTCTAACCGGGCTTTAACAGTATCCTTTGTCTTCCCTTCAATGTTCATTACAGTTCCCAGCACATTATCACATATTTTCTTCTCGATGTGCATAATATCCAAATTGTGCCTCAACTTAAGGGTCTCCCAGTACAGCAAATCAAAAAATATGCTCTTCTTCGTCCAATTTAAGTCCACATTAGTACGCTTCCTCTTCTTAGTACCTGCTATCTTCCCAAACCTCACTGGTTGGATGAGTGCCAATTGCGTCAACACGTCTTTGCCAGACAACAATGGAGGTGACAATCTATGCTCAATTTTTCTATCAAACAGATGCTTCTGTCGATTTCGCCAGCCATGTGATGGCGGTAGAAAACGACGATGGCATATGTAGCATATCTTCTTCCCATTGGACAAAGTAGGGAACATGCATCCTTATTACAAACCGGACATGCCAGATACCCTTTAGTGCTCCACCCAGACAAGTTCCTGTATGCTGGAAAGTCATTTATGGTCCACAGTAACGCTGCATGCAATTGAAATGTCTCATTCTTAGAGATGTCGTATGCCTCCACTCCCACCTCCCACAATTCCTTCAACTCGTCTACTAAAGCACGCAAGTACACATCAATTTCATTACCAGGAGACTTCAGCCCTGGAATAAGCAACAACATGAAGATAAATGGTTTTTCATACATTTTCATGGTGGCAAGTTATACGGCACAAGCAACACCGACCACATGCTGTAGGCATTACTCATGTCACCGAACGGATTGAAACCGTCGCTAGTCAGCCCAAGTCATACATTACGCGGCTCATTTGCAAATCATTCGTGATTTGTATCAAACTCAACCCAATTTTGTGAATCTTCCGGATGCCTACATACATTTTCCTCAGCAACACGCTTCTCTTTATGCCACCGCATATCTTCTGCCGTCTTCTGAGACATGTACAACCTTTGTAGCCTCGGTTTTAAAGGAAAATATCTCAGCACCTTGTGCGGAATTGTCTTGATCTTTCCTTCATTCAGCTTGTACCTGGGTTCGTGGCACACCGTACACTCCTTACATTGTTCAGTCTCCTTCCAAAATAACATGCAATCGTTTTTGCAAGCATGTATGGGAATATACCCGAGGCCTAAATCTCTTAATATTCTTTTCGCCTCATAATATGATTTCGGAAGGGTCTCCCCAGTAGGAAGCGTTGCTTTAATCAATTTAATGGCTATATTAACTAATTTGTTACTCCAACGGTTGATGGTCTTAATATGAAGAGTTTCACGAGAAAGTCCAGTTTTGAAAACTTATCACAACTAGGATATAAAGGCTGCCTTGCTTCCCTCAACAATGACTCAAACGCGATTGATGGTCCCGTGTCACTTCTGTGACTACTCGCCCCAGTTGTACCCTCTGCAAGTCTGCCAGCATTTGTGGCAAGCCTTCGTAACCAACCCCAACATTATCACCAAAGTCATCGTTGTCGTCTTCTTCTTCTTCATCATCAAATACCACTCATATGTCACGGCGTTTCCTGTGAAATTCCCAACACGTATACCTCTTGTCCATCCCGTGTTTGAGTAGGTGCTCTTTGGCCTCATCTATGTGCATATAATCCTTATTATTGCACCTCCTATATGGACATCTTATCCTATTTCTCCCATCTGCAGATGCACGAGTAAACTCAATAAAATTTTTGATCCCCTTCACATGCCCTGGCAAATGCCTGCCCCTCAAGTCCATCCAACTCTTATCCATTTTCATCTACCTAATACAAGTCAAAAATGATACTCGTTATAAATATGAAACATGAATCCTATCACCTCCAACTTCTCTCTAAAGGGTAAGGTGGTCCTATTCCATTCGTGAATGCACAATCTACATTGCAATCAGTAGCAAATCAAATGCTTGATTCTACTTGCAAAAAATTTCGGCAACATCTTCCCACGGTTCTCCAAGTATACGAGATAGACGTTAGCACACCTAAATATATACCCAGGGAACAATAGGAGACCGTGCTGAAATTTTATCATAGTGAAATATTCAAGCATATGCGTTATTGATTGCAATACAGATTTATGCATTCCCGAACTGTCCTCTCTGGACAATTCAAGAATCGATTTTCATACACACGAACCCAATCGTGAATAAATTTCGTCACAAGATTCACATGTGATGAAAATGACTCCCGAACGGGGCTAGGCTTACATGAATGCAATTAAAAAATTTCATTAGTGTAAGGGCAAACTCTGATTGTTAGACAGAGTTTTGCTTTAAAAAACATTAACAATAGCATTGAAAATGCCAATACAAAACATGTTGATCTTGGTTGATAACAAGTAAAAGCACCTAGCTTTCAATTTTTATCTATTAATTAAGGTCATTCATCAAGAATTATTTACTTGGCACCTGACAACAAGAACTTAACCAACAAAAGCAAATCAATTGCTACCTAAAACCACTAACTGACTTAATAGGTCAGGTGTATCTGGTTGATCTCTCAATCTATAGGACTCAAGAACTCTTATTACTTGACAGCTAAAATAAAATAAAAATAAAATTATCACATCATTAGAGATATAAAATATTTGGGGCAAAATTTTAAGAAATTATTATTTGGGATCTAGCTAAAGTTTGAACTGATCTGTAAGTATTGTCCTTCCCCTTTGAGATTGACGAGCACTTTGATGGGATCTTCCATTGGCTTGGCCCTGTTATCCTTTCCCCTAGGGCTTAATAGTTCATCAACTTTGAAGGGGCACTCCTCCCTTTTATGAAGGTGGGAAAGGGCTAGATTCCCGCCTTTATGAAAATGTTGTGATTGTTATTTCGGAGCTTTTTCTCTCATCGTGAGAGCATGGCAATCTCGGGCAGTGGGCTGGCACCCTTTGATAAAGTAAACCACGTTATTGTACACATATTTCAGGCATTGGTGGAGGGTCAAGGTGACCGCTCCCATTTGGTGAAGCCAAGGCCTTCCGATAATAACATTGTAAGAGGACTTAGAATCCAGAACTATGTATTCCGAGATTAAAGTCTTTTATCCGTCCCCCTCTCCCGCTGTTGTGGGATTGCCTAGCGAAGTGCTCAGGTTCCCATCAAATCTTGTCATTAATGTGGTGGTGCTTTTTAATGTCATTAGAGTTAAGCTTCATGTGTTTGAGTGGCTCGTAGAATAGTAAGTTGGTAAAGCTCCCTGTGTCTACCAAGACTCTTCTGATCTCAAAATTGGCAATCTTGAGTGATATGATGAGGGCGTCACTGTAAGAACAGTGCACCCCTATTAAATCTTGGTATGAGAATTGGATTTCAAGTGCCAACTTTAGCCTCTTCTTGATTGCTGAGATCTGGAGGATGCTAGGGGTCATCTTGGCCTCCCGTTCTTATACACCCCTGTTAAATCTTAATTGGACATTCCTATGACAGGGTTCTCAGTGTGGATGACAAAGATGACCTGGTTGTTCTGTTGTTACGGCTCTTTTCGGCTATCTCTCTATTTGGGCCTTTACTCAAGCCTCTGTTCTTGCCTTCTCTATTGAAGCCTGTCATTGTGGGGGTTCTGCCTCTCGTCCTACTTGACGAACTCCCATAGCTGCCCTCACCTAATAAACTGCTTAATTTCTTGTTTAAGGGCTTTACATTCATCGGTAGTATGCCTGTGATCTTTGTGGAAGTCGCAGTACTTATTTTGGTCCCTAGTATCGGGATTGCTCTTTAGTGGTTTTGGCCACTTCATATTTTCACGTGCTTGAATTTGCCGAAGTATATGAGTTAGAGAGGCTTTCAGAGGAGTGTAGGCGCCATACCTTCCAGTGCTAGTGTTGCTCGGTGTCTTGGATGCTGTTCTTTTGTCGGGACTCCTGACCTTCTTTTTGGTTGCGCTGGAGTCTCTCTTATAATCATCCTTCTAAGCCTATTCTTTAACTTTTCGGGGGGATATCTTTATTTCCTACAGGTTTATATACTTTTTAGCTCATTCCATGAGTGCAACCATGTCAGCAGGAGGGTTCTTCGTTAAAGAATCCTGGAAACCCCCCAGCACTAGGCCAGAGGTCAGTGCAGCTACCAGGAAGCTTGGGTTACAATCCGTGATCTCTATAAGCTCGGCATTGAAGCGTGCAATGTACTCTCGGAGTGACTCTCCTTTAGATTGCTTTATGTTTAGTAGGAACTTTAGTCCTTTTCTCAACCTTCTGCTAGTCATGAACCGGTCAAGGAACTGCGTGCTCAATTCATAGAAATTGACGATAGACTCTTGAGAGAGGTTGTGGAACCACTTCAGAACAGTACCCTTGAGGCTAGTTACAAAGGTGTGGCACATGAAGGCATCAGTGGCTCCATGTAGTGCCATGGTATGTTGATAGTGAGAAAGATGGTCTCCTAGATCCTCAGATCCGTCGTACAGAGTAAACTTTGGGACAATGAATTTCTTTGGTCGTTCCTCCTTTATTATGGTAGGAGTGAACGACGTGGTGAACCTGTCGAGCAACCTTGCCAGCTCATCTTGCTCTGGAGGGAGGTAAGTTCTTTTAGTGATGATGGTATGATTCATAGAATCTGCTACTTCCTTGACTCTTTGTGGGCCTCTGGGTTGTGCCGACTGTTGCTGGCTTTGCCTAGCAGCCTCTGTCCCAATATGGAGGGGATGATTTTGTCCAGTAGTAGGGAGAGGATGCTGGTCTTCCTGGACCAGAGGGATTGGTACCGGTTGAGGTTGAAACTCATGTGGCGCTGGGTTGGCCCCAAAAGCTGTCGGAGTTGGGGCCCTTGTCCTGCTTTAGTAGTGAAAAGTAATAGCAAAGGTTGGCATCCCTCTGCCTGCCGTAGTGGACGGTTGGGGATCTCCTCTCACAAGTGTGGCGTCCTGGGGGTACACTGGTTGTTAATTGAGAGTCTCCGTGGAAGGTCCCCCGCCTATGTCAGCAGCGGGAGGGTGCACTCCTTTTTCGACTGCCCTAGTGGAAAAGCAAGAGGAATTGTTTTGCAGGTTTTGGGTGAACAAAGCCAAAGTTCTTGAGATGGCAAGGAGCTGTTCTTGCATCTGATCGAATTGTTGCTGGACCCGGTCGAGTTGTTACTACATAGAGTAAAGTGCCTACCCTCTTCCTTTCCCGGCCGGAGGCTGGTTTTGGCGGTTTTGAGGATTCTTCCTCGGACGAAGATTGGGAGCCATGGTCCTTAAGCGTGAAAGGAAAAAAGTTGTTGTTGGAGAAAGAGCTTAGCAAGAAACAATTCCTCATTTCCCACGGACGGTGCCAAACTGATGCAACACTTTTTGATAGGTGGGGGCTTCCGCTCTTCGTCTTCTGCCAAGAAACCAAAAGAGAGATCAAAGGGCCACTGGGTTGGCTCCGGTGGTAGCTGCTCTGATGAAAAGTCAGTAAAAATAAAAGAAGAACTGTAATTAAAAGTAATTGAATTACTGTAAATTAAAAGCACACCTTAGGGTTTTACTTATAGGTTGTGGATTTCCTAAGTTGATTAAGATTCGGCTTCGTAGAAGTAGGGATTTGATTGTTATCAAATAGCAGTTACCATGTTGATCACTGCACTCCGTGAGAATAGGGAGTGAATGATATCCATGAATGGCAGTTTCCCAGCCACGTATTATTTCCTTTCCTTTAGGTTGGTAGGGTACCTGAGGCGGTGATTAGCTCTGGAACCCCTCTTGTGAGTGCTCAATTCCTTTTGTTCTAAAGATGAGATTAGAGGTCGTAGGGAACTCCGAACAAGGAACCTCTGGAGCCTATATACAACCTGTTCTGGATGAGTGAGCTTCGGATGCTCTGGATGTACACATGCTGAATAAGGGCTGGTTAGTCATTTTATGGTATAACATATACATATCGTTTTAAGTGCCAAAATTCAAGCAACCTTAGTCTTTAAAAGCAAAATGTTGAAATGATAGTCATTAATTATTATTACATTAACTATTTTTTAAAAAATTATTTTATCGATTAACGATTCTTATATTAGTTATATCATTCGAACACATTTTTTTAGACAGAAATGCATGGACCGTGATGTTGTTCTTTTTTATCAGAAAGGCCTCACGTTCTTCATTATCTGTCAAGAACTTGAGATCAGAAAGTCACCGAGAAGGCTTCGGTGGTAGTCACTCCGTTGATAAAGTCAGTAAATAAAAAGAAGTTGTTATTGAAAAGAAAAATTGAACATAAATTGAAAGCGTATTTTATGGTATTATTTATAGGTTGTAGATCTCCTAAGTTGAGTAGGATTATGAGCCATAAAAATAAGAATTTAAAGATATCCGAAGACAGCAATTGCCATTTTGAACTCTGTTTCCTTATTCTGAAGTCGGTAGGATATGTGTCACGACCCGAAACCCACTCTATGCGGATCTCGTATCGTGGGGCCGACCCAATGGCCGTCCCTACTTTTTTCATTCTTTTACCAATGATAACAGTAAATAATATAAACATGACATTAAAGTGCGGAAGCTTTATTACAATTATTGTTCAAAGACTAAACTTCAACTAACAATAAACTGATCCTAAACCACTCTTAGGTGGTGAGTACATGGGAGAGACTTCATTCATTACTACTATGCTCCTCAACTGTCTCCTTAAGCTCCTGATCTCCTACTGTGATTCTGTAACATTCTCACCTGAAAAATTTAGTAAGGGGTGAGCTACAAACTCAGTAAGTAGAAGCCTATCCCCAATACGGGTGGGGATGACATAAATGAATACAAGTCAAGGTAACATGATAGCCAGTCATGATAACGATTCCAGTCAATTGTAAAGTGCCACAATGGCCAATGAGTGACAAGGTACAATAACAGTCAAGAGTAACCAATGAATGACAACGTACAATAACCGTCAAGAGTAACAGTGTAGCATGAATATAGAATAGGCTCGATGAACACAATCAACATAAATACTGCCACAATGAAACGGTCACAGTCAAGTCCAATGAATCAAACCAATCAACATAGAACAATATCAATTAACATGGATGATGCCTTTACTCTGTTCAGGGTTTGGCAGACCCTCGGTCTTTTGGGGCCCGGCATACCCCCCATTAACATAAATGCATATAAAATGCCCATTAACCTTACTGCGTAAAAACGCCATAATTGCCATATGTCTTTTGACCCGTAGGTCCCATAAATTGACCCGTAGGTCCCAGTCAATCAGATAGCATCAGATAGGTAATGTGACTGAGCACAAACCCGGCACTTAACATAAATTAAGATTCTATAGTATTCCATATGAATGTACAAAACATGGAACATCATAACATAACATACAGTAAATAGACATCAATGAAATGAATCAGTCATGCAACATCAACCAATATGCATCCACCAGGTAGAACAATATCCATGGTGGGAAACAATGACAGTGAATACATATATGAGTACAAGATTGGCAGTAATGGAAAGAACGTGGCTTGGAAACCACGTATCAAAGATAGGAATCCACTTACCTTATCAACGTCTTAATATCTCGTGACTTCCTCCTTTCCTTTTGACTTGCCTATAAATCAATAAACACGTTTCAGCTTTCATATGATTTACCAAATTTATGCCTCGTTACTCTAAATACCTCCCGTACTAATTTATGCTTTACGATTTCCATTTTAAACTTAATTTACCCAAGGGCAAAATGGTCATTTACGTGTCTCTACTTTTTGGGTTCTGTTTTCATAATTTGGACTTCACCGTTGAGTCCAGTAGGTTTGAATGAATAAAAATTCACTATTTACTTAACTAAATCGGAGTCCGTTTGACTCACCTTTGACGTAGGGGCATTTTGGTCATTTTGGCATTCTTCGGTTATTTTATTTTTTTTCGGGACTCCGTCTCGTAAAACAAACCTCACTATTAAATTCAGAGGGTCCAAAATAGTAAGTTTTCATTATTCGTTCTACTAATATAGGCGTCGAAATTAAATTTAAAATTTATTAATTTAAATCATTTATTTAAATTAATTAATCTGGATAATACATATCGTATTTGAGCCCAAACAGACCACATGTGCCTTGGTGGCACAGTGGCTAAGCTTCTCACCCTTTCCCCTTTGGTCACAGGTTTAATTCGCTGCCCATACCATTTTTTCCATTTTCTGTTAATACATTTTTCATTTTTTTTTTTTCATTTCCTATTCAAGTTTAAGCCAACCATTGGATAGCTCTCCTTTCTAACCAAACACTATCTAAACTCGAATTTAAAAATTTACCCATGAAGTACAAGTGTTGGGCAGTCATCTGAATGGGTGGGTCGGGTCGGACCCGCCCCGGTTTGTCCCAAAATAAATCACAAAACTCCAGCCGTGCAGCACTCTCCCCACGCACGACTGTTCATCTTTTCCGTCAATGGCTACTTGCAGGCGACGGATTTTCTTGCGTTTTCCAGCGTAGTTCACACCTACAAGTCATGGGCAATTCAAATCTATCGTCGGGTTTCCGATCGGAGTGCCGGAACACTCCCAAAACGGGAAAAACCGCAGCTTCGGTGGAGCTGCGCAGTTTTTCCGGCCAGCCTCTTTTCTTCCCAAATCTCACACCATTTTCTACACAGTTTGTCCCACTTTATTCTCTATTTAATTTCTGCACTTCCTAAGAATATTTCCTCATGGTTTAAACCGAGTTAGATGCATAAAAATGCCACAACCCGATTATCATTCCCTCCCCTGTACATGCTGTTTTCTCATTCGTTTCTAACCCGTTTTTCTTCATTTTTTTTTTAAATGACCCTCTTTCCATGCTCCTAAATACCCTATCATCAAATCTATATTTCATGCTTAATTTTAAGAACAGAAAATCAGATCTTACCTCTTCTCTGTATATTTTTTTTTTTCCAGTTGTTGGCGCTTCTGTATCTTCCTTATTCTTTCTTGCGCCTGGGCCTGCTTCTTTCCTTATTCTTTTTTTTCTTTCCTTCTGCTTCTTCTTCCGTTACACCCCCTTATCCCTCCATCTCTTTCTCTTTTCTTTTTCTTTTTTTTGAAGTAACCTCCTGCTCCATGCCATGCGCCCCTCTCATTTATTCTCCTTCTCTCTCACTCTCACCCGTAACCACCGCCCTTCAACACCCTTTCATTTTCTTACTCATAACTCTCCATCATTTATATGTAATCCCCCCCTTTATGTTACTTTATATATATATATATATATATATATATATATATCCACCCATATACACATATATATATATATCTAACACCATATGCCATAACATAATTTTTATTTCTTTATTTATTTATTTATTTTATTTCAAATTCTTATTTTATTTTATTTTTATTATTTTATTTTTATTTCCATATTCATTAATGGCTCGCTCGATATAGCCCGTCATTGTCCGTATATTCGAAACCATTTAAATTTCACAATCGTCTGTTCCTTTCGATACCATGACATAAAGCTCTATCGGTTCGGTTTACATGGCTCGCTCGGTTACGATTTGGGTCAGGGTATTACAATATGGAAGGCAGTGCTATGTTCTAGACCATATATGTCTGAACCCTCCGTGCCTAGTTGATCTAGATAAAGTGACCTTTCCTGATCTGTACCCTAAAGAGTTTTGTACAGACACATGTCATACTTTAAATATGTTTGTCACTTTATCGTATATTAGCTACTCCCCTATTGAGCCTCAGTTTTGAGGGACTCATGTAGAGTTGAGGTTAGGATTTTTGAAGAGTCACGCATATTTTCATAAATGCGCCATTTTGTATGCCGATAAAACAATCGTTGATGGGACAGTTACAACCTCATCATTATGCTAGTTGCCAATTGAGTAACCGAGGCCATTATTGGTCAACTGTCGATTGGGATTTCGGGGCCATAAATGTCGATCTTCCTTGGGTTGTCTTATAAATAGAAGAAGTCTTCCTAAGAAGAGTCTTTTACGAACTCTCTAACATATCAAGTGCAATTCTAAGCAAAAAGAAAGACCCAAGGCGGTTTCTGGTGTGCCCAAATATTACTCCGACGATCATCCTTCAAACTTCCGGTCAATTGTGACAATATCTCTCCATATTATTCTTTTTTGTTTTGTCTTTGCTCTTCTTCTCCTTTTCTATTTTATATGTGACGATTTCTCCTTCTGATGCTTATTCAAGTACGGGAGAGGAAGAGAGGGAAGTGGTAGAAATAGGGGATCAAGGGTCACTAGGCCCTATTTCGAATGATGAAATTGAGAATGCTTCAAGTGATAGTTTGAGAGTGCTTTTAATTGAAGCGCACCTCGAGCCTAGGGATAGAGAGGTTGGCTCGTCAAACAGGCCTCATAAGAGAGAAGAAGGCGAAAGTGGTGATGAGTGCACAAAAGTGCACTCTAAATGTCCTATTATTTGATTAAAATTGCTAGAATTATGAATAGAAATGTTGGGCTTCAATTGATTTTATTAAATTTAATTTCTATTTACAGTGAGATATATTTGAGCATTATTTTATAATATTTTAAATCTCAAATACTGCATTTTTTGTTGGCGAGAGATAGTTTGCAATTGCGCTTTTTACTTAATATTTTTGGAACTATTTTTGGCTTTTTGGCAGATTCGACCATTGAGTTTCAATTGAGATTTGGATGGCATTAGAGTTTCAGAATTAGAAAATGATCTTCATGAAGTTTTTATAGGACGTCTTGAAATTTTCAGAAAGGTTTGGTTTGCAAAAATCGGAGTTCGTTTGGGCCTCCAAACATTGTTTCGAAATCAGGTCTGGAAAGCTACTCCAAATTCTGTCTGTCCAGCCAACTTGAAAGGGCCATAACTTGAGCTTCCAAAGTCCAAATCAGATGATTTTTAAGCCTAAAATTATCTACTCATCTAGGGCTACAACTTTTGTGAAGAGCCCGAGTTAAGATTCAGTTGTTATCTCATAGAAAACGGAGCATAAAGATGGGCGCTGTTGGCTGTGTGCGGCTGGACAATGCAAGGTTGAAAAGTCAAGAAAAAAAAAAGAGAGAAAAATCCAAAGCAAGGCTGCACGGCTGGAGGGAGTCTCAATTCTGATTCTATTTTGTGTGGGGCCGGTGCTTGGAGATTTGACCAAAAGAAAAGCAACAAATTGAACTTGAGGTGAGGGGCTGCACTGCTTTGCAACAGAAACAAGAAGTGGGCCCACGCAATTGACTTGGGCTTGTCCATTGGTGCGGCTAAGGCAAGGCGTGAGGGTGCTGGCGCGTGAGGCTTGGAGGCTGCTTCTTGGCAGCCGGATTGAATCAAAAAGAAAGAAAAAAAAAAAGTCAAGCCATGGGGCCCAATCCATGCACTATGCTAGCTGTGCGGCGCGGAATTAAGTTAGGAAATGGGCTGGCCGTGCGGTAGGCCCAGGCGTTGGGTTTGTACGACTGAATAGTCCATCAGTGGGGCGGCTGCTAGTGGATTTGCGTGCAGTGGGCTGCTGGCTTGGCGCAAGGTTAGGGCACAGAAAAATATGTACAAACGGAGAGTGGACATGCGGCTGAAACAGAGAATAGAGCTGCGGCGGTAGGAAAAATTGGAGAACAGAAGCAGGACGCAGTGCAAGCCGCAGCTACTCCATGGCTCAGTGTTTCTCTATAAAATTTATGTTATCTATCTTATACATGGGTAACTAAATTTTTAAGTAGAGTTAGGAATGAACTTGCATCATAGATGATTGTTTTAATTTATTTTTGATTCCTGTACACGATTTTAATTTGCTAAATTCTTCGTTGATCATTCTAAATTAATTGTTGAATTTTATTGTCCGAATAATTAAAGGTTTGAGTCCGTTTATAGATTCAGTCATGTTTTTTCTATTGAGTGGATTAATGTTTTGATTATTTTTAGAATAATTAATTATTTATATTGATTTAATTCTTTGCTGCAATATTGCTTGTTCAGTATATTGTCGTTGTTGGATTTTCTCAATGTGAATATTAATTTGTGGGATTTAAAAGTGTTGAATGATTTTTCAAAGGGTTATTTTCAGATTAATTTTGGTTTATAATTCTATATCTTCCGATTGAGATATTTGGAATTTAAATTCTCAATTGAGTTAACAGTGAATTAAAAATAATTAAAATACCAACTATGTGCAAGGGATTCCCGAAGCTCTACTGTTCGTTAAATTTGAATATTTTCATCCGTTATTCAGCTTGTTTAATTTTTAGTTGCATTCAAAATCACTTTTTATATTTTCTTTTCTCGTTAACCGTCTAATACTTCTGTAGTTTCAGAAATTTTTTCTATTATTCTTTTAAATTTGTCTCCCTGTGGAATCGACACCCCAAAGCTACACTACAACTACCGCGTTATTCTTTGGGCGTAATTAAGTGGCATGACTGAGGGCAAGTTAGATTCCCTTAAAATCAATTTCAATTTTCCTCTAAATGTGTCCTGTAGGATTCCAAGGATTGTAGATCGCCCATCAGATATTGAGAAATAAGATATCTGTGCTTATCTTAAATGGTTTGAGGTCGGTGTACATTTCCCTCTCCACCCTCTAGTGAACAATCTTTTTAGCTGGTTCAAGATCTACCCTGCCAAACTGAATATCAACAGTTGGAAGTAGTTAATGGCCTTCTTAGTCCTAGGTCACCAAAACAAAGTCGAAGTATGTAATACCCTAAAAATTCGGCATGACCTAGACTGTACCCCGATCTGATGAAAGTGGATTATATGATGTTAATGATTTGAAATAGCTCAAAATACAGTAAGCCATGATGGGATTAATATAAAAAAAAAATATGTAGCTATAGGGTAGTTTGTAAGAGCTGCTTGAAACTGGCCAAAATAATATGTATATATAAATAGTGGTGCGGTTGAAGCTATAGGAATAAACACACACGTCATTATATATATATATATATATATAAGAGAAACAAGGGAGAAGCTTATTGAAGAAGCTGGAAGCAATTGAAAAAGAAAAGAAAGGAAAGAAAAGAAAAGAGGCGATGCGGAGAAGCTGCTAGAAGTGAAAGCACGTGAGATGTATATGTGTATCTATATAGTCTTTTGTGGAAAATATGGAGAAACCCAGAAGAATCTAAAGAATGAGAGAGGGCGGTGCAGCAGATCGCTATATAAATATGTGTGTGCGTATGGCAGTGCAGAGGATGGATATATGTATATCTATATATATATGTGTGTGTAGTGGAGCAGAGGGATGGAGGGCAAAGGAAGATGAGTGAAGGTATTGTTAGGTTTTCTAAGATTTCTTCTTCTACAAAAAGAAATTGTGAGGCTTGAATGGCTATGGGATGTGGAGAGTTGTTGGTTCTTCTTTGTATCAAAGCTGCTTCGTGAAGCAGGGATGTTATCAAAATGTGACGAAGACAGCGGCGCACTCTCGAGCGCATGCTTTTCCTCTCGCCGGGGCTCTCCTCCATCGCTGTTTCCTCTACCCTGTTCTCCTTGAAGTTTTTAAATACAGCATGGAGGACATTGATCAGAGGGGTGGGAGTTCTATGGATACGGAATGGATGGCTTCAGTCCGCTGGGTGTTGGCTTTCTTGTTCAGGTGGAGGTTATGGATTTGAAAATTGAGAATCAAATTGGGGGGCTTTGATCAATACAATAATTGGAAACTTGAAGCCTTCCATTATTCACATCAGATATGAGGATCTTGAGAGCAATCCAGGGCACCATTTGCAGTTGGTGTAACCTTAGAGAGACTTCTGTTGCGAAAGGAGGCAGCAGACCTGGAAAGATGGTCTCAAACCCTACTACTATTGCCTCATTGGCAATGAATAAGAGCAAGAATGATGGTGGTGGGGATAGTACAGAGCCTCTAACAGCTGCTGCACTCTAGGTCGTGATTTTAGAGTCTGGGCACTAGATTTTCTTGAGCAGGGCTCATTGACTGGAAAGAGTGAAATGGTAAAAATTAACTTAAGGGATGTCTATTAACCCAGATGTTGTGATGTGGAAATAGCAGTTGAGAGAAAGAACAAGTGGCTGCAATGATGGAATTCCTTTTGGTTGAGGAGAGATGGGTTTTACTTGGTAATTGTGTCTACACAGTCAGTAGAGATTTCTTAAGAGCAAGTCTGAACCTTGTAGCAGAACATGTTGATGGTATTGAATGTTCTCGCAGAAACATGAGAGATGGCTACCCGTTAAAGGCCAGAGCAAGACACATGATTGAGGGCTTGTGACACTTGACTGCAAATCCTCCAAAGGTTGGAGGTTGGAGGTTGGAGCGAAAGTGTACAGTTTCAATGGGATCACTAGAAACATCTCACTGAAAAGAAAGATTCCACTAGAAGTTCACGTGGTTGGGGTTCGAAATGGTGAAACAAGAGGAACTACCTTGCCAAGTCAGCATGAGGGTTAAATGATGATTGCAGTGCCAGTGGGATGTTGGCTACAAACAGAAAAAGGTAACTAGAATAGAAAGAGATTTAAATGAAAATTAAATCGAGTGATATTATGGAATGTAACCAGTATTTGGAATGTGATTATAGGAACTTTCAACTAAAGGAAAGATTTTTGGGTAAAAGCCCTTGAATTTCAAGTGAGTGTTTTATACCATATTGAGGTAGCAATTTCATTATAAATATAAATATTGAACTCTTTTATGATGTATCGACATATGATATCATTTTCCCTTATAGCTTTTGTTTTACAGCTATACTATATACGTTTTGAATGATCTATTGACCACTATATTGTCTTTTTTGACTTAAGAAAATGTGCTTGTAAGATACTCAAACGTTATATGATCTTCTGACAAATGTTTTAACTGTTTTAACTGAATACCAAATAAGGAACTTTGATTTGAGTAATTGAACTGCTATTAATGATTATTGATTTTGGATATGATTTTGATGCTTTGGATAGAACACTGTTCTATGATTGGTCACTATTGAATAAGTTGTGACTTATCGAACCCTACCCACGGGGTATATTGGTGGTGAGTCGGTGTGATACGGCATATCGAACTAGTCTATCGATCTCAATTAGCGAGGTTCTAATTTGCTGGCCATAGAAGTAAAATATATGAATTTGAATATGAACCATGATTGAATATGTTTTATTGAACTATGATTTTGAGTTATCGAACTATGATTTATCGAATTATGTTATCTAATTATGATTTATTGAATTATGTTATCGAACTATGATTTATTGAATTTTGATTTATCAAACTATGCTATTGAATATCGATTTACAATTGTCATTGAATTGGGATTTATTGGAAGTGAATTTGATACCATTATCTTGTTTACTATAATTAAGATAACATATGATATATGGGATCATTGACATTTCAGTATTGAATTATATAGCAGTTTTGAAACCCTTGGTATGTTATGGAATACTCATGAGCTATTGAGCTCATACGGATTTTTATCCAATATATTTCAGGTAACGATATTAGCAATGGAATAACAAGTTCAGTCAAGATAGCCAAAAGCTTATAAAGCTATAAACCCTTTTTGGTATTAGGAGTTTGTTAGACATGATGTAGTTGCTTTTGGTAATTATGGATTGTACATCGAATATGGCACTAGCAGACTTAGAAAAATTACATCATGTACTTTTGTAGTCACTATGGAATATATGGATGACTGATGTTGAATTGTGTATTGACGCTTCCGCAATAGAAAACGAATTTTATTCCGCTGCATTTGATTAATGGAAATGAGGAAAGCATTATGATCATTGAGAAAGGCCTCGGTGGTTGATCACAAACCCCTGATCCGCATAGGCCGGATTTCGGGCCGTGACAAAGTATATCTGACCCTTATTAAATGAAGTACTTGAAGTTAGAAGGGATGTTTTATATGTCCTTTGACAAAAGGTTTAAGCCATTGACCTCGATACCTACTTCTAACAAAACATGGAAGAAGTGGTACTACTTTGTCAATGGTAATTGGAAATATGAAGACTCCGAGAACCAGAGCAGCTTCTTTCCTTGGCAAACTAGTTTTAAGGGTGAGCCTATAGAACTTTAGATACTAATTTTAATACTGTAATCTCCTTCTGACTTGATTGATGCTTTTTCTAAATTTCTATTGTCATAGATAAGAAGGCTTGGAGAAGGTTGATTTTCACTCCCGACTTACAAGAAAAATACAGGAAACTTCTTCACCCTCAAGACCGTCCTTAGACAAAGTCCTTACCCTCTAGAACTTTATGGACGCTGGACTGGTGAAGGATAAGTCAGAGATTCTAAAGAAGACCATCTTAACGGACCAGTCACCAGATCGAAGAAGGCTGGGGGAACGTCCACCTTCGCTGCACAAGCTCCTTCCCAGAAAAAGAGAAGGACGGAAGTAGGGGGATTCAGTTCCCCTGAACACACGGTCTCGGAGGAGTTGGTTCTTTTTATTATACGATGTGAGCTTCCCCCACCTCCAGCCCCTCACAGCGCACTCTGGATCCCGTGAAAAAGGGAAAATGGGCGCAGTTCCTCTTGGTGTGGCCATGGTTGAAATCGGAGAGGTAGCCATAAAGAGGGCCTACGAGGAGTCTTGGAGCTCGGTTGCAGGTCGGTTCAAGGGTCTCAAGCCTCAGAAGATCGCTAGAGACCTCTTGGTCTCTCATATGAGGGTAAGATTATCTTGTCTTGTGCCTTAGTTAATTCATATATTTCATTAACTTTTGTCCTTATTGACATATCTAATTTTTATTTGTTCGTAAGCGGTTTATGTCATGGCCGCCATTATGGATAACCCCGAAGAATCAAAACGGGAACACAAACTCCAAGTTGAGCTGGACGAAACTAGGCTTCAGCTCGAGACCACCCGTTCTACATTTTTTTTCTTCGAGGAGAAGCTGAAGGAATCTCTCACCACTGTGGCTATTCTAGAGTCACAGAAGAACGATTTGGCTTCAGAGTTAGAGACTCTGAAGAAAGAGAAGGAAGAGGCTGACACCCCTGCTGCTCAAAGGCTTGCCACTAACGTGTAGGTGGCAAGAGAAGAGATAGAAAAAGCCCTCAGGAAAGAGGTGGAGAGTTTGCAGACCACAAGTATGAAACTTTCAGGAGAAAGATCCAGAAGTTGTATCCTAACCTTGACATCTCAGGTGTAGATGAGGTTTCAGTGGATGAACCTACAACGAGTCCTCTTGAGGTTGCCATAGTGGGATCTGCAGATCCCGAAAGAGAAGCCCCTCCTACTGAGGATCATTAATTAGGATTTTTATAACCCTTTTTTTCTTTTGATTTTTGTAATTTTCCCATCTTTGCGCTAATAAATGAAACTTCACTCATTCCAGAACTTGTATCTTATTTAATATCTTTGTCATATGTCTGTTTTCAATATCCAGACCAATATAAGTTCTCTTAGAGACTCCAAAGCACTCACAAAGCATCTCAGAGGCCTAAATGACAGGCTATACAAAACTGAAACACTTATAATTAAAACAAGGTTTCACAAGTGTCTTCATGCTGGTAATTTATAATACACTGACCTATAACATTTGTAAATAAAACAAGGTTTTTTTTTTTTTTAGGTTTGCAGAGTAAGAAAAAATAGACCAAACTTATGATACTTGTAACGAGCACAAGCCCATTAGGGACCTGTATATTGATTTAATAGACCAGACTTGTAGCGTTTGTAATAGATATAAGGCCGTCAAGGTCTGTGCATTGATAAAATAGACCAGACCTGTAGCACTTGTAATGAATACAGGGCTTTTAAAGGTCTATGCATTGATAAAATAGACTATACCTGTATCACTTGTAATGAGTACAAGGCTTTTAAGGGTCTGTACATTGATTGAAAAAACTCTGAGAATAATTAAAAATAAATTTTTATTAATAGTCCCTGCGTAAATGTTCGATGTTCCAAGGTTTGGGTATAGGCTTCCTGGTTAAATCTTTCAACCAATAAATCGTAGGTCTAACGATCTTGATTATTTTGTAAGGTCCTTCCCAATTAGGGGAAAGCTTTCCCATTATGGGATCTTTAATGTTCGGAAACATCATTTTTAAGACGAGATCTCCTAGGTAGAAATTGATGGGTTTTAACCTCTGGTTGAAACATTTATCCATTTTCTGTTGGTAGGCTTCTGTCCTAATCCGAGCTTGCTCACGTCTTTCTTCTACTAAGTCTAGATTTTTCTCAAGCTGTTGGTTATTGGCCCCTTGGTCAAAGCAATCTGTCATAAGGGTTGGCATGTCAATTTTGATAAGAATGATTGTCTCAATGCCATAGGCGAGTGAGAATGTTGTTTCTACAGTTGGGGTCCTTTTAGTAGTTCGGTAGGCCCAAAGTACTTCGGGGAGTTCTTCGACCCATCTTCCCTTGGCCTCTTCTAACCTTTTCTAAATTGTCTCTACAATAATACGGTTGGTAACATCAGCTTACCCATTAGCTTGAGGTGCCCTAAAGAGGAGAAGTGGTAACTAATGTGCAGGTCTTTACAGAACTTCCGGAATACCTTTCCAACAAACTGCGTCCCATTATCTGAAATAATGATGCGGGGTATACCGAACCTGCATACTATATTTTTCCAAGTAAAATTCTTTATTTCTACCCTTTTTTTTATATGGGTAAGTGGTTCAAACACAGTAAGAAAAATAGTTAATGGCGACTCAGAGGAATCTCCTATTTTAAGGGGCTTTTGGCAATGACCCTACAATATCCACTTCTTATTGGGCGAAAAGCCAAGGACTTGCGATAAGAACGAGTTCATGATGAGGTTAATGTTGGTATGAGGCGAATTGTTGATATTTATCACATTTCTGGACATATTGCTTAGCCTGTTTTAGCGTACCAGGCCAGTAGTAGCCCTGAGTTAGTGCTTGGTGGGCTATGGTCCTACCGCTATGTGGTTGCCATAGATCCCTCATGTATCTCGACTAGGATGTAATGGGACTCTTTTGGAGTTAAGTACCGTAGTAGAAGGGGCTATGTATAGGACCTTCGGTAAAGTTTTTTTAAAAAAATTAAATACCGAGCTGCCATAATTCGAATTCTTTTGCCTTGATTCTTGTCTTCTGGAAGCAACTCTTCATTCAAATACTGGATGATAGGAGTCATCCAATTCTGAGGTTGTTTTGAAATTTGAAGGGATTGTATTACCTAAATACTAGGTTTTGACTGCTAGGAGATTTTTCCCATTGAGTCCTTTTCTAACTTGAGATGGGAGGCCATATTTGCTAAAGCGTCGACCTTGGAGTTTTGGTTTCTTTCAATCTTTTGAATAGTGAATTTTTGAAAAGACTGCTTTAGTGATTTCACTAGCTCCGAGTGTCTGGTCATTTTGTTATCCATGGTGGAAAATTCTCCCAAAACTTGACTCACCATAAGCTAAGAGTCGGAGAATGCTTCAAGATCGAGAGTTTCACATTCTAGAGTCGGTGTCATCTCAAGGATAAGTGTTTCATACTCGGCTTCATTGTTAGAGGCTCTGAATCCCAAGCTAATGACTTTTTCGATTACGATTCCATCAGAAGACTAAAGTATTATATCTACTCTAGAGCATTTGTTGGTAGACGAACCATCGGTGTACAGTAGCTATACTGAAGTGTGTGTAGTAGTTTGGGTTTTTGAATGTAATGTTCTAGTAAACTCTGCTACAAAGTCCGCTAATACCTGGCCTTTGATAGCAGTCCGTGGTACATAGGATATGTCAAATTCTCTTAGTTCTATTGATCACTTGACCAGTTTCCGGAAACTTTGGGTTTGTGTAGGACTGATTTTAAAGGATAGGATGTAAAGACTTTGATAGGATGGGCTTGAAAGTATAGTTTGAGCTTCTGAGCAGATATCACCAAGGCTAAAACCAATGTTTTAATTTCGGAGTACCTCATCTCGGTGTCCAGAAATGCCTTGCTGACGTAAAAGATAAGCCTTTGAGTTTCCTTGTATTCCCTGTCTAAAGCGAAGCTGATGACACTTTCTGATACAGCAAAGTATATGAGTAATTTTCCCTTGGTACTGATTTTGAAAAGAGTTCTAGAGAGGCTAAGTATCACTTGAGTTGTTGGAAGGCCTCTTCGTATTCAGGAGTCCATTCTAAGGCCTTACTTCCCCTGAAGGCTTTAAAGAACGGGAGGCACTGATCCGTAGATTTAGATATAAGCCTCTGGTACGTAGCTCTAGCGTTTTTTAAACTGAATTGCATCACTCTTTAACAGTAGAAACCTTGTTCTGATATGAAGGTTGTTTTCTCCTAGTTTGGACGATACATTTGAATTTGATTGTATCTAGAGTAAGCATTCATGAAACTCATAAGTTTATGACCTGTCGTGACATTAACAAGTTGATCAATTATGGGAAGAGGAAAGCTATCCTTGGGGTAAGCGTTATTTAGGTCGGTATAGTCAACGCAGGCCCTCCATTTGTCGTTCTTCTTTTCTGCAAGAACTGTATTAGCAAGCCATTCTAGGTAGAACACCTCTCTTATTATTTCAACATTTAGCAACCTCTGAACCTCTTCATTGATGATTTTATTGCATTGAGGGACAAATTTTCTCCTTTTTTATCTTATTGTGGGATGGTCCGGATCTGTCATCAGCTTATGAGAGATGAAATCAAGACATATTCCCTCCATATCTCTAGTTTCCCAAGCAAATACTGAAGGGTTGTCTTTTAGAAATTTAACAATATCCTCTTGCTTGGAAGGAGATAGGGTTGAGGCAATTTGTAGGTACTTTCCCTTTCTTTCAATGTTGATGAGCTCCTCTATTAGTTTGACTGTGTTGTCCCTTCCTCTAAAACTTAGTGGCTCGTCAATTTAAAAAGGACATTTTTCTACCTAATGAAGGTCGGAAGATGAGGAACTTTCCCTCTCATAAGGGTATTGTAATTTCTATTTGGAGGGCTTTTCTTTTAATACGAGGGTATGACATTCCCGAGCAGTGGGCTGATAACCCTTGATGGTGAAAACTTTGTTATTGTGGACATATTTCAAGCATTGATAGAGGGTTGAAGTAACCGCTCCCATCTGGTGGATCCAAGGTATCCCAATAATGACATTAAAGGGGGATTTAGTATTTAGGACCATCTATTCAATGATCAATGTCTTCTGTCTATCCCTTTCTCCTATCGTGGTCGGCAGGTCAATTCTACCTAATGGGATGCTGAGATTCCCGTCGAATCCTGCCATGAAAATAGTGGTAGCTCTGATGTCATTAGAGTTGAGCTTCATATGTTTGAAGGGTTCGTAGAATAATACGTTGGTGAAACTTTCAGTATCCATGAGAACCCTTCTGATCTCAAAATTAGCGATTTTGAGTGAGATGACAAAAGTATCACTGTGGGAACAATGTATCCTAATGAGGTCTAATTCAGAGAACTGGATCCGAGGTTCTGACTTTATGTTTTTCTCAATGGCCGAGATCTAGATGACATGGGGTTCTACCCTTGCCTCCTGAGCATATCCTTTCCTAGCTCGGTTAGACATCCCTATCATTGTGTTGTCAGCGTGAAGCACAAAGATGACCTGATTATTTTAGCATTGCCGATCATTCTGAATCTCTCTCTGTTCAAGCTTTTGCTTTTGCCTTCTTTGAGGTGGTCTTTCATCACGGGGGTTTTTCCTCCGTCCTAGCGGACAAACTCTTTCAGTCGTCCTCTTTTGATGAGATGTTCTATTTCTTGCTTGAGAGTTCTGCATTCCTCGGTTGTGTGTCTTTGCTCTTTATGGAAATCCCAATATTTGTTATGATTTCTTGAGTAGGGGTGGCTTTGTAGTGGCTCTAGCCACCTCAACTTTTCATGAGTTTGGATCTGTTGGAGTATGTGAGTAAGAGAAGCATTCAGAAGGGTGTAGGTCTCATACCTCTTAGAGTTAGAATTATTCTAGGCTTTGGGTGTTGTTCTCTTGTCGGGACTCCTGATCTTCTTCTTGCTAGCACTGTTATCCCTCTTCTGGATTTGCTCATCCTTTTGAACTTGTTCTTTTGGTTTTCAAAAATAGGTCTTTGTATCTTCAAGATTAATATACTTCCGCGCTTGTTCTATGAGTGTTGTCATATCGATGAGAGAAATTTTGGTTAAAGAATCCTAGAAGCGTCCAGGTCTAAGGCTCGAAGTGAGGACGGCCACTAAAAAGCTTGGACTGCAATCGGTATTTTTATGAGCTCGGTGTTAAAATGAGCTATGTACTCCCGAAGTGATTCTTTCTTTGTTTGCTTTATAGTTAGCAAGAATTCTGGTAATTTTCTTAACTTCTTGTTGGTTAGGAATCGGTCAAGAAATAACCTACTAAGCTCCTAAAAATTGATGATCGATTTTTGGGGGAGGGTACAGAGCCCTCTGGTTGATATCGTCTGATCTTAGAAATCTATTATCTCTTTTACCCTCTGAGGGGCTTTGGGTAGGACTTGTTCTGCGACCAGTACCCGTTGTTGATCTTATCCTACGCCTCCAGATCCTCAACTCAAGTGAGGAATTTGTCCGTTGTTAGTGGGAGGATGCTGCTCTCCCAAGATTGGGGGGACCGGAATCTCAAGAGGGTGGAATTCTTGCAGCGCTGGATTGGCTCCAGAGGCCCCTAAAGTTGGTATCCTCGTTCTGCTCTAATAATAGACAACAGGACGAAGCGTGAACATTTCTCTCCCTACGGCTGTTGACATCTAGGAATCAACCCCTATATGAGCGGTACCATAGGGGTGTAACGATTACGTGTTAGTCAACTCCTCGTCGGAGGATCCTCCGCCTGTGGTGGTGGCAGGAGGCTGAATTCCTCTATGAACAACGTTAGTAGGAGGAGAAAGAGGTCTACTCCGCTAATTTTAAGTCAGTGAAGCCAGAGCTTGAGACATGGCAGTGAGTTGTTCCAGCATCTGATTAGACTGCCGTTGAATCCGATCAAGTTGTTGTTGTAAACAATTGGGTGTTTGTCCCCTTCCTCTTCTAATAGGAGGCTGATTCTAAGGGTTTGGGGAATTCTTTCTAGGACGAAGGCTGGAAGCCATTGTCTTTTGAAAGAAAAAGATAAAATATTTGTTGTTTTGAAAGAAAGATAAGAAGAACAATTGTCGTTCCCATAGACGGCACCAAACTAATGTTGCTCTATTTTATCAGAAGGGTCTCCCGTCCTTTGTTACTGTAAAAAACTTAAGATCATAGAGTCACCGGGAAGGCTTTGGTGGTAGTCACTCCGATGATAAAGTCAATAAATAGAAAAAAGTTGTAATTGAAAAGAATGATTAAACATAAATTGAAAGCGTACCTTGTGGACTTATTTATAAGTTGTAGATTTTCTAGGTTGAGTAGGATTAGGAGTCATAAAAGTAGAGATTTGAAGATATCTGCAGAGAATAGTTGTCATTTTGAACTCTATTTTCTTATTCTAAAGTCGGTAGGATATGGAAGGCGGTGTTATGTTTTGGATCATATACTTCTGAACCTTCCATGCCTAATTGATTTAGATAAAACAATCTTTCTTAATTTGTATCCTAAATAACTCTGTACAAACACGTCTCATACTTTAAATATGTTTATCATTTTATCAAATATCAGACCGCATAACATTATTCTTCTCAAAATGATATGTCAGTATTGTACCAATCATGGTCTCTACATAATTGTTTAATGTATAAGCATGACTTTATTTGAAAAAAAAACTGAAGAAGAAGTTCAGTTGGGGGGAGTCATCAGTCATCCCTTACCTTAGACAATAAATAAATAAATTAACGATTATTTAATATGGTGACGAAGAAACTTTCCAACTGATGGTGTGATGTTGATGATCTTGATTATATTCGGTGGGTCCAATGCAGGACTCGGCAAAGCAGTTCTAAGAAAAGTGGAATTTGGCACGAATTTTCAACCTGATATTTTGTTGGACAGTTAGATATGTTAAGAATAATAAAATTCAGGACTAATACAACGTCAGGACTGACGTCAATATGTAATAGTTACGTATTCACTCGTCACAAATAGAAAATAGAATTACAGCAAGTCACCAGCCATCCAGATAGTTGTATAAAATATAGAAAGAACGCCACATTGACTAAATGATAAATAAAAAATTTAAAAGATTTTTTTAGAATTTTAAGATTTCAAATTAATTTTAATACTTTTCTGTAATTTGAAATTTTTTTTTTTGTTGCCAAATAGATTGAACTTGAATTTTTCTTTATTCTTCATGCTATTGAAAGCTACAATCTTCATTTCCATTTCTATGGAAGTAAAGCGTGAGTTTTGTTTTCTTGTATGTAAATCTAAATTTTTTCTTCATTCGAAATTGTGGTTGATGTTCTTATTTCAGAAACTTTGCTTGAGATTTTCAGTAATCCTTGAATTTTGTATGTTTTCTGAACATCTTTTCTGCTTGTTTTTTGAAATCAAAAATTTCTTCCATGTTAACCCAACCTATATCACTGTCAAATTTTTTCACAAAATACAAATTTTGATTTTCCAAATTCATTGGAATTCCGAACTCAATCAACTGTCCATACTTGTTGCTATTATTTTCTTTCACATCACTCAAATTTTCAATTTTTTCTATAGTAATTTTATTTTCTATATCTTCATTTGTTCTTCTTCTTGCATTTTTTCAGTTTTTTCTTCACTTATTTTTTCAACTTCTCATTCTCCATCACTTCATTTTTCTTTTCTTCTCCTTTTCCACTTTCTTTTCACACTCAACAAAATTCTCAACAATATCTTCTTCCACACAAAAGTGTCTTTGTCAAAATTTTACTCCCAATATTCAATTGGTAAAAAATAACTTTTATTATTGCGATAAAGAATTTCAAATTTTTGCCATACCTCTCTTGGAAATTTGAAACCGTTCACCCCCTTTTAAATTTCTTCATGTAAAAAACATCAAAAACATCCCACAAAAATTTCTTTGTCAAAATTTTGCTCCCAATATTCAATTGGTAAAAAATAACTTATATTATTGCAACAAAGAATTTCAAGTTCTTGCGGTATCTCTCTTGGAGATTTAAAACCGTTCCTTCCAAATTTCTTCATGTACAGTTTCATGTAAAATTTGTATTGCTCTTTGCTTTTTCTTTTCTTGATATTTTGGTGACTTTGCAACATCAAAAACATCCCACCATAAATCACATCATCGAAGATATGTTCTAATTTTAACACTCCAAAACATCCAATTTGAAAATACTAATTTTTCATTATATATTACAAAATTCATTTTTACGTCCCTTCTCTTCCACTACTAACTAGCTGCTACTGCCTTATTGTTTTGACACGCACAGTTTAATTCAAAACCAACTCTGATACCATGTTACATTTTTGAACATTACAAAATATATTGATTCGCAACTTGGGGGAGTTTTTACAATTGCTCTGTATAAGCTTTTTTGGGGCTGATAAATTTTATATTATATAGAAATATATAAATTATTCTAGACTTTCTTTAAAACACTAATCATCTCCTAGAAATACTAATAGCCACTTAAAAAAATTAACAACCAATGACTAAATGATACATCAAAAATTTAACAGAGTTTTCTAGAATTTTAAAATTTTAAATTAATTCTAACACAGCCTTGGCCCACCGACATGGAGGTTATTGATGTTAGTAAGGAAACTTCAAAGGTTTCCAATAGGCAAGGCGTCTTCTTTTCTGTTTTACATGTTTTTCTTTTATCCATTGAAGAAATTGTTTCTGGGGTTGATAGTTATTACACTTCATATGGAGTTCATTAGTCTTTAGGCCGGACCCAAACGCTGCTTTATTAATTTGGTGAGCTTGGTATCCATTGACACATTAATTCAAAGGCACATTACGAAACCCACTATTAGATTCCACCTTTGTCAGAAGGTGACATAAGAGATGTCAAATGGTACTTGGGTAAAAGAAAGTCTTTATTTACCCTTCCAAAAAGTGTTTAAAAAATAATGTTGAATTTTTCAAATTCTACAAATCAAAATATATTATTGTGATAGGAAAATGTAGAAAGTGTTGCAGATTTAAGATAGCATCAGTATCGTACCAATCAAGGCTTCTACATAATGTGTATGGATGACTTTATGTGGAAAAAATGAACGAAGAAGAAGTTCTGTTGGGAGAGTCAACCCATACCTCAGACAATAAATAAATAAGTTAATGATGATTATATATATATATATATATATATATATATATATAGTGATGTTGATCTTCAAATAATTGTTAAATTCCCCCTATTAAAAATAATCGGATGTTTATGTTCGGTGGGTCCAATGTATGACTCACCAAAGAAGGGAGAAAAAAAAGGCACTCCAAAGCTGTTGGCATGAATTTTCAACCTCATATTTTGTTGTCAACTTCATGGTACAGTAAGATAATCAGGAGTAAACCAACGTCAGGACTGACGAAAATAATTAATAGTTTCGTGTTAACCCGTCACAAATAGAAAATAGAACCACAGCAAGTCACCAACCATCCAGATAGTTGTATACAATATAGAAAGAAACCCGCCATATATAAAGATCCCACATACAAAATAAGATTAATTATCAATAATTTTTTTGGTTCATTCATAAGTAGGTTCTTTACAGACCAGACCACTTAAGTAAGCCAAGGTCTACTACAAAATATTATAATATTATGACTAAAAAATCCTTGGATATTTTATTGATAAGTTTTTTCCTATGTATAAAAACTAAGGTTGATAACGTTAATTTCTCGCTAATTTTCTTGTCATGCTGTTAGAAACTCTAATAGTAAATATCAATTTTATCTTAATAGTATAATCTAGTTTTAAAAAAATGCTAAATATATTTTCTGTAAAAGAGAACAAAAAAAAAAAAATTACAGATAATCAATTACAGGGAATAGACAATTATTTCTATTCCAAATTTTATAAATAGAATTATAAATTTCAAAATTAGAATTTAAGAAAAATTATAAATATATTACTGTTTGTAACTAGTATTTAGAAAAAATAAAAATTGAAACTGAATTACAAGAACTTATAAATTTCTGCAAAGAACATCGCGCTATGTCCCTAAGACAGTTTACGCTCTCGTTCTTGGTGTTTACGAGTTGAATAAACGTTTGTCTCCCAGAATGAAGTGATCTCACATAAAGAAGAAACATTGCAAACTCTAGTACAACAAACCAGACTTATGTTCGAATTTTCTCATTCTGAATGAATGCACACAGAAATGTTAATGAATTGAATGAAAATACATGTGTGTACGATGGTATTTACATAGAGCATTCGTGTCTGTGTCTGTTTAGTACAAACACAAAAACTAACAGTCGCAATAATTCAATGAAAAGCCACATCACTTTGGAAAGAAGACGATTCACTCAAAATTCAAATTGTCTTCACAAAACGACAATGTTTTAGTTTTTATAAAACTGGTAACAAATACGACAGCGTTTTGGATTAAAAAATTTAGATAAAAAATATTAAATAAATTTTCTTCAAAAAAATATATACACAGTAAGCTAAGGTCAAACCCAAACCCCGTCCGATGTGAGGTAGGGCGGCGGCGGCATGTGATCGACCTCGCCCAGTGTGGGGTAGGGTGGTGGCGTGTGTGGTAAACCAAGCATGTTCCACAAAATATGGGTGCCCCTAAGGTCCCAAATAATCGTTTAAGGTAATTGTATATATACTTTTTAAAAGTTTTGTACCCATCCTATGTGGGACACAAGTTTTTCACAAACTTTAATCTTTTGTTATCATTTTCAAGTGGTGATATTTGGAAGCAATTTTTCATTCACTGCTTAGTGTTTTTTAGCAACCCAATACATGGTCTTAATCTCCTTATGAAAAAGAATACATTTCCATATGAACCCATCAAAATAAATATGTGAAACCCGCTTTAATTTTAACTCAAAGATATTCAATTATTATGTTAAAAAATTCACTTTTTGTAACGATGTCAACCTCTTTTACAATACAGTGGCACATTCAAATCATTAATTTAAGAGAGACAAAAAAAGAGAAATTAAAATCTAAAAAGGTAGCTTATAAAAAAATTGAAAAATCTTGGGGGAGGGGAGCATGACCCCACTAGCCCCCTTTATCTCCTGTTGCTTGCATGCACATACACTTGTATACATTTATTTATGTTAATTATGTATATTCATATTTGTATACACTGGTGAGAAAAATATATATATAGGCATAATATACACAACTCATGGAAGATTTTGAAAAAAATGAAAAAAAGAAAGAAAAGGGAAATGAAATAAAAAAAAAAGAAAAAGAAAAATCCCTCAAAACTATATCAAGACAAACTTCACATAAAAAAAAAAAAAAACCAGTAACAGTTCTGAGGATCCATCATCCATGACCCACAAAAAAAAAAAAAAAAAAAAAACAAAAAATCCTAACCTGGAAATCGTAAATCTGGAGAACTAGCTTCAAAACCACTGAAGATTGACGAAGAAGACGAAGAAACCGTAGATCGACTCGAAGGAGGTGGCACCGCGGTGGGTAGGGAAGCGCAGAGACGGTTGAAAAAGACACAGTTTCGATCAGAGGGAAGAAAACAAACAGATCTGCTTGAAAAAGAAAATACAGAAATTCAAAAACAAAAAAGTATTTCATTTAAAATTTCAGAAAATCAAATAAAAAAAAAAAACCAATACTCACCTATTGTCGCTTGCGGTCTCGTCTCCGATGATCGAAGAAAACAACAGACGAAGCTCAGGCTCTCTCGTGATCGGAGCTCAATAGAGACAGAATGGAACACGCGCACAGAAGGAGAGGGAAGGAGCAACGCAGATGCCTAGGGTTTGAAGAATGAGCATTGAGCAATGCCGAAGAGGATTTCTCATTAGTGTTGTATAGAGATAGTCCACCCAATTGGAAGAGATCTACGGTCAAGATTAATTTGATGTAATGTTTTTTTTTTTTTTTTAATGCAATGATATTTTTATTTTCAATGTTTTTTTTAATTAATGTAATGTTTTTTTTTTTTCAATGTAATATTATTTTATTTTCAAATTTCTTTTAATTAATGTGATGTTTTTTTTTTTCAATGCAATGTTATTTTTTTTTCAATGTTACTTTTAATTAATGTAATATTTTTTTAATGTAATGTTATTTTATTTTTAATATTACTTTTAATTAACGTAATATTTTTTTTAATGTAATTTTATTTTATTTTTAATATTACTTTTAATTCATGCAATGTTTTTTTAATGCAATATTATTTTATTTTTAATGTTTCTTTTAATTAATATAATGTTTTTTTAATGTAATATTATTTTATTTTTAATGTTTCTTTTAATTAATATAATTAAATTAATGTAATATTTTTTTTTCAATGCAATGTTATTTTATTTTCAATGTTACTTTTAATTAATGTAATATTTTTTTTAATGTAATGTTATTTTATTTTTAATATTACTTTTATTAATGTAATGTTTTTTTAATGTAATATTACTTTATTTTTAATGTTTCTTTTAATTAATATAATGTTTTCTTAATGTAATGTCATTTTATTTTAATGTTTCTTTTAATTAATATAATTAAATTTAAAAATAAGATTTTTTTTTTTCAAGTACCAAAATGTCCTGTTGTTAGCTTTTTTTGGTTCTAAAGGAAATGTCATAAATGATAAAAGTCAGTTGGGTTATAGACCATTTTTGTCTCTATTTTAGATTTATTTTACTTAAATTAGACTGATTTAAAAAAAAAAATTGACATCTATCAAAATAGCATTTTTCTTGTTTAATTAATTGTATCGCTCTCTCGTTAAATTTATAGGCAATTTTTTCAGATCTGGACCGGACATCGAATCGGAAAAATGTCCGGGTTACGGGTTACGGGTTAGCGGTTCAACCGTCGGATCAACCGGAATCAAACCGTAATGTCATAATTATGTAATTAATAAATTTAATAATACTTATTATTAATATTTTAAATTTAGAAAATTATACAAAAATTAATTGAAAATAAAAATTATATAAATTTTTTTTACAAAATATGAATGTATGTAAGATCAGAAACTCAAATCAATGAATTATCACTTGTACCTTGTGCAGATTTTCCTTAGACATGTGTAGATTTTCAAGCAGAGAATGTAATTAGAGGAAAACAAATCAATTGTAGAAATTAAATGGGTATGGTTGTTCAAATCAGAAGACCAATCGGTTTATCAAGATAACAAAGAACTGAGAGAAGAAGAAGAGGGAGAGATACCTGCGTCGATCAAAGACGACTGGGGCTGCGAGTGCGATCGATTGATCGAGGACGAGGACTGGGGCTGCTACTGCGATCGATCGATGACAAGGACTGGGCTGCGAGCCTACTAGTTTTAGACTTAAGTCGATCGAGGAAGGAGGAATTGACTGAGGAAGGACGGGGCTGCGCCGTGGGACTTGCGACTTGCGATCGACTTGAGACTTGAGAGTTGAGAGTTCTGGAAGGCTGGAACAACTTGACTGAAATGAGGTTTTTTATGCATAGAGAAAAACCGTCCAGAACCGGTGACGACGCAGTGCCGGGTCGAACGGTTCACCAGTTGGACCGCCCGGTTTTACCGGTTTGCCATTTTAGAACGGTTTTGAGTTTGGAATGGGTTTATGTGTTCAACTGGACCGTTTTGTGAACCGGTCGATGGTTCAACCGGTTGAACCGGTCGATGGTTCAACCGGTTGAACCGTCCAGTCTGGTCCGGGTTTCATAGCATTGCTTATAGGCCTAATGTTGTTAGAGATAATAATAATACAACAAAATTTATTTTTATTTGTTTTTGTCAAATTTATTTGTTTTTAAAAAATATCATTAAATTATAAAAAAAATTGAAACAAATATAAGGAATTATTAGCGACGCACAAAGTGCGTCGCTAATAACCCAACCGAGTGTCGGTAATTGTCTACCCTAGTATTTGCGACGTTCAGGCAGGCATCGCTAAACTAACTAACTATTAGCGACGCACGTGTGCGTCGCTAATGGCAACTTGTGCGTCGCTAATAATTTCACGCCTTTTTTTGCGCGGGAAGCGATTTTTTTTTTTTATTTTTTTCCTTATTACTAGCGACGCCCGTTTGTGCGTCACTAAAAGCCACTTTTAGCGACGCACAAACGGGCGTCGCTAAAAAGTGGTTTTTTTGTAGTGTTTTTCTGATGAGATGTTCAATCTCTTGCTTGAAAGCTCTACATTCGTCAATGGTGTGTTCGTGTTCCTTGTGGAAATCACATTACTTGTTTTGATCTCTGGTGTTGCGATTGCTTTTTAATGGTTCTGACCACTTCAAGTCCTCCTAGGTCTATATCTGCTGGAATATGTGAGTGAGAGAGGCATTCAGAGGGGTGAAAGTGTCGTACCTTCTAGAATTAGGATTATTCTAGGTTCTGGGTGCTACCCTATTGTCAAGACTCTTGACCCCTTTTTCCTATTTGCGTTGGACTCTCTCTTCTAGATGTGATCGTCCTTTTAAGCTTGATCTTTCGCCTTTCAAAATGACATCTTTGTATCCTCAAGTTTATGTATTTTCGTGCCCGCTCCATGAGTGCCGCCATGTCGTTGGGAGGATTATTTGTTAGAGAATCTTGGAAGCGTCCAGGCTCTAGGCCAAATGTAAGAACTACTACTAGGAAGTTCGGGTTGTAGTCTGTTATCTCTGTAAGCTCGGTATTGAAGCGAGCAATGTAATCTTGAAATGACTCCCCCTTTGCTTACTTTATAGTTAACAGGAATTCTGGCCCTTTTCTTAACTTCTTGCTGGTCAGGAATCGATCAAGGAATTGCTTACTAAGCTTTTAGAAATTGGTGATCGATACTTGGGGAAGGTTATGGAACCACTTCAAAACAGTATCTTGAGTTTTGTTACGAAGGTTCGACACATGAAGGCATCAGTAGGGCCATTGTATGCTGATAATGGGAAATATGGTCCTTAGGGTCCTCAAACCCGTCATAGAGGGTAGACTTTAGGACAACAAACTTTTTTGGCCGCTCTTCTACCATTATGGCAGCAGTGAATGGCGTGGTAAACCTCCCGAGCAGTTTTCCCAGTTCATCTTGCTCTAGAGGGGCGTGGGTCCCTCTAGTAAAGACAGTTTGTTCTATGGAGTCTGCTATCTCCTCCGTCGTTTAAAGAATTTTGGGTAAAACTAGTTGTGCATTTGGGCCCCGCTATTGGCCTTTTCTTGCAGCTTCAACCCCTATATTTAGAGGATAAGTTTGTCCAATAGTGGTAGAGGGATGTTGCCCTCCTTAGACTAGGAGAGCCGACGCCGTTGGAGGCTTGAACTTTTATGGCACTAGATTAGCCCTCGAGACTGCTGAAGTTGAGATCCTCATTCTACTTTGATAGTGGACAGCGGGATGAAAAGCAGGCATCCCTCCCCCTACAACAGTTGATGTTTGGGGGTCAACCCCTATGTAAGTGGTACCATGGGGGTGTACCGACTGCACATTCGGGGTCTCCTCGTTGGGAGGTCCTTTGCCCATGGTGGTGGCGGGAGGCTGAGCCCCTTCATTAGCAACGTTGGTAGGAGGATGGGGGATATTGCTCCATTGATTCTTAACCAACGAGGCCAGAGCTTGGGACATGGCAACGAACTGTTCTTGCATCTGATCGGATTGTCGTTGAATCCAATCAAGTTGCTGTTCTAGATGATTGGATGTTTGCCCCCTTCCTCTTCTTGCGGGAGGCTGATTTCGAGGGTTTTGAGAACTCTTTCTAGGACGAAGATTGGGAGTCATTGTCTTTTTAGAAGAAAAAGACAAGAGAGCTGTTGCTTTTGAAGAAGAAAGTTAGCAGAAATGATTTTCATTTCCCATAGACGGTGCCAAATTGATGTTGCACTTTCTGATCAATGAGGCTTCCGTTCCTCGTCACCTGTCAAGAACTCAAAGATTAGAAGGCCATGGGGTAGGCTCCGATGATAAAGTTAGTAAAATAAAATATTAAAATTGAAAGAAATTGATTGACTATAATTTAAAAGTGCACCTTAAGATTGTATTTATAAGTTGCGGATTTCTAAGTTGATTAGGATTTGGAGTCGTAAAAGTAGGGATTTGATGAAATTCGAAGATGGTAGTTGCTGCATTGAATTTTGTTCCCCATAAGAATAGGGATTGAAAAATATAGTAGTTACCATGTTGAACTCTATTTTCTTACTCCAAGGTCGGTAGGGCATGTAAGGCGGTAATCAGCTCGGGACCCCTCTACGGGCATACCCCGTATTTCCTGCTCTGGAGGAAGGACTAGAAATTATGCGCCATTCCGAACAAAGAGGCTCTGAACCGTGTATGCCTATCTGTTCTAGATAGGAGAGCCCTTCTTGCTCTGTATACGCAAGTGCTCTATACGCATACATGTCATGCTTGAATTGGTCTGTCACTTTATGGTATATCACATATAACAAATTTTTTTTCCCTTTTTTAGGTAATCGACGCTTAGGAAAAAGTTAAACTATATCTGGGAATAGTACCCATTATTCTTTCCAACTCATCTAACTCGGGATTTTTATCCTTCAAAATTAACTAACAGCTAACTAAATAATTTAAGAGAAAGGCATGGTATATCAAATTTGGTTATCTAATTTTGTTTACATGTGGATATGTCAACAATATTTTAAAAATTAATAGATATATTTTATTTTATTTTATGTGTAAATTTTAAAGAAAAGTTATGATTATTGTACATGTTTTATAAGGTGGAAGTAGCATTACTCATAATTTTATTGCAACTTATAAGTAAAATGGATGTCTCTAATATATGTGGGCACTGGTTTGTTAGATTAATAAATAATTTAATGAAAAAATCGTTTGTGGAGTTAGGAGAGTATAATACTACAAATCGTCTAAGAGATGCTTATTGAACTATACATGGGTAAACCATTTTTAGTTGTGTAGACTAATTTTAAATCTGTGAGAACTGGTGAGCCCACTCTGGATATCAATAGGTTACTTTTTCTTTGTTTTCTTCTCGTTTTAACATGGATGCAAGTTAGTCTAACCATTTATATAAATATTTACTTAGTGTTTCTAGTTCCTTCAAAGCTTAACCCCAAATGATCACTACTATTCATTATTTATTACACACCTATTTTTCCTATTGAATTTAATCTATACTGTTTTCCGATTGTACAGGAAATAATATGATATTACGGATTAGATTCTTCTACATTTCACTTGCTACGGCAAGTGAGGGTGCATCATCTCTCTCATATGTGTTTTTGAAGGGTCACTGTGGCCTCTAGTTGAAGCAATCCCACTCGTTAACTTTTGACATTCCTTGGCCGGAAGTTTCTAAAGACTGAAGAAAAAGGGAACCTAACACATATGCGGAAATCCTCTTTTTTACTTGGAAATATAAAAATGTGGAATAACAAATTGCCTCTTTGCCCACCTCTTTTCTTTCTTTTTATGTAGGTATAATTACAAATTGCATATGATTGCTTAACTCAAAAGCAATACTATTTGATTCAAATTTTTGTATAAAAATTCGAGACATTTAATATTGTTGTAACTCAAATCCTAATCCTTTAAGACAGTGGACTGATGTGTATGTGTGTGTGTGTGTGTGTGTGATGCGTATAAAGTGGGCTTTTTGTTTAAGACAGAGAAAGACAGGCAGAGAGAGAAGAATTTTATCACAATAATCTAACATTTGTTGGCACAAAAGACACAAAGCTATTTGGATTATTGTCACAGTACTCTCATACTAGTGTTAGTGTGTGTGTGTGTGTGCGCGCGTGTGTGTGTATATATATATATATATATATATAAACGAAGGAAGAATGAGATACTCTGACAATTTTGACACCAATATGGTGCACATTCAAACAAAGTTTGTCTGCCTTTTATCTCCTTTTCTCTTTTTCTTCCATTATCCTCATTTCATTAATCCAAAACCCTTTATGCGGTTTCATGTACATTATTTTATCTTATTTTTGTGCCTCTTTTTGGACATATATGATGTCATATTTAATGCCAAATATGAGGTAATTGACACCATCGTCATTTTTCCTACAAGAATGGAAATTATCAATTGCAGTTTAAAACAGGTCTCTGGATTTTTCCAGCAGCTCATTGTGGGCGGATGGTGACTTGAGATGCTTTTTATATATATAAAAGGGAGATTTGTGTATCCTCTTTCCTTTTCCTTCTTTTACCCTTTTCTTAATTTCTTCTTGCCAAACACGAGAAGAAAAAATCAATCCATCCTCTTTATAGTTTATATTCCTCTCACTCTTTGCACTTATGTATACAAATAGTTAAGTGGTAAACTAGTGTGGAGAAATTTAATGGTCATGTAAATTAATTTTAAACATGTGATAAAAAATAATGTGATGATAGTACTCTAATATGTTACATGTTAAAAATTAATTTGTATTTTTATTGAATTTTTTCATACTATTTTACTACTTTATTTTTTTCTTTCTAACGCTCTCTTGGCATGCCCTTATTGGATGGAATTGTCAAAGAGATCACATCATGTTTTTCTTATTATTCCCTATTCAAAAAAATTTATGGATGTAAAAGCCACATTCTTCCTGCACCCTAATATATTTTACCATGCTAGAACTTTTGTTAGATAATTAGTCGCTTACTCTTCCTGTTATACGTGAAGAGTAGTGGAAAAGAATGTGAGAACAAAATCGAGTGAAGAGTGTATGTAAAAATTTTGTACCAAATAAATGAAGAAAGAAACTTGAATTCAAGATCTTTTATAACCTGCATTTGATATTATGTTGAATCAGGAGTTGATCTAAATATTTAAGTCGTTAGAGAATAGGTAATAGTTTATTTGAAGCTAAAAACTTTGAAGGTAACATATATCAAATCAGAGTGGATGGTGCAACAAAATATCCTAAATTTGAGTTCAGAAATAAATTTTGGAAGACTAATGTTAAATACACTTATAAAAGTTATAAATTTTTCTACGTGTCCATCATCAAAATTTCTTATTAAATCATGTATAATCATTAATTGTTTAAGCTTGCTCAATTGATTAAATTGCGGAAATTCATGCTTTATTTGCTAGTAGTTCTGATGGGTAATATATGTTGCATGCATATTAGTGGACTCTTTGTCTAAGACAGAGAAAGACAGCCAGAGAGAAAAAACACAAAAAAAACACAAAGCTATTTGGTTCATTTACATTATTTTATCCTATTTTTGTACCACTTTGGACGTATATATTATGTCATATTGCATGCCAAATATGACGTAATTGACATATCAGCATTTTTCGATATAGAATGGAAATTATCTACTGGCAGTTTAAACCAGGTCTTAAAATTATCAAAGTTCAAGTTTGAATAAAGGCAAATATATATGTGAAGCAGCTTTTTCACATACAAACACAAAAACATTAAAAGCTCCTCAAATAGGCCTTTTAGTAGAGTTATCTTTCTTTTCTTTCAGATGGATTTTGTGCCATATATAAATGGTTCCTATGAGAGTTGAAAACGTGCAGTAGAAAGGTTACAGTGTATGAACAGATAAAAAAAAAAAGGATATATAATTCTATAAAAACGTAGGAAGCTTCATTGATCTATCATTAGAAACATAATAAGTAAAGAAAAACACATCACCCACGAACTTCATGGATATATTGCTAATGAAACGTTGGGCTGGGCTACATAATTATAAGGGCAATACAATGAAAGATAGAATTGGGTAATATATATATATATATATATATATATGAGGCAGACCTAGCCATCAACATGACTGAGCTTCTGCTCGTTAATTCTTGTTCTTTTTGAAACAGCTCTCAAGCATCATCATCTTTACTGACTTCTTGTCTGCTGGAATCACAGTCCCAGTCCCAGGCTTGGGTTTGAACGGAGCGTGGACACCAGCATGGACCTTTCCTTTTCTGCATAGGCTTCCCTCCACCTTCTCTCCCTCAGCCGCTTTCACTGTCTTATCTGCCATCTCTCTGTGTGTGAGTGAGTGAGTGTTGTGCTTCTTAAAGCACAGATATAAGGATATTTATAGAGGGTGAATTCAGGTTTGCGTGTGAATTCAGAGCTCAAATATCCACTCCAATAAAACAACTGAAAAATGACAAATAATCTTTTAATTAGATTGCAAAGTGGGTCAAAACTCAAAAGTAATTAAATATACACTCACTACAAAAAAATATATTTTTTCTGACGCACATTATTAGTGACGCTTGATAACCGTCACTAAAAGACACTTTTCGTGACACTCACAAGTGTGTCACGAATAGTAGGAAAAAAAGTAATAAAAAAATTTGATTCCAACGCGAAACATTAGGCACGAATCTATTAACGACGTACAAGTGGCCATTGGCGACGCATATAGGCATCGCTAATAGGTAATGCTATTGGCGACGCGCGTGTGGTCGTATCAAATACTATGCTTAAATAAAAACACTGTTGTTTTACATATATTTAGCGACACTTAAGGACTATTAGCGACGTACAGTGGACATCGCTAATAAGTCCTTATAACTCTAATGCCCAATTCGATCTCTCTCTCTCTCTCTGTCTCAGTCGCTCTGTTTGTCGATTCGATCTTCGATCTCTCTCTGTTTCGCATTTGATCTCTTTCTCTCTCCAACTCGATCTCCGATCTCCATATCTAATCTCTCAGACGCTCTCTTTCTCTCGGTGGAATATCTCTGATCTCTTGCTGTTTCTCAATCGCTCACTTTCTCTCTCTGGATCGATCTCCGATCTCTCTCTCTCACCACTTCACCGAGTTTGTACTAAAATTTTTGTACTAAAATTTATATCTTAAATAATGTCAGTAGATTATTCATAAAATATTTATAATGTAGGTAAACCACCACTAGTGATCTGATACCAAATTATTTGAAATATCAAATTTGGGACAAAAAAATTTATTTTTTGCATTTTTCAAATTAAAAAAAAAAATTGTCTCAAAGGTGCCTCTTTTGAAAAAAATATTAAATAGTTTTAAATTAATATTGATCACACCGTCAGTACATTCTTTAAACTATCTAATATTTAGTCGCCTCTTTTAACTATGGCTTTTTGTTGCACTTTCAAGTTTTAACTTATTTATTTTTAGCTAAATCCTCTCCAACTACCATTCTGGCACACGAAAATCTGAAACAGCCTTAGCCCACCAACATATAATAGATTATTGATGCTAGTAAGAAAACTTCCAAGGTCTCGAGAAGCAATGTTTTGTAACACATGTATTTCTTTACTTTTATATATATATATGTATATGTAGTGTATATATATTTACATTAATATGAGTGTTATGAGGGTGGATCTTACACTAATATAATATGAGTATATTTGCATCATATATTCACAAACACATGTATTATAAAATATTATTTGCAAGTAAAACCTCTTCATTTATATTTTTTTTAACATAATACTTAACTCCAAATTGGGTAGACAAAAAATTTATCCACGTATAATCAGTCACATTTGCACACATGTACATTTTAATTTTAAGTTAAAATTAAATAATCAAATAATATATATATATATATATATATAATATTACATACATGACAAGATTATAATACGTATATAAGTAAAATAAAATCCTTTCTACTTAGTTTGGAGGGAAGCACTATCCTTTATTTCTTTTATGCATGGAAGAAAATGTTTAGAGGATGGATAGTTATTACACAATTTTTTTTCTCGAACAGACACCTAAAAAAATTCTCCATGCTCATTCATTGAAGTGAATAGTTATCAACCACTAAAAGAATTTAATTAATTTTATGATTATTAACCTAATATACTTGCATGCAGTGGCACATTCAAATCAAAAGAAAAATTAATTTAATTAATTTAATTAAAAGAATTTAATTAATTTAAGAGAGACACAAAAAGAGAAAGATTAAAATTTAAAAAGGTAGCTTATAAAAAAATGAAAAATCTTGGGGGAGGGGAAGCATGACCCCACTAGCCCCCTTTATCTGCTTCTGCTTGCATGCACATAAACTCATATACATATACTTATGTTAATTATGTATATTAATATTTGTATACACTCGTGAGAAAAATATGTTTAGGCATGATATACACAACTCATGAAAGATTGTGAAGAAAAATGAAAAAAAAAAAAGAAAGAAAGAAAAGGTAAATGAAATAAATAAATAAAAAAAATCTCTCAAAACTAAATCAAGACAAACTTCACATGTTGGTTTGGCTTTGAAATTTTCCAGTTTTGGATTGAACATTTCATCGTACTAAATAATACCAGGGGATGTAAGAGAGGAAAAAATGTTTGGACTTTTTCGTGTCTCTCCACTTTGGGCCGACAGCCGACAAATATACTTGTTGTCATAAAGGGGCCAGTCATGGTTAGGAATTGGCTTATTATGGGCCCATGAATGTTGTTGCCAAGCAAACATTCTCCAATCACGTGGCAACAGTACTTTTGTCCACAGTGATTGGGCCGCATTCCCCATGCTTTAGGAACCAGCTTCTATGCCATCTTGTCAGATAAGAAAATCAAGCTGACTTATGCAAAAAGATTTTGGCCTTAACGGGAAAAAAAAATTATAATTCCATTTTTAAAAGTGTGAAGTAAAACTCTTTAATAAAACAAGCGTACTAAATGTATACAATATAGTTATAACAAAAATAATAATTTAAAATTACAAGTAACAGAATGTGAGAAAAGGAAAAAGAAAATTAGTAGTAATTTAGAATTGGCAACTCAAATCCTTGATTATGGCATAGTATTATTTTCTCCCATTTTAATTGCCAAAAAAACATAAACAAATTGAGACACATATGAACCATCTTACCTAATTGGTACAAAATTTTGGTAAGGGTAAATTATACTACTATTTTTTTTTTATTTTACATGACAAACTATCAATACCCTTTTCTAGTCATTTTTTTAAAATAAAAAGTGTCCATTTTATTTTTTATTTTATTTTATTTTTTTTACATTTTTTCAATTTTAAACAAAATATTGATTAAAGTTTTAAATTTTTTTTTATATCAAATGAAAATAAGTTATTTACTTTAAATATATATTTTTATATAAAGTAAAAAAATATTCTTTAAAGAAAGAAAAAATGGGTAAAAATTTAAAAAATGTAAAAAAAAAAAAAAAAACTTGAATGAGACAATTTTGTCATTTTGAAAAATTTTTAATTAAAGGTATATTTGAATTTTGCCAAATAAAGTAGGAAAGGTGTTATGACATGGAAATTTTTTATTATTATTATTATTGTTCTTGGTTAATTAAATTTTTATTTTTATTTTTATTTTATTATTATTATTATTATTATTATTATTATTAATTTTGATGCTTTAGGATTATATATATGCATAGTATATATGTGTAAGTATGTGTAAAATAATATATGTGCATACATGTGTATGGATGTGTAAAATGAGGTATAGCAGTGCATTGTGTGTGTGTGTAACTGGACGGGTGTGTGTGTGTGGTTGCAACCGAACTAGTGAGTGAGGTGTCGGTTGTGTGTGTGTGTGTGTTTCTAGTGTGTGTAATGAGTGGAATGTGTGTATAGGCATACATATAGGGCAGCTTTGCATTTAATGCAAAGCTGCACCTGGGGAAGAACAAAGGAGGCTGATACAGGGTGAGGGAAGTCAAGAAAAGGGTCTGTGAGGGAGAGACGTGAGAGACTTGATAGGTTAGGGTATATGTAGTCTCGGTTGGGAAAGAGGGCAAGGAAAGAAAAACAGAAAGCAAAGGGAGAGAGAGAGAGAGTTCTGAAAGAGGGTTTTGAAGCCTGGTTTAAGCTCGGAACAAGAGGATGAAAGAGGACACGGCTAGAGAGAGAAAATTCAGAAAACCCGTAAGTGAACCCTTTCTGTTTTATTTTTTTTAAGCATGATAATTTATCTTATGCATGTGATCTTAGAAAGCATATTGTAAGGATTATTTTGCAAAAAGAATGAAGGAAAATGGTTGAAAGATGAGGGAGAAATGAGGGTTTACAGGCCACGGTCATGGGGGGATTGGGTTAACATTTTATGTGCAAAACCTTGCTTGGTTGTTGGGAAAGTAGTCCCCTTGAGTGCAGAAATACATTAGGATAGAAATGGGGGTTAAACCATGAACGAATTGTCACAAAAATGAAGGGGAAAGGGTCGACCGAAGTTTTGACCGAGGGTTTGACCCTCTATTTCGTGAAAATGTAATGGATTGTATCCAAAACTAAGCCTAGATATGGAATCTACATGAAAATTGGGAGAGAACCACATTTTAAAACCCTGAAAATCTCGTCGGAGATCGGTCGCCGGCGCCGGAGAAGGCGCCGGAACCCTACTGGTTCACCGCCGGAAAGTCGGGGAAGAAGGGAGGCCACCGGGTCGGGTTTCGGGTCCGGTTCGGGCGGGGCTGAACCGCCCCTGCCACGTGTCGCGCTGATGTTTTAAATTAAAAACCTAATTGGGCCTGTTTGCTTATGGATTTAAGGAATTGGAAAATTTAATTGGAACAGGAACAGGGATATCCTATCCCTGTTCTGGACTAAACCCTGTTTGGCTATCCGAATTAAGAATAAGAAGAATTGAAAATTACGAATTTAACCCTGAACTTTTAGAAATTAAATTTGAACCCCAGAACTTTAGGAAATCTGATTTTGACCCACAGAACTTTGACTAATTATGTTTTGACCCTCCAGAATAAAATATTAATAAATGTTAATTAAATTAATTAATTAATTTAATTAATTTAATTATTTAAATATTCTAAAATAACCCGGAGTCCAAATGGGACAAGTCATTAGTGTATTTTGACTATCTCGGCCATTCTGAGGCCAATGGTGAGGTCCGTTTTACGAGACGGAGTCCCAAAAAATAAAAGACCAGTAGTAACCTTTAAAATTACCAAAATGCCCCTAGGCTGGAACCTAGTCAAACGAACTCCAAATTAAGTAAAAAAATAGTGAAACTTTATTATTTCGAGCATTCCGGACTCAACCATGGATTCCGATTTGTGAAAAGAAGTCTCGAAGTGTAAGGACCCGTGAAAAGTACAAAAGGACTGTTTTGCCCTTTTGAACCCAGATGTCCGAATTCAGTTCTACGAAAACCTAAACTTACTTTCTTCAACGTCCCGGATTCAATAGTAGAGTTTAATTTAGCAAAATAGAAACTTATAAGATAAAGACATAAAATTTGATGAATAGCATAATTCGAGTGATAATTGAACTGAGTCTCATGTTATGATTTTAGGGACACGGAAAGGCAAAGAGAAGGTGACCTGACCTTCGGTGTTCTTACAGTGATTTCACTTTACTACGAGTATACTTTCCCGGTTTGAGATCGATTATCAGGTACGATATATTGTGCTAAGTAAGAAATAGAATTGAGATTAGGAATACTTGTTCTGCTGCCTTGATTGTTCACATGTTTGCTTGATTGTTCACATGCTTATGTGTTTCATGCTATCTTGTTAAAGTTGGGTGATGATGTGGATGATGATTATGTGTATATCGCATGTGTTAGAGTAGTGTGTGGATTATATGCTATGAGAACTGTTGACATTATGAAACATGTACTTGAAAACATGCTTTATGTATGAATGAGATGCATCATTGAGATTACATTATGACATGATGAAATCAGAGCATATTGGCATAGTGTGATTCCTTGGACATGGCGTGAGTTAAGCACTTGGTGCTTTGCATTATGAGGGTGCAGATCCTGTGGTGAAAAATCCAAAATCGGCCATTAGGTACTTGCGAGCCTGACGGATTCCGGACCGTGAAACAAGACATATTTGGCGGTACTCATGCCAGCGGGGAAGGGCCGTATCATGAGACATGGGTGGCATAGAGTTGCATGGGTGTGTCATGCATACTGCTCATATACTGTATACTATTCATATACTGCCATCATGATATCAAATGCCATATAGAAATAATTGTACACTTGCAGATGCCACGACTTTAGTTTTGTTTCTTGCATTAGCATTATATTGTACCAGCATGTTGAGCTGGCCCCTTTAATGGGGCAAACATTTCAGATGATGTCCCAGCTGTACGAGACATGGAGATGATCTGATTAGGGACTATGTTAGGCCCACGGGGCGCTTTTGATATTGTATAAGGGCTTAAGCCCGAGATTGTATCTTATTTTGTATATTGTGAACAAATGGACTAGACCTTGCGTATGTATCAGAATGGTGTACGGAATGTATGAGATTATGCTTAATCGTCCTTATTTCTTTATTATTTCATTTTTTTTTGTCTCGTTACTCGCGCTTCGGGTTCGCTGGAATTCAGGGCATGACAACGTGGTATCAGAGCTTAGGTTCGAATACCTAGAGACCGTGAGGTGTTGTTAAAACACCATGAGACCCTAGAGTAAAAGTGATGACTGAGTGTGAACTATTAGTAGCATGTTGTAGGGCCTTATGTGCTATGTGATCATATGTCTTGATGCATGACTTATTGTGATTACGTGTTGATTTATGCTGTATTTGGAGGCATGACATGCGTGATGTGTGAAAAACTTGTTAAGTGTATATATCATGACTTGCTACGTATGCTACCCGTTAAAGTATAGGTTATTGATGGGAACTTGATTGAGATCACGTTTAGATGCTTATATTTGAATGTGAAAAAGTGATATTGAATTTTTTCTCTTGAACTTGTAGATATGCCCCCCAGACGAGCTCCTACGAGAGCTAGACCACCCAGACGGGGTAGGGGTAGGCCTAAAGGTGCTGCCCAGCCTCATCGTGGCAGACCTAGAGCTGCTGCCCCTATTCCCGATATAGTTGAGGAGGTTGTGGCCCCAGTTGACACACCTGAGCATAGTGCAGCTGAGAAGGATATTGCTCCCACCCCTGCCCCTATTCCTGCTCCCGCTCCAGCACAGGAGGTAGAGCAGATGGTTGGCGCCAGAGACATAGCGGCCCTTTTGCAGGAGTGTCTCCGCACTATGATGGAGGCGCGGACCACTGGCGGTGAGACCAGGGATACCTTCGTGATGAAGGCGTTCCAGAGGATGAGACCACCTACCTTTGCCGGACAGCCAGACCCACTTGTTGCAGAGGAGTGGTTGAGACAGATCACTCGGATTTTAGATTCACAAGGGATTACTAAGCCCCACCTGAGGATCAGATGCGCTACATTCCAGTTTACAGACCTGGCTAGTCAGTGGTGGGAGGTAGCTGCTGACAGACTACATCGGTTTGGTGAGGGATGGGATGCATTTGTGGCCATGTTCAATGACCACTACTTCCCGATATCTGCCAGAGTTGGGTTTAGGGAGGAGTTCGAGGCACTTCTTCAGAGGGACAGGACAGTGGCTCAGTATGAGTCACGGTTTACTGCTTTGGGGAGGTTCGCCCCACATATTATTGGACATGAGGATTTGAGGGTGTACAATTTCCTCAAGGGGTTGAAGACCTCTATCGGGGACAGACTGGCTGGACATATTATAGAGACATACGAGGAGGCAGTGATCAGGGCCTCCAAGGTGGAGAGAGAGCTGGCTGATCTTAGAGGGATCAGAGAGACTAGAGCACAAGGCAGGGCACCCACAGTACAGACTTCCGCACCTGCCCCGACATATAGACAGCCGAAGAGGTACCGAACCAGTACTTCTTCCTCACAGCCACCGGCCGGACCCCTCCATTTTGTAGCTCCCCGTCCTGCCTTACCATCTGCTTCTAGGGGAGGAGGATCCCAGCGACCTATCACATGTTATACCTGGGGGTAGCCTGGCTACAAGAGGGCCGACTGTCCCTTGAGGGGACCCAGCATTGCACAGGGTGTTGGATCCAGTCAAGGGTCATTTCCACTACCTCTACCGGTACCGAGTCAGAGGGCCCCGCCGATTTGTTACACTTGTCAACAGCCTGGCCATGTTAGGGCCAACTGCCCTTAGGGGCAGACTTCGTAGAGTGCGCCGAGGTCCCACTATTATCAGCACACACAGATGCCTCTGCCCCAGCCACAGTCAGTTCAGGGACTCCCAGCGCCCTATCATCAGCCTACATCTTCCGCACAGAGCGTCAGAGCTCCAGCACCTAGGGGAGGGGGACAGCAGGGGCAGAGAGGGGGAGGCAGACAGGGCCAGACCACACAGGGCCGAGTTTATGCAGTGGCCACCCCGGAGACCTCTGCTGCCGGACCATCAGTAGTCCGAGGTACATTTCTTATATCCAGTTCCTGGGCCAGTGTATTGATAGATTCAAGTGCATCACATTCATTCATTTCTACTGCACTTGCCATGTCATTGGGTCTGGATATAGATTGGTTGGACCCCCCGTTGCATGTTGGTACACCAGTTGGGGGTGTTGTAGTACCGACGAGGATCTGTAGAGATTGTTCGATAGAGATAGCTGATCATACCCTCCACTTCGATTTTATTGTACTTGATATGTCTGGGTTTGATATGATTCTAGGGATGGATTGGTTGTTCACCTATCGGGCGAGTATAGACTGCTACTGGGGGAGGGTGACTGTATGCACTCCTGAGGGGGGACTGCTTTTATTTCACGGGGGATCGGGGGGATTTCTTGGTTCCACCAGTACGTGATTCTAGGAGCTGGGGAGGCCACAGTTATATGTTGGCTAGTCTGATTGCGGGTGATTTTGAGGCTACAGAGATTGTGTTACCCCCAGTCGTGGATGAGTTCCCCGACGTCTTCCCGAGTGACTTGACTTGTCTACCCCCTAGACGAGAGATCGAGTTCACTATAGAGCTCATTCCTGGTACTACACCCATTTCCATACCACCTTACCGCATGGCTCCAGCTGAGTTGAGAGAGCTGAGGGAGCAGTTGACTGACCTCCAGCGGAAGGGGTTTATCCGTCCTAGCACTTATCCGTGGGGTGCCTCGACACTGTTCGCGAAGAAGAAGGACGGGACACTACGATTATGTGTAGATTACAGGAGGCTGAACCAGGTTACTATTAAGAATAAGTACCCGTTGCCGAGGATTGACGATTTATTTGATCAGCTGAGAGGTTCGAGATGCTTCTCGAAGATTGATCTTAGATCGGGTTATCACCAGTTGAGGGTCAGGGAGGAGGACATAGCGAAGACAGCCTTCCGTACTCGCTATGGTCACTATGAGTTTGTGGTCATGCCCTTCGGAGTGACGAATGCCCCAGTGGCATTCATGGACTTGATGCACCGCATTTTCAGTCCTTACTTGGATCAGTTCGTAGTGGTATTTGTGGATGACATCTTAGTGTATTCACCAGCTGAGGATGTACATGCCTATCATTTGAGGACTGTACTGCAGATTTTGAGAGAGCATCGCCTATTTGCCAAGTTCTCGAAGTGCGAGTTCTGGCTTAGAGAGGTACAGTTCTTAGGACATGTAGTATCCAGTGGAGGGGTATCTGTAGATCCCTCCAAGATTGAGGCAGTCATGAGCTGGGAGAGGCCGAGCAGTGTATTCGAGATTTAGAGTTTTCTGGGGTTAGCTGGATACTACCGACGATTTGTGGAGGGTTTCTCCCGTCTTGCCACGCCGATGACTCGTCTGAAGCGCAAGGGCATCAGATTCTTATGGACAGATGACTGTGAGCAGTCTTTTCAGGAGCTGAAGAGGAGATTGACTTCAGCGCCTGTTTTGATCATACCTGAGAGGGGAGTGGGCTATGCTGTGTACTGTGATGCTTCCCGAGAGGGATTAGGTTGTGTATTGATGCAGAATGGCAGAGTGGTAGCCTACGGTTCTCGTCAGTTGAAGAACCACGAGTGGAACTACCCTACACATGACTTAGAGTTAGCTGCCGTTATCTTTGCACTGAAGAGTTAGCGACACTACTTATACGGGGAGAGATTCGAGGTATTCTCTGACCACAAGAGCCTCAGGTATATCTTCACGCAGAAGGACCTGAACTTGAGGTAGAGGAGGTGGATGGAGTACATGGAGGATTATGATTTTGACCTTCAGTACCACCTAGGGAGGGCCAATGTGGTGGCTGACGCACTCAGCAGAAGGTCGAGGGGTACTGTTGATAGTGTTGCCATCAGGGAGTGGGAGATGATGGGGGATATTGGCGAGTTTGATCTAGATATTGCTGAGTTTGAGGGACAGGCCACTCTGTTCAGCTTGTGTACACAGCCCACCCTTTTGACTAGAGTGATAGAGGCACAGCTAGTGGTTGTTGAGGTAGATCAGATCAGAGTACGGATTGCTAGTCCTGAGGGATTTGCATGATGGACGGTGCATTCTGACCTTAGTCTGAGGTATTTGGGTAGAGTTTTTGTCCCAGAGTCTCTTAGGGCTGAGGTCCTTAGGGATTTCCACCACTCACGTCTGGCAGTGCACCTAGGGGGCACTAAGATGTATCACGATCTGCGCCGTCAGTATTGGTGGGTAGGGATGAAGAGAGATGTGGTGCAGTTCGTGTCGAGATGTCTCACGTGCCAGCAGGTGAAGGCTGAGCACCAGAGACCTGGGGGATTGTTGTAGCCATTGCCAGTGGCCGAGTGGAAGTGGGAGCACGTGACTATGGATTTCGTGATGGGTCTTCCGAAGTCACCGAGGGGCCATGATGTAGTTTGGGTTATCGTGGACAGACTGATGAAGTCTGCTCACTTTTTGCGGTTCAGAGTGACTGATTCATCAGATGCCCTCAGTAGATTGTATATTCGAGAGATTGTTCGACTACATGGGGTGCCGGTATCCATTGTTTTAGATAGGGACCCATGTTTCACTACCCGATTTTGGCAGAGTCCCCAGACAGCCTTAGGGACACAGCTCCAGTTTAGTACTGCCTTTCACCCCCAGACAGACGGCCAGTCAGAGCGCACCATTCAGATCCTTGAGGACATGCTTAGGGCTTGTGTCATGGATTTCAGGGGTAGCTGGGAGGATCACCTTGCCTTGGTCGAGTTTGCCTACAACAACATCTATCAGTCTAGTATAGAGATGGCACCATTTGAGGCGTTGTATGGTAGGCCGTGCCGTTCCCCAGTGTGTTGGACTGAGGTAGGAGAGACAGCTGCCTTGGGACCCGATATAGTCCGTGAGACCACGGACAAGATACAGGTGATCAGGCAGCGCTTGTTGATAGCCCAGAGTCGCCAGAGGAGTTATGCAGATAGGAGGCGGCGGCCCTTGGAATTTGAGGTGGGGGACTATGTGTTCCTCAAGGTATCTCCCACACGAGGCTTGAGGAGATTTGGGCGCGGGGGGAAGCTGTCGCCATGATTTATAGGCCCCTTTGAGATTCTTGGGAGGGTTGGTGAGGTGGCTTATAAGCTGGCCTTACCACCACAGCTATCTGGAGTTCACGACGTCTTCCATGTATCCATGTTGAGGAAGTACCATCCTGACCCCTCACATGTACTTGACTGGGTAGATTTTCAGTTAGAGGAGGACGCTTCCTATGACCAGAGACCCGTGGAGATATTGGACTCGAGGGACCAGGTTTTGCGAGGCAGGACCATCCCTTTGGTCAAGGTTCGTTGGAACCATCATGGGGTTGAGGAGGCTACTTGGGAACGTGAGGCCGAGGTTCGAGTTAGATACCCCGAGTTGTTTGATCAGTGATGTATTTTCTTTTGTTTTATGCTATTTTAAATTTCGGGACGAAATTTTTGTAAGGAGGGAAGGATGTTATGACATGGAAATTTATTATTATTATTATTATTGTTCTTGGTTAATTAAATTTTTATTTTTATTATTATTATTATTATTATTATTATTATTATTATTATTATTATTATTATTATTAATTTTGATGCTTTAGGATTATATATATGCATAGTATATATGTTTAAGTATGTGTAAAATAATATATGTGCATACATGTGTATGGATGTGTAAAATGAGGTATAACAGTGCATTGTGTGTGTGTGTAACTGGACGGGTGTGTGTGTGTGGTTGCAACCGAACTAGTGAGTGAGGTGTCGGCTGTGTGTGTGTGTGTGTTTCTAGTGTGTGTAATGAGTGGAATGTGTGTATAGGCATACATATAGGGCAGCTTTGCATTTAATGCAAAGCTGCACCTGGGGAAGAACAAAGGAGGCTGATACAGGGTGAGGGAAGTCAAGAAAAGGGTCTGTGAGGGAGAGACGTGAGAGACTTGATAGGTTAGGGTATATGTAGTCTCGGTTGGGAAAGAGGGCAAGGAAAGAAAAACAGAAAGCAAAGGGAGAGAGAGAGAGAGTTCTGAAAGAGGGTTTTGAAGCCTGGTTTAAGCTCGGAACAAGAGGATGAAAGAGGACACGGCTAGAGAGAGAAAATTCAGAAAACCCGTAAGTGAACCCTTTCTGTTTTATTTTTTTTAAGCATGATAATTTATCTTATGCATGTGATCTTAGAAAGCATATTGTAAGGATTATTTTGCAAAAAGAATGAAGGAAAATGGTTGAAAGATGAGGGAGAAATGAGGGTTTACAGGCCACGGTCATGGGGGGATTGGGTTAACATTTTATGTGCAAAACCTTGCTTGGTTGTTGGGAAAGTAGTCCCCTTGAGTGCAGAAATACATTAGGATAGAAATGGGGGTTAAACCATGAACGAACTGTCACAAAAATGAAGGGGAAAGGGTCGGCCGGAGTTTTGACCGAGGGTTTGACCCTCTATTTCGTGAAAATGTAATGGATTGTATCCAAAACTAAGCCTAGATACGGAATCTACATGAAAATTGGGAGAGAACCACATTTTAAAACCCTGAAAATCTCGCCGGAGATCGGTCGTCGGCGCCGGAGAAGGCGCCGGAACCCTACTGGTTCACCGCCGGAAAGTTGGGGAAGAAGGGAGGCCACCGGGTCGGGTTTCGGGTCCGGTTCGGGCGGGGCTGAACTGCCCCTGCCACGTGTCGCGTTGATGTTTTAAATTAAAAACCCAATTGGGCCTGTTTGGTTACTGATTTAAGGAATTGGAAAATTTAATTGGAACAGGAACAGGGATATCCTATCCCTGTTCTGGACTAAACCCCGTTTGGCTATCCGAATTAAGAATAGGAAGAATTAAAAATTACGAATTTAACCCTGAACTTTTGGAAATTAAATTTGAACCCCAGAACTTTAGGAAATCTGATTTTGACCCACAGAACTTTGACTAATTATGTTTTGACCCTCCAAAATAAAATATTAATAAATATTAATTAAATTAATTAATTAATTTAATTAATTTAATTAATTTAATTATTTAAATATTCTAAAATAACCCGGAGTCCAAATGGGACAAGTCATTAGTGTATTTTGACTATCTCGGCCATTCCGAGGCCAATGGTGTGGTCTGTTTTACGAGACAGGGTCCCAAAAAATAAAAGACCAGTAGTAACCTTTAAAATTACCAAAATGCCCCTAGGTTGGAACCCAGTCAAACAAACTCCAAATTAAGTAAACAAATAGTGAAACTTTATTATTTCGAGCATTCTGGACTCAACGGTGGAGTCCGATTTGTGAAAAGAAGTCTCGAAGTGTAAGGACCCGTGAAAAGTGCAAAACGACTGTTTTGCCCTTTTGAACCCAGATGTCCGAATTCAGTTCTACGAAAACCTAAACTTACTTTCTTCAACGTCCTGGATTCAATAGTAGAGTTTAATTTAGCAAAATAGAAACTTATAAGATAAAGACATAAAATTTGATGAATAGCATAATTCGAGTGACAATTGAACTGAGTCTCATGTTATGATTTTAGGGACACGGAAAGGCAAAGAGAAGGTAACCTGACCTTCGGTGTTCTTACAGTGATTTCACTTTACTACGAGTATACTTTCCCGGTTTGAGATCGATTATCAGGTACGATATATTGTGCTAAGTAAGAAATAGAATTGAGATTAGGAATACTTGTTCTGCTGCCTTGATTGTTCACATGCTTATGTGCTTCATGCTATCTTGTTAAAGTTGGGTGATGATGTGGATGATGATTATGTGTATATCGCATGTGTTAGAGTAGTGTGTGGATTATATGCTATGAGAACTGTTGACATTATGAAACATGTACTTGAAAACATGCTTTATGTATGAATGAGATGCATCATTGAGATTACATTATGACATGATGAAATCAGAGCATATTGGCATAGTGTGATTCCTTGGACATGGCGTGAGTTAAGCACTTGGTGCTTTGCATTATGAGGGTGCAGATCCTGTGGTGAAAAACCCAAAATCGACCATTAGGTACTTGCGAGCCTGACGGATTCCGGACCGTGAAGCGAGACATATTTGGCGGTACTCATGCCAGCGGGGAAGGGCCTTATCATGTGACATGGGTGGCATAGAGTTGCATGGGTGTGTCATGCATACTGCTCATATACTGTATATTGTTCATATACTGCCATCATGATATCGAATGCCATATAGAAATAATTGTACACTTGCACATGCCACGACCTTAGTTTTGTTTCTTGCATTAGCATTATATTGTACCAGTATGTTGAGCTGACTCCTTTAATGGGACAAACATTTCAGATGATGTCCCAGCTGTACGAGACGTGGAGATGATCTGATTAGGGACTATGTTAGGCCCACGGGGCGCTTTTGATATTGTATAAGGGCTTAAGCCCGAGATTGTATCTTATTTTGTATATTGTGAACAAATGGGCTAGACCTTGCGTATGTATCAGAATGGTGTACGGAATGTATGAGATTATGCTTAATCGTCCTTATTTCTTTATTATTTCATTTTCTTTTGTCTCGTTACTCGTGCCTCGGGTTCGCTGGAATTCGGGGCGTGACAAAAGGTATTGGTAATTTTAGAAATCTCATAAAAAATGAGTGTAATTCTTAGAAATTTCAAACGTGGTTAGTATATTTTATTATTTTAATAAAAATAGTGTTTTTGCTCTTTATTTTATATACAAAAAGATGGACTCACTTTACCTTATATTCACCTCTCTTTTATTTTTCATCCTCTGTGGATGGGTAAATTATTCATATTCTCAAAAAATGTTTTTCCTAAATTTTAATATTTATATTTTTTGTTATGTTCATTTGTTTGTATCAAGATTGGATGGAAAATATTATTTATCCATGGTGAAATTAAGTCTACAAAATAGACTTGGGCGTCAATAATTTTCCTTGGGCCGTTCCCTCACCTGTGTTTGTCATCCTGTCTTGCTAATGGGCTGGTCCTCAACTTTTGGTTTATTAAAATTTGAAAAGGCCCAATCATAAGATTTGGACCACTACATATACAGACAGAGAGAACTTAAGTCCGCAAACCCCCTTCTATGAAGGTCCTAATAAGGGATAATATATGAAAGACACCTAATTTTTATTTTTTTAAAATATCTTTTAGGATAAATAATACTGACATTTCTTGAAATTTATGATAATTATATTAACTTTCTTTGAGATTTCTGAAATTACACTGGTCTCTCCTATTTTACATAAAAATATATAGATATAAACATTTTTCTTTCAATTTTTATTTTTAAAATAACGGAATTGTCCCTATTATTTATTTATTTTACATTTTCCCAATTTTGACGAATTTTTTCTAACATTTTTTTATTTTTTTATTTAAAAACATATTTAAGGTAAATAACTTATTTTGTTTCATATAAAAATAAATTAAAGGTTTTTATCAATATTTATTTAAAAAATGAAACAAAATCAGTCAAAATTTAATAAATTGAAAAAAAAAATATGAAAGGGGTAGTTTTGTTACTTTAATGAAAAAAAATTGATAGGAAAGTGGTATCTGTATATTATTATGTAAAGTTAGAGAGGTCAATGTAATTTCAGAAATCTCAGGAGAAATCAGTATAATTGTCATAAACTTTAAGAGAAATTAGTGTAATTTATCATTCTTTTTATATATTTAATTAATTTTATATTTATGCAGGAATTTGATTATTTTACCAGGTTATTTAACAAAAAATATTTTACCCCTGATATACCACAAACAGACGCACCAATCACCTTGAGACACGTGTGCTTACAGAACTGATAAACTCGGTCATACAGAACAGGCGCGGCCTCCAGTGCACTCTCATACACATATCCTCCAGAGCTTGTGCTCTAGACAATATTCACTCAGTATTCCGTGTGGTTCCGACCTCGTTGTTTCCTTAACATCCGCCGAGCAAAGAATAAAGAAACAGTCTTGTACAAGGAAACTGCCATACATGGTTATCTCTATCAATGTCTAACAAGGTAATTGCAATCTCCGATGATCAAATCCTTATTTTCATGGCTCCGAATCCTAATCAACTTAGGAAGGCCGCAACCTATAAATTAAACCTTACAAGTACGCTTTATTTTCATACTCATTCTTTGGCTTTCAATACAGTCTTTTCAATTCAGTTTACTTACTTAAGCATCAGAGCGGCTACGCCGGAGCCAATCCGGTGGCCCTCTGATTCCTTCTTTCTGAATGTTCTCCAGGTCACGAGGCCCAGATTTCTTGCGAGCCAAAAAGTGCAACATTAGTTTGGCGCCGTCTGTGGGAAACGACTAATCTCCAAGTGCTCTATTCGCAGACTTATTCACCCTCTCACCGGAGAACCATGGCCTCCAATCTCCGACCAAGATAGAACGTTTGAAATCCTCAAAATGCTCAACGTAGGCTGCCCGTCGCACGAGCAAGAGGGCCGACGGTTGATCCCACGCGACAAGAGATTGAGTCAATCAAACGACACAACGAACTAGTACAGGAACAGCTACTTGCCATATCTAGAACTCTGGCAACGCTTACACAAAATCATGGGACGAGTCGTCCAAATCCGCCGGTCAATGTTACTGAGAGAACACAACCCCCTATTATCACTGAGAATGAAGACCCCATAAGGAGGCTCCAAATAACCGACCTAGGCACCCTCAGGGTGTTGCTCGCGTCGGTAGAGATCCATAGCCATCAGCAGCCCCAGGTTGAGGGACACTAGTCTTCGTCCCTGACGTCCATTACCGAAGCACTACTAGAGCCCCAACTCCAAGAGCTTCGGAAGCACATCCGGCACCACAGGAGCCTCAACTCCAAGTGGCACCAATCCCTCAAGCTCGGAACCTTCGGAACCCTCCTCCGTCCATGGGACATGCTCAACCCGACTATCTTGAAACCGAGGCTGTAAGGCAAGGTTCACAAGAAGTCCGGCCTACAGACCCATGGAGGGTCGAAGAAGTCGTAGAATTATGGACTGAACAGTAGCTGTGAGAGGTGTCCAGAACCCTCTAGAGCAGGATGAGTTGGCCAGGTTGCTCGGAAGACTGGCCACCCCATTTATTCCTGCCATCATGTCAGAAGAAAGATCGAGAAAGTTCGTTGTGCCAAAATTCACCCTATATGATGGGACTGGAGACCCGGGAGATCATCTATCGCACTACCAGCATACAATAGCCCTTCACGGGGCCTCTGATGCCTTTATGTGCTGAACTTTCATTACCAGCTTAAAAGGTACTGCCCTAAAATGGTTCCATCACCTCCTACCGAACTCAGTTACCAGTTTTTATGAGCTCAGTAGGCAATTCCTGGACAGGTTCATGACAAGTAGGAGGCTCAAAAGGGGCCAGAGTTCTTGCTAAATGTCAAACAGACTAAGGAAGAATCCCTCAGAGCTTACATTGCCCGCTTTAATGCCGAACTCACAGAGATTACCAACTGCAGCCCAAGTTTCCTTATAGCTGTCTTAACTTCTGGTCTTGCTCACGGCGGCTTTAGAGATTCCTTGACAAAGAGCCCTTTTGCTGATATGGCGGCATTAATGGACCGGGCTAGGAAGTATATCAACTTGGAGGAAGCTAACTGCATATCCCAAAAGGGCAAGGAGCAAACCCAGAGGGACAATTCGAAAAGGGAAGATCATAAGAAGGACGACCACAAAAAGGACCCTAGCAAGAAGAGGGCCAGGAGTCCAGAAAAGAGAACAGCACCCAAGGCTGTTTATAATTTTGGACCAAGGGACCCTCTGAACACTACACTAGCTCAGGTACTTCGACAGATCCGAGATCGGGAGAACCTAAGATGGCCAGGACCGATTAAAGGAGATCCCAGCCTTCGGGACCAAGGTAAATATTGCAATTTTCATAAAGATCATGGGCATACGACTAACTCATGCAGGTGTCTTAGATATGAGGTTGAGCAGCTCATATAGAAATGACGCCTTCGGGAGTTCATTAAACAAGACGGGAGGCAGAACCCCCACGAAGACAAGCCTCAACAAAAGACAGACCAGAGGCCCAAGCAGAGACAAGAGCAGAGGGAAGGACGGAATGAGCCTCAGAGGCAGAACAACCATGTCATTTACGTCCTCCATGCAGACTCCCCTGTTACAGGAATGTCAAACAGAGACAGGAAGAGGTATGCTCGGGAGGCCAAGGCTGCCCCAGATGTATTGCAGATCACCAACATTGAAAAAAAGCTCAAACCAGAATCGGAGATTCAGTTCACAGAACGGGATCTAGCCGGGGTACACTGCCTTCACAATGATGCCCTCGTCATCACTCTTAAGATTGCCAACTTCGAGATCAGAAGAGTTCTAGTTGATACCGACAGTTCTGTTAATATACTGTTCTATGAGCCACTCAAATAGATGAAGATTGATCACAACAACATCAAGCCTACCACGACTGTAATGACAACATTTGATGGTAATCTCAGTACCCTATTGGGAAGGATCGACCTGCCTACTACTGTAAGGGAAGGTGAAGGACAGAAAACCACCATCTCAGAATATATGGTGTTGAATATGAAATCTCCCTACAATGTCATAATTGGGAGACCATGGCTACACCAAATAGGGGTGGTTACCTCGACCTTACACCAATGTTTGAAGTATGTCCACAATCAGAATGTTCATTCTGTCAGAGGGTGCCAGCCGACTTCTCGCGAATGCCATGCCATCGCACTCAAGGAGAAGACTACCAAATAGCAATTACAGTATGCTCGGGACTGTGCAAATCCAATTCTCTCCCACACTCCCGAGAAGGAAAGTTGCCCTTCTAGAATTGAGAAACCCCTAAGTCCAAGAGGACGGGATAGCAGGGCCAAACCCATTTGGGAGCCCATCAAAGTATTAGTCAGCTCAGAGTCAGAGGAGCGCTATTTGTACATTGGTCTAGACCTGACACATGCCGAGCAAGAGAAGATAATCAAGTTTTTGAAAGACAACCTCTCTATATTTGTGTAGGAGACCAAAGATATGGAGGGTATAGATCCAAAACTTATAACTCACAAACTAATGGTAGATCCAGACCACCCACCAGTGGGACAAAAAAGAAGGCCACTAGCTCCAGAATGGCATTAGATCATAAACGAGGAGGTCTAGCGGCTACTAGAAGCCAAGATGATACGCGAGGTATTCTACCCAGACTGGCTGACCAATACCGTTCTGGTCAAGAAGAAAAATGGCAAGTGGAGGGTCTGTGTTGACTATACAGACCTCAAAAAAGCTTGCCCCAAAGACAGCTTTCCACTACCAAGGATAGACTAGCTGGTTGACGCTACTGCGGGGTACGAACTCATGAGTTTTATGGACGCCTATTCTGGGTATAACCAAATTCAGATATACCATCCAGACCAGGAAAAGACAGCCTTCATAACCGAATGAGGTCTCTATTGCTACAGAGTAATGCCATTCAGTTTGAAGAATGCTGGGGCCACATACTAGCGGTTGGTCAACAAGATGTTCAGCTCACTCCTCGATAATACCATGGAGGTATACATTGATGACATGCTGGTCAAAAGTTTACAGAAAGGTAGTCACCTTCAGCACTTATCCCAGACCTTCGATATCCTAAGACAGCACAAGATGAAGCTCAATCCCTCGAAATGTACCTTCGGGGTGACGAAGGGAAAATTCCTGGGATACATTGTCTCTCAGAGAGGTATCGAAGCAGACCCCATTCAGATCCGAGCTCTGATTGGACTGGAGTCACCAAAAACCAGAAAAAACATTCAGGCACTGAATGGCAGAATTATGGTACTGAGCAGGTTTATCTCCAAATCCACCGATCGTTGCTTACCCTTCTTCAGAGCTTTAAAGGGTAACAAAGCTTTACAATGCACGAAAGAATGTGAGAAAGCTTTTCAAGAACTGAAAGAATATCTTGCCTCTCTAGAGCTCCTGTCAAAACTAGTCCAAGGGGAAAAGCTACTCCTATACTTTGTAGTATCTAAGAAAGCGGTCAGCTCTGCACTAGTCAGACAAGACAGGGGAGTGCAGAGGCCCATATTCTACATCAGTAGGGCACTGCTTGACACAGAAAAGAGATACTTAGAGGTTGAGAAGCTGGCCTTCACTTTGGTAATATCAGCTCGGAAGCTCCGACCTTATTTCCAAGCTCATCTAATTGAAATCCCAACTGCCTATCGCCTGAGGTCAATATTGAGGAAGCCTAAGGTTTCTGGAAGATTAGTAAAGTGGTCTGTGGAGTTGGGAGAATTTGACATATCATATGTACCACAGAACTCCATCAAGGGATAAGCCTTGGCAGATTTCGTTACTGAGTTTACCTCGGCACTTCAGGACAAGGCACAACTCTTTAAAACTTCAGGGGCATGGCTTCTTTATATTGATGGGTCATCAACCGATCAGGGTTTGGGAGTGGGCCTGGTATTGCAGTCCCCTGACGGGCTCTTATCAAAAAAAGCAGTTAGCTTGGGATTTAGAGCTTCCAACAATAAAGCAGAATACGAAGCCCTAATCCTAGGCATGAAGTTGGCTCTGGAATGCGAGGTTCAAAACCTTAAAGTCTTCTCAAATTCCTAGTTAGTGGTAAGCCAAGTCCTGGGAGAATTCTCCATCAAAGATGATAGGATGCTTCGGTATTCCGAATTAGTGAACTTCTTGAAATACTCCTTCCGGACGTTCTCTATCCAGAAAATAGAGAGAAGCCAGAAATGCAAGGCAGATGCTTTGGCAAACATGGCATCACGCCTAAAGTCGGAAGGAAACTCCGCAGTAAAAATTTCCTACCAACCAAGACCCAGCATAGAGGAAGCCCAAGTTGCCCAAATTGTTGAACAGCCCCAGAACTGGATAACCCCAATCATCCAGTACCTAGAATCGGGACTCCTCCCAGAAGATAAAAACAAAGCAAGGAGGATCCGGATCAGAGCGGCTCGGTACCTGATCTTGAACAATAAGCTTTACAGAAGATTTTATTCTGAACCCCTGTTGAAATGCTTAGCTCCAGAAGAATCTCAATACGTCTTGGCTGAAATACACGAAGGAATTTGCGTGAACCATAATGGGGGCAGAACAATAGCTCACCGAGCTCTAACACAAGGCTATTTCTGGCCCAGTATGCTGAAGCAGGCTAAGGAGTATGTCCAGAAGTGCGACAAATGCCAAAGGTTTGCCCCATATCAATACCAACCGCATCACGAGCTCATCCCAATTACCAATCCCTAGCTCTTTGCTCAGTGGGGAATGGACATCGTGGGCCCATTACCTAAAGCCCCACCAAACAGAAAGTATCTTTTGGTAGCCATTCACTACTTCTCTAAATGGGCTGAAACTGAACCTCTAACACATATCATAAAGAAGGAAGTTAAAAACTTCACCTGGAAGGACATTGTCTGCAGGTTCGGTATACCACGCGTAATCATTTCTGACAATAGGACGCAGTTCACTGGTAAAGTCTTCAAGAAATTTTGTGAAAACCTCAACATCAGACAACACTTTGCCTCTCTAGGCCATCCACAAGCAAATGAGCAAGCAGTGGTCACCAACCGAACGATCCTTGATGCATTAAAGAAAAGGTTAGAGCAAGCCAAAGGAAAATGGGCGGAGGAACTTCCTAGGCTTCTTTGGGCCTACAAAACAACCAGAAGAACTCCCACCTCTCAAACTCCCTTTTCACTTGCCTACGATACAGAAGCGGTAATCCCGATGGAGGTCGGTATGCCAACTTTAAGGACTGAAGCCTTCGAACAAGAGTCCAATGATCAGCAGCTGGTAGAAAATTTGGACTTGATCGAAGGAAAAAGGGATCAAGCCAGAATAAAGATGGAAGCTTACCAACAGAGAATGGTCAACAATTCTAAAGTAGGGCTCAAGATGGTCAGCTTTCAAGTTGGAGACTTTGTCTTAAGAAGAGCTTTTCTAAACACCAAGGATCCCACTATGGGAAAGTTGTCACCCAACTGGGAAGGCCCCTACAGAGTAACAAAGGTTAGGCCCACCGCTTACTGGCTAGAGGACATGGCTGGGAAACCTATTCCTAAACCTTGGAATGTAGAACGTTTACAGAATTATTATCAATAAAGTTTTTTCTTTCCTTTTAATACCTCCATAAAATGTTCATCTCTTAATGCACAGACCTTTAGGGTCTGGTCCATCTCTTAATGCACAGACCTTCAGAGTCTGGTTCGTCTCTTAATACACAGACCTTCAGAGTCTGGTCCGTCTCTTAATGCATAGTCCATCTCTTAATGCACAGACCTTCAGAGTCTGGTCCATCTCTTAATGCACAGACCTTCACAGTCTGGTCCGTCTCTTAATGCACAGACCTTCAGAGTCTGGTCCCTCTCTTAATGCACAGACCTTTAAAGTCTGGTCCCTCTCTTAATACACAGACCTTTAGAGTCTGGTCCATCTCTTAATGCAGAGACCTTCAGAGTCTGGCCCGTCTCTTAATGCACAGACCTTCAGAGTCTGGTCCCTCTCTTAATGCACAGACCTTCAGAGTCTGGTCCCTCTCGTAATGCACAGACCTTCAGAGTCTGGTCCCTCTCTTAATACACAGACCTTTAGAGTCTGGTCCGTCTCTTAATGCACAGACCTTCAGAGTCTGGTCCATCTCTTAATGCACAGACCTTCAGAGTCTGGTCCATCTATCTCTTAATGCACAGACCTTCAGAGTCTGGTCCATCTCTAATGCACAGACCTTTAGAGTCTGGTCCATCTCTTAAAAGGTACAGACCTCATAACATGTTCTAGCAAGTATTTAGACCTGACGATTCAGTCCGTTTGAAGGCATCAAGTTCCGATATCTACAAGTACTTTCCAACTATTATTTACACAAGTTTCCTAGATCGACAGATCCTCAGAGCTGATTCTTAGATTACTTGGTTTATGTACTACCGAGCAACAACACTACACTGCCTTAGCATCTGCAGTAGCTCGATGTACTTCAATTCAAATCACAAGTGTTATGTTTCTTTAGTCTACTCCCAGAACATACAAACAGAACTATTGGTGAAAAGTAATTATCAGCAGTGCTCGAAAAGATGTTTCAACTCCAAAAGAACACATCCAATTAAAAGGCACATCAGATTTCAAGAAAAGGGATCCAACTTTATTGATAATCCATAAAGGTTACATCGATATAAGAAGACTAGAAAAAGAAAAAACAAATACACAGAAGCTACGAAAATTTCAGACAAGACGTTGTTCTGCTCTACAACAGAATGGCTATCTTCCTTGAAGCTTTCTAGTACAGGGGAAAGGGTTCAGAGCTCCACACCACCATTACCGCCGTCACCGACTTCCATTTGAAAGGAAGGAATCCTGAACCCCAATTTGCATCGTACCCAGGCCATTTCATCATCATTGTCACTGGTATTAATACCAATGGAGGATAAGGGCTCTGGGTCTTAGGAAACCACTATTCTCCACCTTCGTTTTCCTCAAATTTGGCACGACACCCAACTCGGCTTGAGCAAGGGTCCCTGCCAAGACACAAAGGAGAAGAGGCATCCCATCTTCGTCTTCATCACCAATGCTCCAGGCCTCGGTTGCATCAAGGAGGATCCACCCCCAATCGGAGAAATCTTGACCGGATGTTAAGATGAACAAGAAGATCTTCGCCTCTTCTAATCCTTCCTTGGAGATTCACTACAACAAAAGACACTATTAGTGACGCACACGTGCGTCGCTAATAGTGGCCTTGAGCGTCGCTACGGCGTCACAAATAGTGGCGTCGCTAATAGTATTAGCGATGCACAGCCCTTTGTGCGTCGCTAATGTTGACTTTTAGCGATGCACAATGAGCGTCGCTAAAAATTGGGTATGCGCGTCGCAAAAAATACACAAGGACGCACTGAGCGTCGCTAAAAGTCACCATTAGCGACGCTCAGTGTGGGCGTCGCTAAAAGTCACTATTAGTGACGCACACTGAGCGTCGCTAATAGTAGTCTTTAGCGACGAGCTGTATGCCTCGCTAATAGTGATTTTTAGCGATGCCCACACTGAGTGTCGCTAATGGTGACTTTTAGCGACGCTCAGTGCGCGTCGCTAATATTTTTTTTTTTTTTAAATAAAAAAAACCCATATTTGCTTTGTTTTCTTTGTTGTTTTATTCCTGTTTAAACCTGTATCAATCATCCATCCCGATATACAATAAAATCCAAGCATTCTGAAATAAATATATTAAAAAAGAAAAATTAACAATTGTCTCCAAAAAATGTACATTTGTAAAAGTACAATTTAACAATAAATAGAAAAATTAAAAATTGTCTCTTAATTAATGTAACTACACATGTCCATGAAAAGAAAAAAAAACAAATAAAAATAACAAGTTCTGATGCAAACATAAGGACGGCGCGGCAATAATCCCGATCAATCTGAAATAAAGATCAAATCATATATATTAGAACAATTATTAAATATATATGAACATAGAATGTGAATAGTTTTTTTTTTTGCATGCATCAATAGTAAGAACTTCATAAAGTAGCATAAGTTTATTTTATCATTTTTGAGGTGTGTTATGGGCTTTCAATGTATTTAGGCCGATATCCGACATTTTGGTCTGTCAAAACCCCAAAATGGGCCTTTTTCGAGCTGAAACTTACATAAGTTTCAAACCGGGCATCCGAACCAAGTGCCGTAAGTTCGTGCAAGTTTATTTTATCATTTTTGAGGTGTGTGATGGGGTTTCGGTGTAGTTAGGCTAATATCTGGCATTTTGGTCTGTCAAAACTCCAAAATGGGCCTTTTTCGAGCTGAAACTTGCATAAGTTTCAAACCGGGCATTCGAACCGAGTGCCATAATTTCGTGCAAGTTTATTTTATCATTTTTGAGGTGTGTGATAGGGTTTCGGTGTAGTTAGGCCGATATCCGACGTTTTGGTCTGTCAAAACCCCAAAATGAGCCTTTTTAGAGCTGAAACTTGCATAAGTTTCAAACCGGGCATCTGAACCGAGTGTTGTAAGTTTGTGCAAGTTTATTTTATCATTTTTGAGGTGTGTGATGGGGTTTCAGTGTAGTTAGGCCGATATCCGACATTTTGGTCTGTCAAAATCCCAAAATGGGACTTTTTGGAGCTGAAACTTGCATAAGTTTCAAACCGGGCATCCGAACTGAGTGCCGTAAGTTCGTGCAAGTTTATTTTATTATTTTTGAGGTGTGTGATGGGGTTTTGGTGTAGTTAGGCCAATATCCGACATTTTGGTCTGTCAAAACCCCAAAATGGGCCTTTTTGGAACTAAAACTTGCATAAGTTTCAAACCGGGAATCCGAACCGAGTGCCGTAAGTTTGTACAAGTTTATTTTATCATTTTTGAGGTGTGTGATGAGATTTTGGTATATTTAGGCCGATATCCAGCATTTTGGTCTGTCAAAACCCCAAAATGGGCCTTTTTAGAGCTGAAACTTGCATAAGTTTCAAACCGGGCATCTGAACCGAGTGCCGTAAGTTCGTGCAAGTTTATTTTATCATTTTTGAGGTTTTTGATGTGTTTTTGGTGTATTTAGACCGATATTCGACATTCTGGTCTATCAAAACCCCAAAATGGACCTTTTTGGAGCTGAAACTTGCATAAGTTTCAAACCGGGCATCCGAACCGAGTGCCATAAGTTCGTGCAAGTTTATTTTATCATTTTTGAGGTGTGTGATGGGGTTTCAGTGTAGTTAGACCGATATCCGACATTCTGGTCTGTCAAAACCCCAAAATAGGCCTTTTTGGAGCTGAAACTTACATAAGTTTCAAACCGGGCATCCAAACCGAGTGCCGTAAGTTCGTGCAAGTTTATTTTATCATTTTTGAGGTGTGTGATGGGGTTTCGGTGTATTTAGGCTGATATCCGGCATTTTGGTCTGTCAAAACCCCAAAATGGGCCTTTTTGGAGCTAAAACTTGTATAAGTTTCAAACTGGGCATCCGAATCGAGTGTCGTAAGTTTGTGCAAGTTTATTTTATCATTTTTGAGGTGTGTGATGGGGTTTCAGTGTATTTAGGCCGATATCCGACATTTTGGTCTGTCAAAACCCCAAAATGGGCCTTTTTTGAGCTGAAATTTGCATAAGTTTCAAACCGGGCATCCGAACCGAGTGCCGTAAGTTCGTGTGTGTGTGTGTGTAAACTATGGTGTAGCATATAATATTTATATAAAAGAGGAATATAATGGTATTCGGTGTTGCATGTGGAATACCTTTTGTTCTAGAAGTTGAAGCTTCTATGATCTCATCAGGGTCAAGGGGTTCCGTTTTTATCTCACGATCTGACTCCAGTGGAAACTCTTTCTCGCAAGCACTTGAATCAAACACACACACACATTGAAATGCATGTCTCCTATATGCTCAAATACTGCAAAATCTCCGAGACAGAGGGCATGGTGTTGCGTAAAATTATCCCAACCTTCTCGGAAGTAAATAAATCCTTTGGCACATTTACCAATTTTAACATGCCATGTCCCTTGACAACTTGTTAGAATTTCTTCTTCCGATTTTAGTTCACCTAGTTTTCTACAAAAAAATGGTGTAATGAGCTGTGCAAATTTGAAATTCAGAAAACTATATTAGAGTGTGTGAGTCACTATGAAATGTTGCTACATTAAGAAGAGAAAAGATACTTGGACTGACCACACACACACACACACAAACACAAATATACATACATATATATAGAGAGAGAGAGAAAGAGAGAACATACAAGTTTTGTAAGGAAACCAGGCATCATGACCTTGAAGAAATGCTTGGAAATAAGAAGCTCCCTTTCCATTGGAGAAGAAGACATATTTTTACCTTGTTGGCAAGTATGACAGTCAAAACAGAGAAGAGACATCCTATCAGTGGTATCGGAAATGAAATTGAATTGGTGACGACTTAGGATAAATTATAGTGGCCATCTATCCACATACATGAAACACAAGAGGGGAAAAAACACAGCCATGGAAAAATACATGTTGAATGAACACATACATTGGCCAACAATCAAACAACATTATTTAGGGTTTGCAATAGTAAGAAAAAGAAGATCAAGGGAAAAGACGAGAGTACAATCTCTTTAATAGGATAGTTTATCGAGTTAATTAAGATTTCAAGTTTAAAAAAAAAGTTGGGATAAAAGAAAATGAAAGTGACAGATGATAATATTTTAACTTTTCATGTTATTATTTTTCATTTTCTTAAATAAATTTGCAAAATTAAAATCACCTGCTATATAGGTTTGTTTGTTTGGCTCAGTCTAACATTTGTATGCCTTTTAATTGCTATTTGATTTTTACTCATTAAAGTTAAATGCAAATGAGTAATGATAAAGCTCAAGTGATCATTACTGAAGCGGAGGCCATCCACATTGCCAGACCACTCTTTGAAGGCTGTTTCTTTTTCAAAAGTGGCCTTTTCCACACCCAAGCAAATCAATCTTGAATAAAATATAAGCAATCTCTCTCCAGTCAACAGAGTATTACACTTGCATTATCATAGGCTGATTAGCTATTTATTTTATATATATATATATATATATGTGTAGTTGAGAAGGAGTGGAGCACTTCTACTTATTCTATTTTGTTTTTCAGTTTGCTTTTCCACAAACATCCTTTTCAAGATCTACATATGGGCCTCATAAGCATGCCCATGGACGCAAGATTATTTTAACTTGATTAAATATACTTGAGAGAATACATACATATAAAATGTGAGCTGGATTCAAAGACAAGTTTCAGGTTCTTCCTGACTTCCATGGGAATGGAATTATGGGATGGTACCTAATAAAAGAAACATTTTCATGGAATTTTTTTTATTACATCTGGATCACCATATCTTTCAATCAGACGATATGTCACATGTACAATTATAATAAACTTTTGCAAGTCTCTTAAAGATAGAAAAGGGATTTTAAATGAAATTTAATACCATCGATCCTAATGATTGGCTAACCTTTTTATATTCATCCCAAGCAAATATACAAGAGGGTTTTTTTCTTTTGTTGTGAAAATAAATGTACGAGAGTTATTAATAAAAAATACTTTAATTTATATATAAACTAACACTTTTTTAAGTTTTTATACCAGGAGTTAACATAAGTAACAAAACAAGCAAATTTCTGTCTTGTTGATGTTTATACAAGAATAATGATTTATACCATTTACCTTCACCTAATGTGATGTGTGATTGGGTGAGGGGAGCCGCCGTTGTATTAGGTACCATTCCCCCATTGTATCAGCCAGCCACCAACTAATTTGCTTGATGTATTCAATTTCAAACCCAATCATTAAATTAAAGTAGATGAGACGGTAAAATTGACTCTTGAATTTAAGATGTGTTCATAGCCTTTCATTAATCGAAGGGAAGTGACAAATGACAAGAAGCATAACCACTAAGGTACATAACACTTTTTCCAATCTTAGTCACTAAAAAACTTCAATAATAAGAGGCAAACGTCCTTTGAAATGCTAAAAGCAACACCATTACCCAAATCATCACCAAAATAAAATTCAGTAATAAATATAAATTTGATTACCTAAAATTTAAACAAATTAATTATTACTAAATGAATCTCTAATAATTAAATGGACAAGATTTTTAAAAATCTGATCATAATATTATAAAAACTATATATTTGTAGATCTCACATATGTTGGACATGAAATTCAATCCCTTGGATGCTTTCAATTTATATTTTTACTATTATTTATATATTCAAAAATTTGCATATGTTTTTAATATTATTTTTTTAAAAAAAATATTAATTCATGTTTCTTAATACTTAATTTTTTTTAAATTTTATTTTATAGATTAACAAAGGATTTTAAAGTTGAGAATTTCCAATTCCCTTTTTAGCATCAAATCTCATCCCAAATTGTCCACCCGAACAGACTAACATAACGTAAAAATGATGATTTAACATCATAATGTTCAGTACAATCAAAATAAACAAACAGGAATTTAAGCAAATATTAGCCAACACATAATGTAAGTGAAATGATGATAAATTCATAAAGATGATGTCAAATTAGTCGTTGCGGACTAGTTGACTATTTATTGGACACTTCAAATAAGCCCTTTTTATGCAGATTTTCTAAGAGCTCTACATATATATGTCAAGACATGTTTTTTTTTTGAAGTTTTAAAAAATCATTGTAAAGCTCTCAGGAAATCAATTGATAGCATCACAAAACATTGAATTTGAGATGTGATGCTATCCAAAATTAGATCATCCATCTACCCAAAATTATTTTAATCTTATTAGGTTTGCATTTTTTTCTAATAGAAATGAAATATGTGATTCAAACAAAAGCATCCTAGCTAGATTGGAGCAAAATCCAAGCACGCCAGAGCAACAATCGAAGCACAATGAAATAGATCTGAGTTTGAGAGAGAGAGAAGAGACAGGACAGTGGCCTACCTGGGCCTCGTATGCCTCCCCGATGTGCTCCCCCCTTCCCTTTTTAGTTTTGAACCCAACAAAGCAATGGAAATGGCACCTGAGAGAGAGAGAGAGAGAGAAAGAGAGAGAGAAAGACCGTCTGAGAGAGAGAGACCATCTGAGAGAGAGACAGAGCGCGAAAAATGAAAGTAAATATAAGGAGTTATTAGTGACGCACACTGTGCGTCGCTAATAACCCAAATGAGCGTCGCTAATTGTCATACCCAACTATTTGCAACGCTAGGCGTGCGTCACTAATACAACCAACTATTAGCGACGCACGTGTGCGTTGTTAATTCCCACGTGGGCGTCGCTAATAGTTTCGCCCCTTTTTTCAGGCAAGAAGCTAATTTTTTTAAATTTTTTTTCGTATTATTAGCAACGCCTGTTTGTGCGTCGCTAAAAGGTATTTGTGTGTCGCTAATAATGTGCGTCGCTAAAAGTAGGTTTTTTTGTAGTGACTGAACCAAATGGAAGGATAAGTTTCAGCCACAGTTTAATCATTCCCAAGTCGGACTGAAAATCATCAATCATCTCCGAACGAATAGCATCTTCTAAGAACATTTGATCCCCTCAAACGGGAAGACAACTTGGAAGCAACAGGCAAAGGGATTAGGGCGCAACAGCATGCCCCTCTCTCATATATATATAGACCCTTGAAGTCCAAAAGCCATCCAACTGGACCGTCGCAACGATTAAAGGATGGGTTGACCTCGAAAACCCAAAAGATAGCTGTATAAATGAATGACGCATAAAACCGTCCTTTCGGGATACCTAAAAGACGGGATGCGAGATTTCCCTAAACATACAGCCTTAGTCAAACAAGTAGAGTCTGGTCCATCTTAATACGAAGGCCTTGTATCCAACATACAGACCTTTCAGTATTGGCCATTCTGTTGACCCCCGACAGAGCATGTGTATGACAAAAGACCATTAGTTCGGATGTATCTTAGTCCTGGTCTTGGTAACTCAGAGGCAAAAGTCTCAATCATCAGAGTGATAGTCACAAGACACCAAGTTACTACTACAAATCTTTGATTTAGAACAAACTGCCTTAAAATTCTTCAGAATTTACTTCCAATATATGTGATATAAGATCAATATCAGATCCCTACTCGTTTGATTAAAATCGCCTTCCTATCTTGTTCTAAGATAATGAGGCAATTAGAATTAGTCTACAGTCACTGTTCTATTGCAAATGCAGCTCGGAAGACAACTACCGACGGTAAAAGAGCTAGTTTGAAGAGCTCCAGAACAACCTCACTTGCAACAATTTTTCACATTAACTATGAATTGGATGGACCAATATACTACAGGGAAATACAACACAAAGCTACATGGGTCAACCAGGAATCCACACGAAAGAAAAGGATGAAGACATTTGAAAAGAAAACCTGTTTCATTCAACAATGATAATCTATTACATCGGAGGTTCAAAAATTAGCAAAATGTACATATTCTAAGCCTGATCAATAGGAACAGGCTCAATGGCTAGGGAAGGATCGGCAGGAGCAAGATCAACCACTCCGTTTGGAACAACAACTTCAGAAGGATCTATAGGGGGAACATCGATCACTTCGCTCGGAACGGCAGCTTCGGGAGGGATAACCCCAGGAGGCACAATCGAGGATATGTTGAAATTAGGAAATTTGGCAAGGAACCTAGATCGAAAATTGTTGAAGCCAAACATGATCAGGTTGTTGGACATTCCTTCCAGTTCCATCTTCATTTCTGTCTCATTCTCTATTCGGGCCCGCTCGACTGCGTCCTTAAGCTTTTGGTGATAGAGGTACTGCATGCCATCCATCTCCCTCTAGAGTCTCTCTGCCTACTGAACATAAAGATTCTTCTTTAACTCCATGACGGCCAGAGAATTTTTGGACTCTTTCAGCCTCTCCACAGCTTCATAAGCCTCAGACTTAGCAGTATCGAGCTGAAGCCTAACCTCGTCCAGCTCGGCCTGGAACTTGTCAACCTCCTCTGAAGATGGAGAGACCTCTGTCAGAGCAGAGAGGGTATGCAAGGTCTGCTGTATACAGAGCAAGCAGTTTAGAACCCAGCTAAAAACACTTGGAAAAAAGGAAAAGAAATAGAGACCCGAAGAACTCACTTTAACTTGAAGAGAAGCCAGGTCAGCTAGAAGCTTCTCTGGCTTCTGTGGCTTAAGTTTGAGGGAGCCGCTGGCCCAAAAGTCCTTCAAAACCTTCCTAGCCGCCTGATTAATAGCACTAGGGACCACTGAAGCTGACGCCCCCTTGCCTGTTTGTTTGGATGGGGCTAGGGGGACCACAGAGATAGGGGAAGGTTCCTTCCTCTCCCTCGAGGCAGGTTCAGGAGAGTTCGAGAGTAGCCTCCTCCTTTTTGTTTGGAGGGGAGGGTCCACTAGGGAAGGAGCCTCCCCCACTGCCGCAGATGAAGATGGCTCGGTCTCCCACCTAGCCATCAGACCTTTTGTCAGCTCTTCTACGCGGCCCTTAGCAGCCATCAAATTGTCAGGATTAACGATGACAATGGTCTCAGTTGCTAGGTCGTAAGAGCTTTTTATATTGCTTCTAGAGCACGGGAGTAAAGCTCGGCCTCTTCCACACACTTCTATTTGCACAAAAGACACGAAGGTAATCAGCTCGGCAATTGATGCATAGAACAGAATTAAAGCAGCCACAGGAAAAATTGGGTCTCACCCTTTGGCCCAGTGGTTCGAGGAAATGTTGTGAAACTATCCTAGAAGTCCTCATATTCCCATCCTCATTTTATGAAGAAATACCACTTCTTCTAGGTCTTGTTGGAGGAAGGCACGGAAGAAAGGGGTCTGAACCCACTATCAAAAGACATGTAATAGAGGCCTTCCGACCTCATGTATTTTAGATCCATATTGCTACGGATCAAGTCAAGAGACACGTCAACATCATTTAGGTGCCCTAACACTATGAAGCCCAACAAATGTCTCCAACTATTGAGATTGAGGTCTGCAAGGCAAAGATTAAACCAACAGAAGAATTGTTTTACAAGGTCGGGAAGAGGGAGTGTCAGTCCCATTTCAAACCAAGCTAAATAAACACAAATTTCTCCCGCTCTAACATCGCGTGGGCAATCTAGAGCGTCCGGAACCCTAAAGGTAACATTCGAAGGAAGATTGAACTTCTCCTATAACTCTTCTAACATACTCTCAGTGATTGCACTCTTACCTTCCTCTCTACGGACGGGTCGACCAAAAGTCTCTCCGGCCCTATTTGGGGACTCCTCAAAAGCATCAACTATCCTAACCTCCAGACTGGAGGGGGTTCTACCAACCTATCTACGGCATTATCAGTAGAGGGAATGGTCGTAAGTTGAAATTGAGTGATTGTCCTAGAAGAGCTGCCTGAACCAGAAGGTGACCCAAGGCCAGACATGACGGACAAAAGAAGATAACGAAGCAAAAGAGAGGGAACAGTAAAAGAAGCTAAAAATTGAACCTGAAATCAAGTAAGGCTACGAGCACCGGATATGCTTCGACCTTCAAAATGCGTTAATCAGCGATGGCAGAGTCTCTGATACTGTAGAGGCAAGTGCAGAAGAAAGGCGTAAAAGTCCTTTCCCTCCTTTATATACATATTCGAAATATGGGCCCCCCAAGCCAATTCGGCACGATGGTTGAGGGTAATGATGGCTTCTCAAGTATCGGCTGTGCAATAAATGACCCATTAAACCGACGTCTTGGAAAGTAGAAAGACAAAACATGTGACTCTTTATAAAGCCCAAAGCCCTAGTTACGCCCTAGCTCCTAACTAGGGCTCGGGGGGGAGTAGCTGATATACCACAAACAGACGCACCAATCACCTTGAGACACATGTGCTTACAGAATCGATAAACTTGTTCATACAGAGCAAGCGCGGCCTCCAGGGCACTCTCATACACATATCCTCCAGAGCTTGTGCTCTGGACAATATTCACTCAGTATTCCGTGTGGTTCTGACCTCGTTGTTTCCTTAACATCCGCCGAGCAAAGAATAAGGAAACAGTCTTGTACAAGGAAACTGCTCTACATGGTTATCTCTATCAAGGTCCAATAAGGTAATTGCAATCTCCGATGATTAAATCCCTTTTTTCATGGCTCCGAATCCTAATCAACTTAGGAAGGCCGCAGCCTATAAATTAAACCCTACAGATACGCTTTATTTTCATGCTCATTCTTTGGCTTTCAATACAGTCTTTTCAATTCAGTTTACTTACTTAAGCATCGGAGCGGCTACCGCCAGAGCCAATCCGGTGGCCCTCTGATTCCTTCTTTTTGAGTGTTCTCTAGGTCGCGGGGCTCAGATTTCTTGTGAGCCAAAAAGTGCAGCATCATACCCTAAGAAGTATAGGTGACATATTATTCAATTAAACCCGTCAACCCATCCTAACCTACCCATTTAATTAACGGGTCATAAACGGGTTGGGTAATAAGGAACTCGTCAATTTAGCGGATCAATACGAGTTGAATATGGGTGTTTGACGAATTGAGAATGAAAAATAACAAAATAGGTTGAATATGTGTGTTTAACAGGTTAAAAATAACAAAATAGTATAAATATATATATATATATATAAAAGAATATAAATATCTCCATTTGGGAAAGAACAAAATAGTAAAACATATATAATATATAGTCACGACAACTAATGAGTATTGCATAAGCAATTTGATAATTGTAAAACTCAACATCCACTCTCTCACACTCTAAAAATTGACAAACTCTTAACTATTTAAAAATATTAATGAGTAGTTTCATGTAATTATACATGACACAGATATATATATATAGTATATTATATATGTATACAGTACATATATCTATGTCTAAATATAAATATGACATATATATAGTATACTATATATATATGTATATGTATACAATGCATATATATATATATATAATATACAACACATATATACATAATACTATAATACAATGCATATATATATAGTGCATATATATAATACAATATAATATATATAATACTCACATATATATACATATTAATTTTAAAAAAAAAAAATAGTGAGAGTTCGGTTCTCGGGTTGGTTCGGTTTATTCGAATTTTAAACTGAAACTGAACCGACCTGTTAATTTTTTAATTATATTCTTGACTTTCTTTTAACAATGGAGTTTTATTGGATTTTTAAGAGATTCAAAGTAAAATAATTATTGTGATTATTTAAAAATAATGTTTCTTCTATTAGAGTAAAAGAAAAAATAACAAGTTCGATTCGGATTAAACTGAACCGTATATGGCACAACCTGTATTTGACCCGTTTAATTACGGATCAAATATAAATTCAACTCATTTTGACCCAACCCGTTTCAACTCTTCCAATCCGCCCATTTTGCCAGGACTACTAAGAAACAATGAATTTGGGTAGTGTGCTATTATAAATATACAGCTTTTATTATCTTCAGAGCTGGTTAGCATAAATGCAATTACTATTTTAGTTCAAATTTTAACATGCATGGAAGATAATTACCCCCCAAAAAAGCATGCTTGTACTAATTTTTTTTTTTAACAAAACTCTCCACACAAAATGATATGTGACACAGTAAAGTCATTAGTTTAAAATAAAAGTGCATCAGTGTTCTTCATCATTTTAAAATATTAGTACCATTCTAATTTATATAAAGAAATGTTTCTAAAAATTTTCTTTATAAATTATTTTTATCTATTTGTGATCATCGGAGCCTTCTTCTAACTAGGGAAATTAAAGAGTTTCACTAGAATTGTCTTGATCGACGGATGTCATTGAGAAATAAATAGGAGGACGTGTTGTCGAATGATTTCCTGCTGTTCTTCCTAGTATGGAATGAGTAAGGAATCAAGCTACAAGTCTCGATCTATACGAACTTCATCAATAGATTCCTAACTTCCTTTTGATTTTGATTAGTTCCAACTAGTTGAAAGTTATCTTGTTTTTTGTCCGAACCCATTTTAGACCGTCTCCTGAAACGTTCACCTTTTCCTCTGTTGTCTCCTTCGGTGCACAGTCCATTCTTATCCTTTATATATATATATATATATATATATATATATATATAAAACAGCAAAAAAAAATGACGGTAGTGGTAGAATGATTAGAACAAATAAAACATAAAAATAAATTATTTATTTATAAAAAGCAAAAAAAAAAAATTTGCTTTTACTTAAAACTATTGCTAATATAAAACAGATTTTGGATGAATGGACAAATAAAATGAATGTACGTCTGCCTCCCATGATGAAATGGTTTCACATAGAGAACAAGTACTATATTTTTTCTTTTATTACTCTATTGCTAATATAAAATAGACTTTGAAAATACAAAACAGATTTTGGAAATATAATGATTAACAATCTTAAGACAAAATAGTTTTCCAAATCAGTTTTATTTTTTCAGATGTTTTGTTTTTTGTTTTAGTTTGCAGTATTTTTTACCGTAGAATTTTTTGTTCACAATATTATACTTGTTTTACAAGGTTTAATTAGTGAAAAAATTTGTATTGTAATTTATTAAATGGCAGCTAAAACAACCTCAAATCCTACTGCTATTGTTGTGCCGCCTGCACTTGTTATAGCACCAGTTCCTGTGAACCACAATAAGAAACCAGAGAAATTCAGTGGGACTGATTTCAAGAGATGGTAGCAAAGGATGCTGTTTTATCTCACTACTTTAAATTTGACTTGATTCCTTCGAGAAGATGCTCCTGCTTTGAGGAAAAATGAGACTGATAGACAAGTGGTCGTCGTAGTCAATGCTTGGAAGCATGCTGACTTCCTCTGCCAAAACTATGTCCTTAATGACTTAGACAACACATTATATAATGTGTACAGTCCAATCAAGACTGCAAGGGAGTTATGGAAATCTCTTGACAGAAAGTATAAAACGAAAGATGCCGGCATGAAGAAGTTCGTGGTAGGCAGATTCTTAGACTACAAAATGATTGACTCCAAGAAGGTGATTAATCAAGTTCAAGATCTTTAGGTTATCTTGCATGAAATTCATGCAGAAGGCATGTCCCTAAGTGAATCCTTCCAAGTGGCTACAATCATTGAAAAGTTGTCGCCTTTTTAGAAAGAATTCAAGAGTTACCTAAAGCGTAAGCAAAATGACATGAAGCTTGAAGACTTGATTGTGAGATTAAGGATTGAAGAAGACAACCACACTTTTGAAAAGAAAGCAAGGAAATCCATTATGGAAGCTAAGGCAAACGTGGTGGATCAAGGTCAAACCTCTCACAACAAGAAAATGAAGCATTCTGACATTGGTGCTAAACAAGGGCCCAAAGGCAATGACAACAAAAAGTTCAAGGGCAAATGTTACATATGTGACAAACTAGGCCATCCCATAAAAGATTGTCACAACAAGAAATAAGGCCAAGGGAATCTTAACAAGAGACAAGCATAGGCTAACATAGTCGAAGTAGACAACCTTTCAGATGATGTGTCTGAAATGAATCTTTTGGCTGTGGTTTCTGAAGTCAACTTCATTGAAAGTAATACCAAAGAATAGTGGGTGAACACTGGGGCTACTCACCATGTTTGCTCTGATAAGAAAATGTTCTCATCATATTATGCTATAGATAATGGAGAATAACTTTCTATGGGCAACTCCTCAACTTCCAAGGTTGAAGGTCAATGACAAGTGGTATTAAAGATGACATCTGAAAAGAGCTTACCCTCAAAAAAGGATTCAAATTGGTGTTTGTCTCTAATAAATTTGTCCTTACCAAAAATGGAATGTATATGGGTAAGGGATATATGAGCGATGGGCACTTTAAGATGAATGTAATGACTGTTGTACCTATTATTAATAATAATAAGAACACAACTTCTGCTTATATGCTTGAGTCTTCAAATATGTGGCAAGGTAAACTAGGACATGTTAATTTTGATACATTGTATAGATTAGTTGATATGGAATATTTGCCTAAAATAGAATTTAATTCAAATCATAAATATGAGACTTTTGTAGAAGTAAAGTTTACAAAAACTTTCTTTCAATCAATTGAAAGAAGTAGTAAACCTTTAGAATTAATACATTCAGATATTTGTAAGTTGAAATTTATTCAAACTAGAGGTGGCAAGAAATATTTTCTTACTTTTATTGATGATTGCACAATATACTGTTATGTTTACTTGTTAAGAAGTAAAGATGAGGCATTGAAAATGTTTAAACATTACAATAATGAGGTTGAGAATCAACTTGATAAGAAGATCAAGATATTGAGAAGTGATAGAGGTGGTGAATATGAAACACCTTTTGGGGAATTTTGTTCACAATGTGGTATTATACACCAAACAACTGCACCCTATTCACCTCAGCAAAATGGAATTGTTGAACGAAAAAATAGAACTTTAAAAGAAATAATGAATGCATTGTTATTAAGTTCTGGACTACCATAGAATTTGTGGGGGGAAGCAATTCTTTCTGCAAATTACATTCTCAATCGAATACCTAAAAAGAAAACCAATAAATCCCCATATGAGTTGTGGAAAGGTCAAAAATCTTCTTACAAATACTTAAAAGTGTGGGGGTGCTTGGGTAAGGTGGCAATACTTACACCTAAAAAGGTTAAAATAGGAACAAAAATAGTTGATTATGTTTTCATAGGGTATGCTTATAATAGTATTGCATATCAATTTCTGATTCATAAATCAAAAATTCCCAACATAAATGTTAATACTATTATTGAGTCAAGGAATGCATCGTTCTTTGAACATGTATTTCCTTACAAATCTATACAAGAGTCGAGTTCAAATAAAATAACTCATGACACTGCAATAGGCAGTAGTCAAGACCAATAAGATGATGATGAACCTAGACGAAACAAAAGGACTAGAACATTAAAATCTTTTGGTCTAGATTTTCTAACGTATTTGTTAAAAGATGAACTTCAAAGCTTTAAAGAAGTAATGTCGAATCCTAAAGCTCCTTATTAGAAAGAGGCTATAAACAATGAAGTAGAACCCATTCTACAAAATCATACGTGGGAACTAGTGGATCTTTCACCAGGTTCAAACAATACAAGAAAATCTATTATTAGCGGCGTTCACTATTAGGAACACACAAAAATCGTCGCTAATAGTGTGTATTAGCGAAGCACAAGGTGTGCGTCGCTAAAGAGTGTAAAAAAAATACTTTAGTGCGCGTAGGAACAAATTTGCGACGCTTATAAACCTTTAACAACGCACGTGATCGTTGCCAATATCTTGATACCTTTAGCGACGTTCGTGTGGACGTCATAATTAGTATACAAACGGTGTCGTTTTAATAAAATTCCTTTAGCGACGCAAGTTGTGGACTATTAGCGACGCCACTGTGCGTCGCTAATAATCCGTTAAAATCCCATTTTCTCCATCAGAATGTGCGATCTGTCTCTCTCACTCTGACTCTCAGCCACGACGTCTCTCTCTCACTATCACGGTGCGATCTGTCTCTCTCTCTCTCTCTCTCTGTGTATCTCAGCCACTGCGCCTCTTTCTCCCTCGGTGCTATCTGTCTCTCTCACTCCCTCGGTGTGATCTATCTCTCTCTCCCTGTCTCTCAGCCACTGCGTCTCTCTCTCACTTGGTAATCTATATCTGTATCTCTCTCTCTCTACACCTGCGATTGGCCTTCTTGTTATACTACATTTTAGAAATGTGATTAATATTTGTGTTAATTAATTCCGTTTTGTAGTGAAGTACGATTCACTTGTCCGTTTTGAAGCCATACAGAGAACATGACTATTTTGTTTACTGATTAAACAGGTATTGTTGTTGTATATTTTGTTGCCTTTTTTTTTATAATTTTTTTTAAACAATAGCTTTTGTACTTTGTAGCTTTTCTGGTATGTTATAATGAAGAAGCTATTGGGATCCGATTAAGATCTCTCAGCTCTCAGATTCTATTATTTTGATCTTTATCAATGTTGCTTGTGAGATTATGGATAGATCGGTTTTAGGGTAAACCCTTGATAGAAATGGGTTAGATCTAAAACATTGAAAATTAAGCCCAAAAAAAATTCTATAACATTAGATGTGACTACAAACACAGAAAGATTTTTGATATTTGGCAGTGAAAAGCTAGTAGCCCTCGTGCTACTGTCAGCTTTCATGCTCATTTTGGCAGTGAAAGTAAGATTGTCATGGGTACTATTTTGATATTTGCATCTTTAGATTTTGAGTATTGTGTGAGATTTTTGGCTTCAGCATCTTTAGATTGTGGTGCTTTTTGCCTTATCTTTGATTTCGTTTTATCACCTTCTTATTTATCTCCTTTATCAAATATCATTGGATCAATCATTGAGAAAATTGGGTCCTTAACCTCTTCTCAAATCCAATTCTACTTTTATTGTTATCAATTTTCCTAAGGTAGAAAATAACTAAACCCATTTCCCTTATTCCAAGCCTATGGCGATGCGCCAATGTTGAGCTTTCAATACCATTGAAAGTGGTTTCAGAGCATTTGGAGTAGCTTTTCTACCTCTAATTTTGCTCGTGTTTATAAAACTTACATAAAAAAAAAAAAAAAAAAAAACGTAAGGATAAATTATACCCATTTCTCATGAATGGATTTGAAAAAAGTTGGACAATTTTGAGAGATGAAGGCATTCTAATCTCGCTTCACCTTTTATTTAATAAATTTTTTTATATTATATAATTAATGTTTACAATAATATTTTATTTTATTTTATACAAAAATTTTAATTAAACTTAATAAAATAATACGTTTTTAAGAAAATTAATATTATTTTAATTCTATTTTGTCGTGTCATTTTTTTTAAATACATGTAATATATTGTTTGATAGGAGGATTATTATAATTAATTTTAATAAATAGTTCGAATTTATAGTATCATGGGTTTATTTCACTATGCTTGTAATAACTCGTTCATTTTGATATCACTATGCTTGTCCTACAAATTAAAATTTTAAACTTAAATTGGTACCTCAACTTTAGTGCTAAATTTTGTAAAGCTTTGTTTAGTACCATGAAATAGGGGTATTAAAATTAGGTTTAGCTACAATTAGATGCAAGTTAGTCTAAAATTTGAAGTCATTACAATCCAATTTCAAGGCTCAAATTTCATGATACAAAACCAAAAAAAAAAAATCAATTTTGTCTTTTCAATCTTAAATGAGAAAAATAAGAAATTTAAAACAAGCTTAACCCATTTAATTGTACTTTTACATTAATTAAAAAAATAAACACATATTAAAAAAAATATGATTGAAAGTGCTTGTTTGATTCAATTGTCACAAAATAGACTATTGCAAGTTAAATGACTGTATAAATGTCGTTTGAGTTAAAGAATTTATTTTGTGGATAAACAGTTAATAAATACTTGAAAACTATTAAAGTTAAACATTTATAATGGATTTGAACTATTAACATAATTCAACTTATACTTAACAAAAAAAATTGAATCACAAAAACAAAAACAAATATTTAATACTTTAATACATCTTCAATATTGTATCAAATATAATTAAACCTGATACCAGATTAATGAGTGGGTTGATCAATACTTATATCAATTATAATTAACACTCATATACATTATGTTAAATTATTAACTCATTTAAAATTGTAATAATTAAAAAAATTAAGTATAACTCAGATATTTAATACTCTATCAGCTACCACAGTTCATAAATGGCACGAAGTGATATGGCCCCACTTATTTTTTTAAGAGTACTGAAACGGACTCCATTGCAATTTCTAACAGTACTTTTTGGTTCTTAGGGAAATAAAATATATATTGGAAAGGAAAATAAAATCACTTAATTTGATCTTATTACAACAAGAGAAAATGATATTCCTCCATGGTTTGTAAATAGGAATCAAACAGAGCAAACAAAGATTCCAAGAAATGATTTTGTATTTGATATGCAATTCAAGGTGATTTTTTTTTCTCTCTCTGTCTTCTTTTTAATGTATTTGATATGCATAGTCTACTACCTCGTCAAAGAAAAATATGACATAGAACTTCTTTTTTTTTGTTTTTTTATTTGTTGTCAATTTCATCTGGAAGCATGTTACCTTACTAGTCAGTTCGACAACTCAAGCATTGGATTGGATTAGATCAGATGAGTTTTGACTAGAAAAGCATCTAGTTCTCTTTTCTCCTATATTGCGTGCTGATGCGCCTTTTCAGCAGGGCCACTGTGAGCGTGGCCTAATTATTTTTTAGGGATTACTTTGTGAAAAAAAAAAAAATTATGGTGATTGTTTTGTAAGTTAACAATTGCATTCATGTAAGCCTAGCCCCATTCGGGAGTCATTTTCATCACATGTGAATCTTGTCGCGAAATTTATTCGCGATTGGACTCGTGTGTATGAAAATAGATTCTTGAATTGTCTAGAGAGGACAGTTCGGGAATGCATAAATCTGCATTGCAATCAATAGCGCATATGCTTGAATATTTCACTATGATAAAATTTCAGTATGGTCTCCTATTGTTCTCTGGGTATATATTTAGGCGTGCTAACGTCTATCTCGTATACTTAGAGAACTGTGGGGAGATGCTGCCGAAATTTTGTCCGAGTGGAATCAAGCATTTGATTTGCTGCTGATTGCAATGTAGATTGTGCATTCACGAATGGGATAGGACCACCTTACCCTTTAGAGAGAAGTTAGAGGTGATAGGATTCATGTTTCATATTTATAACGAGTATCATTTTTGACTTGTATTAGGTAGACGAAAATGGATAAGAGTTAGATGGACTTGAGGGGCAGGCATTTGCCAGGGTATGTGAAGGGGATCAAAGATTTTATTGAGTTTGCTCGTGCATCTGCAGATGGGAGAAATAAGATAAGATGTCCATGTAGGAGGTGCAATAATAGGGATTATATGCACATAGATGAGGCCAAAGAGCACCTACTCGAACATGGGATGGACAAGAGGTATACGTGTTGGGAATTTCACGGGGAACGCCGTTACGTACGAGTGGTATTTAATGATGAAGAAGAAGACAACGATGATGACTTTGGTGATAATGTTGGGGTTGGTTACGAAGGCTTGCCACAAATGCTGGCAGACTTGCATGGGGTTACAACTGGGGGAGTGACACGGGACCATCGACCGCGTTTGAGTCGTTGTTGAGGGAAGCAAGGCAGCCGTCATATCCAAGTTGTGATAAGTTTTCGAAACTGGACTTTCTCTTAAAACTCCTTCATATTAAGACCATCAACTGTTGGAGTAACAAAGTAGTTAATATTGCCATTGAATTGATTAAAGCAGCACTTCCTACTTGGGAGACCTTTCCGAAATCATATTACGAGATGAAAAGAATATTAAGAGATTTGGGCCTCGGGTATATTCCCATACATGCTTGCAAAAACGATTGCATGTTATTTTGGAAGAAGACTAAACAATGTAAGGAGTGTACGGTGTGCCACGAACTCAAGTACAAGCTGAATGAAGGAAAGAGCAAGACAATTCTGCACAAGGTGCTGAGATATTTTTCCTTAAAACCGAGGCTACAAAGGTTGTACATATCTCAAAAGACGGCAGAAGATATGCGGTGGCATAAGGAGAAGCGTGTTGCTGAGGAAAATGTATGTAGGAATCCGACAAAATCACAAATTTGGGCTGAGTTTGATACAAATCACGAATGGTTTGCAAATGAGCCGTGTAATGTACGACTTGGGCTGGCTAGCGACGGTTTCAACCCGTTTGGTGACATGAGTAATGCTTACAGCATATGGCCAGTGTTGCTTATGCCGTATAACTTGCCACCGTGGAAATGTATGAAAGAACCATTTATCTACATGTCGTTGCTTATTCTAGGGCCGAAGTTTCCTGGTAATGAAATTGATGTGTACTTGCGTCCTTTAGTGGACAAGTTGAAGGAATTGTGGGAGGTGGGAGTGGAGGCATACGACGTCTCTAAGAATGAGACATTTCAATTGTATGCTGCGTTACTGTGGACCATAAATGACTTTCTAGCATATGGGAACTTGTCTGGGTGGAGCACTAAAGGGTATCTAGCATGTCCGATTTGCAATAAGGATGCATGTTCCCTACATTTGTCAAATGGGAGGAAGATATGCTACATGTGCCATCGTCGTTTTCTACCCCCATCACATGGCTGGCGAAATCGGCATAAGCATCCATTTGATGGACAAATTGAGCGCAAATTGTCACCTCCATTGTTGTCTGGCAAAGACGTGTTGGCGCAATTGGCAATCATCCAACTAGTGAGGTTTGAGAAGATACCGGGTAGTAAGAAGAGGAAGCGTACTGATGTGGACTTAAATTGGACGAAGAAGAGCAAATTTTTTGATTTGCCGTACTGGGAGACCCTTAAGTTGAGGCACAATTTGGATGTGATGCACATCGAAAAGAACATATGTGATAATGTGTTGGGAACTGTAATAAACATTGAAGGGAAGACAAAGGATACTGTTAAAGCCCGGTTGGACTTGCAGGAGCTGGGAATAAGGAAAGAGCTACACCTAATACCTAGCGGTGATAAATATATCGTGCCTCCTGCACTGTATACGTTATCATCCGCAGAGAGAATGAGGATTTGCGAGTGATTTAAATTGGTGAAGTTCCCAGATGGATACGCATCGAATATATCTCGGTGTGTAAATGTTATAGATGGGAAAATATCCAGATTGAAGAGCCATGACTGCCATGTCCTTTTACAACGACTTCTTCCGGTTGCACTACGTGGGTATCTCACCGATGCCATATCGACTGCATTAACTGAGTTGGGTTGCTTCTTTAGAGAATTATGTGCGAAGACGTTGAATGTGGAAGTACTTGACAAGCTCAAAAAGGATGTTGTCGTGATCCTCTGCAAGTTGGAACAGATTTTCCCTCCAGCTTTCTTTGATATAATGGTCCACTTAGCTGTGCATTTGCCTCATAAGGCAAAAATTGGTGGACCTGTCCAATACCGTTAGATGTATCTAATAGAAAGGTACATTTAATTTTGTCAATTGTGTTATCTATCCATCCTAACTATTTTAATCTATAACTAATTAATTATCAAAATAGATATTTACACACATTGAAGCAAGATATGCATAACAAAGCACAACCGGAAGGATCAATTGCTGAGGCTTACATTGATGCTGAATGTCTCACCTTCTGCTCTATGCATCTTGAAGATATTGAGACAAGGTTTAATCGTCAAGAGCGAAATTCTGATAGATGTCCAGGGCAACAACGAACTGGCCTTGCGGTGTTTAATCAGAATGTGCGGCCAATAGGTGCCCGTATATATGAATGGTGTCATCCTCAAGACTTGGAAAGAGCCCACTACACCGTGCTCAACAACTGCGAGGAGACATTGCCATATTTTAAGTAAGTTTATCAAAATTATTGCAATACTACGTTAGTATACAAATATAAGTTACATATAACATATCTCATCTTATGCAGTGAGCATACGCTCGAGCTTCAGAGCGAACATGTATCAAGTTTTGATCTGGAGCAAAGACAACAAAATTTGTTTCCAAAGTGGTTCGGAGAATGTGTAAGAATAGGTTTCAATTAATTATAATTGTATTAGTTAATGCATTTGTATTTAATTAATTTTGTACTTATACTGAATTAATAGATGAAGCTATTACGCCACCAACAATCTCCTAAGGCGTACGATCAATTATATTCCTTAGCATGTGGTCCTGATCAAAGGATATCCTACTACACCGGTTTAGTTATTGATGGTGTTCGATTTCACACGAGGAAACGTGAGGTCAGTCGGCGAACACAGAATAGCGAGGTCCTTATTGAAAGAGATGGTGACGGAGGACAAACTGTAGAGTACTATGGTGTTTTACAAGACATCATATAGTTACATTATTGCAACGGTCATTCTGTGTATATTTTTAAATGTGATTGGTGGGATGTAAGTAATAAGAAGACTGGAATGCAGATTGATAAGCATTTCATAAGTGTTAATACGTCACGTACGACATTTAAAGATGATCCGTATGTTTTGGCATCGGTTGCAAAACAAGTTTTCTATTTGAAGGACGCAAAAATAAGAGGTGATTGGCATGTTGTCCAAAAAATAAAAACTAGAAATGTTTATGATGTCCTAGAAGTTGGCAAGGGAGATGAAGAGTTGGAGAGGATTGAGGAGGCACTACAAGAAGAGTCTCAAACTTCCCACGATGGTGTTGTCTGGCATGATCAGGGAGATGTTAGTTTGTATCAGTTGAATAGAACTGATGTAGAACCAGTTCATGTCGTAGCTTCCGACATCACCAATACCACACAATTAGATCCGAGGGATGCAACGTTCATTAATGATGATGATGACAAGGAAAGTGATTTTAATAATGATACATTGTTAGAGTATTGTACAGAGAATAAAGAAAATTTAAGTTTAGATGATGATACAAACTCAGATGAATAATTGTAATAGGTGTTACATGTGATCAGATCAAGTGTAATGGATTTTCAATTTTATGATGTAATGGATTGTCGATTTTATGATGTAATGGATTTTAATTTTTATGATGTAATGGAATTTACTTTTAAACTTTCTTTTTAGATATGGTTGGACCAGGATCACGCAGACGCGCAGCCCCGGTGGACCTATCAACCCCTTCCCCTTCCTCTACAGGATCGACCGATCCTGCCATTGATGGTATGGATAGTTCCATTTTGTATTAATGCTTATATAAATATGGTACTAATTGTTTCTATTTTATTTTTTCTAAAGCTTCAGCCACCACTTCTAGACGAGGGCACGGTAGGTCGAAGAATTAGAGTTTGCAGACACAGATGGAGGCAGCAGGGGACGCGCGACATCGGATTGAGCTACCTGAGGGCTTGCTGAAGCCCGTTGATGGGTGAGCACAACAATTCACCACAGAGGTCGGCATCATTTGCCGACTACGCGCCCCAGTCCATATTACTGACTGGAGTCTCGTCACTCAGGAGGAGCTACAAGATATTCATGCGCAGATCCTGGTATGTCTTTTATTATTGTGTTGAACTAAATTTTAACATTTCTGTAAAGACCCGGAAAATTTTTTTTTATAAATTAATTTTCCTGTTCTTTAATTTAAGTAATCGTTTTCATTTTATTTTTTTTGGAATGAAAATTTTTTTTTTATTATTAATTGTTATTATTATTATTATTATTATTATTATTGTTATTATTATTATTATGTACATGTGATTAAATGTATGCATGTGATGTGTGTAATATATGTGTGAACATATATATATATACATATTAAATTATTTAAATGTGTATGTATATGTGTGCACAAGTGAGTGTGTTTATTTAAGTATGTAAATATATATATGTATATATATATATAAGACAGATTGTGTGTGTACGGTTGTGTGTGTGGGTGTGTGTAGATTGAGTATGTTACACTCAATGAGGAGTGGGGGATGGAGTGTGTGAGTAGAGTTGTGTGTGGCAGTGGGGTTGCCAGAGAGTGGGTCGGATTTAGAGAGAGAGAGAGAGAGAGAGAGAGAGATATAGAAAGAGGGAAAATAAAGAGGAAATGAGAGCTAGTCTCGGTTGGAGGAGAAAAGTGAAGGAAGGGGAGACCGAGGGCAAGGAGGAGAGAGTTTTGGAGAAGCAGAAGCAACCAAGAGGAACTGAAGGGGAAGGGAAAAACCTGCACAGAGAGAGAGATCCGAAAATTGGTAAACATATACGGTTCTGTCTTTAATTTTTTTTCAATGCATAAATTGTGTATTAGAATATGGGGGCTGGTAGAGTATCAAAAATGGAAGATAATGCAAAAATAATTATGGAAAATGGTTTAGAAACAAGAGAGATATAGGGAGTTGCAGGTCACGGTTGGGAGAAGTGAGTTGTGGTATTTTATGTGTAAACCTTAGTTTAAAGGAAGGGAAAAACATGGGGTGAGGTGCAGAAAGTGAATGGGATTGAATTAGGTTCAAAACAGTGGGGGAAAGTGGGGGAAAAATGGGTGGCCGGAGAGTTGACCGAGGGTTTGACCCTCTATTTCGTGGAGATGGAGGGGGTTTTGAGGGAAATGGGGGTTGGGGATGTGATCTACGTGAAAAAAGGAAGGGAATGGCATTTTGAAAAGGGGGAAAACACGCCGGAGGTCGGTCGCCGGCGCCGGAGAAGGCGCCGGAATCCTACCGCTGCTTCGCCGGAGAATCGGGGAAGAAGGTGGGGTGTCGGGTCGGGTCTCGGGTCGGATCCGGGTCTGGTTCGGGCGGGTACGGGTTGCCCCTGCCACGTGTCAGCCATTGTTTTAAATTAAATGAATTTGAACCTTTTAGAAATTAAACCTTTGGATTTGAACCTTTTAAATTTGAACCTTAACCTGAACTTTCAGAAATTACGAATTGACCCCCCAACTGTTAGAAATTACACTTTGACCCACCTGATTAAATTATTAATAAAATATTAATTAAATTAATTAATTAATTATTTAATTAAATTAATTTAATTAATTAAATATTCAAAAATATCCCGGAGTCCAAATGGGACAAGTCATAGGTGTATTTTGACTATCTCGACTATTCCGAGACCAATGGTGAGGTCCGTTTTACGAGACGGGGTCCCGAAAAATAAAAGACCCGTAGTAACCCTTAAAATTACCAAAATGCCCCTAGATTGAAACACAGTCAAACGAACTTCGAATTAGGTAAACAAATAGTGGAATTTTATTATCTCGAACATTCCGGACTCAACCGTGGAGTCCGATTTGTGAAAAGAGGTCACGAAATGTGAGGACACGTGTGAAGTGCAAAATGACTGTTTTGCCCTTTTCAACACAGGTGTCCGAATTAAGTTCTACGAAAACCTAGACTTACTTTCTTAAACGTTCTAAAACCAATGGTAGGGTTTAATTTAGCAGAATAGAAACCTATGAATTTAAAGACATAAAATTTGATGAATAGCATAAATTCAAACAACAAAGGACTGAGTTGTGATTTCTACTTTTAGGGACACTGACAGGACAGGAGGAGGCGATCTGATCTCCTACATTTTCACCCACCGGTTCAGTTACATATAGTTCACGATCTTCTAGGGTTGATACCAACCCATCAGGTATGGTGTTTTGCTAGTGTTAGAAATGAAGTTAAGTTAGGAATATTTGTGAATGACTGAATGTCGTATGTGTTTATCTGTAATGTGTTTACTGTTTATTTGGAATTGGTTGTTCACATGCTTACATGTTACTTGTACCTTTTGAATATTTGGTGAATGATGAATGTGACTCACGACATGTGTATATGTTAATTTTACGAGATATGATTGCATGTGGAATCAGTTAGGTGATTTATATATTATTGTCTCGAGCATGCTATATTGTGGAAACCATGTATCATTGAGATTGCATTGGCATATTGGCATATGATGAATCCTTTGAGAACATGGCGTGGGTAAGCACGTGGTGCTTTGCATTATGAGGGTGTAGATCCTGTGGTGAAAAACCCAAAATTGGCCATTGCATTGGTACTCCGTAGCCATCGGGGAGTACCCGTAAACGAGACATGGGTGTGGCATAGAGTTGTGCATGGGTGTGTCACGCATACTATTCATATATACTACTGCGATGCTTAAATGTCATTTAGAAATAAATGTACACTTTGCACATGCCACGCCTTAGCTTTATTTCTGGCATTAGCACTTCATCATACCAGCAGTTGAGCTGACCCATTCGTGGGCAACATTTTTCAGATGAGGACCCCCCAGCTGCTTGAGACCCAGTGATGCTTTGATAAGGGAGAACACTTGTTATATTTTGTCCATGAGACTTGTATATTGAAATGTAAGGGCTTAAGCCCGAATGACTCCTGAACGATGTATCTTATGTTATTTTGTGTATGGATGATGATGGACGCATGTTTATTGAATTTAATTACTTTTGTCCTTTTATTTATTTTACTTTCTGTCTCGTTACTCGCGCCCCGGGTTCGTGGGAAATTCGGGGCGTGACAATTTCTAATGCTGTAATGTTTTGACAATGACATGCATTACAGGTGAAGTTTGACATCGATCTCCACCTACCTCACGTAGCGAGGGCAGTGGACCGTTACTTAGGAGTCAATTTCAAGGACTATTGACACCATCTCCACATGCACTGTCACGACCCGAAACCCACCCTCAGCGGATCTCGCATCGCGACCGCCACCCTCAGGCCGGGGACCCTTGGGCGAAGGCTCACATAGGCAGCGGTATCGAATAGATGTGCGACATGCGTTTTGCAGAAGCGTAAAAACTTTTCTTTTCTTTTCTCATTTTCAAATTATGCACATCCGTCCGATACTGCCGCTCCATACATAGTATACATGGTTACACATTCAGAGTATAACTAAAACTTAAAGACTTATAACATTAATACAATACATGTTCGGTTGCCCTGAGGGCTTATTACATATTCTTACATTGTCTAGTAATACAAAATGTACTACTAGAGTTCATAGGTTCCTCAAAAGAAACTACTTAAACATATCTCCCCAAAAACAGCTAGACTCATCGCCATTGTCCTCAAGACCCTGTCTGCTGTGAATCACCTGAAAGGGGGGTCCGAACAAAGTCCGGGTAAGCTAATCTAAGCTTGTGAGCAATTCTAGTATTCGTCATAGGTTTTCAATTAGCAGTGGTTTAGTACATAAGAGTTTGTAAATTAATCACCGCCAATTGTTCGTATACTTTGAATACAGAATATATGCATTCCTTAAAACATGTAGCTTTGAAACATTTAAAGTATTCAAGCTAACTCATACTTCGTCAAATAGAGTATATAACTCAAAACATATGCATTTCATAAAACATATAGCTTTGAAACAATTAAAGTATTCAAGCTATACTTATACTCATGTACTTCAAAACATGTAACATAACATGTACTTCTTAAATAGAGTATCTAAAACTCAAAACATATGTACATTGAAAATGAGGGTAAAACCTGCTTCCATTTTCAAATCATTTGTCATCTTATCACTTTCATTAGTGGAATCCGTTTCGAACCGGACTCCCATATTACTTATAAATGGAGATATCTCATGCCTGGGGGATTAGATCCTGCTACCTGGCATTTTACAGGGCAATTGAGTTCCGTACAACCCAAAATCCTGCCTATTTTACAGGGCAACTGAAAACTCAGAATCCTGTCTAAGTGCTTATGCACCATTCATCTTGCATTTAAAATACATTTAACATATGAGTATATCAAAATAGATATTTCTCATGAGTACTTTAAAACATAACATTCATAACTTCGTGATAAACATTCACATACTTGGAAATAAGCAAATTCAGAATATTTAACAATAATTGCATTTTAACTAGACATGCTGAAAAGTATTTGAAGGAAAAACTGTAGCAGAAACCAATCATTGAGCATGTTACCATGGGTTTATAAAACAGAACAATTAAAAACTGAATCATGTAAACATTGAATTTGAAATTTCAAACTTTTCATATCTTTGCATTTAAAACCTTTTTAAATCCATGGAGTTAAATCTCCACTTCAGACACAGGGTTACTCACCTTGGTCCTTTAGGGTTAGTGCTAATAATGCGCTTTCCCACTTTCCTTGTAGTTCCTAAGAACAATTCATAAACATCTCATCAACTTCACATTCATTGTAATATCATCTCGATATTCCTTAACTTATGCTTAAATCGTATTAGATCCTAAAATGATTTCATAATTTCATATGTACTTAACTTAAATCGTACTCTTAACCTATGACACAATTAATGTGTTAGGAATTGAATTTATTTCAATTTATACTCTTCTGGTAGCTCCATAAACTTTAATTTAATTTATTTATTTGACATGTTTACGTGTCGTGTTTTTTCGTATTTCATTTCTCGTACACGTCTTAGTATTAGTACTTTGGCATTACTCTAATTTATAGTCATCTGACAGATGCTATTCATCAAATTTTATGTCTTTTAATTTTAGACATTTCTTTCTGTCGAATAGACTCTATTATTGAGTCTAGAGCGTCGAAGAAAGTTGGTTTAGGCTTTCTTAGAATTTAATTTGGGCTTTTATATGTAAAAGGGTGAAATGGTCATTTATCGTTTTACGTGTCATATTTTTTTATACGTCGTTTCGTAATTTGGACTCCATTTTTGAGTCCGGGATGTCAAAAAAAGTCAACTTAGACCTTCTCTGGTTTTCATTTGGCTTTTGAGGTACTAGGGGTAATTTGGTCATTTTACCCCCTTATGTGTCTTTATTTCTCGGGACCCCGTCTCGTGTCGTGGACCTCACCATTGGACTCAGAAGGTCCGAGATAGTAAGAATACACTAATAACTTGTTAATTTTGGACAAGGGGTATTTTGGTCATTTACCCCTTTACGTGTCTTTATTTTTCGGGCCCCGTCTAGTAAAACGGACCCTACCATTAGTCTCAGAATATCCAAAATAGTAAGGATACACTATTCATATGCTTAATTTGGACTTCATTTGCTCTATTTATGACCCAAGGGCAAAATAGTCATTTTACTTTATTTATTAAATAATTAAATTAATTATTTAATTTATTTTCTAGGGGCTTAAATGCATAAAATTCTCATCAGTTGGGCCACAGTAGGATTGTCCAGAAATTCTGGGGTCAATCCGTAAATAGAGGAAATCTTGGTATATTTAGTTTTTAATTAAATTGGAAAACCAAAAGGTTCGGTCTCAAACCAAGTGAACCGGTCCGGTTTACTCACAAACCAACCGGTTTAACTGGTTTTACACATAATACTGACGTCATGATGACGTCAGCCCTAATGGTTAAAATTAAAAATGTTTAGCCTCTAAACGTCACCGTTTAAATAACCCATAACCGGATGGATCCGGATTTAACCCAGGCCCGACCCGAACCATAGCCCGACCCGACCCGAACAGTGTCATCTTTCCCACGAAGGTCGACACTGTTCATCATAAACCCTAATTTTTACAGTTGGTATTTCTTCGATTTCGTGGGTTCTGATTCATCAAATCTCTACTGTTTTTGTCTTAGATTGTTCCTAAAACATAACCAACTAGTTCGGCATTCGTTTGGACGTTCAAAACTTGTTCATATGTTCGCTTTTGGGTTTGATAATTCAAACCAAAAATCTGCTCGTAAATGCTCATTTCTGAGCTAATTCCAACGAGGTTTTGTTTGTTGTGATCCCTTCTACATGGGGCTTCACTTTTCATTCATAAAAGTAGATTTAATCTCATATTTTTGAGATTTGTTTTTGGGACCCGAACCTATAACTCAATATTTGGAGGTCGATTGTTGAGCTTCGTGATCACGTACTAGGGTTTTTAGGACCCTCATGGGCTCAGTTTGAGGTTTTGGTAAGCCAAAATCAGTTTGGTGAGACTCGGTTCAGACCTGCTTAAGCAAGGTCTTTTAATGGCGGTCGTTCATGGGTTACTTGTTTTTAAGTGTTTTTAAACTCAATTTTCATGCTTGTCATTGTTAGAACATATTCCAACCATCATATATACATAAATGATAAACTTTCAAATTTCTCACCTTTTGTTGTGGTTTTAATCCCTTTCAGTCTCTGATTTCCTTCACTTCCCTTTCCTTAAGCTTCTTGGCTCCTTTCTGGTTCTTTTCCTTTAGAGACAAGCATGTTTTGGTTTTAAAAGAAAAGTAGCTGACCTCTCTCTCTCCTCCATTCTCTCTCTCTCTCTCTCTACATGACTCCATAGCCCTACATTAGCCTGCATTTCCTGCTTCCTTTCCCATCTCATAACTCTTACTTTTTTTCTTTTCTACTTTGCATTAAGTTCACAAGATATTTTGTATATATGTATATTATATATATATATATATCACACACACACCAACACATGGAGACACAAACAGACACCTCAACCGACACACACATACACCTTGTGCACTGTTCATACTTACACATGTATATTTTGTATTCTCTTTCCATTTTATACATAATATGTATATATATATATATATAATAGTTTATTTATACTCTATACTTTATACTTTATACAATGTATCTAGGTATGTAAAATTTTATACTTTATACTTATACATATGTATATAGGTATATATATACATAATATATATATATATACCCACTTATACACTTATACATGTTTACATACACTTGATAGCATACACACACAATACACATAAAGTGTGTGTTTGTGTGTTCAATTTATTTAATTATAAATATTAATTAATGATTTCATATAAATACATAATTATTTAATTATTTATTCTCTTTGAGTGTAATTATTTTTACACTACTTTTCTTCAATCTCGAAATACGTGTCATATGAACTGGTATCCCGGGTTGGGATATTACATGCACTACGAGGCAGCGGTGGCAGCCGGTAGAGAGCCCCGCGACAGACCCTACAGGGGGGTGACGGTGGACGATTGGATGTTACTGTGTGACCGGTTCGCAAGTGATGCATTCCAGCTAAAAAATGTCAAAATTACTTTTGTTGTATGGTTTAAATCAATATTATTTATACTAACCTTCTTTGTTTTGGCCAAGTGTAGGAACTGAGCAGGAAGAATAGCGAGAGTAGAAGCAAGCAAAAGGTGACCCACTGTGGTGGATCACGTTCGTTTGTACAGTATATGCATGATATGGTAAGTTAATAAATGTATCAAGTTCTTATTATATAATTTATTCATGAAATCAATCTTCACAAGCTACTATTTATTTCCTCCAGCGAGACCAGAACACCGGTGCACCACCCAGCCCCATTGAATTGTGGCACAAGACGCACTACAAACCCAATAAGGGTTGGGCTGGGCCTGAAGCATAGTGGCTTTACGTAAGTTTTTATGTAACTTGCCACAGTATTACTAATTTAATATTAATCTAAAGTTATAAAATTCGTAACATATATTTATGTTTTTATAGGAGGAGATGGTCCAGTTGCGTGCTCAGCCTACAGCTGAGGGTCAGGATCCGCCGACCGATGACCAGATAAGGGAGACTGTTCTGGGCAGGAGGCGTGGCTATGTGCATGGCTTAGGGACTGGGATGGCGCCGACGACATCGTTCTTTGAGAGTGATGCTAGGGCATACGCAGCCACTGAGGCAGTTCAACCAGAGCATGTAGAGCTGCAGCATAAAGTAAATAGCCTCGAGAAGCGATATTCCCAGCTAGAGGCTCTTGTGCAGACGATGCTCAACCAACAACGTGACTCTTTACAACCTTGGTAAGTTTTTAAAATTATATACTTTGGTGGATTTACTATTTATAGAAAATGTTACGTAAACCCCATCACACACCTCACATATGATAAAATAGACTTCCACGAACATACGGCACTCAGTTCGGATGTCCGGTTTGAAACTTATGCAAGTTTTAGCTCTAAAAAGGCCCATTTTAGAGTTTTGACAGACCAAAATGCCAGTTATTAGCCTAACTACACCAAAACCCCATCACACACCTCAAAAATGATAAAATAGACTTGCACGAACTTACAGCACTCGGTTCGGATGCCTGGTTTGAAACTTATGCAAGTTTCAGCTTCAAAAAGGCCTATTTTGGGATTTTTACAGACCAAAATGCTGGATATTGGCCTAACTACACTGAAACCCCATCACACACCTCACAAATGATAAAATAGACTTGCACGAACTTACGACACTCAGTTCGAATGTCCAGTTTGAAACTTTGGCAAGTTTCAGCTCTAAAAAGACCCATTTTGGAGTTTTGACAGACCAAAATGCCGGTTATCAGCCTAACTACTTTGAAACCCCATCACACACCTCACAAATGATAAAATAGACTTGCACGAACTTACGGCACTCGGTTCGGATGCCCGGTTAGAAACTTATACAAGTTTCAGCTCTAAAAGGGCCCATTTTGGAGTTTTGACAGACCAAAATGCCGGTTATCGGCCTAACTACATTGAAACCCCATCACACACCTCACAAATGATGAAATAGACTTGCATGAACTTATGGCACTCGGTTCGGATGCCCGGTTTGAAACTTATGCAAGTTTCAGCTCTAAAAAGGCCTATTTTGGGGTTTTGATAGACCAACATGCCGGATATCGGCCTAACTACACCAAAACCCTATCACACAGCTCAAAAATGATAAAATAGACTTGCACGAACTTACGACACTCGGTTCAGATGTCTGGTTTGAAACTTATGTAAGTTTCAGCTCTAAAAAGGCCCATTTTGAAGTTTTGACAGACCAAAATGCCGGCTATCGGCGTAACTACACCGAAACCCCATCACACACCTCAAAAATGATAAAATACACTTGCACGAACTTACGGCACTCGGTTCGGATGTCTGGTTTGAAACTTATGCAAGTTTCAGCTCTAAAAGGCCCATTTTGGAGTTTTGACAGACCGAAATGCCGGTTATCAGCCTAACTACACCGAAACCCCATCAGACACCTCACAAATGATAAAATAGACTTGCACAAACTTATGACACTCAGTTCGGATGTCCGGTTTGAAACTTATGTAAGTTTCAACATCAAAAGGCCCATTTTTGTGTTTTGACGGACCAAAATGCCGGATATCGGCCTAACTACACCGAAATCCCATCACACATCTCACAAATGATAAAATAGACTTGCACGAACTTACGGCACTCAGTTCGGATGTCCGGTTTGAAACTTATGCAAGTTTCAGCATCGAAAAGACCCATTTTGGGCTTTTGACAGACCAAAATGCCGGTTATCAGCCTAACTACACCGAAACCCCATCACACACCTCACAAATGATAAAATAGACTTGCACAAACTTACGGCACTCTGTTCGGATGTCTGGTGATTACGCCCAAAGAATAACGCGGTAGTTGTAGTGTAGCTTTGGGGTGTCGATTCCACAAGGAGACTATATTAAAAGAATAATAAACAGAATCTCTGAAGCTAAAGAAAGTATTAGACGGTTAATCGAGAAAATAAAAATATAGAAAGTGATTTTTGAATGCAAATTAATAATTAAACAAATTAATTAATGGAAGAAAATATTCAAATTTAACAAACAGTGGAATGTCTGGAATCCCTTGCACATACATGGTATTTTAACTATTTTTAATTAACTGATAACTCAATTGAGAAATTAAATTCCAAAAATCTCAATAGGAAGATTTAAAATTATGCATCAAAATTAGACTGAAAATAATCCTTCGAAAAATCATTCATCACCTTTAAATCACTCAAATTATTATTCACATTGATAAAATACAATGACCACAATATACTCGACGAGCAATACTGCAGCAGAGAATTGAATCAATATAAATATTTAATTGTTCCAAAAATAATCAAAACATTAATCTATTCGATAGAAAAAGCATGACTGAATTTATAAACGGACTAAAACCTTTAATTATTCAGACAATAAAATCCAACAATAAATTTAGAATGATCAACGAAGAATTTAACAAATTAAAACCACGTACAGGAATCAAAAATAAATTAAAACAACCGTTTATGGTGCAAGTTCATCCCTAACTCCACTTAAGAATTTAGTTACCCATGTACAGGACGGATAACATAAATTTCATGAAAAAAAACTGTGCCATCCGGTGACTACGACTGTCTGTTTTCCTTCTTCTTCTCTGCGCTCCACCCTACGCCGCAGCCTTCTCCCCTAAAACAGCCGCAGCTCCGTTCCCTTTCTTTTAATTTTTCCTGCGCCTCAAATTGAGTCCTACACGCTACAGCGCCTGGGCCTCCTTCACTTCACGCCGCACAACTGCTCTGCACAAAGCCCAGCCAAGCCGCATATTTGGTCCACGCCTTGTTCCTGTTCTACGCAACCCCTAACCGCATGCTTAATTCAAGGCCTGGGCCCCGCACGCATTAGCACCTGGCGCCCAAGACCCAAGCTGCACCAAGCCCCCTTCTTGATTCAGCGCCCCTAGCCCATCTTCAGCCCAGCAGTCTGCCTTTGAATGTAACTGGGTCTCACACGATGCATGCCCAAACGGGCCACACCAAGACCAGCCCGCATATGCAGCCTGATTCCGCACATCACTTAAGCCGTTCCACGTGGGCCCACGCGCATGGACCAACGCACGAGCCAATTCCGCACTCTGTTCCTCTTGACTTCTGATTCTTTTTTTTCTTTTGGCTTTGGTCTTGCGCGCTACCCAGCCAAGCCAATTTGACTTCTTTTCTTTGCTTTTTTTTTTCCAGTCGTCTACCCAATTTAGCCACTTTTTTAAATTCTTTTATTCAGCTTTCTTTCTTGATTTTTAACCGCGACCTTCAAAATAGGACCAACAATCAATGCAATATTTGAGATATAAATATTATAAAATAATGCTCAAACCAATTTCACTGTAAATAAAAATTAAATTAAATAATATCAACTATATCCCAACATTTATATTCACTTTCTAGCATTTTAATCAAATAATAGGGTCTTTAGATTACACTTTTGCGCACTGATCACACCCCTCAACTTACTCGTGCGTCGCTAATAGTGCCTTTTGTTGTAGTGAAAACCTCTTGGACATAAATGGATATTCAAGAAGAAAATAAAAGTAGATGGATATATTGAAAAGTACAAGGCCATGCTTGTTATCAAAGGATGCAGGCAAAAAGAAGGCTTGGATTATTTCGATACATATTCACCTATCATAAGGATACCATCTATTTAAATGTTAATAGCTATTACAGCTATACACAATCTTGAGATACATCAAATGGATGTAAAGACAACGTTCTTAAATGTGAATTACATGAAAAAATATATATGAAATAACTCGAAGGGTTTATTATTTCAGGCCAAGAAAATAAAATTTGTCGGCTTGTTAAATCTCTTTATGGACTAAAACAAGCACCGAAGTAGTGATGTCACGCCCCGAATTCCAGCGAACCCGGGGCACGAGTAACGAGACAAAGGAAAATAAAATAATAAAGAAATAAAAGATAATAATAACATTCTCATACATTCTGTACACTGTTCTGATACATACATAGGTCTGGTCCACTTGCTTACAACATGTAAAATGAAATAAGGTCTTGGGCTTATGCCCTTATACAATATCAAAAACAAACGCCCCTTGGGCCTAACACAGCCCCTAGTCAGATCATCTCCACGTCTCGTACTACTGGGACATCATCTGAAATGTTGCCCCACTAAAAGGGTCAGCTCAACATGCTGGTACAATATGATGCTAATACAAGAAACAAAACCAAGGTCGTGGCATGTGCAAGTGTACAGTTATTTCTATATGGCATTCGATATCATGATGACAGGATATGAACAATGTATAGTATATAAGCAGTATGCGTGACACACCCATGTAACTCTATGCCCACCCATGTCTCATGATACGGTCCTTCCCCGTCGACATGAGTACCTTGTATGTCTCGCTTCACGGTCCGGAATCCGTCAGGCTGGCAAGTAACTATTGGCCGATTTTGGGTTTTTCACCACAGGATCTGCACCCTCATAATGCAAAGCACCAAGTGCTTACCCACGCCATGTCCAAAGAATTTCACCATGCCAATATGCTCTGATCTCATCATGTCATGATGCATCTCATTCATACATAAAGCATGCCTTCAAGTACACAATTCATAATATCAACAGTTCTTCAAAGCATATTATTCACACACTACACTAACACATGTAGTATATCCATAATCATCATACAACTCAACAAGATAGCACGTAGCACATAAACATGTGAACACTCAAGCAAACATGTGAACAATCAATGCAGCGAAGCAAGTACTCCTAATCTCAATTCTATTTCTTACTTAGCACAATATATCGTACCTGGTAATCGATCTCAAACTGGAAAAGTGTACTCGTAGTAAAGTGAAACCACCGTAAGAACACCGAAGGCTAGGTCACCTTCTCTTTGCCTTTCCGTGTCCCTAAAATTCATAACATGAAACTCAGTTTAATTGTCACTTGAATTATGCTATTCATCAAATTTTACGTCTTTAATTCATAAGTTTCTATTTTGCTAATTTAGACTCCACCATTGAGTCCGGGACATCGAAGAAACTAAGTTTAGGCTTTCGTAGAATTCAATTCGGACACGTGGGTTAAAAAGGGCAAAATAGTCATTTTGCACTTTACACGTGTCCTCACATTTCGTGACTTCTTTTCACAATTAGGACTCCACTGTTGAGTTCGGAATGCTCGAGATAATTAAGTTTCACTATTTGTTCACTAAATTCGGAGTTCATTTGACTGTATTTCAATTCAGGGGCATTTTGGTAATTTTACATGTCACTACGGGTCTTTTATTTTTCGGGACCCCGTCTCGTAAAACGGACCTGGCCATTGGCCTCAGAATGGCCAAGATAGTCAAAATACACTAATGACTTGTCCCATTTGGACTCCGGATTATTTTAGAATATTTAATTAATTAAATTAATTTAATTAATAGTTTATTAATATTTTATTCATGGGGGGTCAAACATAATTAATCAAAGTTCTGGGGTTCAAAATCAGATTTCTTAAGGTTCTGGGTTAAGGTTCAATTTTCAAAAGGTTCAAGGTCAAAATTGCAATTAATCAAAATTCACTATTCCCAATTCGGTTACCCAAACAGGGACTTATCCAGAACAGGGATAGGATATCCCTGTTCCTATTTCAATTTAAATTTCTGATTTCTTAAGTCTGTAACCAAACAGACCCTTTTAATCTTTTAATTTAAAACACATGGCGACACGTGGCAGGGGCGGACCGGCCCAAGCCCAACCCGACCCGAACCGACCCGACCCAAGCCCGGATCAGCTCCCCTTCGTCCCCGACTTTCCGGCGGTGAACCAGTAGGGTTCCGGCGCCTTCTTCGGTGCCGGCGACCGATCTCCGGCGACTTTTTCATGTTTTCAAAATGCCATTTTCTTCCTCCCTTCCCAAGGACTCTAAATCTACCCTCCATTTTCATCAAGACCCACTCAACCGTCTCGAATAGGGGTTTTAACAGCTCCGGCCGGTTTTTCGGCGAGCTGGTTTTTCTTAATTTTCTTCTCGGTTCTCGACTGTTTTGGCTCATTTCTTTTTCTATCTTCTTTCTGCACTTCTTAGGATCATTTCTATTTCATTTTAACTAGGTTCTATGCATAAAATGTCAATGAACCCGAAATTATCCTTACACCTGCAACTAGGTTTTACTCACTGATTTCTCAACTATTTTAACTAGTTCTTTTTGTAATGTTTTTCATTTTTCATGCTCTTTAAAACCCTACACTTAAAATCAAATAAAAGCTCTTAAATCTTAAAAACAGAATGAGACCCACTTACTTTAAATTCCTGTTTTTCTCTTTGGGGTCGCTTCCTCTTACTTCTGTTCCTCTTCAATCCACTCTCAGTCTCTCCCCTCTTCCATTCTCTCCTTCTGTTTTCTTTTCTAACTCATCACTCACGTCCGTAGGTATGCACAAAGCACAACCGACCCTTTTCTCTCTCTTCTCTTTCTCTCTCTATTCCCCTCCACTTGCAGCCTTCCTTGACCTGACTCCCTCTCTGTTCAGCCCCTTGTTTCTCCCCAAATGTAGCTTTGCATTTAATGCAAAGCTGCCTATACACCTATATATACATATATCAATTATATACCCACCCTAGCCACACACTAAACACACACTAAACACACACACTCCCTCACGGTCTGGTGCCCTCTCACCTAGTGCACACATGCACTGTTAAATATATGTATATACCCATACATATTCATGCACATATATCACCCTACACATGTATACATACACACCATACATATACCATGCATATATATAACATATGCATCAAGAATTTAATAATAATAATGTTAAAAATAATAAAACAATTAATAATAACCATGGAAATTTATATATTTTAAAAAAAAAAATTTCGGGTTATTACATCCTTCCCTCCTTACAGAAATTTCGTCCCGAAATTTAAAATAACATAAAACAAAAGAGAATACGTCACTGATCAAACAACTCGGGGTACCCGTTCGAACCTCGGTTCCAACGAACCTTGACCAATGGGACGGTCCTGCCTCGCAAAATCTGGTCCCTCGAGTCTAATATCTCTACAGTTCTCTAATCATAGGAAACGTCGCCCTCTAGCTGAAGATCTACCCAATCTAATACATGGGAGGGGTCAGGCTCGTACTTCCTCAGTATCGATACATGAAAGATATCATGAACTTCTAATAGCTGTGGTGGTGAGGCCAGCTTATAAGCCACCTCACCAACCCTCCTAAGAATCTCAAAGGGACCTATAAATCGTGGCGACAGCTTCTACTGCACCCAAATCTCCTCAAATCTCGTCGGGGGGGGGGGGGGGGTATATCTTGATAAACACATGGTCCCCCATCCTCAAATGACATAACTCCTTTGGTGACTCTGGGCTGTCAACAAGCGCTACCTGATCACTTGTATCTTGTCTATGGTCTCACGGACTAAGTCGAGTCCCAAAACAACCATCTCCTCTACCCCAGTCCAACACACCGGGGAATTGCTAGTTACGGTTGCAGGCAAACTCTACCAAAGCAAAGTGATCCTCTCAACTACCCCTGAAATCCATGACACAATCCCTAAGCATGTCCTCGAGGATCTGAATGGTACGCCCTGACTGACCATCAGTCTGGGGATGCAAGGTGGTACTAAACTTAGCTGAGTCCCTAAGGCTGTCTTGAGGCTCTGCCAAAACCGGCAGTGAAACGTGGGTCCCTATTTAAGACAATGGATAAGGGAATTCCATGTGGTCGTACCATCTCTCGACATAATAATAAAAGATCAATGCAAAATGCATTGCAACATGTAGACGTGCAGCCTTACCTATGGATCACTCACCTCTCCCTTAGCCAGGCGATGTGGAATGCATTACCTCCTCCCATTACCATCTCCCCCGTAGGCTTCGCCTCACCGGTAGGCATGCAGCGGCGTGCAGACATCTCCACACTCCCTGCTAGGGCCTGGTGCTAATCCCATCTGTAACGACTCACTCCACATGGCACAACACATAATGAAATCCTCAAAACACATTGGCTCATCAACGCCAATCCCTTTCGATTTCCATCCAAGTATCACGACTCACCTCAACAATTCAACACAATAAAAAGTAAAGGAAACTCCTCACTGATCACAAGGATACCCCAAGGTCTCTCGCACATGTGACGTTATCTAACCTACCTCAATTTAATCCATGAAATCACCTAGTGATTTATCCCGATGGTATAAATTCACATTTTCTGTACCACAATGCAATCTATCATCCAGCATTCTCTAAGTACCCTAATTACCCACAAGATATCAACAGTACAATCTAAAAGTAAAGTCATCACCTCCCACCTTAGTCTATATATATATATGACCGAGACTAAGTGTCATGTACTAATAAGGGCTAGCCTATTCATTTCATGTACGCGTATGTCGGTTAGGTATATAACGTAGACAGTGTAGGTTACGTATTCTAAACATGAACTTACATCAATATACCAAGATTCAGAAGAAGTAAAACACTAAACTCTCCACCAATTTCCACTACGAACACACCTCAATTTTCACACACATGCATCAACACACACATGAAAACATGTTTAAGCATTCTCTCATATATGCATCAATAATAATCAGTCGGTACATATATATAAAAAAAAAAATCAAAATTTGCCGTACTATAATGGTCACTAAACTAGCATGCTTATATTGAGTAAACGTATAACATTTAATAGCTAACACGTAGCTCACCACGTCAGCACCCAGTATAAAATTTCATTCCAGGAATACACATATACATAAATAAGTACACAGTCTGTTGTACAGGTGACCAGGCACATTCCCCAACCTTACGGATATCCAGGCTCACAGCCTATCTCACTGACAACAAGTATGTAGTCTACTGTTTAATCTCACTCGTTATACTGTATATAGGCAAGCATTGAATCCTAGATCATCAATAACCCAGTATACCCCACATTACATAATTTCACAACTAAGGTAACTAGCACTCCTCTAGTCATGTAACCCAAACCAACCCAATTCAAATTAAAGTCTAACCCCTCCTAATTCACAATAAAGTCAATCAAAAAAAAGATCTATGGACATTCCATGGAATAAAGAAAACATCTCCCTCAGGAGTACACACCGCCTCTCTTCCCCTGTAACAACCTATACACGTCTAAAGTGTAAATAACCGATCTATCTCCAACACAACACCAATACTAGACGCATCAAATAAGATGAAGAACCCAAATAAGACATGTAGTCAGCTACCTCTATTGAGTAATCTCTACAGATCCTCGTCAGCATTACTCTACCCCTAATGTCATGTCAACATAATAGATATGAATGAATGAGATGTACTATAGTCTATCAATATGCTAGTCCATAAACTAAACATAAAAAAAATGTACCTCAAGGCTCTGAAGGTCCAAAAATGATAGGTGACTCTAGGCTGACTACTGCATAAAGCCACTCTGAGTGGTCTGGTCCTGTCTATCACCCCTTTGACTGGGAGTCCTGACACTCAATGCTGTAGGTGTATGCTGAAAATACGGTGTCGGAGGTCTCTGACCCAATAGTGGCTGTGGCAGAGGCACTTGGGTATACTGATAGAAATGTGGCTCCTCTAAGTCCTGGGAAATCGACCTCTGGGGACAATTGGCCCTAACATGGTCAGTCTGGTGGCACACAAAACAAGTTCGTGGAGTCCCCCATCCTTGACTCTGTACTGGTGATGGAAATGACTCCTGGCTAACCCCGACCCTCTGTCTCAAGCTAGGGTCCCTCAAAGGACAAGTGGCCATCTTGTGGCCAGGCTGTCCACAAATAAAACAAATAATGGTCCCTTGGGAAGTGTATGTGAATGTGGAAGAAGTACCAGTCTGGGACCTCTTCAATAGTCTCCTACCAGTGTGAGTATGGGCGGGTATAGATATCCGTGCAGCAGCAGCACGGGCTCGAGACCTCTTCGATGGCCTCCTACCAGTGTATATCGGGGTAGATCTAGGGATCTGTGCTAGAGTTGCCTCGCTCTGGGTCTGGGGCTCTCTGACTCCTCTAAGCTCAGCCAACTCTCTCTCAGCCCTGACGGCTCTCGTCACTACCTCCTGTATAGTGTGAAGGCATTCCCGCATAATGGTCGCTACGTCCCCAGAACCACTAGTCTGTCCTACCTCTACTGGAGCAGGTGTAAAAGTGACGGCCTCCTCAACTGCAACATCTGCCGAAGCAGCAGCTTGGGGCCAACTATGCCACGGTGGTGCAGTGGTCCTAGGCTCATCGTGTCTAGGTGGTATATGTCTGGGAGTAGCTTGTCTCGGTGGCATGTCTACAAGTTCAAAGAGAAGAAAAAATTAATACCCCATTAGACACAGGTGTTAAAAGAACATTAAGTAGGTACTTTTCAATGCTTCACAATTTCGAAGTAACAACCACAATATATCATGACACACTTGCCTAATCAACACCTACATAACTAATGTCAATCACCACCACCCATTGGTTATACTAAACAATTTACACCGAGTTCTCACATGGCCCACCACTAAGAAGGATTTCATCTAAACAAAGTAATACACGCATACTTAAACATTTGAACACTAGCAAGGTTTAACTCCCAGTGAAAACTATCTAAAACAATACATCTCTCCACAACTAGGGTTTAACACAAGAACATTTCTATATCCATCATCCAATCTGTACACAAAATTTCTCACAAGTCTGAATTCTTATTTTAGCATTTTAAGGTTTGATGTGTCTTTTATTTATCCCTTACTTTTATAGCTTGGTGATAACCCTTCATGGATCATAGCTCCTTTCATTACTTGCTGATGGGGTACCATCCATCAGCTGTAACTCAAGACCTGAGACCAATCCAGTCTGTATAAATATCATAGTCATAGTATTATAATCCATGAAAATTAGTTACTAACCTAGCACACTCATATGGAATCCACAAACAACAGTCAACTAGGTAAACAACCAGGTTCACAACTTGTCTCTTAAGTAACTAGGCATAATGTCTATAGCGTAGATAACTAAGTGTACAACCTACACTTCAAATAACTAGGCATACCGTCTATCCCATAAAGTATACGGTCTATTACATAGACACGAGTTTCTAATCTTAGTCACCCACTACCACAAAAAGAAAATTTCGCCCGCTCCCTATCTACCGGGAAGTCAAGTATAGTGCACACGCGTGCATACCAATGCAAAAATATTTGAGCTAAAAGCTTAGTCATGTTCTCATCAGCAACTAGGGAGTACGTATAACATGTCATAATATACACTGAACAAATTCTCACACATTATACATGTCATGCATCTTACCACATTAAATCACGTAATCATGCATCATACATATCATCAATTAACACGTAATCACAACAAGTCATGCATCAGGACATATAAAACCACATAGCACACAAGATCCTATCACATGCTGCTAATAGTTCACACTAGGTCTCACTCTTTTCTCTAGGGTCTCATGGTGTTAAACAACACCCCACGGTCTCTAGGTATTCGAACCTAAGCTCTGATACCACGTTATCACGCCCCGAATTCCAGCGAACCCGGGGCGCGAGTAACGAGACAAAGAAAAATAAAATAATAAAGAAATAAAAGATAATAATAACATTCTCATACATTCTGTACACTGTTCTGATACATACATAGGTCTGGTCCACTTGCTTACAACATGTAAAATGAAATAAGGTCTTGGGCTTATGCCCTTATACAATATCAAAAACAAACGCCCCTTGGGCCTAACACAGCCCCTACTCAGATCATCTCCACGTCTCGTACTGCTGGGACATCATCTGAAATGTTGCCCCACTAAAGGGGTCAGCTCAACATGTTGGTACAATATAATGCTAATACAAGAAACAAAACCAAGGTCGTGGCATGTGCAAGTGTACAGTTATTTCTATATGGCATTCGATATCATGATGACAGGATATGAACAATGTATAGTATATAAGCAGTATGCGTGACACACCCATGTAACTCTATGCCCACCCATGTCTCATGATACGGTCCTTCCCCGTCGGCATGAGTACCTTGTATGTCTCGCTTCACGGTCCGGAATCCGTCAGGCTGGCAAGTACCTATTGGCCGATTTTGGGTTTTTCACCACAGGATCTGCACCCTCATAATGCAAAGCACCAAGTGCTTACCCACGCCATGTCCAAAGAATTTCACTATGCCAATATGCTCTGATCTCATCATGTCATGATGCATCTCATTCATACATAAAGCATGCCTTCAAGTACACAATTCATAATATCAACAGTTCTTCAAAGCATATTATTCACACACTACACTAACACATGCAGTATATCCATAATCATCATACAACTCAACAAGATAGCACGTAGCACATAAACATGTGAACACTCAAGCAAACATGTGAACAATCAATGCAGCGAAGCAAGTACTCCTAATCTCAATTCTATTTCTTACTTAGCACAATATATCGTACCTGGTAATCGATCTCAAACTGGAAAAGTGTACTCGTAGTAAAGTGAAACCACCGTAAGAACACCGAAGGCTAGGTCACCTTCTCTTTGCCTTTCCGTGTCCCTAAAATTCATAACATGAAACTCAGTTTAATTGTCACTTGAATTATGCTATTCATCAAATTTTACGTCTTTAATTCATAAGTTTCTATTTTGCTAATTTAGACTCCACCATTGAGTCCGGGACGTCGAAGAAACTAAGTTTAGGCTTTCGTAGAATTCAATTCGGACACGTGGGTTAAAAAGGGCAAAATAGTCATTTTGCACTTTACACGTGTCCTCACATTTCGTGACTTCTTTTCACAATTAGGACTCCACTGTTGAGTTCGGAATGCTCGAGATAATTAAGTTTCACTTTTTGTTCACTAAATTCGGAGTTCATTTGACTGTATTTCAATTCAGGGGCATTTTGGTAATTTTACATGTCACTACGGGTCTTTTATTTTTCGGGACCCCGTCTCGTAAAACGGACCTGGCCATTGGCCTCAGAATGGCCAAGATAGTCAAAATACACTAATGACTTGTCCCATTTGGACTCCGGATTATTTTAGAATATTTAATTAATTAAATTAATTTAATTAATAGTTTATTAATATTTTATTCATGGGGGGTCAAACATAATTAATCAAAGTTCTGGGGTTCAAAATCAGATTTCTTAAGGTTCTGGGTTAAGGTTCAATTTTCAAAAGGTTCAAGGTCAAAATTGCAATTAATCAAAATTCACTATTCCCAATTCGGTTACCCAAACAGGGACTTATCCAGAACAGGGATAGGATATCCCTGTTCCTATTTCAATTTAAATTTCTGATTTCTTAAGTCTGTAACCAAACAGACCCTTTTAATCTTTTAATTTAAAACACATGGCGACACGTGGCAGGGGCGGACCGGCCCAAGCCCAACCCGACCCGAACCGACCCGACCCAAGCCCGGATCGGCTCCCCTTCGTCCCCGACTTTCCGGCGGTGAACCAGTAGGGTTCCGGCGCCTTCTCCGGCGCCGGCGACCGATCTCCGGCGACTTTTTCATGTTTTCAAAATGCCATTTTCTTCCTCCCTTCCCAAGGACTCTAAATCTACCCTCCATTTTCATCAAGACCCACTCAACCGTCTCGAATAGGGGTTTTAACAGCTCCGGCCGGTTTTTCGGCGAGCTGGTTTTTCTTAATTTTCTTCTCGGTTCTTGACTGTTTTGGCTCATTTCTTTTTCTATCTTCTTTCTGCACTTCTTAGGATCATTTCTATTTCATTTTAACTAGGTTCTATGCATAAAATGTCAATGAACCCGAAATTATCCTTACACCTGCAACTAGGTTTTACTCACTGATTTCTCAACTATTTTAACTAGTTCTTTTTGCAATGTTTTCCATTTTTCATGCTCTTTAAAACCCTACACTTAAAATCAAATAAAAGCTCTTAAATCTTAAAAACAGAATGAGACCCACTTACTTTAAATTCCTGTTTTTCTCTTTGGGGTCGCTTCCTCTTACTTCTGTTCCTCTTCAATCCACTCTCAGTCTCTCCCCTCTTCCATTCTCTCCTTCTGTTTTCTTTTCTAACTCATCACTCACGTCCGTAGGTATGCACAAAGCACAACCGACCCTTTTCTCTCTCTTCTCTTTCTCTCTCTATTCCCCTCCACTTGCAGCCTTCCTTGACCTGACTCCCTCTCTGTTCAGCCCCTTGTTTCTCCCCAAATGCAGCTTTGCATTTAATGCAAAGCTGCCTATACACCTATATATACATATATCAATTATATACCCACCCTAGCCACACACTAAACACACACTAAACACACACACTCCCTCACGATCTGGTGCCCCCTCACCTAGTGCACACATGCACTGTTAAATATATGTATATACCCATACATATTCATGCACATATATCACCCTACACATGTATACATACATACCATACATATACCATGCATATATATAACATATGCATCAAGAATTTAATAATAATAATGTTAAAAATAATAAAACAATTAATAATAACCATGAAAATTTATATATTTTAAAAAAAAAATTTTCGGGTTATTACAAGTGACATGAGAAATTTGACAGTATAATGATGTCAAATAGGTTCCAAATCAATGAGTGTGACAAATGTGTATATATCAAGAACATTGAAAATGGTATTGTCATTATTTGTCTCTATGTTGATGATATGCTCATTATGGGTAGTAATAATGAAGTCATTAAAGCTACCAAGAAAATGTTAAACAATAAGTTTGACATGAAAGACTTAGGCGTTGCCGATGTTATACTTGGGATAAAGATCTCTAGAATATTAGATGAATTGATATTATCTCAATTACATTACATTGAGAGAATACTCAAGAAATTTAAACAAGATGATAGTAGTCCAACGAGAACACCTGTAGATATAAATTTGCACTTATCCAAGAATAATGGCAAAAACATATCATAACTAGAGTATGTGCAAATAATTGGCAGTCTAATGTATGTGATGAATTGTACCCATTCAGACATGGGTATTTGAATAGATACACTGTCAGCAAATTGAGTAGATACACAAGTAATCCTAGTCCGGACTATTAGAAGGCAATAGTTAGGATTTTGAGGTATTTGAAATACACCCAAAACTATGGATTTCACTACTCAAAATATCCAGTAGTACTTGAAGGATACTGTAACGCGAATTGGATATCTGATACCAAAGATTCAAAATCCACAAGTGGTTATTTGTTTACACTTGGTGGTGGAGCGGTATCATAGAAATCTTCTAAACAAACATGCATTGCCAAATCGACAATGGAATTTGAGTTTATTGCACTTGATAAAGTTGGTGAAGAAGTTGAGTGGCTTCGTCACTTCCTAAAAGATATTCCAATGTGGCCAAAACTTGTGCCCGCTATCTGTATTCATTGCAATAGTCAATCAGCGATTGGTAGGGCATAGAGTCATATGTATAACGGTAAGCCTCAACATATTTATCGAAGACATAATATCATGAAACAACTTCTCTCTAATGGTATTATGACCATTGAATATATAAGGTCAAAAGATAACATTGCAGATCCGTTAACCAAAGGTTTGACCAGAGAGCAAGTGAATAAATCATCGAAGGGAATGGGCTTAAAGCCTATGCACTAAGAGTTTCCATAATGGCAACCCAACCTAGCTGACTGGAGATACTAAGATCTAGGTTCAAAGGGACAACCGAATTATGTGTGACTCATTAAAGATCACTATGGAGATAAGATTTTCTACCCATTCCTATGATAAGAATAATGATGCCTGTAGCATTGAAAAGGATAAGCTAAGCTTTTAATGATTCTTATACCTTGTTAAATACAAGTGGGATACAACAAGATACTCTTAATAAGAAACCACCTATGTGAGTGTGAACTTGGTTGGTTCTATGAGAATGATGAAAGGCTAAATTCTCTAACAGCACTCATGAAACCAAGAATTGTTCAAGGCTAAAATGAACACAATCATGAGAACCAACTATGTCAGGAACAATTTTGTGTGAATGTTATTGTCTTGGTTTACACAAACGGTTGGACAGTTCAAGACATCATGTTCACTGAACAACCAATAACCTAGATAGTATTTCATAAGGGAAGGTTCAAGGCCATAAGCTACCTTCCTTTATGCATAAGATTTTCAATAGAACTGTTTCTAAGTGTTTGCATATTATTTGCATTGCTTTCAATCAATTTCATTTATGTGGGAGATTGTTGAGAAAAGTGAGTTTTTGATCATAATAATTAGCAATCTTTGAGCTAAAATTAAAGTGGGCCCCATATATTAATTTTGGTGGGTACATGTAGAAATGTGTTATCCTTCATGAAAAGATTAAGATCATGTATTAGGTTGCTCAAAACCATTAAGGAGTGAATGAGAAATTGACTCCAAACATTACCACTTGGAAATGGTAACAAAAGCTTGAAGCTTGTTAAAAAGCTTGTGTCCCACATGGAATGGGTACAAGAATTTTAAATAGTATATATACAATTACCTTGAATGAAGGTTTGGGCCCTAAGGGTAACCCCAGTTTTGTGAAAGAGGAAGGACCTATCACATGCTTGGTTCACCATACGCGCGCACGTACCGCCGTCGCCTTGCCTTGCACCGTTGTTTTACGATTGCGTTTGTTTTTGGTTTAAATCCAAAAAATAACGTTGTTTTGCGATTAATCTTTGGTTTGAATTTTGACTGAATTATCTTCTTCCTGCAATTGTTCATTGAATAGCTATGACTGTAAGCCTTTATGTCTATACCAAACAGACACGAATGCTCTATATAAACACTAACTACGTACCTACATGCATTGCATTGAATTCATTCCATTTTTTCTGTGCATTCAATAGTTTGAGAAAGTTCTGAAGTAGAAGTCTGGTTCACTGTACATAGAGACTGCAGTGCTTCTTCTCTATGTGAGACCATTCAATCATAAGAACCAAGTGCGAGGGCGTATTCTGTCTTAAGGAGATAACGTCAAATGCTAGACTTGGTCTGATCCCAAAACCTGTAAATTTCTTCCATGTCTGGTTTTCTACTTTTGTTCAAATATGTATACTATTTCTAAACAGTAATCTTGTTATGAGTTTTAATTCTACAAAATGATAAATAACTTTGTTTAAAACTTAGAACATAATTAGTTTCTTTTTATTCTCTGCAAATTCTTGTTCTATATTTTTAGAATACAGAACAAATAATTATGTTTACAGAATATAGACAACAAGTACTGTATTTTTTCTTTTATTACTCTATTGATAATATAAAACAGATTTTGGAAATATAATGATTAACAAAAGCATCTTGTATATTTATGACACATCAGAATTTTTTACCTATAAAACATTTTTTCGTCAGAGAAATATTATGTTTCCTAAATTTGTATCTCATAGATTTGTATCTTAAATGATGTGTTATTTGTACGATATAATCACATTAATTATGCGATTTTAAGTATTGTTAGTAATTCAATACTATGTCAATACTAGGAGTGTACAAAATAATCGAGAATCAGAGAACCGATCCGACCCAACCCAACCCAACTCAACTCGACTTCAATGGGTACGGGTTAGTTCGAGTTGAATGTTCAGATTACCTGACCTAACTCGAGAACTAAAACCAAATTTTTTTTTTATCAACTATTTTTGTTCTAAAAATTTTTAAAAAAAAAATCTTAAAAATTTACTGACCAATCATCATAGTCTTGGGTTCGTAACCATAGCGGAAGCGATTTCAAAAATTTATTTGGATTTATTTCTTCACATAAATCATACAATCTTGAAAAGATGGCTTAGAATTACCTTGTTCTTGATAATCTTGATTGTTGAAGAAGGCTTTTTGAAAAGATTGATGCAATCTTCCTTCTCTAACTCCTCTAGGTCTTCTCCTCTTTTCCCTTAGGCAAACCATATCAAGGAAAGTGGGCTGCCTCTTAGTTTTGTCTTGCACAAAAACTTAACTTATGATAAATGGCTTCCTACATATCATATATATAGGGGTTAACCTAATTAGGGTAAGAGAAGGGATCTAGTGGGTCCCACTAAGTTAGCTTCAAATTAAGCAATTAAATCTTAATTATCTCATAATCAATTTTAATTGACTAATTGATTTTAATTAACTCCACTATATAATTGAAATTACACTCAAACTTAGTAGAATAAAGTAAACCCATATACACTATACTTTTATAGTTGGTCTCTCTATATGGATATTAATAATCAGGGTTCCATATTATACTGTCAAATTAATTCTCTAATTATTTAATAACCTAATTCAATAATTATTAATCACTTATAATTGGTTATCATTTCAATAAACAATTTACTGAAAAGACCGGATTCGGATTTCAATGATTAACCCATTGAATTAGTACAAGGGTGATATCCATCTCTCTAATATATAGAGTGTAGATTCCATCTTGAGAATATGTGTTCCCACAGTCTAAATAATGACTTATCAAGATACCGAGGTGTTGATCTAAAAGACCTTACTCATTGATAATTCAAAGTCATCACTATTCAGAACTTGAGTTCACTATTCTCTCAAGATTAAGAGCTTACTACGAATAGTAAATAAGAAACTTATTAAAGGTAACAGTTCCAAATATTGCGTTTCTTATAATGATCCAGTTCAGTATATTTTCAATACACCAATACAACAACCTAGAGTCCATTACTCTAATGATTGAGATAAACCATCTTATCACATAGAAATTAACTGTATTACAACTTTACAGATAATATGTTCAGTCTTATCAATAGCCGCGAACAATTCTAGAATTGCTTATATAAGCAATTCATATCTCTTGTGTATAAATCTCATTCATACCCATGAACCACTCCTAATAACAATTCAATGACTAATCATCTCATGATATAAAGCAACATCCAAATATATGGTAATATGAAACTCAATAATAAATTAAATCTATTAAATAATAATATAATGTCTTGGATATGAGGGCACACATCCTAACACATAGCCTCTTTAATTTGTTTTTATATTTGCATCACAAAAAATATACTCTAAATTTCTCTTCCTCCTTACATTCCCTCACCCAACTTGATGGGTTAAAAAAAAAGGATAGAAAATATGATTTTAAGTTTACAAACTTTGTTTTAATTATTTAATGTAATAGTGAGTACATTTTTTTTTTTGGTATTATGATTTTAAGTCACAAACGAACGAGATAGTAATAAATCAAATACATTTGTTAACAAAAAAGTTATAAATTAAGTTATTAATTTTCTTTTTCAAAACCACTGTTATATCAAGTTTTTTCTTTATTATCAAAATGTCATAAAATACTTAGATGACTTAATTTTCATTGCAAATATATATATATATATATATATCAAGAGTTCATTTTTTATTTTTGGTTTCTATAAAAAAAAAAAAAAAAAAAAAAAAAAACTGAACCAACTTGACCCAATTTGAAAATTTTTGGTTCGGGTTGGGTCGAGTCCAATAGTTCACGGTTCCGATTCCGGTTTTATTTTTTTATAAACCGCCTAAAGTTGGGTTGGCGGTTCCAGTTCTGTTGCAACTCGACCCATATGCACCTCTACTCAATACCACATTATTTGTAATAGAAATTTAGGATATAATTTTAGAAAGTGTAGCATTGCTCATTCCCTTCGACATGAAGTTAAACCGTAATTTATACTAGATTTGGGAATTTCCCAACAGCTTCTCCCACGAGCGACCTTAAGGTCTCATCCGGACCACCGGATAAAAAGACTGAATCGGATTGGATGAGAATTAAAATTTTAAAAGATATGAAACATTCTACTCCTGTGTTTGTAATATTCATTGATAAAATATTCGGATTTGTTGTTATATTTTAATTCTATACTAAGATTGGTACAATTATTAATAAAAATAATAAAATCATATAAAAATAAAATCTTATGTAATTAAATTTGTATTCTTAATAATACTTTTTTGGGAGATCCTGCAAAAATCAAATTCTTAAAATACTATAATTTTTCAAAATAGATACTTAAGAATTTCAATTGTTTTTTTAAGAACCATAGAGAGGTAAGAGAAGGTTCAACAATTAAATTTAATAATTTATTCTGTACAAATATTAATAAAAAAGATTGTTAATAGATGTAAGAAAAAAAATTAGTTAGTACATTTGAAATCTATTTAATATTCCCAAAGTGTCATCAACAAGGATTATAATATGTTACATAAATTTATATGAGTGGCGACAATAATGGTTGTTGGAATTAATTTCATTCATTTTCTCTCTTTTTCTTGTCATAAGAGAATTATTAATGATTTTTTTTTATTTCATTTCTTATTCCATTAAGCATGGTGGGATTATTTTTATCTCACACCAATGTTATATAATTATAAGTAATTCCATTTTAAGTAAATGTCCAAATATAAGATAGGATATCACTTATCCTATCTTACCGTCTTATTCCATCAGACAAACATGAAAAAATCAGAGTATATTTATTGTTTGGACCGCATTTGAAAATTTAAATTGCATTTATTGTTCCCGAATTTTTTTATTAAGTTGGGATTTGGATCAAGTTAGTAAGGCTTGTTAGGAAATATATATCAGTATTACTGTCAAAACAGAATTGAAATGAAAAACAAAAACTGAAACACAATAAAATCAAAACCTGTTTGCAGAATACTAAATCGTAGAAATGAAAATTTGCCAAATACAAAAACTGATTAAGTCTTGTGTTGGACACAATTTTCTTAAGACAATTTATTGCCCTCTCAGTGGTGCTAAAGAGTTCTTGGCAACTTGTTTCCCAGGATAAAATGATCTCCCAACACAAAAGCAAGCACTACCAATGGTTGTCTATCGAACCAGAACTTGTGTAGAACTCTCTCTCAAAATATAAAGACACAAATGAATATGTTATGTTATGAATGGATTGAATTAATAATGCAGTGATCGTGTGTCCTATTTATAGACTCGCTCATGACTGTTTGGTACAGGCATGAAGCTTGGGTCGTGTCCGTTCATGGCGAACAGACACAATTGCGTCCGTGGAGAAGACGCCCTTTCAGTCAAACGATGTTTCCAAAACGACAGCGTTTTGGACTCCCAACGGTAACCATACGCATGCTGCAAAATGACAGTGTTTCAATATTGGAAAATTTAAATAAATTTTCTTTAAAAAGATATATACACAACAAGCCCAAGACCCTAACCTGGCCTAGTTCGGTGCGGGGCGGCTGCGGCGGCGCGCGCGCGCGTGGGTGGTGAACCAAGCATGTGCTAGGTCCTCCTCCTTCCACAAAACTGGGGTGCCCCTTGGGGCCCAAACCCCACTCCAAGGCAGGTGTATATATACTCTTTAAAAATCTTGTTTCCATCCTATGTGGGACACAAGCTTTTGCACAAGCTTGAAGCTTTAGTTACCATTTTCAAATGGTGATGTTTGGAGGCAATTTCTCATTCACTCCTTAATGGTTTTGAGCAACCCAATATATAATCTTCGTCTCCTCATGAAGGAGAACACATTCCCATGTGGATCCACCAAAATTAATTTGTGGGACCCACTTGAATTTTAGCCAAAAGATAGCTAATTTAATATGCTCAAACCCATTTTTCCAACAATCCCCCACATGAATGAAATTGACTGAAAGTAATGCAAATGAAATGCAGACACTAAGAGAGAGTTCGGTTGAAAATTTTTTGCATAGAGGAAAGTAGCTTGTGGCCTTGAACCTTCCCTTGTGAAATGTTATCGGGGTTACTGATTGATCAGTGAACATGATGTCTTGAACTGTTCAATCATTTGTGTAAACCAAGACAACAGCATTCACACAGAATCTTTCCTGACACAGTTGGTTCTCACGATTGTGTTCATTTTGGCCCTGAACAATTTCTAGTTTCATGAGTGCTCCTAGAGAATTTAGCCTTTATCATTCTTATAGAACCGGCCCAGTTCACACTCACATAGGTGACTTTTTATGAAGAGTATTCTGCTATACCCCACTTGTCTTTAACAAGATATAAGAATCATTAAAAGCTTAGCTTACCCTGTTCATCGCTGTAGGCATCACTATTCTGATCATAGGAATGAGTGGGAGTTTGATCTCCATAGTGATCTCAATGAGTCACACACAATTCAGTTGTCCCTTTGAACCTAGATCTTGGGATCTCCAGTCAGCTAGGTTGGGTTGCCATAATAGCGACTCTTTAGTGTATAGGCTTTAAACCCATTCCCCTCGATGATTTACTTACTTGCTCTCTGGTCAAACCTTTAGTTAACGGATCCGCAATGTTATCTTTTGACCTTATGTATTCAATAGTCATAATACCATTTGAGAGAAGTTGTTTCACGGTGTTATGTCTTCGACGAATATGTCGAGACTTACCATTATACATATGATTCTATGCCCTACCAATCGCTGATTGACTATCGCAATGAATACAAACAGCTGGCACAGGTTTTGGCCACATTGGAATATTTTCTAGGAAATGACGAAGCCACTCTGCTTCTTCCTCAGCTTTATCTAGTGCAATAAACTTAGATTCCATCGTGGATCTAGCAATGCACATTTGCTTAGAAGATTTCCAAGACACCGCTCCACCACCAAGTGTAAACAGATAGCCACTTGTGGACTTCGAGTCTTTGGTGTCGGATATCCAATTTGCGTCACAGTATCCTTCAAGTACTGCTGGATATTTTGAGTAGTGTAATCCAAAGTTTTGGGTGTATTTCAGATACCTAAAAACCCTAACAATTTCCTTCCAATGGTCTGGACCTGGATTACTTGTGTATCTACTCAATTTGCTGACAGCGTAAGTTATGTCTGGATGGGTACAATTCATGACATACATTAGGCTGCCAATTATTTGTGCATATTCTAGTTGTGATATGTTTTTGCCATTATTCTTGGATAAATGTAGATTTACATCTACAGGTATTCTCGCTGGACTGCTATCATCTTGTTTAAATTTCTTAAGAATTTTCTCAATATAATGTGATTGAGATAATATCAGTCCATCTGATGTTCTAGAGATCTTTATCCCAAGTATAACATCGGCAATACCTAAGTCCTTCATGTCAAACTTATTGTTTAACATTTTCTTGGTAGTTTTAATGATTTCATTATTACTACCCAAAATAAGCATATCATCAACATAGAGACAAATAATGACAAAACCATGTTCGGTGTTCTTGACATATACACATTTGTCACACTCGTTGATTTTGAACTCATTTTACATCATTACACTGTCAAATTTCTCATGCCACTGCTTTGGTGTTTGCTTTAATCCATAAAGAGATTTGACAAGCTGACAAACTTTCTTTTCTTGACCTGGAACAATAAACCCTTCGGGTTGTTCCATGTATATTTCTTCATCCAAATCACTATTTAAGAAAGCTGTCTTTACATCCATTTGATGTATCTCAAGATTGTGTATAGCTGCAATAGCTATTAACATTCGAATGGATGATATTCTTGTAACTGGTGAATATGTATCAAGGTAGTCCAAGCCTTCCTTTTGCTTGTAACCTTTGATAACTAGTCTAGCCTTATATTTATCAATAGATCCATCTGCTTTCATTTTTTTCTTGAATATCTACTTATATCCGAGAGGTTTAAAACCGGGTGGAAGATCCACTAGTTCCCACGTATGATTTTGCAGAATGGATTCTACTTCATCTTTTATAGCCTTTTTTCAATATGGAGCTTCAGGGCTTGACATTGCTTCTTTAAAGCTTTGAGGCTCATCTTCTAACATATATGTTAGAAAATCTGGTCCAAAAGATTTTGATGTTCTAGCTCTTTTGCTACGTCTAGGTTCATCATCATCTTGTTGGCCTTGACTACTGCTTATTGCAGTATCATGAGTTCTTTTACTTGAGTTCGACTCCTGTGTGGATTTGTAAGGAGATACATTTTCAAAGAAAGATGCATTCCTTGACTCGATAATAGTATTGACATGCATATCGGGAATTTCTGATTTATGAATCAGAAAGCGATATGCACTACTATTATGAGCATACCCAATGAAAACACAATCAAATGTCTTTGGTCCTATTTTAACCTTTTTAGGTATAGGTACCGCCACTTTAGCCAAACACCCTCACACTTTTACGTATTTGTAAGAAGGTCTTCGACCTTTCCATAACTCATAAGGGGATTTATTGGTTTTCTTTTGAGGCATTCGGTTGAGAATATAATTTGCGGAAAGAATTGCTTCCCCTCACAAATTCTGAGGTAGTCCAAAACTTAATAGTAATGCATTCATCATTTCTTTTAAAGTTCTGTTCTTACGTTCAACAACCCCAGTTTGTTGAGGTGAATAGGGTGCAGTAGTTTGGTGTATTATACCATGTTGTGAACAAAACTCACCAAAAGGTGCTTCATATTCACCACCTCTATCACTTCTTATCACCTTGATTTTTTTATCAAGTTGGTTCTCAACCTCATTCTTGAAATGTTTAAACATTTCCAATGCCCCATCTTTACTTTTTAATAAGTAAACATAACAGTATCTTGTGCAATCATCAATGAATGTAAGAAAATATTTCTTACCACCTCTTGTTTGAATATATTTTAAATCACAAATATCTGAATGTATTAATTCTAGAGGTTCACTACTTCTTTCAATTGATTGAAAAGAAGTTATTGTAAGTTTAGATTCCACACAAATCTCACATTTATGATTTGGATCTATTTCAAATTTAGGCAAACATTCCATATTAATTAATCTACGCAATGTATCATAATTAACATGTCCTAGTCTACCATGCCACACATTTGAAGACTCAAGCATATAAGCAGAAGATGAGTTCTTATTATTAATATTTTTAGTAGGAGGTACAATGGTCATTACATTCATTTTGAAGAGCCCATTGCTCATATACCCCTTCCCCACATACATCCCATTTTTGGTGAGGATAAACTTGTCTAAAACAAACACCAACTTGAAGCCCTTCTTACTCAACAATGATCCAGACACTAGATTCTTTCGAATCTCTGGTACATGCAGCACATCATTGAGAGTAAGTTCCTTGCCTGATGTCATCTTTAATACCACCTTCCCTTGGCCTTCAACCTTGGAAGAAGAGGAGTTGCCCATAAAGAGTTGTTCTCCATTATCTATGCTATGATATGATGAGAACATCTTCTTGTCTGAGCAAACATGACGAGTGGCCCCTGTGTCCACACCATTCCTTGGTATTGCTGCTAATGAAGTTCACCTTGGAGACTACGGCTGAGAGATTCATGTCTGCGACATCGTTTGAAAGACTGTCCATTTCAGTCACATTGGCTTAAGGGCGTTTCTTGGTTGGATTTCCTTGGTCCTTGCGACTACAACAGTCCTTAGCACGATGCCCTTGCTTGTTGCACACATAGCATTTGCCTTGGAACTTCTTATTAGCACCTTGCTTGGGACCATTGCCATTATGCTTCCTCTTCTTGTTATTGTGAGAACTCTGCCCTTGTTCCACAACATTAGCCTTGGATTCCATAATGGCCTTGCCTGCCTTCTTCTCAGAAGCATGGTTGTCTTCCTCTATTCTCACCCTCACTATCAAGTCTTCAAGTCTCATTTCCTTTCGCTTGTGCTTTAGGTAATTCTTGAATTCTTTCTATAGGGGTGGCAATTTTTCAATAATGGCAGCCACTTGGAAAGATTCACTCAGAGACATCCCTTCTGAATGTATGTCATGCAGAATCACTTGTAGATCTTGAACTTGGCTGATTATAGTCTTGGAGTCAACCATCTTATAGTCTAGGAATTTCCCTACTACAAATTTCTTGAGCCCTGCATCCTTAGTCTTGTACTTTTTGTCCAAGGATGCCCACAGTTCTCTTGCAGTATTGAAGGCACAATACATATTATACAATGTGTTGTCCAAGCCATTTAAGATGTAGCATGCTTCCATGCTTCCACAGCGGCAACCACTTGCCTATTAGTTTCATTTTCCTTCAATGAGGGAGCATCCTCTGGAAGGAAACGGGCCAAGTTCAAAGTAGTCAAGTAGAACAGCATCTTTTGTTGCCACCTCTTGAAATCTGTCCTATTAAACTTCTCTGGCCTCTCTCCATGACTCACAGTCATTGGCGCCATAACATGCGTTGGAGGAGGCACCACAGTAGGTGTAGGAGGACGAGTAGAATCAGTAGCCATTACTGTTTGCAATTCAGGATATTCAAATTTAGTCAAAAATTTCAGAATCAAATTCTGTAAATAAAAGCAAATTCTGTAAATATATTTCTGCACAAAATTAGAATAGTAAAACAGAACTGATAGGAGTTTTAGACGTCAGAACTGTAAAACAAAACAGATATGAGTTCTGAACTTCAGAACTGTAAAACATAACAGATATGAGTTCTGAACTTCAGAACTGTAAATCAGAACAGATATTGTAAAACAGAACAGATATGAGTTCTGAACTTCAGAACTGTAAAACAGAACAGAAACGGTAAAACAGAACAGATATGAGTTCTGAAGTTCAAAACTGTAAAACAGAACAGGAACTTCAGAACTGTAAAATAGGCAGAACTGTAAAACAGGATAGGAACTTCAGAACTGTAAAACAAAACAGGAACTTCAGAACTGTAAAACAGTCAAAACTGTAAAACAGAACAGGAAATTCAGAACTGTAAAACAGAACAGAAACTTCAGAACTGTAAAACAATTGAATGTTAAGTTCTGAATTTCAGAACAATAAAATAGAACTGAACATTTAAGTTCTGAATTTCAGAACTGAATTTTAAGGTATGTAATTTCTGTATTTCAAGTTCTGTATTTCAAAACTGAATTATAAGGTCTGTAAAATTTTCAAAATGCAGAACTGATTTATATATATATATATATATATATAAAATAAATTATCTTAAGATTGTTAGGCAATATATATCAGTATTACTGTCAGATCAGATCTGAAATGAAAAACAGAAACTAAAACACAATAAAATTAGAACCTGTTTGCAGAATACGAAATCGTAGAAATGGAAATTTGCCGAATATAAAAACTGATCAAGTCTTGTGTTGGACACAATTTCCTTAAGACAATTTATTGCCCTCTCAGTGGTGCTAAAGAGTTTTTGGCAACTTGTCTCCCAAGATAAAATGATCTCCCAACACAAAGGCAAGCACTACCAATGGTTGTCTGTCGAACCAGAACTTGTGTAGAACTCTCTCTCAAAATATGAAGACACAAATGAATATGTTATTTTATGAATGGATTGAATTAATAATGCAGTGATCGTGTGTCCTATTTATAGACTCACTCATGACTGTTTGGTACAGGCATGAAGCTTGGGTCGTGTCCATTCATGGCGAACAGACATAGTTGCGTCCGTGGAGAAGACGCCCTTTCAGTCAAACGATGTTTCCAAAACGACAACGTTTTGGACTCCCAATGGTAACCATACGCATGCCGCAAAATAACAGTGTTTCAATATTAAAAAATTTAAATAAATTTTCTCTAAAAAGATATATACACAGCAAGCCCAAGACTCGAACCTGGCTCGGTTCAGTGCGGGGCGGCGGCGTCGGTGCGCGCGCGCGTGGGTAGGTGGTGAACCAAGCATGTGCTAGGTCCTCCCCCTTCCACAAAATTGGGGTGCCCTTTGGGGCCCAAACCCCACTCCAAGGTAGGTGTTTATATACTCTTTAAAAGTCTTGTTCCCATCCTATGTGGGACACAAGCTTTTGCACAAGTTTGAAGCTTTAGTTACCATTTTCAAGTGGTGATGTTTGGAGACAATTTCTCATTCACTCCTTAATGGTTTTGAGCAACCCAATATAAAATCTTCATCTCCTCATGGAGGAGAACACATTCTCATGTGGATCCACCAAAATTAATTTGTGGAACCCACTTGAATTTTAGCCAAAAGATAGCCAATTTAATATGCTCAAACCCATTTTTCTAACAAGGCTAATTTTTTTTATTAAATTGATCAAGTGTATTTAAAATACCCCATTTAATAATTGTTAAACATTTTTTAATAGCTAATTCAAATACTTAATTGGTTAACTTAAATAATACCTTTACACAAATGGTTATTTTCTTCAATTACTTAACTCATTTAATTTTTTGTATTTGAGAAGGAACAAAAATATCCTAAAGCCATGTTTGTTTGATGGGATAAGAAGGTAGGATAAGATAAGTGATATCCTATTCTATGCTTGGACATTTACTTGGGATGGGGTTAATTATAATTATATCCCACCGGTGTGAGATAGAAATAATCCGACTAGGGTGGTGATATTATTTTTATCCCATGCTCAAAGAGATAAGAAGTAAAATAAAAATCTTCAATCATTTTCTTATAACAAGAAAAAAAAAAAAAAAAAAAGAGATAAAAGAAAGAGGATAGTACTTTCAACAACTACTATTGACATTACCCATATAAATTCTCGTAACATTATTATTTATGTTGATAACACTTTTAGACTATTAAATAAATTTCAAATATATCGACTATTTTTTTTCTTCTTATATCTATTAGTAATCATTTTTATTAATATTTATATACAAGAAATTATTAAATTTGTTGAACATTTTCTTATTTATCTATATTTTTCTTATTTATTAAACCTTTTCTTATTTATTTATACACATGTTCTTAACTTTTATTTTTGAAAATTTTTAGTATATATTTTAAAATTTAAGTTTCTTTAAAATTTCAAAAAAAAAATATTATTAAGAATATAAATTTAATATCACATAAGATTTTATTAGGAAGAGGAAATGAGAATATTTATAAAGGGTGAAGTCACGTTTGTTTGTCTCAATAATTTTACCTTTTCAACATCACTTTACTCCTATTGCTTCGAAATTGGCCCAATCAGATCATCACACACCACTAATGTTACGATTTTTTTCTTTTGCTAAACAAATAAAGTACTATCCACTAATTATGGTTAAGAAATTGCCAAACATACCAAAAATGTTATACTAATTTTTAAACAAATTGTTGTGATAGTGATTATTTTTAAACAAATTGATGTGATGTGATAGTAATCTGTGTGTGTGTGTGTGTGTGTGTGTTCCTTTGAATTGTGCTGACAGTGATAACTACTTTTCCTGCCTAAGCTTTTCTGCATTCACTTTAGCCCCTCAAAGGAAATTCCTAAATCTGTTCTTGATTCTAACCACAGCCCCTTATAATTAACAAAAATAAAAGATAAAAAACTTCTTAATTATTAAATTTTCTCAAAATGTTCCTTTCACATATATGACTCTCATTTAAAATATAAGACCTTATATAAAATAAAACATTTTTAATGATTTTTTAACATTTTATAAAAAATATATATAATGTTTAACTTAAGGTATAAAAAAATTAAAGAAGTGTGTTTCTTGCATTTACTAATGTCATAATTTTTTTCACTCACAATACTTTTGATTCCAAATATATAGAATTAATATGTATAATTAGAAATACATGTCATAAATGAGATATATATATATATATATATTTATATACATATAAGTACATATATAATTATTTTATCTCTCTAAGAATTAATATTATATAAAATTATTTTAAAAAATGTATTAATTATTAAATAAAAGACTATTAATTATCTATCATAAAATCAAGTTGAATTTTTAAAAATTTATTAATTATTAAAGATTTTTAACTTATTGAATATTAATTAAAAACATATATTTTAGAGAAATGCTTGGTATATAGAATTTGGTTACCTAATTTTGTTTACCTATACTAAATATGTTAAGGATATTTTAAGAATTAATAGATATATTTTGTTTTCTTGTTTAGATTTTAAAGAAGAATTATTACTATGCATGCCATTAAGTGAATAAATTCTGGTGATTTTTTTAGATAAATGTAATATTTACTCATAATATTACGTGGGCACTGATTTTTTAGCTTACTAAATAATTTAATAAAAAAATAAAACCCAAAGTCAGAGGAAGAGTATAATACTCCAGATCACATATCGTCGAATTAGTAATTAGAGAGGATTATTGAACTATATATGGGTAAACCATTTTTAATTGTGACTAGAGACTCTGGATTTCAATAGGGTTTTTCTTTTTTTTTCATCTCCTACTTTTCAACGAGTAGCAAATTTTTAATGCAAGGAAAATAAGAAATTGAACTCACACTAATTATAATGAGCATTTACATTAATAGGATAGAATCTTAACCAAACCATTTATGTAAATATTTATTTGCGATTTCTAGTTTCTTCAAAGCATAATCGAGCGGTTCAACCATAAAACTAAAAAAGCAAACACTTAAGGCTACACTTAAAGATAAGATCTTAAATTTCAAAGTAATGATATCCATAGCATAAAATTTTACCAAATTTTCTTACCTGCTGATGTGGCTGTTCGGGTGCTAATCAATTAGGTCTCTTGGTATACACGGGTGTCAGTCAATTAAGTCTTTTAGTACTAGTCAATTAAGCCTCTTGGACTCACCTGACATGACTAGCACCAAGAGACTGAATTTACTAGCGCCAAGAACAATCACGTCAGTAGGTAAATTTTTTTAGTAAAATATTAAGGTAAGGATAGCATTACTGTAAATTTTATATATTAGAGTATAAGCAAATTAGATGTCTAAAATTAACAAAAGTCTAAGACCTAAATTTTATGAATTTATAATATAATCAAATTAGAAATCTAAGTGTAATAAAAATCAAACACTATGAAAGACCCCATAAAAACTCCAAAAAAAAATTTAATTTTATTAATAAAATTTTATTCAGCATTTTACTTTAATCTTTTATTACTATCAATTTAGATAAAAAAAAAATTATGTAAAAATTCTATTTTTAGAGTTTCATTTAATATATACATCTTTCTTGTTGAAATTAATTAAATTTTAAATAAAAAAGTAAATATAATATATATATAATAAAATAAAATAAAAATTATATTAATATTTTAAAATATCTTATTTAAAATTATTTTTTTTATCATTTTAAGTCTCTAATCGTCTAAAATTGACCCTGATATAAAGTGATCACTAATATTATCCACATCCCACTTAATGTGACGATTGGGTCAAAAAGCTTATACTCCACTCTCTCTCTCTCTCATATGTGTTTTTGAAGGGTACGGTCACTGTGGCCTCTAGTTGAAGCAATCCCACTCGTTAACTTTTGACATTCCTGGACCGGAAGTTTCGAAAGACGGAAGAAAAAGGGAACCTAACACATACATATGCAGAAAACCCTCTTCTTTTACTTGGAAATATAAAATTGTGGAATCACAAATTGCCTCTTTGCCCACTTTTTTTTTTTTCTTCTTCTTTATTTGTAGGTACAAGTACCAATTGCCAAATGACAGTGGACTGATTGGCTGGCATGCATATAAAGTAGACTCTTTTATTAAGACAGACATTGGCAAGTAGAGAGAAGAATTTTATCTCAATAATCTAAGATTTGTTGGCACAAAAGAGCCAAAGCTATTTGGATCATTGTCACAGTAGTACTCTTGTACTATATTTGTGTTCGAGGAAGAAAGAATGAGATACTACGGCAATTTTGACACAATTATGGTCCACATTCGAATAAAGTTAGTATGCCTTTTATCCTCATTTTATTAATCCAAAACCTGGTTCATTTACATTATTTTTTTTTCTATTTTTGTGCCTCCTTGGACATATATGACGTCATATTTCTTGCCAAATATGACATAATTGATGCATCAACATTTTTTCTACAAGAATGGAAATTATCAAGTGGCAGTTTAAACCAGGTGTGTGAATTATTTTAGACAACAACTTTGATAGTAACATGTGTCGGAACCGATGGTGCTATAAATTAAATATCTGAAATTTGAGTACTGTGATAAATTGTAAAGAATAATATTTCGCTTCAACTCTTATTTAGGTAGTACGTATCTTAATCATAAGCTGTCACATATGCAATGTACATAGATTTTTATATTTTATTTTTTAATTAAAGTTTAATAATTATATGATACTCATTTAATTACATATGTGACAGAATAAAATTGTGACTAGTTGTAAAAGAGTAATCTTAAATAAGTGTAAAAAAGTTACAAAATTCCTCAACCCCTAGTTTGGGGTCATGATATTTATAAAAAAAAAAAATTCATAAAAAAAGGACCAAGATTTTATTTTTCACTTTTTTAACTTTTGAATTTGGTGGCCATATTTCTCTCATTCTTTCAAAAGCTCACTGTGGCCTCTAGTTCAAGCAAACCAAGTCGACTTTTGACGTTCCTTGGCATGAAGTTTTAAAAGAATGAAGAAAAAGGAACCTAACACATACAGTATATAGAAAACTACCTTTTGCTCACAAATATAAAAAAGTGGAATCACAAATTGCCTTATTCCCCACCCCTCTGTTTTATTTATTTGGTTAGTTGTTCGTATAATCACAAAGTAATTGCTTAATTGATAAAATCCTAATCCTTTAATATTCCTGCTTTGTTTTCTGTAGTGGACTCTTTATTTCACACACAGAAAAACGAGTTTCTATATTCTAAAATTTGTTGGCACTAAAGGCACATAGCTTTTTGGTCATACTCTTATACTAGTGCCCGTGTATGTCTATGACTACACACACACACACACACACACACATATATATATAAAATTGAAAAACGAAAGAATTAGATACTCTGGCAATTTTGACACCAATACGGTGCACATTTGAACAGAGTTTGTTTGCCTTTTATCTTTCTTTCTTTTTTCACCCTCTTTTTCTTCCATTATCCTCATTTTAGTGATCCAAAACCCTTTAATGGTTCATTTACATTATTTTTATCTTATTTTTTGTACCTCATTGGACACATATAATGTCATATTTCTTTCCAAATATGACGCAATTGACACATCACATCAGTATATTTTCGAAAAAAATGAAAATGATGTAAGACAAATTTGATGTTTTAAAAATAAAGATATTTTAAACCAGACGCGTTCGATTTTCTTTTCACATTTTCCTTCGGCGTTAGAAAATTACCAAGTGGCAGTTTAGAGTTTAAACCATTTACTGTCGGTGGGTGGACGATGGCTTCAGCCAGCAGAAATGAGGACGATTTTCCTTACCTCCCACAATATATTTTGGAGCATTTGATCCAATTACCGATTCTTTCTAAACCATTATGAGAGGTAAATGTCAGTTCTTCCTTTTCCAATTGGAAAACATTCAAATTCCTACTTAGGTGATAGAAGTTTAGGGTGGATTGTTATAAATTCACTTCAATTTTTTGATAGCCTATTTGTGATCTGAGACTATCTAGAAAATGGAAAAAAAAAATTGAGGAGAAAAGAAATAATTCCCGTTGTTCCCCGCCCACCCAACCACCCCATCTGCTACTACTCAAAAGGCTTTGTGGGTGTTTGGGGAGTTTTATAAATATAAAAAAATGTGTTTTTTTTTTTATGTAAATATACTTTTGAACAAAAAATCCAGACAAAAGAAGTTTTAAAAATTTAATTAAACAGGAAAATACATATCTATAGCAACCTTTTCAAATACAAACACAAAAACATTGATGTAAAAGCTTCTCAAATAGGCCTTTTAGTAGTGTCATCTTTCTTTTCTTTCAAAAGGATTTTGTGCTATCTGTAAATTCTTCATATGAAAGTTGAGTACTGCATTAGAAAAAATTAATTTTTGTGTGCACGTAGCAAGTCGTTAATAAAATTTAAAAATTAAATTAATCATAATTTATTAATTAGGTAAAAAATGCTTTTATATTCACTTAGTGTTAGAAAATCTATGCTGGGACCAAGTTCACACAAAGAACTTCTCGAAAATGGTATAATATATTTTGTAAAAACGTAGGATGCTTCATTGATTATCATAAGAAGCATAGTAAGAAAAGAAAAATACACCACCCATGAACTGTCATCGACTGCTAAAGAAGCGATAGGCTACATAATTATAAGAGCAGTATAATTCTATATAGAATAGTGTAATACATAAAGCAGACCTAGCCATCAACATGACTGATCTTCGACTCGTTCTTGTTCTTTTTGATACCGCTCCCAAGCATCATCATCATCACTGACGTCTTCTGTGCTGGAATCACGGTCGCAGTCCCAGGCTTGGTTTTGACCGGAGCGTGGACTCCGGAATGGACCTTTCCTTTTGTGCATAGGCTTCCCTCAACCGCTTTCACTGTCTTGTCTGACATCTGTGTGTGTGTGTTTGAGTGAGGAAGTTGGTGTGTTGCGCTTCTTAAAGCATAGATATAAGGATATTTATAGAGGGTGAATTCAGGTTCGTGCACGAATTGGGTGCTCAAATTCACACTCTACGAAAACAACTGAAGAATTACAAATACTTTTTTAAATTAGATTGCAAGTGGGTCAGAACTCAAAAGTAGAATTTAAACACCCCAATAAACATTCGCCTCGCTTTGAAATTTGTAATTTTTACTCCTATTTATTATACAAGTTTTTTAAAAAAATTAGAAATTGTTGTTCCAATTATTTTTTCATTTTTTTACATAAAATTTTCTTAAATTTTAACTTTTATGTTTTTTTTTTTTTTCGCCCCAAACTCAAGTCTGCTACGGGTTACAAATAACAACATGAGGTTCAATAATGCTTTGTTTTGGTAAAGGTGAAAAAGAATTAGCATCTATTTGGACATACAAGGGTATAACAAGAATTTGTTCAAAAGTGATTAAGAGTATGAATTTTCTTTTTGTCGTTGTTTAATAAATATTTTGTATATATATATATATATATATATATATATAAATATAATATATATGTATAAATATTTCATAGATTGATTAATATTTAACAAAATTATATTTAAATATATGTATAAAATTTTAAAAATAATTACACTAATTTTTTTTTGTTTGTGATATATATATATATATATAGTAGCCTGAAATGTAGCAAGGCAAATTCCAGTATTTGAATACATTTGTCAAACTAATTATTTTCAAATTTTGAAAAATAATGTTATTCTGTTAATTAAGAGTGCCTATTTGCTGGGCAAAAATACTAAGGAAAATATAAGAATATATGCAATTGCCATAGGTATAATGTTTCTAATTGTATCCATAAGGACCGTAACCCATGCACAATGGCATCCTTGTAATATCTGTCATTATCTATCTGTATATCATATATAAAAGGCGTATACCTCTTGGTATTGCTACATTTCCCTCCTAAAATACCCACAAATTATTTCAATTTATAACCTCTTATTTTTTTTACAAAACTTGAAAGTATTTTTATCACTCATTAATGTGAGGAGACCACAAAAATCTAAGGATAAATTACACTTTCATCCCTTTCTTAAAGTTAGGGTCAAATTCGGATTACACTTCTAATGTTTTAATTGAAACACTTATATCCCTAATATTTTAAACATTGTCTCAATTTGGACCCTCTATTAGTGTTTTGCCTTCAAAATTGATGGAAATTGAACATGTGCATGTCACATGACCAAGTAATATTATTTATTGACTATTTTACCCATTTTACTTCTTTGTTTTTGTCGTTTTTTTTTTCTTCTCTTGCTCTGGTCTCTTCACTCCGACCATTACTATCTCCTTCCAAATCTCCTTGCAACACTCTCTCTTTCTCCATTGATTACAAGTTCTATGCTCACTTCTTAGAATTATTCGAGAATATCTTTGAGGAAAAGAAAGTGTAGAACCAACAAAATTGATTACTTGCCGAGTAAAAAAAAAACACACCACGGAACATTTTTTAGATGCCCATCTTTCATTATCTCCACTTTCGGATTGAGTTACAATGTTACAAATTGAAACATAAAAACTGACATGTTCTAATTATAATAGAAAAATAGTAGGTTTATTGCTATCTCCACCCCTATAAATATAGATAAAAGTATGGAATCGCAAACTTTCTGGAGGCAACGTCGTCAAAGATCACCAAAGAAATCATCCAGAGGTACTTCGGTCATGAAGTCCCCAATGGTTTTAATGGTTGGTAAATATACATAAAAAGACAAAAAGAGCTTTTGGATGCCATGTATAATACAACAAAAACTCAATACTTGCGATACGATTGAATCAAACGATCGGTATAAGGTAGCACTTCCGAGTTCAGATCTTCAATAGCGATAGTGATGATGGCTGGTGGCTAATTGCATGATGATAGGCAGGTAGCGGACCAGTGGTTGCCTAGTCATTGTGATCAATCTTTCTCTAGATGCCAAAGTCCAAACCAATGGCGTAAGATGAGCAACAGGGTTTGAAACCCTACGATTGAAAACTATATTTATGTGAAGAGGGTATTTTTAAGATTATGTTAATATGTAGGGGTATTTTAGTAAAATTGTAACCTAAACAAAGAGGGGTGACCCTTCTCTGACCTCACCCTAAACCCGTGACAAGTTTTTTTCACCTCCCTAAACCTGCCCCATTAGGGGCGGGGTATTTTCCCAACCCTTCTCATATCTATACTTTGTCATTGATAGCCAATGACGCAACACGAAAACGTGAAAGAATTAATCAAACACATCAAATTTCTTGAAATTAAGTAATATAGGGATACTCACCCAACAAGAAAAAAAATCTCTAAATTTGAAATCTAATATATTATTGAAAAATTGAATATTAAGATTCTATTACATTATATTTATAGAGTTAAAAGACTACTAATCCGAATATGAAACTATTAATTTCTTATACTCACCTGATTTAGAAAATGCTAATACTAATTCGAATAAAATCAGGAACCCAAAATACCCCAAAAATCGGGTAAAAAACTATTCCCAGGGATGGACCCCGAACCTTGTAGCAATGGTAGGAAACCCACACATTACTCATTTTTCATGTCATTAAAGATGCGTCACTTATTTTACATCAACCATTTTATTTAAGTTTTCTCCTTCAGTTCTGTTCATATATTATTCAAGAATGTGGCATTTGAGGCTTCCAAAATTCAATCTTCTGTTTATTCTAGTTGCTTTAAATTCTTGAGATCATTCACTAATTTGTGTTTGAAACATAATATTGAATATATTCCACTTTGAATTTAATCATGTTATTTTACTAAATGGTCGTATATAACATTGTTGTATGTTGTTATTTTAGAAATATTTAAGTTTTAGAAGGTATTAGGACCTTGAGTCCATTGTTGTATTGGATAATCTGTAATGAAAAATTTGATTTGTGTGTAATTGTAACTTAGTTCTAGGTTTAGTATCTCTTGAGTCTCGTATATCTCTCAAGAAGACTCAAGTTTCATTGTCATGTACATCTTCATCGGTCTTCTTATTTTCATGAGGTATATAAGGCTTAGTTATAATTTGAATCTCACACACTCACACATCATGCATTGCATATTTATATATTTTTCACGTGTGTATTGTATATGGTTTATGAAATATTTTTCGTCAAATTTTATTAGAAAAATTTGTTTCAAACTACTATTGGGGATCAAAATATTTCATTTGCTAATACATTGGAAAACTTTGTTGGTCATTCGAACAAGCAACAGAGCATACTTGTTCGACACTCGTTTGATTGAAGATCAAATATCCTGCCCATGAGTTTTCCAATGTGGACTAGTTCAATGCACTTCAAATGGTTGTGCCCACAAATTTTCAAGCAGCCATTTGAAATTCACTCGTTCTATAGGTTCTTCGAACGAAGACTGTTTCGTTTGAACAAAGTGGTGATCATTCGAACGAGCAGTGCATCAAACATTTCCTTTTCTAGATTTGTAGCACATTTTTTTAGATCGGCAAACTTTAGATAAAACTCCATATTGCTATCTGAGGGCTAATCTTTTTGGGTGTTCTTGAGAGTTCATTTCTTTCCAACCAAAAAATATTCACATGATTTGTATATTCACCTAGATCCAAATCACGAGTAAGGGTCCTAGATTCATATCATCTACAATTTCCTAATCTGAACTTGTGGCGATTCAACTATTGGGCTATCGAAGGAGTTCAAGGCCACAGTATTGATGGTTATCTGTAGAGTTTTCAATAAGAGAAACACTTGTGGATTCAAGACCAATAAGATTTGGAAAGATGAACGGGCTTGAGGGAATTAGCGTCCGAGTCATTGGAGTTTTCTATAACAAAATGATTGATTTGTGATGGTTTCTTCGTTACCAAATTGGTTTGCACTTGTCTATCTCTTTTACAAGCTTTCAATTTTTAAATTGATTCATGCTTATATGCATGTTTCCGCTTATATTGATAATCTTAACATAATAATCGGTAGATTTACTTAATTGCATGCCAATTTTAATCGGTGATATTGCATTTAATCTTGTGCTAAAACCTATTCACCCCTCTAGGTAATAAATTTCATCTATACACACTTAGGAACCCCTCAGAAGGTAATGATAATTTTTTTCTCATCTCTTTAATAATTATATATATTATTTATATTAATAATAAATATATTTATAACGTTACGATTCAATTCTAGTTGGCTGAACAATTGAAAAAGTGACCCGTGATTTGATATTTTTTTTTGATTCACCAAATGATATGAGTTTCAAAACATTATTATTAAGTAATTCATTGTATGATTTTTTATGTCATTTTTATCTTGTTATATTTTTTCACAAATCATAATATATTTGATTTTGTCAAATTTAAAATAAAATGAATAGTTTTACTTAATTATTTATTTATTTATCCATTTTTTGAGATAAACAGATAAGGTATGGTATTGCATCCCTGCAATTGATTTGAACGTTAAAAATGTGTTTTCACTGCCAATATGCTTTAACAACTAAGTAGACGTCACAAACTAAAAATATATTCTTCAATTGTCTGGGTTTGTGTACGCCAATGTGATTTAGTTATAAAATAATTTAACCCTAAAAGGGTGCCAAGTGCAAACTATTAATTAATGCGTATAATCAAATTTTTATTAGTACGAATGCGTTACTTTTCTCTTTTTCGTTTATTCCTTTTTCTTTTTGGCATTGATGTGCTTGTTTAACCAATTTACTATATTTTTATAATTTCTTAGTAGATTCTTCAAAGAAAAATCTTATAAAACAATAAATAATCGTGTGTTTGAATAAGTAAGAACAAAAAATAAATAAAATTAAAAAGATAATATAATTCTCTCTTCTTACTTGAAAAATATAGAAGAAATAAAGAAAAGGAGATGTGAAGTTTTATTATGCGAGTATAAAGAGAAAAATAAGAATTTAATTATTTTAAAAAATAGGAGTAAAACGGGTAATTATTAATTTTCTAATTCTTTTCTTTCAATTTTATTTCATTTTAAAAGAAAATTAAAATAAATTAAATAAGCGTTTAGAACACTTTTGTATCGTTTTTCTTTCTTTCTTTATTTTTAAATCACGCATGAAACAAGCTTTTCTCTCTTTTTTTTTTTTCCCCTTTTCCAAGTTCCACAATCCAAACAGATGTAATAGTCTAGTATTATCCACATTCCACTTAACCGGAGGATTGGGTCAAAAAGTTCTACTCCACCAGTCCATCTTGTTATCAAAAAGTTCTTTATATATATTTGGTTGAAGGGGCAACTACTGTGGCCTTTGCTTTAGTTGAAGCAATCCCAGTCAAAGACTTTAGACATTTCTTGTGAAAGACTAAAGAAAAAGGAACCTAACAGGTGTGCAGAAAACTTTCATTTTCCTCGTAAATCTAAAATTTTGGAATCACTAAATTTGCTCTTTGCCCACCTCTTCCTTTTTAAGTTCTCAGAATCCACCATTTCTGTTTCACTTTTATTTTTTTCGTGACTTCCAGCAAACTTAAATTGCTCAACTGAATTTAGATTAGGTAAACTCTTTATATATATATATATATATAGAGAGAGAGAGAGAGAGAGAGAGAGAATGTTAATTACCTCAATAATCTAATGTTTGTTGGCACAAAGGAAACGAAGCTGTTTGGATTTCCACACTGTTATATTATGTCTGTGTGTAATAAACAAGGAAAGAACCTACCAAAAAAATTAATAAAAAGTAAGAATGAGATACTGCCAAAATTTTGACTGCAATGATTCGAACAAAGTTTCTTTACTTTTGTCCTTTTTTTTTCCGTCTTTTGCTTCCATTATCATCCTTTTCTTTATCCAATACACATGATCCATTCTCATTATGTTATAGGATTTTTGTGCATCATTGGACATATATTAACTGATATGTCGTGCCAAAAATGACGTCAATTATTACTCTGATTTATGACATCATCAGCATTTTTCCTTTTCCTACAAAACTGATATGCGTTGCCGGAAAGGAAATGATCAAATCAGAATTTATAGGGTCTACAAATTTTCCGGTGGTTTCCCCCGCCACAGATAGTTGGAGATAGATTTCTTCATTACTCCCCCACAATTCTACAGCCGCTGATGCAACAGCGATGGATTCTTCGACTACAATTGTTATAATGTTATAACCGTTAGGAAGAGGATCCAATTCCTTCTAGAAAAATGATTGAAATCTCGGATTTATATCTTTAGTCTTCCTTAACTGGATAAAAAATAAGGATTTAATAGAATATAATTAGGCCGTTAAGACGAGTATCCAATTCCTTCTAGAAAAAATGCTTGAAATCTTGTATTTTTAGTTTTGTTTGACTGGATAAAAAATTAAAATTTAATAGATTATAATTAAATGAGATAAGATATAAAATTTGCTAAGATATTAATAAATATTTCAATCTCGTATTTAAAACTAACTCGGATGGATATAACTATTTTTTTTTCTCATGTATTTTCTTTTTAAAAAATTATTTTTCAAAAATCATTTAGATTATTATTTTTTAAATATATGCATACGAAATATCTAAAATTAAAATTTTATTCATAAATTAACTTTAAAATTAAATAATTATAATCACAATATTTTAAAATGTGATTGTGCAAAAATCATATATAATATAACAATCTCTTACATTTAGAGTGACTGCAAGAAAATCATAATTAGTACTGTTAAGATCAAATTAGCGATTACATACATCAATATATATATATATACATATATGTAATAGCAATATATACGTAACAACATATATATATATATATATTGATATTTTTTCTTTACTTGTATGTTTGTAGTGAATTATTTAAATATTGTCAAATCTTTTTCTACATATTCTTCCCACCATGACTCATATAATTGTGATTACCATTCATTTGGTTAAAAACCTTCACACATTTATTATTGTTTCACATAATATTATTGAAAAAACAGTGTCATGTTATTAAACCGTATCCCTAGCTGCCGCATCATCTCATAAATCAATCAAAGTCGTCGCTGTAGTCTTGTCGGTATCATCGCCTTGCCGTCGTCGTCGATCTCGCTTCCAACAATTAAGTCATTCTCTCCCCCTCTCTTGTCATTGGCTTTTACCCCCCCTCTCACTCACTCACACACATGAAGACTTGTGTATTTTCTGTACTATTTCTTTGACCTTTCATAAAAAAAGAAAGCGAAGTTGTGAAAAATAAGAAGAAAGAACCTTTGATTCTTGTGATTACCTTGTGTTATTTGTATTTTTGTGTAGTTATTTGTGATTCTTATAGTTACTTTGTGTTATTTGTGTATTTTAATATTGTTGATGTTTGTAACATGCAACATATAGGCAGTTTATATGTAAATGGTCATTAAAAGCCACACCATGAGTGTAACGCTCACAACTTTCAGAAGCAACCCAGTAATGCTAAGGTGCAACCCATATAACCTAAGGTGTAGCTCATGTAATACTGCATCAGGTTGGTACTGGATGATCATTTACACGTGGTGCAACCCACACAACCTTAGATGTAACTCATATAACACTAAAAGAGAGCAAGAATGAGTTCATCATATCTTTGTTTTACTTTGTTTGTGTAAATTAATTATTCAGTGTTATAAGAGTTGCACCTAACGGTATGTAAATTACACCTTACGTTTGAAATAGTTGCAACTAAAGTTACGAAAGTTGCACCTTACCTGTGTTGTATAAGTGGAATATTCAGTGTAATAAAAGTTCACTATAAAAATGTATAGTTTTAGCGACGCACATTATTAGCAACGCCTAAAAATGCGTCGCTAAAAGCGATTGTTCGTGACGCATATGATGTACGCCGTTAAAAGTGACGAAAAATGATTTTCTGCATGAAAAAAATAGCGCGCACCGTTTAGTGATGTAAAAATAGTTATTAGTGACGCACGTGTGTGTCGCTAAAAGTTATAGAGTATTAGCGACGTACATCCGTCCATCGCTAATAGTGTGACAAGTAAAATGATAGCGTTTTGTATATCTTTGGCGATTTGTAGAAGCGTATTAGTGACGTGCAGTAGGTGTCGCTAATAACTCTACAATATTTTCCCGAAATCCTATGCAGATCTCATTCAATTAGAAGGTTGCGCCATTTTTTTTTCTCTCTCTCTCTCTCTCTCTCACTCTCTCTCTCTCTCTCTTAGACGGTTCATTGACTGCGGCGAGCACGTTCCGGCGACGGTGACTTCCAACAACGACCCCGATCAACGGTAACTCCTTCTCTCTCTCCATGTCTCTCTCCAATTTTTTTTTCCTGATTCCGTCTTTGTTTCACCTGTTTGATTTGGATTCAAGTTTGGTAAATAATTTGGCTTTGCCGATTCATTGTGTTTCCATTTACAATAACATGCTTAGGTGTTTAAATCAGGAGATGGGAAAACTATAATAGAAAACTGGGGCAATTTTTTTAAAATTAAATAAATATATATACAAAAGCATGGCCTTCAGACTATCTAATCCAAAATGGATTGATCCATATCCAAAACTGATTTGGCGGCTAAGGTTTCATACAACAGAGCCATATCTGCACCAATACAATGTACAACAAAAAAAAGCCCCAAAAAAATTATATAAAGAGGAAGGGGGAGAAAAAACTCTTCATGGTATCACTATATTGTTGGCGGTGGTTACCGTCGGCTTTGACCGAGGTGAAAAACTCTTCACGGATGCAGACTTTCTCGTTGTCTTGGATGTCTGGGTGGGTGAGCAAGAAAAGCGTGTAAGGTAGAACCAGCTGAGGTTGCTGTGTACCCTCTTGACCTTTCATGGCTTCTTTCTTCCTCTATTCTTTTGCCAACACAAATCTTTGACCTAGTTTTGTTCGTTTTGTGCAGGGATTGTGAGTTTAGGAGTTTATGCCTGTTTGAAACTAAATGATCTAATAAAATAAATCTTGTGGGGAAACGATCTTGGAAAAGAAAGAGAGATGATTTCACATCAAATTCCTATTACTTTTCTCCCCCTCTTTTTTCAGTACAAGAAAAGGCACCATTAGCGACGCACGTGTGCGTCACTAATAGTGGCCAAATGCATTGCTAAAACTCTTTTGCGACTCACAAATGGGCATCGCTAATGTCGCCACAAATAGTCGCGTCGCTAATAGTATTGGCGACGCACACACCTTTGGACGTCGCTAAAAGTAACTATTTGTGACGCACCTATGGTGTTGCTAATAATTGGGCATGGGCGTCGCAAATATTATAAATGGACGCAAAGGGCATCGCTAAAAGCTACTATTAGCGACGCACACTGAGCGTCGCTAATAGTAACCTTTAGCGACGCACACAGGGGCGTCGCTAATAGTAGCTTTTAGCTACGCACAGAGTGTGCGTCGCTATAGGTTGATATTAGCGACGCTCAGTGTGCGTTGCTAATAGTGAATTAACATTGTTATTTTATGACTTTTAGCGACGCCTTTCTGTGCGTTGCTAAAAGTTTTTTTTTAACCATATTTGCTTTGTTTTATTTGTTGTTTTATTCCTATTTAAACCTGTATCAATCATCTTGATATACAATAAAATCCAAACATTCTGAAATGAATATATTAAAAAAAAAATATTCATATATATATATATATATTATACTAATTACGTACATTTGTAAAAGTACAATTTAACAATAAATAAAAAAATAAAAAATTGTCTCAAAACATATAACTACAGATGTCCATGAAAAGAAAAAAAAAACAAATAAAAATAATAAATTTCGATGCAAAAAATAAAGAGGACGGCGCAATAATCCCGATCAATCTGAAATAAAGATTAAATGGTATATATTAGAAAAATTATTAAATATATATGAAATATAGAATGTGAATAATTTTTTTTTTTTTTTACATGCATAAATAGTAAGAACGACATAAAGTAGCATAAGTTACAAACCACTAATCCGAACTGATTTCTGTAAGTTCGTGCAAGTCTATTTTATCATTTGTGAGGTATGTGATGGGGTTTTGGGGTTGGCAGGCCGATATCTGGTGTTTTGGTCCGTCAAAACCCTAAAATGGGTATTTTTGGAGCTAAAACTTGTAAAAGTTTCAAACAGGGCATCCGAACTGATTACCGTAAGTTTGTGCAAGTCTATTTTATCATTTTTTTGGTGTGTGATGGGGTTTTGCGGTTGGTAGGCCGATATTCGGTGTTTTGGTCTGTCAAAACCCCAAAATGGGCCTTTTTGGAGTTGAAACTTGCAAAAGTTTCAAACCAGGCATTCTAGCCGAGTGCCATAAGTTTGTGCAAGTCAATTTTATCATTTGTGAGGTGTTTGATGGGGTTCTGGGCGCGTTTGGTTGATAGCTGGTATTTTGGTTGGTCAAAATCCAAAAATGGGCCTTTTTGGAGCTAAAACTTGCATAAGTTTCAAATCGGACATTCGAACCGATTACCATAAGTTCGTGCAAGTCTATTTTATCATTTTTGAGCTGTGTGATGGGGTTTTGAGGTCGGTAGGCCGATATCCAGTGTTTTGGTAGGTTAAAACCTCAAAAATGAGCCTTTTTAGAGCTGAAACTTGCATAAGTTTCAAACCGGTCATCCGAACCGAGTGTCGTAAGTTTGTGCAAGTCTATTTTATCATTTGAAAGTTGTGTGATGGGGTTTTAGGGTGGTTAGGCTGATATCCGGGGTTTTGGTCTGTCAAAACTCCAAAATGGGCCTTTTTGGAGCTGAAACTTGCATAAGTTTCAAACCGGGCATCCGAACTGATTACCGAAAGTTCATGCAATTCTAGTTTATCACTTTTGAGCTGTGTGATGGGGTTTTAGGGTCGGTAGGCCAATATCTGGCATTTTGGTCTGTCAAAAACTCCAAAATGGGTCTTTTTGGAAATGAAACTTGTATAAGTTTCAAATCAGGCATCCGAACCGAGTGCCGTAAGTTCACGCAAGTCAATTTTATCATTTGGATCTATGTGATGGGGTTTCAGGCTGGTTAGGCCGATATCCGGGGTTTTGGTCTGTCACATCCCCAAAATGGACCTTTTTTGGAGCTGAAACTTGCATAAGTTTCAAACCGGGCATCCGAACCGAGTGTTGTAAGTTCATGCAAGTCAATTTTATTATTTTTGGGCTGTTTGATGGGGTTTTGGGGTCATTAGGCCCATATTCGGCATTTTGGTCTGTCAAAACCCTAAAATGGGCCTTTTTGGAGCTGAAACTTGCATAAGTTTCGAACCGAGCATCCAAACCGAGTGCCGTAAGTTCTTGCAAGTAAATTTTATTATTTGGGAGCTATGTGATGGGGTTTCGAGGTGGTTAGGCTGATATCCGGGGTTTTGGTCTGTTAAATGCTCAAAATGAGCCTTTTTAGAGCTAAAACTTGCATAAGTTTCAAATCGGGCATCCGAACCGAGTTTTGTAAGTTCGTGCAAGTTTATTTTATCATTTTTGAGGTGTGTGATGTGTTTTCGGTGTAGTTAGGCTGATATCCAGAATTTTGGTCTGTCAAAACCCCATAACGGGCCTTTTTGAAGCTGAAACTTGAATAAGTTTCAAACCGGACTTCTGAACCGAGTGCCGTAAGTTCATGCAAGTCTATTTTATCATTTGGGAGCTGTGTGATGGGGTTTCGGGGTGTTTAGGCCGATATCCAGGGTTTTGGTCTGTCAAAACCCTAAAATGGGCCTTTTTGGAGCTGAAACTTGCATAAGTTTCAAACCGGGCATCCGAACCGATTACCGTAAGTTCGTGCAATTCTATTTTATCATTTTTGAGCTGTGTGATGGGGTTTCAGGGTTGGTAGGCCGATATCCGGCATTTTGGTCTGTCAAAATCTCAAAATGGGCCTTTTTGGAGCTAAAACTTGCATAAGTTTCAAACCGAGCATCCGAACTGAGTGCCGTAAGTTTGTGCAAGCCAATTTTATCATTTGGGAGCTAGGTGATGGTGTTTTGGGGTGGTTAGGCCAATATCCCAGGTTTTGGTCTGTCAAATCCCCAAAATGGGCCTTTTTGGAGCTAAAACTTGCATAAGTTTCAAACTCGAGATCCGATCCGAGTGTCGTACATTCGTGCAAGTTTATTTTATCATTTATGAGGTGTGTGATAGGGTTTCAGTATATTTAGGCCGATATCCGGCATTTTGGCTGTTAAATTCCCAAAATGGGCCTTTTTTGAGTTAAAACTTGCATCCCTATAAAATTAAATAAGTTCGTGCAAGTCTATTTTCATATGTGAAGTGTCATGCGGTTTGTAGGCCGTTAGGCCGAAATATTTTTTGGGGTCTTACGTAATATTTTTTTATAAATAATAAATGTACCAAAATAAATAATTTTAAAAACTTACCAAGGCTGATCAGAGCCTCCCTACTGGCTGAGTATTGTCTTCATAAGAGCCTCTATCTGGGCTTGCCGCTCCTTGAGCTTTGTCATCTCAACCGTCATCTCTGCATTCAATCTCTCAGCTGCCTCAGCTCTCTAGGTGGCTACGTGAAACCTAGCATTGCTTTTGACAGTAGAGGACGATGCCGTCGGCTCCATCCCACTCCCTAAGCCACGCCTCTTGCCTAGAACAATCTCTCGTATCTGGTCATCGGTCGGCGGTTGCTCACCCTCAAGGGTTGGCCGAACACGCATCTCGACCATCTCATCCTAAAAAAACATAAATATTTGTTACTACTTTTAAACATTTTATATTAATATTAAATTCGTAATAGTGGTATATAAATATTTTCCAACGTAGTATTGCAATGATTTCGATAAACTTACTTAAAATATGACAATGTCTCATCGCAGTTGTTGAGCACGGTGTAGTGGGCTCTTTCTAAGTTTTAAGGATGACACCATTCATATATACGAGCACCTATTGGCTGTACATTTTGATTAAACACCGCAAGGCTAGTTCGTTGTTGCCTTGGACATCTATCAGAATTTCGCTTTTGACGATTAAACCTTGTCTCAATATCTTCAAGATGCATAGAGCAAAAAGTGAGACATTCAGCATCAACGTAAGCCTCAGCAATTGACCCTTCTGGTCGTGCTTTGTTACGCACATATTGCTTCAATTTGTGCAAATATCTGTTTTGATAATTAATCAGTTATAGATTAAAATAGTTAGGTTGGATAGATAACACAATTCATAAAATTAAATGTACCTTTCTATTAGATACATCCAACGGTATTGGACAGGTCCGCCAATATTTGCCTCATGAGGCAAATGCACAGTTAAGTAGACCATTACATCAAAGAAAGCTAGAGGGAAAATTTGTTCCAACTTGCAGAGGATCATAATAACATCCCTTTCGAGCTTTTCAAGTACTTCCACATTCAATGTCTTCGCACATAATTCTCTAAAGAAGGAGCTCAACTCAGTCAATGTAATCGATATGTCATCGGTGAGATATCCACATAGTGTAACTAGAAGAAGTCGTTGTAAAAGGACATGGCAGTCATGGCTCTTCAATTCGGATATTTTCCCATCTATAACATTTATACACCGAGATATATTCGATGCGTATCCATCTGGGAACTTCATCGATTTAAACCACTCGCAAATCCTCATTCTCTTTGCGGATGATAACGTATACTGTGTAGGAGGCACGATATATTTATCACCGCTACGTATTAGGTGCAGCTCTTTCCTTATTCCCAACTCCTGCAAGTCCAACCGGGCTTTAACAGCATCCTTTTTCTTCCCTTCAATGTTCATTACAGTTCCCAGCACGTTATCACAGATGTTCTTCTCGATGTGCATAACATCCAAATTGTGCCTCAACTTAAAGGTTTCCTAGTACGGCAAATCAAAAAAATATGCTCTTCTTCGTCCAATTTAAGTCCACATTAGTACGCTTCCTCTTCTTAGTAATCGGTATCTTCTCAAACCTCACTGGTTGGATGAGTGCCAATTGCGCCAACACGTCTTTGCCAGACAACAATGGAGGTGACAATCTGCGCTCAATTTTTCCATGAAACAAATGCTTCTGCCGATTTCGCCAGCCATGTGATGGCGGTAGAAAATGATGATGGCACATGTAGCATATCTTCTTCCCATTAGACAAATGTAGGGAACATGCATCCTTATTGCAAACCAGACATGCCAGATACCCCTTAGTGCTCCACCTAGACAAGTTCCCGTATGCTGAAAAGTTATTTATGGTCCACAGTAACGCTGCATGCAATTGAAATGTCTCATTCTTAGAGACGTCGTATGCCTTCACTCCCACCTCCCACAATTCCTTCAACTTGTCCACTAAAGGACGCAAGTACACATCAATTTCATTACCAGAAGACTTCGGCCCTAGAATAAGCAATGACATGAAGATAAATGATTCTTTCATACAATTCCACGGTGGCAAGTTATACGACACAAGCAACACCGGCTACATATTGTAGGTATTACTCATGTCACCGAACGGATTGAAACTATCGTTAGCCAACCCAAGTCGTACATTACGTGGCTCATTTGCAAACCATTCATGATTTGTATCAAACTCAGCCCAAGTTTGTGAATCTTCCGGATGCCTACATACATTTTTCTCAGCAACACGCTTCTCCTTATGCCACCGCATATCTCCTACCGTCTTCTGAGACATGTACAACCTTTGTAGCCTCGATTTTAAGGGAAAATATCTCAGCACCTTGGGCGGAATTGTCTTGCTCTTTCCTTCATTCAGCTTGTACCTAGGTTCGTGGCACACCGTACACTCCTTACATGGTTCAGTCTCCTTCCAAAATAACATGCAATCGTTTTTGCAAGCATGTATGGGAATATACCCGAGGCCCAAATCTCTTAATATTCTTTTTACCTCGTAATATGATTTTGGAAGGGTCTCCCAAGTAAGAAGTGTTGCTTTAATCAATTCAATGGCAATATTAACTAATTTGTTACTCCAACGGTTGGTGGTCTTAATATGAAGGAGTTTCACGAGAAAGTCCAGTTTCGAAAACTTATCACAACTTGGATATGACGGCTGCCTTGCTTCCCTCAACAACGACTCAAACGCGGTCGATGGTCCCGTGTCACTCCCCCAGTTGTAGCCCCATGCAAGTCTGCTAGCATTTGTGGCAAGCCTTCGTAACCAACCCCAACATTATCACCAAAGTCATCATCGTCGTCTTCTTCTTCATCATCAAATACCACTCGTACGTAACGGCGTTCCCCGTGAAATTCCCAACACGTATACCTCTTGTCCATCCCGTGTTCGAGAAGGTGCTCTTTGGCCTCATCTATGTGCATATAATCCCTATTATTGCACCTCCTACATGGACATCTTATCTTATTTCTCCCATCTGCAGATGCACGAGCAAACTCAATAAAATCTTTGATCCCCTTCACATACCCTAGCAAATGCCTGCCCCTCAAGTCCATCCAACTCTTATCCATTTTCGTCTACCTAATACAAGTCAAAAATGATACTCGTTATAAATATGAAACATGAATCCTATCACCTCTAACTTCTCTCTAAAGGGTAAGGTGGTCATATCCCATTTGTGAATGCACAATCTACATTGCAACCAGTAGCAAATCAAATGCTTGATTCCATTCGAAAAAAATTTCGGCAGCATCTCCCCACGGTTCTCCAAGTATACGAGATAGACGTTAGCACGCCTAAATATATACGTAGAGAACAATAGGAGACCGTGCTGAAATTTTATCACAATGAAATATTCAAGCATATGCGCTATTGATTGTAATGCAGATTTATGCATTCCCGAATTGTCCTCTTTGGACAATTCAAAAATCAATTTTCATACACACGAGCCCAATCACGAATAAATTTCGCGACAAGATTCACATGTGATGAAAATGACTCCCGAACGGGGCTAAGCTTACATGAATGCAATTAAAAAATTTCGTTAGTGTAAGGGCAAAGTCTGATTGTTAGACAGAGTTTTGTTTTAAAAAACATTAACAATAGCATTGAAAATGCCAATACAAAACATATTGATCTTGGTTGATAACAAGTAAAAGCACCTAGCTTTTAATTTTTATCTATTAATTAAGGTCATTCGTCAAGAATTATTTACTTGACACTTGACAACAACAACTTAACCAACAAAAGCAAATCAATTGCTACCTAAAACCACTAACTGACTTAATAGGTCAGGTGTATCTAGTTGATCTCTCAATCTATAGGACTCAAGAAGTCTTATTACTTGGCAGCTAAAACAAAATAAAAATAAAAATTATCACATCATTAGAGATATAAAATATTTGGGGTAAAATTTTAAGAAATTATTATTTGGGATCTAGCTAAGGTTGTAAACTAATGTAAAAATCATATACATACTAAAAAAAAGTGTTACATTAAAAATTCAGAAATGTATCTGAAATGGTTCTCATATATATATATATATATATATATATATTTTTTTTTATTGAGAGTGACACATCATGCATCTTAGTGGTTTAATCATTGAGCCATTAAGATAAAAAAAGTTCAATAGCACGATCGTATTTTTTTTTTTTTCTTTTCTGATTCCATCCTTGTGCATACTATATATGACCTTACAACTTGTAATTGGTATGAAAGACTTTCTCAACTTGACGTGGGGCAAAGTGCAATTGGCCAATGTAGCATTATTATTATTGACTCAGTAGTCTTTTAAGTATAGACTAATTATTAATCCTCAACCATCCTGTCATTGGCATATATATATATATATATTTGCAAAAAGGATCATATGTATAACTTAATGGATTAGACACAGTCAACTAGTAAATAGCTAGATGTACTTACCAATAGACACTTGGAACACTGAAAGCACAGTTTCATAATCAAACTAGCTAATGGTCCAACAGTTTAACTAAAGGTTACATATATATGCAATGCGTAAACTCATGTGCACATGTAGCCTCCAACTAAACTACTGAGACTAATGGTCTGAAGATTATTGAATATTTTTTTGAAATGAATAGATAAGTTGGCATCTATTGGCATCTATTGGACCAGTCTTAGATAGGTATCTGATACACAATCATGGACCACTGTGCTTGTGGAGGGTTATTACACTCCAAAGTTGATATTGAATAGAAGTCATCAACACATAATAATTGAAAGATTATTATATTAGAGAATGAATTTGTTGGACCTTCAACTGATCATTAAATGATTGATACATATTCCTAACAAGGAGACTCTTAGTGTCCACACGGCCCTGTTTGTAGTTAACCATTCATGTCAAATCAATTCCAGAAAAATGTTCCTTTTTGTCTCTTGATACACATGAAATGTAGCATCAAGTTTAATTATCTTATTTCAACATATTTTTTAACAATGTTTTAAATTTCTTTTTATTTTTGTTTTGGGTAGTCGATGGAGATTAAATGCTAAACTCATCAAAATGGAAATGATTATTTTTTTACTTTAGGAGAGAAAAGAGGGAGAAGAGAAAAGGCACAAATGAAATGGTAAGCAAGAATGGAATGAGGATTTTACTTGCGGGGGGAGGGGGGGATTTTTGCTAATGTTTAATCATAAATTTAAAAATTAATGAAGTATAAAAATTTAATGTTGATTGATAAATTTTTTTGATAAGTAACTAAATTTAACTAAAACCTTATATTTTTTAGATACTTATCTCTTGACTCATTATTACTGGCGATGACAAAACTATGTTGCGGCTGGGCTGGGGCTAGACTACGCTACAATTAATACTACTATTTAAATTTTAGAACTCACATTTACAAATCACATGTATTCATTAAGACCTCAAGAAAATTGTTGCGAGTATTGATGGTAAACAATTCAAAAAAAAAATGTTAAGAGTTGATTAATAATTCAAAAAAATTTATGTCTTCAAACTTCAAAAATCAAAAGTCGCAACATGATACCACACTCTTTTATAATTAAAAAAAAAAATTCATAACACAAAAAAATGTATTTATAGTTGACAACTTACCATCCACTAATTTATCATAATTTTATACATAAAAAGTCAAAACTTATAATTCAGTACTACTTTTCGCATATATAATTAAGAACTTGAATATTCAATATATTATCAAGGCCATCCACTAATTTATCCTAATTTTATACATAAAAAGTCAAAACTTATAATTCAGTACTACTTTTCGCATATATAATTAAGAACTTGAATATTCAATATATTATCAGGGCCATCCACTAATTTATCCTAATTTTATACATAAAAAGTCAAAACTTATAATTCAGTACTACTTTTCGCATATATAATTAAGAACTTGAATATTCAATATATTATCAGGGCTTTCCATATCACTGCTAAAAGAAATTTATTGGTAATTTATTAAATAATGTTTTACAAATTTTATTTTTTCGCTGAAGCCAAAAAAAACATAGTTAAGTTGGTAGCTAAAAATCCAAACGCTTGCTTAATTTCACACTTTAAAATTTAAAACTCACAATCTCATTCTAATTTTTTTTATGAAAAAGAAAGAATAATTATTTTTTCACCATGCCCAAAGCAATCTACAATTACAGTTAATAAATAAAATTTTAAAAAATCTCTAACTAATAATTATATAAATAATAATTATAAATAAAATAAATATAAAGTTTGATGTAAACATCCAAGTCAAAAAAACAACAATAAAAGCAAGCAAATTTATGCTATTTTTTAATGTAAATTTTTTGCATAAAAAAGTTAGATAATGAATCTTGACTATCAAATTAGTCTATGAATGCAGGAAAGTTCAAAAATAACTAGCAATAAATAATTATTGAACTTCAATAATTTCAAATATTTTTTCAAAAATAACATGCATGTAAATTATAATCAGTCAAAGGGCTTATTTTTCAACATTAGAGATATAAACTAGCCAGCATGTTTCTGTTAGTAAGAAATTTCAAACCATTATACCAGGGCTTCACAAATACAATGAAATAGATGTGAGTTTGAGAGAGAGAGAAGAGAAACTAAGCTCAGTGGCCTACCTGATGGGCTTCCTGGCCTCCTGCCGATGTGTTCCCCCCTTCCCTTTTCACCTTTTAACCCTCAAGAACGACGGAAACGGCACCTAAGAGAGAGAGAAAGAGTGTCTGAGAGAGAGAGAACGATTAGATTGTGTTTTTATATAAGGGGTTATTAGCGACGCACACTGGACGTCGCTAATAACCCCAATGTACGTCACTAATGATCCAGCCCTATTATTTGCGATGCGAAGGAGTACGTCACTCAAAGAATGAACTATTTGCGACGCACAAGTGCGTCGTTAATGGCCACCTAGGCGTCGCTAATAGGTTGGTGCCAATTTTCACGCGGGAACCTCAATTTTTTTATTGATTTTTTTTCACATTATTAGCGATGCCCATTGTGCGTCGCAAAAGGTTACTTTGAGCGACGCACAGTGTGCGTCGCTAATAATGTGCGTCGCTAAAAGTATTATTTTTTGTTGTGTTTTCCTTCCCCTAATATATATTTTTTCATTTAATATTTTGTCTATTAAAAACCTTTGCCTTTAATAAAGAACAACAAAATAGGCAAAAAATTAGTATTAAGTAAAATAGTATAGTTCAACTAAAATTCGATTTCCTTCAAATCTGATTATTTTAGAAGGTTTTCAACATAATATTAAACTCTATTCAAATACAATTTTATTTTGTAAGTCATTTTGTTTCAATTAATAGTGTGTTTAGATAATTATGAAGGAAGAAAAAAAAATGATATTAATTAGTATATAAAAGGAAAAAATTATAGTAATTCATTTTGTTTGAATAAATATAAAATAATTTCTTTTAAAAATATTATGTGGTAATTCAATCCAGAACTAGGGCAATTTTTTATTTTATTTTTTGGCTATTGGCTATTGGCTTACACATGTTATGTGAATTTTTTTTTTTTTTTTTGTGGTGTTCTTGTTGTATATCAATATCTTTCGAGAACAAACAACAAAGCAAGAAAATGACCTTAACTTCTTCGCATTCCAAATAATTGTAACTCAGCTCCATTGATGAATACACATTTGCACGCATACCTTTTATGTTGTTTGTTGAAGAAGTCCTTAATTGGTGAAGTGCATCACTCCAGGCATGAATACTCTTACCTTTCAAAGCCATTGCTGTCACGCCCCAAATTCCAGCGAACCCGAGGCGTGAGTAACGAGACAAAAAGAAATAAAGAAATAAAATAATATCGAAATGAAAGATAACAATGACATTCTCATACATTCCGTACACAGTTCTAATACATACATAAAGTCTGGTCCGTTGGTTCACCACATTCAAAATGAAATACAGTCTCGGGCTTATGCCCTTACATAATATCACAAGCGCCCATTGGGCCCAATATAATCCTCAATCAGACCATCTCTATATCCCGCACAGCTGGAACATCATCTGAAATGTTTGCCCCACTAAAGGGGTCAGCTCAACATGCTGGTACAATATAATGCTAATGCAAGAAACAAAACTAAGGTCGTGGCATGTGCGAGTGTACAGTTATTTCTATATGGCATTCTATATCATGATGACAGTATATAGACAGTATACAGTATATGAGCAATATGCATGACACACCCATGCAACTCTATGCCACCCATGTCTCATGATACGGTCATTCTCCGCTGGCATGAGTACCGCCACTTATGTCTCGCTTCACGGTCCGGAATCCGTCAGGCTCGCAAGTACCTAATGGCCGATTTTGGGTTTTTCACCACAGGATCTGCACCCTCATAATGCAAAGCACCAAGTGCTTACCCACGCCATGTCCAAGGAATCACACCATGCCAATATGCTCTAATCTCATCATGTCATAATGCAATCCCAATGATGCACTTCATTCATACATAGAATATGCTTTCAAGTGTACAATTCATAACATCAACAGTTCTTCAAAGCAGATAATTCACACACCACGTTAACACATGCGATATACTCATAATCATCATCCGACTAAACAAGATAGCACATAGCACATAAGCATGTGAACACTCGGACAAATATGTGAATAATTAACACAGCAAAGCAAGCATTCCTAATCTCAATTCTATTTCTTACTTAGCACAATATATCGTACCTGGTAATCGATCTCAAACCAGAAAGGTATACTCGTAGTCAAGTGAAACCACCGTAAGAACACTGAAGGTCAGGTCACCTTCTCTTTGCCTTTCCGTGTCCCTAAAATTCATAACATGAAACTCAGTTTAATCGTCACTTGAATTATGCTATTCATCAAATTTTACGTCTTTATCTTATAAGCTGCTACTTTGCTAAATTAAACTCTACTGTTGAATTCGGGACGTTGAAGAAAATAAGTTTAGGCTTTCGTAGAATTCAATTTGGGCATCTGGGTCAAAAAGGGCAAAACAGTCATTTTGCACTTTACACGGGTCCTTACATTTCGTGATCTCTTTTCACAAATCGGACTCCACGGTTGAGTCCGGAATGTTCGAGATAATAAAATTCCACTATTTGTTTACCTAATTCGGAATTCGTCTGACAGTGTTTCAAGTTAGGGGTATTTTGGTAATTTTACACGTTGCTACGTGTCTTTTATTTTTTGGGACCCCGTCTCGTAAAACGGACCTCACCATTGGTCTCAGAATGGTCGAGATAGTCAAAATACACCTATGACTTGTCCCATTTGGACTCCGGGATGTTTTTGAATATTTAATTAATTAAATTAATTAAATTAAATAATTAATTAATTAATTTAATTAATATTTTATTAATATTTTAATCAGGTGGGTCAAAGTGTAATTTCTAATAGTTGGGGGGGTCAATTCGTAATTTCTGAAAGTTCAGGTTAAGGTTCAAATTCAAAAGGTTCAAATCCAAAGGGTTCAAATTCCAATAAAAGGTTCAAATTAAAACTAGTTTAATTTGTTATTCTAAATCAGGTTAACCAAACAGGGTTTATCCAGAACAGGGATAGGATATCCCTGTTCCTATTTCAATTTAAAATTTTCAATTTCATACATCCGTTGCCAAACACTCCCACTCTCCTTTTAATTTAAAACAAGGGGGTGACACGTGGCAGGGGCGGGTCAGCCCCAAGCCCGACCCGACCCGAACCGACCCGACCCGACCCGTACAGTGCCCATCTCCCCCCCCGCTTTTCCGGTAGGGTTCCGGCGACCTCCGGTCATCTTCTCCGGCGACGTCGCCGGAATTTCAGGAAAATCAAGTTTTCAAACTTGATTTTCTTGGTGTTTTTGATGCCCCTTTCAATCCCAAACCATTTTTAAACATTTTTGGAACCCTTTAACACCATTTTGAAGCTCTTAATCACAATGAAAAATCAGATTTCCCCCCCATGGCCGTGACCTGCACATCCATTTTTCTCCCTCATTTCTCAACCATTTTGGTTGATTCTTGTCCCTAAATTCTCCACATTTTATGCTCTATAAGTTCTAACAATTAAATCTAAGCAAAATGTTACAAAACAAGTTGGAAAATTTAGAGATTTTCTAGAGAGAGAAAGCTCACGGTTATGGGTTTCCAACCCTGTGATGGTGCTCCTCTCCTCTTGCTTTGCCTCTGTTCTCCCCTTTGGCCTCCTTAGCTTCCTTCTTTCTGCTTCTCTTTCAAAAATCAGAGCACACACCTCACTCTCTCTCTTTCCTTTCACTTTCTCTCTCTACACTTCTCTCTCTCTCTCTCTCTAAAATCCCACGACCAGTCTGCCTCTCTCAACTCCCACCACACACTCATATACATACAGACTACACTCACACACCTCCAACCACTCTCTTACACACACCATGCCTCCCATGCCTTGTTTGAGTGTATCACACTCAAACCTACACACACACACAACCGGGTACACACACTCACACCACACAACCTGATATATATATATATGCACATATACATACATATTCACATATTAATATACTCTCACTTTGTACACATATACACACACAATTTAAATTTAAATTATATGTATATATATATATACATATATACATGCATCCATCATAATAATACTAATAATAATAATAATAATAATATTAATAAAAATTAATAATAACAACTTGAAAATTTAATTTAAAAAAAAAAAAAAATTTTCAGGTTGTTACAATTGCAATAGTAACAATTGCAATTGGTAAACAAGCGCACTCTTTAGCTACCTTTGTCGCTACAGGATGTAGATCTGGCAAATCAACAGCATCACCTACGATTTTCCTAAACAAATTCTATGCTTCTAGTTCAAATAAGACACCAATTAGAAAATGTTCTTGATCACGTTCTTTTGTACGGTGTAGGCATGATATGGTAAGTTAATAAATATATCAAGTTCTTATTGTATAATCTATTCATGAAATTAGTTTTCGCAAGCTACTATTTATTTGCTCCAGCGAGACTAGGAGAACAGTGCACCACCCAGCCCCATTGATTTGTGGCACAGGACACACTACAACCCCGAAAAGGGTTGATCAATCTTTCTCTAGGTGCCAAAGTCCAGACCAATGGCGTAAGATGAGCAACAGGGTTTGAAACCCTATGATTGAAAACTATATTTATGTGAAAAAGGTATTTTAAGATTATGTTAATATGTAGGGGTATTTTAGTAAAATTGTAATATAAACGGAGAGGGGTGACCCTTCTCTGACCTCACCCTGAACCCGTGACAAGTTTTTTTTACCTCCCCAAACTCACCCCATTAAGGGCGGGGTATTTTCCTAACCCTACTTATATCCATACTTTGTCATTGATAGCCAGTGACACAACACGAAAACGTGAAAGAATTAATCAAACACATCAAATTTCTTGAAAATTAAGTAATTAATATGGGGATACTCACCCAACAAGAAAAAAAATCTCTAAATTTGAAACCTAATATATTATTGAAAAATTGAATATTAAGATTCTTTACATTATATTTATAGAGTTAAAAGACTACTAATCTGAATATGAAACTATTGATTCCTTCTACTCTCCCGATTTAGAAACTGCTAATACTAATCCGAATAAAATCAGGAACCCAAAATACCCCAAAAATTGGGTAAAAAACTATTCCCAGGGATGGACCCCGAACTCTGTAGCAATGGTAGAAAACCCACACATTACTCATTTTTCATGTCATTAAAGATCCCTCACTTATTTTACATCAACCATTTTATTTATGTTTTCTTCTTCAGTTCTGCTTATATATTATTCAAGAATGTGGCATTTGAGGCTTCCAAAATTCAATCTTCTGTTTATTCTAGTTGCTTTAAATTCTTGAGATCATTCACTAATTTATGTTTGAAACATAATATTGTATAAATTTCACTTTGAATTTAATCATGTTATTTTCCTAAATGGTCGTATATAACATTGTTGTATGTTGTTATTTTAGAAATATTTAAGTTTTAGAAGGTGTTAGGACCTTGAGTCCATTGTTTTATTGGATAATCTGTAATGAAAAATTTGATTTGTGTGTAATTGTAACTTAGTTCAAGGTTTAGTATCTCTCGAGTCTCGTATATCTCTCAAGAAGACTCAAGTTTTATTGTCATGCACATCTTCACTAGTCTTCTTATTTTTCATGAGGTATATAAGACTTAGTTATAAATTGAATCTCACACACTCACACATCATGCATTGCATATTTATATATTTTTCATGTGTGTATTGTATATGGTTTGTGAAATATTTTTCCTCAAATTTTATTAGAAAACTTTGTTTCAAACTACTATTGGGGATCAAAATATTTCATTTGCTAATACATCGGAAAACTTTGTTGGTCATTTGAACAAGCAACATAGCATACTTGTTCGACACTCGTTTGATTGAAGATCAAATATCTTGCCCATGAGTTTTCCAATGTGGACTCGTTCAATGCGCTTCAAATGGTTGTGCCCACAAATTTTCAAGTAGCCATTTGAAATTCACTCGTTCGATAGGTTCTTCGAACGAAGACTGTTTCGTTTGAACAAAGTGGTGATCATTCGAACGAGCAGTGCATCAAACATTTTCTTTTCAAGATTTGTAGCACATTTTTTTTTTTTATCGGCAAACTTTTGATAAAACTCCATATTGCTATTTGAGGGCTAATCTTTTTGGGTGTTCTTGAGAGTTCATTTCTTTCCAACCAAAAAATATTCACATGATTTGTATATTCACCTAGATCCAAATCACGAGTAAGGGTCCTAGATTCATATCATCTACAATTGCCTAATCTGAGCTTGTGGCAATTCTACTATTGGGCTAATCTTTTTGTTCACTTTTTTTTTTTTTTTTTCATGACTTTCAGCAAACTTAAATTATTAAACTGAATTTAGTTTAAGTAAACTCTTTATATATATATATATATATATAGAGAGAGAGAGAGAGAGAGAAAGAGAGAGAGAATGTTAATCACCTCAATAATCTAATGTTTGTTGGAACAAAGGGAACGAAGCTATTCGGATTTCCAAACTATTATATTATATTATATTTGTGTGTCATAAATCCCAAAATTTTGACTGCAATGATTCGAACAAAGTTTCTTTACTTTTGTCCCTTTTTTTCCCCGTCTTTTGCTTCCGTTATCATCCTTCTCTTTATCCAATACACTTTACATGATCCATTCCCATTATGTTATAGGACTTTTGTGCATCATTGGACATATATTATCTGATATGTCGTGCCAAAAATGACGTCAATTATTACTCTGATTTATGAAATCATCAGCATTTTTCTTTTTCCTACAAAACAGATGTGCGTTGCCGGAAAGGAAATGATCAAGTTAGAATTTATAGGGTCTACAAATTTTCCGGTGGCTTCCCCCGCTACAGATAGTTAGAGATAGGTTTCTTCATTACTCCCCCACAATTCTACAGCCGTTGATGCCACGGCGATGGATTCTTCGACTACAATTGTTATAATGTTATAACCGTTAGGAAGAGGATCCAATTCCTTCTAGAAAAATGCTTGAAATCTCGGATTTATATCTTTAGTCTTGCTTAACTGGATAAAAAATTAGGATTTAATAAAATATAATTAGGCCGTTAGGAAGAGTATCCAATTCCTTCTAGAAAAATGCTTGAAATCTCGGATTTATATTTTTAGTTTTGTTTGAATGACTGGATAAAAAATTAAGATTTAATAGAATATCATTAAATAAGATAAGATATAAAATTTGGTAAGATATTAATAAATATTTCAATATCGTATTTGAAACTAACTCGGATGGATATAACTGTTTTTTTTCCTCATGTATTTTTTTTTCAAAAATTATTTTTTGAAAATCATTTAGATTATTATTTTTTAAATATATGCATACAAGATATCTAAAATTAAAATTTTATTCATAAATTAACTTTAAAATTTAATAACTATAATCACAATATTTTAAAATATGATTGTGCAAAAATCATATATACTATAACAATCTCTTACATTTAGAGCGACTGCAAAAAAATCATAATCAGTGCTGTTAAGATCAAATTAGTGATTACATACATCCATACATGTAATGACCTGGAAAATTTTTTTATTTTGGGAATAAAATATTTATTTATTATTATTATTTTTTTTGGAAATGTATGTGTATGTGATGTGTGTGAATAGTGTATGGTGTATGTATGCATGTGTATGTATTTATACGTTATATATATATATATAAATATGTATACGTGTGTTTAATAATATATATACATATATATATGTGCATAATGTGCATGCCAGCAGTGTGTGTGTGTGTGGCAGATTGTGTATGTGTGTGTGAGAGGTGTAATATATATATATATATATATATATATAGGAAAAACCAACAATGCAAGCAATGCATTTAATGCGAAGCTGCATTGTTGCATGGGACAGAAGAGAAAGTCAGAAAAGAGAGTAGGAAGAGAGAGAAAGGGGAAAGGGAGAGACTGGACTGGGCGGCTGAGAGTTGATGTGTATATATGTATGTATACGTTAGGTTTTGGTTTTAGAGAGAAAATAGAAAAGGAAAGGCCAAGGGGAGGGACTGAGAGTGCTTTGGAGAATTGAGGAGACTCAGAGGTGGGGAACAGAAGTGAGAGTTTAAAAGGAGGAGTGAGAAAATCAAACCCAGGTATGTCCTGTATAGTTTCTGTTTTAAAATTTTAAAGGCATGAACTATGTAGTTGAGTTGAGATACTGATAGGACAAGAAATAAGAAATTTTTTGCAAAAAGAATCAACAAAAATGGTGACAAGATGAAGCAGTTAGGGTCAGTTGCAGGTTAGAAAGAGAGTTGGATTTCCATAATTTTATGTCTTAAAACAGAAACAAATTATGGGGATTTAATCCCCTTGCATGCAGGAGGTCATTGGAAAAACAAATAGCTTAAAACAATTAAGAAATAGGCACGAAATAGGGAAAACACAATTGACCGGAGCTGTGGTTCCTTCCCTATTCGTGAAGATCTAGTGATCTAAATCCAAAACTGAGCTTGGAAATGAGATCCTTGGAAAAAATAGAAGAAAAATACATTTTTAAATCTTGAAAAATCGACCGAAAAATAGTCGTCGGTGCCGGAACCTTGCCAGAACCCTACCGAAAAACCGGGGAAGAAAGAGTACTGTTCAGGGCTTGGGTTCGAGTCGGGTTGGGTTAAGACCAACCCACCCCATGTGTCAACCGTATGTTTTAAATTTAAAATGGGATTGGGGGTGTTTGGCTACAGACTTAATAAATTGGAAATTGAAATTGAAATTGGGACTGAGATATCTTATCCTTGTTTTAGGAACTAGCCACTGTTTGGCTATTTTAATTTGGAATAATTAAATCAGAAATTATGATTTAACCCCACAAATTTTGAAAATTAAAAAGTGACCCCCAGGACTTTTGATTATTATAATTAGACTCTTGAATAAAATATTAATTAAATTATTTTAAATATCACAAAATGGTTTGGAGTCTAAATGGGACAAGTCATTAGTGCATTTTGACTATCTCAACTATTCTGAGACCAATGGTGAGGTCCATTTTATGAGACGGCATTCCGAAAAATAGAAGACCCGTAATAACATTAAAAATTACCAAAATGCGCCTAGGTTAAAATGCTGTCAAACGAACTCTGATTTAAGTAAACAAATAGTGAAATTTTATTGTCTCAACCATTCCAGACTCAGCCGTGGAGTCCAATTTGTGAAAAGAGGTCTCGGAATGTAAGAACCCTTAAAAATGCAAAATGATTATTTTGCCCTTTTTAGTACAGAAGTCCAAATTGAGTTCCGCGAAAGCCCAAACCGAATTTTTTCGGTGTGCTTTTTGGACTCAATGGTAGAGTTTATTTTATCAAAATAGAGACTCATAAAATAAAGACATAAAATTTGATTAATAGCATAATTCAAGTAGCAAATGAACTGAGTTATATCTCATGATTTTAGGAACATCCAAGGGCAAAGAGAAAGTGGTCTGACCTTCTGCATTCTTACTGTTAGTTCCACTACACTACGAGTGTGACTTCTTGGTTTGAGACAAACTCATTAGGTATGATATTTTGCTAAGTAAGAAATAAGATTAAGTTTAGGAGTAATTGCCATGTTGACTTGATGATTCACATATTTGTTTGATTGTTTATGTGCTTATGTGTTTCTTGTTATCTTTTTGAAAGTTTGGTTAAGTGAAAAATGTGGATCATGACTGTATGTATATTCCATGTACTAGTGCAATGTGTGAATTATCTTCTTCAAAAATTGTTGAGATTATGAAATATGTAACTTAAAGCATGTGTTTAAATGGACTATGTATGGCATATACCCTTGATGAAGGGACTTTGTGATCGGAATGTTATTGTATAACAAATTGTCTAAAGCATGCTTCATGTGTGGATAAGGTGCTTTATTAAGATTACATCATGGCATGGTGGAATCAGGGCATATTGGAATAGTGTGATTCCTTGAAAGCATGGTGTGGGTTGAGCACGTAGTGCTATGCATTATGAGGGTGTAGATCCTGTGGTGAAAAACCCAAAATCGGCCATTGGTACTCATGTCGGCGGGGACAGACCGTAAAGTGAGACATATAGGTGGTAGTCATGCCAGCGGGGAAGGACCGTAAAGTGAGACATGGGTGTGGTATAGAGTTTGCATGGGTGTGTCATGCATATTGTTCATGTACTACATTGATAATACTGAATGACATGTAGAGATAAATGTACACTTGCACATGCCACGCCTTAATTTTGTTTCTTGCATTAGCATTATATTATACCAACAGTTAAGCTGACCCATTCGTGGGATAACATATTATAGATGACGCCCTTGCTACATGAGACTCGATGATGTCTTAATGGAGGAAAGAACTTGGAACTATATTTGGCCCGTGGGGCGTATTTTTGATGTTGTACTAAGGCATAAGCCCTAGACTATTTCATGTTTATTTGTATGTTATGAGACAACGGGCAAAGCCTTATGGATTGTATCAGAACAGGAATTGGGTTAGTGTTTAGAATGCATGTGATTATCCTTTATTTCTTTTTTATTTTATTTTATTTTAGTTTCGTTACACTCACCCCCGGGTTCGTGGAAATTCGGGGTGTGACAACATGGTATCAAAGCATAGGTTCGAATACCTAGAGACTGTGGAGTGTTGTTAAATACCATGAGACCCTAGAGGAGAGAGTGAGACTTAGTGTGGAACGTCGCTAGTATGTGATAGGATCTTATGTGTTAAGTGATTATCTATACTTGAAGCATGACTTGATGTGATTATGTGTAAATTGATACTATATTGAGATACATGATGTGAATGATGTATGGAAATTTGCTAAGTGTATATTATGGCATGCTATACGTACTACTTGTTAAGTGTAAGTGTAGATAAGAACAAGACTGACATTCCTTTTTAATGCTTATGTCCGAATGTGAAAAAGTGGTATTAAATTTTTCTTTCTTTCTTGGACTTGTAAACATGCCTCCGAGACAAGCTCCTGCTAGAGCCGGACCATCTAGACGGGGTAGACCTAGGGCTGCTGCCCAGCCCCGACGCGGCAGACCCAGAGCTGCTGCACCTCTCCATGTCGTGGTAGAGGAGACTGTTGCTCCCGCTGATGCCCTTGCCCATAGCTCGACTAAGGAGGCCCTTGCTCCTGCACCTGCTCTCGCCCCTATCCTGGTAGAGGAGGTAGAGCAGACTGTTGGCGCCAGAGACATGGTGACCCTTCAATAGGAGTGTCTTTGTGCTATACAGGAGGCGAGACCTGCTGGTGGGGAAACGCGGGATACCTTCGTGATGAAGGTGTTCTAGAGGATGAGACCCCCTTCTTTTGCTGGGCAGCCTGATCCATTGGATGTAGAGGAGTGGCTGAGACAGATTACCAGGATCCTTGACTCACAGGGGATCATTGAGCCACATTTAAGGATCAGATGTGCCATTTTTCAGTTCACGGATCTGGCCAATCAGTGGTAGAAGATAGTTATAGACAGGATAGACAGATTCGGCGAGGGCTGGGATGCATTTGTGGCCATGTTTAATGACCACTATTTCCCAGCGATTGCCAGGGTTGGATTTAGGGAGGAGTTTAAGGCACTTCTTCAGAGAGACATGACAGTGACCTAGTACGAGTCCCGTTTTATTACATTGAGGAGGTTTGCCCCACATATCATTGGATAGGAGGAATTGAGGGTTTTTTATTTTCTCAAGGGGCTGAAGACCTCTATCAGAGAGAAGTTGGCAGGCCACATTATAGAGACCTATGAGGAGGCAGTGATCAGGGCTACCAGGGTTGAGAGAGAGTTGGCCGATCTTAGAGGGATTAGAGAGTCCCGTGCCCAGAACAGGACACACCCAGCACAGATCTATATGCCCACCCTGACTTTTACTAAGGGAAGACCGTTGAAAAGGTCCCGAGCTCTTGCTTCTTTTACACAGACACCATAGGGACCCCTCTAGTCATTAGCTCCTTGACCAGTTCTGCCACCCATTTCTAGAGGAGGGGGATCACAGAGATCTTCTTCATGTTATATGTGTGGATAGCTCGGCCACAGAAGGGCCGATTGCCCTTTGAGGGGCCCCAACCTAGTACAAGGGACCAGGTTTAGTCAAGGGTCGTTTCCACTGCCAGCAGAGAGTCAGGCCTAGAGAGCGCCACAGATTTGCTACACTTGCCACCAGCTAAGCCATATTAGGGCCAACTGCCCTCAGGAACAGACCTCACAGAACTCACAGAGGCCACAGTACTACCAGCATACCCAGGTGCCTTTACCACAGCCACAGCCAAGCTATGGACCCCCGGCACCATATTAACAAGCTGCACCCTCCGCACTAAGTGTCAGAGCTCCCGCACCAAGGGGAGGAGGTCAGCAGATACAGAGGGGGGGGGAGGCAGGCAGGGTTAGACTACCCAAGGTCGTGTTTATACAGTAGCCACCCCAAAGGCCTCTACTTCTGGACCTTCGGTGGTTCGAGGTACATTCTTTATGTTCAATTCATGGGCCAATGTATTGATAGACTCAGGTGCATCGCATTCATCATATCTGCTATGCTTTCCATGTCATTGGGGTTGGATATAGATTGGTTGGATCCATCGTTGCATGTTGATACACCAGCTGGGGGTAGTGTGATATTGACGAGGATCTGTAGAAATTGCTTGCTAGAGATAGTTGATCACACCCTTCACTTTGATTTCATTGTGCTTGACATGACTGGCTTTGATGTTATGTTGGAGATGGATTGGTTGTTTACCTACCAGGCAAGTATAGATTGTTATAGAGGGAGGGCGACAGTATGCACTCCTAAGGGAGATAGTTTTTATTTTACAGGAGATCGTGGGGATTTCTTGGTTCCACCATTGTGTGACTCTAGGAGTTGGGGGGGTCACAGTTATATGTTGGCTAGCTTGGTTGTAGGTGATAGTGGGACTACAGAGGATGTGTTACCACCAGTAGTGGATGAGTTTCCTAATGTCTTCCCAGACGACTTGACTAGTCTACCGCCGAGGCGGGAGATAGAGTTCACGATAGAGCTCATCCTTGGCACTGTACCCATTTCTATCCCGCCTTATCGCATGTCTCCAGCTGAGTTGAGAGAGCTGAAGGAGAAGTTGACTGACCTGTAGAGTAAAGGGTTTATCCGTCCTAATATTTCTCCGTGGGGTGTTTCAGCACTATTTTCTAAGAAGAAGGATGGGACGTTGCAGTTGTGTGTGGACTATAGGCGGCTAAACCGGGTTACTATCAAGAACAAGTACCCGTTACCGAGGATCGACGACTTATTTGATCAGTTGAGGGATTCGAGATGCTTTTCGAAGATTGATTTTTGATCGGGTACCATCAGTTGAGAATACGAGAGAAGGATATAGCGAAGACAGTCTTCTGCACTCACTATAGTCATTACGAGTTTGTATTCATGTCGTTCGGTGTGACGAATGCCCCAGCGACATTCATGGACTTGATGCACCATATTTTTGGTCAGTATGTAGATCAGTTCGTCGTGGTGTTTGTGGATGATATTTTGATTTACTCACCTTTTGAGGATGAGCATGCCTTTCACCTACAGACTGTGTTACAGATTTTAAGGGAGCACCTCTTATTTTCCAGGTTCTCAAAGTGTGAGTTCTGGCTTCAAGAGGTACAATTTTTGGGCCATGTTGTGTTAGGGAGTGGAGTATCTGTAGATCTTTCTAAGATTGACTCCGTTATGAGTTGGGAGAGGCCAAAGAATGTAGAGATTTGAAAAATGAGGAAATTTTTTTCATTTTGCTGGTAGGGCATTGTTCCTTGCACGGTTTGCCGGTAGGACATATTTCATGCACGGTTTTGCCGGTAAAGCATTTTCATGCATTATTTTCACCGTATGACATGTTTAGAGGCATATTTGGAGTGTGTCATAGAAGACAAATATGCTTATAATATTATGAGGTAACCTCTGTTCAAAGTTGAGCTAAAACGGGAACCGTTTCAAAATTGGACAAAAAGGGCATCCGGGTGGCCCGGGTGGAAAGGGATGATCCCGACCTCAAACGAAAATGTTTTCTTCTGAGAATTTTCATGTAAAATAATTTTATGAACATTGGTTAAAACAAAATTTTAAATTGAAGCGTTTAGGAATGAGTTGTAGAGTAACAGGGCTACGGGACTCATTAAGGGCAAAATGGTCATTTGCCCTTAACCCCTTTGTCCTCCACTATAAATAGAACACTTGGGGCCATTATATGCACATATTCATTCTGCAATGTCCAGAATTCTCATCCATATATATATATATATATATATATATATATATATATATATATATATATATATATATATATAGAGAGAGAGAGAGAGAGAGAGAGAAAAAAAATCCTAGAATTTTATATTTTCAAGCTTCCGGAACACGTATTTCGAGCAGAATTTTGGCCGAATTTCCTTCTGAGAAGTTTTTCGTCTGCATGAGTACTATATCCTCACTGAACAGTTTGGCAGTCCAGAAAACACAGCCACCGCAGTTCAAGAAAAACTGATTTTAGATGAGACCCCAGGAACTTGAGACTTCTTCAAGTCTTGAAGGATGGGAAGACATGGACTAAATTAAAGATTTGGCCCTTGGGACACTTTTTGGATGTATGGGTATAAGCCCAATTTATTTTGTTTTGTATTGGAACAAGTTGTAAACTTTAGGCCTTGGGCCATTTTAATATGCATGAGTTGTGAATCAAATGAATGTGTAATGATTGTAGTTTAATTATATTTTACATGGATATGTTGGATATGGAGAATGCATGTTTTGGTTGGATGTATTTGTTGCCACCGAATGAGGGTGGGTTGCTTGACTATTAAGTATATGAATTTTGTGGAAATTAGGTGTGGGAAAACACTTAGAGAAACAAAGGAAACTATGTTCAAATTTTTGAAAAAATAAAGTGGGAAAATAAATAGTAAAACACCATTTAAATGGTTGGGAAAAGTGTCCAAATTAGGAGTATAATGTCCTTGGGAAATGGGCTGAAAATGGGCGAAAAGGGGCTTGAGAAACTTGGAAAAAAAATCAAAAATAGGGAAAATAGGTTGCAGGCATGAACAGTAATGTTATAGAAATCAGAAATTTTACTCTCTGTTGCTACAGTGAAAAAAATCAGAAAATGGCCTTGAACTACCCCAGTCGCATGCGCGCTAGCCCTGTGCCCTACGCTTGCCGCCCGTCTCCCGCACCCAGGCGCGCGCGCGTGGCCTGTCCCTGCGCGCCCCTGTCGCGTGCTGCCTGCTTGGCCACTTCCTTGGCCTGCTGTCCCACCTGCTGCTACACATGCTGTCCCATCTTGTTTCAGCCACCTTTTGAGCTATTTTTTGGCCATATTTTGAACTATTTTTGGGACACGTTTTGGGCTATCTTTGGACACTATTTTGGGCCATGTTTGGGTCCCATTTTGAGCTGTTTTAGGGACCTTTGTGGGCTATGTTTTGGCCATGTTGTGACTTAGATCTCAGGGTCATGTTTGGCCATTCACTAGGGCTAACTTTGGGCTGATATTTGACTACCTTTTGACCATGTCCCAAGACATTTTGGGGTCATCTGAGACATCACTTTAGGGGGATTTTTGGAGATACTTTAAGGCTATTTTAATGGTCATTTTTAAACATGATTTAAACTGATTGGAGTATTAATTAGGACAAGCATTTAATTTTAATCTTGGGGGAAAATTTTGAAGAAAAATACTGAATATTTCAATTAAATTTACTGGATTTTCATTTCATTTCTTTTCTTTTATTTTTTTCAGTCGCTCCTCGGGTTCGTGGAAATCCGGGGCGTGACAAAGAACGTGTTTGAGATATGGAGTTTCTTGGGGTTGGCAGGATACTACCGCTGGTTTGTGGAAAGATTTTCTCGTCTTGCTGCACCGATGACTCGTCTGACACGCAAGGGCATTAGATTTGAGTGGACGGACGACTGTGAGCAGTCATTTCAGGAGCTGAAGAGGAGACTGACTTTAGCGCCCATCTTGATTATCCCTGAGGGAGGTTTGGGTTATACCGTGTATTGTGATGTTTCCCCAGAGAGATTATGCTATGTACTGATGCATGAGGGTAGAGTGGTAGCCTATGGTTCTCGTCAGTTGAAGAGCCATAAGAAGAACTACCCCACATATGATTTAGAGTTAGCTGCCGTCATCTTTGCACTTAAGAGTTGGCGACACTATTTATATGGGGTGAGGTTCGAGGTGTTCTCAAATCACAAGAGCCTCAGATATATTTTCACACAGAAGGACCTGAACCTTCGGCAGAGGAGATGGATGGAGTATCTAGAGGACTACGACTTTGATCTTCAGTACCATCCTGGGAAGGCCAATGTGGTAGCAGATGCACTCAGTAGGAAGCCGAGGAGCACTATGGCTAGCATTGTTATCAGGGAGTGGGAGATAATGGGGGACATTAGAGAGTTTGACTTAAAGCTTGCCGAGTCTGAGAGACATGCCACATTGTTCAGTGTGTGTGCACAACCTTCGCTTTTGAGTAGGGTTATTGAGGCACAGTTATAGGATACAGAGGCCGAGCAAATTAGAGCACGAGTTGCTAGTCCTAAGGGATTTGAGGGGGTGGACAACCTATTCTGACCTTGGCTTGAGATATATGGGTAGAGTCTTTGTTCCCGAGTCTCTTAGGACTGATGTCGTTAGAGATTTCCATCATTCACGCCTAGCAGTGCACTTAGGGGGCACTAAGATGTATCATGATCTATGCCGTCAGTATTGGTGGATTGGGATGAAGACAGATGTGGTGCAGTTTGTGTCTAGATGTCTCACGTGCCAGTAGGTGAAGGCTGAGCACAAGAGGCCTGGAGGATTGTTGCAGCTATTGCCAGTGGCCAAGTGGAAGTGGCAGCATGTTACCATGGATTTTGTGATGGGTTTTCCGAAGTCACCTAGAGGCCATGATGCAGTTTGGGTTATTGTGGACAGGTTGACGAAGTCCACCCATTTTTTGCCAATTAGAGCGACCGATTCATCGGATGTCCTTAGTAGATTGTATATCCGAGAGATAGTACGGTTACATGGGGTTCCCGTATCCATCGTTTCAAACAGGGACCCTCGTTTCACTCCACTATTTTGGCAGAGCCTTCAGACAGCTTTAAGGACTCAACTACAGTTTAGTACTGCCTTTCACCCTTAGACTGATGGTCAATCAGAGTGTACCATTCAGATCCTAGAGGACATGCTTAGGGCCTATGTTATGGACTTCAGGGGTAGCTGGGAGGATCACTTTGCTTTGGTAGAGTTTGCCTATAACAACAACTATCAATCCAGTATTGAGCTGGCACCATTCGAGGCGTTGTATGGTAGGCAGTGTCATTCACCGGTGTGTTGGACTGAGGTGGGAGAGATAGCTGTTTTGGGGCCAGACATAGTCCGTGAGACCACGGACAAGATACAGGTGATCAAGCAACATCTGTTGACAGCACAGAGCCGCTAGAAGAGTTATGCAGACAAGAGGCGACGACCTCTGTCATTTGATGTTGGGGGACATGTGTTCCTCAAGGTAGCCCCACGAAAAGAATTGAGGAGATTTGGACACAGTGGGAAGCTGTCACCGTGGTTTATAAGCCCATTTGAGATCCTTGGGAAGGTTGGTGAGGTGGCCTATAAGCTAGCATTACCACCACAGCTATCTGGGGTTCACGATGTCTTCCATGTGTCGATGTTGAAGAACTATAAGCCTAACCCCTCACATGTGCTAGATTGGGTAGATCTTCAGTTAGAGGGCGATGCTTCTTATGATTAGAGACCCGTAGAAATATTGGACTCGAGGCACCAGGTTTGGCGAGGCAAGACCATCCCTTTGGTCAAGGTTCATTGGAACCATCATGGGGTTGAGGAGGCTACTTGGGAATGTAAGGCTGAGATCCGTGCTAGGTATCCGGAGTTATTTATTCATTGATGTATATTTTTAAATTTTGGGACAAAATTTCTTTAAGGAGGGAAGGATGTAATGACCTGAAATTTTTTTTTTCTTTTGGGAATAAAATATTTATTTATTTATTTTTGAAAATGTATGTGTGTATGTGATGTGTGTGAATAGTGTATAGTGTATGTATGCATGTTTATGTTATATATATATATATATGCATACATGTGTTTAATAATATATATATATATATACATACATATATATGTGCACAATGTGCATGCCAGCAGTGTGTGTGTAGGCTGCACTATGTGTGTATGTGTGGCAGACCGTGTATGTGTGTGTGATGTGTAATATATATATATATATATATCGAGAAAACCAGCAATGCATTTAATGCAAAGCTGCATTGCTGCATAGGACAAGAGAGAAAGTTAGAAAAGAAAGTGGGAAGAGAGTGAAAGGGGAAAGGGAGATCGAGATTGGATTAGGCGGCTGAGAGTTGATGTGTATATATGTATGTATACATTGGGTTTTGGTTTTAGAGAGAAAACAGAAAAGGAAAGGCCAAGGGGAGGGACTGAGAGTGCTTTAGAGAACTGAGGAACTCAGAGGTGAGGAACAGAAGTGAGAGTTCAAGAGGAGGAATGAGAAAATCAAACCAAGGTATGTCCTGTATAGTTTCTATTTTAAGATTTTAAAGGCATGAACTGTGTAGTTGAGTTGAGATACTGATAGGACATGAAATAAGAAATTTTTTGCAAAAAGAATCAACAAAAATGGTGACAAGATGAAGTAGTTAGGGTCAGTTGTAGGTTAGAAAGAGAGAGTTGGATTTCCATAATTTTATGTCTTAAAATAGAAACAAATTATGGGGATTTAATCCCCTTGAGTGCAGGAGGTCATTGGAAAAAGAAAGAGCTTAAAACAATTAAGAAACGGGCACGAAATAGGGAAAACACAATCTGTCGGAGCTGTGGTTTCTCCCTTATTCGTGAAGATCTAGTGATCTAAATCCAAAACTGAGCTTCGACATGAGATCCTTGGAAAAAATAGAAGAAAACTACATTTTTAAACCTTGAACAATCGACCGAAAAATAGTCACCGGCGCTGGAGAAGGCGCCGGAACCCTACCAAAAAATCAGGGAAGAAAGCGTACTGTTCAAGGCTTGGGTTTGGTTCGGGTCGAGTTAAGACCGACCCACCCCACATGTCAGCCGTATGTTTTAAATTTAAAATGAGATTGGGGGTGTTTGGGTACAGACTTAATAAATTAGAAATTAAAATTGAAATTGGGACTGGGATATCTTATCCCTATTTTAGGAACTAGCCACTGTTTGGCTATTCTGATTTGGAATAGTTAAATTAGAAATTCTGATTTAACCCCACAACTTTTGAAAATTAAAAAGTGACCCCTAGAACTTTTGATTATTATAATTAGACCCTTGAATAAAATATTAATTAAATTAATTAAATTATTTTAAATATCACAAAATGATCCGGAGTCTAAATGGGACAAGTCATTAGTGTATTTTGACTATCTCAACCATTCTGAGACCAATGATGAGGTCCGTTTTACGAGACAAGGTTCTAAAAAATAAAAAGACCCGTAATAATAGTAAAAATTACCAAAATGTCCCTAAATTAAAATGCAGTCAAACGAACTCTGATTTAAGTAAACAAATAGTGGAGTTTTATTATCTCAACCATTTCGGACTCACCCGTGGAGTCCAATTTGCAAAAAGAGGTCTCGGGATGTAAGAACCCTTAAAAGTGCAAAATGACTGTTTTGCCCTTTTTAGTACAAAAGTCCAAATTGAGTTCTGCGAAAGCCTAAACCGACTTTCTTCGGCATCCTTTCCAGACTCAATGGTAGAGTTTATTTTAGCAAAATAGAGACTCATAAAATAAAGACATAAAATTTGATGAATAGCATAATTCAAGTAGCAAATGAGCTGAGTTATATCTCATGATTTTAGGAACATCGAAGGGCAAAGAAAAGGTGGTTTGACCTTCCACATTCTTACTGTTAGCTCCATTACACTACGAGTGCGACTTCTTGGTTTGAGACAAACCCATCAGGTATGATATTTTGCTAAGTAAGGAATAAGATTAAGTTTAGGAGTAATTGCCATGTTGACTTGATGATTCATATATTTGTTTGATTGTTTATGTGCTTATGTGTTTCTTGTTATCTTTTTGAAAGTTTGGTTAAGTGAAAAATGTGGATCATGACTGTATGTATATTCCATGTGCTTGTGCAATGTGTGAATTATATTCTTCGAAAATTGTTGAGATTATGAAATATGTAACTTAAAGCATGTGTTTAAATGGACTATGTATGGCATATACCCTTGATGAAGGGACTTTGTGATTGAAATGTTATTGTGTAACACATTGTCTAAAGCATGCTTCATGTGTGGATAAGGTGCTTTATTAAGATTACATCATGGCATGGTAGAATCAGGGCATATTAGAATAGTGTGATTCCTTGAAAGCATGGTGTGGGTTGAGCACGTGGTGCTATGCATTATGAGGGTGTAGATCCTGTGGTGAAAAACCCAAAATCGACCATTGGTACTCATGCCAGCAAGGACGGACCATAAAGTGAGACATACAAGTGGTAGTCATGCCAGCGGGGAAGGACCGTAAAGTGAGACATGGGTGTGGCATAGAGTTTGCATGGGTGTGTCAGGCATATTGTTCATGTACTACATTGATGATACTGAATGACAGGTAGAGATAAATGTACACTTGCACATGCCACGCCTTAATTTTGTTTCTTGCATTAGCATTATATTATACCAGCAGTTAAGCTGACCCATTCGTGGGATAACGTATTACAGATGACGCCCTTGCTACATGAGACTCAATGATGTCTTAATGGAGGGAAGAACTTGGAACTATATTTGGCCCGTGGGGCGTATTTTTGATGTTGTACAAGGGCATAAGCCCTATACTATTTCATGTTTATTTGTATGTTATGAGACAACGGGCAAGGCCTTATGGATTGTATCAGAACAGGAATTGGGTTAGTGTTTGGAATGCATGTGATTGTCCTTTATTTCTTTATTATTTTATTTTCTTTTAGTTTCGTTACACTCACTCCCGAGTTTGTAGAAATTTGGGGCGTGACAATATATATATATATATATAAAAGCAATAAATACGTAACAACATATATATATATATATTGATATTTTTTCTTTACTTGTATGTTTGTAGTGAATTATTTAAGTATTGTCAAATCTTTTTCTACATATTCTTCCCACCATGACTCATATAATTGTGATAACCATTCATTTGGTTAAAAACCTTCACATATTTATTATTGTTTCACATAATATTATTGAAAAAACAGTGTCACGTTATTAAAACATATCACTAGCCACCGTATCATCTCATAAATCAATCAAAGTCATCGTTGTAGTCTCCCCGGTATTGTCGCCTTACCGTCGTTTTGCCCTCGCCGTCGTCGTCGATCTCGCTTCCAACAGTTAAGTTGTTCTCTCCCCCTCTCTTATCATTGGCTTTTACCCCTTCTCTCACTCACTCACACACATGAAGACTTGTGTATTTTCTGTACTATTTCTTTGACCTTCCATAAAAAAGAAAGCGAAGTTGTGAAAAAGAAAAAGAAAGAACCTTTGATTCTTGTGATTACTTTGTGTTATTTGTATTTTTGTGTAGTTATTTGTGATTCTTATAGCTAGTTTGTGTTATTTGTGTTTTTAATTTTGTTGATGTTTGTAACATGCAACATATAAGTAGTTTATATGTAAATAGTCATTAAAAGCCACACTATGAGTGTAACGCTCACAACTTTCAGAAGCAACCTAGTATTGCTAAGGTGCAGCTCATGAAATATTGCATCAGGTTGGTACTGGATGATCATTTACACGTGGTGCAACCCAGTAATACTAAGGTGCAACCCACACAACCTAAGATGCAACTCATATAACACTAAAACAGAGCAAGAATGAGTTCATCGTATCTTTGTTTTGATTTATTTATGTAAATTAATTATTCAGTGTTATAAGAGTTGCACCCAACGGTATGTAAATTACACCTTACGTTTGAAATAGTTGCACCTAAAGTTACGAGAGTTGCACTTTACTTATGTTGTATAAGTGGAATATTCAGTGTAATAAGAGTTCACTACAAAAATGTATAGTTTTAGCGACGCCCAAAAATGCATCGCTAAAAGCTATTATTCGTGACGCACATGATATAAGTCGCTAAAAGTGACGGAAAATGATTTCTCATGTGAAAAAAAATGGCGCGCACCATTTAGCGACATAAAAATAGTTATTAGCGACACACGTGTGCGTCATTAAAAGTTATAGAGTATTAGCGACGCACATTCGTCCGTCACTAATAGTGTGACAAGTAAAACGACAGCGTTTTGTATACCTTTGGCGATGTGTAAAAGCATACTAGCGACGCGTAGTGGGCGTCGCTAATAACTCTGCAATATTTCCCCCAAATCCTACACAGATTTTATTCGTTCAGAAGGCTGTGCCATTCTCTCTCTCTCTCTCTCTCTCTCTCTCTCTCTCTCGCTTTTAGACGATTCATTAATAGCAGCGAGCACATTCCGGCGACGATGACTTCCAACAATGACCTCGATTGACGATAACTCCTTTTCTCTCTCCAATTTTTTTTTTTTCTGATTCCGTCTTTGTTTCACTTGTTTGATTTGGATTCAAGTTTGGTAAATAATTTGGTTTTTTCGATTCATTGTGTTTCCATTTACAATAATATGTTTGGGTGTTTAAATCAGGAGATGGCAAAACTATAACAGAGAACTGGGGCAATTTTTTTAAAATTAAATAAATATATATACAAAAGCGTGGCCTTCATGCTATCTAATCCAAAATGGATTGATCCAAATCCAAAACTGATTTGGTGGCTAGGGTATCATACAGTGGAGCCATATCTGCACCAATACAATGTACAAAAAAAAAAAAAAAAAAAGCCCAAAAAAGATTATATAAAGAAGAAGGGGGAAAAAAAACTCTTCATGGTATCATTATATTGTTGGCGGTGGTTACCGTCGGCTTTGATCGAGGCGAAGACCTCTTCACGGAGGCAGACTTTCTCGATATCTTGGACGTCTGGGAGGGTAAGCAGGAATAGCTTGTGAGATAGAACCAGCTGAGGTTGCTGTGTACCCTCTTGACCTTCCATGGCTTCTTTCTTCCTCCTTTCCTCCGCCAACACAGATCTCTGAGCTAGTTTTGTTTGTTTCGTGCAAAGAATGTGAGTTTAGGAGTTCATGCCTGTTTGGAACTAAATGATCTAATAAAATAAATCTTGTGGGGAAAGGATCTTGGAAAAGAAAGAGAGATGATTTCACATCAAATTCCTATTACTTTCCTCCCCCCTCTTTTTTTCCTTCCCCTAATATATATTTTTTCATTTAATATTTTGTCTATTAAAAACCTTTGCCTTTAATAAAGAATAACAAAATAGGCAAAAAATTAGTATTAAGTAAAATAGTATAGTTCAATTAAAATTGGATTTCCTTCAAATCCGATTATTTTAGAAGGTTTTCAACATAATATTAAACTTTATGCAAATTCAATTTTATTTTGTAAGTCATTTTGTTTTAATTGATAGTGTGTTTAGATAATTATGAAGGAAGAAAAAAAATGATATTAATTAGTATATAAAAGGGAAAAATTATAGTAATTCATTTTGTTTGAATAAATAGAAAATAATTTCTTTAAAAATATTATGTGGTAATTCAATCCAGAACTGGGGCAATTTTTTATTTTTTTTTCAGCTATTGGCTTAAACATGTTATGTGATTTTTTTTGTGGTGTTCTTGTTGTATATCAATATCTTTCGGGAACAAACAACAAAGCAAGACAATGACCTTAACTTCTTTGCTTTCCAAATAATTGTAACTCAACTCCAATGATGAATACACATTTGCACGCATACATTTTATGTTGTTTGTTGAAGAAGCCCTTAATTGGTGAAGTGCATCACTCCAGGCATGCATACTCTTACCCTTCAAAGCCATTGCAACAGTAACAATTGCAATTAGTAAACCAGCGCACTCTTTAGCTACATTTGTTGCTACATGATGCAGATTTGGCAAATCAACAGCATCACCTGCGGTTTCCCTAAACAAATTCTATGCTTCTAGTTCAGATATGACTCCATTTGGGAAATGTTCTTGATCACGTTCTTTTGTACGGTATAGGCATGATATGGTAAGTTAATAAATGTATCAAGTTCTTATTGTATAATCTAATCATGAAATCAATATTCACAAGCTACTATTTATTTGCTCCAGCGAGACCAAGAGACCGGTGCACCACCCAGCCCCATCGATTTGTGGCACATGACACACTACAGCCCCAAGAAAGGTTGGACTGGGCCTGAAGCACAGTGGCTTTATGTAAGTTTTTTTATGTAACTTACCACAGTATTACTAACTTAATATTAATCTAAAGTTATAAAATTAGTAACATATATTTATGTTTTTATAGGAAGAGATGGTTCAGTTGTGTGCTCAGCCGACAGCTAAGGGTCAGGATCCGCCGACCGATGACCAGATACGGGAGATTGTTCTGGGTAAGAGGCGTGGCTATGTGTGTGGCTTAGGGAGTGGGATGGCGCCGATGGTATCGTCCTCTACCATTGAGAGCGATGCTAAGTTTCACAAGGCCACCCAGAGAGCTGAGGTAGTTTCGCGAGAGAATGCAGAGCTGCGGCAGAAGATGACGTCGTTCAAGGAGTGCTAGGCCTAGCTAGAGCCTCTTGTGCAGTTGATGCTTAGCCAGTAGGGAGGCTCTGTTCAGCCTTGGTAAGTTTTTAAAATTATATACTTTGGTGGATTTATTATTTATAGAAAATGTTACATAAAAATAAAAAAATATAGTTGCACGAACTTATGCAACTTTTTGCTCTAAAAATGCCTACTTTGGGGTTTTGACAGACCAAAATGCTGGATATTAGCCTAAATACCCTAAAACCCCATCACACACTTCAAAAATGATAAAATAGACTTGCATGAACTTATGACAGTCAATTCAGATGCCCGGTTTGAAACTTATGCAAGTTTCAGCTCCAAAATGGCCCATTTTGGGGTCTTGAAGGACCAAAAGGCCGAATATCAGCCTAACTACACTAAAACCCCATCACACACTTTAAAAATGATAAAATAGACTTGCACGAACTTACGGCACTCGGTTCAGATCACCAGTTTAAAACTTATGCAAGTTTCTGCTCCAAAAAGGCCCATTTTGGGTCTTGATGGACCAAAATGCCAGATATCAGCCTAACTATACTGAAACCCCATCACATACCTCACAAATGATAAAATAGACTTGCATGAACTTACGCCACTCGGTTTGGATCACCGGTTTGAAACTTATGCAAGTTTTCAACTCCAAAAAGGCCCATTTTGGGGTTTTGACGGATCAAAATGCCGAATATTAGCCTAACTATACTAAAACCCAATCACACACCTCAAAAATGATAAAATAGACTAGTACGAACTTATGACACTCGGTTCGGATGCCCAGTTTGAAACTTATGCAAGTTTTTCAGCTCCAAAAATGCCCATTTTGGGGTTTTGACAGACCAAAATGCCAGATATCGAACTAACTATACCGAAAACCCATCACACACCTCACAAATGATAAAATAGACTTACAAAAACTTACATCACTCGGTTCGGATGCCCGGTTTGAAACTTATGCCAGTTTCAGCTCTAAAAAGGCCCATTTTATAGTTTTGACGGACTAAAATGTCTAATATCGGCCTTACTACACCGAAACCCCATCACACACCTCAAAAATGATAAAATAGACTTGCACGAGCTTACGACACTCAGTTCGGATGCCCGATTTGAAACTTATACTAGTTTTTGCTACCAAAAGGCCCATTTTAGGATTTTGACGGACCAAAATGCTGGATATAGGCCTAACTATCCTGAAACCCTATCACACACCTTACAAATGATAAAATAGACTACCAAAAACTTACAATAATTAGTTCAGATCAGTGGTTTGCAACTTATGCTACTTTATGCCGTTCTTACTATTTATGCATGTAAAAAAAAAAAAAAAACTATTCACATTCTATGTTCATATATATTTAATAATTGTTCTAATATATATATCATTTGATCTTTATTTCAGATTGATCGGGATTATTGCACCGCCATCTTTATGTTTTGCATCCGAACTTGTTCTTTTTATTTTTTTTTCTTTTCATGGACATCTATAGTTACATTTTTTGAGACAATTTTTTATTTTCTATTTATTATTAAATTGTACTTTTAAAAATGTACATAATTAGTATAATATATATATATATATGAATGTATTTTTCTTTTTTAATATATTCATTTCAGAATGCTTGGATTTTATTGTATATCAGGATGATTGATACATGTTTAAACATGAATAAAACAAAAAATAAAACAAAGCAAATACGGTTTTAAAAAAAATAAAAAAATCTAGCGACGCACACAAATGCGTCGCTAAAAGTAAAGAAATAGATTTATAGTGACGCTTTACATTCGTCGTTGAAGAATGCCAATAGACTATTCGCAACGCACATAATGCGTCGCTAAAGGTTACAATTAGCGACACACAATGAGGGTGTCGCTAAAAGCAACCATTAGCAACGAACACATTATGCGTCGCTGAAAGCTATCATTAGTGTCGCTTTTTGTGAGTTGCCAATGGTAGCTTTTAGCGACGCACATTGCGTTTGTGTAGATTTTCTGTGACACCCATGCCCAATTATTAGCAACACTCAATGTGCGTCGCTAATAGTTACCTTTAGCGACGCTCAGAAGATGTGCGTCGCCAATACTATTAGCGACACGACCTTTTGCGATGTATTTAGCGACGCCCTTTGGTGCGTCGCTAAAGCTCTTTTGCGATGCACATTGCCACTATTAGCGACGCATGCACGAAATAGGAGCATGAGTGGCTGCACATCCAGCCATATGAAATCTTTCAAGAACTTTATCAATATATCCCTTCTGAGACAACCCTAAGAATCCACGTGATCTATCACGAAATATTTCAATTTCTATCACATAAGTTGCCTCATCCATATCTTTCATTTCAAAGTTCATAGAAAGAAATCTCTTGGTTTCATTTAGTAAACCAAGATCATTACTGGCAAGCAATATATCGTCAACATACAGAACCAAGAAAATAAACTTGCTCCCACTGACCTTTAGATATATACACAGATCAACGGTATTTTCCTTAAATCCAAAGGACGTGATGATATCATTAAACTTAAGATACCATTGTCTGGAAGCTTGTTTAAGTCCATAAATTAACTTTTTTAATTTGCATACCATATGCTCCTTTCTTTTAATCAAGAAGCCTTCATGTTGATCCATATAAACCTCTTCGTTTAAATTCCCATTCAAAAAAGCAGTTTTCACATCCATTTGGTGTACCTCCAAATCGAAATGAGCCACCAGAGCCATTATGATCCTAAGAGAATCCTTCGATACAAGAGAGAACGTCTCTTTGTAATCAACACCTCATTTTGAGTGAAACCTTTTGCAACAAGTCTAGCTTTATGCCGTTCAATATTGCCATTGTAGTCGCGTTTGGTCTTAAAGACCCACTTACACCCGACTCTCTTAAAACTTTCAAGCAAATCAACGACATCCAAAACTTCATTTTGTTCCATTGATTTCAACTTATCATTTATAACATTGATCCACTTTTCAGAATCACTACTTTCAATGGCTTGTGAAAATGAAACCGAATCTTTACTTGTCCCTAAATCATAAATAAATTTTTGTAGATATACCAAATAATCATCTGAAATAGCTGATCTCCTTTCTCTTTGAGATCTCTTTAATGCTATTCCTTGTGATTGTTCTATAACTAGTTCATTGGTGACATTCTCGTTATGGAGTGATTGATCACTAGATTGTTGTTCAATGTTATCAAATTGTTCGATAACTGGAGAAACAACAGTTTCTGTTGAAGTTATGGGTATCGGGATAGGCACCCGAACTTCTTCGATGACCACATTACGTGATACATCACTCCCACTAATTTCATCATTCTCAAGGAATCTAGCATTTTTGGTTTCAACAATTCTCGTATTATGGCTAGGGCAGTAAAACCTATACCCTTTGGACTTCTATGGGTAACCAATAAAGTACCTGCGTACAGTTTTAGAATTCAACTTCTTTTCATGCAGATTATAGATCGTAGCCTCTACTGGACAACCCCAAATATGAAAGTGTCTCAAACTCAGTTTCCTTCCTGTCCACAATTCAAAAGGAGTCTTTTGAACTGCCTTACTAGGAACCCGGTTAAGAAAATAAATAGTTGTCTTAAGGGCCTCCATCCATAATGAAATGCATACCGAGGAGTTACTTAACATACTTCTAACCATTTTCATAACAGTACGATTACGCCTTTCAGCTACACCATTCTATTGAGGCGTACCAGGCATTGTGTATTATGCACAAATACCATGTTGTTCTAGGAATTTAGTAAATGATCTTGGACATTGTCTTATTCCATCATACCTTCCGTAATACTCATCACCTCTATCTGATCGAATGATTTTCACATTTCTATCTAATTATCGCTCAACTTCAGCAATATATGTCTTTAAAGCATTTATTGTTTAAGACTTTTCATGCAACAAATAGACATAACCGTAACGTGAAAAATCATCGATGAAAGTGATAAAGTACTTTTCTCCACCAAAAGACGGTGAATCGAAAGGTCCACAAATATTAATACGGACAATCTCCAAAAGTTTTCCACTTCTTGTGGCGCCTTTCTTTGTATGTTTGGTTTGCTTTCCTTTAATGCAATCCACACACACATCGAAATTAGTAAAATCAAGATTTGAAAAAATCCCATCTTTTATCAATCTTTTCATTCTTTCTCTGGATATATGATGCAATCTTTTATGCCACAAAAAAGAGGAATTCTCATTAATTTTGCTACGTTTAGTTCCAACATCATGATGCAGGGTGAGGAGTGTTTTAGCAAAATTTATGTTAAGATTAAATCTATATAACCCTTCAGATAAAACACCAAAACCAACAAATGAGTCATTTCTCAATAAACAAAAAATCTTATGTTCAAAATGTAAAGCATAACCATCATAATCAAGTCTTGACATGGAAATTAAATTTCTAAAAATAGTAGGAACATAAAAAGTATCAAATAGGTCCAAACAGTGGCCCGACTCTAAAAACAAACGTAAAGTCCCAACACCAACAACTGATACTTGAGTTCCATCTCCTAAGACTATAAAATGCTCATTTTCCTTTATGTTCTGGATCGAAAGGTATCCCTGCATCAAATTTGAAAATGAGTAGTAGAACCAGATTCAATCCACTATATATTAGAAGGAACTTGTGTCATATTTGATTCGAAACATACATAAGCTAATAGCTTACCTTTCTTCTCGAACCAAGCTCTACGTTTCGGGAAATTTTTCTTTAAATGCCCATAGCCATTACAGAAATAGCATTTTGGTCCATTATATTCCTTCTTACAAGCCCCATTGATATGAGAAGGTCCCGCAACCTTCAATGGATCTTTCTTAAAACTCTTCTTGTGTGTATTTCGTTTGCTTCCAACTCCATGACTCATAACATTAACTGAATGTTGTCATTGTTTCTTAAGTCTTGCCTCTTCTTGAATTAACATACTCGCCAATTCATTCATATTCCACTTTTCCTTAATAGTGTTATAGTGAATCTGAAATGGCCCATACTGAATAGGCAAGGAATTCAGAATGAACTAAACAAGGAAATTTTCATCAACATTCATACCCAAAGATTTGAGTCTGGCAGCTAGATTGGTCATTTTAAGGACATGCTTATTCATTCCACGGCTACCATCAAATTTCATGGTGGTAAGTTCAACCATTAATCTCCTTCCAAGGGACTTGTCCATTGAACGAAACCGATCTTCCACAGTCTTGAAATATTCCTTTGCATTTTCAATTTAAGGAAACGTTGACTTGATATTGTTCGCAATACACATTCGCATAAACATGATGCTTAATTTGTTTGATCTTTCCCATGACTTAGACAAAGCTTGCTACTCTGAACCGCTTGTTTCAGTAATAGCAGCCGGTTTGTCAATTCGCAGTGCTAAGTCAAGATCCAGAACACCAAGGTGAAACTGGATCTGTTCCTTCTAGTCAAAAAAATTAGCTCCATTAAAGATTGGAACAGAAGAAGCTAGCGAATGAAGCGACACAGAAACTGACAATGCAATAAAAACATCACAACATTAATGTTTTGAAGAAATCAGTTCCATTAGCAATATTGCGTTCAATCTTTGGATTAACTAATGCAATATACTAATATTCAAATTTAATGGTGATTTACACTCACCTAGGGATAATTGATAACCCTTCAAAGTTTGATTGGTTTGTCACCTTTGGGTATTCATCACAATCTCACTATAATTCCATCAATTATTCTAATTAATTTAATAACTACTTGAAAGTTGGTGTACCTTTGGGTCAAACCATAATAATCAAATAATTATTTCATAATAATTTTATAAAGTCATAATTTAATTCAATATTTATAAATTTTCCTAGCAAGATCACTTTGGTGACAATATGCTAATCATAATATAAATATTGATTGATAAATAATCAAGTAAAAAATAAATAAATAAAATAAAATAAAATAAATCTGTCCATGTTCAATTGGTAGGCATGCATTGTTTTGAACACTATGTTCTGAGTTCAAAATCCTATACTAATTTTCTCTTTTAATTTTCTTAATTATATGCAAAATTCAGCCCATAACAGTTCAACTTGAAAAGATTTCAAAACTTTATATAGTGTTTTTGTTGCTTAATATAGTTTACCCTTTTGATCAAAATAATAACAACAAAAACAATGGGTTTCAAACACTTTTGAGAGTTTTGAACCCAGAATTACTCATGAGATGCTAATAAACATAAGAAAGGAAGTTGCATAGTTGAGAATGTATTAAAGTTGGCAAAGAGCTAAGAAACTAAAAACTTGAAACGAAAATAAAATAAAATAAATCCATGTGAAGGTTAAACCCAAGATGACCATATAATTTAGTAGGTGGCAAATCAACTTAACGCCACTTAAAATTCTAATTTTTAGGCTTTTTGCCCAACATAATGTTCATAAAAGGAAGATGCAGGAATTGCAGTTGTTCAATGAATAGATCCAACTTTATGTAAGCCTTACCCATTATTTGAAATTGTCACAACATGCTAACTAATTCAACACTTCCTTGTACAGTCTGCATATAAGAAATCTAGAGATTACCTGCTTCTATGAGCAAGCACGGGCCCTTTAGCAAACAAACAGTAAGTGATGCTGCACTTTTCGACTCGCAATAAGTGTGGGCTTCGTGACCTATAGAACACTCAGAAAGATGATCAGAGGACCACCGAATTGGCTCCGGCGGTAGCCGCTCTGATGCTTAAGTAAGTAAATGGAATTGAAAGACTGTATTGAAAGTCAAAGAATGAGCATAGAAATAAAGTGTACCTTTAGGGTTTAATTTATAGATCGTGACCTTCCTAAATTGATTAGGATTCGGTGCCATGAATATAGGGATTTGATCATCGGAGATTGCAGTTACCTTGTGGAGTATTGTGTCGTAGATAGAGATCATAATCATAGATAGTAGCTTCCTTGTTGAAGATTGTTTCCGTGTTGAAGACTGTTTCCTTATTCCCTGCTTGGCAGTTGTTAAGGAAACCATAAGGTCGAAACCATATGAAATACTAAGTGAATATTGCCCATAGCATAAGGTCTAGAGGATATGTGCATGAGAATACCCTGAAGGCTGTCACTGCTCTGTATGACCGAGTTTATCGGCTCTGTATGATATATGTATGAGAATGTCCCGAAGGCTGTGGCTGCTCTGTATGATCGAGATTATCAGCTCTGTATGATCGAGATTATCAGCTCCGTATGATCGAGATTATCGACTCTGTAAGCACATGTGTCTCAAGGTGATTGGTGTGTCTGTTTGTGGTATATCAGCTACCCCCCGAGCCCTAGTTAGAAGCTAGGGCTTAACTAGGGTTATGGGCTTTGTGAAGAGTCACACATTTTGTCTCTCCATTTCTCGAGATGTCGGTTTAATGGGTCATTTATTGCACAACCGATACTTGAAAAGCCATCATTATTTTCAACCGTTGTGTCGACTTGTCTTGGGAGGCTCATATTTCGAATGTGTATATAACGAGAGGGAAAGGTCTTTTATACCTTTCTTCTGCACTTGCTTCTACAATACCAGAGGCTGCCACCTCCATTTGACATATTTTTGAAGTTTGAAGGATATCCGGTCTTCATAGTCCTTTCTTAATTTCAGGTTTGATTTTAGTCCCCTTCTTTATTCCTTCTCATTTTCTTCATTACTTTCCTTTGTTCGCCATGTCCGGCCTTGAGTCACCCTCTGGTTCGGGATGTCACGACCCAAAACCCACCTTATATGGATTACCGGATCGCGACCGCCACCCTTCGGCCCAGAGGCCTTGGGGCAAGGCTCGTACATAAGCAACAATATCAGACAGTGATGCGACCTGTGGTTGCGGAAGCGTGAAAAACTTTTTTCTTTTCTTTTAAAAATAAACATCTGTTGCATATTCGCCTGATACTGCCACTCTTCATGGCGGTACACATAAATATAATTAATCAGAGCATAATAATAATAACTAAAGGTTCTACATAGTACATATCCATGTGCCCCTCGGGCTTAAATACATAATTGTCCAAAAATTACAACTACAAGAGTTTGACAAATAATGGGTCCTAATACTTCCAAAATATCTCCAGATCCTACTGGAGCTGCCAAATCAGTGGTCCCCAAATTGAGCAAGGGTCCAACCATCATCGTCACCTGAAAAATGTTGGGGAGTGGGGTGAGCTTTGAAAAGCCCAATGAGTAATTCCTACATCTGTCATGGGTTTTCAATTGGTAGAGGTTTTGTACATGATAGTTTATAAAATACTCAACTACCAATTGGTCGTATACTTGAACATAGAGAATATGCATTCTTAAAATATGTAGCTTTGAAACATTCAAGGTATTCAAGCTAGAACATATATTTCCATAAAGGAGCATATGTATTTCAGAACATGTAACTTAAAATCATATAAACATGCATAGTGAAAATGGGGGTAAAACCTGCTTCCATTTCCAAAATCGTTGTCATATTTTCTCTTTAATTAGGTGGAATCTGTTTCGAACCAGACTCTCGTTTTACGTATACGTGGAGATATCTCATTACCTGTGGGATTAAATCCTGCTACCAGGCATTACACATGACAGGTCAATTGAGTTCCGTATAACCCAAAATCCTAACTATGTGTTGATGCACACGATAGGCCCATTGAGTTCCGTACAACCCAAGACCTACCTATGTACTTATTATTATCTTGTAAAACATTTGTCATATGACTTCTTCATATTGATACTTTTCATGAGTGTTTAAAACATGTAACGTATATCATTTGCAATGATGCTTCAATACTTGTAATAATCAAATTCAGAATATTTGAGGAAATCAGACATGCTAACTATTTTAAAAAGGAAACATTTACGGATATAAATAAGTAAATAATCGTGGAGCATGTCATAGCATAATATTTAAGAAAGCAGAAATCATGAATACTGAATTTGATATACCAATGCTGTAAATATCTTGAACTTAAAAACATTCGTTGAAATCCGTGGAGTTAAAGCCTCCACTTCAAATGCAAGATTACTCACCTTGGTCCTTTAGGGTTAGTGCTAAAATTGTGCTTTCCCACTTCCCTTGTAGTTCCTAAGAACAATTCATAAACATCTCATCAACTTCACATTCATTGTAATATCATTTCGATATTCCTTAACTTATTCTTAAATCGTATTAAATCCTAAAATGATCTCATAATTCATATGTACTTAACTTAACTCGTACTCTTAACCTATGACACAATTTAATGTGTTAGAAATTAAATTCATTTGAATTTATACTCTTCTGGTAGCTCTATTAACTTTAATTAAAATTTATTTACTTCACATGTTAACGTGTCGTGTCTTCTCATACTTTATTTCTTCGTACTTGCCTTAGTTTAATACTTCGACAATACTTTAGTCTTTAGTCATCAGACAGATGCTATTCATCAAATTTTATGTCTTTTATTTTAGACACTTCTTTTGGTCGAATAGACTCTATCATTGAGTTCAGAGCATCGAAGGAAGTCGGTTTAGGCTTTCTTAGTATTTAATTTGGACTTTTATATGTAAAAGGACAAAATGGTCATTTATCATTTTACGTGTCTCATTTTTCTATACTTCATTTCGTAATTTGGACTCCATTATTGAGTTCAAGATGTCAAAGAAAGTCGATTTAGACCTGCTCTAGTTTCATTTTGGCTTTAGGGGTACTAGGAGTATTTTGGTCATTTTACCCCTTTACGTGTCTTTATTTTTCAGGACCTCGTCTCGTGTCGTGGACCTCATCATTGGATTCAGAAGGTCAGAGATAGCAAGAATACACTAATAACTTGTTAATTTTTGGCCCAGGGGTATTTTAGTCATTTATCCCTTTACGTGTCTTTATTTTTTGGGACCCCGTCTCACAAAACGAACCCCGCCATTAACTTCAGAATGCCCAAAATAGTAAGAATTCACTATTCATATGTCTGATTTGGACTTTATTTGCCCTATTAATGACCCAAGGGCATACTAGTAATTTTCTTTCATTTATTAAATAATTAAATTAATTATTTAATTTTTTCCAGGGGCGTACTTGCATAAATTTTCCAAAACTGGGGTCACAGTACAATTTTCAGGAATTCTGGGGTCAAACCGTAATTAAGAAAATGTTTGGTTTATTTGGTTTTAAATAAATAAGAAAACCAGTGGGTTCAGTCACATTTAAAGTGAACCGGTCCGGTTTTAATTGAACCAATGCGGTTTGGTTGGCTTGAAACGTAATGCTGACGTCATGATGACGTCAGCCCTAACTATTTTAAAATTTTAAATCTCTAAACGTCACCGTTTAAATAAACCCATAACCGAATTTGACCCGGACTCGTAACCGACCCGTTGTTCGACCCGACCCGAACAGTGTCGTCTTCCCCATGAAGGTCGACACTGTTCATCCGAAACCCTAATATTTTTCAGTGCTATTTCGTGAAATTTTACAACTCTATTTTTCCTGTTTTCTTTTCCAATCAATTCCTAACATCTTAAGACATGTTTCTACATTGTTTTTGGGACTTGAATTTGGTTCAATCGCACGGTTCGAGCCACGATAACCAGACCTGTAACGATTTGGTTCATGCTTATTTCTTGATCATTTTTCATGAGGTTTAGCTTGTTTTGATCCCCTATTCATGGGGATTTAGTTTTCGTTCATAGGGGTAGGTTTAGTAGTGAGTTTTTGGGTTTGGGTTTTGGAACCCGTACTTGCAACTCAAGTTTCCGTGGCCTTCTCTTAGGGTTCTTGGTCGCGGTTATATATTTTTGTGACCCCTATGATATCTACTTGAAGCCCCAATACGTCAAACTGGGATTTGTCGTCATGGATTCAGACCTGTTGTATGCAAGGTCATCCATGGCCGTTTTGTGTACGGCTTGATGTTTTGGTGTGTTTTTGAGTCTATTCTTCATGTATTATTCACGTATATTTACTGTAAACATCTTATATGCATGAAAATCACTAAAACAGTTCATTGGCATGCATGTATTTCTAGAGAGAGAAATTATGAGATTTTGTGGGTTTACCTCTAACAGTGACTTTCTCTCCCCTTTCCTTCTGGTTTCCTTCCCTTCTTCTCCTCTCCAGCTTCCTTATTTCTCCTTCCTCACTCTCGGATGTCTCAAGAGTGTGTGTATACAACATGTATGTTTGTATATATGTATTTTTAACCATGCACCATCATTTGTACCTCCTGATTTTGCCCCACCAAATGGTTTTCCTCTTGCTTGTTGCAGTATCCAAAAAGGGGTGTCCTCCTATTGTTTGGGGTAGGCCATGTTGGCCAGTTGTGTGTGTGGGTTTTGTTTTACACACACACACACACACACACACACACATATATATATATATATATTACTTACACACATGGAAACCCACACACAACACTCTTATAACCCTTGGTTATTAGCATGTCTTCATATCATATATATAAATATATAATTTACACACACACACACACACACACATATTTTAACATACATACATCCATGCACACATGTATACACACTTGGTCACATGTATATACAATATGCCTTAAATGTGTGTATTTGTGTGTCTTAATATTTAATTATAACTAATAATTAATTAATTATTTTAAATTAATTAATTCTTCTCAATAATTTTTCATAACCTCGAATTGTGTGTCATATGACCCGATATTTTTGGGTCGGGGTATTACACGGGCAGTCGTTCTGGGACCGTTCCTCAACTGCAATTAGTTAATCTTCCTATTGTAAATGATGATGAGAATAGACTAGTAGAGCCTCCTTCTAGTCCGGGGGTTAGGATTGTTGATGCATTCGATGAGCCCCCGAATAGGGCTGGTGAGACCTCTGGTCGATCCAGTCATAGAGAGGAGGGTGAGAGTGCAATCACCGAGAAAATGTTGACGGAGTTGTGGGAGAAATTCAATCTTCCCTCAACCGTTACTTTCAGGGCCTCAGACTCTCGGGATCGCCCAAGCGATGTTAAAGAAGAGGAAATCTGCGCCTACCTGGCCTGGTTTGAAATGGGATTGACACTCCCCCTTCTTGTTATTATAAAACAATTCTTTTTTTGGTTCGACTTTTGCCCCGCAGACCTGAACCTTAACAGTTGGAGACATCTGTTGAGCTTCATTGTGTTGGGGCATATGAATAATGTCAATGTGTCCCTTGACCTGATCCGTAGTAATATGGATCTAAAACTCCAAAAGGCGGAAGGCCTTTATTATATGTCTTTTGATAGTGGGTTCAAACCCCTTACTTCCGTGCCCTCTTCCAACAAGACCTGGAAGAGGTGGTATTTCTTCATAAAAGGAGGATGGGAATTCAAGGACTTCCAAGGCCGGTTCTCAACATTCCCTCGAACCACTGCGCAAAAGGGTGAGGCCCAATTTTCCCGTGGCTGTGTTATTTTCATTTTGTACACCAATTGCTGTACTGATCAATTTCTGTGTCTTTTGTGCAGTTAAGAGCGTGTGGAGAAGACCGAACTTCTCTCCCATGATTCAGAAGCAATACAAGAAGCTCTTAAAGCCCAACAACCGAGACCATTCCTCCATTGTCAATCCTGATAAATTGATGGCTGCCAGAGGTAGTGTTGAGGAGCTTGCAAAGAATATGATGGCACGGTGCGAGACCGAGCCATCTTCATCTGTGGTAGTGGAAGAGGCTTCTTCCCCAGTGGACCCTCCCATCCAGACGAAGAGGAGGAAGATACTTTCGATCTCTCCTAACCCCATTGAGGCAAAGAGAGAGACACCGCCCCCATTTTTATGATCCCCCCAGCCCTTTCCAAGCAAGCGGGCAAGGGGGCGTCATCCTCGGTGGCCCCTGATGCTGTGGGGGCCAAAAAGATTCTAAGGGACTTTTGAGCCAAAGGCTCAACAAAAATTAGGCCCCAGAAGCCGGAGAAGCTTCTTGCTGACCTGGCTTCTCTTCAGGTCAAGGTAAGTTCTTCGGGTCTTTATCTCCTTTCCCTTTTTCCCAAGTGTTTTGGTTGGTACTGAACTGTGTGCTTTGTACACTGTAGGCTCTGCATATCCTTTCTGCTTTAACGGAGGTCTCTCCTCCTTCGGAGGAGGTTGATCAACTCAAGACCGAGCTGGACGATCTCAAGCTTCAGCTTGGTACTGCTCAGTCGGAGGCTCACGACTCTGCAGAAAAGCTGAAGGAGTCTCAGAATTCTCTGACCGTGATGGAGTCAGAGAGGGATCTTGCTGTTCAGCGGGAGAAGAGGTTGCAGAGGGAGTTGGACGGCTTGCGGTATGAATATAACCAAAAGCTTGAGGATACAGTGGAGCAGGCCAAGGTGGAAAACGAGATAGAGATGAAGATGGAACTGGAAGGGATGGCCAACACCCTGATTTTGTTCGGCTTTAACAACTTCCGAGATAGGTTCCTTGCCAAATTTTCTGACTTCGACATATCCTCTATTGTGCCTCTAGGGGTTACCTCTCTTGCAGTTGCAGTTCCGAGTAAGGTGGTCGAGGTTCTTCCTGCCAACTCCACTGAAGTTGTCATCCCAAGTGAGACGATTGATACTGCTCCTACTGACCCTTCCCCAGTCATTGAGCCTGCTTCTGCTGACCAGGCTTTAGAAAATATGCTTTAGTTTAGGTTTTTTGTTGTTTTTTTTTTATTTTTATTTTTTTTTTGAACTTCAATGTAACAGACTTCTTCAATGAAACAGTTTTTCTTTCCTCAAATGTCTTCGTTCCATTCTTCTTGTGTTTGGTTGATCCATGTAGTACTTCCATTGGATTTGTTATTGATGTGAGAAATTGCTGCAAGTAAGGCTGCTCTGGATCCCTCCAAATCAGCTTCCAAGAATTGGCAGTTATCTTTCGAACTGTAGTTGCGATAAGATAATGATTGTAGACTAGCTTTGATTGCTTCTTCTTTTTTGGATAAGAGAGGAAGGTAATTTCAATCTGACATGTAGGGATCTGATGCTGATCTTGTGCCACATAGATATTGAGAGTAAATTTCTGAAGAATTCTGAGGCAGCTTGTTCTGAACCCAAGTATTGTAGTAAAAACGGTGTCTTGTGTCTGTTGCTCTGATGATGAAGACTTTTGCCTCCTAAATCATTCAGACCTGGACTGATATATATCTACACTGAAGGCTTTTTGTCATACACGTGGTCCATCAAGGATCAACGGAATGGCAAAGGTTGTGAGGTCTGTATGTTGGACCGAAGGCCTTTGTATAAAGGTGGATCGGACTCTGTTTACTTAACCAGTTCGGTATGCTTGGGGAAGCCTTGTATCTTGTCGCCTAAGTATCCGAAAGGACGATTCTATACGTCATTCATTTATACAGCTGTCTTTTGGGTTTTCGAGATCAACCCTTTATTTAACTGTTGCGATGGTTCGTCTGGGTGACTTTTGGGCTTCGAGGGTCTATATATATGAAGGAGGAGCATAAGGTTGCCCCCTATCTCTTTTACTTGTGTTCTCATACTGTTCCCCTGTCGGAGAGAATTTGAATGCCTTTTAGAGGCTTACCGTTTGTCCAGAGATGATTGACGATTTTCAGTCCGAGTTGGGAATGATTAAACTGTGGCTGATAGTTAACCTTCCCTTTGATTCAGTCTCCCAGGAAGGATTAGAAGAGGCTAAGATCTTCTTGTCCATCTTAGCATCCGGTCAAGATTTCTCCGATGGGAGGTGGACCCTCCTTGATTCAACCGAGGCTTGGAGCATTGGTGATGAAGACGAAAGTGGGATGCCTCCTTCCCTTTGTGTCTTGGTAGAAACCCTTACTCAAACCGGCTGGGGTGTGACAACTACTTTGAGGGAGATGAATGGAGGTCCCCTGAGACCCAAAGCCCTCATCATCCGTTGGTCTTGAGATCATTGACAGTGATGATGAAATGGCCTGGGTGCTTCTTAATGCAGATTGGGGTTCAGGATTCCTTCCTTTCAAATGGAGCCGGCAGCGGCGGTAATGGAAGCTTGGATCCTGGATCCCTTTCTCATTCGAAGAAAAAAGCCATGATGTCGTATAGTGTTTACCTTTGTTGTAGCTTTTTGTGTACTTGTTGTCACCACCCGAAACCCACCCTACGCGGATCTCGAGGACGTGATGCCAGTTGGCCACCTTGTCAGTTCTTCCCACCGACAACGCAACCAACCAAAGGCAACTTCTGAACTTTACAATGAATTGCATTCCAAATGTAGGGTCAAAACAGTGAAAATTAAAGCCTTTTTAAATTAAGAATGCAACTCATCCAAACACATCAGAGCACGTCTAGAATCAGTCACCAAATATCTCTAAGGTATAATATACATGCTCCAATGCAACCATTCTATATCAATGAATTTCTGAAAGCGGAAGTCACACCAATACAGTTCAGCTAATTAAACTTATCTCCAATGATCAACAATCATAATGTCTCCAAGTATCACTTAATCACAATGATCTGACATACTAGGCTAACCTCATCACTAATGATGTAATATTATAATGCATAACTTTAAAGTTAACCTTACAGTGTTCACGTTTGATCTTTAACTTGGAGTTCATATCGTCATTGTCGTTCATTGTGCATCATTAGTTCCACTAGTTATCTCATTGCATTTCATCCCACATGATGTTACCTGAAAAATGTTAAATAATGGGATGAGCTTAAAACAAGCTCAGTAAGTAAATTCCTAGCTTTGCCATGGGTCAAGGTTAGTTCACACGGATAATAGGAGAAAGGAATAACAGATAGCCAATAGCCAAATGAGCAACAAGGAATGCATAGCCAGTCACCAAGATGCAAAACAATGACCCAAAGGTCCAATAGGCTTATCCCAAAATAAGATATAAGAAGGTAATAGCAATGAGTCCAACAACCGGGATCTAGCCAATCATGAAAATCTGCTGCCACAACAATTACGATAGCCAATCAAAAGTATGACATGCTTGCATAGGTTATGATCATTCAACGAGTACCAAAGATACATGATCATCAAGTAAAGTATAACATGATTTCAATATTATGATCATTCACAGGATATAGAATATGATCATTCAATGATTACAAGAATAAATCATCATCGAGTTCTAATAACCCAGATATGCGTGAATCACCCGGGGCCCGGTATACCCCACTAAAACGTATGCTTAGATCCGTCATAGTTCCTCGGGCTCTCTAAAAAGCGTTAGAGCTCTTTTCTCTACAAGTCCTAAAGGACATACAAGACCCCAAAGGGTCTTTCCCCCACGCAATCTGTGAATAGATGGGCCATTGTGACTGAGCACAACCCCGGGTACATACCAAATATCATGACCAATAAAATTCCACATAGAATGTACAACCGTACAAAGCAATTGATATCACAATCAACAAAACACGAAGTGTGTGGAATAACAAGATTTCTATCAATAGGATATATCTGAAGACTAGGTCATGGTATGATAGTGCAATGATGCTCAAATATCAATGATCAATCTCACAATGATGTAAGCAAGCAAGTCAAATCCAAAGATCAGGCATAACCAATAACCACAAGTCGATTGGCTCAAATCAAGTACATCAGGTAGTGATAGAGTACAAATTTGGCAGCATGTAGAAATGAATGTGACTGGCTGGGAATAACCACACAACAAAGTTCAGATTTACTTACCTCGATTTCTTAGTGTCATATTCTCCATTTACAAATACTCTGATGATCTCCAGATACTTCAGGCGTATCCTTGCTTAGCCTGAATAATTATCAATAATCATAGACATATCAGAATTCGTTCATTCATGTCTTACTCATCATCTTAGGAGTCTATCAGATGGCCTAATTAAGTTCATTGGCCTATTACCCACTCATTGGGTTTTAACTTATGTTATTAAATTCCTTAGATAGGCTTAGCAGCTGTCCGAATAATATTTTAAGTCATTTTGTCTCCAGTCGTTATTAATTAAGCACTTGTTTGCCCTTAGGGGCAAAATGGTAATTTTGTCATTCTTGCCCCGGACCCTATCATGGTTCTCATAACAGTCCACATATCATATATAGAAATTTTTGAGTCTTTTGGACTTCATTTGGTATCTGTTTTTGATCATCGGGACACATCAATCATTTTTCATTTTACACGTTGACTATTTTGGAGTCACATTTAGCATTTCAATTTTCATAATTATGCTTATGATAATTTATTAGATCAGTTTGACCTTTATTCGACCTTTACTTTGCACTTACTGTGCTCAGGGGTATTTTGGTCATTTTATGTTTCGTGAGATTCTGACCTTGATTCGTCATTTCATCACGTGTACAGTTTCACGAGTATCCGGGCTTCTATCGGTATCAGTTTCGTCCCAATCGGACTTCATTTGGGCTTCGTACAATATCAGGGGTAATTTGGTAATTTCATGCATCATATTTTTCGGCACTTCAATTCATAAAATGGACCTCACCATTCGGTCTAGAGTGTTCGACATAGTTAAATTGGACTATCTTTTGTGTTTAATTGGCCTTGGGTATCATCAGGGGCAGTACAGTCATTTACATTCTACGTATCTCTATTTTTCGGGACTTAATTTCCCAAATCGGACTCCAGCATTGAGTCCGAAATGCTTGAAATAGTGAAAATACACTATTTATTTAATTTATTTGGACTTCGTTTAATGCATTTAGTGTCTAGGGGTGAATAGTAATTTTAACTAATTAATAAAATAATTAAAATAATTATGTTATTAATTAATTATTTTTCACGGGCTAAATGCATAATTTGTCCAAGATCTGGGCCAGAGTGTAAATATTCAGTACTGGTGGGGTCAAAGTATAATTTACCAAAGTTCTGGTTTTTTTCTTTTTATTTTAAAACAGTGAACCAAATGGTTTATTAACCTAAACCCTAAACTGGCCCTTGAATCCACTGAACCAACCGGTTTAGGTCCCTCTGCAGAACCGGGATACAATATCCTTGTTAACCCCAATTTGGCCCCTATCCAAGTTTAGCTTATTCTTAAAACTGAATTTCAATTTATTATCAGCGTAACCAAACGGGCTGAATCCAGTTTAAAATTGATTTAAACATAACCAATACGCTGCCGTTTTGGGTTACCCTTATTTGTGGGTGGGTCGGATTTGACTCGAACCCGATCCAGATCCAGACCCGGTATTGTTCATTGTTTTCCCTATGACGATGAACAGCAGCCCTAAATTCCAGTTTTCTTTTCCTCCATTTTCATGGAGTTTCCACTACCGATTCTTTCTGCCATCCATCCCAAATAGTTTATGGATGTTAGGCCAATGTTTTGACATTGTTTTTGTGCCTTGAATCAAGCTGAAATGCTCAGTCCGTGTGGGGATAACCGGACCTGCAACTCGGTTGCAAATCCTCATTTCTTCACCAAGGTTCATGGTTTTTGGCTTAAAATGATCCATATACCATAGGCTTGAGGTCCCCATTACAAAAATTAGATTTAGAACAATATTTTTGGGGTTGGGTTTCACGGCCGAAACCTGCAACCTTCATTTCGGTGGTCTAAATATGAGTTTCCAGGTCGCGGATTAGTGTTTATGGGATCCTAGAAAGGTCTAGGTCAGGTATTGACATGCAGAATGTCATTTGGTTGAGGTCGATTCAGACCTGCAATTTGAGGTCATCAATGGAGGTCTGTTCACGGTTTTTGAGGTTTTCAAGCCTATCTGACCCTCTTAGTCATTCTATAACAGTCCTAAGCCTCACAGAAGTTTTTATATATAGATTATATGGACCAAAACTATCAGAAACAGACCCAAAATTTAAACAGGAAATTATTGCAGTTTTGGGTGTTTACCTCTCAAGCAGTGGGCTTCCTCCTCTCATGCTCAGTTCTGATCTTTGGTGGTTCAGTTCCTTGGCACCTCTGACCTTCAGTCGTGCCTCAGTTCCTTCTTCCCTTGTGCACCACCAATGGAGATGCCATCTCACACCATGGATATACATACTTGTTCACATACACAAGTTCACACATGCAACCTCACTCCTCACTATTTCTCTCACTCTAACAGACCTGCCCACCCTCTATAACAGTTCTAATCTCTTTTACAAATAGCCCCCATTTTGAAGGTCCCAAGGTGAGTACATATATATATATTATACATACCTATACATATACATCTCTATATCTAGATGTATATATCAGAGAATCAGTGGGATCATAGGGCTGATGTGGGCTGATGTGGGCTGATGCAAGCCAATCATGTGGGGTTTGCATGCAAGGCCATTGGCCAATTTGGGTGGCTGACTTGGTTAGATTGTGTTCATATACATTTCTATTGCACATGTAGGCACAAAGGTGTTGGTAGTCCACCTGGTAACTTTTTGAGTGAAGTTTCTTTCCCTCCATAGGTCAAGGGTTCAATTCCCCTTGGCCTCACTTTTGGCCATTTTCCATATTTTGGGCTAAGGCCCTGTTTGGCTGCACATTAATTCTGTTTCAATGTTTCCTACATAACTTTCATTCCGTAGCTCCTTTTTCGATACAGTTTGTTCCGAGAGTTTGTATTTCAGTTATCTTTAGTGTTAGAGGTTCTGTATCATTTATTATTTATTTTATCAGTCTATCGCGACCGTCGAGATTATGATTAATTCCCTTAATCATTCTGTAAGTCGGTACTAATTAGTAATTACCAAGTTAATTAATAATTAGTTAGGTCGGGATGTTACACTTGTTCTGTTTCCAGTTTTCTTGTACTGATGTAAATTTTCTGAATCATCAATAAAATTGGGTTCCTTCTTCTCAGATCTGATGTTCTTTGTTTTTGAATGTGCTCTTCTGGAGTAAAAGCACCTTTTCGTGCACTTCTAATATCTAACTATTCTAAGAATAGATCAAAGAAACTTTGTAGAAGTCTTGAATCAAAGTACTTCGAACTTGCTCAGTTCTGTAGTACTTTTTGCTTGCCGGTAGATAGGCCAAATAATCTAAGTATCAACTCTGAGGTATTCCGAAACTGTAGTTTGAAAATGTTCGGAACTTTTGTCTTTGTATGGACTAGATCATAGAATCTTTGTATTAAAGATGGACCAGGCTCGGAAGGCCTGTGCATTATAGATGGACCAGGCTCTAGAGGCCCGTGCATAAAAGATGGACCAAGTTCTTAAGACTTGTACATTATAGATGGACCAAGCACGAAGACTTGTACATTATGGACCAGGCTCTAAAGGCCTGTGCATTATAGATGGACCAAGTACTAGGACTTGTGCATTATAGATGGACCAAGTACGAAGACTTGTACATTATGAACTAGGCTCTGGAGGCCTGTGCATTATAGATGGACCAAGTACAAAGACTTGTACATTATGGACCAGGCTCTAGAGGCTTGTGCATTATAGATGGACCAAGTACTAGGACTTGTGCATTATAGATGGACCAAGTACTAGGACTTGTGCATTATAGATGGACCAAGTACGAAGACTTGTACATTATGGACCAGGCTCTAGAGGCTTGTGCATTATAGATGGACCAAGTACTAGGACTTGTATATTATGGACCAGGCTCTAGAGGCCTGTGCATTATAGATGGACCAAGTACAAAGACTTGTACATTATGGACCAGGCTCTAGAGGCCTGTGCATTATAGATGGACCAAGTACTAGGACTTGTACATTATGGACCAGGCTCTAGAGGCTTGTGCATTATAGATGGACCAAGGACGAAGACTTGTACATTATGGACCAGGCTTTGGAGGCCTGTGCAGTATAGATGGACCAAGTACTAGGACTTGTACATTATGGACCAGGCTCTAGAGGCCTGTGCATTATAGATGGACCAAGTACGAAGACTTGTACATTATGGACCAGGCTCTGAAGGCCTGTGCATTAAAAGATGAACATTCTATGGAAGTAAAAGAAAGAAACATCTCTATTGATAATACTTCCGTAAATGTTCCACGTTCCATGGCCTAGGAATAGGCTTCCCAATCATGTCTTCTAGCTAGTAGGTGGTAGGCCTAACGACCTTCGTTACTTTGTAGGGACCTTCCCAATTTGGTGACAGCTTTCCCATAGTGGGATCCTTGGTGTTTTGAAAGACTCTTCTTAAGACAAAGTGCCCGACTTGAAAGCTGACCGTCTTGAGTCCTACCTTGGATTTGTCGACCATTCTCTGCTGGTAGGCTTCTATCCTGATACTAGCTTGGTCCCTTCTTTCTTCAAGCAAATCCAAATTTTTCATCAGTTGTTGATCATTGGATTCTTTCTCAAAGGTTTCAGTCTTCAGGGTTGGCATACTGATCTCAACCGGAATTACTACTTCTGTACCATAAGCTAGTAAGAAGGGAGTTTCAGAGGTGGGAGTTCTTCTGGTTGTTCTGTAGGCCCAAAGAACTCCAGGGAGTTCCTCTGCCCACTTTCCTTTGGCCTGTTCCAACCTTTTCTTTAACCCATCAAGGATTGTTCGGTTGGTGACCTTTGCTTGCCCATTTTCTTGTGGATGGCCTGGAGAGGCAAAGTGTTGCCTAATGTTGAGATTTTCACAGAATTTTTTGAAGCCTTTACTAGTGAACTGCGTTCCATTGTCAGAGATAATCACACGTGGTATACCGAACCTGCAAACAATGTTCTTCCAGGTGAAGTTCTCAACTTCCTTTTCTGTGATATGTGTTAGAGGTTCAGCTTCAGCCCATTTAGAGAAGTAATCAATGGCTACCAAGAGATACTTCCTATTTGGTGGGGCCCTTGGTAATGAACCCACGATGTCCATCCCCCACTGAGCAAAGGGCCAAGGACTAGGAATCGGGATGAGCTCGTGATGAGGCTGATGTTGGTATGGGGCAAATCTTTGGCATTTGTTGCACTTCTGAACATATTCCTTAGCCTGCTTTAGCATGCTACGCCAGTAATAGCCCTGGGATAGAGCTCGGTGAGCTATAGTTCTGCCCCATTATGATTCCCGCAAATTCCCTCCTGTATTTCAGCCAAGACATATTGTAACTCTTCTGGAGCTAAGCATTTTAACAGAGGTTGAGAATAAGACCTTCTGTAAAGCTTGTTGTTCAGGATCAGGTACCGAGCCGCTCTCATTCGGATTCTCCTGGCCTTGTTTTTATCTTCTGGGAGGAGCCCGGATTGCAAGTACTGGAGGATTGGGGTCATCCAGTTGTGGGGCTGTTGAGCAATTTGAGCAACTTGGGCTTCTTCTATGCTAGGTCCTGGCTGATAGGAGATTTTTACTGTGGAGTTTGCTTTGGACTTTAGGCGGGACACCATGTTAGCCAAAGCATCTGCTCTACAGTTCTGGCTTCTTTCAATTTTCTGGATAGTGAATGTCTGGAAGGAATGCTTCAAGTGGTTTACCAGTTCGGAGTACCGAAGCATCCTATCATCTTTAATGGAGAATTCTCCCAGGACTTGGCTTACCACCAATTGGGAGTCTGAGAAGATTTTGAGGTTCTGAACCTCACATTCCAAGGCAAGCTTCATGCCTACGATTAGGGTTTCATATTCTGCTTCATTGTTGGAAGCTTTGAATCCCAGGCTGACTGCCTTTTTCGACGTGAGCCCATCAGGGGACTGTAGTACCAGACCTAATCTTGAGCCTTGATCAGTTGACGATCCATCGATGTAGAGCAGTCAGGTTCCCGAAGTTTCGATGAATTGTGCCTTGTCTTGAAGTGCCGGGGTGAACTCGGCAACAAAATCAGCCAAGGCCTGCCCTTTGATAGAGTTTCGAGGCACGTATGATATGTCGAATTCCCCTAGCTCCACAAAACACTTCACTAATCTTCCTGATACCTCAGGTTTCCTCAATATTGACTTTAGAGGATAGGCAGTTGGGATTTCAGTTGGATGGGCTTGGAAATAAGGTCGGAGCTTTCGAGCTGATATGACCAAGGCAAAGGCTAGCTTTTCCACTTTTGGATATCTTTTTTCCTTGTCAAGTAGTGCCTTACTAAGGTAGAATATGGGCCTCTGTACTCCTCTATCTTGTCTGACTAATGCAGAGTTGACCGCGTTTTCAGAAACTGCAAGGTACAAGAGTAGCTTTTCTCCCTGTATTGGTTTTGACAGAAGTTCTGGAGAGGCTAGATACTCCTTTAGTTCTTGAAAAGCTTTCTCGCATTCTTCCATCCACTGTAAAGCTTTGTTGCCCTTCAGAGCTTTAAAGAAAGGTAGGCAGCGATCAGTAGTTTTGGAGATAAATCTGCTTAGTGCCGCAATTCTGCCATTCAATGCTTGAATGTCCTTTCTGGTTTTTGGTGACTTCAGTCCAATCAGAGCTTGGATCTGAGTGGGGTCTGCTTCGATACGCCTCTCAGAGACAATGTATCCCAAGAATTTTTCCTTCGTAACCCCGAAGGTACATTTCGAGGGGTTGAGCTTCATCCTGTGCTGTCTGAGGATATTGAAAGTCTGGGCTAAGTGCTGGAGGTAACTACCTTTCTGCAGACTTTTGACCAGCATGTCATCGATGTATACCTCCATGGTACTACCGAGCAGCGGGCTGAACATCTTGTTTACCAACCGCTAATAAGTGGCTCCGGCATTCTTCAAATCGAAAGGCAATACTCTGTAACAGTAGAGACCTCGTTCAGTTATGAAGGTTGTCTTCTCTTGATCTGGAAGGTACATTTGAATTTGGTTGTAGCCAGAGCAGGCATCCATGAAGCTCATGAGCTCATGCCCCGTAGTGGCGTCAACCAATTGATCTATCCTTGGCAGTGGAAAGCTGTCTTTGGGGCACGCCTTATTGAGGTCTGTATTATCAACGCAGACTCTCCACTTGCCATTTTTCTTCTTAACCAGGACGGTATTGGCTAGCCACTCGGGATAGAACACTTCTCGTATCATCCTGGCTTCAAGCAGCCTCTGGACTTCTTCATTTATAATCCGATGACGTTCAGGAGCGATCGGTCTTCTCTTCTGTCTGACTGGTGGGTGATCTGGATCTACCATCAGCTTGCGAGTTATGAGGCTAGGGTCTATACCCTCTATGTCTCTGGTCTCTCAAGCAAATATAGAGAGGTTGTTTTTCAAAAACCTGACTATATTCTCCTGTTCAGTGTGCATCAGATCTGGGCCGATGTACAAATAACGTCCCTCTGATTCCGAACTGACCAACACTTTGATGGGCTCACCAACAGGTTTGGCTCGGCTATCTCGTCCCTTTGGGCTCAAGGGTTCTTCAATGCTGGATGGGCAACCTTCCACCTCGGGAGTGTGGGCGAGAACTAGATCTGTACAGTCCCGAGTGTACTGTAATTGCCATTTGGTAGCCTTCTCCTTGAGTGCAATAGCATGGCACTTCCGGGAGGTTGGCTGACATCCTCTGACAAAGTAAACGTTCTAGTTGTGGACATACTTCAGACACTGATGGAGGGTCGAGGTGACCGCCACTATCTGATGTAACCAAGGTCTCCTAATTATGACGTTGTAGGGAGATTTCATATTTAACACCATATACTCTGAGATGGTGGTCTTCTGCCCTTCTCTCTCTCCTACAGTAGTAGGAAGGTCGATTCTCCCCAATGGGGTGTTGAGATTGCCATCAAAAGTTGCCATTACGGCAGTGGTGGGCTTGATGTTGTCGTGGTCCATTCCCATCTGTTTAAGTGGCTCATGGAACAGTATGTTGACGGAGCTGCCAGTATCGACCAGGACTCTCTTGATCTCGAAGTTGGCCATTTTGAGAGTGATGACAAGGGCATCACTATGAGGGCAATGTACCCCTGCTAGATCCTGTTCAGTGAATTGGATCTTTGGTGCTGGCTTGAGCCTTTTTTCCACATTGGAGATCTGCAATACATTCGGGGCAGCCCTGGCCTCCCGAGCATATCTCTTTCTCGCCCGGTTTGACATTCCTGTAATAGGAGAGTCAGCATGGAGGACGTAAATAACATGGTTGTTATGCCTCTAAGGCTCGTTTCGTCCTTCCCTATGCTCTTGCCTCTGCTCGAGCCTTTAGTCTGGCCGTCATTGAGGCTTGTCTTCTTGAGGGTTGTGCCTTCCGTCTTGCTTGACGAACTCCCGAAGACGCCCCTTCTTTATGAGCTGCTCTATCTCATATCGGAGGGTCTTGCATGTGTTAGTCGTATGTCCATGATCTTTATGGAAATTACAATACTTACTTTGTTCCCGAAGGCTAGGATCTCCTTTGATTGGTTCCGGCCACCTCAGGTTTTCCCGATCACGAATCTGCTAGAGTACCTGGTTAGGTGTAGTGTTTAAAGGATTAAAGTTAGTAAACTCCCTTGGTCCAGAATTGTACATAGCTCTGGGTGCTGTTCTCTTCTCTGGACTCCTGGCCCTCTTCTTACTGGAGTCTCTTCTGTGGTCCTCCTTCTTGTGATCCTCCCTCTTTGGATTATCCCTCTAGGTCTGATCTTTGCCCTTCTGGGATGTGCGGTTGGCTTCTTCCAAGTTGATGTACTTCTTAGCCCGATCCATTAATGCCGCCATGTCGACTAGAAGGCTTTTTGTCAAGGAGTCTCTGAAGCCACCGTGAGCAAGTCCAGCAGTTAAGGCGACTACAAGGAATTTTGGGCTGTAGTCAGTGATCTCCGTGAGTTCGGCATTGAAGCGCGCAATGTAGGCCCTGAGGGACTCCTCCTTAGTCTGCTTGACATTTAACAGGAATTCTGGTCCCCTTCTGAGCCTTCTGCTGGTCATAAACCTGTCCAAGAATTGTTTACTGAGCTCATAGAAGCTGGTAATTGAGTTCAGAGGGAGGTTATGGAACCATTTCAGAGCAGTTCCCTTCAAGCTGGTAATGAAAGTCGGGCACATAAAAGCATCAGAGGCTCCGTGGAGGGCCATCGTATGCTGGTAGTGCGAAAGGTGATCTCCTGGATCTCCAAACCCATCATACAGGGTGAACTTGGGCACCATGAACTTTCTGGGCCTTTCTTCTGACATGATGGCGTGAGTGAATGGAGTGGCAAGTCTTCCGAGCAGCTTGGCTAACTCGTCTTGCTCTAGAGGGTTCTGGGCACCTCTCAAAGCAATTGTTTGGTCCATAGATTCGACAATTTCTTCCACCCTCCGTGGGTCTCTGAGTCTGACATCTTGTGAACCTTGCCTCGCAGCCTCGACTTCAAGGTAGTCAGGCTGAGTACGTCCCTTGGACGGAAGAGGATTCCGAACCGGAGGGATTGGTGCTGCATGGGGATGAGGCCCCTGTGATGCTGGATGCGCTCTTGAAGCCCTTGGAGTTGGGGCTCGAGTAGTGCTCCTGTAATAAACGTCAAGGATGAAGGCTGACGTTCTCCAGCCTGGAGCTGCTGACGGCTGTGGATCTCTTCCAACGCGGGCAACACCCTGGGGGTGCCCAGGCTAATTATTCGGAGCCTGCTCATGGGGCTCTTCATTCTCCATGGTAATAGGGGGTTGTGTTCCAGCAGCAATGTTGACCGGCGGGTACCAGTTCATTGTGTCGTTTGATCGATTCGATCTCTTGTCGCATAGGATCATCCGTTGGCCTCCTTGCTCGTGGAGCAGGCGGCCGACGTTGAGAGCTTTGCGGAATCTGAGTATTCTGTCGCGATCGGAGATTTGGGGCCATAGTTTTCCGGTGAGGAAAAAGATGAGTTTGTGAATAGAGCACTCGGAGATTAGTCGTTCCCACAAACGGCGCCAAACTGATGCTGCACTTTTCGACTCGCAATAAGTGTGGGCTCCGTGACCTGTAGAACACTCAGAAAGATGATCAGAGGACCACCGGATTGGCTCCAGCGGTAGCCGCTCCGATGCTTAAGTAAGTAAATGGAATTGAAAGACTGTATTGAAAGTCAAAGAATGAGCATAGAAATAAAGTGTACCTTTAGGGTTTAATTTATAGATCGTGGCCTTCCTAAGTTGATTAGGATTCGGTGCCATGAATATAGGGATTTGATCATCGGAGATTGCAGTTACCTTGTGGAGTATTGTGTCGTAGATAAAGATCATAATCATAGATAGTAGCTTCCTTGTTGAAGACTGTTTCCGTGTTGAAGACTGTTTCCTTATTCCCTACTTGGCAGTTGTTAAGGAAACCATAAGGTCGGAACCATATGAAATACTGAGTGAATATTGCCCAAAGCATAAGGTCTGGAGGATATGTGCATGAGAATGCCCTGGAGGCTCCGCCTGTACTGTATGACCGAGTTTATCGGCTTTGTAGGATATATGAGAATGCCCTGAAGGCTATCACTGCTCTGTATGACCGACTTTATTGGCTCTGTATGATATATATATATATATATATATGAGAATGCCCCGAAGGCTGTGGCTGCTCTGTATGATTGAAATTATCAGCTCTGTATGATCGAGATTATCAGTTCTGTAAGCACACGTGTCTCAAGGTGATTGGTGTGTCTGTTTGTGGTATATCAGTAAGTTCCGAATATTATGAACAGAAAATATTGCACATAAAACAATAGCGAGATCGAAAAATATTAATGAAATCAATATTTATATTGAAAGAAAAATCATGATAGTTTCAACCATGCTTTAATACCACATGTAAAATTTAATTTACTGAATTAAGAATCTTCAACTATCATGAAAATCACATAATCATCTTTTATGCGAAAATAAAAGTATTTCATAAAACATACCGGGATCAACCATAATGAAATCACCTTCTTGAAGAAAGCTTGTAGAAATTATTTTTCTCACTTATCCCTTTTTCTTTTTTACGCCAGAATGTTATGAAAAAATCTGGTTAAAATTATGTAGGTAGAGAGAGGACAATTCCTACGTAAATAAAACTATTATCCTGCTTCTCATAAAAGTAGGTAGATAGGAAAAACACTTTTTCTATTATCTCTCACTAATTAAGTAACCTGTATAACTCTTAAAGGCAATAACTACTTGATTTCATTAAATCTAAATAATGTCTATATTATCTTTTTATGTAGGACATATTTTAACATTCTTGCCTGATCATCATCTTTGAAATCATGTGTAAGATCTTCTCTCTTTACATATACGTGGACTTCTTGTTTTGTATGCATGCGTGTGAGCGAGAACAAAAATCTTAATAATCTTGTATTTCCACTCATGCACATTGGAGTGTGTTAAAAAAAAGAATAGCATTTAAGCACACTGGAGATTTGAACAAAGTTTGTCCGTCTTTTTTATATCTCTTTTTCTTCCTTTGCATTTTGTGATCCCAAGGGCTAAGCAACTTATAATCTCCGTCCATATTATTTGATGGGACCTGTAATGGTCATATTTCCTGCCCAAAATGACGTCATTTGTCGAGATTTTGTGACACATCAGCAACTAAAACATCGTTATATCTTTATGACATAACAGCCTGTTTTTTTTCGCGACAAAACATATTCCCGTCGATTTAGAGATCAGGTCGCAATTTACACTGGGTCTGGGAATTTCCCAGCAGCTTTTCCTATGAGCATCCTTAAGAGATCAGAGCATATCAAGGGATTGTTAGGGTGAGTACTTAGCCACGTCTTTAGCATTTTGCAGAATTTAATAATATTTAATTGATTTTGAAATATTTCGAATAAAATTTAAGTTGCACTTATTCTGATTATAATTTTTTTATTAAGTTGAAATTTGAGTTAAATTGAAATATTTAAATTTTCTTATAAATTAGTTAAATTTATTTAAAATATATCTATTTGATAATTTTTAATATTATTTAATTATTTAATTTAAACACCACATTTATGATTTAATTTAAATTTTTGTGTTTGAGATAGAAGAATAATATCCGAAAATTCATACTTTTTTAGGTTAAAAATTCCTATAACATAGGAGAACGGAAATGAATTCAAGTCAATTGCATAAAAGTAGATTAATTTACCACTTGAATATGACTTCGATTGCAGTAGGTATGGCATACTTCTACATGTTTGATCCTTGTTTCCTTGAGATGGGTTTTGTGCTATAAATGCTTCTTGTAAGAGCAGAGTAGAAAACTTAGATGTATGAATAGAAACTAAAAGAATATATATAAATATAAACACAGGAAACTTAATTAATCAAGAATAAGGTTGAAAGAAGTACAGAGGCCACTGGTCAATCTATGGCTAAAGAAGCGATTGAGCTAACTTATTGTAAGTGCAATACACCGATCATATTCATGAGTTGGCAGGATTGATCTGCTGCTTATTCTTGTTCTTATTGGAAGGCGAAGCGAGACACTGTGCGATGTATGCACCCATCAATGTCTTCACCAGCTTCCTCTTCGGTGGAATCAAGCTCCCACTCTTGGGTTTGAACCATGGCTCTGCTTCATGTGCCTTCTCATTCACCATCTCTCCATTTCTAGTCTTTATAACTCCTTTCACCACATTATCTGTCATCTCTCTCTCACACAGAGTGAGTGTTGTGTTTAATTTTTGAAGAAGAACAAATGAGAATATTTATAAAGGGCGAAGTCACTTGTTGAAAGTTGAAACCCACGTGGAATTCGAACCCACTTTACTCCTGCTACTTCGAAATTGGCCCAATCAGATCATCGCACACCACTAATGTTAGGATTTTCTTTTTCTTTTTCTGAACAAATAAAGTGTTATCCACTAATTACGGTTCAGAAATTCCAAAAAAATAAAAAGAATTTTATAAAAAAAAATTATGATAAATTATATTGATCTCTCCTAAAATTTTTAAAATTATATTAATTTTTCTTCTATACATAATAATATACAGATATCTTCCTCTTATCAAATTTTTTTTTAAAATGACAAAACTATTGATTTCATTTTTTTTCCAATTTTTTTAATTTTGACCAATTTATTTTTTCTTTTTTAAATAAATATTGATGTAAACATTTAATTTAATTTTATATAAAATAAGAATAAGTATTTTATCTTAAATTTGTTTTTAAATAAAAAATAAAAAAAAATCTTTAAAATAGTTTAAAAATATTGATCAAAATACACAATAAATAAATAAATAAGCAGTATCATCATTTTAAAAAAAAATATAATAATATATGTATATTTTTAAATAAAGTAGAAGAGACACAAAAATTTAAATATAATGATGTGATAGTGATCATTTTACAAACCTCAGCTTCTTATGCTTTCTCTCTCTCTCTCTCTCTCTCTCTCTCTCTTCCTTTCAACTGTGTTGATAGTAATAACTACCTTTCCTGTTAGGGGCGTCAATTTTTAACACGACATGACAACACGACTCGAACACGACAAGAATTTAACGGGTTTGGGTTTACCATAAATGGGTTTGGGTCATAAACGGGTTGACACGTATAACACAATTAATAAACAGGTCGAGTTTGGATTTTACTAGTGTCAACCCGTTTAACACGATTTAACACGTTTAATTATAAAATATATTATGAGTTAAGGTAATTCATCTCACATTAAATATTTATCAAGGTTTTGAGATTTTTTATTTATAAAAGAGATTTTTCCTTTGATTTGGCGCATATCAAAAGTTACTAAACTTGAAAATTATCTATACATATTAAAAGATATGTAATTTTTTTTATTTAAAAATTAAAAAAATTAAAATAAACGGGTTAAGTGGGTCGACACGTGTAACCTGTTTAATAAATGGGTTGGGTTTGGATTTTGAAACTTGACACGATTAGTTAATAGTGTCGGATTTGGGTTTACACGTATTTTCGAATATGTATGCCTTGACACGACCCAAACACGACACGATAACATGAATTGATACCCCTATTTTCTGCCTAAACTTTTCTACACTTGTAATTTTACCTAAACTAAAGAAGCGTGTTTCTTGTACTTATTTGTGCTATAATGTTCTTACTTACAATATTTTTTTATTCTAATTATGTAAAATTAATGTATGTATATATACAATTACAAATAAATGTCATATATATTGATGTTGCACTTTTTGATCAGTGGGGCTTCCGCTTCTCATCATCTATTAAGAATTCAAAGATCAGAGGGCCACTAGGTAGGTTCCGATGATAGCCGCTCTGATGATAAAGTTAGTAAAATAAAAGACTAAAATTGAAAGAAATTGATTGAATGTAATTTAAAAGCCCACATTAGGATTGTATTTATAAGCTGTGGATTTCCTAAGTTGATTAGGATTCAGAGTCGTAAAAGTAGGGATTTGATGAAATCTGAAGATGGTAGTTGTCGCATTAAACTCTGTTCCCCATAAGAATAGGGATTGGAAAATATAGCAGCTACCATGTTAAACTCTGTTTCCTTACTCCAAGGTTGGTAGGGCATGTAAATCGGTGATCAGCTCGGAACCCCTCTAAGGACATACCCCGTATTTCCTGCTCTAGAGGAAGGACTAGAGATTATGCGCTATTCCGAACAAAGAGGCTCTGAACTGTGTATGCCTGTCTGGTTTGGATAAGAGAGCCATTCTTGGTCTGTGTACGCCAGTGCTCTGTACGCATACGTGTCATGCTTGAATTGGTTTGTCACTTTATGGTATATCAGCTACTCCCCCCCCCCCCCGAGCCTCAGTTTAACGTATTGCGTAGCTAAGGTTTAAGGTTTCTGAAGAGTCATATGCGATAATTACGAGCGCGCCGCTTCGCCTTCTACGATAGCCGTTGATGCAACATTTATAGCGTTAGCCGTCGATTGGATTTTTGAAGTCATCATTTCCTTAACCGTTGCGTCGGTTCGGAATCATGGGCCCCCATTACTCCACTTTGCTAATTCCTTATAAAAGAAGAGGGGATACATTGGTCCCCCTTTTCTTCATTTTCATTGCTTCCAAAGGAACTTCGCCGCACATTAAAAAAAAAAACAAAGTGAGAAGATCTCTGTCGTAAGAAGCTCATTCTCCAATCAAGTTTTCGATCAGGTTCGATTTGCTTATGTTTCCTTACATCTCTCCACTCTTCTTATTTTTCTTCTTTTAATTTCACAATGTCGGCCTTAGATGCCCAGCCAGGCATCGATTATGGAACAAAGAGTTCTTTTGAGACATCTATTCCATCAAAAATAAACTTTGTAGATAGTAGTTCATTAGGAGATGTAAAAAATAAGATAGTTAGGCATCCCAGAACTTAGGATAGTAGAGGCTTTTATAGAGCCTAGAAATGTAGCGTGGGAAATCTTAGGTAGGCCTTCCCAAAAGGAGGAAGGAGAAAGTGTCATCACTCAGTGTATGTTAGATGCTCTGAGGGATGCTTTCGACTTCCCTTCGAATGTAACCTGTAGGGTGCCTGGACTAATGCATCGTCGATCCGATATTGGTCAGGGTGAGATTTGTGTCTATCTCGAGTGGTTCGAGGTTGAGCTTAGGTTTCCCTTCTATCCCCTAATTAGGGATCTTTTCAATTGGTTCAACATATGCCCTGCCGACCTAAAGATCAACAATCAGAGGCATCTGTTGGGATTCATAGTTTTAGGTCATATAAACGATGTCGAGGTGGATCTCCCGTTGATTCGAAGCAACATGGACCTGAAATTTCTAAAGTCGAAAGGCATGTTCTACATGTCTTTTGATTAGGGGTTTAGACCCCTCTCCTCAGTACTTACTTCTAATAAGACTTGGAAGAAGTGGTACTTTTTCGTAGGAGGAGGCTGGGAGCTCAAAGATTTTAAGAGCCATATTTCAACCTTTCCCTAGAGTACTAGGATCAAGGGTGAGATCCCCCTTCTAAACATTTTTGTCTCTGTTTTGGGTTTCCTTTTGCTTATGTATTGTCTAATCTGAATTTCATGTTTTTTGTGCAGAAAAGAGCACTTGGAAGAGGCCGATCTTCTCTATTGATCTCCAAGAGAAGTACAAGAGAAGTACAAAAGACTCCAAGCAACCGTGTGCACAATGCTATCCTCACCCACACTAATCTAATAAAGGTCGGGCTAGTAAAAGACAAGGCTGAGAACTTGAAGAAGTCCTTGATATCCGGATGGGCCTTAGGGAAGAAGAAGAAGAAGGTGAAGGAGAGTTCCTTCCCCACCGAGCCTTCCCTCCAAGTGAAGAGGAGGAGGCTTTTGTCTAACTCCCTAAACCGAATGGTGTCTGAGGATCTGAGGGAGTCCCCCATTCATGAGCCCTTGCTCCCCTCTGCATCTGTAGTTCCAACGAGGAATGGGGGAAAGGCAAGTCTACTGTTGTTCCCCCTAATGCCTGATGACTCCGACTCTCTAGCCTTGAAGAAGGCCTTTGATGAGTCTTGGGCTACAGGCCCAAGTAAATTCAAGGTGTTGAAGGTGCAGAAGATCGCCAAAAACCTACTATCATTTCAACTAAAGGTAAGCTCTGATGGGCTCTTCTTTCTTCCTTTTTTTTGTTGTTATTCTATCACATATTTCGATCTAATTGTCACCTGTCTCTTTTTCAGAATATGCATGGCCTTGCTGCCAGCATGGATGCTTCAGTGGATTCCGAGCAGATTGACAACCTTCAATCTAGTGTTGGAAAATCTCAAAAGGAGGTTTGAAGACTTCTAATCTGCCTCCCTCAAGAAAGTCTAGGACACTGCCGAATCTGTCAGAGCTCAAATCAATGCTGATATGAAGGCTGAGGTTGAGGACATGGGTGGAGAGTTGATTGAGTATGGATACCGCACTTTTAGGGCCAAGCGTCACTAGAAGTATCCTGACCTAGATCTGGCTGGGATTGACGACATTGAAGTCTCTCCTTATGAGATTGAAGCTTAGGAGGACGCGATTCCTAAACTTCCTCAAGCTGACACACCAAAAAGAATAGAGTGATCTTGATATGGTGTAGAAGAATGAAGAAGAGGAAGAAGAGAATGAAAAAGAGGAAGAAGAGAGTGATCTTGATATGGTACAAGACGACGAAGATTCAAAACTCTCCTCAATGCTGATACTTCAGGGGGCTGCTGAACCAGCAGTAAACTAGGAATGTACTTTTTGTTTCTTTCTTTGTAATTTTCCCAAACTTTAGGTTATTTATGAATGAAATTTGGCTTCTTTCAGAACTTCATGTGTTATTCTTCAATTTAATAGAATCTCCAAAGCATTTATGTAATTTGTCAACAGAATACTCAAAGCAGCCAAACTTAAGAAATTTTCGAATGCTGACATGTTAACAAGTCACAATATACCGAGCTTTAATACCTACAATGAAATTAAGTTTCATCCTTAGCTCTTTAATTAAGTCAAGTTTCGAATTCAGACCTTCAAAAATTTATAATTGAATTAGATTCTAAGTTTCAAATCCTCACAACCTATAATTAAATCAAGCAAGAATATTCAAGTCTTGAGATTGAACTAGGCTTTAAGCCTCAGACCTTCAAAGTTTGTAACTGAATCAAACTTTAAGCTTTAGACCTTTCTAACTTGTAATTAAATCAAGCAAGAATCTTCAAGACTTGATATTGAACTAAACTTTAAGCCTCAAATCTTCACAACTTGTAATTAAATCAGGTACAGATCTTCAAGACTTGTAATTAAACCAAGCTTTAAGTCTTAGATATTCACAACTTGTAATTAAATCAAGCACAGATCTTCAAGACTTGTAATTGAACCAAACTTTAAGTTTCAAATCTTCCCAACTTGTAATTAAACCAAGCACAGATCTTCAAAACTTGTAATCGAATCATGCCTTAATTTTAGATGTATAGACCTATGGCCTTCATAACAAATGGGGGGCCTTGATAGAAATGGACTGAATAATCAGAGCTTCTGATATCTTTATTGAGCTGTTCACCTGAATGAAAAATGGACCAGACCTATAACACTTGTAATGGTTACAAGGCTTTTAAGGGTCTGTACATTGAGATGGACCAGACCTATAGCACTTGTAATGGCTAAAAGGCTTTTAGGGGTCTGTACATTGAGATGGACCAAACCTATAGCACTTGTAATGGCTACAGGACTTTTAGGGGTCTGTAGATTGAAATGGACCAGACCTATAGCACTTGTAATGGCTACAAGGCTTTTAAGGGTCTGTACATTGAGATGGACTAGAAATATAGCACTTGTAAATGTTACAAGGCTTTTAGGGGTCTATTCATTGAGATGGATTAGACCTATAGCACTTGTAATGGCTATAAGGTTTTTAGGGGTTTGTTCATTGAGATAAACCAGACCTATAGCACGTGTAATAGCTACAAGGCTTTTAGGGGTTTGTACATTTGAGAGGACCAAACTTATAGCACTTGTAATGGCTAAAAGGCTTTTAAGGGTCTGTACATTGAGATAGACCAGACCTATAACACTTGTAATGGTTACAAGGATTTTAAAGGTCTGTAAATTTGAGATGAGAGCACTCAGATGTGAGATAAAAAGAAATTTTTATTGATAGTATTTTCGTAAGTGCTCAATGTTTCAGGGCCTGGGCACAGGCTTCCCAGTTACATCATCTAACCAATAAGTCGAGGGCTTGATGATCTTGGTTATTTTGTAGGGCCCTTCCTAATTAGGGGAGAGTTTTCCCATGGTGGGATCTTTAGTGTTCGGGAACACCCTTCTTAGGACGAGGTCCCTAATCTAAAAATTGACTGGTTTTAAACCTTTGTTGAAGCTCTTATCATTCTCTGCTGGTATCATTCAATCCTGATCCGAGCTTGCTCGCGTCTCTCTTCAAATAGATCCAGATTTTTTGCAAGCTGGTGATTGTTGGTTTCCTGGTTAAAGCCATTCGTCCTAAGGGTCGGTATGCCAATTTCGATAGGAACGACCGCCTCGGTACCGTAGGCAAATGAGAATGTTGCCTCTGCAGTTGGTGTTATTTTAGTGGTCCAGTAGGCCCAGAGCACTCCGGGGAGCTCCTCGACCCATTTTCCCTTGGCCTCTTCCAACTTCGTCTTAATGGCGTCGAGAATTATGCAGTTGGTGACCTTGGCTTACCTATTTGCTTGGGGATGCTCTGGTGAGGAGAAATGGTGGTTGACGTGCAGGTCTTTAGCTTGGAAATGCCTTGGAAAGGACTATATTTCCTCGATACTCGGCTTTAATTGGTAAGAGACTCTCACTGTTGACTCCCTTTTTGACTTGAGATGGGAAGCCATATTTGCTAAGGCATCAGCCCTGGAGTTTTGGCTTTTTTCAATTTTCTGAATGGTGAATTTGTGGAAAAATAGCTTCAATGATTCCACAAGCCTTGAATATTTGATCATTCTATTATCCTTGGTGAAAAATTCTTCTAAGACTTGGCTTACCACAAGTTGAGAGTTAGAGAATGCTTCAAGGATCAGGGCTTCGCACTCCAGGCCAGCTTCATCCCCAAGATAAGTGCTTCATATTCGGCTTCGTTGTTGGAGGCTCCAAACCCCAAACTAACTGATTTCAAAGGGTAAGAGGTAGGGATTATGATGGGATATGCTTGAAAATAAGGCCTGAGCTTCCGAGCGGATATCACCAAAGCGAAGGCCAATTTTTCAATTTTAGAGTATCTTGTCTTGGTGCCCAAAAGTGCTTTACTGACATAAAAAACTGGCCTCTGAATCCCCTTGTCTTTTCTAACTAATGCAAAGCTGACGGCATTCTCTAATACTGCTAAGTACAGGAATAGTTTTTCTCTTTGTATTGACTTTGAAATGAGTTTAGGGGAAGCTAAATACTACTTTAATTCCTGCAAGCTTTTTCGCATTCAGGGGTCCACTCTAGGGCCCTACTCCCCCTCAAGGCTCTAAAAAGCGGGAGGCACCAGTCTATAGACTTAGAGATGAATCGGTTCAGAGCTTCTATTCTTTCGTTCAAGCCTTGGATATCTTTCTTGGTCTTCGGTGACTCTAGTTCAATTAGAGCTTTTATCTGTAAGGGATTTGCCTCAATCCCCCTTTGAGAGACCAGAAAACCTAAGAATAGCCTCTTGGTGATCCCGAAGGTACACTTTGAGGGGTTCAGTTTCATTCTGTGCTACCTCAGGATGTTAAATGTTTGGCTCAAGTGCTGGATGTGGTCAATCTTCTGAACACTCTTAACTAGCATATCATCTATGTAGACTTCTATCATGTCTCCAATTTGGGAGCCAAACATTTTGTTTACCAGATGTTAGTATGTGGCTCCAACGTTCTTCAGACCGAATGGCATCACTCTATAACAATAGAAACCTCATTCAGATATGAAGGTAGTCTTCTCTTGGTCTGAAGGATACATCTGAATCTGATTGTATCTAGAGCAGGCATCCACAAAACTCATAAGCCTACGTCCTGCGGTTGCGTCAACTAGCTGATCAATCCTAGGGAGAGGGAAGCTGTCTTTGGGACAGGCTTTGTTGAGATCGATGTAGTCAACGCAAACCCTCTATTTGTCATTCTTCTTTTTAGCAAGGACTGTGTTGGCGAGCCACTCTGGATAGAACACTTCCTTTATCATTCCAACGTTCAGCAACCTTTGGACCTATTCGTTGATAATCTTGTTGCGTTCAAGCGAGAACGTCCTTCTTTCTTGTCTCACCGAAGGATGATCTAGGTCCGTCATTAGCTTATGGAAAATGAGGTTAGGATCTATCCCTTCTACATCTTTGGTCTCCCAAGTGAATACTGACAGGTTACTTTTTAGGAATTCAACAATTTCCTGTTGCTCGGAGGGGGACAAATCTGAGTCAATCAGTAGATACCGCTCTCCCCCTTCATAGTTGACGAGTACCTTGATAGGTTCCTCCATTGGCTTGAATGTTGTCCCTTCCCTTATGGCATAATGGCTTGTTGATCTTGGAGGGGCACTCCTCTGTCTTATGAAGGTCTAGAGGCATAGGATTTCCTCCTTTATGAGGGTGTTGTGGTTGCTATTTGGGGGTTTTTTTCCTTCAGCGTGAGAGCATGAAATTCTCGGGTGGTTGGTTGACAGCCTTTGATGAAGTAGACCTTGTTGTTCTAAACATACTTCAGACACTAATGGGGGGTCGAGGTAACCGCTCCCATCTGATGAAGCCAAGGTCTCCCAATGATTACATTGTAGGGGGACTTTGAGTCCAGGATCTTGTATTCAAAGATCAATATCTTCTGACCGTCCCCTTCTCCCGTCGTGGTTGGAAGGTCTATTTTTCCTAGTCGGGTGCTAAGGTTCCCATTGAATCCTGCCATTACAACAACAGTGGCCTTGATATCGCTGGGGTTGAGCTTCATGTGCTTGAAGGGTTCATAGAACAACACGTTGGCGGAGCTCCCTGTGTCCACCAGAACCCTCTTGATATCAAAATTGGCAATTTTGTGTGAGATGACGAGGGCATCACTGTGAGGACAATGTACCCCAATAAGATCCAATTTTGAGAACTAGATTTGTGGTCCCAGCTTCAGCTTTTTTTCAATGACAGAGATCTGGAGGACGTTGGGTCCTGCCCTTGCCTCCCGAGCATACCGCTTTTTGGCACGGTTAGACATTCCTATCATCGCATTGTTAGCATGGAGGACAAAAATGACTTGATTGTTTTGGCGCGGCTGCTCATTTCGAGTCTCCCTCTGTTCAGGCCTTTGCTCTTGCCTTTTTTGATGTGATATGTCGTTATGGGGGTTCTGTCTCCCATCTTGTCGGACGAACTCCCCTAGTCGCCCTTTTCTGATGAGATGTTCAATGTCTTGCTTGAGAGCTCTGTATTCGTCAGTGGTGTGTCCGTGTTCCTTGTGAAAATCACAGTATTTGTTTTGATCTCTGGTGTTGGAATTGCTTTTTAATGGCTCTGGCCACTCCAAGTCCTCCTAGGTCTGTATCTGCTGGAGTATGTGAGTGAGGGAAGCATTCAGAGAGGTGAAAGTGTCATACCTTCTAAAATTAGGATTATTCTAAGTTTTGGGTGCTACCCTCTAGTCAAGACTCTTGACCCCTTTTTTTATTTGCGTTGGACTCCCTCTTTTGGATGTGATCGTCCTTTTGAGCCTACTTTTTCACCTCTCAGAAGGACATATTTGTATCCTCCAGGTTTATGTATTTTCATGCCCGCTCCATGAGTGCCGCCATGTCGCCGGGAGGATTCTTTGTCACAGAATCTTGGAAACGTCCAGGCTCTAGGCCAAATGTGAAAGCTACTACTAGGAAGCTCGGGTTGTAGTCTGTTATCTCTGTGAGCTCGGTATTGAAGCAAGCAATGTACTCTTGAAGTGACTCCCCCTTTGCCTACTTTATAGTTAACAAGAATTCTGGCCCTTTTCTTAACTTCCTGCTGGTCAAGAATCGATCAAGGAATTGCTTACTAAGCTTCTAGAAGTTAGTGATCGATTCTTGGGAAAGGTTATAGAACCACTTCAAAACAGTATCTTTGAGGCTTGTTATGAAGGTTCGACACATGAAGGCGTCAGTAGCCCCATGTAGGGCCATTGTATGCTGATAATCGGAAAGATGGTCCTTAGGGTCCTCAGACCCGTCATAGAAGGTGGACTTCAGGACAACAAACTTTTTTGGCCACTCTTCTACCATTATAACAGCGATGAATGGCGTGGTGAACCTCTTGACCAGCTTTCCTAGTTCATCTTACTCTAGAGGGGCGTGGGTCCCTCTAGTAAAGGCAGTTTGTTCCATGGAGTCTGCTATCTCCTCCGTCGTTTGAGGGATTCTGGGCAAAACTGGTTGTGTATTTCGGCTCCGCTGTTGGCCTTGTCTTGGAGCTACAACCCCTATATTCAGGGGATAAGTTTGTTCAATAGTGGTAGAGGGACGTTGCCCTCTTTAGACTGGGAGAGCCGACGCTAGTGGAGGCTTGAACTCTTATGGCGCTGGATTAGCCCTCGAGACTACTGGAGTTGGGATCCTCGTTCTACTTTGATAGTGGACAGCGGGATGAAAGCGGGCATCCCTCTCCCTACAACAGCTGATGTCTAGGGGTCAGCCCCTATATGAGTGGTACCATAGGGGTGTACTGACTGCACGGTCGAGGTCTCCTCGTTGGGAGGTCCTTCACCTATAGTGGTGGCGGGACACTGAGCCCCTTCATTAGCAACGTTGGTAGGAGGATGGGGGATATTGCTTCGTTGATTCTGAACCAACGAGGCCAGAGCTTGGACATGGCAACGAACTGTTCTTGCATCTGATTGGATTGTCGTTGAACCCAATCAAGTTGCTGTTGTAGATGACTGGATGTTTGCCCCCTTCATCTTCTTGCGGGAAGCTGATTTCGAGGGTTTTGAGAACTCTTTCTACGACAAAGATTGGGAGTCATTGTCTTTTTAGAAGAAAAAGACAAGAGAGCTGTTGCTTTCAAAGAAGAAAGTTAGCAAAAATGATTTTCGTTTCTCACAGACGGCGCCAAATTGATGTTGCACTTTCTAATCAGTGGGGCTTCCGTTCCTAGTCACCTGTTAAGAACTCAAAGATCAAAAGGCCACCGGGTAGGCTCTGATGGTAGCTGCTCCGATGATAGAGTTAGTAAAATAAAAGACTGAAATTGAAAGAAATTGATTGACTATAATTTAAAAGCGCACCTTAAGATTGTATTTATAAGTTACGGATTTCTTAGTTGATTAGGATTCAGAGTCGTAAAAGTAGGGATTTGATGAAATTCAAAGATGGTAGTTGCTGCATTGAACTCTATTCCTCATAAGAATAGGGATTGGAAAATATAGCAGTTACCATGTTGAACTCTGCTTCCTTACTCCAAGGTCAGTTGGGCATGTAAGGCGGTAATCAGCTCGAGACTCCTCTAGGGGCATACCCCGTATTTCCTGCTCTGAAAGAAGGACTAGAAATTATGCGCCATTCCGAACAAAGAGGCTCTGAACCGTGTATGGCTATCTATTCTGGATAGGAGAGCCCTTCTTGGTCTGTGTACGCAAGTGCTATTTACTCATACATGTCATGCTTGAATTGGTCCGTCACTTTATGATATATCACAAATAATAAAAAAAAAAAAAAATTTCCTTTTTTTGGTAATTGACACTTCGAAAAAAGTTAAAGTTAAACTATATCTGGGAATAGTACCCATTATTCTTTCCAACTCATCTAACTCGGGATTTTTATCTGTCAAAATTAACTAATATCTAACTAAATAATTTAAGAGAAAGGCATGGTATATCAAATTTGGTTATCTAATTTTGTTTACATGTGGATATGTCAACAATATTTTAAAAATTAATAGATATATTTTATTTTATGTGTAAATTTTAAAGAAAAATTATGATTATTGTACATGTTTTATAAGGTGGAAGTAGCATTACTCATAATTTTATTACAACTTATAAGTAAAATGGATGTCTCTAATATATGTGGGCACTGGTTTGTTAGATTAATAAATAATTTAATGAAAAAATCGTCTGTGGAGTTAGGAGAGTATAATACTACAAATCGTCTAAGAGAGGCTTATTGAACTATATATGGGTAAACCATTTTTAGTTGTGTAGACTAATTTTAAATCTGTGAGAACTGGTGAGCCCACTCTGGATATCAATAGGTTACTTTTTCATTGTTTTCTTCTCCTCGTTTTAACATGGATGCAAGTTAGTCTAACCATTTATATAAATATTTACTTACTGTTTCTAGTTCCTTCAAAGCTTAACCCCAAATGATCACAACTATTCATTATTTATTTCACACCTATATTTCCTATTGAACTTAATCTATACTGTTTTCCGATTGTGCAGGAAATAATATGATAGTACGGATTAGATTCTTCTACATTTCACTTGCTGTGACAATTGAGTCAAAAAATTTACACTTTATCCGCCGAAGAATTATTTAATAAAAATGTCATTATTTGATATGTAAGAATTGTTCCTTACAACCTCTACCTTCCATATTAAATTTCTAGTAAATTTTTTTGTGTGATTTAATAGAAGTGCTGTAAGTTGTGAGAAGCCTCAGCCTAAATGAATAAAAATATAAAGTGAGGGTGCATCATCTCTCTCATGTGTGTTTTTGAAGAGTCACTGCGGCCTCTAGTTGAAGCAATCCCACTCGTTAACTTTTGGCATTCCCTGGCCGGAATTTTCTAAAGACTGAAGAAAAAGGGAACCTAACACATGCGGAAAATCCTCTTTTTTACTTGGAAATATAAAAATGTGGAATAACAAATTGCCACTTTGCCCACCTTTTTTCTTTCTTTTTATGTAGGTATAATTACAAATTGCATATGATTGCTTAACTCAAAAGCAATGCTATATGTTTCAAATTTTTGTATCAAAATTTTATATTTCAAATAATATGATAATAAATTATTAATAGACAATTAAAAATATATTAAATACATAATTATCTCATGCTACATTATTACAAATAAAAAATTTAGTATAAAAATTTGAGACAGTGGACTGATGTGTATGTATGTGTGTGATGCGTATAAAGTGGGCTTTTTGTTTAAGACAGAGAAAGACAGGCAGAGAGAGAAGAATTTATCACAATAATCTAACATTTGTTGGCACAAAAGACACAAAGCTATTTGGATTATTGTCACAGTACTCTCATACTAGTGTGTGTGTGTGTATATATATAATTAAACGAAGGAAGAATGAGATACTCTGACAATTTTGACACCAATGTGGTGCACATTCACACAGTTTGTCTGCCTTTTATCTCCTTTTCTCTTTTTCTTCCATTATCCTCATTTCATTAATCCAAAACCCTTTATGCGGTTTCATGTACATTATTTTATCTTATTTTTGTGCCTCTTTTTGGACATATATGATGTCATATTTAATGCCAAATATGAGGTAATTGACACCATCGTCATATTTAAAACAGGTCTCTGGATTTTTCCAGCTGCTTATTGTGGAAGGATGGTGACTTGAGATGCTTTTTATATATATAAAAGGGAGATTTGTGTATCCTCTTTCCTTTTCCTTCTTTTACCCTTTTCTTAATTTCTTGCCAAACACGAAAAGAAAAAATCAATCCATCCGCCTTATAGTTTATATTCCTCTCACAAATAGTTAAGTGGTAAACTAGTGTGGAGAAATTTAATTGTCTATCATGTAAATTAATTTTCAACATGTGATAAAAAGTAATGTGATGATAGTACTCTAACATGTTACATGCTACAAAATTAATTTGTATTTTCATTGAATTTTTTCATACTATTTTACCACTTTATTTTTTTTTTCTAACGTTCTCTTGGCATGCCCTTATTGGATGGAATTGTCAAAGAGATCAAATAAGTAATAGTTTATTTAAAGCTAAAAACTTTGAAGGTAACATATATCAGAATTAGAGTGGATGGTGCCACAAAATATCCTAAATTTGAGTTCAGAAATAAATTTTGGAAGACTGATGTTAAATACACTTATAAAAGTTATTAAATTTTTCTACGTGTCCATCATCAAATTAAATTTCTTATTAAATCATGTATAAAAGGACCAAGATTTTTTTTGGGAACTTTTGTATGCTTTTCAGGATTTGGTGGCATGGCCATCTCTCTCTCTCTCTCACACACACACACACACGCACACATCGTTTTGAAGGCTCAGTGTGGCCTCTAGTTGAAGCTCCCAGTCGCCAACAACTTTTGACATTCCTTGGCCTGGAGTTTTAAAAGAATGAAGTTAAAGGTACCTAACACATATGCAGGAACCCCCTTTTGCTCCGAAATATAAAAATGTGGAATGACAATTTGCCCACCCTTTTCTTTTATGTTTTTTTTTTTCCAGGTAATTCCTTTTCTTTTTATGTTGGTATAATCATTAATTGTTTAAGCTTGCTCAATTGATCAAATTGTGGAAATTCATGCTTTATTTGCTGGTAGTTCTGATGGGTAATATATGTTGCATGCATATAAGTGGACTCTTTGTTTAAGACAGAAAGACAGCCAGAGAGAAAGAACACAAAAAAACACAAAACTATTTGGTTCATTTACATTATTTTATCCTATTTTTGTACCACTTTGGACATATATATTGTGTCATATTGCATGCCAAATATGACGTAATTGACATATCAGCATTTTTCTATAAAGAATGGAAATTATCAACTGGCAGTTTAAACCAGAGGTCTGAAAATTATCAAAGTTCTAAAAGTTTGATTAAAAAAGGTAAATATATATATATATGTGAAGCAGCTTTTTCAAATATAAACGCAAAAACATTAAAAGCTCCTCAAATAGGCCTTGTAGTAGAGTTATCTTTCTTTTCTTTCACATGGATTTTGTGCCATATATAAATGGTTCCTGTGAGAGTTGAAAACGTGCAATAGAAAGGTTACAGTGTATGAACAGATAAAAAAAGTATATATAATTCTATAAAAACGTAGGAAGCTTCATTGATCTATCATTAGAAACATAATAAGTAAAGAAAAACACATCACCCACGAACTTCATGGATATATTGCTAATGAAGCGTTGGGCTGGGCTACATAATTATAAGAGCAATACAATGAAAGATTGAACTGGGTAATATATATATATATATATATATATATATATATGAGGCAGACCTAGCCATCAACATGACTGATCTTCTGCTCGTTAATTCTTGTTCTTTTTGAAACAGCTCTCAACGATCATCATCTTCACTGACTTCTTGTCTGCTGGAATCACGGTCCCAGTCCCAGGCTTGGGTTTGAACGGAGCGTGGACATCAGGATGGACCTTTCCTTTTCTGCGTAGGCTTCCCTCCACCTTCTCTCCCTCAGCCGCTTTCACTGTCTTATCTGCCATCTCTGTGTGTGTGAGTGAGTGAGTGTTGTGCTTCTTAAAGCACAGATATAAGGATATTTATAGAGTGTGAATTCAGGTTTGCGTGTGAATTCAGAGCTCAAATATCCACTCGAATAAAACAACTGAAAAATGACAAAAAATCTTTTAATTAGATTGCAAAGTGGGTCAAAACTCAAAAGTAATTAAACATATACACCCACTACAAAAAAAAAAATATACTTTTTGTGACGCATATTATTAGCGACACACAATAAGTATCGCTAAAAGTCACTTTTCGCAACGTTCACTAGTGTGTCGCGAATAGTAGGAAAAAAGTAATTAAAAAATTTGATTCTGGCACGAAAAATTAGGCGTGAATCTATTAACGACGCACAAGTGGCCATTGGCGAAGCATATAGGCTCGCTAATAGGTAATGCTATTGGCGACGTGCGCGTGGTCGTCGTAAATAGTATGCTTAAATAAAAACACTGTCGTTTTACATGCATATATTTAGCGACACTTAAGGACTATTAGCGACGTCGCACAGTAGTCGTCGCTAATAAGTCCTTATAACTCTAATGCCCAATTCGATCTCTATCTCTATCTTAGTCGCTCTGTTTGTCGATTCGATCTTCGATCTCTCTCTGTTTTGCATTTCATCTCTTTCTCTCTCCAACTCGATCTCCGATCTCCATATCTCATCTCCCAAATGCTCTCTTTCTCTTGGTGGAATATCTCCGATCTCTCTCTGTTTCTCAGTCGCTCGCTTTCTCTCTCTGGATCGATCTCCGATCTCTCTCTCTCACCACTTCACCGAGTTTGAGAAAGGTTAAGGTTAATTTGTTTATTTTTCTTCTTCTTCAATATGATTGGGTTACACATTGGTGGTTTCATGTCAGTTCAAGTAGTAATTTTTAGGTCGAAATCGTCATTGGTTGAGTGACATCATGTGTATTTTCATGTAAATGTCACGATTTGAACTCGCCCGAAATAAAATATCTTCCTAGTTGTTAATTTTTCAGCCATGAGTTGGGTTTGCTTAGTTATTGATTGTTGTTACTTGTTATGTTTTTTAGCAAGTCCGTTAAATAACATTGCCTATTGATCGAACATTCATAAATCTATTTATAAATTACTTTTGATTAACATGTAAGGGATTAATGGGGGGTTTGTCATTGTGTGCGAGTGTAGAGACCGAAAAAATGAGAATAAATTATTTTTTAATAATAGAGCACTATTTGAAATATCCCGACCCAAATACCCAAACAACTTGGCTTATGTTACGAGATTTGAATTTCTTTAATTTTTATTTACTTTTAATTAATTTAGACTATGAAATTAACCGAGCACATTGAGACCGTTTGGTTAAAAGAATCGACTGCACGAAAACACGGGAATATGTACACGTGTATATATATATATATATTTATAGAAATATATAAAATATTCATATATATATATATATGCAAATGAAGAAATGTACATAAATATACATGTAGATATATATATATATATATATATGTGTGTGTGTGTGTGTGAAAATATATGTTAGAATATGTATGGGTATAAACATGTATAAGCATATAGAAATGTATAATTAAGTGTATATACATATATATGTATCCACAAAGTGCGTGTGCAACATGCATGCAAGTGTGTGTAGTGTCGGCTGTATGAGTGTGGGTGGGTGTTTCGTGTGTGTACAGTGTACAATATCTATATATATATATATATACACACACATATACCTACACCTAAGACCTAATGATGATAACTTGTCTAGGGGGAGAAGGTTGTTTGTGGGAAAAGAGCAAATGAGTGCACTGAGTGTATAAAACAATGTAAGGAGGGGCTGTGCAAGTCAGACTTGCATGGTAAGTGTTCAAGTAGAGAGAGAAAGTGAGAAAGAGAAAGAGAAAGAGAATGAAGGAAAAAGAAGAAAGACGACAGAAGGAAAGAAAGCAAAGTGAGAAACTGAGAGAGTTCTGATATTTAGAAGTTGGACCAAGAAGAAAGAAGGGAACCGCACCAAAAAGAAAACCCAGAAATAGGTGAGCTCCATGTGGTTTCTGTTTTTAAAATTTTTAAAGCATGATAGTTAGTTTTAAATTATTGGATCTTGTTAAGCATGAAATGTGGGTTAAGTAGCAAAAAGAATCACTTAAAATGATCAAGAAATGAAGGAGAAAACAGCAGTTGCAGGTGGAGAGTGGTAATCGGATTTTTGTAAATCTTAGCTTCAAACTTTGTTTAAATGGAAGGAAAACATTCCTCTTAGGTGAAGAAATGAAAAGGGAAAGATTTAGAGCCTAAATGGTGGCTAAAAAGCCACGAAATGAGGAGATGAACAGTCACCAAAATTTCGAAACCCGTCGAAAATAGCCATTGTAACAGCTTGTTTAACGGCCAAAAACCCCTCCATTTTGATTTTCAAGTTGATATATGAAATCCCTTGATAGATAAAGCTGAACCCCATTGAACTGGTGTAAAAAATCTGATCGAAAAACCTGGCCAGTGTCGGAGAAGACGACCAACGTACAGCTGAAAAAGAAGCCACTGTTTGGCTTTTGGTTCGAGTCGGATGGGCCACGGTTCGGGGTCGAGTCGGGCCACGGTTCGGGGTCGAGTCAAACCCGACCCACCCGCACATGTAGAACCCTCAAGCTGTGTCATTTTGGTTTATAACTTAGGTGAGAATTGGGCTTGTTTGGTTGTGAGCATAAAAAATTTGAAATTTAATTGAATTTGGAGAATGGGGATATTCTGTTCTGGTTAGGGCAAGCCACTGTTTGGCTTTGAAAGAATTTGAGAAATAAAAAAGGGTGCGCACAAAGGCGCAACCCCTGAGTATTGAACCGTGAACCAATAGGAAGAAAGCCTAAGCCCAGACCAGTTAAGACAAGTACCACCCGTGTCAACTTAAGCCCACAAATATATATATATATATATATATATTATGTAAAATGTGATATTAAATTAATTAAATTAAATATACCGAAATGACTTGGAATCTAAATTAAACAAGTTATTAGTGTATTTTGACTATCTTGGACCTTCTAACACCAATGGTGGGCTCTGTGTGGTGAGACGGGGTCCTGAAAAAAAAAAAGATCCGTAAAAGTGCAAAATGATCGTTTTGCCCTTTTTAGCCAGATGTCCAAATTGAGTTTCGCGAAAGCCTAAACCGACTTTCCTCGACATTCCAAACTCAATGGTAGAGTTTATTTTAATAGAATAGAAACTCATGATATAAAAGCATAAAATTTGATAAATAGCATAATTCAAGTAGAAATATACTGAGTTGTGTTTCATGATCTTAGGAACACCGAAAGGGAAGGAGAAGGTGGTTTGACCTTCTAGACAGATACAGTAAGAGGACTGCATCCTCACCGTTTGGTTCGACTACACCGCAGGCACGACTTCCAAGGGTTGGGAAAAACCCATCTAAGTATGATATTTTGCTAAGTAAGGAATAAGATTAAGTTGAGGAGTAATTTCCATGTTGATTATTTATGTGCTTATGTGTTCCTTGTTACTCTTTGGGGAGTTTGGTGAAGTGATAAACGTGAACCATGACTATGAGTATATTCTATGTGTTGGTACAGTATGTGATTTATGTCCTTCAATAATTGATAAGATTGTGAACGTATGACTTGAGCATGTGTTAAATTGATTATGTATAACATGCATGCATGTGGAAGAAGTTGTGTGATTCAAATGCCATCGTCATTTTAAATATAATGCATTATTTATAGCATGCTTCATGTGTTGGTAAAATGCTTCATTGAGATTGCATTATGACATGGTGGAATCAAAGCATATTGGCATGGTGTAATTCCTTGAAACAAGTGTGGGTTGAGCACTTGGTGCTGTGGATTATGAGGGTGTAGATCTTGTGGTAAAAAACTCAAAATTGGCCATTGGTACTCATGCCAACAAGGACATACCGTGAAGTGAGACATACGATTGATACTCATACCAGTAGGGAAGGACCGTAAAGTGAGACATGGGTGTGACATAGATTTTCCATGGGTGAGTCATGCATATTGATAATGCATTATGTTGATGAATTGAATGGCATGTAGATATAAATGTACACTTGCACATGCCACGTCTTAATTTTGTTCCTTGCACTAGCATCGTGTCATACCAGCAGTTGAGCTGACCCATTCGTGGGATATCATATTACAGATGGCGCTCCTAGTACTTGAGAGTTGATGAAGTCTTGAAGGAATGAGGGAAAAAGAACTTGGAAGTATATTTGGCCCTTAGGGTATATTTTGTGATGTAAGGGCTTAAGCCCAAATGACTTGTAAGATATATTTATTGAATGTGAGTCACATTTACATATATATATATATGTGTGTGTTGAAGGAAATGAATATATGTTCAATTGAATCCGTTAAATTGTCTTTTATTTTCTTTTCTTAATTCTATTCACTCACTTATCGGGTTCGTGAAAATTCGAGGCGTGACAATGTGGTATCAAAGCATAGGTTCAAATACCTAAGGACAGTGGGAGAAGTTTAGACCTTAAATTATTTGGGGCTAGTTTGGGTGGTATGTTTTATGTGCACGTGTTGCATTGGTGTGCACGGGTATGCACTATACTTGATTTCCCGATTGATTGAGAGTACGTTATTGTTTGATATAATGGTTAACTAAGATTAGAAACTCATGTCTATGTGATAGACCGTATATTTTATGGGATGGGTTGTATGCCTAGTTATTTGTGATATAGATTGTGCACTTAGTTATCTATATGGTAGGTCGTATGCTTAGTTATTTATGGGATAGGCTGTGGACCTAGTTATCTACCTAGTTGGATGTGTTCTCATATATATATATATATATGTATGTGTATGCTAGGTTAGTACCCGATATTCATAGATTATAGTACTATGACTATGATATTTATACAGACTGGATTGGTCTCAAGTCTTGCGTTACAGTTGATGGATGGCGCCCCATCAGCCAATAACAAAAGGAGTTGTGATCCATGAAGGGTTATTACCTAGTTACAAAAGTAGGAAATAATGAAAGAATTATAAAACCTTAAATGAACAAATGCTAATGAGGTAGAAAACCATAAATAAAAAGACATATAAGACCTTGGAATGCTAAAATGAGAATTTAGACTTGTGGAGAATTTTGTTTATGGACTGAACGGTGGATACTCAGAGTGTTTGTGCCAAAAATTTTAAGGATATCCTTGTGTTAAACTCTTTTGTGGAAAGATGTATTATTTTTGAATAGCATTCACTTAAGGTTGAGTATTGGTAGGCTAGTTGAATACTAACATGACTTAAGTATGCGTATATTGTATTGTTTAAATGAATTCCTTCCTTGCGAAAGGCTGTGTTAGAACTCGATGTTGATTGTTTAGTGTAACCAACGGGTGGGGATGGTGGACGTGAGTTATATAAATGTTGATTAAGCGAGTATGTCAATAAGATGTGTTAGGTTCTCAGGCGATGATTGATGATTTTTTCTCTAAGAAAAATTGTCTAAACATGAATAGTTTGAAAAGAATATTATTGTAGATAAATCCAAATTATGATGTAATTGGATTTTGATTTCGTGCTTAGGATGAATATTGAATTGGAATGCGAAGGCGAATCTGAAAGTTAGGGGTTGTAATGATTTCTTTATTGAATTGGAATTAGTTATATTGTGGTGGACTGCGGAGGTAACCTAGTGATAAATGCCATTGTCTTACTTAGTTCTATAAGATGATCGATACTAGATATGATAAGAATAGTGGGTTGATTTAATGAACTTATGAATATAGACCTTGTGAAAATAATGAGTTGCATGAATTAGGCCAAAAATCGAGGTGTGAATTATGAACTTAGTTCTAGCATAATTTATAAGATTGATTCCAGAATTATGATTGAATAAAAGGTAAGCATTGATTATTGTTTTGAAAAAAATTGTGTATCAGGTTAAGAGTTAGGTAATGTAAATTTCCGAATAAGAGTCTTGTGTTTAAGATGCGAATTACATAAACATACTTGGGGTGGTGTGACGCTGACGAGGATCTGTAGGGATGGCTCGATAGAAATAGCTGATCGCATCCTTTATTTTGACTTCATTTTGCTTGACATGTCTGGTTTTGATATTATTTTGGGGATGGATTGGTTGTTTGCTTTCCAGGCAAGTATAGATTGCTACAAGGGGAAAGTGACAGTGTGTACTCTTAAGGGAAATAGCTTTTATTTCACGGGAGATCGTGGGAATTTCTTAGTTCCACCTTTGTATGACTTGAGGAGTTGGGGACGTCATAGTTACATGTTGGGTAGTTTTGTAGCAAAAGGGAGTGGAACTATAGAGAGTGTGTTACCACCCAAAGTGGATGAGTTTCCAGATGTCTTTCCGGATGAATTGACTAGTCTACTGCCGAGATGAGAGATAGAGTTCACAAGAGAGCTTATCCCGGGCACTATGCCTATTTCCATTCCACCTTACCGTATGGCTCCAACCGAGTTGAAAGAGTTGAAGGAGCAATTGACTGATTTGCAGAGTAAGGTTTTATTCGTCCTAGTACTTTTCCATGGGGTGCTTCGGCATTATTTGCGAAGAAGAAGGATAGGACATTGCGTTTATGTGTCGACTATAAGAGACTGAACCGGGTCACTATCAAGAACAAGTGCCCGTTACCGAGGATAGATGACTTGTTTGATCAACTTAAGGGTTTGAGATGTTTCTCGAAGATTGATCTTAGATCGGGGTATCATCAGTTGAGAGTACGGGAGGAAGATGTGGTGAAGACTGCCTTTCGCACTTATTATGGCCATTATGAGTTTGTGGTTATGTCATTCGGTGTGACGAATGCCCCGGCGGCATTCATGGACTTGATGCATCACATTTTTAGTCCTTATTTAGATCAGTTTGTTGTGGTGTTTGTTGATGATATCTTGATTTATTCACCTTCTGAGGATAAGCATGCCTTTCACTTGCAGATTGTGTTACAGATTTTGAGGGAGCACCGTTTATTTGCTAAGTTCTCGAAGTGTGAGTTTTGGCTTCAGGAGGTGCAGTTCCTAGGCCATTTTGTGTCCAGTAGTGGGGTATTTGTAGATCCTTCTAAGATTGATGTTGTTATGAGTTGGGAGAGGTCGAAGAGTGTGTTTGAGATTCGGAGTTTCTTGGGATTGGCAGGATACTACCGTCGGTTTGTAAAGAGGTTTTCTCGTCTTGCCACACCGATGACTCGTCAACGCGTAAGGGTATTAGATTTGAGTGGACAGATGCTTGTGAGCAGTCGTTTTAGGAGCTGAAGAGGAGGTTGACTTCAGCACTTGTCTTAATTATACTTGAGAGAGGTATGAGTTATGCAGTGTATTATGATGCTTCACGAGAAGGGCTAGGCTGTGTATTGATGTAGAATGGTAGAGTGGTAACATATGGTTCTCGGCAGTTGAAAATTCATGAGCAGAACTACCCTACACATGATTTAGAGTTAGCTGTCGTCATCTTTACACTTAAGAGTTGGCGACACTACTTATATAGGGAGAGGTTCGAGGTGTTCTTAGATCACAAGAGCCTTAAATACATTTTCATGCAAAAGGACTTAAACCTTCGACAAAGGAGGTGGATGAAGTATATAGAAGACTATGACTTTGACCTTCAGTACCATCTTGGGAAGGCCAATGTCGTAATGGATGCACTTAGTAGGAGACCGAGGAGCACTGTTGCTAATATTGCTATTAGGGAGTGGGAGATGATGGGAGACATTGGCGAGTTTTCCTTGGACTTTGCGGAGTCTGAGGGGCATGCCACACTATTCAGTTTATGCGCATAACCTACACTTTTAAGCAAAGTTATTGAGGCACAGTTACAGGACATAGAAGCAGAACAGATACGAGCACGAGTTGCTAGTGTCGAGGGCTTGGAGGGGTGGACAGTTCATTCTAACCTTAGCTTTAGGTATATGGGTAGAGTTTTTGTTTCAGAGTCTCTTAGGGCTGATGTTCTTAGAAATTTCCATCATTCTCGCCTAGTAGTACACCTAGGGGGCACTAAAATGTATCATGATTTACGTTGCTAGTATTGGTGGATGGAAATAAAGGGAGATGTGGTGCAATTTGTATTTAGATGTCTCACATGCCAGTAGGTGAAGGCTAAGCACCAGAGACTTGGGGGTTTGTTACAACCATTGCTAGTGGCCGAGTGGAAGTGGGAATTTGTTACCATAGATTTTGTGATGGGTCTTCTGAAGTCACCTAGAGGTCACGATGCAATTTGGGTTATAATTGATAGGTTGACGAGGTCCGCACACTTCCTACCGATTAGTGCGAATAATTTAGTGGATGTTCTCAGTAGGTTGTATATCTGAGAGATAGTGCGACTACATGGGATTCCTGTTTCCATTGTTTCAAACAAAGACCCACGTTTCACTGTACAGTTTTAGCAGAGCCTTCAAACAGCCTTAAGGACTCAGCTACTGTTTAATACTGTCTTCCACCCTCAGACTGACGGTCAGTCAGAGCGTACCATTCAGATCCTTGAAGACATGCTTAGAGCTTGTGTTATAGACTTCAAGGGTAGTTAGGAGGATCACCTTGCTCTAATAGAGTTTGCCTACAACAACAGCTATCAGTCTAACATTGAGATGGCACCATTTGAAGCGCTGTATGGTAGGCCGTGTCGTTCACCGGTATGTTGGACCAAGGTGGGGGAAATAGCTGCTTTAGGGCCTAACATAGTCCGTGAGACCACGGAGAAGATACAGGTGATCCGGTAACATTTGTTAACAGCAAAGAGCCGCCAGAAGAGTTATGCGGACAAGAAGCGGCGACCTCTGTCATTTGATGTTGGGGGACATGTGTTCCTCAAGGTAGCCCTACGAGGGGGATTGAGGAGATTTAGACGTAGCGAAAAACTATTGTCGTAGTTTATAGGCCCATTTGAGATCCTTGAGAAGGTTGGTGAGGTGGCCTATAAGCTAGCATTACCGCCACAGCTATCTGGGGTTCACGATGTCTTCTATGTGTCGATGTTGAGGAAGTACGAACCTAACCCTTCACATGTGCTAGATTGGGTAGATCTTCAAATGGAGGGTGACGTTTCTTATAATCTGAGGCCTGTGGAGATATTGGACTCGAGGGATCAGGTTTTGCGAGGCAAGACCATCCTTTTGGTCAAGGTTCGTTGGAACCATCATGGGGTCGAGGAGGCTACTTAGGAACGCGAGGCTGAAGTCCGTGCTAGGTATCTCGAGTTGTTTGTTCATTGATGTATATTTCTAAATTTCGGGATGAAATTCCTTTAAAGGGGGATGGATGTAGAGACCGAAAAAATGAGAATAAATTTTTTTTAATAATAAAGCACTATTTGAAATACCCCGACCCAAATACCCAAACAACTTGGCTTATGTTACGAGATTTGAATTTCTTTAATTCTTATTTACTTTTAATTAATTTAGACTATGAAATTAATCGAACACACCGAGACCGTTTGGTTAAAAGAATCGACTGCACGAAAATACGAAAATACGTACACGTGTGTATATATATTTATAGAACTATATAAAATATTCATATATATATATAAATATACATGTAGATATATATATATATATATGTGCGTGTGTGTGTATGTGTGCTATTATTATGTATATGTGGAAATATATGTTAGAATATGTATGGGTATAAACATGTATAAGCATATAGCAATTTATAATTAAGTGTATATACATATATATGTATACACAAAGTACCTGTGCAACATGCATGCAAGTGTGTGTGTGTGTGTGTAGTGTCGGCTGTATGAGTGTGGGTGGGTGTTCAGTGTGTGTACAGTGTACAATATATATATATATATATATATATATATATATATATAATGAGTGTGGGTGGGTGTGCAGTGTGTGTACAGTGTATAATATATATATATATATATATATATACACCCATACCTACACCTAAGACCTAATGATGATAACTTGTCTAGGGGAAGAAGGTTGTTTATGGGAAAAGAGCAAATGAGGGCACTGAATGTATAAAATAGTGTAGGGAGGGACTGTGCAAGTTAGCCTTGCATGGTGAGTGTTCGGGTAGAGAGAGAGAGAGAGAGAGTGAAGGAAGAAGAAGAAAGAAAACATAAGGAAAGAAAGCAAAGTGAGAAACTGAGAGAGTTCTGATATTCGAAAGTTAGACCAAAAAGGAAGCAAGAAGGAAGAAAGGAACCGCACCAAAAAGAAAACCCAGAAATAGGTGAGCTCCATGTGGTTTCTGTTTTTGAATTTTTAAAGCATGATAGTTAGTTTTAAATTATTGGATCTTGTTAAGCATTAAATGTGGGTTAAGTAGCCAAAAAAATCACTTAAAATGATCAAGAAATGAAGGAAAAAAACAGCAGTTGCAAATGGAGAGTGGTAATCGGATTTTTGTAAATCTTAGCTTCAAACTTTGTTTAAATGGAAGGAAAACATTCCTCTTAGGTGCAGAAATGAAAAGGGAAAGATTTAGAGCCTAAACCATGGCTAAAAAGCCACGAAATGAGGAGATGAACAGTTACTGGAATTTCGAAACTGCCGAAAATAGCCACTGTAACGGCCAAAAACCCCTCCATTTTGATTGTCAAGTTGATAGATAAAATTCCCTTGATAGATAGAACTGAACCCCATTGAATTGGTGTTAAAAATCTGATCAGAAAACCTGGCCGGAGTCGGAGAAGACGACCGGCGTACAGCTGGAGAAAAAGCCATTGTTTGGCTTTTGGTTCGGGTCGGATGGGCCACGGTTTGGGTTCGGGTTCGGGTCAAACCCGACCCACCCGCAGATGTAGAACCCTAAAGCTGTGTCGTTTTGGTTTATAACTTAAGTGAGAATTGGGCATGTTTGGCTGTGAGCATAAGAAATTTGAAATTTAATTAAATTTGGAGAATGGGGATATCCTGTTCTGGTTAGGGCAAGCCACTGTTAGGTTTTGAGAGAATTTGAAAAATAAAAAAGGGTACGCACAGAGACGCAACCCCTGAGTATTGAACCGTGAACCAATAAGAAGAAAGCCTAAGCCCAGACCAGTTAGGACTGGTACCACCCATGCCAACTTAATCCCACAAATATATATATATATATATATATATATTATGTAAAATGTGATATTAAATTAATTTAATTAAATTAAATATACAGAAATGACTCGGAGTCTAAATTAAATAAGTTATTAGTGTATTTTGACTATCTTGGACCTTCTAAGACCAATGGCGAGGTCCGTGTGACGAGACGGGGTCCCAAAAAATAAAAGACCCATAAAAGTGCAAAATGATCGTTTTGCCCTTTTTAGCCAAATGTCCAAATTGAGTTTCGCGAAAGCCTAAATTGACTTTCTTCGATATTTCGGACTCAATGGTAGAGTTTATTTTTAATAGAATAGAAACTCATGATATAAAAACATAAAATTTGATGAATAGCATAATTCAAGTAGAAATATACTGAGTTGTGTTTCATGATCTTAGGAACACCGAAAGGAAAGGAGAAGATGGTTTGACCTTCTAGACAAATACAGTAGGAGGACTGCATCCTCACCGTTTAGTTCGACTGCACAGCGGGCATGACTTCCAAGGGTTGGAAAAAACCCATCTAGGTATGATATTTTACTAAGTAAGGAATATGATTAAGTTTAGGAGTAATTTCCATATTGATTATTTATGTGCTTATGTTCCTTGTTACTCTTTGGGGAGTTTGGTAAAGTGATAAACGTGAACCATGACTATGTGTATATTCCATGTGTTAGTACAGTATGTGATTTATGTCCCTCAATAATTGATAAGATTGTGAACGTATGACTTGAGCATGTGTTAAATTAATTGTGTATAACATGCATGCATGTGGAAGAAGTTGTGTGATTCAAATGACATCGTCATTTTAAGTATAATGCATTATTTATAGCATGCTTCATGTGTTGGTAAAATGCTTCATTGAGATTGCATTATGATATGGTAGAATCAAAACATATTGGCATGGTGTAATTCCTTGAAACATAGTGTGGGATGAGCACTTAGTGCTGTGCATTATGAGGGTGTAGATCCTGTGGTGAAAAACTCAAAATTAGCCATTGGTACTCATGCCAACGGGGACGTACCGTGAACTGAGACATACGATTGGTACTCATGCCAGCAGGGATGGACTGTAAAGTGAGACATGGGTGTGACATAGAGTTTGCATGGGTGAGTCATGCATATTAATAATGCATTGTGTTGATGAATTGAATGGCATGTAGATATAAATGTACACTTGTACATGCCACGTCTTAATTTTGTTCCTTGCATTAGTATCGTGTCATACCAATAGTTAAGCTGACTCATTCGTGGGATATCATATTACAAATGACGCTCCTAGTACTTGAGACTTGATGAAGTCTTGAAGGAAGGAGGGGAAAAGGACTTGAAAGTATAATTAGCCCTTGAGGCATATTTTGTGATGTAAAGCCTTAAGCCCAAATGACTTGTAGGATATATTTATTGAATGTGACTCACATGTATATATATGTTGAAGGAAATGAATGTATGTCCAATTGAATCCATTAAATTGTCTTTTATTTTCTTTTCTTAATTCTATTCACTCACTCCCCAAATTCGTGGAAATTCGAGACGTGACAACGAGCAGTGCATAGATCAATGTATTTATCTGTCAGTCTTCTTCATATAAATTTCTAGGTTTGCTTCTGTATTTGTATCTTACGTCAAATGGTTATCATTTTCCTTATTGTTGTTCTGTTATTGTGGTTAGTACTAGCAGTAGCACTAGCAAACAATAGTATATAATTGTGAAGCATCATCTATCAAATTGTTGAAGTTGCCAAAAATTTCTTTTTTAGCTTATAATGGTGGGTGTGTTTTATGCTTTCTATTTCTTTTTTTCTTTGGAACTAAATATAGATAAGAGTAATTCTAAAATTAAAAAGTTAAAACATCAAAACTCTCTAGGATACTCATAACACCATTAGGTTCAAAATTCATACTCGTAATTATGAGTATGAATTTTCTTTTCATCATTTTTTAATAAGCATTTTTTATGTAATATATATTAATTATGTATTATAGATCAATTAATATTTATAAAATAATATTCAAATATATTTATAAAATTTAAATATATATGACGTATATATAAGTGCGTGTTCTTTGATATTATATATGAGTTAGAATGATGTAGTCAATGGGAATTAATGAGAACTAATAACTACTGTTGTTTTTTCAACTTCAAATTAAAGATGTCTACACCTTTAAGCTCAGTACAACATACAAACTCCGTCACTTGAAAAACAGAAACACTTGATCTCAAAAAAAAAAGAAAAAAAAAATTGAATGTATTGACTTTTTCATAAACAGAAAGAATATTTTTAATTAAAACGCTTTCAAGAATAACACTTTTAATTAAAAATACTTTTAATAAGGACACCTTTATATTTATAGGCACTTTTAACAAGCGTATTTTTTTTTATATGTTTATGACTTTTTCAAATATCTTTAAGACATCTTGGATTTGTCAAATATTTTTTAAATTTTTTTGATATTGAAAACAAATTCTAAATTTCTATCTCAAATAATATGACATTGACATGACACTGAATTATTGACAATACTTAAAATAATATAATTCATATAATTTTATTACATCATTAAAAATGTATTTATAGGATTATGTATGGTGACTGGTGATCGAGGACGAGACAAGGGGGCTATGGTGTCTCAAAAGTTTTAAAATTCTTAATATTTTATTGTTATTTTTACAAATATTTTTCAAATTAAGAATTTGTCATCTCAAATTTATTTAAAATTTTCATAAGAACCATTTCTAAATTTTTAATGTGTGTATATATATATATATATATATATATTTGTATATCTTTAGATACAATTTCTAAATTCACCACACCATATGGTATAAGGTAATAGTTCAAGAAAACCAATTAAGCCATCAACGCCATTGATATTTTGCTTGTTCTCGTTAGCAGAGGAAGCAGAGAGTGTTCACCGTGTACTCCACAATCATCGTTTCCTCCAGTTTTTCTTTGTTGGAAATACAGTCCACTCTTGGGCCGTTTTTTGGGAAAAGTCAGACGCGATTCCGTAGAATATATTGATTAATTGATTTTACATTTTTAATTGATTGGGAAGTACATTTTAATAGTTGGCAATTCACTTTTATTCCTAAAATATATTTAGAATTTGTTGGCAAAATGGGTTTAGATGTGAGATTTTAGCTAATTTTGAGTTAAAATAAAAGTAGCCCCATGTATTATTTGAGGTGGTTACACGTGAAAATATGTTATTCTTTTTAAGTAGATTAAAAACATATATTGAATTGTTCAAAATTATTAAAAAGTAATGAAAAATTAATTACATACGCCACTACTTGAACATGGTAACATGAGTTTGTGAAAAGCTACTATCCCATATTGGTTTAATACAAAACTTTAAATGAGCATATATACAATTATCTTGAATAAGAGTTTGGGCTCCAAGTGAGACCTTACTTTTGTAGAAGGGTGAGATGCTCCCCGACTGGGCTGGACTAGGGCTTGCCTTGTTGTATTAATATATTTCTGTATCTAGGTTTGAAATTTGATTGAAGAGTCATCTCCTTTACCGAATAGCTACATCCATTCGCATTGGTGAGCCTATTCACTATGAATAGAAGCAACCCAAAGATTTATGCTTGTACCAAACAGTCACAATGTAGTTTATATAAATACCACCATCCTCACTACATAAAAAAAACTGCATTTTTCATTACATTCACGAGTGTTAGTATTCATATAGTCTAAAAGAGTGTAAACACGAGTTGGTTTGTTGCGCATAGATATTGTTATGCTTCTTTTTTGTGTAAAACCATTTTATCATGAGAAGTAAATGTCAACACAACTTGCAAGCATTAAAAAACGAGGAGAGATTCTGCCTTAAAGAAATAGCGTCAACCACTAGACCTAGTCAATTCAATTCTTCCGGTTCACAGAAATCTGTAAGTTCAATTAATTTCAATTTCAATTTCAATTTTTCCATTTTTGACATTGTAGTTATGTGAATTCTATTTAATAAATAGTATTTTGTTCGATCTTTTGTTCTTTTGTTCTTCTATTCTAATTTCAATTTTGGAATTTTTAGTTTTTCAAGACAAATTTCAGTATTTTGTTTTTCAATCTGTTTCATAAAACAGATTCCGATTTTGTAAAACATTTTCAAAATTTTAAGTTTAATTCATTTGCGAAGTATAACTAGATTATCATTTCTAACAGAGTTAACCTAACAAAGTTAGACCAAAAGGAGATTAATTTTTCAGAAAATTAGATAATTTAATGAGAGTAGTTTTAATCTGATCCAGTTTAAAGAATTTCTTAACCACCTCTTGGGTTTGAACATCAACCCGATTTCAGCTTAGCCTTTGTTTTTGCTATATTGTCTATTGGTGTATCTAAGTGATTCGGATATTACAATATTTAAATTACAATGAAACAATGAACTGAACAGAAAAGAGTCAAGTGGTAAGATAGCATAAAAAAATTCTATTGTATGCAAATTAGTTTTAAATATATGGTATGAAAACATTAAAGTTATAAATTTCATCTTATGAAAACAATTCTCTTCAGCCCAACCTGCACTTAGTTTATGCCATGTCATCACTTTTTAGTTTTAAAACTTCAAAATTAAATAACTTATAATATATAAGTCTGCTTTTATAAAAAAAATTATATATTTAAACTCTAAATATCAAAATTTATTAAACAAGATTCATATTATATCAAAAGTTCTCTGTCAACTAAACATGGATAGAAGAGAATTTTGTCCTCGGATAGAGAAAATTAATTTTTGTTCTTTAAAAAAGTGGTAATACTCTAATATTGATAAAATAAAAAATACACAATTAAAAAATATAAAGCAACAAAGAAAATTCTCTCTGAAAATTTCTTGAAGATGCTAACAAATAAATTTTGTTTTTTTTTTATGGCGGGATGCTAAAAGCAAGCTTATCTTCAAGAGTAGGATCTGACTACGCAACTAAATGTAAATAATGGGAATCAAGACTTGCTTTTCACTCCAGAACTAATTGTTTGTAGGTGAAAGTGGACCAAACCCATTCTTACACTGTCTCTTAGGTTCATCAAGTACTTGGGTGTATCCCTCGTGTCTAAATACAATTGTTGCAACTTCTGAAAATTTCCCAATGCCAGTATGAATTGGCCCCGTAAGATAATTCTTTGTCATATGCAAGATGCTGAGATTGGGTAGGTTTTCAATGCCTGAACCTGTGAAAAAAGATTGCCACCAATCTCAATTGTTTATAAACTGGAGCAGTTTGTTAAAGAATAAATAAAATCTAGGAATACTAAAGATTAAGCAATGTTAAGCCAATATCAGAAGAAATACTTCCTTGAAATTGGTTAGCGTGCACACATCAACAGTAATCTCCCTAAAAACAAATTTACTGTAAAGATCAACAGTAATCATTCTGCGGAAGGTATCATAATCATTAGCAGCAAACAAAATATATATGGTTGATGTGGGACAGATTTAATATTTTAAATATAAGAAAAATTATTTTAGAGTTGTATGGGGATTGTTTAGTTTCTTATTTTAATTTATCCTTAATTTCTCTAGTTTATTAGTTTTATTAGAATTAGTATAGAAAATATATGAATTAGTAGTTTTCTATTCAAATTAATTGTAATAAGATTAGTATAAAAATATGAGTTTTAGTTTTCTAGTCAAAATATGATGTAATATGTCTTTATAATTATTTTTTTAATCAATAAATATTAATTACGAATTTTAAAAAATTATCTTTTTTATTGAATGAGAAATTTTTATATTACTTTATGTTATTTTATTACTGAAAAAATTATACATGTTTGATTTTTCTTTTCATATTTTCGTTCCACATCAAAAGAAATGCACTGAAGCACATGTTATGCATTACTTGTTGCGGCTGCTGCTACTATAAGTTTTGGATGAGAGTCGAAAAAGGGACTGCTTTTGTGTGATTGTGCCGCCGCAGCAATCATGGGGGACAAAGCCTTTTAGTTTTGTTATCTAATTGGACCATAACTAGGTGGCATGATAGTTGTAGGAGGCCTAAATTCTTAAACCCTGTTATCTAATTGGACCATAACTAGGTGGCATGATAGTGCAGCAGGCCTAAATTCAGTTAACATGTAGAGAGTTATTTTGAAACACCTTGAGAAAATTGTAATATTTAGTCTTAAACCTCCATGGAGCAAATTGTAATATTACCAACATTTTGATGTGACGCTGCATATTTTGAAAATTTGGTCAGTTGGTGGATCCTTGTGATAATTTGATGATGATTCCGTTTTCTTCTTTTTTTTTTTTATTTAAATCATCTAAAGGTACCTTTCATGTCAATTTCCAACAATTTTCTGGTACATGAATCGAACCAAATTTCAAATTGAATAGCATGCACAGGTTTTGATCTCGACTTCAGTAAGTCAATGGAAGACTAAAGCAGGTCAATCCTTTGAAAAAGAAATTAATATCGTATGATTCAATATTGACCTTTATGTAATATATTAAGGCATTCAAAACATGTGCTACATTTGATTTTAGTTGAGAAAGGCATAACCATTAAGAGTTGAAACTCTGTAATGCTAAACATACGAGATTTGTGGCCAAAAGATGGAATTTAAATGACATATATGACAGTATATCATAGAGTAATGTTAATCTTACTTTCATATTTTACCAAAAGTATTTATTTTCATGAGTTGATAATATTGTATTGACTGAATATCACATCATAATATGACATGATGTGATATCTAGCCAATACAACACTACCAACTCATGAAGGTAAACAATTTTGGTAGAATTTTTAAGTAAGCCTAGCCTTTTTGGTATATCATTAGGTCAATTCAGTTACACGTTGAAAAAATAGATTATTGAGAAAGAAATTTTGGTCATTTTTTTAACTAAAATTAAAATAAGTTTACACATTATTTTAGATGGGTTCACATGAAAATATGTTTTTATTCATGAGGAGATTGAAAATATATATATTGGCCTGCTCAAAACCATCAATGAGTGAATGAGAAATTGACTTCAAATATCACCACTTGAAAATGGTAACAAAGCTTAAAACTTGTGAAAAACTTGTCTCACATAGGTTGAGAACAAAATTTTTAAAGAGTATATATACAAATACCTTGAGTTGGGCTTGGGCCTATATATTTCTTTTTGAAGAAAATTTATTTATTTATTTAAATTATATTTTCAAAATGTTATGCTTCTAAATTTTGACTGAATAGTTATCGTGAACAGGTGTGTCCCTTTGAATTCAAATAATAGTTGCGTTCCTTCAAATTGGTGCATCTGTTCACCAATGGATACATCTATTCAAATTGAAGCATTATACTTGTTCACGTGAACAAATGCACCCTTTAGATTCGGATCTATTTGAACAACTACCAAATCACCTATATAAACCCAGTTCGCCTTCATCATCATTCATTCAATTCACGTGTTTTAGAATTAAGGTCCACGCATACTGTGAGTCTGCATAATTTGAGAAAGTTCAAATACAAGTTCTAGTTTGTTGTGCACAGAAGATTAACGTGTTCATTCTACTCTGTGTGACCATTATATCCTGAAAGACAACCGTCATTGAAAACTTGAAAGCACCAGTACGAGGGCAATATTATCTTAAAGACATAGTGTAAGACACTAGCCTTGTTCAATTACCATTGCTGTACTTTTGGTATTTTTGTGGAAAACTGTAAGTTCAAATTTTTGTTTGTTTTCATTTAATTTTAATTTATGTATTTACAGTATTTTGAGAATTTTGTTTTTGTTCTATGTGATTCTGAAATTGTTTCAAACTATTTTTATAGTATAGTATATATTTATTAAAGTGTTGTAAATGTTTTCAATACAGTATTCTGTTAAAGTATAATTTTCATCTAACATTACATAGTTTGATGCGACTCTAATAATGCACAGTTAATTTATTTGAGATTCAAATTTTTAAATAAAAATTAAAAATAATGCAGTGCAAAATGTGAAAGAGAATCAAATGCATTGAATTCATTAGTAACTAATAACAAAGGGAACTCATCAATGAAAGAGAACAAATATCAAATTTTTAAACATAAATATATTATTGATAATCTGAATAATAAATTATGTTTTATATCTATATATAGGCTAAAACTACTACTAATTTGAATAAGAATCTACTAATTCCTTATACTAGTCTTATTACAATTATGAAACTAGAATAATTCTTAAAAAGAGAAAAAAAATCCAAAATTAATAAAAATTGAGTCTTTTTAAAAAAAAAAATTATAAACTATATCAAATTAGGAAACTATAGTCGTAAGCAGAAGTTAATTCGAACTTCCGTAAATAAAGTAATTGCAAAATTAAAAGTTACTATAAATGGTAAAAATAAAGTCAAATTGGAGGCCTAAATAAAGTCGTTTGGCCTCGGGGCAGCTTCGGTCATGGCAGAGTAATGAGTATTGTTCGTCATTTTGAGTTAAGATAGGGTCTCCGTTCTCAAAAACATAATTGACCAACTCTGCGTGTACTAATACTTTTTCTTGAAATGGAATTTGGAATGTTCCCATTATTCTTCAAAAGGCTCCGCAGCTTATTCTACATCAAAAAATGCCTAATAATATTGTATTTTTAGCTAAGCAACCCACTGAGACAAAAATCTCAACAACACACACAAACTTGACTTGTAAATGGGTATTTTAGAAATGTTCATTCTATCTCTTTCACTCCTGATTCTTGTTTGATATGATTAAGACATTAAAAATCATTCCAAGCATTCCTTTGACTTAGATGACTAATCCTTATTCTATTTCGTGTTATTTTCATTCTATTTTAAATTCCATTCCATAGAATAACCATTATATTCTTGCGTACCAAACATGACATAAGTGAAAAGTATATATGAGTTACATTATACTTTTATGTTAGATCTATTTATTTAGGAATTGGCAAATAAATTAGATAAATAAACATTCAATTGCCCTCTTGAACGAAAATGATTGTGAAAAAATTACCCAAAAAATTAAGAAAAAGAAGAACTTCATATGTCCTTTTTGAAAAGTTTTTTTTTTTTTTTTTTGATAACTCGATATTCGACCCTTCGGGCCTGACTAATCCGGGATACCAATCTCACCATCCACTACCTTTTTGAAAAGATATGATAGCAATGTTTATCATGACTTTTGATAGGATTATTAATTACAAGTATTGGCTAATCTAGGAGACAAAACTGTCATGGAGTTGTAAAGTTTACCAAGTTATTGAGTTTAGAGTCCTTAAGCCTCGTGATCATTGAAAAATATGTCTACTTCTAGTTAAAGGCTATCTTATTTTGGCATGACTCTCACATACTCATATGGTGAAGGATTGGTAAGCACTTGGTGAATTTGGATCAGATCTATCTCACACACACACACTCTCATGCATTAAGTTTGATTTACTATTCTAAATATGTGAAAGTGTATACTAAAGATGGTACAATGAATAATAGTAACTTACTTGACCATACCTAGTACTTACAAATGATTTATGTGGGCATTTATATTTCATTGACCTAAAATTGGAAATTATAGAGTTTTCACAATATTCATTTGAACGAATCATGGATTTGTTCGCACGAATCATGAATTCGTTTGCATGAATATTATAATATGTTTCTTCATATATATTAACAAAATATTTGTTCGATCTTTCAATCGAGAGAATTTCTTGAAAACCTATTCATGAGATATTCATTCGAATGAATGATCCAACGAATTTTTTTAGTAGCTTGCAAATCGCATTTGTTCGTTTGTGCAAATGCACACCCAACTCATGGGAACGAATGTCGTGCAGATCAGATTTATAATTGGATTTAAACTATGCAATTTCCTTTCCAAAACCCATCCTATATAAGGATTTGATCCCTAGTTTGTGGGGTGACTTTTACCTGCTATCAACAAGAGTTTCTAAACTTTTCAAAACTACTTTTCTTCATATGCATATTACACACATAAATCAAATTCTTGAAGAAAGAACCTGAATTTCATCTTCTACATTGTTCATGGAGTACAAGCTTGTGGATTTCAAATTTATGTAATCGGCAAAGTTCAAGGTTGTGTGGAGTTTGTAATTATACTTGGATTATCGTTCGTGGAGTTTGAAGCAGCATATACACTTGAAGGGTACTTGTGGATTCGAGTTTGAGAAGATTCAGTTATTGACAAGGCTTGAGGGACTAAAACTGAGTTGTATAGAGTTAGTAATCATCGAACCTCTTCTAGTGGATTCACATCTGGGTTAGTACCCTTGGGTTTTCCAAAGTAGATTTTGTTGATCTGTGACAGTTTTTTCGTTAAGAAATTCGATGCACTATCTTTATCTTTTTACTATTGCTTCATTTATTATTGCTATATTTATCATTGCATGTCACTTAATTTGATTACACCCCCTAGGAAGTGAATTTTAACATAGTTAAACAAATAATTTTTATTTGCTGTTGAGACCCATTCACTTCTCCTCTAGGTCTAATTCTTTATATCTAGAGATAGACTAGACCCCTCAAAATGGTATCAGAGTTTAATTTTAGATATTAGATTGATCTTATATTTGTTTAGATGGATAATCATAAAGGAGGTTTTATATCTCATCCTCCATTGTTTGTTGGTACTAATTATGCGTATTGAAAAGCTAAAATGAAGGCATTCCTTAGATTTATTGATGAATGTGTTTGGTTGACTATTGTTAGTGGTAAGACCCATCCCACCACTGTAGTTACCGTTGAAAAACCAACTAAACTTAAACCAAGAATTGAATGGAATGAACTAAAACTTAGAATGAGTGGTTACAATACTAAAAGGTTGAATACAATTTTCAATGTCGTTAGTGCTGATGAGTTTAGGCGTATTATGACATGTGACACATCTAAGGATGCTTGGGGAATCCTACAGATTACCCATGAAGGTACTACTGTTGTCAAGAAGACCAAACTCCAAATATTGACCTCTAAGTTTGAATCACTTAAAATGGATGAGTCTGAATCACTTAATGAATTTTTTGCAAAACTAAGTAATGCTGTCAATTCTTTTTTTAATCTTGAAGAAAGGATTGAGGAGTACAAAATTGTGAGCAAATTGTTGAGATCTCTACTTGAGCGATTTCAATCAAAAGTCACTGCTATAGAAGAAAGCAAAGATGTTGAATACATGAGAGTTGATGAGTTGTTAGGTTCACTCCAGACCTATGAGTTGAATTATATACAGAAGAAAAGGCAGAAAAGCATAGCTTTGAAAATTGTTCAAGAAAAAATTGAAAAGGAATAAGACACCGAGTTTGCGCCTCTTAATGATGATGACCTAGCCTTGTTTGTCAAAAGATTCAATAGATTTCTTAAAGGTGGGAAAAATAATTCATTCAATCAAGGAAACTCTTATAGGAAGTCTAATTCAATCTCAAACAACTCAAGAGGCAAATGAACCTCTAAGAGTGATAGGAGAAAAACCTCAAATCAATCATTTGGTCCATCTCCCATAGAATACTATTGTTTCCAAAAGTATGGTCATATCGTAGTAAATTACCCCAACAAAAAGAAAAAATAAGGGAATACTAATTCTAAGGTAATGACCTCAACCTTGATCGATGATGATAATAAAGAGGATAGGGAGAGTGAAGGTAATGATGAAGTAGAAGAATAACAACAATTCTTAGGCTTCACTGTCACCACTAATATCCCCGAGATTTCTCTAACCCATGATGTTAGTAAAAAAGATTTTGATGGTGAAGATTCCTTAAAGAGTGAAAGTGATTGTGAAATTGATCATAATATACATGCAGCTTATGATCAATTGTATGAAGAATCACTTAAATTCAAAAAAGTTAATCTCAAGCTTGCTACCAAATTAAAACTGACTAAAAAAGAGAAGGGTGCTAATATTGAAAGTAGGACTCTTATTAGCCAACTCAAGGCTGATCGAGTTCTTCTTGAGAGGTTGAATGAAGTTAAGACTGAGAGAAATTCCTTAGGTTTGGAGATTGATAATTTGAAGAAAGAGCTTGTCTCTATTAAGTCTAAAAAGACTGATCTCTAAAGTCGAATTTATAATCTTGAAGTCGAACTTAAAAAGGTTAAGGAAGTTAAGGTTACTCTTGAAAATAGGTCTAATAAATTAGGAAAAATGTTGAACACTGTCACTTTCAAAAGTAACAAGGTTGGTCAGAGTTATGATACCGTTCATGATTATAAAAAATCCACTATGTCCAATCAATCTCAAAAGGCTCCTCTAATGCCAGTTAGGTTTATGTCTCCTGCTCAAACGATTGTAGTTATACCTCAGCCGAATGCATGGTATTGTATTTATTGTAAGGTATACGGAAACACAAGGCAATATTGTAAAGAGGTTAGGAAAGACAAATATCACCAAATCTCTAGTATGTCAAAATCTGAATTGTCAATCATGAAGCAACAATTGAATACCTTAGTTCAAAAATTTCAGAGTTTAGCTCAAAGAGTTAATAACATGACTAATTACTCTAGATCATCATATAACAATAAGATTAGAACTAATGATAACAAGATTCATCCTAGGAAATTTATGTAAGTCTGGGTTAGAAAAGATAAGTTGAATTGTCTTATTATTCACACTATTTTAAATGCTCAAAATATCACTCAATGGTATTTTGACAGTGGGTGTTCAAGGAACATGACTAGAGACAAGTCCCTATTTTCTCATTTAGAGAATTACAATGGTGGGGCTGTCACTTTTCATGATGGTGGTAGTTCTAGTGTGTTAAGAAATGGTTCAGTTCTTCTTACAGGTCTTCTTAAACTAGAAAATGTTCTATATGTTGATGGTATAAAATCCAACTTAATCAGCATAAGTCAACTGTGTGATGACAGTCTTGTAGTCCACTTCTCTAAAAAAGAGTGTAAAGTTTTTGACAAAAAAGTAAGTGTGTCTTACAAGGGATTAGAACAGTTAACAATTGCTATAGTATAAGTCCAAATCCTACTATCACATGTAATAGTGCCAAGGTTGAGAGCTGCAACTTGTGGCATGAGAGACTAGGTCATTTGAACTCTAAAGATTTGAAATCCTATCAAATAAAGATCTAGTCCGTGGATTACAAAAATTAAGTAAGACTTCTATAGGTGTATGTGGTACGTGTCAAAAAGCTAAGCAAATTAGAGTATCATATAAAAATTCTTCCTCATTATCAACCTCAAGGCCTTTGGAACTAATCCATATGGACTTAATAGGTTCTACTAGAATTGAGAGTCTTGGTGGTAGGAGATACATCCTAGTTATGGTAGATGGTTTTTCTCAATTCTCTTTTGTAGATTTTCTTAAAATGTGTTTAATCTTGTAATTAGGATTAGTCAGAGAATCCAAAATGAGAAAGGTTACACAATTGTAAGCATAAGAAGCGATCATGGTACTGAGTTTAAAAAATCTCTTATCACTGATTATTATGATAACCTTAGCATAAAACATGAGTTTTCAGCACCCAAGACACCTCAACAAAATGGGGTGGTTGAGAGAAAAATTAAAGTCATTCAAGAAATGGTAATAACCATGCTCTTTGGAAAAATTATTCCTAGAAAATTTTAAGTTGAAGCTGTCAATACGGCTTGTCACACAATCAATAGGGTTTATCCTAAACGAAGTTCGAGTCAGACTCTGTATGAGTTATGGACCAGTAAGAAACCTAGCCTTAAGTATTTTAAAGTGTTTGGTAGTCATTGCTATATTTTAAGAGATGGGGAGAACTTAGGAAAATTTGATGATATGAGTGATGATGGTATCTTCTTAGAGTTTATAATGTTTGAAATTTCACTGCTTTGGAGTTAATCAATGTTGTAATTGATGACTTGAAAAAAGTAGATACTTCAGGAAATTTGGGTGACCTTATATTGCTTGATGATCCAATATTAGATCATAAGGATAAAGGGTTAAAAGATTGAGAGCATACTTCGTCCATTAGTAAGAAAAATGTTCCAACTTGGGTTGAAAAAGCTCATGATCCCTCCAACATAATAAGAAATCCTGAGAGTAAGGTTAAGACAAGAGCTCAAATTGTGAGTGAATTGAGTTTTCATTACTTCATATCTCAAATAGAACCCAAAATGTGAAAGAATCTCTTCTTCATGATGATGAGATTATTGCTATCCAAGAAGAATTACTTTAATTCAAAAAACTTGATGTTTGGGAATTGATCTCAAGACCTAGAGATAGTAATGTCATTGGCACCAAGTGAATTTTTAAGAATAAATTAGATGAACATGGTGTCATTGTTAGAAACAAGCCTAGATTAGTTGCTAAAGGTTATACCCAGGTTGAGGGGATAGACTTTGATGAGACTTTTGCTCCAGTTGCTAGACTAAAAAGTGTGAGACTAGTTCTAACCATGGCATGTCATTTGAAATTCAAGTTGTATCAAATACATGTTAAGAGTGCCTTTTTCATAGCATTATTAAGGACGGAGTCTATTTGTAACAACCTAAGGGATTTAAGGATCCACAATGTCCTAGTCATGTTTATTGACTTAAGAAAGCCTTATATAGTTTAAAGCAAGCTAATAGAGCTTAGTATCTTCATATCTCCCTAAAAAAGGTTTTTCAAGAGAGGAAGCTAATAAAACTATGTTTGTAAGGATAGATGGTACGGACTTTGTGACTGCACAAGTTTATGTTGATAACATAGTTTTTCGTTCCTCTAGCACTAAACATACTCATGAATTTGCTGAAGAGGTGAAAGTAGGTTTTGAAATAAGTATAGTGGGTGAGTTGAATTTTTTCTTAAGACTCCAAGTTAAATATATGAGCGATAGGATTTTTATTTTTCAATCAAAATATGCCAAGGAGTTAGTAAAGAAATTTGGCTTGAAAAATGCTAAGCATGCTAGAACTCCTATGAGCACTAGTACAAAGCTTAGTAGTGATAAAATAGGAAAAAAATATAGATCCCACATTGTATAAGAGTATGATAGGTAATTTACTTTATCTCACTTCTCGTAGACCTGATATTGCCTTTAGTGTTAGTATTTGTACACGATTTTGGTCTAAACCTAAAGAGTCTCATTTGAATGCATTAAAACGAGTTGTTAGATATGTTAATGCAACTTTAGAGTATGACATTTGGTATTGCATTGATTTTAATGCTACTTTAATGCAACAAAGATTATGAGAAACTTGTTGAATCTATAACAGTATATTGCGATAACTAGATTGCAATAAATATCTCTAAAAATCATGTTAAACATTCTAGGACTTAGAATATTAACATTAGACATCACTTTATAAGAAAACTTGTTGAGGATAATGTCATAACTTTAAATTATGTCCCATATGATCTTTAACTTGTTGATATTTTCACAAAACCTTTAAATAGTCTTAGGTCTGAGAATGTTATGAAATCTATAGGTATTTGTTCTATCAATTGAAGGTTCGTCTCTTTTCTTAGTCTAGTTTTTTTATTTTATTAATCCCTATTTTTTTTTAATATAATATAAAAAAGGAAATTTCTACTTTGATGACAATGAGACTGTGATTTCTGTTGTTCATACCTCTATTTGTACATGCATTGTCTTGAGTACTTGAATGCATTCAAATTCTTCAATTTTTGTTGATCTCATTCATACTCGGACATGCACACTTTTCTTATGAGATTGAATTTATTGAGATAATGGATTATGACAGTCTGATGTTTATCTTTCAATAAATCCATGGCTAGAAAAATGTTTATCTAATTACTATAAGTTAAACATTTATTCTAAGCACCAATGTGCATAAAAGTCTTCATTCTTATTTGACAAGAAAATGGTTACCTATAGGCCAATGTGTATGCTAGCAAAGGGGTGTGCCTTTGAAAAGAGATGCCTCTCTAATTTGTGTGAAAGTCACCTTTATGAATGCCAAAGCAGTTAAGCTAAACAAAGTTCAATGTTCTTCATGAATACATTAAGGGGGAGTTTGTATAAGTTATTTTGATCATGTCATCTAAGAAACAATTCATTATAGTTGTTTGTGCTTATTGAGTTATAAATCATTCAACGTTGTTTTGAAGTTTTTGAGACAAACTCAATTTCATGAGATTAGTTGAATTATTTTCCCTTTTATGAGAAGATGAGGTTGAATTGTTTGCCTACATTTGAGTTTCTTATGAGTATGCCATGCATATAGAGATATTAAGACCTCTTATCATTCTCTCCTTTGAATCATTGTGATTATTTCAGGCAAATAAGTTCTTCTTTTTTTTTAAAAAAAAAAAGGGGATTTCTATTTTCTTTCTTCAGTGTTCGCTTCTAGAATATTCGTTTGAACGAATTGAGGACTTGTTCAAACTAAAGTGCATTAATATTGGCACGAATATCATGTTCATTCGAACGAATTCTCCATCCATTCGAACAAATCCTGGAGAAGTTAAAAAATCATAAAATTCACGATTTAAGCATTCTTCATCAAATTTTTCTTTGTTTTCTCTCTGTCTCTCTCTCTCTCTCTCTCTCTCTCTCTCTCTCTCTTTTTCTAGTCTCACAAATTGTTCTCGGTTTTTAAACTTTTCCCATTTTGCTCCGGGTAGATCATTGATCTCAATCTAGGCTTTTATCTTCACCAATTGGTTTTAGAGTTTGACGCCTTTTCTATGGTGTACGGTGAGTTTTGTCCATTTTTTTTGTTAGTTTACTTCTTTTTCTTTTTTAGATTATAGGGTTAGTATGAAAGTGTTACTACAGTTTCTGAACTTAGAGTCTCACTTAGAATATTTGTTTAAGTTTATTATAGCACTCTATCGGCTTCTTATTATGGAGGATTAGTTTCCATTTGCCATTTCTTTGGTTCCTCGACCGAGGAATCCTCCTCTGTAAAGGTCCACTACTGCTCGGACTCATCGCCCTGTCATTCAGGGTCGTGAGTTTTGGCCTGAGCGATATGCTAGGCTAGACCAGATTGATGAGACCCTGGCATTTCACCAGTTTTCTACTTAAGGGTGGCTTCCCTAGTTATCTATCGCCAGTCCTATTTACGAGCCTTTAGTTCGTGAGTTCTATGCGAACTTGGAGACTGTTCGCAATCAGGTCACAGCTCGAGCCTTTGTCTATAAGATTTCTTTTTATCTCACGCCTACTCTTATAGCAAAGACCCTTGCCATTCTTAGGGAGGATCAGATTGGTTTTCCTTATGCTTCAGGTGATGCACCTAGGGAAGAGGTCTTAGCTAAGACACTCCGTTGTGATTGGTCAGATATTTTTAGGGTCATCGATGCTCATCTATCACAGTGTCTTCTTTCTGATGACTACTGTTTTCTTAATCTAGTGGTCTCATATGATTTATCCCTAGTGAGTCGTACCAATACCCTAACTCAATCTCACTCCACTCTCTTGTATGCCATTGCCACTGGAGTTCCTATTGATGGCGCATATGTCATTTTCTCTACCATTGATGATGTCGTCTCTGGTCAACATACTGTTGTTCTTCCCTTTGGTAATGTCATCACTAGGATTTGTGTGGGTCAAGGTGTCCTGATCTACACCTTTGATATGGTGCGAGAGTTGTCTGGGCCCTTTACTAAGCTCACATTAATAGAGTTTGAGTGTCATGTTGGCCTAGTTGCTGTTGATGTTATTGAGGACATGGAGGCTGTTACAACTGAGGTTGGTAAAGTAGTTCCTGATGATGATTATTTAGTCAATCAAATGCCTCCTCAGTATCGTCAAGATCTTTCCCCACCTCGTCCATTTTATCATGGTCCGGGTGCATCTTCATCTAGTGCTCCACCCCTAGTCACTTGAGGAGATTTGGAGGATACTTTTAGCGCCTGCCGGTGGATGTTTTTTATTCCTATGCTGTAAGAGTTGAGTACCCGGCACGTTCACATTCAGGAGATTCATAAGCTTTAGGACCAATTTGCTACCGGTCTGCCTACGATGGCCACTGAGCTACACTCTCTCATTTCTGATGATGAGGATGATAATGATGATGATGTTCATGATAATGGTAGAGACTTCACCCCTGATAACTCTACTACTTGAGTCTGTAAGTGATCTTAGAGGGAGGATATTTGTGTATTGACTATTCACTTTTTTATCTTCTACTCTTGACTTTGTCATGGTTTATATTCTATTTTGATTGTTTATATTTTGTTTTGACTGATATTTTGATTATATATCATATCATGTTTTGTTTCTATATTGTTAATATACTTTGTCATTTTTGTGACAAAAAGAGGAAAATCTGTGATAGGGGAGTACATATTTTTTTTTATACTCACATACATGATTGTGCTTCTGATTATTTCTCTACAATGTTGGGTTTTTATTGTTATTCTTATGATGTTTTTCACTGGTATAGTGTAGTAGTTGTTTTGTAGAAACACAAGTAAAATCAATCATGTTGTTAAGTGCAACTCTCACAAGTCATTAGATTAAAAATCTCATATAAATCTTAACTTTAATGTTTTTGGGGTTTACTTGTGGTTGTCTAGTTTTATTTGTTCTTGTATTGAGTTTTGTCATGAATTGTCAAAGAGAGAGTTTGTTAAGACTATTAGTTACAAGTATTGGCTAATCTATGAGACAAAATTGTCATTGAGCTTTAAAGTTCATCGAGTTATTAAGTTTAGAGTCCCTAAGCCTTGTGATCATTGAAGAACGCGTCTGCTCCCAGTTAAAGGCTATCTTATTTCCACATGACTCTCACATACTCATATAGCGAAGGATTGGTAAGCACTTGGTGAGTTTGGATTGGATTTATCTCACACACATTGTAATGCATTAAGTTTGATTTACTATTCTAAATATGTGAAAGTGTATAGTGAATATGGTACAATGAATAATAGTAGTTCACTTGACTATGCTTAGTACTTAAAGATGATTTAAGTGGGCTATTATATTTCATTGACCTAAAACTGATAATTATAGAGTTTTTACAATATTCGTTCGAACGAATCATAGGTTCATTCGCACAAATCATGAAGTCGTTTGCATGAATATTCCAGTATATTTTTTCGTATATATTAACGAAATATTCATTTGATCTTTCAATCGAACGAATTTTCTAAAAACCTATTCATGGGATATTTGTTTGAATTAATGATCTAACGAATTTTTCAGTTGCTTACAAATCACGTTTGTTTAATAATTCGTTCAAACAAATTGAGTTTCGTGCGAACGAACACCCAGTTCGTGGGAACAAATATCGCATAGATCAATTTTCTAATTAGATTTAAATTGTGCGATTTCCTGTCACGCCCCGAATTCTAGCGAACCCGAGGCGCGATTGACGAGACAAAAAGGAAATAAAATAATAAGGTAATAAAGGACAATCAAGTACAGATCAATACTAATTTAATCCACCATTCTAATACAATGCACAAATTCTGGTCCCTTAGTTCACAACATACAATGATAGGAAATAGTCTAGGGCTTATGCCCTTGTACAATATTAAATACGCCCCGCGGGCCAAATATAATCCTCAATCAAAGCATCTCTAAGTCTCGCACAACTGGAGCATCATTTGAAATGTTTGTCCCACGAATGGGTCAGCTCAACTGCTGGTACAATATAATGCTAATGCAAGAAACAAAATTAAGGGCGTGGCATATGCAAGTGTACAGTTATATCTATATGGCATTCAATGTCATCAAGGCAGTATATGAACAGTATGCAGTATATGAGCAGTATGCGTGACACACCCATGCAACTCCATGCCCACCCATGTCTCGCTTTACGGACCATCCCCGATGGCCTGCAAGTACCATGTATGTCTTGCTTCACAGTCCGGAACCCGTCAGGCATGCGAGTACCTAATGGCCGATTTTGGATTTTTCACCACAGGATCTACACCCTCATAATGCACAGCACCACGTGCTCCAATCACACCATGTCCAAGGAATCACACTATGCCAATATGCTCCGATTCTATCATGCCACACTGTAATCTCAATAATGCATCTTAGCCACATATGAAGCATGTTTTAAATCATGCATTTCAGAGTCTTAGCAATTCTCAAAGAATACAATCCACACATTATACTAACACATGCAATATACACATAATCATGATCCACATTATCACCCAACTTTCAAAAAAATAGCATGAAGCACATAAGCATGTGAACAATCAAACAATCATGTGAATCATCAAGTCAACATGGTAGTTATTCCTAAACTTAATTCTATTTCTTACTCAGCACAATATATCGTACCTGATGGGTCAATCTCAACTCAGGAAAGTGTACTTGTAATATAGCAGAACCACAGTAAGAATACAGAAGGTCAGACCACCTTCTCCTTGCCTTTTCGTGTCCCTAAAATCATAACATGTGATTCAGTCCAGTTGTTACTTGAATTATGCTATTCATCAAATTTTATACCTTTATTTTATAAGTTTCTATTTTGCTAAATTAAACCCTACTATTGAGTCTGGAACGTCGAAAAAAATAAGTTTAGGCTTTCGTGGAATTCAATTCGGACATTTGAGCTAAAAAGGGCAAAACAGTCATTTTGCACTTTTACGGGTCCTTACATCCCAAGACCTCTTTTCATAAATTGGACACCACAGTTGAGTCCAGAATGTTCGAGACAATAAGATTTCACTATTTTTTCACTCAAGTCGGGGTTCGTTTGACTGTGTTTTGACTCAGGGGCATTTTGATAATTTTATAAGGGTTCCATGGGTCTTTTACTTTTCGGGACCTCACCTCGGGTCACGGGCCTCACCGTTGGTCTTAGGAGATCTAAGATAGTCAGAAAACATATATAGCTTGTCTCATTTGGGTTTCGGGCCATTTTAGAGTATTTAATTTTAATTAAATAAATTTAATTTAAAAAAATGGAATAAGGTAAAATATGTATATATATCCTGTGCAAAGTGGGTAACCGTCCCCACTTGGTCACGCGGCCCTTCTTCCACGCGCACAGCCCTAGTTCGAGTCTCGCTCCCTACTTTTTTTCCTTCTTGTTTTTCTTTTTTTTTTTCATTTCTTTCAATACGGTTGGGCCCAATCATTTAAGCAACCCAGGCCCAACTTCCTTTTAAAAATCAGAACAGGCCCAAAGGCCTTTAAACCCCACACAGCCCAACTCTATTTAGACCTAACAAGGCCCAAGTCGTCCCCCTTACGCCCCCGACATTCCGACCAACTTCCGGTCATCCCCTCCGGCCACGGTCGCCGGACGGCGACTGTTTCTCCCCATTTCCCTTACTATTTTTACGTCCATTTTTCATGATTCTTTCACCAAATCCTCCCTAGGGACCTCAGGAACCCATTTAACAATGTTTTAAGTTAAAAAACTAAACAAAAGTTAAAGACCCTAGCCATTGCTGCAACTTGTAAGTGGGATTTTCTCTCATGTTTCTTGCCCATTTTAGGTGATTCCAACGGGTTTGGAATCCTTGGAGGGTCCTTGTTTGGTCCTAAGGGAAATGATAAGGTCTTGTTTTGGTTCTCTCAGACCGGAGCTTCAAGGTGGCCATCCATGGAGGCCCCTTCACGGTTTGATGTTCTGGGTTTGGTTCAGGCCTGGTTTTCACACCTAAGTTAAAGTCTCACACATTCTAGATGCCATGCATGCATTCAAGAAATTTAAACAGTACATATATACACATATATTCTAAAGAGAGAAACTAAATGGGTTTGTGATTTTTCACCTTAAAAATGGCACTCCTTCCTTCTTGCTTGCTTCTGATCCTTTTTCTCCTGTTGCAGACTCCTTCCTCCTCTCTCGGTCCAGGCTTGTTTCAGACTCCTCTCAGTACTTCACGACTCCCCCACTCAGTTTCTCTCTCTCTTTCTCTCTTCCTTTCTGATTTTTCTCTTCTCTCTCTCCGAGCACACATATGCATATACACCTCTACACATACACACCCTCACGCAACACCTGCCACAGCCTCCATGTTCTGACCTTTTCTCTCTGTCCAAGCCACCCTAGCTTCCTACAAGGCAGGTCAGCTTTGCATTTAATGCAAAGCTAACCTATATATATATATATTCACTCATATACACACACACGTAGACACACACACATACACACTTACTTGCACACTTACACCCACACGACACACACACTGTTGGGCACAATCTGGCACATATATATATAATTATATATATACATATACACATTATTTATAATACACTTGTATAATACACACACATATTTACTCATTTTTAAACATGTATTAGTAATAATAATAATAATGATAATAATAATAATAATAATAACAATAATAATAATAATAACCAAGAAAATTTTTATAAATAAAAAAAAAATTTCAGGTCATTACATCCTTCCCTCATTATAGAAATTTCGTCCCGAAATTTAAAATAAAATACATCAAAGATCAAGCAACTCGGGATACCTACCACGGACCTCGGCCTCACGCTCCCAAGTAGCCTCCTCGACCCCATGATGGTTCCAACGAACCTTGACCAAAGGGATGGTCCTGCCTCGCAAAACCTGGTCCCTCGAGTCCAATATCTCTACGGGTCTCTGGTCATAAGAAGCGTCGTCCTCTATCTGAAGATCTACCCAATCTAGTACATGAGAGGGGTCAGGCTCGTACTTCCTCAACATCGACACATGAAAGACATTATGAACCCCAGATAGCTGTGGCGGTAATGCTAGCTTATAGGCCACTTCACCAACCCTCCCAAGAATCTCAAATGGGCCTATAAACCGTGGCGACAACTTCCCACTGCGCCCAAATCTCCTCAAACCTCGCCGTGGAGCTACCTTGAGGAATACATGGTCCCCAACCTCGAATGACAAGGGTCGCCGCCTCCTATCTGCATAACTCTTCTAGCAACTCTGGGCTGTCAACAGGCGCTGTCTGATCACCTGTATCTTGTCCGTGGTCTCACGGACGATGTCAAGCCCTAATACAGCTGTCTCCCCTACCTCAGTCCAACACACTGGTGAGCGGCACGGCCTACCGTACAACACCTCGAATGGTGCCATCTCATTACTGGACTGATAGTTGTTGTTGTAGGCAAACTCGATCAAGGCAAGGTGATCCTCCCAGCTACCCCTGAAATCTATGACACAGGCCCATAGCATGTCTTCAAGGATCTGAATAGTACGCTCTAACTGGCCATCGGTCTTAGGATGAACTGTAGCTGGGTCCCCAAGGCTATTTGGAGGCTTTGCCAAAACCGTGCAGTGAAACGTGGGTCTCTGTCAGAAACAATGGATACTGGAACCCCATGTAGTCGCACTATCTCTCGAATGTACAACCTACTGAGGACATCTGATGAGTCGGTCGCTCTGATCTGTAAGAAATGGGGGGACTTCGTCAACCTGTCCACAATAACCCAAACCGCATCATGACCCCTAGGCGACTTTGGAAGGCCCATTACAAAATCCATGGTAACATGTTCCCACTTCCATTCAGCTACCGGCAATGGCTGTAACAAACCTCCAGGTCTCTGGTGCTCAGCCTTCACCTGCTGGCACGTGAGGCATCTCGACATGAGCTGTACCATATCTCTCTTCATCCCCGTCCACCAAAACTGACGGCGCAGATCGTGATACATCTTAGTGCCCCCTAGGTGCACTGCCAGACGTGAGTGATGGAAATCCCTAAGGACATCAGCCCTGAGAGACCCTGGGACAAAAACTCTACCCAAATACCTCAGGCTAAGGTCAGAATGCACTGTCTATCCCTCAAATCCCTCAGGACTGGCAACTCGTGCTATAATCTGATCTGCCTCAGCATCCCGTAGCTGTGCCTCAATGACTCTGGTCAAAAGGGTGGGCTGTACACACAAGCTGAACAGAGTGGCATGTCCCTCAAACTCAGCAAGATCTAAATCAAACTCGCTAATATTCCCCATCATCTCCCACTCTCTAATGGCAATACTGGCAATAGTGCTCCTCGACCTCCTGCTGAGTGCATCTGCCACTACATTGGCCCTCCCTAGATGGTACTGAAGGTCAAAATCGTAATCCTCCATGTACTCCATCCACCTCCTCTATCTAAGATTCAGGTCCTTCTGTGTGAAGATATACCTGAGGCTCTTGTGGTCAAAGAAAACCTCGAACCTCTCCCTGTATAAGTAGTGTCGCCAATTCTTAAGTGCAAAGATGACGGCAGCTAACTCCAAATCATGTGTGGGGTAGTTCAACTGACGAGAACCGTAGGCTATCACGCTACCCCCCTGCATCAGCACATAACCCAAACCCTCTCGGGAAGCATCACAGTATACAGCATAACCCACTCCCCTCTCAGGTATGATCAAAACAGACGCTGAAGTCAGCCTCCTCTTCAGCTCCTAAAAGGACTGCTCACAGTCATCTGTCCACAGAAATCTAATGCCCTTGTGCGTCAGACGAGTCATCGGCGTAGCAAGACAGAAGAAACCCTCCACAAATCGGCGGTAATATCCAGCTAACCCCAAAAAGCTCCGAATCTCAAATACACTACTTGGTCTCTCCTAACTCGTAATAGCCTCAATCTTGGAGGGATCCATAGATACCCCTCCACTGGACACAACATGGCTTAAGAACTGCACCTCTCGAAGCCAAAACTCGCATTTCGAGAACTTGGCAAATAGGCGGTGCTCTCTCAAAATCTACAATACAGTCCTCAAATTCAAGGCATGCACATCCTCAGTAGGGGAATATACCAAGATATCATCCACAAATACCACCACAAGCTGATCCAAGTAGGGACTAAAAAAGCGGTGCATCAAGTCCATGAATGCCGCTGGGGCATTCGTCACACCAAAGGGCATAACCACAAACTCATAATGGCCATAGCGAGTGCAGAAAGCTGTCTTCGCTATGTCCTCCTCCCTGACCCTCAACTGGTGGTACCCCGATCTAAGATCAATCTTCGAGAAGCATCTCGAACCTCTCAACTGATCAAATAAATCATCAATCCTCAGCAACGGATACCTATTCTTGATAGTAACCCGATTCAGCCTTCTGTAATCTACACATAACCGTAGCATCCCATCCTTCTTCTTCACAAATAGTGCCGAGGCACCCCACTAAGAAGTGCTAGGACGGATAAATCCCTTACACTGTAAGTCAGTCAACTGCCCCCTCAGCTCTTTCAACTCAGTTGGAGCCATGCGGTAAAGTGGTATAAAAATGGGTGTAGTGCCGGGAATGAGCTCTATTGTGAACTCGATCTCTCGTCTAGGGGGTAGACAAGTCAAGTCACTCGGAAAGACGTCAAGGAACTCATCCACCACTGGGGGTAACATAATCTCTATGGTCTCACTATCACCCGCAATCAAGCTAGCCAGCATGTAACTGCGCCCTCTCCAACTCCTCGAGTCGTATAAGGGTGGCGCTAAGGAATCCCCACGATCCCCCGTGAAGTAAAAACAATCTCCCTCGGGGGTACATACTGTCACTCTCCCCCAATAGCAGTCTATGCTCGCCCGGTAAGTAAATAACGAGTCCATACCCAAAATCACATCAAACCCAGTCATGTCAAGCAGTATGAAATCAAAGTAAAAGATGCGATCAGCTATCTCTATAGAGCAACCTCTACAGATCCTGGACAATACCACACTACCCCAGACTGGTGTGTCAACATGCCAAGGTGGATCCAACTGATCTATATCCAAACCCAATGTCATGGCAAGCATAGTAGAAATGAATGAATGTGATGCACCTGAATCTATCAACACACTGGCCTATGAACTGTATACAAGGAATGTACCTCTGACTATTGATGGTCCGGCAGTAGAGGTCTTTGGGGTGACTACCGCATAGACACGGCCCTGAGTGGTCTGGCTCTGACACTTTATGCGGAGGATGCAGACTTGATAGGGTACTGAGGGTCCATGGACTAACTGTGGCTGGGGCAAAGGCACTTGTGTATGCTGGTAATAATGGGGCCTCGGTGTGCTCTGTGAGGTCTGCCCTTGAGGGCAGTTTGCCCTAACATGGCCAGGCTGGTGACAAGTGTAACAAACCAGTGGAGCTCTCCAGGCCTGACTCGGTGCTGGTAGAGGTGGTGGAAGTGACCCCTGACTGGATCCAGTAACCTGTACTACGCTGGGGCCCCTCAAAGGGCACTCGGCCCTCTTGTGGTCAGACTGTTCCCACGTATAACATGAAGAAGGTCGCTGTGATCCTCCTCCCCTAGAAGTGGATGGCAAGGCAGGTCGGGGAGCTACTGAATGAAGGGGTCCTACTGGTGGCTGTATGGAAGAAGTACTAGCTCGGTACCTCTTTTGTGGTCTATAGGTCAGGGCAGGTGTAGAGGTCTGTACTATGGGTTCCCTGCCCTGAGCTCTAGACTCTCTGATCCCCCTAAGATCGGCCAGCTCTCTCTCCACCTTGGAGGCCCTGATCACTGCCTCTTCAACCCCTTGAGAAAATTGTACACCCTCAAGTCCTCTGGCTCGATGATATGTGGGGCAAACCTCCCCAAAGCAGTGAATCGAGACTCTACTGGGTCACGATCATGTCTCTCTAGAGAAGCGCCTCAAACTCCTTCCTGAATCCTACCCTGGCAGATACTGGAAAATAATGGTTATTGAACATGGCCACAAATGCCTCCCATCCCTCACCGAACCGGTGCAATCTGTCAGCGGCTACCTCCCACCACTGACTGGCTAAGTCTGTTAACTGAAACGTGGCACATCGAATCCTCAAGTGGGGCTCAGTAATCCCCTGAGAATCTAGGATCTGGGTGATCTGTCTCAACCACTCCTCGGCAACTAATGGGTCCGGCTGTCCAACGAAAGTGGGGGGTCTCATCCTCTGGAACACCTTTATCACAAAGGTATCCCTGGTCTCACCACCGGTAGTACGGGCCTCCATCACAGTGCGAAGACACTCCTGTAGGAGGGTTGCCATGTCTTTGGTGCCAACTGTCTGCTCTACCTCCTGTACTGGGGCGGGAGCAGGAATAGGGGCGGGAGCGGGAGCAACAACCTCCTCAGCTATGCTATGGGCAGGTGCATCAGTTGGGGCAACAACCTCCTCTACTATATCAGGAACAGGGGCAGCAGCTCTGGGTCTGCCGCGGCGGGGTCGAGTAGCAGCCTTAGGTCTACCCTGCCTAGGTGGTCCAGCTCTAGTGGGGGCTCGTCTCGGTGGCATGAGTCTACGAGTCCAAGAAAGGAAAATTTATTAACACTTTTACATTTAGACAAAAACATTTTAGATGAAATCTTAGTCATGTTCTTGTCAACGACATGTACTTAACAGGCAGCACACATAGCGAGTCATAATATATACACTTAACAAGTTTTCACACATTATATATGTCATGCATCTCAACATAGCATTAATTAGCACATAATCACAACAAGTCATGCATTAGGACATATAATCACATAGCACATAGGATCCTACTGCATGCTACTAACAGTTCACACTAAGTCATCACTCTTTCCTCTAGGGTCTCATGGTGTTTTAACGACACCCCACGGTCTCTAAGTATTCGAACCTATACTCTGATACCACGTTGTCACGCCGCGAATTCTAGCGAACCCGAGGCGCGACTGACGAGACAAAAAGGAAATAAAATAATAAGGTAATAAAGTACAATCAAGTACAGATCAATACTAATTTAATCCACCATTCTGATACAATGCATAAAGTCTGGTCCCTTATTTCACAACATACAATGACAGGAAATAGTCTACGGCTTAGACCCTTGTACAATATTAAATACACCCCGCGGGCCAAATATAATCCTCAATCGACGCATCTCTAGGTCTCGCACAGCTGGAGCATCATCTGAAATGTTTGTCTCACGAATGGGTCAGCTCAACTGCTGGTACAATATAATGCTAATGCAAGAAACAAAATTAAGGGCGTAGCATGTACAAGTGTACAGTTATATTTATATGGCATTCAATGTCATCAAGGCAGTATATGAACAGTATGCAGTATATGAGCAGTATGCGTGACACACCCATGCAACTCCATGCCCACCCATGTCTCGCTTTACGGACCTTCCCCGATGGCCTGCAAGTACCATGTATGTCTCGCTTCACGGTCCGGAACCCGTCAGGCATGCGAGTACCTAATGGCCAATTTTGGGTTTTTCACCACAAGATCTGCACCCTCATAATGCACAGCACCACGTGCTCAACTCACACCATGTCCAAGGAATCACACTATGCCGATATGCTCCGATTCTATCATGCCACACTGTAATCTCAATAATGCATCTCAGCCATACATGAAGCATGCTTTAAATCACGCATTTCATAGTCTTAGCAATTCTTAAAGAATACAATCCACAAATTATACTAACACATGCAATATACACATAATCATGATCCACATTATCACCCAACTTTCAGAAAAATAGCATGAAGCATGCTTAACAATCATGTGAATCATCAAGTCAATATGGCAGTTATTCCTAAACTTAATTCTATTTCTTACTTAGCATAACATATCGTACCTGATGGGTCAATCTCAACTCAGGAAAGTGTACTTGTAATATAGCAGAACCACAGTAAGAATACAGAAGGTCAGACCACCTTCTCCTTGCCTTTCCATGTCCCTAAAATCATAACATGTGATTCAGTCAAGTTGTTCCTTGAATTATGCTATTCATCAAATTTTATACCTTTATTTTATAAGTTTCTATTTTGCTAAATTAAACCCTACTATTGAGTCTGGAACGTCGAAAAAAATAAGTTTAGGCTTTCGGGGAATTCAATTCGGACATTTGAGCTAAAAAAGGCAAAACAGTCATTTTGCACTTTTTACGGGTCCTTACATCCCGAGACCTCTTTTCATAAATTGGACTCCACATTTGAGTCCGGAAGGTTCGAGACAATAAGATTTCACTATTTGTTCACTCAAGTCGGGGTTCGTTTGACTGTGTTTTGACTCAGGGGTATTTTGGTAATTTTCTAAGGGTTCCATGGGTCTTTTATTTTTCGGGACCTCACCTAGAGTCGCGGGCCTCACCGTTGGTCTTAGGAGGTCTAAGATAGTCAGAAAACATATATAGCTTGTCTCATTTGAGTTTCGGGCCATTTTAGAGTATTTAATTTTAATTAAATAGGTTTAATTTTAAAAAAATGGAATAAGGTAAAATATGTATATATATATATATATATCCTGTGCAAAGTGGGTACGGTTGGTAACCGTCCCCACTTGGTCACGCGCCCCTTCCTCCACGCGCACAGCCTTGGTTCGAGTCTCGCTCCCCACCCTTTTCCTTTTTTTTTTTTCTTTTCTTTCAATACGATGGGGCCCAATCATTTAAGCAACCCAGGCCCAACTTCCATTTAAAAATCAGAATAGGCCCAAAGGCCTTTAAACCCCACACAGCCTAACTCTATTTAGACCCAACAAGGCCCAAGTCGCTCCCTTCGCACCCCCGACATTCCGACCGACTTCCAGTCATCCCCTCCGGCCACGGTCGCCGGACAGCGACTGTTTTTCTCCATTTCCCTCACTATTTTTACGTCCATTTTTCGTGATTCTTTCACCAAATCCTCCCTAGGGACCTCAGGAACCCATTTAACAATGTTTTAAGTTAAAAAACTAAACAAAAGTTAAAGACCCTAGCCATTTCCATGACTTGTAAGTGGGATTTTCTCCCATGTTTCTTGCCCATTATAGATGATTCCAATGGGTTTGGAATCCTTGGAGGGTCCTTGTTCGATCCTAAGGGAAATGATAAGGTCTTGTTTTGGTTCTCTCAGACCCAAGCTTCAAGGTGGCCATCCATGGAGACCCCTTCACAGTTTGATGTTCTTGGTTTGGTTCAGGCCTGGTTTTCACACCTAAGTTAAGTCTCACACATTCTAGATGCCATGCATGCATTCAAGAAATTTAAACAGTACATATATACACATATATTCTAAAGAGAGAAACTAAATGGGTTTGTAATTTTTCACCTTAAAAATGGCACTCCTTCCTTCTTGCTTGCTTCTGATCCTTTTTCTCCTGTTGCAGACTCCTTCCTTCTCTCTCGGTCCAGGCTTGTTTTAGACTCCTCTCAGTACTTCACGACTCCCTCACTCAGCTTCTCTCTCTTTTTCTCTCTTCCTTTCTGATTTTTCTCTTCTCTCTCTCCGAGCACACATATGCATATACACCTCTACACATACACACCCTCACACAACACCTGCCACAACCTCCATATTTTGACCTTTCCTCTCTGTTCAAGCCACCCTAGCTTCCAACAAGGCAGGTCAGCTTTGCATTTAATGCAAAGCTAACCTATATATATATATATATATATATATATATATTCACTCATATACACACACTCGTAGACACATGCACACACACTCACTTGCACACTTACACCCACACGGTACACACACTGTTGGGCACAATCTGGCACATATATATATATATACATATAATTATATATATACATATACACATTATTTATAATACACTTGTATAATACACACACATATTTACTCATTTTTAAACATGTATTAGTAATAATAATAATAATAATAATAATAATAATAATAATAACAATAATAATAATAATAACCAAGAAAATTTTTATAAATAAAAAAAAATTTTCAGGTCATTACATTTCCTTTCCAAAATCTATCCTATATAAGGATTTGATCCTGAATTCGTAGGGTGACTTGGTTGCTATCAAAAAAAGTTTCTAAACTTTTCAAAAGTATTTTTCTTTATATGCATATTGCACACATAGATCAAATCCTTGAAGAAAGAACATAAATTTCATCTTCTACATTGTTCGTGAAGTACAAACATGTGGATTTCAAGTTTGTGCAATCGGCAGAGTTCGAGGTTGCGTGTAGTTCGCAATTATGTTTGGATTATCGTTCATGGAGTTCGAAACGACAGATACACTTCAAGGGTACTTATGAATTTGAGTTTGAGAAAATTCAGATTATGAACAAAACTTGAGGGATTAAGACTGAATTGTATAAAGTCTGTAATCATCGAACCTCTTCTAATGGATTCACATCTGGTCAGCACTCCGGGATTTTTCAAAACAATTTCAGTTAATCTGCGACAGTTTTCTCATGAACAAATTTGATGCAGTCTCTATCTTTTTACTATTTTTTTTATTTATTATTACTATAGTTTATCATTGCATGTCACTGAATTTGATTACACCCGCTAACAAATAAATTTTAACACACTTAAACAAATAATTTTTATTTATTATTAAAACTTTTCCACTCCTTGAAAGTCTAATTCTTGATATCTAGATATAGATTAGACCTTCTAACTTTGAATATCTGCATCTTATGAAGATACATATATTTAAAATGTGCATGATTGTGTTACTTTCATGAATACCTCATGTTGAGAATATAAACGCCCACACACTAGTCTGTGTGTGGACTTGAATTAAGCAGTGTTGCATAAATTTCATGTGCATGAATCTTACAACATTTGATCACTAATCATCATTCAGTATTCCCTTTCAAGTGTGCTCCATCTTTCGCCTAGGGATTTATGCAAAAAAATGACCCAACTCAATTGTGGATTAAATTGGATTTAAGTACTCTGTTAGGAACCTCCAATTCAAATAGCCGTTTTTAAGGCTGTTTCATGGAACGTTGAATATTCTACCAAATACAGACGAGTGGAATAATATTTTTGCTGACACACACACACACACACACATATATATACACACACACTCAAACTTTCATCTTGTATGGTTCTAGTAGTAAACAAATAAAATAATTACTTTACTCCCATCCATAAAAAAATATCTTAAATTTTATGTGTCTATATTACTATCACAACTATAAGTTTAAGACTAAAAAAAATTCTAACCACACAAGGCAAGCACCATAAAGACTTGAGAAAAAAAAAAATTATTATTAAAGCATTGCTCAATTATTTGATTATATAAGAATTCTATTATTTAAATATATCTTTCATAGAAACAATATAATTAGAGTTTTATTCAATATATATATATATATGATGTTTATATATATTTTATATATGTATAGAGTTTTATAATATTGATATGAAACAAAAAAAAATTATAGTAAAACTAAAAAATAAAAATACTTAGTTAGAATTGTCGCATTAGGTATCTAATTATTTTGAACCGGCATGTTTTCATCCCACGAAGATAAAACATGATTATCTAATTATTTTGAACCGGTATCTAATTATTAGGTATCTAATTATTTCCGTTTGAGACGGAAATAAAGTCTACCAACAATTTCTTCTTTGAGTCATTAAGTCTCAGATAGTTTACATGAAGAAATAGCTTTGCGTAGGTACATAAAAGTTTATTCTAACGTGATTCTTAATTATTGGGGATAAAATATTATTTGATTGAATAGAGAGTGATTGGAGGTTCCTTTTGTAACCCAAAAAAAAATGAGTTGATTGAATTGAAGATGATTGAAGGTTCCGCCTATTATAGAAAAAAAAAAGTGTTGAAACTTTTTGCTTGCCTAACTTTAGTCCAAAACTCATGTAAAAACTCAAAACAAAAATTTTAAATAAATATGTAAAAGTCTAAACATGGTATATCTATATTACACTTAGGACTTCTCTTGGGATCGAAGATATATTTTGAAACCTCATATTATTAACCCAATTTAACATAATTCTATCTATGATAGACAAACACAGCCTACATGGCATTATTATTATTATTTTTGTATTTGCCTTTGTAAAAATTATATTATAATATGTGCTTAATTAACTTTTGATGAAGCATTTAAAATTAATTTCATTTTGAGATTGCTTTTCGAAATACGGTTTTTTTTTTTTTTTTTTTTTGTATATGTAGAGAAGCAATTTGGGAAAGCATCACAGCCGGTTACTACACCCAATTCCCGTTGTTCATGTGAAAGCTTAGAATAGTTACATGGATAAAAGGAAACTAGAACATAGTTATAGTATAGTGGAAGTCTTTCAATAGATATATCATTCTATCAGTAAAGAAGTGATTGGCTACATAATTATACAATGACTTATATAGGATAAGGTATATGCATGCCCGATTAAGCAATACCAGCATCAACAGGGTTGATCTTCTGCTTGTTCTTGTTCTTGTTCTTGCTGCTGGAAGAGGAAGTAACACATTCAACCATGTACTCAACCATCATCGTCTTCACTAGTTTCTTCTTTGGTGGAATCACGCTCCAACTCTTGGATTTCAACGTTGGCCCCGGCTCAACTTGGGCGGTTCCTTCACCTATGTTCGCTGCCTTTTCTGCCATCTCTCTCTCTCTCGTGTATCTTTAGCCGAAAGAAATTAGGATATTTGTAAGAGGTGAACTCTTGTGCTTCCCAAACTGAGAGAAATGAGGATATTTATAGAGTGCGGACTGGTGTTTCTTCTTTCTTTGCTATCTTTGTGTGTGAGAGAGAAACGTTGCGAATGTGTGTGTAGGTCTGTTTGTATGTGTTTGTGTATTTGGGTTGGTGTATCTTTTTGTGTGTGTGCCTGTGTATATATCTTTGTGTGTGTGTGTGTGAAAGAACTGAAGCTAAGTCTTTTTTTGTCTATGCATCTTTTTTTGTGGTGGTCCAAGGTCTTTTTGTGTGTAAGAACTTAAGTCTGTTTGTGTGTGGGTGCATCTTTTCTTTGGTATGGGTCTAGGGTGTTTTTGTGTGTATGAACTCAACACTGTTTGTTAGTGTGGTAGGTATCTTTGTGTGTGTGTGTGTGTTAGAAGTTAGAACTCGAATTAAGTGTGTGCGTGTGTGAGAGAGAGAGAGGGGGGGGGGGGGGGGAGAACTCACGTTGTCTGTGTTGTGTGTTTGGGTGTGTTGCCCAGATGAAGAAAACATTTGAAGCTTTGTTGTTAATGTGTGTGGGTGGGGAAGGGGGAGTGTGTGTGTGTGTGTGTGTGTGAGAGAGAGAGAGAGAGAGAGAGAGAGTGTGGGTGGGGAAGTGTGTGTGTGTGTGTGTGTGTGAGTGAGAGAGAGAGAGAATTAAGACGTCTCCCTTTGGGTGTCTGGGGTTGTTTCCTTGGTCGATGCCCAAAGCTTTGTACAAAGACGTGCTATAGGCAATCGAAATATCACTCGCTTTGTACAAAGACATGTGCTCCAAAGCTTTGGTTCCTTGGCTCCTTGGTCGATGACCAAAGCTTTCTACAAAGACATGTGCTCCACTCGATCTCTCCTTTTAAAATTAAATAATAAACATATCTCAAGATGCATCTTACCTTTTCATTAAAAATAAAATAATTTTATATTCTCTTTTCATTATTTTCTTTTTTTTACACATTTGTAATTTTGCCAGTTAAGAGCAATGTTAATGTGATAATTATAATGTATGAATAATCAAACTTACTAATTTAATTATAACTTTTTATATACTTAACATTTTATAATTTAATACTTACAAAAAGAAAATTATTGATAATAGTAATTACATGAACCAAAAAAATGATTCTTCTTTTCTAAAATAATTTAGTTTATTTATACTTTGTTAACTATTTCGTTTCTACTCAAATGATAATTATGTGACTTATACAATTAACCTTCTTGTAATTAATAGACATGAGAGATAAAAAATTTATTAATTATTAAAATTATTAATTATTAAGTTTTTCATACTTTCATTAACTAATAAATTTTTCTTACATTAAAAAAAATCAATACAAAAATTCGACTTTATATGCAAATTTTAATGATATTTTAATCTTTTATAAAAAAAAAAAAATACATATCATCCTAAACTCCTAATGTCCTTTTGAAATTAAATATTTGTGTTTTTTGATTTCATAATTTTTTACAGTCAAATTTTTTTTATTTCAATTATGTAGATTTAATAAATATAATTATGAAAGCATGTCATAAACAAATATATATATATAAGCACATATATAATTATTTGATCTCTAATAATAATTTTTTAAAAAATATTAATTTTTAGGTAATAAAATCATTAATTATTTATCATAGAACCAAATTTGTTTCATAAAAATTTATTAATTTTTATTTTATTAAATATTAATTATAATAGATTCAAATGTATATTTTTTTTTTCATATGAAAATTTGGTGGGAAAACTAAGATATTGGTGCTGTTATTTCAACGGCCAATAGTACTGCTTGGAAATGGTAAGAAAAATATTTTAAATTCTGAAATTGTAATCTCTCAAAAATAAAATTAAAATAATGTTGACTCGGTTAGGGAATTGGTCTGGGCCGATACAGAATATGGGTTAAATCTGACCCAAGATGCCTTAAGATAAGATAAGAATCTGGTTAAAGGGCCCAATTGAACAGAGTGGACCAGCCACAAATTTGATAAAAGGGTAATTTACTTACCAGACTACACGCGGAGCCCAGTAAGGATGTGCATCGTGGTGCGTATTTTGTTGCTAATCTCTCTTTCTTTTCTTTTTTATTATTTCTTTTGTTTTTCTTTCATGGTGAGATAATTATAAACTGTTTGTTAGTAGACCATTCCACTCTATATTATTATATTCATGTAAAAATAGAAAATATATTGATATATCATAAAGTGATAAATATATTCAAAACATAATATGTATGTATAAAACTTTTCAGGGTACAGATCAAGATTGTTTTATCCAGATCAAACAGGCACAGGGTCAAAGGTGTATGATTCAGAACATAGCATCGCCTTCCATATCTTACCGACCTCAAAATAAGGAAATAGAATTCGATATGAAACAACTATCTTCTAATATCTTCAAATCCCTACTTTTATGGCTTTTAATCCTACTCAACTTAGGAGATTTACAACCTATAAATAAGTTACCTTCAATTTATGTTCAATTCTACTTTTTAATTACAACAACTTTTTATTTACTAACTTTATTATCGGAGTGGCTACCACTGGAGCCTTCCTGATAACTCTCTAATCTCAAGTTCTTAACAGGTAGCGAAGGACGGGAAAGCCCTTCTAATCATAAAGGAGCAACATCAGTTTGACGCCATCTGTGAAAACGATAATAGTTCTTATTATCTTTTCTTCAAAACAACAAATCTTTTGTCTTTTTATTCCAAAAGACAATGGCTCTCAGCCTTCATCCTAGAAAGAATTCCCAAAACCCTCAGAATTAGCCTCCTGTTGGAAGAGAAAGAGGACAAACACGCAATCGTTTACAACAACAGCTTGATTGGATTTGATGGCAGTCTAATCAGATGCAAGAACAACTCATTGCCATGTCGCAAGCTCTGGCTTCATTAGCTCAAAACCAACAGAGTAGCCCACTTCCTCCTTCTACTAACATTATTCACAGAGGAATTCAGCCTCCTGTCGCCACCACGAGCAAAGAATCCCCCAACGAGGAGTTGCCTAACATGAAACCAGTACACCTTTATGGTACCGCTTGTATAGGGGCTGATACCTAGATGTCAACAGCCGTAGGGAGAGGAATGCCCACGCTTCGTCCTGCTATCTATTATTAGAGTAGAACGAGTATACCAACTCTAGTGGCCTCTGGAGCCAATCCAGCGCCTCAAGAATTCCACCCTCTCGAGGTTTCGTTCCCCCTAATCTTGGGAGAGCAGCATCCTCCTACTAACACCGAATAAATTCTTCCCCAGAGTCGAGGATCTAGAGGCGCAAGACAAGATCAACAATGGGTACCGGTTGCACAACAAGTCCTACCCAAAGCCCCTCAGAGGGTAAAGGAGATAGCAGACTCCTAAGATCAGACAACCTCAACCAGAGGGTTCCGTACTCCTCCAAATCAAGACGAGCTAAGTAAATTGCTTGACAACAAATCCTAACCAAAGCCCCTCAGAGGGTAGAGGAGATAGGAGACTCCTCATATCAAACAATCTCAACCAGAGGGTTCTGTACCCCTCCAGATCAAGACGAGCTAAATAAATTGCTCGGTAGATTCTCCATGCTATTTACCTCTGACATAATGATAGAAGAGTGATCCAAAAAGTTCATTGTCCTAACATTCACCCTATACAATGGGTCTGAGGACCCCGAGGATCACTTATCTCACTGCCAACACACAATGGCTCTCCATAGAGCTATTGATGCCTTCATGTGCCGAACTTTCGTGACGAGCCTCAAAGATACTGCTCTAAAGTGGTTCCACAACCTCCCTAAAAAATTGATCAATAATTTTTATGAGCTTAATAGGCTATTTCTTAACCGATTCCTAACTAGCAAGAAGTTAAGAAAAGGACCAAAATTCTTACTACCTATAAAGAAAACAGAGGGAGAATCACTTCGGGAGTACATAGCTTGTTTTAACACCGAACTCACAAAAATAACAAACTATAGTCCAAGCTTCCTAGTGCCCGCCTTCACTTCGAGTCTTGGGCCTGGACGTTTCCAAGATTCCTTGACCAAAATTCTTTCCATCGATATGACAGTATTCATAGAACGAGTACGAAAGTATATTAATCTTGAAAAATACAACAACCTCTTTCTGAAAAGTAAAAGAACAAGCTCAGAAGGATAAGCAAGTTTAGAAGAGATAACAATGTTAACAAGAAGAGGATCAGGAGCCCCGAAAAGAGAACACCTAGAGCCTAGAACAATTTTAACTTGGTGAGGTATGGGACTTTCACCCCTCTAAATGCTTCTCTTACTCAAATACTCTAACAGATTTAGACTTGTGAAAACTTGAGGTGGCTAGAGCTACTAAAAAGCCACCCTAACTTAAAAAATCAGAACAAATATTATGATTTTCATAAAGAGCACGGACACACAATCAAGGAATGCAGAGCTCTCAAGTAAGAAATAGAGCATCTCATTAGAAGATGATGACTGAAAAAGTTTGTTCGCCAAGACGGGAGGCAGAACTCCCTTGACGAAAAACCACCTCAAAGAAGGCAAGAGCAAAGGCCCGAAGAGAGAGAAATTCAGAATGATCAGCAACGACAAAATAATCAGGTCATCTTTGTGCTTTACTTTGACAATGCAATGATAGGGATGTCTAACCAAGCTAAGAAAAAATATGCTCGATAAGCAAGGGCAGAACCCCATGTCATCCAGATCTCGACCATTGAGAAAAAGATAAAGTAAGAACCTCAAATCCAGTTCCCTGAATTGGACCTCATTTGGATACATTTTCCCTACAACGATAAGAGAGGTTGCTGAAACCATCAATGAAGAGGTCCAGAGGTTGCTAAATGTTGAAATGATAAGAGAGGTGTTCTACCCAGAATGGCTTGCCAATAAAGTTCTTGCAAAAAAGAAGAACGACAAGTGAAGGCTCTACGTTGACTATACCGACCTAAATAAAGCTTATCCCAAGGACAGCTTTCCTCTTCCCAGAAATGATCAACTTGTTGATAACACGGTTGGTCACGAGCTTATAAGTTTCATGGATGCTTACTCTAGATATAATCAAATTCAAATGTATCCTCCAAACTAGGAGGAAACAACCTTCATATTAGAACGAGGTCTCCATTATTATAGAGTGGTGTCATTCAATTTAAAAAATGCTGGAGCTACGTACTAGAGGCATGTAAACAAAATGTTTGGCCCCAAATTGAGAAAACAATAGAAGTCTATATCAACGATATGCTTGTCAAAAGTGTTCGGAAGAGTGATCACATCCAGCACTTGAGCCAGACGTTCGACATCCTAAAGAAATATAGAATGAAGCTCAACCCTTTAAAATGTACTTTCGAGATCACATAAGAAAAATTCTTAGGTTTTCTAATCTCTCAAAGAGGAATTGAGGCAAATCCCTCACATATCAAAGCTCTGATTGAATTAGAATCACCTAAAACTAAGAAAGATATCCAAGGCTTGAATGGAAGGATAATAGCACTGAATAGGTTTATCTCTAAATCTACGGATCAGTGTCTCCTGTTCTTTAAAGCCTTGAGATGGAGTAAGGACCTAAAATGGACCCTTGAATGCGAAGAAGCTTTCCAAAAACTCAAACGATACTTAGCCTCCCCCGAACTCTTTTCAAAATCAGTACTAGGGGAAAAACTACTCCTATACTTAGCTATATCAGAAAGTGTCATCAGCTCCGCATTAGTCATGGAAGACGAGGGAACTCAAAGGCCTATCTTTTACGTTAGCAAGGCACTTGTGGACACCGAGACGAGGTACTCTGAAATTGCAAAACTGGCCTTAGCCTTGGTGATATCCGCTCAGAAGCTCATACTTTCAAACCTATCCTATCATAGTCCCTACATCCTATCCTTTAAAATCAATCTTATATAAACCCAAAATTTTGGGACGACTACTTAAATGGTCACTAGAATTGGAAACATTCGACATATCCTATGTACCGTGGACTCCTATCAAAGGCCAAGTATTAGCAAACTTCGTGGCACAGTTCACTAGAACACTACATTCGAGAGCTCAAACCACTATAGACACTTTGATATGGCTACTTTACACCGATGGTCCATCTACCAACAAAGGCTTTGGAGTTGGTATAATACTTCAGTTCCCTGATAGGATCGTAACCAAAAAAGCCATTAGCTTGGGATTCAGAGTCTCTAACAACGAAGCTGAGTATGAAACACTTATCCTTGGAATCCTTGGAATAAAATTGGCTCTAGAATGCGAAGCTCTGGATCTTAACGTATTCTCTAACTCTCAGCTTGTGATGAGTCAAGTTCTAGGAGAATTTTCCACCAAGGATAACATAATCACCAGATATTCAAAGCTAATGGAATCACTAAAATAGTCTTTCCACAAATTCACCATTCAGAAGATTTAAAGAAACCAAAACTTCAGGGCCGATGCTTTAACAAATATAGCCTCCCATCTCAAGCTAAAAAGGGACTCAATGGTAAAAATCTCCTACCAGTTAAAACCTAGTACTGAGGTAATATAATCCCTTTAAATTTCAAAACAAGCTCAGAATTGGATGACTCTCATCATCTAGTATCTAAAGGAACGATTGCTTTTAGAGGAAAAGAACCATGCTAGGAGAATTCGAATTAGGGCAGCTCAGTATTTAATTCTTAAAGAAAAGTTTGACCGAAGGTCCTACACACAACCACTCTTACACTGCTTAACTCCAGAAGAGGCCCACTACGTCCTAGCCAAGATTCATGAAGGGATCTATGGCAACCATAATGGCAGTAGGACCATAGCCCATTGAGTACTAACTCAGGGCTACTATTGGCCCGGTATGCTAAAACAAGCTAAGGAATATGTTCAAAAGTGTAACAAATGTCAACGATTCTCCTTATACCACCATCAACCACATCATGAACTCGTCCCTATCGCCAGTCCTTGGCCTTTCACCCAATGGGGAATGGACATTGTAGGGCTATTGCCAAAAACCCCTCAAAATAGGAAATTCCTACTAGTCGCCATTGACTATTTTTCTAAATGGGCAAAGGTTAAACCACTGACCCACATAACAGAGGTAGAAGTAAACAATTTTGCTTGAAAAAATGTAGTATGCAGGCTCGGTGTACCTCGCTTCATTATTTCAGATAATAAGACATAGTTTGCTAGAAAGATATTCGAAAAATTTTGTAAAGACCTACACATTAGTCACCACTTTTCCTCTCCAAGGCATCCTCAAGCTAATGGGCAGGCCGAAGTTACCAACCGCACTATTCTCAAGCTAATTAAGAGAAGGTTAGAGGAATTCAAGGGAAGATGGGTCGAAGAACTTTCTAGAGTACTTTAGGCCTACTGAACTACTAGAAGAACTCCAACTGCAGAAACACCATTTTCACTTGCCTACGGCACCGAAGTAATCATTCTTATCAAAATTGGCATGCCAACCCTTAAGACAGACTGCTTTAATCAATGGGCTAATAACCAACAACTTACAGAGAATTTAGACTTACTAGAAGAAAGACGTGAGCAAGCTCGGATTAAGACAAAAGCCTACCAACAAAGAATGGCTAAATGTTACAACCAAGGTTTAAAATTCATCAATTTTCAACTCGAAGATCTTGTCCTAAGAAGGGTCTTTTCAAACACTAAAAATCCCACCATGAAAAAGCTGTCCCCTAATTAGGAATGACCTTACAAAATAACTAAGATATTCAGGCCTATGACTTATTGGTTAGAAGATTCAACTAGAAAGCCTATACCCAGACCTTGGATCATCCAACATTTACATAAGTATTATTAATACAAATGCTACTTTTGATTTACTTCAGAGTTTATTATCAATGCATAGACCCTTAAAAGCCTTGTATCTATTACAAGTGCTATAGGTCTGGTCCATTTTATGAATACACAAACCCCTAAAAGCCTTGTATCCATTACAAATGCTACAGGTTTAGTCTATGTCACTCAATGTACAGACCCTAAAAGCCTTATATGCATTACAAGTGCTACAAGTCTTGTCCATTTTGTCAATGCACAGACCCTTAAAAGTCTTGTATCCATTACAAGTGCTACAGGTCTAGTCTATTTTATCAATGCACAGACCTTTAAAATCTGTGTATCCATTACAAGTGCTACAGGTCTAATCCAATTTATCAATGCACAGACCCTTAAAAGCCTTGTATGCATTACAAGTGGTACAGGTCTTGTCACATCCCAAAACCCACCCTATGCGGATTAAGGATATGCAACCGGCCAGTTAGGCACCCATTGGATTTTTACTTATCAAAATACCGACAGTAATCCTAACCTCAAGCCATTCACTTGTAACTTCTACGTAAGATGCATTCATAGGGTATTACGGGTCTGGTCCCTTTCACTCAATGTACAGACCCCTAAAAATTCTTGTATCCATTACAAGTGTTACAGGTCTGGTCCATTTAATCAATGTACAGACCCCTCAAGGCCTTGTGTTCATTACAAGTGTTATGGGTCTGGTCCATGTTTCTCATTCTATAGACCTCTAGAAAACCCTTATTTTATTTACAAGTGTTATCGGTCTGAATATCATGAATTACTAGTATGCAAACACTTGAGAAACTTTATTTTAATTATAAGTGTTATGATTCTTTAGATCCTGCTTTCTAGACCTCTGAAATAGCTTATGAATGCTTTGGAGTCTCTAAAGAGCTTATGTTTTCTACTGGCCTAGATATTGAAGAAATTATCTTAAAGTCAGACATACCACAGAGATATCAAACAAGACAGAAGTTCTGGATCGAATAAAATTTCATATATTAGCCCAAAAATGGGAAAATTACAAGATAATATATATATATACAAATATATCCCTAGTCTACTCCGCTGCTGGTTCGGCAGTCTCTAAAGAAGCAACTTGAAGGAGTTCTGGATCTACCTCTTCTTCTTCGTCGTCAGCATTTGGCACATCAATCTCAACTTGGAAGACTTCAATGTCATCTACCCCAATCATATCCAAGTTAGGATACTTTTTACAGAGCTTAGCCCTAAAGGTTTGGTATCTATACTCCATCAACTTGCCACCTAGATCCTAAACTTCAACCTTCAGATCCACCTCAGTTTGGGCTCTAATGGCTTCAGCGATATCTTGAACCTTTTAGATAGAGCTAGCCTAGAAGTTTGCAAACCTCTTTTTGAGGTCTTCCAATTCTGTAGCAAGGGCGTCCCTCTCGGACTCCAGAATTGAGTGGGAATTCGCAGCTTCCTTCAATTTTTTCTTGGCTGTCGCCACCGAGGATTGCGTAACTCCCAACTAAAATCTGGCCTCTTTGAGCTCAGATTGGAGGGTGTCAATCTGTTCGGGATCCTCGGGGGAATCCATGATGGTTGCCAAGCCATGCATAACTTGGAAAACACAAAACAACACAATCAAATCAGAATATGTTACAAAACTAAGAAAGTAAAAAAAAAAAAAAGGAAAAATTATACAGAACGCACCCTCATGTAAAAGTTCATCAGATCTTTGGCAACCTTCTAAAGCCTCAGTCCTTTCAACTTGCTTGGACCTGTTGCCTAGGAATCCTCATAAGCCTTCTTTACAACTGTCGCGCTAAAATCATCAGGCCTTGAGGAAGCAGCAACAGATTTTCCTTTCTCTATTTTCCTCTTCAAAACAGAAGGCACCGAAGGTAGAAGGGCCTCCTTAACAAGGGAAATCCCTAAATCTTCTATAACAAATCTTTTGGGGAAGTTGGAGATCAACCTCTTTCTCTTCACTTGAAGGGAAGGCTCGGCAAGAGAAGAGTTTTCCCCAACCTTTTTCTTCTTCTTCGTTGACCCCTAGCCAATCACCAGGGATTTCTTCAAACTTTCGGTTCGGTCCCGCACCAAACCAACCTCCATCAGATTTTTTGGACAAAGAATGACGTCATGAGAGTGGTTATTGGTCTGAACGAGCCTCTTGTACCTCTATTGAAGATCAGCTATAAAGATCAATCTCTTCCAAGCTCTCTTATTTGTATGGAAGCACAGGATTAGGTTCAAAAAGAAAATGACAAACGGAATGAAGAAAGCCGAAGAACACAAAACAAAAAAGGACCTCACCCTTAATCCTAATCTTTCATGGAAAAGTTGAAACCTGGTTCTTAAAATCCTCGAACTCCCAGCCTCCTTTTACAAAGAAGCACCACTTCTTCTATGTTTTGTTGGAAATAGGTACAAAGGAGAGGGGTCTAAATCCTTTGTAAAAAAATATATAAAACATGCCCTCCGACTTTAGGTATTTTATGTTCATATTAATGCTAATCAATGGGAGGTCTACCTCAACATTGTTCAAATGTCCTAAAACTATGAACCTAAGTAAACGCCTCTAGCTATTTATATTCAAGTCAGCAGGGCAGATGTTAAACCAATTAAAGAATTCCCTAATGAAAATGTGGAAAAAGAACCTAACCCCTATCTCAAACCACTAAAGGTAAGCGTAGATCTCACCTTGCTGAGTACTAGAGGGGCGATCTATGGGTCTTGGTACCCTATAGGACACATTTGCGGGGAGGTCGAAAGCAGCCCTTAGAGCATCTATCATGCTCTAAGTCATGGCGCTTTCTCCTTCCTCTTTTTTGTGGGGTTTGCCTGAGGTTTCCCCACCAATGTTCCTAGATTTTATGAAGGCCTTTACTCTCCTAACTTCATAACCAAGGGTTGGGTTACTGACAACCTATTTTCTATATTCTTCGATGGGTCACTAGCTACAAGGTTAACTTCTGTTTGATTGTATATCTCCAAAGACTCTTTTATTTCATAGTCGGTGCTTAACTGAGCATCAGAGGCCGATATGGTCAAAATGAGAAAGTGAATAGGAATGTAAGAAGATACAAAGAACTTGGAAAGAGATTTGAAATTGAACCTATTCGCAGAGTTGACCTTCTTAGACGCCGGAGTTCGTCTCGCTCGAAGTTTTCTCTAGCATTGTGATAATTTCTTAAGATGTAAAAAATGATGAAAGGAGGGCACCAGTGTGCTCCCCCTCCTTTTTATAAGGATGTAACAAGTGTCACATGGGAGGCCCTCGCTTCCGAACTGCCATGGCGATTAAAGCAAAGATGGCCTCGTAATTTCAACCGACGGTTGACGCAAGAATGCCGCTTCAATGGCTGTCTCCTCAGAATACAGAGCAACGTATTTATAACTATTACACATGCAACACCTCAAAAACCCTACCTGAGCACTGCACGGGTCCCACAGAACTAAGGCTCATGGGGAGTAGCTGATATATCATAAAGTGACAAATATATTGAAATCATGACATGTGTACGTACAAAGCTCTTCAGGGTACAGATCAAGAAAAATTATTTTATCCAGATCATACAAGCACGGGGGTCAAAGGTGTATGGTTCATAATATAGAACCTCCTTCCATATCCTACCGACCTTAGAATAAGGAAATAGAGTTCGATATGGCAACTATTATCTTCGGGTATCTTCAAATCCCTACTGCTAGGCTCCTAATCCTACTTAACTTAGGAGATCTATAACTTATAAATAAGACCAAAAGGTACACCTTCAATTTATGTTTAATTCTTTTTTTTAATTACAACCTCTTTTTATTTACTGACTTTATCGTCGGAGCGGCTACCACCGGAGCCTTCCCGGTGACTCTTTAATCTCAAGTTCTTGACAGGTAGCGAAGGACGGGAAGCCTTCTAATCATAAAAGAGGAACACCATATATCATGAAATTTAAGTTGTGAATCCTTTGCTTTTATTTGGGTCAAAATTCTTATTCAAATTAGTTAATAACGAATAATTATACCGGCATTCTCTATCAAAATTGTCGAAAGACAAATATTAATAAAAAATATGAATTTACTATTTTACCTTTGAAGATAATTACACTAACCTCTACTGTGATATCTAATAATTACATGGACCTCCCTTGTAATCTTTAGAAAAATAGGAGACGTTAGTGTAATATACAAAAACTGATGTAGAAAAAATAAAGAAATTTGGTTGAAACCCTAATACCATTAATGTCACAACCCGTAACTCGTCCTATGCGGACTAAGGGCCCGTGATCGGGGGCAGCGGCCTGCTAGCCGCTCCCCACCAAAGGATCTTAAACATTACTTATTTAATCATTACGATTGCATGTCACAACATTACTTAATCCATTGTCATCATCAGAGTATATTTATACATGCCAAAATGAAAATAAATGTTTAATTTATAAATCTTCAAGACCAACATACCCAAGACGTGGACACATGGGAGAATTAGACTACTTTGTACTTAGTCTATTACATTACTAGTAAAAATGTCCATTGTACTTGTAAAAGGACAACTTGCAGCAATACGTGGCGTCTAGTCGGTATGTACTCCTGCTGGTACTTTTGTAACTTGTTGTCCTAAAAAAAATAACATATCTAGAGTGAGCTAATTTAGCTCAGTAAGTAAACTCCTCACTTTGCCATGGGTCAAGGTTAGACCAAAAGAAAGATAATGGACTATAGCAAGTAAAAGATAATATCTCAATAGCATGCGAAGGATAGAATGTCACAGTAGACAATCTTCTGATCTTTAACTTGCTAATATTTTCACAAAACCTTTAGATAGTCTTAAGTTTGAGAACCTTATGAAATCTATAGGTATTTGTTCTATCAATTGAGGGTTCATCTCTTTTTTTAGTCTAGTTTTTTTTTTTTTTATTTAATCCCTATTTTTTCTATAATAAAAAAAAGGAAATTTCTACTTTGATGACAATGAGACTGTGATTTCTGTTCTTCATACCTCTATTTGAACATGCATTATAATGAGTACTTGAATGTATTTAAATTCTTCAATTTTTGTTGATCTCATTCACACTTACACATGCACACTTTTCTTATGAGATTAAATATGTTGAGATAATAGATTATGACAGTCTGATGTTTATCTTTCAATAAATCCATGGCTAGAAAAATGTTTATCTAATTACTATAAGTTAAACATTTGTTCTCAGTACTAATGTGCATAAAATTCTTCCTTTTTATTTGACAAGAAAATGGTTACCTATAAAGCAGTGTGTACGCTAGCAAATGGGTGTGCCTTTGAAAAGAGTTGCCTCTCTAATTTGAGTAAAAGTCACCTTGATGAATGCCAAAGCATTTAAGCTAAACAAAGTTCACTATTCTTCACGAATACATTAAGGGACAATTTGTATAAGTTATTTTGATCATGTCATCTAAAAAATAATTAATTGTAGTTGTTTGTGCTTATTGATTGATAAATCATTTAACGTTGTTTTGAAGTTTTTGAGACAAACTCAATTTCATGAGATTAGTTGAATTATTTTTACTTTTATGAGAAGATGAGGTTGAATTGTTTGCCTACATTTTAGTTTCTTATGAGTATGCCATGAATATAGAGATATTAGGACCTCTTATCATTCTCTCATTTGACTCGTTGTGATTATTTCAAGCAAATAAGTTTTTAAAAAAAGAAAAAGAGGATTTCTATTTTTTTTTCTTCAGTGTTCGCATCTGGAATATTCGTTCGAATGAATTGAGGACTCGTTCAAACTAAAGTGCATTAATATTGGCACGAATATCATGTTCGTTCGAACGAATCCTCCATTCATTTGAACGAATCCTGAAGAAGTTAAAAAATCACAAAATTCACTATTTGAGCATTCTTCATCAAATTCTTCTTTGTTTTCTCTCTCATTTTTTTTTCTTGTCTCGCAAATATTGATCTCGATTTTTAGAGTTTTCCCATTCCGCTCTAGTTAGATCATTGCTCTTAGTCTAGGATTTATTTTCACCAATTGGTTTCAGCATTTGACGTCTTTTCTACGATATACGGTGAGTTTTGTCCATTTTTTCGTTAGTTTACTTCTTGTTTTTTTTTTTTAGATTATAGGGTTAGTTTGAAACTGTTACTATAGTTTCCTCACATGGAATATTTGTTTAAATTTATTATGGCACCCCGTTGGCTTCTTACTATGGAGGATTAGTTTCCATTTGCCATTTCTTTGGTTCCTCGACTGATGAATCCTCCTCTGTAAAGGTCCATTACTACTCGGACTCGTTGCCCTGTCATTCAGGGTCGTGAGTTTTGGCCTGAACGATATGCTAGGTTAGATTAGATTGATGAGACCCTAGCATTTCACCAGTTTTCTACTTAAGGGTGGTTTTCCTTGTTATCTTTCACCGGCCCATTTACGAGCCTTTAGTTGGCAAGTTTTATGCGAACTTAGAGACTGTTCGAGATCAGGACACAACTCAAGCCTTTTTCCGTGGGATTTTTTTTTATCTCACACTTTCCCCCTCCTCTCTCTGAGACCGGCCCGAGGTACCGGCCTCTTTGTTCCTGGGCTCGAGGTGGGCTTCAACAACACCACATCAGACTCACTACTAAGTTCATAATTAGACTCACCGGAGGAGGAAGCCCTATCACTACCCATTTCTACATTTTCTCTAAATTCCCTACTATCGGAATAAGTATCGGGATCTAACATGGTAAGAAACATAAAATGATGGAGGGGAGTAGAAGAAGAAAAAGGAAATGATTAAAATAGAAGGGGAAGAAAAATTATCGGCCCATCAGAAAGAGGGGGGTTAGACGACGCTGGTCATTTGCGAGATGCCGAAAATCGCACACGGTGGCCGAAAATCGCACTGAAGTACTTTTAGGATATGTAAAAAACTCTAAACAAAAACCAAATGGCCACCCTCACTATTTAAAAGAAACGGTAGAGATATCATCTATTGTCTCGAAAACTGAATGACGGTTGAATAATAATGGCCTCGATTGCCAAAATAACAACGCGCGTGGTAATTATGCCATTACGGCTCCTGTCCCCTCGGAATACGGAATGACACATTAATTGTTGTACGCGTGACCCTTCAGAAACCCTAGCTTTAGTTCTGTACGCGTGCTTAGAAATGAGGCTCGGGGGGAGTAGTTGATATGCCAAAAATATGCGAAATAACCTGAACTTGACATGTGTCCAGCTTTCTTGTGTGCAGGTCATGAAGTAACTAGCTATGCCGAAGTATTGTCGATATAGTTGAATCGGAAGCACTACTGACCTCGGAGATACCGATCTCGTTGTCATCATCGTCTTGGCCTACCGACCTCGAAACGATGAGGCAGGTGGTGATGTGGAATAGTGAAGCGGGTAGCCTTAAGAAACAGTGAGGCAGGTGGTGGCAATAAGGCAGGTGGTCATAATGAGACTGCCCCCTCCAGACAATAATGAATCCTGATTTCACGGCACCAAACCCTACCCACTTTGGCAAACAGCAATTCTTGATGATGATTATTTGGTTAATTAGACGCCTCCTCAGTATTGTCGAGATCTTTCTCCACCTCATCTATTTTATCATGATCCGGGTGCATCTTCATCTAATGCTCTTCCTCTAGTCACTCAAGGAGATTTGGAGGAGTACTTTCAATGCTTGCAAATGGATTTCTTTATTCTTGTGCAACAGGAGTTGAGTACCCAGCGCGTTCACATTCAGACGATTCATAAGCGTTAAGACCGATTTGCTGCCAGTTTTTCTGCGATGGCCACTGAGCTACACTCTCTCATTTCTGATGATAAGGATGATGATGATGGAGAATTCACCCCTGATAACTCTACTACTTGAGTGCGTGAGTGATCTTATAATAAGGATATTTGTGTATTGACTATTCACTTTTTTATCTTCTACTCCTGACTTTGTCATTGTTTATATTCTGTTTTAACAGTTTATATTTTGTTTTGACTAATATTTTGATTATATATCATGTTTTGTTTCTACATTGTTGATATACTTTTTCATTTTATGACAAAAAGAGAGAAATATATGATAGGGGAGTACATATTTTTTTTTTTTTATACTCATATGCATGATTGTTGTGATGCTCATATGCATGATCGTGCTTCTGATTATTTCTCTACAATGTTGGACTTTTATTGTTATTCCTACGATGTTTTTCATAGGTATAGTGTAGTGGTTGTTTTGCAGAAACACAAGTAAAATCAATCATGTTGTTAAGTGCAGCTCTCACAAGTCATTAGATTAAAAACCTCATATAAATCTTTTGTAATACCCCGACCCAACGACGTGTCATAACAGGTACAATTTCGAACTTCGATATGCAAACTTTCAGTAATTAGGCAAGTTAATAATAATATACGAAAACAAAATGAATAAAATAAAATATAATAATAAGATTAAAAATAACATTTGCATATATATATATATATATATATAGATATATACATCTAAACTAATGCATGGGAGACCTTTTGTTCTTCAGTACAGGGCATAACCGTAAATATACGCTCCATTTCCCGAACCCATGATTCTGCATCGATCGTTGTATCTAAGCCATCAAATCTAGGGGGTTTGAAGCCTTGGAAGGTTTTATAACTCGTCGTGTTCAATATTGCTTCAATAGGTTGCCCCGGATTGAATTGTGGCTCAGGATTCTGCACCGGTGGTGGTGCTCTGCCTTGTGCCTGGATGTTGACCATGTTCTGAGCGATCGCCTCCAGAATGTGCTCGACTCGATCTAGTCTATCATTTGAATTCCCTGCATTTCTTCTGATGCGTACCATTTTTGCTGAAAAACACACATTTCTGTTAGTTTTTCATCATCACATAAGGTTTTCATTTACTCATCTCATGTTCTCAAGGTAAATGTTTTATTATCCTTGATTCTCGTGGTGGTTTTATAATCTACATTACTTCTCGTTCTATCCTTATTTAACTATGGGTCCCATACCCCGCCTTCCTATCACGTAACACCTACTTCATGTTACTACGGGTCCCATACCCCGCCTTCATTTCGTATCTCATACTTCATATATCTACTTCATATAACGCGAGTCCCATACCTCGCTTCTATATCATTTCATATACTTCACATATCTTAGGTAGTCTAACCCTACCTGACTCTTAGTTTTGCTCTACTGTTTCTAAGGTCCTTAAGTTGTTTAAATCAGCCTAGGACAAATCTTATTCATTTCTTAATCCTCAATTATGACTTGGTCTTTCCCAAAGACCAAATAACCTAGAGCTCTGATACCACTCTGTCACGACCCGAAACCCACCTTGTGCGGATCTCGTATCGCGACCGCCACCCTTCGGCCGAGGCCTTAGGGCAAGGCTCACATAAGCAACAGTATCGGACGGCGGTGTGACCTGTGGTTGTGGAAGCGTAAGAAACTTTTTCTTTTCTTTTAAAAATACATCTGTCGCATATCTGCCTGATACTGCCGCTCTTCATAGCGGTACACATAAATATAAGAATCAGAGCACAATAATAACTAAAGATTTTATATAATACATATCCGTGTGCCCCTCGGGCTTAAGTACATGATTGTCCCAAAATTACGACTACAAAAGTTTGACCAACTATAGGTCCTAATACTTCCACAACATCTTCAGGTCCTAATAAAGCTGTCAACGTTACTTCCCATATTGGGCAAGGGTACACCTATCATCCTCACCTGAAAAAAAATGTTAGGGAATGGGGTGAGCTTTGAGAAGCTCAATGAGTAATTCCTGCATCTGTCATGGGTTTTCAATTGGTAGTGGTTTCGCAAATAAGAGTTTAGAAGCACACACTTCCAATTGCTCATACATTTGAATATAGAGTACATGCATTTTTCATAAGGATAGCTTTGAAACATTTAAAGTATTCAAGCTAAACACACATTTCTTCAAATAGAGTAAATGCACTTCAAAACATAAAAACATGCATAATGAAATGGGGGTAAAAACCTGCTTCCATTTCTAAACATGTTACTTCAATAGACAAAAACATTGCATAATGAAAATGGGGGTAAAAACCTGCTTCCATTTCTAAAATGTTTGTCATCTTTTCTCTTTAGTTAGGTGGAATCCGTTTCGAACCAGACTCCCATTTTACTGCAATGCTACAATGGAGATATCTCATTGCCTGTGGGATCAGATCCTGCTACCAGGCATATGCACATGATAGGTCCGAAGTGTTCCGTAGAACCCACAACTCTACCTCTGTGCTTAAGTGTGCTGACGCACATGATAGGTCCGTTAAGTTCCGTAGAACCCACAATTCTACCTCTGTGCTTATTATTATCTTGCAAAACTTTTTTTCATATGGCTTTTTTGGATAAATACTTTTCAAGGGTATTTAAAATGTGATGTTCATGACTTCATGATAAAATCTTCAAATATTTAGAACAAGGAGTTCGAATATGTGGACATGCTAAATACTTTAAAGAAGATAGTAAAAAAAATCACTCATTGAGCATGTCACCATAAGATTTATAAGAACGGAATATTTCTAGTAAGAATCATGAAATATGGAATTTAACATTCAATGCTTCACATTTTGAAGGTTAAAACATTTCAAATTCGTGGAGTTAAAACCTCCACTTCAAATGCAGGGTTACTCACCTTGATTTCCTGGGTTTGCACTATTAATTGGTTGTTCCCTTCCCTTTGCAGTTCCTAGAAACAATTCATAAATAATCTATTAACTTCAAATGTACTTTAAATATCTCCTATTGATACTCTTAAATCGTATTAAATCCTAACGTTTTATCGTGAGCATTATTTTTCTTTACGTATACTTTTCTGGTAGCGTTATTATTTTAAGTATTTACGTGTCCTATTTTTTTGTACGTCATTTCATAATATGGACCTCATCGTTGAATCCGGAACGTCGAAGAAAGTCAATTTAGACCTTATCGAGTTGTAATTTGGCTTTGGACATGTTAGGGGCAATTTGGTAAATGTGCATTTTAATGTGTCTTATTTTTTGGAGTCTCGTCTCATAAAACAGACCTTCCCATTGAGTTCAAAACATCTAAAATAGTTAAAATACACTATTTATTTACTTCATTTGGACTCCGTTTGACTAGTTTTTGAACTAGGGGCAATTTCATAATTTCTGTTACTTAAATATTATTAAATTAATATTAATTTATTTAAAATTGGGCCATAGTGGAATTTTGTAGAAGTTCTGGGGTCAAAAGGTAATTAGAATGATTTTCGGTCTGAACCAGTCGGTTTAGTTTCAAACTAAATGAACCGGTCCGGTTTTGACTGAACCAGGTGGTTTAATCCAGTTTAATAAGAAATGATGACGTCAGCCCTTAAATTTAATTTAAATATAACTTTAATGAAAACGACGTAGTTTCAGGTAACCTGAACCCGTATTACACAATGGTCAAGACCCGATCTGAGACCCGACCCATGACCCGACACTGCTCACCGTCTTCCCCCGATTCACCCTTACTGTAGCCCTAATTTCTAGGTTTAATTTTTCCCAATTTTGCGTATTTTGAACCACTGTTTTCCTCTGTTCTTAGTCGATACACATTCCTAAGGGTTTGGTCTACATCTTGGCATTCATTTGAGGTCATATAGCTAACCTTAATGCTCGATCTAAGACATGATAGTCGAACCTGAAACTCGACAATAAACCTTCATCTCACAACCATTTTTAATGTGGTTTGGTGCTGCGTGATCCTTATGACATAATGTTTCAGTGCCTATTCTCAAAATCGGGCTTAGGAGTTTCAAACAAGAATTGGGTTTCACGACCAAAACCTGCAACTAACTTTTTAGAGTTCATTTCTTGGGTTTTAAAGTCGCAGGCTAGTGATTTGGGAACCCTAATGAGGTCTAGTTTAAGCCCCAATACACCAATTTAGATTCGGTTCAAACTAAATCAAACCTACACTTACAATTTTCCGTAGTTTTATTCAACCTGTAACTCTAAATTTCTCACTTGATTCTTCATCATTTTCCTTCATTTCTTTTGCAAATTAAAGCTTAAAGTAGGTAAAATAAGACCCTTGCATGCTTTAAATTCAAAACATAACCCAACGAAATTCCAATAAAATTTATACCTACTCAGTGGGTTTCTCTAAATTTTTTTTTCCTTCTTCAGTTCCTGCTCCGTCCAGTTCTCTTTCTCTTCCTCAGCTTCTAATTCTCTTCTCACTCTCATGTTCAGAGACCCTTAAACTTATATATTTTGCTGCATTAAGCAACACGCATGTTGCATGAAGCCTTGTGGAGATTTGGGTTTGCCACCTGCCGGCTTAAACTGTGCATGAAGACCACCTCATAGCCTCCATTCTCTCCTTCACATGGCAGTCATACCTTCCTTTATTACATGCCATCATTATGCCACCACTAACGAGCCTCCAGGGTTTCTAATTCTGTATTTCCTTTTAAAATCCACTGTAATTCCTTAATCATTTTTCTGTATGTAGATAACAGCTACCAGCCGCCCCTATCTCTTCATCATTTCAGCTTAATGGAGTCCCACTATAAGGCATCCACTAATTCTCTCTCTTGTAGCTTCTCATTTTTCTTTTCATTTCCTGAATTCCCATTATTGAATATTTTAAATGTTTCAAAGCTATCCTTATGAAAAGTGCATGTACTTTATATTCAAATGTAAAAGCAATTGGTAGTGTGTATTTTATAAACTCTTATATGCGAAACCACTACCAATTGAAAACCCATGACAGATGCAGGAATTACTCATTGAGCTTCTCGAAGCTCACCCCATTCCCTAACATTTTTTTCAAGTGAGGATGATGGGTGGACCCTTGCCCAATATGGGAAGTAACGTTGACAGCTTCATTAGGACCTGAAGATATTATGGAAGTATTAGGACCTATAGTTGGTCAAACTTTTGTAGTCGTAATTTTGGGACAATCATGTACTTAAGCCCGAGGGGCACACGGATATGTATTATATAAAATATTTAGTTATTATTGTGCTCTGATTCTTATATTTATGTGTACCGCTATGAAGAGCGGCAGTATCAGGTAGATATGCGACAGATGTATTTTTAAAAGAAAATAAAAAGTTTCTCACGCTTCCGCAACCACAGGTCGCACCGCCGTCCGATACTGTTGCTTATGTGAGCCTTGCCTTAAGGCCTCGGCCGAAGGGTGGCGGTCGCGATACGAGATCCGCACAAGGTGGGTTTCGGGTCGTGACATCTTTACTTTAATGTTTTTGGGGTTTACTTGTGGTTTTTTAGTTTTATTTGTTCTTGTATTGAGTTTTGTAATGAATTTCCAAAGGAAGTGTTTGTTAGGACTATTAGTCACAAGTATTGGCTAATCTATGAGACAAAACTGTCATTGAGTTTTAAAGTTCATCGAGTTATTGAGTTTAGAGTCCTTAAGCCTTGTGATTATTGAAGAACGGATCTGCTTCCAATTAAAGGCTATCCTATTTTCACATGACTCTCACATACTCATATGGCGAAGGATTGGTAAGCACTTGGTGAGTTTGGATTGGATTTATCTCACACAAACTCTAATCACTACAGGAAAAGACACTATTAGCGACATGCAAAGGCGTCGCTAATAGTAGTAATATGCGTCGCTAATTTTCTTTGGCGACGCACATTTGGGCGCCGCTCCATGCATCACAAATAGTCGTGTCGCAAAAACTATTAGTGACGCTCAGATGTTTGTGCGTCACTAAAGGTAACTATTAGCAACGTGCAACTGGTATCGCTAATAATCAGGTATGGGCGTCGCAAATACTATAAATGTACGCAATGGGCGTCGCTAAAAAGACCCCTTAGCGATGCTTATGTTGCGTCGCTAATGGTTACTATTAGCGACGCACACAACGCGTCGCAAATAGTGTATTGTTCCAACCTTTAGCGATGCTCGATGTGCGTCACTAATGGCATTCTTTTGCGATAAATATGAAGCGTCGCTAAAAATTAATTCCTTTGCTATTAGCAACGCCACATTTAAAGATTTTTTTTCCCTGCACCTGATTTTGACCTGTATTATTTGTTTTTATTTTTGTTTTATTCCTATTCAAAACCTGTATCAAACATCCTGATATACAATAAAATCCAAATATTCTGAAATGAATATATTAAAAGAAAAATGTATTTATATATAGATATATATATATATATATTATACTAATTACTTACAATTGTGAAAGTAAAATTTTACAATAAATACAAATATAAAAAATAGTATCAGAAAATGTAACTACAGTTGTTCATTAAAAAAAAAAATGAAAATAGTAAGTACCGATACAGAACAGAAAGACAGCGGCACAATAATCCCAATCAATCTGAAATAAAGATCAAATGATATATATATTACAACCCTTATTAAATATATATATATATATGAACATAGAATGTGAATATATATTTTTTTACATGCATAAATAGTAAGAACGGCATAAAGTAGTATTAGTTTCAAACTGTTGATCCAAACCGATTGCCGTAAGTTCGTGCAAGTCTATTTTATCATTTGTGAAGTGTGTGATGGAGTTTCGGGATAGTTAGGCCGATATCCGGCATTTTGGTCTGTCAAAACCGTAAATTAGGCATTTTAGGAGCGAAAAGTTGCATAAGTTTGAAACGGGTGATCCGAACAGAGTGGCGTAAGTTCATAAAAGTCTATTGTATAATTCTTGAGGTGTGTGATGGGGTTTTGGAATAGTTAGGCTGATAGCTAGTGTTTTGGTCCATCAAAACCCCAAAATGGGCCTTTTCGGAGTATAAACTTGCAAAAGTTTCAAACCGGGCATCCAAACTGAGTCCCATAAGTTCGTGCAAGTCTATTTTATCATTTTTGAGGTGTATGATGGGATGTTGGGGCTGGTAGGCCGATATCCGGCATTTTGGTCTGTCAAAACCTCAAAAAGTGGCATTTTAGAGTGAAAAGTTACACAAGTTTGAAACCGGTGATCCGAACCGAGTGACGTAAGTTTTTACAAGTCTATTTTATCATTTTTAAGGTGTGTGATGGGGTTTCGGGGTCGGTAGGCCGATATCCGGCATTTTGGTCTGTCAAAACCCCAAAAAGAGGCATTTTAGAGCGAAAAGTTACACAAGTTTGAAACTGGTGATCCGAACTGAGTGCCGTAAGTTTGTACAAGTCTATTTCATCATTTTTGAGGTGTGTGATAGGGTTTTGGGGTCGGTAGGCCGATATCCGGCATTTTGGTCTATCAAAACCCCAAAAAGAGGCATTTTAGAGTGAAAAGTTACACAAGTTTGAAATCGGTTATCCGAATTGAGTGCCGTAAGTTTGTGCAAGTCTATTTTATCAATTTTGAGGTGGGTGATGGGGTTTTAGGGTTAGTAGGCCGATATCCAGCATTTTGGTCCGTCAAAACCCCAAAATGGGCCTTTTTGGAGCTGAAACTCGCAAAAGTTTCAAACCAGGCATCCGAACTGAGTGCCGTAAGTTCGTGCAAGTCTATTTTATCATTTTTGAGGTGTGTGATGGGGTGTCAGGGTTGGTAGGCTGATATCCGACATTTTGGTTTGTGAAAACCCCAAAAAGAGGCATTTTAGAGTGAAAAGTTACACAAGTTTGAAACCGGTGATCTGAACCGAGTGTCGTAAGTTTGTGCGAGTCTATTTTATCATTTGTGAGGTGTGTGATGGGGTTTTAGGGTCGGTAGGCCGATATCTGACATTTTGGTCCATCAAAACCCCAAAAAGAGGCATTTTAGAGCGAAAAGTTACACAAGTTTGAAACCGATGATCCGAACTGAGTGTCGTAAGTATGTGCAAGTCTATTTTATCATTTTTGAGGTGTGTGATGGGGTTTCAAGGTCGGTAGGCCGATATCTGGCATTTTGGTCTGTCAAAACCCCAAAAAGAGGCATTTAACCTAGCAATTGACTTGACTTCATAATTTTTTTTTATGGGACTAACACACTCATACCCATCCTTGACTAATGTTAATGGAGTGCAATAATCAAAATGATTTAATTTTTTTTAGTAAAATTCCTAATTGCCATAATAAATAAGAAAAAGAAAAAATAACACCACATAGTTTCTATGGTAATGTATATTAAAACTCCACTTAGTGATCTTTATTCAATTTAGTCATATTATTAGGAGTAAGAATGCTTGAATGATAATTTAATTATAATCTTATTATGGTTTAATCATTGCTTCAACAGTTCCACCTCTACCCACCAACTCCCATAACGGTGAAAGAGGAAGACAAACCCAACAAAGTCTTTACACAAAAACTATTATTAATTTTGAGCTAAAACTACAAGTATGCCCTTTTTATTTTATTAGTGAGAACATAGAACAAGAACATTAATTATTCTAATTTTAAGTAACTTTTTTTATTAAAACTTATCACAACAAATCAAAGATTCAAACTCAATAATTTCTTTGGAAAAGAGCAAGATTCCAAGTTAACGTGCGTCACTTAGAATGTCCGAAAGCTAATAATACTTTAAAGAATTCAACTCTTCTGTCTGCACTCTAAATAGTCCACTTGTGTATATATATATATATATATGTGTGTGTGTATGTGTAATAGATGGTGCAACATATAATATTTATATAAAACAGGAATATAATATGAAGTGTTGCATGTGGAATGCCTTTTGTCATAGAAGTTGTAGCTTCCTTGATCCCCCCCCCAATGGCTGATAACACTGCCATTTAGTTGGAACATCAGATTTGTTAGCCAAAAAAAAGTTATATAGTAGCATATACTAATGAGAAAGGGTGACATATATAAAACTCTTTTTATATATACTATTTGAAATTATCAAAAACATCAAAGGAGATCAAGAGCATAAGCACTCATGGAAAATGGATGAGACATTTGACTACATTCGAATAGAATAGAACTTACTTTTAATGTGCTTGACATTTTCATGGATATTTACTCCATGGGGTTCCTTCTTTATCTCATACGCTATGTGGGGTTCCCTCTTTATCTCATGCGCTACATAGGGTCCCCTTTTTATCTCACGAGCTAACTTCAATGGAAACTCTTTCTCACAAACACTTGAATCAAACACGCACACATTAAAATGCATGTCTCCTTTATGCTCAAATACTGCAAAATCTTTGAGATAGAGGCCATGGTGTTGCACAAAATTATCCCAACCTTCTCGAAAGTAAATAAATCCTTTGTCACATTTACCAATTTTAACATGCCATGGCCCTTTACAACTTGTTAGAATTGCTTCTTCCGATTTTACTTCACCTAGTTGTCCACAGAAAGCCGGTAAAATGCACTGTGAAAATTTGAAATTCAGAAAACTATATTAGCGTGATTGAGTCACTATAAAATGTTGCTACATTAAGAAGAGAAAAGACACTTGGACTGACCACATCATGTGTCCCATTCACTAAATAAGTGTTACTTGGTTTGATGATTAAGCATCAACAATCCAAATCATTCACAGAAGCTTTCCATTACAATTCTCAATTTTTTTCTTCTACTTAAATATTAAAATCATTAAAATAAAGCTAAAAAGTCATGACACAAACAAATGGTTCATGACTTCATGTTCACTGCTTGAAGGCACCACACATACACACACACACACACACAAACACAGATATACATACATATATATATATAGAGAGAGAGAGAGAGAGAGGACATACAAGTTCTGTAAGGAAACTAGGCATCATGACCTTGAAGAAATGCTTGGCAATGGGAAGCTTCCTTTCCATCCGAGAAGAAGACATATTCTCACCTAGTTGGCAACTATGACAGTCAAAATAGAAAAGAGAATTGGAAGTCCTTTCATTGTCCAAACAATCCTGATCTTATCCATAACAAGCTACCATTATAGGGTAATGTTGATGATCAAAATTCAAACTAAAATTCAAACTAAGAATATGGATAGGATCCAAATGGTTAACGAGACCCATTTTCGGAACCAAAAAATTAAGAAGTCTCATTAGTCGACTGCTCTGCATATATCAAGTGTTGTACACCAATGTAGTGTTTGAAATCAAAGTATGTTTGTGTCAAAGACACATTCACTCTTTTTTGCCTTTGTTGTTTGTCTTCAGAATCTTGGGTTTCAAAAGGAGTGTGATTCAAACCGTGAAGGTAAAAGAAGCCTGCTTTGCAGCTTCATGGCCCCATAAAAATGAATCTGCAGCTTAAGTAATTATTTTATGGTGTTGCTCTCCCTATAGGGCTATTTTGCTGTGGTTGAAGATGGGTTAGTTTTTTGAAAAATCCATGGTCTATGGAAGCCTTGCCTTTCGTACTGCTTCCATTGATTCCCCCAAATATCCATAAATTTAACTCTTTTATTCATGACAAGATCCCTTATTGGCACTCCCTTTTTTGTTAAATAGGCTCCATTTCACTTTTTTTTTTTCTTTAAAATGAAATTATACAAAGGATTTGAGTGATTTCACTTTTAAAATGGAGACACTTTAGCCAAAAACTCAAGCAGCATCAACTAGAATTGTGATGTGATTTCAACTTATGTATTGTAAAGAAGAAAAACACCCCAAAAAAATTACCAAAAAGAAAAAGAAAAAGAAAACCCTAACAAGAGAGACTCCATTACAAAAAGGAAGATCAAGCATTCGAAAGGCACGGAAGATAAGTTTTAACAAGAAAGTAATGACCTACCGTCTTGCAAGAAAGAAACTTGGTCTGTCGTCGATATCCGGTCTATCGCAGTCTGCCACCATTGCCCAAAATGCAGTCCGCCTCTGTCCGAACCTAGCATGGGGAGTGAAAGTGAAAGACCGAGAGAAAGAGAGAGAGAAAAAAATAGGGCTCCAAACCAAGAGAAGAAGAAGAAAAAACCAAAGGTCGCGCGCGGTTGGGGTATAAATAAGGGGTTTTTTTAGCGACGCACAGTGAGCTTCGCTAAAAAGCTTACGTGCGTTGCCAATAGTTGCTCAACACAACGTTGTTGCGATTAACCCACTATTCGCGACGCACATTACGCGTCGCTAACTTTGGGTGACGCATGTGTGTGTCGCTAATATTTATGGGCACGTCATAAATTGATCAGCGCGCTTTTTTTTGCGTCGGAAAGGCATTTTTTGTGGCTTTTGGCGACGCCCATGGTGTACGTCTCTAATAGTGGCTTTTGGCGACGTACATCGTGCGTCGCAAAACATGTGCGTCGCCAAAACTGCTTATTTTTGTAGTGAATGCATTAAGTTTGATTTATTATTCTAAATATGTGAAAGTGTATAGTGAATATGCTACAATGAATAATAGTAGCTCACTTGATTATGCCTAGTACTTAAAGATGATTTAAGTGGGCTATTATATTTCATTGACCTAAAACTGATAATTATAGGGTTTTTACAATATTCGTATGCACGAATCATGAATTCGTTTGTATGAATATTCCAGCATGTTTTTTCATATATATTAATGAAATATTCATTTGATCTTTCAATCGAACGAATTTTCTAGAAACCTATTCATGGGATATTCATTTGAATTAATGATCTAATAAATTTTTTAGTTGCTTACAAATCACATTTGTTCGATAGTTCATTCGAACGAATTGAAGTTCATGCAAACAAACACGTAATTCGTGGGAACGAATGTCGCGCAGATTAATTTTTTAATTGGATTTAAATTGTGCGATTTCCTTATCAAAATCTATCCTATATAAGGATTTGATCCCTAGTTCGTAGGGTGACTTGGCTGACATAATTAAAAAAAAAAAAAGTTTCTAAACTTTTCAAAAGTATTTTTCTTCATATGCATATTGCACATATAGATCAAATCCTTGAAGAAAGAACATGAATTTCATCTTCTACATAGTTCATGGAGTACAAACATGTCGATTTTAAGTTTGTGCAATCGATAGAGTTCAAGGTTACGTGTAGTTCCAAGTTATGTTTGGACGACAGATGGACTTAAAGGGTACTTGTGGATTCGAGTTTGAGAAAATTTAGATTATCAACAAAGCTTGAGGGATTAAGACTGAGTTGTATAGAGTCTGTAATCATCGAACCTCTTCTAGTGGATTCACATCTAGGTCAGCACTGCATGATTTTCCAAAATAGATTCAGTTGATCTGTGGCAGTTTTTTCATCAACAAATTCGATGCAGTCTCTATCTTTTTACTATTTCTTTATTTATCATTGCTATAATTTATCATTGCATGTCACTGAATTTGATTAGATCCACTAACAAATAAATTTTAACATAGTTAAACAAATAATTTTTATTTAATATTAAAACCTATTCACTCCTTCGAAGTCTAATTCTTAATATCTAGATATGGATTAGACCTTCTAACTTTGAATATTTGCATCTTATGAAGATACATGTATTTATAATGTGCATGATTGTGTTACTTATAAGCCTGAAATATACTGAATATATATATAATTGAATATATATATATATATATATATATATTGTTACAAGGAATTAAACAAAATAAATAATTAAAAGAATGATTAAATAATGTATAACTCACTGTTATTGAACTTAAAACATAATGTAAATTCGAGCCTTGTGAAATTCACAATTTCCTTAAGACGAATTTGCTCCCTCTCGGTGATTAAGGTGATAAGCAATCGTCTCCCAAGATAGAACGGATTTCAATTCTAAACAAGTATCACTTTAATTTTTAGAACCCAACGAAAACAACAATGACAGCACTCAAACTTGACTTATTGATAACTTGCATAATTTTAATATTTTATCACCTCTTAACTTTAAACTTTAATCTATTTTATTTATTTTTTGATTAATTTTATGCCTTATTGTTATTATTTAAATTTTATTTCAGATTTGAAGAAATTAGGCCCGTGAGCTCCTCACCACTTTTGTTGATTTCAAAAGCAAATACAAGCTATTCAACTAAAAAACCCAATAACAAAAAAAAGAAATTTCAAGCAAAAGAAGCGGGTAGCTAATTGGAAAAAAAAAAAAAAAAAGAGAAGCAGGTCAAGGGCAGATTTGAGGGAGCTTGTAGTGCACAAGAGAAGAAGGAAAAGTCAAAGTGGGATGTGGGCTGGGGGCTGGGCAGCATCCTTGGAGTTGGACTTTAAAGGTCCATACGTCTATGTTATACAAAGGAGCTAGGGCGCAGAAGCAAAAGGGGAGTGAACGGCGGCTGAGAGGTGTGTTTGCTTGAAAAAGCGGCTGGGAGCTGCTTTGATTAAAAAAAGCCATGACATGAAAAAAAAATAAAAATAAATAAATAAATAAAGAGGGGCGTGAGAGAAAAAGGAGTGTAACAGGGCGTGAGAGAAAAAGAAAACGGCTGCTGGCTGAACCTGAAGTGAGACTTGGCTGCGTGCGACTTGGAGAACATCAGGAGCAGGTGGCTGACGTTGGAACGAGGCTGCTGGGCGTTGAAATAAAAATCCAAAGGAGCAACTATACGACAGAGGAGAATAAAGGAAGAAACAGCGGCTGTACGGCGGCGGTTTGACTGTGCACTGCGGACTGCTGTGACTATTTTTCAGTGTTTATTTTCTTCCGTTCTTCTCAGAAAAATATGGTGAATTCGTTTATGTTGAATTTAATTTTTAGCATGAACTAATTTACTTTATTCTAGAAAAATGATGTAATCTAGTTTCGAACTATGCTTGCTTTTCTATGCTAATTTAAAGCAATTATTTTTTATGTTTGTCTGATTTATTCTGAGCTTAATGCTTCTAATTAACTGGCCACTAATTAGATGATTTTAATCTTGTGATTTGCTGTCGAAAGAGGGAATCATAGGATAGATCCTGAATATTTTGGCATAGGTAAATATAGAGATCGAAAGACTTATATGAACCTATGTAGTATTAAAAAGTCACTGGTCTTATTGCATTCTTGCTTTATTAATTTGCATACTCTTGTGTAAATAATGAACAAGAATAGTTCCAACTAACTGTCGAAAGAGGATTTTGGATGATTTAGAGATTTGCTAACAAACATGGAGAATTAAATTCAATTAGTTAAATAAGTAAAGCACAGTGAGAAATTAGGTGAAATCGATTTCCTAGAATGCTTTTTCTCCCATTAATTTGAGTTTCGAACAATATCTCTATTTTCATTTTAGTATTCTCTTTGCGTTGATTTTATTTTAATTTGCAATTCTAAAAATCTTAGTGAATTTTCTAAATAAAGTCGAGATTAGTTTAATTTCGGTACTTGTCAAAAGTAAGACACCAATCCCTGAGGACGATACTCTTCTTATCACTTTATTATAAAACTACGATATTGTGCACTTGCAGTTTTGCACCGATCACTTATGCAGAGAGAGAGAATGTAATATTTGGAATGCATGAATGCAATGAGGGTCTGGGTATTTATAGGCTTCTTCATGACTGTTTGATACAGTCATGAAGGTTCAGTTGTGTCTATTCATGGCGAACAGACACATGCGCATCCATGAAAAGACGCCCATTCAGTCAAACAGTACGTCCAAAATGACAACGTTTTGGACTCCCAACAGTAACCATATGTACACTGCAAAACGACAGCATTTCGAAATCCCAACGGTAACTTAAGCGCATGTTCAAAACGACTGCATTTCTGGTTTAGAAAATTTTAAATAAATTTTCTCTAAAAAGATATATACACAGCAAGCCCAAGCCCAAGCCCAGAACCTGAACCCAAGCCCGGCCAGGCCCAGTTCGGTTCGGTGCAGGGCAGCGGCGTGCGCGCGCGCGTGTGTGGTGAACCAAGCATGTGCTAGGTCCTCCCCCTTCCACAAAACTGGAGTGCCCCTTGGGGCCCAAACCCTCTTCCAAGGTATGTGTATATATACTAATTAAAAGCCTTGTGCCCAACCTATGTGGGACACAAGCTTTTTGTACAAGCTTCAAGCTTTTGTTACCATTTCTAAGTGGTGATGTTTGGAGGCAATTTCTCATTCACTCCTTAATGGTTTTGAGCAACCCAATATATAATCTTCATCTCCTCATGGAGGAGAACACATTCCCATGTGGACCCACTAAAATTAATTGGTGGGACCCACTTTAATTTTAGCTCAAAGATAGCTAATTTATAATGCTCAAACCCATTTTTTTCAACAATCCCCCACATGAATGAAATTGACTGAAAGTAATGCAAATGATATGCAGACACTAGTTCGAGTATAGTGAAAAGGTTACTGCATTGGGTTAAGTAGCCTACTGGCTTTGAACTTGCCCTAGTGAACGACTATCGGATTTACTTAGCTAATCAGTGGACATGAAATCTTTGAACTGTCAGTCGTTTTTGTAAACCAAGACAATAGAAATCACACAATACCCTTTCAGACATAGTTGGTTCTCATGTTTGTGTTCATTTTGGCCTTGAACACCTCTTAGTTCTATGAGTGTTTTAGAGAATTCAGCCTTTCAAATTCCCATAGAAGCGGCCCCTTCTTACTCACATAGGTGATTTCTATGAAGAGTATCCTGCAATACCCTACTTAGACATTTTTCCAAGATATAGATATCATTAAAAGCATAACTTATCCTTGGTTCTCGTGGCAGATATGCACTGTCTCATCATAGGAATGGTTAGGAGTAGATATCTCCTCAGTGCGTACTGAGTTGTTTCATAGTTCGGTTAGCCCTTTGAACCTAGATCTTGGGATCTCCAGTCAACTATGTTAGGTTGCCACTATGACAACTCTTGTTTAGACATAGGCTTTAAACCCATTCCCTTCGATGAAATTTCCACTTGTTCTCGTGTTAAGCCTTTCGTAAATGGATCCGTAATATTATCTTTTGACCTTACATAGTCAAGGGTGATAATTCCATTCGAGAGCAATTGTCTAATGGTATTATGTCTTCAAAGTATGTGTCGTGACTTACCATTATACATATGACTTTGTACCCTTCCAATTGCTGATTAACTATCACAATGTATACAACTAGCGGGCATTGGTCTTGACCAATTTGGAATATCCTCTAAGAAATTATGAAGCCATTTTGCTTCTTCTCCAGCTTTATCTAAAGCAATGAATTCAGATTCCTTGTAGATCTAGTAATACATGTTTGTTTGAAGGATTTCCAAGACACGGCTACACTTCATAGAGTAAAAACATATCCACTTGTGGATTTGGTGTCTTTTGAATTAGATATCTAATTAGCATCACTATGCCCTTCAAGTACAGCTGGATATCTCATGTAGTGCAGTCCATAATTTTGGGTATATTTTAAATATCCCAAAAGTCTTATTATTGCTTTCCAGTGATTGTTTCCTGGATTACTTGTAAATTGACTAAGCTTACTCACAGAATATGTTATATCAGGTCAAATGCAGTTCATGACATACATTAAACTGCCTATTATACGAGAATACTCTAATTGAGATATGCTCTCTCCAGTATTTTTAGCAAGATGAAGACTTACATCCACTGGTGTCTTTACAGGATTTATGTTATATTTCTTAAACTTATCAAGTAATTTCTCAATATAATGAGATTGAGATAAAATAAGTCTATCAGACATTCTAGAAATTTTCATTCCTAGAGTAGTGTCTATGACACCTAAGTCTTTCATATCAAATCTACTAGATAACATTTGTTTTGTAGCATTTATCATATCAATAGTGCTACCTAAAATTAGCATATCATCAACATAAAGACATAAAATGACATATCCTTTTTAAGTGGTTTTGACATATACACATTTGTCACACTCATTGATCTTGAATCCATTTGCCGTCATTAAATTGTCAAATTTCTCATGCCATTGTTTCGGTGCTTGCTTTAATCCATAGAGGGATTTGACAAGCTTCCATACTTTCCTTTCTTGTCCAGAAGTAATAAATCCTTCGGGTTATTCCATATATATTTCTTCATCTAACTCACCATTTAAGAAAGCAGTTTTTACATCCATTTGATGTATTTCTAATCCATTTAAGGCTGCTATCACAATCAACATACGAATGGATGTGATTCTAGTAACTGGTAAGCAAGTATCGAAATAATGTAATCCTTCCCTATGCTTATAGCCTTTGACAACAAGTCTTGCTTTATATTTCTCTATTGACCCATTAGCTTTCATCTTCTTTTTAAAGATCCATTTGGATCCTAATGGTTTGGAACCACGTGGAAGATCCACTAATTCCCACGTATGATTTTGCATGATGGATTCAATTTCACTATTGATTGCTTCTTTCCAATATGAAGCTTCGGGAGAGGACATTGTTTCCTTGAACGTTTGAGGATCATTTTCCAACAAATATGTTAGAAAATCAGGTCCAAAGGACGTTGATTTCTTTACTCTCTTGCTACGTCTAGGTTCATCAATTATAAACTTTTGATCTATACTTTCATGATTATTACTAACTATAGCTTCTAGAGGCCTTTTCTGTAAACTTGATTCATGTGTCATGTTATAAGGAAATACATTTTCAAAAAATGAAGCATCCCTTGACTCAATAATTGTATTAACATGCACATTAGGAATCTCAGATTTATAAACAAGAAATCGATATGCATTACTGTTATTTGCATAACCAATGAATACACAGTCAATGGTTTTTGGTCCTATCTTAACCTTTTTAGGTTTAGGAACTACCACTTTAGCTAGACACCCCCACACTCTTAAGTATTTATAGCAAGGTCTGTCACCTTTCCATAATTCATAAGGTGTTTTCTGAGTTTTCTTATGAGGTACCTTGTTTAGAATATAATTAGCGGAAAGCAAAGCTTCCCCCTACAAATTATGGGGTGAACCAGAACTTAACAACATAGCATTCATCATTTATTTTACTGTTCAGTTTTTGCGTTCAACAATACCATTAGATTGAGGTGAATAAGGAACGGTAGTTTGGTGAATGATTCCATGCTCTGAACAAAACTCCTCAAAAGTTGACTCATATTCACCACCTCTATCACTTCTTATTGCCTTGATCTTTTTGCTAAGTTGATTCTTAACTTCATTCTTGTAATGTTTGACCATTTCTGTAGCCTCATCTTTGCTTCTTAGCAAATACACATAACAGTATCTAGTGCAGTCATCAATAAAAGTAATGAAATACTTTTTTCTCCCTCTAGTTTGCACAAAATTTAAGTCACAAATATCACTATGAATTAAATCTAGAGGTTCAGTGCTTCTTCTAACAGAATGGAAGGGTAATCTTGTTAATTTAGATTCCACACAAGTTTCACATTTGTGATTAGGATTAACACCAAATTTAGGCAAAAATTCTAAGTTAATTAATCAACATAAAGTATCATAATTAACATGTCCTAATCTAGCATACCAAATATTTGAAGACTCAAGCAAGTAAGCAGAAGAATGATTATTATTATTAATAGATTTTGGTACAATAGTCATAACATTAATCTTAAACAGCCCCTCAATTAAATAACTCTTCCCCACAAACATCTCATTTTTAGTGAGCACAAATTTATCAGACGCAAAGACTAATTTGAAGCCATTCTTGCTAAGTAATGATCCAGAGACGAAGTTTTTGCGAATGTCAGGCACATGAAGCACATCGTTGAGAGTGAGTTCTTTGCCAGATGTCATTTTTAGTATTACCTTTCCACGTCCTTCAACTTTGGAACTCGAAAAATTACCCATGAATAGTTGTTTTTCGTGCTCAACAGGTTTGTAGGTAGAGAATATCCATTTGTTTGAGCAAATGTGGCGTGTAGCCCTAGTGTCTACCCACCATTCCTTGATGTTTCCCACCAAGTTACATTTGGATACAACGGTGGAAAGATTCATCTCACCAACATCAACTAAAAGCCTGTCACATTCTGTCATGTTTGCTTAAGCATTTTGTTCTCCTGAGTTCTTAGGTTTGCGACAATCCTTTGAATGATTTCCTTGCTTACCACAATTGTAGCATTTCCCCTTGAAATTCTTAGAAACTTGAGAAGGACCTTCACCTTCATGCTTCCTTTTATTCTTTGAGCCTTGTTCGACAATATTTGCCTTTGCCCCTATGGAATGATTTCCATTCTTCTTTTCAGATCCTCAGTTGTCTTCTTCAATTCTTAGTCTCATTATCAATTCTTCAAGATTCATCTCTTTGCGTTTGTATTTGAGATAATTCTTAAAGTATTTCCATAATGGTGGCAATTTCTCAATCATAGCAACCACTTGAAATGAATCACTTAGAGACATTCTTTCAACATGGATGTCATAGAGGATCACTTGTAAATCTTGAACTTGGCTTATAACTGTTTTATGATCTACCATCTTGTAGTCAAGAAATTTGCCAACTATGAATTTCTTCGTGCCAGCATCCTTAGTTTTGTATTTTTTGTCCAAAGAGTCCCATAGTTTTTTTGCTATTTTGATTGAATAATATACATTATATAATGTATTATCTAATCCATTCAAAACATAATTTCTACACAAGAAGTCTGCATGTTTCCATGCATCAACAACAGCCACTTTTTCCTTATCAGTTTCTCCTTTAGCAAGTATAGGAGAATCTTCATGAAAGAACCTTGCCAAATTCAAGGTTGTGAGATAGAAAATCATCTTTTGTTGCCAACGTTTAAAATTCATTCCATTGAATTTTTTGGGCTTCTCTCCATGAGACAAATTCATGGTGGGTGCATTACTTGTAGGTACATTGCTTGTAGAGGCCATTTTTGTTACAAAAATAGAAAGTTTTGCCTCAATTATACAAGATTTATTAAACAAAAATCTACTAAACAAAACTTAATAAGTAGAACAAAATCCACTGACACTACAAAAAAGAACATATTTTTTGCGACATGCAAAAATCCTCGCTAAAAGTCACTTTTAGCGACGCCCAATAGTGTGCCGCGAATAGCAGGGAGAAAGTAATAAAAAATTTGACGAACGGCGCGAAAAATTAGGTGTGAAACTATTAGTGACGCATAACAGACCATTTGCGACGCACAAAGGCGTCGCTAATATTGGCGAAGCGCACCTGTGCGTCACAAATGGTTTACGTTGCAAAAATGTTGCTGTTTTTCGTTCATTTAGCGACGCACATTGGGCGTCGCTAATAAGCCCTTATAAATACTTCGATCTGCGCTCTCTATTTTCGCATTTGATCTCTCTCTCTCTCTCTCTCAACTGGATCTCCGATCTCATCTCTCAGATGCTCGGTTCGGAGTAGATCTCCGATCTCTCGCGCTTTCTCCATCGGTCGGTTTCTCTCACTCTCGCTCTCTCTCTCCAACTGGATCTCCGATCTCCGATATCATTTCTTAGAGGCTCGGTTCGGATCGGTGGTAGATCTCCGATCTCTCGCGCTTTCTCCATCGGTCAGTTTCTCTCTCTGGATCAATCTCCATTCTCTCTCTCTCTCTCTCTCTCTCTCTCAGCACTTCATCGAGTTTCAGAAAGGTTTGGGTTTGTTTTAAATTATTTTTTTTTCTTCTTCTTGTATACTGCGGAATATTATTTGTTTGTTTTTCTACAGAATATTAAATTTGTTTGATTCAGTGACTGTTCTTGTAAAGGGTTTTGTTATTTCTATGTATAATGGTGTTCATTTAGTTATTACTGGATCGGCAACTCGACCATCACTAGCTGTCCTCTTAACCCACCTTTAACAGTAAAAGTTTCATTTTAATTTGATATTATCTATATTATCTAACAGTTATTTAGTTTTTATTCAAATTATTTAAAAAAAACTTCACATTGTCTCAAAAAAAAAAAAATCTAATCTTAAAAATTTTATATTTAACTTTGAATGGTGATTTGAGTGTGTATATAGTAACTAACTGGGACTAGCCTAATTGGTAATTCATGAGAGTCGTGAACTTTCCCAAGGGTATTTGATGATGAAGAAGAAGACGATAATGATGACTTTGGTGATAATGTTGGGGTTGGTTACGAAGGCTTGCCATAAATGCTGGCAGACTTGTAGGGGGCTACAACTGGGGCGAGTAGTCATAGGAGTGACACGGGACCATCGACTACGTTTGAGTCGTTGTTGAGTGAAGCGAGGTAGCCGTTATATCCGGGTTGTGATAAGTTTTCGAAACTGGACTTTCTCGTGAAACTCCTTCATATTACGACCATCAACCGTTGGAGTAACAAATCAGTTAATATGGCCATTGAATTGATTAAAGCAGCATTTCGTACTGGGAAGACCCTTCCGAAATCATATTACGAGGCGAAAAAAATATTAAGAGATTTGGGCCTTGGGTATATTCCCATACATGCTTGCAAAAATGATTGCATGTTATTTTAGAAGAAGACTGAACAATGTAAGGAGTGTACGGTGTGCCACGAACCCAGGTACAAGCTGAATAAAGGAAAGAGCAAGACAATTCCGCACAAGGTGCTGAGATATTTAGCCTTAAAACCGAGGCTACAAAGGTTGTACATGTCTCAGAAGACGGCAGAAGATATGCGGTGGCATAAGGAGAAGCGTATTGCTGAGGAAAATGTATGTAGGCATCCGGCAGATTCACAAACTTGGGCTGAGTTTGATACAAATCACAAATGGTTCGCAAATAAGTCGCGTAATGTACGACTTGGGTTGGCTAGCGACGGTTTCAATCCGTTCAGTGACATGAGTAATGCCTACAGCATGTGGTCGGTGTTGCTTGTGCCGTATAACTTGCCACCGTGGAAATGTATAAAAGAACCACTTATCTACATGTTGTTGCTTAATCTAGGACCGAAGTCTCCAGGTAATGAAATTGATGTGTATTTGCGTCTTTTAGTGGAAGAGTTGAAGGAATTGTGAGAGGTGGGAGTGGAGGCATACGACGTCTCTAAGAATGAGACATTTCAATTGCATGCAGCGTTACTGTGGACCATAAATGACTTTCCAGCATACGAGAACTTGTTTAAGTGGAGCACTAAGGGGTATCTAGCATGTCCGGTTTGCAATAAGGATGCATGTTCCCTACATTTGTCAAATGGGAAGAAGATATGCTACATGTGCCATCGTCGTTTTCTACTGCCATCACATAGCTGGCGAAATTAGCAGAAGCGTCTGTTTGATGGAAAAATTGAGCGCAGATTGTCACCTCTATTGTTGTCTAGCAAAGACGTGTTGGCGCAATTGACACTCATCCAACCAGTGAGGTTTGGGAAGATACCGGGTACTAAGAAGAGGAAGCGTACTAATGTAGACATAAATTGGACGAACAAGAGCATATTTTTTGATTTGCCGTATTGGGAGACCCTTAAGTTAAGGCACAATTTGGATGTTATGCACATCGAGAAGAACATCTGTGATAATGTGCTGGGAATTGTAATGAACATTGACGGGAAGACGAAGAATACTGTTAAAGCCCGGTTGGACTTGCAGGAGCTGGGAATAAGGAAAGAGCTGCACTTAATACGTAGCGGTGATAAATATATCGTGCTTCCTACACAGTATACGTTATCATCGGCAGAGAGAATGACGATTTGCGAGTGGTTTAAATCGGTGAAGTTCCCAGATGGATACGCATCGAATATTCAGATTGAAGAGCCATGACTGCCATGTCCTTTTACAACAACTTCTTCCGATTGCACTACGTGGATATCTCACCGATGACATATCGACTACATTGATTGAGTTGGGTTGCTTCTTTAGAGAATTATGTGTGAAGACGTTGAATGTGGAAGTACTTGAAAAGCTCGAAAGGGATGTTGACGTGATCCTCTGCAAGTTGGAACAGATTTTCCCTCTAGCTTTGTTTGATATAACGGTCCACTTAGCTGGGCATTTGCCTCATGAGGCAAAAATTGGCGGACCTGTCCAATACCGTTGGATGTATCCAATAGAAAGGTACATTTAATTTTATGAATTGTGTTATCTATCCATCCTAACTATTTTAATCTATAACTGGTTAATTATCAAAGCAGATATTTGCACACATTGAAGCAATATGTGCGTAACAAAGCACAACCGGAAGGGTCAATTGTTGAGGCTTACATTGATGCTGAATGTCTCAGCTTCTGCTCTATGCATCTTGAAGATATTGAGACAAAGTTTAATTGTCAAGAGCGAAATTCTGATAGATGTCTAGGGCAACAACGAACTGGCCTTGAGGTGTTTAATCAGAATGTGCGGCCAATAGGTGCCCGTATATATGAATGGTGTCATCCTCAAGACTTGGAAAGAGCCCACTACACCGTGCTCAACAACTGTGATGAGACATTGCCATATTTTAAGTAAGTTTATCAAAATCATTGCAATACTACGTTAGGACACAAATGTAAGTTACATATAACATATTTTATCTTATGCAATGAGCATACGATCGAGCTTCAGAGAGAACATGTATCAAGTTCTAATCTAGATCAAAGACAACAAAATTTGTTTCCAAAGTGGTTCGAAGTACGTGTAAGACAAGGTTCAATTAATTGTAATTGTATTAGTTAATGCATTTGTATTCAATTAATTTTGTACTTGTATTGAATTAATAGATGAAGCTATTACACCACCAACAATCTCCTGAGGCGTACGATCAATTATATTCTTTAGCTTGTGGTCCTAATCAAAGGATATCCCGCTATACCGGTTTAATTGGTGATGGTGTTCGATTTCACACGAGGGAACGTGAGGTCATTCGGCGAACACAGAATAGCGGGGTCCTTGTTCAGGGAGATGGTGACACAGGACAAACTGTAGAGTACTATGGTGTTTTACAAGACATCATACAATTACGTTATTGCTACGGTCATTTTGTACATATTTTTAAAAGTGATTGGTGGGATGTAAGTAATAAGAAGACTGGAATTCAGATCGATAAGCACTTCATAAGTGTTAATACGTCACGTACAGCATTTAAAGATGATCCGTATGTTTTGGCATCTTAAGCAAAACAAGTTTTCTATTTGAAGGACCCAAAAATAAGAGGTGGTTGGCATGTTGTCCAAAAAATAAAAACTAGAAATATTTATGATGTCCTAAAAGTTGGAGAGGGAGATGAAGATTTGGAGAGGATTGAGGAGGCACTACAAGAAGAGTCTCAAACTGCCCACGATGGTGTTGTCCGGCATGATCAGGAAGATGTTACTTCGTATCGATTGAATAGAACTGATGTAGAACCAGATCATGTCGTAGCTTCTAACGTCACCAATACCATATAATTAAATTTGAGGGATGCAACGTTCATTAATGATGATGATGACAACGACAGTGATTTTGATGATGACACATTGTTAGAGTATTGTACAGAGAATGAAGAAAATTCAAGTTCAGATGATGATACAGACTCAAATGAATAATTTTAATAGTTTTTACATGTGTTAGTATCAAGTGTAATGGTTTTTGGCTTTTATAATGTAATGGATATTCAATTTTATGATATAATGGGTAATCATTTTTACTTCGATAAGGGTTTTAATTTTTATGATTAAATAGAAACAATTTTAATTTTAAACTTTATTTATAGATTTGGTTGGACCAGGTTCACGCAGACACGCAGTTATGCAGGACCCATCGATCCCTTCCCCCTCATCTGCAAGGTCGACCGATCCTACTGTCGATGGTATGCATAATTTCCATTTTTATTAATGATTATATAAATATGGTACTAATTTTTTCTATTTTGTTTCTTCTAAAGCTTCAGCCACCGCCCCTAGACAAGGGCGTGGTAGGTCGAAGAATCGCAGCTTGCAGGTTCAGATGGAGGCAACGGGGGGCGCGCCCCTTCGGATTAAGATACCTCCGGGCTTGCTGAAGCCCGTTGCTGGGTGGGCACAGCAATTCATTACGGAGGTCGTCATCATTTGCCGGCTACACGCCCCACTCCATGTTAGTGACTGGAGTCAGGTGATTGACGCGGAGAGACGGGATATTCATGTGCATATCCAGGTATGTCTTTTATTATTGTGTTCAACTAAATTTTAACATATGTTATGCCGTAATGTTTTGATAATGACATGCTTTTACAGGAGAAATTTGACATCGATCTCCACCTGCCTCATGTCGTGAAAGCAGTCGACCGTTACTTGGGAACGCGTTTCAAGGACTACCGACATAGGCTCCACATGCACTACGAGGCGGAGGTGGCAGCCGGTAGAAAGCCTCATGATAGACCCTACAAAGGGGTGGCGGTGGAGGATTGGATGTTACTATACGACCGGTTCGCTAGTGACGCATTTCAGGTAAAAATTGTCAAAATTACTTTTGTTGAATGATGAATCATTGTCATTATACTAACTTTCTTTGTTTTGTCCAAGTGTAGGAACTTAGTAAGAAAAATAGCGAGAGCAAAAGCAAGCAAAAGGTGACCTACTGTGGTGGATCACGTTCTTTTGTTAGGTATAGGCATGAGATGGTAAGTTAATAAATGTATCAATTTCTCATTGTATAATGTATTCATGAAATCAATCTTCACAAGCAACTATTTATTTGCTGCAACGAGACCAGGAGACCGGTGCACCACCCAACCCCATTGAGTTGTGGCACAGGGCGCACTACAATCTCAAGAAGGGTTGGACTGGGCCTGAAGCTCAGCGACTTTATGTAAGTTAGAAAAGATTTATATACCACTATTACGAATTTAATATTAATATAAAATGTTTAAAAGTAGTAACAAATATTTATGTTTTCTCAGGACGAGATGCGTGTTCGGCCGACCCCTGAGGGTGAGCAACCGGTGACTGATGACCAGATACGAGAAACTGTTCTGGGCAAGAGGCGCGGATATGTGCGTGGCTTAGGGAGTAGGATGGAGCCGACGACATCATCCTCTACCGTCGAGAGCAATGCTAGGTTTCACGCAGCCACCCAGATAGCTGAGGCAGCCACCCAAAGAGCTGAGGCAGTTGAGAGACTGAATGTAGAGATGAGGGTTGAGATGACAGAGCTCAAGGAGCGATAGGCCTAGATAGATACTCTTATGAAGACAATACTCAGCCAGCAAGGAGGCTTTGATCAACCTTGGTAAGTTTTTTAAATTATTTACTCTGGTACATTTATTATTTATAGAAAATGTTACGTAAAACCTCTTAAAAGATTTCGGCCTAACGGCCTACAAACCACATGACACTTCACATATCAAAATAGACTTGCACTAACTTATTTAATTTTAGAAGAATGAAATTTTTGGCCTAACTACACCAAAACCCCATCACACACCTCACAAATGATAAAATAAACTTGCACGAACTTACGGCACTCGGTTCGGATGCATGGTTTGAAATTTATGCAAGATTCAGCTCTAAAAAAGCCCATTTTGGGGTTTTGACAGACCAAAATGCCAGATATCGGCCTAACTACATAGAAAGCCCATCACACACCTCACAAATGATAAAATAGACTTGCACAAACTTACGGTAATCGGTTCGAATGCCCAGTTTGAAACTTACGCAAGTTTTAGGTCCAAAAAGGCACATTTTAGGGTTTTGACAGACCAAAACCCCGGATATCGGCCTAACCATCCTGAAACCCCATCACATAGCTCCCAAATGATAAAATAGACTTGTACGAACTTACGGCACTCGGTTCGGATGCTCGGTTTGAAACTTATGCAAGTTTCAGCTCCAAAAAGGCCCATTTTGGGGTTTTGGCAGACCAAAACCCTGGATATCGGCTAACCACCTCAAAACCCCATCAAACACCTCCTAAATGATAAAATTGACTTGTACGAACTTACGGCACTGGGTTTGGATGCCCGGTTTGAAACTTATGCAAGTTTCAACTCCAAAAAGGCCCATTTTGGGGTTTTAAGAGACCAAAACCCTGGATATCGGCCTAACCATCCCAAAACCCCATCAAACACCTCAAAGATGATAAAATAAAATTTCACGAACTTACGGCACTCGGTTCAAATGCCCGGTTTGAAACTTATGCAAGTTTTAGCTTCAAAAAGGCCTATTTTGGGGTTTTGACAGACCAAAATTCTGGATATCATCCTACTGACCATGAAACCCCATCAAACAGCTTCCAAATCATAAAATAGACTTGCATGAACTTACGGCACTTGGTTCGGATGTCCGGTTTGAAACTTATGTAAGTTTCAGCTCCAAAAAGGCCCATTTTGGGGTTTTGACAGACCAAAACTCCGGATATCGGCCTAACCACCCCGAAACCCCATCATACAGCTCCCAAATGATAAAATAGACTTTCACGAACTTATTGCACTCGGTTCGGATGCCCGGTTTGAAACTTATGCAAGTTTCAGCTCCAAAAAGGCTCATTTTGGGGTTTTGACAGACCAAAATGCCGGATATCGGCCTAACTACACCGAAAAATCATCACACACTTCAAAAATGATAAAATAGACTTACACCAACTTACAGTAATCGGCTCGGATGCCCGGTTTGAAACTTATGTAAGTTTTAGCACCAAAAAGGTCCATTTTGGGGTTTTGACAGACCAAAACCCCGAATATCGGCCTACCCACCCCGAAACCCCATCACACAGCTCCCAAATGATAAAATAGACTTGCACCAACTTATGGCACTCGGTTTGGATGCCCGGTTTGAAACTTATGCAAGTTTCAACTCTAAAAATGCCCATTTTGGGGTTTTGACAGACCAAAATACCAGATATCAACCAAACGAGCCTAAAACCCCATCAAACACCTCAAAAATGATAAAATTGACTTGCACGAACTTACGGCACTCGGTTCGGATGCCCGGTTTGAAACTTATGCAAGTTTTTGTTCCGAAAAGGCCCATTTTGGGGTTTTGACGGACCAAAATGCCAGATATCGGCCTAAATATCCCAAAACCCCATCAAACACCTCACAAATGACAAAATAGACATGCACGAACTTACAGAAATCAGTTCAGATTAGTGGTTTATAACTTATGCTACTTTATGTCGTTCTTACTATTTATGCATGCAAAAAAATAAATAAATAAATAAACTATTCATATTCTATATTTCATATATATTTAATAATTGTTCTAATATATACCATTTGATCTTTATTTTAGATTGATCGGGATTATTGCGCCGCCGTCTTTATGTTTTGCATCGGGATTTATTATTTTTATTTGTTTTTTTTTTCTTTTCATGGACATCTGTAGTTATATGTTTTGAGACAATTTTTTATTTTTCTATTTGTTGTTAAATTGTACTTTTACAAATGTACGCAATTAGTATAATATATATATATATATGAATGTATTTTTCTTTTTTAATATATTCATTTTAGAATGTTTGAATTTTATTGTATATCAGGATGATTAATACAGGTTTAAACAGGAATAAAACAATAAAGAAAACAAAGCAAACATGGTTGAAAAAAAAAAAACCTTTAGCGACGCACAAAAAGGCGTCACTAAAAGTAAAGAAACAACAATGTTAATTCATTATTAGCGACGCTCAGTGTGCGTCACTGAAAGCTACTATTAGCGATGCACACTTTGAGTGTCGCTAAAAGATACTATTAGCGACGACCCCGTGTGCGTCGCTAAATGTACTATTAGCAATGCACAATGGGTCGTTGCTAATAATATCTTTCAACAACACTCATAGTGCGTCGCTAATAGTAGCTTTTAGTGACGCTCTTTGCGTCTATTTATAATATTTGCGACGCCCATGCCTAATTATTAGCGACACCATGTGTGCGTCACTAATAGTTTCTTTTAGCGACGCTTAAAGATTTGTGCGTCACCAATACTATTAGCGACGCCACTATTTGCGGCGACGTTAGCGACGCGCACCTGTCCGTCGCAAAATATCATTAGCGACGCATTTTTCCACTATTAGCGACGCACGTGTAAACAGAACTTAATTTATAAAACAGAGAAGTTTATAAAAACAAATTCAACGTTTTATAAAAACAGTGAATATTTAATTAAACAGTGAAGTGTCTGAATGAAAACAGATTCAATGTTTTATAAAAACAGTGAATATTTAATTAAACAGTGAAGTGTCTGAATGAAAACAGATTCAATGTTTTATAAAAACAGTGAACAGTGAATAACAGTATATATAAAATAGATTCAAATAGTATATATATTGGAACAGTATATATATAATATTCAAACAGTGAATATTTAAACAGATTGAAACAATATATTGGAACAGTACTGTATATATAATAAATAGTATATATATAATATAACAGTATATTATAACAGGCCAAAGCAAAAGTTCGTCTTAAGATTATAAGCCTGAAATATACTTAATATATATATACTGTTACAAGGAATTAAACAAAATAAATAATTAAACAGAATGATTAAATACTGTATAACTCACTGTTATTGAACTTGAAACAGAATGTAAATCCGAGCCTTATGAAATTCACAATTTTCGTAAGACGAATTTGCTCCCTCTCGGTGCCCAAGGTGATAAGTAATCATCTCTAAAGATAGAACAGATTTCGATTCTAAAGAAGCAGCACTTCAATCTTTAGAACCCAACGAACACAATAATGACAGCACTCGAACTTGACTTATGCAGAGAAAGAGAATGCAATATTTGGAATGCAATGAAGGTCTGGGTATTTATAGGCTTCTTCATGACTGTCAGTCAAATAGTACGTCCAAAACGATAACGTTTTGGACTCCTAACGGTAACCATACGTACACCACAAAACGACAGCATTTTGGAATCCCAACGGTAACTTAAACGCATGTTTAAAACGACTGCATTTCTGGTTTGAAAAATTTTCTCTATAAAGATATATACACAGCAAGCCCAAGCCCGGCGGCAGCGGCGCGCGCGTGTGGTGAACCAAGCATGTGCTAGGTCCTTCCCCTTCCACAAAACTTAGGTGCCCCTTGGGGCCCAAACCCTCCTCTAAGGTATGTGTATATATACTAATTAAAAGCCTTATACCCATCCTATCTGGGACACAAACTTTTTGCATAAGTTTCAAGCTTTTGTTACCATTTTCAAGTAGTAATGTTTGGAGGCAATTTCTCATTCACTCCTTAATGGTCTTGAGCAATTCAATATATAATCTTCATCTCCTCATGGAGGAGAACACATTCTCATGTGGACTCACTAAAATTAATTGGTGTAACTCACTTTAATTTTACCTAAAAGATAACTAATTTATAATGCTCAAACCCATTTTTCTAACATTACTTTCATGAATACCTCATTTTGAGAATATAAATGCGCACACACTAGTCTGCGTGTGTACTTGAATTAAGCAGTGTTGCATAAATTTCATGTGCATGCATCTTACAACATTTGATCACTAATCATCATTCAGTATTCCCTTTCAAGTGGACTCCATCTTACGCCTAGGCATTTATGCAAGAAAATGACCCAACTCAATTGTGGATTAAATTGGATTTAAGTTCTCTGTTAGGAACCTCCAATTCAAATAGCCGTTTTTAAGGCTGTTTCATGAAACGTTGAATATTCTACCAAACACGGACGAGTGGAATAATATTTATACTGACAGAAATATATATATATATATATATATAAATCAACAAATACATATTCTGAAATACTCAAACTTTTCTTCTTGTATCGATTCTAGTATTAAGCGAATAAAATAATTACTTTAATCACATTTATAAAAAATATCTTAAATTTTACATGTCTATATTACTATCACAACCAGGGGCGGCTCAACACATTCAGAGGCCTAAAGCAAAATTATAAAATGAGACTTTTTTATTTATTAAAATTTTATAAATTTTTTATTTAAAATTTATTTTTGTAGATTTTTGATATGTAAAATTACTAATTAAATTCTTATAATGAATTTCTTTTAATATTTTTTTTTCAATTGATAGTATTGCCAATCTACTTAATCTTTCTTGAGACATTGTAAATCTTAAGTAAGATTTTATTAATTTTAGTTTTGAAAAACTTCTTTCTGCAGAAGCAACGGTTACGGGAATTGTTAACATTATTCAATAAGAAATATATGCATTTGGAAAAGAATCAAATATTTTTATATGATTGAGTGTGTCGATTGGAATATTATTTTCTATTTGTATAATTTCTTTTAAAACTTTCAATTCTGAAAATAAATCTAAACCATCAATATCTGAGTAATTGTTATATTTTAAGGAACATTCAAAATTAAGACAATGTTCTTTTAAACTATCATTGTCTAGTGACTTCAATTTTTTACCACTAAAAAGAAAATCAAAAATATTTTCATATATTTTAAATTGTTCAAATCTACTTTGAAGTGAAAAAATTGCTTGATCTATTATGTATATAAAATAATTAATTCAGAAAATATAGCAGGTCGCAAAGTAATTTTCAAAAAATATAGCATGTTATTAGGTTGCAGAATTCTTCCTAAACTTAAAGAAAGAATTTTATAAATAAAAAATAAGAAAGTTAATTATTGAAAAAAGTAAAATGAGATAAACGAGAAGATAATAAATACTATCAAAAAGTAGTTATTAGGTGATAGTTGTATAATAAAAGAGAGAAATTAAGAAGACGAAAAGATTTATTTAATTTTTTATAATAAATATATTTTTTTAAATATAAAAAAAAATTATAAGGCTTAAACAATTGGGGGCCTAAAAAATTGGGGGGCCTAAAGCCAGGGCTTCACTGGCCTTACCCTCCGGCCGACCCTGATCACGACGATAAGTTTAAGACTAAAAAAATTCTAACCAGGCAAGCACCATAAAGACTTAAGAAAAATAAAAATTCTATTATTAGAGTATTGCTCAATTATTTGATTATATAATAATTCTATTATTTAAATATATCTCTTATTGAAACAATATAATTAGAGTTTTATTCAATATATGTATATATATATATATAATGTTCATATATGTTTTATATATGTATAGAGTTTTATAATATTGATATCAAACAAAAAGAATTTATATTTAAAAAATAAAAATTCTTAGTTAGAATTGTCGCATTAGGTATCTAATTATTTTGACCCGGCATGTTTTCATCCCACGAAGATGGAGACGGAAATAAAGTCTACCAACAATTTCTTCTTTGAGTCATTAAGTCTCAGATTTATCAGTTTACATGAAGAAATAGCTTTGCATGGGTACATAAAAGTTTACACGAAAAAAAAAAGAAAAGTTTTGAAACTTTTTGCTTGCCTAACTTTAGTCCAAAACTCACCTAAAAACTCAAAACAAAAATTTAAAATAAATATGTAAAAGTCTGAACATGGTATAAATATTACACTTAGGACTTCTCTTGGGATCGAAGACATATTTTGAAACTTTATATTATTAACCCAATTCAACCTAATTCTATCTATGATAGACAAACACAGCCTACATGGCATTATTATTATTATTATTGTATTTGCCTTTGTAAAAATTATATTGTAATATGTGCTTAATTAACTTTTGATGAAGCATTTAAAATTAATTTCATTTTGAGATTGCTTTTCGAAATACTGTTTTTTTTTTTTTTTTGTTTATGTAGAGAAGCAATTTGGGGAAGCATCACAGCCGATTACTACACCCAATTCCCGTTGTTCATGTGAAAGCTTAGAATAGTTACATGGATAAAAGGAAACTAGAACATAGTTATAGTATAGTGGAAGTCTTTCAATAGATATATAAAAGTAGAGAAAAGTACAACACCTGCCAATCATTCTATCACTAAAGAAGTGATTGGCTACATAATTATACAATGACTTATATAGGATAAGGTATATGCATGCCTGATTAAGCAATACCAGCATCAACAGGGTCGATCTTCTGCTTGTTCTTGTTCTTGTTCTTGTTCTTGCTGCTGGAAGAGGAAGTAACACATTCAACCATGTACTCAACCATCATCGTCTTCACTAGTTTCTTCTTTGGTGGAATCAAGCTCCAACTCTTGGATTTCAACGTTGGCCCCGACTCAACTTGGGCGGTTCCTTCACCTATGTCCGCTGCCTTATCTGCCATCTCTCTCTCTCTCTCTCAATGTGTCTTGTGTATCTTTAGCCGAAAGAAATTAGGATATTTGTAAGAGGTGAACTCTTGTGCTTCCCAAACTGAGAGAAACGAGGATATTTATAGAGTGCGGACTGGTGTTTCTTCTTTCTTTGCTATCTTTGTGTGTGAGAGAAAGACGTTGCGAATGTGTGTGTAGGTCTGTTTGTATGTGTTTGTGTATTTGAGTTGGTGTATCTTTTTGTGTGTGTGCCTGTGTATATATCTTTGTGTGTGCGTCGGTGTGTGTGTGTGTGTGTAAGAACTGTAGCTAAGTCTTTTTTTTGTCTATGCATCTTTTTTTTTTGTGTGGGTCTAAGGTCTTTTTTTGTGTAAGAACTTAAGTCTGTTTGTGCGTGGGTGCATATTTTCTTTGGCATGGGTCTAGGGTGTTTTTGTGTGTATGAACTCAACACCATTTGTTAGTGTGGTAGGTATCTTTGTGTGTGTGTGTGTGTTAGAAGTTAGAACTCGAATTAAGTTTGTGTGTGTGTGTGTGTGTGTGAGAGAGAGAGAGAGAGAGAGAGAGAGAGAGAGAGAGAGGGGAGAGATAACTCACGTTGTCTGTGTTGTGTGTTTGGGTGTGTTGCCCAGATGAAGAAAACAATTGAAGCTTTGTGTGTTAATGTGTGTGGGTGGGGAAGGGGGAGTGTGTGTGTGTGTGTGTGAGAGAGTGAGAGAGAGAGAGAGAGTGGGTGGGGAAGTGTGTGTGTGCGTGTGAGTGAGTGAGTGAGAGAGAGAGAGAGAGAGAATTAAGACGTCTCCCTTTGGGTGTGTGGGGTTGGTTCCTTGGTCGATGCCCAAAGCTTTGTCCAAAGACGTGCTATAGGCAATCGAAATATCACTCGCTTTGTACAAAGATATGTGCTCCAAAGCTTGGGTTCCTTGGCTCCTTGGTCGATGCCCAAAGCTTTGTACAAAGACATGTGCTCCACTCGATCTCTGCTTTTAAAATTAAATAATAAACATATCTCAAGATGCATCGTACCTTTTCATTAAAAATAAAATAATTTTATATTCTCTTTTCATTATTTTTTTTTTTTTTACACAATTGTAATTTTGCCGGTTAAGAGCAATGTTAACATGATAATTATAAAGTATGAAAAATCAAACTTACTAATTTAATTATAACTTTTTATATAATTAACATTTTACAATCCAATACTTACAAAAAGCAAATTATTGATAATAGTAATTACATGAACCGAAAAAATGATCCCTTTACATGAATAAAAATGATAAGGTTATGTTTTGGATAGTTTTTGAGAGTTAGAGTTTTAAGAAAATTTTTTGAGAAGTGTTTTGAAGTAATTTTTTAGAATTTGAACCATTGTTTGAATAGTTTTTGAGAGTTAGAGTTTTAAGAAATATTTTGAGAAGTGTTTTTAAGTAATTTCTTGGAATTTGAACCATTGTTTGGATTGATTAATTTGAAAAAAGATAAAAAAAAAAAAAAAAAGTATAATTTTTAATTTGGTTATGTTTTTAAAATAAGATTTTTAATTTCAAATTACAAGATATGTGTTTGAAATTAATTTTTTTTTAAAAAAAAATTTGATTATCATATCAAAATACATTTTTATAATTTTTTAAAAATTAATTACAAAATTTTTAAAAATATTTTTCAAAAAATTTTATCTAAATTACTGTCAGGTAAACATCCAACATTGATCATTGACAAGCCATTCAAATTCTGTTTTTTTCCAAAATTATTATTATATTCTGGTAAGCCTTGATTATTATTATTTTTTTATAGGCAACGGTCATCCAATAAAAGGCATGGCTTACATGATCTTTATTTAGGAAGATCAACTGCTTTCCCACACTACAACAAAATGCACTATTAGCGACGCGCGCGTACGTCGCTAATAGTGCAATTGTGCGTCGCAAAAGCTCTTTAGCGACGTGCAGCTATGCGTCGCTAAGGCGTCACAAATAATGTCGTCGCTAATACTATTAGCGACGCACGGAACCCCTGGTGTCGCTAAAAGTTCATATTAGCGACGCTCAACACGCGTCGCTAATAATAGGCTACGGGCGTCGCAAATAATACACAAAAGCTAAAAATCAGTATTAGCGACGCACAGTAGGCGTCGCTAAAAGTCAGTATTAGCGACACACATTGTGCGGCGCTAAAAGTCAGTATTAGCGATGCCCAATGTGCGTCGCTAATACTGACTTTTAGCGACGCCAACTGTGCGTCGCTAATAGTATTTTAAATTAAATTCTGACTTTTAGCGACACTCTGGTGTGCGTCGCAAAAAGTGGTTTTTTTTTTTTTTTTGAACCATATCTACTTCGTTTTATTTGTTGTTTTGTTCCTATTTAAACCTGTATCAATCATCCATCCTGATATACAATAAAATCCAACCATTCTGAAATGAATATATTAAAAAAGAAAAATACATTCATATATATATATATATATATTAAACTAATTATGTACAATTGTAAAAGTACAATTCATCAATAAATAGAAAAATTAAAACTTGTCTCCAAAATGTTACTACAGATGTCCATGAAAATAAAAAAATAAAAATAACAAGTTCCGATGCAAAACATAAAGACGGCGGGGCAATAATCCCCGATCAATCTGAAATAAAGACCAAATGACATATATTAGAACAATTATTAAATATATATGAACATAGAATGCGAATTTTTTTTTTTTTTTTTTTTGCATGCATAAATAGTAAAAACGACATAAAGTAACATAAGTCTATTTTATAATTTGTGAGGTGTGTCATGTGGTTTCGGTGTAGTTTAGCGGATATCCGGCCTTTTGGTCTGTCAAAACCTCAAAATTGGCCTTTTTGGAACTGACACTTGCATAAGTTTCAAACAGGGCATCCGAACCGAGTGCCATAAGTTCGTGCAAGTCTATTTTATCATTTCTGAGGTGTGTGATGTGGTTTCGGTGTAGTTAAGCGGATATCCGGCATTTTGGTCTGTCAAAACCCCAAAATGGGCCTTTTTGGAGCTAAAACTTGCATAAGTTTCAAACCGGGCATCCGAACCGAGTGCCGTAAGTTCGTGCAAGTCTATTTTATCATTTTTGAGGTGTGTGATGTGGTTTGGGTGTAGTTAGGCTGATATCCGACATTTTGGTCTGTCAAAACCCCAAAATAGACCTTTTTTCGAGCTAAAACTTGCATAAGTTTCAAACCGGGCATCCAAACCGAGTGTCGTAAGTTCGTGCAAGTCTATTTTATCATTTATGAGGTGTGTGATGTGGTTTCGGTGTAGTTAGGCCGATATCCGGCATTTTGGTCTGTGAAACCCCCAAAATGGGCCTTTTTGAAGCTGAAACTTGCATAAGTTTCAAACCAGGCATCCGAACCGAGTGTCGTAAGTTCGTGCAAGTCTATTTTATCATTTTTGAGGTGTGTGATATGGTTTCGGTGTAGTTAGGCTGATATCCGACATTTTGGTCTGTCAAAACCCCAAAATAGACCTTTTTCGAGCTGAAACTTGCATAAGTTTCAAACCGGGCATCCCAACCGAGTGCCGTCAGTTCATGCAAGTCTATTTTATCATTTATGAGGTGTGTGATGTGGTTTCGGTGTAGTTAGGCCAATATCCGACATTTTGGTCTGTGAAACCCCCAAAATGGGCCTTTTTGGAGCTGAAACTTGCATAAGTTTCAAACCAGGCATCCGAACCGAGTGCCATAACTTCGTGCAAGTCTATTTTATCATTTTTGAGGTGTGTGATGTGGTTTCGATGTAGTTAGGCCGATATCCGGCATTTTGGTCTATCAAACCCCCAAAATGGGCCTTTTTGGAGCTGAAACTTGCATAAGTTTCAAACCGGGCATCCGAACCGAGTGCCATAAGTTCGTGCAAGTCTATTTTACCATTTGTGAGGTGTGTGATATGGTTTCGGTGTAGTTAGGCTGATATCCAGCATTTTGATCTGTCAAAACCCCAAAATGGGTATTTTTGGAGCTGAAACTTGCATAAGTTTCAAACCGGGCATCCGAACCGAGTGCCGTAAGTTCGTGCAAGTCTATTTTATCATTTTTGAGGTGTGTGATGTGGTTTCGATATAGTTAGGCTGATATCCGGCATTTTGGTCTGCCAAAACCCCAAAATGGGCCTTTTTGGAGCTAAAACTTGCATAAGTTTCAAATCGGGCATCCGAACCGAGTGCCGTAAGTTTGTGCAAGTCTATTTTCTCATTTGTGAGGTGTGTGATGTGGTTTCAGTGTAGTTAGGCTGTTATCTGACATTTTGATCTGTCAAAACCCCAAAATAGACTTTTTTTGAGCTGAAACTTGCATAAGTTTCAAACCGGGCATCCGAACAGAGTGCCATAAGTTCGTGCAAGTCTATTTTAGCATTTTTGAGGTGTGTGATGTGGTTTCGTTGTAGTTAGGCCGATATCCAGAATTTTGGTCTGCGAAACCCCCAAAATGGGCCTTTTTGGAGCTGAAATTTGCAGAAATTTCAAACCGGGCATCCGAACCGAGTGCCGTAAGTTCGTGCAAGTCTATTTCATCATTTGTGAGGTGTGTGATATGGTTTCAGTGTAGTTAGGCTGATATCCGGCATTTTGGTCTATCAAACCCCCAAAATGGGCCTTTTTGGAGCTAAAACTTGCATAAGTTTCAAACCGGGCATCCCAACTGAGTGCCGTAAGTTCGTGTAAGTCTATTTTATCATTTTTGAGGTGTGTGATATGGTTTCAGTGTAGTTAGGCTGATATCCAGCATTTTGGTCTATCAAAACCCCAAAATGGATATTTTTGGAGCTGAAACTTGCATAAGTTTCAAACCGGGCATCCGAACCGAGTGCTATAAGTTCATGCAAGTCTATTTTATCATTTGTGAGGTGTGTGATATGGTTTCGGTATAGTTAGGCTAATATCCGGCATTTTGATCTATCAAAACCCAAAAATGGGCATTTTTGGAGCTGAAACTTGCATAAGTTTCAAACCGGGCATCCAAACCGAGTGCCATAAGTTCGTGCAAGTCTATTTTATTATTTGGGAGCTGTGTTATGGGGTTTTGGGGTCGGTAGGCTGATATTCGGGGTTTTGGTCTGTCAAAACCCCAAAATGGGCCTTTTTGGTGCTAAAACTTGCATAAGTTTCAAACCGGGCATCCGAGCCGATTACCGTAAGTTCGTGTAACTCTATTTTATTATTTTTGAGGTGTGTGATGACTTTTCGGTGTAGTTAGGCCGATATCCGGCATTTTGGTCTGTCAAAACCCCAAAATGAGCCTCTTTGGAGCTGAAACTTGCATAAGTTTCAAACCAAGCATCCAAACCGAGTGTCGTAAGTTCGTGCAAGTCTATTTTATCATTTGTGAGGTGTGTGATGTGGTTTCGGTATAGTTAGGTTGATATCCGGCATTTTGGTCTGTCAAAACCCAAAAATGGGCATTTTTTTAGATGAAACTTGCATAAGTTTCAAACCGGGCATCCGAACCGAGTGCCGTAAGTTCGTGCAAGTCTATTTTATCATTTGTGAGGTGTGTGATATGGTTTTGGTGTAGTTAGGCTGATATCCAGCATTTTGGTCTGTCAAAACCCCAAAATGGGCATTTTTGGAGCTAAAACTTGCATAAGTTTCAAAATGGGCATCCGAACCGAGTGTCGTAAGTTTGTGCAAGTTTATTTTATCATTTTTGAGGTGTGTGATGTGGTTTTGGTGTATTTAGGCCGATATTCAGCATTTTGGTTTGTCAAAACCCCAAAATGGGCATTTTTGGAGCTGAAACTTGCATAAGTTTCAAAACGGGCATCCGAACCGAGTGCCGTAAGTTCGTGCAAGTCTATTTTATCATTTATGAGGTGTGTGATGTGGTTTTGCTGTAGTTAGGCCGATATTCAGCATTTTGGTCTATCAAAACCCCAAAATGGGCCTTTTTGGAGCTGAAACTTGCATAAGTTTCAAAACGGGCATCCGAACCGAGTTCCGTAAGTTCGTGCAAGTCTATTTTATCATTTGTGAGGTGTGAGATATGGTTTCGGTGTAGTTAGGCTGATTTTCAGCATTTTGGTCTGTCAAAACCCCAAAATGGGCATTTTTGGAGCTGAAACTTACATAAGTTTCAAACCGGGCATCCAAACCGAGTTCTGTAACTTCGTACAAGTATATTTTATCATTTGTGAGGTATGTGATGTTGTTTCAGTGTAGTTATGCTGATATCCGGAATTTTGGTTTGTCAAAACCCAAAAATGGGCATTTTTGGAGCTGAAACTTGCATAAGTTTCAAACCGAGCATCCGAACCGAGTTCCGTAAGTTCGTGCAAGTCTATTTTATCATTTGTGAGGTATGTGACATGGTTTCGGTGTAGTTAGGTTGATATCCAGCATTTTTGTCTGTCAAAACTCCAAAATGGGCATTTTTGGAGCTAAAATTTGCATAAGTTTCAAAACGAGCATCCGAACCGAGTTCCGTAACTTCGTGCAAGTCTATTTTATCATTTGTGAGGTGTGTGATTTGATTTCGGTGCATTTTCTATAAATAATAAATCCACCAAAGTATATAATTTTAAAAACTTACCAAGGTTGTGAAGAGTCACGCTGTTGGCTGAGCATCGTCTGCACAAGAGTCTGTAGCTCGGAATATCGCTCCTCCAGGCTATCTAGTCTTTGGCACAACACTACATTCTCTTGTTGAAATGCCTCAGTAGCTGCGTGTGCCCTAGCATCACTCTCAAAGGACGATGTCGTCGGTGGCATCCCAGTCCCTAAGCCACGCACATACCCACGCCTCTTGCCCAGAACAGTCTCCCGTATCTGGTCATCGGTCAGTGGATCCTGTCCCTCAGCTGTCGGCTGATCACGCAGCTGGACCATCTCCTCCTATAAAAACATAAAGATATGTTACTACTTTTATAACTTTAAATTAATATTAAATTAGTAATACTGTGGCAAGTTACATAAAAACTTACATAAAGCCGCTGTGCTTCAGGCCCAGCCCAACCCTTATTGGGGTTGTAGTGCGTCTTGTGCCACAAATCAATAGGGCTGGGTGGTGCACCGGTGTCCTGGTCTCGCTGGAGCAAATAAATAATACCTTATGAATATTGATTTCATGATTAGATTATACAATAAGAACTTGATACATTTATTAACTTACCATATCATGCCTATACTGTACAAAAGAACGTGATCCACCACAGTGGGTCGATCCACCACAGTGGGTCACCTTCTGCTTGCTTCTACTCTCGCGATTCTTCTGGCTTAGATCCTACACTTGGCCAAAACAAAGAAGGTTAGTATAAATGATACTGATTTAAACCAGACAACAAAAGTAATTTCGACAATTTTTACCTAGAATGCATCACTTGCGAACCGGTCGCACAGTAAGATCCAATCCTCCACCGTCACCCCCCTGTAGGGTCTGTCGCGGGGCTCTCTACTGCCTGCCACCTCCGTCTCGTAGTGCATGTGGAGACGGTGTCGATAGTCCCTGAAACGGACTCCCAGGTAACGGTCCACTGCCTTCGTTACGTGAGGCAGGTGGAGATCGATGTCAAACTTCCCCTGTAAAGCATGTCATTGTCAAAACATTATGGCGTTAAAAATGTTAAAATTTAGTTCAACACAATAATAAAAGACATACCAAGATATGCGCATGAATATCCTGTAGCTCCTCCTGAGTGACGAGACTCCAGTCATTAATATGGAGTGGGGCGCGTAGTCGGCAAATGATGCCGACCTCTGTGGTGAACTGTTGTGCCCACCCACCAACGGGCTTCAACAAGCCCTCAGGTAGCTCAATCCGAAGTCGCGAGCCCTCTATTGCCTCCATCTGAGCCTGCAAACTCCTATTTTTCAACCTACTGCGCCCTCGTCTAGCGGTGGTGGCCGAAGCTTTAGAAACAATAAAATAGAACCAATTAGTACCATATTTATATAATCATTAATACAAAGTGGAACTATCCATACCATCAATGGCAGGATCGGTCGATCTTGCAGAGGAAGGGGAAGGGGTCGATGGGTCCACCGGGGCTGCGCATCTGCGTGAGCTTGGTCCAACCATATCTAAAAAGAAAGTTTAAAAGTAAAATCCATTACATCATAAAAATTAAAATCCATTACATCATAAAATTGAATATCCATTACACTTGATCTTACCACATGTAACACCTATTACAATTATTCATCTGAGTTTGTATCATCATCTGTACTTGAATTTTCTTCATTCTCGGTACAATACTCTAACAGTGTCTCATCATCAAAATCACTTTCCTCGTCATCATCATCATTAATGAACGTTGCATCCCTCGGATCTAATTGTGTGGTATTGGTGACGTCGGAAGTTACGACATGAATTGGTTCTACATCAGTTCTATTCAACCGATACGAACTAACATTTTCCTGATCATGCCGGACAACACCATCGTTGGCAGTTTGAGACTCTTCTTGTAGTGCCTCCTCAATCCTCTCCAACTCTTCATCTCCCTCGCCAACTTCTAAGACATCATAAACATTTCTAGTTTTTATTTTTTGGACAACATGCTAATCACCTCTTATTTTTGTGTCCTTCAAATAGAAAACTTGTTTTACAACCGATGCCAAAACATACGGATCATCTTTAAATGCCGTACGTGACGTATTAATACTTATGAAATGCTTATCAATCTGCATTCCAGTCTTCTTATTAGTGACATCCCACCAATCACATTTAAAAATATACACAGAATGACAGTAGCAATAATGTAACTGTATGATGTCTTTTAAAACACCATAGTACTCTACAGTTTGTCCTCCGTCACCATCTCTTTCAACAAGGACCCCGCTATTCTGTGTTTGTCAACTGACCTCACGTTCCCTCGTGTGAAATCGAACACCATCAACAATTAAACCAGTGTAGCGGGATATCCTTTGATCAGGACCACATGCCAAGGAATATAATTGATCGTATGCCTCAGGAGATTGTTGGTGGCGTAATAGCTTCATCTATTAATTCAGTACAAGTACAAAATTAATTGAATACAAATGCATTAACTAATACAATTACAATTAATTGAAACCTATTCTTACACGTTCTTCGAGTCACTTTGGAAACAAATTTTTCTATCTTTGCTCCAGATCAGAACTTGATACATGTTCTCTCTAAAGCTCGATCGTATGCTCACTGCATAAGATAAGATATGTTATATGTAACTTACATTTGTATACTAACGTAGTATTGCAATGATTTCGATAAACTTACTTAAAATATGGAAATGTCTCCTCGCAGTTGTTGAGCACGATGTACTGGGCTCTTTCCAAATCTTGAGGATGACATCATTCATATATACGGGCACTTATTGGCCGCACAGTCTGATTAAACACCGCAAGGCCAGTTCGTTGTTGTCCTGGACATCTATCAGAATTTCGCTCTTGACGATTAAACCTTGTCTCAATATCTTCAAGATGCATAGAGCAGAAGGTGAGACATTCAACATCAATGTAAGCCTTAGTAATTGACCCTTCCGGTCGTGCTCTGTTACGTACATATTGGTTCAATGTGTGCAAATATCTGTTTTGATAATTAATCAGTTATAGATTAAAATAGTTAGGATGGATAGATAACACAATTCACAAAATTATATGTACCTTTCTATTGGATACATCCAACGGTATTGGACAGGTCCGCCAATTTTTGCCTCATGAGGCAAATGGCAAATGCACCGCTAAGTGGACCATGATATCGAAGAAAACTGGAGGAAAAATCCGTTCCAACTTGCAGAGGATCACGACAACATCCCTTTCGAGCTTGTCAAGTACTTCCACATTCAAAGTCTTCGCACATAATTCTCTAAAGAAGCAACCCAACTCAGTTAATGTAGTCGATATGTCATCGGTGAGATACCCACGTAGTGCAACCAGAAGAAGTTGTTGTAAAAGGACATGGCAGTCATGGCTCTTCAATCCGGATATTTTCCCATCTATAACATTTACACACCGAGATATATTCAATGCGTATCCATCTGGGAACTTCACCGATTTAAACCACTCGCAAATCCTCATTTTCTCTGCGAATGATAACGTATACTGTGCAGGAGGCACGATATATTTATCACCGCTACGTATTAGGTGTAGCTCTTTCCTTATTCCCAGCTCCTGCAAGTCCAACCAGGCTTTAACACTATCTTTTGTCTTCCCTTCAATGTTCATTATAGTTCCCAGCACATTATCGCATATGTTTTTCTCGATGTGCATCACATCCAAATTGTGCCTTAACTTAAGGGTCTCCCAGTACGGTAAATCAAAAAATATGCTCTTCTTCGTCCAATTTCAGTCCACATCAGTACGCTTCCTCTTCTTACTACCTGGTATCTTCCCAAACCTCACTGGTTGGATGACTGCTAATTGCGCCAACACGTCTTTGCCAGACAACAATGGAGGTGATAATCTGCGCTCAATTTGTCCATCAAACATATGCTTCTGCCGATTTCGCCAACCATGTGATGGCGGTAGAAAACGACGATAGCACATATAACATATCTTCCTCCCATTTGACAAATGTAGGGAACATACATCCTTATTGCAAACTGGACATGCCAGATACCCCTTAGTACTCCACCTAGACAAGTTCCCGTATGCTGGAAAGTCATTAATGGTCCACAGTAACGCGGCATGCAATTGAAATGTCTCATTCTTAGAGACGTCGTATGCCTCCACTCCCACCTCCCACAATTCCTTCAACTCGTCCACTAAAGGACGCAAGTACACATCAATTTCATTACCAGGAGACTTAGGCCCTCGAATAAGCAACGACATATAGATAAAGGGTTCTTTCATACATTTCCACGGTGGCAAGTTATACGGCACAAGCAACACCGGCCACATGCTATAGGCATTACTCATGTCACCAAACGGGTTGAAATCGTCGCTAGCCAGCCCAAGTCGTACATTATGCGGCTCATTTGCAAACCATTCGTGATTTGTATCAAACTCAGCCCAAGCTTGTGAATCTGCCGGATGCCTACATACATTTTCCTCAGCAACATGTTTCTCCTTATGCCACCGCATATCTTCTGCCGTCTTCTGAGACATGTACAACCTTTGTAGCCTCGGTTTTAAGGGAAAATATCTCAGCAACCAAAAACTAAATCAATCTTCAAGAATTAGTTTACCAATGTGATTCATTTGAATCTCACTTCTCAAGTGTAGATTTAAAACTAATAAAAGCTGGTTAACCACTCACTTTCAAATGTAGACATTAACATTATTTTATGCTATAAAACAGAAAAATGAAAATACAAAACACAAGAAGAATCGAACATAGTAAATTAATATAATCATTCAAAGGGCTTCTTTTTCAACATTAGAGATATAAACTAGCTAGCATTGTTTTGTTAGTAAGAAATTTCAAACCATTATACCAAGGCTTCACAAATACAATCAAATAGATGTGAGTTTGAGACAAAGAGAAGAGAAATTAATACTACTATTGCCTACCTGATGGGCTTCCTGGCCTCCGGCGATGTGTTTCCCCCTTCCCTTTTCTGCTTCTAACATTTTGGAAACAATGGAAACGGATGGAAACGGCGCTTGTGAGAGAGAGAATGAGAGTTTGTGAGAGAGAAAGCGAGCAGATCGAGAATATATATATGGGGTTATTAGCGACGCACACTGGGCGTGGCTAATAACCCAAATGCGCGTCACTAATGCTCCGTCCGTCATTTTTGCGATGCGAAGGCCAACAAAGGACTATTTGCGACGCACAAGTGTGTCGCTAAAGGCCACCTGGGCGTCGCTAATAGGTAGGCGCTAATTTTCAGGCAGGAGAGTCATTTTTTTTATTAATTTTTTCCCACATTATTTGCGACGCCCATTGTGCGTCACAAAAGGTCACTTTTAGTGACGCACAGTGTGCGTCGCTAATACTGCGCGTCGCTAAAACTGTTATTTTTTGTAATGCCAACAAATAAGACCGTTGACGGATTTAAGATCAATGTCCTATTGGCTTGGAGTGAGTATTTATTTTTTAAATATATGAAATTTATATTTTTTATTATTTTATTATAATATTTTTTAAAAATAAAAACTGCCCCCCTTTATTTGTTTAGATTTTAAAAAATAAATTTTTAATTCTCACAATTTTCACAATTTTTAAAAAATCAATATTTTGAAAGAAATTATATCTGAATTACATTTTCACAATTTTTAATATTCTTAAAAAATGTAATCGGAATTTAATACATTTAATTAAATATGATATAAAAATTTAATTTTATTCAAATTTAATAAAAATAACAAGATTTACAAATTCGATTAATTAATATAACATATATTAATTATTAAATTATATAATATTTTTTAAAATTAAAGTTATATATCATAAGTTTGGCAAATTATAAAATAATATTTTATATGTATAATATAAATTATAATATAATATTTTATAAATATAGTATATATTAATATCATTGTCAAATCAAATAAAATTTAATTTTATAATTAATTTCTTGGAACTTGAACCATTATTTGGATTTAATTTCTTAGAATTTGAATCATTGTTTGAATTTAAGATTAAGTTTTGAATTTTGTTTTTTATTGAGTAAACAAACAAGTTTTTGAGAAGAGAATTCAAAAAAAAAAAAAAAAAAATTTGAATAAGTTATTATAGCATAGCCACAAAATATTATTTCAACATTTAAGAATTCATATTAATGTTTAAACAAATTTTCTTTTTTATTGTATTCTCTACAATTCAAACATTATCACAAATATTTAGTTTATTTTTTTCTCCACAATAAGAAATAGAAAATATGAAGAAAAAAAAAACATACCATATCAATTATGATAGAAAACGAAGATCAAGCTAAAGAACATTCTTCTTACAGCCAAATCTTCGGATGTGTTTCTTCTTTTCTAAAATAATTTAGTGTATTTGTACTTTGTTAACTTATCTGTTTCCACTCGAATGATAATTCTGTGACTTATACAATTAGCCTTCTTGTAATTAATAAATATAAGAGATAAAAATTTTATTAATTATTAGAATTATTAATTATTAAGTTTTTCATACTTTCATTAACTAATAAATTTTTCTTACATTAAAAAAAAAAAATCAATACAAAAATTAGAATTTATATGCAATTTTTAATGATATTTTAGTCTTTTATAAAAAAAAATACATATCATCCTAAACTCCTAATGTCCTTTTCAAATTAAATATTTGTGTTTTTTGATTTAATAATTTTTTACACTCAAAATTTTTTGATTTCAATTATGTAGATTTGATAAATATAATTATGAAAACATGTCATAAATAGATATATATATATATAAGTACATATATAATTATTTTATCTCCAATAAATAATTTTAAAAAAAATATTAATTGTTAAGTAATAAAATTATTAATTATTTATCATAGAACCAAATTTGTTTCATAAAAATTTATTAATTATTATTTTATTAAATATTAATTGTAATAGATTCAAATGTATATATGTTTTTTTTCATATGAAAATTTGGTGGGAAAACCAAGGCATTGGTGTTGTTTTTTCAACGGCCAATCGCACCGCTGTTGTACAAATAACTGAATAAGTTGCCTTAACATTTGGTGCCCCCTTTTAAACACCATAACCAAACATTTCTAGGGAAATGGTAATAAAAATATTTGAAATTCTGAAATTGTAATCTCCCAAAAATAAAATTAAAATAATGTTGACTCGGTTAGGGAATTGGTCTGGGCCGATACAAAATATGGGTTAAATCTGACCCAAGATGGCTTAAGATAAGATAAGAAACTGGTTAAAGAGCCCAATTGAACAGAGTGGACCAGCCACAAATTTGATAAAAGGGTAATTTACTTACCAGACTACACGCGGAGCCAGTAAGGATGTGCATCGTGATACGTATATGTACAGAACTCTTCAAGGTACAGATAAAGATTGTTTTATTCAGATCAAACAGGCACGGGGTCAGAGGTGTATAGTTCAAAACATAGCAACGCCTTCCATATCCTACCGACCTCAAAATAAAGAAATAGAGTTCGATATGAAACAACTATCTTCGAATATCTTCAAATCCCTACTTTTATGGCTCTTAATCCTACTCAACTTAGGAGATCTACAACCTATAAATAAGTCACCTTCAATTTATGTTCAATTCTACTTTTTAATTACAGCCACTTTTTATTTACTAACTTTATTATCGAAGCGGCTACCACTAGAGCCTTCCTGATAACTCTCTAATCTCAAGTTCTTAACAGGTAGCGAAGGACGGGGAAGCCCTTCTGATCATAAAGGAGCAACATCAGTTTGATGCCGTCTGTGAAAACAAAAATATTTCTTATTATCTTTTTTTCAAAACAACAAATCTTTTGTCTTTTTCTTCCAAAAGACCATGGCTCTCAACCTTCATTCTATAAAGAATTCTCAAAACCCTCAGAATTAGCCTCCTGTTGGAAGAGGAAGAGGACAAGCACGCAATCGTTTACAACAACAGCTTGATCGGATTCAACGGTACTCTGATCAGATGCATGAACAACTCACTGCCATGTCACAAGCTCTGGCTTCACTGGCTCAGAACCAACAGAGTAGCCCACTTCCTCCTCTTACTAACGTTGTTCACAAAGGAATTCAGCCTTCTGCCACCACCACGAGCAAAGAATCCCCCAACGAGGAGTTGCCTAACATACGACCGGTACACCTTCATGGTACCGCTTGTATAGGGGCTGATCCTCATGTGTCAACAGCCGTAAGGAGAGGAATGCCCACACTTCGTCCTGTTATTTATTATCAGAGCAGAACGAGGATACCAATTCCAGTGGCCTTTGGAGCCAATCCAGCGCCGCAAGAATTCTACGCTCCCAAAATTTCGGTCCCCTAATCTTGGGAGAGCAGCATCCTCCTACTAACATCGAACAAATTCTTCCCCAAAGTTAAGGATCTAGAGGCGCAAGACAAGATCAACAATGGGTACCGGTTGCACAAGAAGTCCTACCCAAAGCCCTTCAGAGGGTAGAAGAGATAGCAGACTCCTAAGATTAGACAATCTCAACCATAGGGTCTCGTACCCCTCCAGATCAAGACGAGCTAAGTAAATTGCTTGACAACAAGTCCTACCCAAAGCTCCTCCGAGGGTAGAGGAGATAGCAGACTCCTACGATCATATAATCTTAACCAGAGGGTTCCGTACCCCTCCAGATCAAGACGAGCTAAGTAAATTACTTGATAGATTCTCCACGCCATTTACCTTTGGCATAATGACAGAAGAGTGACCCAAAAAGTTCGTTGTCCCAAAATTCACCCTCTACAATGGGTTTGAAGACCCCGGGGATCACCTATCTCACTACCAACACACAATGGTTCTCCATTGAGCTATTGATGCCTTCATGTGCTGAACTTTCGTGACGAGCTACAAAGGTACTGCCCTAAAGTGGTTTCACAACCTTTCCCCAAAAATTGATTAATAATTTTTATGAGCTCAATAAGCTATTTTTTGACCAATTCCTAACCAGCAAAAAGTTAAGAAAATGACCAAAATTCTTGCTACCTATAAAGCAAACAAAGGGAGAATCACTTCGGGAGTACATAGCTTGTTTTAACACCGAACTCACAAAAATAACAAACTACAGTTTAAACTTCCTAGTGCCCGCCCTCACTTCGAGTCTTGGGCTTGGATGCTTCCAAGATTCCTTGACCAAAAATCTTTCCATCGATATGACAGCATTCATGGGACGAGTACGGAAGTATATTAATCTTGAAGATACAAAAACCTCTTTCTGAAAAGAAAGAGAACAAGCTCAGAAGGATAAGCAAGTTCAGAAGAGGGATAACAATGTTAACAAGAAGAGGATCAGGAACCCCGACAAGAAAACAACACCTAGAGCCTAGAACAATTTTAACTTGGGGAGGTATGGGACTTACACCCCTCTAAATGTTTCTCTTACTCACATACTCTAACAGATCTAGACTCGTGAAAACTTGAGGTGCCTAGAGCTACTAAAAAGCCGCCTTAACTCAAGAAATCAGAACAAATATTGTGATTTCCATAAAGAGCAAGGACACACAATCAAGGAATGCAGAGCTCTCAAGTAAGAAATAGAGCATCTCATCAAAAGATGAAGACTGAAAAAGTTTGTTCACCAAGACGGGAGGCAGAACCCCCATGACGAAAAACCACCTCAAAGAAGGCAAGAGCAAAGGCCCGAACTGAGAGAAATTCAGAATGATCAGCAACAGCAAAATAATCAGGTCATCTTTGTCCTTTACGCTAACAATGCAATGATAGGGATGTCTAACCGAGCTAAGAAAAAATATTGTCGAGAAGCAAGGGCAGAACCCCATGTCATTTAGATCTCGGCCATTGAGAAAAAGATAAAGTCAGAACCTCAAATCCAGTTCCCTGAATTGGACCTCATTTGGATACATTGTCCCCACAGTGATGCTCTTATCATCTCACTCAAAATTGCTAATTTTGAGATCAGAAAGGTTCTCGTGGATACTAGAAGTTCCACCAACGTATTATTCTACGAACCTTTCAAATACATGAAGCTCAACGCTAATGACATCAAAGCTACCACCACTGTCATGGTTGGATTCAATAGGAATCTCAGCATTCCAATAAGTAGAATTGATTTACCGACCACGATAAGAGAAAGGGATGGATAAAAGACATTGATCTCTTAATACATGGTCCTAGACACTAAATCTCTCTATAATGTCATTATTAGAAGACCTTAGATCCACTAAATAGGAGCAGTTACTTTAACCATCCATCAATGCTTAAAATATGTCTACAACAACAAAGTTCTTACCATCAAGGGTTGTTAGCCCACTACCCGAGAATGTCATGCCCTCACACTAAAGGAAAAGCCCTCCAAATAGTAGTTCTAGTACCCTCATGAAAGGGAAAGTTTCTCATCTTCCAACCTTTCTCTGGTAGAAGAATGTTCTTCCGAAGTTGACAAGCCACTAAATCTTAAAGGAAGGGATAGTGCAGTCAAACCAATGGAGGAGCCCATTAAAGTGTTTATCATCACTGAAGGAGAAGGAAACTACTTACAAATTGGCTCAGTCCTATCCCCTTCTGAGCAAATGGATACTGTTAAATTCCTAAAAGACAACCTTTCAGTATTTATTTGGGAAACAAAAGATATAGAGGGAATAGATCCTGATTTTATCTCTCACAAGCTGATGAAAGATCCAAACCATCCCCTGGTAAGACAAAAAAGGAGAACATTTGCCCCTAAACACAATAAAACCATCAATGAAGAGGTCCAGAGGTTACTAAATGTTGAAATGATAAAAAAGGTGTTCTACCCGGAATGGCTTGCCAATATAGTTCTTGCAAAAGAGAAGAACGACAAGTGAAGGCTCTGCGTTGACTATGCCGACCTAAATAAAGCTTGTCCCAAGAACAGCGTTCCTCTTCCCAGAAATGATCAACTTGTTGATGCCACGGTTGGTCACGAGCTTATGAGCTTCATGGATGCTTACTCTACATATAATCAAATTCAAATGTATCATCCAAACCAGAAGAAAATAGCCTTTATATCAGAATGAGGTCTCTATTATTATAGAGTGGTGTCGTTCGATTTAAAAAATGCTGGAGCTACGTACCAGAGGCTTGTAAACAGAATGTTTGGCCCCAAAGTGAGGAAACAATGGAAGTCTATATCGACGATATGCTTGTTAAAAGTGTTCGGAAGAGTGACCACATCTAGCACTTGAGCTAGACGTTCGACATCCTAAAGAAACATAGAATGAAGCACAACCCTTTAAAATGTACTTTCAGGATCACACAAGGAAAATTCTTAGGTTTTCTAATCTCTCAAAGAGGAATTGAGGCAAATCCCTCACAGATCAAAGCTCTAATTGAATTAGAATCACCTAAAACTAAGAAAGATATCCAAGGCCTGAATGAAAGGATAGCAGCACTGAATAGGTTCATCTCTAAACCTACGGATCGGTGTCTCCTGTTCTTTAAAGCCATGAAAGGGAGTAAGGACCTAAAACGGACCCTTGAATGCGAAGAAGCCTTCCAACAACTCAAGCGATACTTAGCCTCCCTAGAACTTTTTTCAAAATCTGTACCAGGGAAAAAACTACTCCTATACTTAGCTATATCAGAAAGTGTCATCAGCTCCGCATTAGTCATGGAAGACAAGGGAACTCAAAGGCCTATCTTTTACGTTAGCAAGGCACTTCTGGACACTGAGACGAGGTACTCTGAAATTGAAAAACTGGCCTTAACCTTGGTGATATTCGCTCAGATGCTCAGACCATACTTTCAAGCTCATCCTATCATAGTCCCTACATCCTATCCTTTAAAATCAGTCCTATATAAACCCAAAATTTTGGGACGACTGGTCAAATGGTCACTAGAATTGGAAACATTTGACATATCCTATGTACCGCGAACTACTATCAAAGGCCAAGTATTAGCAGACTTCATGGCAGAGTTTACTAGAACACTGCATTCGAGAGCTCAAACCACTATAGACACTTCGATATGGCTACTTTACACCGATAGTCCATCTACCAACAAAGGCTCTGGAATTGGTATAATACTTCAGTTCCCTGATGGGATCATAATCGAAAAAGCCGTCACCTTGGGATTCAAAGCCTCTAACAACGAAGTTGAGTATGAAACACTTATCCTTGGAATGAAATTGGCTCTAGAATGCAAAGCTCTGGATCTTAACGCACTCTCTGACTCTCGACTTGTGATGAGTCAAGTTCTAGGAGACTTTTCTACCAAGAATAGCATAATCATCAGATATTCAAAACTAATAGAATCACTAAAGCAGTCTTTCCACAAATTCACTATTCAAAAGATTTAAAGAAACCAAAACTTCAGGGCCGATGCATTAGCAAATATGGCCTCCCATCTCAAGCTAGAAAGGGACTTAATGGTAAAAATCTCCTACCAATTAAAACCTAGTACTGAGGTAATATAATCCCTTTAAATTTCAGAACAACCTCAGAATTGGATGACTCCCATCATCTAGTATCTAAAGGAATGATTGCTTCTAGGGGAAAAGAATCATGTTAGGAGAATTCGAATTAGGGCAGCTCGGTATTTAATTCTTAAAGAAAAGTTTGACCGAAGGTCCTATACATAGACACTCTTACACTACTTAACTCCAGAAGAGGCCCACTATGTCCTAGCCGAGATTCATGAAGGGATCTATGGCAACCATAATGACAGTAGGACCATAGCCCATCGAGTACTAACTCAGGGCTACTACTGACCCGGTATGCTAAAACAAGCTAAGGAATATGTTCAAAAGTGTAACAAATGTCAACGATTCGCCTCATACCAACATCAGCCTCATCATAAACTTGTCCCTATTGCCAGTCCTTGGCTTTTCACCCAATGGGGAATGGACATTGTAGGGCTATTGCCAAAATCCCCTCAAAACAGGAAATTCCTACTAGTCGCCATTGACTATTTTTCTAAATGGGCAGAGGCTAAACCACTGACCCACATAACAGAGGTAGAAGTAAACAATTTTTCTTGAAAAAATGTAGTATGCAGGCTCGTTGTACCCCGCTTCATTATTTAGGATAATAAGACGTAGTTTGCTAGAAAGATATTCGAGAAATTCTGTAAAGACCTACACATTAGTCACCACTTTTCCTCTCCAAGGCATCCTCAAGCTAATAGGCAGGCCGAAGTTTCCAACCGCACTATTCTCAAGCTAGTTAAGAGAAGGTTAGAGGAAGTCAAGGGAAGATGGGTCGAAGAACTCCCCGGAGTACTTTAGGCCTACTGAACTACTAAAAGAACCCCAACTATAGAAACACCATTTTCACTTGCCTATGGCATTGAGGCAATCATTCCTATCAAAATTGGCATGCCAACCCTTAAGATAGACTGCTTTGACCAATGGGCTAATAACCAACAACTTACAAAGAATCTAGACTTACTAGAAGAAAGACGTGAGCAAGCTCGGATTAGGACAAAAGCCTACCAATAGAGAATGGCTAAATGATTCAACCAAGGGTTAAAATCCATCAATTTCCAACTCGAAGATCTTGTCCTAAGAAGGGTGTTTCCAAACACTAAAGATCCCGCCATGAAAAAGCTCTCCCCTAATTAGGAAGGACCTTACCAAATAACCAAGATCTTCAGGCCTACGACTTATTGGTTGGAAGATTCAACTGGAAAGCGTATACCCAGACCTTGGAACATCGAACATTTACACAAGTACTATTAATACAAATGCTACTTTTGATTCACTTCAGAGTTTATTATCAATGCACAGACCCTTAAAATCCTTGTATCTATTACAAGTGTTATAGGTCTAGTCCATTTTATCAATGCACAAACCCCTAAAAGCCTTGTATCCATTACAAATGCTATAAGTCTAGTCTATGTCACTTAATGTACAGACCCCTAAAAGCCTTATATACATCACAAGTGCTATAGGTCTAGTTCATTTTGTCAATACACAGACCCTTAAAAGTCGTGTATCCATTACAAGTGCTGCAGGTCTAATCCATTTTATCAATGCACAGACCTTTAAAAGCCTTGTATCCATTACAAGTGCTACAAGTCTAATCCATTTTATCAATGCACAGACCCTTAAAAGCCTTGTATCCATTACAAGTGCTACAGGTCTTGTTACATCCCAAAACCCACCTTATGCGGATTAAGGATATGCGACCGGCCAGTTAGGTACCCATTGGATTTTTACTTATCAAAATATCGACAATAATCCTAACCTCAAGCCATTCACTTGGAACTTCTAAATAAGATGCATTCATAGGGTATTACAGGTCTGGTCCCTTTTACTTAATGTATAGACCCCTAAAACTTCTTGTATCCATTATAAGTGTTACAGGTCTAGTCCATTTAATTAGTGTACAGACCCCTCGAGACCTTATGTTCATTACAAGTGTTATGGGTCTGGTCCATTTTTCTCATTCTACAGACCTCTAGAAAACCCTTGTTTTATTTACAAGTGTTATCGGTCTGTATATCATGAATTACCAGTATGCAGACACTTGAGAAACTTTATTTTAATTATAAGTGTTATGATTCTGTATATCCTACTTTCTAGACCTCTGAAATAGCTTATGAATGCTTTGGAGTCTCTAAAGAGCTTATGTTTTCTACTGGCCTAGATATTGAAGAAATTATCTTGATGTCAGACATACCACAGAGATATCAAACAAGACACAAGTTCTGGATTGAATAAAATTTCATATATTAGCCCAAAAATGGGAAAATTACAAGATCAAAAAAAATACATATATACAAAAATATCCCTAGTCTACTCTACTGCTGGTTCGGCAGTCTCTAAAGCAGTAACTTGAGGGAGTTCTGGATCCACCTCCTCTCCTTCGTCGTCAGCATCTAGCGCATCAATCTCAACTTGGAAGACTTCAATGTCATCTACCCCAATCATATCCAAGTCAGGATACTTCTTACGAAGCTTAGCCCTAAAGGTTTGGTATCCATACTCGATCAACTTGCCACCTAGATCCTAGACTTTAGCCTTTAGATCCACCTCAGTTTGGGCTCTAACAACTTCAGCGATATCTTGAACCTTTTGGATAGAGGCAGCCTGGAAGTCTGCAAACCTTTTTTTGAGGTCTTCCAGTTCTATAGCAAGGGCGTCCCTCTCTGACTCCAGAATTGAGTGGGAATTGGCAGCTTCCTTCAGTTTTTTCTCGGTTGCCGCTACCGAGGATTGCATAGTTCCCAACTAAAATCTGGCCTCTTCGAGCTTAGATTGGAGGGTGTCAATCTGCTCGGGATCCTCGGGGGAATCCATAATGGTTGCCAAGCCATGCATAACCTAGAAAACACAAAGCAACACAATCAAGTCAGAATATGTTACAAAACTAAGAAAGTAAAAAAAAAAAAAAAAAAAAAAGGAAAAATTATGCATAACTCACCCTCATGTGAAAGTTCATCAGATCTTTGGCAACCTTTTGAGGCCTTAGCCCTTTCAACTTGCTTGGACCTATTGCCCAACAATCCTCATAAGCCTTCTTCACAACTGTCGTGCCGAATCATCAGGCCTTGAGGAAGCAACAACAAATTTGCCTTTCCCCATTTTCCTCTTCAAAGTAGAAGGCACCGAGGGTAGAAGGGCCTCCTTAATAGGGGAAATCCCCAAATCCTCTGAGACGAATCTTTTAGGGGAGTTGGAGATTAACCTCCTTCTCTTCACTTGAAAAGAAAGCTTGGCAAAGGAAGATCTTTCCCCAACCTTTTTCTTCTTCTTCGTTGGCACCTAGCCAGTCACCAGGTATTTCTTCAAACTTTCAGTTTGGTCCCACACCAAACCAACCTCCATCAAATTTTTGGGACAAAGAATGGCGTTGTGAAAGTGGTTGTTGGTCTAAAGGAGCCTCTTATACCTCTATTGAAGATCGTCTGTGAAGATCGATCTCTTCCAAGCTCTCTTATCTATATGGAAGTACAGGATTAGGCTCAAAAAGAAAATGACAAACAGAATGAGGAAAGCCGAAGAACACAAAACAAAAAAGGACCTTACCCTTAATCCTAATCTTTCATGGAAAGGTTAAAACCTGGCTCTTGAAATCCTCGAACTCTCAGCCTCCTTTTACGAAGAAGTACCACTTCTTCTAAGTTTTGTTGGAAATAGATACAAAGGAGAGGGGTCTGAATCCTTTGTCAAAAAACATATAAAACATGCCCTCCGACTTCAGGTATTTTATGTCCATATTACTCTTAATCAATGGGAGGTCTACCTCAACATTGTTCAAGTGTCCTAAAACTATGAACCCAAGTAAATGCCTCCAACTATTTATATTCAGGTCAGAGGGGCAGATGTTAAACCAATTAAAGAATTCCCTAATGAAAGGGTGGAAAAGGAACCTAATCCCCATCTCGAACCACTCAAGGTAAGCGCAGATCTCACCTTGCTGAGTACTAAAGGGGCGATCTATGGGTCTTGGTACCCTATAGGAAACATTTTCGGGGAGGTCGAAAGCAGCCCTCAGTGCATCTATCATGCTCTGAGTCATGGTGTTTTCTCCTTCCTCCCATTTGTGGGGTTTGCCCGAGGTTTCCCCACCAATGTTCCTAGGTTTTATGAAGGCCTTTACTGTCCTAACTTCAGAACCAAGGGTTGGGTTACTGACAATCCTATTTTCTATATTCTTTGATGGGCCACTAGCTATAAGGTTAACTTCTGTTTGATTGCATATCTCCAAAGACTCTTTTATTTCATAGTCGATGCTTGACTGAGCATTAGAGGCCGATATGGTCAAAATGAGAAAGTGAATAGGAATGTAAGAAGATACGAAGATCAAACTTGGAAAGAGATTTGAAATCGAACCTATTTGCAGAGTTGACCTTCTTAGACGCCGGAGTTCATCTCACTCAAAGTTTTCTCTAGCATTGTGATAATTTCTTAAAATGCAGAAAATGATGAAAGAAGGGCACCAGTGTGCTCCCCTTCCTTTTTATAAAGATGTAATAAATGTCACGTGGGAGGCCCTCGCTTCCGAACTGCCATGGCGGTTGGAAATATGATGGACTCATATTTCCAACCGACGACTAACGCAATGAATGTTGCATCAACAGTTGTCTCCTCAGAATACAGAGTGATGTATTTATAACTATTACACATGTAATGCCTCAAAAACCCTACTTCAAAACTACACTGGTCCCATAGAACTGAGGCTCGGGAAGAGTAGCTTATATATCATAAAGTGACAAATATATTCAAAGCATGACACGTGTATGTACAAAGCTCTTCAGGATACAGATCAAGAAAAATTATTTTATCCAGATCATATAGGCACGGGGGTCAAAGGTGTATGGTTCAAAATATAGAACCTTCTTCCATATCCTACCTACCTTAGAATAACGAAAAATGTTTAAGGTATGACTTCCATATCCTTCCATATCCTTCGGATATCTTCAAATCCCTACTTCTATGGCTCCTAATCCTACTCAACTTAGGAGATCTACAACCTATAAATAAGACCATAAGGTATGACTTCAATTTATGTTTAATTCTTTTTTTTTAATTACAACCAATTTTTATGTACTGACTTTAGCGTCGAAGCGGCTACCACAGGAGCTTTCTCTGTGATTCTTTGATCTCAAGTTCTTGACAGGTAGCAAAGGACGAGAAGCCCTTTTGATCATAAAAGAGGAACATCATATATCATGAAATTTAAGTTTTGAATCCTTTGCTTTTATTTGGGTCAAAAATCTTATTCAAATTAGTTAATTAAGAATAATTATACCGGCATTCTCTGTCAAAATTGTCGAAAGACAAATATTAATAGAAAATATGAACTTACTATTTTACCTTTGAAGATAATTACACTAACCTCTACTATGATATCTAATAATTACATGGACCTCCCTTGTAATCTTTAAAAAAATAGGAGACGTCAGTGCAATATACAAAAACTGATGTAGAACAAATAAAGAAATTTGACTATTACCCTAATACCGTAATGTCACGACCCGTAACTCATCCTATTCAGATTAAAGGCCCGTGATCGGGGGCAGCGGCCCACCAGCCACCCCCCGCCAAAGGATCTTAAACATTACTTATATAATCATTACGATTGCATGTCACAACATTACTCAATCCATTATCATCATCAGAGTATATTTATACATGCCAAAATGAAAACAAATGTTTAATTTATAGATCTTCAAGACCAACATACCCAAGACGTGGACACATGGGAGGAATTAGACTACTTTGTACTTAGTCTATTACATTACAAGCAAAAACATCCACTTTACTTGTAAAAGGACAACTTGCTGCAATATATGGCGTCTAGTCGATATGTACGCCTGCTGGTCCTTTTTGTAACTTGTTGTCCTGAAAAAAAATAAGATATCTAGAGTGAGCTAATTTAGCTCAGTAAGTAAACTCCTCACTCTGCCATGGGTCAAGGTTAGTCCAAAAGAAAGATAATGGACAATAGCAAGTAAAAGATAATATCTCAATAGCATGCGAAAGATAAAATGTCACAGTAGACAATCTTCTGATCTTTAACTTGCTGATATTTTCACAAAACCTTTAGAGAGTCTTAAGTTTGAGAACCTTATGAAATCTATAGATATTTGTTCTATCAATTGAGGGTTCATCTCCTTTTTTAGTCTAATTTTTTTTTTATTTTATTTAACCCCTATTTTTTTACTATAATAAAGAAAAGGAAATTTCTACTTTGATGACAATGAGACTGTGATTTCTATTCTTCATACCTTTATTTGTACATGCATTATAATGAGTACTTGAATGCATTTAAATTCTTCAATTTTTGTTGATCTCATTCACATTTACACATGCACACTTTTCTTATAAGATTAAATTTGTTGAGATAATAGATTATGACAGTCTGATGTTTATCTTTCAACGAATCCATGGCTAGAAAAATGTTTATCTAATTACTATAAGTTAAACATTTATTCTCAACACTAATGTGCATAAAAGTCTTCCTTCTTATTTGACAAGAAAATAGTTACCTATAAGGCAGTGTGTACGCTAGCAAAGGTGTGTGCCTTTGAAAAGAGTTGTCTCTCTAATTTGTGTGAAAGTCACCTTGATGAATGCCAAAGCATTTAAGCTAAACAATGTTCAATATTCTTCATGAATACATTAAGGGAGAATTTGTATGAGTTATTTTGATCATGTCATCTAAAAAATAATTCATTGTAGTTGTTTGTGCTTGTTGATTGATAAATCAGTCAATGTTGTTTTGAAGTTTTTGAGACAAACTCAATTTCATGAGATTAGTCGAATTATTTTTACTTTTATGAGAAGATGAGGTTGAATTGTTTGCCTACATTTTAGTTTCTTATGAGTATGCCATGAATATAGAGATATTAGGACCTCTTATCATTCTCTCATTTGACTCCTTGTGGTTATTTCAAGCAAATAAGTTTTAAAAAAAAAAAGAAAAAGAAAAATGGGATTTCTATTTTTTTTCTTTAGTGTTCGCTTCTGGAATATTCGGTCGAACGAATTGAGGACTCATTCAAACTAAAGTGCATTAATATTGGCACGAATATCATGTTCGTTCGAAGGAATCCTCCATTCATTCGAACGAATCCTGGAGAAGTTAAAAAATCACAGAATTCACGATTTGAGCATTCTTCATCAAATTCTTCTTTATTTTCTCTCTCATTTTTTTTCTTGTCTCGCAAATATTGATCTCAATTTTTAGAGTTTTCCCATTCCGCTCTGGTTAGATCATTACTCTTAGTCTAGGATTTATTTTCACCAATTGGTTTCAGCATTTAACGTCTTTTCTACGATATACGGTGAGTTTTATCCATTTTTTCGTTAGTTTACTTCTTGTTTTTTTTTAGATTATAGGGTTAGTTTGAAACTGTTACTATAGTTTCCTCACATGGAATATTTGTTTAAGTTTATTACGGCACCCCGTTGGCTTCTTACTATGGAGGATTAGTTTCCATTTGCCATTTCTTTGGTTCCTCAACTGATAAATCCTCCTCTATAGAGGTCTACTACTACTCGGACTCGTTGCCCTATCATTCAGGGTCATGAGTTTTGGCCTAAGCAATATGCTAGGTTAGATCAGATTGATGAGACCCTGGCATTTCACCAATTTTCTACTTAAGGGTGGCTTTCCTTATTATCTATCATCGGCCCATTTACGAGCCTTTAGTTGGCAAGTTTTACACAAACTTGGAGACTGTTCGTGATCGGGGCACAGCTCAAGCCTTTGTCCGTGGGATTTCTTTTTATCTCACACCTGCTCTTATAGCAAAGACCCTTAGCATTTCTAGGGAGGGTCAACTTGGTTTTCCTTATGCTTCAGGGTGCTGCACCTAGGGAAAAGGTCCTAGCTAAGACACTCCGTTATGATTGGTCAAAGTTTTTTAGGGTCGTCGATGCTCGTCTATCATAGTGTCTTCTTTCTGATGACTACCGTTTTCTTAATCTAGTGGTCTCATATGATTTATCCCTAATGAGTCATACCAATACCCTAATTCAATCTCACTGCACTTTCTTGTATGCCATTACCACTAGAGTTCCTATTGATGGCGCATATGTCATTTTCTTTGCCATTGATTATGCCGCCTTTGGTCAACATACTACGGTTCTTCCCTTCGGTAGTGTCATCACTAGGATTTGTGTGGGTCTATGTGTCCTAATCTACACCTTTGATATGGTGCGGGAGTTGTCTAGGCCCTTTTCCAGGCTTACATTGACACAGTCTGAGCGTCATGTTGGCCTAGCTGTTATTGGTGCTGCTAAGGACATGGAGGCTGTTACAGCTGAGGGTGGTGGAGCAATTCCTGATGATGATTATTAGTCAATCAGATGCCTCCTCAATATCGTCGAGATCTTTTTCCACCTCGTCCATTTTATCATGATCCGGGTGCATCTTCATCTAGTGCTCCTCCTCTAGTCACTCGAGGAGATTTGGAGGAGTACTTTCAATGATTGCAGATGGATTTCTTTATTCCTGTGCTACAGGAGTTGAGTACCCAGTGCGTTCACATTCAGGCGATTCATAAGCGTCAAGACCAATTTGTTGCCAGTCTGTCTGCGATGGCCACTGAGCTACACTTCATTTTTGATGATAAGGATGATGATGACGATGGTGATGGTGATGACGATGATGGAGACTTCACCCTTGATAACTCTACTACTTGAGTGCATGAGTGATCTTATAATGAGGATATTTGTGTATTGACTATTCACTTTTTTATCTTCTGCTCCTGACTTTGTCACTATTTATATTCTGTTTTAACAGTTTATATTTTGTTTTGACTGATATTTTGATTATATATCATATCATGTTTTGTTTCTACATTGTTGATATACTTTGTCATTTTGTGACAAAAAGAGGGAGATCTATGATAGAGGAGTACATATTTTTTTTTAAACTCATATGCATGATTGTTGTGATCCTCATATGCATGATTATGCTTCTTATTATTTCCCTACAATGTTGGACTTTCATTGTTATTCCTACGATGTTTTTCACAGGTATAGTGTAGCTGTTGTTTTTTAGAAACACAAGTAAAATCAATCATGTTGTTAAGTGCAGCTCTCACAAGTCATTAGATTAAAAATCTCATGTAAATCTTTACTTTAATGTTTTTGGGGTTTACTTGTGGTTGTTTAGTTGTATTTGTTCTTGTATTGAGTTTTGTCATGAATTGCCAAAGGAAGTGTTTGTTAGGACTATTAGTCACAAGTATTGGCTAATCTATGAGACAAAACTGTCATTGAGTTTTAAAGTTCATCGAGTTATTGAGTTTAGAGTCCTTCAGCGTTGTGATTATCGAAGAACTTGCCTGCTTCCAATTAAAGGCTATCTTATTTCCCCATGACTCTCACATACTCATATGGCGAAGGATTGGTAAGCACTTGGTGAGTTTGGATTGGATTTATCTCACACACACTCTAATGCACTAAGTTTGATTTATTATTCTAAATATATGAAAGTGTATAGTGAATATGCTACAATGAATAATAGTAGCTCACTTGATTATGCCTAGTACTTAAAGATGATTTAAGCGGGCTATTATATTTCATTGACCTAAAACTGATAATTATAGGATTTTTACAATATTCGTATGTACGAATCATGAATTCGTTCGTATGAATATTCCAGTATGTTTTTTCATATATATTAACGAAATATTCATTTGATCTTTCAATCGAACGAATTTTCTAGAAACCTATTCATGGGATATTCATTTGAATTAATGATCTAACGAATTTTTCAGTTGCTTACAAATCACATTTGTTCGATAGTTTGTTCGAACGCATTGAAGTTCATGCAAACGAACACCTAATTCGTGGGAACGAATGTCGTGTAGATTAAGTTTTTCATTGGATTTAAATTGTGCGATTTCGTTATCAAAATCTATCCTATATAAGGATTTGATCCCTAGTTCGTAGGGTGACTTGGCTGCCATAAAAAAAAAAGTTTCTAAACTTTTCAGAAGTATTTTTCTTCATATGCATATTGCACACATAGATCAAATCCTTGAAGAAAGAACATGAATTTCATTTTCTACATTGTTCGTGGAGTACAAACATGTCAATTTTAAGTTTGTGCAATCGACAGAGTTCAAGGTTGCGTGTAGTTCGCAGTTATGTTTGGATTGTCATTGATGGAGTTCGAAACGACAGATGGACTTAAAGGGTACTTGTGGATTCGAGTTTGAGAAAATTTAGATTATCAACAAGGCTTGAGGGATTAAGACTGAGTTGTATAGAGTCTGTAATCATCGAACCTCTTCTAGTGGATTCACATCTAAGTCAGCACTGCGGGATTTTCCAAAACAGATTCAATTGATCTGTGGTAGTTTTTTCATCAACAAATTCGATGCAATCTCTATCTTTTTACTATTTCTTTATTTGTTATTGCTATAATTTATCATTGCATGTCACTGAATTTGATTACACCCACTAACAAATAAATTTTAACATAGTTAAACAAATAATTTTTATTTAATATTAAAACCTATTCACTCCTTCGAAGTCTAATTCTTAATATCTAGATATGGATTAGACCTTCTAACTTCTAACTTTGAATATCTGCATCTTATGAAGATACATGTATTTTAAATGTGCATGATTGTGTTACTTTCATGAATACCTCATGTTGAGAATATAAATGCGCACACACTAGTCTACGTGTGGACTTGAATTAAGCAGTGTTGCATAAATTTCATGTGCATGAATCTTACAACATTTGATCACTAATCATCATTCAGTATTCCCTTTCATGTGGACTCCATCTTACGCCTAGGGATTTATGCAAGAAAATGACCGAACTCAATTGTGGATTAAATTGGATTTAAGTTCTCTGTTAGGAACCTCCAATTCAAATAGCCGTTTTTAAGGCTGTTTCATGAAACGTTGAATATTCTACCAAATACAGACGAGTGGAATAATATTTATGCTGACACAAATATATATATATATATATATAAATCAACAAATACATATTCTGAAATACTCAAACTTTTCATCTTGTATCTAAGTATTAAGCGAATAAAATAATTACTTTAGTCTCATTTATAAAAAAATATCTTAAATTTTATATGTCTATATTACTATCACAGCAATAAGTTTAAGACTAAAAAAATTCTAACCACACAAGGCAAGCACCATAAAGACTTGAGAAAAATAAAAATTCTATTATTAGAGTATTGCTCAATTATTTGATTATATAAGAATTCTATTATTTAAATACATCTCTTATTGAAACAATATAATTAGAGTTTTATTCAATATATATATATATATATAATGTTTATATATATTTTATATATGTATAGAGTTTTATAATATTGATATCAAACAAAAAGAATTTATATTAAAACTAAAAAATAAAAATTCTTAGTTAGAATTGTCGCATTAGGTATATAATTATTTTGAACCGGCATGTTTTCATCCCACGAAGATGGAGACGGAAATAAAGTCTACCAACAATTTCTTCTTTGAGTCATTAAGTCTCAGATTTATCCAGTTTACATGAAGAAATAGCTTTGCGTGGGTACATAAAAGTTCATTCTAACGTGATTCTTAATTGTTTGAGTGAATAGAAAGTGATTAGAGTTTCCGTTTGTTACCAAAAAAAAAAAAGTGGGTTGATTGAATTGAAGATGATTGAAGGTTCCGCCTATTACAGGAAAAAAAAGAAAAGTTTTGAAACTTTTTGCTTGCCTAACTTTAGTCCAAAACTCACCTAAATACTCAACAAAAATTTAAAATAAATATGTAAAAGTCTGAACATGGTATATCTATATTACACTTAGGACTTCTCTTGGGATCGAAGACATATTTTGAAACTTCATATTATTAACCCAATTTAACATAATTCTATCTTTGATAGACAAACACAGCCTACATGGCATTATTATTATTATTTTTGTATTTGCCTTTGTAAAAATTATATTATAATATGTGCTTAATTAACTTTTGATGAAGCATTTAAAGTTAATTTCATTTTGAGATTGCTTTTCGAAATACTGTTTTTTTTTTTTTTTTTTTTGTGTATATGTAGAGAAGCAATTTGGGAAAGCATCACAGCCGGTTACCACACCCAATTCCCATTGTTCATGTGAAAGCTTAGAATAGTTACATGCATGGATAAAAGGAAACTAGAACATAGTTATAGTATAGTGGAAGTCTTTCAATAGATATGTATAAAAGTAGAGAAAAGTACAACACCTGCCAATCATTCTATCACTAAAGAAGTGATTGGCTGCATAATTATACAATGACTTATATAGGATAAGGTATATGCATGCCCGATTAAGCAGTACCAGCATCAACAGGGTTGATCTTCTGCTTGTTCTTGTTCTTGTTCTTGCTGCTGGAAGAGGAAGTAACACATTCAACCATGTACTCAACCATCATCGTCTTCACTAGTTTCTTCTTTGGTGGAATCACGCTCCAACTCTTGGATTTCAACGTTGGCCCCGTCTCAACTTGGGCGGTTCCTTCACCTATGTTCGCTGCCTTTTCTGCCATCTCTCTCTCTCTCTCAATGTGTCTTGTGTATCTTTAGCCGAAAGAAATTAGGATATTTGTAAGAGGTGAACTCTTGTGCTTCCCAACTGAGAGAAATGAGGATATTTATAGAGTGTGGACTGGTGTTTCTTCTTTCTTTGCTATCTTTGTGTGTGAGAGAGAAACGTTGCGAATGTGTGTGTAGGTCTGTTTGTATGTGTTTGTGTATTTGGGTTGGTGTATCTTTTTGTGTGTGTGCCTGTGTATATATCTTTGTGTGTGTGTGTGTCGGTGTGTGGGTGTGTGTAAGAACTGAAGCTAAGTCTTTTTTTGTCTATGCATCTTTTTTTGTGTGGGTCTAAGGTCTTTTTGTGTGTAAGCACTTAAGTCTGTTTGTGTGTGGGTGCATCTTTTCTTTGGTATGGGTCTAGGGTGTTTTTGTGTGTATGAACTCAACACTGTTTGTTAGTGTGGTAGGTATCTTTGTGTGTGTGTGTGTATGAGTGTGTGTGTGTGAGAGAGAGAGAGGGGGGCGGGGGGGGGAGGGTGGGGGGAGATAACTCACGTCAAGTCTCTGTTGTGTGTTTGGGTGTGTGGAGGTGTTGCCCAGATGAAGAAAACAATTGAAGCGTTGTGTGTTAGTGTGTGTGGGTGGGGAAGGGGGTGTGTGTGTGTGTGTGAGAGAGAGAGTGTGGGTGGCGAAGAGGGTGTGTGTGTGTGTGTGTGTGCGCGCGTGTGCGTGCGTGAGTGCGAGAGAGAGAGAGAGAGAGAGAGAGAGAGAGAGAATTACGAAGTCTCCCTTTTGGGTGTGTGGGGTTGGTTCCTTGGTCGATGCCCAAAGCTTTGTACAAAGACGTGTGCCGTAGGCAATCGAAATATCACTGGCGCTCGAACCTTCGCTGCAATTTGTTGACACGTGGATTTTTCCCCTTTCGATGTAAATGTAACCAAACCATTAATATGGCTAAAGATTCATTTTATCAGCCATCTTATTATATTTTTTCCTACACCACCACACTCAAACACTCTTCATATTTTAATAATAAACATATCCCTTTTTTTTCTTAAGGAAGATATTCACACGAATCTAACTATCTCATAAGTGTCATTAAACACTCAGGCAAATAGTCTTGATTAGTGACCGATCTCAAGAATATGAATGGTGAGAATCGAACTTGTAAGTTCAGAATTTAAATTTTTTAGGAGTAATTCTTGCTCTACTTGATCTCTTCTTTTAAAATTAAATAATAAACATATCTCAAGATGCATCTTACCTTTTCATTAAAAATAAAATAATTTTATATTCTCTTTTCATTATTTTTTTGTTTTATGCATTTGTAATTTTGTCCGTTAAGAGCAATGTTAACGTGATAATTATAATGTATGAAAAATCAAACTTACTAATTTAATTATAACTTTTTTATATAATTAATATTTTATGCTTACAAAAAGAAAATTATTGATAATAGTAATTACATGAACCAAAAAAATGTTTCTTCTTTTCTAAAATAATTTAGTGTATTTGTACTTTGTTAACTATTTCGTTTCCACTCGAATAATAATTATGTGACTTATACAATTAACTTTCTTGTAATTAATAGACATGAGAGATAAAAAATTTATTAATTATTAGAAGTATTAATTTTTAAGTTATTCATACTTTCATTAACTAATAAATTTTTTTTTTGCATTAAAAAAAATAATACAAAAATTAGACTTTATATGCAGTTTTTAATGATATTTTAGTCTTTTATAAAAAAAAAAATACATCTCATCCTAAACTCCCAATGTCCTTTTGAAATTAAATATTTGTGTTTTTTGATTTAATAATTTTTTACTCAAAATTTTTTGATTTCAATTATGTAGATTTAATAAATATAATTATGAAAACATGTCATAAATATATATATAAGTACATATATAATTATTTTATCTCCAATAAATAATTTTAAAAAAAATATTAATTGTTAAGTAATAAAATTATTAATTATTTATCATAGAACCAAATTTGTTTCATAAAAATTTATTAATTATTGTTTTATTAAATATTAATTATAATAGATTCAAATGTATAATGTATATATGTTTTTCATATGAAAATTTGGTGGGAAAAGTAAGATATTGGTGCTGTTATTTCAACGGCCAATAGCACCGCTCTTGTACAAATAACTGAATAAGTTGCCTAAAAACTTGGTGCCCCCTTTTAAACACCCCAACCAAACGTTGTTGCTTGGACTTGGAAATGGTAATAACAATATTTGAAATTCTGAAATTGTAATATCCCAAAAATAAAATTAAAATGATGTTGACTCGGTTAGGGAATTGGTCTGGGCCAATACAGAATATGGGTTAAATCTGACCCAAGATGGCTTAAGATAAGATAAGAAACTGGTTAAAGAGCGCAACTGAACAGAGTGGACCAGCCACAAATTTGATAAAAGGGTAATTTACTTACCAGACTACACGCGGAGGAGCCCAGTAAGGATGTGCATGGCGGTACATATTTTGTTGCTAATCTCTCTTTCTTTTCTTTTTTATTATTTCTTTTGTTTTTCTTTCATGCTGAGATAATTATAAATAGTTTGTTAGTAAACCATTTCACTCTATATTATTATATTCATGTAAAAATATAAAGTATACTGATACATCAAAAAGTAACAAATATATTTAATGCATGATACGTGTATATACAGAACTCTTCAGGATACAGATCAAGAAAGATTGTTTTATCCAGATCAAACAGACACGGGATCAGAGGTGTATGGTTCAGAACATAGAATCGCCTTCCATATCCTACCGACCTCAGAATAAGGAAATAAAGTTCGATATGAAACAACTATCTTCGAATATCTTCAAATCCCTACTTTTATGGTTCTTAATTCTACTCAACTTAGGAGATCTACAACCTATAAATAAGTCACCTTCAATTTATGTTCAATTCTACTTTTTAATTACAACATCTTTTTATTTACTAACTTTATTATCGGAGCGGCTAACACCAGAGCCTCCCCAATAACTCTCTATCTCAAGTTCTTAACAGGTAGCGAAGGACGGGGAAGCCCTTCTGATCATAAAGGAGCAACATCAGTTTGACGCCGTTTGTGGAAAAGACAATAGTTCTTATTATATTTTCTTCAAAACAACAAATCTTTTGTCTTTTTCTTCCAAAAGACAATGGCTCTCAACCTTCATCCTAGAAAGAATTCCCAAAACCCTCAGAATTAGCCTCCTGTTGGAAGAGGAAAAGGACAAACACGCAATCATTTACAAAAATAACTTGATCGGATTCGACGGTAGTCTGATCAGATGCAGGAACAACTCATTGCCATGTCGCAAGCTCTAGTTTCACTGGCTCAGAACCAACAGAGTAACCCTCTTCCTCCTCTTACTAATGTTGTTTACAGAGGAATTTAGCCTCCCCCCACCACCACGAATAGAGAATACCCCAACGAGGAGTTGCCTAACACGCAACCGATACACCCCCATGGTACTGCTCGTATAGGAGTTGATCCCCAGATATCAACAGTCGTAGAGAGAGGAATACCCACGCTTCGTCCTGTTGTCTATTATTAGAGCAAAATGATGATACCAACTCCAATGGGCTTTGGAGCCAATCTAGTAGCCTCTGGAGCCAATCCAGTGCCGCAAGAATTCCACCCTCACGAGATTTCGATCCCCCTAATCTTGGGAGAGCAACATCCTCCCACTAACACCGAAAAAATTCTTCCCTGGAGTCGAGTATCTAGAGGCGCAAGACAAGATCAACAACGGGTAGCAATCACACAACAAGTCCTACCCAAAGGCCCTCAGAGGGTAGAGGAGATAGCAGACTCCTAAGATCAGACAATCTCAACCAAAGGGTTCCGTACCCCTCCAGATCAAGACGAGCTAATTAAATTGTTCGGTAGATTCTCCATGCCATTTACCTCTAACATAATGGTAGAAGAGCGACCCAAAAAGTTCATTGTCCCGCAATTCACCCTCTACGATGGGTCTGAGGACCCCGGGAATCACTTATCTCACTAGCAACACACAATGGCTCTACATGGAGCTATTGATGCATTTATGTGCCGAACTTTCGTGACGAGTCTCAAGGGTACTGCCCTAAAGTGGTTCCATAACCTCCCCTAAAAATTGATAAGCAATTTTTATGAACTCCATAGGTTATTTCTTGACCGATTCCTAACCAGCAAGAAGTTAAGAAAAACACCATAATTCTTGCTACCTATAAAGCAAACAAAGGGAGAATCACTTCGGGAGTACATAGCTCGTTTTAACACCGAGCTCATAAAAATAACAAACTCTAGTCCAAGCTTCCTAGGTGCCCGCCCTTACTTCGAGTCTTGGGCCTGGACATTTCTAGGATTCCTTGACCAAAAATCTTTCCATCGATATGACAGCACTCATGGAATGAGCACGGAAGTATATTAATCTTGAAAATACAAAAACCCTTTTTCGAAAAGCAAAAGAACAATCTCAGAAGGATAAGCAAGTCCAGAAGAGGGATAACAATGTTAACAAGAAAAGGATCAGGAGTCCTGACAAGATAACAACACCTAGAGCCCAGAAAAATTCTAACTTGGGGAGGTATGGGACTTACTCCCCTCTAAATGATTTTCGTACTCATATACTCCAACAGATCTAGACTCGTGAAAACTTGAGATGGCCAGAGCTACTAAAAAGCCACCCTTACTTAAGAAATCATAACAAATATTTTGATTTCCATAAAACGCACAGACACACAATCGAGGAATGTAGAGCTCTCAAGTAAGAAATAAAGCATCTCATCAGAAGATGACGACTGAGAAAGTTTGTCTGCTAGGACGGAAGGCAGAACCCCCGTGACGAAAGACCACCTCAAAGAAGGCAAGAGCAAAGGCTTGAACAGAGAGAAATTCAGAATGATCAGCAACAGAAAAATAATCAGGTCATCTTTATGCTTTACGCTAACAATGCAATGATAGAGATGTCTAACCGAGCCAGAAAAAATATGCTCGGGAAGCAAGAGCAGAGCCTCATGTCATCCAGATCTCGGCCATTGAGAAAAAGATAAAGTCAGAACCTCAGATCCAGTTTCCTGAATTGGACCTCATTTGGATACATTATCCCCATAGCGATGCTCTTATCATCTCACTCAAAATCGCTAATTTTAATATCAAAAGGGTTCTCGTGGATACTGGAAGTTCCACCAACGTATTATTCTATGAACCCTTCAAACACATGAAGCTCAACTCTAATGACATTAGAGCTACCGCTACTATTATGGTATGATTCGACAGGAATCTCAGCATCCTAATAAGTATAATTGATCTACTGACCATAATAGGAGAAAGGGACGGACAAAAGACACTGATCTCTTAATACATGGTCCTAGACACTAAATCTCCCTATAATGTCATTATTGGAAGACCTTGGACCCATTAGATGGGAGCAGTTACTTCAACCCTCCATCAATGCTTGAAATATGTCCACAACAATGAAGTTCTCACTATCAAGGGTTGTCAGCCCACTGCTCGGGAATGTCATGCCCTCACACTAAAAGAAAAGCCCTCCAAATATTAATTACAGTACCCTCATAAGAGGAAAAGTTCCTCATCTTCCAACCTTCCTGGGGTAGAAAAATGTTCTTCCGAAGTTGACAAGCCACTAAATCTTAAAGGAAGGGATCGTGCAATCAAACCAATGGAGGAACCCATCAAAGTGTTCATCAGCACTGAAGAAGAAGGAAAGTACGTACAAATTGGCTCAATCCTATCTCCTTTCGAGCAAGTGGATACTATTAAATTCCTAAAAGACAACCTTTCGGTATTTGCTTGGGAAATAAGAGATATAGAGAGAATAGATCCTGATTTTATCTCTCACAAACTGATGAAAGATCCATACCATCCCTCGGTAAGACAAAAAAGGAGAACATTTGCCCCTAAACACCATAAAATCATCAATGAAGAAGTCCAGAGGTTGCTAAATGCTGGAATGATAAGAGAGGTGTTCTACCCAGAATGGCTTGCCAATACAGTTCTTGCAAAAAAGAAGAACGACAAGTAGATGGTCTGTGTTGACTATACTGACCTAAATAAAGCTTGTCCCAAAGACAGCTTTCGTCTTCCCAGAAATGATCAACTTGTTGATGCCATGATTGGTCACGAGCTTATGAGTTTCACGGATGCTTACACTGGGTATAATCAAATTCAAATATATCCTCCAAACCAAGAGAAAACAACCTTTATATTAGAACAAGGTCTCTATTGTTATAGAGTGATGTCGTTCGATTTAAAAAATGTTGGAGCTACGTATCAGAGGCTTGTGAATAGAATGTTTGGCCCCAAATTGAGGAAACAATGGAAGTCTATATCATCGATATGCTTGTTAAAAGTGTTCGAAAAAGTGACCACATCTAGCACTTGAGCCAGACGTTCGACATCCTAAAGAAACATAGAATGAAGCTTAACCCTTTAAAATGTACTTTCGGGATCACACAAGGCGAATTCTTAGGTTTTCTAATCTCCCAAAAAGGAATTGAGGCAAATCCTTCACAGATCAAAGCTCTGATTGAAATACAATCACCTAAAACTAAGAAAGATATCCAAGGCCTGAATGGAAGGATAGCAACACTGAATAGGTTTATCTCTAAATCTATGGATCGATGTCTCCCGTTCTTTAAAGCCTTGAAAGGGATTAAGGACCTAAAATGGATCCCTGAATGCGAAGAAGCCTTCCAACAACTCAAGCGATACTTAGCCTCCCCTAAACTCTTTTCAAAATCAGTACCAAGGGAAAAACTACTCCTATACTTAGTTGTATCAGAAAGTGTCATCAGCTCTACATTAGTTAGGAAAGACTAGGGAACTCAAAGGCCTATCTTTTACGTTAGCAAGGCACTTCTGGACACCGAGACGCGGTACTCTGAAATTGAGAAATTGGCCTTAGCTTTGGTAATATCTGCTCAGAATTTCAGACCATACTTTCAAGCACATCCTATCATAGTCCCTATATCCTATCATTTAAAATTCATCCTATATAAACTCAAAATTTCAAGACGACTAGTCAAATGGTCAATATGACTGGGAAAATTCGACATATCCTATGTACTTCGAACAACTATCAAGGGTCAGGTATTAGCAGACTTTATGGCAGAGTTCACTGGAACACTGCATTCGAGAGCTCAAACTATTATAGACACTTCGATATGGCTACTTTACAACGATGGTCCATCTACCGACAAAGGCTCTGGAGTTGGTATAATACTTCAGTTCCCTGATGGGATCGTAACTGAAAAAGCCGTCAGCTTGGGATTCAGAACCTCTAATAACGAAGCTGAGTATGAAGCACTTATCCTTGGAATGAAATTGGCTTTAGAATGCGAAGCTCTGGATCTTGACACATTCTCTGACTCTCAGCTTGTGGTGAGTTAAGTTCTAGGAGAATTTTTCACCAAGGATAACATAATCACCAGATATTCAGAGCTAATGGAATCGCTAAAGTAGTCTTTCTACAAATTCACCATTCAGAAGATTTAAAGAAACCAAAACTCTAGGGCCGATGCTTTAGCAAATATGGCCTCCCATCTCAAGCTAGAAAGGGACTCAATGGTAAAAATCTCCTACTAGTTAAAACCTAGTACTGAGGTAATATAATCCCTTTAAATTTTTAAACAACCTCCGAATTGGATGACTCTCATCATTTAGTATCTAAAGGAAGGATTGCTTCTAGAGGAAAAGAATCATGCTAGGAGAATTCAAATTAAGGTAGCTCGGTATTTAATTCTTAAAGAAAAGTTTTACCGAAGGTCCTACACATAGCCACTCCTACGATACTTAACTCCAGAAGAGGCCCACTACGTCTTAGCTGAGATTCATGAAGAGATCTGTGGCAACCATAATGGCGGTAGGACCATAGCCCATCGAGTACTAACTCAAGGCTACTATCGACCCGGTATGCTAAAACAGGCTAAGGAATATGTCCAGAAGTGTAACAAATGTCGATGATTCGCCTCATACCAACATCAACCTCATCATGAACTCATCCTTATTGCCAGTCCTTGGCCTTTCACCCAACAGGGAATGGATATTTTAGGGCCATTGCCAAAAACCCCTCAGAACAGGAAATTCCTGCTAGTCGCCATTAACTATTTTTCTAAATGGGCAGAGGCTAAACCACTAACCCGCATAATAAAGGTAGAAGTAAAGAGTTTCACTTGGAAAAATGTAGTATGCAGGTTTGGTGTACCCTGCGTCATTATTTTAGATAATAAGACGTAGTTTGCTAGAAAGATATTCGAGAAAGTCTGTAAAGACCTACACATTAGTCACCACTTCTCCTCTCCAAAGCATCCTCAAGCTAATGGGCAGGCCGAAGTTACCAACCGCACTATTCTCAAGCTAATTAAGAGAAGGTTAGAAGAAGCGAAGGGAAAATGGGTCGAAGAACTCCCCGGAGTACTCTAGGCCTACTGAACTACTAGAAGAACCCCAACTGCGAAAACACCATTTTCACTTGCCTACGGCACCGAGGCAATCATTCCTATCAAAATTGGCATGCCAACCCTTAAGACAAACTACTTTGACCAAGGGGCTAATAACCAATAGCTTGCGAAGAATCTGAACTTACTAGAAGAAAGACGTAAGTAAGCTCGGATTAGGACAAAAGCCTACCAACAGAGAATAGCTAAATGTTTCAACCAAGGGTTAAAATCCATCAATTTCCAACTCAGAGATCTTTTCCTAAGAAGGGTGTTTCCAAACACTAAAGATCCCACCATGGAACAACTCCCCCCTAATTGGGAAGGACCTTACAAAATAACCAAGATCTTCAGACCTACGACTTATTGGTTAGTAGATTCAATTGGAAAGCCTGTACCCAAACCTTGGAACATCAAACATTTATGCAAGTATTATCAATAAAAATGCTACTTTTGATTCACTTCAGAGTTTATTATCAATGCACAGACCCTTAAAATCCTTATATCCATTACAAGTGCTATAAGTATGGTCCATTTTATCAATGCAAATACTCTTAAAAAACTTGTATCTATTACAAATGCTATAGGTCTGGTCCATTTTATCAATGCACAAACCCTTAAAAGCCTTGTATCTATTACAAGTGCTACAAATATGGTCCATGTCACTCAATATACAAACCTCTAAAAGCCTTTTATCCATTACAAGTGCTACAGGTCTAGTCCATTTTGTCAATGCACAGACCTTTAAAAGTCTTGTATCCATTACAAATGCTATAGGTCTAGTCCATTTTATCAATGCACAGACCCTTAAAAGCCTTGTATCCATTATAAGTGCTACAGGTCTAATCCATTTTATCAATGCACAGACCCTTAAAAGCCTTGTATCCATTACAAGTGCTATAGGTCTTGTCACATCCCAAAACCCACCTTATGCGGATTAAGGATATACGACCGGCCAGTTAGACACCTATTAGATTTTTACTTATCAAAATACCGACACTAATCCTAACCTCAGGTCATTCACTTGTAAGTTCTAAGTAAGATGCATTCACAGGGTATTATAGGTCTGGTCTCTTTCACTCAATGTACAGACCCCTAAAAAGTCTTGTATCCATTACAAGTATTACAAGTTTGGTCCATTTAATCAGTGTATAGACCTCTCGAGACCTTGTGTTCATTACGAGTGTTATGGGTCTGGTCCATTTTTCTCATTCTATAGACCTCTAGAAAACCCTTGTTTTATTTACAAGTGTTATAGGTCTGTATATCATGAATTACCAATATGCAGACACTTGAGAAACTTTATTTTAATTATAAGTGTTATGATTCTGTATATCCTGCTTTCTAGACCTCTAAAATAGCTTATGAATGCTTTGCAGTCTCTAAAGAGCTTATGTTTTCCACTGGCTTGGATATTGAAGAAATTATCTTGAAGTCAGACATACCATAGAGATATCAAATAAGACACAAGTTCTGGATTGAATAAAATTTCATATATTAGCCCAAAAATGGGAAAATTACAAGATCAATATATATATATATATACACAAAAATATCCCTAGTCTACTCTACTCACTACAAGACAAAGCATTTATTCTAACTCTAGATGTAGTCGAAATTAATTTATTTAGCGTCGAAAATACATATTATCGACAAATAATAAACCTCGAACACAACGGTCGGTAATTAAAATGGTCAGAAAAAGATTACCGACGAAATTCTCGGGAGATCAGAAATATTAACATATTTTCAACGCATGTACGCGTGGGTAAAAGTTTATTTCCGACCCTAAATATCGTCGGTAAAAGATTATTTCCAACCATAAAAAGCATCGGTAAAATATTATTTCCGACCCTAAACATCATCAATAAAAGATTATTTCCAACCATAAAAAGCATCGGTACAATATTATTTTCGACTATATCCTAAGTCGGTGTAAATATTATTTTTGACTATATAAATTGTTGGCATAAATTGTACATTTTTTCAAAAATAATTTATTATTTCCGACTCATTAGTAACCTTTTTATTTCCAACGCAAATTTTTTGTCAAACATAAAGTTAAATATTTGAAAAAAAATCATTGTTGTAAAAATCATCCACGCACCTAAAAAAGACATAAATTTCAATTCATGGCAAAAGTTCTCCATATATAATCATGCTCTTTAACTTTGAAAGATTAAAGATAAAATATATAACCCATAATCTAACTGAGATATATTGTGCATTCAACTTCAACTAGACCAAAAGACATACAATATCATTAAACAGAAAATAATATCCACAATTAATTGCACAAACTAACCCAAAACTAAAGGAATATCTTTGTCTACGATATTTTTTTATTTTTGCAACACCAAATACATAATCCACAATTACACTTGATGTTACCTGTATATATGTGTTCCTATAATCTTACATGCAAACATTGCAAGAAATTCATCCATACGTTTCTGTCTCTTTTCCATTACAGCCTCCATTTGTCTACGGCGCTCCTCCATGCTTTGTATCCCCAATGAAACTTTAGCTTGCACTCGTTCTTGCAATTGTTCTTGTAATTCAGTCCTCATTGTCTCCTTAATTTGTTCTATTTTCTCCTTCAAAGCCTCGTTGCGTCGTTGCTCGGCATCATACAATCGACGAAGCTAATTGATTTGAACACCCTGACTAGATAAAGATGAAGGAGGAGCCAACTTCCCATGGCCAAGGCCTTTCACATATCCCGACCTCATTCCCAACACTTGCTTACATATTTCCTCTTCACTTAATGCCTCACTACCTTCTATGGGTGGCTGCGATTGGAGGCTAATCATGTGTTCTTGTAATAATTATAAATGAGACAAGTTAATTATTACAATTAATGACTATAAAATTATAATTAAAAATACATACATAAAAACGTTGGGATTGAGGCATGACCCAGCCCTTGCCCTCTTTAAAATGCGTCATCCTCCATAGTTCAATTTGGCCAACAGTTTGATGTGTCAAGGCATCACGCTATATAATGTATATAACGATATTAGTCCTTATTTAAACTTAACCAGTAGTCTACTCAAGGATAAGGCAAAAAAAAATGATATTATACCGTCTCATGGAGGTATTGCACAAATGGTTTTGACCCACCATGATGATTTACTTGAAATTGTGCTCGGTTTGCAGCATTTTTCTTACTTATTTCCTGTAAATAAAAAATGCAAAAATTTTTCTTAAGGTTGTCTTGAAAAGACAAAAAAAACATTGACATGAATTCCATTATTTCAAAACCTGGAGTGTTATAAACCAAAAAAAAAAGTTGCAAAGGATCCAACAACCAAAAGCTGAGATAGAAATGAGGAAGCCAGACCCCAAAAGCTGAGATAAATTCCAAAGGTTACTTTTCTAATTGTTTTTCTCTATTTCTCATAATCCAACTCTTAACCAAAAAAAAACTGCAATTATTTTTTCTTTTACTTTGTTGTTTTTATGACTCTTACCCTAACCAAACACATCTCACAAACTAAATACCATGCCAACAATCATTTGACAAACCAACAGTTTTATCTCATTCTCATTACCATGTGCCAATTGAAGACAGAATAACAAAGGACTAAAATAATATGAATAGTATAACTTGAGCAAGCAAATGCACCCAAATCACTGATAGTAAGGTGGGCGTACACCTTCTGTCACATTACATTCACATCAAATTGAAGAACAAAATAATAAGTTGGAAATAGGATACCTTTAAATCATCTCCTTCAAATCGGGTGCACACAATGTCCCAATCATCTAGAGATACGCCATGGTGAGGATGTGAGCGTACATTAACTCTGGCATCAACCATTTTGTTGTAATAAGCGTGCATTTCGTACTGGAATTCTTTCAAAATTTTAGCAGACATTTTAGCTACGCAAAACTTCATATGCAAATTTTCAAGGTCTATATTGAATGCCTCCTACAAATGTGAGAAGGAAATGCTAACTATAATTCGATATACATTATGTCCAGTATTCACATCTTGTTGTTAGTGAGGTGTGGAAGGTATATATATGTATATATACCACATGTAACTAGGCAAGTAAAAATACAAAAAATTGCACAAGGAATAAGAAATGAACTTTTTATATGTAAATGAACTTTTTATAAAAGTAATTTCAAATATCTTGTCAAATTAAAGAATCCATATAGGATGACCCCTGCACTCAGAACTGGAGCAGTTACACTTTTGAAAGATAGCATTATACTTTCTAGGCTTTGATTCTTTGTCAAATAAAGTTACACATAAGGAACCAAAATTTGGAGAAGTTTCAAAGCATCATATCTTACAGCACATCTATTTTAGCATCTTTATTTTGGCTATACTCATCTTTAGTTTCAAAGCAGTCACAATCTCATGTTTACTATTCAGCCAAATGATTGGTTCCTACTTTTTTATGCACATCAAAGCACCACAAAAATACTTATAATGGCTGCAAAAAGGAACAAGTTGTAATCCCAATAATAATTTTTATACTAATAGAACAATCTATTTCTCTTCAACTATATTAAGTTCTTCTCTAAATTTGTTATAATATTAACTTCTTCTCTAAAATAGTTATATATGTATTTATTTATATTCTATTTATAACATGTCTCTAAAATAGTTACATATGTATTTGTTTTGGTCATTACATCAACTAGTTACAACAGCAATTAATTAAGCATGTAATTAGGGAACAACATTTATTTTGAATGTAATCAATTCATTGATTAGGATTTCGTTTCATTTCTTAGATTAGGATTTGGTTTCATCTTTATACTTCAAATGTAATAAGTTCATACCTCAAGTCGAATGTGTAATGTTGTATTTTGAAACTCTTCCATCTCCTTCCAAGTAGCTGCAGCAACTGGTGCATAGCGTCGGCAAATTATGCCTAGCTCAGCCTTGAACATGTTCAAGTTCTGTCCGACTTGTTGTGTAAGGTCGGGTGGTATCACAATAGTAAGCTTTCAACCCATTACTTGAGTGTACAACCTCAATTTATTATTTTTGGCCCTCCCACGGCCTCTCCTTGTAGCGATCAAACCTGAACAAGAAAAATGAAACCATAATTAGAAAGTGTAATATAGATAGAAAGTAAAAAAAAATTATTAATCAATCTTAACTCGAATATTACCCTAATGAGAGGAGGATGTGGTAGCCATTGAATTCGACGAAGAACCATCACCATGTGTAGAGTGCATGCCTAAAAATAGATATGAGGCTGTAATCTATGTGTGGCTATTGTAGTCCAATCTAATGGATGATATGAAGCTTAATGTTATGCAGCATTTAGCTCAGTGAATATGCTGAACTACAAACACTCGGCACAAATGGGGGTTCAGATGCACATCATTTATGTGTTACCAATAATAAATTGTGAGTTTACAGACAAAAATCCTATCATGTTATGGCCAGTTTAGTGAAGAAAAATAATTCAGCTTTATGATGCTATGTTGTAACAGAGATCCAGTTGTGTTGCATTCTTATTTCTACACAATCAGAAATTAAAATGAGATAAGAAAGACACTGTAGATTCAGGTTCAAATTTACAAGCCCAAACAATCTCAATCAACCATAAATTTGTGCTCCATGGATATGCATGCAAGGTAATAGCTACAACTTGCATCTATTTATTCCTGAATGTTTTGTATTACTATCTAATATTTTTGTAAATAGTGGTACTTTGTAATAATCAGTAAAAGCACTGCCACAACAAAATGCAAACTAATCATACCAAAACAACCTGTAACATAATTCTGTATGTATAAAGTATGTAGATAAAAGATAAAAAAATCATGAAATCCATATAGAGCTGCAATATATTTACATTCCAGAATCAGTGTTTTTACATTTCGCTTTCTCCATCACTCATATATATCAGTATCATCATTATTTGACAACTAATCTTCTTCATCATTACAATAATCTATCAATGTATCGTCATTTTCATCACTTGTATCATCATTGATGAGAGTAGCATTTGTTTAATTTGACTCCACATTGATGACAACCTGTAAAGTGTCAACTTGAAAAGCTTCAATGTCAGTCCTAATCCAAGATGATGATTCGATCGCACTGCCATCATTTTCATTATCAATAGCTTCAAGAGATTAATGACGTTGCAAATCCTCATAATATGCTGATTGTTCCTTTTCTTGGAATGCATCACTCTCCACTAATCCATTATCTTCCTCATTTACCTCTAAGAAATCGTAAATGTTTCTTGGTTTAACCAAATCAACAACATACCAATTACCTCGATATTTCCCATCCTTAAGGTAAAACACTTGTTTGACTTGTGATGCTAACACATAAGGATCATTAGCATACCGTGTTTGAGCCATTTTTACACTTGTGCAATATGAATCCGTATGTATTCCAATCTTTTTGTTCCCACCAATCACACTTGAACAAGAAAAATTGATTATCAAAGTAGTAACTTGGTTCAATAATATCTTTTAGCACACCATAATATTAGATCTCCTTATCTCCTTCATACACTGTCACAACCACACCACTATTTTGAGTTTGACGATACTTTTCACGTTTAATTGTGTGAAACCTAAAACCATTCACAATACAACCAGTGTACAGTGTAATTCGTTTATCAAGACCACAAACCAACGAATATAAGTCGTCACTAGCTTCCACAGCTTTCTGTTAGCGCAATAGTTCTATCTATATATAAAAGAAATAATACATAATCAAGATTAAAAGACAACATCCGTAAAAAAAAAAAAAGACTACACTTCATAATCAAGTACATGACAACTTACATGTGTTTGAAACCAATGAGCAAATTATTTTTCGTGCCTTTGTTGGACATTAAACATGCTTTCAGTTTCTAGCATTGCCTTGTGCACCCTACATGTACATGTGTAGCGTATATTATTCAAATTGTCAAATGTGCATTCTATCCAAAATGAAAACTTATTTGTACCTAGCAGTGGGATGTCGTTAATTTACTTGCGATATTAAGTGAGTTCAGCAGAATTATTCATCACGTAAAACTTCACTTTCTTGTATTCTGTTATATCTATATATTCATATGATCCTAAACCCATTGGTCGAACTGTCATTCCAAAGCAACAATGCATATGCCTAAGTTGTTGCCGTTGACCTCTATCATAATTCCATTCTACACGATTAAATCTTGTTTCAATACCATCTATATACATTGAACAAAATGCAAGGCATTCACTATCAATGTATGCTTCTGCAATCGATCCTTCAGGACGTGCTTTGTTGCGCACATATTGTTTAGTGTTCGCAAGAATCTGTTCACAATAAAAAATTAGACTTATATACCACCAAAAATCTTATCACACATATTTTAAATTATCACATTATCTTTCAATGGAACACATCCATCGGTACTGGACAGGTCCACCGAGTTTTGCCTCATGTGGCAAATGAACAGCCAAGTGGACCATAACATCAAAGAATGCCGATGGAAATATTTGCTCCAACTTACAAAGTATGACAATTATGTCCATTTCCATCTTATCTAACACCTGCCTCTTCAATGTCATTGAGCACAACTCCTTAAAGAACAACCACAATTCTATCAGTGGAGTATGAGCTTTATCCTCAAAATATCCACGTATAATAATTGGGAGTACTCGTTGCAAAAAAACATAACAATCATGACTTTTCATACCTGATATTTTACCGTCTGTTACATTCACACATCGAGAAATATTAGAAGTAAATCCTTCTGTAAACTTCACATCTTTAATTCAAGCACAAAAACTCTTTCTCTCATAGGTGATAATGTATAACACGTAGGTGGTACAATGAATTTATCATCATTCGGTATCAAATGAAATTCATTTCATATGCCTATTACCTCTAAATCCATACACGCTTTGATGTTGTCTTTTTTTTTTCCCATCCAGGTTTAGAAATGTTCCCAACACATTCTCAGAAATGTTTTTTTCGATGTGCATAACATCTAGGTTGTGTCGAAGCTTAAGAGTCCGCCAATATGATAATTCAAAAAATATGCTCCTCTTTGTCCAATTCAACTCTACATCGGTACGCTTTATTTTATTATTTATTGGTCCCTTTCCAAATAGGTTAGGTTGGAGATGTTCCAGTTGTGTAAGCACGCCATCCCCAGACAAATGCTTTGGTCCCAACCTACTTTCATTTTTTTCGTCAAAGTCATCCTTGTAACGTCTTCTCCAACTATGCATTCTTGGCAAAACATGATGATGACACATGAAACATACCTTGTTCCCATTCTTCAAATACATCGATCCAGCATCCTTATTACAAGTTAGGCATGCCATATACCACTTGGTGCTCCAACCTGACAAATTTTCGTATGCAGGAAAATCGTTAATAGTCCATAACACTGCTGCATACAATCGGAAGGTCCGCCTTGTTACAACATCATATGTATCAATGCCGTTCTCCCATAACTCCTTCAACTCATCTATCAATGGACGTAGATACACATTTATGTCATTTCTAGGTGATTTTGCACCAGGGATCAATAGTGACATGAAAAGGAAGGGCTCTTTCATACACTTTCAATGTGGCAAATTATAACAAATAACTAACACAGACCACATGCTGTAAGAGTTGATCATGTCCTCAAATGGATTGAACCCAGCACTCACGGTGCCCAGTTGGACATTATGAGGACACTATGCAAACCAACGATATTCCTTGTCAAATTCCTCCCAAGCTAGGCTGTCTACTGGATGTGTTAGAACATTATCTTGTGAAAGTCATTTTTCTTTGTGCCATCTCATATCTCCAGCCATTTTTGTTGACATAAACAACCTTTGTAACCTAGGTTTCAACAGAAAATATCGTAATACCTTCTAAGGAATCTTCTTACTCTTATCGGCATTAACTTTATACCTCGGCTCACCATATCGCGGACATTCAATTTCATTTTTGTGTTCTCTCGAGAATAATGCACAATCATATTTGCATGCATGTATGGGTACATACCCAAGACCTAGTTCACGCATATACTTCTTACACTCATAATTTGACTTCGGGAGTGACTCACTAGTAGGTAATGCCATTTTAATCAATTCCAGAATCATATCAAATGATTTGTTACTCCAACCATTGATTGTTTTTATATGCATCAACTTCACAAGGAACTCTAATTTTGAAAACTTCTTACAACCTGGGTAAAGTGGCAGATTTAAATGAGTTGAAAATGCATCAAATGGTTGTGGCTCCTCCTCCTCTACATTAGAATGATCATAACTACTACTTGTTTCCCCTTGCAAATTGCTCTCAACATCAATTCTTCCTGCACATACGTTTTCCAACATTTCCCTCAATCCATCACAACCTTGCTCACTAGAACCATCACAACTACTTTCATTATCCACAGTCATAATGCCATAATCTTCGCCATGAAATACCGATCGAGTGTAGCTCTTGTCCATTCTATGCAACTCCAAATGTGCTTTAGCGACATTAATAGGTTCATAATACCTATTGTTGCATTTCTTACATGGACATTTAATCCTATTGCCTCTATCTGCGCTCCTACGTGCATACTGAATAAAGTCTTTAATTCCTTTCATGTAACTAGGAAAATGTCTACCCAGAAGTTTCATCCAACTCTTATCCATATTTGATCCCTATCATAATAACATGTAATCAAATTAGTATGCTCCATGTGTATATGTTAACTCATTTCCATTAGTGCACTAATTAAATGGCCACTACCCTCATACTAAGAGGTCTCATATAAAGAGGAGTAGTAAGGTATTTAAGTCACTCTTAACACCTAACAATATACATTTACAAATTAACTTGCTCTAACAAATAATGTGATAGCACAAGCTTGAAAAATTTGTCAAGCATCCTTAGGAAATGTCAAAATAAGTCGAAGTCTAAGGATTACAATTGTACAAAAGCATTATGAGTTGAGAAACCGATCACTATCATTCTCTGACAACTGAATACTATAGGATTATGCTTTTTTTAAATGATTAAAACTAACAATTGTGTTTTGTTTAAGGAAATGCATTGAACAAGGAAGAAGATGTTCTTGAAACAAAACATTTTTGAGAACAATTAATCCTTTAATTATTAGTGTAGGGTTTCTTTTAAATTACCTACGACAAAAACTTCTGTTTACAATCTCAAGGTTGAGGTGTATGTGTTAACCAATCAGAGTTGGCTTCATTGACTCAGTTTCAGCATTTGACCATGCTTCATGTACTCATTCTTCAAGTTGATTTTAGTTTGACTCAGTTTCAGCATAGTCTTTTGATTGTAATGTGAACTTTTTATAGTTATTTTGTCTGTAATGAAATCAGAGGACTATGAGAACAAAAAGTGATTGAATTCAAGACTGATGGTTCATTTGGGGCATTTAGCAAGGTGTTCAATTTTAGTTAAGATGTAAGGTGTGGAGCCTTATTGAGTTGACTTGTATATAAACATATGAAAATTCATTGTATATAATTTTACCTGATTCCCTTGTTTTCTGTCCTTAGTTTACTAATATTCTCATGAAGTCTTGACAACTTTTCCTAAAAGAAATTAATTAAGTCTAAAGTATGCAGATTACAACAACTTCATGCATTGACAAAACAGTACTTAATTATAAGATTTGATGAGTACTTACAAGGTTAGGTGCCTATTACATCACCAAAACTATCAAATTCTGATGAACAAAATCAAGGAAAAGGCCTAACTTGATACGTGGATGATGATTCGGTCTCTTAGTATACATAATTTAACAGGAAAAGCGTGAGCAAGCTACTCTTAAACAAAATTTATAACCTTTATTTAATTATAATTATCTGACCAAATCTAATATTTAATTAGCAGTTCAACAAACCTTATTTATTTTAAGTGATATGTAGAAAATATGGATGAAGAAGCACTAGAAGACGGAAAAACCAAATCAACCCCTTATTTATTTCCAGTCTTTTTTAATATTAAATTTCTTGAAGAAAGAATTTTGGAACCGCAAATAACAATAACAATTGGACATGAGAAAATTATAAACTAAACTATAGAACATTCTGTTGTGATCTCAGTACTGCTGGTTCGGCAGTCTCTGAAGTAGTGTAGAGATTTGAAAAATGAGGAAAAATTTTTCGTTTTTGCCGGTAGGACATTTCGCATGCATAGTTTTGTCGGTTTTATCGGTAAAACATTTTTCTTGCAATTTCTCACCGAATGACATGTTTAGAGGCATATTTGGAGGGTGTCATAGAAGAGAAATATGCTTAAAATATTGTGAGGTAACCACTGTATGAATTTAAGCTAAAACGGAAATAGTTTTCGGAACTGGACAAAAAGGGCGTTCGGGTGGCCTGGGTGGAACGGGCCTAAACCGACCTCAAATGAAAATGTTTTCTTCTGAAATTTTTCATTTAAAATAATTTTATGAACATTGGATAAAACAGAATTTTGAATTGAAGTGTTTAGGAACGGGTTGTAGAGTAACGGTTTTCGGGATCATTAAGGGCAAAATGGTCATTTGTCCTTAACCCTTTGGTCCCTCACTATAAATAGGACACTTAGACACACATTTATACAGAATTCATTCTGTATATGCAGCAGGTCACCTTCTTGAGAGAGAGAGAGAGAGAGAGAGAGAGAGAGAGAGAGAAAAGCCCTAGATTCTTCAACTTTCAAGCTGCCGAAACACACCCATCGAGTGGGATTTTGGCCAAACTTCCTTCTGAGAAGTCATTCATCTCCACGATTACTATATTCTCACTAAACAGTTTGGCAGTCCAGAAAACACAGCCACCGCAGTAAGAAAAACTGATTTTAGGTATGGTTTCTTGCTAAGCTAGTAATAGATTTAGTTTTTCCTACCTTGTTACATGTTAATTGACTTGTTTAGATGTTTATTTCATGTTAGGAAGTTACCTAAGAGGTGTTTCTTTGAAGGACTTAGAGTTGGTAATTTGGGGCTTTATGTATTCTTTGGTTTATTTGATGTTTTGTTGCCATGAGGATGACGTATCTTGTATTTGTATTTGATTGTTGTATTTGATGTGTATTTATGTTGATGTTTACTTGATATCTTGGAAGAAAATTGATGATGTAATGTATTAGTGCTTCATGGAATTTATTGACCTTGTGAAATTTATTATGTCTTTGTGAGTTGGTAAAATTGTGTAATTATGGTTTAAAAAAGGTGTTGATGAGTGTAGTTATGGAATATGTTATGTAAAGCATGGTATGGACATTTAAAGTTATGAATTATGTGGGGTTTAATGCATGACTTGAAAAGGGACACCATGTGTTTGATCATTTGTCACATTGAACTTGCATGATGAAATCATGGCATCTTGGCATAATGTGATTCCTTGGAAACATGCTGTGAGTGAGCACGTAGTGCTGGACATTATGAGGGTGTAGATCCTGTGGTGAAAAACCCAAAATTGGCCATCAGGTACTCGCATGCCTACGGGGTCCAGACCGTAAAGCGAGGCATATATTGGTACTTGCATGCCAACAGGGGAGAACCGTGAAGCGAGACATGGGTGTGGCATAGAGTTTGCATGTGTGCATCACGCATAGTGCATTTGCATTACATTGAACAACGGGAGGGGAAAGTATAGCTTGAAAATGTACACTTACACATGCCACGTCCTAAATTTGTTGCTAGTATTAGTGAGTTATCATACCAGCAGTTGAGCTGACCCATTCGTGGGCAATATACTTCAGATGAGGCACCAGCTACTTGAGACTTCCTTGAGTGTTGAAGAAAAAGGAAGGAAATGGATTTTGTAGAAGATTTGACCTTGGGGGCATGTTTTGAATGTATGGGCATAAGCCCACTTTATTGTATTTTATATCTGACACAAAAATTGTAAACTTTAGGCCTTGGGCCATTTTACCTTGCATGAACTGTGACCCAAAAGGAATGTATGATAATTATGGTTTAAGGCGTATTGTATGGATATGTTGGACCTAGTTAGTACATGTGTAATTTTGAAGGACTTGTGACCACCGAGTGATGATGGATTGTTGATGAAATAATAATCATATATGTTGTGAAAAATTAGGTGGGTTGTTTACTTAAATTTGTATGTGAATTTTGTGAATATTAGGTGATAAAAATACTTGGGAAAACAAGGGGAAACTATGTCCAAATTTTGGTAGAATCAAGAGAGAAATAGGTGTGGAAATGACCGTTTAAAAAGAGTTAAAAAAATGTCAAAATGGGGGTTTAGAAACCTTGAACAAGTGGGTTAAAAGTGTGAAGAAAAGAGGGTTTAAAAGACTTGGAAAAAAATTCAAAACTTAGAAAAATTGGTTGCAACCATGAACAGTAACTTGAAAAATATCAGAAATTGCTCTATGTGCTACAGTACCTTGAACAGTGCAGGAACCAGCCCCAGCCACCGCAGCCCGCGCGCCTGCTGTTGCCCATGCGCGCGCCCACTACTGCTTTGCATGCTGCCACCTGCTGTCCAATCCATGGGCAGCCATTGTTTTGGCCATGTTATGACCTATCTTCCAAGGGTATTTTAAGGCCATTAAATCATAAGTTTGACCCAAACTTTTGAGTTCATTTTAGGCCATTATATAAAGCCAAGTTAGGGCAATTTATGGGACACTTTTTAGACATAAATCAAGGCCATGTTTGGCCATTTACTTAGACCACTTTAGGTGAGATTTCTTGACCCATTTATGGACTATATCTTAGACTATCTTTGGGGTCATTTGAGACATCATTTTAGGGAAGTTTTTTTGGAGATACTTTAAGGCTATTTTAAAGACCATTTTCAAACATGATTTAAATTGATTGGAGCATTAATTGGAACAAGCATTTAAGTTTAGTCTTGACCACTTCTTGGGCTATACCTTAGGGTATTTTGAGACCCTTTTTGGGCAACCGTTATAGGGCACTAAAAAAAGAAAAAAAGGTTTTGAGAACATTTTGAGAACCGTTTTTAAACATGAATTAAAGTATTTAGGCACTAACTGAGAGGAGTACTTGAGCAATGTTGAGGAACGATTTTGAGTTATATTGAATATCGAATCTTTACTTAAATTGTTGGGAGAAACTTGAGGAATGATGATGGAGATTTCAATTAAATTTACCTAATTGTCACTTCTTTTCCTTTCTTTTGTTTCGTTCAGTCGCTCCCCGGGTTCGTGGGAATCCAGGGCGTGATAAGCAGCAACTTGGGGGAGTTCTAGATCCACCTCTTCTTCTTTGTCGTCAGCATCTGGCGCATTAATCTCAACTCAGGAGATTTCAATGTCATCTACCTCAATCATATCCAAGTCAGGATACTTCTTACGGAGCTTAGCCCTGAAGGTTCGATATCCATATTCGATCAACTAGCCACCTAGATCCTAGACTTTAGCCTTCAGATCCACCTTAGTTTGGGCTCTGATGGCTTCAGCGATATCCTGAACCTTTTGGATAGAGGCAGCCTGGAAGTCTGCAAACCTCTTTTTGAGTTCTTCCAGTTCAGTAGCAAGGGTGTCCCTCTCGAACTCCAAAATTAAGTGGGAATTGGCAGCTTCTTTCAATTTTTCCTCGGTTGCCACCACCAAAGACTGTGCAGTTCCCAACTGAAATCTAGCCTCATCGAGCTCAGATTTGAGAGTGTCAATCTGCTCGAGATCCTCGGGGGAATCCATAATGGTTGCCAATCCATGCATAACCTAGAAAACACAAAGCAACATAATCAGGTTAGAATATGTTACAAAACTAAGAAAGTAAAAAAAAAAAAGGAAAAATTATGCAGAACTCACCCTTATGTGAAAGTTCATCAAATCTTTGGCTACCTTCTGAGGCCTCAACCCTTTGAACTTGCTTAGACCTGTTGTCCAAGAATCCTCATAAGCCTTTTTCACTGTTGTCGTGCTAGAATCATCAAGCCTTGAGGAAACAACAACAAATTTGCCTTTCCCCATTTTCCTCTTCAAAGCAAAAGGCATTGGGGGCAGAAGGGCCTCCTTAATAGGGGAAATCCCCGAATCCTCTGAAACGGTTCTCTCGGAAGAGTTGGAGATCAACCTCGTTCTCTTCACTTGAAGGGAAGGCTCGGTAAGGGAAGAGTTTTCCCCAACCTTTTTCTTCTTCTTCCTTGGCACCTAGCCAGTCACTAAGGATTTTTTCAAACTTTCGATTCGGTCCCACACCAAACCAACCTCCATCAGATTTTTGGGGCAAAGAATGGCATCGTGAAAGTGGTTGTTGGTCTGAATAAGCCTCTTATACCTCTATTGAAGATCGACTATGAAGATCGATCTCTTCCAAGCTCTCTTATCTGCATGGAAGCACAGGATTAGGCTCAAAAAGAAAATGACAAATAGAATGAGGAAAGCCAAAGAACACAAAATAAAAAAGGGACCTCACCCTTAATCCTAATCTTTCGTGGGAAGGTTGAAACCTGGCTCTTGAAATCCTTGAACTCCCAGCCTCTTTTTACAAAGAAGTAGCACTTCTTCTAAGTCTTGTTGGAAATGGGTACAGCGGAGAAAGGTCTGAACCCTTTTGTCGAAAGACATATAAAACATGCCCTCCGACTTCAAGTATTTTATGTCCATATTACTCCTAATCAATAGGAGGTCTACCTCAACATTTTTCAAGTGTCCTAAAACTATGAACCCAAGTAAATGCCTTCAACTGTTTATATTCAGGTCAGTGGGGTAGATGTTAAACCAATTGAAGAATTCCTTAATGAAAGGGTGGAAAGAGAACCTAACCCCTATCTCGAACCACTAAAGGTAAGCACAGATCTCACCTTACTGAGTACTAGAGAGGCGATCTATGGGTCTTGGTACCCTACAGGACACGTTTGCGGAGAGGTCGAAAACAGCCCTTAGAGCATCTATCATGCTCTGAGTCATGGCGCTTTCTCTTTTTTCCCTTTTGTGGGGTTATCCCGAGGTTTCCCCACCAATGTTCCTAGGTTCTACAAAGGCCTTTAGTCTCCTAACTTCAGAACCAAGGGTTGGGTTACCGACAATCCTATTTTCTATATTCTCCGATAGGCTACTAGCCACAAGGTTAACTTCTGTTTGATTGTATATCTCCAAGGACTCTTCTGTTTCATAGCCAGTGCTTGACTGAGCATCAGAGGCCGATATAGTCAAAATGAGAAAGTGAATAGGAATGTAAGAAGATACGAAGAACTTGGAAAGAAATTTGAAATCAAACCTAACCGCAGAGTTGATCTTCGTAGATGCCAAAGTTCGTCTCACTCGAAGTTTTTTCTGGCAATGTGATAATTTCTTAAGATGCAGAAAATGATGAAAGGAGGGCACCAGTGTGCTCCCTCGCTTTTTTATAAAGATGTAACAGGTGTCACGATGGAGGCCCTCACTTTCGAACTACCATGGCGATTAAAGCAATGATGGCCTCGTAATTCCAACCGGCGGCTGACGCAATGATTGTCGCATCAACAGTTGTTTCCTCAGAATACAGAGCGACGTATTTATAACTATTACACATGCAACACCTCAGAAACCCTACCTCAGCTCTGCACAGGTCCCATAAAATTGAGGCTCGGGGGGAGTAGCTAATATATCATACAGTGACAAATATACTCAAAGCATAACAGGTGTATGTACAGAACTCTTTAGGGTACAGATTAAGAAAAATTGTTTTATCCAGATCAAACAGGCACAGGAGTCAAAGGTGTATGGTTCAGAATATAGAACCACCTTTCATATCCTACCGACCTTAAAGTAAGGAGACAGAGTTCGATATGGCAACTACTATCTTTGAATATCTTCAAATCCCTACTTCTATAGCTCCTAATCCTACTCAACTTAGGAGATCTACAACCTATAAATAAGACCATAAGGTATGCCTTCAATTTATGTTTAATTCTTTGTTTTAATTACAACCTCTTTTTATTTACTGACTTTATCATCGGAGCGGCTACCATTGGAGCCTTCCCGGAGACTCTCTAATCTCAAGTTCTTGACAGGTAGGGAAGGATGGGAAGCCCTTCTGATCATAAAAGAAGAACATCATATATCATGAAATTTAAGTTGTGAATCTTTTGCTTTTATTTGGGTCAAAAATCTTATTCAAATTAGTTAATTAAGAATAATTATACTGGCATTCTCTGTCAAAATTGTTAGATGATAAATATTAATAGAAAATATGAATTTACAATTTTACCTTTGAAGATAATTACACTGACCTCTACTATGATATCTGATAATTACATGGACCTCCCTTATAATCTTTAAAAGAATAAGAGACGTCAGTGTAATATACAAAAACTGATATAGAACAAATAAAGAAATTTAGTTGAAACCCTAATACCGTTAATGTTATGACTCGTAACTTATCTTATGCGAATTAAGGGCCTATGACCGGAGGCAGCGGCCTGCCAGCCGCCCCTCGCCAAAGGATCTTAAACATTACTTATTTAATCATTACGATTGCATGTCATAACATTACTTAATCCATCATCAGAGTATATTTATACATGCCAAAATGAAAATAAATGTTTAATTTATAGATCCTCAAAACCAATATACCCAAGACGTGGACACATGGGAGAATTAGACTACTTTATACTTAGTCTATTACATTACTAGCAAAAACATCCACTGTACTTGTAAAAGGACAACGTGCAGCAATACGTGGCATCTAGTCGGTATGTACGTCTGTTGGTCCTTTTGTAACTTGCTGTCCTAAAAAAGAAATAACATATCTAGAGTGAGCTAATTTAGCTCAGTAAGTAAACTCCTTACTCTGCCATGGGTCAAGGTTAGTCCAAAAGAAAGATAATGGACAATAGCAAGCAAATGATAATATCCCAATAGCATGCGAAGGATAGAATATTACAGTAGCCAATCACCAAGAATGTGAATTAATAAAATGACCTGTAGGTCCCAAAGGCACATCCCATGGTAGAATAAAAAAATTAATAATAGGGATCGGCCTGTACAATAAATAGTTGCCACTACAACAGAATAACAATCTATATCCAAAGATAGGCAGGCAAGCATATCATCAATCAAATAATATGTCAATAGATAAACCACAGACCAACTTACGAGGCGTTTCTAGAATCAATAGTACATAATGTCAACAGATAAACCACGGACCAACTCACGAGGCGTATCTGGAATCAAGAGTACATCATCAACGTAGGCTTGCAATCATATCAATGATTCATGAGTGCATCATTAGAATATCAATAAACGATATGAGATAGTAACAGAATAGATGCTGACATATATAGGGCCCGGCCTTCCCTTATAAGTGCTCCTCCAAGTCCACTCCCTCTTTCGGACTGTTGGATAGCGCTAGAGCTCGTACATATGTCATGTCCTCCAAGGACTAGATGTTGAGCTCATCCCTAAACACTGACCCATAAGTCCTCAAGCACCCGTGGATCAGATGGACGTTGTGATTGATCACAACTCCAGGCACTCATAAAAATATCATGCTCATCATAATTCCACAAGTGATGTACATATTTGTGGAATAGCAAATTCTCAGCAGTGAGAGACATAATAATTTTTCAATATCCAAGCAAGTATAGAAATGGACAAATAATCATGTGATATCGGCAATCAATTTCTCAACAAATTCACAATATAGAACAAGCATCAGATTGTGGGGATCAACATATCAGGTATGCACGGATTACAAATTGGCAGCATCAAAGAAATAAACTGTGACACGGCTAGGAATACCACATGCTAGAGTTCGGGTTTACTTACTTCAAAAATAGCTTATCTTCTCTTCACGAGGAATATGACTTCTTTTTCCTTTCCCTTGGAAAAACCTATAATTAGGAAATATTATTCAGTATTCATAAACTTAACCTAATTTTATTTATTAATTTACTGTCTTTTAACCTCATGTGTCATATTTTTAGTCCATGGGCTTATTTTTCTCCTCTTGGTAGCATCGTTGTATTTTTAGCGTAACCTAAAAATAACCCATTTCATATATCAGTATTTTAGATATTTAATTTGGCAAAACGGACTCCACCGTTGAGTCTCAAACTTCGAAAAACTCTAACGTATATATTTTCATAATTTTTAGGGGTCGTTTGGTATCATTATTTGGCCTTCAGAATATTTTTTGGATTAACCCAGTTCGTCCATTCACATTTTTCATAATTTAATTTCATAATTTGAACTCTTTCATTGAGTCCGGAATACCCAAAATTGTTGGGTTACACTGCCTTTTATTGTATTCGGACTTCGAGAATATTTTATTAATTTTAAATTAATTAAATTAATCTAATTAATTTAATTATAGTATTTTATATTATAGATTTATTTAAGTATTATTTTATATAAGTGCCTCAGTGGCGCAATGGTTCCGACACTTGGTATAAGTTTCACATGCACGCACACGTTAGTGGGTCGAATCCCATTGACCGCACCGTCCCCCTTTTTTTTTAATTGTTTCAGAACCAAACAGTGGACAAGGTCTAATTTAGGGATAGGATATCCCTGTTCTGTCCGAGGCTATTAGATCAGATTTATTATCCGTGTTGCCAAACATAACTAATTCAGTTTTAAAATTAAAAGAAACCCCCCAATACGACGTCGTTCTATTAAACCCACATGTGCGATGGGTCAAGTCCTGACCCGAGACCAACCCTCCACTATTCATCATCTTCCTTTATTTCCTGCACAACGTTGCCCTAATCGTTGTTTTCAACATTTCCTATTTCATGGAGTTGTAGATTTCCGTTTTGCCTACTTTTTGTTCCTATGAACTCCTAAGATAATGAGGGTTCATTTGGTGTTGGTTTGGGGTATTGAGATGAGCTCAAGAGCTTGGTCGAGTGGTTATGGTGATTTTTAAAAATAGCTTCGTACATGCCCATTTCTCCATAAAAATGGATGAGATTTGGTCTATGATGACCCCCATACCATAGGGAGTCAATCCTCGTTCTAAAGCTAGGGTTTGGTGTTCAAATAGAGAGGTTGTCTCTCCAAGCCATGACCTATAACTAGTGATTTCATTGCCTTCTTTTGACAATTTTGGTTGCAGTATAGGGTTTCTACAACCCTTGTAGAGTCTAGTTGAAGCCTCGAGCATCAAAGATAGGTTTAATTAACCTTGGTTCAGATCTGCTCCAACAGAGGTCTAACAATGGCGGGTTTCGTATGACAATTGTTTTTGGGTTGTCTTAGGTCCTATTCTTACCCCTAATTCTAAAGTAATATCATCAAGGATTATGCATACATCTTAGGACCATTATACGACACAAAATCATCTTTTTAATTAAAGAGATAAAATCAAATTTTGGAGCTTTTTACCTTCAAATGGTGACTCCTTTTTCTAGCCTCAAGCCACTGAATCATCTCTCTTGCTTCAGACTATTGGAACCCAATTCCAGTCTTCAAAGTACATGCAGCCTTTTTCCTTCCTCATTTTTCTTTTCTTCTTCTTCTTTCCTTCACTTTCTCTCTCTCTCTACAACCGCATATGCACACAATACATACTATACATCTTAAGTCTATTCACGTAATGCATGCACAACACACACGCACTATAGGTCTATATATATATATATATATATGTCATTATATATAGATACACACACATACACACACACACACACATATATATATGTATGTAGGGCTGATATAAGCTAAGGTGTTACATGCAATGCAACTGGTTGAGGACGTGGCCCAATGGGGTGCTAGCACCTCAATTTTGAGCATGCTAAAATTAGGCCTTATTAGGGCATATAAACATATCTTATGCATTATATTGCACAAAATTGCTTGTAGCCCAAGTGGTTTAATTTTTAGATATAAGCTTTTTTGCATTTTTGGTCTTGGGATCAAATCCATTAGCCAACACTTTTGGCCATTTTTCAAATCTTTTTCTCCTTATGCCTTGTTTAGCATTATCCCATTTTCCCCTTTTGCTTTATTTCCATTTTTTCCTCTCCGTATATTGATTTCGTAAATCGAGATCTTATTGGCTTCCATGGCCTTCATTGTCTCATCTTGATATATTTAAATGTATTTCAATTATTTTAAAAGTCCATCATAATTATTGGAATAATTTCAATTAAACGCATTCCCTTTATGTGTTATGCCCAACTTGCCTAATTGTACTTCGTGCACTAATTTCTCACATTCATTTTTGTGTTATTCCTCGATTAACACTTGTCATACTTTTATTTGGTCATCTCTAACTAATCATTGATTATTTTCATCATTTATGCATTTTCTTCCGTATTCCAAGTCATTACCCATATCTAGCATCACTTATAGTTATTAAGCAAATTAACTTATGATAATTATCATTATCGTTAATTGATTTACCTAATTGGGTCGAGGTGTTACAGTTAATAACAAATTTTGTACGGAGAGAGAGAATGTGTATATAAAAACACAAGAAAGGTCCTTGTTATTGTCAAGTAAGTCAAGAGAAGTCACTATAATTATCCGTAATTAATTTATAGCAAAGTTGTAATTTTAATTTGATTTTTAATAATGTCAAGGAGAGTCATGACTAGCATAACTGTCTAATTTGATTTGTTGGTGTATTTACGCACAATGTGTGACCGTCACACTTCAAACGCATTAACGATTTAGATTGAACAGTCACATCAATTGCAACTGTCAAAAAGCATTGTTCTTTAATTTTTCGGTAAACAAAAACATAAAGAAAGACATAGAGACGTAAAATCTTCATTGTTTCTAAGTATAGTTTAAGAATTGACTTCATTTCTTAATACCTTAATGGCTCTTATCAATTTTAATGAAATGTCGCATATCAAGCCTTGAAGCATTATAGTTGACAAAAGGCACTCAAAGATTTCAAAATGTTGGTAGATCCTTAAGATATTATGATAATTAATTTTTGGAATTTAATCACAAAGGCACTCTTTCATGTCATTTTCCAACAGGTACTGGTACATGAATCCAACCAAAGTTGCATTGATTAAAGTCTCCGAATATCACAAGTTATGAGCTTGACTTCATTAAGCTTTTGGGAGATTATATTAATTTTAATAAATTTAAATTACGTGTGGAAATATATTGAGATGAGATTATTAAAATCTCTCTTTTCACACGGCATGTTAGAGTTCGAGCCTTATGCCGAGCGCACACACACTTAGAATAAATCCCCCTGCCCCAGTGTTGTACTTAAAAGAGAAATTAAAATTCACATCATATTTATCAATCGCTTGTAAATATATAATAGATAATTAATGAATATTCATTAATAATAAAAAATCTATTTTGAATTATGGTTACGAAGATTTGGCTAATGACATAAATATATTAATAGTGGCGGAGCCACATGAAGCTAAGGGGGCAATAACTTTTCCAAAATTTTAAAAATGTTATTCTTATAATATAGAAATTTTTAAAAAAATTAAAATTTTTCATATTTTTTATATGTTCATAAAAATCTCCTTAAATTTTAATTTTTATATTCCTTCCCCACACCCCATTCCTAAGTCTTTGGTTGAGATCCGCCACTATATATATATATTAAAGTGGAGGGGAAAGAGAAAGATAAATTGAGAAAAAATAAATGAAGGTTAAACAAATATAAAATTAAAAACTCTTACAGGAACCCTCGTATGAAATTCGATATCTCAGCTCACAACTATCCTTTCTGAGCTACTAAGAAAGTTGTGAGCTCAAGTTATTAGTGATTGAGTGTCATATGTGCTCTCATTTTATCAAAGAGGTTACGATTTCAAATCTTTTTAAGTAAAAATGTGTAGTAATATGTTACTTTTCTAGTCAGAGGCCAGACTTGGTGGTACATATAGTTGATTTTTCAATCAAGTTGGCAAAAAAAAAAAAAAAGATTAGGAAGGTTGTGAGTCTTGATTAAGTTAATTTTATATAATCGAGACAAAATGGGTCTATCTTTTGCCCAAAGCTATGTACAAGCAAAATGATCCAACTAAATTATAGATTAATGTGACCCGCCAAATCCAATTAGGTATCTCTAATGATGTTTTTACTGAATGTTTGAATTTTTGCTGAGTTTTAAATCATCAAACATAGATGATTATTCAACGTTTCTAAAAGTTATTTTATACATAACAGTTGTTAATAACCATATCCCACCAACAGAAGATTAAGAAAATCAATAATAATTTTTCATTCTCCCTCCTTGCCTAGCTTTGACCTAACCATAAATTATTAAAGTACAAAAATATGGTCATAAAATTGACTTCTGTTTAAATATAATGAATACTAAATTAATTACACAAGATCAAATCTAGTATATTTAATTACTTGTGTCCATATAATAATGGACTCAACTTCGTATATGCTCATCCATCTTCTCCCTCAAGTTCTCCAACTAATTTTTATCACGTTAATTTAATTTTATTTAAAAAATATATTAAAGAAATAAAAAAATAATTGAAAACCTAATGAATAGAACCAAATGAGATATATTGAAATTAAGTATCTTTATCTTTGAGACGGTAAACTGAATCAAGTTATTCGAGCTCGGCTAGACGTTCATTTGAAATCAACTTAGAAAATAAACAAGTCAAGTTATGCTAGGATTAGAGGATGGAACCTAGAGTTTGTTTTTGTTCAAGAAATCAAGAATCAAAGCAACTGATAGATTGTAGAATAGAACAGAAGAACTCAAATGAGGTTTTTTTATACCTCTATTATCTATTGTAATATAAACCACAACAATATAATTAGACTCTAGACAAGCCTCATGAGTTGCAAGCACGTCGTCGGAGATGAGAAATGAATTGTCACGAGGGACTTCAATATTGTTCTTACTCCATAAAAAAGGCTGAGAGGCAATTGGGGTACACATAGGAGTTCTAGAAGATTTCTCTACAACTATCCAGAAGTGTGAATTGTTAGATATGAATGCTAGAGGGTGCTCTTTCACTTGGACTAATAAAAGAGGAGAAGACCCCACTATCAAGAATAAATTGGGCATAGTACTTATAAATGAAGAATGGCTGAGCAAATTCACATAAACAAAGGTTGGGTTCTTGTAACCTGACATATCAGACCATTCCTCAGGCATTGTCACAATTGATACCCAAGTCAGAGCCATAAAGAAGCCTTTTAAATACTTCAATTGCAAGGCCAACCACCAAGAATTTTTGTAAATTGTTCAAGAGCATTGGCAAGCTGAAGGTGAAAGATACCGAAAGCTCTAAACAACTCAAAAGGATAAAAGCTGCTCTCAAAAATTTTAACAAAAATTTCTACAGTAATATTTCCAACTTGGCACAAAAGCTAGAGAAAAACTTGAGTTAGCTTAAGTCAGCCTCTATAATAACCGTGATGACATTGAAACTAAGAAATAGGGATGGAAAATTAACTTGTCCTGCCCAGCTCCTAACGGGGTGAATATATAGTGTTCATAAATGGGGTCGGAGTAGGGTTGAGGTAAGCTTTTAAAAACCCATTTGAGATGGGGGTGGGGAATGGCCTTCTTGTCCATTTATATATTAAAAAAAATTATCCATAGTGTATACTATATTTAACAATAAATCATACTATATAAAATAAATTTTAAAGTTTCTCATAGTACACTTATATTGTTGTTTTGTGTTGGTTATTTTTATAATAAAGTTTTAATTTACCTATAAATGTTTTAACTTACATTAGGAAACAAAATTCGAGGTTTAGGGTTCGGGATGAGGTCATAGAATATAAATAGGGTTGGGTTTGGGGTAAATCTCTAGGCATGGTAGCGTGAGGCAGGGTCAGTGGTGAGGAATAGAAACGTGGTCATGGTCATGGTCATGGTCAGGGTTGAGAAAGAAGCACCCCAACCTATTGCTATTCCTACCATGAAAGTTTAGAAAGTTGTTGTGATCAATTATGCGTAAATTAGTACAATAGAAGAGAATTTTTTGAAGCAAAAAGCAATGGTGAAATGACTAAATCTTGGGGATGAAAATACAACATTTTATCGCAAGAAGGTCAATGCTCAAAGGGCCAAAAAAATAAATCTTTAAACTTTGTAGGAAATAATAGCCAAAAAATTGTCAACCATTACATCCTCAAACTTGAAGTAGTTGATTACTTTAGCAAGATATTGGAAACTTAAAACTCTCAAACTAGAAACTGTATACAAAAATTAAGGAAGATAGCGAACAACAATATTGAAGAAGCCCACCATGCTAATCTGACCAAACATGTCACTCTAGAAGAGATAAAAATAGTTTTGTTTGGCATTAACAATCAAAAGGCAACAGGCCTGATGGTTTTAATGCTCATTTTTTCAAAATCTGTTGACATATTATTGGTGAAGATGTAATCAAATCCATCCAATCTTTCTTCACCTCAATGACACTTCTTAGGGAGTCGAACAATAACATTATTGTTGTCACGCCCCGAATTTTCACAAACCCGGGGAGTGAGTGAAATGAATTAAGAAAAGGAAATAAAAGACAATTTAATGGATTCAGTTGATTATTCACTTATTTCCCCATGTTTTCCCAAGATTTGAAATGAAAACTTGTTATTGGGCTTAACCAAAATGGTCTTCTAATGCCAATTAAATATCTCCCCAAATCATTATTCAAAATAGGTCTAAGTCATGTTTAGAAATGGTCCCCCAAAATAGCCCCAAAACATCTCTAAAATTGTCTTGGAATCGTGCCCCAAATGGGCCTCAAATGTCCTAGAATATAGGCCAAGAATAGATCAAAACGTCTACCAAAAACTGGTCCAAGTAAGTGGCCAAACATGACCCATAAGAGTGACCAAACATGGCCCAATAGGGTGGCCAAATCTAGCCTAAAGATTGGCCAAAAAAGGCCTAAAAGAGTCTCCAAACATGGCCGAAAAGTGTGACCAAACGTGGCCTAGGGATGGGCCAAACATGGCCCAAGGCAAGTGGCCAAAGGTTGGTGACAAGGTTGCAAAGGACTGGGCTGCCCAAGGGCATGGCAACAAACATAGGCGCAGGGCGCAAGCGGGAGCACAAAGGGGCGTAGGCGCGTGCGAAAGAGGGGCTAGCAGGCGCGCGGGGGTGCAGGCTGGGTGCGGCAGGGGTATATCATGGGCTGCTGGCTGCTGGTTACTGTAGGTACTGTTCATAGCTACAGTAAACTAGTAGTTAAAATGCTATAGTACCCAATTTTTTTCAACTTTAGCCAAAAATCTTGATTTTGATATTTTGCTACCCATTTCAATTTATTTCATCACCAAACTTGATGTGGGACTCTATAACATGTAAAATGACCATTTTACCATTTTTTCTTTATTTTTCGACTTCAAGTAAGTTTTGACTAATTTGCCCCAAGTCTCCTCCTATGCCCCTATTTTTATTTCTTTACCTTTCTTTTTCCTCTTAATTTATTTAATCCCCTACTTAGAAAATATAGTCACGCTCTCCCGCTCCACTCAATCTAGTTGCTATATTTTTAAAAATTTCACCATAGTCTCCCTTGTTTTCTAAGCCTTTTCCACCTAATATTTTACGATAATTCATATATACAAGGATATATACATTTCATCCTCACTCGATGGCCACAATTTTATAGAAATTCAACATACATTATTTAAATATACAATCCACCATATGTACTCATATAGTTGAAATTTAAATGTCACTAACCTCATATTTATTACAATTATAGGGCCTTTCCCGTAGTGTTCATAATATACAAGTTTTTCACAATGGAATATACATGTCTTAGGGCCTATACCCTTATGCACACAAAATATGCGCCAAGGGCCACATATTTTCCATGGTCCACCTCCCCTCCATCCTTCAAGACTTCATCAAGTCTTCAAGTACTGAGAGCCTCATATGTAATATAATATCCCACGAGGGGTCAGCTCAATTACTGGTATGACATACTGCTAATGCAAGGAACAAGATTTAAGGCGTGGCATGTGCAAGTATACATTTATAGCCTATATGCATTTCAATTCATCAATACAATGCAATAGCAATATGCATGACACACCCATGCAAACTCTATGCCACACCCATGTCTCGCTTCATGGTTCTTCCCCGTTGGGATGCAAGTACCAATATATGTCTCGTTTCACGGTCCGGACCCCGTTGGCTTGCGAGTACCAATGGCCAATTTTGAGTTTTTCACCACAGGATCTACACCCTCATAATGCATAGCACCAAAGTGCTCAACTCACGCCATGTTTCCAAGGATTCACACTATGCCAACATGCCTCGCTTTTTCTATGCAATTTCAATGAAATATTTTATCAAACATATGGTATATGCCATAAACAATGCAATGTACTTAAAGTAACTTTAACTTTTATATCACAAAACTTTGTCTACATGAACCTAACATGTAATTCAATCAATTTCACATATAAACACATTACACATTCAAAACCTTAACAATTTCTCAAAGATCATAAAATACATAAAGTACCAACACATGGAATAAATCATAACTCTCAAACCATAAGAGTTTCTCTATATGAACATAAGCTAGAATACAATAAATCAAACATATAAACAAGTTACATGTTCATCACTTTGACAAATTCTCAAAGAACACATAAGTACACAAACTACCAACTCTAGGTTTTCAATGCAACTACCAACTAAATGACTTTCTAACAGCAAGTAAACATATAAATCATTCAATCAACATAGAAAACACTCCTTACTTAGTAAAATATCATACCTAAAAGGGTTTTTCTCAACCCTTGGGAGTTTTTTTCACTGTGCAGCCGAACTGATCTGTGAGAATATAGTCCTTGACATGGGGTACAACTTCTGAGAAAGAAGTCTTGTGAGAATCCAAACCTAGAAGTGTGTTTTGGAAGCTTGAAGATAGGAAAACCTAGGTTACACTACAACCTGTCCCGAAACGCCTCAATTCGATATTTTGCTTTAGCCAAAGTTCTTAAAATTATTTTAAATGAAAATTTTCAAAAAAAATTATTTTCGCCTGCGATCGAGTTTGGCCGGTTCCACCCGGGCCACCCAAGATGCCTTTTGCTCCTATTTTTAAAACTATCTCCGATTAGTCTCAAATTTTTACAGGAGGTGTACTTTAACATTATAAACATATTTCTCTTCTATAGCATACTCGAATTATTCTCCTGAACATGACTTATGCCTAATGATGCATGTATAGCACCCTACTAACAAACAGCGCATGAAGAGTGCCCTACCGACAAAAACAAAAAAAAAATTCCTGATTTTTCAGATCTCGACAATTGCCTTAATTCCCAAAATAGAAAATCCTTCTTCTTGTGCTGATTTTAGATCTCTTTCATGTTGCAATGTCCTATACAAAAGTATAGCTATGATTTTGGTTAACAAACTCAAGCTCTTTATGCCTTCAATTGCCTTTGTCTAGAATAGATTTATAGTAGAAAACTTCTCCTCATGCAAGATTTAATGAGATACTACCATAAATCTTATATAAAACCTAGTTGTGCCATAAAAGTTGAACTAGTGAAAACCTATGATTTTGTTGAATGGCCTTTTCTTAAAGCTTTCCTTGAAGCCATGAAGATGCTTCCCTTATTCCGACACTAGCTTATGGCATGTGTTACAACTTCTATATACTCTATTGCCTTAAATTGAGTCTTAGAGAGGTATTTTCCTAGCGCGTGAGGGTTAGGACAAATAGACCATTATCTCCTTACCTTTTTGTTATGGTGATGGAAGCATTGACCTACATGCTAACCCAATCCATTGCTTCTAAAAACTTTACCCACCATCCCAATCGTGACAAACTAAGAATCATCCATCTTGCATAAACTTTTTTTAAGCAAAGGCCCCTTCGACCTTTAGGGCTTTACCAAGGGGTCTAATTTGCTGATGACATGTTTCTTTTTGCAGAAGCTAATATTGAGTCAATTTATATCTTGGAGAAAACTTTCTATGAGTTTAGATTAGTTTTCAACAAAAACTCTCTCTCTTTCATGGTATTAAAGCCATTCATGTCTCATTGTCCCTAAAATTATCTGTTTTTTTTTTTCACTTTTTCAACAATTTCCTCTTCTCTTGTTCCAATCTCATTGATCCTGGCTAATAAATCTTTTCAAAACATTACTCATTTGGTATCAATCAAAATCACCCGTTCAAACTATCTCCTATGGCATAGTCAATTGTTTCCCATTCTCTTGAAATATGTTGATGGTAATTGTCCTAAACCTCTATCCACTATTTCAACTATTACCACTAATGGTGGATCTTCAATAACACCCAATCCTGAGTTTGTTACTTGGATTCTGTTGATCAAATGTTTCTTAGGTGGCTTAATGCCACTTTTAGTGAAAAATTTTTAGCCCAAGTTGTTGGCCTCTTAGTGAAAAAGTGTTAGCCCAAGTTGCTGGCCTCAATTCCCTTAAAACAGTCTAGACTGCTCTCGAAACTTCATTTTCTGCTCCTTCTAATGCCCAAATTCTCAATCTTCGTTACCAACTATAAACCAAACATAAAGGTTCATTATCTATTTCTAAATATATTCAACAAATCAAAAGTATTGTTGATGCTCTTGCTGTAGTAAATCAACTTAAATTTTAAGTTGATTTGGTTCTCCATACACTATCTGGCCTTCTATCAGAATATGATCATTTTTGTACTGCAATCGTATTTCAAGAACATCTTGTATCTTTTCCAAAGGTTCAATCTCTGCTCTATAGTTAAGCACTTTGAATTGATCGAGCTCAACAACAACACCAATTTACAGTCCATTCTATAGTGTTTTTTGCTAAAACCACTCATGATTCCTCCTCGTGGTCGTGGTCGTGGTCGTGGTCGTGGTCGTAATACCACTTTTCGTTTTGATAATCGAACCACAACTCGACCATCTCTCTTTCAATCAAGTGCTTATAGTATAACTTCAATAACCTCTCACTCTAGCATCCTTGGTAGTGCTCCAACAACTTATCCTCCTATAACCTACCAAATATATAGCAAACCTGGCCATAATGTCCTTCGCTACTACAACCGTTTTAACCAATCATATCAAGTTGATGATCTACCCTCTACTTTTGTTGTTATGCATCTTCCTACCACTGAGCAACAATGGATTCATAACACGGGTGCTACAAATCACATGACGTCAGACCTTCTGTCACGACCCAAAACCCACCCTATGGGATTGGGGATCGTGGGGCCGACTTTGTGGTTGTCCCTACATTTTTTTTTCCTTGTACCAGTGACATCAATGTATAATATACAAATTTAAACATTTATACAGCGAAAGTCTTAAATAATCATAACAAGGTTCTACATATATCAAAATGGAAACCTAACATTACATCACCCTTAGGTAGTGAATACATGGGAGAATTATAACATCTCTAGTATAATTTTTTTTAAAATGCTCTCCTATGCTCTTTAAACTCCTACTGTTATCTCGCAACGTCCCTTCCTGAAACACATAAGTAAGTCTAAATGAGCTAACAAAGCTCAGTAAGTAAATTTTCATCTCTACCATGGATTGGAGTCAATTTAAAAGGAACATAATTTAAGATAAAGAAGGATGTGAAACATGATAGCTAGTCATGAAATGAAATATTGCAATAGTCAATCAGGGGCAGAATGCCATAATGGCCAATCAAACAGTAAAGATCACAATAACCAGTCATGAGTAATAGATAACAATGATACAATGAACATGGGATCATCAATGAGGGTATGTCAAAACAATAGATGTACTGCCATAATAAATGGATAACCAATCAATCGTAAATCAATGGATAAGCTTTCAACATAATATTATTCATAGGGAATAACATGATTATCCTATGAATCCAATAAACAATACGATATTAAACATAAGTGATGCATATTTTGTTCAGGGCTTGGCACACCCTCAATCATTTGGGGCCTGGCATACCCCTAATCAAAATATTCACTGTGTATATAACACCATCATTGTCATATGTCCATTCATGGACTACCTCTGACCCGTGTGTCCAGTCAATTCAGAAAAAGTATCGAATGGACGTTGTGACTGAGCACAACTCCGACATTTATAATATATCATGATCATTCATAATTCCATAAGAAATGTACATATATGGAATATCCTTCATTTTAGTAAGACCATAACAATCGGCCTTTCAATGCATAGTACAAAGCGTATAACATAATGATCAAGATATAATAGTTAATAATGTCCACAAGATAGAAAAAGTATCACATTGTGAAAACAATAAGCATCGGGTACGTATATGGGTATAACTTTTGGTAGTGACAGGAATAACCTTGGCTGAGAATATCACATGTAGAGATCAGGTTTTACTTACCTTTAACAATCTATTATATCTCAGTAATAAGTTATTTTCTCCTTTCCCTTTGAAGTTCCTATAAATCAGTAGACATATCTTAGCTCAATACTATGTATGGCCTAATGCCCTAAAATTAGTCAATTTCATACACATCAATATTATAAGTATCTTATTTGGGAAAACAAACTCTATCGTTGAGTCCGCAACGTCTAGAAAAATAAGTTTAGGCTTTTACGGATTTCAGTTTGGCTTTGGACATCACTAGGGGCATTATGGTCATTTGGCATTTCTACAGGTTTTAATTGTTTGGGACCCTGTCTCATGAAACGGACCCTTCCATTGACTTTAGAATGTTCAAAATACTAAAAATACATTATTTATTTGACTTATTTGGATATCAAAAAATATTACAATAATTAATTCTATTTATTTAATTTTATTATTTAAATTAATATTTTATATTAATTTTGGTGAAATAAGGACACAAGTGCCTTAATGGCACAATGGTCCGCGTGTGGGGCATAAGTTCCCACACGCTTAGAGGTCTTGCGTTCGAATCCTAGGGGCAGCAACCCCCATTTTATTTTCCCATTTAATCCTAAACCAAATAGTGGACAGTGGAGCTAAATAGGAATAGGATATCCTAGTTTCTACAGTGGTTGTCAAATCATATTTTCAACCTTTGTAGCCAAACACCTCTTATTTCAATTTAATTTGAAATAACCCATGTTTAAAACGGCGCAGTTTCACTTAATATAAACCCAACATGACGTCGTTCCCCTATAACTACTGTTCATCTTCTCCGATCTATTTTCGGTGCCTTCTTAGGCATCGGCCAAATTTTCCAGTGCAGTTCCGGTGTTGGCCCAACATGGTTCAAACCCAAATCTTCCAAGGATTCCATATCTAAGGTTGGTTTTAGGTTTTGGTCACCGGAAAGGGTCGAAATAGGGCTGAACAGTGGGATTCCAGTGAGAGACCTACTTTTTTCCTATTTCATTGCTTTCTACCACTCTATTTTCTTCCTTTCAACTTCTGGGAGTTAGAAGAGTGTTTCCCCATTCCTAAAATCACAAAAACTTAACAATATTTCCATCACCCGAAACCTGCAACTTGATTTTTCTCTCTCATTTCTTCACTATTTTACTCTTTGTTTCTTCTTAATTGTTCCAGTTTCTTTATAGATGATGATCCTATAGTTATTTGAAAGCTTTAAGTAAGTTTCTATAAAACCCAAAAAAAATCAGAAATAAAAATTCAAAACTTAACTCTTACCTCTTTTTCTTACAGCTTGCAGCTTGCAGCACTTGCTTGCTTTCCTTCTTCCTTCCTTCTTCTTCCTTTGGTTTCTTTTCTTTTCTTCTTATTGCATGTAACGCATGCATGTGTATATATAGGTGGTTCTCCATCGCCTCTCCCTCTATCACACAAACACACACACACACACACACTCTCTCTCTTTCTTTCTCTCTCTCTCTCTCTCTCTCTCTCTCTCTCTCTCTCTCTTTCTTCCTTCCTTCTGATATTTGTATTATTATAATATATACATATGTATATATGTATCTTGGCATGTCAGCACACCTCTCACACACAACCGACACCCACCTCACACCTATTTCTGCACTTCTTATGTATATTGATGCCGCACTTTTCGACTCGCAATAAGTGTGGGTTCCGTGACCTGTAGAACACTCAGAAAAACGATCAGAGGACCACCCGATTGGCTTCGACGGTCGCCGCTCCGTTGCTTAAGTAAGTAAACTGAATTGAAAGATTGTATTGAAAGCCAAAGAATGAGCATAAAAATAAAGCGTACCTTTAGGGTTTAATTTATAGACCGTGGCCTTCCTAAGTTGATTAGGATTCGAATCCATGAATATAGGAATTTGATCATCGGAGATTGCAGTTACCTTGTGGAGCATTTGAGTCGTAGATGGAGATAATCATAGATAGTAGTTTTCTTGTTGTAGACTGTTTCCTTATTCCCTGCTTGGCAGTTGTTAAGGAAGCCATAAGGTCGGAACCATATGAAATATTGAATGAATATTGCCCAGAGCATAAGGTCTGGAAGATATGTGCATGAGAATACCTTGGAGGCTTCGCCTGCACTGTATGACCGAGTTTGTCGGCTCTGTAGGATATATATATATATATATATGAGAATGCCCTGAAGGCTTGCGGTTGCTCTGTATGATCGAGATTATCTGCTCTGTATGATCGAGATTATTAACTCTGTAGGCACACGTGTCTCAAGGTGATTGGTGTGTCTGTTTGTAGTATATCAGCTACTCCCCCCCCCCCCGAGCCCTAGTTAGAAGCTAGGGCTTAATTAGGGTTATGGGTTTTGTGAAGAGTCATATGTTTCGTTTCTCCATTTCTCGAGACGTCGGTTTAATGAGCCATTTATTGCGCAGCCGATACTTGAGAATCCATCATTATTTTCAACTGCTGTGTCGGCTCGTCTTGGAAGGCTCATATTTCGAATGTGTATATAAAGAGAGGGAAAGGTCTTTCGTACCTTTCTTTTGCACTTGCTTCTACAGTACCTGAGGTTGCCACCACCATTTAACATATTTTGAAGTTTAATGGATATCCGGTGTTCATAGTCCTTTCTTGATTTCAGGTTTGATTTTAGTCCCCTTCTACATTCCTTCTTGTTTACTTCATTTCTTTCTTTTGTTCGCCATGTCTGGCCTTGAGTCACCTTCTAGTTCGGGCAGTTCTTCTAGGGCCATTCCTCAACTTCAACTCATGGATCTTCCCCTTATTGCTGAAGCTGAGAATAGACTGATAGAGCCCCCCTCTAGTCTGGGGGTTAGGATAGTTGATGCATTCGATGATCCCCCGAATAGGGCTGGTGAGACCTCTGGTCGATCTGGCCATAGAGAGGAGGGTGAGAGTGCAATCACTGAGAAGATGTTATCAGAGTTGTGGGAGAAATTCAATCTCCCTACAAATGTTACTTTTAGGGTCCAGACCCTTTGGATCGCCCATGCGATGTTAGAAAGGGGGAAATCTGTGCCTATCTGGCCTGGTTTGAAATGGGACTGACACTCCCCCTTCCTGATATTATAAAACAATTCTTTTGTTGGTTTGACCTTTGCCCCGCAGACCCGAACCTTAACAGTTGGAGACATCTGTTGAGCTTTATTGTGTTGGGGCATATGAATAATGTCGAGGTGTCCCTTGACCTGATCCGTAGTAATATGGATCTGAAACTTCAGAAGGCGGAAGGCCTTTATTATATGTCTCTTGATAGTGGGTTCAGACCCCTTACTTCTATGCCCTCCTCCAACAAGACCTGGAAGAAGTGGTATTTCTTTATAAAAGGAGGATGGGAATTCAAGGACTTCGAAGGCCAACCTTCATCATTCCCTCGAACCACTAGGCGAAAGGGTGAGGCCCAATTTTCCCGTGGCTATATTGATTTCGTTTTGTACATCAATTGCTGAACTGATCAATTTCTGTGTTTGTTTGGCAGTTAGGAGTGTGTGGAAGAGACCGGCCGTTTCTCCTGTGCTGCAGGAGCAATACAAAAAGCTCTTAAAGCCCAGCAACCGAGATCATTCCACCATTGTTAACCGTGATAAGCTAATAGCTACCAAGGGAAGCATTGAGGAGCTTGCGAGGAACATGATGGCACGGTGGGAGACCGAGCCATCTTCATCTGTGGCAGTGGGGGAGGCTTCTTCCCCAATGGACCTTCCCCTCCTGACAAAAAGGCGGAGGTTGCTTTCAACCTCTCCTGAACCCACTGAGGGGGAGAGAGAGAGAGAGACCTACCCCCATTTCGGTGGTCCCCCCAGCCCCATCCAAACAAGCGGGCAAGGGGGCGACATCCTCGGTGGCCCTTAGAGCTGTCAATTTGGGGGCCAAGAAGATTCTAAGGGACTTTTGGGCCAAAGGCTCAATCAAGCTCAAGCCACAGAAGTCAGAGAAGCTTCTTACTGATCTGGCTTCTCTTCAGGTTAAAGTAAGTTCTTCTAGCCTTCTATTTCTTTCCCTTTTTCCAAGTATTTTGGCTGGTACTAAGCTGTTTGCCTTGTAAACTGTAGACCTTGCACACCCTTTCTGCTCTGACGGAGGTCTCTCCTCCTTCAGAGGAGGTTGAAAAACTTCAGGAGGAGTTGGACGAGGTTAGGCTCTAGCTCGGTACTGCTAAGTCCGAGGCTCATGACTCTGCAGAGAGGCTGAAGGAGTCCCAGAATTCTTTTGTCGTCATGGAGTCAGAGAAGAACCTTGCCGTTAAGAAGGCAAAGAGGCTGCAGAGGGAGATGGATGGCATGCGGTATCAACACCGTCAAAAGCTTGATGATGCAGTGGAACAGGCCAAGACTGAGAATGAGATGGAAATGAGGTCGGAACTTGAGGGGATGGCCAACCGCCTAATTATGTTTGGCTTCGACAACTTCCGATCCCGGTTCCTTACCAAATTCCCTGACTTTGATGTCTCCTCAATCGTGCCACCTGAATCTAATCCTCCCGAGGCTGTTATCCAGAGTGAAGTGGCTGATGTCCCTCCTGCAGAACCTTCACTGGTTACCGAGCCTACCCTGCCGATGAGTCTGCCTCTGCTGACAGAGCTTAGAATGTATACTTTGCTTTTTTGAACTTCTAATGTATTGAGATATATATTCTTTGATAGAATAGTCTTTTGCTCGATGCTTTTGTCTTTTTCGTTTGTGCATAGCCTCAGTTATACTGCTCTGTAGTGTTTTAACTCGTAGTTAACTGTGGAAACTATTGTAAATAGCGTTGCTCTGGAGCTTAGTATATACCAGACCAGATTTTCTTCTGTAGGTAGTTGTATTCCGAGCTGTTTTACTTGTGATAAGGCAGTAATTGGAGATTTCTTTTGAAAAAATTTGAAGCTGACTGTTCTGAATCCGGAGACTTATAACAATAAGTGGATATCTTGTGATTACAGTTCGGTTGATCAGAACTTCTGTCTCCAGGTCTTTTAAGACAAGAGTCAAGGTACATCAAAGTTGATGGACCCTCGTTGTATACGTGGCCCCATCAGGCGTTAATGACCTGGAGAAACTGTCATGTCTACATATACGTGGATAAGACTGAAAAGTCTATATATTGCGTGCGTGGCTCTGCCTTTTGCTTCTCCCGAGAGGGCGGTTTAATGCTTCATTTATTACACCACCGTCGTTTGGGATTTTGAAGCTGACCCTTCGCCTACCCATTGCGACGGTTCAACTGGGTGGCTCTTGGGCCTTGAAGGCCTATATATGTGGGAGAGGAGCGTACGGTTGCGCCTCATCTTCTTACTTTGCTCTCGGACTGTTTCCCTATTGGAGAGGTTTTAGATGTTTTTCAAAAACTGCCGTTTATTCGGAGATGATTGACGATCTTCAGTCTGAGTTGGGAATGATTAAACTGTGGCCGAGAGTTATCCTTCTTTTTGATTCAGTCTCCAAGAAAGGATTAGAAGAGGCTAAGATCTTCTTGTCCATCTTAGCATCCGGTCGAGATTTCTCCGATGGGAGGTGGACCCTCCTTGATTCAACCGAGGCTTGGAGCATCGGTGATGAAGACGAAGGTGAGATGTTTCCTTCCCTCTGTATCTTGGCAGAGACCCTTGCTCAAATCGGCCGGGGTGTGACAACTACTTTGGGGGAGATGAATGTAGGCTGCCTTCTCCCTTTTGTGACTTGGTAGAGACCCTTGCTTCAATCTACTGAGGTGTCATGCCGATTTCAAAGGTGGAGAATGAAAAGTCTCCTGAGGCCCAGAGCCCTCATCATTCGTTGGTATTGAGATCATTGATAGCGATGATGAAATGGCCTGGGCGCTCCTTGATGCAGATTAGGGTTCAGGGTTCCTTCCTTTCAAATGGACCGACGGCGGCGGTAATGGAAGGTTGGATCCTGTGCCCTGATATCATTCGAGGCAGAAAGTCGCGATGTCGTATAGTGTTTGCCTTTGTTGTAGCTTTTTGTGTACTTGTTCTGTTTCCAGTCTTCTTGTACTGATGTAAATCTTCTGAATCATTAATAAAATTGAGTTCCTTCTTCTCAGATCTGATGTTCTTTGTATTCGAATGTGCTCTTCTGTAGTTAAAACATTTTCTCGTGCACTTCTGATATATGAATGTTCTAAGAATAGATCAAAGAAACTTTGTAGAAGGTTTGAATCAAAGTACTTCACACCTGCTCGGTACTATAGTACCTGTTGCTTGTTGACAGATAAGCCAAATAATCTAAGTATCAGATTTGAGGAAACCTTAGTTTGTAGATGTTCGGAACTTCTGTCTTTGGATGGACTGGATCATAGAATTTGTGTATTAAAGATGGACCAGGCTGAAGAGACCTGTGCATTATAAATGGACCAAACTCTGAGACTTGTACATTATGGACCAAGTACGAAGACTTGTACATTGTGGACCAGGCTCTGGAGACCTGTGCATTATAAATGGACTAAGTTCTGAGACTTGTGCATTATAGATGGACCAAGTACGAAAACTTGTACATTATGGACCAGGCTCTGGAGGCCTGTGCATTATAGATGGACCAAGTACAAAGACTTTTACATTATGGACCAAGCTCTGGAGGCCTGTGCATTATATATGGACCAAGTGCTAAGACTTGTACATTATGGACCAGGCTCTAGAGGCCTGTGCATTATAAGATGGACCAAGTACGAAGACTTGTACATTATGGACCATGCTCTAGATGCCTGTGCATTATAGATGGACCAAGTATGAAGACTTGTACATTATGGACTAGGCTCTGAAGGCCTGTGCATTATAGATGGACCAAGTACGAAGACTTGTACATTATGGACCAGGCTCTGGAGGCCTGTGCATTATAAATGGACCAAGTGCTAAGACTTGTACATTATGGACCAAGCTCTAAAGGCCTGTGCATTATAAGATGGACCACGTACGAAGACTTGTACATTATGGACCAGGCTGAAGAGACCTGTGCATTATAAATGAACATTCCATAGAAGTAAAAGAGAGAAACATCTCTATTGATAATACCTCCGTAAATGTTCCACGTTCCATGGCTTAGGAATAGGCTTCCCAGTCATGTCTTCTAGCCAGTAGATGGTAGGCCTAACAACTTTCGTTACTTTGTAGGAGCCTTCTCAGTTTGGTGACAGTTTTCCCATAGTGGGATCTTTGGTGTTTTGAAAGACTCTTCTTAAGACTAAGTCTCCGACTTGAAAGCTGACCGTCTTGAGTCCTACCTTGGATTTGTCGACCATTCTCTGCTGATAGGCTTCCATCCTGATGCTGGCTTGATCCCTTCTTTCTTCAAGCAAATCCAAGTTTTCCATCAGCTGCTGATCATTGGATTCTTGCTCAAAGGCTTCAGTCCTCAGGGTTGGCATACCGATCTCAACCGGAATTACTACTTCTGTACCATAAGCCAGTGAGAAGGGAGTTTCAGAGGTGGGAGTTCTTCTAGTTGTTCTGTAGGCTCAAAGAACTCCTGGGAGCTCCTCTGCCCACTTTCCTTTAGCCTGGTCCAACCTTTTCTTTAACCCGTCAAGGATTGTTCAGTTGGTGACCTCTGCTTGCCCATTTGCTTGTGGATGGCCTGGAGAGGCAAAGTGTTGCCTAATATTGAGATTTTCACAGAACTTCTTGAAGCCTTTACTAGTGAACTGTGTCCCATTGTCGGAGATAATCACACGTGGTATGCCGAACCTGCACACAATGTTCTTCCAGGTGAAGCTCTGAACTTCCTTTTCTGTGATATGTGTTAGAGGTTCAGCCTCGGCCCATTTAAAGAAGTAATCAATGGCCACCAAGAGATACTTCCTGTTCGGAGGTGCCTTTGGTAATGGACCCACGATGTCCATCCCCCACTGAGCAAAGGGCCAAGGACTAGGAATCGGGATGAGCTCGTGATGAGGCTAATGTTGATATAGGGCAAATCTTTGGCATTTGTCACACTTCTGAACATACTCCTTAGCCTGCTTTAACATGCTAGGCCAGTAATAGCCCTGAGACAGAGCTCGGTGAGCTATAGTTCTACCCCCATTATAATTCCCGCAAATTCCCTCGTGTATTTCAACCAGGACATATTGTGATTCTTCTAGAGCTAAGCATTTTAACAGAGGTTGAGAATACGACCTTCTGTAAAGCTTGTTGTTCAGGATCAGGTACCGAGCCGCTCTGATTCGGATTCTCCTGGCTTTGTTTTTGTCTTTTGGGAGGAGCCCGGACTCTAGATACTGGAGGATTGGAGTCATCCAGTTCTGGGGCTGTTCATCAATTTGAGTAATTTGGGCTTCCTCAATGCTAGATCCTGGCTGATAGGAGATTTTTATTGTGGAGTTCGCTTCAGACTTTAGGCGGGACGCCATGTTAGCCAAAGCATCTGCTCTGCAGTTCTGGCTTCTTTCGATTTTCTGGATAGTGAATGTCTGGAAGGAATGCTTCAAGTGGTTCACCAGTTCGGAATATCGGAGCATTCTATCATCTTTGATGGCGAACTTTCCCAGGACCTGGCTTACCACCAATTGGGAGTCTGAGAAGACTTTGAGGTTCTGAGCCTCGCATTCCAAGGCCAATTTGATGCCTAAGATTAGGGCTTCATATTCTGCTTCATTGTTGGAAGCTTTGAACCCCAAGCTGACTGCTTTGTCTGATGTGAGTCCATCAAGGGACTATAATACTAGGCCTACTCCTGAGCCTTGATCGGTTGACATTCCATCGATGTAGAGCAGCCAGGTTCCTAAGGTTTCATTGAGTTGTGCCTTGTCTTGGAGTGCCGGGGTGAACTCGGCAATAAAATCAGCCAAAGCCTGCCCTTTGATGGAGTTTCGAGGTACATACGATATGTCGAGTTCCCCTAGCTCCATAGACCATTTCACTAATCTTCCCGATACCTCAGGTTTCCTCAATATTAACTTTAGAGGATAAGCAGTTGGGATTTCAATTGGATGGGCTTAGAAATAAGGTCGGAGCTTTCGAGCTGATATGACCAGGGCGAAGGCTAGCTTTTCTACTTCTGGATATCTCTTTTCCGTGTCAAGTAGTGTCCTACTGAGGTAGAATATGGGCCTCTGTACCCCTCTGTCCTGTCTGACTAATGCGGAGCTGACCGCATTTTCAGAAACTGCAAGGTACAAAAGTAACTTTTCTCCCTGTACTGGTTTTGACAGAAGTTCTGGAGAGGCTAGATACTCCTTTAGTTCATGAAAAGCTTTCTCGCATTCTTCCGTCCACTGCAAAGCTTTGTTTCCTTTCAGAGCTTTGAAGAAAGGTTGGCAACGATCAGTGGATTTGGAGATGAATCTGCTTAATGCCGCAACTCTGCCATTTAACGCCTGAATGTCTTTTCTGGTTTTTGGAGATTTTAACTCAATCAGAGCTTGGATTTGAGTGGGGTCTGCTTCGATACCCCTCTGAGAGACTATGTACCCCAAGAATTTTCCTTTCGTCACCTCGAAGGTACATTTCGAAAGATTGAGCTTCATCTTGTGCTGTCTTAGGATATCGAAGGTCTGGGCTAAGTGCTGGAGGTGACTACCTTTCTGCAGACTTTTGACTAGCATGTCGTCGATGTATACCTCCATGGTACTGCCGAGCAGTGGGCTGAACATCTTGTTCACCAATCGTTGGTAAGTGGCTCTAGCGTTCTTCAGATTGAAGGGCATTACTCTATAGCAGTAGAGACCTCGTTCGGTTATGAAGGCTGTCTTCTCTTGGTCTGGAGGGTACATCTGAATTTGGTTGTATCCAGAGTAGGCATCTATGAAGCTCATGAGCTCGTGTCCCGCAATGGCGTCAGCCAACTGATCTATTCTTGGCAGTGGAAAGCTGTCTTTGGGGCACGCCTTGTTGAGGTCTGTATAATCAACGCAAACTCTCCACTTGCCATTTTTCTTCTTGACCAGGACGGTGTTGGCCAGCCACTCGGGATAGAATACTTCTCGTATCATCCTGGCTTCCAGCAGCCTCTGGACTTCTTCATTTATAATCGATGTCGTTCAGGAGCAATCGGTCTTCTCTTCTGTCTAACTGGTGGGTGATCTGGATCTACCATCAGCTTGTGAGTTATAAAATTGGGATCTATTCCCTCCATGTCTTTGGTCTCCCAAGCAAAGATAGAGAGGTTGTCTTTCAGAAACCTGACTATCGTCTCCTGCTCAGTGTGTGTCAGGTCTGGGCCGATGGATATATAACGCCCCTCTGATTCTGTACTGACCAACACTTTGATGGGTTCGCCAATGGGTTTGGCTCGGCTGTCTCGTCCCCTTGGGCTCAGGGGTTCTTCAATGCTGGATGGGCAACCTTTCACCTCGGGAGTGTGGGTGAGAACCGGATCTGCACAGTCCCGAATGTACTGTAATTGCTATTTGGTGGTCTTCTTCTTGAGTACAATAGCATGGCACTCCCGAGAGGTTGGCTGACACCCTTTGATAGAATGAACGCTCTGGTTGTGGACGTACTTCAAACACTGATGGAGGGTCGAGGTGACCGCCCTTATCTGGTGCAACGAAGGTCTCCCGATTATGGCGTTGTAGGGAGATTTCATATTCAACACCATGTACTCCGAGATGGTGGTCTTCTGCCCTTCATCTTCTCCTACAATAGTAGGAAGGTCGATTCTCCCCATTGGGGTGCTGAGATTGCCATCAAAAGCTGCCATCACAACAGTAGTAGGCTTGATGTTGTCGTGGTCCATTCCCATCTGTTTGAATGGTTCATGGAATAGTATGTTGACGGAACTGCCAGTGTCGACCAAGACTCTCCTGATCTCGAAATTGGCAATTTTGAGAGTGATGACGAGGGCATCACTGTGAGGGCAGTGTACCCCCGCTAGGTCCTGTTCGGTGAATTGGATCTCCGTTGCTGGCTTGAGCCTCTTTTCAACTTTGGAGATCTGCAATACGTTCGGGGCAGCCTTGGCCTCCTGAGCGTATCTCTTTCTTGCCCTGTTGGACATTCCTGTAATAAGGGAGTCAGCATGGAAGACGTAGATGACGTGGTTGTTCTGCCTCTGAGGCTCGTTTCGTCCTTCCCTCTGCTCCTGCCTCTGCTCGGGCCTCTGGTCTGGCCGTTGTTGAGGCTTGTCTTCTTGGAGGTTCTGCCTTCTGTCCTGCTTGACGAACTCCAGAAGGCACCCCCTCTTTATAAGTTGTTTTATCTCATACCGGAGGGTCCTGCATGAGTTAGTCGTATGTCCATGATCTTTATGGAAATTACAATACTTACTCTGGTCCCGAAGACCGGGATCTCCTTTGATTGGTTCCGGCCACCTCAGGTTTTCCCGATCTCCAATCTACCGGAGTACCTAGTTCGATGTAGTGTTCAAAGGAGTAAAGTTAATGAACTCCCTTGGTCCAGAATTGTACACAGCTTTCGGTGTTGTTCTCTTTTCTGGGCTCCTGGCCCTCTTTTTACTAGAGTCTCTTCTGTGGTCCTCCTTCTTGTGGTCCTCCTTCTTGTGATTATCCCTCTGGGTCTGATCTTTGCCTTTCTGGGACGTGCGGTTGGCTTCTTCCAAGTTGATATATTTCCTGGCCCGATCCATTAACGCCGCCATGTCGGCTGGAGGGCTCTTTGTCAAGGAGTCTCTGAAGCCACCGTGGGCAAGTCCAGCAGTTAAGGCAGCTACAAGGAATTTTGGGCTGCAGTCAGTGATCTCCGTGAGTTCGGCATTGAAGCGCGTAATGTAGGCTCTGAGGGATTCCTCCTTAGTCTGCTTGACATTTAAAAGGAATTCTGGTCCCCTTCTGAGCCTTCTGCTGGTCATAAATCTGTCCAAGAACTGTCTACCAAGCTCATAGAAACTGGTAATTGAGTTCGGAGAGAGGTTGTGGAACCACTTTAGAGCAGTTCCCTTTAAGCTGGTGATGAAGGTTCGGCACATGAAAGCATCAGAGGCACTGTGAAGGGCCATCGTATGCTGGTAGTGCGAGAGGTGATCTCCTGGATCTCCAGACCCATCGTACAGGGTGAACTTGGGCACTACGAACTTTCTGGGCCTTTCTTCTGACATGATGGCATGAGTGAATGGGGTGGCCAGTCTTCCGAGCAGCCTGGCCAACTCGTCTTGCTCTGGAGGGTTCTGGGCACTTCTCAGAGTAATTGTTCGGTCCATAGACTGGGCGATTTCTTCTACCCTCTGTGGGTCTCTGAATCTGATATCTTATAAACCCTGCCTGACAGCCTCGGCTTCAAGGTAGTCGGGTTGATTACGTCCCTCGGACGGGAGAGGGTTCCGAACCGGAGGAATTGGTGCTGCATGGGGATAAGGCTCCTGTGGTGCCGGATGTGCTCTCGAAGCCCTTGGAGTTGGGGCTCGAGTAGTGCTCCGATAATGGACGTCAGGAATGAAGGCGGATGTTCCCCAGCCAGGGACTACTGATGGCTGTGGATCTCTGCCAACGCGAGCAACGCCCGGGGGGTGCCCAGGCTGGTTAGTTGGAGCCTGATCATGGGGTTCCTCATTCTCATTGGTAAGAGAAGGTTGTGTTCCTGCAGCGAAGTTGACCGGCGGGTTAGGAGAACCCGTTGCTTGATTCTGTGTAAGTGTTGCCAGCGTTCTAGTGATGGCAAGCAACTGTTCCTGCACCAGTTCATTGTGTCGTTTGATTGATTCGATCTCTTGTCGCATGGGATTAACTGTTGGTCCCCTTACACGAGGAACAGGCGGCTGACGTTGAGAGTTTTGCAGATTCTGAGTATTCTGTCGTGGTCGGAGATTTGGTGCCATGGTTTTCCGATGAAGGAAAAGATAAGTTTATGAATAGAGCACTTAGAGATTAGTCGTTCCCACAGACGGCACCAAACTGATGCTGCACTTTTCGACTCGCAATAAGTGTGGGCTCCGTGACCTATAGAACACTCAGAAAGACGATCAGAGGACCACCGGATTGGCTCCGGCGGTAGCCGCTCCGATGCTTAAGTAAGTAAACTGTATTGAAAGCCAAAGAATGAGCATAAAAATAAAGCGTACCTTTAGGGTTTAATTTAGAGACCGTGGCCTTCCTAAATTGATTAGGATTCGGAGCCATGAATATAGGGATTTGATCATCGGAAATTGCAGTTATCTTGTGGAGCATTTGAGTCGTAGATGGAGATAATCATAGATAGTAGTTTCCTTGTTGTAGACTGTTTCCTTATTCTCTGTTTGGCAGTTGTTAAGGAAGCCATAAGGTCGGAACCATATGAAATATTGAACGAATATTGCCCAAAGCATAAGGTCTGGAAGATAAGTGCATGAGAATGCCTTGGAGGCTTCGCCTGCACTGTATGACCGAGTTTGTCGGCTCTGTAGGATATATATATATATGAGAATGCCCTGAAGGCTTGCGGCTGCTCTGTCTGATCGAGATTATCTGCTTTGTATGATCGAGATTATTAACTCTGTAGGCACACGTGTCTCAAGGTGATTGGTGTGTCTGTTTGTGGTATATCATATATATATATATATATACACACACTTATATATATAACACACTCACACACACAACACAATATATATATACCCACGGTTACACACACACACACACACATATATATATATATATTACTCATACATACACACATATATACACATATAACACACATACATATATACATGCATACTGTTACATATATGTATATATATACATACCTACATATGTATATATATATATATACATATGTACCTGTACATCGATACATACGCACGGCTTTGCTTGGGTATTACCCGGGCATTCAAGATTGTTCGTATTTTAAAATAGGGCTATTTATTTAATATCAAAAAACGAACCCTAACAGCTCGGAATTACAGTAGTTGCTCGGTCGCATTTTGGGTTGGGGTATTACACTTTCCTCTGACCACCGTCAAATTTGAATATACTAGTAATGATAATATCCTCATAGACAATGGCTCTCTTTTAACTATTACACATTCTGGTAATGTCACTTTGTCTACTTTTTCATCTACCTTACCTTAAATATTTTATAAGTCCCAGATATTTAGCGTAATCTTATTTATGTTGCTTAACTTATTCATGATTTAGATTGTGTATTCATTTTTTCTTAACTGGTTTTGTGACTATTAAGGATCATTTGTGAGAGAAACTTCTTCATCAAGGCCAGAGTGAGGGAGGGCTAGTACTTGTCACCCTTTTTCTCAAGCATTTTTTGGCATCTACACTAGTGGAGATGTCTAGCACATGCGCCTTGGTCATCCATATTAGCACCATTTTATTTTGTAGCTTCCAATAAATTCTTATGTCTAAATCTTTTCATAATAAAGAAGTTTGTCCTAGTTGTATAGTAGGAAAATTGTCTTGTTTACCTTTTGAATTTTCTAGTCATAGTTCTGATTCTCTTTTGAAAATGGTCTATTGTTATTTATAGGGACCTTCTCCTGTGCAATCTTTGAATGGATTTCATTATTAAATCTCATTAATTGATGATTTTTCTAGATTTTCTTGGCTTTATCCTTTAAGCCACAAAAGAGACACACTCTTGTTTTTTAAGCATTTTAAAAAAATGTCAAAATCTGCCTATTCATCAAAAATTCAAATTTTACAAAGTGATGGAGGTAGTGAATATACTAGCATTTCTGACGTAGGACAGATTTAGTACCCTAAAAATATAGAAAGTTATTTTAGAGTTGTATTATGATTGTTTAGTTTTTTGTTTTAATTTATTTATAATTTCTCTAATTTCCTAGTTTTATTAGGATTAGTATAGAAAATATAGGAATTAGTAGTTTTTTATTCAAATTACTAGTCTTTATTACAGTAGGCTAACTATAAAAATAAGAGTTTTAATTTTCTAGTAAATATAGTAGTGTTTTAGCACTATAAATATGATGTAACAAGTCATTATGATAAAGTTTTTTTTATCAATATTAATTCAATTACTAATTTTGGAGAATTATTTCTCTTGTTTAGGTGAGGAGTTCCCATATTACTTATTCTATAAGGAATTCGACGTGTTCAATTTTTCTTCCACGTTTCCATTATGCATCAATTCCATTTCATCACTTCTTAGATGAACATGAAATTCTCTATCACATTTCTTATTCTTATACACCTAAACAAAATGATATTACTAAGAAAAAATATAGACATGTTGTTGAAATGGGGTTAGCACTATTGGATCAAGCAAAACAACTAAAAAAAAATATTAGGTTGAAGCACTTCAAACCAATATTTATCTTATTAATTGGTTACCTAGTCCAATACTCAATCAAAAATCTCCATATGAAATTCTCTTTGGACACCCACCTGATTAAACCTTTTTGCAAACTTTTGGTTGTGTTTATTATCCATACTTAGTGCCTTATAATCGAACCAAGTTTGAATTCAAAACCAAGTAATGTGTTTTTATTGGTTATGCCATTAATAAAAAAGGTTATAAATGTCTAGATCCATTAAGTGGTCGTATCTATGTTTTAAAGCATGTAGTCTTTGACAAGACTTATTTTCCTTTAACTCATGGTATCGCTTCATCACCTTTACCTCCTCTCATAAAACCTATCATTTTACAATAGATGTTTCCTGAAGATCTTCCCTCCCACCCCTTCTTCTCTCAGCTCTCTTCTACCTAATCCTACACCATCAACTCCTCCAATAGACTCAATAGCTCCTCACCTATCTGAATAGAAAGATATTTCATCTTCACCAACCGATAGTTATCCCTCTTCATCTTCCTTCTCTAATCTGCCAATATCAACTCATCCCATGATCATAATCTAGAAGTTGGGATTCGTAAACCAATGTCCTTTCTAGCTTCTAAACATCCAATTCCTAAATGCCTTACCAATATTTTAGCTTTTTCCATTCCGCCTTATCCAACTTCCGATAGTGCAGCTTCTCGTGAACCTCATTAGCGTGATGTCATAGCTGATGAATTTAATGCACTTTTTTGAAATGCAACAAAGTCCTTAGTTCCTCCTATGCTAAATATAAATATTATTGGTTGTAAATAGATGTTTCATACCAAACACCACTTTGATAGCTCCATTGATCGTTATAAGACCAAACTTGTTGCAAAAGGTTTTCACCAATTACCAAGTCAAGATTTTGGTGAAGCTTTTAGTCCTATTGTCAAGTCACCAACTATTCGGGTTGTTTTATCTGTTGCTTGCACTTTCTCATGGCCTTTGCATCAACTTGATGTTTGTAATGCATTTCTCCATAGAACACTACATGATGTTGTCTATATGAAACAACCTATTGGTTTTGTCAATTCATCCATACCTCATTATGTCTGCAAGCTTCACAAAGCCTTGTATGGACTCAAATAGGCTCTAAGAGCATGGTATCATAGTTTCAAAATGGTTCTACTTGATATTAGCTTCTTTCCTAGTTCAACTGATATATCTTTATTTATTCGTCACTCTAAGTCTAGTTCTATATTTCTCTTGATTTATGTGGATGATATTATACTTACTACTAATGGTCAAATGGGCATCAATGATGTTATATGTTCGTTATCCTCTAAATTTGATCTAAAAGATCTTGGTTCATTGGATTTTTTATTGGGCATAAAAGTAACTCATATTACAACTCCTATTTTCTCAATCACAAAAATATGCATTGGATTTTCTTGAACGCACCAATATGCTTGGTGCCAAGCCTCTTGCCACCCCTGCTACAAGTGGCTCAAAATTATTTTAGCATGATAGTGAATCCTTTATAGATGTGACTCGTTATCGAAGTGTTGTGTGAGCTTGGCAATATCTCACTATGACACGTCCTGTTTTGTGCTATGTTGTCAATCAAATTTGTCTTTATATGCATACTCCCACCATTATTCACTCTGAAACTGTTAAACGGATCTTATGATATGTCAAAGGAACTCTGCACTATGGTATTTAGTTCAAGCCAATTCATAATTTCTCTCTTACTGCTTATTCAGATGTTGATTGGATTGCTCTAGTGATGACAGAAAATCCACTACAGGAAGTTGTGTATTTCTTGGTCCTAATCTAATTTACTGGTGCTCAAAGAAACAGCCCATCGTTTCTCACTCCAGTACCAAAGTATAATTTCGAGCATTGCTACTACCACTGCTGATTTGTGTTGGATTCAACAGCTTTTTCGTGATTTGACTATTTTTTGCATCAACTGCCACTTCTACTATGTGATAACATAAGTGCAACTTATCTTGTAGCAAACCCGATTATGCATGCTCGCACTAAGCATATTGAAGTCAACTATCATTTTGTTAGAGAACGCTTGGCTAGAGGTGCATTAAGAGTTCAATTTGTCTCTACAGCGAACCAATTTGCTAATCCTTTTACTAAGAGTCTCGGTTCCGAGCAATTTTCATTTTTAAGGACCAAACTCAATATTATTCCTGCACCTTTGAGTTTGAGGGAGGGTGATAAAGGATAGGGTTGTTTTGAATTTAAAATCAAATAGTTGGATTACTTTGAATTCAAATATTTTGCAATATATATTATCAATTTTTGAATTATTATAAACACATTATGAATATACATGACTAACACATTTGTTAGTTAGATTATTTCTCCACAAAAACTCTCTATCTTTCAATTCTCTTTTTTTAGCCACAATCATGACCAACCCCCAGTAGCAGTAGCAGTAGCAGTAGCAGGCTACTATATTGGTTCTTTTTGTAAAAGAAAAAGAATTATTTTTTATATTTCATTTATTAAAAAAGCTGAGATTAAAAATTGAACCATTAATGGATACTGTCTTACTAAGGTTATGTTAGCACTCTACTACAAAATTATAAGGGCTTTAGCAAATATATTTAAATTAATTTTAACTCTAATTCTAAGATTATAATATTAAATGCAGGAAAAGAGTTTAAACTTTGTGTCGACAGTTTTTACCTTGCAATTAGATAATTTAGTGGGAAAATGATTTGAATGACGTGGAACCCTTTTCTTTCTTCATAGGGATGCTATTAATTCACTGCCACGTGATGCAAAAATGAATGTATAATTTACAATTAGTTCTACCCTTAATGTGAGCCGGTTAAACCAAGTTACATTTTTAGTAGGATTTTTAAAGTTAAGTCATGGTAGTGGTATGATTTGATTTATTTTAATCCGAATGAGACTAAGAATCCTTGTTCTAGTAGGAGTGGTATTATAATTTAACTAGAGTTAGAAGTCCTAATATAATTAGAGTTAAGCTTTATATAATTTATATACATATGGGTGAATGCAAGCACGTCTGGGTTGTGCTGTGCGCCGAAAGCCCAAGTCATGCAGTAAAACAAAATCCAAGGAGTGATGCCGCAAGTCAAGAAAAAAATAAAAGAAACAGTGGTAGCTGTTGCAGTACTGGTTTTTTCAATTGCCCATCTTTGATTTGTTATTATAAAAACTTTGTTACGTTCTTCGAGACAACTCTATTTTGATAATTAACTCTAATTCATTCTGCATCCTTGTCTCATTGTTTTTCCTTCATTCAGAATTCATCTTTCTCATTATGCAGTAAGAGTTAATTTCCTTCAATAAATCTTTAATTGTGTTGGGTCCAACACCTAATAATAATTAATAACTTTAATTAGGAGACCTAAAATTTATTTATTATCAAGTTTCTATATGATTTTCATTAATGAATTTTTTTCCTCAAAAATATGTGATTTTTAGCATAAAAATAAGACATGTATGTCACAAGTGTGATAATGAAATAAAACAAAAAATTTATTATATCTAATTTACGTTATAAAAAAACTCTTAATCTTCTTTTTTATTGCTCAAAAATTAATATTACTAATAATTTTTACATTATATATATATATATATATATACACACACACGTGTGCTTTTTTATTCTAAGGCCTTGGCTTGGGATCATAGGATACATGGATCAAATAATGCAATTTTCATAATATAATTCAAAGTGATTATTACAATTACCATGATTAGTTGCACAATTATCAACGTTATGCTCATACGAATCCTTGTGTTTATGTTTATTTCTTTTAATAAGTACCAAATCACTATTAATTAAGTTAAACTATTGATTGATGACTATGGTCATTCTTGGTTTTGCCCATACAAATTTGAAATATAATTTTTATATGGTAATTTATTAAGTAATTTTATTCAATCCGAAACCGAGTCATGTTCACAAGCCAACTAGACAGTGAGACGTCGTGTAACACATCATGTATCTATATTCCATTTTTCATTTCTTACTTGTTTCAAAATAAAAAATATTTTCCTCTCATTTTAAGGCAATCACAATCAATTAAGCAGTCAAATGAGGGTGGGAGGAAAAACAAACGTGAATCATATGAATCTTTATGATGTTTGAGAATAGAGGGACAGGTGTTGTTTAGAATTTATGTCATTGGTAATCCCCACCTGCCTGGACATGAATCCAACACCGAGATTTTTCTAGTACATGAATAAAATAGCAGTCAAAGTGGTCCCAATTTAGACCGCTACTTTTCAAATTCACATAGAGCTGGTGCTATCTTGGAGCAATATTTTTTCAAATTCAATCCGTTCATTGAAATAAAAAAAATATTTAAATTACGAGTTATCGGTTCAATCGTTGAATTAATTGCAATTAAATTGTAATATTATAATTATGTAATTAATAAATTTAATAATACATATTATTGATATTTTAAAATTAAAAAATTACACAAAAATTAGTAAAAATTATATAAAAAAATTTATAAAATATGAATTTTCTTAATATGTAAAACTTCAAGAAAAAAATGAAAAAATTATAGTAGACATACCTTTTAAATAGATTTATTATTAATATTAATATTATATAAAACATGAAAATACTTTTAAATAATATATAACAAATACATGGTGTAGAAAAGTCAATTGAAGTTTTGATGAAAGGAATCTCAACTTGCTGGAAAAAAAAATGCAAATTTCAAAGATGTTATACGTCCCACATCGGTTTTTGAGTGGACAACTAAGGGTCTCGACGGTTCGACTGGCCAGTTTTAACAGTTTTGTATTTTTAGAACGGTTTTATGGGTTAAACCGGACCGTTTTATGAACCGATTGACGGTTTAACCGATTGAACCAACCGATCCGGTCCGGATTTTAAAACGTTGTCTTTGAGATTATTCAAGGTTTTTGACCCTACCCTACTGTGATGGGGATTACATTGTGGTATCTTAAGGCCCACAAAACCAATTAGCTTTTCTAATGGAATGTTCCAACTTTTTGTGTTTGGATTGTCAAATATAGATGAATAGTCGGTATTTATTTTAAATGCCATTTATTTATCCTATATCTATATGACATGTCCATACTGGGTACCTGGCATTTCCCGGCGAGTGGCCGGACTTTCTGTAAGAGGTTATCGGAGAAGAAGATCCAAAAATAGAGAAAAAGAAAGAGTCGCCACAGCCTCTTACCACCCAATTATCCACCTCATTTATGCTCTAAATGCTTCCTGTGAACGCCGAGGGCAATAGTTACATGTACGTATATAAACTAATATATAATAGATGTGAAAACAAATATATGAAACTTCATTCTTATATTTTTACAAGTAGAGAATATCAAAACACCCATCAATCACTCTATCACTAAAGACGTGATTGACTACTTAGTCTGCTTATTTGTAAGAGAGATACAATGATATATATATATATATATATATGTAGTACAGGGTAAGAGATTAATTGGCCCCAGCATCATCAGGATTGATCCTCTGCTTGTTTTTGTTCTCATGACTGGTAGAGGAACTAACAGAATTCTTGATGTATTCAGCCATCATCTTCTTCACCGATTTCTTCTTTGGTGGAATCAAGCTCGAACTCTTCTTGGGTTTCATCTTTGGCCCTGTCTCAGCTTTGGCTGTTCCTTCACCTTTGTTCACTGCCTTGTCTGCCATCTGTCTCTGATCAATGTGTCTTGTTTTTCTTTAGAGTTAATTCTTGTGTTTTCCAAGGTGAATTCTTTGGTGGAACACTTGCTTTTGCCTTTGAAAGCCAAAATTGGCAAGACTTTCAGATTAATTCCTATGCAATTCTGAACTCAAATTAAAAGATGGAGTTGTGTGTGTGTGTGTGTGTGTGTGTGTGAGTGAGTGAGAGAGAGAGAGAGAGAGCTTGGGTTTATGATGGTGGGAAGAAAAGTGATTGCTTTTTACATTAAAAGTGTTGTTGGGTTGTTGTTAAGATAATCAGAAGGATTATTTTCAAAATAGGACAATGCATTGCTCTAAATTAAGTAAAAAAAATTACTTTTATACACACGTGTCATAATTTAATTATATGTATATAATTATATGTATATTATATGATTATTTAATTTTAATTAAAAAATAAAAAATATATATACATTATATATATAATAAATTATGATTAAAATACGTATTTAAATATAAAAAAAATTATTATTAAATTTGAAACTAAATATTGTTATTTCAAGAACAGATACTACTCATATGTTTACCTATTTGAATTAGAAACATTTCTTTGAGTTCACCGAAATTTCTTGGTCAATGCCCAAATTAACAAAGAGGAGGGGGCGGGTAATTCTCTGAATAATAATAATAATAATAATTAAAGAAAATTTAACTTGATTGGGGATTTGGTGTAAACAGAATATGGGTTTAAATTTGTGCCCCTTGCACACACGACATGGACATTTCTAGAGTGGGCTAACAATGGTAGCCCATGCCCCAATACAATTATAAGAGGAACAAAACTCAAATCACATTTAGTTAGCGTGGGCTTGCAGGAATAGGCCAACTTACGAATCAGTAAATAAATGGACGAACCCAAAGAGACCTGTTTCAACTTGGTGATTTGTTACCTTTTAACATTGTACATTGGCTTGATTTAGTTTGGAAAATTGAGAAGGCAATGGCCCTAGTTACCAAAACTCAAGCCGAAGCTCAATAATATAATCATACAGTTGGGCCAGATCCGGGAAATGGTGGGCCTTTTTTACTCTTCAATCTTCATTGAAAAATGAACTCATAGACATGAGCATTGGTATGAATAAAATTCAAACGTCTCAAGTTAGAGTTTTCTTTACACTGATTATTGACAATTAAAACTTAAAGAGTGAGTTTGACTGTTATGAGGTTAGAGACTTAATTTAATGTGCGTAAGTTGACTTAGAATATCCTGATTCATAAAAAAAAAAAAAAAATTATATACATATAATACAAGCAATATATTATACAAATTAAATAAGTCAGAAAAATTATAATAGGCGATAAAGAAAACTATTCAGGGTTATTGAAGTTTTTAAAAAAAATTAAAATAAGACATAATAGTAATTTTTTTTATAGATATTTATAGAGTATATTTTTATGAGATTTGAACTTGTATGAGTTAATTTTTAAAGCAATATTCTGTGACACTGTTTTTTTCGCGGACTAGCACACCTCACGTAAGATTACTCTTTGACTTTCATAACTCTGCTTGAATACTTCTGAGTTGAATGGTGCTGTAGATATATGCGGCTTGGAGTCTTCTGGTTAATGAGTGAGGCCTAAAGTCGATCGACCCTGAATTTGAAGTCATAAGCTCTTTACCATTACAAAGAGGGAGGGAGGGAGAAAAGGGGCTGAAAAAAGTAGGGGGAGAATTTATATAGACGATGAAATTGACATGGAAAAACAAGAACAAGAAGCGGTCTCTGGCCACTGTATCTCTGTATCCAAACCTACCTTTCGACCAAAGCGAAGGTCACAACAAGAAGAACGAAGAAGGACAGAAAGCCGATGATGACGGAGAGCTGAAGACACAGGTTGGTAAAAACGACGATGTCCACCACAAAACCCTAGCTTCTGATGGTGTTGACACTACCCAACTCGCTGAAGCCTTTCACGCCGAGGGAAACAAGTTTGCTGAGGTAATTTCAAATCTTCATATAACTTACTCGTGTTTTCTTCTAATATTTTCTAACATTATACGACAACAATAGCAACTACATGTTTTTTCTTCCCTATTTGTGTATAAATAAATGTAATTGAGCAAATTCTGAATTGGGTATTCATTGTGACGTTGACTGGTGTTATTTTAGTTGACTGTTTGTGTTTTGGGTATTGTGAAGATTACTTAAATATATATATATATATATATATATCTTAGATAGATCAACAGGCGATAAAATTCCTAATAGTGAATATATTTTGATTTACACTGCACCAATGAACTAAATAGCAACACAGTTTGGAGTAAAAAGATCCGGTGTGCATTCAGAGAAGCTCAATCAAAACAAAAGAAAAAGAAACAAATTCATTTGAATTACAGTTGAAGTTTATATGAATATTGTATATTATTAAGATAATTCAGGACTTCCCAAAATTGGTTGAAATCTGGCTAGAGTTTAATTCTGATTTGGGCCATAAAAAACTTTATCCATAAATTCAGGATTTAAATTAAAAAAAAAAACACTTGGTGGAAGTTTTAGGAGGAACTAGGGATGGCAACAGGGCAGAGCCCCTCCCCATCCCCACCCATTTAAAAGTAGCCTTCCCCGCCCCCTCTTGCCCTGCTAGTAGGGTTGTGAATGGATTAGATCCTGTTCCAAATCCGATCCATTTATTCATATATGGTACCAAGAATTTGATCTGATAATGTTATCCGAATTCGATAATTTCTGTAGCTAAATGGATTAAATAAATCCAATCCGTTAACAATCCGATCCGATTAAATATAACATATATATTGTTTTTATATTATAATAAAAAATATATATTTTTAAATTATATAATATGTAAAAATTAAAATATATAAGGCTTTCTTAAGTGTGTTTATATATTTTAAAATTTACTTATTATATATATAACATATATTAAAACATAATATTAATTTATGTAGTTAAATAATATTATCGGATCATATATGATCCAATTGTTAACAAATCCGGATTTGGATTAAGAATTTGTAAATCTATCAAAAAAATCTGATAATTTTCTTAACAAATATTATTCGGATCATTCTTGATCCAATCCATTTACAGCCCTATCCGCTAGTTATGCCCCCCCCTCCCCCCCAAAAAAAAAAAAAAACACAAAATCCCTGTCCGTTTCAGTCAATAAACTAATTTTTTTAAAGTTAAAATTAATTAACTAATATTATTACAAACACACACACACACACATATATATATATACAAATTATATATAAACACATCTAGATCTATATATGTGAGAGTATTTAAGGAATATAAAAATACTAAAGGTATTTATATAATTTAAATATATAATCGAGACGGAATCTCTATCTCAAACCCATATCGGTTTTAGTATCTTACCCCATCTCTGTCTCACCCCGTGTATTTTCTCCTCCAAATCCAACCAATTAGGGGTAGGAGAGGACGGGGTTTTTTGCCATCCCCTGCTTGGGCCTGAATTCAGTTAGCTCTAGTTTGCTGCTTCTAATGGGGCGTCTATAGCTGAAATGTTCACTATCCTCGAGGCACTGCATGTAATTGATGCATAATGTTTCCCTTGGCAAAGCCTTGTGGCCCTTAATATGATAATTCTGACTAATTACCACAAACTCTTGTCAATAAGCGTGCACTTAACGTTGACATTTAAGAATGACTTTCAGCAGAAAGATTGATAATGCTGGGGAGGATTCATGTGCAGCCCTTGTAAGGCTGTAATTCATGGTTTTCCTACAATGGGGATTTAACATGCTTGTGTGGTACCTTAGCTTAGTTATTGCATTTCCAATAAAAGCAATGGTAGTAATATCAATAAATTTATACAAAAGTTTCAATGTACTTATAATTATTTAAAGCCCATAAGTATTCACTGAATGAACTCCTAAAAACACTACCACCATATGCCAAATGCAGCAAAAACGAAACCTTGAAACAAGCTTCTTTAGCTTATTATCGATTATCTTTTCTTTGAATATACTAATGTCCCTTTTTTTTTTAACAAACTTCCCAGTTGCACTGTGGCCCGAACTCTAAATTAACACTGCATATTTCAGGTTAGATTTTTATCCCCCAGATAGGAACAACCAAAATACTTGAAAGTTTAAAGAGGATGCCTGATACCTCCCAGAGCACTTATCTTGTACTGGAGTAAAGAATGGTTTGTTGATATTTCCTTTAGTCTACATATGAAACATTGGTCAAGAATAACCTCCATCAATTTTGTTACAAGATCCCACCATGTGAAGTAAGCTACTTCAATAGAGAAGCTGGCCTCGTATACTCCTTTATTTTTTGTGTTGTCTTCCCTCTATACACCAAAATCTACCTCATGGATGCCTCCTTTGGACTCTCTCCTTGCACCAAGATATCAATCACTCCCTTATGAAATTTAACTTCGTTAGGCTATTGAAGAAATCTTGAAAAGAATTCAATTCCCAATGCATGAAGGAGCTCTCAATCCAGGATTTATTATACATCTGCCCGTCCAACAAGCTCAACAAATTTCTGATAGAGGTATATTAGTGTTTAAAGCTTCGGAAGTTGAATCTCCGAGTATTATTCCTACCCCAAAATGAATGCCAAATGCTGCCACCACCACAAACTCAATCCCTTTTTAATTCACTAGCCTTTTTCAATTGCCTTTTCATTCTTATAGTCATAAGTCATAACTGCCTTCAGTGAACCAATCCCCGGATTTCCACAGAAATTCATCAGTTCTCCCAGTCGCCACAACCATTTACTCAAAAACTTGATTAAGAGGCAACAAAAATTGAATCCCATGTCCCTCATTGTTTTTTTTTTTTAATCCTAACATACAACTTTTGATTGAATAAATGATGTTTGAACTCATTTGATGTGACTCCTGATAGCATATCACTAGGAGTTCTTTGGCTTTTCAAATTTAAATGCCAGCAATGAGAGAATTGTATATTGGAAATAATTCTAGTTCGTAAAAAATACATGGGTACTTCTAATTAGTGGTAGCTCTTTGCTTGTAGACTTTTCATTGCTCCTTGCAAATGGTAAAGGATTGCATCCCACGATACTTTAGAGGATTGGACTCAATACCTGAAAAAACATGTTTAACCTTCAATAGAAGAGTCTTCCTCAATGAAAAGGGGAAGAGAACCAACTAGCCCTAGCTATTGGTTTGAGTAAAGTGAGGATCTGTGAGATGTTTTGTGTCAAGTCTTTGTAACAATCTTCTTATATGTAATCCTCACCATCCCAACAATTTAAAAATAAAAATAAAGAAAGAGAGAAAGAAAGAAAAACTAATTCCAGGATAAAATAAAACAGTTTCAATATAAAGCTATAAGTTTAACTTGGAAAGAATCAACTTGAAATTGTCCGCATTCAATTATTTCTCAACACAAACAGATTTTATTCCTATGGAAATCAGACAGTTTGAGTCTGACGATGCTCTAATTAATTGTATGGCCCTTAATAGTATTTCATGCCCGTGTAGGATTTTGTGCAGTTGACCTTGAATGATTGGGATAAGTGAGTTTTTCATTTGTGTTTATGTCGAACTTCTTTTGCAACAAAGGCGGAACTAATTTGTGGATATTTTTTTTTTTTCTTAGTTTCTTCACAAAAAGAGAAGGTCGATAACAAGAATTGAGCCACCAACCCTATAGTTGCCTTGAATTGGCATTCTATGAGAGCATTGGCAATTTATGGATTCTTCAAACAAATCCAAATTAAACCAAACCAAACCAAAACAGTATCCAGGTTAGCTGAAGAATTGTACTTTTGTAATACTTACAGTCACTTTAAAAGTGAAATTGATTTGTGGTTATTGGGAAATTTATTGCATGGGGTTAAGACTTCGTGTTGGGTAGCCATTGCATGACACTTAATGTGCCAGTTCAAGGGATTGTCTTTTTCCAAGTACACCCAGGGATCAAAATTTTGTTTCATTTTCATCGAAACGGCCAAAACGTTTCTTTTTCTTAGTGAACCGAAACGAAACACTAGTGAAATACCGAAATTCACATATTTCCATGAAAACAAAGTTGTTTCCGTAAAAGCAAACCGAAACAATAGAAACAATTCTTTGTATCAACAATACTTTTAGAAGTTGGTAAAAGATAATATATATTTGTTTTTTAAATAGAGGAGATTGAAAGATTAAAATCCAAAATTATAAAAAAATATTTCCATTTTTCCTCAAAAACAATAGACAATGAAAAGTAAAAGTAGTGGAAATAAAATGTAGATAAATAATTTATTTTAATACTTAGTTACTAATTATAATAGGTTTAAAGTACTGTATTTTTACTTATTATACATGTGTAACTTGTGTCAAATTGTCTAATTCATGGATATTACACAATATATATTTATTATTTTATGGTTTATAATAATTTTACATATTTTATAGCAAATATATAATAAATTTATATTACATAAGCAAATTAACTCTAAATTTTTTATACTAGTTTTTAATAAATAAAAAGTTATTTGGTATTAATAACTAATTTATATTTACATTTTTTTTTTTGATTTCACCCTAGAATTTTTTTGTGTGGATGGACTTGTATCCTAAAACATTTTCAATTAATTATAATATTTATCTTCACATATTCATATATTTTATTTTATGTTTCCAAGTGTTTTTATATATTTTAATTTTCTCATTGTTTCCACTTTGTTTCTGAAATATTTCTATTTTCTAGGTGACCGAAACAACACTACTTAATGAAATTTTGATCCTTTGAATATACCACCATAATTCTGCTAGATATGTTTGCATAATTTGTTGCCCTTGCTTCCCTTGGCTTTATAGCATTATTATTTGCAGACTTTGTTGCATGTCCTCGATTCTATATTTTTATGGGCCAGTCGAATTACTTTGAGGTGTCTAAAGAGCATATCCTCAAGGAAAAATCCATTTTTATTAAGTGGTTGAAAACTTAGGGAAGACATTCCTAAATGAGTGAAAAACATGTGTGATCGCCGTCTCATTTGCAAAATATGATTATTTCCACTGAACTGTTATATATATCCCATTTTTCATAATTTTCAGTTCCATTCTCATGGCACTCTCTTTTTTGAAGGATGGGAAGTACCGAGAAGCACTTGGGAAGTGGGAAGCCGCTCTTTCTTTAATGCCAGAAAGGGTGGTTTTACATGAACAAAAGGCTCAACTTTTACTTGAAATTGGAGAAGCATGGAATGCTTTGAAGGCAGCAACTCGTGTGTTCCTGTCCTTGTCTCCTATATATTATTATTTTCTAACGATAAGCTTTTCAATCATGTTCATCATACTGACTACTGCACTGTCATTATAAGTGGCACATTGCTTTGTTCATTAGACCAGCATTTAAGTAGTTTGTTCTTATAAAAATTCCTTTGCAGCTTAACTCCAATAAAATGTTTAATGTCCTTTTCCTGTCCACATTTTTCGCAAATACTTTTATTTATGTTTTTGTACTTGTTTGGCAGGAGCTACTGAATTAGAGCCATCATGGGCTGAGGTTTGTTAATACTTTACTTTTTGGATGTGTTTCTTACTCTCATTTATATTAAATTCCATACTATGATCTCCTCGTTTCCCTGTTCTTTTATTTATTTGTTACTTCTCTTTCCATGTATTAAGGAATTTAAATATTTTTCTCTTGTTTAACACCCCATAAAGCTAGGCTTGGATATCAATTTGCGTCTAAAAAGCATAGACACAAACTCAATACATGGATATGGCTCAAGGACACACCAACATGAAAAATCCTCAAGAAGTATGATATGGACATGGCAATGAAAATATATATATATATATATATTTTATGTAAAAGTAGTATTACATACAACAAAAAATTAGTTAATGATAAGTGTGATTAATAAGTTCTAACTTGGCTGGTACCTCCTCTACCTCCCCATATAAAAGGTTGAGGGTTCAAGTTCCCTAAGGCCCTAAGATTTACCTATCAAAAAGAAAAGAAACAAACCTTAATGACAAGTGTAATTTTCTATGATTATAACATGAATTTTTAACATGTATAGCATAATAATCATATCCACCTGTTATAAAGAAAACAACATAACAAGGACACAACATATAGCTTGGCTGGTACCTCCTCTACCTCCCCATATGAAAGGATGAGCGTTCAAGTCCCCTAAGGGGCAGTGTGTGTGTGAGATTTAGCTATCAGACTATCAAAAAAAAAAAAACTTAATGATAAGTGTAATTTTCTATGATTATAACATGAATTTTTAACGTGTATAGCATAATAATCATATTCACCCATTATAAAGAAAACAGCATAATAAGGACACAACATATATGTGTATGTCCGTTTGTATCTCTGTGGATATTTTTATGTATGGGTGATATGATGGCTCCTCTTCTAATCTCATACCTACTCCTTCAATAAAAAACCTTCCTATATCCTTTATTTTCTTAAATATGCTCAAATATCTCTATAAATGTTATATAAACCTTTAGTTTGATTTTCCTTACAATTATACTTTTTTCCATGCTTAAAAATTAGTTTGGCACAGTTCTGAAAAGCAATTTTCTGTTCTTGGAGTCTGAAAAACAGCTTTCTGTTCTTGGACTTAGTTTTCTGTTTCTGTTCTGGTAGTTCCAAAAAAGAAAAGATTGAAAATATGTTTGCTTTGCTGGTTTTGGAAACTACTCAGGAAAGCGAGCTAAAAAGTGCTAGTTTTCTAAAACACCATAATGATGTTTTCAAGTTTCAATTTTTTGTTTTCCAGTCAAAAACTTAAAATGATGGAAAACACCGTGTTCTCAAGAATTTGACTGTTTTCAGGGAACATGTTTTTGAAATCTGTGCCAAACTACTGATGTGAACAAGAATCTGTGCCAAACTGACACATTTTTTCTTGTCCAACGGTCTTGTACTCCTTATTGTTCTCTTTGCTAGAAAAAATAGATATATAAGAGGGGAACAAGCAAAAGAAGTGGGAGGTATTTCCTCGAATTAGAGACAAATCACATAAAATAACTTCAGATATTGTATATGGAAAGCTCTAATCCAACTTCAACCAACATGTATAAACTTTATATATTGTACATGGAAAGCCCTAATCCAACTTCAACCAACATGTATAAACTTCAGATATTGTACATGGGAAGCCCTAATCCTACTTGAACCATGTATAAAAAAGGGTAGTCATGGATATAGGTTCCAGCAAGGAATTCCAAAGTAATGCCTCCCCTTTTTGTTTGGAATCTCACAGTTAAGTTTGATTGAAGATTAAAAAACTTTGTGCCTTAGGGATGTTGCTATGTTAACATTTTCTATAATATTAGAACCGTTTCCTAATGGCTAGTAGATTCATTTCTTCCCTAAGAAATTAGCAATTTTGGGCCCCCTTTAATTTGGACCATGGACATGTAACTGCTTGTATGGTTTCTTAGTTGGATGAAGTGTACCAGACAATGTATTGGGGATGACAACAATGCAATGCCTTGAGAGAGAGGATGGAAAATTAGAGGAACATAATTAGGACAATATATTGGTAATTTGGTGGAAGGGTAGTATGAAAAGTTTTGTGCCAATAAACAAAACCCCAAAGTGCAATAAGAGCACCTGTCTAGAGCCTGGAGGTTGGATCCTTTAGATTGAGGCATGAAGATCCTTAGATATGTATTTGGCATGTGTGATTGCTTGTTAGAGAAGTTCTTTGCGGGTGAATTGCAAGCCTAGAGCCACCCATCAAACTTGCTTAAGGTCCTGCATGTGTGGAACATAACAATATCAGTCAGGTGGCTCAAAGGCCTACTTGCTAAAAGATTGATGAGTTAACATGGAATGTAGCATGATTCGTGTTGTAGGCAATGGTTGCCCTAGGGATATGCCTTTCTTACAAATTCTTCCTATTTTAAATCATCATTATAATCATTTAGGCTTTCGTGGAAATATCTAGTGACGGACTTGGTGGTTATTAGTCTAGTTTTGTTCTTAACTTATAGCATATGACATTCTTCAAGTCATTATTAAATACATGTCTTTTGGGGCCTTGATGGCTTTTGAGAATGGTAAAATGGTTGTTGGGTTTAGTATTAGCAAAGATTTCATCTTAGGATAGACTAATTAAAGGGAGGCCCATGTTGTCAAAGGCGAGGTGACCAGGCAAAGCGATTTTCAATATTAGTGCCCTAACATTTTTCTGGCCAGACATCTTTAAAAAGGCGACACCTCAACGATCATTTAAGGCAAGGCAAGAGGCAATAACCTATTACTTGTAATGTATTTTACTTGTATGTCCCTATTGTTTATAGTGTTTTATACTCTTCTAAACAATTTTGCAAGAGACATCATATGACAGAACATAGTGGTAATCTAGAAATATTATTATCCAATCTATTATATTAACACAAGTATTAATATCAAACATTAGCACAAAACTAGCCTAATAAAACTCTAAATTATTTAAGTTTGTCAACACAAATTTCGCAAGGGTTCGCAAACCTTGCAAAATTTGCTATTAGGAAATTATCAAAATTTTAAAATAGGAAAAATTTAGGTTGTGAATTCTTACCTCTAATTTGACATTCGTCAAATTGTTAATTACATCATAATGAAGAAAATCTCTGATTCTCAAAATGAATAAAAGAACAATAACCAAAGAAAAATTAAAACTTTCATTTATTGGTGGGGTTTTAATCCTTTTTACAATGCAGTTTCATAAATAGAAATAGGGGTTTGGAACACTTTACCTGAATAATTCCATTTCTTTGGATAAGTGAAATCGAACAAAAAAGAAGAAGAATAGGAATAGAAAAAATGATTATAAGCAAGAAAATCAATTTAGTGTAATTAGTTATGGAATAAAAAAATTTAAAAATTTTAAGGCCACGAGACCTTTTCGAGGTCATATTGGCTTGAATGTTTTGGTAACCCTCTTCAATTTTTTAGATTATTTTGTTAAGTATCTCTCTTGTATATAAATCTTATTAAAATAGAATTCATAAGAATTCTACAAAAAAAAATTAAAAAATTAAAATTTTGAAAAACAAAAACTCAAAACAACCGTAATAATCCTATAACAGGCGTATCGGTTGATACGGCTGTGAATTTTGGTTACAATAATATATTAACCTGTAACGGTATCGGAGAATCAAAAAACTGATACGTAATGGCTGTTATTTAAAAACATTGACACTAGTGAGCCCAACTTAAAAACACACAAAGTAAAAGAACAAAAAGTCCTAGACAATAGAAGAATTGTTTGAATAGGAGTATTTACCAAAAGCAATTTTATGGTGGGACTATTTCGAATGTATAGTTTGAAATCTCAACAAAAAGGAACACCCATAAATCCTAAGAATTCTTAAAAGAATGCTTTGAATATTAACTGTTATCATTCTTCACAATATGTGCCAGCCCACGATTAAACGTCTCCCCTACACCAATCAAATTGACCACGTATATATTTAATCCTCCCAACATAGGCTTGACCTTTGAGAGTTAACTTAGAGGTCTATGAGATTGGCTCTATCAAGTCTTTTGCATTTTAGGACCAGCAAGTTCACAAAAAAAATTTCTATATAAGATTTTGATAAATAATAAAACTTTAAATGTTCATTGAAAAGAAAACATTAAAACTTAGCATGTCACTTACACCACTTGTCACTTTTACATTGATGATTGAACTTATTAGTGTTACCTGATACTTGTTATAACTATAAAATATTATTTAACTTAAAATGAAACTTTTAATATCTTTTTTTTTTTTGATTACTTTTATAACTTAGCACATTTAATTGACTCAAACTAGCGCTTTATGGTCGCCTTTAACTACACTAGGGGAAACAGTGTTGACAATACAATACTGCTGTAGGCTAGAGGTAAGAAGTAGATATAGAAAGGTATGGAAAAAAGGGACCAATGGGTTTCAAAGGAATTCCTGTTTCTTTGAGATTAGAGTTCTTTGATTTAGTGAGATTCAAGTGAGGTTGGCCATTTGACCTGCACTATAGAACGTATGTCTTTAGGTATCAAAATTAGGTTTGTCAGATCACTTGTATGGACTCCAGGCTGGACTTGGAATTATATGGATCAGTGAATGTGGCATCTTATATGTTCTTTCTTCCTTACCTAGCAAAAAAAAATGTTCTTTGTTCGTTAATTTCTCTAAGCATGGTAAGGTTAAGAGCGAAAATCAAGAGTGAAGGAGGTCCACCTTAATGAAAAGGTAGCAGTGAGGTTTGTTTAATGGTTCAGTCAAGGTCCTGTGTAGATAGGGAGCATGATTATCTGCTGCAATTTTATGAGGCAGTAGGAGGGAAGGCTTCCTTCAGAAGAAGAGAAGGAGCACCTTTTCATTTCCCTAACCCTTTTGGGTATGTTTCTTATAAGAAAATGCCCATGAAAGCCACCTAACTAGGAGAATGGATTGCCAGCATGGCAGCACTCTGTCTCTTATTTCTAGGGAGTAGGAAAGAATATACTGAGGCTCTAGTACTGTCATATGCAGCAATGATGGTAAATGTTGCTGAGAATTGTAGTTATACGAGTGTTGGTTGCATTAAAGATGATCAATTGGTCTTTTGCTGTTTGTCTAGCATTTAATCAGCTAACATCTTGCTAGGTGAGATTCGACAACCCAACTTATAGAATGTTGGCATTATTTATTTCTTAACTTATTCCTGAATTCCTTTTGAGCTTGAGACAAATTACAAGCTATTGATTCGGTAGGACATTAAGAGATTATTCTCTTTCTATGGCTGAAGCAGTTGAGAGACCCCATGTTGCAAAATCTTCTTTTGTCATACTTCAGAAGTATGCTAATTGCATCAAGGCTTCTTTAAAGCCAAAAATAAAATATGTTAATTGCATTATTAAGACTTCGTAGTTCAGAAACAATTATATCAAATTATGTTGCCACTGTCCATTTCAAATGATTAAAAAGTTTATGAAAATAGTGACAAGACCAGTCTTATTAAGGTAACTTAGATGAAAATAAGCATGGAATTGTTGCAGTTCGTTTGATTTCAACCTGTCTCACTTGCAGTTGTAGGGGCCTCAAAGGACATCAATAAATGATTTTGTTGACAATTCTGATTGAAATATCTTGAATCTTGACAGTGAAACTATCTCAGCATTGGAGTGGGAGAAGCCTTTTATTGTTCATAAGTTACAGCTGCTGGAACATGGATGATTGAGAAATTACCATTCTGAGTTGCATTCTTTGAATATAGACTTCTCTCTGGTGTGAAACAATAAATGTACTAGGGAAACTGACATAAGAACCTCGAGAAGTGCTCAAAGAGGGAAAGAAATAACTAGGATCATGCAGGCCCGAGATGCTAAAGTCGTCGTAGCACAACAGTGTGGGCATGGTATATGAAAAGAAGGGGTGGTTTTAGGGGTATGATCTTACTGTGAGTTGTGCGTTCCAAGATTCTGGGTGCAAAGCCAAAATTGAACCTAGCTCATTATTTCTGTTTTGTATGCCTATACGAACCTTATTTAAAAAGAGGAAGTTAAATTTCTCAGTCGCCAAGTTCTCATTCAGTTTGGCCAAGTAGAGTGGTGGAAAGGATCCGCTTGAACCATAATTCTCAATCAAGGTTGAGAAATGCCACTCTAAACCCAAAAGTGCATAACTGTAGATGCAGTATTGTGGGAATATCACATTCAGATTCAGTATCTTAAACTATTAAGATATGAGGGTAAAACAAAGTTGTTTGCTGTGGTTAGTTTTTCATGCAATGTTAGTTGTTATATCTGGGTTTTACACCTTGTTGGACAACAGATCAATGCTGTAGTTAGTTTTTAATTACAACTTGGTATAGCAAATATCTGTAATATAGCCTTGTTGACGTGCAAAATTCGGAAAAAGCCCACAATTAAGAAAGCTGGTCCAATAACTCGTTTGTTGTCCCCTAATCAATTTGATTGTTATTCGACTTATTTCTGAACCCCAAAATTTCACTTTGTTCGAGTGATGTAAGTAATTTCTCTTCTGATCATATTATTATGGAGTTCTGTCTGCAGTCTGGATGTCAATTGATGAATTCCGTCTACTTGTAGAGGGTCTTCTAAGGGTGGAATATATATATATATATATATATATATATATATATATATTCTTTTAACGACCTAATAGAATCCCATTTGGCATTATTATGTCAATGTGCTACCTTGTCCTATGTCTAATTGATCATTTTATAGAGTTGATCATCAGAGTTTTATCTCTTTACTTCTTTAACACTATGGTAATGTACTCAGCCTCAAGGCTTGGTTTGGGTTCTGATATAGTTTTCCTTGTGTTTCTTATTTGCTTCAATTATTAAATCACTCCTTCCTTTTAGTGGACACATAATCTCCAATTTTTCACCGACAAAGGAAGTATACTTTCATGTCTTCTTTAATTGGTGCACATTTCAATCTCTGTAGAACTTGAAGCTCAGTTTGACGGGCATACATGGGCACCTCAAGGACAATGAGATGTTCTTTCCAATAAAATGTCCTAGTTTAGCCATTTGTTATAGATATTAGTGTTTTAAAAGTTGGAAGCATGGCGAGGTGCTCAACTCTTTATAAAACAAGGTGTAAACATCGAGACGTTCAGGCATAAGTTTTTTGAGACTTACATTTCTTTGTTAAAAAATACAAATAAATTATTATTTGTAAAAAATAAGAGAATTTTTATATTTTGAAACTTGGGCATAGTTATGTTAGATATTTCAATTAATCTTCCTCTTAAAAATACTAATGGAAAGTATTTTATATTTAAAAACTTTTACAATACTTTTTTCTTCTTCCTTCCCTCTCTCGTGGTTGTTATGGAAGAAAACGATCCAATTTGATATAGAAATCTCATCAAGTGTTAGCTTGAATAGTATCACATCCACCTCTCATACAGGAGTTTGAGGGTTTAAGTCCCAGTTGGGATATATTAGGTGTGTGTGTGTGTCTTACCTATAAAAAAAAAAAAAAAAAAAAAAAAACTATAGAGAAGGCATTAGGAATGTCAATGGAACGAGTATGATGGGACAAAGCGCCGCTATCCCAAACGTACGCCACTTCCTCAACCATTTATCATTAGCCCATACCTGCCTAACTCTTATTATACTAAACCCATACCCACCCTGCCCCAATTGTACTAAGCTAGTTATCCTTATTTTAAAAAATAATAAATAAAGGAAAATTTTACTTTTTAGTATTAATATTATTCAACAATTGTGTATATTCATGAGTAGATTATATATAAGAGGTATTTAAGTAATTTCATATTATAATTAGGGCAGAGCTGGTTTAGAACTCCTTTTTCCAAATCCACCCCTAACCTTACCAAGTTTCAACTACTTTTTTCCCAAATCCACCCCCAACCCATTTATATACTTCTCAAACCGGTCCCATTAGGGGTGAAATGGGAATGTTTACCTGAAAAATCCATTCCATTGACATCCCAAGAAGTCATAGGAGATCATATTGTAGGAGAACATAACCCATCTATGTAAAAGCCCCTCTTTTTAATAATATGTTGGGGTTTCAATGAAGGTAGTGGAGCATCATTATTGATTATAAATTATTCTCAATCAAGTTTCTTGTCTTGTTGGGAAAGAAAAAGATCTAAGATCATATGAAAGTCATAGACAAGCATATCATAGAAGAGTGTAAAGTCTCTTTTTAGTAATGTGTTAGGGTTTCAATAAAAGTGGTTAAGCATTATTGTTGAAGATGAGTTATTCTCAAAAGTTATATAAATGCTTTGGACACACGAAAAGTGTTCAAAGTGTTGCTTTTAAATGCCTTTGAGTTTGAAGTATATATTGCCTAGGACCACTACTTTTTTTTTCAAAGTTTCTAGGCATTTTGGGGTGAACCTTGGTTAAGCTTTTTAGAAGACTGATAGATATGAACTACTTCATTAAAGATTTTAGCAATTTGATGAACTTATTGGAAGTTAGTTCATTAGGCTTATGTTGAAAATGATGATATGCTCCTAAAGAAGTTAGTGTTTTTTTTTTCAGGCCTGGATCACCCTTGGAAGAGCACAGTTAAACTTTGGGGAGCCTGATCGTGCTATTGAAAGTTTTGACAGAGCATTAGCTATCAAGGTATGGCTAAACATACCTGACATGGGTGGCATTATAGATGAGGAGATGGTGCAGTTATGAACATAAGAATTAAGATGGCAAGGAGCAGGGGAATTCCTGGCCCAAAAACAAACGATCAGAAGGGTCAAGCCTTCTGTTTTTGATAATCTTATAACTTTCTTAAGCATTAGATTGTCCACCATTAGTCAGGTGCTAATTTTGGAGATTGACTATGAAAGAGTTCACATATACCTTTAATTTAACAATTTTTGCCCTTAAGCTTAATAAATTTACCATCACTTGCAGCCTGATGCTGTGGAGGCTCGGGATGATAGGCAAACTGCATTACATCTTGTGAAAAAAAGAAAGCAGCTTCATTCATCAGGCTTGAGTGCTACTAAAAATCGTTATGTGGTTAGGGACAAGACTGAAAGCTCCTGAAGGTACATGTAAGCCAAATATGCAATCCCCATTTATGTATATGCCTGCATAAACATATATATATATATATATGTATATGTATACATATACATATATGTGTGTGTGTATAAATATCTGTATAGAGAGAGAGAGAGAGAGTAGGCAACTGGGAACAGTTCCATGCCTCAAGATGACTTGGTTTCTTGTAATCTTTGACATCCTACTACAGTTGCTAACAAAAAAAAAAAAGCTAAAATTTTCATCACGAGACTTCAAATTTTAATCATAGTTCATTTTTTTTTTCTGCTTCATGGCTGCATGATTTAGATCTGTCATATAATGAGGTTAGATAGTCTTAAATACCATAAATTGATTTTCTGATATGAATGGGTAAATGAATAAATCGATAAATTAAACCAAATCATTTTTCTTCATTTGGTAAACTAAAGAGTAGAGTTTGTTTTAACATGGACCGTCATTTTTTTTTGGGTTCAGATACAGTGCGGTTTAATCTTTCTCAAAATGTGAACAGTATGGAATTGAAGTCTTGCACATGCATTCTCTTAATCCTTTACCTTGTCATTGTGGCTGTTTTTTTCTCTCCACGAGGTAATTAAGGCCACAACACAAAAGAGCAAGCTGAACCTTCGTAAGTCATGTCTGGTATTGAAGGCAAATATAGTCATGATAAGTGTGCATACATCATTGTGTTTTCAGTTTAGTACTTATCAAAAAAATTGAGTTTCCAGTAATATACACCAAGTTGAACTTTTTTTGGTACATCGGAGAGAGAATATGTCACTTCATCTGTGGTTCACCATTTTCCTCCTCCTAGATGTCTGCCTTGCACAATCCCTCTAACATGACTTAATCTCATGGAAGCTTCATGTTGTGGGCATCATCATCATATCATTGTACTTGAACATTCCTTCATAGGTGAGAACCGGTCATTGAATATCTGTTGATGGAAATACCTATCAAGACTTCTAAGCCCATGAGATATTGCTTCCCGTTTGTGATATTGACTCTTAAAAGTGATTTTGAATTTCAAAAATTAATTCAAACTGACATAGTGAATTTGGTTTCAGATACATTTTTGTGGGTTTTTCTTTTGGATATCGTATATTTTTTAAAGGTTGTGCTTCTGTTGTTTGTGCTTTTGTAGTTTTGTAGTCCGAAGCTCTCAGTCAAGGTTCAAAGTAAATGAAATAACAGTCATAATGCAGTGCTCACCAAAATCAAGTTATCGTCGCTATCTCAGATTTCGACCTTTTTTAGTGGGTTTGTACTATTGTTGTTCTATTGTCCAAATTTTTGTGCTTTTGTAGGTCATTGTCCATGTATTTTAGGTCAGTCATCAGTGGCTTGAAAATCTAACACGCATGTTGAAACTTTTTGGTTTTGCTCAGTTTGTGTTGCAATTGTCAACTGAGGTTTGTCAAATATCTATTGAAAGTTGATATTTTTGCACTTTGCTATCCTATTTTTGTAGTTCGACTTTGGTTATGTTCTTCACATAAAGTTTAGATTCTATGAGGTTTTACTTTGACTGTGTCAGGAAATTAGGATTGAAATTAACAATTTAATGGAACTCTTGAAGTAGGACATTTTTACCAAAAACTAAATTGTGCTTAAACCACCATGACAAATTGTTCATATGGAGAACTTCTGTGAATGGCTTGAAAAGGGTAAAGAAAATGTTAAAAAGGCAGATGGCCAAAGCAATGAGATAATGGTGGTGGTGATTGGAAGTACCAAATAAACATATGATGGCATCATAACAAAATATCAAACCATGTTGGTTAGCTAGTAACAGTGTGTGGATTGGCTTTGTTCACTAGAAACAAACCTGTTGAAAAGTAGTTTCTATTCGAGTAATGAACCGAGTGGAGGATGAGCACAGGCCATGGCTCCGAATTGATGTTAAAACTCTGGTTTTTATCACTTGAGCGTAAGGATTGAAGACCTCCTACATAAACTGAATATATAGGTACCGATCAAACAAAAAAAAAAAACTGAATATATAGGCAGGAAACTTTTAAAAAGCTGCTTAAATTTTGTAGTTCTTTTTATTTTGAAGGAACGTGCACTTGCTGCATCATTAGAGAACCATCGTGTAGACTGTAGAGTACGTGTACTTGCTGTTTTTTAGGCTTCCTCTTTAGGTTTCATTTGGATCTGGAAAAGAATGAGAAAGAAGGAATGAACAAGCTTCAAATTGCTGAAGAAATTTTCTTATCATTTTATTAGCCTATCATATGTTTTCCTTCATTCTTTTCAAGAATTAAACAAAGGGTGTGCGTCCACATGAGAGAGAGAGAGAGAGAGGGAGAGAGAGAGAGAGAGAGCATTAAAATTGCTTTATATTCATATGAGATATAACTTAGGCATGACACTCAAAACAGCATCCATATGAGAGAGAGAGAGAGAGAGAGAGCATTAAAACTGCTATATATTCATGTAAGATATAACATAGGCATGACACTCAAAACATACTTTCAATGAAGACAACATTTGTATACAACACATGAAAACCGCTTCTAACTTTATTAGACCACCGGTGCAAGAACAAAACACACCATCTTCAACTTTGGGAGTCAGGATTGATGGGGTGATGCATCAACTTTGGTATTACCAGTGCAGGTCAGAAACTTTCCCAGTTTCTTCAAAATTCTCTTAAACACACTTCCTCGAGTAGGAGTATTATTCCTTTCCATTGTTTTGGAAACAGAATAGAAAGATGTTGAAAGAAGAAATTGCTAGAAAATTGATTTTTTAGAACGATGGCTCTCCTCACTCAGTTATATATAAAGAAATGGTTCCTTCCTCGGTTAAACAAAGAGAATTATACATGCATCTTCCCCTGCGGTTCCTGCTATCTACTGGAACTTTTATTCAATATGAAAATTCTAGGCAGTTGATCATCTGGATGTAACTAATTAAACTTGCATGTTGTTTGTGTTGTTTGCTCCGTGGACGGGATCATTAAGAAGTTACTTTTAATTTTCTTCTATATATATATATATATATGTGTGTGTGTGTGTGTGTGTGTGTGTGCATTTGTGTGTTTTTTTCTTGTATTAACAGATTAAGGGATATTATTTCTTATGCTCTTTTCCAATATTTTAGCTCTGGTGATTCTAGTTTTTTTTTTCCACCAATTTTAGCATCAACAAGAGAGGGTCATGGAAAGTCATGTCATCACCTTCATTAGTGAACCCATTCTCATTCAGCTATTTCCTAGTAACATAATATAATAAAAGGGTTTCATCTGGTAAATTAAGTGTAATATGTTTAAGTTAATCTAATTTTGATCAATATTTGGATGTCGTAAGAATGCCTTTATAAAAACACCTTTGTATAGTGTATCTTGCTTTAAATAATTAAATTTTAGATTTTTTTTTTTTTTTTTTGTTAACATTGAAATGCTTTGTGAAAAAAATGTATACAACCATTAGGACAGATGTGAGCATTTATTTTCACCCAATTATGGACTAGACTTGATTGTTTGTTTGTCCAGTGCCCAAATATGAGGGGTTTTTGTTGCTGTTAGGTAACTTAAGTTATGTAGTCTTTTGTTACTTTGTAATGTTGTTATCTGATTGTAATATATGTATTATAATGAACATAGCCATTGAAATTCAAGGAAACATTCAAATTAGCCCTTGGTAATTGCTGTGATAGGACAAGGAAGGTGAAAATGAAATTGGCTAGAAATCATATGGTATTTACACGTGTACAAGTTTTTGTTTATGCGTTAGCTTTCTAATGCTTTGTTTGGCAACTACGTTGGGGCATACCAACCTTATTTCTTGCCTTTATACTTTCTATATTCTCTTTGTTTTCACAGTATATTGCTTAATCACACTCATTTGCTTCCACGTGACCTATATTTCATGGAAAGTTCTTCTTCTTCTTCTTCTTCATCATCATCATCATCATTTAATTCACTTGGAATTAATTTGATTTTCATGGTAGACTGCTTTCATGGTAGGCTTTGAATTTTTGTTGGCAATGCAGGAGAAATTCTTGCACATGCTTCATGAATCTTACCAATCACATCTTGTCATATAAATAAGATGTTGCTTTTGTGTCTTTTAAAAATCTAAGATTCTATCTAAATGGCACGATATTACAGGCCGGGTGCATTGACCAACTTCTCGGCAATGTAGTTATTGTGTTCTATTTCAGGGTGGAGTTTCATGTAGATGTAGTAAAGTGGAGTTAATTGACCCCATGAAATTTTAAAATTTTAGGGTTATTTGATATTATGTAAAAGGGTTTTTATTATAAATAACCCCTTGATATTCATATATTTGAAATTAAGAAGTTAAGAATGTGGGTCAGCCTTAATTTTCTTTTAAAGAAAAAGTTACTAGAAAGTCATAGAAAATAAGATTTTAAGGTTAAAGTCAATTCAAAGGCTGTAAGGGATAGAGAGGAAGAAGTATAAACTATAAAGAGATACTTGTTTCCTATCATGATATTTTATCTTGAATCAAAATAATGCCAAGAATGAGATATTAAACTCTGAATTCTTAAATTGGATTTCATATATTTTAAGTTTAAATAGTTCAAAATAAAATAAAATAAACTTTTTTTTTTATGTGATTATAATTTAGCTGGAGCACGACGACGTTTAGTATTGTTTCTCCCATCCATTTGCTGTTGGAAACAAAAATAGAAAAGCATTGGAAGCAAAAGTACTTTTGAAAACTATGGCTCTTCTGCCTTTTTCGAATAAGCCAATTCATTTGGGACCCTGCAGATCACTCTTTTTCCTATTCAGACCAATCAATCGAATATTGATGAATATCGAACACTACTTGAAAACTGCTCATATGCAATAAATGATTTAATAATTTTTTTTTTTTATAAAAGCTGCCACGCCTGATTTAAGAAAATATTTAATCATCATTCTATGATTAACAGAGCTTTAAATATTCCATAACATTAAGTAAATTTAAATGATGTTTAGTAGATGCTTAATTTAATGGTAAATATAATTGCTTCAAAAATAACAATAATAATAATTGACACAAATGATAAGAGGGAAGGTAAAATTACCCTTTTTATGAGTACGTTGGATTTCAACGAAATCATTATGATCTATTGTGTCCTTGTTAAAGGAGGAATTATGTAAACTGTGCAAACAAATTTCAGATTGTTACATTTAATGTTCTTATTTACATTAGCAATGCAGAATTGAAGTATTGGTGATGATATACTCATAGTAATTATGTGAGAGAGAAGATCTGTCACGAGTTTTGTACTTTTCTCAATACCTATATTATGAGAATAAATTCAAGCGTTTCGAGTTTGAGTTTTCTCTGTGTCGATTGTTGACAGTTAAAATTTGAATATTAATCTGGTGTGCATAAACTGGCCTAAGATATTCCCTTACGGATCTATTAAAAAAGAAAAAATTAAAAGATAAATGTGAGTCTAATGTGCATAAACTGACTTAAGATACTTCCTTATCAATTTGTCAAAAAAATTGAAAGATAAAGGCAGTGGGAAAGGGGGGGGGGGGGGGGGGGGACATCCTATTTTATCTTCCAAAATAAATCGATTACTTATTGTTATAAATTTGATTAATACGTAAAAAAATCTCATGCTTGGTAGAACATGTGAGGTCAAATTTTTTAACCCATTTTATTGACACTGATTCAAAGATAGGATATTTCATTTTGGCAATTTTGCCCATCTATCTATATTCAATGAATTGGCACTATACCCATACATCATACAACGCCTTTAGGTTGCTCCTTTCGTGACTCGAACTCAAAGCATGGTAGAACATGTGAGGTCAAATCTTTTAACCTATTTTATTGACACTGATCCAAAATAGGATTTTCTATTTTGGCAGTTCCGGCCATCTATTTGTATTCAATGAATTGACACTATATTCATACATTATACCAAGCCTTTAGGTTGTTTCTTTCATGACTCGAGCTCGTGATATGATGTCAGCTATGATATTCCAATATACCAAAAGTATCGAAATCTATAAAATGAGTGAGATCAAATCTTTTAATTATTTAAGATCGTAACAAATACAAAACCACGTGAAGCCGTCTTAACCTGCAGTACTCTCGGGTTTGGTTCAAATGCCACTGTTATGGATGGATGCTGGTCATTCAACTCAAAAATTTAAATTGTTAAATGATACTGCTGATCTTTGTATGTTCAAGAACTTTCAATACACACCCGAAGTGAAACTTAACATATCCACGTATCATCACCACTGTGACACCTATCTTTTATTGAAAAATGAATTGTAAAAATAAAATGTGATCATGCAGAGATGATTACTCAGAGCTCAAGTTTTTTCTTCCTAAGATCTTCCATTTTATATTTTTACCAAAAATAAAATAAAATAAAATAATTTCATTTTATATTTCTCTCTTTCCTTTAGAATCTTCATTTTTATTAAGACTTCTTTCCAAGAGAACAAACAAGGTTGCCGTTAGTAAATAAATTGAGTGCTTATGGAATATTTGTTTGATTCACATGGCACTGCTATAGGGCATAATGAATCTTCTGTCTATATCTATACTTCTGGAAACTTAATATGAAAAATAAATATTCATGTTCATTTGAGAATTTTTCAATCAATCACTAAAATTAGAAGAAAAAAAATTAAATGATTTTTTTTTGGTTACACTTCTTTTTGATTCATGTGAAGGATTTAACATTTCGTGGAATGATTTTTTGAGAATTTTTCAATCAATCACTAAAATTAGAAGAAAAAAAATTAAATGATTTTTTTTTGGTTACACTTCTTTTTGATTCATGTGAAGGATTTAACATTTCGTGGAATGATTTTTTTAATTTTAATGAAATAAGGTCATGTTTGATATACAAGATTGGAATTGTCATTCTATAAAATGAAATAAGAAATAGAATGAAATAAGAATTATTTATTTAAGTTACAGGAATGTTTGGAATGATTTTTAATAGAATACCTATTTGATGAAATAGGCATTTCTAATCATACTATATAAGAATAAGAAATAAAAAAAATTAGAATCAACATTCTTAAAATATTCATTTTCATCATACCAAATGTGATGAAAGAGTCCAAGTAGGATGAAAATAATCCTATTAAGTGGGAAGTTCTTCATTTTGCTTCAGGTAAACAAATAAACTTTCTAAAAGAAATAGTTATTACTATTTTGCAAGAATAGTAATAGTAACTATTCTTGAAAAATAGTTACTATTATTAAGGTTGAGTTTAAATTCAAAATTTAACCGTTACCATTTGACTGCCTATAGGCATTCGGGATATAAAAAAGATTACAATAATTACACGGATCATTCATGAGTTTTCTGACAATTATAAAAAAAATTTATTTATTTTCAAAAATTTTACTGACCTCTCATTTGTTATACAAAATGCATTAACGGTGATACAATTGCAACCAATTTTTTTACATGACTAAAATAAATTTTTATATTGTACTGACTTCTCCTATCTTTTTAGAGATCACAGGAAAAATCATCGTAATTATCATATATTACAAGAAAGGTCAGTATAATTATTTCTAAGAATAAAATAGTAAATCATTACTTTACATTAACGTTTGTTTTCTAACATTTTTAACAGAAGAGGTCAGTATAATAACAGAAATCACAATAAATATTACTATAATTGTCACATATTATAAAAAAAAAAAATTAGTGTAATTATTTAAAAAAAAAAAATCACAATAGATATTCCTATATTTGTCATATATTAGAGCGAAGGTTAATGTAATTATCCCAAAAAAAATTCCGTCTCAAGATAATGTTGTTTAGTTAATTTATAGTTGGAGGAGTGTTAAGACACTCACTATGATCGAACCATTACGATTTCATTAGTACGTGATGTTTACATGTTTACCACATGTAATTTATACACAAATAAAATCGGGGTAGTTCGAATGTGCTTAGCATTTCTCTATATAGGTTGTTTACTTACAATAAAAGTACATTATTCACTGACTACTTTTTTGGACGCTCGCAGATGTTCAACCTTTATCCATTTAAATCATACGTGTTTGAATTGCTGTGAACCAAGTAACTTGAATGAAGGGAAGTTGTTCTCTCCAATAATTACATTTTAGTGTTGAAAAGTAAAACGTTCAGCTATCTTCCAATAAAAACTGTCTTGCTTAGCAATGAAGTTAAAAAAAAAAACCTTTCAGCTGATAAATCTTGCGAAAAATCAAAAATGTTAATTATACTATTCCTTTCTAACAATCTCTTTTTTGATCCCCTGTCATTTACCATGCCCATGGACCCCTGCGTACATATTCATAAAAAAAAGTGATTGGATTTGGTTTATTGCTGTGTGTGTGTGAGTGAGAGAGAGAGAGAGAGAGAGAGTTCATGATGAAAATTGCTGCTTATTTATACATGAAGACATAGCAGACAATCAACATACTAGTATTGAAAGAACAACCATTTATGACAAGACACAAAAGTACAACAAACAAGAACACTGTCTAGACACAGAACCAACAGATTATAATTTACATATACTCAACTCAATAATGTCTCATTTTAATTATTGGAGTTAACCGCATAAATCCTATCTCGCAATTATGTAGCTAGGCATGTTGCGTCAAAATGCATCCGGGGCTAGTTTCCCTTACTTCCTCTTTTGGAACCACAAGGCATCACAAGCTTCAGCAACACCTTCACAGCTGCACGCAGCACGTTTCCTCTAGGTGGAGGAATCTCAGTCTTTGTCATTTTCTTTTCTGAAACAGGAAAGGAATTATTAGATATGGAAAGCAAGAACACAATAGGTTGCAAGAAGTGATTGCTGGTCCAGAAGAGCTAATTAAACTGTATATATATATATATATATAGAGAGAGAGAGAGAGAGACCTGGAAGAATGGGGGTGGGTTTCCTCCATGGCAACTTGTAGATGCATTTCCGCTGCAATTCCGGCTAATTTCTTCTAACTTAATGGGGGTGGGTTTCCTCCATGGCAACTTGTAGATGCATTTCCTCTGCAATTCCGGCTAATTTCTTCTAACTTACTCTGAAATTTGTTTATTTTCGATTAATTTGGTAATGCCATAGCTTACATGAAACATGATGTACAACACACCAGCTGCAGGCTTTTTAATGTTATTTCAAAGTTTCTTCTCACCTACCAGTCACACCGTCTCCCCTGGATTTCCAAATTTAAGAAAAATCTCTCCTCTTTCATATTGATCCTTCCATGTCAGTATCAAAGAAGATCCTGACTTAATTTCCATGAATAAGTACAAGTGCAGGAGTAATTAAGGTGACAGTCATTTCACTGTCATTATCAGATATTTTGTGACTATTAATTGCAAACTTTACAAATTTATGGGAAAGTTATGTATCATGTTTCTTGAAAAATCTGAAAATTTTGTGAGATATTGTCACAAAATAGCTTCAAAAGGTGAGCATAATGGATGGAATTTGAAAGGGTGTCCAACAAAACACCTTCAAAAGCTTCTCACCAACCTCTGTGGTGGACCCCTTACCGTTAGCAGACCCTGAAATGTCCTGTCGTGTGATTTTGATTGTAGAGGCTTGACCCTCAACAGAGTCCACTTAGAAGTTTGCTAATGACACTGGATAATATTATGACAAAGTGATTGATTTCAAACACGGTTTTTGCGATTGGAAAACGTACTCTATTTATTCCGTGTTTGTTGTGCTTTTGTAGGTTCGGAGTTTCACATTCTTGCTTTTCCTACTTTTGCTCTCTGTCTGTCCTTTTTAGGCTTGTGGCTTCAAAACCAACTTATTTGAAAATATTTTTTTTTTTTGGGGCTCTATTTGTGTGTTTCTAGTTTTGTAACTTGCAGCTTGAATATCTTCTTGGAAGTTCGTGTTATGGCCCTTTACCGTCTCTGAATTTAAGCTTAGTTTAGTTTCTTTTATGTAAAGTTTTTAGATAAAAACACTCGATTTACAAACATAAAAACACTTGTTTAAATATAAAAACAGTCTATTTTGTATAATTAATGTTATCCCGTGCACAATTATCTTCACAAACTTTAAAAAAAAGTTAATTATCATGAATCTTGAATAATATTAAAATTTTGTGAAACCCTATCACATCACATCACATTAAATAATGACATGAAATATTAGTTTCATCAGATAATTTCTCCAAAATATATCAATTACAATCAAATCTTTAGACAAAATGCTGCAAATAAAAGTTATACAAATCAAATGGCTAGTATTCACCTAATCAAACTTCTTGTTCATTAACATATGTTTGAGACAGAGTTGGATGAAGGGACAACACTAGTTTCTTGGTATATACTTGGAAACCGTTTGTCATGTGATCAGCAGCAACCTCATTCCCACAGGACAAGGCCAAGGATGGGTGTTATTTCAGGTAAACTTTAGGAAGATTACATGAATTGCCGATAAAATCAATCCAAATTTTTACAATGTCTTTGCAAACTCAACAATCGTCTCATGTGATCATGTTTGTGGAAATTGCAACAATTATTTAAGAAAAATGCCCATGAAAATATTTTTGTGATAAATCCATGTCGTCGTGATCATCAAAAGATCAGCATAATGGATGGCAATTGAAAGAGTGTCCTACAAAGTACCTTCAAAAGGACAGCATGCGTGATGGATGGTGATTGAAAAAGTGTCCTACAAAATAACTTTAAAAGCTTCCCACCAACCTTCTGCCATTGAATTTTGCTTGACCCTACCTTTAAAGAGTCCACTTGGAAGTTTTCTGATTTTGTACGGTAGTTAATTTGCTTTCATGACCACAAGAAAAAGTAGAAACTAAAGTTATTGAATTCAAACACTGTTTTTGTGCTTGGAAAATGTTTAGAGTAGGAAAATTCCATTGATGGTTCACATTCTTGCCTTTTCCTTGTTTGGTTTGCTCTCTCTTAATTCTCTGTCTCTGCTTCTTTAGGCATATCGTGTGGCTTGAAAAACCAACATATATATTGGAATTTTTTTTCTTTTTTTTTTTATCTATTTGCGTGTTTCTAGTTTTGTAATTTGCAGCTTGAAGATCTTTTTGAAAGTTCTTGTATTCTTGCCCTTTGCTCTCTCTAAATTTTTTTTCTTTAGCTTAAATTGAGTTTCTTTATGTAAAGTTCATTACATAAAAACACTTGTCAACATATTTTATGAGTATGATATCAACAACCACTGCTAATTAATATTACAATATACATAAATCTTAGTATTAAAACAGTTAGGAACCATGTACAAGGTTGCTAGTAACGCCCCCTTCACAATATAATTAATAAAGTTCTTGGGTTAAAACAATTCAAGATGTTTTGAAATAAATGAATTAGAGTTTCATTCGCTAAATTGCTAAGAATAAGTTTTGAAATTGAAAAATTGACCACAATAAATAAAATAAAAAAACATTCTAAATCAGATTCAGAAATATACAACAATTTTGTTTTCCAATTAAACTCGATCTAAAAGACTTTCAATTGGGAGCACATATGATATCTTAGCTGGGATTAAACTTGATCTAAAAACATTCCAAACATAATCTTCATCTTCACAATCAACTGAATCGATTTCCATCCTGATAAGGTACGGCTAGTCTGGTAGTTTTGCTGATTATTTTAATTTACAAATATTTGGTTGTCTACTTATTTATTATCATGTGAATTATGGTAAACCTGAGTTGAGGGCTAAGAAATAATATATATATATATATATATATATATATATATATATATTTATTAGATGTGTAAAAGAGGTGAAGGGATATAAATTGTCACCCACCTTAATTTATAGTCAATAGAGATTATGTCACTTTTGATGAATTTGTTATGTTTCACCGACCAGAAATGTTAAGCGTGTGGAGCTAGTTAGCTTCATAAGGAGTGCAAAAGATATCAGCACAAGAGGAGCAATAGTAGCATACAGGAAGCAGCGAGTTAAGCAGAACGTTAAATATGAAGCAGTGCTCAAAGATCACACCCCTAACTCTTTGCTGGTTCCATCCATATCTCAAAATGCCATTGCCATTAAAAGGTAGTTTGATTGATGACTTGAGCTTTCAACCCACTCTTCAAAATACAATAATGACCTTTTTTAAGTTTAAATATCGTCTCTAATCACTCAGATAATCCCCCAGTAAACCACAGCTTCTTAAAGTGTCTTCCAAGAATGGGCTCACCATTACACCCACATTGATTTTTAAATGTCTTTAGAATGAAAATTGGACAGTTTCCATCACACTGATTTTCAGCCTGCTAGTTTTTGTAAGACCTGTAGATTCAAGAAATCCCATCCGTAACACGTAATAAAAGCAGAGTGATTTTTTGGATAGTGAGGCTAAGAGAAAAAGGAAAACGTGATTGTTCCTCCATGTAGCTAACAAAACCAATCTGTAATACCCCCACCAAGGGTATTGAGATACATTGTCATGCAACTAAGAAAAAAAAATGGGGTATACCCAACTCCAATTGGATTTACCAACTTATCTTCCATTCCCTCAGCTATTTTGTTTAGAGATGCCATCTCCTTGGCTGTTTTCTGGGTTTGGTTAGGCTTGTACAAGGCTTCATGTTCTTCCCTTGAGGCGTGCTCTGTTTTTGTGGCTAAGGGAGGTATGCCTCCCTTACCTCCCTCCCTTATGCTTGCTTTGTAAAGCTCTTTTTTCTATCTAATACCAAAAAAATAATTCCACATAAACATTATACAGAAACAAATTTAAGAACTTATAGGACATTAAAACATAATCCCCATAAATAAATAAAAAAAAATCCCTCCATTTCTGATTATCAGGGTTGCTTGAACACTGTTACTTCATCTTACAACAAAACAAGGAATATTAGCTTCTAATATCCTGCAAAAGAATATGTTCTACAAAAAACGAAACCCAGAAGACATTCAACACCTGCTGTTAGGAGGCTCACTTACATCATGGCTCTTCCAATCTTTTTACTTTGGCCGTCACAGTTTTACAAGCCACCGATCAGTAATATACATTATGCATACTTGTGTGTCATCTCAAGTCATGTATCCAAAATGTCAGTGGAGATTCTAAAATACACCCTACCAAAATATTAGTCCTCCAAATAATGGGGCAAAAACATATTTCTACACTGGAAGATACACATACAGAATCAACTCTCCGATATGAACCACGGAAGGTTCAATTATTTCCTCCCCCATAAATGTCAGGTTCTTACACTTGCCTAATTGCAGCCAAATTCTCCTAATAATTTAGAGTTTTGGCTGCCGTTAGAAGCATGTCCACACCACCAGATTTGTCCAACGCTTCTTCAAATTTCTCTCCCCGTTCATTTCCAAGATTCACAAAAGCTCCTTTACCATCTTCCCTCTTTTTCAATTTATTCTGAATATTCACATGTGACCTCTTCGCCTTGCGAATTCTCTGGATATCTGCATTACACTTTCTGCAAAACCATTTCCCTCTGGGAATTGAAGTGCGTGGTGGTTGCATGCAATAAATGTGGTATGCCTGATCACAGCTGTCACATAAAACAATCTTATCATCATCTCGATCCGTGAGGCAAGCCCTACAAAGACAAGAAGGGCAGTACCAACAGGAGCCATATGACTTCAACTGCTTCCTAGTCAGGCACCTCACATGGTAGTACTTGTGAGGGCAGAAGGAATGGCCACAAACCCTGAACTTTTCGCCATTTTCCATCTCACTCCGACACACATTGCAATGGTGTAAATTTTTGCCTCCTTTTAATAGTTGAAACCCGACTTCCACTAAACCATTTGAACTCTGTTCCAATTCAATAGGTGCTCCTCCATTCGACAGAATAACATCATCTCCAACTTCATTGATTGGAGATCTAGGGGCATTCAGTCTCTCACATACTACACAATTCTCATGAGGTGATTCAATCCCATTTGCAGTGCAATCAGCACAGTACCAATTTTTCAGGGGAATTTCTACAACAGCAGGCTCAATGCAGGAGACGTGAAACATCTCTTCACATGAATCACACACTAGACAATCTCTTCCATCTGCCTTGTCTCCACAACGCCTGCAAGTGCAAACTTTGTATACACAAGCAGCCTCTGTTTGCTCCAGTTTTGCGTGCAGGTCAGATTCTTGGGTAAGAAACTGTTTTGCAGTGGCAAAATACAAAATATTCTTTTGATTAGGACGAAATTACAAATCTCCTTGAAGCAAAATCATAAGCACATCCACTAAAGTGTGTTTATTAAAAAAACTTATAAAAGAAAAAAAAGCCATCAAAAAAGTAATATACTTCAGGATTCTCCCACTGCCCCGAGGCTCTAAATCTTGTAAAAATCTAGCAAACTCAAATACCCCTGCAAGAAGGATCTACTGTGTGTTTTTACATATATTGAGAAAATTCATGGGTAAAACAGCCAAATCCCTGAAGAATGGCAGAGGAAAAAAGTAGGGTCAAAAAGAAAAGGGAATAAAGGGAAAACTATCTGTATGGTAGCAAATTTTGTTTTCGTCATACCAAACAAATTTTTTTTTTCATCCTTTCATTTTCTTTTTGAGTTTTTATTTTTAGATCATTTTCATTTTCTATCTGACTTTATGTTTTTCAAAACTTGGAAAAGTTATTTCAGTAGTTTCCTGAAAACAGATGCGTGGAGAAAAAAATTCAAAAACAATTTTAAAAAATACTCTGCCGAAATGCTTTTTCCATGCCTTTTTCTTTCTTTTCTTGTTTTGTTTTTTATGACAGAAAACAGTTTTCGAGAACGATACCAAACAGTTATAATATTTAGATTTTGGTGGGATCCAGTAGCTCATAACTAAAACAGCTAATAAAATACTTGTATTGAAAATATTGAATGTTAAGGAAAATATAAGTGCTTTTTGCAGAATATTGCTTTTTCGGGGTGGGGGGCGGCCAAAATGCCCCCACATCATTTCACATTATGCTTGCTTAAATTGCAACAGCAGTAAAAACAAGAGACCAGTGGGGCCGTGGGAAATTCAAGGAATCTTTCCCGGATCTACTCTCCAATGCACCAAATACGGTCAAAGCATTCTTGCCTGAAGTTCCTATATCTAACATTTTCATGAGCTAACTAAGTCTATCAAATCTCACTGTCTATTGAAAAAGAAAAAGAGTGGAGCATTTAATTCTATAGTAAAATTCAGATACTCATTTACCTTTTCTTTACCGTCTTCAGCAGTGCTGTGTAAAAGACCACCCACCTAAGCAGACAAAGAAAAAGATTTTGGTTGGGATGAATGCACCATAAGCAAATCACGACAAAAGGGGAATCAATCATAATGAACATTACAACCAAAGCTAAGCCCTTATAGAACTAAATCCCATTGAAGTTAAATAAAAGTATCTTCAAGGCAATTCATTCTTACCTGTTTACAATAAGAAGTCCTTGATTTTTCCGAAAGGCACTTTGCAAGGGCAACAATTTCAGTGCCAAGCTTTTGAAGTTTTGTCCATACCTGCAAACATTATTTAGTGTCTTGAGATATATAGGTCATGAGAAACAAAATTTGATGTGCACCTTCATGGAACAAGTATATAGGCTATGCTAGAAAATGAAAATGTTGCGTGTCATGCATGCAAGAAATGACCACTGTGCAAGTCCATCAGTGAACCAGAACTTGAATTTCTTTATGATGCACACCATTACGGAACCAGAGCTTGTATTTCCTTGTGATGCAACACGTGAAGATTTTGACCAATGCAACGCAACTCGATCACATATCAGTTTTACAGGGCTCAGATGTCCGTGCCTATGCATAATACATTGCATTTCCATCATATGAAAAACAAAGCGGATTGTCTGAAAATGGGCAGAAAAATCAACCAAAAAAAAACTGCCCAAGCCCAAAAAAATTCGAGCCTGGTTCGGGCGGTTGGTTTAGCCCGTCCTAGCTGCAGCCTTATTGCTTGGTACAACGGTAAAATGCTCAGGCTGCCAAGCGTAAGAATTATTTGTGCAAATAACATAAGGTTAGTTCTTATAAGTTATATCCAAACTACCTCTCCTAACACCACACATTTGTGGGTCCAACAGCCTTCTTTTATCTCTTAGACTCTTACTAATATAAACAAAATAGAAAAAGAAAAGGAAATGCACTATCAAGCAAATAAACATCAATGTTAGACATATTACATTCATATTCATTAAAAACTTCATCACTAAAATAGATTTTCATTATCTTAGAGGCCAAAGAATAGGTAAAACCACCAACGAATCTAAAAGCTTTAACTGTTAGAGAGGATGTAACTTTAATATTATATTCTCTACCAAAGAATAGCATATGCTTTAGTTTTTTGCAATCTATGTGTGCATAATATGTTTATGGGTCACACTACTTGACGCCTTTAACGGATTGCTTTTGCCTCTGAACAACAACAATAATAATGATGAAATAAAGCCCACACTTCATTAACATAATAATAACACTACAGCAAAATGACAAGTATTTTCACAGCACTTGCCCCACCCTACCTCAGCATTTCTCATTTGCCCCACTCTACCCCAACAACAACAACAACAACAGAAGCCATTCCCCCTGTTTGTTACAAATGTCACCCAACTAGGTTTAACCGAAAGCCTCAATAAATCTGACCATAAGTTGACCAACTGGCTTCACATAAGACTCTTATATGATAAGAAGTAACAATTCTCTTACCACCACAACCCAAACATGATATAAATTTGCAGGCAGGGGAGTATTAGTTATCTCACATAGAAAGCTGCATAGATGAAATTGTGTGGTAGGAAAGAGACCAGAAAAAACAAGAGGGGCGAAACCGAAAAGTCAAACTCCTGGTGGTCAATGATTATAACGTGGACAATGTCAATGGTTACTTAATACGGTGAAGGATCCCTGGAAGTCACTTATAGTGGTGAATCTGCCAGCCATCGGCCAAGGAGCCAATGTTGGCTGTGTTGATGGGTGTTAAATCACCGGTTACTTTAAAAGCTTAAGTTATTAGAGAATAGGCCCAAGACCTCCCATAGCCAAGCCTCATATACCATGTTAAGCAATCAATTGCTCCAAAACCTTAAACTATTAGAGAATGAACCAACAATGTATATCAAGCTCTCAACGATGGAATCCATGGAAGTCAGCAGTATCAATGCTTTACATTGTGGATCAAACTCTCTTGAGCAATGAGAGAGAGATGACTCGGCTCTAATGGTGGCTGTTTTCCTTTCTTTTTCCCCCTTCATAGGGCTCAATTGCAAATTCACAAAATAAAAAATGTCCTAAAAAAAAAACTAAAAAATAAGTGCCACCAATGTCCACAAAAAATGGGAACACCAGTCTAAGAAGCATGAATACGGACAAGACACGACACGAAGTAAGACACGGACACGTCAAGGACACTTTGAATATATATAAATTTTTATATATTTTATATGAGCATATAATAAAAATCTAAAGATATTTCAACTCAAATTGACAAAAAAAACACACAAATCACTAAAATATTATTAAGATGTTAAAATAACAAAATTATTAAATAAAAATTCAAGAACTTCTTCATTTAATCATCAACATTCATGATTCAAATTTCAAAACAAATTTACTAACTATTACATAAAACATATATGTGTGTGCATGTGTGTATTATACATATATAGCCAAAAAAGAACTAAGGAGAAGAGGAGAAAAGGAAGAAAAATCCAACAACAAAAAAAGAAGAAAAAATCCAAAACGTGTCCAAAATTCAAAAAAAGAAAATAAAAAATAAAAAATAGGTCTTTATACAGCAGCAGCAGCTTCCTTCTTACAAAATATGAGTGAGCAAAAGAAGTTCCTGCCCTAATAGCCTTAAGTGGCTTTTATAAGCTGTTGGATAGACACAATATTTTTTTTTTAGGACAGCGCTGCATGAAGCTTCATAGACATGCATCAATTCATAAACTAGTTGCTACTACAGCTGCACCAAACTATGACAAGAAGAAAAAAAATACACAAATTGCAAATCATCTATTTTTGTATCAATGTCCTATTTTGAGACAAATCAAAGTCATTTGCAATACAACAAGGAGCGTGTAGCATTCCTAACAGTCGATGAATCACTCCAATTTGGTGTCAGCCAAAGAAATAGGCTACTGTCCCTCTTCTCTTATCTCTTTCATTAACTTCTTCTCTTATATCTTTTTTTAGCTTTCTTACAAAGATTTGGTTAGGTCTCTTCTTCTCTTTTTTTTTTGAATACTCTGAAATCTGCTTCATCTTCTTATTTTTTATCACTGTAATTGTGTCATTGACGTTTTCCCGACGTACCCCAAACATGTCGGCAATTTGATAAAAAAAATTCGGATACTCCTTTTTTACGCGTCGGAGCATGTCCATGTCCCAAACATTTCCGACAAAGACACTCCTACCTACGAGATGTGTCGGTGCTCCTTAGTTACTACTAGTGATATTATTTCCTATGAGCCAAATCAAATCTTAAACAATATAATTCCCAAAATTCTTCTTCTTTTCCTGTTCTTTTTTTTTTTTCAGATCAATAACCTCAAACCCACTAAAACATCTGTAGTTGTTTAAATCACTACTAGTAATGATATTATTCCCTATGAGCCAAACTAAATCTTAAATAATTGAATTCCCAAAATTCTTCTTCTTTTCCCTTTCTTTTTTCTTTTTTGGGTTTTTTTTTTTTTTTGGGGGGGGGAGGGGGTGGTATTGGGGGTGTCGGGGATTACAATTCACTTTTAGAAAATTTATCAGAGCACAAGATAAGACCAGAGCTTCAACAAAATCCATAAAAGAAATAAGAAAAAATAAATTATGAAACTGCACATAACCAAAAAAAATGACCAGCTCAATAATGTAAATGTAACAACGAAAAAGAAACAAAGTATCCATGTCATAAGAAGAGTTAAAAAATATATCACATGTTAATGCTACTTTTTGTTTTTAATAAGTACATCACAAACAATACATTTAAAATACTATAAGTTCCCTTTCAAAATGGAGGTTCTCTGAAACAAACCTAAAAAAAAGCATCAGAACACTTTTAGAAATTTGAACATATGATTTCATATTGCAAAATATTTCTGAATCATACAACTGGGAAGAATCAGAGATTCGACTATAACCAATCTAGCATTTATCTGAACAGGAGAACAAAGGAAAACATGCAAATTACACTAACTAAAAAAGTAACACATTAAGAAATAAGAAGTACCAGTTGAATATCTGAATGAAAAAGTATAGGTTTACTTTCGTAAGCTCCCTCCTTCATCCTTGAGTTTATAAGACTAATGTCAAAAAAGCTATCAACGTTCATTCCTTGGAAATTTTCAAAGAGCAAGTTACATAGTTGAGCAAATTTTTCTGACATTATAATGTCAAAGAATGCACGTTGACACAGCTCAGTGATTGCATGATGATTTGATTCATTTAATGATCCATTGGACATTAAACCCCCATGCCCATTAGCTGCATTCTGAGATCCATTTGGAATCCACCCTGTTTGTGAAGGGCATTTGTGCCTATCTTCATGAAAATGAACAGATTCCTGCAATTGAAACAAAAATTAGAACCAAAAAAAGAGAAAAAGCGGCGGTGGAGTGGTCATAAGTCAACTAATATCACCCACACCAATGCAGCAAAGGACAGCACATACCTTAACCGTGGTTGTGCCACTGCTTTCTGGATGAAAAACAAGTGCATCTTGGATGCATCCCCGTAAACCACCTTCACTCTGACCCAATGACTGATAAATGTACTCCAACACAAAATTTCTCCAGTTCTTGGGTGGGCAATTGTCAGAACCATTCATAATAGAATGTGAATCCATCCTAGGAAGACCAACTTGATCACGAGAACTATTGTGTAAGACCATGTCAGATGGTTCTTTTACAGTCTTCTGAAGAAAAAAAAAAACACAAATAAACCTGATACAACTTAAAGAACAGGAAAAACAATACAAACAGAAGACTCAAGAATTTACTAGAGGAAGAATGCAAAAGCATATTCCAGTAATAATTGATTACTTAGATTGAAACAATATAGAATTATAGAGACACATCTTCCACTTGTTTTAATTCTCTCTTTCCTTAACATTTATTATATAGTTTTCAGTAGACAAGACAATTTATTAGAAATTTGTTCATCACAAATTTACAAGTTGGCAAAACAGGATTCATGTAGCCAACCCAAACAGTACAAATTTTTAAAGGTCATTCAAAAAAATTTAAAGAGAGTTTGATAAGACCATCTATAAGCTTTTTTGGTACATAAAACTACCCGCACATCTCTATTACTTACCAGTGACTATATTTAGTCACACACCCATCTATATTAGCCATCAAACAGAGTATCATTGCTTTGCCTTCTACACAATTATCCTAATTTTGTTAAGGTATATATATAGGTGGTATATATATGTATGTATATATATAAAGATATCTCTAAAATAAATTTTTTGGAACTATAATTATATTGAGTGAAAAAGAGAAAAATTATAATGACACGGATTAGCATATGCTAAACAGTGAGATTTCCAGATTATTCAACCATCAAGGGAAATTTGGCACTACTAAACGATTGAATATGACGGCAGGCAAGTAACAAACAAAGAAATGTAGAAACAACACAGAAAGAAGGTAACGTAGATTTATGATGGCTAAACTGGTCCATCTTAAAGAACACCTGTCTGAATGGTGTATGAACTCCAAAAAGGATGTACATCAGGCATCAATAGATAAAATTATGACACTTTATATGTTGTATTGTCAAAAAGACAAAAAAGAAACATATAACGTCCACGCTTCCCATACAATTTGGTTTAGGTCAACTTTTTTCTTTTTTCTTTTCTAGGCAATCAGGTTTAAACCCTGGTGTCCACTCGATGATAGCCCCCAAATTGCCGCTCATTTTTAAGCCGACTTTGGCTATGTTTGGATGGGTTAATGCATTTTGAGATCCAACCGCAGCTTAATTGATTTTGAGATTGTTTGGGATGGAATTACAAACAACACTTATTGGACACAACTTTTTCATTAAGTGCAATTTGGGTAAAGTTGGTAAATCTATCTTTTTCCATTAAGCTAGTCAAGTCCATTATAAATGCCATTTGATACCTGTTAAGCATTTTTTAACAACTCACCCAAACACTGAACTACTTAACTCAAAAGCACTTTTTCACAGCTATTTAACTCAAGTAGCTACTTAACTCAAACAATACATTTCCACCACTCATCCAAAGATGCACTTTGTCTCAAAAAGTACCATTGATGCATATACTGAGTGAGAGCTATCAAGTAATTATAACTATGGCCAAAAAGAAAGCTAAACCAATATTCACAAGGAAAGAGGGATTAACTATGCGTGGATTCACTTCAAAATTCATAACTTATAAACAAATCAAACAAATAGAATTACTACTTAAAAGCAACAGATGATAGCAATTATAGATTGTGAAAATATCCAGAAGATTTATAAAACTATATCAACAACAGACAATTAAAGCAGAACTAGTGTATATACTATATACATAGTGAATAGTGATTCATGAAACATTTTAACCACACTCCAAAACTTGTAAAACTACCCCCCCAGGATGCAACTCGGACAAGTCAGGCTCGAGTTGAGTCATGTCCAAGCCCAACCCAAGTTCTAGAAATGTCAACCCAAACCCATCCTTGAAACCGAAAACCCAACCCGAAGTAAAATTCATGTGTATAGGGTTCAACCTGAGCCCAATTATTAAACCTAATTTTTAGATTTTATTCATGATTTCTTTAATAAAATGCTATCTTTTTTCTTATTTTGATTATATAATAAAAGCTCCAATAATTTCTCCTTTTAAAAGAAACCAAAAACTGTTAAAATAATTCCTTCAACATAATTTAGTTTTGCAAAAATGTTAAAGGTCAACAAGTTTTTAAAATTATAAAAATGTAAATAGTAATTCTTGTAAGAAAATCCGATAAATCTAATGGTGAATAACTGAAGTATAAAAAATATAATATATAAAATATTAAATTTGATTCAGGTTGGGCTCGAGTTTTCAAAGTATCAACCCAAGCCCAACCCTAATTTAAATCAGGCTTGAAAGCCCAATCCAAAGTATAAAAGATGAAGCCCAAGCCCTAAAAAATTTAGGCCGGGCTCGGGTTGGCCCGCCCAAGTTGCACCCCTACCCCCCGGGCCAAAAAAAACTAAAGTAAAATCAAACACATTTATAAAAATCTCCAACAAAATCTCAAAGAGATTGAGAGAAAACAAATTGAAAAAAGACACTTAAAATATATAAAGAAACAATAAGGTTTCATTGAAAGCCTCAAATGACCATCAACTTTTGATAAATGTTTTCTCAAGTCCATCAAAACAAAAATTTGATAAAAACGAAAGTAATCAAAAAGTAGCATATGTCATAGTTATGATCCTTGAATGTATTAGTGCCCAAATAATTTTTGTAGTTTATTGAAGCAATGCTCTTTGTAAAAACTTTCTCAAATCCAAATTTAATAAAAACAGTAACAGTAATTGAAAGTAGAATTTGCAATAGTTTTGATCATTAAAACTTAAAACTATGTAGTTCTTAAATAATTTTTTGTAGATTATTGAAGCAAATAGACTTGAGCTCTAACTTAATCTAAGAAGCGGAATGTTTCTCACACACCAGCTTCATGATGTAGGACAAATATGATATCCTAAAAATATGGATACATGTCTTCGAGTTATTGTAAGATTCTTTAGTTTCCAAATTCGAGCCTATCTCAAATTGGTCGTTTCAGATAATATATTTATTATCTTTATTATTTTCTATTCAAAATAAGATTCTTTATTCTATTAGAATTATAATAAGGATATGAGTTTTAGTTTCTTAGTCAAAGTAGTAGTATTCTAGCTTTATAAATATGATGTATGAGACTTCTATTATGAATTTTTTTTATCTCAAAAATTTGACATGTTTGATTCCTTTCACATTTACGTTCTACATCAGTTGGTATCAAAGCTAGGATTTGTCTAGCTAGATGGCAAATGACAGAGGCGAAAACACAAATTCCATTAACGTTGGTCTTGGGACGGAGGCTCTGTGAGTTGCGCTTGATGAACATAGGCAACAATTCACGCAAGTCAATAATCAACTTGGTGTGATTCGTGAAATGCTTATGGGACTTGATCTTAATTCCAATAAAGACCCTAGTCGACAAGAACTATGCCGAAGGAGCTCCCCGAGGTCGGCCTGTTGACGGATTCATACCAAATTGACATTCCCAAAGGCAACCTGCTTATCGAGGCTTTTCAAATTCTAATGAAGAATACTATGAGATTACTAAACCTACAAAAAGAAATCAAAGGTACGTGGATTATTCGAGTGATGAAGATTTTCGTGTACAATTTAGAAGATGCTATGTAGATCAAAATTTCTAGGGTTCTCGTATGAAGATTAATCTACCATCATATTTATATCAAGACAACAACTTCGAATGTGGAGAAAGAAAAAGAAATTCCAAAATTAATACATCAAAGTGTGGATCTACTAGGCACCAATCGATGATCCAAGCTCTTTTATAGAAGAGAATGAGCAAGAAATTCTCATGAAGATAGTCAACAATGCAAATGAGGATGAACCTCAATTCGCGAAGGATCAAAACAATGATTCTTCTTCTTGTATTATTGGCGCATTATTGTCGTCAAAACAAGAGCCTAAAATTTCATATTTCTTAGAAGATGGCGAATGATAAATTTTTGAGTCTCCAATTGTTCTTGAAAAGATTCAACTGTTATTCTCGGGTTATGGACGGATTAAGGTCGAGTACATCCAGTTAACTCGATGACGAATTCTTTGCAAGTGGGGGGGGAGGGGGGGTCTCATGTAAGACAAATATGGTACCCTAAAAATATGGATAAATGTCTTAAGAGTTATTATAGGATTCTTTAATAATCAAATTTGAACCTATCTAAAAATAGTTATTTTAGAAAAAATATTTATTATCTTTATTGTTTTTCCATTCAAAATAGGATTCTTTGTTCTATTAGGATTCGGATAAGGATATGAGTTTTGGTTTCCTAGTTAAAGTAGTAGTATTCTTGCTTTATAAATATGATGTACGAGACTTCTATTATGAAGTTTTTCTATCAATAATAATATAATTTTGAATTTTAGAGAATTTATTCTCTTTTTATGGGTTGATTGTTCCTCGTTGTGGATATTGACGTTGGCCATATCCATCTTTTCATGTTTCCATTCTACGTTACTTCACCGTTAATTTTACTTTTGAAGATACAAGCAATTTTTTTCTTCTTTCAACTTCAAAAAATCCTGCCAACACTTATATTTTGTATCCAAAAATACTAAAACACATGTTCAAAATAGACAAACTTGAAATTTTCCAATTATTCAAAGAATACTAATCAAAACACCAGTGCAGAACTTCAAACTCTCTCATTCAACAACAGTCCAGGCTTAAGAAAAGATGTGATCATTAACCACTATAATCAAAGAAGAGGGGTCAAAGTTCCAGTATGATCCCCATGCCTCATCAGCCCCTATTGCACCCCAAAGAATATCTAAGGTTAAAAAGATAAACCCTAGATTAATAACACAATAACTCCAATGATCCAGCTGTTAAATCAACAAGAAAGGATTCCTTCTTTCTAACTATACAAGTAAAGATAGATACTATCAAGCACTGGGGGGTCTTCTGCCATAGTTTTTAGTATCACATGACACATATCATGTGATATGAATATTTTGATACATGAAGAAAACAATACAACTTGCATATTTGTATCGTTTTACACTATCATGTGATACGGTTGTATCGTGCGATACATTGCATATTGCTTGTATCATCCGATACGTGAAATCCTCGTAAACAGCATTGTTTTGATTTTTTTGTTATATAAACTGAAACAGTGTCATTTTTTAATACTTGAAGCACGTTCAATCTCATTTTTCTTCTTCAAAGCCCTACTCGCAAGATGCACAAATGCAATCCTCATAATCGAAGCCCTAATCTCTGAAGTCATGAAGCAAAAACCCTATTCAATCTCATTCTTCTTCGTTGGTCTTTGTCTTTGGTTTGATCTTTGCTCTCAATCTCTCGTTCAATCCCATTCAATCAATTTTCTCTAAAGCAGTGAAGCAAAAGCAATATTCAATCTCATTCTCCTTCGATCTCTCAGCCTCAATCTATGGGATCTTTTCGATCTAATCTAATCTCGGTTTTTCTATTCTTGTCAATCTCGATCTCTGCCCCATTCTCATTCATTGCAATTTCCCCCGCCCCCTTTTTTTTCTACTTTTGATGATGTTCGGTGGATATTTGACCTCTAAATCTAAACTAAACAAATATTAATTATTCTAGTTATTAGTAAATCCTTTAATGTTGGTTTAATTTGTATTTAACCCATTTTTTAACTTTTATTATCAAGAAGATATAAAAAATAAACCTCTTACTTGGTACCACTTTATTATTTGTTGGAAAAATAATAACAATTTGTATATTTAGTTTTGTTGAAGCAAATGGAGGGCTTAATATTAGCATGCCATTAAATTTTTAATAAAGAATTTGCATGTCATGTTTTATTACCAACAACAGCACAAAATTTTGAGTGAAATATTAGTTCTCAATTCACATTAATAGTAAAACTCCTTAAATACTTAAATGGTTTTAATTGTTATTGGTATAAGTTACTGCTTTAATATGAGAAGTCAAACTATTTCTTACAATGTCTATAGAAAAATTGTTTAAAAGATGTAAACATGTAAAGATTGTTACCAACCCTATCTTATTTTTTCTTCTTTTTTTTTCTTTTTGATAGGTAAAATATTTGAACTGGCCATATCAATCTTTTATAAAGTACTTATACAGTAAATGATTTGTAAAAAAGACTTTTGAACACATTAAACCTTAGTACCATTATTTTCATTCAAGTTGTCTTCTTTGCAACAGTTTCATTTGAAAACATAAATTTATTCACTTCTTATTCTTTTTCTTTTTCCTTTTCTCATTTTTTTCTTTTAGTGTTTTGGGGGAGGAGGGGCGTCATATGCCAATCTCTTATATTGCCCTGTAAAAAATCTCTCTAACGATTCCATTGATTAACTATAATACCATATATTTTTGAAGCCCTATTTTTAAGGCTAAGTTAATCTTAGGGAATGGGGAAGTAAAGGTCCTTTACCAAGTTTGACAACGTTTCTAAATGACAAAAGATATTATTAATGTAAAAACTTTATAAAAAAACATCTTTACTTTTAAGAAGATCAATATTGAAAGCAACACATGTAGAACTTGATATTTTTATTATAGAAAAATGAAGCTACAATTCATGAAGCACGGACACTCTATTTTGTCTCACGTACCAGTGTTGGACACATACATGTTCGGTCATGTCCCAGACACGTTAAGAACATCTTAGAGACACATTCTTTAACTTTTTTGGATTTTCTAGATTTTTCTCCTTTTTTTCTCTTCTTCTTCTTTACTTTCTTTTTTTATATGTACATATGTATATATATATATATATATAGTAGTTAACAAAAAAAATTTGCAACTTGGAACTTGAATGTTAATAATTAAATAAAGAAATTTTTGAATTTTTATTTAAGAGTTTTATTATTTTGATATATTAATAATTTTGTCATGGTTTGTGTGCTTTTATGCCATTTTTTATTGAAATAATATTATGTTTTTATTATATGATCATATAAAAATATATTCAAAGTATCCTCGACCATGTCCAATTTTTTTAAGAAATTTTGTGTTCACATGTCTATATCATGTCATATACGTGCTTCTTAGGCTACAATTCATAGTGGAATCTATGTTACCTAGTACATGAATCATTATGGTATACGAAACGGGTAAGGGGATGGGGATGGGAACAAGAACAGTAACACTAACACTACATTAAATTTTCTAAATGTAACATGATAGGGGATAGGCTTATGTAAATGATCTAGGTGGAATACAAGGTTTTCTTCTTTTCAACCAGAGATAAGTAATGAGAATTAATATCATTTAAGTGTACAAATTTTCATATAGTTATTAAAATGAAAAATGTAAAAGCATTGAACTAATCGCATCTATTTATATTGATCTCTTGATTTGTATTAGTACTTTCCTATTACTTTTTCGTTAACAGGAAAGTTAAGGCAAAAACTAAGAAGAAATTTCTCAAATCGCTAAATTTAATGTTTAGAAACGCAAGTGTTCCCTATATTGGAACATGTGTACCAAATGAAAATTGTTAGGGTATTAGCATTTTGGTTGGAATTCAAACTTGTGCCCTAGGTCACTCCATCTTTAAACTCAACTAAGCATTGTAAAGTAGAGGGGCAAAGAAGCCACAAATAAATGTAAAATGGAGAGGAATAAATGCAAATAGAAAGACTTGAGCCCTAGACCTCTCATAATCAAGACTTTGATAGCACGTTAAGCAAATAATTACTCCAAAAGCTTAAGTTAATAAAGAACGAGCCACTCAACATAAAAACATGTGACCTAATAATATTGGACCTAGGAAAGTTGAACCGTTGAAGCCCACTTGATCATTATGCAGCATAATAAATACTCAACTATAGATAAAACTCGAGCACTATTATAATCTTTGATGCGATTTTTCAAAAATATGGGTCAGCAACGCATGCATATTTGAAACCGAGACTCCAATGGAGGGGTATGAAAATTATATTCTTCCTTATCCTAATCATGTGTTCTATTTAACTACATACATCAAAATGAAAAACAACTTCAAATGTATCATCCTTAACATTCTAGTAGTAGTTGACTATCAAGCTCTAAGACAAACCAAAGGTAGAACAGGACAGTACCCAGACACAAAAAGAAAATCCTTACACAGCACCAAAAAAATCATAGAAGCAAACCACAAAGAACTTTCCACAGAACTTGCAAAGGAATGCATAAACTTTTCTTTGTGTTAGGGATTGATGCACAAAAAGAGAAACAACAAAAAGAGGGAAGGTCCTCATCACCTAACTTGCTCAGACAGTAACTTGGGGAATGGATTTCCATAGCCCATTTTGGAACCAGAAGGGTAACAATAAAGTATCACTTAAATTAATTCAACAGGAGTAATACTTTAATCAAAAAAAAAAAAGTCCAGCAAGAAATAACTCCAAAATAGAAGGAAAAAAATCCAGCCTGAGGGGAGCAAAAGCCATTTTACAGGCTTTATCCAACAGATCTACATCATGGTATAGTGGCGCAGGAGCCTCGGTTCAAAAGAAATTTCCATGACTGGGAACTGAAGGATGTCCTAAGGTTTTTGAAATTGCTTCAGTACTCTCAGCTGGTTAGAGGGAGGAAAGACATGATAAAGAGGAGGTCGATTAGCTATATGGAGTTCTCTGTCAAATTATTTTACAAAAAGATGGAGAGGAAGGGGGATCTGACTTTCCATTGGAAGATTATCTGGTGCTTCGGGGCCCTATGAAGGTAGCATTTTTTGCTCAGACCATGGCTTATGATGTAGTATTGGCCATGAATTATCTCCAGAAAATAGGGTTTTAGTTAGCTAGTAGGTGCTCCATATGCAAAGAAGTAAAGGAGAAATTGATGATCTCTTCCTTCACTGTTTGGTAATTAGAGATGTGTGGAGCCTTCTTCTATTTCTTTTTGGTTGCACATTGATTATGCCAAAGTCAATCAGAGCTTTCCTTTTGATGTGGAGTGGGGGGCAAGTGAGGAGAGATTTGAGACGAGTATGGAGGATGACCCCTGTTGTGCCTTTCTTGGTCTATCTAGCAAGAAAGCAATAGAATAAATTTTAAGAGGGAAGAAATGCCCCTTAATAGATTTGAAGATGGTATTTTGAATATGTCATACTTGTGGGTTAAGGAATCAAACCATCGTATGTAAATTCTTTTGTAAGGTTTTTGGGAGACTTGAAACTCTAGTTTTGTGGGGTGTCTACTTCGCATACGAGTTCACTCCCCTCGAGCGATTTATCAATACACTTATCAAAAAAATATATATTCAACCAACTCAGACAATAACAAATAAATTTTAGGACATCATAGTGCCAAATTTCATTGACAAATTTAAGCTACTGTATAGTATAAGATATAGCTTCATGCATACAAATATATAATAAGATAATTTTAACAAATTTTAAATATATGAGCATATTTTTATATTTTTGTGTTTCTTCATATATCGTGTCTGACGCAAAATAAAATATTTGAGGAATGAGCTCTGTAAGGAAAACTGCAAAAAAAGATCAAACTTGTATTGTTAGATTTTGAACATCTAATTGTGGCTGGATTTAGCATTTCCTCTCAAATATGTGCAGGACTAGGAGAGGTAATATGAAATAAAGTCATAGATCAGGTGCTTTTGTCCTAATCCAATATCATAATATTCACAAAATCTCTGTTATCCATAAAAAGAAAACAAAAATTAGTTTCTTTACACCCTAATATGAGGTTACATACTTACATTATACCTTTTTTTTTATAAGTAGAAGGTTGTACATCATACAGCACGAAAGTCAGCCGTTAAAGCATCAAGAGGGAGACACACTTAAAGGGGGCAAAAAATGTTAAAGTCTCCTTCAAGGCACTGATTACATTTGAAATGTGTCAATAACATTAGAAGTCATTATTACATTAGCAAATAGCAAACAGAGGAAAAAAACGATAGTATGAGTTTTCACACACAAGTATTTGACATTTTGACTGAACAAGATATCACATCAAATGGATATTATACATTATTTCCATGACCTAAAATGACAGATGGTTGACAACCAAATTTCAATGAATAATTGAATTTGGAATAGATCTAAGAAAGAAAGAAAAGGCATTCTTCTTGACCAACAAGGGGTAATATTACCATAAAGAACAAGCATGTTGGCTATATTAGTAACAAGGTACAACTGAAATCACGAGTAATTTAGGAACATCAACATGACATAGAATTGAAACATTATTTCTCGGTTCTCTCACTTTCTCAAATAGCCAGTAACAAGTAACAACTTATCACGCTTTTTTCCAGTTGGATGAGTAACCCCTTTACTATCGTACAAGAAAACAATCCCCAGAAATTTTTCTAGGCTAGGTAGATACATGTATATAGAAGTCTCTTTTTCTAAAATTTGTGCTTTTCTCTTTTGTATTTTCCCAATGCAGAACAAAAAAAACATATTTTTTCCAATTGCTATTCGTTCTAAATAGAAGTGGGGCTTTTCCCTAACAGCCAAATACACCCAAAATAAACTAAGTACCCCTAAAATGCCTTCTTCAACTATACAATGAAAAATAAAAATAAATTAGCCCCAGCCACCAATTTCCAATATGATTTTTGTTCATTCCGTCTACAAAGCCTTCAATCTAACTACAATCAATTCGCTACATTCCAGCTGCATTTGCATGTATTGAAGTTCACAACCAACAAGCATTTCTAAAACTGAACCCCTATAAATTCAGAAGAGAGAGAGAAAGAGAGAGAAGAATAAAAATTACTATACATACGTGTATGTGGAGTGACAAGTACCAACATAAACACGCACAAGCAGGCACATAATTTTCAGATAAAGAGAGCAAACCTTATCTATGACATGACTTGCTGATTCCACAGAAATGTTCCCATCTTCAAACAATCTGGTCTCTGACATACCCATCTTAGAATGTTTCCGCCTCTTGTACGTTCGCAATTCCTCAGCTGAAACCCCTGCAGAATTCCCATCCCCAACACCACCATTTTCAATTCCAAGTGCAAATCCATTCACTGCATCACTACTCGACCCCATAGCCCCCAAACCACACTCTGTAACATCACCCTTACTCTTGCTCTCCTCATCAACCATTCCTTCGATCCCAAACAAAAAACCCTAAATCCCCAAGCTTATCTGCGCGAAAATTAGGGTTTCAAGGAAACCTTACAACATCCAAATATTCAGTGTTTCTGCAAATATACACCTAAATATTTTCAAGACTTCAAAGTAACCAAAATCTAACCACAGAGCACAATTGTCAAAACAAGAAGTGTAGTTTGGGTACCAACAAATTTTTTTTTACAGATAAACACGCCAAGAAGTAAGCGTACATAGATTCATAATACATAAGTATCTATAGAGAGAGAAAGAGGCTTACTCAAGTTGTGTACATGAGAGATAAGAGAGAGTTTTGAGCCCTAGAAATTGGAACCCTAGAATGCATATGAACGCTTGTTTATCTCTGCAACTGGGAGTCTCATCCAAGGATTTTTAAATTTTGAATCCAAGAGGGTCTTTGTATCGACTTTTTTTATCGGTTATATTAGTTTACGTTTCGTTGGGTGGGAAGTGGTAACTGGGAGCTGACGGTGAGTGAACCGGAACTGTTCGGCTGCTAGCTTGGAGTTGGGAACTGACAGGTGGCGGTTTCGTCGGGCGAGCGAGATCTCAACTGATCCCATCTTTACTACTTTTGAATCTCTGACACAAATTATTCACGAACCAGGGATCCCGACGGTCCGTAGACTTGTGACCTAGATGGTTTTGGTGTCATTTAACTAAATTCACATAATTTTTTTTTTTAAATTTATGTAATTTAAAAAATTACATTTTTAATATGTGATTTTACGTTAATTTTTTTTTGAAATCGCATTTTTAATTTGTAATTTTGATTAGAAATTACGAGTTAATTACTAGTAAATTTAATTAGGCTTGAAATCATATCTTGAGAATGTGATGTCTTGAAATCGTAGTTTCAAAATGTGATTTCTAGAAATCGTAATATGGGAATGCGATTTCTGAAAATCGCAATATGAGAATGCGATTTCTTAAGTGATAAAACAGACTTTGCGCTCTCCGGTTTCACTTTCTTATTTTTTCTTTCTTCTTCTCTCTCTCCTCTAAAACGATTCTTTCTCTCAGTCTGACCTACTCGGTCACCTCCACCTCAAAAGACCACTGGCATCACACTCCTCCAGCAGAGCACGGACGCAAGTGTCACCTCCATCTTAAATCCCGTGAAGCCTAGCCCTAGCCTCTGCATAGTCGATAACTGAATTTCGTGTATAAAATTACCACCACCACTGTGAAGTAAGTCCATTTTCACTCTTAATCTTTAAGTCTAATACTCTCAATCTTAAACATATATACATATTGGTTGCAACACTCTTCAGAGATAATAAACATTTCTTCTTCTTCTTCTTTTTCTTCCTCTCGATTGCAACTCCATTACAAGAATGTTGCAATTCCATTATTTATTTATTTTGATTTTGAAGAAGTGTCAATGGTGACTCTGTGCTGAGTAAATTAATGTTTGAATTTTTATTTTTTCTTTGTTTGAAGAAGATGCATATAATTTTTTTGGGTTTGAAGAAGTGTCAATGGGTACTCTTTATGCTGAGTAAATTAGTGTTTGATTTTTTTTTTTTTTTTTTTTTGGTTTGAAGAAGATACTTGTAATTTTTAGGGTTTGAAAAAGTGCTAATGGGTACTCTGTGCTGAGTAAATTAGTGTTTGAATTTTATTTTTTTGGTTTGAATAAGATACATGTACTTTTTGTGTTTGAAGAAGTGATTCCAGTAATCTTCTTCCCTCAGCATTATATTATGCATGTGCATTGCTTGATGTTTGAATGTTCTTGTTAGAAAGCATGATATATGCCCTACATTATGCTTTGGTGCGACGATGATTTCCTATACAATTCTATGACATTGGGACTAATGATCCAGTAATGATGGGCTTTTTTATGTCTTGCAACAAGAAAAAATTAAGAATGAAACTAGGAGAACGGTGTATAAAAGATCTTTCCATTTAGGAAAAAATTCAAAATTCTCTGTTCGATATATCTCATATATTTCCAGCAAACATGTTTTTATGATAAACTTGTTGGATCCTCCTTTTTTTATTTCCTTTTTCTTTAATAAGACTTGCAATCAACTGTGTTAACAATGGTAGTTTAAAAAGTGTCGAGTAGGGTTGTGGAGTTATAATTTGATTTTTATTAAGTTCATTCTCTCATCTCCGTGTTTATTTTTGTTCCCCCATTTGTGTAATAATAACTCCAATTCTTGATGCTCACAGAAATTCATGAAAACATTAACTCACAGTTATTTAAACCTTATTTGTCTTGCAAGTCCCATAGGATATATTACCGTCAACCATTATTTTAATTATTCATTTAAGTTATATGAAATTAATTAATTAAAATAATATTATTCTTATTTTCTTGCAATTACATAATACATTCAAATTTTAAATAAAATTGGAGGTAACAAAAATTTTAAATTCATAAATAAAATTAGGAAAAAAAATTGTACCATTCAAATGGATTATTTTGATAAGCTTCAAATTTGAATTTGGTAAAGAATAAAAGTAGTGAGAATTCAAAATATGAAATAAAACTTAATAATAGTACAAAATAAAAAGTAACAAAATATTATTATTTGAAGAGTTTATTGAAGATGTTCAATTTTTGTAGACAAAAAGTGACTTCATTTTAGTTGTCAATAGTTTCAGATAGACTTCAAGCACTCTAGCCCCAAAAAATAATTTCATATTTTTGTGTTATGCATAAACATGTTAAAAAAAGAGATTAAAAAAAATATGTTATCCACAAGGGGTGTGGGGAAATATGATAAATTTTTTGAAGCATTGACACTATTTATATTTTAAAAAAGGTTTGTTATTTTTAATTTTAGTTTGCATGTGTTATGTACTAAAGTTTACTAGAAGAATAACTGAGATAAATATACATATATTACTTGTTAAGGGTTTTTGAAGGTATTAAATGGCGGAAAGAAGCGCATGCGTAATGATTTTCTCAGGAGGAAAATGTGTTACGGGGATGCAGGATTTTCCTACGATATACCCATTCCCCGATGCAACATTAGAGTGAAGCTCGGAACTACCTACAGTCAACATTTGGACAAGATTTGCCGTGTGATGCAGCTAGACAGAAATTTGTGTATGTTGAAGTTAACTTATAGATTTCGGTCAACACTAGGAATTCAGATAAGTATATGTTGTTGGAAATCGTTGACGACGAAAGTGTTGAGTCAATGATCCTTGCTATGCATAAGAATTTTCAAATAAACAACATTGACACTTGTATGTGGAGATGGAGGATATTCTTGGAGGCTCGAGTACGAGTCAGGCTCTTGGTCCATACACTGCACTGCTCACATGGGAGTATGAGAGCTCGTCACTTGAGATCCCTGTATTGACTATCGACCAACACCTTCATCCAACCAGTATATAATAGAATTCAACAATTTTCAGTCCCACTATACATAGTCTACTGTTGGCCCCAACATCCAAAATGATCAAGAATCACCTGTTGCTAAGCTTGACATCCTAATGTCTATAATTGGGGGTTTTGTTCAAGAGTTAAGTACAATAGAAGATCGTAGCTGGTCTGATAGAACGGTTACTGTAAACTTGACTCTGCATAACTCGGATGATGAACAAGTCAAAGTTGAGGAGGTTGAATTAAGGACGATGGATGACTTAGGTGAGGAGGACGAAGAAAATGATGAAGGAAGAAAGTAGGCCAAGCAAGTGGTGGAATGCTTAGGGACACTTAGATTCACGAGCTAATGTCTAAATTATTCACAACCATTGATATACCAAATGAGACATTGGACAGCTATTCGCTGGCTTATGGCAAACCATGGGATCCGATGAGGGAGGAGTTGTCGAAGGGTCTTGTGTTTTCCGACAAGGATCATCTGAGAATCGTTATACAGTTGTACTCCATTAGGACACATCAACAATATGAGGTGGTAGAGACAAGTTTAAGAGTATGGTCCCTTCATTGTAAGATACGTGACGAATGTGGTTGCCAATGGAGGGTTTATGCATGCAAGAGGTAGAAGCATGGGTTGTTTAAGATCACAAAATATGAAGGACCTCACACTTGCTTGTACTTGGGGGGTAAACTAAGATCACCAATAGTTGACATCAACATTAATTAGCATAGACATCAAAGGTTTTGTGAAAGCTAATCCGTCTCTCAAAATTTCAGTTGTCATAGACTATGTGCAATAGAAATTCAAGTACAAGGTGTCGTATAAGAAGGCTTGGAACGCGAAACAAAAAGTTGTTGCAATGATATTTGGAGATTGGGAGTCATCTTACAAGTTGTTGCCTAAATTTTTGGGTGCACTACAATAGTATAACATTAGAACAATAATAAGGTGGCAACATGTCAAGCCCCGGGCCCCAAAGACCCGAGGGTGACCCTGTGAAGGTCAAACTAAATAAATAATTCATGTATATCTCAAACCACCCTGTGATATACATATTCTCACTTGAGTTTTTCATAACACAAATATTTATTCACATTCCATATATATAACCCAAAAAGGTTTCTATACATAAATTCTAAAAATGTGTTCATCTTGTGATTGTTATTTCTAAGTCAAAAGAATACTAGTCTTGTTGAGGCTTTCGAACCTTCACATCAACATATAAGGACCATTAGGCCTTTTACATTCCCAAAATAACAAAAGATCAAAATAAAAGTTGTGAGTTTAATTACATCTAAAAATAAGTATAAGAGTCCAAAAGAGATGTCCTTCTAATACATGTCATCAAGCGACCGACCCCTTGCCGTTATTTGCATCTACTAGAGGTCAACACAACAACCCCAGTAGAGCAACTAAACAACAGAAAAAATAAATAGTGACAAGTGTAGGCATATGTTAGGTGAAGTGTCAAACAAGTATCACCAAACATTTCAATTCAATGAATATTCATAGCATAATCAAATAAGATAAGAACATAAACACAACGAAAGTAATATATTTTAATTCTCACAATGAGAATGCAACACATAGGAGGTTACCTAGATTATCATTACTTCACTCATCCCAACGACATTACTTTCTATTTCCATTTCTTATGTAATCATTCAAGACTATCTATAGGCCCCCGGTTGAGCTTAAGTGCTTTTTGGGCTACTAACCCGATAGAAACATACGACCACCCGCGCGGGGTTATAGTTTGTAACTAAAGGGAGACACAATCCTCATCACAAAAACCTCAGGTAACCATCCATGACTTCCCCTTTCTCAACTTGTAATTTCTTCTTTCATTTCTTCCCATTTCTCAACCCTTCAACTATCTAGATTCTCATTTGTTCCTCACAAAATATTTATTCAATCTTTCATTCAATCAAGGGTATCCACGGGGTTAATAGCATTCACATAAAAAGGAAATATCACATATGCAATACAACCAATAATTTCAGCATCCAACATTATCGCCATCATTTCAGCATTTTACCAAACACTTGGTAGGCATGTCAACTTCCTACAAGTTCATGAATAACAAGCAAACAGTTCTTGAGCATTCAAGTAAAGGAATTTTAAGCGGGCACCATGCATCGAACACACATTTCAACATTCTAAACAAGATATATTAAGGGTTAAACATACAATGTTCATCTACTAGTTCATCTAGAAATTTACATCATTCTCTACACAAATTTCATACAAGATTATCCATGACCATGTCATGTAATGCATATTTTCTTCCTAACATTCATTCTTCACCTAGGTTAGAATCCCTACCTCAAAACAAATGTGGATTTGTGTGTAGAGATAAAGAGATTCTAATTTCAAGCTTCAATCTTTGGCCCCAAAACCTAATAAATGATTTACATTATTTATTTCACTCAACCAAGCTAGATTTACAAAGAAATGTAAGGAATTTGAAAAACAAATGAAAATCCCCAAATTTACCTTTTGTTCTTAAAGAAATCTTGAAATTCTAACTTTTCAATCAGTAGAAATTCTTCTTATACTTGAGTTTTTATTGTGTGATGTGTTTACAAGGCTTGAAGATTCATGAATGCCCAAGAAATTTTTGAATCATAACTTCTCCCTTGTCTAGAGAGACTTTGAAAGAGAAAGGAAAGTGAAATTTGGGCATAAATTGCTTTTCAACCCACAAGTTAAAGTGTTCTACCGCACGTTCGTTCGAACGAACAGGCCCTTCATTCGAACAATTATCAAACAAAATTTACAGTAGATTTTCTGGTGTTCATTTGAACGAATAGCCCATTCGTTCAAATGAATGCTAGAAAACCTACGCCTTTTTCTTATTTTTACTATTTTTCATTTATCACCCATGAACTAAGTTACGTTGTTTAAATTCTTTCCACCTCATTATTATGTTCGTGAGGTTATTATCATGCAAAAGTAATATTATTTATTATTTATTTCTTTTATATATTTTCTAATTTTATGAAACTTTACATAACATATCCTCACTAATAATAGATATGAGGTCATATTTGACAAGGTTTTTTGGGCATTCAAACCGTTGATTGAAGGGTTTACACACTGTCGCCCCGTGGTGAGTATAGATGCCACATTCTTCTACAGGAGGTACAAGAGGAAGCTGTTAATCGCAATGGCAATAGATGGAAATAATTAGATTTTCCCTCTTGCATTCGTCGTGGTTGAGGAGGAGAGTAATGATAGTTGGAGTTGGTTCTTGCACCATCTCAAGATTCATGTGATTTAAAAGAGACAAGACATTTGTTTGATTTCAGATCAACACAAAGGCATACTTGCAGCTGTAACTGAGAGTAATTCATTATGGCAGCGACCAAATGCATACCATCCCTACTACTTACGACACGTACAGAGTAACTTCAACAACAAGTTTAAGAATGCATACTTAAAGAGACTTGTATGGATTGCTAGAAGCACTCATCAAATACGTAAATTTGATACAGTGATGGAGGAAATTGAAATACTCAATAAAGGAGCAGCCAAATGGTTAAAGTGAATTCTGTAAAAAATGTGGATCATTACTCATGATGGTGGTTGTCCCTATAGTATGCAGACAACAAATAAATCAGAAGTATTCAATGGTGTCCTTAGGGGAGTAAGAAATTTGTTAATCACCGTATGTGTGGATTATATATTTTACCGTGTCGTACACTACTTTAATAGTATGCGGGAATTGGTTGTGGATTATATATGTAATAACTATACATAAACTTCATGTGCATTTGAGATGATTGCTCGAAATCAGGCGAAGGCTTGTGGTCACAAGTTAACATCTTTGAACTCCAACCTTGGAATTATGCGGGTGTTAACAATGAAAGGTAATATTCAAGTTGTCAATGTTAATGACAATACATGCAGTTGTGGGGAGTGGAGTAGTTGCAGAATTCCATGTTCCTATGCATTGGTTGTGTTGGCAAACTTGAGGATAGCTTATAATAGGTGCGTTAATGAATGTTACAGCATTCAGGCCTACAAGAAGACATAAGCACCCCAATTTTATCCACCCCAACATGAGGATTATTGGGACACCCCATTTGGTCCAACTGTATGCCATAATCCAACCATTCTATGAACAAAGGGTCGTCCTAAGTCAACACGACTTAAGAATAAGATAAAACTCAGCGAAGGTCACGCGCGAAATAAATGCAGCATATGTAGGCAAATAGGTCATGATCGTTGCCAATGTCCAAATGACAACCAACAAGGCAAAACCCCTGGACCTTCAAGTTGATTTAATGTAGTGACTTGTTATTTTTAGCTTTATCATTGTACTATTACCTACCTTAATGCAATGATTTGTCTTATCAGCTTTATCATTGTACCATTATTCCATTTAATGCAGTGACTTATCTTATCAGCTTTATCATTGTACTATTACCTACTTTATTGTAATGACTTGTTTTATCGGCTTTATCATTGTACTATTATTGATTTAATTCTTATATCTAAAGCTATTGCGCAACTAACGAATTTGAATCAACTCAACTTCATTGCATTATAGAGAATGTCGAGGAAGAAGTAGAAAAACTCTATTATGGATGGATTAGCGTTCGCTGTATTTGGGGGGAGCTCCTCCAAACACGAAGGAAGTTCCTTAAAACAATAAGAGAGTCATAGCAAAACTTCCTCAAATCAGAGGCAGCCATTAATGGGAACCCTACGAATATCTAATGGGTCAAAAATGGTACGAAAAATGACACGAGTTCATGAACAAGCCAATTAATGCATCTAATCGTTTCACGGACGTTGGACACGTTATAATCGGACAAGCGTATGACACACCACCAACTGTTGGTCATGCCAAAGATACTGGCCTCAAATGGGCAAGACTGTTTGAGAAAATATACGAGCTTGAGGAATATTGTCGTTGGCATGGACTACGAGTACCAAGAGCACGCTCAACTGATATCTGTGTAGATAAGAAATGTGATTCAATCGAAGTCCTAAACAAGCTAAAAAGAGATAATGACCAAATGAAACGACGCTTGGATCAATTTCATGCAATGAAACATGCAAAAAATAGCACTTTCATCCAAAAAAATCTATAATAGATATTATTGAGGACAAACTAATGGTGTCGGACCCTGAACTATCAGACTACACTGACGATAGTGATGATGACAATTTTTAAAAATATTTGTCGTCTTCTTTGACCGTAAACAAAACGTCACCATATTGCTTAGAGTGGACGGGTTAATTATGTTTTGTAATTCCAACTAGTGACGTTCAATTGTTGCATCTAATTATGCATTGCATTGCTGAACCTTTTACTATTCATTGTTTAATAGAAACCTATTATTTTATTTTCGTGCATCAAATTTTACATTATTATAGGTTATGTTGTAATGGACATCAAAATTTATATCATTGTACCTTATGTTTTTGTTCTAGTATTAGTTATGGATCACCCCAAGGTACAGCCTCACCCAGGCCCGATAGATCCATCGGTGCTACATTTGCAGTTTTGGCATCATTCTACTACTATATGGGATGGCTGAGACTATGACACTTTCAAATGCCTTCGTAAGGAGATATCATTACGTTGAGCGGTGGTGCGATTAGATGATCGAGTCGTTCCATACCTAGTGACTGCAAGTTTTTACGGGGATATACTACTAAGGCTTTATGCAGCTAGATTAGCATTTCATTACTGTATTGGTAGAGAGGTGGCACGATGAGGCCCATTCTTTTTATCTATCGATGGGTGAGGCAATCGTTACACTTCAGGACGTTGTTATCCTACTCGGTCTGCTTATTGATGGGGATGTAATGACCAGGTTGGACATAATTTTTACTACACAGCAGCGGCAGAAGCTCTGACATGAGTTATTGGGTTTTACACCACCATAAGCTGCCATCGATGGCTCGATATTGTGGCTCACTACATTGATACCCCATTTGACACAGTTGATACCCGGCGATGCTGACGGTGCCTTTATTCAAGGCATTGCCATGACGTATATTTTGGTGCAGTTAGGCGGGTGTATTTTTCCCGACAAGTCGTCGGCTAGGGTGAAGTTATTTTTCTTACCTTTACTGAGGGATCTTGAGGCAACGGGCAGACTTAGCTGGGGCAGTGCAGCTTTAGCATGCCTCTATCGTGAGCTTTGTGTTGCCAATCGGATCGAGGAATTGGAGATTTCAGGTCCTCGTGGTCTACTATAAGTACAAGTACAACATTTTATATGGATGGTTTGTAGGACAATTACAAATACATTTAAAACTAACATAACATTTTTTATATTTTATATAGTTATGGGCATGGGAGAGGCTTGTACATATTTGCCCCTAGCAGACTGTCATACAGCGTCACGCACCACATGTAGGGTTTTCGGCTACTAGGGTGCAGGTATAATTGTTTCTCTCATCTTTATTTCAATTTTATTATTATTTTATGTCTGACATTTGAATGTTTATTTGGAATAGATGGGATGTTAAACTATCGCAGACGGTCGCCCCTTCTCATGTCTTGTGACATTATATGGACTAGCCAGACCTGATAAGGGAAGAGCGAGTATATATGGTATGGTAATTAACTATATATATTGCATTAGCATAAAATGATATCACCAACTACATTTTATTGTCCAGATGATCTAGAAACCATATACCGCGGAGGTCTGTGCAGAATTGCCTGACTATTGCATCGTGAGTCACGACATTTGTCTTGCCCGGGTGACACTTATCTATTTCTCAATGGTTGAGTGGCATCTACCTGATCGTGTATTGCCATAGTTCGGTCTACTACAGCCAATCTTGTCTAGTTATGATACCAGTCGGCAGTCATATTCGATTGATAGGCGTGGGAGGCTTGGGTACGATTGGGTAGGCCATCACAGATAGTACATTGAGATATGGGTACATCATTGCGATCACCTTGTCATCGAGGTTCTTGCCTTGGGTACTCAGATGTTTAGAGTGACCTTTACTTGCTTTGGTACTAGTGTATTACTCGCACACTCATCGGTCCTCTTGTTGAGAGGGCCCTAGTTGGGTTCTAGCCAGTAGCGAGCATTTGCAAGTTACTAGTGCAATTTCATTTTCACGAGCGTTAGTACATTAAATTAGTATAAATTATACTTTGACCAATGGTGTTTTAAATTTGTTTTGTAAATACACCAGTTTTCACTCCATATAGAGCAGGCTGCTCCTAAGGCTTCATCCCCTATCGAGTTGATATTTATAGACATCATGCGACAAATTAGAGGGATGTTAGCCACTTGCTTAGAGGTTGTCTATGAGGACAGATAATTACATGAGCACCAGCCAACGCCACAGCCACAGCTAGAGCCCGACCACGAGCCAGATCCCCAGCTTCAGCTATAAAGACTGCGACAACAACGAGAGTTTATACCTCCCCGACCAACCTTACCATTTTTCACAGAGGCCTCTACTTCATCTTCACAGGCATTTGAGTCGCCTATGCCTACCGTGCCTTTACATCAAGCTTTTCCTCCGTCTTCATAATCACCACATGCCTCTTCTATTCATTGGGGGCGTGATGTCATAGAGAAGGAACCTATGGAGGGAGTGACATAGGTGGACCCACAGCCAGTCACACAATTCAAGTCATAAGTAGTGACATAGGTGGAGTCACCACCACTATGAGTATATAAGAGAGGGCAGGGCTCGTGGCAGAGGTAAAGGCCATCAGTCTGACGTTGGTCCATCGCAGGTTACACAAGACACACAATAGTCGATCCCAGACCAACAATAGAGATGACCGACGCAGAACAGGAGGATGCCACCTTGTGGCACTTAGTTCTATTTTTTCGGTGTACATAAGTGACTCACATGTATTAGATTTTTAGTATCTATAAATTAAACTTATATATATGAAACAAATTTTATTATATATCTTTTACAACAACTTCTTTTTATGGGTACTTTGATAACTAACTTAACCGAAGTAACTTAAGTCACTCGATTACTTGCTTCATAGGGTTGAGGGGCAAAATTTCAAAAAATTGTGAAAACCACTCCAGACTAGGACTTAACACACCGCCACGCATTAATACACTTGCATGAAGTGATCACACAAGAAAAAAAAAGCTCGGAGGGATACTTTTATCACTAATGCAACCAAAGTAACTGAAGTCACTCGATTACTTGATTCGTATGGTTTGGAGGAAAATTCAAAAAATTGTAAAAACCACTCCAAACCGGGACCTAACACACCTCCACGCATTAATACACTTGCGTGAAGTGATTGCTTTTTATTTTTTAATATTAATATAAATTTTTTTAAAAAATTTTATTCTTTATACGCTTTGAAATGCAAAATTATTAATTTAAACTTTGTATTCCATTTTTTCTAATACATCATTTTCAATTCATAATTTTGTTAATTCACTTAAGTCTTTCTTGTGACATAGTTGATTTTAGGTAGGATTTATTAATTTTAATTTAGAAAATCTTCTTTTTCTGTTATAGGTATTTTTAATAATATTCTGTAAGCAATATATGCATTTGAAAAAGAATCTAATATTTTTATTTAATTTAGTACCTCAATTGGAGTCTTTTCTTTTCTCTGTAAAATTTATTTTATACTTTTAATTCTGATTTTTTTTTTTAGATTTTTGGAAAAAATCGAGATCAAGAAAACATTTTTTTAAACTATTATCATCTAGTTATTTTTTTGTTCTTTTATAATATATATATATATATATATATATATATAGATATAGTAATGAGAAAAACATAGGTACTTTATAAATTCAAACCAAAATTTGACAAAAAAGAAAAAAAGAAGAAAAAGAAAATGAGATAAACATTAAATCTACTTAATCTAGTAGCTACTCTTTTTTGTATTATATATATATATGTGTGTGTGTGTGTGTGTGTGTGTTTATATATATATATATATATATTTATCCATATATGTTCAAAGATTAAAGATGTGATTAAAGATAAATTCTCCTACCTAACTTTTAGTAAAAATCGTAAGAGATAGAGACCATTTCAATAAATTTTAGTAAAAATCGTAAGAAATATAGATCCTCTTTAATATACATTGTAATTGGATTCTAATTGTAATAGAACTATTTACTTACAAAAATTATAAATTAAATAACCAAAAACTATTTATCTTACTATTATTTGAGATAAATACTATTTATCTGACTATTTTTACTCTCAAGGGTAATCTCATAATTTTGCACACCTTTTGGTCACAAGGGCATTCTTGAAAATTTCTAGTGTTTCTCTACCCTTTAAGGGTATTTTGGTAAATTCTAGAGGTTTCCCACTTCATAGTAGTATTACGGTAATTTCGACACCATTTTGCCCTTTGGAGGGTATTTTGATAATTTGGCACAATCCTACTTCTAATAAGTCACTTGAAGGGAATTTCTATAATTTCTACATCATTTTACCCATTTGAGAGCAATTTGGTAATTTTAGTCTTTAATGACAATTTGGGCATCTTTCTATGCCTTAAGGTTTTTTTTTTGTAATTTTTATGTCATCTACCCTTTTGGGGGAGATTTGTTAATTTTAATCATTTAGAGACATGTTAGGAAATTTTTCATGTTTGAAGGGAGAATTTAATCATTTTCATGCCTTAAGGGTAATTTGGTCTTTTTCCATGCCACGGAAGCAACTTAGAAATTCTCCACCAAACTGGAGGCAATTTAGTAATCTTGAATGATAATATCATTTTATTTTTAGGATTTATCACATTTTAAATGAGATTATTTTTTTAAAATCTCATTCCCATTGGTGCATTAGGTGTGCATAAACTCTCATTGGTTTACATGTTAGTCCATGTGTCATGTTAGGTGCATTGTGATCGATTACAAGTTGTAAACAATCATCCCACTGGTCCACCTATTTAGGATTTACATATATTAGAGTTTGGGTGGTTAATTTTTTTTTAATTATTTAATTTTTAAAGTTTATTTAGGAATAAACTCTCATTTTTCTCATGTCTCATTAGTCCATGCATGTAAACATCAATCTCATTGGTTCTCGCATTTTCATTTTCATTTTAAAATTATTTATTTAGAATATTCATTCCTATGATAATTACTAAATTTTCTTTATTTATTAAATCGTGTAATTATTATTCAAGATATGATCCTAATCCTCTATTTGTAAGGTTCATTGTAGGTCATTAGATCAAATCTTCACATTTTGCATATAAATAGACCCCATTGGCCACCATTTTAGAGGACCTAAAAATTGGTAGCTAAATGCTATTGCATTAGTCATGGAGATTTTCTCCTATCTCTAAGTTCTCATGTCTAGTTTTACTCAAGAACAGAGTTTTACCCAAGTGCAAGCCAGAACTCTACTCAAGTGGTGGTTTAGAATCAAATAATTCAAAACCAAAGTGTTCTCCAACCCACCGGGACAAACAAGGTATGTATCCTAAACCCTACCCGCTCTTTTGCTCGGTTCATTCTTCTTCTATCACTTTTGATAAAAGAGGATGAACCAGAGAACTACGTGAACTTGGTTCCATTCTCAAATAGATACATAAGAAGTCTTTGGGCTCGAGTCAAATCCCTTCCCCCTTTCCCATTTATTATTTTACATTTACATGTGTATCATTTATTTTCATTCATTTTTAATGAGAAAGCTTGCAAATGAACATTGAGGCCGGTTTATTTGGATTGTGTGGAGTGGGTGCTTAACACCTTCTCATTCCATACTTTAGCCTCAGATCTAGTTTTCTTTGGTTATACGCAGATTAATGTCTTATGTTTTCTTTAACCCATGTCAAGAGTTTTAGATTGTAATTATGATTCAAAACAATATAATTTTTCATTTCTTACCCTTTTTATAATTTATTCTTTTTTATGATTGTAATGGGTTTGTTTGTTTAAGTGCCCAAAACAAGTTGGCGACTCCTCTTCTTTCTTTACATTCTTAGGGCATTCCTTCCCACCTTTAAGGAATGGAATAGCTAGCCCAAATACAATATGTGTTTTTCAGTGGTGACACTCACAATTATATTATAAAGGTTTACAAAATTCAGGGTTTTCTTAAAAGTGGGGTCTAAAGCGATTATTTTTCTCACTTCACATTAGAGTTGACCTTGCTATCCACAATGTGTTTTCCAATAATTTGAAGCTCGTCAATTCTATTTAAGCAAATCACCCACTAAATATGTATACACACATATACACATAAACATTGAAGAGAGATCAATAATAAATGGAAAAATAAATGAACTATTAAATTTCTCTTATCATTAATGGTAATGTGCGGAAGAGACATGGGTGGAATGATAGATAATTCAAAGGAATCTTTTAAGGGTATTATTGTCATTTAAATAAAAATTTATGTTAATGATTTGTTTTTTGTTATCATTAGTGATGAATTATGTACAAAAGGGAGAATTTGTATATTATTAGTAAAACAAAAAGAAGGTTAGTGTAATTTTAGAAATGTCGAGGAATGTTAGTGTAATTGTTAGATGCCTCAGGGAGGTCAATGTAATTACCCATGTAATTAATTATTTTTATTTTAAAAAAAAGAATAGTTATATGAGATAATTTATTTTAATGATTGAATTTTCATTCATCTTAATTACTTTATCACTATCTAATTATTAAAAAAATTAAGAGATAATTACACCAATCTCCTTTGTAATATTTGATAATTACATAAACTTTTTCTATAATATCTGATATTACATTGACCTCCTCTGTTAAAATTGTCGAGAGATGAATATTAACAGAAAGTATGAATTTACTATTTTACTTCTAGAGATGATTACACTAACCTCCCTTTTTCGATCTTTAAAAAAGTAAAAAAGTTTAGTATAATATATAAAAATATTTTAGTCATATAAAAATATTTTGATTAAAATTTTAACAACATCGATGACGAATTTTTGTACCAAAAAAAAAAGTATATTATTAATATGACAGAAAGAAAGATTAACCTACATTTAAGTATTTGCAGAAACCTAAATTATAGAATTTATGTTATCTCTATCAACAGAAACCTCAATCTCAAGAAACCTAAAATTGAAAGATTTCGTTAAAATTGTTCGTTTGAAAATTTTTCGAAAAACTCATCATAGGTTCTCTTCTCTATCAAAACAATAGGGCTAAGTGTAATTTTGACGTAATACAAAAGAGGTTTTGTAATTTTAAATAAATCCCAACATAATTATTAAAAGATTAAACAAGAGCGTATAGTAAAAGGTGATGTGCCAACAAGCTCCGGAGCAAAATGCGTTAAAAATCCAACTATTGTCCCCAATAAAGCACTCCCAGCCCCGAGAAATGACGAAACACAACCTTTGACGGTCTCAAGAAATGCCACGCCACCGCCGGCGGACGTCGTCGGACTTCGAATCTGAGTCCGAAACAGAGATCGGCACGATGAAGTGCCTGTCATGCAGGGAGGACTACGAGTCACGTGACTCCGGCACGTGCAAGGAGTGCTACGAGGAGGCCAGCGAGACTGAAGAAGAACTCAAGCGTGAGATCGATGACTTGAAGGCTAAGGTCGCCTTTCTCAGATTTTGGGCCCCACTTGATCACCATCACCACCAGCGGTTCAGCCCTTGCTTCACCGACGTCGTATTGGTCGCCGCTGCCGACGAGTCAGGTAAACCGGCGGCCAACCCTGTTCCCGTCCCGGCCCATAAGGCCGTTCTAGTGAGTACCCAGTTCGCCAAACTATCTTATATACATAATATAATCACACGCACATGTATGTATATGTATATTGTCTGTTTTGTTGAATCTATTGACTATTGTGTGGTTTAATGTGGTTGAGATTTGTTTGATGCCAGTGGATCTTGTAAGCCCCACATAAGTACAAAGCATATGAAAGAATAGGCTGTGAAAATAATTATAGAATGCTGCTGAATCATTTAAAAGAAGGGATAATAAAATGTGGAGAAAGCATGAGGGATCAAAGGCATTAAGCGGATCAAACTGTGTTGACCTCTCAATATAGATCAAACCCTGTATGTTTGGATACATCTGTACTCCCAAGTTAGTCAAATTAACTTCTATTACCCTTATATATATATATATATATATAGGTATGAATTTCATATTTATCGTGGAGCTATTATAGCAATTTTGCATAGTCAATCGTTGAAATACTGATCTGATTATTGTAAATCAACATTGAAAATGAGAATATATATGGTATATGGCTTTATAATCTTTTATCTGCCTAATCTTATTGTAAAATTTTACTCTAGAAAAAGAAAAGAATAAGTGAAACTATTCATATATTTATTTCTGTTCACTGAACGAGAGAGTCTCAAGGATTGTTGTAGATAGCACCTCTCAAATGATATAATATTTTCCGAGTAATATAGATGATGTTGGTTATTTTCAAACAAAAAGGGTAAAAAAAAAAAATCTTTTGCACGAGTTTACAAAGACTATTAACAACCAACCTCAACAGCAGAACTTTGAAACCTAAACCTTCATCAAAATCCTTAACCCCATCCACTCACTCTTCAAACCAACCTTCCCCTTCTCGTTCCCCTCCCGTCTTCCACCCATCACTTCATCTTCTACTCTTTTCATAAAAATCACCCATCCTTTACTCAATTCCTTTGAAACTTTCTAGCGAGTTGGGAATGTCTAGGCAGTTGGTAGGAAAGTGGTTGAAGGTGAGGGTAAGAGAAAAGAGGAGATAGGAGGGGAGAGAGAGAACCATTAGGGTAATTTTGGGTGGGAGGGGAGGAATGCAGTGGATTTGTTATAGGCAAGGGAGGAACTATGGTGAAGCAAAATGTGGGAACCAACAAAATTGAGTCACTAAAACACTCAAACTCAGAGTAATCAGTAGTAACCTAATTATTCCAGTGCATATTTGAGGGCATATTATTCCACTCTGGTACACTTCAGCAGACCCCTCCCCAAAGGTCAGTGGTCTGGAAAGATATAAAGACAAGTGGTCAGTTCCAACATTTCATACTTGTTAAATCATGGTTAAGGTACAAGTGATTATTTAAATGCTACCAGAACTTGCCTTTTCTTCTGATTCAATTCCTTCATATTGTGAATTGCGCAGATAACTCATGATTATTATTGTACTAGAGGCTTAAAATACGTCTTTTATTCATTTCAGCATATGTTAAAATTTTGATTTGTGGCGAATGTTGATTAAGCTCAGGATGATTTAAATCATATGTAGTCCAGTTGCAACCTCTTTGACTTGCTTGTACACTTGTTTTGAGCGGCTTGGTATTTGCTAATGTGTTATGGGGAGCCAAAGCCAAAGCCAAAGCCAAATGTTTTCGTGATAACATCAGGAAGTTTCTGGGCTTACAGCCCTAGCAGGGGTTTACTTCACTTGTTAGAAGTAAATTGGTGTTGTTGTTTGTACACTACCCAAATTATCCACTTTCTCCATTCTATCTTTTTGGTTTATCACCTACAGGACATTGCAGGTGCATTTCAAGGCAACAGTTCATGAAATAAGACTTGAGTTGGCTATTAGTTTGGCAGTAGCGACTATTATTACTAACATTTTAAAGTGATTGAGCAATTGGTAGGTGTATGAATAAAGATTTATAGACACCTTATTTTAATTACTAGTTGATAGGGAAAAAATAAGAAATTTCTTATATGAAGTTTGAGAATACTACCCAAAATGCTTGCCTTGCTTTCTTCTCCTAATAATATGATATTTTTAGTAAAATATTACTTTCATACAATAAGCTTCTGAAGATTGGAATGTTGTGCTTTTCTACAAAGGAAATAAGAATGTTGATATTATCGAGAAAGGCAATAATACAAATGCAGTCGTGTTCAAGGCAAACAATATAGTGCGCTTCCACGTTGTAACAGTGGAAAACAAAATAAAAAACCATCTAATTACAAAATAGTATATATCATAAAGTGGTGAAGCTCCATTTCATGTATCTGGTTTCTGGGGCCAATAATTTGTATCTTGAACTTCTCCACGCGTAGTTGCGAGGAAAAGGCATGTATGAGCATGGACATTGAAGAAACTTAATAAGGAGGAGGGAAACTGATGGTAGAGCAGGATTTGTCTTGCCTACCCCCAAGTAGTTGGAAGTGTGGCACTATATATAATTTAATAACAAATTGAGTTTCCTAGTTATCAAAGCAATTTTTTTATACAATTTTTTTCTAACAATAAGATTCTAATGGAAATATGCAATTCTAGAATTTGCATTAAAACTAGTATCATATCTGCATGTTTTGTGGTAGGTGCAATCCTGTAAAACTTCATAACATTTCTGGTTTTCATTGTTATAATTTGAGTAGATCAGTTAAAATACTACTTTCTTGTTGATACAACAAATTATAATTTCCCTTTTAGTTTTGTTTGAGACATAAGTTCATATCATTCGAGAAACATTTTTTTAAGTGCACATAGTTAAGCTATTGAAAAAAGTCAACAGACACGTGCACACACATAAACAGACAAACATTACATCTCTATAGTAAGATTCTTTACTTTGATATTATTCTTTGGTAAACTAGCCTACTCTGCCCTTGTTTCTCCAAAATGTTGCTCATATCTTCAAGGACAAAGAGACCTAACACTATATCTTAACTCTGAGGTTGTGGATGATGGCTGGGAAATTTTGAGGATGTAGGCTTACATTATTGTTCCAAATAGTGGTATATTTTGTTGGCAAGTGCTGCAATCTAGATAGCACAGAGCTTTTGAATTGAGGAGAGTGTATGGGTTTGACGAAGAAGGGTATGGGTCTGACATTGTTACTTAGAAATCACTGCTCTACTATTGTTGCTGATGAACCATTATTTATTCTTCCTAATTTTTGTATATTTTGCTGGCACGTGCTGCAACCTAGATAGCACAGAGCTTTTGAATTGAGAAGAAGAGTAGGGTTTGGCATTATTTTGTGAAATACTGCTCTACTGTTGTTGCTGATGAACCATTTCTCTGACGCGACCAAATGCACTTGCGCTTTACTTCTTTTATCCTCCAAAAGAAGCCTTATGCTTTTTAGTATCAGAAGGGTTTGCTGTTTTTTCATGTGACATAATTCTGTCTAGTTCTGATATAACATAATACAATCAATCCTATATGTTGCATCACTTGGGTTTGCCAAAAGTTCATTGTGCATAGGTGGTAGCCTCTTGCATGGTTCCCCTTTATTGAAGGCAGTAATTATTTTAACTCGTGTAGTTATCAGTGAAAGTCACTGGTCCAAGTTCTTTGACCTATATGGCTATATAGCATTTCAAAAGAGAACATTTAAACTATATATTAAAAGTTTCTTGCCCCCCCTGTTCTCTTGATTATTGTTGTTTGCTGATTTAGCTTCACAAGAATGGCAATGGGGCGGGGTGGGTGCCCCTTCCCCGAGCCCGTTTATATTCTGTACCTGGTTCTCCGGTATTTTTTTTCTTAAATAAGTTAAACTTTTTATTTTGGTAGGTAAATTAAAATTTTATTGCCAAAATAACCAATACAAGAAAAAATAATATGGGTATTTTATGAAAAACCTTAAACTAATTTTATATAGTGTGGTTTAATAATAAATATAGTGTATATAGGGGATAATAAAAAAAATAATATAAAACCGGGTCGGGGTGGGATGGGGTGACCATCCCCCAACCCAGCCCCGAACCAGACGGAGTTTTAAAAGCCCCACCCAACTCCATTTATAAACACCCAATACCCGACGGGGTGGGGCAAAGTGCCATCCCTAAGAGTGGCACAGCCCTATGCCTAGAAAGAAGGGTTGTTTTGGGAACCCAAAAATTTTGCCCCAAACTCTTTTATTTTTAAAATTTTGAGCATGCCTTCTTGCTGTGCTCCGTTGTATTGTGAATGTGAACCTTAAGACTGCATACAGAAATTTGCAATCCACTCTGGATTAAGTGATCTGATCCTGGAATTCTCTTTTCAATAGAAAAATATCCTTTTATTTCTATTTGTCTCCCTCTTACTTATTTCTTTTATCATTTCAATGAGTAATCAGGCCAGCCGTTCCCCGGTGTTCAGAGCCATGCTTGAAAATGAGATGGAGGAAAGCCTGAGTGGCACCATCAAGATTAGTGATGTATCATATGATGCTCTTCGTAACTTTGTCAACTATTTGTACACTGCTGAAGCATGCCTTGACGAGCTAATGGCCTGTGACCTTTTAGTATTGGCTGAAAAATACCAAGTGAAGCATCTTAAGACGTATTGTGAAAAGTTCATGGTGTCCAAATTGAACTGGGAGAATTCACTCTTGAACTACGCCTTTGCTCACCAGCATAATGCCAAGAACTTGCTTGATGCAGCCATGTCATTGATCTTGGACAACATGGACAAGCTAAGTAAGCGGGAGGAGTATATGGAGCTCGTTGAAAGGGATCCCCGACTTGTGGTGGAAATCTACGAAGCTTATCTCTCCAGACAGGTTAACACTGCTGCCCCTAAGGATTCTTCCACAAAGGCATAGACAACTGTAGTAATGTTTTTTGCTATGTTGATGAAGCAAACATTGTCCTCTATATCGAGTTTTGAGTTATTTGGATGCAGTTCTCATTTGTAAGTGTTCAAAAGTCTGGTGAATTATGGATGTGAATGAAGTTGTTGGTTCACTTTACCTGTTAGAAATATTTGGATGGTTTTCAAGAAGTGTTTGGAGTGTATTCTGGAATGCCATTTGGTGCGAATGCACATATTAGAGGAGCATTATCCAGAGGATAGATGTTTTGCAAAATATGATCTTTTATACTGCTCAAACAGCTACAGATTGTAACACGCAATGCTGATTATACATCATTTGTACACTTGGAGTCTTGGAGCCTGAAATTTGAATGGTTTCATATGGAAGCAACAAATTAGTGGATAAATGCATGCCAATAAGAACACCTGAACTTACAATTATCACACTTTCTCTTTCAATTGTACGTTCAAATTAGGTAGGTGAAATTTTTTCCAATCTAAATACGTATTTTAACTACGATTTGTCATGTATGTAATTTACATGCACTTTTTGTATATTATTTAACTTTTATCTTTTTGATTAAAATTATATAGTTACATAATGTTCATATGATTATATATACAACCGATTAAGATTATGACACTTGTTTGAGTAGAAAGTGATTCTTCTTACCTAATATATAACTAAGTAATGTCATTTTCAGTTTTCACTGAAATAGTTTATCCAATTGAGGCTTGAAATTGGGGTTGTACACCTTACGTGTTTGTCCCCATTGAAAAGAGTGGTCATGAGATAAGACAAACTAGAAATGATTAACCAGAAATTACTAGTAGTAAGCAATCTTTCTAGACCACTCATCTTAAAACCAATAATGCCACACTACCCAAATTTTTATCAAGGGACGTGACATTAATGTAATATTATATTATTGCACCACATAATTACATGATTTTTTTTTTTTGGTAATTAGGGTAAATAGTGTGAAGAACTACTTTAAAGTATTGTGAATAATACAATACCATGTCATTTGGAATAGATATGTAGGATACAAATTTAGCAAGTGTGGCATTTGCTCTCTTATAAATTTGCATACTTTGCTGCTAATTTTTTTATTTTTTATTTTTAAATTGGGTTTCTTAAAATTTAAGGCGCAAGTTCCACTACCTAATAAAAACTTTCCAAAGGTCATATGGTGGTTGATACTAAAACTGACAATGAGGCATGACATGAAAGCACCAAAAGAATACCCAGGCATGCCAACCTCTCCATTAATACTAGAAAACTCCCAAGGCTATTTCAATTTTAAAGTAAATGAGGTTTTACTTTATACCTCAATTGTGTTTAATAAGACAGAGGCAAGCCTCTTCCCAACTTATCCAACCCCAAGGATTTATTATAACCATAATCTTCGTCACTAGTGTACTGTTACATTAGGCCCACCATGAAGTAGATGGTAAGCTCCCATTGTCTTTTGGGAAAACACACACAAACACACAAAAGTTAGTGAGGAACTAGAAATAGTTCCCTGTGGTGGTGGAACTTTTCCTTTGTTTCAATAAAACCTGGATTTGAAAATCTTGTCCTTCAATCATTCTGTTAGGGTGCTATTCATTACTGACTGACTTGTGTACAGAAACAGATTACAGTTGGTGAACCACAGCATCATCTTTCTCTCTCGTATGATTTAAGAATTAGGGAGAAGCGATTGCCATGCTTTCAGCATATTGAACAAAAAAAAGAAACAATTTTTTTCTGTAAGGAAAAAAATAAAATAAAATAAAACAGGCTAAAAACAATCCAGCTGTTACAGACGCTTCTCACAGGTCAAAAGCTTCCAGCTTGCATGGGGACCCTCCCCAGTGTCAAATCGAAAGGGCACCCATCCCATGCCAGTCACAATTTCTTGAATTTCATCAATAACAGATGTAGTGTCACGAATGTACGCACGCCCACCTGGTCTTAGAATTCGATCCATCTCAAGCAAGATGGTTGAGATATTACACCTGCTTAAATATAGAAATAGTGAATTATAGAATACCTTTTTTTTTCCCCAAAAATAAAATGACGCGAAATAAATAAGACAGACAAAAAAAAAAAAAGGACCAGAAATCATACCTCTTTTGCTCTACAGAGAAGAGACCTGCCGCATTCAATAGGTCATATGTCCTTGGATAACTGTCAAATGGCTCACACCTGAGATTAACAAGAGGAACCAAAAGGATACAAGAAATGTCACACGCTGATGTCATATCTGAATCTTTATTAATCAACTAGATGAGATTCAACAAGACAACCACTGGAAAATTTTTAAAGATCTAAAGTTTTCAAGGGCCAATATTATGAACTCCTAGATATTGGAAAGCTGTTGCTCCCTGTTACCCTCATAATCAGATTTACAGAGCTTGGTATCCTCATGTAGATTTGTTTATGGGAATTCAGGCACCGGGAGAGTTTATTTAAAGATTGTGATGCCTGATATCTTATTGATTTCTCAATGGCATTCTATGCTTTGGTGAAGACAAACAGTCTGAAATTAGAGCTCTTTTACTTGAATTAAAAGAGGTTAAGAAATGGGCCTTAGTACAATACTGTTCAAAGGAGAATATGCCAATATCATCAAATGGATTGATGATGATTTGGGTCAGTTCTGTATGATTCCCATTATCAATATACTGTATTTCTATTTACAACAATTCTATTCCTTTAACTGAACAAACTAAAATTTTCAATTCTCTAGCACCTGCCTTTGAAGGGAAAACATTTAACATTTTCTGAGATATAATCCATAAATTCTCATAGATCCAAAGATTACCAACTTGAAATCACTTTCAAGAGCTTCTGCTACTGAGGCCTTTTGAGGGGACAAATTCAAGAAATGCAGCATTAATTCCTTTTTGACCTTGTAGTAGATCTTTTTAAACTTTTTTCTCCCCTAAATTTTTTTCCCCCCCTTTTTTTTTGAGGAGCATTCTTCTTCTAGCATATCTGGTTTTTCTTTCTATAGAGTTTTGTTTCCTATTAGGAGAAGGAAACCAAAGAAAAGGTGAATTGTGTTACATATATCTGTAAAATATTCTGGGCTTATGTTGTTCCATAATACTTGCAGCCACAGAGCCACAAACTAGAGTATGGTAAGGGGAAAAAACAAAAGCATCCTAAAAGTCTATTGATTTATAGAAACCTAACAGACCAAAAAATGAATTAAACTTCAGATACCTAAACTCTATGCAGAAGTATCATTGGTCAAAAACAATTTGATGAAATGATGATGAATTAGTTTGAAAATAAAAGTCATCACTTAATTGATGAATCTTGCAGTATCTTAGATGGTCTGTGCTTTTCAAGCACACGGTGCTAGGAGAAGTAAATTAAAAAAAAACGTATATAGAAAACGGTGCATAGCGCATACCAGTCATGCATAACTCCTATGAGGCCACGGTCATAAATTACAGGCAAGGTATTGAAACCACTAACAGGAACAACATTCATAACCCAACAATCAATCTGGAAATCATGTAATGCAGCTGCAAACCTGCCATGAACAAGATTCCCAACAATTAATTAGATATTGCAATGACCTTACAGAAATTAAGAAGCATTCTGCAACTAGAAAAGGCTCAACATGTCTGAAACTATGCAATAGATGGCAAACAAGCCAAAAAGAATAGAAAGAAGATACCCTCCATATCCAGCCCTCATGTCCATTACATTTCGTAAGTTTAATTCCTTCCAGTGAAAAGCAAGCACGTAACCAGTTACAATATCATTCCAATATTTTGACTCTGCTTTGAAGATTTCCTTTCTGGACATGTAGGCATCCATTTTTATGCTAAGGAGCCTGTCTGGTGGATGATGAAGGCGTGCAGGCCATATAGTAATATTAGCTCCAAAACCATTCTCAGGTAATCGAGTGATGCATGGCTTCAAACCGACGTACCTACAAGAAAGTATGATTGTAGTTACACTTTTTATTATTTGTTTCAATTCTTATTCCCTTTTCAAGTAGGTAGGCTTTCCGGGTTGAAGTTAAAATCTCTTACTGTGCCTCCTGTTAAGCTACAGATTAACCCCAACTAGAAGATATTTGTGTGCAAAAAAAGGACAACTTGAAGTAATGGTTATAGTGCCATCTCTGCATAAAATATAAAATCAAGAGACTGTTTTCAATTCATCCCACACATCCCTCTCGAATCACTACAATCAGGGGACAGGCCAAAGATTTCTGCTTCCAGCCAAAACTTCTGCCCCTATTTAAAGACTAAAAAAACAAGCAGTTAGGATTTTGGTAAACTGTTGCAGGATTACAGAAATTCAGATAGTATAAATTGTTGGGCAACCAGGAAAAAGAATGAGAATCAGAATATCTCACCAAATAAACCAGAGTTGGGATTGCGCCCCAAATATACACTCTCTCTCCAGGGTTGGCTAATGCATGGGAATGCTCTAGGTTGTTAGATAAAAAAGGACCCCTAAGGCCAGTTAGGAAGTTAGCGAGGAGTAGCTGATGTTAACCAGCTTGATTCTTTTAAATTACATTGTACTTCCTATCTCACATTTTCTTAAACCCATATTTTCACTTTTTAAAAATTTTAAATACGCAATATAAGAGAAAAAAATTAAAAATGTCTCAGAAATTTTGTTTTGAAGAGCTCAACAGCAAGGTGTCCACATTCCACTAGAAAGGATTAGCACAAGAAACAGCAGCTACAACAGTCCAGGTAACAGAAGTTAGATGGTGGAACTGATGTGAATATCTCAAAATGTAAACCATACATTATTGATGCCTCAAAAAGCAAGATATAAATCAATTTTAGGTGAAGTTAAATATGGGGAAAAAGTAAAAATAAAACGGTTCACTGAGGTCTGCAGGATCAGGTTCCCACTGAACATAAACCTGCAAATGGCCCAATATCCCCATCTCTTCCCCCAGCTCCCCACCAAGTCCAAAGATGGTAACCAGCCATTGTAGAGTTATGGGAGTGAGTTGTTTGACCAAGCCCCAATTTTCTGCCACCCCTAACCAAGATAGATTATGATAAAGAAATTATAATCATGCTTTTCCATTTTTATCACAGCATCTCAGGATCAAGCACCGTGAGCTCTTTTCTTTTTTGGATAATTAAGCACTGTGAGCTCATTTGATCACTAAAGTAATTGATATGGATTGACATGGAGGCTCCACTCTAAAAAGTTAGTCCATTCCAAGTTTAAAAATATTCTAAAAAAATCAATTATCAAATATATACATATATATATATATATATATATTTGATAAGTATACATATATATTCAAACAAATGGTAAAAACATTTGTCATTATGTGTTCCCAACTTGAAGAGGTAGAGTAGGACATACCAAACATTGTCTTGATCATCAGTGGCATCACATAATGGGGGTTGTACTCCAAGATTACGATTAAGATAGCAGCTGTTGTTTAGAGGCTTCTGCCATATAGCAATGTAGCCTTCCTTCTTTACAAGTTCCCAACAAATACGACCAGTAAGGTCCTCCATTTCTGTGCATAAATAAGTTTAATAATAAAGAGATGCTATGCAAGTCCTGAACATTTAAATAAATAAACAAATAAATAAAAATGTTGCAACACAATATCACTGCGTTGGACACTAACTAAAAAAGGCCCTTATGAAATAATTATTACAGGAAAGAAAGATATGAGGAGGAAGAAAACAGTATCACACTATATTTGAAGATAACTGACAAACCTTTTGGAACAGTCTTTAAATAATGGACCCACTGCCTATGGGCAGCTAGGTGGCCCTTAATCCTAATTCTGGACAAGTTATTTGAATAACATTTACTGATTTACATGATGGGTTACCTTTCCATTGTTCTTGTAAGCTATCTTCATGTTTATAAACAGGTTGTGCTGCCCAGACAAAGTATCCGCCTGCTCTAAGCATCCTGTTGACCTCGAGAAGCAGAATTCCATCTTCACCACAAGGGAAAGAAAGAGAAGATGCTATCAGTTTCAAGAACTACAGCCATTAAGTATTATAAAATTGGTCATTCCTCAAATAATTAAAAAAAAATTTAAAAATGAAATAAACTATAATACACTTCAATACTAAAATGGAAAAAGAGTACATATCATGGGCTTGAATCAAATGCATAATAATAATGACTAACTAGAGGAATTCATATTGAAAATGTAGATAACAGACAATTTCATCTTAGTGCCAAAATTTTTCTCAAAGGTTGCTTTTCAAACCACATCGGGAAAAAAAAGAAGAAAAAAATTATTTTCATACAAGTTGTGTAAAACTGGAGAAGGTGTACCATCACGAGTCCAGTTAATTCTGCATCTTGAACAATGTATCAATTCAAATGCCTGGCTAGGATACAACAAGCGGTGTGTTGAAAATACTGCTACCATGGCAGGCACACCACGCTCTAGAGCAAATTGAATTTGGTTCTCATGAACATCTTTCGGTGCTATTGACAGAGTGGTAACATTATGCTTTAGTAAGAAGGCACCAAAACTTGCAACCCCACAACCAACATCCAAAGCAACTCGGGTGTGTTGGCCAAATGCAATGTCAGGAACCATCTGCAAGCTCAAATCAAAATATGGTGGTTAATGTCATGCAGATATAAAATTGACACCCAGTGGGAATTTTAGAAGCTGCCAACCTTGGAGATCTGATCCAAGTATTGATCTGCCCCATGGATAAATTGTGTTCCACCTCCTGGAAATATAAATTTATCTTTTTTTCTTGATATCCAATTCTGGCCTCCCTTATCTTCGACCAGTCGTGTATGGGGGACATTACTGAACCACACCTGTACTTACAATTCAAAATTAGTCCAGAGGATTGCCCTTTAGAACTAAACAGTCATATGCTGCACTAAAACATATACAAAAAACTAAAATCACAAAATTTAGTGCAGTGACTTTTTTTTTCATGGTAAAGAAAAATTTTGCTCAATGCAATTGCCAAGTACCAGTATTTTAACATAAACTTGAGTTATACCACTACTCATATATTAAGAAGAAGTACTCAACATAAGCTTGAAAAGTAGCTCCAAAGGGGTGTTCTAAATTCTTTTTTTTTTTTTTTGGATAAGTCAACTTATCATAAAAGCCATGCCTGGGTAAAGATTGAAGATTCATGTCTTCAACCAACTAAAGAATCATTTGAAGAAAAACTTACAAACTTGCTATTGGATGCAACAATATAATATTTATACAACCAAACAATGCTTTGATGTTGTTGGAGAGTGTTTTATTTCTAGTTATTGTTTCTAAGGGTATTATTGTATTTTCTCTAGTATTAATATATAAATGCAACGTGTAAGGAGAGAAGGGGTATCAAATCTTGAACTTGAAGCCCTTTGTTTTTCTCCTAATCTCTATCTTTCTATCCTTCTCTTTCTTTTCCAACCCTAATTGTTATATCATAAACCTTAACTTGGTATCAGAGCAAAAGATCTAAATAAAGCTTTTTCCTTTTTTGTTTTTGTTTTTTTTTATAAAAAGGTTGATGACGTCACTTTCCCGCGATGACGTCATCATTTTTTCAGCAAATTTGGGCAACCGGACCAGTATGGTTAGACTTGTTTTTTTGTGCTGATGCCTCTAGTATTTTTTGCAGAATTTTTTGAATCCATCTTGATACATTTTTTTTAATTTTATTTTCAAATGTTTTTCGGAATTTTGTCATTATTTTTTCGATTAGAGTCTGGAAGCTTTTGAGGCTGTTTTGTTGCTTTGATCCATTATAGAAAGTTGTGTTTTGGCCAAAGGAATCTTGTTTCAAGAAATCCATGTCGGTTTTAATGGTTTTTAGTCTCTTCAAAGCCATTTTTGGTGGTCGGATGGCTATCTAGATAGTAATCTGCTTGCTATTTTGATCTTCAAAGGCTCAAAGTCATCTGTTGGTCTGAGCATAGATTTGTTGTTATTTTGGTTGCTACATGGCGTAACAAGAAGCAGAATGTTGTTGTCCACTGTAGTGCCGAAGCTGAGTATTGAGCCATGGCTCATGTTGCGTCAGAGATGTTGTGGGTTCATTCTTTTCTTCAGGATCTTGGTGTCGATGTGTCTAATCCTATGCAGATGCATTGTGACAATCATGTTGCTCTCTTTATTGCTAATAACCCAATTTTCCAAGAGCGCACCAAACATATAGAGGTCGATTGTCACCTTATTCGCGATTTGCTAATGACGAAACAGATTGTTACTTCTTATGTTCGTTCGGATCTTCAGTTGGGAGATATTCTCACCAAGCCATTACCTCGTGCTTCTTTTTTTCCAAGTTGAGCATGTTTGATTTGTATGCTCCAACTTGAAGTGGAGTGTTAGAGAATGTTTTATTTCTAGTTATTGTTTCTAAGGGTATTATTGTATTTTCTCTAGTATTAATATATAAATGTAATGTGTAAGGAGAGAAAGGGTATCAAATCTTGAACCCCTTTGTTTTTCTTCTAATCTCTATCTTTCCCTCCTCCTCTTTCTTTTCCAACCCTAATTGTTATATCATAAACCTTAACTAATGTTTAACCATTATATACTCCATAAAAAATAAAAAATAAAAAATCTTCTTCTTCAATTTGATAATTGCTTAAAGATTTTTTTATACTAAATATTAAAAGGATGCCAAATGGAAGTTATAAATGGGTCCAAACCTCGTTCCCTTATGTAATGCATATTATTGAAACCTATGGTAATATAGTTGTAAACATTTGCACATTTCTTGCCAATAAATGACTAGCTTTTACCCTTTTTATTTGGCCATATTTTTTTTTTTGAGACATAAATAAGTATATATTTTAAATTAATGTGTACCTTGTACACACAATTTTTTGTTTGGCCATAATTAACCAAAAAAAAATGAATAATCAGAATTATTTTCAAGGAAAACATAAAATAGCAAACCACATAGTATATTGTGATACTAGTGACATAGAATTTACTTAAAATTATGAAAACCAAAGCATCATAATAATTGTTTGAATATTTTGGAGCTTGCTGGACACATAAGTATCTAATAAAAACCATGATAACACTCGAGCTTCTCTACTCATGATATCTTTAACCATTACAAGGCATGTAATCCCAGTTTCAGCTGCTAGCAGGGAAGTGGAAAGGTAAGTGGGTGGGCCTGAATGCTTGCAATTATATTTTCCATAACCAAAGCATACTGCATGTTAACCAGTGTAATTCCAATTAATATAAACTTGTTAGATGTAGAAAACATTCAACTCAATAACACTGTGGAATCAAGGTTACCACATCCACAGCATGAGGCACCCATCTAAGGGTTAAAATGACATTTTCAAGTTCGGTTGATTTCTTAGGCTGCTCTAAAGAGTACCTTTAATTTAGGCAGCTACGTATATGGAGGGTTAATATTGATAATTTAAATTTAATTGATTTCTATTTTTTGTGAGGGGCAGAGGCATCCCTATTAATAAACTTAAACTATTTCTCCAACCGAATGGAGAGAATCTAACTCTATTACACTTACCCAACATTGTTTTCACTTCTCCAATCGTCTGAGGGAACCTAATAGGAACACTGTTAACTATATAAAATGTTTTTGTGACCGAATCTACAAACAATATTTTGTACAGTGAATTTCATAAGGACATCTCCAATGGTTACTCAAAAGCCCATATCAAATTTAAATTTGAGTTGATGCCTTCAAAAACATCCTGCAACCCTATACTCAAACCCATACCAAATTGAGTTATACACTTTTACTCTTAACTTATACCCAAATCCACAAGACTCAAATCACTGTTCAAAGCCAAAACTAAAACTTTTGGGACAAGATGGGAATTCTTTTGGCACAAGATAAGAATTTTTTCAAAAAGATTTGAATATAACTTGAGGTGACCATGGAGACCTTCATATCAAATTAAGCGTTTACTCAATTTTTTCCTCAGTTGAAACAGATCACAATAAAGACTAAAGATAGAAATAAATAAATAAACAAATCATGATCATCATTCGTCACAAAAGTTCAATTAATTTTACCTCTTCTAGGCTTTTTGGCCATGTTATCCTTAGCTTATACCCCTTCGGCCTTGGCACCAGACAATCCAACCCTTGCTCCGGACAATGCCGCTCGTACTTCTCCTCTCTTTCTGTCGAATTCAACCGCGAAATGGCATGCAAATTGTCCAAACAGGGAATGTAATCTGTCATACTATCATCACACAACCTATACTTCTCAACCTTAACCCTAACCCTAGAACTCCTACTCTGATCACTCTCTCTCCCCTCTTTCCAACTGACATTCGCCACACTCTCAATTACACTCGGATCGAACTCCCCCACCTCAAACTCATCCGTCATGACCCCGTTCTCGTCGACAATCCCCGTTCTCTCTACCACCAGTGGCGGCGGAGGAGGCCGCGTAGTAGGCAGAGGAGTGCCTTTTGGGGGCGGCGCATTTGCACTGGGAATTTTGGGTTTTACAGAAGTGGCGGGGATAGTGGTGTTGGCGGTTACGGCGACGGTGGAAGTAGAGGTGGATGGGGAGAAGGCGGCGATTTGCTGCTGATAGGAGTCGGAAAAGTGTTTGCCGAGGAAGAGAATGGATAGAGAGAGGAGTGACAGAGTTGTGATTTTGACGAACCTGGAGGTTGTTATAAGGTCTGAGGATGAGAAGTTGGGAATGGCCTTCATGGTTTGGGGGGGTTTCTTGTTGGACTGAGGTTTTGATTCTGATGAGGTTTTGCTAAATCTTGACTACGTGTTATGGAAATATAAATGAGAGATATAGAGAGAGAAACATTTACTAGTAGAGCGAGAAAGAGAAGGAAGAAGAAGGGGGGGGGGGAGCATTGACAAAGCGCCCCGGTTGTTTTAATTGCGGGGTTTGGTCCGTACACGCCACGCTTTTCCATTAAAGGTAGTGAGAACAGTTGCACCCAACTCCCTAGCTGATCTAATAATTTCGAATGCCTCAACTGTATTTTTTTGAAATTGCATTATTCGCACTTATATTACAGTGACAATATACAAATTCCTCCATCCCTCGTTAATTAATAACCGAAAAACCAACTTCAATTTTTTTTTATTTAAATAACAATAATGTCCTTAAACATCTTCTACTACTACTCTCTTCTTGACAAACCACCACCACTCCACCACACCTCTGTATATATACATATCATACACATGTATATAAGTTGTACTGGCATAAAATCGATCTTTAAATTTAAGAGTAACACATGTTGCCTGCCAGAGTTAAATGACCAAGACCAAATTATCCTAGTAAGATAATCACTAAGTAAGGTAGCGCGAAAGTCCCGTGCAGACCTCTCGTGTTATTCCACCCATCATAAGCAATCAGCTAGCTTATCTGCACTACTTTGAATTCGAAGCTGAGTTAATTAAGTTGAACCCATTCAAAAGTAGTTTGATTGTGCAGAATTTCGATCATCAAAAAATCATGAAACTAACTCCATACATGTTGCCAACTATGACATTGTATACTTCTATTACAAGAGAATCAACTGAGATGAAGGGAGTCATCTCCGAATCATCACCAACTATATAAACATCATGACCTCTGCTTCAAAGATACGTCAATCTTAGTATTTATCTTCTTGCTACATATATTAATACTCAAACTAGTATCACGGTAATTTGATCGTCAGAAAATTTTTGACCGGCACTACACCGATGCTCTTTGATCAACTTCGATAATATTTTCCTTTTCTTACAAGAGGACACTATTTTGTAAAGGATTTTCACCTCACACAAACAATTAGAGTGGCACATCATATAAACATTCATTCCTATTGATATACCATATAGTAACAAATATATTCAAATCATGACACGTGTATGTACAAAGTTCTTTAGAGTACAGAATAAGAAATATTATTTTATCCAGATCAAACAAGCATGGCGGGTTCAAAGGTATATGGTTCAGAACATAGCACCGCCTTCCATATCCTACCGACCTTAGAATAAGGAAACAAAGTTCGATATGGCAACTACTATCTTCAGATATCTTCAAATCCCTACTTTTATGGCTCCTAATCTTACTCAACTTAAGAGATCTATAACCTATAAATGAGACCATAAGGTACGTTTTTAATTTATGTTCAATTCTTCTCTTAAATTACAGTCTTTTTCTGTTTATTGACTTGATCATCAGAGTGCCTACCATCAGAGCCTTCCCGGTGACTCTCTGACTCAAGTTCTTAACAAGTAGCGAAGGACGAGAGGCTCTTCTAATAAAAAATGAGCAACATCAGTTTGGTGCCGTTTGTGGGAACGACAAATCATTCTTACTATCCTTTTCTTCAAAATAACAAATCTGTTATCTTTTTCTTTCAAAAAGACAAAGGCTCCCAACCTTCGTCCTAGAAAGAACTCTTAAACCCTCATAATTAGCCTCCTACTGGAAGAGGAAAGGGACGAACACCCAATCATTTATAACAACAGCTTGATCAGATCCAACGACAATCTGATCAGATTTAGGAACAACTCACTACCATGTCACAAGTTCTGGCTTGGCCCAGAACCAGCGGAGTAACGCTCTTCCTCTTTTTACTAACGTTGTTCACAAGGAAAATCGGCCTTTCGCTACCACCAAGGGCGAAGGATCCCCCAACGAAGAGTTTCCTAACACACAACTGGTGCACCCCCATGGTACCGCTCATATAGGGGTTGATCCCCAGACATCAATAGTCGTAAGGAGAGGAATGCTTACACTTTGTCCTGCTGTCTATTAGTAGAGTAGAACAAAGATACCAAGTCCAATGGCCTCTGGAGCCAATCCAGTGTCGCAAAAATTCCAACCTCTTGAGATTTTGATCCCCCTAGTCTTGGGAGAGCAGCATCCTCCAGCTAACATCGGGCAAATTCCTCCCCTGAGTTAAGGATCTAGAGGTGCAGGACAAGATCAACAACAGGTACCAGTCGCACAACAAGACCTACCCAAAGTCCCTCAGAGGGTAGAGAAAATTGCAAACTCCCAAGATTAGACAATCTCAACCAGAGGGTTCCGTACCCCTCCAAATCAAAACGAGTTGAGTATATTGCTCGGTAGGTACTCCACGCCATTTACCTTTGACATAATGGCAAAAAAGTGACCCAAAAAATTTGTTGTCCCAAAACTCACCCTCTACGATGGGTCTGAGGACCTTGGGGACCACCTATCTCACAATCAACATATAATGGCTTTCCATTGAGCTACTGATGCCTTCATGTGTCGAACTTTCGTGACAAGCCTCAATGGTATCGCTCTTAAGTGGTTCCACAATGTCCCCTAAAAATCAATTAACAATTTTTATGAGCTCAATAGGCTATTTCTTGACCGATTCTTAACTAGCAAAAAGTTGAGAAAAAGATCGGGATTCTTACTAACTATAAAGAAAATAAATGGAGAATCACTTCGAGAGTACATAGCTCGTTTTAACATTGAGCTCACAGGGACAATTGATTGCAGTCCAAACTTCCTAGTGGTCACCCTCACTTCAGGCCTTGGGCCTGGACGCTTCTAAAATTCCTTGACAAGAATCCTCCCATCGATATGACAACACTCATGGAATGAGCGCGGAAGTATATTAATCTTGAAGATACAAAAACCTCTTTTCGAAAAGTAAAAGAATAAGCTTAGAATGATGAGCAAGTTCAGAAGAGGGATAATAGCGCTAACAAGAAGAGGATCAGGAGCCCCGACAAGAGAACAACACCTAGAGCCCAAAAAAATTCTAGCTCTGGGAGGTATGAGACTTACATCCCTCTGAATACTTCTCTTATCCACATACTCCAACAGATCCAAACTTGTGAAAACTTGAGGTGGCCAGAGTCACTAAAAAGCCATCCCGACTCAAGAAATTGGAATAAATATTATGATTTCCATAAAGAGCATGGACATATAACAGAGGAATGCAGAGCACTCAAGCAAGAAATAGAGCATCTTACCAGAAAAGGACAATTGAGAAAGTTTGTCCACCAAGACGGGAAGTAAAACCTCTGTGGCGAAAGATCACCTCAAAGAAAGCAAGAGTAAAGGCCTGAATAGAGAGAAATTCAGAATGATCAGCAACTGCAAAATAATCAGGTCATCTTTGTGCTTCAAGCTAACAATGCAATAACACGGATGTCTAATCGAGCTAAGAAAAGATATGCTCGGGAAGTAAGGGCAGAACCCCATATCATCCAGATCTCGACCATTGAGAAAAAGATAAAGTCAGAACCTTAGATCTAGTTATCTGAAATGAATCTCATTGGGATATATTGTCCCCACAACAACGCTCTTATCATCTCACTCAAAATCGCTAATTTTGAGATCAAAAGGGTTTTCGTGGATACTAAAAGTTCCACCAACGAACTATTTTATGAACCCTTCAAGCATATGAAGCTCAAATCTAACAATGTCAGAGCTACCGTTACTGTCATGGCAGGATTCGACGGGAATCTCAGCGGCCCAATAGGCAGAATTAATCTACCGACCATGATAAGAGAGGGAGACGGGCAGAAGACACTAATCTCTGAATACATGTTCCTAGACACTAGATTTCCCTATAATGTCATTATTGGGAGGCCTTGGATCCACCAGATGGGAGTAGTTACTTCAACCTTCCATCAATGCTTGAAATATGTCCACAATAACAAAGTTCTCACCATCAAGGACTGTCAACCCACTACCCGAGAATGACATGCCCTCACACTAAAAGAAAAGCCCTTCAAATAGCAATTACAGTACCCTCATGAAAGGAAAAATTCCTCATCTTCCAACCTTCATGAGGTAGAAGAATGTCTTTTTGAAATTGACGAGTCACTAAGTTTTAGAGAAAGGGACAACACAGTCAAACCAATAGAGGAGCCCATCAAAGTGCTTATCAGCGCTGAAGGAGAGGAAAAGTACATACAAATCGGTTCAACCCTACCTCATTCCGAGCAAGAGGATATTGTTAAATTCCTAAAAGATAACCTTTCGGTATTTGCTTGGGAAACTAGAGATATGGAGGGAATAGATCTTGATTTCATTTCTCATAAGCTAATGACAAATCCAAATCATCCCCCAATAAGACAAAAAGGAGAAAATTTGCCCATGAGCGCCATAAAATCATCAACAAAGAGGTCCAGAGGTTGCTAAATGATGGAATGATAAGAGAAGTGTTCTACCTAGAATGGCCTGCCAATATAGTTCTTGCAAAAAAGAATGGTAAATGGAGGGTCTGCATTGATTATACTGACCTAAATAAAGCTTGTCCTAAAGACAGCTTTCCTCTTCCCAGAATTGATCAACTTGTTGATACCATGGCAGGTCACGAACTCATGAGTTTCATGGATGCTTACTCTAGATACAATCAGATTCAAATGTATCTTCCAAACCAGGAGAAAACAACTTTCACATCAGAACGAGGTCTTTATTGTTATAGAGTGATGTCGTTCGGTTTGAAGAATGCTAGAGCTACGTACCAGAGGCTTGTAAACAAAATGTTTGGCCCCAAAATTGGGGATACAATGGAAGTCTACATCGACGATATGCTTGTCAAAAGTGTTCGAAAGAGTGACCACATCCAACACTTGAGCCAGATGTTTGACATCCTAAAGAGGCACAGAATGAAACTTAACCCATTAAAATGTACCTTCAGGATCACAGAAGAAATGTTTTTGGGTTTTCTAGTTTCCCAAAAAGGAATTGAGGCAGATCCCTCACAAATCAAAGCTCCTATCAGGAGATTGAATTATTATACTTATTCTAGAGCCTTTGTCGGTAGACGAACCATCGGTATAAAGTAGCCATATTGAAGTACCTGTAGTGGTTTGAACTTTCGAATGTTGTGTTCCAGTGAACTCTACTATAAAGTCTGTTAATACTTGGCCTTTGATAGTAGTCCACGACACATAAGATATGTCAAATTCTCCTAGTTTTATTGACCATTTGACCAGTCATCCGGAAACTTCAGGTTTATGTAGGATTGATTTTAAGGATAAGATGTAGGGTTATGATAGGATGGGCTTAAAAGTATGGTCTGAGCTTCTGAGCGGATATCACCAAGGCTAAGACCAATTTTTTAATTTTGGAGTACCTCATCTCGGTGTCTAGAAGTGTCTTATTGACGTAAAAGATAGGCCACTGACTTCCCTTGTCTTCCCTGACTAATGCAGAGCTAATGGCACTTTTTGATACCGCTAAGTACCAGAGTCATTTTTCCTCTGGCACTAATTTTGAAAGGAGTTCGGGGGAAGCTAAGTATTGCTTGAGTTGTTGGAAGGCTTCTTCACATTCAAAGGTCTATTCTAAGGCCTTACTCCCCCTCAACGCTTTAAAGAATGGGAGGCACTGATCCATAGATTTAGAGATAAACCTATTCAATGCTGCTATCCTTCCATTCAGCCCTTGGATATCCTTCTTGGTTTTAGGTGATTCTAGTTTAACTAGAATCTGAAGCTTTGGATCTTGACACATTCTTTAACTCTCAACTTATGGTGAGTCGATTTCTAGGAGAATTTTCCACCAAGGATAACAGAATGACTAGATACTCAGAGCTAGTGGAATCACTAAAGCAGTCTTTTCGCAAATTCACTATTCAGAAGATTGAAAGAAACCAAAACTCCAAGGCCGATACTTTAGAAAATATGGCCTCCTATCGCAAGCCAGAAAGGGACTCAATGATAAAAATCTCCTACTAGTCAAAACCTAGTACTAAGGTAATACAATCCCTTCAAATTTCAGAACAATCTCAGAATTGGATGACTCCCATCATCTAGTATCTGAAGGAAGGGTTACTTCTAGAGGACAAGAATCATGCCAGAAGAATTCGAATTAAGGTATCTCGGTATTTAATTCTTAAAAAAAAGCTTTACCGAAGGTCCTACACAGCCACTCCTATGGTGCTTAACTCTAGAAGAGGCCCTCTACGTCTTAGCTGAGATACATGAGGGGATCTATGACAACCATAATGGCGGTAGGATCATAACCCATTGAGCACTAACTTAGGGTTATTACTAGCCTGGTATGCTAAAACAAGTTAAGGAATATGTGCAGAAGTATGACCAATGTCAACGATTCACCTCATACCAACATCAACCTCATCGTGAACTCGTCCTTATCGTGAGTCCTTGGCCTTTCGCCCAATAAGGAATGGACATTATAAGGTCATTGCTAAAAGCCCCTTAGAACAGGAGATTCCTACTAGTCACCATTGACTATTTTTTTAAATGGGTAGAGGCTGAACCACTGACCCACATAACGAAGGAAAAAGTAAAGAATTTCACTTAAAAAAATGTAGTAAGTAAGTTCGATATACCTAGCGTCATTATTTCAAACAATGGGATGCAATTTGTTGGAAAAGTATTCGGGAAGTTCTGTAAAAATCTGCACATCAGTCACCACTTCTCCTCTCCAAGGCATCCTTAAGCTAATAGGCAAGTCGAAATTACCAATCGTACTATTCTCAAGGCAATTAAAAGAAAGTTGGAGGAAGCCAAGGGAAGATGGGTCGAAGAACTCCCTAGAGTACTCTAGGCCTACCGAACTACTAGAAGAACCCTAACTACGGAAATACCATTTTCATTTGCCTATGGCACCGAGACAATCATTCTTGTTGAAATTGGCATGCCAACCCTTAGGATAGACTGCTTTGACCAAGGGGCCAATAACTAATAGCTTGTAGAGAATCTAGACTTACTGGAAGAAAGACGTGAGCAAGCTTGGATTAAGACTAAAGCTTACCAATAGAGAATGGCTAAATGTTTCAACTAGGGGTTAAAGCCCATCAATTTCCAGCTCGGCGATCTCGTCTTAAGAAGGGTGTTTCCGAACACTAAAGATCCTACCATGGGAAAGCTCTCCCCTAACTGGGAAGAACCTTACAAAATAACCAAGATCATTAAACCTACGATTTATTGGTTGGAAGATTCAATTGGAAAGCTTGTACCCAAACCTTGAGACATTGACCATTTACGCAAGTATTATCAATAAAAAGCCACTTTTAATTCTCTTCGAAGTTTTTTATTAATACACAGACCCTTAAAATCCTTGTATCCATTACAATTGCTACAGGTCTGATCCATTTTATTAATGCACAAACCCTTAAAAACCTTGCATCCATTACAAGTACTACATGTCTGGTCCATTTTATCAATGCACAGACCCTTAAAATCCTTGTATCCATTACAAGCGCTACCGTTTGGTCCATTTTATCAATGCACAGACCCCTAAATGCCTTGTATCCATTACAAGTATTGCAGGTCTGGTCCATTAATTCAACGTACAGATCTCTAAAGGTCTTACATTCAATACAAGTACTATAGGTCTGGACATTTTAATCAATGTACAGACCCCTCAAGACCTTATATTCATTACGAGTGTTATGGGTCTGGTCCATTTTTCTCATTCTACAGACCTCTACAAAAACTTTGTCTTATTTACGAGTGTTATAGATCTGTATATCATAAATTATCAGTAGGCAAACGCTAGAGAAACCTTATTTATTTATAAGTGTCGTGGTTCTGTATGTCCTAATATTTAGGCCTATAAAATTCCTTGTAAGTGCTTTGAAGTCTTTAAGAGAACTTTTATTCTCTACTAGTCTCATATTGAAGAAATTATCTTGAGGTCAGACACACCACAAAGATATCAAACAAAACACAAGTATTGGAATGATTGAAATTTCATATATTAAGCCCAAAAAATAGGAAAATTACAAGATTGTAAAAAGAATAATAATACAAAAACATCCCCAATCTACTTTGCTGCTGGTTCGACAGTCTTTGAAGCAACAACTTGAGGGAGTTTGGGATTTACTTCATCTTCTTTGTCGTTAGCATCCGGTGCATCAATCTCAACTTGGGAGACTTTATCATCATTTACCCCAGTCGGATCCAAGTCAGGATACTTTTTACGGAACTTTGCTCTGAAGGTTTGGTATTCATACTCGATCAGTTCGCCACCTAGATCTTGGACTTCAACCTTCAGATCCACCTCAGTTTGTGCTCTGATGGCTTCAGCAATGTCCTAAACCTTTTAAATAGAAGCAACCTGGAAGTCTGCAAACCTCTTTTTGAGGTCTTCCTATAACATTCCGATCCGATTATCAGGAATTAAGTTACTAATTTAAATATTAGAGATTTTAAGGGCTAAAATGGCAATAATTATGAAAATTAGACCACAAGAAAAATGAAAGCCATAAAATAACAAAGCATTAGTGAAAATAATAACATAATGCCAAACAAGGGATAAGGAGAAAAATGCTTGAAAAAGGGTCAAAAGTGTTGGCCAAAGGATTTGATTCCAAGACCAAAAAGTAGGAAAGACTTATATCTAAAAAATAAGCCAACTTGGCCGACGTACATTTATAATATATATTCCACCAGATATACATATATGCTCAAATAAGCCCTAATTTTTGCACACTGAAAATTGAAATGGCAGTGACACCTTCGACACCCCTATTATTTTATGTGAATATATATATATATCATATCATATATACGCTGATGGAAGTTATATATATATATATATATAAATATAGATAAAGAGGATAAGTGTTATATATATATATATATGTATGTACAGATAACTATGATGGGTATTCGGTGTATATGTGTGTGAGTTATATACATATATGACGTGCATACGTGAGTGTTGTGTTGACATGTGTGTGTGTGTGTGTTTTATGTATTTGTATATCCAAGTAGACTGAGAGTGGTGCATGGGTTGCGTGTACTGTACATGTATAAATGTGTAGAGAAAGAGTTAAGTAGAGAGAAAAGCAACAAAAGTAGAGAGTGAAAGTGGTTTGGCCATTAATCAAGGTAAGATTTTTGTATTTTCTCGTCTATTCAGCTATACCCTATTACAAATGGAAACAAACTAGATGGGTGGAAGAAAAATTGATAAAAATAGCCTTATTAAACTAGGAGGAACCCTAGAACGAATAAACCCGAAATAGTGAAAAAGTATGTTTTTATGCAAACTTGATTTAAGCTTGAAACCACCTGCATGGCTCGAATGAGCATTGAAAAAGATCATACAACAATTTAAATCGATCGAAATGGCCGAAGAACGAGGTAGAAATAGTAAGTTGCAGGTATGATGGATAATTCGGGTAGTGAGAAATTTTGAGGGATTCAATTGCTTTTAGGATTGGGAAAGTATTCCCCTAACTCCCAGAAGCGTGTAGGAAGAAAAATGAAGAAAAAATACTGTTTAAAACATCATGAAATAGGAAGGAATGGACTCGCCGGAAAGTCGAGCCCTCGTCGGAACCCTATTGTGATGCCCTATTTTGAGCTTAGGGAAGAAGCTATTTGAAAAACAAACATCATTAATGGAAACCTCATAGAATTAAGCTTCAAATCCCGTTGAAAACATGTCAAAATTCCAACTGTAATAGTCACCGTCGCCGGAGAAGGTACCAGAACCCTCACTAGAAAAGAAGAATAGTGAGGGTCGAGTCATCGGGTCGGATTCGAGTCAGGTCGTGACCGAAATAAAAATGGGTTTGAGATTTTATAAAATGACACAGTTTTGGGAATTAAATTAAAATGCACTTGGGGTGTTTGGCTACAAGATTAGAAATTGATCCTGTTTTGAACAGGGATATCTTATCCCTGAATTAGACCCCTGTCCGTCTTTAGGCATAAGAAAAATCAGAAAAAAAAAAAATATAAGAAGCTGCAGCCCAGAGTTTCGAACCCACGACCTATGTGCATGTGTAACCCTAAACTCAAGTGTGTAGCCACTGTACCAACTTCACACACGTTAATATTGTAAGTTGAATATATATATATATATATATCTATAAAATATAAAAGAATTAAATTAATTTAATTTGGTAAAATAGTTTCGTGTTCAAATAAAATAAAAAGATAGTGTAACCTAATATTTTTCGTCATTCCGGACTCGACAGCAGAGTCCAATTTGTGAAATTAAATCCCGAAAATATAAAATTACTATTTTACCTCTAATGATCCCCGGAGCCAATTAAATACAAAAGGTAGTCTATCTTGACTATTTCGGATGATCCGGACTCAATGTTGAGGTCCGTTAAGCTAAAATAAACTCTGAAAAATATGAAAAAATGAATGAGGTAATACCCATTACGTCTCGAGCATTAAGTTAGCTATAAAATGAAATTAGAAAAAAAGACGGGGCCTAACTTTAAACCTAAGGCTTAAAAAAATAATAAATGGCTAATAGAAATGCCTCAATTATGTTCTAATGCATGGTTATATATATTTGACTTATGATCTATGAACTACTGACAAAGGAAAAGGAGTTAGCAAAGATGACTGAAGGTTTGAGGTGAGTAATCCCATACCCTAGATCATAAATGTTTTATATTCTACTTGAAAAATGTCAAAATGTTTTATGTCATGTTCAAAATGCTAAACTAATTTGTGAGTAACCTTGTGTCCCGGATCAGTGGTATTTGATATTCTATGGTTGTTTAAACGTTAAACTTATTATCTTGCATCTTGAATCTGTGTTTTCTCTCTTATTTGAAAATGCTTAAAGTGTTTTGTATATGCTCAAATGTTTATTTGCATTTCATGATTTCATGTCTAGATTTGGAAATGGCCTTTATGTGTATATTGATTTGAAAGACATCTGTAAACCATGACACCCTTTAAATGAGAAAAATAATTTACGTGATCTAGTTTTAACTATGAAACTTGAAATGTACGTGTTTTGAATTCGATCATATGTTTGTTCCGAGGCTTACCCATGTGGCTCCGACTCTTTTGAGACTTACCCACATGGTGCTCTAACTTGATTCCTGTGTCTACACGAGATTTACCCATGTGGCGCTCTGACTCTTTTGAGAATTACCCACATGGTGCTCTGACTCGTTATGGATTTCATGTATGAGACTTACCTAAATGGCACTCCGACTCTTATGAGACTTACCCACGTGGCGCTCCGACTCATTATGTGAATTTTTTATATGCGTAATATGTATGTGTTATCCATTATTCGAAATCAGATTTTAAAAGCACATTTTCATGTGTATCTATCATTTGTTATCATATTATTTATTTCGTAATCTGAATCATGTTTTAAGCTATCCTGATATATATATATATATATATATATATATAATGTTATTTGTTTAAGAACTTGGTGCCCATGGTATTTTGTGCAAAACTCTGTCTTGCAAAACTTGTGACAGGATGTGGGAATTACTCACGAGCTTAGTGAAGCTCATATGAATTTATCCAACATATTTCAAGTAATTGACTTAGTAAGGAGGTAACAAGTCTATGCAGAATAGCCGAGGGCTTGAATGTAATAAATATTTATACCAGAATCTGGGTTAGATGTGATGCAGAATCTTTTGGGTAATCACATGATGTATTTTTGGGACTAATGACAACCTGGACTTTTGGGAACTATCTTTTTATACTTTTGTGGATACATATATGATGTGTATATAAATGTTGATGACTTATGATGAACAGTGGTGATAATGATCTCATTTTGAGTAGACTGTATAAATGACTGATGTGGAGATGGTTATCGAATGAATTACATATGTGTAGCTTTCGCGATTAATATTAAAAAAAAAAGAAAGAGAAAAAAATTATATCACTCTTGTGCAACTCATTTGATTCTGTACAGCCTGTCTGAGTGATAGTGTCAATCATTGACCCCTAATCCGTGTAGAGTGGGTTTTGGGTTCGTGACACTTCTAGTTCGGTAGTGATGCTGCACTTTTTGGCTGTAGCCGACTTTGACCTTCTGCGACCTGAAGAACACTCAAGAAGATGATCAGAGGACCACCAGATTGGCTCCGGCGGTAGCCACTCTGATGCTTAAGTCAATAAACTGAATTGAAAAGACTGTAATGTAAGCCAAAGAATGAGCATAAGAAATAAGGCGTACCTCTAGGGTTTAATATATAGATGGTGGCTTTCCTAAGTCGATTAGGATTTGGAGCCATGAAAGTAGGGATTTGATCATCGGATATAGTAGTTCCCCTGTTGGTCATTGTATCAAAATAGAGATAACCATGTGTGGCAGTTTCCTTGTAGAAAACTGTTTCCTTATTCTCTGTTCGGCAGATATTAAGGTGGTAATGGGCTCTGCATAGCGGAGAGTGCTCTGGAGGTCCGTGCTTGGACCTGTAGGCTCCGTAACAATGTAGCTCTGCTCTGGAGGCGTGTTCTCGGCCCTTTAAGTTTTGTAGGTCTGTTCTGAATGCTTGGCATGCTTTGGATGATCGAGCCTCTAATTAACCTGTTGACACACGTGTCGCTTGAGGATTGGTCTGTCGTTTTGTGGTATATCAGCTACTCCCCCCCAAGCCCTAGTTCGATGCTAATGAGCAATTAGGGCTATGTGATTTTGAAAAGTCATGCGCCCTGTCTGTTCGTTTGTCAAGGTGACTATTGGTGCGTCATTTACTGCGCAGCCGATGGTTGGGCTTTCGAAGCCATCATTGTACCTAATCGTCATGGCAGTTCGACTTGGTGGGCCCATATTTCGAAAACATATAAAAGAGTGGGGGAGGGCTTCATATGCCTTCTTTCTTCACTTGTTTTTACTGTATCAGAAGTAATTCCACCATTGTTGAGCTTAAGCATCCGGTGCCTCCCGATTTTTGAAGAGTGCTCGTTGTTCGAAGCTCGGTTTTCTGTTTAATTTCAGGTTTGATTTCAGTTTTTAATACTTTTTCAATTTCCTCTTTTGCTTCTTTCAATCTCTGATAATGTTTGGTTCCTCACCCTCTCCTAGTTCTGGTGGTGGCGTAGGAAGCCTGCTTGTGTTGCCCCAAGCCCAAGCCCAAGCCCAAGCCCAAGCCCAAGCCCTAGATATTCATCCCTTCGGCGATGCCAAAAATAGGTCGGTAGGATCCCCTTCTAGTTCGGAGGTTAGAATAGTAGACGCATTCTTGGAGCCTCGAAATAGGGTTGGTGAGGCCTCTGGTCGACCCGTTCAAAGGGAAGAAGAGGCTAGTGCCATTACTGAACATATGCCAGAGGAGTTGTGGGAAAAGTATAGTCTTCCCTCAAATGTTACCTTTAGGGTTCCGAGCGACCTAGATCGCACGTACGATGTCAAGGTGGGAGAAATATGCATTTATCTTGCTTGGTTTGAAATGGGATTAACACTCCTTCTTCCTGAACTGGTTAAGCAATTTTTTAGTTGGTTCAAGATCTGTCCTGCCGACCTTAATTTGAAAAGTTGGCGACACCTCCTGAGTTTTATAGTTTTAGGGTATCAGAATAATGTAGATGTGTCCCTTGACCTGATTCGTAGTAATATGGATCTGAAGTATATGAGGTCGAAGAGCCTCTTTTACATGTCTTTTGACAAGGGGTTCAAACCCCTATCCTCGGTACCCTCTTCCAATAAGACCTGGAAGAAGTGGTACTTTTTCATTGGAGGAGCGTAGGAGTGTGAAGGCTTCTAAGACCATATCTCGACATTCCCTCGTACCATAGAACCTAAGGGTGAGACCCATTTTTCCTTAGGCTATTTCGGTTTTGCTCTGACTTCCGAGCTGCTGATCTAAGATGATATCTCTTGCTTTCATGCAGATAGGAAAGCTTGGAAGAGACCTGACTTTACTCCCGAACTCCAAGATCAGTATCGTCATCTCCTTCAGACTTCTAACCGAGATTATACCGCCATTGTCACTCTGAAGAATTTGATGGCAACCAACACTCGTACCGCAGAGCCCAGGAAGAGGCTAACATCAAAGTGATTAGATCCGGAGCCACAGTCGGTGGGGGAGACCTTCTCCCAACTTGAGCCCGAGCCTCCCCTACAGGTGAAAATGAGGAGGTTGATTTCTGGCTCTCCAGAACCTGCTCCATTAGAGAGTGAGAGGGAGGCCCAAACAGCTGTCCCGATCTCGGCGGTCCCTCCTGCCCCTTCTGTTCCGAGCAAGCGAACTGGGAAGGGGAAACCGTCTGCCACTCCCTCTCAGCCGTCCGAAGAGTCGGACTACCTGATTGCCAAAAAGGCCTTTGACTACATCTGGTCCAGGTGCCCTCATCGGTATAGGGGGGAGAATCCTGACAAACTGATGACCGAGATGATGAGTCTCCATATGAAGGTAACTTCTGAAACCTTTTTGTCCTTCCTATTGTCTGTTTGTCCATTTGGCTTGACCTGTCTACTTTTGTATTGTGCAGAGTATGCATAGTTTGGCCGCTCTGATGGTGACCCCTTTGAATTCAGAGGAGGTTGAAAAGCTCAAGACCGAGCTGGACGAGGCCAGGCTGGAGCTCGGAACAACTCAGTCCAAGGCCCATGCTGTAAAGGAGACTCTGAAGGAGGCCAATAATAACTTGGCCGTTTTGGAGTCTGAGAGGGATCTTTATGCTCGGGAGGCTGAAGGACTGAGGAGGGAGATACTTAGTCTTCGAAGCTCTTTTGACCAGAAGCTCTAGGACGCAGTTGATCACGCCAGGACTGAGACCGAGGCAGAGATGAAGGAGGAAGTCGAGAAGATGGGTGACGATCTTATCCAATTCGGCTTTGAGAGCTTCCGATTCAAGTTTTTCCTTAAGTTTCCAAATTTTGACGTGTCGTTAATTGTTGCTCCTGGAGCTGTTCCCTCTGCTGTTGTTGCTCCGAGCGGCGAAACCATGACCTCTGCTCCTCCTTCAGCAAAGGACCCTGCCCCCTCAGATAAAGCTTAGGACTTCTTTTGTATATTTTTTGCCTCCTCTTTTACTTCTGAACTTCAATGTACTAGCCTATGTTTATTAGTGAAATTGTCTTTCTTCAGATCTTTTAGTGTCTTTGTTCTAGTACTTGTGAATTTTGTTGTGGGTGCCAAGTAGTCTCTGTATTGTCCCAGGTTTATTGATGCTCTGTGTAAATGGGCTTCGTCTTTTGTAACCGAAGAAAACACGTTCAGGAACTAACTGTAATTCCTTGATTGGTAGTGGATAATGGGCTTACTTCCGAGCTGCATGACTTGAAATATTCTTCATCCAAATCATAATAATTGAAAGTAGGGAAGTAGTAAGTAACTGAGCCTGAGTTCTTTTGATGATATATTGAGTTATGGCTGCACGGTAGTGTGTGAGTTTGTTCTTGATGAATTCCGAGTTGCTCATACTCTATTCAGATCAGCTCTGTAGAGTAGTCTTTTCGAGTATAGTAACTTGCAATAATTTGGGCAACTGTGGTGATAACTATGCTTGCCGAGCCCAGAGACTTGTGCAAATAATGAGAATACCTGAAAATCAATTGAGTAAATCAGACTCTTAGTTCTGGACTGGACCCGAAGGTCTTGTTCATTTGATGGACTAGACCATGGGGTCTGTACATTTGGTTAAGAATACTTTACGAGGATATTTCAGGAAAAAAAAAAACCTTTATTGATGATTCTTTTACTAAATGCTTTATAGTCCCGGACTGGTGACAATTTTTCCATCCATATCCTTAAGTCAGTATAAAATGAGTTTAACGATCCTGTCCACTCAGCACGGACCTTTCTAGTTGGATGGCGATTTTCTCGAAATAGGATCTTTGTAGTTTGGAAGCACTTGTCTTGAAAGAGATCTTTTACTTAAAAGCCGACGAGCCTGGGTCTTAATTCAGAACTATCGGTTGTCTGGTGGTCTCAAGTTTTACAAACCACTTGTTATTGACCTTGGACAGTATTAAGGCCTCCACGTTAATGACCTGGAGCCATCCTGAAGGCGATGTCCCTTGCTCCTGCCTTACAAGCTTATGGTCGGGATCTATTAAGTGATAATGTCTGAATCTATGCGTAGATATCGCCTTTGAGACTCTGAGCTTCGGGTCCTTCTGCTGCCCTTTGTTCTTTGATTCAGTAACTCATCATCTTTACAAGGGCAACCTATGGCTTTGTGATGGTGGGAGAGGGCTGGATATTCACGATCATGTGGTAATTGCTATCTGGGAGCCTTCTCTCTGAGAGCGAGAACATGACACTTCCTGGAGGTCGGTTGGCACCCTCTGATAGAATAGACGGCCTGGTTGTGGACGTACTTTAGGCATTGGTGGAGGGTTGAAGTGACTACTCCCATCTGATGCAGCCATGGTCTCCCAATTATGACATTGTAAGGGGACTTAGCGTTCAGAACCATGTATTCCGTCATAGTGGTTTTTTGTTCGTCTCCCTTTCCCGCTGTAGTGGGAAGGTCAATCCTTCCTAGTGGAGTGTTGAGATTCTCATCAAATCCTGCCATGATCACGACTGTGGGTTTGACGTCATTGGGATTAAGCTTCACCATCTTGAGGGGTTTGTTGAATAAAATGTTTGCAGAGCTCTTAGTATCCACCAGAACTCTTCGGATTTCGAAGTTGGCAATTTTGAGAGAGATGACGAGGGCATCATTGTGAGGACAATGTACCCCAGCAAGATCTTGCTTTGTAAACTGGATTTCAGGCACTGGTTTCATCCTCTTCTCGATATGGGAGATCGATAGGATCGTGGGAGTTGTTCTGGCCTCCTGAACATACCGTTTTCGTGCTCTGTTGGAGGTTCCTATAGCCGGGGTATCTGCATGGAGGACGTAAATAACATGATTGTTCTGCTTCTGCGGCTCGTTCCTTCCTTCCCCATGTTCCTGTCTCTGCTCAGGCCTTTGGTCTATCTGTTGTGCCCTGTCCTCAAGAGGGTTCTGCCTCCCGTCCTGCTTAATGAACTCTGCAAACGTCCTCTCTTTATGAGCTGTTCAACTTCATGTCTAAGGGACCTGCATGCGTTGGTCGTATGCCCGTGGTCCTTGTGAAAATTACAGTATTTACTTTGGTCCCGAAGACTGGGATCGCCTTTTATTGGTTCTGGCCACCTCAGATTTTCACGATCCCAGACTTGCCGAAGTATTTGCGTTAGGGGGGTGTTTAGAGCTGTGAAGTTGGTGAATTCCCTTGGGGCAGCGTTAAATTGAGTTTGAGATTCCGCTCTTTTTCCTAGGCTGCTGTCCCTTTTCCTGCGTACACTAGGATCCTTCTTTTGATCATCCCTCCTAGCCGTCTTTCTTTATGTCATCCTTTTGGGTTTGCTTTTTAATCTTTTGGGAGGTACTCTTTGCTTCCTCCAAGTTGATGTATTTCCTGGCTCGATCCATGAGAGTCGCCATGTTGGCAGGGGGACTTTTCATTGGAGAATCCCTGAAACCTCCCTGAGTAAGGCTAGCGGTTAGAGCGGCTACTAGGAAGCCCGGACTACAATCCGTGACTTCAGTCAGTTCGGCATTAAAGCGCGCGATGTAAGCTCTGAGGGTCTCCTCCTTGGTCTACTTGACGTTCAACAGGAACTCAAGTCCCTTCTTCAGCCTTCTACTAGTCATGAACCTGTCCATGAATCGCCTATCGAGCTCAGAAAAGTTGATGATTGAGTTCGGTGGGAGGTGGTGAAACCACTTAACAGCCGTACCCTTCAGGCTGGTAATGAAGGTACGGCACATGAAGGCATCCGAGGCCCTATGTAGTGCCATCGTGTGCTGGCAATGTGACAGATGGTCACCTGGATCAGTAGTCCCATCATATAGGGTGAACTTCGGTACAACAAACTTTCTCGGTCTTTCCTCTGACATAATGGCAGGAGCGAATGGCGTGGCAAGCCTTTCGAGCACCCTAGCCAGCTCGTCTTGCTCTAGAGGATTTTGAGCACCTCTCATAACAACAGTTCGATTTATGGATTCCGCCACCTCTTCAGCTCTGCGTGGGTCCCTAGGCAGGACTCCCAGAGAATTTTGCCTTACTGCTTTGGCCCCAATGTGAACGGGATAGGCATGCCCCTCGGATGGAAGAGGGTCCTGGTGCTCTTGAGCCGGGAGAACTGGAACCGCTTGAGGTTGGGCCTCCGGAGGTGCTGGGTTTTCTCGTGAAGCCCTAGGAGTTGGAGCCCTGGTGGTGCTCCGATAATGGACATCTGGAACAAAGGTTGGCGTCCCCCAGCCTGCGGTCGCCGACAACTGAGGATCTTTGCCGATGCGAGTAGCTCCTTAGGGGTGTACAGGCCTTCGGTTGGGAGCCTCTTCATGGGGCCCTTCTCCGTAGTGATAATAGGGGGTTGAGTCCCTTGAACAGCAATGTTGATCGGTGGATTTGGAGGACTTGCCCCCTGATTTTGCGTAAGTATTGCCAAAGTTCTAGACATGGCTAGAAGCTGTTCTTGCATGAGCTGGTTATGTCGCTTGACTGACTCAAGCTCCCGCCGCACGGGATCAGCTGTCTGCCTCCTTCCTCATCCAGTAGGCGACCGACGTTGAGGGTTTTGTGGGTTTTGAGCGTTCTTTCTTGGTCGGAGATTGGGTGCCATGATTCTCCGGGAAGAAGGAGAATAAGTTATTAGTGAGTAGAGCACTTGGAGATTATTGTCGTTTGTCACAGACGGCGCCAAACTGATGCTGTACTTTTTAGTTGTAGCCGACTTTGACCTTCTGCGACCTGAAGAACACTCAAGAAGATGATCAGAGGACCACCGGATTGGCTCCGACGGTAGCCGCTCTGATGCTTAAGTCAATAAACTGAATTGAAAAGACTGTAATGTAAGCCAAAGAATGAGCATAAGAAATAAGGCGTACCTCTAGGGTTTAATATAGATGGTGGCTTTCCTAAGTCGATTAGGATTTGGAGCCATAAAATTAGGGATTTGATCATCGAATATAGTAGTTCCTCTGTTGGTCATTGTATCAAAATAGAGATAACCATGTGTGGTAGTTTCCTTGTGGAAGACTGTTTCCTTATTCTCTGCTCGGCAGATATTAAGGCGATGATGCGCTCTGTATAGCGGAGAGTGCTCTGGAGGTCCGTGCTCTGACCTGTAGGCTTCGTAACAATGTAGCTTTACTCTAGAGGCGTGTGCTCGGCCCTTTAAGTTTTGTAGGTCTATTCTGAATGCTCGGCATACTTTGGATGACCGAGCCTCTAATTGACCTATTGACACACGTGTCGCTTGAGGATTGGTCTGTCGTTTTGTGGTATATCAGGTAGCAAGGGCATCTCGCTCGGACTCTAGAATGGAGTGGGAATTAGTAACCTCCTTCAATTTTTCCTTGGCTACCACCACCGAAGACTGCGTAGTCCCCAACTGGAACCTGGCCTTGTCAAGCTCAGATTAGAGGGCGTCAATCTGCTCGGGATCCTTAGGGGAGTCCATAATGGCTGCCAAGCTATATATAACCTGGAAAACACAAAGCAACACAATCAGGTTAAAATAGGTTATAGAACTAAGAAAGTAAAAATAATACAGAACTCACTCTCATATGAAAGTCCATCAAATCTTTGGCAACCTTCTGAGGCCTCGGCCCTTTAAACTTGTTTGGGCTCGTTGCCCTGGAATCCTTATAAGCCTGTTTCACGGCTGTCGCGCCGAAGTCATCAGACCCTAAAGAAGCAGCAACGGATTTGTCTTTCCCCATTTTCTTCTTGAGAGTAAAAGGCACCGGGGGTAGAAGGGCCTCCTAAACAGGGGAAAACTCCAAATCCTTCAAAACGGTTCTCTCAGGGGAGTTGGAGATCAACCTTTTTCTTTTCACTTGAAGAGGAGGCTCGACAGGGGAAGAGTTTTCCCCAACCTTCTTATTCTTCTTCTTCCTTGGCACCCATTCGGTTACTAGGGATTTCTTCAAACTTTTGGTCCGGTCTTGCACCAAACCAATCTCCATCAGATTTTTGGGGCAAAAAGTGGTGTCGTGAGAGCGGTTGTTAGCATGAAGGAACCTCTTGTACTTCTGTTAAAGATCGACTGTGAAAATCGATCTCTGCCAGGCTCTCTTATTTGCACGGAAGTACATGATTAGGCTAAAAAAAGAAAACGACAAATAAAATGAGAAAGCCCAAGAACGCAGAACAAAAAGGGACCTCACCCTTAATCCCAGTCTTCCATGGGAAGGTTGAAACCTGGCTCTCAAAATCCTCGAACTCCCAACCTCCTTTTACGAAGAAGTATCACTTCTTCCAAGTTTTATTGGAAGTGGGTATAGAAGAGAGAGGTTTGAACTCTTTGTCAAAAGATATATAAAACATACCCTTCGACTTTAGGTATTTCATGTCTATATTATTCCTAATCAATGAGAGGTCTACCTCAACATTGTTAAGTGTCTTAAAACTATGAACCCAAGTAAATGGCTCTCATTGTTTATATTCAGATCAACGGGGCAAATGTTAAATCCAATTAAAGAATTCCCTAATAAAAGGGTAGAAGGGAAACCTAACCTTTATCTCGAACCACTCAAGGTAAGCACAAATCTCATTTTACTGAGTATTGGAGGGGCGATCTATGGGTCTTGGTACCCTACAAGACACGTTTGTAGGGAGGTCAAAAGCAGCCCTCAAAGCATCTATCATGCTCTGAGTCATGGCGCTTTCTCCTTCCTCCATTTTGTGGGATTTACCCGAGGTTTCCCCACTAATGTTCCTAGGTTCTATGAAGGCTTCTACTATCCTAACTTCAAAAGTAGGGGTTAGGTTACTAACAATTCTATTTTCTACATTTTTCGATGAGCTACTAGCTACAAGGTTAACTTTTGTCTGGTTGTATATCTCTAAGGACTCTTCTATTTTATAACCGGTTCTTGACTAAGCATCGAAGGCCGACATGGTCAAAATAAGAAAGTGAAGAGGAACGGAAGAAGATATGAAGAACTTAGAAAAAGATTTGAAATCGAACGCGACCACAGAGTTGATCAGAGTTGATTTTCTTAGACGCCGGAGTTCGTCTCACTTGAAGTTTTTTTTGGCGATGTGATAGTTCTTAAGATATAGAAAATGATGAAAAGAGGGGCATTAGTGTGCTCCCCCCGCCCTTTTATAAAGATCTAATAGGTGTCATATGGGAGGCCCTCGCTTCCGAACTGCCGTGGCCGTTAGAGCAATGATGGCCTCGTAATTCCAATCGGTGGCTGATGCAATGAATGTCGCATGAACGATTGTCTCCTCAGAATACGGAATGACGCATTTATAACTATTACATGTGTAACGCCTCAGAAATCCTAACCTCACCTCTAATTATGCCTCATAACAGAGACTTGAGGGGAGGGAGTAGTTGATATACCATAAAGTGACAAATATATTCAAAGCATGATACGTGTATGTACAAAACTCTTCAGGATACAGATCAAGAAAGATTGTTTTATCCAGATCAAACGGACGCGAGGGGTTCAAAGGTATATGGTTTAAAACATAGCACCGTCTGTCATATCTTACCGACCTCAAAATAAGGAAACAGAGTTCGATATGGCAACTACTATCTTCAGATAGCTTCAATTCCCTATTTTTATGGCTCCTAATCCTACTCAACTTAGGAGATCTATAACATATAAATAAGATTATAAGGTACGCTTTCAATTTATGTTCAATTCTTCTCTTAAATTACAATCTTTTTTATTTATTGACTTTATCATCGAAGCGACTACCACCGGAGTCTTCCCAGTGATTCTATGATCTCAAGTTCTTGACAAATAGCGAATGACGGAAAGCCCTTTTGACAAAAAAAAGCAACATCACCCATCATATACATATATATATATATACACACACATTTACATGTATACAAAAGTTTGATTGTTTGTATTTGTAGCAGTTTCAACATAGGGCGGAGGCAAGGGGTGGCAGGTACCCCCAATGTGAAAAATAAAAATTTACTTGTAAAATTTTGAAATTTTGTAAATTAGTCGATCTTAAAATTTTAACCCAATCCAATTTTTATCTTTCATTTCTCAATTTTTTTTTATCCCAAGATATCAATCAAACTCAAAATTTTTATCTTAATTCTCTTATTTTTCTCCCAAAATTCTGTCTCAACCCCAAAAAAGTTTACTCAAAATTTTTTTAAACCCACCGAAAAAAATTTAAAAATTTTTCCCTCCTCTCTGGCTTTGGCACCGGTAGTTGTAGACAGTGCCACAGTTTGATTGCATGTAAGTATGTAACTTGTAACAAAAAGTTTGAATACCATAATTCTAATACCTCGAAACATATATAATACTCAATTTATAGTGTAACAAATTTTTAATGTTCATTTTGAGCAAAAAAATTGTGTTTTTTAATGTTATAATTTTTTTTTATTTATAATACTTTTTATTTCAATCAGATTAAATTAATAAATATAATATGTCAAAAATAAGATGTATATAAGTAAATATATAACTGTTTTATATCTCTAATAATTAATATTATAAGTTTTTTTTTTAAATTATTAATTATTAAATAATAAAATTATTAATTATAAATCATGAATCAAATTATTTCTTTAAAAATTTATTAATTATTAAAAATTATTAACTTATTAAATATTAATTATTAACAACACAACAGTCGAATCTCTTCAAGGATACAGACTTCAAAACCCAGCAGTGGATTCGCATTTTTTCTACTCACTTCAACACCCAGCGGCGGATTCGCATTTTTTGTATGATTTTTTTATTTCACTATTTTCCTTGAATTTTAGAATTTTAAATTCTTGTGAATATGTTAATTTCTTTCTATTTTTGAATTGGAACAGGAGATATTACCATAATCATATGAGAGTAGGAAACCTTGTAAAACTTTCTTAACTTTAGAGATCTGGAATTCATCTTGAAATTTGTATTAAATGAGAACCATTTGCCTTCCAAAGTCCATTTCAAATACACTTGGCTGATTTTAAAATTTTAATTTTTAATTTAAATGTTGTGATTTGAGAAATGTGTTCGGGTGACTTTAATTGTTGATAACACTGGCTCTACCATAAAATTAACTTTCTCAATAAAATAAACAAAATAATCGTGTTAGGCTTATTTAAAAAGAAGTTTCAGAATTTATATATTTATATTATACTTAAATTAGAAGTTTAAAATTAATAAATGTCTAATTCTACAAAATTTTATGTATTTATAATATAATCTAATTAAAAATCCAACTCTACAAAAAAAAATAAAAAGACTCTAATAAAAAAAAATTAATTCTATTAATAAAATTTAATTTGTATTGTTATAATCTTTTATTACTATCTATTTAGATATTAAAAAAAAATTATGTGAAAATTATATTATTAGAGTTTTATTCAATATATATCTTTTTTTAATTTTTATTGACTAATATTATTTTTAGGTATCAATATATTTAGTAGATTTTAAAATACTACTATTAAATTAAAAAAATTACATTAATACATTTGACATACCACAAACCGACACACCAATTATCTTAAGACACGTGTGCTTACGGGTCTGATAAAACTCGATCATCCAGAGCAGGCGAAGCTTTCAGAGCACTCGTGTGCGCTTATCTTCCAGAGCTCGTGATCTGAACGATATTCACTCACTGTATTCCACAGGGTTCAAACCTCGTTATTTCCTCAACATCCGAGCAGAGAATAAGGAAACAGTCTTCTACAAGGAAACTACCACACATGGTTATCTGTATTTTGATACAATGTCCAACAAGATAACTGCAATCTCCGATGATCAAATCCCTATTCTCATGGCTCCAAATCCTAATCAACTTAGGAAGGCCACAGTCTATAAATTGAACCCTATAGGTACGCTTTATTTTCATGCTCATTCTTTGGCTTTCATACTTAAGCATCAGAGCGGCTACCGCCGGAGTCAATCCGGTGGCCCTCTGATTCCTTCTTTTTGAGTGTTCTTCAGGTCGCGGGGCCCAAATTTTTTGCGAGTCAAAAAGTGCAGCAACAACATTAAAATAAATATTATTTAAAATTATCATTTTATTGTTTTAAGTCTTTAAATATATGGTGCCATCTTGATTTTTGATATCTCAAAAAAAAAAAAAAAAATTGTAATTATTTCTTAATTATGCGACTGCGACTGGGCGCAATATGAAGTGTGATGGGGGATGAAGCCACGTGAGTTGTGTGGGAACCATCATATTCATATCCTGGTACCGACTACCACTCGAGTTTCAGTGGTTGTAGTTTGACACACCTTTTATTCGGTTAATTGTAGTCTTTTTCTTGGGACACTATTAAAGTGAGGAGGATATCCATGGAGTGAGGAGGAATAGATTGATTCTCTCTCTCTCTCTCTCTCTCCCCAAATTTGGGGGGTGATAGTAGATAAACTTTTGATTGAACTCAATCAATCACAACATAGTATTTATAGGGTTAATTATATTTTTTCAATGGTAACAATTTAATTTTTTAATTTTTAATTTTATTTCAATTCAAATCAAATACAAATAGTTGTTATTGGTCATCCCAAATTTTTAATAATAATTATTTACGTATTAAGATTATATGATCTTATTTGAAATCTGTATAAAATTATAAAGTCTTATTTAAAACTTGTATCATATAAAATTACAATGTACCAAAATATAATCAATTTGGGACAGCTGTTTGCAATTGGCCTCAATTGAAATAAAATTAAAAATTGAGAGACTTAATTATTATAATTGATAATCAAGGCCTTTATTTGAAATCAGGACCAAACTTCGAAGTACTAAAATGTAATTAATCCATATTTATATAGTAAAGTTGCAAATCAACATGATCAATCACAAAATAATATTTATATAATAAAATTGTAAATGTAATATTTAACATTATTCTTTAATGCTTATTTTTATGAATATGGATAAATGCGTTGTCATTCTTTCTTAATAAGAAATTCAATTTTCTTGTAAAAGTCATGTATTTCTGATTTAGGCCATGTTTGGGAGGTTTCAAATTATGAAAAATTAATAATAATGATATAAAATAAAATGAATATTTATAGCTGGTTGGATTTATCGTCACGTGATAAACTTGGTCCACTCAAAAAACTTTTATGATAATATTACCATATTTGATATGGGTTTATCGTTAAAGCAACATCAGATTTGTGAAAGCATGGGTTGTGTAGTGAGGAGGGAAAAAAAGTCTTCTTTACACGAGTGATTCCTAGGGATTTGTTCTCAACACTAAGCAATCATAAGATTGAGTAAAGAATGCTACAAAGAACCTTCTTTTGAGGAGAAAGCAACTCTCAAGATCAAATGGGGAAAGAAGGTCAAGCTATAATAAAGAGTCTAATGGCAGATTCAATTCTTTAAATGGGGAGATTACCCATGGACCAAAATGGCAAAGAGGGTTGTTGTAATCACAATAGTACAAAACACATCAAGTGACATTTATTGCAATCTGTGAGGTTATAGTGACATTTTTTATTAGGGAAATGATATTCATATTTTCCTTTTAGTTGAAAAGTTTCTATTTAAATGTGAAATTATTTATTGTCTTTACATGTGAAAAAAAAAACTATTACATTAATTTCATCCAAAGAAATTTTTGTAATTCTATTTTAAAGAAAAAAAAAGATGAGAAATAGAGTCCCTTAACAAAAAGGAAAGTGAGACTTCTTTCTAATTATTTTCCTTTCAATAATAGAAAGGCTAAATCTCACATTACCAAAACATTATTTTTAAATAGGAGGTACTATTTGGTGGATTTGAAGTAGCATGTGGCAATGTGACTTTTTAATGATACTTTGCGATATATATTAGAGGTATGCAAAATAATCGAAAACCGGAGAACCGACCCAACTCGATTTCAATGGATTCAAATTGGTTCGGGTCAAAGTAAGTTCGGGTTAGTTCGAGTTATAAAACAGAAAATTCGGTTTGGTTTTAGTTAAAAGTTTGGGTTATCTGACCCAACCCGAAAACCGAATCCATTATTTTTTTATCAACTTTTTTTGTTCTAATTTTTTTAAAAAAGAAAAAAATCTTGAAAAAAGAAAATATATATTAACAGTATTTAAGAGGAAAAAGAAAAAAGAAAAAATGGGATTGCTCTATATATATATATATATTGTTTAAAAATGGAGATGGTTACAAAAAAAAAACAAATATATTACTATTGCTTATGAAACTCAAGTTAGGATTAGAGATCCTATTTCTGTGTTGCTCATATCTTTGTCTTCTAGCAACAGGTTATTAATTTTCTTCTTTAAAATTACTGTTTTATTCAAATTTTTTTCTCATTGTCAAAATTTTATAAATACTTGGATGGGTTAATTTTCATTACACACACACATATATATATATATATATATCAAGAGCTATTTTTTTTTTATTTCTTTGATTTCTGTTTTTATTTTTATTTTAAAAAGGAACCAATCCGAAAATGTTCGGTTTGAGTTGAGTCAGGTCTAATAGTTCCGGTTCGATTTTTTTTAGAATTGTATAAGGTCGAGTTGGTTCCGGTTCTACTGCAATCCGACCCATGTGCACCGCTAAATTATATACTATCTCGTTCTAAAAAAGATAAATCATATCACACAGAACATGATATTATTGAAAGGGCAAATCATCATGCCACTACGCCAGTTCCATTCAAGAATTTCTTTTCAAATAGAATATCAAATGACATGACAACATCTTATATATAATATATCAAATCAAAATAGACACACACGACAGGCTCAAGCATAAAGTTAATAAAGAAATGATTTTAGCCAGTCTCAAATTTTATGTTTTTGTAAAAAACTCAAAATTTTATGTCTTTATATGTTAATCCAATTTGTATGGTTTTATTTTTGTAAAATAATCAAAATTTTATGTCTTTGTATGCTAATTTAAATTAGAAGTGTAAGACTAATAGAAATCTGTTAAATTTTATGTCTTCATAAGTTAATCCGAAACATAAAATCAATAGAATTCTATTTACGAAAAAAAATGTCCCATGTGTATTTATTATACTCTAAATTAAAAATTACAAATTAATAAAAATTTATAATTATTACTTTAGATGTAAGATGATTTGATCTTAATACAGCCGGTCATCCAAAGCTAGACAATCGCCAAGCTCATCTTATTTTCTTATAACAATGAATTAAGCATCGACATTGATATAAGATAGAGGTTTCAAAATATGGATATATAGGTATATAGAGATATCAATATCCATGTTATAATGAAAAAATGATTGGAAATTAATTGAAAAACATGAAAATAGTTGATAGAAGTTTAGGGAAAATTTAAAATGGACTTTCAAATCATAATATTCGACATTGACGGATCTAGAAATATTACTTAAGGGGATTAAATTGAAAGTATTTAAATTTAGGAGCCTCATGAGAATATATTAAAAGATTAGAAGGGGCGCCAGGGGGGGGGTCTCATTTTGTTAAAATATTGTAACAAAATTAGTGATAAAAAATACAATATCAAAATTTTTAAGGGGACCATAGCCCCCTGCTTGTCCTCCTTGGATCCGTCATTGATATTGGATATAATCAATGAATGGTTATTGCTAAAATCTTGATAAATTATAAATAATTGGGGCTTGTTGAGTTAGCAATTCCTGCCTTTTTTATTTTTTTGAGGAGAGGTTATGAGTTCAAATCTCACTTCTTTATTAGAAAATGTTAATATTTATTTTCATTCGATTATAAAAAGTTACAATATTTTGCCTTATACCTAAGCTTCTATACACTTGTTTTCAAAGAATGTAATAATAATTAACTTGATATTTTATACACCTATTGAGTATTAGCAACAGTTGATGTTTAAGGGTTTGGGCCTTTTGGGGTGAGGGGACAGGGAAAGGTTGGGCATGTTTTAATAATTGTTTGGGCCTAGCCCCAATCCAATAAAATAGGGCTCCTTGGGGCCTGTTAATTCCATAGAATTAATTGGGGGTCAAGTCAACCTCATCCGAACCCAAGCCCAAACCATCTACACCATTGTTTAAATCATCTAGAATTAATTGGGAGTCAGGTCAACCTCATCTGAACCCAAGCCCAAACCATCTACACCATTGTCTAAATCATCTCAGCTGGTCCCAAAATTGAAGAATGCTAGATATTCTCACTTTATTAAAAAATACTATAATTTTTAAATTTGTATCCCAAATCTCTATCCCTACACATTTGGCATCATGACATGGCAAGCCATGTCACCTATGGTTAAATTTTTTAGTTTCTCTCTCTTCATTATTTTAGTTTTAATTAATTAATACAATCAGTAATTTATCTTTCCAAAACAAAAAAAAGCTTTCCCCCCTCTCTCCACCTTTATTATGACTCTCTCGGACCCTCTTTCCACCGCAATTACAAGGCTGCAGTCTTCTCCAATTAACCAAGTTAAATTTCACTCTCACGAGTGCTCTTGTGGGAATCTAGGGCTATTCATGCATGTCCAGTAAGTACATGCAAACTAATGGAAGAAAAAAGAAAAAAAAAAAAGGTAGTTTGATATTCAAGAAACAAATGTAACTCTCCTTGAATGTCCAGTAAGTTCATACATAACTAATGGAAGAAAAATGTGAGATCTGTGATGACTCATGATGTAAGCAATTGACCACTTGTTCTCATCTTATTGTTCTCAATCTAATGGACAGCTCCGAGGCTACATGGTAAATTTCATGTTCTCACTCCTGCATTTTAAAACCTTTATGGTGTAACAGAAATCATACAAGTGAATATGGAAGCTTTAGTGATAGTCTTAGTAAAACATCTGTACATGGAGTAATTATCTAGTGAAATTGTATGAATTCTCACAAACATTCACCTTTTTCACAATTTATAGATATAAACTGCTTATTATTTTAAGAAAAATTAATATTTTGAGAGAAACCGTCACACAATGATGTAATGTGACAGTCTCGCATAATAATTTCTCCTGAACGTGAGAGTAGAGAGACAAAGACGTGGGAGGAGAGAGAGAGAGGGGTAAGTGACCTTTTAGTTTTAGTGTACTAAATTTTTATTTTGGAAAGATAAAGTACTTAATGTATTAATTAATTAAAATTATAATAATGAAGGACATAGATGACAATTTAATCCATCTGTTAAGAATATGCCAATTCTGCCCTTAATGAGACAGATTTGGGAAGAGATATTTTCATCCTGTTGAATTTGGAGAGAAGGCACCCCGCCTCGTCTCGCCCTGATTATATAAAATAAAATGATAAAAGTGTTTTGTATTACATAATTAATATTTATAATGATATTTTTTAGTATTCGTTAAAAATTTAATCAAACTTTGATAGAGTTATATGTTTAAAAAAAAAATGTCACTTTAATTTTCTATTAACATATATATATATATATATTTCTTATTTTAATACATGTAAGTTAATAAAATAAATAAATAAAACTTTAAAATTAAATGGAGAACTCGATAGAGACCCATCCCAACTTACTACAAAGTTTAAATAGGTTTAGGGGGATTTTTTTTTTAAGGGAGTTAGGGACGGTCCCGCCCGATTGCCATCCATAAATGGAAGGGAGATAAATTAAAATTTAAACCACGGTGAATGACTTGTCATGTCACGATGACACGTGTAAAGATATAAATTGAAGAACTAAAATAAGAATACCTAACATTAATCTCAAAGAATATTAAGAGATTGTTCGAGAATTCTTTAAATTGGATCGGGTCAGAATCACTTTCATTAAATTATATGATTTTTAAGAAAATCAACACCTCTCTAGTCTAACTTTATTCAGGTTTTAAGTATTTTTTAGGATCAAATATTAATTAATATACTGTTAAAAAGTATTCACCAAACAACAAAAATTTAAAATCAATTTATCTGTATTTTACAGAATCAGTTCTAATATTTTTCAAATAAACTCTAAGATTGAGCCTAATAATTACTTTAGGCTTTCCAATAAATAAATATTTTATTTCTTACAATAGTTATTTTAGACCTTGACCCAAATGACCTTCACAATCATCAAGAATGAATAGTCCAAGTCTTCAACGAAACTAATAAGCAAAATCAAGTTATCTATATCTATCTACATATATAAACACACGTATACATATATACATAAATACACACATACACATATTATATTTGATTTCAACATGATATTCAACAATGAATTTGTTGTGATCATTTGATTTTAGGATCACATGAATCATTATAACTTCCCCGAAAATACCATGCATGAGAAGTTACAAGTCAAAAGTCATGACTAAAATGGAGAGATAGAATAGAAGAAAATTCACATAAAAGAAGGAACCTTCTTCCAAGTTCCAAAGTCCAACACCTAGTTAATTCCATGCTATGGGCCAGAATCTGACTTGCGACAATTAATTTGTTGATTTGCGACTTTGGGAAATTTCCTCAGTAGATTCATCTCCTCATTGTAGTACTTTGTTTTGTAATCTATTGTACATAATATTATGTGTGTGTATATATATATATATATATATATATATATATTGTTACTAGTTTTTTCTTTTTTTTTACCTTAATAATTCAATTTACATAATAACTTCTAACTTAATACAATATATTATAATCTAATCAGGTAATTCGATTGAGAGAGTTCTAGGGTTATTCCTTTGACGTCCTTGGTTCAAGTAATCAAGGATCATTCTACACATTGTCAAAGATTATGTGAAAATGTTTCGGGAGTTCTAAGCGGTTATTAATTGAATTATTCGAAACGGATAATTCAGCTACAAAAGTTCAAATTTGAACAGTAATATTATAGTCGAATGTTATATCAAATTTTTTTTTTTTTGAGAAGCGATTAAAAAAAACTTCGATAATATAATACTAAAGAATTGCCAAATAAAATTTTCTCAAGACGTCCCATGAAAATCTTAATGGTTTGATGTGATGCACTGTCTTTTACATCATTATTTTGTTACTAATTTTTTCAGTATAGTATAAAATTTGAATACTTTTGGTCAGGAAAAACCTAAACTATGTAAGCCAAATGCGTGGATTTATTTTTTTGCCACCACTTAGCATGCAATTTCAAAATGAGAAATTTATATGCACAAACATTAATATGTATAAAAAATTTAATATTGACTGTAATTTTTTTAATAATTAATTAAATTTATTGATATAAATAAACTTACAAATTAAACTAGAAGTTCAATAAACCAAAAAAAAAAATCCTTAAAAATTTTACAACTTGTTTTAAAGTTTTGAAGAGAAAAGAAAATATAACTTAAAATAAAAGATAAAAGAAAAAAATATTTATTTTTATCTTATTTGAATATTCAAAAAAGAAATAAAAAGAAATTTATTATCTCTTATTTGAATGTTCAGGTGAAAATAAAAGAAAGAAGTTGATATTGTTTTTACACTAATCTCCTATCAAATATATCGATATTACAAAAGGACCCTTGAGGTTTTAAAAAGTACCTTGAATGTCCTTCTCAGAGTTCGTCGGAAAAAGAGAAGACGGAACTCCTAAAATGACAAATATAACATCACGACGAGCATCCCATATCTTAATCTGTTGTTCCATCATTTCATTGGAGTACAGAGAAGAGAAGAGACCAAACCCTAGAACCCTTCAACACGATGTCGTCAAAAGAGGATTATAGGAGGTTTAATGGATGTCATCTACTAGTTCAAACCCCACTGATCAGCATCGTAAGACTTACACTGTAATCAAAATTTCCTAAATCTCTCTCTCTCTCTCTAAAAATGGGCTTTGTTGCCATGGAGATCATTCAGGAAAAGAAGAAGCAGAAGAAGAATGAGATGGCAAAACTGCTGAGGGAGGACACGAAGGCGTCTTCTTGATCAGGGCTATAAGGCAAGAAAGAGAAATCTAAAACTAAATTAGCAGTGATTTCTGAGGAAGCCAATGCATCTTTAGGAGAGTTGTCGGGTAACAAAGATGAAAGTGAAAATAGATTTGCAATGGCGGTAAAGTAAAAGAGGAACCTATAACTATGGTGGCGAATATCATTGAGAATTTTAAGAACTTGTTTTCAAATGCTCCAAAACTAGAGAAATCAACTTTTACTAATGCACCTTCAACGAGCCCAACACGTTATTATTGGACCAGTAATTGTTTCATAGAAAAACGTAGATCTCATATTAAATCATTTGCCACGGTGAAATTATGTCTAATTGATAAAAGTCTTGCTAAGAAGTCAAATTAAAATTAAGGTGAAGTGTGAAAATTTTAGATTTAAGAGGCAGAATATATAAATTGAAAGGGGGGGGTGGGGTATATTTGAAGTTTTTTAATAAAAGTATAAAAAAAAAATTGAAATGAAAATTTGAGGTACATGCATACGTACGGACGCGTGTGTATATATATATATTCTATGTGTGCATATTACGGAATGATACACACCACAACCGAAGCACTGTCATATTCCCAACTAAAAATCACAACCTGAAGTCACTTTATCTCGTTCTCTCTGGAAAGTGGAAACAAGCAACCAACCATAGGCCAGAAACTGCAAGTAGTGAACAATAACCGCACTGAAGCATGATCTTTGTTTTTGTTAGGTATTGTCTCCATAGTCCGTCGTATTATATTGCTTCCATCTTCTCTGCCAAAAATGTCTAAGCTATCACTTACCCTGTGAAGGACTCCAGCAATATTCTCCACATTTTGTTTCTGGAAATATGACTAAAAACTACAAGTGTCAAATTTTAGCTCAGCAATCGTTGGTAATGGTTAGCACATAGAATGTGTGTAGAGACATATCGATTACTACACTGAATTTCATTTGATAGCGAATCCGGCATCGTTGAGCACTTGTGAATTGTCCAATAATGGACTCATGCTCTGTTTTGAGTTACAACAGAAGACAATTTTCTTTGATATTTTCTTTCTAGAAAAATTTTAAGGGAAAAAAAATATATAAAAAAGAAAAGGCATACAATAAACTTGGGTGCATATAACCCCCAAAGAGTAGCCAAGTGGTTATGAATCACATGGTAAGTGCCTTACAAGGCACTTAATATTTCAAAAGAGTAATGACATTCTTTAGGGCCATCTCTCCTATATTTGGGTATGAGGGTTTGCATGTGCCTCAAGATTCACAACTAACCACGCAACTCAAGGTTGCAGGTGGTAGGGTGGCTACTTGGGTTACCAAAAAATTAAAAGAAACTTGGGTGCATATGTTAATTGGGCACCATTCATGCCAAGAATGCCTTTCATGGTAAGCTCTGTAACTGCATTAAGGAAATGAAAGAGTTCTTGTTTGTAATTGGAGGACTGCCCTGTCTGTTAACCCCTCACTTAGACTGACATGGGTATCATGGGTTTGGGGAGGCATGCCATGCCTAATTTCGAAGTTACTAAGTAGTGTCAAGGGTGGTTAACATGATTTGATGGCATTTTTATATTTTCCAGCGAGTTTGCAAGGAAGCAGGGGTGCTCCTGTCAAATGGATAAGTTGCAAAGTTGCAAGGAGGCAAGGTTATTCCTATTAGCTTGAAATTCTGATTTATCATATATATAAGGGGTGAGCTCCCCCTCCACCTCAAGGCACGAAGGAGGCATGCCAAGGATAAGTCATAGGCGCAACATGACTTACTTGGCCCTAGGTTTCATCGATGTGACAAAGATGGGCGTGGTTTGTATGGCCTAGCTCGATAACTCAATGGGTTGACTCGTGTTGCATGACTTAAAAGACATGACATAGGCTCTTCCTAGCATGCCAAGGACACGAAGATCAAGTTATTGAGATGACATAACTTGACAAAATATATGGCTCGGTGTGATCAAGTTATTGAGATGACATAACTCGACACAATATTTGACTCGGTGTGACTTGGAACTTTATGGCTAAATGTGCTGCTTAGTTCAAGTAGTCCAAGACACTTAGAGTGGCTTGGTTGTATGACTTGACATGTGGTCAGTTTCAGATATGAGATAAAATCATATTTGCACATGGTGATGTGGAGTTGTGATTGGCTCTCATGAGACAACAATTACCAGTAATTGAACTTATTTACAGCAAAGATGACAGAGGTATGGATAATTGTTGTGTACAAGTGGAGCTGGTCTAAAGAAGACAATGACAGTTGTGTTGGGAAATTGCTCAGCCTTTGTGGCAAAATCGATTTAGTTGGCGCCAGGTGTTCTAACAATTCGAGATGTCAACTGCAACTCGTGTGGCAATTGTCGATTGGTCCAGCATACCCTAGGTAGTTGGGGATGTCAACTGCCGATGTATTTTTTTAAGTGTCTAGGCTCCAATGACACAGAGGGTATAACTTAGTGTTATAGCGTTTGTAGTCTGTCATGGATTGTTTCTTTACTATGTTTAACAATTTCTGTGGGTATTTGTGAGCCATTTTGAGTGATTGGTTGTGTTGGTTACGCTATCATAGGTAAAAAATTAATTTAATGTGAAGAATTAACCATACTAAACAAATTGATTAGTTTGATGATCACACCCTTCAAATTATTTTGCATTATCGCTCCCACTCCCGCCCCCACTCAATATTGTCATGAAAGCTACCAAAATAGAAATTGATAATAACCAATTTTTATATTGTTATTATAGTGGGAAGATAAAATTAAGAATGTGACTCTTGGACAGGCCAAAGACAATGTCTTTAGTGTTAATTGTCACTACTCAAAAAGAACTTCTTGTTGAGTTTCATGCAATTCATGTTTAAGGATATAACAAAGCCACCAAATTTGCAATAATATTATGGAATTTTTTTTAAAAATTTTTTTAATATTATTTATGAAATTGAGTACTTGACTAACAAGAAAAAAAGAGAAGACACGAGAGCAAATTGAAATGGTTTTCTTTTCCCTTCTAATTAGGACCTACCCTCTATTTATAACTATGCCTGCAATCATCAATTATAATCCGATATTGCTCTTTTTTTATCATAGAGGTGTTTCGTCCTTCGCTATCTGTCAAGAATTCAAGATCAGAGGGTCATTGAAAAAGTTTCGGTGGTAACCGTTATGATGATAAAGTCAGTAAATAGAAAAAGACTGTAATTGAAAAGAATAATTGAACGTGAATTGAAAGTATACCTTATGGCCTTATTTATAAATTGTAGATCTTTTAAGTTGAGTAGAATTAGACGCCATAAAAGTAGGGATTTGAAGATATCCAAGATAGCATTTGCCATATTGAACTCTATTCATTATTATGAGGTTAGTACGATATGGAAGGCGGTGCTATGTTCTGAACCCCTTCTTGCAGATATTTTGTTTTCTTTACTACGGGGTTTGTAGTGAACAGATCGGTACTCCATCTGTTCTGGAGGCACGGTTAGAGATGGTGTACTATTCTAAATAATATACCCCTGAACCTTGTGCTTATTTGATCTGTATAGAAAAATCTTGCTTGATTTGTACTTTGAAAAACTCTGTATATACACATGTTATGCTTTGAATGCACTTGTCACTTCATGGTATATCACCTTTCATGAAAATATACAATTCTTAAAAAAGATATCTTCTTATAAAAATATACATCTCTTAAGAAAATGTGTTTTTCATGAAAATATATGATTTTTGAAAAAAAAAAAATGAAAATTCTCTGAAAGACACAACACTTCAACTAAATAGTATCATTTTAGTATTATTACCCACTTTTTTTTTTTGCAATATTACAATCTACAATATAGTATGTGTATATATAAACATGTATATGTATATATACCACATCTATATATAATAATACTGATAATAATACCATAAAAAATTTACAAATACATGTATGTATGTATATATATATATATATATATATATATAACTTTACAAAAAGAAATGTGTTGATTTAAGAATTGGTAACCAACATCATGTTCTTGAACTCCTCAAAATCAAGCAACCCATCTGAATTTGTATCATACATGTTAATCATATTCTTACAATCCTTGCCACCATGCTCGTCCCACAATCCTAATCTCTTCAGCACGCTCTGCAACTCCTCGCAAGAAATGTAGCCATCACCGTTCAAATCATACACTTTGAAAGCCTTCACAAGATCACCCTCCAAGCTCTCAGCCTCCTCGACGATGCTCTGCTTGATAATGGCGTCGTAGAAGAACAAGAAGTCAATGAGGTCAAGGCTCGTTTTACCCACCATTAATGATTCAAGTTCCTCTGGGCTAGATTGCAAATTGATTCTCTCCAAGAACGAGTTGAGTTCGTCCAAGCTCACCAATCCGTCACCATTTTGGTCGAGCTTTTCAAAAATCCGGTGCAAGTCGTTCGAACTAAGAGGACTCATGTAATATATATGACTGTGTGTATATACAGAGAGAGAGATATGGAAGGGTATTTATAAGCAGAGGGAGAAGAAATACATGTTGTACATGCCTTGTACGGTTAAAAGGATAGCGACACATGAAGGGAGAAGAATTCTGTGGGCTATATGATGAATTTTGCAAGGAAGTTTCTTGGAAGAAGAGTTGTGGAAGACAAGAAGCAACAGATATGTATTCTCTGGCTTCTTGGTTATCCATTCGCTTACCTAGCTTCAATTTTAATTTTAATTTTAATTTTTATGTATATGTAATGGACAAAAGCTAATATCACAAAAGATGATTCATCAGAGATAATAATTCACTGTGTATGTATTGATATTCATATGCTGTATATATATATATATATATATATATTTATGAGATGAGACTCATCATTAAAGACTTACAATAATAAATTTTATCTTATGTGAGTAAATATATGCTAATACATAAATATATATATATATATATATATATATATTCATGACTCACGCTTTTACAATTAAAAAGATGCTACATGGAGGTTTCTGTAGTTAAAAAAAAAAAAAATTATTATTGTTGTATCTTTTGTGTCCAAATTGATCTTTTAAAATATTCACGAATACGTTTATTTTTCAAATGATTCATATTGTCAAGTGGACTCATTCCAAATTTCGTTTTAATCAAATAATCCGTGGGTGGTCTTCTTTCAACCCCATTACCTTGTACAGAACTCGTGAACTATTATTTTCTTTTAGCTGTCAAACATGGAATGCATGTGATGGAAAATATGGACATTTTCCACCCTTTAGTTTGTCCATGATCATACGTATATATATAAATATATGAGCCTAAATTACACAATTACCTTTTATATTTAAATAAGTCATTTTGAATCTACCATTAAAAGGGTATTTTGGCAATTTTATTGAAACATCCCCTCCCTCTCCCACAATTAATGACTAATGTTATCATATTATACTGCCATTTAATATAAAAATAAAATAAAATTAAAACAGGTAACATTATTAATAATTGTTGCACATTTCATCCGATTTTCTTTCATTAACTTTCTTGGAATGGACCAGAAGATCCAAAGATTAGTTAGAGTTAAGGAGGACATTAGGTAGTAATCATTAAATTGTGAATTTAAAAAATATTTAACACCATTTTTAAGTTCAACTAGTTTTTAAAATATATATCATTAAAAAGGCTAAAATAGAAGTGCACCCATTTTATAAAAGAATTACAAAAAAACTATTCCCTTAAATCCTCCTACATTTCAATAGTCAATCCTCGGACTTTCCTATATATTTAAAAAATTTTCCAATTTCTTTCAAAACACGATGTTTCTTACCAATCTACACGACAATATTAGCATGTTTCTGCAAAGTCAGTCTCCCAATCGATCAACCTCAGATGCCCCTCCATCACATAATAGTTCAAAACTTAGTTGTGGACTACTATTTAAGGTCGCTTAACAACCCGTATCCCAAGCTGAGCTTGACTTTTAAAAATAAAATTAAAAGTCAAATACTGGAACACGTGGTAGACTGATTTCTTGGCAAATTTTAAACCAAAGTTCTAGCACAAGTCCTCTCACATGCTAATGAAAATTTTCAAATTTTGAACCATTTTCTTCCTGATTTCATATACTCTGTACCTACAAAATCACACACACACACACATATATATATATATATATATAGAGAGAGAGAGAGAGAGAGAGAGAGAGTTCACACAAATTACAGATAATTCAAATGCCAGTGCATACATACACGAGGAAATTCATTTAAAACATATTCAGTATATTTCTTGTTCTTTGCCCGAGGGGAAAGTAAAAAAATAATAACCCTACAAATTTCCACTCACAGTATCCTCATTATTCTCAGAAATTACGTTCTGCAACCTAATATAGCACAGCACAGAATTAATACATCTAATAAGTTGAAGGAAAAAAATGAACAATTTTTGGCAACTTATTAAACATCAAACAATACAGGTTTTTTTTTTTTGGGGGGGGGGGGGGGGGGGGGGGAGAGAGAGATGGTCTCATCTCTTTGGTGATTTCAGCTTCAAGGCGTCATGCTGAATTTTCCAGGCTCGCTGTAATATTTTTCCAACTGCTCAGCCTTGTTTATTTTGAAACCCCGAATCCTCACCTCCTCGGGCATTGAAGCATCACTGTAATCAACATTTTCAACGATCCAACCCTTGTTTTGCACTGAACCTCCCACTTTTACCTGTCAACAAGTGACATTATCTTACTATGCATACATTTTCCAGAAATCATATCTACAAGATTGGTTTGCACGCACAAACAGACATGCTACATTCATGTGGACCAATTTGAAAATTAAAGATCATATGACACTTCGAATGAACAGGGAAAATACTGTGAAAAAGGTTATGAAACCTAAAAAATGACAAAAATAAAGTAAAAAGGAAAGGAAGCTTCTTTAGAATACTTCCTCCTAACACCCCCAATAAGTATGTTTTGCCATACCAATAAGCAAAATAACTGAGAATTCTTTATAATCCTCATTTCCATGAACCATCTTAAATCACTCGAATATAATCAACATAATCGTTTTACATGTACTTGATGAAAACTATAATATGATTTGAAACTCTTGCTGGAAAATCAAAGATTGAGTCATAGTGGTAGGTACATGTGTTTGTGAACTCTCTTTTCACATTGTAAAAATTAGTCATACAATACCTCGGCATCTTCCACTGAGTCAATGACTAGAGCTCCATCCAAAGAGAGATCCTCAAGAAAGATATTACGACCCTTAATGACCATGGTAGATTTCTGGGAAATGGAGCAGTTTCCTCTCACTTTGCTTCTAATATCTGCAAAAATAAGCGCCCATTTTGGCCTCCAAGTGATAAGAGGCCACACTTCTACCTCTTGTCCATTGAACACCTGATGTACTGGATCATCCACCTTAACACCAGCCTGGTAACATATAGGAGGATTACTTCTAGACTTTGGAGCAACACTAATCCATATGCCTGCAAACACATTCACACACGCATGCAGACACCTGCACACACATGCGTGCACATGGGTGTGGGGTGGGAGAGAGATGGGTAATGAATGGATAATTGATATAAGAATCTTCCACTAGTGAAGGAGCAGGAGGCATTTAGTCCTTTTCTGTTACCAATTGGCATTTTCAGATAGTATCTAATGCTTAGAATTCATACACAGGTACCAAGTTTCTCCAAACCCACTTTTCAATTACATGTCCATTATTAATCAAGTCACGCATGCCAAATATCATTCAATCAACTCTCAGATGTTGTACAATCTGTCCTCTAATATTTCTTCTCAAAAAAAAAAATTAATAATAAATCACGAATAAAATAAAATGGAATTCAAATATATAGAAATATATAATAGGGTTAGCAGTTGATTTATTGAAACAGTGAGACAATAATAATTAAGTAGGCTTAGGTAATTGTGCTTGAAAGCCCTTGCCCAAAAAAAAATTGGAAGCTTTTCCTTGACCAATGTAAATCTCTTCAAAAATATTCTTAATGATCAGGAGTCTTGTTGATAATTTGACTCTTACAGGACCTTAGCATTAAATGTCTGAGATTTAATTTGAGTAGATGGTAATTTTTAACATCTCAATACTGAACCAATTGGCAATGACGATTGCTCAATTCGGGGTGAAGACATATGAGATCTCTGACAATGGTGATGGAATGCTCGAGGAGTTCCAGATCATTGAGACGGGTGTGAATTGGTAAGGAGATTGGGGGAAACTTGGTCGAAGCTGGAATGGAAGTGTACAGTTTTGGAGGCATCAGCAAAAAGAAGCTGAGTTTTCCCTAGGGCTCTCCACGGAAGAGGTCGGAGCTTGTGGATGTGGCATCGTTCGAACGCCAATGGGGAGTATATGAAGGTGGAATCTAGGTTAGGGGAGGTAAGGAGATGCCTGTATCTTCCTCCGGCAGATGACGGAAAGGGGTGGCTCACAATGGCCATGGCCTCTCGCAAGTTAGGGTTATCTAAACCGAAGAAAAAGATACAGGAAGGGGATTTCATTTAAAGAGGAAGCAGAGATTAAGCGGAGGCCGGAGAAGCTGTTATCGGTGGAGATGGGAAAGCGAGGTGACAGGGAGAACATTAGGGTAGAAATCAACTCTTGCGAAGAAAGTTCCAAACATCTTCAGAAGTGCCTGCTGGGGAGGATTGGTTTTCTTCAATTGTTGGTCCCGGACAGTCAGAGTACAACAGTGGGCTAACCAGAATTGGGGAGTCAAGGTGGGGCTGAAGGTAATCGACATGCATGGTGAGTTCTTCATGTTTGAGTTCCCTTCAAGAGCAGAGGCTACTTGATTCCTAACAGCAAAGACTTGGAAGTTTGAGGGTGAACCACTGTTTCTTAACTATTGGTTGGCGATGAGGTTTTGCTTGATTTGGAGCATAACAATAGAATTTTTGAAGGGACTGAGAAAGCCACTTATGTAATGAAAGACATTCTTTTTGCAACTTTTGCATTTTTGGGCAAAAAAGGCCTGCCCTTTGTACATAGATCCGTTGGTTAATTGTTTGGGGACTTAAAGGCAGTGATTTTGTAGCCTAGTCCTTTGTATATATGGGTTCACCTCATTGGGAGTCTTTTAATATACTTTACGTTTACTCATTAAAAAAAAAAATTTACTGAAACAATTGGCTGAAGTTGCTAATTGAGCTGAGCTAACTCAAAGTCAGCCCATTCTGCCATCAACTTTTTAGGCTAAGCTTTATTTGAACTTGGACTTATCCAAGCTTGATCGATTTTGAACTGAGTCGAGTAAGCGTACTTAACCTGCGCTGAGCTTAAGTTATGCTTAGTCAGCCAAAGTCCAGTTCAACTAGAAGTACAAAAACATACATTATATAGTTGATGTTTTTATATATTTCAATTGTCTTTGAGATCTTGATTCACAAAGTTAGCATGAAACTGACAGTTACATGGTTAAACATAACCAACAAAGTTTTAGTTCGAAGTTCCGGGGAAAAACAAGAAATTGACATCTGACAACAAGAGACACACACACAGAGAAGAAAAGAATAGCAACAAAATTCTTATATACTTCATTCTTCTAACTTCTAATCACTTTTTAAATATTAATAAGTATGGAATTTTGAACTTTGTATAAGCTATTTCTATTTTTTTCCTCTTTTTTTTTTGGGTAATTTTTCCCCAACCTAGCTCAATGGTGAGTGCCCCTACCCCCCCCCCCAACCCTAGGACCCTACCGGGGCTCGAACCCTACCATCCCCCATGTGGATGGCAGGAAATACCACTAGGTTAAAGCTTGCCTTCTTCTGACTTGCCACCCTAGTTCTCCTAATTAACATAAGCAAGATCAAAACGAGTCGCTAAAACAAATTTACCAGCCAAAGTTGGGTTGGCAAAAATGTCAAAGAAATTCCACGGGCAGTTGATTAAATCTAGCATGGATTATGTGTTGATGGTAGTGGGAGTTCACAACTCCCCTCAGGTTCCCTTATCTGGGGTTCTTATAGAAGAAAACCAACTTGACTGTTAGATCGGAGAGCAGCTTGATGTCAATTTCCCTTCAACTATTAGAACAAAATGTGGCGGTAGGAGAATAAAGAAAATACATTAAGCATTATGATGCCTTTTTTTTTTTAATATTTTGCTTGAAATAGATCAAAGGAGTGAAATACCTTCCTCAGAATGAGGCTGTTTGCCCGATAGATGGCCATTTCACCAGAAGTAGCGCTGTGATACGGATTCCCCTTTGGTACCTTCAGTTAAGCTCAAACAAATCAGAAATATAAAAGAAATTACTGAAATCAAAACATCAAATCATGTTACTGGTTCACAGTTAGTAGAGAAAGTATATGCTATCAATAAGAAAACATCTAAAAGCAATACAGCTAGAACAATTCATCAGGAATAAAATAAGTAATAAAGAAAAAGTGACAACTGATAAATTACAGACAATTGTAGACCTTTATACACACTGAATTGTAGGGTTTCCTTTATTAGATGTGTCTGGAAACATCTTATGAAAAAGAAGAAAAAATGAATAGAGAACAGACAAATCGGGGATTGGGGTATACCTATAAACATAACACATCATATAAAAAAGCCACATAACTACCAAACAAGGAACAAAAGAGAGAGAGAGAGCGAGAGAGAGAGAGAAAAGAAAATGATGCACAGAGCCTACCAAGAGAACGGGGGATGGGAAGAATGACAATGGACAAAAAACTCTGTTCAATAGATCTGGGCAAAAGAACAAGGAGGAAAAGAAGGAAAGGAATATTAAAAAAGTACTTGTAAATAGCCTTCCATGTCCAATCAAGTCTTGGTACGTTGCAGCAGCTCCCTTCTCTCTCTCTCTCTCTCTCTCTCTCTCTCTCTCACACACACAGAATCTCAGACGAGATCTGAAAATTCTCTTCCCAGTAAAAAGTATTTCCTTTTTTTTAAAAAACAAAAAACGGGTTTTCAGTCAATGAAGTTAATGGGTTAAAAAAATGGGTTTTCAGTCAAAGAATTTAATGGGTGTTGACCCATCTCATTGTTCCCATTACAACATTGTTGTTTTGATCGAAACACACCATACGATATCGTTTTGTTCAAAACGGTGGAATTTTGAGATTCCACCCCTGTTTTGGGTTCAGTTCTTCCAAAATTGAATAGTTTCAGTTGTTTTGACTAAACAAAAATGAATTTTTGATCCTTGCTAAGAAGGGTGGTGAATGGTTCTGATTATGATGGGAAGGGTTGTGAAGGTGACAACAGTGCTAGGATTCAATGGCTGACATAGGAGGTTTGGGGATTGTAGAGGGGATGAAGATGAGTATGCTGTTTCACCGATGAATCTAAGGGTGAGAAAGGGTAAGGTACTAGTTGGTGAATTCCATGGAACTGGTTGATGGAGGAAGATGTTGGTTTTAAAGATCAAGTAGCAGTGGGAAATTGGAAATCAGTGATGGACCTCTGGATTTAGAGGGAAGTGATGATGGCGGCAGGTTGCAATTGACACTGGCGTAGGAAGTGATGGTGGCAAGCTGTGACACGACAGTGGAAAATGTGAGATAGTGGAGGTGAAAATGGAATGAATCAAATTTTATTATGTATAGAAGATAGATTTATATATGCATCAAATTGATTATGCATAGAAGATATATTATATATACACACATAAAAAAAAAGATTTGACTTTATAATCAAAATATGAGGGCAAACCATAAAATATAAGTTCTGTTAAGGGCTATTTGCTGATATTTTTGACGGGAGAGGTCAATGTCATTTTAAAAAATTTAATGGAGATATTTGTAACTGAGATACCTCAATGGAGCTCAGTGTAATTTACCCTTTTAATGAAAATAAAAGAAAAGGTTTTGCTCTCCAAAACAAGTTATATTAAAAAAGAAAAAAAAAAACTAATACTCATCCAAACATTTTTTAACGTGTGGACATCTAGGGTAGGGACAATTACTTTTGAATCTCCATCATTTATTGCATGCCACATCTAAGAAATAATGGATGAGTACATATATCCATGAATTTCAAGAGACTGTTGAAACGTTTTAAGCGGACTCCGAGAAGCTATTTATTGCTCATTATAATGGAAAAATATATACCTTAGCAGCATCCTCAGGGTTGTTCTTCACAGGTGCATAAGCAAGCCATGTATCCAGCACCTGAGCAGTCACAAATTTGGTGCGATTCATATTGAATTATAGATTGATAAAAGCGACTGAATAATATATGCTAACAAAAAACCATGCATTAAAATGGAAATATTTGCCAGAGGAGAATCATAGCCTTGACTTACTGTAAATCCAACCCTTGCTGAGGGAGGCAATGTTTTAGGGTAATCTTGCATCATGCACTCTAGTCGAGTAGAGGACTTAAATGCAGTTTTACTAGAATCTTGGTACCTGTGTTAAGAAGAAGAACAACATAAGGTTAAGTAAAAAAACTTCCAAGACAGCTTTACTCATTTGAGACTGCAAGGCTAACACCAGACAAATTCAGAACAAGTAACTTTGTCGTGCAGGTGTAATTGACAACAGTAGAACCACAGTAACTAAAAACTAAATAGTCTAAATTTCCTAAGTTAACCACAGGCAACCTTGGAGCTCAATGGAATAACACAATTGTTCATCATTACAAGGTATATATGTGACTAAGTTGGCAAACAAATAAACAACACGAGCAGAATTATAAGTCGGCACAACTGCAAAATCTTTGCATCACAAGAATAAAAATCAAACGAATGTTCTATTGTCTTTCATTTCTAGGCACAAAGGTTAAAAATTTAATTGTTAATAGAAAGAAATATAAAATAACATTGGGTTAGGATCAAGATGGGAGGTATCAGTAATTTGTTATGCAAATAGAAGTAAATTGCAAGTGCTTCTAAATAGGACTTCTACCAATCTATGTGATTGATAATATTTATTACGTAATGTATTGATAATATTTTATTAATTTGGCACCAGCAGCACAGCTGTAATTTTTCTGCTAGAAAGCATCGTCATTTAGAGCAACAAGTTCAATAAACCATAACAAGTGATTAAATGGAAAGCAGTGTTTTGAAAAGCTTTGTCAAGGCTCCCCTTAAGACTAGAGAACATCATCAAAACATAAATTTCAAATATGTCTGATCAAAAATAGAAAGTAGAAAGCGAAATTACTTAGGGTTAACAAACTCCTTTATAGCACCTCCAGTTTTTGTAAGCTCCTCAATATAAGAGCCAAGTTCAAAAATTAACTGCACAGAAAGTGTAGCTGTACAAGTCAAGCCTAAGCAACAAACTATTTACTGAGTATGTAAAAAACAAAAAATCCAAAAAGTATAAATTAAAGCTGATTGCATAATACAAAATTCATAAAGAATACCACTGGGTAATCCGTCGTCTTAACACATGGAGCCTTGTGTGATTACTCTTTGTGAATGAGATTTGCAAATATGTGATGAATTCAATGGGCCCCACATTAGATATTTACAAGGAAAAATTGGTTGTAATCTGATGATTCTGGAGAATTTGATTCACTGTGCTATTTTTGTCAATGGATAGTTTTCTAATGAAAAAAAGATGTTACGGATTGTTTTCTAATCAAATGGTTTTGAAGATATGATTAACACAATGAAAATCTCATGACTGCAGCCATGAGCTTCCATGCTCTTGATAGGAGTCTTAAATGCAAAACTCTGTGCACGCGCGTGTTGCCGCGTATGCGCATGTGTTCACACATGAAAAAGAGTGATAGTTGAACAGAAAACCTGATGCACAGGGCATCGCATGAGGCGATAATCTGCTTCATCATTTTGACCTAAATCATTCAGAATCTCTACAGCTCCCAGGCCATTAATTTATGATTACAGCACAAATAATATACAATTGCAACATGAAGAACAACAGAAAGACCTTCCTAAAAACTGTTATTGGAACTTCAAGGGAATTAAGACTTCAAAGTCAAACTGGTAGAGATCTTAATGCATCATGGCCAGGTACACAAATCCCAAGAACAAAAACTTCCATGATCCTAGTTCTTTAGGGTTCAACTAAGGGTATTCTGCTGGTTGTCAACCTTGTTCAACCATCTTCTGTAGACTAAGGCCAGCTGTGTCAATAAACAAGTGCCTAAACTTCGTCCCCAGGTTTACCTGTTACTAAGAAATTATCAAAAATTATTCAAATTGAAGACATTCATATAAAAAAAGTATAAATAAAGGAAAGCACCTAAAATAATGAGCATACTGAGATAATAATGTCCCAGCAAGTAGGAGTCCATGTGCATGATGAGAAAAACAAGTAAACAAAAACCACATGCTTTTCTAGTGTATGCACAAATAGAAAATAAATGAGTGAACATTTTTGTTTTTGACAGAAATGTACTTGATTTATATTTCCAGGAAAAGGAGAATAGCCTGTTTCACAGTTGACATCGCCATCGGGATATCCTGTTGCCCTAAGCAGAGGATCTAGCTGATTGTATTCCACATTAATCACCATTGTCCTACCTGTATTGTAATGAGTAATGTAATATTAGTATAAAATTCCATACCCACATGAAAGATCAGGGTGAATATTTCTCTAATAGGCGTGTTCTGGATGTGAATGATTGAAAAACAAACAGATTTATTTGATCAGTGATTGAAAAGCAAATAAATAAATAGATTTAAACCGGAAAAAAAAACATGTTCAGGAGTTATGAAGAAACTTATGCCATACCACCATATCTCCACTCTGTCCACCGGCAGAATACATGCATGTTAAGTATACCCTACTTGATAACTAAAGCTCTAGACAGTATGGCCTCGTTTGAACAGTGAGACAAAAAGGTACAATGGGATAGAATATGCTCGGATCGGATAGGAAATAAGATCCTATGGAATATTGAAAATCCCAATCCAGTGTTTGGAACAAGCCCAGAAGTCCCAAATAAAAAGGCTTAAATAAAGTTATATTATTTATTTATTTTTTCACAAAACAATAAAGTTTTTACATACGTATTTCTATATAATGTTTTCCCACGGTCCTCAAAAAAAAAATCCAAGGTCCTAAAAAAAAAAATTTTTTCCAGCCTACATGCATATATATGATATCCAAAGTTAAAAATTTGTTCATAAATCAATTACAAACTAATAACCATAATCATTGCAATTCACATTAATAATTATAAATCTGTTCATAAGTTCAGTTACAAGTTTTATTGAGCTTCCATATAAAAAATTACAAATTGGACTCAATTTTATAGTTGATCACAATCGATTTAACAATTTTTTTGTAAGAAAAAAAAAGTAGAATATATTAAAATTTATAAAAGAAAAAAAAGTGAGATCCAAAAGATAAAACAAATCAATAGAGGGATAGAAATCAAGAAAAATTCAAGAAATCTAAACAAATCTATCATTTTAACATTTGAAAAAAAATAGAGTAAAAGATATCATAAAAGGAGGCCATTGTCTGTTGGGTTCCAATTGGTAAATTTAACAATCAAAACCAAAGTTTGATATATCCTACACGGGTGGGATAACTATATACCACACTCTGTGATGTGAAGCTGTGGTGGCGGATGAGAAATGAGGACGTGCTGGAGGGCCGTTGAGAGATCAACGGCTAGAAGGAACTAAAAAGGGAGCTAAAGGTTAGAAGCAGTTTTTGCCTGGGAACATTACATGGCTGGTAGATCCCTTAACATAGTTATATCGCACATGAATAAAATATAAACAGCGACTGAATTGAATTATCCAATCTAATCTACCACATTGAATAGGGTAACTCTTTATCACATCCGGTCCACTTATACGAGTCGATCAAACATGGCCTAAAGTAGGAAAGGCAGAAGAAACTAGAAAGTATTCGCCTCACCTATAAATAATATAAACCCCGTGTTGGAAAAGAAAGGAGGAACTGATATTGAAACAAGTCAAGGGCTGAAGAATTTTCATATATTAAACAAGAGATTTTTTTCTCCCTTAATTGGTGAAGTCTTTCTCTTTGTTCTTTAAATGAATAAAAGTTTAAAAGCAAGACATGGATGATGAATGCGCACACATTACAAGTTTATTAACAAATGTTGATTAAAAGGCAAAAGCCTACAGGAAATGTAGCAATCAAAACTCTGTTTTCTCCCACAATCTATCATAAAAAAAGACTGTTGTCATTGTTGATGTGTATTGACTAGTAAACGTTCTTTTGGTCAAAGAAATGAGATTTGTAAAAAGACCCTAGGCTTAAGTGGCATCACATTATAGATGATCAACATATAAAGTCCAAGTTCCTTGAGAGTACATATTGATGGATGCTCAAGCCCAATTCTCACTGCAACTTAATAGTTGTAAACCACAAACACAGAATATTATCAATGAAATGTACCATCAGAATGAGTAAGTTTGGTAATTCCTCCAATAGCTTCTTTAGCTTTACGAGGGACAGCAAGAGAATTAACATGGTATTGTTTGGTCACGCTAACACCCAATGATGCTGGAATTGCCTGAACACAAAGAAAAAGGAAGGAGATAAGTATATCCACTTTATAGCAAAAATAACTAATCCTTAAAAAAAATAGATGAGAAAAATCAACTGAACCTTGAAAAGAAGTCCATTTGTATCTTGGAAAAACAAAACCCATTTCAATCCAGCATCACGCCTAAGAAACAATGAACAAAGTTAAAACCATGAAATTACAAATTGCTAAAAAAAAAAGGCAAACTATGCAACTTGATGGTTTCCCACCTCCTAAATGTTGACGTTACTATTGTGTTTTGTGATGTTCAGGACGAGCAAATGGGCTTTCTAGATGTATTTTTGATTTGCACCAAAAAAACTCTACCTTGATTGATATCTCCTCCACCTCCCCATATGGAGGTTGAGGGTTCAAGTCCCCTTGGGGGCAAAGAGTGCGTGTGTGTGTGTTTGTGCACGTGTGTGTGTGTGACTTACCTATTAAAAAAAAGTATTTTGATTTTCTTTCAAATGATCTTGAAGCTAAAGATCAATATCAGCAAGAGTGAATTGGTAGGGGGTTGGACAGGTAGAAGAAAAAAAAGACTAGTAACTATTTTGGGATGTCAGGTAGGGACTTGCCCATCTCCTATCTGGGCCTTCCCCTTGAAGCTTTGGCTAGGAAATTGAGTGTTTGGGTTTGGGATGTGGTAATGGAGAGATTTGAAAGGTGGTTAGCTGGATGGAAGAAGCAATACTCTTCAAAAGGAGGTCGCCCCAGTCCTCACCCTTTTGAATAGCACATTGTCTAATCTTGCAACCTACTTTATGTCAATCTCTCTGATTCCAGCATCTGTAGTGAAGAGGTTGGAGAAATCTCAAAGAAATTTTCTAATGGGGATTGATGGAAGGTGAATTCAAGTACCATCAATGGATTGGGAGAAAGTGTGTAGTCCTTTGAAGAATGGGGTCTAGGCATCAGAAGAATTTGATTGTTTAATGAGGCCGTATGAGAGAAATGGTTGTGAAAATTCAGTAGGGAGAAAAATAGTCTTTGGAGAAGGCTGGTGGAGAAGAAGTATGGGGCAAAAGCATGGGATTGGTGTTCTAGAAAGGTGATATCCTTGTATAGTGTTGGTGTATGGAAGAGCATTAGAAGAGGGTGCGATGAATTTTCCAAACACATTAGGTGGAGAGTGAGGGATGGGGCAAGAATCAGTTTTTGGATAGATGCTTGGTGTGAAAGGAGGACTCCTTTCTTGATGTTTTCCAGACTTTACAAAATTGCAATCAACAAAAATGCAAGGGTGGCAGATTACCTCAGGAGATCCAAGGATGATATGGTGTGGGACATTAGCTTTAGTAGATCTCTTCACGATCACGAGATGGACAAGATTTTGGATTTCTATGATTTTTTGTACAGGCAGTCCTCTCCAAATGAGATTAAGAGGATTTGGAGAATGGCCCCAATTTGCCTCTTGTGGTGAAGTTGGATTGAAAGGAACAATCGTGTCTTCGAAGATCGGGAGCTCTCTACTCTTTTCTTTAAAGATGCCTTTTTGCGCTTATTATTTTTTTGGGCCAAAGAAGCTTTCCCTGTAAATGTCTCTTCTTTTGTAAATTTTTTGGGTTCTCTAAATCAGATGTAATTTTTTGGGGCTTTTGCCCTTGATGCCCTCATTGGGCACCATTATTTATACAATTCTTACTTATCCAAAAAAAAAAGTCCTCTTCAAGGGAGGATGCAATCTGCTGGGTGCTCAGAAGGGGAAATTTTACTGTCAAATCTTCTTATTTGCTTTTGCCGGGGGATAGGGGCATCACTTCCCACAGAAGGTGATTTGGAAGTTTAAAGCTCCTTTGAAGGCGGCGTTTTTTGCATGAACCGCGACATGAGGAAAGATTTGACAATGGATAATCTAAGGAAGAAATGACAAATTTTGGTGAATTAGTAAAGTTTGTACAAATGCAATGAGGAATTTGCCAACCATCTTTACATTCATTGGCCATTTACTTGGGCAATTTGGATGCTTTTAATTGGTTTATTTGGAATTTTTTGGATGATACCAGAGTCTATGGTGGAGGTTCTAGTGTCATGGAGGGGGAGATCTTTTGGTAGGTGGATGGGAAGAGCTTGCCACATGACCCCTCTTTGTATTTGATGGGTCATTTGGCGAGAGAGGAACAACAAAATATTTAATGGCATTGAGTCCCTTATTTGGATGGTAAAAGCATCAATGTTGACCTCCTTTTATTTTTGGTAGTCGGGGGGCTCCACCACGTTTATATATTCTTTTGTATATTTTATGCACTCTATGAGGATAGAAGCATATAGTGTTTTGCCTATGAATGCAACCCCTTGGTAATTCTCAATGAAATATATTTTACTTATCAAAAAAATGAACATATTGGAGAAAAAAAGTGAAAGCGGCAAGTAAATTTTCAAGATCATAATCCCATCATTGTTTTAAGTAGGAAAATAGACATATTTACTAGTAAAGAAGTGATATTATTATTCATAAAAGTTTTTTTAAAAAAAAAAAATTCTTAGTTCATAGAAGTATTGTAGCCCATGCATTGAGTTTTGACCTCAACAAAAGGAGGCATTATACACATGCAACTCAACTCAACAAGGCATTATCCCAATTATTTGGGGTCGGTTACATAAATCTTGTTTCATCAGTCTGATCTATTTAAGACCATTCCCTCGGTTAAATCACCCATTATCATATTCTTTTATTATTATTACTCTTCCATACTGGTGCATTTACAATTTAGGCATTATATACATGCACAATAACAAATTGGGACGGGACCTAGCCATGGTAAATTAGGATATCAAAATTAGAAAATAAACAAGAGAAGGCAAACCTAGAGGAAATGGCCAGAGTAGAGAACCTACCATACGTTTAGAAGTCCACTAGAATAAAGTAGTGAATGAACATCACCATGGCCATGAGGTTTTGTCTAAGAGACAAACAAGAAGAAAAATGAGACCAAAAAAAGCTAGTATCAAACAGACAGAAATATGCCACATTAATATAAGCAATATTGTACGCATGCACTACAGAACATACAAATCTACCTGAATTCTATATTTATTGTGTGGGTCCACAGCAAGCTTGGCATCATTATCAATTAAGCAAGCAACCTTTTCCTAGAATAACAGGTAAAATAAACATGTATGATTATTCTACTCTACAATAATAGTAAAGTTCCTCATGTAAGTGGGTTGATGATCAGTTGCTTACCTGCTTTAGAAGTTTTACTTGTGTAGATTTCATTCCAAAATAAGCATTTGATTCTAACAATTCTAAAGTACGTCCATGAGTATCATCAGATGTCATAATAACAAAAGGAATCTCCATTTGATATCCACCTACAAATTAAAGGGAACATATTTAGCTGAAAAGACAAGTAAATCCTCTACCTGTATCATGCCGAAAAATCTTACAAAAGGGAATCTAAAAGGTTACCTAGTGTGTGCTAATCATGGTATTAAATATCAGCTGTTACGTAACCTGTTTTGAACCCTCCGATACCGTTACACATCGATATATCAGTATGTAAAAAATTCACAGACGTAACGGCCGATACCGTTACATAATGGCCATTACAGACTGATGTATAACGGTGTTGGCCGATACGTAACAATAATGATACGTTTTTCTCTTTTTCTCTATTCTAAGGGCTACAAAAATCATTTTAGGCCATAGATCTAGTGATTTAAATTTATCAAACACAAGATTTAGAATTATGGATATGGTCAAAATGTTTTGTAAGTCTTACAATTATATCTAATTATTTATTGCCACAAATTTAAAAGTAAAATTTTATCTTATTTGATTTAGTAGATGTTGCTTAAAAATGAATAAATCTTATCACTAGGGCCTAGGCTACTTCTACAAAAAAAAATATTCTAATTATAAAAATTATTTATTTGCTACTTTTGTTTTGTATTTTTGCTCTAAAATTATATAAAAGTATCTTGAGTTTTTATTTTTTGGTGGTAGAAAACTCGAGTATTATAATATATTTAATTGCATTTATATTTTTTGTTAATTTTGCTAAATTATGTGTTTATTTGACTTTAAGTCCATTAGTTAACAATTAATATTTACTTATAGTGTATTCTTCGTCTATGTTTTATTTTATTTTTTTATATTTGCTGAAATTATTTATAGTTGCATTTTTAATTATTAGTTATCATAGTTAGTCATACTTTCTTCTTACTTTGATATAAAACCAATATAAAGTCCTATACATTAAGTAATTTTTTTCATAGAAGCTATAAAATGACTAAAAATAATTAAAAACATTAAAAAGTAATAAATTTGAGTAAAACCATGCATATCAGTAATTTTTAAGAAATTTTTTAGTTATTACAAAAAAATTCATAGGTGTAGTTCCCGATTACCGTTACATATCAACTGATACTTCCGATACAGTTATACCGCTATCGCGACCGTTACATGTTCTGATACCGTAATTTAAAACCATGGTGCTAATCGAAGAGGGAAGCTTATAAACACCTAACTCAATTGTCTGTCCTCGTAGTTGCATACCTTCCATCCTATGTAATGTCAAATGCTTGAATTTGCTATCTTTGAGCAAGGATGTCTTAGCAGGAAAGATATAAATCACAATTGGATCTGCTAATGATCGCCTGTGGCATCTCACATCTGTCACTCATAACTAAGGTCCAAAACAAATACCAAGTAACTTTAACATAGGCCATCAGCAGAAATAGCTATCACAAGACTATTTCGTCAACTCTCATTTACAGTTTTTAAACTTAGAAAACTGACCTGGCATCCACGATCTTGACTCTAGTGACAAACTAGCTTATACACCAATTGAACCTCCAATCACATGCAACAAGCCTCTTAATCCAAGACAACTCAAACCGGTTAAATATTACATCGTTTGGACCCCAGAGAGAGAGGGTGAGAGAGATTTTATCATGTTATTATGAATCAAAGAACCTTTAGGACCACAACACAAATGAAAACTACAGGGCTTCAAGCTATGATTCTCCTTTAAACAACCAACTTATGCCTCAATGAAAAAAATTACACACTAGTTTTTTCTCAAAATTACAAACTAAACAACTAAGAGCATGCATGCCACACAAATGAGTATATATGTTTATATACTGTTAAAGGATTAAATACTTATGCCCTCCTTCAACAGAACACCAATTGTTACAACACTAAATGCTCTAAAAACTTAAGCCATTAAGAAGGGGGTAACAATGTATATCAAGTTCCCACACCCTTGCCACCTATAACCCCATTTCATAAGTGGAGAGACAAAAAAAAAAAAAAAAAAAGCTTAACAGAGTAGCAGAGTACATACTTTTACTAAAATTAACAGACAGACCAATGGGGAACAAAGAGCCTTAAACCCATGATCTCTTATAAGTTATAACCAAGGCTCTGATACCATTTTAGCACACCAATTACTCTAAAAGTTTGAGTTGTTAAGAGTGTAGCGCAATTATTATTCTAACATGGTATCAAAGCCATGGTTATAACACGTTTTGAATTCAAGTCTTTTTTTGTCTTTCCACGTGTGAAATGGGATCACATGTAAGAGCAGGTGTTGAGCTTGATATATATTGTTGGATATATTTTCTAACAACTTAAGCTTTTAGAGCAATGAGTGTTCTAACAAAAGCTTGATGTACACGTTTCTTTAGGTGATGAAGAATTACTTCAATCATGGGCCATTGGATGCATGGCAACAAAGCAAACTTTGAATGTGCAACCCCACCCCCAAGACCACACATCAATTAAGTTAGAATTCGAACTTGGTACCTTGAGATAGTAAACCCTAAAGCCTTCCTATTTGAGTTAACCCCAAGGGGTTAAAAGCATCATATACAATGTTGAGCGCATTATCTAATAGTTTAAGTTTTACACCAGTTGGTGTTCTAACATAGTATCAAAGTCTTGGTTAGGAGAAGTCTTCGGTTCAAGTCGTATGTGAAATGAAATCGCATGTGAGGGAAGGTGTGTGATGCAAAACTAGAAAGAGAGGAAGGAAAAGAAAAGGAGAGACAAACATAGAGAAGAGACAGACCAATGGGAGATAATATTCATATTAAGTATTCAATAATCAATAATCAAGAGCTAATTGTTTCAATACATCTATCCTTGTGATATTGTCGAACCTTTAATTAAACTTACCAAAATAAAATAACTACTGAAAATTTAAAAAAAAAAAAACCCTAAAATAAATAAAAATTACATAAGTATAAATTATCCTCCATGGTAAAAAATAAATGGCCCATGGGGTCCTTCCCGCATGTGAGAGCTTGATACACGGTATTGGACTCAGTCTCTACTAACATTTACTAATCGCACTATTCATGTAAACAAAATTGTAACAAGACATCGCACCTGCACAAAATATTTATGTCTTTCATGGAGCCATTCCCAGTGTCCTCATCATAGAAGTTGGTATTAACATATAGGTCTGCATGACTTATAAAAAAAAACATATAAATAGGCATGATGACACCTAAATTTGTTTCATACAAAACCTTTTCCAAATTTTCTCATCTCCTATGTCATTTTGGAAATTTTTCTTAAAAAATTAGGAACATGTTTCCATAACCTTTTTTCCCTAGAAACTTGAAGAGAAGAGCTTGTATCACCAAAATTAGTTGTATATGAAGCCAATAGTGCATCAGGTCTTGTTCCGATTGCAACAGAAGAGACCACTAGGAAGAATAGCACACCTGAAAAATAGGTAGATTGATGTTCTGTACCTCATGGTAACAGAGTGAACATTGTCATTAGAAGCTAGTAGTCCTGTAATGAATAGTAACCAGAATGGATCAGTTTGGATCCTAATCCTATCCGATTATCCACCCTGATCCGATAACAATGCACCTCAACAAGTTGCAGATGAGTAAAAGTTCTTCCAAATTTTCACTTTTCCACCAGAAACTTATCATGTTTGGGAATGATCACATGCACAATCAGTGGCATTCTCCAGTCTTTAAATGGTTTAGTAGGCAAACAACCCAATAATAACATAATGGTGAAGAGATAAACATAGTACATATGTATATAGATTGGGAGAGAGACAACTAGTTCAAATTGAAGTTTGAGAAGATAGATCTTGAGTCACTCCCAATGGTCGTGGCCATTAACAAAGTCTAGGGTCCATTTGTGCATATACATGAACCAAGCAAGCAATTAACCAAAAAGAACAGATCTGTACAGATTCATAGCAAAAGATTTGTGCAAATATTTACCCCGGCCCTAAAAAAAAAAAAAAAAAAGATCTACACAAATCAATCAAAAAGGTAGTTAAGGAGGAGAGAGGAAAACATACAAAATCTGGAGAGCCCTAATGATGTCAAGCTTATATAAAAATTATAATTTCGAATATATATACATATTTGTTTCTTAATTATTTATTGCCATCTATTGAATGTATATGTAATTGTATTTTGTGCAGTTTGTGCCTATATATATATATATATATATATATATATATTATATGTGCCTTAGTGCCTAGCTCCTGCAACAACTGGTAGAGGCGAGGGAGAAAAGGGTCTGTAATAGGAAACCCTAAAAATTCATCTATTATATAAGTCCAGTAGGCACTATTAGATGCAAAAATGATCTGACAGCGGGTACTAAAATGAATGATATATAATAAACAATAAGCTATAGCTTGGTTGGTTGGTATTTCCTCCACCTCCCCCTATGAGAGATTGAGGGTTGTGTGTGTGTGTGTGAGAGAGAGAGAGATAGAGATTTACCTATCAAATATATATATATATATATATATATACACACACATATATATAAATTAATGTTAATGGATTGGATCGGGCTTGTTCCTAGCTTGTCTGTTATTTCTTGGGCCTACCAGATCCGGATTGTTTTCGAGTCATCCGATTAGAAAACCCCCTCCCAGATCCAGTTTAGCAGATTGGCCCTGATCCATTGATAGGCCTGCTACATAGGAATTGGCCATAGGCAAAAGCATACCTTGCACTAGTCTACAGCTAGCATCTTGTAGAGCAAGAATAGACTCAATGTACTGCTGTATGAAACATGTTCCAGTGGTAGACTCTGAAGGAAGAGCCACCTGCAAGATGTAAAAGTAACAGTTAAAGATGTAGGAAACTGATGATAGAGACAAATAAACTGTCCCCTTTTAGTATTATTTACATGAATATGCCAAACATTATAAAGTTACAAGAGAACTCCTGGGCATCCAGATCATCCATCTAATTTAAGATGAAAGATAAGATACAAATAGATTTAAGGACATGAATTAATTCAAAAATAATAATGCCAAAAGCTGTTCCACCTAAGAATCAAATGCTCACAAATGCACATAATTATTTACCTTAATTCCATTATATCCAAGACGTTCCCCAAGCCCCCCTGCAACAAGAACAAATGCAGCATTCCGCGCTTCCCTGACACCAGCCTCCTCAAATTGAATGAAGTTATCATCACCAAAAGTCAGAACCTCTCCTGATGGAACCTGTAAAAAAATGTCGTCCACATCATAAATCAACAGTCTCAATTGAGCTCAAGCTCATGCACAAATAGGTTGGGTGAATCTTCTCTGGAAGTTGATGTACATATACTATGGATGTGTTTAAGACATAAGAAATCCCTCCAAACTGAAAGAGACCCCATGTCCACAGTCAGACTTATTGGAAATCAAGTTATATGATAAAAAGAAGTATAAAATAAATATCTTTATTTTGAAAATCCAAGAAATTATTCAGAAAGAAATGATTGAAGCCACCAATGTTATAAATTCAAGAAGTGACCAGCTGTAAAAAAAAATGGTATATGTGCAAGTAAAGAACTGCAGACTGTAAAATTACTTCACAAGAAACAAATATGGACCTTCCTACATCTAAAAAAAAAAAAGAAGTCAAGACATCAATGGAGAATCCTCTCTGGGTTCAGTGGGCTTGCATGGGTACTTGGTGAATTATGGTGCCTATTTGGGTTGAGATGGGTCCAAGATTAATATCAAGGGATGATACCAGCATAGTTCAAGTGGGAAAGATGACCAGGGGGGAGTTTGCCGGCATATCGAAGCTAGGGCAGAAGATAGGGGGTTGGTGCATGGAATTGCAAATCCAGGGTCAGGTGGAGGTAGTTGGTATGAGTCCAACAGATTGGGCACACGTGGGGGTAGTGAAGCCACTCACAGTGAGGGAAATTAGAGAAAATGAAACATGGCAACCACATGACCCTAGTAAAATGGGTTATGCTTGTGAGAGCTTGATATATATTGTTGGCCGATCTCTAATAGCCTAAGTTTTTAGAATAGTTGGTGGCTTACCTTGGTATCAGAACTTTGGGTTGAGAGATCTTTGGGGTTGGATGCAGCAATGCAGTGGGCGAGGGACATGCAGGAGCTTACTGCAGATGTTGGTGTACATACAGAGTCAAACTTTATACTGAACTATATGCCGCTGGCAGTTGTGCATCCTTTGGAGTTGACAGATGGAGATGAATTTAAGTGGAAGCAACGACAAGCCTCGGAATGGACTAAGAAGAGCTTATTTCTGGGGTTACTTATAAGGTCGAGGATGATGCACTTAGTTTATTTACAGGGGGATATACAGGAAATGGGGAATGCAGGCTCAAATAGAGGCAAGGAAGAGAAAGGAAGGAATCACATCAAGAAGCTCAAGGGAGTTAAGGAACTTAGCTCAAGGGAGTTCAAGGGAGCTAAGGAACTTAGCTCAAGGGAGCTAAGGAACTTACTGACTTCAGTAAATTATGACAACAGTGTTAGATCGCCAATTGCTCCAAAAGCTTAAGCTGTTAGAGAATGGGTCAACAATGTATATCAAACTCTCAACACTCCCCTTCACATGCGATCCCAGACTCACATGTGAAGAGACAACGAAACCACAAACAAATGCAAAGGACAAGAGAGTGCGAATGCAAACGGGGAATAAAGGCAAACCCAAAACCTCTCATAACCAAGGTTCTGATACCATGTTAGATCACCAATTGCTCCAAAAGCTTTAAGCTGTTAGAGAATGGGCCAACAATGTATATCAAGCTCTCAACAGGTAGGAAGGAGGGATAGAGAGAACGGCACATGAAGAGGTGGCTAGGAAAGGTCAGCCTTTTAGTGAGTGTTTCTTTATGAAACTGCGTATTCTGTCTTGGAATGTCTGAGGAATGAATGATCGAGATAAAACAAGAAGATTTAAGAACCTTCTATAGATGTGGAGGGTAGATGTAGTGTTTCTTCTGGAGACTAAGATGAATTCTCCTGACATGGAAAGTATTTCCAAGGAGTTAGTTAGATCAATATAGGGGTCAGATAGGTGGATTGGATAGAGCTGGGGTCAGTGGGTACAGTAGGAGTTATTTTGATTATATGGGACAACACGGTAGTGAATGTAAGGGATGTAAGGAGGGGAGAGCATTTTATATCCTGTAGCTCCTTCTACATAAGCATGTGCGACTCTGATATTCCTGTTTTTCCCTGGAAGATTATCTGGCACTCTAAAGCCCCCCTAAAGCTTCCTTTTTTGTTTGGGAAGCTTCTTGGAAAGCTATCTCAACTGCTGATAATTTGAAGAAGAGAGGTTTTTCGTTGGCTAGCAGATGCTATCTTTGCAAGAACGATGAGGAAAGGATGAATCACGTCCTCATCCACTGCCATATCTCTTGAAGCTGCTGAAATCTTATTTTGGACTTGTTTGGCTTTTCTTGAGTTATGTCAGGCTCCATCAAAGACCTCCTGCTGGCTTGGGCCGGGTGTAAGCTTCCTACAGAGACTAGGCGAATTTGGAGTCTGGCCCCAATCTATCTTTTGTGGTGCATTTGGAGAGAAAGAAATAACCGTGTTTTTGAATACCTTGAGCTCTCAGCTCCTTATTTTAAATATGTCTTTTTACGTTTGTTATTTTTTTGGGTTAAAGAGGCCTTCCCTGTAAATGTCCTTTCTTTTGTAGATTTTTTGGGATCTCTTAGACAGATGTAAGTCAGTTGTACTCTTTTGGGGTTTTTGCCCTTGTTGCCCTTCTTGGGCAACCTTTATATATACAATCTTACTTATCAAAAAAAAAAAATATCATGTTTGTTTTGTACTATGGAAGACGGATTTGAGTTGACATTTCTGACGGTGTATGGTCCAGTGTGATGCAAATAGATCAGCTGTTTGAGCAGAGCTAAGTGGGGTGCGGGAGTGCTTGGGTCAACCTTGGTGCATAGGGAGGGATTTTGATGTGTTAAGATATCCTTATGAGTAGCTGTGTGGGGTCCTGACCTCTTCAGCTGCAAGGGAATTTTCAAAATTTTATTGATGCTAATAACCTTATGGATATCCCTTTGGATCCTAAATTGATAGATTCCTGTTATCAGTGGATTGGAAGGAGCATTTTCCTAGTGTGGTGCAGACTTCAATGCCTAAAGCTGTTCCAAATCATTTTCCTATTCTTTCGGATTGTGTTGGGAATGAGGGAGGAAAGGAGCTAGTCAGGCTTGAGAATATGTGGCTCAAAGCCTCAAACAGAGGGTTTTGTGGATATGGTTAAAGATTTGATGGCAAGCCTATAGGTTAAAGGATCCATCCTCAAGATTAATTCTAGTTAAGACACACGAGGTGCTGAAGAAAGATCTAACACAGTGGAATGAAGAGGTGTTCAATCAGGTGGAGAGTTATTTGGAGATCAACCCCCATCCCCTCAACAGTAGCTTTTTTTGAATGGGCTGTAGTGTAGGAAAAGATCCTAACCATGGACAATATGCGAAGAAGGCGCCAAATTATTGTTAATTGGTTCTGCCTTTACAAGACAAACAAGGAAACAGTTAAACATTTGTGAATTCACTGCCCAGTAACCAGAGCAGTCTGGATCTTGTTGATCGGCTTGTTCGGAGTTCATTAAGTCATGCCTTGCACAATCTCAGAGGTGTTGCCTATGTGGAGGGGTGGGGTCAATTAGTTAGTCAAAGAGAAAGGGAGGTATGGAGAATGCTCCCCTGTATCTTCGGAGGACCAATTGAAAGGAGAGGAACTATAGAGTATTTGAAGATATGGGGAACCTTGTTTAGAATGTAAAGACAGTATTGAGCACCTTTTGTCTTTGGATGACAGGAGCTTCCTTGCTAATTTATAGTTTTTTTTTTTTTTTTTTTTTGTACACAATGAGATCATAGTGTATTTTTTGTACATGAGTGTACCTCTTGTGGTGCGTTTATTATTAGAGTTGACATTACTTATCAAACAAAAGAGGAGGGGCAGGGATCTTACTGAAGTGGAGGTACTTTACATGGGAAGAGTTGAAGGGGGAGCTTGGGACTCGCAATAATGGAAGAAATCAACTGGCGCTAGAAATCAAAAGCATTGTTGTTGAACGATCAAGGACGGGGATGGTAATACCAAAATTTCCATCGAGTGGCTAATGCCACAGCCGTTATAACCATATCCAAAAGCTGTGGATAGGAATGGCAATGGGGTAGGGAAGCCCTCCCCATCCCCGCCCCGTTTAAAAATAGCCTCACGTGTCCCCGCCCCACCCCATTTATTATGTCCTCCATCCCCGTCCCCGCCTTGTCCCTCAAACCCCGTCTTGCCCCATCCCCATCTAAAAATTAATATTTTAAAAATTAAAATTAATCAACTAATATTATTTAAAATACAAATCTATATTTACATATATATATATATATATAAATAATGCATACATAATATATTTACTTATTATACATATACACATATTTAGATTTATATATGTGAAAATATTGAAGGTTATTTATGTAATTTAAAAATATAATTGGGACGAGGATACCTTCCCCATCGCCGCCCCAAACCCGTGTCGGGTTTTAGTATATTTCTCCATTCCCGCCCCCGTTTATTTTCTCCCCAATCTCATCCCATTAGGGGTTGAGCATTTTGCCATCCCTAATTGTGGATTGAAAGATCAGGAGGGAGAGATTTGGGAAGGCATTACCAAATTTTATGAGAATTTATATAAGGAGTGTGAAGACAGGAGACCGTAGATTCATGGATTAGAGGTGAACATGATTGGGGTTGGTGGAGGCATTGGCTTGAGGGGCCATTTTCCGAGAAGTGGAGGATGCAATAAAGATCTATGATGGGGATAAAGCATTAGAACCGGATGGTTTCACATTAGTTGTTTTTCAGAATTGTTGGAGCATTGTTTGCAGCGACGTAAGGGATATAATGGAGCAGTTTCACGAAAATGGAACTTTAGAGAGATCCTTGAATGTGTAATTCATTGCATTGATTCCAAAGAAGGGAATTTTGGTTCCAAAAAAAGTTGGGAGTATCGGACTTGAAAGATCCTAGGCCTATTATTTTGGTTGGAAGTGTGTATAAAATTCTGACTAAAACTTTGGTCAATCAATTTAAGAGTGGTGGATAAGTTGGTATCAACTTCGCATTTGATGGGACAAGCAGACCCTACATAAAATTTTTATAGCTAATAAATGTGTGGAAGCTAGATTGTGAAGCGGTCTTCCAGGCTTATCTACAAATTGGATATAGAGAAAGGCATATAATGACATAGATTGGGGATCCTCCTTCATGTCCTTGTCAAATGGGCTTTGGCAGCAAGTAGCAATGTTGGATTAGGGCATGCTTCCTCAATAGCTTCTTGGCCATGCTTAAAGGATCACCCTCTAGATTTTTCCCCTATTCAAGAGGTTTGAGGCATGGAGATCATATGTCGCCTTTATCATTTATTCTAACTATGGAAGTGTTAAGTCAAATGGTTAATAGAACTGTGTTGGGTGGTTTTTTGTCGGGCTTTCAGAAGGGCACAATAGGAGGGCAATCCATGTTTGTTCCTCAACTTTTCTTTGCAGATGACACAAATATTTTTTTATGGGATGGAAGAAAATCAATTCAGATATAGGTATTCTAATATACTTCCACGCAGTGTTAGCCTATTAGGCCAGATTATAGCAGAAGAGGACAAATGGATTGACAGGTACTTTGTGCTGCAAAATTGCCATCCTCCCTTCTACTTATTTGGGGTTGTCTCGGGCCTACATGCAAGGAGACCTAGGTCGGAGAGATTTGAGAGAAGGCTAACAGCTTGGAAAAGGCACTATTTGTCAAATGGGGATTGTCTAATTCTACTTAAAGATACTTTATCCTCCCTTCCTACACATTTTATATCATTGTTCACTATTGTGATGTCAATGGGAAATAGGTTGGAAAAACTTCAAAGGAATTTTTTTTGTAGGGCAAGCAAGGGAATGAGTTTACATACCATCTTGTGTAGTGGGGGAAATTTTGCTCTATGTTGAAATGGCATGGACTTGGGATTAGATCGCGTCAATGCTTCTGTTAAGCAACCAATTGCTTCAAAAGTTTAAGTTGTAAGAGAATGTGCTAGGAATGTATATGAAGCTCTCAATACTCCCCCTCAAGTGCGACCCCGAACTCACACGTGAAAAAACAAAGAAACCACGGAAAAATATGAAACAAAATAGAATCCAACTTTGCCCGAACAAACTAAACATAGAATAGATGCAAATGAAGAGACTTGAATCCAAAATCTCTCATTACCAAGGCTCGGATACCATGTTAAGAAACCCATTGCTCCAAAAACTTAAATTGTTAAAGAACATGTTATGTGCTAACAAAGTATAACAAACTCTTAACAACTTCAACCACGCATTGATAGCAAAATGACTTTAGCAGTTTTCTCAGTATCCTACCAACTTATGGAAGCAAGTGGAGAAAAGTAAATTTGGAATTTTGGATAGGGATGGACATCTGATATAGCCACTTCTCCTTGCAAGGTTAAGTTATGGAAATGCATTTGGAAGGGATGGAGGGTGTTGCAGCATTATGCGGGGTTTGCTGGTGGGAAATGGGTGAGGCATCAGGTTTTGAAACAATAGATGGGGCAAGGATAAGGCCTTGAAAGACAATATCTCAGATAAATTCTGATAGAGAGGCATTGGTGGCAGATTTGCTTCATTTTCATGGAGAATTATGAGACCCAAAGATTAATTAGGCATTTCAATATTGGGAATTGGAGTCTATTGAGACCTTTTTTACGACACTTTATAAGATGCGACTATTTGGGAATAGCGAGGATGAGATTAGGTGGATCCTAGATAAGAACAATAGATTCAGTGTTGAATCTTGCTATAGAGTTTTTAGTAATGGTGTTGTTCCATAGTTTATGTGGAAGGACATTTGGAAATCAAAGGTGCCCTCAATGGTTTCCTGTTCTTTTTTTTTGTATGGACAGTAGTTATGTGGGAGATAATTTTAACTTCTGAAATTTTGGCCAACAGGGGTAAGGTTTTGCCTAATTGGTGTTGTATGTGCAAGAAATCAAGTTAAAATCCTAATTATCTCCTTCTTCATTGTAGGATGGTTGGGGAGATGCGGTCAGTTATTTTCACCCTTTTCAAAATTACTTGTGTTATACCTCATTCAACTAAAGAGCCAATAGCTTGTTGGGGGCGAGGTTATCTGTCCAAGAGGATTGGGGGAATTCGGAGGATTGTTCCTCATTGCTCGATGTGGTGTATATGGAAGGAGCGTAATAGACATACATTTGAGAATGTACAAGTATCAATTCCAAAGCTGAAGAATACTTTCCTGAAAACTCTTCAGTTTTAGAGTTCTGGGCATCTTCGATTCGTACTTTCATAGATTTTTTGGGAGATAGTAGTTGCTTTGCTCTAGGCTTCTAGCTCCTAAGCTTCTTTTTTTATTTTTTGAATTTGTATATGGGTGGCACCCCTTTGGCGCTTTATATCTAATATATTCAATTTTTTACATTAGGAAACAAAAAAAATAAATTAAAGCATGTGGAGGAAACTCAAATTGATCTCATATGCATTTTTTTTTTTTTATCAGTAATTGATCTCATATGCATTTTTTTTTATCAGTAATTGATCTCGTATGCATATAAATAGACATGATAACCCAAAATGAGAAACTTCCCCTCATCAGCACTGTCAGCTCCAACAGGTATTCTGAAGTACAAAGTTGTTACACGCAACTAATGATCGTGTATGCTTCGCCAGATACACTAGTTAACAAACAGTTAATTTTAGAAACACGTGAAACTGAAGGTTCACACATGGTGTTTGTGCCAAATTAAGTTATTTACTAGTTCATTTGTTTTAATTGTTTTCAAGAAATTTGGCTGCCAAAAGAAATAATATATTATTTAATACAATCGTGTGATTTTGTTAATCGTGTTCACGCATCTCTCAAATTTACACAGTTTTTTTTATCAATTTTGCTGAATGGAATTTGCTAACAAACTAAAATTTAACCCTCTTTCGAGATAAATTTCAAAAGAATCAAACACACTTTATATAAATCATGTCATTTTAAGTACATTTAGCTTTAGGCCAACTAAATATTAAAAAGAAATATGCATAAAATTCATAAATTTCAAAACATATAGATATATTAACATACCGAAGGTGTAAAGCCATCAAACGGGTTCTTTCCCACCTTTGAATCTGCTAAGAGTTCTCTAGCAGTTTTCAAATAGGATACCAAACCCCCAGGATAGTTTGCATTAAGTCGAGCCACCTAAAAAACACCTATATGTCATGAGATTTTTAAAACTAATAATAATAACAATACAATTCTAATTAGAATAACAAATGCATCAATCCAACAAAAGAAAACACAATTTCACAGCTATAAAAGAGTTCAAAGGGGTATATAGGGATCAAATAATACAACCTTAACTTTAGTTAGTAACAGTAGTTGTAGACTTGTAGTAGTGGTGGTAGTAGCAGTAGGAGTACTAGTAAAACCAGTTATCGCGTCAAGTACTGACATGCTTAAAGTTGTATACTTACAGTTGCTAAAGAAGAACAATTAAAGAATGACGGTCTAAATTTCCAAATTTTAAGCCAGATCTTAAATATGAGCATCTCCGGTGGTGATTTAAATCCTGACTCAAATTTAAATTTGAGTAAAAATTTACAAAAATTTGCTCCAGTGGTTACTCAAACTCAGACCCAATCTAAACCCAAATCAGTGCACTATTGCTCATAAACCCAAATTTAAGTAACCATCGAAGAGCGTGAGACTCAAATTTAGTTTTTACTCGAATTCTGACTTAAATTTGGGTAAAAAATTGAGTCATCACTAGAGATGCTCTACTATTGTTAAAACCAATTCAAAAGTCAGTAAAATCTCCTATTGATTTGTTAAAACTGTCAGCCAAATCAATCAAAATATGAAAAAATAAATAAATAAAGGATCGTCTTTTTCTTTTAAATTCAAAATTCAAGCTTTCCAAGATTTGATCTTATATTAAAAATAACAGCCCTTCTTTTAACCGAATCTTGTCCAAACTCGATTCAGGCTTCCAATTGGAATTCCAAATTTTGCAAATACTAGACAAATTTTTACAATCTAGTCGCTGAAACGCAGGAATATTAAGTTAATAAATTATGGAAGTAAAACACAACTTTATTATAATCCCAACAAAGACAAATGAGAGATAGATAGATAGATAGAAAGGGCGAGAGAATTAGAGAGGTAACAAAACAATTTGCAAAATTGTTTACATCTACACTGCACCAATTCAAACATATAAACTTTCAAATAACCACAAACCTGATCGAAGAAACCTCGCTTCTCATCATCATCAACACCTGGCTCAGGCCAATGCTCAAACAGATGACTCTGTCCCATCTCCAACAACATCTTGGCAAGCTCAATCTGCAACCAAACCATCATTCACATAAAACAAGTATATATCAACTAAAACCATTCAACAACACAACTATATATATATATATATATGTCAACCTGGTCAGGAGAGAGAAAGGAAAGATTTTTGTGGAGATTAGGAGCAGAAGAGGCCCAATCCCCATTGATGTCAAGCTTCGAAAGCTTCTCTGTGGTTGAACCGATCGTCGAAGCCATTGTGTTGTGTGCAATCGTGACAAAACGAGAAGAGAATATTAAAAAGAATCAGAAATAGAGTCCTGCTGTGTTTATGAGGCAGGTGACCGGAAGGAACCAGTGAACAAATTTGTTATTAGCATTGGCAATAGACGAGAGTGTAATCCTCTATGTTTGGATAGCGATCTTTTATGTTTGGATAGCGAAGGATGGAAAAGAAGATCTAATTCTCTTATTTTGTTTGAAAATAATAAAAATAAAAATAAAAGAATTATATACATTTTAATATATGTATATTTTTTTATTTCTTTTATAATTTTAAAATTAGATTTAGTATTATAAAAAATTTATTAAAAGTTTTTCTTTTTCTTTTTTCTCTATACATTTTAAAAAAGAGAACAAATTAAATAAAATAAAAATTAAGAGACTCGTCTTTCTCCTTCTATCTCCTTTTTTATTATTTTTTAATTTTAAATCAAACACAAAATAATATCTTTTTTTTTCTTCTTTCATTTTTTTTTTCTTTTCAAATCTCTTAGTCCAAATGAAATGTAAAACAAAATGAGAAAAGTTTAAACAGTCAGATAAATAATTAGTTTAAAAATAATTTAAAATTCACTATTACTCTTTTAAATGCAGATCTGGGGTTTAATCCATACCAATGGTAAAGTTAAATTTCATTTTGTTTTATGGACTGAATAAATTAGACTAATAGAATATTAGGTATTTGGCATTGAATTGGGCCTCCGATCAACCCATAAAATTTCTGGAGCTCTTAACATATAAAAAAAATACTCAATGGATTGTTTAATATTATATAAAAAAGATTGAGATCCAACTCTTTTCATAAACACACCCAAATTTATGGTTTGTAACAAGTGCGCACTTATTATATAAAAAAATTAAGGATAAATTATATATATATTTTTTTTAACAATTATATTGACATTTCTTAAAATTTTTAAAATTACACTGATCTTCTCTACTTTTTCAAAATGACAAAATTGTCACTTTTATGTTTTTTTATCAAATAAATATTATTTAAAATTTTAAATTTATTTGTATATAAAATAAAAATAAGTCATTTACCTTAAACTTATTTTTATATAAAAATAAAAATTCTTTAAAAATATTTGAAAAAAAGTAGTCAAAATTGAAAAATGTAATAAAAATAAATAAAAAGGATAATTTTGAAGAAAAAAAAATTAACTAAAAAGAGTATTTGTAATTTGCCTAGTAAAGTAATGAGGGTCATTGTAATATCAGAAAGTTAAGGAAAGATTAGTATAATTGTTAAAATTTTTAAAAGAGATCAGTATGATCAAATGAATAGTGCTTAAGTATTTTATTGATCAATTAAAATCAATCAACAAAATGATTTTTCAAAAGTATAATACTGATAAACTCTAAGCTTTGCAAAGTCAAAATATTTGAAAAAGAGAACATTAAACAAAATAGGCAACATTAAAAAATTGCCATATTTAGTCGACTACACTATTAATTCAATCGACTAAATCATGTTCACAAAAACATGCTTACTTTGTCTCTAACAAATTCAATCTATTAGGTCTGACTCATCCCGAAATTTTATGGGTTAATTTTTTTTTTTAAAATGCAAATACACTTGATAGAGTAAAACTAAAATAGAATTGTACTTATCAAAACTTAATTATTATAATTCAGTTTTTAATTATTCAAGTAAATGCTCGTCCCATATTGATCAAGCAAAAATTTATTTGAGATTAATAAAAAAAATAAATAAATCAAATTTAAATATAATTTAAAATTTATTTATTTTAATAAACTAAATTTAAATAATTTATTTTTTGACTCGATTAATTTACTAAAGGAGATGATAAAAATAGGTAGGGATTTAGACATTTTGTTACCGGTTCAGGCAGGGACGGGTTAAAGTGGTCGCGAGGCATATTCGGCGTAAACTACAGTTATACCTTATCGTGAAAGTGACGTGAGACATTGAAGGGGAATATATGTCTCAGTTGCGTAACCTTTGCTCGTGGAACAGTTCCACTTGTAAACGTTTGTCTGCTTGTTTTAGTAATTTTCATTTATAATTTGTTATTTCATCAACAGTAGTTTAATATTATCGTATTAATGAAATTTGTTTCATACTCACGGACTCACTTATGAATATAAATTTTTTTAAAAATATATGTTTAATAAGTTAAAAAACGCTGTAAAAATTAGTTTTTTAATTTTTTTTTTAAAAACCAAAATAAAAATAAAGGTGTTTTTGACAATTTTTTTTAAAAGTGATCTTATTTTTTTATAAACTTATTAAAATCATTTTTAAATATGAAATAAATGTCAATTGAATAAGTACAAGTATGTATAATCATATGTCATGCACATATACATATACATATATATAATGGAATATAAAAAAATTTGTATATATATATATATGTGTGTGTGTGTGTGTGTGTGTACACATAAATATTTGCATGCATAAATATCATATAAAAAAACATATTAATTAGGAATATAAATACATATAATATATATATATATATATATTGTTAGAAACTCTATTATAAAAAAGATTAGTTTTATCTTTAACAGAATAACTAATTTAACAAAAAAAGATTGTATATGTTTTCAGTAAAAATAAAATAAAATAGTAATATGTTTCTGTAAAATACAGACAACCAATTAGAGAGGATAGATAATTATTTATGTTCCAAATTTCGTAAACAGAATTATAAATTCTAGAATTACAATTTAAGAAAAATCATAAAATGTTACTGTTTGTAACTAGTTTGTCAGAAAAATAAAAACAGACACTGAACTAGAAGAATTTCTTGTTTTTCTGCAAAGAGCAGACTAGGTCTGGTGTTTTACGCTATGTCCTAAGACTGATTACACACTCGTACTTGGTGCTTACAAGTAGAATAAACGTCTGTCTCCCAGGATGAAGCGGTCTCACACAGAAAAGAAGCATTGCAGACTTTGTGTACAATGAACTAGACTTATGTTTTGAACTCTTTCAAATTGAATGTATGAACGCACAGAAAATGTTAATGAATTCAATGAATGAATGTAGGTGCATAGGTGGTGTTCATATAGAGCATCCATATCTGTTTGATACAAATACGAAGACTAACAGTCGCAATAGTTCAACGAACAACCGTAGGGAATAATACGATTTAATCAAAATTCAAATCAAAGCTTTAATCACAAACTAACGTCATTTTTTATTTAAATCAAAACCAAAATCAAAACCAATTGCAATCCTAAACCTGACCCGGTTCGGGACGGGGTGGCGGCGACATGCGAGTGGTGAACCAAACATGTGCTAGGTTCTCCCCTTCCACAAAACTTGAGTGCCCCTTAGGGCCCAAACATTCCTTCAAGGTAATTGTATATATACTTTTTAAAAACTTTGTACCCATCTTATGTCTAACACAAGCTTTTCACAAGTTTCAAACTTTTATTACATTTTTTCAGTGGTGATGTTTGGAGGTAATTTTTTATTCATTCCTTAATAATTTTGAGTAATCCAATACATGATTTTAATCTGTTAATGGAAGAGAACACATTTCTATATAGACCTACCAAAATTAATGTGTGGGACCTATTTTAATTTGAACTCAAAGATAACTATTTATTAGCTCAAAAACCCATTTTTCCTAACATACATACATATATATATATATATATAAATGCACACAAAAGAATTAATTAATAATGATAAAAGCAAAACAATTTTTTTTTTTTGCGTAAGTCAAACCAACATATTTTAAGTATGGACTAAAGTTATATTCAAATGATACAAGTGTCTACTTTTCACATAATTAGTATAAGCTCGATTTCTCTTTTTCACATTATTATATAAAAAAAGAGATGCTCTAAGAAACATGCATGACCATTTTGTTGAAGTTTTATACTAATTTTGTTTTTCAAACATTCGAAAATGTATTCATAAAAAATCAAATTTGGGTTACTTTTTTCGTTGTGTGCGTTTGAAGAACTTCACCAAACACCCACTTTACTTATTTAATAAATAAAAAGTACTGAAGATGATGTTACTGAATAATACCATAAATTTTTTCCTTTTCTTTTTTTTTTTCTCTAAAACTACAACTTCATTAATATATACAAAAAGTGTTTAAATGTAATTAAGTGATACATACTATTCGGAATTGTGATCGAACGGTAAAGATGTTAAAAATAAAATTCAAGTGTTTTAAATTTGAATCTCTTCTATGCCGATTGTTGACAACTAAAATTTGAAAGATAGATTTGACTGTCACGAAGAGAGAGACTTAATCTGATGTACATAAACTGATCCAGAATACTTTTAACCAATCATTGATTAAAAAAAAAAGTGACACAATTATTCTTTAGGCATAAAGCTGCGAAGGATCATCTTTGGGAGCCAATCTCTTTGTTGAGGAAGGCCATTGTGAAAAATAAGTGATACTGGAAAAAATATTTTTTATTATTGAAAGGACAACGAATAGGTGTACCTCTAATTTTAGTTATCTATTGTAAAAATGTCTTTAATTTTTGTTTCAAAATTTGCATTTTAAATGATGTGATATAAGTTCATCAATATAGTATTAGACACATTACTTAATAATCTATTAATAATTCATTGTCATGAGACGCAAATTTTAGTACATAAATTTAAGACATGTCACATTACCCACGGTAAAAAATAACTCGGGCCAAGTTTAGGATTATTGGGGAGAATCTCCCTGTTAGACTTCTTTTTTTTTTGAAAAAAAAAAAGGCGGCCTATTAAAAATAGATCATCTCTCAAAATCTAAAAAATCATTCTAGATATATAAATGATAATAAAAATAGGGGGGGGACATAAAAAAAAATGAGGTCATATCTTTTACACTATGTTTGGATGGAAGGAATTGGAAAGAAAGGGAAGGGAATAAGAAGAAATGGGAGCTTATATCATGTTTGTTTTAAAAATTAAGAAGGAAAGAGAGGGAGAGCTTAACCCTCATTTAAGCATTTTTGTTATCCCTCTAAAAGTGGGAGGAAATTGAAGGAAATGAAAGAAAGATTTAACGAATTTTTAATAATACCAATATTACCCTTAAAATTGTAAAAGTCAAAATAAAAATGACACCTCTATCCTATGGCATCCAAATACACATCTGATATACCACAAACAGACACACCAATCACCTTGAGACACGTGGCTTACAGAACTGATAATCTCGATCATACAGAGCAGCCACAACCTTCAGGGCATTCTCATATATATATATATATATATATATATATCATACAGAGCCGATAAACTCAGTCATACTGTGCAGGCGGAGCCTCCGAGGCATTCTCATGCACATATCCTTCAGACCTTATGCTCGGGGCAATATTCACTCAATATTTCATATGGTTCCGACCTTATGGTTTCCTTAACAAGCTACCAAGCGAGGAATAAGGAAACAGTCTTCAACACGGAAACAGTCTACAACAAGGAAACTACTATCTATGATTATCTCCATCTACGACTCAAATGCTCCACAAGGTAACTGCAATCTCCGATGGTCAAATCCCTATATTCATGGCATCGAATCCTAATCAACTTAGGAAGGCCGCGACCTATAAATCAAACCCTAAAGGTACGCTTTATTTTTATGCTCATTCTTTGGCTTTCAATACAGTCTTTCAATTCAGTTTACTTACTTAAGCATCGGAACGGCTACCGCTAGAGCCAATCCGGTGGTCCTCTGATCATCTTTCTGAGTGTTCTACAAGTCGCGGAGCCCACACTTATTGCGAGTCGAAAAGTGCAGCATCAACATCCAAATCCTTTCCTTTCCTTTCTCTCCTTTATCATTCTCAAACAAGATCAAATGATTATATTAGTATTTCCTCTCATTAGTTATCCAAATATAAAGAAGGGATTACCCTCTCCTCTCCTCTCCTCTTTTTTCCTTTCCTTCATAACAAATACTTTTATCTTCTTTCCTTTCCCTCCTACTTATCCAAACGATCTATTAATCTCTTCCTTTCATTTTCTAAACTTTTTTTCCAACAATTTTTCTATCTCAAGTCATTTATGGTATGCCGGCCTACTTTTGTTTCCAATATTAATACTTTCAAGTTTCAGCTTTTCTATTCTATTTGAACAAGTTTAACTTCATTAAAACCACATACTGCTATTAATACTTTCAAGTTTCAGCTTTTCAATTCTATTTGAACAATTTTAACTTCATTAAAACCACATACTGCAATAATCTTAGTTAAAAGAAAATTTTTATGTGTATAAATCTCTCATCTTAATAAATAATAGCATATTATAATGTATTTGACTTCCCTGTGTGTGAAATGAGCATCCATTGATCCTCGTTATCTTAAATGAAGGCGTTAGAGAACCCAACAATGGATGAGTTCTATTGGGTTAAACATGTATACTAAAAATTTAGCTCTATCGGTTGATTTCTAAGCCCAATTTTACATGCCTTCTTTATTGGTAGTAACAAATTGACAAATTTATATGATTGCTAAGAAAATTAAGCCGAAGTTTGTTAAGTTGATTAATGTCTTTTGTTAGATGATCACAAGGTGTGCCATGATTGTCTTTCTCAATCCAACATGATAGTATTTAACATTCTATAAATATCATAATATTACAAAAAATTACTAATTGAATGTAAATTTAGAAGATAAATACCATAGTATTAGGCAATTATGATTCAGTCACTTTTTGCAACACATTTAGGAATCAGTCAAGTACAAGTTAAATTTTAAAAGGATGTCATCTTAATGAGAAAAATTAGCAAGACGACAACACAAAAAAAAAAGTTAGATTTTTTCTCTTTTATATTTTGTATGGCAAAATTACCCTGCTGATAGCCAAATGAGTTTACTATATTGTCCATCTAACCCTAACTCTTATTTTTTTTCCAACCCGAAGGGGTTGGCCGAACGGTAAAGACATGAGGATAAAATTTAAGGCCTCGAGTTCGAGTCTTTCCAAAAGGCCACTTAAAATTTATCCGATCTGTCACGACCCCAAATCCGACTTATGCGGATTAGAGGTTCGTGACAGAGTGGTATCAGAGCTAAGGTTAATGGTCTTTGGAAAAAGACCATAGCTGAAATTGGAGTTGAGATTTCTTAAGTGATTAAGAATAGGAAACTTTAGAGATCTAGGGAGACATTGAAAGATAGGGATTGTTATCTGGATTTAGAGTTAGTATTTCCCGAAAAATAGAATTAGTGATGAGATAGAAAATCTGATGGCCTTTGATGACTGGGTGATAGAGTAACAATAGAAAGTGATTATTTGAATCACTCTTGGAGTCGATTAGATTACTCTTACTAATGACTTGAGAGTGCCTATATGGATCAAATTAAACTGAAATTTTAGTTGAGTGTGTTATATGAATATGCAAATTTCTGATATAAATTGCATATAAATCGATGATGAGATGATTGGAGGATTCTGAATATTTTTGTATGAATATAGGTGAAATCAAAAATGGCGGATAGGACAAATACCAGTAATGGAGAAAATGCCAGAGAAGATCTTGGCAGAATGAAACAAACACTGAGCGACTTAGTTCGTGAATTGAGGCAACAGAATAATAGAGAGAATAGAAGGACCAATGTAAACCCGACAATTCAGGCAAGTCTGACGGAATGATTCACGAAACTTCAGCCGCCTACTTTTGCAGGAGCTTCTAAGGCAGATGAAGTTGAGACATGGATAATGGGCATGGACGATATCTTCGAGCTAATGGAATGTCCTGAAGATAAAAAAGGTCACTCTTGCTGCCTTTAGACTATAAGGGGAAGCGAAATGTTGGTGGAATTTGGTGAAAAAAAATTATGTAACTGGAGTGCCATTCTTAGCTTAGGAGAGATTTAAGGAATTGCTGTATGAGAAGTACTTTCCAAAAACTGTTCGTGAAAGAAAGAAAGTAGAATTCATCGAGCTAAAGCAAGGAAATATGATAGTGGCTAAGTATGAAGCCAAATTCATTGAGTTGGCTCGTTTTGTCCCAGATATGATAGAGGTAGAACGGGAAAAAGCAAAGAAATTTGAGCGGGGGTTGAAGAGAAACATTCATGATCGCATATCATTGTTTCAGTCTGAATCATATTCTGAGATAGTAAATATGGCCTTAATTTCAGAAAGGAACAATGAAGAATATATGAAGGAAGTAAATCAGAAAAAGAGGAGTGCGCCAGTTGAGAAAATTGGGGAGACTTCAAATAAGAAACGTGAGACTCCAAAAGCTCGAGGAAAAGAGCCAGAACAAGATAGGCCAGAAAAATGTCAGCGATGTGGAGGTCGCCACAGCGATGACCAATGCCGATGGAACACAAGAGCTTGTTTCGGATGTGGCAAGCAAGGGCATCTAGTAAAGATTGCCCAGAAAGAATGGGACAAGCACGAGTCTATCAGCTGATCAACAATTGTCCCGCCCTTAACAAAAAGACATGAGGTAAGACCCTATTTTTGAAACGTTGATTTTCATCACTATGGATTAATATAGTGAGAAATATACAACACACCCCTAGTTAGCTTAAGTTTTGAGGACAAAACTCTTTGAAGAGGGGGAGGATGTAACGCCCCTATCCGACTATTGGGAAATTAACTCACGATTTTGGGTAATAGAAATTTTACGAGACGAAATAAAACATTACAGGAAATTAAACCAGGATAAAAATATATATATAATAATAAATAATAACAATAATGATGATGATGATGATAATAATAATAATAATAATAATAATAATAATAATAATAATAATAATAATAATAATAATAAACAAATAAAACAAAAAGGAGGGGAGAGAAATGGAGTGGCCAAGTTTAGAACCCTTGACCCAAAAACTAAGAAGAACTTAAGCCTAAAACTTTAGCCATTTGGATTGCTCACTTTTTGTGTCATATTTTGTAATATATATGTATATATATATATATATATACATAAAATGAAGCCCCACTTCCCAAATTGGCCAATGGCCATTCATGCAACATATTTAACTTTTAAATAAAAATATGATGATAGCTATATACCTGTTGCGTGTGTGCAGTGCAATTCAGAAAGTGAAATGAGTGTGTTATGTGCATTACGTGTGCGTGTGGACTGAAAAGAAAAGAGAGAGAGTGGGTGGGAAATTCAGAAACTGAAAAGAAAAGAAAGAGAGAGTGGGTTGGTTGAGTGAGATTGAGTGTTATGTATATAGTGGTGTGTGTGTGCATGCCGTGACAGAACGGTGAGGGCCCGAGTTTAGAGAGAGATTGAGGTAGAGAAGAAGAAGGAGAAAGTAGAAAGAGAAAGAAGGGAACCCAAGGTGCAAGCTTAAGCAGGTAATAACTTCATCTCTTTTTGGTTTTAAGTAGCTTGTCTAATGTTGATTAGATGTTTAGATGTCAAAACAAGGATCCAAAGGACCCCAAAACCCCCCATGCAAACCGACCACCATTGTTGAAGCTTGAGAAATGAGTCAGTCTTCAACTAAACCAAAACTTGAACTAGAGGCTTGGAAATGAAAGTAGGATCCATGGGGATCACAAAATGGAAGGAATCATTAACAATGGCCTTAAAACCAGTGAGTTCTGACCTTGAACAGTTTGGAGTTCAAAAACGAACTCTATTAAATAAGGCCTCCAACCTAAATTTTTGTACACGAATTGAAACCCCATAGGGAGAGGATCACGACAGGGCAAAAACCATGCAAAACCATCAAGAAATGCGGCTGTACGATGAAGTTGCAAGCAGGACAATAATGGAGTTCAACTGAACTCCATGGCTAGATTCAAGAACTCAAACCAACGCCAAAGCCTTCCCTTAACCCCCAGAAAACGTTTGGACCAAAAACAGTGAAGAAATCGAGCTTCAAAACTCACGAAATTGAAGAAAAACCCCTAGGGTTTCAGTCGAACAGTGACTGGCGCAGTAAAGAAGACGACCCTGTTCGGGTCGGGTTTGGATCCGGGTTCGGGTCGGACCAACCGTATTAAAATGGATCCGAATAAGTGAGACGGCGTCGTTTCAATTAATTCGTCATGACGTCATGCTGACGTAGTAACCGAACTGAACCCCTTGGCTTTTAACTGAACCGGACCAGCCTAATTAGATTGGGACAAAATCGGACGGTTCACTTAATAGTTTTCAGAATTTTCACTTTGACCCCCCAACTTTCGGATAATTACAAAATTACCCAAAAAATTAAATAAAAATTAATTTAAAACCCTTTTTACATTTAGAAAATTGTCAAAACACCCCTAAGTCAAAAATTAGTCAAACGAGGTCCAAATAATATAAAAGAATAGTGTAACCCAATGTTTTCGGGCATTTCGGACTCAATGGTGGAGTCCGATTTATGAAATTAAGTCCCAAAAATTAAGACACGTGAAATGTAAAATTACCATTTTACCCTTAATGATACCCGGGGTCAATTGAATATAAAAAAGGTAGTCCATTTTGACTATTTTGGGCAATCTGGATTCAATGGTAGAGTCCATTTTGACAAACGAAGTACCAAAAAATATGATACGTAAAAACATAAAATCACAAAAAACGCCCTAGGCTTAAAATAAACTATAGATATGCAAATTTAAATCTAGAAAAGTCTAAACCAATTATATTTGTCACGCCCCGAATTCCAGCGAACCCGAGGCGCGAGTAACGAGACAGAAAGAAATAAAATAATAAGGGAATAAAAGATAATTAAGGACGATCACATACATTCTACACACTGTTCTGATACATACATAAGGTCTGGTCCATTTGTTCACAACATACAAAATAAAATACAGTCTCGGGCTTATGCCCTTACACAACATCAAAGGGCCCCTTGGGCCTAACAGTCCCTAATCAGATCATCTCCACGTCTCTTGCAGCTGGAACATCATCTGAAACGTTTGCCCCACTAAAGGGGTCAGCTCAACATGCTGGTACAATATAATGCTAATGCAAGAAACAGAACTAAGGTCGTGGCATGTGCAAGTGTACAGTTATTTCTATATGGCATTCGATATCATGATGGCAGTATATAAACAGTGTACAGTATATGAGCAGTATGCGTGACACACCCATGCAACTCTATGCCACACATGTCTCATGATACGGTCATTCTCCGCTGGCATGAGTACCGCCACGTATGTCTCGCTTCACGGTCCGGAATCCGTCAGGCTTGCGAGTACCTAATGGCCAATTTTGGGTTTTTCACCACAGGATTTGCACCCTCATAATGCAAAGCACCAAGTGCTTAACTCATGCCATGTCCAAGGAATCACACTATGCCAATATGCTCTGATCTCATCATGTCATAATACAATCTCAATGATGCATCTCATTCACACATAAAGCATGCTTTCAAGTACATATTTCATAATGTCAACAGTTCTCAAAGCATGTAATTCACACGCTACACTAACACATGCAATATACACATAATTATCTTCCACATCATCACCCAACATCAGCAAGATAGCATGAAGCACATAAGCATGTAAACATTCAAGCAAACAAGTGAACAATCAAGGCAGCAGAACAAGTATTCCTAATCTTAATTCCATGTCTTACTTAGCACAATATATCGTACCTGATAATCGATCTCAACTCGAGAAGGTGTACTCGTGGTAGGGTAGAATCACAGCGAGAATACCGAAGGTCAGATCACCTTCTCATTGCCCTCTCGTGTCCCTAAATCATAACAGGTAATTCAGTTCATTGTCATTTGAATTTATTCTATTCATCAAATTTTATGTCTTTAATTCATAAGTTTTTATTTTGCTGAATTAGACTCTACTATTGAGTCCGGAACATCGAAGAAAATAAGTTTAGGTTTTTTGTAGAACTCAATTCGGTCATCTGGGTTCAAAAGGGCAAAACAGTCATTTTGCACTTTTCACGGGTCCTCACATTTCGAGACCTCTTTTCATAAATCGGACTCCACGGTTGAGTCCGGAATGCTCGAGATAATAAAGTTTCACTATTTGTTTACTAAATTTGAAGTTCGTTTGACTGCGTTTCAATTCAGGGGCATTTTGGTAATTTTAAAGGTTACTACGGGTCTTTTATTTTTCAGGACTCCATCTCGTAAAACGGACCGCACCATTGGCCTCAGAATGGCCGAGATAGTCAAAATACACTAATGACTTGTCCCATTTGGACTCCGGGTTAATTTAGAGTATTTAATTAATTAAATTAATTTATTAATTAATTAAATTAATATTTTATTAATATTTTATTAATATTTAATTCTGGTGGGTCTAACTGTAATTTCTCCAAAGTTCAGGGGTTAAAATGTAATTTTCGAAAGTTCAGGGTCAAGTTTGTAATTTTTTAAAAGTCTAGGGGCAATTTTGTAATTTTGGAAAACCCTTATTCTCAATTTGGATAGCCAAACAGTGGCTAATCCAAAACAGGGATAAGATATCCCTGTTCCCATTTAATTCTAATTTCTAATTTCTTATCCTTGTAGCCAAACAGACCCATTGGGTTTTTAATTTAAAACAGGGGAGCGACACGTGGCAGGGGCGGACCGGCCCAAGCCCAACCTGACCCGAACCGACCCGACCAAAGCCCGGATCAGCCCCCCCTTCGTCCCCGATTTTTCGGCGATGGGCCAGTAGGGTTCCGGCGCCTTCTCCGGCGCCGGCGACCATTTTCCGGCGGAATTTCCGAGTTTTCAAAATGTCATTTTCTTCCATTTTCCCCCTAGATTCCCTTTCCACAGTTAGTTTTTGATTTGCCCCTTTGGATTTTCACGAAATAGAGGGTCAAACCCTCGGTCAACATTCCGGCCAACCCATTTTCTAACACCTTCCCCCAATGTTTTAAACCTAGATCATTTCTATTCATTTTCTGCATCTAATAAGGTTTGTTTCCCACCATTTAAACCAAGCTCAACGCATAAAATATCAACACCCATTCTCAATAACCGTGACCTACAACTGTGTTTTATTCCCTCATTTCCCAACCATTTAACTTGGTTATTCTTCCTAATTACTCTATATTTCATGCACTATAAGTCCCAAGAATCAAATCTAAACAATAAGCTACAACATGAGTTGGATATTTGAGAGATTTTTCTAGAGAGAGAAAGCTTACGGTTATGGGTTCTGTGATGGTGCTTCTCTCCTCTTGCTTTGCCTCTGTTCTCTACCTTGGCCTCCTTAGCTTCCCTCCTTCTGCTTCCCTTTCAAAAACCAAAGCATACACACATCACTTCCTCTCTTTCCTTTCACTTTCTCTCTCTACACTTCTCTCTCTCTCTCTCTCTAAAATCCCACGATGGTTCTGTCCCTCTTTCAGCCCTCACCACACACATATACACTGACTACACCATACCCATTTCTTCACTCCATCAGCCACCAAATCTCTTACATACCATGCCCCCCCATGCCACATTGAGTGTGGCACATTCCATCACACACACACACGGCACATACATCACCCACAGTGTACACATGTACTGAATTACATATATATATATATATACATAATTATACACACATTTTAATAAGTTAACATTTATATATATATATATATCCATGTATATATATATATATTATGCACATCACCTACATACCTTCATCCATAATAATAATAATAATAATAATAATTTAATAACCAAGAACAATAAAAAAAAAAAAAAAATTTCATGTCATAACAATATTCGGCACTTTGAACCTAACGGTGACATCTTTTGGGGGAAAATAAGGCCCGGCAACAAACTGAAAAATGACCAATGAGTCTCTAAGACTTAATGAAGCTATAGAGAGAGGGTAATTGGAATAGAAAGGGATCTAGATTGACAGTTAAATTATGTGATACTTTGAACAATAAAGTAACAGGATTTTGAAATGTGATTTTAGGAACCTTCAACTAAAGGAAGGATTTTTGGAGTTAAGCTTTTGGAATTCAGGTGAGTGTTTCATACCATATTGAGGTAGACATTTTCAGTATAGATATAAATATTGAACTCTTTTATGATGTATCGACATATGATATCATTTTCTCTTATAGCATTTGTTTAACAGCTATACTGTATACGTTTTGAATGATCTATTGACAACAATATTGTTTTCTTTAACTTAAGAAAATGTGTTCGTAAGATACTCAAACGTTATATGATCCTCTTATAAATGTTTGAACTGTTTGAACTAAATATCAAATAAAGAACTTTGATTTGAGTAATTGAACTGCTATTGAGGATTATTGATTTTGGATATGATTTGGATATGATTTTGATACTTTGAATAGAACACTCTTCTATGATTGGTCACTATCGAATAGGTTGTGGTTTATCGAACCTTTCCCATAGGGTATATTGTGGTGAGCCGGTGTTGATACGGCATATCGAACTAGCTAGTCTATTGATCTCAGTCAGCGATGTTCTAATTTGCTGGCCATAAAAGTGGAGTATATGATTTTGAATATGAATATTGAATGTGAACCATGATTGAATATGATTTATTGAACCAAGACTCATCGAACTGTGATTTATCGAACTTTGATTTATCGAATTATGTTATCAAACTATGATTTATTGAACCAAGACTCATCGAATTGTGATTTATCGAACTATGATTTATCAAATTATGATTTATTGAACTATGTTATTGAACTATGATTTTGATTTATTGAACTATATTATTGATTATCGATTTACGATTATCATTGAATTGATATTTATTGGAAGTAAATTTGATACCGTTATCTTATACTATAAATTAAGATAACATATGATATTTGATCATTGACATTTTAGTATTGAATTATATAGTAGTTTTGAAACCCTTGGTATATTATGGAATACTCACGAGCTGTTGAGCTCATAGGATTTTTATCCAATATATTTCAGGTAGCGACATCGACAAAGAAATAGCAGGATCAGTCAGGATAGTCGACAACTTTTACAGCTATGAACTTTTGTATTAGGATTTGCTAGTCATGATGTAGTTGCTTTTGGTAATTTTGGACTGTATATTGAATATAACATCAGTAGGCTTTGAAAAATTACATCATGTACTTTTTGTAATTACTATGGAATGTATAAATAGATGACTAATGTTGACTTGGGTATTGATTGACGCTTCCGTAATAGAAAAAGAAATTTATTCCACTGCGTTTGATTAAATGGAAAAGAGAAAAGGATTGTGATGATTGAAAAAGGCCTCGGTGGCCGATCACGAACCCTCGATCCGCATGGGCCGGAAATAGGGTCATGACACGATCGTTAACTTTAAGGCTTCCAAGTATTAGCTCTCGACTGTCCAGATAACTTGAGTCCAATTGAATTGGGTTGGATAGGAGACACCCAAGATTATTAACAAAAAAAAAAAAACTCTTATTTTCTGATCTGTCGTGGAAATCAATCAAATTACCAAACTAAACTACTAGTATAGTAGAGAAGTAAGAATCGAACCCACAGAGACTGTTAATTGTTTAAAAACTAAAGTTGAGATTAATTTTAATTCAAATTAACAAAGATTGGTTGTTGTTGATTTTCTTTCTAAAATTAAATGAGAACTCTAATTAAAGCAAATATTTAACTGAATTAATGATGAATCAAATTAAAAGAGGATTCCTAGGGTGTTGAATCCACCACTAATCTTGTAACTAGCTTCAATTGTATTAATTCTTGGGCCATTAAATTTGGATGTAAAAGATGTATTTTGGCTACAAGCCTCAATACAATCATCAAGAAAATCACGCACCAAAACCCTAAGCGAATCATCTTTGGTCAACACAAATTTTCTACGCTAATTCTAAGGTCATAGTCACAATTTGTTTTCCTTGAGTTATGACTCGTCCTACGGTTTTGATGTATGTACACATATTACTATTGTATAACCACATAAACAAAATCACAGAAATTGATTATGTGAAACTGAATAATACGATCAATGCTTTAATAAAATCCTAACGTTATACAATCTCTATCCAAGACTAATTAACCCAAAAATAAAATACAAAGAAGCAATATTACTTGACTAGGGTTTCATCTAAACCCTAGGAATGAGAGACTTAGCCCATGATAGTGGAAGAGGAGACCACCATAGCCATGGAGTTCTTCATCTTCTTCTTTTGAGTCGTCGTCTTCCCTCTTCTCTTCCTCTAGATCCCCAAAAACGGCCTCCCCTCTTTTCCAAAACCCTAGCTCCCAATAATATTCCCCTTTTTCCAAAATTGCCCCCACAAAATAAGAATTAGGAAAAATAATATAAAATCTTGTAATTAGACATTAAGGGCCCAAAAAGGGAGGCTAAACTACTCCAAAATAGAGTCTGTAGTGCTAAAATGGGCCCTAGTCCACCCATATATGGGTCAAGCATCTTTTCTAACCCAAAACTACTTGTTTTCCACTTCTTTATGCACTTCAAAGCCCAATATTTTCCTTTTGCTCCAAATCCACCACCAAATCATCAACTTTGTCAAGTTTTCTCTGCAAAAAGATAAAATAAGAATTAACTAGCAAATGCATATAGATTGGAGAAATTAAAATAATAAAAGTGCAAGACTATCTAGGGTTAACAGAATAAATGTGCACTTTTTAACGAGTTATCATTTTTCCCCTCTCTTTTTCCTCTTTCATTTAACCCCAACCTTAATTCTAACCCTAACCCCAACCCTAATCCCAACACCACACCATCCAACTAACAATTTTCATTTCCCAAACCTTAGTCCTAACAACACCACTTTAGATCGAAGTTGCTTTTTTTTTGTTAAAATCGTTAGAGCTTAAGGAGTAGTGAAACTTTGGGTGTTTGTGGAGGCGGTAGAAATAATGAAGATGTGGTGGCAGCAATGACTAGTGAGGATGGGCTAGTAGCGGATGGTGATGTGGAATAACTAAATTTGGAGTTAGATCAAGAGAAATCATAACACGGTTTTCATTCAGGTGCAACTATTATAATGTGAAACATGCTATAGTAGTTGCATCAACTTTAGAATCACTTTCAACTTGGTACAAGAATCTTCTAATGTTGGGTGCATACCTGTATAAGCTAAAGAACACCTCTCATGCCCATTATCAAGTAACATATCTTTAGTTTTTTTCTCAAAACATTGCATACCACCTCTTTTGCTTTAAAAAAAAGGAACAATCAAATAATACATCTCGTGTCCATTATCAAGTAACCCATCTTCAGATACTTATTTGAGACATTGCATCCCACCTCTATTGCTTTAAAAAAGGAGTATGTGATTGCTTGTAAATGGTACTTTCATATGTGATTTCTTGGATTATTTGTAAGCATTATAATACATGCATTTAGAAGTCTACCTAAGGTTTTTAACTACACTTTTATATATGATAAGGTATCAACTCCAAAATTTGGGAGTAGTCTGTAATCTTTATTAACCTTGACTCTATTGTAGTTTGATCTAGTCTCTTTATCGTGTTATTCTTTTGACATTCTCATAGTTTTATAGACTATAAAACTACAACATCGGATGAAATTCGCACAATGTTAAAACTCAATTTCACTAAATCTTGCACCAAATTCAAAGTAATTTTGAACTTGGTGCAACTCTCGTAACTCTAGAGAGCAACTATTTATGTTGTGGGATGTAAGTGCTGAAACGCTGGGTGCGAATCGCATAACGCTAGCATTATGAAGTTAACTTTACCAAATATTGCACCAGGTTCAAAGTGATTATAAGCTTGGTGCAACTTTCGTAACGTTGAAGTGTAACCAATGACGGATCTAGACCATGGACTTGGGGAAAAGGGGGGGGGGATTCGAAAATTAAAATTTAAGGAGATTTTTTATAAAAATATAAAAATTTACCGGGGGGAGAATTCTAATTTTTGAAAAATTTTCTATTAAATAGAGGTAAAAGTGAAATTTTTAAAAATTTTGGAGAGGATGGGGGGGGCTTTGCCCCCAAGCTACTAAGTGTAACTATTCATAACATGAGATATAAGTGCTACAACGTTAGGTGCAAATCACACAATGTTGAACTGAACTTCATCAAATATTGCACTCAGTTTAAAGTAATTATAAATTTGGTACAACTCTCATAATATTAGAGTGAAACTATTTATAATGTGAGATACAAGTGCTACAACATCAACTCACTAAACGTTGAACCCAACTTCACCAAATATTACACCAAAGTTCACTTGCCCAAAGAATTACATGCATGCATTATTTTTTATTTCATCTGCAATTTCCAAGGTTGAAAAGTTTATCTCATGAGAGGTTTGTAGGGAGTGTGTTGCCAACATTTGAACATTAAAAGCTTAAATTCATCAAACTAATACTACTTTTTTTTTTAAACAAAAAGTTGCCAAAAAAATATTTAATAACACAAAATCAAAAGGGAAAAATAGGACTATAGTCTAATTGTCCTCGATTTTGTTACATCATGTTGCAATAATATTAACCATTTGTAATAAAAAAGTAAATACACCAAGCAATTGATCTAATACCACCATTTTCTCAAGTTACAAAATAAGATAAGCCATTAAAAAAATTAGACTCAAGTCCTCACAACTTCTTGGGCCTTTTAGTTATGGGAGGCAAATGGGTCAACTTGACTGCAGTAAAGTTTGATACAATCCCAACATCAATTGTGGTGTTCGAGAATGCTCCCACGCTATGTTTATAATGAGTAGGCACAAATGGTATTATAAACTGTAACAACGTTATTGCACATCATTCTTGAAGAGTAATGCTACACTGACACAATAATTCTATCAAAAATGTTTACACAGCTGATGTGACAGTGTTGTATTAGTTTTGATGTGATATAAAACCAATACAATACTGCTACATCAGCTGTGTAAACACTTTTGGTAAAAGTTTTAAGTAAACATAACATTACTGCATTCTTGAACGAATTATCAACCTTATCATAAACATTAAATTGAGCATGCCTCCTTAGAAAACATAAGAATTTAAGTCTTACTACAAACATAATATGCGTAAGTCATTAGTATATTTAAATTATTATAATAATAACAAATATAGTTATAATATGAAAACAAAATATCAAAATTAGATGTTTATTGAAAGTGCAACTCATTTATATAGTGTAACAACCCAGGTATGCATCAACCGTAAAATTTTTTATGAAATAAATGCAACTCTTATAACGTTTTGGTATAGATCTTTATAATATAAGATATGCAACTCACAATATGTTAAAATGCAAATCATATAATAGTGAATCATCAACATGTATCGAAGAACCAAACAACACAAGTTTAGTAATAGCATTTACAAATAAAGCAAACATTATCCTAGTGTTTTCAAATAGAAAATTATATATATATATATATAATATAGTTTGTGTGTATATATACATAAAGGGTATTGAATCATATCTATTTTGTGTGTGTGTGATATGTGTTTATGTATGTATAACATGTGTATACATACATACATTCAACCATACACACACATGTATATACACACTACATAAATACACACACATCATTTGTACATATGTGTGGGTATATACAGTACACACATATAATCTAAAATGAGAGAATAGATGAGAATGAGAAAGAAAATATATTGAAATTCAAATATTATTTTTTATTTATTTTTACTTAAATAAATAAAACAGTACTTCAAAAAAGTATTACTAAATGAAAAATTATTATTATTATTTTTTCGACCTAAGCAATTCCTAGAAGCATATTTTAAAAAGACTTATAAATTAAAATTTTTGTTTAAAAATATATTTTTTATTTTAAAAAAATGTTTTTAGAAAGATTTTTTCAAAAGACTTGTTTTAACTTAAAATATGATACTTTAATCAGTCTTCAGGGATGAATTCAACCCTTAAAATTTATTCAACAAAAAAATATCATATTTTGATGAGAAGTCTCTAAAGACATTTTTTTAAAAAACTATTTCTGTTGAAAAAATTTATTCGAAAAAATAAAAAAACTAAACTAGCCAAAAATTCGTAGTTTGTCTATAATAGTACGTAGGGAGCCCAAATGGGCTTTCAGCTTCGCATGTGACAGCAGTCTCGATTCTGGAGTCAAGAAAAGCCCGCGCTTCGTCCCCTCCAGTCATATTCGCGAATATGTTTGTGTCTGTCCTCCGGTTTTCGTAGCGTCTCTTCGGCGATATTTTAGTTCAGGTAAATCTTCACCCCTTGCCCTTTTCGCTGTCGTTGATAATACATACATACATATATATATATATATACATATATATATATATATATATATATAAATGCGCACGCGCACGTATGTAAGACTATCTCCAGCAGTTACTTAAACTCAAACCCAAATTTCACTTAAAATTTGAGTAAAAAGTGAATTTGAGTTTGATATTCTCCAACAGTCACTCAAGTTTTTACTTAAATATTTTTTAAAAATTTTCACCTTATCCCAAAAGTTATTTTATGTCATTTTCCATCTTCTTTTTCCTTCCAAACCTATTTTACTCTTAATTTTCATTCTTTCCTAAATTTTTCCACCAATTTTTTTTCTATTATTTTAATTTTTCATCATTTTCTTCAAATTTTTCTTCAATTAATTTTGTTTAAATATTTTTTATATTCCTTCAAAACATTCCCTCTCAAATTTTTATTTTTAAGATATTTGTCTTTTTTTAATTCAATGTATTTTTTTGTGTGTTTTTTAAATTATATTGCATCCAAAAAAAAATACAGTATTATTAGACCACCAAATAAATTAGAAAGTAAAAAAACAAAACCAGTAAAAAAAAAAAAACTCTCCCTCTCTCGCTCCCTCTTTCTCAGCCGAACCCTACCTCCCGCTTCCTCTCTCTCGCTCCCGAAAGCACACTCCCTCCCTCCCTCTCTCGAACGGCACACACACTCTCACTCCCTCTCGAGAACGACCCACACTCTCTCTTTCCCTCCCTCTTTCTCAGCCGACATCACACTAGGGTTTCTATTTACAGTACGGTTTAAGGGTTTGAGCTTACAATGGTTTCTCATCACAGTTGATCGCGATCGCCGTTGTCCATTGCCGACTGCCGACTGCCGACCGCCGACCGCAGTAGCCAATCGCCAGGTATGTTTTCCTTTCCGGTTATTTTCCTTGCCTTTTCCTTTCATTTTCCATCTGAAGTGAGACTAGGTAAGGAAAAAAAAGTAGACGTTAGAAATTTGATGTTGTGAACAGTAACGCGTTGATTTGGGTTTGGATTTGAGTAAAAAACAGATTTGGTATGGGTTTGGTTCACTGCTGGAGGGTGATTTTTGTGGATTTTGACTCAAATTCAAATTTAATGTGTTGTTCGTCACTCTCAATAAAGATGATGATTCATTGTTAAGATTCTCTTATTGAGAAAAGAATCAATGCGACTACATTCAAAAATTCAAAAAATTATATTATATACACATACATAGTTAGTAACATGTATGGCACATAATTTACTTTGTTACTGTACCGATGTACTCCAATTAGGTTTAGCAAATAGTTCAAGTTCGTATTTTTTTTTCTTTCTTTTTTTAATCGTTTGCTCTATATATTATCTCTGCATGTGGCATTGGACTCTATTAATGCATATTTTAATTTATTGCTTAAATGTTTTTGTGATCCAACTTTTTGCTTATTTATTTTTCCATTTTTTTTATCCCCAGAAATACTGGATTTTTGCTTTGGGTTTATCAGCTGAAAGAGTAACTAATTATATTTATTGAGGGAAAAAAAGAAGGAGAGAAGTTTGATATTTTGGGTATGAGGCTCATTCTAGATGAATCCAATTTTGTCGATGATGATAGATTGGCTAGGCATTTGAAGATAAGGTGGCCTGATGTCAGAGATTTCAAGCTTAATACTTGTAGTTGTACATTGAAAAGAACATTGGAAGATAATCAATCTGGCGATGGAACGCTGGATGAGTTTGGGATATCTTTAAATCATTCAGGCTTGTATAGTGAATCAAGGTGCTTTAGGATAGAAGATGACAATGATGATGGTCAAGAGGATACTGACCCTCAATATAAGATGTTCTTGGAGAAATTGAAGGAAGATGAGAAATCATATGTACTTGAAGTTGCTGTGAATAATGGGATGTCTGAATTTATAAAGTATGAAGCGGAGGGCAAGTCAGATGATGAGTGTGAGCCACAAACTCCACGAAAATTGAAGAGAGTGAAGATAGAAGGTGGTAAAGATGTGAGGAACATTCAGAAAGACAAGATAGAAACTCCCAAAATTTTGGGGAACATTTCTAACAAGATAAGATGGAAATTCCCAAAGAATTTGAGCAATCTTTCAGACAAAGAAAGGACCTTAGTGGTAGAGAAGGATTTGAAGTCTGGATTGGCACATCCCGTTTCTCATGAGACAAATGGGTGCAGGAGTCAGAAACCTAATCCAGAGGATAATCATTTGTCCAAGCTTGAATGCCAGAGTGAAATGGTCGGTGGTATGATGGATGAAAGCTACCAAGAATTCCTGAATTGTATCAAACAGGAAAGCAATTGTGTGGTACTAGTGACTAAGGATGGTAAAAGGGTAAAATACGAGGAAGATGATGTTGAAAACTCTTCTGATTTAGAAGTATTGGTGACAGATAATGCTCCGTACTGCGGTGAAGTGGTGGGTGGTATGATGGATGAAAGCTACCAAGAATTCCTGAATTGTATCAAACAGGAAAGCAATTGTGTGGTACTAGTGACTAAGGATGGTAAAAGGGTAAAATACGAGGAAGATGATGTTGAAAACTCTTCTGATTTAGAAGTATTGGTGACAGATAATGCTCCGTACTGCGGTGAAGTGGTGGGTGGTATGATGGATGAAAGCTACCTAGAATTCCTGACTTGTATCAAACAGGAAAGCAATTGTGTGGTACTAGTGACTAAGGATGGTAAAAGGGTAAAATACGAGGAAGATGATGTTGAAAACTCTTCTGATTTAGAAGTATTGGTGACAGATAATGCTCCGTACTGCGGTGAAGGAAACTATAACCCATTTGTAACCTCAAGGGCATATGATTCATCTGTATGTTACCTCTTCTTCTGTAACTTTGCTTCATTTTATTTAAATTTTTTTGTTATATTATTCTGAATTAAGTATGTTTGAAATTTATCACATGTTGGATTGATGTAATGTTGATGTTTTACCTTTTTAAGATGGATGGAGATGGCCGGCAGTACAGTGGAAATCCCAATAAAAGTAACCATTCTCAGTTTAGGGAGAATGTTATGAATTTTCTCAGAAGACCATATAACCATAAGGAGTATGAAGATCTTTTGAAAGAAATAAATGACCAAAAACCAATAGAACGCCGTAGAGAATTGCGTGGGGGGATAAAATCATACTCAGCAAATGAATGCGGCAAATCATATCTTGATCACCACAGGGGTAAGTTGCTATCACATATTGGTTTTTCAGTCATTGCAATTGTTTTATTTTCCTTCAATGCTGGATATCACCACACCAATGAAATGATGTGACTCTGATAAAACCACCAATTTAGAAAATAAAGTAAGCCATCATGGATTTTGTAACTATTTCAAAAAATAATTTTCATCTGATGGTTTCTTTTATAATTAGTTTTTGTACGGCCGTTACAGCCATTGTTCAAGAGTCAACATTTTAACAAAAGTTGTTTTTCAAATTATTCCTTATTGCTAATTATCTTCTATCTTATTGTTTTCTTGACTTTCTTGATCTTTTCCCTATAGTAACTTGAATATCTCGCTTCCTAATTATTTGTGGCGTTGAATAATTCTTGAGCTTGAATTTTCTGATTGCTCAAAAGCTTCTATGGTGATTGCTTATTATATTTAGGATTATAATTCTCGTCCTAATGTTTTCTTATATCCAATGTTCGATTTTGTTATGATGTCATGTCTCACAATCATTATGTAATCATTGTTTTTCCTAGTTTTCTCAAACCACTACGAGCTATAACCATGTTGATTTTAAATTCCATGTCTGCCAATGCTAATGATTTTAAGCACTTAGTTTTCTTTTCTATATAAAATTTTCACAGCATGAATGAATGAATTAGCAAACCAATTCAATAAGCAATTTATGTATCCTTTATGCTTCTTTTGTCCCCCCCCTTCACGTGCTTACTCTTGTCTTGGAAATCATCTTCTTAGTTTGTATGGGTTGATTTTATATCTCTTGTTTCTCTTTGCTGTGGAGATGTTTTCATGTAAGGATTCGTAGGCAACGATTTCTCAAAGTCTATTCTGTGGATAATGAACATTTTTTCCTTTTTTTATTTTCCTGTTCTTAAGAGGCTGTGATGGCAATATGGCATGCAAAAAACAATTTCTGTTTTAGATTGAAGAATGCAATCATAAGGAGAGGCATTTTAGGCCTTTAGATATGTGGTACTTAAGGATGCAAAACTGTTGGTCTTATGCTGGGATGGAATCAATGAGATGTGACTGCTGGATCCTTTTGATCCCAGTTCAAATCCATAGTTCTTCAGTATCAACCTAAGTATGATCCACATTTGACTCTGATCTCAATGCGTCAACACTAGGATCTTGGTTGTCCATGCACAAGTATATGGTGCTCAGATTAGATTCACTTAGACTATGTATGTGTCTTTAACCCAGAATGGGCAACAACTCAATTTCGATCCAACTAAAAAGCTTTTGATTTGCCCAATGTTTTAAAATCGGAGTGGACCAGGCAGGCAGAAGCTGTGGACCAGCTGGATATGAGGTTTTTAAAACCCCTTAAACCATATAATTGAATATTCGAAAAAAGGAAGTTTGGGCATTTGGATTGACCATCAACCTTTTTAATTTGTTTCCTGTTCAACAAACCTTTACATTTTTTTAAAAAAAATTAGAACTTCAAAACACTATGGCACTTCTTATCTCTCTTTTCAGTCGTTCTCTCTCAGATTCTCTCTCAGACAAAACAATGACCCAAAGCATCTCTAAGCGGCACATGATCATCCAACTATATTTACAGCAAGCCTGCTGTATTCCAGTGATCTATGTAATCTTGGAAACTTTGATTTTTAATGTTTTCAAATTTTTTTTTTTTTTAAATTCTCTCTCTCTCTCTCTCTCTCTCTCTCTCTCTCTCGCTAGTCAAGGTGGTTGCTTTTTCCAGGCTTCCGTTTAGATTTCATTTTGTTATTTCAGGTGCAAAGTTCAAGTAACTTTGATTTCACGATGAAATCGAATATGAGTACACTAAATGACAAAAGTTGTTACGTTTTTTTAAGAACTTTTATTCTTTGAGAAGTGGAATCAAGAATTTGCAACTTTAAATTTGTCTGATCTAATGCAGTTATTCTTGGTTTAAAGTTTGAACTTTGAAAGTTGGAGTTTCGGATTATTCTCATCTTTATTAGTTAAGTTTAATATCCTTGAATCTTACATTCATCAATTTTTTTGATAAGTAAATCTTATATTCTTATTTTGAAAAATCAGTTATAGCTAAATAATGGTTTTCTATTAGTTTTAGTATTTTTCTTGTTGACAAGTGAAGTTTCACTAAAGAACGTCCAACGGGGGCAAACCTGTATAAAAAAAAAAAAAGACAATTTAAACAAAATTAGAGCCTCGTCTCCCAAAAAATATACAAAAGCATGTACAGAGGATGTGCATTACCCAACAATCTATACATACAGGACCCTAAAAAAATAACTTTATAAGGGGACATTTTTGCCCCTTCAAAAACTCTTCTATTCCTTTCTTCCCATATATCCTCTAAACATCGACTTCTATGACAGTCTTCTCTTCATTTGGTGAGGTGGGAGAGAATCACCAAGCCTATCAACATGGGAGGGTTGGGGATAAAGAACATCACAATCTTCAAAGAAGCTTTAATGGAAAAATGGTTGTGGAGGTTTGGGGTTGAATCCAATGTTCTATGGAAAAAGGTGGTCTCTATTAAATATGGGGTGCAGGAGAATGGTTGGTTCTCTAAAGAAGGTAGGGGGCCATGCGGGTGTGGTATTTGGAAGGCGATTCGGAAAGGAATGGAGGAGTTTGCCAAGATGATTAGCTTGGAGGTGGGTGAGGGGAGGAGGGTGAAGTTTTGGGAGGACAGTTGGTGTGGGGAGCTTCCATTTAAGGAGAGGTTCCCCTCCTTATTTCGGCTTGCCCTTTAATAGGAAGCTCTAGTGGTGGACTTCTACGAGGTAGTTGAAGGAAGGTTAGTATGGAGTTTCTTGTTTAGGAGGAATTTGTTTGATTGGGAAATGGAGGAGGCTGATGCATTTTTTGAAGCTCTTAATGACTGTACAGTGGAGGTGGGCAAAGAGGATGCTATTGTTTGGAGGTTTGATTCGAAGGAGTTCTCAGTTCGCTCTTTTTACAAAGAATGGACAAGAGGGAATGGGGAACTCTTCCCTTGGAGGTTGGTTTGGAAGTCCAATGTTCCTCCCAGGGTGGCCTTTTTTGCTTGAGAGTACTTTTGGGAGGCCATTCTTATACTGGAAGATTTTCAAAGAAGAGGGTTCAAGCTTGCTTCTAGGTGTGGTATGTGCAAAAGGGAGGAAGAATCCATTGATCATCTCCTCCTTCATTGCCCCGTGGCCAGGGAGCTGTGGCACTTGTTGTTTTCTTCTTTTGGGGTTCAATGGGTTTTGTCGGCTAGGATTAAGGACGTCCTGCTGAGTTGGAGAGTGTATCGCACGTCCAAGAGGCGTAGGCGGGTGTAGCATATGGCTCATCTTTGCTTGATTTGGTGCATTTGGAAAGAAAGAAATAAAAGTTTTTTTGAGGGCGATGAAGAGCCCATTTTTTGTATTAAAGATAAGCTTTTACATTCTCTTTTCTTTTGGGCCAATGAGGCCATCCTTGTAGATGTTTGCAACTTAGTTGATTTTTTGGGTTTCTTGAGGCTTGAATCACTTTCTCTTGAGCCTTTTTGTATTTATGGGTTCGCCCCCTTCGGCACTTCTTAATGATATTTCCTTTATTGATCAAATTTTTTTTTTGATCCACATGGTCAACACTAGCTCTAACCGAATGAGGTTGAAGATTTACCCTTTTAGATCCGACGAAGGCATAGTTGTTGCTTTACCTTTTTATTGCCGGGCATCAATATCTTCCATTTCATCTGCCCATGTGGATTAGTCGCATCCATATCTGTTACAACGATGTTCTCCTTCCCTTCCGCTAATTTCTTCAGTTTTCTTGTAGGCTCCTCTCAATTGCTTTAGATTGAACATGATAAGTTTTGGTTTTACTTTGGGTTTCATTGTCTGACTCAGGATGTCCCTTAGAGGCAGTTATTTTATATGCTTGTGCTAATTTTGTTTCAGTTTGGTATACATATATATAACTTGAATCAAATTCTATGATGTTAAAGTTTAGAAATTCTTTCTTATAATCATGCAGATCTTAGAGAGAAGATTGATGCAGCTCGACTTGATCGATGTGAAGTGTTGAATCTCCTACGTGGGTTTTTCTATTGGTTGAAGGTGAGTGTCATGTTTGTGCACACACCTTATTATATTTGTTTTACTTCTCCCTATTATAGTTTGACTTGCTTTTTGTTTGATATGTTGATATTCTATCATCAGTCAACCTATAGATTCATTTAATTTACTACAACGCAAAGTTTAACCAGTATTTTGTAGTTACATAATGCTATTTACATTCATGTGCCGAATAAAAATTCTTTTAATTTACTTACCAAAATAAAAAGTACAAAAAAAATGTGTTGTATAGAAACTCTATTACTTTAATAACTAGGTAGTGGTTCGGTAGCAAAGGTTATGGAGATATTCAATTAACTCCAGTGGTATTACCTTAAGAATGCATGACTTAAGCTAAAGTGTTAGCCTTCTTTATTAAGTTCTTACAAGGAAGAAACTGCATTATAAGTATTATGATAAATCATACTATGAAGTTTCTCGCATCATTCCATGGTCATTTCTAATGTAAAACTAATTTGAACCCTGTTATTGTTGTTTCATAAAGAGAAAATTACTTGTATCCCATAAACACCAAATTTTTCAAAACTTTTTTCTACTAAAACTTTTTTTTCGTAAATAAAGTAATTTATTTAAAAGATTCCCAAAAAGGATAGTGCTCCCATATACATGAAGGATGTACGAAGACTATCAAAAGAAAAGGTAGGAGAGACAGTAGAAGGGGGAGATTCTGCTGCAGGGGCTGCTTTGGCTCACCTCAACTGATCACACAAGCCTCGTATCACTCAAACTCCACTAAAGAATCAATAGATAAATATAGTGTAACATTGCACAATCTAAAAATATAAAGAATTTTTAAGTCACTCATTGACTGCTCCTTTTTATAAAAAATTCTCCGATTCTGTTCTCTCCAAACACATCACAAAAGACAAAGAGGAGCTGTATTCCATACTAGTTGACACTTCATACTTCACAACAACCTCTCCAACTCAAGAAGAGATCCATAACCAACTCAGGCATAACCCGGTGCAAGGCTGCAAGCCAAAGAGCAAAAAAAAAGAGCAAACTCCACAAACCTCTAGCCACTGGACAATACAATAACAATTTACACATGCAACACCTATTAACCAAGAAAAATCTTTTCGTCTTCAAATTAACAACCACAAAGATTTGCTTCAAATACCGCAGTCCACCCAAAAAAATGTCACTTATAATGGGCGCCTTTGTCTAATAAAACTTAATTGATACCAAGTTTTTTTTTTCATAATTCTTAAATATTTACATATAAAATTTGGGATGCTTGATTCAAGAAATCATTAAAGTTGAAGTGAAATTTTCTTTTACAAGTAGAAGCTTTATAAATAAAAAAAAAAGGCACTAGAGGAGTTGCAGCCTTTATAGATGTGGATTATGCATGAGAATGAATTAATTAAGTTCTCTTTATACAATTTAAATCACTATAAATCCAAAAAAAAAAGTATTGAGTCTAGAAATTTTCCAGATATCTGAAATTGTAGAGAATATTACATCAATTGCTTTAACTTATAGACCACTTCTCCACATCTCAGAAGGTGTGCCCAATTCTTTCCTGTCAAATGCTACATATGAGATAAAAGTAACTGCCTACTAGGCTCCATGCACCTTCCTATTAGCAGAGCCCCAAGGCAAAAGTAGACAACTAAAATGACCACTGCACAACCCACTATGAAGCATGCACAGATATAATATAAAATAATTATTTGTTCTCGTATCTGCACATTATGACAAACAACTTTTTTTATGAATATTTTAGATTTTTTAAGTTCCCAACCTATAATATTAAATTCATGTGGCTTACCAAAAAAAAAAATTATTAAAATTCATGGGAGAAAAATGAGAGTTATGTTGTAAAAACTTGGGTTTGGAATCAAATTCAACATAATTTACCCTCTTTACATTTTAATTCTTCTTTTTCTAATAAACAATTAAAGTATTTGAAACTCTTGTTATAGTTTTCCTTCTATTCATCTGCCATTCTTGACATGTCACACCTCAATATTTAAGATATGTCAAATGTGTCTTAGAAGGAACTTTGACCCTCCAAATATTTTTGAAGGAAAACCAGGTCCTTCCCCACCACGAGTAACTCTAAAAAAAGAGGGAACTGAATCAATCATTCCTAGCACAATTTCATCTCCAAGGTATTCTCCCTTCCTCCACAAGCTCAGGAACCATGAAAAGCCTAAAAAATGCATATATCAACTCCAGTTCCCAATCTTACAAAGCCTGGATGAATCGAGGCTCCCAAACTACTCCCTCTGGATAAATATGACACAAGCACTTGCCTATTAGACGAAATTTGGGAGAGATCTAGAAAGAAGGTCTGCAAAGTGATTTCTTCACAGCATTTGTCATTCAAATTCTCACTTTATACCTCATATTGAAACTCAGGTTTTACTATTAGTGATTGGATTTGAATTCAAAACTTCGCAATAAATATGATCCATTTATATTCTTAACATAAAGTAATACAACAAATCTGACTTGTCAGTAAGATTTGACCCACAGCTATCATTTAAATATGGTAATTATTACCTATCCTTAAAAAAAAAAAAGACTACTGACTGATGTCATATTGGAAAGATCACGGCAGCGATTTCCGACTAATGCACCGTTGGAAAGATGCAAAGACAAAATGAAAGCTTTGTTGACTTGGAAATTATTTGATAGGATTTATGAAAGACAATACAGTGGCTTTTGGAAGAGAAAATACTGTCAAGCACACACAAACACACACACACATATATATATATTACTGATAAAAAAAAAAGAAATACACGTGAAACAATTTTAGGATGGGGCTCTCACTCTTCCATCTATCCACATCTTTCTTCTATATTTTGCTTCACAACAATAATTAATTTCCAATTCACGTTATCTCTTCCTTGGTTGGCTACTATTGCAAAATGCATGTTTCAGCTTGTGATGCACTTGCTTGGTGTTTATTGTGTCAGAATTTGTCCCATGAAGGAGCATTCCGACCTTGGTTAGACACCGTGTGTTTGAAAGTGGTGCCAAGAAATCACTAGAAGATTCTGACCCTGCTGATGTTGACACAAACTCCAGATTTTGATGGAAGCAATCTGATATTAGATAAATGGTTTTGTTTGACAGTTACATCAGGTGTATTGGTTGCAAGAGACTAATTTGGCTGAAGGTCTTTTTGTGTTACTGCAACTTGTGAGGCACACACCATTGAAGTATAGTACTTATAATATCATGTGAGACCCTAATATTCTTTTTGCATTTTGGGGGAATGTACTTTTGGTTCAGAATTATTGTTTTACATCTTGAATTTGGCCATCATAACTAAATCCAACCCGTGGTTTACCCATGCTGAAGTTCAGGACCCTTGCATTCATGTTGTATCTGATTTCCCCATCATAAAGCAGCTTCCTTATGTAGTGTTCTATGTCAGAACCAATCAGGCGAAGCGTGTATTCTGTCAACGGGGCACCCTGATTTTACATACAATATTAGTCTCGCATAGCAATAGAGTTGGGCAAAATGGGGATTGCACAATGGGATTTCATTCTTTTGAAAACTAAAAACACATGAAATCTTTTTGTGATGGTGTGATAGTAACTTCTCTGTCTTATATTATACATCTGCTTAATGAAAAAATAATTGAATGTGTGATTACTATGTAAATTTTGACGTAACATGTAACACTTATTTTGAGAGAATCATGGGGCATTTAATAGAGATGATGCACAGCAATTGTTTTGAAGTTGGCAACATAAAGAGGGTGAATTGCAGTGGTATCTGCTAGGGATGACAATATTTTGGTGTCGTTTGCAAGGTGAAAATGCACCTCTAAGGTTCATATAAATCATGCCCCAGGTAACCCTTTTATCTGTCTCCAAGAAGTGGTGCTGGGTAGATGGTCAGTTGAGCATATGCAAAGGGTTCAGGTTACTTCTCACAGGACACTTGGATTCTAGCTTTTAAAATATGGTCGTTACAGGTCAATTTTATATGCACTTACCTACATATACAAACATAAATCAAGTTGGGGTTAGAAAGGCAGTTGTAAGATTTCAAGTTTTTCTTTCTTAATTTACGGCTTGGGAATGAAACAGACATTGAAGAATACTGGTTACCAAGAACCCAAGTCCTTGAAGAACAATTTCTTTTATGCTACATCCAGAACTTTGATTTTTCCAGATCAAAAGGAGTAGGGGAAAGGATTTTGACATCTGATTTATCATTTACCCTTGATTTTCACAATTACCAATACATTTTTGTTTAGCATCAATATGAAAATCTTGAAAATCACTTGAAAGAAAAATCAGACACAATACTTTTGAAACTTAGCATTCTTAAATTACCACACTTCTGTTTGCTTTGTATCAATAAATAAACTCTCACAAACCAATTAAGAAAAATGAAGTAGCATTTATTTTCCATTAAACCTTTGGTTAATCATGACCCACATTACTTCGTTCTATTCTTTCATGCAACTATGATCAATTTGTTTGAAAACTATGCAAGAAAATGCAACCTCCATGGAAAACTATCTTGCTGCTGGTTCTAAACATGAACAATAAATTTAGCGAGGATGCGCGGCTAAATTTCTTTTAAGCCAAGATACCTTTGTCCTTAATCACAAACTAAAGAAAAAGAAATGGTGATATAAAACTATATAGACCAATAATATTTGTATGTCATAGGAGAAATTTACCTCATAGTGATCTACTAGCTCCTGGAAGTAAGAGTAAACCATATTGCAGGTATCAGTTGTCCACTCAAACTCATTGGTTGGATCAAGGATAAGGGTTAGTTTATCCATCTGTGTTTGATCAAATGCACAGGTGACCGGGTCGATGTAGGCTGCGTATATCCTTACGTGCCGTGTGACACTGCTGAGCCACTGTCCTCCATATTCTCTGCTCAGGTTCTTGCTCTTCACATTCACTTGTGGCTCAACTGGTCTTGGTTGTGTGAATGTCTGTTGTGGCTTCATCTTATCTTTCTCTTGTTCTTCCTCTACTGTCACTTCCTGTGGTTCTTGAATTTCAGCTGCTTGTTGAGCTGAAATGGAGAAAGCCCTTCTCATTTTCACTTCTCTTTTGCCTCCTGTCCGAGTCCAGCCCAACATGGAGAATTTTGTTGAAGCCATGTATGAGGAAGTTGCAGCCATGGTTGAAATTGTAGATTTTGGGTTTTGAACTTTGCAGCATTTCTTTGTAGTTTTCTGGAGAGAAAAAGGCCAAATGAATTTAGACCCTCCTTTTTTTGTGGATAAGGTTTCTTCTTTTTATCTGAGGCCAGTGTGTGTCTGTGTGTGTGGTGGAGGAAAACAAAAAATTTGCTGTCTATTAGATTGTTGATTGACATGGTATGTATTGTGAGTAAATGTGGAATGTTTAAGTCCACTGGACCATTGGTATAGAGGATTATTAGTATGGAAAAAAAAGTCCAATGGTATAGTAGCACCGGTGATACTACCACTTGTATTTCAACATAGTCTGGGGTCAACAAAAATATTCAAATATGAGTGGTAGTAACACGGTGCTACCATAGCACTAGAAAATGAATATTCAGAACACAGGACTGATTCAATTTGCCTGGGACTTCTGAAATCATCCATTCATATATATAATCTCAGATAAAACAAACTCACCTGGTGGAATGGAACAGATCAAAACTCAAAAGGAAAAACACAAACAAAGCCAACAATTTTCTTATTTTCATAGCCTCACCCTTGTTAAAAGTCTGTTTGCTACAATAGGGAGCCGTTGTTCTCAATTGCCACTGTGATAGTCTGTTCTGTTTGCCATAATAGACTGAAGGTATTCCAATCCTCGCACAATTGCCACTCACTGAAGTAATGATTTTAAAAACATGGGGCAACACAACACAACGCAACACACGTCTTCTTCTTTTTTGAAAGCCTAGCCAATTGTTAGGATTGATATTAAAATCTGCATTAACCCCTCCCACCTTGCCGGCTCCTATTATTACTTAAACCGTACTCTTCTCTATATAAGAATTAGGAGACAATGCTATTTGATTACTATCCGCTTTGGCAACTCTTAAATTGAAGGTTTAATGCACTTAAAATAAAAAAATAGAAGTTACCTTCACCCCCACTAAATTGCCAATGGAACCAAAAAGAACTTATTTTCAGTCATACATTTCTGTCATCAACTTCAAGGTTGGCTATGGGTATCAAACAAAGCCTAAACAAAATTTGGGATTTTCTCAGCGCCACAAGGCATCCACATCATATCTGTGAGTAAAGCATCCAATTTTCATCATTGCTAAAGCATCCATTTGCTAATTCAATATAGCCCATTTCAACATTCCCGAGCAACAAATTCATAAACATTCTAGAAAATTCATTTCTATGAATACAAAAAACAAGACTTCAAGGAAAACACACTGTAGAATCATAGAGACAGTAGCCATAGATTGCAAGAGCTCATTTTTTTTTTTATGTTCAACTCATGCTTTTGTAACATTGTTTGTGTATTCCTACAACAGTCATGTACATTATAAATTACACAAAAAACTTTAGAACAAATCAATATCATTCTGCAATGGCAGAAAACAGGACTATACCTAATTGCATCCCATCATTTACAACAAATTAGATTCCTCCGAGACATAGCTTGCAGTCCTCTCACTTGTGCTGTCAATAGCTGGTGATGATTCTGTCATTATATTTTTATTCATTATACGGATTGGTTTAATTAGCTCATCAATTTCTTCTACTTCAACATCTCTAGGGTCATCAAACAAGGTTATTTGCCCCCTTGCTGGTTCCTTAGTTTCTCCAGCTTCTTCATCATCAACATCTACAATGATAAAGTCAGTAAATCTTCCTTCTCGACAGAAAATGTAGTCATCGTCTGTTGTAGAGTGCTTTTCAGACACTGCTGTTCTGCACTCAACAATGTCCATATGCCCAGAGTCAAAGTAACGCCCTTGAATATTCTTCCGTTCTCTTGAAGGTTTCCTTTTCTTTCCCTTGGTTCGGTTTTTAGGGTGGTGAAGCTTGCATTTGGAACCTTGAGGACAGATTCCTGTTGCTTCAAAGATGGGGCAGACATAGCTGTGCTTCTTTCGACACTGCAAGTTTAGATATGTGATGTGTTTTACTTATTTCAAGATAAGTGACTTGTGTGCATATGATACATGGAGAGAGAGAGAGAGAGAGGGAGAGGGAGGGAGAGGAGTAAGTGACAATCTATGACAGTATAATATCAGTGAAAGTGGCTTAATCTAAGGAAGTATAATTTAGTGACAACATCAAATGCCAGGATTGCCATGAATTGAATCAGCCATAAACCAACCCAAGGAATAAAAGTGAATTGGTCCAGCATCTTTGAGTCACTTTGGACAGAGCAGTATAAAAATAATCAGCTACAACCAACCTAACCATTATGCAAAATATTGAGAAAAATAATAAATAAGTGGATGTGAGCAGGCTGTTTAGTTTCAAGTTTTTATGCCCAAAAAAAGTAAATCAATTTCTTGAGTAAAATATAGCAATTGAATTCCAGCAATACCTCATTGCCATCCACACAATAGCCCCTGAGAAAACCTTCACAAATAGGGGCATTTGGATTCACATTTACATGTCTATAAGGACAACTTTTGTTGGAGCATAATCCTGCCAAGAAATGAGTCAGTATATTGCATTCCTATGATTTGAATGAATAAAAGCACGATATGACAAAGCTAACCTTGCAGAAAATAAGAACAGTCCTGCATTCTTTCGGGAATGATCTGCATGGAAAAAAGGGTATATAAAAAGCAATAAAATAAAAACCACAAACTCGGCAAAACTTTTGATCGACCACATCAAATTGTGTTGACCAGATAAGCAATACACCTTATGTGTCAATTTGCAGTTTGGATTGGAGCATGACCCATTCAGGAATTTTGTGCAGACTGCAATTTTAGAGGGATCATGAATATAAGGGCATTTTCCATCATCCTTGTTACATTTCCCAAACCTTGTGAAAAACTGACAGTACTGCCTCTTTCTAGCCAACCGCAGTCTGGCAGTGTGCAAACTCCATCGAACTTTCTCACTTGCCAAAATGCGAGTTCGTTTCTTTGGATCTCGAACCAGCTGGTTACCATTACCAATTCGCACATATCTGCCAGCAGCAGAAGAACATTAGCATGCAACCAGTTCCATGTGGTAGGTGAGTAAAAATCTCCACTTTACAGCAATGACCTTCTTTCATATTCATCTCTTTTTTATTGTTTATTTTTTTCTACATCATAATTATTTACTATTGGACATTTCAAAATTAATGATATTAAGTGCCACCAGCTATTAGCTTGAGTGGTCTCTTCAGCCATGCCGAAAAGGAAGGTGTAGCACTCAAGTCCCTGTTGGAACGTGGATGCTCATGCATTACTTGTCAGGGAAGAAAAGGGTCATAAAGTGCATGATACAGGATTTAGTGCATTCACAATACATCATCAACACAAAAGTCAACGTACTCATCATTGCCAATTACTAATCTCCTCGGAACATAAGATTTCTTAGCATCCTTCTCAGATTGGAGAGCAGCCAAGCATGATTCCTCATCTACACATAAATGAAGTTATAAGGTCAAAGTCCCGATTAAATACAAAACATCAATTTACTGATGTTACAAAGATATGCAAATAGAATCATTTATAAAGAATAAATAGAATCATTTATAAAGAATAACTAAGTGAAAACAAATATCAACAGTTATGGAGAAATTTTTGACAGGGAAACCCCACTAGGTGAAGGAAGTTCAATATAACTGCATTCCATCTTGGTGATAAAGAACATCAAATTCCCAAGACTTGGCTGATACCCAGAAGAAGTTTCTCTCCATTTATTTCGGTTTATTTTCTTAATTTTTCAGCAGCCATTATTTTACAAAGCCAGTTCAGCCAATTCAGATTAAGCAATCAACAAAATCATTTTCAACATCTGCCTGTAAAGTATCATTTTGATACATAAAAGCATGGCTACATCAGAGCATGGCACCCTAGCAAAACCCATCCTAGTAGTCCTGAATCCAATTTCCTTCCCTCCCATACTTTTTTCCCACTCCTGATAAGTTCCTTCCCAAGCAGAAATCCAGAAAACCTTGTTACCACCTCACCTTCAAACCCACACTCTGTTTCTAACTTGTTTTAAGGTTGTTATAAAAGAACATTTAAGGTTTCAAATATTGTCTCAGAGGTAATCTAGGAGAAAAATAATTGAGACTATGCCATTCACACCATCTCATTCCATTAAGATAAGACCAAACATTGTAACTTCAAAATACCCCTACTTCTACGTGAAATGGAAAGATCAAAGGCAAGTGCATAGAAATAGTTACAAAACCACCTCCCAATGAACTATAACCAGCAGTCTCCTTGAGAGAAAAATAGAAAATGAAAGATTTTGTGTGCCATCTAAGTTTATTCTAATTCAAAAAGCTATGATATAAGGCCTTATTTGACAAGACAATGTGCACAGATGCTCCTTCATAAATAAATGTGCAAATATAAACACTCCAACTCCTTCCCCAGCAATGAACCACAACACTAAGTTGCAGCTCTTCAAAAAATTCACCGAGAATACCAGTCGCCTGAAAAACAGAGTATGATAACCAAACTCAGTTAGGCATGTTACTGTTGATAATGTTTTCCAAAGCTACACCTGTGTTAAAATGGGGAAAGTGGGGTGTTGCCAGGGAGGATATTAGAACTTAGAACCTCTTAAGGGCAATAAGCTTAATTTCTATGATACCCCTGCCAAATGTGAAGGTATATGTTGGTATTCTGTAACTCCGTTTTGAGTTATGACTTACCACCTAAATAATGGAAAGATGAGGAGTTCATAACACGGATGAAACAAAAAACTGCGTGGAATTCAAACCTCTGCTAGGAACTTTTGCAGTTACAGGTATCTAATATCCAATATGATATAGGCTACTTATAAACACAACATAGTTTGGAGGGACAAGAATGGATAGATAAATACGCATAAATCAAATCACAATTAAAAGAATCAGAAGTAGACCACCTGAAATCCTCTGGAGTGTTCGTCTTGTAGGATCCATTTTGTATCGGAATGAACCAACACGGAATATCCTCTCCCCTGTAAAATAGTTAGATAATTAAAAATTTACTGCATTACACTCATAAGAAGAATAATCATCAAAGCATACCCATTAAAACCACACATGTTGAAGGTGCAGATCAGATGTATGTACCAATCATTCTATTTATATATAATAATAAAAAAATGAACACGTATCTGCCACACCAGGATTGTTGATTGGCCTACCTGGGTGCAGCTCTATACTATGAACTGACTTACGGGAAGAATGATTTCTACTCTTTGTCCCAGCAACAACACAAGCAGCACCCTTCTGTTCCCTTTTCTTCTTCTCTGCTGCAGCAACTGCTAGTGTGGCTTCCTATTAAGAGAAGGGTAATCAAAGTCAATTAAGAAAACTAGCAATCAAATTCTTCTTACTTGAAAAATCAACCATTACTTAAGAACTTCAAAGCAAGTAACTAACCTCATTAGCTTTCTTTGAGTTCCTTTCAATGGATTTTGACCACTTCAAACTAAGCCCACCAACACTTAACAACTTCAATCTTCGCAGAGAAAATCCACGGGTCGATCTTGTGTAGATTGCATCTCTTTTTCTTGAGAGCAGCAATTTCTGACTGAAGTATCATAATCATCCATTATTTTAATAAGAAAACATGTAGAGATAATAAATTCAGAAGCCAGCAGAAGAAACAGAGAAACAGCACAAAATGACCTGATAGTAGACAAGGAGCTATTATTGGAAATGGGAACCAAATTTTGCATGAAACTTCTCCAGTATGTTGCTCTTTTCCATGGAAACAAGTGTGGCCACACCTTTGGATGTTGCAACGAATTTTCTTTCTTTGATGACTGCGTATCACGTAGTGTCCACACCAAAGAGAATTTTGAAGGTTTATATGTCTTGGCTAAACCTGCATATGTTAAACCCACTTAAATAGTTAAATCTTAACTGCCTACATATCATGTCAAAAGGAACTGCAAAATTATGTCCAGAAAATACACATATTCCTTCCACTGGGAGCAAATGAAGAATTTACAACATTGAGGACTAAAAGCCTAAATGAGACATCTAGAATGAAGGAACCATCAAACAAAAAAGCGGCCACAACTAATAATGATATCAAATAGTACAATAAAAAAGATTAAAGTTCATGATCAGTAAAATTCCGAGAAACCCTTTCATGTAATCAGCAGATTAGGAAGATTAGCTTCTCCACACACTTCTGCTAGGACCTAAAATGAATCAAATGATGAAACAAAACACAATAAATAAATAAATAAATAAAGCATACAAGGTTAGTTTAAGAACCCAAAATTAAACCCAGACACCAGAGAGGAGAAAGAAAAAAGAAGTTAAAATACTACTAAATATATAAGAACAAATATGGTATCATTAGAATAAGTTCAAAAGAAAAAATGCCAGATTTCAGCACAAAATATCATATTTGAGAAGTGGATGATCAATCAGAAAGAACAATTCAATTTTTTATTGACTGGAAACTGAATTATAGATAACCTATGAAGTCAACATTCTCTGTTTGCAAGCACATAAAGAAAATAAAGGCTTAAAAAAATTTGATAGTTAGAACATGCAATAAATTAAAGCTTCTCTGCATCATGCACAAAATGTGCTTCAGCATTTTGGGTATTAATATCATTTAGCACCCAGAAAAACAGAGTTACCCATTGACAACACATAAGAATGGGTCTGATAGCCAACTTTTAATAGGCACTAGAAGAAGTAAATGTTCTTAGATTTTGAATAAACAGAAAATGTTAAGATAAGTCACTTTTCTTTAGTTTACTGTGTGATTACAAATTTATAATGAATCAGATAGCCTTTATAAATCAGTCCACATATACGTTCACATGAGAATAAAACACACCAATTACTGAATGAGTTCTGAAAATCTCTTCCCTTTTGCTAATTTGCTTCAGTTTACTTTGTGATTATAATAAATCAAATAGCCTATATAAATCAGTCCACATGTTCTTGTAACTTGTAATGATAAAATACAGAAACAATTAAATAATTAACGAGTTCTGAAAACACACCTTTACCAGGCCGGCTCTTACTAGAAATTCTGCTTGGAATAACCTTGGGAGCCCTTTGCCCCTCTGAGATTAAACTTTCATCAGGGAAGGCAACTCTTTGCATGCTGTGACTTTCTGATGATTTTCTGATGAGCTGATTTTTTCTCCTCTTGTAGTAGCCATCAGATGATAAGGCTTGGGTCTTATCTGCATCCTGAACAGATAGATCACTAGACTTTGAAGCTGCAACCAACTGATTTGATTTTCGCTTTACATATATTATCTTCTTCAGATTTACAGATGCCAAATTTCCTTCATCTGGTACACTCTGCATTTCCAACGCCAAACCACTTGGGTTTTCAGGAGTTCCAAAAGACTTTGTAGCATCCTCAGAAGACTTTGGCACATCCAAATTTCCTGTATGTTTCAAAGGATCTGATATAGTTTCAGAACAGCCATTTTGGGGAGGATCTGCCAATAGCAAAGATGTATCATCCTGTGAAGAGATGGTTGTGCAATTAGATAATTTTATGCTGGATAATGGTGGTGTTTTGGGCCTCTCAAAAGTAGCATTTAGTCCTGTTCTCAGGCAATTCTGTGGGTCAATAACATCAACCTTGCTCTCAAATCCTGTGCTCTTCTTCATTTCATCTATACCAGAAGGATTCAACCGATAGACAGAGGAGCTCAAAACATGGGAACCACGGGGAAGTGCAGCCACTGGAGAAGGTTTTCTTACGAGGCTGTTACCTTTACGAATGTAAGAACTACTCTGATCCTTTCCAACTTTTCCTGGCAACTGTCTTTGTGGAGGAACTGGGCTTGAATAAGAGTTCTTTCCTAGAAGAGGCGAAGCAGAGGGAGTACCAGTACGATGCCAGGTTCCAGGTTTTGCTTTGTGGCTTAAAGGCGCTGTCTTCTTTGAAGCGGAAAAATGTAAAAATGAATGAGCTGGAGAAACTTTAGGGACTGCAGAACTCAGCTGGTTCTTTCTCACACTTGATTCTATACTTGAAGAAGTCAATGCCTGAGTTGGTTTCTTGATATCCTGGGACAGGAATGATGCAGTCTTGGCATTTATTGAGTAACCATTTCCATTGTGACCTGATTGCAGGTTAGTTTCTGTGTTCTGAGAAGATGTATTTAAGGAAGACAATACAGAAACACTTTCAGATACAGGCTTCTCATCTAGCTTTTGGTCATCCATACAGACTTTTTCATTTGATATTTGCCCGAGTGATAATTTGGGATTCAAAATGTGTGAGCCTGAGATAACCGAGAAGGTTTCTGAAGGACCCGTAAGGGATTGTGAAGAAGGCACAGACTTCATCGGTTCATCACTAGACTTGGTAGTGGAGACACTGTTGCCATCAGCACATAAAGACAGAGTGTTTGACACAAGCGGAAAATCATGCTGCACGAGCAGGTAACTGTCATGTTCCATGTCCAAACCAGGCAATCTCTGATCCGAGTCTGGATCCTGGGATTCAATAGGAATTCCATGCTGAGCAGTCTCAATGTCAAACATATCATGCTCTTCAGCAGCACATGCAGCAGCTGTTTTTTCTCTTCTTCTGCTTTTAGTATCAATAATATCATTTTGATGGTTAGTTGTGGCCATAACCATAGTAGTATTTTCTTTCTGCTCACCTTCCAATCCTGATAGACAAGGAGACTTCTGCTCACGTATTGAACTATTATCAGTCAAGCTTAAGCCATCCTCTACTGAGCCCATAGCCTCAAACGAACCTCCTGCCTTAGAGTTCTCAAGCAATATGATGGTCTGCTTTTCATGAGGCAGCAAACCAGCAGAACACATGATCTCATTGCTACACACTGCAATGTTATCATCTGATTGTGTTAAGCCCTTGCCAATATTTAGGGGCACTCCAACACAAAATGTGGGGGTATCAGTACTTACAGATCTCTCCTGGGTATGAGAGAGCATTGGAGAAGACAAAGCAGGGGCAAAGACTTTTCTCTTCTTTCTATAGTTAGGAGAAGACCCATTTGGACCAACATTAACACCACCTCCAACTAGAATTTCAACCTCAGAAGACCCAGTTGTCAAACTGTTCCCATGCAAAATGCTATTATTGTCTGTACAGGGTTGTGAGCCATTATCAAAATTCTCATAAACAGAAACCATAACTTCCTTTTCTGCAGAAATAAGATCCTTGACAGGATGATGTAACGTTGTATCTGCAGCATGTGCCAAGCGAACTCTATTCACAGGTACATCACCCGTGCTTGGACTTGACAAACCCAACTGAGTATTTCTAGCTTTCCTCTTCCTCATAACCTTAGGTGCATACTTCTTACCAGAACCAACATTTAGATTGCCTCCCACTGAAACCTTAGCCTTTGAAGGTCCCTTCATAGGGCCATTCTCAAGTAATATAGTAGCCCCATCAGAACATAACTGTTTGACACTATCATCCATATAACCAGTGTCAGAAATAGTAGTTTTCCCATCAGAATTAGTAAGGGCATTGTTAGAAATTGAGGTGGTACTTGCATCATGGTTGGAGTCATCTGCATTAACGGTACTCTCATGGATTTTTGTTTCCACTGCACTTGAAGAACCAACAATAGCATTGCCTCCAACTGAGGGAATCGCCTCTCGAAATCCTTCCGCGTTGTCATTTTCAAGCAATACATTGAGCTGGTGATTTAATAAAGGCAGTTTGCAACCAGCATCAACATCAGAAACAATAATTTTCTCCTGCCTTTCAAAAAATCCATTATCAGAACTCGAAGCATTACGCATGTCATGAACAGAGCTATAAAAATTCAAGAGACCCTCGTGAATTTTAATTTTCTCCAGATTTGACATATCGCAATTAACATTGCCTCTTACTGAAGCCATAGCCTCAAAGGGTTCTTTTACAAGACCATGCCTGAGCAATACAGGGTGTCCATCCTGACAAGACTGCTGGCTAACATCATCTACCCCACCAATGTCAGAAGTACTTCCAATTTGTAATTCAGTTAGACTCTTGTCGCAATTTGAGATGGTGTGCAAGTCATGAACTGATCCATCTACATTTATGGTGCCCTTGTCCGTTTTGTTTTCCAGGGGACTCAATGAACCCAAAGGAGGGGTTGAGCTATTTCTCTTTCTCTTAGTGTTAGGTACAGATGCTCTGTCAGAATCAATATCAGTACCATCTTTCTCTGAAACTACAGCTTGTGGAGATTCATCCATTTTATCAGCCTTAAGCAAAGCAGTTACTTCATTTAGAGAAGGCTGCAAAACAGCATCATGCACTGCAACCATACTGGCAGTAGCGATTTTCTCTTTTGAATCCACTACACCAGGCTGAGAGGCTGCATGTATATTTGTGGAACTATCTGCATTGTCCGGCTCACCATTTTTCTTTGTTGGCGGTGACGCACATGAAAGAGGGCTTATGAAAATTTTCTTTTTCCTGATCCTGATTAAAGGTGTTCCATCGGAACCAACACTATTACCACTCTTATCTGAAAATGATCCTTCCATTGCACTATTTCCAGGTGAATCATAGGTCCCATTGGAATATGGCTGTGAACCAATGTCACACATAGCTCCACTACCAGAAACCATAACCTTCTCTTCTGTCTGTTTTAAGTTCTTGTAAGAACTAGAAGGAAAATCTGAAACATGTTTGGAGCTCTCTGATTCCACAGGACCTTCAATGTGTCTGGTTAGTGGTGAATCTGAAAGGTCTGTCTCTGGTACTGCAACTTTCCTAATTTTCCTATTCCTAGGTGTTAGATTGCAATCAGAAAGAACTGCATGACTTGAAGCCACGATAGCCTTGGCTACTAATGAATTAGATTTAAAAGAAACATCAAGCTCTACTGGGCTTCCTTCTCTATCTTCTTCTTCCCCCATTCTGTGATCTGAAAAAACATAGGGACCTTTACCTCTAAGGGTACTAGGGTCTGAATCATCAAAGTAAGCTGAAGAGAAAAACTGGTCTTCATTTCTATTCCTATTGTTAGGTTTACCCAATTGAAGCCTAAGAAGAGCACTCTTCTTCTGTAATTTCTTCCTCGGAGTACGTTGGGTACTTTCCCTACTCCTGCTATTGAGTTTGCCTGAATCATAAGTATGAGGCACCCGTCTTGCAGGCATAACTCGACTCAAATCACCATTACCAAACTCATTGACATCCGTCTCCATCTGAGAATCGGCCAACTCTCTTGAGGGTGGCCGAGCATGACCCCACCTCTGATTTTCATCTCTACTATCCCACAACCTTTCATTATCGGAAGCCGAGTCATAGCGAGATCCATAATTTCTCAAATTCCCAGCAAAATCCCTTGCCGGATTGGGATTAGAAAAATGTGAATCACCAAATGCAAAATTCCTAGAATTCGATACATAATGCTCGACACTGTGAAGATAATTATTATCATCATCACCACCACGACTATCACTTCGATCCCGTAAGAATCCTTCAGTATAATTAGATTTAAACCCATCATTGAAATCATGTCTAAACCTAGAACTACCTTCAACGTCATGCCTATATTTGTCAACTGTTCGATAGGGCGATACAAGGATCTGATTGTTCAAGGGACGGTGGTGATGGGGTCCATGGTCGAGATCGAGAGGTATTGGCCTTACCAATCGATCTTGGGGCGGAAACCTAGGTGGATCCACCCTAGAATCAGGACGGGAATCTGGTAATGAATTGTCAAATCCAGGAAAGTGAGGATGGGGGCGATCTTCATCGAATAGGGTCCGATTGGAAACTCTAGGTCGCGGTGAGTGATGGCGGGTGAGGTCATAAAGGTGTGGTCTTCTTGAATCGTCTGCAATTGGGCGGTGATGGTGCTGTTGGTGAGTGAGGAATACGAATTGTGACTGGTGGGGATTGTAAGACGCCGCCGCCGTCGGCGGTGGGGGAGGAGGTAAGGGATGGAGGGGGCGGTACAATTCTGGTGGTGGGAGAGGGGGCGGTGGAGGCGGCGGGAGGTCGTGGTGGTGGTGTTGGTGGTGGCGTTGGGGATAGAAACTACGGTCGTTTGGATGAGGAGGATGGGGACGAGGAAAGTACCTGGAATGAAGGACGGGAGGGGGTTCCATGATTGCAGATTGCAGCGGCGGTTGCTGTTGCAGTCGAGTCTTGGCGACTTTTCCTCTCTTGGCTGCTTCTCTCTATCTCTCTCTCTCTCAAGTCTCTTGTAAATTTTGGATTAAATTTCTATAATTAAATACAATTTCAATCCAGGAAGAGGAGTAAACCACAGCGTCCACACAGACTGCAGATGACAACAAAGTGGGCATGGAATTGAGTCATCTCAGCTCCCACCATCTCTATCCAAGCCTAGTCATGCCATATCTTGATGGATGCATCTTTTTGTATCATCCATATTTCTCAAACACACACACACACACACATATATATATATATATATATATATATATATAAAAGGATTGTTGTTCTATTCGAGTGGTGTAATTGTCTATTTTACATGATATACCATAAAAGAGCAGGCCAATCAGCACTTGACACGTATGATTATGAATCCAACTCATGCTCGGCTAACTCAGCTCTCGCTCAGTCAATGGCTAAGCACTCGAGCATCCAGATTAGTACAAAAGGTTGGAAGTGGCCAAGCATATGCCTCCAGAGCACACATATATCCGGATAAGGATCTCATAGCTAATTACAGGATCCAGACCAACACTCTAGACCTCGTCACCGCCTTAGCGGATGCCGAGCAGGGAATAAGGAAGCAATTCTTAACACGGAGACAGTCTTCAACAAGGAAACAGTCTTCAACAAGGAAACTACTGTCTATGGTTATTTCTATGCAATACTCCACAAGGTAACTGCAATCTCCGATGATCAAATCCTTACATTCATGGCTCCGAATCCTAATCAACTTAGGAAGGCCACGATCTATAAATTAAACCCTAAAGGTACGCTTTATTTTCATGCTCATTCTTTGGCTTTCAATACAGTCTTTCAATTCCTTTTACTTACTTAAGCATCGGAGCGGCTACCGCCGGAGCCAATCCGGTGGTCCTCTGATCATCTTCCTGAGTGTTCTACAGGTCACGGAGCCCATACTTATTGCGAGTCGAAAAGTGCAGCATCAGTTTGACGCCGTCTGTGGGAACTACTAATCTCTAAGTGCTCTATTCACAAACTCATCTCTTTCCTCACCGGAAAACTATGGCCCCAAATCTCCGACCGCGACAAAATACTCAGATTCTGCAAAGCTCTCAGCGTCAACCGCCTGCTCCACGAGCAAGGGGGCCGACGGTTAATCCCATGCAACAAGAGATCGAATCGATCAAACGACACAATGAATTGGTGCAGGAACAGTTGCTTGCCATCACTAGAACGTTGGCAACACTCACACAGAATCAAGGGACGAACCCTCTTAACCCACCGGTCAACAATGCTGCGGGAACTCAACCTCCTATTACCACGGAGAATGAAGAACTTCATGAGCATGCTCCAAATAACCAGCCCGGGCACCCCCAGGGTGTTGCCCGCGTTGGTAGAGATCCACAGCCATCAGCAGCTCCAGGCTGGGGAACATCAGCCTCCGTTCCTGATGTCCATTACCGGAGCACTACTCGAGCCCCAACTCCAAGGGCCTCGGGTGCGCATCCGGCACCGCCGGAGCCTCATCCCCATGTAGCACCAATCCCGCCGGTTCGGAACCCTCCTCCGTCCGAGGGGCGTACTCAGGATCTGAAAGCCAGCCACATGCACCACCACCTGCACAGCCTCTTAGATCATACCCTGCACCATATTATGCACCATATCATGCATTTTCATCTTCTAGGAATTCTTTAGAAGATACTTTACAGGCATTTATTGAAGCACAGGGTAAGACTAACCAAAAATTTGAATCTTTGATCACGCAGGTTATCGAAGAAAACAAAGAGATAGAGAGCCAAGTGTCTAAATTGATGAGCTCTTTGAGTGTGAATGAGCGAGGCCGATTCCCTTCCCAAGCTCAATCCACACCCCAAGGTCAACACATGGCACAAGAGAATCTGAAGGATGCAAACACCATTGTGACTCGAAGTGGTAAGTCCTTGCACATCCCAATCATGGACAAATCAAAGGATGTGGAAAAGGAACAGGATGGTAGCAATGCTGAACTGCCCAAGGAACCAGAGGTGATGAAGAATTATGTTAAGGTACCATTCCCTCAAGCTTTAAAATCAACCAAGCGCACTCTGGATCCTAATAATGAAATCCTCGAAAATCTCAAGCAGGTAAAAATCAATCTTCCTCTTTTGCATGTAATTAAGCAAGTTCCTACTTATGCAAAGGTTCTTAAGGATTTATGTACAGTTAAGAGAAAGCACCATGTGAAGAAGACAGCATTTCTGACAGAGCAAGTTAGTGCTCTCATTGAGCAGAGGATTCCCCCCAAGTACAAGGATCCTGGTTGTCCAACCATTGCATGCAGTATTAGAAATCACGAGTTTGGACAAGCTTTACTTGATTTAGGAGCAAGTGTGAATTTAATGCCTTATTCTATTTACTTGTAGATGGGGTTGGGAGAGATCAAACCAACCTCTGTGGTATTGCAATTGGCTGACCGTTCAGTCAGAGCACCACGGGGTGTGGTAGATGATGTTTTAATTCAAGTTGATAAATTTTATTATCCTATTGATTTCATAATCCTTGACACTAACTCTTCTGTTGATTCTAACTCTAAAATTCCTTTGATTTTAGGTAGGCCTTTCCTTGCCACAGCTAATGCTCTTATCAATTGCAGGAATGGACTTATGAAGCTGTCTTTTGGGAACATGACTCTTGAGGTGAATATATTCCATGTTGCAAAACAGCTAGAAGAGGATGATGAGTGCCACCAGACATACATGATTGATTCACTCGTTGATTCACTCATAGATAGGGGAGTTCCTCCAACTCATGATTCTGATCCCCTTGAGCATTTTTTGGTTAATTCTGAGTTCGACTATATTGCTGATCCATCTGATGTGGTCGATATTTGTGCTATTTTTGACAGGACTCAAGATTATGGAGCACGGGGGTGGCAACCAAAGTTTGAAGAGTTACCTACAAAAAGGGAAGAGCAGATTCCTTCAAGTGTGGTGCCCCCAAAAGTTGAATTGAAGCCTTTGCCTCAGGGTTTAAAGCATGTTTTCCTTGGTCCAGGTGATAATTTTTCTGTTATTATATCATCTGAATTATCTGAGTCCCAAGATGAAAAATTAATTCAGACCCTGAATAGGCATAGGTCGGCCATAGGTTGGAGCATAGCTGACATAAAAGGTGTTAGTCCTCTACTTTGTTCGCATAAAATTAATTTGGAGGAAGGAACTAACCCTTGTAGAGACCCCCAGCGTAGGCTTAATCCCACTATGAAGGAAGTGGTGAAAAATGAAGTTTTGAAACTATTACACGCAGGCATTATATATCCTATTGCTGATAGTAAATGGGTTAGTCCTACGCAGGTTGTCTCGAAAAAGTCAGGTGTCACTGTGATAAAAAATGACCTAGGAGATTTAGTCCCTACAAGACTTGTGACTGGATGGCGGATGTGCATTGATTATAGAAAACTGAATGCCGCCACTCGAAAAGACCATTTTCCTCTCCCTTTTATTGATCAAATTCTTGAGCGTGTGGCTGGTCATCCTTATTAGTTTCTTAGATGGTTATTCTGGTTATTATCAAATTGAAATTGCATTAGAAGACCAGGAAAAAACCATTTTTACTTGTCCTTTTAGTACTTATGCTTTTCGTAGAATGCCATTTGGATTGTGTGATGCACCTGCTACTTTTCAACGTTGCATGATGAGTATTTTTAGTGATATGGTTGAAAATTGCATGGAAGTGTTTATGGATGATGTGACTGTGTTTGGATCTTCTTTTGATGCATGCTTAGTGAATTTAGAGAGAGTGTTGACCCGTTGTGAGGAGAAGGACTTGGTTTTGAATTGGAAAAAATGTCATTTTATGGTCCCTTCAGGTATTGTCTTAGGGCATATTAATTCTTCTAGAGGGATAGAGGTTGATCAATCTAAGATTGAATTAATCTCTAAATTTCCTACACCTAAGACAGTCAAGGATGTGAGATCTTTTCTTGGTCATGCAGGTTTTTATAGGAGGTTTATACAGAATTTTTTCAGCATATCTAGACCACTATGTGACCTTCTAGCTAAAGATGCCCTATTTGAGTGGACACAAGCGTGTCAAGAGGCCTTTAAAATGCTAATTGGCAAGCTTACCTCAGCACCCATAATGCAACCACCTGATTGGACTTTACCTTTTGAGATTATGTGTGATGCCAATGATTATGCTGTAGGTGCTGTTCTTGGACAGCGAAGGGAGAAGAAGCCATTTGTCATTTACTATGCTAGTAGAACTCTAAATAGTGCTCAGATGAATTACTCTACTACTGAAAAATAGTTGCTAGCTGTTGTGTTTTCTATGGACAAATTTCGTGCTTATTTAATTGGTTCTTCTATTCTTGTTTTCACAGATCATGCAGCCCTTAAGTACCTTCTCACCAAGAAGGATGCTAAGGCGCGATTAATACGGTGGATTTTACTTTTGCAGGAATTTGACGTCACCATCAAAGATAAGAAAGGAGTGGAGAACGTAGTGTCTGACCATCTCTCGAGGCTCACATTTGAAGACACCTCTAACCACCTGCCAATTAGAGATGATTTTCCTGATGAGCATTTACTTTTTATTACTACTTTACCATGGTTTGCTCATATTGTGAATTATTTGGTTGCAGGTGAGATACCAGTGGATTGGAGCGCTCAAGATAAGAGGAAGTTCATGACTGAGGTACGTAATTTCTATTGGGATGACCCTTATCTTTTCAAATACTGTCCTGACCAAATTTTAAGGCGTTGCATACCTGATGAAGAGATTTCTAGTGTTTTAGAATTTTGTCACACCCAAGCTTGTGGGGGCCACTTTTCAATGAAGAAAACCACTGCAAAAATTTTGCAGTGTGGATTTTATTGGCCTATTTTGTTTAAGGATGCTAACATCTATTGTCGATCATGTGAACAGTGTCAAAAGTTAGGAGCTATGACCCGTCGTAATATGATGCCTTTAAACCCAATTTTAGTGATTGAAATTTTTGATTGTTGGGGTATTGATTTCATGGGACCATTTCCTCCTTCTTTTGGATATCTATATATTATTGTGGCAGTAGATTATGTCTCAAGATGGGTAGAGGCCGCAGCTTGCAGGTGTAATGATAACAAGACGGTGATTAAATTTCTGAAAGAGAATGTGTTGTCTAGGTTTGGTACACCACGTGCTATCATTAGTGACCGAGGAACACACTTTTGTAACCGTTTTTTTGAGGCCCTGATGAAAAAATATGGGGTGGTACATAAAGTCTCTACTGCTTATCATCCCCATACCAGTGGACAGGTAGAACTTGCAAATAGGGAAATTAAGCAAATTTTAGAAAAAACGGTCAATCCGGATCGTAAAGATTGGTCTTTGAGATTAGTTAATGCACTTTGGGCCTACCGTACAGCCTTCAAAACTCCCTTAGGCATGTCACCTTATAGGCTTGTTTTTGGAAAGCCTTGTCACTTACCTGTGGAGCTCGAGCATCGAGCTTATTGGGCCGTAAAGCATTTCAATTTTGACATAGGAGAAGCAGGTAAGTTGAGAAAATTGCAATTGACTGAGTTAGAAGAATTGAGAAATGATGCTTATGAGAATTCTAGAATCTATAAGGCTAAAATGAAAGCATTTCATGATAAAAATATTTTGAGAAAAAATTTTAAGCGTGATGATCGAGTATTTTTATATGATTCTAGACTCCATAAGCACCCAGGAAAACTCAGGTCTAGATGGACATGCCCCTTTATAGTGCAAAATGTTTTTGGACATGGGGTAGTCGAAATAGAGGATCCTAAGGATGGTCGGGTTTTTAAAGTAAATGGTTAGCGCCTTAAAGTTTTGTTTGATAGGCATGTTTTAGAGGTGGAAGACATTCCACTTATGGACCCAGTTTATCACCCTTGATAGCGCCATGCAGGTATGTATTTTATTTTATTTTATTTTTGTTTTATTTTAGTTTCGTTCTTTTTCTTTTTGTTTGCTGCTGTTTTCCTTGTTTTTTTTATTTGCAGCTTAGTTTCATTTTGTTAGTATAGGTTGCCATCTTGGTGCTTAGCGAGCTGCCCACAACACATCAGGTGTATTCTCTCCTTTTTAGAACCCTTCATTCAATTTTGATTGCTAAACATTAAGGACAATGTTTCATTTAAGTTGGGGGGTGGTGGTTGCAAATTCAACATTTAAATTGTTGTGACATATTTTCAGGTGTCAAAATTTTTTTAAAACTTGCATCACACGTGTATCTCTTTTACATGAGTACTCATTTTCATTCATAGCTATTTTTGTGAATTCACCGAATCCACCATAATCATTCTACTGAGGCATTCACAGAACTTTTAATGCACTTATCCAAACTTTGTGGTAAGATGGTGGTTTGACAAATGTAGCTAGAGAACTCTTTTGCTTAAGTATTCATGTGAGTTTTAGAGAGAATTGAGAGTCTTCAAATTCAGTTTGTGATAAACATTTATTGATCTGTTGAATTGGGCACTTCTTTTGAGAATATCATTATATGGTTGGTGGTATGACGGTGGATATACTTGGAATATGACGAAGGTCAACTTAGGATTGACGTTTGAGCCTTTCAAGCTAACCCTTCTCATCATAGACCCTTAGTAGCCACTTTGAGCCAACAAACACAGATAGTTTTTTTCATGTTCCCACATCATCCATACCTCTCCACATTGGAGTATAGCCTATACATTGATTTTCCTACCCTTTTTGCTTCCAAGTGTGTACTAGGTGTGAAATTTGCATTACTTGTCTTTTGTGTTGCATTGAAAAAAAAAACAGAAAAAGGAGAAGGAAAGAGTACAGTGCAAAGTGTTCAGTTGGGTGAGCATCAAAGTCAATGAGCATCAAAGTTTATTAGATTCAAAAAAAAAAAAAAAAAAAAACAGAAAAAAAAATTTGAAAAAGAAAAAAAAAGTGAAGAAAAAGAAAAAGAGAAAGAAGAAGAAGAATGAGACGTTTTGTTATTCAGAGATTTGAAAAGTTGAAGAGTACATCAAGTGGAAAGTTTGATTTGCTATGGTTCGTAATGAAATTCTTTTAGTATGTACTTGGAAGTTTTTGAATCCTTTTTACCCTCTTCTTCATATAGCCCTAACCCGAGCCACGTTACAACCCGTTTTGTGTTGATCGTTCTGATTCTAAGCAAGCCTGTGGAAAGAGTGGTGAAAATCTCATTTGTTAGTGCGCCTATCAGAAGATCAATGTTTGTTTGTTACTTGTTCATAGTTGCCTAATTCTTCATTGAGCATGTACACCCCTTGTCAACTCTATAGAGAGAACCCTTACATGAAACACTTTTGTACCCGTGAGATATGGAGTTGAACCTTTTGCTTGAGATATTCTTGATGTTGCATGTGTCATGGTTTGTGGTTAGGTGGATACGGTTTGGAGCACACACACACACACACACACACACCTGTGAATTGCTATAGGTGGATTGATTGTTATAGGATTTTTGAATTCCTTAAGTTGCCTTGATTTACGAATTAAAAAGTGTGATTAGATGTCTTTTGTGTATGATAATCTTTGGTCTCTTTTGCCGTATTTTCATGAAAATTGCTAGGGACTAGCAATGAGCAAGTTGGGGGGGTGTAATGAGTGCGCAAAAGTGTACTCTAAATGTCCTATTATTTAATTAAAATTGCTAGAAATATGAATAGAAATGTTGGGCTTCAATTGATTTTATTAAATTTAATTTCTATTTATAGTGAGATATATTTAAGTATTATTTTATAATATTTTAAATCTCAAACATTGCATTTTTTGTTGGCAAGAGCTAGTTTGTAATTGCGCTTTATACTTAATATTTTTGGAACTATTTTTGGCTTTTTGACAGATTCGATCATTGAGTTTTAATTAAGATTTGGATGGCGTTAGAATTTCAGAATGAGAAAGTGATCTTCATGAAAGTTTTAGAGGACGTCTTGGGATTTTCAGAAAAGTTTGGTTTGCAAAAATCAGAGTTGGTTTGGGCCTCCAAACATTATTTTGAAATCAGGTCTGGAAATATGCTCTAAATTCTGTCCGTCCAGCCAACTTGAAGGGGCCATAACTTGAGTTTCCAAAGTCCAAACCAGGTGGTTTTTAAGCCTAAAATTATCTACTCATCCGGAGCTACAACTTTTGTGAAGAGCTCGAGTTAAGATTCAGTTGTTATCTCATAGAAAACGGAGCGTAAAGATAGGTGCTGCTGGCTGTGTGCGGCTGGACAGTGCAAGGTTGAAAAGTCAAGAAGAAGAAAAAAAAAAGAAGAAAAATCCAAAGCAAGTCTTGCGGCTGGAGAGGCACCAAAAGAAAAGAAGCAAAAAAAGTTGAAGTGGGCCTGGGCAAGGGGTGGGCCTGTCGCTGGAGTGCCAAGTGCTGCACGGTGCAAGACATAACAAAGAAAAAAGCCAGCAAGCTTGGTGCGACTGTGAAGTGAAGTGGGTCAGGGGCCCGTAGTGCGGCGGCTAAGGCAATGGACTGGAGATGATTTAATGTGGCTGTTGGGCGTGGGAAGTTGGCTTGGCGTAGGAATTGGCATGCGGTCAAGGGCGGTAGGTCCATGCGTGCGGGGCCCACGACTGATGCGCGCATAAGCCTAGCGCAAGGCTTGATGCGGCTACTTGGGTTTTTTAGGGCTGATATAAAAGAAAAAAATATACAGTTCGGCGGAGGAGGAGGAAAAAAAATACAGAGAAGCAGCGTGCGGCGCAGAGGCATTGAACAGGAAGAAGCCGCAGCTACTCCATGACTCAGTTTTTTTTCGTGCAATTTATATTACCCGTCTTGTACATGGGTAACTAAATTTTCAAGTAGAGTTAGGGATGAACTTGCACCATAGATGGTTATTTTAATTTATTTTTGATTCCTGTACGTGATGTTTATTTATTAAATTCTTTGATGATCATTCATAATTTATTGTTGGATTTTATTCTCTGAATAATTAAAGGGTTTAGTCCGTTTATAGATTCAGTCATGCTTTTTCTATCGAATGGATTAATGTTTTGATTATTTTTGGAATAATTAATTATTTATATTGATTTAATTCTTTGCTGCAATATTGCTCGTTCGGTATATTGTCGTCGTTGGATTTTCTCAATGTGAATATTAATTTGGGGGATTTAAAAGTGTTGAATGATTTTTCAAAGAGTTATTTTCAGTTTAATTTTGGTTCATAATTTTTATATCTTCCGATTGAGATATTTGGAATTTAAATTCTCAATTGAGTTAACAGTGAATTAAAAATAATTAAAATACCAGTTATGTGCAAGGGATTCTCGAAACTCTACTGTTCGTTAAATTTGAATATTTTCATCTGTTATTCAGCTTGTTTAATTTTTAGTTGCATTCAAAATTACTTTCTATATTTTTATTTTTTTCGTTAACCGTCTAATATTTTTGTAGTTCAGAAATTCTGTTTATTATTCTTTTAATTTAGTCTCCCTGTGGAATCGACACCCCAAAGCTACACTACAACTACCGTGTTATTCTTTGGGAGTAATCACTCGCGTTGGCAGAGCTCCACAGCCATCAGCAGCTCCAGGCTGGGGAACATCAGCCTCCGTTCCTGACGTCCATTACCGGAGCACTACTCGAGCCCCAACTCCAAGGGCCTCGGGTGCGCATCCGGCACCGCCGGAGCCTCCTCCCCATGCAGCACCAATCCCGCCGGTTCGGAACCCTCCTCCGTCCGAGGGGCGTACTCAACCCTACTACCCTGAGGCCGAGGCTGTCAGGCAGGGTTCGCAAGATGTCAGACTCAGAGACCAGCGGAGGGTAGAGGAAATTGCCGAGTCTATGGACCGAACGATTGCCTTGAGAGGACCTCAGAACCCTCTAGAGCAAGACGAGTTGGCCAGGCTGTTCAGAAGACTGGCCACCCCATTCACTCACGCCATTATATCAGAAGAAAGGCCCAGAAAGTTCATGGTGCCAAAATTCACTCTGTACGACGGATCTGGAGACCTAGGAGATCATCTCTCGCACTACCAGCATACCATGGCCCTCCACGGGGCCTCTGATGCTTTTATGTGCCGAACTTTCATCACCAGCTTGAAGGGAACTGCTCTGAAGTAGTTCCACAACCTCCCTCCGAACTCAATTACCAGCTTCTATGAGCTCGATAGACAATTCTTGGACAGGTTTATGACCAGCAGAAGGCTCAGAAGGGGACCAAAGTTCCTGTTAAATGTCAAACAGACTAAGGAGGAGTCCCTCAGAGCCTACATTGGGCGTTTCAATGCCGAACTCACGGAGATCACTGACTGCAGCCCAAAATTCCTTGTAGCAGCCCTAACTGCCGGGCTTGCCCAAGGTGGTTTTAGAGACTCCTTAACAAAGAGCCCCCCAACCGACATGGCGGCATTAATGGATCGGGCCAGAAAGTACATCAACCTGGAAGAAGCCAACCGCACATCCTAGAAGGGCAAAGATCAGACCCAGAGGGATAATCCAAAGAGGGAGGATCACAAGAAAGATGACCACAGAAGAGACTCCAACAAGAAAAGGGCCAGGAGCCCAGAGAAGAGAACAACACCCAGAGTTGTGTACAATTCTGGACCAAGGGAGTTCACCAACTTCACTCCTTTGAACACTACACCAACCAGGTACTCCGGTAGATTCGAGATCGGGAAAACCTGAGGTGGCCGGAACCAATCAAAGGAGATCCCAGCCTTCGGGACCAAAGTAAGTATTGTAATTTCCATAAAGATCATGGACATACAACTAACATATGCAGGACCCTCCGATATGAGATAGAACAGCTCATAAAGAAGGGGCATGTTCGGGAGTTCGTCAAGTAAGACGGAAGGCAGAACCCCTAAGAAAACAAGCCTCAATAACGGCCAGACCAGAGGCCCGAGCAGAGGCAGGAGCAGAGGGAAGGACGAAACGAGCCTCAGAGGCAGAACAACCATGTCATCTATGTCCTCCATGCTGACTCCCCTATCACAGGAATGTCCAACAGGGCAAGAAAGAGATATGCTCGGGAGGCCAGAGCTGCCCCGAACGTATTACAGATCTCCAACGTGGAAAAGAGGCTCAACCCAGCACTGGAGATCCAATTCACTGAACAAGATCTAGCAGGGGTACACTGCCCTCACAGTGATGCCCTCGTTATCACTCTCAAAATCGCCAACTTTGAGATCAGGAGAGTCCTGGTCGGTACTGGCAGCTCCGTCAACATACTATTCCATGAGCCACTTAAACAGATGGGAATGGACCATGACAACGTCAAGCCTACTACTGCCGTGATGGCAGCTTTTGATGGCAATCTCAGCACCCCATTGGGGAGAATCGACCTTCCTACTACTGTAGGAGAGGGTGAAGGGCAGAAGACCACTATCTCGGAGTACATGGTGTTGAACATGAAATCTTCCTACAACGTCATAATCGGGAGACCCTGGTTGCACCAGATAGGGGCGGTCACCTCGACCCTCCATCAGTGTCTAAAGTACGTCCACAACCAGAACGTTCACTCTGTCAGAGGGTGTCAGCCAACCTCCCGGGAGTGCCATGCTATTGCCCTCAAGGAGAAGGCTCCTAAATAGCAATTACAGTACACTCGGGACTGTGCAGATCCAATTCTCACCCATACTCCCGAGGTGGAAGTTTGCCCATCCAGCATTGAAGAACGCCTGAGCCCAAGGGGACGCGACAGCCGAGCCAAACCTGTTGGCGAGCCCATCAAAGTATTGGTCAGTTTAGAAGCAGAGGGGCGTTATTTGTGTATCGGCCCAGATCTGACGCACACCGAGCAGGAAAATATAGTCAGGTTTTTGAAAAACAACCTCTCTATATTTGCTTGGGAAACCAGGGACATGGAGGGTATAGACCCTAGCCTCATAACTCACAAGCTGATGGTCGATCCAGATCATCCACCAGTCAGACAAAAGAGAAGACCGATTGCTCCTAAATGGCATCGGATTATAAATGAAGAAGTCCAGAGGCTGCTTGAAGCCAGGATGATACGAGAAGTGTTCTATCCCGAGTGGCTAACCAACACCGTGCTTGTCAAGAAGAAAAACGGCAAGTGGAGAGTCTGCGTTGATTATACAGACCTCAACAAGGCATGCCCCAAGGACAGCTTTCCACTGCCAAGGATAGACCAACTGGTTGAAGCCACTGTGGGGCATGAGCTTATGAGCTTCATGGATGCCTACTCTGGGTACAACCAGATCCAGATATACCCTCTAGACCAAGAGAAGACAGCTTTCATAACCGAACGAGGGCTCTATTGCTACAGAGTAATGCCTTTCGATTTAAAGAACGCTGGAGCCACTTATCAGTGGTTGGTGAACAAGATGTTTAGCCCACTGCTCGGCAGTACCATGGAGGTATACATCGACGACATACTGGTGAAGAGTCTGCAGAAAGGTAGTTACCTCCAGTACTTAGCCCAGACCTTCGATATCCTCAGACAGCACAGAATGAAGCTCAACCCCTCGAAATATACCTTCGGGGTTACGAAGGGAAAATTCTTAGGATACATTATCTCTCAGAGGAGTATCGAAGCAGACCCTACTCAGATCGAAGCTCTGATTGGACTGAAGTCACCAAAAACCAAAAAAGATATTCAGGCACTAAACGGCAGAATTGCGGCACTGAGCAGATTTATCTCCAAATCCACTGATCGCTGCCTACCTTTCTTCAAAGCTCTAAAGGGCAACAAAGCTTTGCAGTGGACGGAAGAATGCGAGAAATCCTTTCAAGAACTAAAGGAGTATCTAGCCTCTCTAGAGCTCCTGTCAAAACCAGTACAAGGAGAAAAGCTACTCTTGTACCTTACAGTTTCTGAAAACGCGGCAGCTCCTCATTAGTTAGACAGGACAGAGGAGCACAGAGGCCCATATTCTACATCAGTAGGGCACTACTTGACACGGAAAAAAGATATCCAGAAGTAGAAAAGTTGGCCTATGCCTTGGTTATATCGGCTCGAAAGCTCCGACCTTATTTCCAAGCCCATCCAATCGAGATCCCAACTGCCTATCCTCTGAAGTCAATACTGAGGAAACCTGAGGTATCGGGAAGATTAGTGAAGTGGTCTGTGGAGCTAGGGGAATTCGACATATCATATGTACCCTAAAACTCCATCAAAGGGCAGGCCTTGGCTGATTTTGTTGCCGAGTTCACCCTGGCACTCCAAGACAAGGCACAACTCAGCGAAACCCCAGGGTCCTGGCTGCTTTACATCGATGGATCGTCAACCGATCAAGGTTCGGAAGTAGGCCTGGTACTATAGTCCCCTGATGGGCTCACGTCAGAAAAAACAATCAGCCTGGGATTCAAAGCTTCTAACAATGAAGCAGAATACGAAGCTCTAATCTTGGGCATGAAGCTTGCCTTGGAATGTGAGGTTCAGAACCTCAATGTCTTCTCAGACTCCCAACTGGTGGTAAGCCAAGTCTTGGGAGAATTCGCCATTAAAGATGATAGGATGCTCCGGTACTCCGAACTGGTGAACCACTTGAAGCATTCCTTCCAGACATTCACTATCCAGAAAATTGAAAGAAGCCAGAACTACAGAGCAGATGCTTTGGCTAACATGGCGTCCCGCCTAAAATCCGAAGCAAACTCCACAGTGAAAATCTCCTATCAGCCAGGGCCTAGCATAGAGGAAGCCCAAGTTGCTCAAATTGCTGAACAGCCCCAGAACTGGATGACTCCAATCCTTCAGTACCTGCAATCCGGGCTCCTCCCAGAAGACAAAAACAAAGCCAGGAGAATCCGAATCAGAGCGGCTCGGTACCTGATCCTGAACAACAAGCTTTACAGAAGGTCGTATTCTCAACCTCTGTTAAAATGCTTAACTCTAGAGGAATCACAATATGTCTTGGTTGAAATACACGAGGGAATTTGCGGGAATCATAATGGGGGCAGAACTATAGCTCATCGAGCTCTATCTCAGGGCTATTACTGGCCCAGCATGCTAAGGCAGGCTAAGGAGTATGTCCAAAAGTGCGACAAATGCCAAAGGTTTACCTCATATCAACACCAACCTCATCATGAGCTCATCCCGATTCCAAGTCCGTGGCCCTTTGCTCAGTGGGGGATGGACATCGTGGGTCCATTACCAAAGGCACCACCGAACAGGAAGTACCTCCTGGTAGCCATTGACTACTTCTCTAAGTGGGCCGAAGCTGAAGTTCTAACACATATCACAGAAAAGGAAGTTGAGAGCTTCACCTGGAAAAATATTGTTTGCAGGTTCGGCATACCACGTGTGATTATCTCTGACAATGGGACACAGTTCACGGGTAAAGGCTTCAAGAAATTCTGTGAAAACCTCAACATTAGGTAACACTTTGCCTCCCCAAGCCATCCACAAGCAAATGGGCAAGCAGAGGTCACCAACCGAACGATCCTCGATGGGTTAAAGAAAAGGTTGGAAAAGGCCAAAGGGAAATGGGCAAAAGAACTCCCTGGAGTTCTTTGGTCCTACAGAACAACCAGAAGAATGCCCATATCTGAAACTCTCTTCTCACTGGCCTATGGTACAGAAGCAGTAATTCCGGTTAAGATCGGTATGCCAACCCTGAGGACTGAAGCCTTTGAGCAAGAATCCAATGATCAGCAGCTGATGAAAAACTTAGATTTGCTTGAAAAAAGAAGGGATCAAGCCAGCATCAGGATGGAAGCCTATCAACGGAGAATGGTCGACAAATCCAAGGTAGGACTCAAAACGGTCAGCTTTCAAGTCGGAGACCTTGTCTTAATAAGAGTCTTTCAAAACCCCAAGGATCCCACTATGGGAAAATTGTCACCAAACTGGGAAGGCCCCTACAAAGTAACAAAGGTTGTTTGACTTACCACTTACTGGCTAGAATACATGACTGGGAAGCCTGTTCCTAGGCCATGGAACGTGGAACATTTACGGAAGTATTATCAATAGAGGTGTTTCTTTCTTTTACTTCCATAGAATGTTCATTTATAAATGCACGGGCCTCTAGAGCCTGGTCCATAATGTACAAGTCTTTGCACTTGGTCCATCTATAAATGCACAGGCCTCTAGAGCCTGGTCCATAATGTACAAGTCTTTGCACTTGGTCTATCTATAAATGCACAGGCCTTTAGAGCCTGGTCCATAATGTACAAGTCTTAGTACTTGGTCCATCTATAATGCACAGGCCTCTAGAGCCTGGTCCATAATGTACAAGTCTTAGTACTTGGTCCATCTATAATGCACAGGCCTCCAGAGCCTGGTCCATAATATACAAGTCTTAGTACTTGGTCCATCTATAATGCACAGGCCTCTAGAGCCTGGTCCATAATGTACTGGTCCATAATGTACAAGTCTTAGTACTTGGTCCATCTATAATGCACAGGCCTCCAGAGCCTGGTCCATAATGTACAAGTCTTAGTACTTGGTCCATCTATAATGTATAGGCCTCCAGAGCCTGGTCCATAATGTACAAGTTTTAGTACTTGGTCCATCTATAAATGCACAGGCTTCTAGAGCCTGGTCCATAATGTACAGGTCTTAAGTACTTGGTCCATCTCCTAATGCACAGGCCTCCAGAGCCTGGTCCACCCTAATGCACAGGCCTTCCGAGCCTGGTCTATCTTTAATAAGCATACTCTGTGATCCAGTCCATCCAAAGGCAGAAGTTCTAAGCATCTTCGACCAAAATTCACGCAAGTCTCCCAGATCTGAACTCCTCAAAGCTGACACTTAGCTTATTTGGCTCATCTACCAACAAGCAACAAACAGTGCAAGTGCCGAACAGATTTAAAGAATATTGTTTCAAGACTTCAAGTTTTGTACAAAGTTTCTTTGATCTATTCTTGAGACATACAGAAGAATTATTTATCAAAAGTGCACAAAAGGGTGTACTAACTCAAGAAAGCACATTCAAACAGAAAAGAACATCAGAATTGAGGAAAAAGAGATCAATTTTATTGATGATTCATAAAAGTTTACATCAGTACAAAAAGACTGGAAATAAAACAGAGGCTACAATAGAGATATCATTACATAGGCTACTACAGAAGCTATTACATCACTACGATCTGCAACATCATGGCTTTCTGCCTGGGATGATAAAAGGGCACAGGACCCAAACTTCCATTACCGCCGCCGCCGGCTCCATTTGAAGGGAAGGGACCCTGAACCCCAATCTGCAGCAAGGAGCACCCATGCCATTTCATCATCATTATCATTGATCTTACGAACAACGGATGATGAGGGCTCCGGGTCTCAGGGGACCTCCATTCATCTCCCTCAAAGCAGTGTTCACACCTCAGCCGATTTGAGCAAGGGTCTCTGCCAAGACACGAAGAAGAGGAGGGGTCCCACCTTCGTCTTCACCACCAACGCTCCAGGCATCGGTTGAATCAAGGAGAGTCCCCCACCAGTCGGAAGAATCTCGACCGGATGCCAAGATGGATAAGAGGACTTGTGCCTCCTTTAATCCTTTCTTAGAGATTGAATCAAAGGGGAGGTTAACTCTCGGCCATAGTTTAATCATTCCTAACTCAGACGAAGAATCATCCATCATCTCCGAGCGAATGACAAATTTCTGGCAGCATCTAGAGTCTCTCTTACAAGGGAACAATTTGGGAACAAGAGGGTTGGGCGCAACCGTATGCCCTCGTTTTCATATATATAGACCCTTGAAGTCCAAAAGCCACCCAACTGAACCGTCGCAACGGTTAAAAAGAGATTGGCCTCGAAATCCCAAACGACAATCGAATAAATAAACGGTGCATTAAATGTGCCTCTTCGATATACCAAGAGAAAGGGTACAGAGCTCTTTGAACAAAAAACTACAGTCCGGCACTGAAACTCCTGAATTAGCAAAGAAGAGGGAGGCAAAGTCTAAATGTACAAGCCTCCTATCCGGTATACAGACCCTCCAGTCTTATCTATTTTATGATAGGCCATTCATACGACAAAGGCCATCAGCTCTGATATATCCTGATCCTAAAGGCTCGGAAACAGCAATGTTGGTCATCGTAGTGATGGGCACAAACTGCCTAGTTATTTTCACAAATCTTTGGCTCAGAACAGTCTACTTCAGAACTCTGCAAAATTTACTCCCTCTCTGTGTGATACAAAATCAGTATTGGGTGCTATTTATCTGATTATGTTTGCTTTCTTATCTTATTATGATGAGACAGTTGAAGTTAATCTACATTCACTATTCAATTACAAGTACTAAAGCTCAGAAGGCAGCTATCAATTAAACGGACAGTTGGTCCGACATGCAATGGGCTCAGAACAGCCATACTCACAGCAAATTTCACAGAAGGGAACAACACAAGAAGAATTTGAAGAAAAAGTCAATTTTACTGATCAAAAGGGCATTTCATTACATCAAAATGACTGGCAGAAAACAAAAAAGCTGATAAAGCCTCAAGCCTTGTCCGAAGGGCCTGGGTCCTCCTTCAAATGAAGGGCGGTAGCCCCAGCTGTCTTGTACGGATCAGGACCAGACGAGGCAGGTTCAGGAGGAACGATTGACGACACGTCAAAATCTGGGAACTTAGCTAGGAATCTAGTTCGGAAGCTTTCAAAACCAAACCGGATCAGGTCATCACCCATCTGTTCAACTTCCTCTTTCAATTCCGTCTCAGTCTCAGTCTTGGCATGATCAACTGCCTCTTGAACCTTCTGATCAAAGGTATTTTGGAGCTCGACCAACTCCGCCTGAAGTCCTGCGACTTGTCGAGCATAAATGTCCCTCTCAGACTCTGCCACGGCAAGATTGGTGCTAGCTTCCTTCAGACCCTCCTCAGCAGTCTGAACCTTGGATTGGGCTGTCCCAAGCTCCAGCCTCATTTCGTCCATTTCAGCCTTCAGTTTATCAGCCTCCTCGAGGCTCATGGGAGTCACCATCAGAGCAGCTAAACTGTGCATGCTCTGCACGACGCAAGACAGACAAGTTAGATTGAATGAACAAACAAACAGAAAGGACAAGAAAAGCTTCAGAGGTTACCTTCATCTGGAGATTCATCATCTCATTCATCCACTTTGAGGGGTTATCCCCCCTGTACCGATGAGGGCCCTGGGCCCATATCTGGTCAAAAGCCTTCTTGGCAATCTGGTAGTCCGGTTCATCAGACGGCTCGGACGGTACAGCAGGCGCCTTCCCTTTCTGAGTCCTTCTGCTCAGAACGGAAGGGGCAGGAGGAACGGCCGAGACAGGAACGGCAGGTTCGGCCTCCTTCTTGGCCTCGGCAGGAGCTAGCTCAGGAGAGCCAGAAACCAACTTCCTCCTTTTCACTTCTAGAGGAGGATCAGACTCAACTCGGGAGGAAGTCTCCCCCACCGCTTGGGCTTCTGCCTCTGCCCATTTCGACATCAGCCTTTTCCTGAGCTCAGCACTACGAGCAGCCATCAAATTCTCTGAAGTAATAATAGTAGTGTGAGCTCGATCGGGAGTCGAAAGCAGCAAACGGTACTGATCTCGTAGCACGTCGGTGAACTCAGGTCTCCTCCAAGCTTTTTTGACTGCACATAAACAAGAAATGGTGTATCAGATTATCAGTTCGGAAGGAACAACGAAGCTAAAACAAACCTAAGGGAATAAGCCTCACCCTTATGACCCGTGGCACGAGGGAATAGCGAGACCTCACCATCTTGGAAGTCTTCATGCTCCCATCCTCCTCCAACAAAGAAGTACCACTTCTTCCACGTTTTATTAGAAGTGGGAACGGAGGATAAGGGTCGGAACCCCTTCTCAAAGGACATGTAAAAAAGGCTTTCTGCCTTCTTGAACTTCAGATCCATATTACTACGGATCAGATCCATGGACACATCCACCTCGTTTTTATGTCCCAGCACCACAAACCCTAGAAGTTGTCGCCAACTATTGAGATTCAGGTCGGCAGGGCAGAGCTTATACCAACAGAAGAATTGCCTGACTAAATTTGGCAATGGGAGTCTCAACCCATTTCGAACCAGGCAAGATAAACACATATGGGAAAACCTACCAGAGGTCTCCCCAGCCCTATCTCGGGGCTCTTCAAAGGCATCAACTATCCTAACCTCAGGACTAGGGGGAGGTTCAACAGGCCTCTCCCCAACATCTTCGGGGGCAAGGTTACCTACATTCTCTACAGGAGACGGCACAGCCATCTCAGAAGGATTTCCTACCCCCTCACTCACGTTTGAGGATTCAAGAGGAGCAGACATTACTCTCGGACTTAAGAAGAAAGAAACAAGAGAAGAGAAAAGATCGGTTGAACCTGTTCTAACTCAGGAAACCGGTGTTCTTCAAGGTCGCACAAACCAACAATGGCAGACGAGATCTTCTAGTACAGTGAAAATGACGGAGAAAAGGTCATTTCAAATCTCACCCCGTATTTATAAGCACAGTATCAGAAGGGACCCACCAAGCCCAAACGCCATGACGGTTCGGAACAATGATGATTTCGAGAAACCCAACCATCGGCCCAGTACAATGATGACCTTGAAAAGACCTAATCTCCGGCTGCGCAATAAATGATGCCCCAACAGTTGCCTTGGAAGGCGAACAGGCAGGACACACGACTCTCTGAAAAAGGCTTAGCCCTAGTTGCTTGTTAGCATCAAACTAGGACTTAGGGGGGGGGGAGTAACTGATATACCATAAAAAAGCAGGCCAATCAGCACTTGACACGTATGATTATGAATCTAACTCATGCTCGGCTAACTCAGCTCTCGCTCAGCCAATGGCTAAGCGCTCGAGCATCCAGATCAGTACAAAAGGTCGGAAGTGGCCAAGCATATGCCTTCAGAGCACACATATATCCGGATAAGGATCTCATAGCTAATTACAAGATCCAGACCAACACTTCAAACCTCGTCACCGCCTTAGCGGATGCCGAGCAGGGAATAAGGAAGCAATCCTCAACACGGAGACAGTTTTCAACAAGGAAACAGTCTTCAACAAGGAAACAGTCTTCAACAAGGAAACTACCGTCTATGGTTATCTCTATGCAATACTCCACAAGGTAACTGCTGTAACACCCCGACTTTGTATAATTAATAATTAAATAATTAATTATTAATTAGTACCGGCTTAGGGAATAATTAAGGAAATTAACCTTAATCTCCCGGTGGTCACACTAGACCAATAGAACAATTAAGACATGTTTGGGAATAGGGTATAATACCCGAACCTAATTACCAATTAATTAGGTGGAATAGTGTCAATTTAACACTGACGGAATTCGAATTAATTAACTACGGAAATTCTGAATGACTAATAAATGACACGAAACCTCTGACATTGAAGATAACGGAAATAGGAACTGACCGGAACAAACCGCATCGAAAAAGGAGTTACAGATTGGGAGTTAAGGCCAAAACAGTGAAACTGGAATTTAGCGACAACCAAACAGGGCCTTAACCAGAAAATAAGAGAAAATGGTCACTTGGGAGGCCAAGGGGAATTGAACCCTTGACCTACCAAGGTAAGCAACTTTGTCTCAAAAAGTTACCAACTAGGCTGTTGGTTACTTTGTGCATAAATACAGCAATATATGTATATAACCTATAATCTGCTCAAGCCACCACCCAAATTGGCCAATGGCCTTGCATGCATTCCCTTCATCATAGCCCTCCATCACCTCCATCAGGTCAGCAGTCACAAACCCCACTAAGGGTAGAGATACACTCATATGTGTATAGCCCTATATGTACATATATATATATAAGCTATAACTTGCATCAATTCTCTCTTTAGAGAATTCTGAAAATACAGAATTGTGTGAGTATGTGTGCATACGTGAGGGACTGTGAGAGAGGGTGAAGTGTTGGAGATAGAGAGAGACCGAACTATAGAGGTGGAACTGAAGGAAAACAGAAGAGGGAAAAAGAAAACTGATTTCGGCCAAGAATTTGGGGAAGGTATAAATTCTCAAATTTATCCTATTCTTGTTTCAATTCTAGCATGCAAACATGTATACAGCATATAGATTATATAGGTTGTTTAATTGCATGAGAAATTAGAGAGAGAAACATGCAAAACTGATAAAAGAAATCCAAACAATCTTAGAGAGAGAATGCATGTACAGATCTGAATGCATGTAAACCTCGATCGATTATATGGTTAGGGACCTAAACTAGACCTCCTAAGGACCCTAAAAACCCTAACCCGCGACCCTAAAGCCTCATGCAACACCCTCAAAAAGCTAGTTACAGGTTCGGTCTTCAAATGCCATTTTTGGTTAGAGTGTGTTAAACTGATTTTCGTGATTGAGGAATGAAACTACATGTCATAGGGATCTTTTAGCAACAAACCGCGCTGAAAAAGGTTGAGGAATGAGGGTTTGGTATCGAATTGCAGGTTCGGTTATCTTCTGTTGAACCGAACTATTGAGCTCGATTCAAAGCACCAAATGAATGCCAAATTGTTGGCATGATACCCAGAAATAAATTGGGACTGAAGGCAGGAATAATCCATGCTTGAAACATCACGAAATAGAAGAAGAAATCTGCAGAAATTAGGGCAAACAGTGAGGGTTCAACGGGGAAGACGACGCTGAGTCGACCCAGTGTTTTAAAACCGAGTTAGCGAGTTGACTCGGACACGTGTTGGTCCACGAGCGTGCCACCGAGTTATTGAAACTGCGCCGTTTTGGGTTAACTGTTTTAAATTTAAAATCGAATTTCGGCTGTTTGGCTACGGCAATAATAAATTAAAATTGAGATTAGGGGCAACTGAAACACGGATAGGGGGGCTAATTAAGATTAACCAGGATATCTAATTCCGGTTTTCTGAAGGTGACAGAACCGGTTGGTTTTTAAGAATTGTGAACCGGTTCACTGCCTGAACCCTAGAACCGTTTGGTTTGAACCCTAATTTAATGAAATTCCATTTTGGACCCCAAATAATTCCTGAAATTACGGATTTACCCCTGACAGTTTTAAAGAATTACACAGTGGCCCAGATTTTGGAAAAATTTTACAACTAAGCCCTGAAGAATTAATTAAATAATAAAATAATTATTTAATTATTTTATTAAATAGGTAAAATTACGATTTTACCCCTAGACATTAAATGTGTCAAACGGAGTCCAAATTAAGTAAATAAATAGTGTATTTTCACTATTTCAAATATTCTGGACTCAATGGTACAGTCCGATTTTGGAAATACAGTCCCGAAAAATACAGACCCGTAAGTGATAAATGACCGAACTGCCCCTGATGGTACCCAGACCTAAATAAAAATATCAGATAGCCTATTTTGACTATCTCGGGCATTCTGGACTCAACGGTGAGGTCCGTTTAATGAACCGAGGTCCCGAAAAATACAGACACGTAGGTATAAATGACCGAATTGCCCTTAATGATACCCAGGGCCGATTACACATAACAGATAGTCCAATTTCACTATGTTGGACACTCTGGACCCAATGGTGAGGTCCATTTTATGAACTGACGTGCCGAAAAATACGACACATGAAATTACCAAATTACCCCTGATACCGTACGAGACCTAAACAAAGTCCGTTTGGGACGAAACTGATACCGGTAGGAGCCCAGACACTGGTGAGACTGTATACTTGATTAGATGACGAATCGGGGTCAGAATTACACAAAACGTAAAATGACCAAAATACCCCTAAGCACTGTAAGTGCAAAGTAGAGGTCGAATAAAGGTCAAACTGATATGATAAATTATCATAGGCATAATTATGAACACTGAAAGGCTAAATAAGACTCCGAGACAGTCAACGCGTGAAACGAGAAATGACCGATGTGTCCCGACGATCTAAAGCAGATACCAAATGAAGTCCAAGGGACTTACAAATTTATACATGAGATATATGGGACGTTCTGAGGACCATGATAGGGTCCCGGGCAAAAATGACAAAATTACCATTTTGCCCCTAAGACTAAATAAGTACCCAACTGATACCGATTAAAGTCTAAAAGACTTAAAACTTCATATATACGATATATGGGATATTCTGAGGACCATAACAGGGTCCGGGATAAGAATGGCAAAATTACCATTTTGCCCCTATGGTTAAAATGAGAACCTAACTAATACCGATTAGAGTCCAAAGGACGTAGAACTTTGTAGTTAAGATATAAAGACTATTCCGAAGACCACGACAGGGTCCGGGACAAGAATGGTAAAATTACCATTTTGCCCCTAAGGTTGAATGAGTGCCTGACTGATAACAATTGAAGTCTAAATGACTTAGGATATAATCCTAATAAATGCTAAGCCTAATTAAAGAATGAAATAGCCTCGGGTGAGACCCAATGGAAGGGCGATAGGCTACTAGGCTATCTTAGGTAATCCGATAGACACTTAAGATGACGAATAAGACCTGAATGGATGAATTCTGATCTATCTATGATTAATGATGATTATTCAGGATGTACAAGGATGTGCCTGAAACAATGTTTGGAGGTTGTCAGATTATTTGCGCAAGGAGATAAACCTAAAAGTTTGTGAGTAACTTCTGACACTGTTTTGATACTGTCCCTTGATTTATTGATCTGTTTTGAATGCAATTATTTAAGTGCAATTATTTAAATGCATGCTTTTCGTACTATATCACTTATGACATGGTTTTAGTCTTTTTAAATAATTGACTATATTCCTGATCCCTGTGCTAGCATCCCGTACTGTTTTGCCTGTTTTGAACTGTTGAGATAAATGGATGTATTGAACCATTATTCCTGAAATGATTAAACTAACCATGTGATATAGGCAAAGAACGATATTTTGTCGTACCGTACTACTTGTATAGTATACTGTCTAAATACTATATTGTTTAAATGTACGTACTTAATGTAGGCCCTTTGCACTACATTTCACACGACGTGATTGTGTCCTTTGAATTAGGAATTCCGTTCAGTTCGGTTATGTGCTATCCGTTAATGCTATGTCTATGTCCCTGATTGATACGTTCGATTCCATTGTGTACCGCCGGTCGATAATAGGTCTGTTTGGATTGATGTATTGTTCAGTTCCGTTATGTTCTACCCGTGATGACATGCCCCTGTCTTGATTAAAACGTTGTTCAGTTCGGTCATGATTCGTTCCGCTAGTGATATGTCTCCGACTTGATTGTTATATCGTTTCTACTCAGCTCCGTTATGTTTCGTTCCGTTCATGATGTGCTTGTGTCTTGATTAGTATATTGTTTTTGTTCAGTTCCGTTATGTTCTAGCTATTGAAGGTATGCCTTCGTCTTGATTGATGTCTTGTTCAGATCCGCTATGTTTTAGCCGTCGATGATATGTCTCTGTCTTGATTGACTTATTGTTCCCACTCAGTCTCAGCTGTGATTCGTTCCGTTAATGAAGTGTCTGTGTCTTGAACGATATATTGGCAATGGTTATTGTTTTGGTCCGATTGGTTATGTTATGTTCCGATTCGTTTGTACTGTTTGTGCAATCTTGTTCCATTGTACTAGACTGCTTATGAAATGGATTTAGAAAATTGTTATTTTGAAATGATTAAATTATCCACGTGCCTTGGAAGCAAGGACTGGTTTAGAAACCCATGATAGGGAATCTGTGTTACTCACTGGGCTTATTTAAGCTCACCCCATTATTCTGACATTTTTCAGGAATTACCTCCATTGGATTAGAAGGTACTATGACATGACGTGAGTAGGCCAAGTGGCATTGCAAATAAGGATCAGATGGCACTGATTTGTAGAGACTTACATTCTTGTGAATCGAATCCGTATATCCAGGTAAGTAATATGATACGACTGACTTGATTGACATGCACTAGATAGTGGAACATGGCTCATGGAACTAAATGGTACTCTAGAGATATTAGATCTGCTATGTTGTTATATGCTTGATTTTAGATATGCTCTGAGATTAGAATTATTGACTGATTGGAATTAGTCTTGCTCTGTGATACATATTCTTATGATGGATAATTGAGTTGCATTCCCGTGACACAAAGAAAAAGTTTTAAATTCCGCTGCATCTGACCCTACAGTTGGAGTGCAATTCGTCGGAAAGTTCAGAATTTGCCTTTGGTTGGTCGCGTCGCGACCGACTGGCAGTCACGTCCTCGACATCCGCGTAGGGTGGGGTTCGGGATGTGACAACTGCAATCTCCGATGATCAAATCCCTACATTCATGGCTCCGAATCCTAATCAACTTAGGAAGGCCACGATCTATAAATTAAACCCTAAAGGTACGCTTTATTTTCATGCTCATTCTTTGGCTTTCAATTCCTTTTACTTACTTAAGCATCGAAGCGGCTACCGCCGGAGCCAATCCGGTGGTCCTCTGATCATCTTCCTGAGTGTTCTACAGGTTACGGAGCCCATACTTATTGCGAGTCGAAAAGTGCAGCATCACTACATATAATTCAAGCGTATTGAGTTCGAGTCTTTTATGCGCTGATCGTTGACAGTTAGAGTTTAAAGTGTGGGTCTGGTTGTCACGAAAATAGAGACTTAGTTTGGTACGCGTAAACTGGCCCAAGATACCCCCTAACTGATCATTCAATATATATGTAAAGCCAAAGCAAGTAGTTGTCTAATGTCGTTACTTATTTTCTAAATGGTAGGGTTTAAATTTTCACATGACTCATTTTGACGGCGAGATAAGAGGGTTCGATAGGATAACTCTTATCCTATAATACATTTGGTGTCTTTAATTGACTTGAATAACTATATTCTGTAAATAATTTATATCATATTCACGTAGAATATAATCTATCTAATTCTGTATTTTTATTCGGTCGACCAATCAAAGGATTATAGCCTTATCAATTGGCTGGGATATTAAAAAACATTCCAGTAAGATAATTGATGTTGCACTTTTCTAACTTGAAGACTCCTTCTTCAATTACTTGTCAAGAACTCGAGGTCAGAGGGCCATCAGAAAGGCTTCGGTGATAGTCACTCTAATGATAAAGTTAGCGAATAAATAAAGACAATAATTCAAGAGAAGAATTGAACATAAGTTAAAAGCATACCTTATGGTTTTATTTAGAGGTTGTAGATCTCCTAATTTGAGTAGGAATAGGAACCATGAAAGTAGGGATTTAGAGATATCTAAAGATAATAGTTTTCATGTAGAATTCTGTTTCCTTATTATGAGGTTGGAAGTCCATAAAGGGCGGTGATCAGTTCGGAACCTCTTGTCCCCGAGATCTGGAGGCCAATAGGTTAAACTATGATTCCTTTTGAGGTGTGTGTTGTTAAAGAACCCCCTTGTGGACACGTGTCGCATTATGAATAATGTGGTTGGTTTATGGAATATCATCTACTCCCCTTTAAGCCCCAATTTGGTGCAATCTATCTAAAATTGAGGTTAGGGTTTTTGAAGAGTTACGTGTGTTTTCTCTATAAATATGTCATTATGTATTCTGATAAAACATCCGTTGATAGGACTGTTAATGTCCCATCATTACGTCAACCGCCGGTTGGACAACTGAGGTCAATATCGTTCCAACCAATGCATTGATCCCGTGGGATTGGTTGGAAGTGACGCCTTAAATGACTCAATTTTTGGGTGATCTATAAATAAGAGAACCATCCCCCAAGAGGAGATTTTTACAATTTCTCAAAGTATCAAGTGTATTTCTGAGCAAGAAGCAACCCTCCAAGGTGATTTTTAATGCACTTGAAGTATTTCTACCAGCATCAACCTCCCAGTTTTTGGTCAGGTTTGAAAGCACGCTTAGAACCCTTTATTTGAATTCCTATTCCGTAATCTCTTCTTTTTTTCCCTCTTCTTATTTTAATTTTTTTTTAGAGATGGCTGCTCCTGATGCTCGATTGAGCACTGGAGATGAAGTGAGGGAAACCATGGCGCTAGATAACCAAGAGACACTAGGCCTTATCATAGGTATTGAGGCTGAAAATGCCTCTAATAGTAGCTTTGGAGTTCTTTTAATTGAGGCACATTTGGAACCCAGAAATAGGGAGGCTGGTACCTCAGGCTGACCTCATAGGAGAGAAGAAGGTCGGAGTCACATGAACCAAGCCATGTTAGATGCCCTTACCCTCAATTTTGACTTCCCAAAAAATGTGACATGTAGGATCCCAAAGACCATAGATCGACTTTTAGATATTGATAAAGGGAAAATCAATGCTTACTTCGAGTGGTTCAAGGTTAGGGTACGCTTCCCCTTCAACCCATTGGTTAGTGAGTTCTTTTACTGGTTTAAGATTTGCCCAACAGAACTGAACATAAATAGTTAAAGGCAATTAATGGCCTTCTTAGTTTTAGGTCACCAAAATGAAGTTAAGGTAGACCTGAAACTCATCAGGAGTTATATGAACCTTAAATATCAAAAGTCGAAAGGCGTGTACTACATGTCATTTGACAAGAGACTCAAACCCTTCACCTCTGTACCTACTTCCAACAAAACATGAAGAAGTGGTACTTTTTTGTCAAAGGTAGCTAGGAGTTTGAAGATTACGAGAACATGAGCAACTTCTTCCTTGGTACACCAATTTTAAGGGTGAGCCTACCGACCTTAAGTGTCTTACTAATGTCATATCTCTATTTTTGTTTGACTGATCATGTTTAAGATTCTTAGTGTAGATAAGAAAGCTTGAAGGAGGTCTGTCTTCATTTATGCCTTACAAGAGAAATATAAAAAATTTCTGAACCCTTCAGAACGCCTTTACAATAGGATTCTTACTCTGTAAAACTTTATGGAGGTAGGGTTTACTAAAGATAAATTTGAGGTTCTCAAGAAATTCATAATTTCAGGATGAAAGCGCTGACAGAAAAAGACTAGAGAAACGTCCACATTTTCTAAGTAGACCTTTTCCCCAAAAAGGAGAAAAATTGAGGTTGGGAAACGCACCGTGTCTGAGGAACTAACGTTGCCCATCATGCGCTATGAACTTTCTTTGACTCTGACTCCAGTAGCACGCCTTCCATCCCTAGGCAAAGGAAGGTTTAGCACTATCCCTCCCAGGGTAGCCTTGACAAAAACTAGGGAAGTGGCCATAAAGAAGGTCTACGAGGATGCTTGGGGCTTCGCCACTGGTCGATTTAAAGGGTTGAAGCCCCAAAAAATTTTCAGGGACCTCCTAGTCTCTCATATGAGGGTAAGTCATCCCAATCTGATATACTTATCTCCTTCACCTATTTTTTGGCTTTCCATCTTATTGATTTGTCAACCTTTTCTTCTATGGGTGGCTCATGCGATGACTGCCATCATGGACTGGCTTAAAAAGTTTGAACGGGTGGATAAGCTTCAGGCTGATTTACCACTCTCTCATTTGAAGAGAAACTGAAGGAGTATTTCAACACCCTCTCTATTCTAGAATCCAAGAAAAAAGGCACTGGCCTCAGATTTAGAGGCTATGAGGAAAGAGAAGGAATAGTCTGACGCCGGCGCTACTCAGAAGCTTGCTGATAGTGTGCAAGAGGTGAGAGAAGAGACGAAGACAACCCTTATAGAATAAGTACAGAGGTTGAGGGGAGGGTTTGTAGATCATGGGTACGAAATGTATAAAGAGAAGATCCAAAAGCTCTATCCTACCCTCCATATCTCTAGAGTGGATGAGGTTTCAATTTTTGACAATGATGAGGGTAGTATTAGACGGGAATAACCTGTGATGGATCCTCCTGAAGTTGCTTTGGTGGAGGCTACAAATCCTGAGAGGGAGAGCACCCTTGTCGAGGAGTAGTAGTTATGATTTTTTTCTCCCTTGTACTCCTATGATCATTTATAAAATCATCTCTTTGGCTTCAGACCTGGTGTTCAAGTATATTTTCCTTGCTCAATCTTTTTTAACTAATCAAAAGTGTGGTCGTAATCAAGCAATACTCATCACATTGAGATCGGTAATGGTGGTAACATTATAATGTCAAATAACTTGATCTTGTAGCACTAATAGTAGATATAAGGTTCTCGTTAGGGTCTGAAGAAGGTGGCAAAGCCGCAATGATAAAATATACAGACCTGTAACACTTGTAACAGATACAAGGTTTTTAGGGGTCTGGTGGCAATGCTACAATAGAGTCCAGACTTGTAACATTTATAAAGGATACAAGGTTTTTAGGGGTCTAGCGGCAATACCACAATAGAGTCCAAACTTGTAACACTTGTAACGGATACAAATTTTTAAGGGTCTGGTAGCAATGCGGTAATAGACTCTAAACCTGTAACACTTGTAAAGGATACAAGGTTTTTAGGGGTCTGGTGGCAATAACGCAATAATAAGGTATACAAACCTATAACACTTGTAACGGATACAAGGTTTTTAGGGGTCTGTGCATTTAACAAATACTGAAATGGATAAAATCTTGAAATTTTTTTTGATAATACTTGCGCAGATGCTCAATATTCCAATGACTGGGTACAGGTCTCCCAACCAGATCTTCCAACCAATAAGTTGTAGGTCTTACCATTTTGGTTACTTTGTAGGGTCCCTCCCAATTAGGGGGAAGTTTTCCCATAGTAGGATCCTTAGTGTTTAGGAATACTTTTCTTAGGACGAGATCTCCAAGATGGAAATTAACAGGTTTCAGCCCTTCGTTAAAGTATTTGGTCATCCTCTGTTTGTAATACCCTAACTTGGGTTTAATACGTAAACCGAGATAGATTGGGTCAAGTAGTGTACTATTAGTTGTAACCCGAGTTGTTTAAGCTCTATATTATGATATCATATGTACTGTATGATTTTGGAATGTGAATAGTATCAGTTATACAGTTTGTGCTGGGCAACGCCCGAGCAACCCAAAATTGTGCCTCGTAATATGTGCACACATGCAAACCCATGCATGCATACGTATACATATACGCGTAGCTCATTTAATATAAGTGTATATCCGTGTGTGTAAAAATTGGCATACATGTGTATATGGATGTAGAGACTTGGAAAAAAAAAATAAAATAAAATATTTAAACCGGTTAGCCAAGTGCAAGAATAAATCCACGGGATTGATACGAGTCATAAATTATAAGAATATAATATGGGACTCGAATGAGAACCAATAGTAGTAAATAAATAATTAAATTAAGTCCCGGCTTTATGGTAGTTTTTATCGGCATAAGATAATTTAATATTTGTGAAATAAAACTCTTAAAAAGATATATACATGTATATATATATATATATATGTCCGTGAAATTTCTAAAGGAAATTATTGAAAATATATATATATATATATATATATATATATATAATATGTATGTTATCTAATGGGTAGAAAATGGGGAAGAGATAAGAATTGGGAGGAGATAAGGATTGAGGAAACCGAGAGATAGAGATGGGGAACAAAGGGGGCGGTGCAGGTCGCGTGAAAACAGGGAGCAAAGGAGAAAAAGAAAAGAAAAAGGGGAGAGAGAGAGAGAAGAGGGAGAGAAATTCTGAAACTCTGGTTCTCTCCAGACCCACGGCCATTGCAGCAACCATCGCTGCTCTCGAAGGCTTGGCTTCGACTTTAATCGCACTGTCCAGGGATGGATGCGACGATTGTCTCGGCGTGGCATCGAGAGTTGTTGATCGGAAAGATGAGAGTTCTGTGAATACGGAATGGATGGCTTCAGTCGATTTAGGCGTTGGGTTTCTTGTTCAGGTGGTGGGTTTTGATATAGCTCGGAATTACGTGTGGGTGATACAGTTTTGTGGATTTCCTCTGTTTTTGCCGTTTCTGTTGAGAACAGAGGAAATGGAGGAACAGTGACTAAGTCGGTCCGTTTGATTGGTTTGTGATTTGAATTGAGGGTCGACTGCTTGTTCTTCTATGATTTCTGTTGGGAGCTCGGTTAGTACTACTGTGTGTGCAGCGGTGGAGGAGATCCATACATTTATATATATATATATTTATGGCAGTTCGGGAAGAAGGTAGATGAGTAACGGCAGTGTTGATTGGGTTTCAGAACTGAGTTGATTCGTCAGGATGGGCTTGGGTCGGTCTGATTTTGTTGATCCGACCGCGCCTATGTTTGGAGGTGAAGTTGGGAATTGGGATTCAAATGCGAGTTTTATGGGACGGATTGTCTCACGAGGTTCGATCAAGTGTCGATTTCTTGTTGCTTTGTTGAATCTTCCTGTAGTTGGGTTGTTGATTGAATTGAGGGATTGGGTAAATGGCAGCAAAGATACATGGGTATATATATATATGTGTGTGTGTGTGTATATGTGCAACGGTACAGGAGCTATAGTTATATATATCTGCGTGGGTGTGTGTATGTTTGTTGGAGAAGGGGGGCATTTTGATACGGCTTGGAGTCGTGTGTGGTTGTAGCGGTTTTGTAGATAGCTTAGAGTTGAGTAAGGTTAGCTGTAGGGGCCGAATCACGTTGGATGTGTGGATTGTTAGGGAGTCGGTTGGATTGTATTTGAGTGGTCATGGGATGGTTCTGAATTGTGTAAGTATGCAGCTTCATGAGTTTCTTGTTAGATCTGGATGGGTGATGGATTCCTCTGTTCTGCCGCTTTTGGTTGAGAACGGGGGCTGTTCATGGAGATTGCTCTAAATAATTGGTGGAGTGACACTCTTGTTCAATTCAATGCGGTGAAATGAGAACATGATGTTGTTGATGATTGATAGGAATTCAAGAAAGGCTGTGTGATGCTCCTGAACTAAAGTGATTCCAAGGGCTGTTGGGTGTGTCCAGAAGTGGAGTTCTCAATGGGTTGTTGCAATGTGGAGTCTTTGAGCTTTGCTTTGTGTTTACAATGATCAATAAAATTTCATGAGAGAGTTTTTCAGATATTATACATGGGTTAATTTATTAGGAGAGATGATGACCAAAGGTTCAACAGAATTCAATATAGAGTTATGAGAGGAGCAACATCGGAAATGGATTGAATCCTAATTCAATCATTGGGAGTGCTGATTTCAATGAAGGGATTCAAGCGTTCATTCAGACACTGGATTGAAACGAGGGGGAAGAACCAAAGGGACACTGACGGGAAATGAGAAGATGGTTCGATCTCCTAGACAGATACAGTACGAGGGTCAAGTTATTCACTGGTTGGTTTGACTGAGTGGTGGATATAGCTTCTGAGGGTTGAGATAACCCGATCAGGTATGGTACTTTACTAAGTAAGGAATAGGATTAAATTAGGATTGATGTGCATATTGATTGAATGATTTTTGTGCTTATTTGCTGATAGAAGATCACATAGGAATTATTGCTTCTTTGAGTTGATTGTTATGTGCTTACGTGTTCTTTAAGCTTATTTGGGAATTGTGATTTACTTCTTAAGTTGTCATCATATGTGATTTATGGTTTAGAAGGATTGTTGATATTGTGATATGTGGATTTGCGTAAGCGTTGAGATTGATCGAGCATGACACGTAGATTTGAAACCTTGTGATTTAAATGCTATTGTTGATCTTAATTGTGATGCATTATTTAAAAGCATGTTGCATATGCTTATGATAGTGATGTTTCATTTGAACTGTACTATTGCATGATGAAATCATGGCATATTGGCATAGTGTGATTCCTTGAACGCATAGTGTGGGTCAGCACGAGGTGCTGTGCATTATGAGGGCGTAGGTCCTGTGGTGAAAAACCCAAATTCTGGCCAACATTAGTACCCACGGGCTGACGGGGGCGGACCGTGAAGTGGGACATAGGTGACATAGAGTTGCATGTGTGCGTCACGCATATTGGCATCGCATTGTAGAAATTCATGAATGTGAGATTGATTTTGTATGGATGCATTATATAAATTGCCATCACATCATATGAATGATTAGGGAGGCATGTAGATATACATGTATACTTGCACATGCCACGTCTTAATTTTGTTCCTTGCATTAGTATTGTACCATACCAGCATGTTGGCGCTGACCCATTCATGGGAACCATATTTCAGATGACATTCCCGACACCTGAGGCTTGAGGAAGTCTAGCCGAGTGGAGGAGACTTGACTGTAGATGGATATTTCACCCAAGAGGCGTGTTTTGTGATGTACGGGTTTAAGCCCAATGACATATATGTTGTATCACGGTTGTATATTTTCGGTTGTATAAGTAGGCGATGTATATTTAACTTTGATAAAGTTGTGGCCATCGAGTGAGGATGGATTGTGATGTGTTTGTATATATATGATGTATTGTGATTATCAGAGGGAAAAAGGCTCGAAAAACAAAGAAGGTTCTGCCGAAATTTTTTTAAAACATGAATGTATATAGGCTTGTATCTAAATTAGTTAAATCGTTATATATTTATTTACTCGTTTATTTTATTTTCTTCCTTTCTTTCGCTTGAGTCGCGTCCCCGGGTTCGGTCGGGAATTCGGGGTGTGACAATGGATATATATATATATGTATAAAGTATGTACCAAATATGTATCTATATATGTGTACATACATAATATAGTATATTATATATATGTACATGTATTAAACACCAAGAAAAATGGGGAAGTGAAGCAGCATGCAAAGGCATGCATGCCAGTAGTGTGTGAGAGTGTGTGTGTCGGTTAGTGTGAGTTATGAGTGTGTGTGTGTGTGTGATATTGTATATAATATACATATACTACATATAATATCTTGCAGCTTTAAATGCTACAAGACAGGAAGGAAAAGAGATACAGAAAGGATCAGAAAAGGTTTAAAGAAGAGGGCTTGAAAGAGGGGAGAACCAAGAGGAGATAGAGAGAGAGTGAGGCGGTTTGTATGTATGTATGTATATATATATATGCGTGAGTGATAAGAGAGAAAAACAGAAAGCAAGAACCAAAGAAGGAGACACTAAGAGATTCAGAAGGGTTCAGAAGTTGAACCAAAAAGGAAATAGAAGAGGAGGAAAGAATTGCACCAAGAAAATCAAAAAATATAGGTGAGTTAGCTTTCGTTTTGTTTTTAAAATTTAAGGCATGATAGTTAGATTTGATTGTTAGGTCTTGTAGTCCTTGGAACATAGAAAAAGTTACAAAAAGAATCAATGAAAAAGGTTGAGAACTGAGGTAGAAAACCCTATTTACAGACCCTATGATAGCTTAGGATTTCCTTGTATTTCATGCATGAAACTTCATCTAAGTTACCTAGAAGTGATATTACAAAGTACAGAAAATTAATGGAAAAAGAAAGGAATGAAAACAATTGAGAAATTTGCATAAAATGAGAAGAATACAGTTGGCCGGAGCCATAGTTCTTGCTTATTTCATGGGTTTTTAGTAAGCTAAATTGAAAACAAACTTTGGATATATAATCTCCTTGAAAAACTAAAGAGAAAGACATTTTAAAAATGAAGAAAAACGAACGAAAAAAGGTCACTGCCGCCGGAGATGGTGACGGAAACCTACTGGAGCTTCACCGAAAAAACGAAGAGGGTGATGAATAGTGCCTAGGTGATACGGTGCCATTTGAGGCTTATTTAGGCTGATACTGCGCTGTTTCGAGTTCGATTGTTTTAAATTAAAAGTGAATTGGGTCTGTTTGGTTTATAGGTTAAGAAATTAAGTTAAATACACAGAGCAGGGATGGGATAGCCTATCCCTGATTTTGGGCCTTAGCCATTGTTTGGCTTCAGAAAAGGTTGAAAAAAACAAAAGGGGCGCAGCCCCTAGGGATCGAACCCCTGACTCATGGAAGGAACCCCTAAGCCCCAACCACTTTTGACAGGAAAGCCCATGTTAAAAGTGGTGGCTATATATATATATATTATAAATATTAAATATTTAAGAAAAAAAATAAAAGGGACGCAGCCCTTGGGAATTGAACGCACGACCTCATATGGCAAGGGTTCAACCCAAGCCACTTGGACAGGCAAGACCGTGGTAACCATTTCGCCAAAATATATATATATATATATATATTATAAAAATTCTATTAAATTAATTTAATAATAGTTAAATAATGCAAAGTCCAAATTAAACAAGTAATTAGTGTATTTTGACTATCTTGGATATTCTAAGACCATTGGTGAGGTCCGTTTTGTGAGATAGGGTCCCGAAAAATAAAAGACACGTAAAAGTGCAAAATGACCATTTTGCCCTTTTTAGTACAGATGTCCGAATTGAATTCTACGAAAGCTTAAACCGATTTTCTTCGACGTTCCGGACTCAATAGTAGAGTCTATTTTTGTAAAAGAGAAACTTATAGTATAGAGACATAAAATTTGATTAATAATATAATTTATGTAGCGATAAAGTAAGATATATTTTATGAATCTTAGGAACACCGAAGGGCAAGGAGAAGGAAGTCTAGATCCTTCTATTTTATAGATAGTAAGAGGTAAGTAAAATCCGATCTCTACATGTGTTACTTTCTAGCCATGTCAATAGTTCTTATACATATTGCTTATTGTATTCCATACAAACTAGTGTTTATTTAGCCACATTGATATTGCCTTATCATGTGGGAAACAGTTATTGATTTTTATATATATCTCGATCATGATTGTACACTTGTGCATAGATTCATTTTTGTACACTTGTACCTAGAGCAGTAAGGGTCAGACAGTTATATTCGAAGTAGTCTAGTAACCATGCCTCGAAAACTATTGTTATGTTAGATTGCCAAGAACTAGTTATGATTCCACTATACTCTTCATGGAAGATAGCATGATCTCGATATATTATTAGTGCCAGATTTGTGCTCAGTCACATTTCCATCTGATGTTATTTATGACCTTCGGGTCCAGGTTTCGAGTGGAACATTTGCTACGTTGCTATGCGAGGCATGGGATGTAGAGTCACATTGTATATACAGAGTAATATTCATATAGCCCGAGTGGAACTAAATGCGAGCTCAGGGGGATTTTCGGGCCCCACTTGTGCATCTCTTAGTTTTGATATCACTATCCCTTATTGTTGATTCCATAGCTTGATCATGTTATACTATTATGAATGATCATGAGACTTTACCGCTTTTAGTTGAATGCCTACATTTCATACTTGATATAGCTCATGACTGTAGCAGTATGACATTGTTAGCATAGCAGATTCATTTCTTTCTCATTTGACTTCTATCATCTGATATAGAGTATATGTATTTATTGACTGACTAGCATTCTTTTATACACTTGTACACATGGCAGAGTAAAAGACTACTTACTGAGTTTTCATAGCTCAGACAGATACTACTTTTGATTTTTCAATTACAGATCTCGAGAACAGACCCTAGAGCTTGATAGCTAGGAGGTGGACATTTCTTTTGAAGTTGTAGTGTAATATTTAGTACAAGTCTTGTAGCTCTCCCATGTTATCCACTTCTTGGGTATGAACAGTTGTCAAAGAACTTTGTATTCCACATTTTGAGAACATTATATATATCACATGCAGCTTTTATTTATTTAACTGATTAAGTTTCCGTAGTTTCAAGTTTCAGTTGAGACAGTCCGATTTGGCGACAACGTCAGGTCGGGCTTTGCGATTCGAGATCCGTAGAGGGTGCGTCTCGGGTCATGACAACTTGGTATCAGAGAATCCTAGGTGACACAGTGGTTCATAGGAGATAGACTAAGGTACTAGTATTACAAATGTCCAAGTAGAGTCAGTAGGTAGAAACTGACATGCGATATTAGACTCTTAAATATATGAAACTAACCTCTAACCATTTGCAGAAAATGGTGAACACTCGTACTACCACACCCTTACAGGATGCTAACGCTAATGTAGCACAGTTAGAGCAACTAGTAGAGAGGCTTATTCAGAATGCGCCTCAGAATTAGGCAGGTCCTAGCACTCCAGCTTGACTAGAGCGACAGGCACCACCAGTGGTACACATAGTACGTTAAGAGAACAATAGGGGTCAGGCTTATCTTTATAAGTAGTTTCAGGCACTACGGCCATCTATGTTCTACGGTACAAGAGGCCCCACTTCAACTGAAGAGTGGTGGCTTAAGATGGAGAGGATCTTTGAGATCACGACCTGTACTGAGGTACAGAAAGTAGCCTTTGCTACTTTCACTTTCAAGGGGACAACTCATGAGTGGTGGTTACTAGAGAAGGCTAGAGAGCCTCAGATGACTTGGGAACGCTTCACTGTGGTCTTCAACCAGATTTTCTAAGGAAAGAAGCTTAGTTTCTAACGTAAAGAAAACAATCATCGTTCCCACAAATGGTGCCAAACTGATGTTGCACTTTTCTTATTTAAAGATTCATTCTTCAATTACTTGTCAAGAACTTGAGGTAAAAGGGCCACTGGGACTACTTCAGTGGTAGTTGCTCCGATGATAAAGTTACCAAAGAAATAAAGATAATAATTCAAGAAAGAATTGAACATGAGTTCAAAGTGTACCTTATGACCTTATTTATAGGTTGTAGATTTCCTAAGTTGAGTAGGATTACGAACCATGAAAATAGGGATTTGGAGATATCCAAAGATAGTAGTTTCCATGTAGAACTATGTTTCCTTATTCTGAGGTCGAAAGTTCATGGAAGGTAGTGATTAGTTTGGAACCTCTTGTCCCCGAGATCTAGAGACCAATGGGTTATATGGGCATTAGCACCAAAAAAAGAGAGGAAAGGTGTGTCATCCTTTTATGGATTTAGAAGGATCCCTACTGTCTCATTCTCTTAAGGTGGGAAGGAATGCCTCTTATGAAAAATCAAGGAATTGAGGAGTTGCCGACTTATTTTTTGGCAAAAAACAAGCAAACCCATTACAGTAGAACATAATCAAAAGAAAACTGAAAAGGAATGGAATAATCAAAATTGACATTGCCTTATCTCATAATTACATTCTAAAGATCCCTTGACAAGGGTCAAATAAAATAAGACACTGAAATAAAATGAATACCCAAGAAAACATGGATCCAGGGGATAGGGTACGGAGTAAGAAGGTGTTAGGCACCCACTCCGTCAGATCCGAATGGATCGGCCTCGAATATTCACTTGCAAGGCTATTTTGTCATGAGAAAAACTGAAAAGAGAGATGTGAGTCTGGAAAAAGTAAATAACAAAGATCTAGTGTAAAGAAATAAAACAGAATATAAAAAAGACAGAAAGAATATAGGACTCGGCCTAGAAGGCTTCCTACGTATCCGTTTAGAAAATGGAATCAGAGTCACACAGTTCTTCAGTTTACCCTCTTTTATCAAGAATGATAAAAGAGGCAAGATCAATCAGATCTTAAAAAAAAACTGTTATGGGTTTGAAAGCGTACCTTATTCAGTCATAGGAGTCGAGCATCACTTCGACGGGGGAGGTCTGATCTAGATGCTTCAGTCGAGCAAATTTTTGGCTTGTTTTTCAAAGTGGAAAGCGTCACTTCGGCTTGCTTCATGAAGAGAGGCTGTCACTTCGGTAGAGCTTTAGCCTCGGGAGAGGGAGAGTTCTTGTAAAGAGAACTCTAGAATTAAACTAATAGCGTGAGGCTATACAAATCGTGTCTTTCTTCGTCCCTTAAAACTGATAGCTTGGGGGCACTATTTATCAAAAAATATGGAGATTCAATCTAGGGGTCTAAGATAAAATTCAAAAAAAGAGGGCTAAGATCATGTCTTGAGTGATAATTATCTAATTAAATAAGAAAGATTATACTAACTAAATAAATTAATAAATAATTATGACAATGCACGAACTAATAGAATTAATGTCTACATGCATGAGCCAATGAGATAAAAGAGAAATAGAATTTAATTAAAAAATAAACTCTAAAATAAAAACATCCAGGTTCAATATATCTCTATTTAAGAAAATATCAAACAATCAGATTTATGAAAACTCTAAAAGTGGAAAGTCCTAATTAAGTCTAAATAGACTACTATCACTCAAGATTACCAAATTATCCCCAATTCGGTGGAGAATCTCTAGATTGCCACAAGATATATGAAATGACCAAATTACCCCTGATTTGTTACCAAAGGGCTAAAATTACCAAATTACCCCTATGTGGGTAAAATGATATAAAAATTACAAAAATGCCCCTAAAGTGACTAAGAAGTCCTACTGTAGGTAGGATTATGCCAAAATTACCAAAATTCCCTTAGTGGGCAAAAAGGCATCAAAATTACTGAAACATCATCCGATGGGCAGAAGAGTCCTTACGAGAATGGGACCTTGTCAAGAAGAGTCCTATTGGGACTCGAACTCTATTCAGAGAATTCTAACGAGAGTGGGACTTTATCGAGAAGAGTCTTACTTGGATTGGGACTCTGGGAAGAGAGTCCTAATGGGAGTGGAACTTTATTAGGAAGAGTCCTACTTGGACTTGGACTTTGGCATAAGAGTCACAACGGGAGTGGGACTTTGGTTGGAGAGTCCTGGCAGGAATAGGACTCTGTCAGAAGGAGTCCTAATGGAACTAGGACTCTGGTAGGAAAGTCCTGGCGGGGATAAGACTCTGTCAAGAGGAGTCCTAATAGGAATAGGACTCTCTCGAGAAGAGCCCTACTTGAAGTAGTTTTCTTGGTATAATTATCAGACTGCTACTTACTTAATCAAAGTTCACAAAATGAGGTGTCTATAGAAAGCCCCTCGTTGATGGAACTTGCAAGCAAGTGAACATCAACGCAAGAAAAAGAGATAGCCATTTTGACCATGATTTGTGATTTTTTTTTGCTTAACGTGGTTTGACTTATTCCTCTATGAGATTCCTACGTATCAACCTCAGGTAAATTAGACCGTTCATAGTTTGTGACTAGCGGAAATGAGTGTTATCCTTATTGGATTTCTTTAAAAAGACTCATCTCGATAGGATTGTTGTGAAGTTATGCCATCGAAAATGACTCCCTGGAGTCTTACTTGATAAGAAATGCGATCCTAACAAGTCTTTCATGAGGTTGTGTTCTCATGAGATGATCTTACATCCTCGAAATTTCATCCTAGTAGGTTAACAAAAGAGAATGCGATAAACGGCTTTTTCGAAAGCAACTCTATCCCAACAGGATAATAAAATGTGATGTGATAGACGGCTTACTAGAAATGAATGCTATCATAGCATGACGATGATACGATAGACGACTTACCTGAAAGGAACGCTATTCTAATAGGATGATGATGCGATAGACGACTTACCCAAAATGAATGCTATCATAATAGGATGATGATGCGATAGACGACTTACCTGAAAGGAATGCTATCTTAACAGGATGATGATGCGATAGACGACTTACTTGAAATGAATGCTATCATAACATGATAATATAAAGTGGTGTGATTACGCCCAAAGAATAACGCGGTAGTTGTAGTGTAGCTTTGGGGTGTCGATTCCACAGGGAGACTAAATTAAAAGAATAATAAACAGAATTTCTGAAACTACAGAAGTATTAGACGGTTAACGAGAAAATAAAAATATAGAAAGTGATTTTGAATGCAACTAAAAATTAAACAAGCTGAATAACGGATGAAAATATTCAAATTTAACAGACAGTAGAGCTTCGGGAATCCCTTGCACATAGCTGGTATTTTAATTATTTTTAATTCACTGTTAACTCAATTGAGAATTTAAATTCCAAATATCTCAATCGGAAGATATAAAATTATGAACCAAAATTAAACTGAAAATAGTCCTTTGAAAAATCATTCAACACTTTTAAATCTCTCAAATTATTATTTACATTGAGAAAACCCAACGACGACAATATACCCAATGAGCAATATTGCAGCAGAGAATTGAATCAATATAAATAAGTAATTATTCCAAAAATAATCAAAACATGAATCCATTCGATAGAAAAAGCATGACTGAATCTATAAACGGACTAAACCCTTTAATTATTCGGAGAATAAAATCCACAAATTAATTATGAATGATCATCAAAGAATTTAACAAGTGAAAACCACGTACAGGAATTAAAAATAAATTAAAAATAACCATCAATGGTGCAAGTTCATCCCTAACTCTACTTAAAAATTTAATTACCCATGTACAAAACGGATAACATAAATTTCACGAAGAAACTCTGAGCCATGGGGTAGCTGGCAGCCGTCAATCCTCTCTTCCAATTTTCCTCTGCGCCACACACTGTTCTGTCTCAATTCTCCCGCAGTCGCGTTCAATCTTTGTTTTCTGCCGCCGGTCTCCCTTCAAACAGCCCTCTAAAAACCCTTTTAGGTTTAGGTTATTTTCTCTTTTTCATGCGGGCCCCATGGCACACTCCTGCTGCCTAAGACACAAGCCCAGCGCAGAACTGGCCCAGGCGCGCCAATCCCACGCCTTGCTTCAGCCTTGCTTCCCTGAATTCAACCCATGCGCCTCAATTGAATACAACAGGGCCCACCAGCGCCTGCTCTCAATACGCGCCAAGCCGCACATGGGCTCTACTCAGCCGTTTTCCCTTTGGCAGTCTTCACTTGTTTTCTAAATCTATTTCTTTCTTTGCTTTCCTTCCCAAGCCACAATCTTTGACTTTTCTTTTCTTTCTTTTTTTTCTTTTTCATTTTCCAGCTGCACATCAGCCAGCAGCCGCCACTTTCAAGCTCTGTTTTCTCCTAAATAACGACTGAATCTCGACTCAAGCTCTTCACAGAAGTTGTAGCCCCGGATGAGTAGATAATTTTAGGCTCAAAAATCACCTTATTTGGACTTCTGAAGCTCAAGTTATGGCCCCTTCAAATTGGCTGGACGGACAGAATTTGGAGCAGCTTTCCAGACCTGATTTCGAAACAATGTTTGGAGGCCAAACGAACTCCGATTTTTGCAAACCAAACCTTTCTGAAAAGCCCAAGACGTCCTCTAAAAACTTCATGAGGACCATTTTCTCATTCTGAAACTCTAACGCCATCCAAATCTCAATTAAAACTCAATAGTCGAATCTGCCAAAAAGCCAAAAATAGTTCCAAAAATATTAAGTGAAAAGCGCAATTACGAATTATCTCTCGCCAACGAATATTTCAATATTTGAGATTTAAAATCTTATAAAATATGGTTCCAACCAATCTCAGTGTGAATAAAAATTGAATAAAATAATATCAATCACAACCCAACATTTTATTCACTTTCTAGCAATTTAATCCAATAATCGGGTATTTAGAGTGCACTTTTGCGCACTCATCACACCCCCAACTTACTCATTGCTAGTCCCTAGCAATTCCCATGCATTTGGCAAAAAAGATCAAGGAAAATCACACACAGCAGGCATTTAATCACACTTTTCAATTCCGCAAATCAAAGCAATTTTAGGAATTCAATAATCCTATAACAATCAATCCACTTATAACAATTCACAGAGTGTGTGTGTGCTCCAAACCATATCCATCTAACCACAAACCATGACACATGCAACGTCAAGAACATCTCAAGCAAAAGGTTCAACTCCATATCTCACGGGTATCAAAGTATTTCATGTAGGGGTTCTCTCTATGGAGTTGACAAGGGGTGTACACGCTCAATGAAGAATTAGGCAACTATGAACAAGCAACAAGCAAACATTGATCTTATGATAGGCGCACTAACAAATGAGACTTCCACCACTCTTTTCACAGGCTTACTCAAGATCAGAATGATCAACATCAAAAGGTTGTAACGTGGCTCGGGTTAGGGGCTATATGAAGAAAAGGATAAAATGGATTCAAAAACTTCCAAGTATATACTAAGAGAATTTTTTGAAAAATCATAGCAAACCAAACTTTTCACTTGATGTACTCTTCAACTTTTCAAATCACTACATAACAAAACGTCTCCTTCTTCTTCTTTCATCTCTTTCTTCTTCTTTTTTTTCAACTTTTTCCAATTTTTTCAACTTTTTTTCCTCCTCTTTTTTTTTTTTTTCTTCAAAAGAATAAACTTTGATGCGCATTGACTTTAATGCTCACCCAACAGAACATTTTTGCACTTTCTTCCCTTTTTTCTTTTTCTGCTTTGCTTTTTTTTTTTTTCTTCAATGCAACACAAAAGACAAGTAATGCAAATTTCACACCTAGTACACACTTGGAAGCAACAAGGGTAGGATAAATAATGTATAGGCTATGCTCCAATGTGGAGAGGTATGGATGATATGGGCACATGAAAAAACTATCTGTGTTTGTCGGCTCAAAGTGGCTACTAATGGTCCATGCTGAGAAAGGTTAGTTTGAAAGGCTCAAACGTTAATCCTAAATTGACCTTCATCATATCCCAAGTATATCCGCCATCATACCACCAACCATGTAATGATATTCTCAAAAGAAGTGCCCAATTCAACAGATCAATGAACGCTTATCACAATTTGAATTTGTAGACTCTCAATTCTTTCTAAAACACACATCAATACTTAAGCAAAAGAGTTCTCTAGCTACATGTGTCAAACCACCATCTTGCCACAAAGTTTGGATAAGTGCATTAAAAGTTCTGTGAATGCCTCAGTAGAATGATAATGGTGGATTCGGTGAATTCACAAAAATAGTTATGAATGAAAATGAGCACTCATATGACAAAGATACATGTGTGATGAAAATTTTTAAAAATTTTGACACATGAACATGAAAATATGAATTTGCAATCACCACCCCCAAACTTAAATGAAACATTGTCCTCAATGTGTAAGCACTAAAAATTGAATGAAGGGTACTAAAAAGGATAGAATACACCTAATTGACGTGGGCAGCTCGCTAAGCACCAAAGATGGCAATACGAACCAACAAAATAAAATTAACCTACAAAAATAAAAACAAAGAAAATAGCAGCAAACAAAAAGAAAAAGAATGAAAATAAAATAAAACAAAATAAACAAAACAAAATAAAAACATACCTGTATGGCGCGATCAAGGTGGATAGACCGGATCCTCAAGTGGAATGTCTTCCACTTCAGGAACTTGCCTATCAATCAAAACTTTAAGGCGCTAGCCATTTACTTTAAAAACCCGACCATCCTTAGGATCCTCTATTTCGACTACCCTATGTCCAAAAACATTTTTCACTATAAAGGGGCCTGTCCACCTAGACCTAAGTTTTCTTGTGTGCTTATGGAGTCTAGAATCATATAAGAAAACTTGATCATTAGGCTTAAATGTTTTTCTCAAAATATTGTTATCATGCAACACTTTCATTTTAACTCGATCAGCAATGCTCCATCCCATGGCTGACCCATTCTTACTTAGGATCTGACTTGATTTCTCACCTTGAGACTCAGACAATTTAGATGAGATAGTAACAGGACGAGTGTCACCTGGATCATGGAAGGCATGCTGTAAACCCTTCGGCAAAGATTTCAATTCAACTTTGGGTGCGACCATACTTGAAGGAATCTGCTCTTCCCTTTTTGTAGGTAACTCCTCAAACTTCGGTTGCCATCTCCGTGCTCCATAATCCTGAGTTTTGTCAAAAATAGCACAAACATCAACCACATCAGATGGATGCGAAATAAAATCAAACTCAGAATTAACAAGAAAATGCTCAGAGGGATCAGGATCATGAGTTGGAGGAACTCCCCTATCTATGAGTGAATCAACGAGTGAATCAATCATGTATGTCTGGTGGCACTCATCATCCTCTTCTAGCTGTTTTGCAACATGGAATATATTCACCTCAAGAGTCATGTTCCCAAAAGATAGCTTCATAAGTCCATTCCTGCAATTGATAAGAGCATTAGCTGTGGCAAAGAAAGGCCTACCTAAAATCAAAGGAATTTTAGAGGTAGAATCAATAGTAGAGTTAGTGTCAAGGATTATGAAATCAACAGGATAATAAAATTTATCAACTTGAATTAAAACATCCTCTACCACACCCCGTGGTGCTCTGACTGAACGGTCAGCCAATTGCAATACCACAGAGGTTGGTTTGATCTCTCCTAACCCCATCTGCAAGTAAATAGAATAAGGCATTAAATTCACACTTGCTCCAAAATCAAGTAAAGCTTGTCCAAACTCGTAATTTCCAATACTGCATGCAATGGTTGGACAACCAGGATCCTTGTACTTGGGGGGAATCCTTTGCTCAATGAGAGCACTAACTTGCTCTGTCAGAAATGCTGTCTTCTTCACATAGTACTTCCTCTTAACTGTACATAAATCCTTAAGAACCTTTGCATAAGTAGGAACTTGCTTAATTACATGCGAAAGAGGAAGATTGATTTTTACCTGCCTGAGATTTTCGAGGATTTCATTATTAGGATCCAGAGTGCGCTTGGTTGATTTTAAAGCCTGAGGGAATGGTACCTTATCATAATTCTTCATCACCTCTGGTTCCTTGTGCAGTTCAGCATTGCTACCATCCTGTTCCTTTTCCACATCCTCTGATTTGTCCATGATTGGGATGTGCAAGGACTTACCACTTCGAGTCACAATGGCGTTTGCATCCTTCAGATTCTCTTGTGCCATATGTTGACCTTAGGGTGTGGATTGAGCTTGGGAAGGGAATCGGCCTCGCTCATTCACACTCAAAGAGCTCATCAATTTAGACACTTGGCTCTTTATCTCTTTGTTTTCTTCGACAACCTGCGTGATCAAAGATTCAAATTTTTGGTTAGTCTTACCTTGTGCTTCAATAAATGCCTGTAAAGTATCTTCTAAAGAATTCCTAGAAGATGAAGATGCATGATATGGTGCATGATATGGTGCAGGGTATGATCTAAGAGGCTGTGCAGGTGGTGGTGCATGTGGCTGGCTTTCAGATTTCCAGCTAAAATTGGGGTGATTGCGCCACCTTGGATTGTAAGTCTCAGAGTAGGGTGTGAAAGGCTTCTTGTACATACCTAGGATATTACATTGGTCCTCATACATCCCTCGCATCTCAGCTGATGTGGGACACTCTTGGGCAAGGTGATCTACCCCGCCACACACTGAGCATGATCTAAAAGTCTCTGCATGATTAGCCAAGTGTGTTGGCTTTACGTCTCTAGCCTTTAGCATCTCTAACTCTCTAGTGAGTGTCTCAACCTTAACTTTCAAATTATCCTCCTCCCTAAGATGGTAGATTCCCCCACTATGTTGGCTCCCTATAGGTCGTGACTTATTTGTGCTCTCAGTAGCACTAGGTCCTGTCCATGTGTAAGCTTTTTCAGCAAGCTCATTAAGGTACTCTATGGCTTCATCAGGATCTTTCTGTAAGAACTCACCATTGCACATCATCTCTACAAATTGGCGCTCTCTAGGTGTAAGTCCCTCATAAAAATAGCTCACTACACGCCAACTCTCATACTCATGGTGAGGGCATATACTCAATAACTCCTTAAACCTCTCCCAAGACTGATACAAAGTCTCACTATCCTTTTGTGCAAAAGTAGAAATCTGTCCTTTTAAAGTATTGGTCTTGTGTTGGGGAAAGTATTTAGTGAAGAAAATCTGGGTCATCTCATTCCACGATCCAATTGACCGTGGTCTCAGTGAGTATAGCCAACTCTTAGCTCGATCCTTCAAAGAGAAAGGAAAGAACTTAAGTCTCACAATGTCTTCTATTGCATTCTGACTATGAAAAGTCGCAACTACCTCTTCAAACTCCCTAATATGCACATATGGATTCTCATTTTCTAAACCATGAAATGTAGGGAGTAATTGTATCACCCTCGTTTTAACATCAATTGGACGAGCATTAGGTGAAAACATGATGCATGATGGTGTAGCTGTGCGTGTAGGGTGAAGGTAATCCTGAAGTGTCCTAGTGGGTTGATCCTCATATTCACTCATATTTGCAGAATTGGAAGTATTATCAAACAAAGAATTAGAAAAACAAGAAAAATTAGACTCTAAATCCGACTCTAACACAGGCCTACAAGCAAAGCGGCCTAATGCGTCCCTATACCTATTATGCATGCAAGATGACAATAATAAAAAAATAACTAAAATAAAATAAAATAAAAAAAAATGAAGAAATAAATAACTAGAAAAATAATAATAATAATAATAATAATAATAATAATAATAATAATAATGCAGCATGTAAAAAGAAGGGAACGAAGTTACCGCCTTTACAAACTGCTGAAAAGAAAAACTATCCATTGATTCTTCTACCGTCTCCCCGGCAACGGCGCCAAAATTTGATTACGTCCAAAGAATAACGCGGTAGTTGTAGTGTAGCTTTGGGGTGTCGATTCTACAGGGAGACTAAATTAAAAGAATAATAAACAGAATTTCTGAAACTACAGAAGTATTAGACGGTTAACGAGAAAATAAAAATATAGAAAGTGATTTTGAATGCAACTAAAAATTAAACAAGCTGAATAACGGATGAAAATATTCAAATTTAACAGACAGTAGAGCTTCGGGAATCCCTTGCACATAACTGGTATTTTAATTATTTTTAATTCACTGTTAACTCAATTGAGAATTTAAATTCCAAATATCTCAATCGGAAGATATAAAATTATGAACCAAAATTAAACTGAAAATAGTCCTTTGAAAAATCATTCAACACTTTTAAATTTCTCAAATTATTATTTACATTGAAAAAACCCAACGACGACAATATACCCAACGAGCAATATTGCAGCAGAGAATTGAATCAATATAAATAAGTAATTATTCCAAAAATAATCAAAACATGAATCCATTCGATAGAAAAAGCATGACTGAATCTATAAACAGACTAAACCCTTTAATTATTCGGAGAATAAAATCTACAAATTAATTATGAATGATCATTAAAGAATTTAACAAGTGAAAACCACGTATAGGAATTAAAAATAAATTAAAAATAACCATCAATGGTGCAAGTTCATCCCTAACTCTACTTAAAAATTTAATTACCCATGTACAAAACGGATAACATAAATTTCACGAAGAAACTCTGAGCCATGGGGTAGCTGGCAGCTGTCAATCCTCTCTTCCAATTTTCCTCTGCGCCACACACTGTTCTGTCTCAGTTCTCCCGCAGCCGCGTTCAATCTTTGTTTTCTGCCGCCGGTCTCCCTTCAAACAGCCCTCTAAAAACCCTTTTAGGTTTAGGTTATTTTCTCTTTTTCATGCGGGCCCCACGGCACACTCCTGCTGCCTAAGACACAAGCCCAGCGCAGAACTGGCCCAGGCGCGCCAATCCCACGCCTTGCTTCAGCCTTGCTTCCCTGAATTCAACCCATGCGCCTCAATTGAATACAACAGGGCCCACCAGCGCCTGCTCTCAATACGCGCCAAGCCGCACATGGGCTCTACTCAGCCGTTTTCCCTTTGGCAGTCTTCACTTGTTTTCTAAATCTATTTCTTTCTTTGCTTTCCTTCCCAAGCCACAATCTTTGACTTTTCTTTTCTTTCTTTTTTTCTTTTTCATTTTCCAGCTGCACATCAGCCAGCAGCCGCCACTTTCAAGCTCTGTTTTCTCCTAAATAACGACTGAATCTCGACTCAAGCTCTTCACAGAAGTTGTAGCCCCGGATGAGTAGATAATTTTAGGCTCAAAAATCACCTTATTTGGACTTCTGAAGCTCAAGTTATGGCCTCTTCAAATTGGCTGGACGGACAGAATTTGGAGCAGCTTTCCAGACCTGATTTCGAAACAATGTTTGGAGGCCCAAACGAACTCCGATTTTTGCAAACCAAACCTTTCTGAAAAGCCCAAGACGTCCTCTAAAAACTTCATGAAGACCATTTTCTCATTCTGAAAATCTAACGCCATCCAAATCTCAATTAAAACTCAATGGTTGAATCTGCCAAAAAGCCAAAAATAGTTCCAAAAATATTAAGTGAAAAGCGCAATTACGAATTATCTCTCGCCAACGAATATTTCAATATTTGAGATTTAAAATCTTATAAAATATGGTTTCAACCAATCTCAGTGTGAATAAAAATTGAATAAAATAATATCAATCACAACCCAACATTTTATTCACTTTCTAGCAATCACAACCGAAAGGAATGCTATCCTAACAGGATGGTGATGTAATAGATGACTTACCCGAAAGGAATGCTTTCCTAATAGAATGATGATGCGATAGACGGCTTACCCGACAGAAATGCTATCCTAATAGAATTTTTATAAGATTATGTCCTTAAAGGATTGACTGACAAGAAGGATTACTTCCTCAGACGATTCACCGAGATGGACTACGTCCTCAAACATTTTGTCGAGATAGATTTTTGTTGAGATGGATTACGTCCTTAGACGATTTTTGTGGAGAATAAAGACTCCATGGGAAATGCCAGAATATATTTTTGCTAGAGAGATGAATTTTTATGAGAAAAGGATGATGGTTTGGACTTCACTAGGGAATGGATTGAGTCTGACTTAGTAATTTTGATTTGTTTGAGAAATGAACAATTGTGCCTTGCTCAAAAAACGTGGCTAGGATCTTGAGGGACCACTATAGGAAATTTTATGCACATGATCTTTTGAAAGAAATCGTAAGTTACTTGATGGCGACTTCAAATTAGTGGCCCAAGCCACTAAATGACATGTTGGTTAACACTGATCAATTTTGGCAAATTATTACTTTGCCCTCCGATGTTCGGTGCTGAATCATAGTGGATTTCTTGGACATATTTTGGCAAAAAGGTTTGATTTTGACAAAGAACAGACTTAAATGGGCCAAGATTTTTGAAAATGGGCCAAAGCCCAAAAATTGGTCTACCCAGTTCTTGTGTGCCAATCGACACACAAAAAGAGGGGTTTTCACCCCTTGTGTGCCGATCAGCTACCCGTAAGTGTCATGACCCGGAATCCGGCCTCTACGGATCCAGGATCGCGAATGCCACCCTTCAACCCGTCGGACGAGGCTTCACATGAGCAACGGCGCCGAACGGCTGTTCGATAGGGCCAGGACTGGCAAATTGCGGAAGCGTGAAAAACTTTTTCTTTTCGCACGCCCGCTCGGTACCGTCACTTCTTCTTCTTCTTCAAAGCGGTAAACAAATAATATACATTCAGAGCATACTAAAAATTTAAAAGTTCTATATAATACATATACGTTGCCTCTCGGGCTTAAGTACATATTTGTCCAAAATTTACTACATCAAGATTTAACCAACTATGGGTCCTAGTACTTCCAAAATTCCTAATCAAAATGGAGCTGTCAATCTCCAATTCTCAAATTGGGCACGGCTCCCATCCATCGTCATCACCTGAAAAATGTTAGGGAATGGGGTGAGCTTTAAAAAGCCCAGTGAGTAATTCCAGTACTTTGTCATGGGTTTCAACTAGTAGTGAGTTAGTTATAAGAGAAGGTTCATATAAACATACATTACCAATTGTACATATACTTCAGATACAAAAAACTGAATTCTTCAAAAAGGATAGCATGAAGCATACAAGGCATTCAAGCTAGACACGTACTTCAATAATCACAGAATATAAGAATTCTTCAAATCACGTAGCATGATGTATTTTTAAAGCATTCAATAAAGCATTTAATATGTAACAGAATTTATAAACATGTGCAGAGTGGCCATTTGAAGACCAAGGAAATAATTGCAAATCCTTTCCATGAAAATAGAAGGATGTAAATTTCTTCTTCTTCAAAACTCGGGGTTATATAAAAACCCGTTTCAGATAATGGGGTTTAAAACTTGCTACCATTTTTGAAAACCTTTTCATCTTTTCACTTTTTAACTAAAGGATCCGTTTCGAACCAGACCCTAATTTTACTTCTCGTGGAGATATCTCCTGCCTGGGGGATCAGATCCTGCTACCGAGCATTCTTCATGTCAATTGAGTTTCGAAGGAATCCCAATATCATTACTTGGTGCTTATGCACCATTATCATGTAAAAACATGAGTTCTTCATGAAATGTTTTTTTTTTTTTTATGAGCATTTAAGAAATGGCTTCTTAAATAATTGTTTTTCATGTACAATTAAAACATAGCTTCAATAAGAGAATGAATTTTTCATGTGTATTCAAAACACGAACAATTTAACAGGGCTTTTAAATATTTGGAGGACAATACTTGAAACATTTGACATAAGAGCTTCAGAAATTTAAATCACGATGCACAGGAATTTATTAAAGCATAAATAAAATAAAAAACATTTAATTCAAGAGGCATTTTATGAAACTGACAATTACATGGACATGCAGAAAATAAACGTGTCATTTGTCGGAAATGTCAAGAAGTAAATTTGCATGCCATGTTAGAATTTAGAAATGATTACGATAAAACAGTGGAATATAAAGCATATAAATACGAGAGTTTAGAATTTGAAATACAGCAGATATAAAAACACTTCAAAATATTTGAACTTAAACTTCTTCAGAATCCATGGAGATTAAAACCTCCACTTCAAAGTACAGGATTACTCACCTTATACTTTTAGGCTGTCTTTACTGCGGTGCCTTTTCCTTTCCCCTTTTCTTTCCTCAACCTAAAATAATTTATGCAAATTTCATAAATTTCCCTTGCATTTAAACCAACTTGATCCTAATCTAAAATCAACCTAACTTATAGTTGTATTACATATCTAGTTACTTTATGTGCTTTAATGATAAATAGCTATTACCTTCGAATCATTTCGTTTAGGGTTTCTGTGTTTTCTCGCTCCTCTTCTTCTTCCTTTAATTTTGCTTTAGCAAGTCTCTTTGCTGAAACTTCTTTCATAAGTCGTCCCATTGGGACGATTGGGGCTATATATATAAATGGCCTAACTGAGACGATTTCAGTCGTTTTGGCGATCCTTATTTTTCTGGTAATTACCTTTTATTGCCATAACAAATCTTCCATGAATCCTTATTGCTTCTTATCCATAACCTTCTGAGTCTTATCCATGATAATTATTACCTAAAACAAAATTGACGTGTTAGGGATTAAACTTCATTCTAATTTATACTCATCTGGTAACTTTAAAATTTTTAAGTTTGGTTTTATTATGACATATGTTTACACATCATTTTTTTTTTCCATACTTTATCTCATAATATGGACTTCATCATTGAGTCCAGAACGTTGAAGAAAGTCGATTTAAACCTTCTCGTGTTTCCATTTGGCTTTAGGGGCACTTGGAGTAATTTGGTCATTTTACATTTTTATGTGTCTTTATTTTCAGGGTCCCGTCTCACAACACGAACCTCACCGTTGGTCTCAGAAGGTCCAAGATAATAAGAATACACTAATAACTTGTCTTATTTGGACATCAGGCATATTAGGGGCAATTTGGTAATTTATACTTTTATGCGTCTTAATTTTTTGGAGTCCCGTCTCGTGAAACGGATCCTACCATTGGGTCTAGAACGTCTAAAATAGTTAAAATATACTATTCGTTTATTTTATTTGGACTCCGTTTGACCTATTTAATGTCCAAGGGTAAAATGGTCATTTTACCCAATTAATAAATAAATTATTTTATTAATTATTTATTTTTCAGGGGCTCAATTGAATTAATTATTTGGAATCTGGGCCCTAACAGAATTCCTTAAGATTTTGGGGGTCAAACTAGAATTTATAAAAGTTCTGGTTTTTCTTATTTAACTTAAATAGTGAGCCAATGGGTTCAACCACCTAAACCCTAGACCGGACCAGAACCCTCATGAACCAGCCGGTTCAAGTTTATTCAGAGAACTGATTTTAGATATCCTCAATTAGCATCTTATCTATGGGTGGGTTATCCTCCTTCCTAATTCCAATTTCATATGGTTGTGACCAAACAATCGAGATTGGTTTTAAAAGAAACAAAATGCTGCCATTTCATTAATGCGGTGGCTAACCCACATGCTGACACATGTTTGAGTTGACACGTTCGATCTAAACGAGTTGGGCGAGTTGACTCGGTCGACTCTTCATCTTCTTCATCACCTAGGGCTACTGTTGCCCTAGTTTCTGGTTTTCAAATTTTTCAGTTTCGTGGCTTTTTAGGATGCTTCTTCTTTCTATTTTGAAAGGTGTCGATCATTAAAGGTCTAGGAAACATTTTAGCATTGGTTTCAAGTCTCAAATCAGACCCTAGAAGCTACAATGAGAAGGATAGTTGCGACCTGCAACTGGCTTGTAAATGGCCATTTCATCACCGTTTTAAGCGTGGTTTAGTTTGTCATGACCGTAGTGACATGGGGCGTCTATCCTCATTCCAAAATCAAGGTTTAGGAGCCTATTCCAGAGTCTGGGTTTCAAACCCGAGACTTGCAACCTCATTTTTGGTGGTCTTCCTTTGAGGTTTTGGGTCGTGTCTTGGTGATTTTGGGACGCCCATAAGGTCTATTTTGGGTCTTGGACGTCAAAAATAGATTTTCTGATGGCCGTTTCAGACCTGCTCCTATGGAAGTCTGTCCATGGCGGCCTCTTATGGATTTTGCATGTTGAGCTTCCTAGGCTCTCCTATTCTACTTAAAAGCCATCCCTTAGTGTTAATCTAATACATGCATGCAATTATAAGGCTTAAATAATACTAAAAATAGTTCCAATAACTCAAACAAAACTAAATGGTTTGGTGCTTATACCTCTCGGACAGTGAACTTCCCTACTTGTGGCTTGGCTCAGACCCTCTAAATGCTCTTCAAGGTTGCCCAATCTCCTTCACGTGCACTTGGGTGACACACTCACATGCGTACACCTACACAAATGTATATGAACACACACAAGTCTCTCACTTTCTCTCCCTCTCCCTTTCTCACGATCAGTCACATTCACACAATGGCACTCACACACTGTTTGGTTTCTCACCCACACGTCTGAACAGCACACACCCACTTGAGGTATTCTTGAAAGAGTATATATATATATATATATATATATATATATATATATATATATATATATATATATTTGTGTACACCTATAGATATACATCTATGTGTATTGCTCTTATGGGCTTAGGTGTGATAATATGGCTGATGCAGGAGCTGAGGTGGGATGATGTGGGATAATGTGGGGAGGTTCAGTTGATGATGAGGGGTTCGCATGAATGACCATTGGCCAATTTGGGAGGTGGGCTTGGATAATTTGGGTTTATATACAATTTTGTTGTGTAATTAAGCACAAAGGTGCTGGCAGCCCACTTGGTAAATTTTTGGGTGCCATAAGTTTTCCTCACTTGGTCAAGGGTTCAAATCCCCTTAGCATCACTTTTTGGCATTTTTCCTTTGTTTTAGGCTTATGCCTCGTTTGGCAGGCGTCGATTTCTGTTTTAGCTTCTTTTTTTTTCATAATTTCTTTTCTATTGTTCTTTTTACAAAACGGTTTCTTCTGAGAGTTTTATATTTTAGTTAGCTTCGATGTCCAATGTCCCGTGTCAATTATTATTTCTTTGTGTTTTTCGTAGTTAGCTAATTCGAGTTTCAATGGTGTTAAAACGAGGCTAAATTAAGCCTTCCTCTCTTGACGTATTAAATTATTTTATTGGTCTATCATGACCGTCGAGAAATTCTCGATTTATTTTCTTAATTATTCATTATCTTGCTTCTAATTAATAATTAGTGAGCTAATTATTAATTAATCGGGTCGGGGTGTTACAGTGAGTGCCCATCAACACTCGGGTGCCTGGGTAGCAAACTTTAAAACATTGTGACTTTTGGTTTTTCTCATTGCGTTCTTGAGCATTCACTTACTACTCTTGTGACCATTTTTTGCAGAGTTGTGTAGGAGGTTAGATTGAAGTATTTGAAACTTTTTTTGACCTCTCAAAAGATCAAATAACTTGATTTTCAATAACAAATTCAAAAAATTCAAGAAAAAATGTCAAGTGAAGGCCTTGGTGACTTGAACCCAATGTTCGACATTGATCGTGATTTGGGGATGTTCAGACCAGTGCACGGTACAATCTTTTGATATAAACTAGCCCTAGGCTTTCAGAACAACACGAGCTTGCTCCAAGAAGCGGCGCATCATTTGTTGCAACGGTACTAGAATGGCCAAGTATGGATTTTCTTGAGTTTTCTTCCGATTTTTTTGAGATTTTTGACTTCATTCTTGATTCATTTGGTTTGTTTTTCATACTTTGAAAGCATTTTTCATGAAAATTTGGTTGCATGCATGCATGCATGGGTATTTCGCCCACATGCCTTTTAGAAGGTGCCCACCACGCGCTTGTGAAAATGCCTAAATGGCCAATTTTTGCTTTTCCTTGATTTTTTGCATTTGGTTGATGCTTGTTTGGCATGCTTAGGGCATTTAAAAGGCTTTTCTAACATATTGGTCTTAACTTTTTGCAATCGAACTTAGAAATCTGAGCTTGGGGCTCGGCGGTGGACTTCGCAGAGTGGTGGGTTGATTTGGCCCTCCGATGCCAAGGGCAGGTGAAAGTGGCCAGTTTTGGGCCATTCCTAGACCAGATAGTCCATGTTGGCCATGATCGAAATATTTTCTATGCTCTGGCAGAGAGATGGTGGGACACCACCGACCCTTTCCACCTCTGATTCAGGGAGGTAACATTGACTCCCCTCGACTTCTCAATGATCACGGGCCTTCGGGTCGGCGATGATCGAATTCCATGGGACAGTGAAATGCACAACCGGGGTGACAAGACTTTTCAGCTTCTAGGGTGGTGGCCCACATTAGCCTCCGGTGGTGCGGTGTGGGTTAGGCATATTTTGGAAATGGAAAACGTTCACTTCCAGGAATGCCGTAACACTTTTAAGGAGGATCAGTTGACTAGAGCTTTCATGCTCTTTGTCTTTAGCTTGACCCTATTGGCTAATGCTGGTGACACTATCCATCTTTGGTGCCTCCCTACTTTGAAGGATGTGGAAAACTTCAGATGCTTCAATTAGAAAGGCACTACAATGGTTGTTTTGTACCACTGGAGGTACGTACTATCCCGGGTGGTCAACATGGGACTTGGTGGTTTCAACATTGTTTGGGAGGTATAAATTTCTAAATTCCCTCATTTTTCTTTTGAGAAAATGTCATTTTGATTGATTTTCCTATTTTGGACAAATTTGGGCCTATGAGGTCCTCCAACTGTTACCTTACCTATTAGTGAGGGCAGAAGAGAATATGTTTCCCCACATGTGATGGTGGAGGAAAGTGAACAGGTGGACTCGACAATGGGAAAATGTGGTGTAGAGATTCCGGAAGGCCTTAGACATGCTCTAGGCGGACACAGTTAGTTCCTCTATTTGGAAATTTATTTTGTTGATACGTGATGCGAGAAACTCATGCTTTTCATTTATGACAGATTCGATGGAATCCTTGGAGGGTGGTCCCGCCCTCGGTGAAGCAAAGTATTGGCATAACTCGCTAGCGCTTGATTTTTGAAGGCCTTTTTGAAAAGGTATATTACTTGAACGAGAAAGTGATTCACCAAGTAGACACGGCTGTGCATCTTTTTCAACCTATATCAACTCCGGCTAACATGAGAGATTTGGACTCGTTTGACTCAAATCCTGACTTTTTGGAGCTTTATGAGGGGGGGCATGCAACAATTTTTTACCAGTTCAGCCATATGGCAAACTACTTGGAGGAGCTGATGCCTTTCTTGACTAGGGGTCTGCCTCGTCCAACTAGGGCTAGGAGGCCAAGTGGGAATGACAGGTCATCTCAGGAGGCTGCCACTACAGTGGGTGACGTAGGGCTACCGATAGCTTTTTTGGCTTTCAATGTATCGGTGATGACCGATGATGGGAATTTTAGATTGGAAGAGTTATCTCGACCAACAAGGGCTATTGAAGGACTGTCGACTCCCGACCATTTGACTGGGGTAAGAGATTTCTTTTACCTAAAATTTTTCATGGAGTTTTTCCTTTTTTGAATTAAAACAAGATTTTGTTGGGAATTCAGGTGACCCGAACCATGTACGAGGAGACGTGTGTTCACATCACGGCCCTGAAGCATCAGGTTGCCCAAGTTACCGTGGAGTCGTAGCAGAAAGCCACTTGTTGGACAGGCTCTAACATTGTAAGGACATGATCCCCCATTTTTTGATTGTCCATGTATTGACTGCATTTTGACATTACATTGATTTTGACTTGAAACTCATGACAAGATCGTCCTGGATGAGGGATTCCTAGCGGGAGGCGAGGAGGAGAGCCCAAGAAGAAAAGTGGGAGTCAACCGAGTAGCTCTCGCACTCAACCAGCTAGGCCGAACATGATGTCAAGATAGGTGGTGGAAAGCGAGAGTGAGGAGATTGAGGAGGATGAGGCTCTTCTACGTCAGTCTCGATAACAAAAAAGAGGATGGTGAGGGCGCCGTTAGATGACACTTCTCTATTTTTTATGAACACTTTGTTTGATGAACAATTTTCCCTTTTTCAATTTTCTTGTTTTTGATTTTATTTTAATTGAATAATAAATTATCAATGTATGCACTTTTATTTATGAATGTGTGCAATATTAGCGAAAGTGAACAAGTGTCACGACCCGGAACCCGTCTTATGTGGATTAGGGGTTCGTGATCAGCCACCGAGGCCTTTCTCAATTATCACAATACTTTTCTCATTTCCAATCAATCAAACGCATCATAATAAATTCTTTTTCTATTGCGGAAGCGTCAATATACCATTCAACATCAGTCATTCATATATATTCCATAATAACCACAAAAATATATGATGTAAATCCTCAAAATCTACTGATGTCATATTAGATATACATTCCACACTTACCAAAAGTAACTACATCATGTCTAACAAAATCTTAATACAAAAAGGTTAATAGTTATGAGCTTTCGGCTATCTTGGCTGAACTTGCTATTTTCTTGCCAATATCGTTACTTGAAATGTATTGGATGAAAATCCGTATGAGCTTGACAGCTCGTGAATATTCCATAACATGCCAAGGGTTTCAAAACTACTATGTAGAACATTCTGAAATGTCTATACTCATATGGAATTAGAATACATCATATCAAAGTACAACAAATCAGAAACTAGTATCAAAGTCATTTTCAATAAATCTCAGTTCAATCACAGTTGTAAATCAAAATCGATAACATAGCACGATTATAATAATGATCCAATAACATAGTTTGATAATGATGATTAGTATTATAATTCAAACATGGTTCAAAGTCGTTTTCAATATCAATAGTCATAGTCAAATCAACATCATAGTATAATATTGTAACTCGATCATAGTTACGGTTCAAAGTCGTTTTCAATATCAATAGTCATAGTCAAATCAACATCACAGTCTAATATTATAACTCGATCATGGTCACGATTCAAAGTCGTTTTCAATATCAATAGTCATAGTCAAATCAACTTCATAGTTTGGCAGCATAGTTCGATAATAATTTCATAGTTTGATAATCAAAATCGTAGTTCAATAGTTCTCAGTTCGATGAATCAAAGTTCAATCATAGTTCACCTTTGATATTCATAAAAGTACAAATCATTAAAATTCCTCTTCTATGACCAACAAATTAGAACCTCGCTGACTGAGATCACATTCAATAATACCACCAATATACCCCGTGGTTAGGGTTCAATGGCCAGCAAATTAGAACCTCGCTGACTGAGATCAAATTCAATAGTACCATCAATGTACCTCGTGGTTAGGGTTCAATAAGGTTATAATATGTTTAATAACGACCAATCATAGAAGGGTGTTTCATTCCAAACATCAAAATCATATCCAAAATCAATAACATCAATAACAATCTCAATTATTCAAATAAGAGTTTCATATTTAGCCTTTAGTCAAAATAGTTCAGTGTTTGGTAAGAAAATTGTATAGTTTCGTGAGTGTCTTACAAAACATTTTCTTGAGTCAAAGGGAAGACAATATAGATATCAATGGAAGGCGTCTATTTTCAAGTCATAAAAGAGTTCAATATATGTATGTGTAATAAAATCCACTTTAGACATGGCATGAAAACTACTCACATGGCGTCAATTATCAAAGTCATAAAAAGTCGATATTTATATCTATAATGAAAATCCACCTCAACATTGTATGAAAAACTCACCTGAAGTCCCAAAAGAAAATTCTAAAAATCTTTCCTTAACGAGGGTCCCTATAATCACAATTCAAGATCTTGTTACTTTCTTGTTCAAAGTGTCACATAATTTAACTGTCAATTTAGAGCTCTCTTTATTTCAATTACCCTCTCCCTATAGCTTCATTAAGTCTTAGGGACCCATTGATCATTTTTTAGTTTGTTACTGGGTCTTATTTTCCCCACAAGGATGTCACCGTTAGATTTAAAGTGTCGAAAATAATTGGTTTAGGTTTTTCTAGATCTAAATTTGCGTATTTGTAGTTTCTTTTAAGCCTAGGGCATTTTTGTGATTTTATGTTTTTACGTGTCATATTTTTTGGTACTTCGTTTACCAAAATGGACTCTACCGTTGAGTCCAGATTGTTCAAAATAGTCAAGATGGACTACCTGTTATATTCAATTGGTCCCGGGTATCATTAGGGGTAAAATGGTAATTTTATATTTCACGTGTCTAAATTTTTGGGACTTAATTTCACAAATCGGACTCCGCCGTTGAGTCCGGAATGCCCAAAAACATTGGGTTACATTATTCTTTCCTTTTTTTTGGATTTCGTTTGACTAATTTTTGGCTTATGGGTGTTTTGACAATTTTTCTAATTTAAAAAGGTTTTTAAATTAATTTTTATTTAATTTTCCAGGTAACTTCATAACTAACCGAACGTTGGGGGTCAAAATGAAATTTTAGAAAAATTTATAATAAACCAACCGGTCAGCCCCTATTAAATCGAACTGGTTTAGTTTGGTTAAAAACCAAACGGTTCGGTTTGGTTTAACGCGTCATGCTGACGTCAGGATGATGTCGAAGTATTATTTTTTTTCTTTTTCCTAGTCCAATACGACGTCTTCCCACTTATTCGGATCCATTTTTATAACAGTCGGCCCGACCCGAACCCGGATCCAAACCCGACCCGAACAAGGTCGTCTTCCCCATCACGACAGCCACTGTTCAACTGAAACCCTAGGAATTCTCCTTCCATTTCGTGAGTTCTAAAGCCATTTTTCTCCTCTGTTTTTAGGCCTAATCAATTCCTACAACCTAAAATCCATTTTAGCGTTGGTTTGAAGGCCCTAAATCCGACCATGGAGCTCAGTTGACTCCATTATCGTCTTGCCTACAACTCAGTCATACCATTTTGTTTATTGATGGTTTTGTATGGTTTTTGTCTTGTCGTGATCCTAGGGATTTGAGGTTTCATATTCCATTCAAAAAAAACAAGGTTGGAGCCCAAATGGTGAGATTGATTTGGGTGGTCGTGATCTGCAAGTTTGCTTTTCTCTATCATCGTGCGTCCATTTGTTACAATTTTGGTGGATTTGAAATCCTCATAACGTCTAGTTCACGCCCCAACCTACCAAAACTTATTTAGTTTCAGTCAACACAACCCCATTCTTTGAGACCCATTAATAGCGGATTTGAGTTTTCATAGGGTTCTCTGGGCTTAAATCACACAAAAACATGACCTAGCATGCGTAAATGTATCAAAAATTGAAATAGGTTGGGGAGGGTTCGATTTGCTTACCTCTTGTTGCTAGTTTTGAAGATCTCAGTTTCCCTTTCTAACAGCTCCTCTCTCTCTCTCTCTTCCACTGTCTCTCTCTTGGTTGCATGCACGGCTAGGGTTCCTCCTAAGTGATCGGTTTGCATGCAATGACAGCCTCCTCTTTCTTCTTCTTCTCCTCCCTTCTTCTACTCTCCCTCTCTCTCTCTCTCTAATTCACTTTCTCTCTCTACATGCAGACCTACTCACTTACATCACTTCTTCCAATTCTGAGTTCTGAATCCCCTTTGTACTCACGCAACACTGATATATAATACCACTTATTATTTTATTTGTTTTATTTTAAAAACAATTTTTTTAGATGCATGAATGGCCATTGGCCAATTTGGGAGGTGAAGGAAAAATAATGTGTATATACACATCTATGTTGTAAATTAGAACACAAAAAAATGGGCAGCCCAAGTGGCATTTTTTTTGGCTTTTAAACTTTCGTCTTATTTGGTCAAGGGTTCAAAACTCATTGGCATCAACTTTGGCCTATTTTTGTTATTTTCCCTTTAAGCCTTGTTTGGCCAATTAAATTATTTATTTTAATTTTTTCTCGCTATTTCCTTTTTGTTTTATTTTTCTTATGTATTTAAATTTATCATTCCATTAAGGGTTGCTAATTAAAAATTAGCAACTTAATTTCTCCGTAAACGAACGGGGCGTTACAACAGGAATTGGTATCGGATATGTTTCGGACTAACAAAACATGGGAAAAACAATGAAAATAGGCGAAACTGGGCAAAATGACCTGAAATTTCCCTATGTGCCGATAGGCACACAAAGAGGGGGGTTTCTTCCACCTGTGGGCCAATCGGTAACGTCCTCTATCTCGGGCAGTTTTGCAGCCTGTTGCATATTTTTGCGTATTTTCCAAAAATTAGTCTCCTAGGCCAACTTGGAAACGGATTCACGAGTATTTCAGGATATATTGCAAACCTTAAATCTCCTAACTCATCATATTTAGCCTATTGACTGCCCCATTGTTGTATTTTCTGCCTCTTTGTTCTAATGGCTTCTGGAATCATGGATGTGGTTGTTTTTAATGAACAAATCCGCACATAGCTATATTGTTTCTCGGGCTCGGAGAAGATTAGCTTAGGGCCTTGAGACTAAAAGTTATTTTCTCTCTTGCCCAAGAAACCAAAGACTGGCATCTATTGTGAGCTTGTGCTCACTTTTGGGATCCTTTTGATCACTATTTTCGCTTTCATTTAGAAGAAATATGTCCCACCTTTGAAGAGTTCTGTGCTCTTTTTGATGTCACAGTTCAAGGTAAACTGATCGTCCCTTCTGTACAGCATGGCTATTCTTCTTCTCTATCCTCTTTACTTGACTTGGATGCTGAGAAGGCAAATGAATTAGTTCACGGTGAATCTTTTTCCTTACTTCCCATATTAGAAATTTTCATGAATCAAGAGGCTAGTTGCACCAAGCTGCATGCCTTCGCTCTGTGCATTATCTAAAGGTTTTTTATTGTCTAAGAGTCTTATCGGTTGATGTCCGCCTAATTGATGTTGTGACTGAACTAAACAATGGCAACAATATGATGGATATTGTTCTTGCCAAGACTTTGAATGGCTTGGACTTGGTTCATGACGGCTCAAATGTTTTCAGAGGTAGCCCTCTATTGGTGACGATGTGGCTGCATGATAAGTTAAAATTCTTGGCCCCTTCAGTTACCATCCCTTATATGTCAAAACACTATTGTTCAAGGGCCTTGTTGGTGACCAAAGATAAAAAGAGATATTGGTGTTAGTTCCTTGCTCAACTTTCACCTTATGATATTGATTGGTCCACTGTTTACTGGCAAAGTAGAGCCCCTCGCTTGCGTTTTCCTGGTTATTCTTGTGTTATCTTAGCAGGCTTAAGAAAGACCTCATTTTATTATCCCATCCAAATACTACGTCAATTTCAGTGTATGCAGGTTACTCCGAGGACTTAGGGTCCTCATTTCATTGGTGAAGATTAACTCCATCTATAGCCACAAAGATATCCAACTATTAGTAATGTGCTCATGTTCCAGACTTGGATAATATAGATTATTCCGACAAAGTACTTATGATGAAAAAACATTTATGGTAGCTCTAAGACCTAATCAGTGAAAAGGAAGAACTTAGGGATTCTATCTTTTTTGAAGAGACTGGAATAAATATTAGTGTGGACATAACTTCAAAGTTGGAAGTGATCAAGGAAGCTTACAAAGACTTTGAATGAAGAGGAATGGTAAAGTTGGATTGGGAAGCGGTGAGCTAACTCCGAAGTGTGACAGAAACAGAGATAGTAGCCCCTTTAAGCTTGAAAAGAAAACAAAGAAGACCTAAGAAGACACCAAATTCAAATATAACAATGGTGAGCTAGACTTTGGGCATTTTTCTCTACATGTAGACTCAATAAGGAATTACTTGGGTTTCATTGAGAAAGAGATAGGTCGCCGCTTCGAGTTGGAGGGCAGGTTGGTGGAGAAGAAAAAGTAAGGAAAAGAAAGGATCCGAGTATTCTTTAGTAATGAAGATTTAGATTTTTTTTTAAAGGAAGTTAGTTTCATTTTAGACTTAGACCAAGTTGATAGGGCTTTTTACCTGTTATTGAATAAAAGATGATCTTTAACTTCTGGATTTGAAAGAATGAAACTTTTATTGCAATTTTTAAGACCACACTCACAATAACTTCATGAGCTACCTACGTACCCTCGTATTATATGTGTAGCGAAAGTAAGTAAAAGGGGGTCGGGTTGTCGTAGTTTAGTACAATGGGCAGCTAACCCCTAAACAAAATATTTTTTGAGCTGGTCAAGGTTGGTAGGTGATGAAAACTCATCTCTATCCATATCGATGAGCCACACGGCTCCTCTAGTGATTATAGATTTGATAATGAAAGGGTCACTCCAGTTGGGCCTGAATTTCCCTCTCGGGTCAAGTACTGGTGCTCAATTTTTCTTTAAAACCAAATCTCTTACTTTTAGGCCACTCTTTTTCACCTCCTTGTTAAAGGCCCGAGCTACCCTTCTGTGATACCCTTGTGTCTGATATAAAGCTTTGATCCATCTTTCATCTAGGAAGGCTAACTCATCGTATCTGTTTTGTATCCAATCAGTTTTAGTAACTTGATTCTTAAGAAGTACCTTGAGTGAGGTATTTCTAACTCGATAGGTAATACTGCCTCCATCCCATATGTTAGGGAGTATGTGGTATGTCCAATAGGCGTTCTAATAGATGTATGATACCTCTATAAAGCAAATGGGAGTTTCTCATGTCAGTTCTTGCTGGTTTATGTTGTTCACCTCAAATTTTTCTTTAGAGTTTTGATTGCGGCATCTACTGCCCCATTTGTTTGAGGTCGGTAAGGTGAGGAATGATGATGGGTGCCACGACTCGCAACCCACCCTGTGCAAATCAAGGGCCACGATCGGGGGTGCAGATCAAGGGCCGCGATCAGGCAGCTCACGGGCCGTCCTCCGTTTATCAAATATCGATTAAGGATCATTAATACATGCCATCACACTAGTTAATTAAGTACCATAATTATAATATGGTTATCCATGTCATGATAAAAGTAAGTGTTTAATTACAGATCCTTAAATAAAATCCATAACCAGGACGTAGACGTATGGGAGAGAAAAGACTACATTACACTTAGTCTAATTACAAATACATCAAAAGTGTCCACAATTACTTACAAAAGACAGGTCTGTGACCAAAATATGGTGCCTACTCATGGTGTACACCCTACAGTCTTTTTGTAGTGTCTTTTCTTGAAAAAAAAATGATATATTTCTGGAGTGAGTTAACTTAGCTCAGTAAGTAAATTCCCTCACTTTGCCATGGGTTAGGGTTAGTTGAAATAGAAGAATACAAACAAATGACAAGCAAAGATATAACAAATAGCAAGGCATCAAGAGTGTGAGTCACTAAGAATGACTCGTGGGTCCAAAAGGCACATCCTAAGCAATTTAAAAAAGGTGACGTAAACAGTTTAGCAATTTAATAATAGGGATTTAGCCTATACAACAATTAGCTGCCAAAATCACAAGATATCAAATTGAGTCCAAAGATAGGCTTGCAAAGCGTATCAACAATCAAAAAGTGCATCATCAGATTATGTTCAAAAACAAGATATATGATACTAACAAAATAAATGATATCATCAAATAAGGTCTGGCTACCACCAAAAGCACTCATTCAGGTTTACCCCCTTTCGGGTTCCTGAATAACATTAAGAGCTCTTATCAAATATCATGTCCTCCATGGACTAAGTGTTGGGTATCATTCCCAATCACTGACTAGTAGGTCCAAATCAGCATCTATAAAATTAGGATGGGCGTTGTGGCAAACATAACTCCCAGCATTCATAATAATATCATAATTAGTAGAATTCTACAAGGAATGTACATATACGTGGAATATCAAATTCTCAGCAGTAAGAAACATAGCAGTTTTCCAATATCCAAATCAAGGTTATAGAAATATTCAAGCAATCACATTAAGATATTGGCAATCAAAATCTCAACATATACACAAGGAAGAACAAGTATCAATTTGTGGAATCAAATAACTGTTACGTATGTATAAGAGTACAAATTGGCAGCATCGAAAAAATATAATTGTGACATGGCTAAGAAATACCACATATTAGAGTTCGGGTTTACTTACTTCAAAAATGGTTCTTCCTCCCTTCAAGAGGAATCAGACCTCATTCTCATTTCCTTTTGATGATCCTATAAATCAGGAAATATTATTTAGTTCAATGTTGTTCATGGACTTAATCTGATTTTATTGATGGATTTGTGGTCTTTTAGTCTTATGAGTTGTGTTTTAAGTCTATGGACTTACATGATTTAGGTTGTAACCTAATTGACTCCTTTACCCTTCCTTGGTAGCTTGTTGTACCTTTAAACTGTCCTCAAAATGGCCAGTTTTGCATATCAGTGTTTTAGGTATCTTATTTGGAAAAACAGACTCCACCGTTGAGTCCAAAACGTTGAAAAAAGTTAGTTTAGACCCCCTTGAACTTTCATTTGGCTTCGTGTATCATTAAGGGTAAATTGGTAATTTTATATTTTATGTGTCTTTAATTTTTTGGGATTTCATCTCATAAAACGAACCTCACCATTGGGTCTAGAATGTCAAAAAAATTTAAAATATACTACCCTTTTAAAACCCTCACGTGCATGAGGTTCCTATTTCGAGTCTGGGAAGATGCGGCTCCCCGTTATTTTGCTAATTTTTGGTAGGCCAAACAGCGGATAAGGGGTTAAATCAGTGATAGGCTATCTTGTTCCCCCTCTGGTTATAAATTACATGACCTAAACCCATTTAAAATTTAAAACTCTAACACCCAAAATGACATCGTCCCACTAAAAACCAAACCTATTTAATAATTCGGTCAGGGCCTGACCCGAATTCGATCCGAGACCCAACCTGCACAGTATCTTCTTTCCCAAGTCTTTCGGCAAGGGTTCTGGTCACCCTTTCCGGCATCGGCGACTATCGCCAACCACTTGAATGGGGTTCGACCCTTTTTTATGAGGGTTTCATATCCATTCTCAAAAATGGATTTAATGCACGTTTGGCCGTCGAACAAAGCCATTACAGTGGTTGCTCTAGCGAGCCATGACTTTCTGGTAAGCCTTTGTTTTCCTATTTTGTGAGGTTCTAGCCACTAATTTTGCTCATTTTTTTCTTCCTATATGTCTCTGAGAGTTAAGGGATTGTTTTCCCATTCATAAAAATAAGTAAATTGATCAAAATGCCAACAACCCAAATTATCTAATCGTACCTGCAACTCAATATTTCTCTATGGTCTCTTGACCATTTTTGATGATTTAAATTACAAAACACTCCAAATGTCATGCTCTTTTGAGCCATGCCATTTGTTTTAAGCTTTAAGCAAGTTGGGTTAAAAACTCAATTTTTTCATATTTTGAGTTTGAGTTTCTTAGGATTTCCTTAGGTCAATTTCATGCATTTTATTTCAATTTTCATGTTATAAACTCATGCATGTATATTAGATTCACCCAACAGCACAAAACAATGATAAATATAATTCCTTTTTTCTTATAGAGAAATGCTAAGTTTAAGGGTTTTACTTTCAAATGATGGGTTTGTTCTCTAGTGCTTGACCTACTGAACTAGACTAATTGAGCATGCATGTATAGTTCTTTCACCCTTTTTCTTTTTCTTCTTCTTCCTTCTTTTTCATTTTCTCTCTCTTTCTACCCGCACACTACACACACATACACAACACACTTAGTTGTTTGCCTCATATGCACAACATATATATATATATACACATGTCATTTATATATATATATATATATATAGGTGCTGAGGTGTTGCATGAAATGTGATTAGGTGTGAGGGTGGTGGAATGGGGTTTTACATAGTTTATATATATATATATATATATCTTGTGAGATATATAGCACAAAAGTGTTTGTAGCCTAGTTGGTAATCTTTTTGTGCATAAAATTCTCCCCCTTTTTGGTCTTGGGTTCAAGTCTTTTGGCCAACATTTTTGGCCTTATTTTGTCTCTTTTTCTATTCTCATGCCTTGTTTGGCATTTTGGGTGTGTTTGTTGAATTTTGAAGTTGTGTTTCAATTGTCCTAAAATCTCTTGGTATTCTTGCCGTGTTTTTTTATTTTTGTATGCTTCATTTATATGTCATTAATTTTATTTTTGACAAGTTACATCGTGTTTAGTTTATACCAAAAATATATTATATTTATCGAAAAATTCTTGGTTAAATTTGTTTTGCTCGCGTGTTGCGCTAATTTTGCCCAATTGCACTTCGTGCACTAATTTTAATGTTCAAGGGCTACTAAGTTCAATTTAAGATGTCTAAAATTAATATGTAATTTATTTCATAAAAATGGACATTAACATAAATTACTTTGCCTAATTGGGTCGGGTCTATCACAATGGGTGATTCTAAACTCTTTGACCAAATTAGTGACTTCCCCTTTGAAATGCAAACCATTGTCTGAAATTAGTTCGTGGGGTACTCCATATCGACAAATGATGTTGGCCCTAATGAACTGAGCTACTTTCCTTACATCGAGGACAACATAGGAAGTGGCCTCTACGCATTTGGTAAAGTAATCGATGGCTACCAAAATGAACTCATGGTTGTTGGAGGCTTTCGATGTGATTTTTCCAATGATTTCTATTCCTCAAGTTGCAAAGGGCCAAAGGGATGGCAAGTTGTACAACTCCCTAGGAGGGAGATGTTGAAGATTGGCATTGTCACGCTCCGGATTCCCAGCCAACCCGGGGACGCGACTGAACGAAACAAAAGAAAGGAAATAAATAGATAAAGTAAATAAATAACAATTTAACTAATTTAGATACAAGCCTACATACATTCCTGTTTTATAAAATTTCGGCAGAACCTCCTTTGTTTTTCGAGCCTTTTCCCCCTGATAATCACAATACATCATATATATACAAACACGTCACAATCCATCCTCACTCGATGGCCACGATCTCATCAAAGTTAATTATATATCTATCAATTACTTTTAATACATCATATAATACATATTCAAATAAAAGAAATATCATACATCCTTTACAAAAATGGTCTTAGGCCTCATGTTTACAAATTGTTCAAATAAGAACCAAAGTAAAATGGGCTTATGCCCTTATATCAAAAAAAATTGCCCCAAGGGCTAAATCTTCAACAAAAATCTATTTCCATCCATTTCCTTCTATGCTCAAGGGATTCTCAAACAGCTGGTGCATCATCTGAAAATAGTGTCCCACGAATGGGTCAGCACAACCGCTGGTATAATATAGCACTAATTCTAGAAACAAATTTAAGGGCGTGACGTGTGCACATGTACAGTTTAAAAGCTAAATCCCTCTATCCCCCAATGCTATGCAATGTTAAAATGCATGACGCACACATGCACTTCATGTCACCCATGTCCCACTTCACGGTCCGCCCCCGTCAGCCCGTGGGTACTGATGTTGGCCAGATTTGGGTTTTTCACCGCAGGACCTACGCCCTCATAATGCAAAGCACCTCGTGCTCAACTCACGCCATGTTTTCAAGAAATTACCCCATGCCAAAATGTCATGTTTTCATCATCCAATTTCAATGTGGCAATGCATCAAGCATATGGTGTTCCCTTTCCAAATTGTTGAAATTTGTCCCCACAAAACACATAATTTAAAACTCCAAATTATCATGCTCATAATACACATCAAGGCTAATTATATCAACACACAATTAAGTCACAAATCTCACAATTTCACAATTCACAAGGAACACATGAATTCCATAAAGTATAAAGGCATCTATTCATCACATGGCTCATGTCACAAGGTGTGTCAACATGTACATAGGCTCACAATATAATAATACAATTCTATCAATGAATTAAACACCAATCAAGGCAACAAATCACTCAAAAACATCCAAAAAACACATATATGCCTAAACTACCAACTCTAAACTTTTCAAAGGAGCTATCACCTAGGTGCTTTCTTAACCTTAATTATACACTTACAGCAGTTCAAACTTAATTAAAAACACAAGGGAACTTAAATCTATTTCTAGATTAGTACTACATCATACCTAAAATCAGTTTTTCTTAAACTGAGAAGGCTGTACTTTCTGGATGTCTAAGATGTTCTGTGAGTCTATAGTACTCGTTGAGCTGAACACTTTCTCAGAAGGAAGTTCAGCCAAATTCCCGCTTGAAATGTGTGTTCTGGCAGCTTGAAAATGTGGAATGTTAGGGCTTTTCTCTCCCTCTCTCTATACGGACGAGATTTCTGAAATCTCTGAATGTATATATGATAAGGATGGACCATATGAGCTGTATTTATAGTGGGGAATCAAAGGGGCAAGGGCAAATGACCATTTTGCCCTTAATGAGACCGTAACCCCGTTACTCTACAGCTCATTCCTAAACGCTTCAAATTGAAATTCTGTTTTAACCAATATTCATAAAATTATTTTAAATGAAAATTATTAGAAGGAAACATTTTCATTTGAGGTCGGCTTAGACCCGTTCCACCCGGATCACCCGAATACTCTTTTTGTCCAATTTCGGAAACCATTTCCGTTTCAGTTAATTTTTGTACAGCGGATACTTCACATTATTCTAAGCACTTTACTCTTCTATGACACACTCTAAATATGTCTCTAAATAGGTCGTTCGGTGAAAACAGTGTAAAAAGGTACTTTACCGATAAAACCGACCAAAGTGATAAACTATGCATGCAAAGTGTTCTACCTCAAAAACGAAAAATTTACCCTCATTTTTCGGATCTCTACAGGCATGCCTTCATCCATGGTATTCCAGTAGTAACCTTGTCGGACTATCTTTTTAGCTAGCATGTGTCCATTCATGTGAGGACCACAAACTCCTTCTGTATTTCTATCATGACATGTTTAGCTTCATGTTTATGCAAGCAAAAAAGATGTATTCCATTGAAAGACCTTTTGTAAAGTTTTCTGCCACAAATGATGAATTGGGTAGCCCATGTCTCAAGGTTGCTCTGTCCTCCTTGGTATATCCTTCAGGGTATTCTAAGTGTCTGATGAATGACCAAACCTCAATGTACTAAGGTGGAGATGTCGAGTCCCCTATGACTTCATCGATGTTGCAGCAATATATCAAAATTTCTTGAGTTTTTACCAAAAGCGGTTTAACTTTGGCTTCTTTCGGGATGTCCACCATTGAGGCAAGGGTGGCTAAAGCGTCTATGAAACTGTTCTTAGCCCTAGGTATGCAGTAGAACTGAACATCTTTGAACTTGGTTATTACTGTCTGTAGAAATTGGTGGTAGGGTATAAGCTTTTCCTCTTTGATCTTCCACATTTTTAAGACTTGGCCAATAACGAGGGTTGAATCCTTGTATACATCTAAGAATTCGACTTTCAGTTCTAAAACCGCTTGCAAGCCCACTATATAGGCTTCATACTCTGTGGTATTGTTAGTAGATAGGAACTGTAATTTCATGGCTAGAGGCGTATGCGGTTTGGGGCTACTAGAAGCATGTTAATGCCATATCCCTTCTTGTTGGCGGTGCCGTCAAAGAAAAGACACCACCTATCTTCATGAATCTGCATGATTTCTTCATTTGGGAATTCAGTTTCCTTAACAATCCCACCCTCAACTGAGCAATGTACTAGGTAGTCGGCCACGATCTTTCCTTTGATGGATTTCTGAGTTATGTGCACTATGTCAAATTCAGAAAGTAATAGTAGCCACCGAGCAGTGCGACTAGATAAGGTTGAGTTTTCAAAGAGATACTTCAGAGGGTCCATGCGAAAAACTAAGTGTATTGTATAAGTCATCACATAATGACATAGCTTTTGGGTAACCCAAAGTAATGCACGTCTTTTCGAGGGCATTATAGTTTTGCTCATAGGAAATCAAATTCTGGCTCACATAGTAAACAACCTTCTCATTTCTTTCTTGTGTTTGATTTTGGGCCAACATGGCCCTAGCAGCTGTATCTGTTACTATGAGGTAAAGTAATAAAAGAAAATCGAGTTGTGGGGGAACCAAGACTAGCTGGTTGGTCAGATATTCTTTGATCTTTTCGAAAGTCTCTTAGCATGAGAGGTTTCACTTTTTGGGATAATCTTTCTTTGGGAGTTTGAAAATGGGTTCACAGATAGTAGTCAACTGCGATATAAATCTGCTGATATATTGAAGTCTCCCTAGGAAGCCCCTAACTTGCTTTACTGTTTTGGATGGAGGCATTTCCATAATTGCTTTGATTTTTATGGGATCCACCTCTATCCCTCTTTGACTTATCATGAAGCATGATGTGACCCCGAACACACACTTTTGAGGGTTTAGTCTCATTTTGTATTTCCTGATTCTTTTGAAGAACCTTCCTACGCAGTCGAAATGACCTTCTCTACCTTTAGATTTTATGATCATGTTATCGACATAGACTTTGACCTCTTTATGAACAAGGTCATGTAGGACGGTAGTGGCTGCCCTCTGATATGTAGCCTTTACATTTTTCAAGCCAAAAGGCAGGACTGTGTAGCAATATGTCCCCCACTATGTTGTGAAGGCAGTTTTTTCATGTGATCAGGGTGCATCTTGATTTGATTATACCCTGCGAATCCATCTACGAAGGACATCATGGCATATTGAGTTATGTTGTCTACCAAAAGGTCTATGTTTGGCAAGGGAAATTTATCTTTTGGACACGCTTTGTTGAGGTCCCTATAATCAATGCACATGCAGACTCGCCCATCCTTCTTAGGGACAGGGACGATATTGGCTAACTATTGCGGGTATTTGACCACGATCAAGAACCCTACAGCTAATTGTTTCTCGACTTCCTCTTTGATTTTAAGGGACCACTTTTGCCCGAGTTTCATCAAATTTCTGTTTGACTAGTTCGCAATCAAGATGAGTCGGGATTCTGTATTGGACTATGTCTATGTCCAAACTGGGCATGTCCTTGTAAGACCATGCAAAGACATCTTGGAATTCTCTTAATAGTTCAGACAGGATTTGTTGTTCACTCTAGCTAAGGATTGCACTGATCTTGACCTCTCTAGTCTCACCTTCTAACCCTAGGTTAATGGTCACCATTTGTTCTATGAAAGGTTAAGCCCTATCTTGAGATTTGGTGAATGTTTTGGCCAAGTCTATTAGAAACTTCCTATCCTCTATGTCAAGATTATTGTATTCTTCAAATTCATCATTATGTTCATTATTTGCAATTAAAGGATACTTAGAAAAATAGTTTATTTCATCAAAAGAAGGAAAAATAAAATCAACGAGTTCGTCAAGATTAATGAAATCTAAAGAAAGAGAGTCATTGGACTCGTAGTCAAAAGCATTGTCGGAATCTGTATCAGTCAAGTCTGAGTAACCAAATTCTTACTCAAGTTGTTCATCTGAAGCTGGCACCCCTTTGACTAGGAGCCACTTGTTGATTGGAGCTTGGATGGGTGTAATGTCTTAACTGGATCTTCTCTGATGTTACCTATAGAGATTATGTTAACCATATCATCAATGAGCTCCATCTTGGTGAAACAATTTGTCAATCCTTCAAGCTCTTCGATCCAGTCCTCCTACTAAGGATCATGTTGTTCAACTGGTACCACCACCTTCTCATCGAAACCACAGGTGCAATCACCAGAATTTTTCCAACCGTAAACTTTAGTCTTGGCCTTAGCATTATACCATGGCTCAGAGAACCCATAGTACAGATAGTCATATCTTTGCTTGACAAAGCTCCTATTCAAGGTGGGGAAGTATGGTTTTTATTTCTATGAGATTAAGGGGTAGCCCTTGTTCTCCATCAATTTTCTTGGCTCGTGCGACCAAAGTCTTTTCACAAAAATCTTCCTCAGTGGGTGAGTATCCGAGCCCGAATGTGTATTCCCCTTCCGATTGGCGAGGTGGTGTAGGTAGACCTTACAAGTTGAATCCAAGGCCTTTGCCCAACACATATCCCATGTAGACCATCATGTTTATCACGACTTGTTTGTATAAGCCTCTGTCAATTACTTGTTCTATCTCAAGGCTCCCTATAAGGTCAAAACCTGACAAAGGTAAATCATTGGCATTGTGTTGGATCCCTAGTATGGGGAGAGCATCGCCGACAGGATCAATGTCCCCATGTATGGTGACTACCTTTATTTGACAAGTGAATTGAGCTTCTAATGTAGAGAGGATGTTACGACTTTCAGTTCATGTAACCATGGCCTTCTAAGTAAAAAATTAAAGGATGCTGGGATATCTAGCACTTGAAAATATGTGGTGCTTTCAACTAGGCCGAGGTTCATGGTAAGTGCTATGACCCCTATAACTTCCCTCTGAATTATCATATGCCCTAACTACTTGGGCTGATGAAGTGAGATTGGCTACCTCAAAGCCAAGGCACTTTGCAGTCCTAAGAGGACAAACGTTAAGAGCAGAGTTGTTGTTAATAAGTACCATAGGTATCCTCTTTCCAAAGGCATCTATAGTAATATGTAAAGCCTTAGTGCGGTCGACCCCTCCTTTTGGTAAGTCATGATCAGTAAAAGTGACGATATTGTTGAATTGGACCCCCCCAATGATTTGCATGAGTTGTTCGGGGGTAGTGGTGGTAGGAACCTGTGCTTCATTAATATGCCTCAAAATAGCCGATCTGTGTGGAAAGGACAATGTCAATAACCCCCATACTGATATGTTGGCATGTGTGTTTCTTGAGCTGTTTGAGTAGCTCATCTTCGATAGAAACCTGAGGTGTGACTCCTATTGATTCTTTAGGCTTCAAAAACTTTGTGAGTGGGTTATCTACTTGTAGATGAGCGGGCTTGAATGGTCTCCCCCCTCGTGTGACATGTACTGCATTGGTTAAGTTGGACTGACCCTTCTTACACATGAGTTCATCCCAAGTGATCATACTACACTTGAAGACATTTGTGGAATCATTGATGAGGCCGCTTGGATTTGAGTCTTCGAGACTTAACATGTTGATATTAAGTCCTGCATTGTGGGCCTGCAATTGGTTGGCGGTGAAATTGGGCTTTGCTGGTTGAGCCCCTATTGTTCCTCCATCAATTAAGTATTGAATTGCATCATTTGAAGCTCAACATTGATTTGTGTTATATTCATCGCCTTGATGATAAGCGCAATGCTGATTCAGATAAAACCCCTTAAGTAAAAGGTTTGGAGCTGGCCTTGGCTCCAAGGGTTGAAGAAACCCATTCTCTCAAAGGTTATTGTATATCTTACGCATTGGTACTGGTAAATCTGATAACTACCTTTGAGGGCATTTCTGTGGGACAACCTGTGATGTTGGCCATGAAAATGACATTGTTGTGTTGACGACAGTGATCATGTGGGTCAGGCCATTTGGTTTTGAGGTGGGAAAGATCTTGCGAGGCTTTGGGTTATTTGCTCTGAGAGTACCATCATTAACTGCATCTTTTACTTATGTTCCGAGCCCCACTAGTGCTTTGAACGTCTCAAAGTATTGGGCGAAGAAAGTTTCACGATAGACCAAAAACAAGTTCTTTTTTACCATCTGAACCTCTTTGGCCTCATTTGGCCAATTGATCATTTGAGTTGCTTTAGTCCGCCACTTAGTGATGAATGTGGATAAACTTTCTTTCCATTCTTACTTGGTGGTCTCCAAGTCTCGAAGAGTGATATCGAGTCCATTGTTATACTTGTACTACTTGATGAAGGCATTGTATAGTTCTTCCCAATCTTTGGAAAGTGCATCTTCTAAGTTTAGCTGCCATCGCAAAGCAGCTCCGGTTAGGGTTTGGTGAAACATTTGGACCAAGACATTGGTGTTGGCCCTTAGGGGTTGCATAGCCCTTATATATAGCTTAAGATGAGTTATTGGACATGTGGTTCCATTAAATTTGTCAAGGTTCGGCATTTTGAATTTCAAGGGAAGTCGAATGTCTAGATAGAGAGATAGCTTGTGAATATCTACCATATCATCACCTCGATGAGCTTTGTAAAAGAGAGTCTCAATTTTTTCCAACCTGTGAGCGAGGCCCCCTTCTTGTTGCTTCGGGATCTCTACGGGTCCGTACTGTTCACCCCTATCATAAGGATCACGGGCAGGTGGATCTTGGTTTTGTTGATGTTGTTGTTGTTATCCATCTTGAGACTAAACTGGTGGCACTTAGCGAGGGTTGTCATTACCTGTCGGGACAAGAAGTGGTGATAGTAACCTTTGATGTACCAGATCTTGAACTATGAGGGAGAGTCTTTGGTTTTCTTCTCGGTAATCAGCCATATCTTTTTTTATGTCAACCAGAATCTGAAGTATCTATTCAGGGTCCATTGCAATTGGAGCTGTGCTTTCTGATTTGTTAAAAGGTTAAAGGTTCAGATCAATCGACCTCAACTAGTCCGTTTCTAAGCCAATTGTGGGTATCTTCTTTTGGAAAGCACCTGTGTTATTTAACTTGTTTGGTGTCAAGAAAAATCCAAGAAAGTCTCATTTGTAGCCCCATTGTAGCCTACAAAATTGGTTTTTAAAGAAAAAATCAGAGTGTTTTGGAAAAATTCAAAAAATGGACAAAATTTTGTAGAGCAGAGGGACTTCTCTCTCTATGTCGATTGGCACACAAGTGAGTGCCGATCGGCACACAGATGCTTTTAACCTCTGTGCCGATCGGCCAACATAAAGGGGTATTTTTTTTTTTACTTTCTGGATTTTTCTGACTTCGCAAAATTATGCGCAAAAATCTGTGTGTCTTACCAAAACTGGGTTTAAGTTCCTGAATCATAAATGTATGGTAGATTATATGCATGACGTTTCAATCGGGTAAAGGTTTCAAGGTTCCCATTCTAATAGGACGTGTCATATACCTCCCACAGTCATTAGATTATAATGACTATGGTCAAACGGTACCGCATCTAATTTTTGCATACCATCCCAAGGCTAGTAGAATGTAGTGTCCTCAGTTAAGCGGTATTTGATCAAGGAATGGAGGGCTTTCACCGGCGACACCCATCAAGTTGAGTAAGCATATGGGGTGGGGCCTACTCACTGTCCGAGGTTTAGAGAGTATGTAGTGCAAATGCAAATGTTATGGAGTGATGTGTGTGCAAGGTTTTCAGATTTTAGTCCCCTTTTTTATTCATCCATCCATACATTCAAGCATACACCCATTCATCCATCATAAAGCATAAAAATAAATGAATGTAAAACAAGTAAACAAAATAGCCTTGAAGTGAATACTTCACCGAGTCTAGCCCTCTTTGGTTCCTAACAGAGTCGTCACTATTGGAGCCAGCACTGGAAAAAAAAGGAAAGGTGTGTCATGGATTTAGAGGGATCCCAACTATCTCCTTCCCTTAAAGTGGGAAGGAACACCTCTTATGAAAGATTGAGCAATTAAAGAGTCGCCAGCTTGTTGTTTGGCAAAAAACAAGCAAACACGTTACAACAAAACATAATCAAAAGAAAACTGAAAAGGAATGAAATAATCAAAATTTACATCGCCTTGTCTCCTTATTACATTCTAAAGATTCCTTGACATGGATCAAATAAAATAAGACACTGAAATAAAATGAAAACCAAAGAAACCGTGGATCTAGGAGCTAAGGTACAGAGTGGGAAGGTGTTTCGAATATTCACTTGTAAGGCTATTTTTTCATGAGAAAAACTGAAAAGAGAAATGTGAGTCTAGAAAAGATAAATAATAAAGATCTAGTGTAAAGAAATAAAACTTAACAGAAAAGACAAAAAGAAGATCCGGCTCGAGGCCGAAGGCTTCCTACGTATCCATTCAGAAAACTGAATCAGAGTCACATAGTTCTCCGGTTTACCCTCTTTTATCAATAGTGATAAAATATGGGTTCAATCTAATGGTCTAAGATGAAACCCTGAAATGGAGGGATAGAATCATGTCTTGAGTGAAAATTATCTAATTAAATAAATAGAAAATCAAATAAGAATGATTATCCTAACTAAATAAATTAAAAAATAATTATGATAATACACGAACCAATAGAATTAGTTTCTACATGCAAGAGCTAATGAGATAAAAGAGAAATAGAACTTAATTGAAAAATAAATTCTAAAATAAAAAAGTTTAGGTTCGATGTATCTCCATTTAAGGAAATATCAAGCAACCAGATTTATGGAAACTCTAAAAGTGAAAAGTTTTAATTAAACCTAAATAGACTACTATCACTCAAGATTACCAAATTGTCCCCAATTTGGTGGAGAATCTTTAGATTGCCACAAGACATGTGAAATGACCAAATTATTCTTGATTTGTCACCAGATGGCTAAAATTACTAAACTACTCCTATGTGGATAAAATGATATAGAAATTACAAAAATGTCTTGGCAGAAGAGTTCTAATGGGAGTGAGACTCTATCAAGAAGAGTCCTACTTGGACTAGGACTAGGACTTTGGCATAAGAGTCCCAATGGGAGTGGAACTCTGGTAAGAGAGTCCTAACAGGAAAAGGACTCTATCAGTACGAGTCCTAATGGAACTGGGACTCTGGCAGAAGAATCTTAGCAGGAATAGGACTCTATTAGGAAGAGTCATAATGGTAATAGAATTCTCTCAGGAAGAGTCCTACTTGAAGTAGTTTTCTTGGTATAATTACCGAATTGTTATTTACTTAATCAAATGTCACAAAAATGAGGTATCTACATGTCGAACTATGATTTCTCCTGATGTTTGTGCTATTGAAGAACCCCTTGTGGACACGTGTCACATTATGAATAATGTGGTCAGTTTATGATATATAAATAGTTAATTCTTAATTTTTTTGAGGCCAATTTTAGTAAAGATATCTTTATTTAATAATTTTTATGACCTCTATTTGTAGTCAACAATTTCATCGATAATAATTTAATATAATGATCATAGTGAAAATTTGTTCATAAAATATCCGTTTCAAAGTTGTTATACTCCCCAAAACACAATTCGTCTCCCAAATCCCAGTCTATGAAAAAAGTTTGAGAAGAATTTTTCTTGATTCATAAAGCTCCATTAAGTGAAAGTTATAAAAAGTGAAGGAAATGAACAAAAAAAAAAAATCAATTTTTGAGGACTTTGGTTAAAAAAAAGAAAAGAAAAATCGTTGAGTATATACATAATTGGATGATTAAAAAAAACACACAAAATTTAATTTTATTTTCATGTAAGTGGTTGCTTATAGTTTGGTTCCCACTATGCCGAGTCTTAGAAAATTTAAAATAAAAAAGAAAGAAAAAAAAGAAAAGAAAAAGAAAGTGTTTATTTTTATCTTATTTGATAGTTCAAGAGAAAAAAAGAAAAAGAAAAGAAAAGAATGTCATTATTTCTTATTTAAATAATCATTGGGAGAGAAAAGAAAAAAAAAGGTATAAAATTATTTTATAATTATACTCTTTTTTTCCTTGTATGTTTATAATTTATAATTCTTTCATTTATGGGTATATTTGATATTTAAAAAAAAATATTAAAACACTTTCTTTTCTCAAAGTCTCTCAACTTTTGAAGAAATTAGAGAAGTGAACTAAATTTTTTAAACTTTTTTTCTTATTTTTTGTTTTCATTAAAAACTTTCAAACGAAAAATTTAGTTATCCCCCTACCTTAATTTTTCTTTTCTCTCTAATTCTCTTCGTCCAAACGAATTGTTAGCAATATGTTAAAATTTCTATATATACAACATGTTAAAAGAATGGTAGAATTTGAAAATATAATTATGTAATGAGTGAAACAAAATATTTTCATCTATAATCAAACGAATATAATTTTTTTTATTATTATTATTATTTTACTTTCTAATAGTTTGACTTGCTAACAATTCTTCTTCGTGACAAATGGAGGCCAGGAAAAACCCAACTACTTGAGATTGGAAATAAGAAGAACACAATATACCTAAGCATAAGCCCAAAGTTGGACCAAACAAGGCTAGGACAACTAAGACAAAAAGGTTGTTTGGACTTACAGCTTTGCTGGCTACTTGGTTTGGGCTTTTAAACCATTAGGCCTGTTACCCTACATGAACTAAATCAAGTTGGACCAAATCCATCTAAGGGAAAAATATTAAATAGAGAAAAATGATGAAACTATGTTTATTTAGTCTATCCCAAATGATTAGAATTAAGTTTAGTTGAATTTGTTAAAACCGAAGTTAATTTTGATCTAAGCACACCCAAAAAATAGAGAATATTAATTGGGGCTAGTGCGCCATGGTTGAAGTATGTTCTCTCAATAAGGGTTCATGATAGATATAAAGTGTTTTGAAAAGTTACCATGACACACATGACATCTTGTAGTTAAAAGAGTGCATTGTCACATAGTGTGCCCAGTTTCATTACCTTCGTGATCCATTTTTATATATATAGAAGAACTCATAGTGTCATGTAGTGGATGATAAAGATGCGTTTTGTGGGGTTGAACTGTTTTGTGTTTTTAATGTGTTCAATCAATATCTTGGTCGGGTTAGTTCGTGTTCATGTAGTCAGCTTTTCAAATTTTCAAAAAGATAGTGTTTGACTCCAAATTAGGTAAGAGTAATTTTATTCTATTTATATATGTGTCATAATGTTAATATGTTACGCATGTAATTACATATATATTATATGACTATTTAGTTTTAACTAAAAAATAAATAAAATTAAAAAACATATATGTATTATATATTTAGCAGATTGTAATTAAGACATGTACCCAGATAAAATAAAATTTTTTCTACCGAGCTAAGTATTGTCCTTTTCAAAATTCAAACAAAATCAATTCAAAATAGTCGGGTTAGCTCAGGTTTGCAGGTCAACGGATATTTTGTGCACCGTAGTGCAATTGTCCTCTTTTATTTATTTTTTATTACTTTTTTTTTATAACCCAAGACCGAACAGACCAACAATAAATTTTGGTCGTGTGGTCAGCAATGACAAATACACGAGGATAAAGGAGGTCATGGCCTCCCAAAATTTTGGATATTATATTTTTTTATCCTTAATTTTGTTATAATTTTTTAACAAAATAGGATTTAGCTCCCCAATATTTTTTTATATATTCATATGAAACTTCTTAAATTTTAATACCTACAATTTGACCCACTCAAAAGTTTGACTATTGTACTTTTTATCACTAATTTTGTTAGAATTTTTTTTAATGAAATAGGAGTTGCTCCCTCCACTTCCCAAATTTTTTTTTATTTTTTTTTATATATATTCATATGAATCTCCTAAATTTTTATATCTACAATTTGTCTCCCTTTAACTAAATTTTCTAGATTCACCACTAGTGGCTGAATTATAAACAGGTCCTCTTCCATGACTATTTCGCACAAATTTCGCTTGTAGAGAGGATGGTTCAATGAGTACCGGTAGAGTGTTGAATAACTCATAAGAGCTTTGAAAATTCAGAAAGTTATCGCCAAAAAGCAATTGACTTAACTAAAAGATGCAAAAGAGGAAATAAAATGCTACTACTCACAAGGTGTTAGTAGACCGGGGACGAGCCTAACAACCAGCGTTCTCATACCTGGCAACCCAAGCTTTTACCATTGCACCAAGTGACCATGCAATGGCCCCTATTACAATAAATACTGATTCCCGGCCAGGAACTATATATAAAGTGTATTTGCTCATATGCAGATTGCAAGCAGTATCAAATATCTAACATTTGGTTCCAGATTGAGCTTTAAGCTGTTCAGATTGGTGTGGAGTGGTGGCAGCCCATTTTCACCAATAACAAGGATACTGTAAAGAAGATATTATAAGCTTTGTTTTTGCTTCAGAAGATAGTTTGGAGTGTGAAATGGTGGTGAAGTAGAGAGCGGTCAACTTGAATAGGACTTCACTATGGACAAGTAGCTTTAGTGGTGTGGTTGACACCGGTTGACTTCGAGGAGATAAAGGTTTAGCAAAAAGTGGGGATCCAAATGAAGGATGTTGATGGAAGGGGTAAAGGAATCTAAAAGCAGTGGCTTCTACTCTACAAAAAAGCAACTGTATAAAGTGAAAATAGCAGCTAGTTGATGGATGACAAGGACCTGTTTGGAACATTTTCATAAGCAATTTGTGTTATTGTTGGTGAAAGATGTGGGACTCCAGTGGGCCGCTTGAAATGGTTAGGAAACTAGGATAAAATGTTCAAAGTAGACAGAAATCAAGCATCAACACAGTCACTCTTATTAATTTTCTTTAACAATATTTCAATACCCTTGGGCAAAATTTTTTCCACCAATACAATATGTCCAGCTCTCAGTTTGGATTAAGGAAGAGAGTTGACCCATTTTTTCCGGAAAACTAGTACATCAAATGGGGAGTAAGAAATGATTACTATGGTAAGGAGGAGGGCACACCCACAGACCACCTCTCATCCAAGACCCATTTAAAGCAACCCAGAAAAGGGGTGAGGCCAAAACAAAAGGAAGGGAAAAAGAAAAAAAATAAAAAGAATATACAAAAGAATCACACAGACAGAAAGACCAATGTTTACTTGCATTTTGCCAGAAATGTGGTTAGTCAAAGCTTGATGAGCGGCTCCACCTGCCTCGCAAGTAGTCCTCTAATGAGACACTTTGTTCAATGCTGCTCATAGAGAGAGAATCTTCTTCCACATCGAGTAATGCAAGGTTAAGATAGGACTGAAGATTTGAACGAGGAAAAGCATCATCATCCAGCATGTCAGAACCTTCACAAGCATTAACTTGTAGCCTTGCCCATTTGGTTACCTCAGCATCACCATGAAGCAGCTTAACAACCTGTCAAGGATAAGAATGTATATATCTAGGGTCTGTCTATTGCCAAGAACAAAATATAATAAAAAAAATGTCACTAGGAAGTATGCAAGTAAGAAGTTTATCATTGTAGTGGTATGTTATTTGCATGAATTAGTGCCTGAAGTGGGATGAGTGAGGTGTGCATAACTAGCTGTGTGTCCAAAAAGAACTCTCCACATATCATAGAGGACATTTTTTATTGAACCTAAGAATCGGGAAAAAAAAAAAAATTTGTCCCCATTTCTTTTAGTTTAAATTATTTTAATGAGGGAACTTTGGGAAAGCTATAAAATGGCGCATGATGCTATTATTTAGAAGAGGTTCTTAGAGAGAGAGAGAGAGAGCGAGAGTTCAAACTTCAGACAACAAAAGGAGAGTTTTAAGAGACTATTAAAGAGTTCTTCTCTCTTGTTCCATTGGGGTAAGCCAAGTTGCCTATGGTGTGCAAGTATGACTTGTAGGGAGACTTACATTTGTCCTTACATTCATACAGAAGTACTGAATCTACTTTTATCTAATGGAATTTATGTAATTTCATTTAAGCAAAACAATAAAAGTGGAGCCCTCTTAGCCATATAGGAAGTGAAAATAGCATTTGCCTCATTTTAAATGTAAATTTTGTAATAATGGTCCAAGCCTTATGTACAAGTGGTTGGACAGCATAGAAACACAATGGACATAAAACGAGTGGAAACACAAAACAGCACATGCTGAATATTAGGAAAAAGAAAGTAGTCAGGTCGTGCAAAAAAACACAAACAATGAAGATGAATCTGAGTCAAGTTGAAGGCAATCCAAAAGCAAAAGACAGTAAAAGAAGATGCGACTAAAAGCAGTAACAAATCACACTGCGACCTATAATTATGTTGAAGAAATAGACCATATGAAGCCGTATGCTGAGAAGGACTCATGTACAAGGAGTTAGAATACAAGGCTTTGTTACCGATTATCCCATCCTTTAAAAATGAGAGACTAGATTTAAGTGTGACAAGACTATTTCTCAGCTCAGCTTTCCGTAGTGCTGAATGCAACCTTAGATGCTTTAATAAGTACAGTTATGGCGAGGGGGAGTTAAGAGATATTAGAGATGGCTTACGAGGCTCATTTGGGGTCGAGCTCGTGGTGCATGTCGGATACAGAGAGTAGCAGCTAAAACCATCCTCTCCATCTGATGGCCATCATAGTTATTACCCAAGCTTGCGTCTAATAGCTGGGCAACCTTCCCACTATTTAGAATCGGCTTTGCCTGGACATGGTGATGTATTTCTTTATAATGAAACAAGATCAAGACTTAAATGAGTAAACCAATGGGTTCAGAGGACATACCCACATAACCAGGCTCTCTTGGCCCTTTGGATAGTCGCTGCTTATAGGCTTTCTTCCTGAAAGAAGCTCAAGAAGTACAACGCCAAATGCATAGACATCAATCTTGTCATTTACTTTGCCATACATGAAATATTCAGGAGCCAAGTAACTGCAGCAGAATGTATTGTCACCAAGTTGGTCCATAAACAGTAATAAAGTTGGAAAATTCCACAAACTTTTACATTTTAATTACAATATAAAGTTACATTTTCAATTTTGATCAATTTCAACAAATTTTTTCCTCTCCAATACAAAGTTTATGAGGTATCCCTGGGATCTCTGGGCTTTCTTTAATTTTAAATTTTATATCTTTGCATTTGACAAGGACTTATACTAGATTCGGAAGTTATAGAAGCTACAAACCCGAAGGTTCCTGCAACATCAGTGCATGTTATATGTGCTGAGGTGGTTGGTGCCCACTTAGCGAGTCCAAAATCAGAGAGCTGAAAAGCCAATCAAAACAGCATGAATATCAACAAAGTCAAATGCAAAATATTTGAACTAATGAATCAAAAGGCAAAAATAAGCCACCTGTGGTTCAAAATCATCAGATAGTAGTATATTTGATGATTTCACATCCCTGTGGATAACAGGTTTAGGAATTTTATTGTGTAGGTAGTCCAATGCCTCAGCTACACCCACAGCCACTTTGAATCTCTCAGTCCACCCAAATGCTAGAGGATCCTTCTTATTACCTGATTCAGTAAATGCCCCATGGAAGAAAAAGTAAGTTCTAAACTAAGAAGATAATAATTTTCTATTTCAATTTAATATCCGTCTTATTACATACCATGAAGGTTTTCTTCCAGGCTTCCTCCTGATAGGAAATCATAAACTAAGAGGAGATTGTTGTCCTCAAAACAGAACCCAAATAGTGAGATGATGTTTTTGTGATGTAAAGCAGTAATAATCTCAATTTCCAAAACAAACTCCTTCAATGCATCTTCAGATGGCTTTAGGATTTTAACAGCAAGTTCCTTGCCATCAGGGAGGCAACCTTGATAAACCTGACTGCTGCCTCCTTTTCCAATTAAATTCCCTGAAATTATATAGAATACCTATTTGAGTAAACTAAATAAACAAAAATTGGATGAAAGAGTTATCTGAAACACTGACTGAGCAAGAAACAAACCAAGCATGAAATTCGATGTCGCGGACTTCAGTTCCTGGTGATTAAACAATCTGCAAGTTGCTGAGTATTTCTCATGAAGACCCTCCAACTCCTTGGGCAGGCTACCTGAACTCTGATCCAGAGAATGTGGAGCAGTCACGCTCTCAGTTCCAACAGGGACAATTGCTCCACTTTCTCCATCTAAAGTCAAAGATTGATCTTCATCTGCATTGCAGCTACTTTCTTTCTGATCAGAATTCGCAATTGCCAAACAATGTCTACTGGGCAACCGCAGTGCCCATTGAACCACAGAGATCTGCCGCACTGAAGACCTGCCAGAAGATTGCAGGTTTGATAAAATTGTCCGGCGAAGAAGTGGCCAACCAGGTCTCAGTTCTGGCAATTCTCTTATCAACAGAGAAATTGAACTAGAGGCAGCCTCTAGCTTCTGTGCAGGAACTATAGCCATTGAGTTGTCTTCATCACCATTGCCAGAAGACTCCTCTATTGAAGAATTATCAGGCACAATGGACTCCGGTGAACAAATGGAACAGTTCTGTTTCAGGGCACTCTCTGCACAATCGGAACTGGCTTTCACTATGGCCAACTCCAAAGTCACACAAGAACCCTGATCCATTGGTGTCGTTGGCTTCATATCCCAATTACCATCATTTAGTATTTTAGAATTCCTACTCAATTTCCTTTGAATTGCACCAAGTAATCCATTCCGGCGATGGTCTTCAATTCCTGGATAACACCAAAAAAGGTAAGAATTACTCTAGAACCTAAAACGAGTTCATATACAACCAATCACAGAAGCAATCACAATGTTTTGTACCTCCATTTGTTGCCGGGGAGGCTTCTCTTTGAAACACAACTTTCCCATTACTAACGGCAAGTACTGAACAATCCTTTGGTAGTTTTCTTCCACAGTACTTGGCGACAGAGATCGAGGACCGTATTGTATGATGACTCCTAGTAGTTCCCACTATAATCTGAGTAGCAAAGTAAGATTTTGCTTCGCGAACCAGAATTTTTCGGACTGATGAACCACGGCAGATTTTAAGCTTGAGATCCACCTGGAAAATTACCACAAAAATCTGAACTCTTCAATGTTTTGATTGGATGTAAGAAAATACTGGAAAATAATGTATTTATAATACTTGGGACCTGAAGAAAATTAAATCTTCACTCAACTGAACCTAGTTTTGCTTAATTGACTTGAACTTCTAAATTTTCGGGAACTAAAACAAGCAAAACACATAAGATTCAAAACACTATTTTCTCGTCTTCCCCCATCTCAGAAATGAAACAGAGTTGATAAAAGAACAATTAAAATTGAAAATGTTTGGTTCTTAAGATCCAGCGACAACATTTCCGTTAAAGTCTAACTCGAAAATGTTCGATTTGTTGTCGCTGAGAAAATGCGAGAAAAGAAACGCAATTAAAAATTTTGAGTTTTAGATTACTCAACATTTTTGACCCAATAAAACTACCACCCTCCTTCTACTGAACCCAATTCAACTATTAAGGCTTAGTTGGGTTGCCCGCTTCACCTTCTGCAAACTAAACAATAAAACACAAACCATTCAGACAATCCTTTCGTTCAAAAAGATAACGAGAACACGCCAAAAACAAAAACCTATTTCAAGTTGCAGAAACCTTCATGTACAGCAAGAACAGTGTCAAAAAAAAAAAAAAAAACCTGTTTCAAGTTGCAGAAACCTTCATATACAGCAAGAACAGAGTCAAACGCTTTAACAAGCGAAAGCAGAGAAGACTTCCCATCTCGATCCGCAGTTTCTGCATATACCCATTTCATTACACCGATCAATTAACACTTCAATCAATCAAATTCCTGAAGAAAAGAAAACTGCCACCCCCCCTCCCCCCCAAAAAAAAAAAAAAAATCTCTCTAAAACCATACCATTGTTTCTCAAAACATGAAGAGCAATCAAACGATCACCAGGTTGGGCCACTTTCACCAGAGCCCAAGTCAGTAACTCTCTACTCTGAGAGTCCAACTTCACTCCCACCACCGCCGTCCGGCCACTGGAAACCTCCAGTTCTGTTTCTTCGCCGGCGAGCCCAGTTTGAGTCATTTTGGTGTGATTTCTCAAGTGGGTCAGATTCCGGCAACAGTGTCGTATTCCCGCCAGACATTAGACCTCATTTGGGATCATATAAAGGCGCTTTGCGGGATGTTCAAGGCTGAACCGTCGCCTCGTTTGCTTTAGTTCGCTGTTCAAGCTCGCCCACCAAACCAGAAAGAGAAATGGAGAAATTTTAGCATACGCTCCGGCCTATAGTATTAAATGGTGAGGCCACTTAAATCATCATCACGGGGGCCCGCTTGGAGGGACGTCGCAATTAAAAGTAGGCTCGCATGGTAAACCTACGAGGAACTGTCATTTTGATTTCGACCTTATTTATATTTTATAAGTATCATTAAATTTTTATTTTTATTTTGAGGTATGAAAAAAAAGAGACATTAAATTTAAATTACAAATTCTAAAAATCATGATTGTCAACGTATGTAAAATGAAAATAAATTAATTTTTGTGCTAATAAAAAAATATTTTCAAGTGTTGTGTTACAATAAGAAAATTCTCCGGATCCTTTGAAAAAATTCAACGATCACTTATTTATTAAGATTAATTATATTTTAATATTATAAAGTCTTACCTTGATTTTAAATAAAATTATTACTTATTTATCGTAATAATTTAATTTTTTTTTATTTTAATCGAGGTCAAGTGCAAACGGTTATTCCAAATTCTTAACGATAGTCATTTATGCATTAAAATTATAGAATCTCATTTGAAATCTGTATAAAATTATGAGATCTAATTTGAAACTCATATATAATTATATAATATTATTTTAAAACTCATATGAAATAACAAATTATTAAAATATAATTAATTAAGAACAGTTATTTACAATTGATCTTAATTAAAATAAAATTAAAAATTAAAAAATTAAATTATTATAATTAATAATCAAGAGTCTTATATAAAATTGAAATAAAATTTTAAGATATTAAAATATAATAAATCTTATTTATTTATTATAGATTGTTTTTAAATATGGACCATGATGGACAAGCCCAAGCCATGAATTAAGAAATCATTAAAGAGACCACATTGTGTTGATGTAATCCATCATTTAATATTCTCTTCAATAGCTAATCAGTGGCGTCTTTGTGTTGATGTAACCCATCATTTTTCTCTCTTCTTTTTTTCAAGGATGAAAAACAAGCCAAACACAATCAAATTTTATAAATCTCGAGTTTCCTTTTTATTATTATTTATTTTTCATAAAACTTGAAATGGGTTATTTTTATTTTTAATTATATAAAAAAAATATTTTTTTTTTCAAAAAGTTGGATAAGAAATGGGTTTATTCTTTCATTTTTCTTCTCTTACTATTATAAAAATAAAATTTTCACTGATACTAAGGTCTGTAATACAAATAGGAAGTGCCTATTAACGTTGATTATCCTGTCACACTCAAACCACTGGAGGAAAGCCCCCATCATTAATAAGTAAAATTGATCTTCTAATAATTAATAATTTTGAGAGACCTAACATTTAATAATTAATTGAAATATTAAGCATAAACTTTCATATAATTTTATATCTGTGAATAATTTTTCTTGCAATTATATGATTTTTAACAATGAAATAGGATATGCATATAAATTTCCAAAGTTGTTGAACTTTTTTCCAAAAAAAAAAAAAAATATATATATATATATATATGTATTCTATATAATTTAAATGATAAGTGAGTGCTTAATTTATTTTTTATTACTAACAAATTAATGTTACTAATAATTTTTATATAATATATTTACATAAACACATGAATTTTTATAAATTTATTAATTATTAAATAATAAAATTATTAATTCTGTACCATAGAGTAAAATTGATTCCTGAAAATATTATTAATTAGCAAAATTTATTAACTTATTAAGAGGGTTAACTGGCTTTACCATTTAACTACTTTTTTTTCTTTTCTTTCTGTGGGTGTACTCAAAGCAAATTTAAGTCTTAAGCCTTCTTACTTATTTAACTCAAAGCAAATATTAGTCCTTGAAATTAATTAACATAATGCCTCAATAAGTGCAGGAAAAATTGAAAAATCTCCATCCTCAAGACCAGAGCTATATGGTGCAATTAAAAATATAGTTGTTGGGAGATCTCCAAATTTAACAAGGTTGAATGTGACATTTAAGTTCATCTAATCTTTGACTTCATTTTTGTTTTTTGTTTTTTGTTTTTTTTGAGTTGCTTCTTGATTTTTTTTTTTTCTTTCTTGGAAGTGAACGTCACTAAAAACAGTCACACCAGTTGACCATTTGTATAGTTTATTTTTATGCATCCGTGTGAAATGTACCGATGGTTTAGATTAAATAATTGTAATGAGAAATGTTAATATCAATTGTAAATGATCATTATTTATAGTTTGGTTGACAAATATATTACAAGTTTTTTTACTCGCGACTGACCGTAACATTTCTCTAGTTATAATTAGTTACGACTATCTAAAACAATCCTCTTTAAAAAATTAATCTTTCAACAATACAGTCACTTTAAATTACCCCCAGGTTGAAGGGTAATAAAAATTATTAAAATAAATAATCTAACGTCAATAATAATATAAAAGAATAATACTCAGTTCTAAATTATGTAAAGATAAATATATTTTTACTCAAATATGTGTCTTAATCACAATCTGTCATGTATGTAATGTACATATATTTTTTTATTTTCTTTAATTTTTATTTTTTAGTTAAAACTAAATAATCACGTGATATTAATATAATTATATATATATATATAACAAATTAAAATTGTGACACATACTTTATTAGGAGGAGGCTCATCCTATTTAGTTTGGAGTCGAATATTATCCTTAAAAAAATAAGAAATTACCATAACAATAATTTTTTTTTTGGTGTTTGAAAGTATTTTACGTCCTCTTAATTTTTTATTTTTTTATTCAAGGTGGTCATAAATTTTTTTTTCTTATGAAGTTTGTCATTTCTTAAATGGAAAATGCAATGAATTGTTTAATTTTCTTTTATTTTTATTTAAAATTAAATAACTACATGATATTAATGTAAAAAACATGTGATTCTCTTTCTTGCATGGTTCTCATGTTTTCTCCCCTACAAAAACTTAATCATTTTCTCTTTCTTCCTCCTATACATTCTTCCTTTTGAGTGACTCATGTATTCCAAACTACAATAATGAAAGACACATTTAATTTACAAGTTTATTAGCTAACTCTTGTTACAAACAACTTTTTTATAATTAATAGATACGAGAAATAAAAAAATTATTAATTATTAAATTTCTTATATTTTCATTAAACAAGTTTTTTTCTTCATATGTATATGAATTTCAGTACAAAAAAAATATATTATGCATAATTTTTTAACGATATTTTGGTCTTCATATAATATTCAACTTAAAGACATAAAAAAAATTCTAAATATCCTTTTGAACCAAAAATGTTATGTTTTGTGTTTGCTCATGTCTTAATTTTTATCAGCTAAAATACTTTTAATTCCAATTATGTATAAGTAGCAAAACATGTCATAAATAGAATATGAATAAATACATATATAATTATTTTTTTCCCTAACAATTAATATTTCAGAGAATGTTTTTAAAAATAGTATTAATTATTAAGTAATAAAATTATAAATTATCCATTATAGAACCAAACAGAATATAAAAACCAAAGAGACTGAAAAAAAAAAAAAAAAACTCCAATCAAAAGACCAAAATACCATGAAAGAATTCTTAAAAGTGTTCTCAAATAGACCCTAAATTAATGATATCAAAGAAAGAATATTCTTAATTGAATGAAAAATCTTATTGAGCTTTTTTAAAAGTTAATTAATTTATCAAACTTAGCTTGAATCTAATTTGATAAACAAATAAACACTATAAAATTACATAAAAACAAAACTACTTGAACTTGACTAATTATTAATTTAATTAAAAACTTATTCAAATTGGCCAAAATGAAAAATAAGATCACATTTTAGACTCAATTAAACTTTTGCTCAAGTCTTTTTGGCTCAAGTTATTGATAGCCTTTAACTCACCCACTACATTTAGAAAGACAGTGAGGATTATAATAGCTGGATAGTCATGGTGGCAATACGGTACAAGTAACTTATTATTTTAACAAAAAGTTAAAAATAAAATAAAGTGAGCTGACTCCGCTGCAACCTCAAGATGGCATATTCTCATGCTCACTTTTAACAATAACTATATGCCGTGGGATTTGGTGTGTGACTACCAATAGGTTTTCCAAGTCTTCCCTTTCAAAATCAGCTCTACATCAGCCTACCCAAATCCCACCTTTGTTTTTTATTTTAATTTTTTGTTTTGAAAGACACTAAAAGACTGTTTGGAGCTTTTTAAGTTCAAGTGTCAATTTCAAACCAACAGGTTAAAGTATCACAAGTTAATTTTGGATTATGAAATACATTCTAATATACAAGTCAATTTTGGGTCAATTCGAACAAGAATAATAATCGTATTAGTTGTTTCTAAACCGATTTCGGTCTAAACAAGATTAAGCCTGACTCAAAATTTGTAAAATTCGTGTCGTTTTCAAATCGTATTCGCGAGTCATGTCATATAATGCTAACCCTAAGATCAAGTAAGTTAATGGATTAGCACCCTCAAAAAAAAAAGAAGGCAAAGGAAAAAAAAAATATTTCTCTTTATCTCAAATAACATTATAGATTGTGATATGGCTAAATTTATTGCAATTGTTAGGATCGTGACATGTGGCAGAAATCAAAAGTAATTAGGGTTATGTAACCAAAGGGTGCATGACTAGGATACAGACCTTCACCTCTTAGAATTGCAACTTCCAGATGGAAAGAGTTATTCCTTCATATCATTCTTGGCAGCAATGCCGAACTCAGCTCGAGAGATTGGGATAACATTAACATATCCGACAATACTGAATGGAGCCTTATATTCTTATCCAAGCTGATCATCAACCTATCAAGAAAGTTGAGCTTGGAAACATTGCAAGCACTACTCTGTCACACTAATTCTCCAATGCTATATGTTGTGTATTAATCAACTCTAGACCTCTTGTATTCAAGGAAAAAGACTTTAGCATAGAAATTATCACTTAGAGCTTATCATATTAAAAAGGAAAGTTCCATATTTTACTAAGTGGAGAATTTCACTTGAAAATGATAACTAATTGATGCTGCACTTTTTCGCGCAGCACATCGTAGGCTTTCTAGTACAATATTGTCCGTTTTGGGCTTGAGCCTGGGCCCTAGCCCATACGGCTTTGTTCTTTCAGGGAGTAAAAAGCATTGTACTAGAAAGAGAGTAGCCTGAGGCTTATAAGCGATACCAATTCTCGACTTCCTAATCGATGTGAGAGAAAGTGGGCACATCACTAATTTTCTATAAAAAGAATCAAGGTACCCGCTGAAACCTTAACTTTTCATCTGAGTATCTAGTCTCTATAAGTTCATATTTCAAAACAATCTTCTTACTTGACCATTAGAGTGGCCATCACCGGGTCCCTCCGGTGATATAGTTTGTTTTTGTTTTATGATTTTGCATGAGCTGCAGAGAGAAAATGTCTATTTTTTAGGCTTAACATGGGGGTAAATTTTCATAACAGTCTTCACATGGTTCAACTAAGATTTTTTTTTTTAGCCTGAATAAAAAAAGAAAAAAGGAGAGGCCTTTTTAGCCATTTGTAGAGTGCTCAGAATTCCCAACTTTTCTTGATCACATTTATGCAGCCTTGTAGACTCAGTCTCTTATCATAGTTTTTAATGTTATGTTATTAAATGGAATCTCCCAAAGTAGTATTATTGTCCTAGTCATATGCTCTCATCAACAATTGGTAGTTTTCAGATACTTTCATTTGTAATATCAAAAGTTTGCTTGTAGCAATTATCATAGAGTTGATTGAGATATTTTCTAAAATTTGGGATGGGATAGAGTCCGGCCTATTTCAACTAATGTCCCACCTTTGATTGTGATATACAACAACCGTAAAAATTATTTTACTGATCATAGAAAATACTTTAAATCTAAATCCTCTTATCATCTATCAAACATCTAATATAGGATCGTAGGACGTCACTAGTTCGTATAAATAGTAATCTCTCATGTGAAATATGTCAAAATTATTCTTTTTCTTAGTTATAGGTTGTAAATGAATCGAATCGAATTGGATTGAGCCAAATAGTGAGTTATTTAAGTTCAACTCAATAAAATAAACGAGTTTTAAATTGTACCGAAGTTTGACTTATTGTTTTATCGAATCAATCACGAATGAATTTTTAATCAAGTCGAACTCAAGTAACTTAATTTTTTATATAATATTAGACTACTTTTGGTTTAACAAGCAAGACTTAATAAATTAACGAGTCTCAAAATATGTTTAAATTTGACTTGTTTATATTATGAATTGATATCAAACGCGCCGATCATGAGATAAATTCGAGCTTCAAATAACTTGACTTGTTTTACAGTCCTACCTAATTATGTTTAGTTGAGATTTTCTAAGAAACTAAGACTTCAATATTAATTTTTTAAAATAAGAAACTCTATTTTAATTTTCAAGAATTTGTGATTACTCTTACTAACTGACAAAAATATTTGAGATTATATTATAACTACTATGATATTTTACTATTTTTTGAAACTTTTTAATTAATTTGTTTTTCTAATTGTAACACTCTATTAATACTTCTAAATATTATTGTAATTCAATTTCTCTTTAACTTGAGATGGGGTGTTTTTCTTTTCCTTTTAGAAAGTCTAACTAATTATCAAGATTGATCATATTTATAATTTTTTTTCTTCTTTTATTATAATTAATGTTAAATATATCAGATTCATCTATCGGATGATATTATTTATCATAATTTTTTTATAAAATTTAAATAAAAAATAAAATACATTTATTAATTATTAAAATATCATTAATACATTATCGATAAACTAATCCAATATATTAAATATTTTTCTTTTATTATTTTTAAAACATAAGTCAATAATATCACTAAATTACTGTTCTTTCAACATGATTATGTGTGGTTAAGTTATAACTTGTAAGATATGTAATTTATATTTTAAATTAAAATAACATCATGATATTATTTATGTCACCTACGACAAAATTCAAATCTTAAAATCAATATGCATAAACACAATAATAATTTTTTTTCATATTATATTACTGCATTTTTTCCAGTCAGTCGGTAAAAGCAACAGACGAGAGTGGCCGTGAGTCCGTGACTCCACAACGATGATACTCTGGTCATACCGTACCGTAACGCATCTCGCGCCTAGGTTGGGTTGCGTGAACACCATAAGCACGTGACTCCCACAGCAAAAATCCAAGACACGCACCACCTTTATTACGTGAGGCCCCACGTACGGCCACTTCTGCTGCACTGCTTCTCATCATATGCTGCACATCCTCCTCTTAACGGGTCTTGAGAAATGGAGATTCTCCATCGCTAAGACAAGAGAAAAAAAAAATTAAATATTTTCTTTTAATTATTTCTCATTTCTTTACTTTCAAAAATATAGACTTTTCGTTTGTTAGAGAGGAGAAAAAAATAATTTTTTAATTATTTTAAAACAGTTTAAAATATATTTTTTTTTTTATTCTCTGCTTTCACAAATGTAGAGAAATGAAAACTCTCCAAATTCTCTCTTAATCCCACACTTTAATAAATAATTTTTTTTTCCCTCAAAATCTAATCAACCTCATATTAATTTACAAATCCTGAAATAAATATTTAAAAAAGGGTTATCAAGATTTTATTTGCATATGCAAATTAATTTTATCCGTTAAATTTTATAAAAAATTATATTTATTTTAAAGAATTATATTTTGTTCAAAAATTAAAACAATTAAAATAAATAAAAAATAATTCTTAAAAAATTTAATGTATATGAAACTTGATTACACGTGCTCCTCTTAACGTTCCACACTTTCAAGCGCTGCCACCTCTTTATCAACGTACTACTATACGGTCGCGATGGACTGGTCGGTTTAACCCTGGTTGGTCTCTTCACGTGCTTTGAGTAAAATCTGTTCCCTAGTATCAATAAATAATTATATTAATGCTTGGCTGCTAAATTATAGAAAATGCTAGAATTCAAGTTCTTAAATTTGATAGTCAGTAGAAATATAATATTATTAAATTTGAAAAAAAATTAGTAAAAATATAATACCATCTTTTATAATTATTGATTAAACTTTAAAAAATAATAATATACCAATAATTATACTGATAAACATGAGTGAGAGAACGTAATTAAAGTTAAACATTTTAAATTTTAAAAATTTATTTAATTATTAATTTTAAGATTTTAAAATTAATCGAAATACACGGAAAAAAAACATGGGTGATGCAACAATATCACGTGGCTTGCTTTAAAGCAATTAAACCAATAGATAGTTTAGAAATACGATTGTGAATCGTCCAAGAGCAAAATGGCCAAAATCTTTACATTAAAGTTAGTGTGGGCCATCTACATATATACACAAGTAAATCACGGGACCCTCTAAAAAAAATTAATGATGTAAAATAGAAGAATTCTTAGCACAAAATTGCGTGAAATATCAGAATTATCAAAATTATGTGAAATTTAGTAGGTGATTTAGAATTGATATACTGATCGATACTCCTCACTTTACTAGGATATATGCCGTTTTTCGGACAAATTCCTTCATTTTGGTCTTCAAAAACGTGTTTTTGCTATTTTTAGTAATAATGTGCTGCTTAATTTTGAAGTTAAGGTTTTGCTGTTTGGAGTTGTCTTTTTACTAATTTGCTGCTTAAGTTTAGGGCTTTTGGTTTATACTTTTAATTAGAATATTTCAATTTTTAGAATTTTTAGTATTTCTCTTTATTTTAATTATTTTTTTCCTAAAGTTGTAGTTCTAGTCGAATTAGGAGTTATAGTTCTAGACTGAATTAGGTTTTGCAGCCTATATAAAGGCTATATCTTTTCATTGTTAGGTTAACTTTAATTCAATAAAGAATTTTTTTTTTTCTGAGATCTTATTCTCTGTACTCGTGAATTCGAACTGTGATACTTTTGTTCGTGGAATTCGAGCGATTCTCCAAGAAGCAGGCGGTGCCCTACTTCTTTATAAGCTTCCGCTACTAAAGAGAAAAAAGAAAAAAAAAATCAAAACTTCAGATTATATTTTGAGATGTTCTCTCTTATTTTTAAAATTATAAATTGTTATTTCTTTCTCAAACTGATAGGCTTGATTCTATTAACAAAGCATGGAAATTAAATTATTAAGTTAGTCTTTATTTAAATAACAATTTTTAGTCAAAAGTTATTTTTTAATCTTTCTGATTATTATTTGGTATTTAAAAAAATTAAGTTAATGATATTAGTAAGAATGATCAATCTCATTGACAAGAGGTTAGTATAATGAACATATAAGGAAATACTAGCTTAATCTTGGTTCATTTATTGAATGATTTGTTTAATTAATTGTCCATTATCAAAAAATGAAAAACTATCTATTTTTGTTGTAAACTTGTAATATTAAAAAAAAAAAAAATCATTGGACATAAATTTGGATGAACTTTTGTTAAAAAAATTGTTTGTAAATCCATTTTATTTCTAGGGTGATTCGGCAATAGGTCTAAGAAAAGTAACAAAATTATTCATAAGTCCAAGTCTAAACAAATTATTCAGAGATCTCTTTTTTGTGATTAAAATACTCCTCGGTATATAAAGTCTCCATCTCCTGCAATTACTAGTTACATGAAATCTAAACTGTGTTAAACAAAATTGTTCAAAGCTTAAAAATTCAATAACTTGTAAATTACAAATTCATTTTTAATAAAATTTATATATTTAGACTCTAAAAATTGAGATCTATCAAATAGTGTCCATATTGAATATGAAAACTTGGAAAAAAAAAAATTGCTTCTCAACTATAAAATTTCACTATCCCTGATGATGCATATTGTAAAATTTTATAATCTAAAGAAGACAGTAAAATTTCAATTTCGTTATGAATTTAATAGTTGTTGTTAGTTTTATTCAGTTTTTGAGTTGTATTTTAGATGTTAAAAGTCTTTCAAGTAGTGAAATTTGTAACAAAAAAAAAACACATTATTTGAAAAAAAGCAGAAGGTAAAATTTTACTTTTTTGTGTAATTATGTACAAAAAAAATACCTATATTTTTTCTTCCTATAAATGAGCCACCCCGCCCTTTTTCTCCCAATACGCATGTACCTATATCTCTCTTAAGTCTCAAGTGTTTCGGAATGTCCCACATCGCCCATTCAAAGCCCCTCTGGGCATGTTATAAGCTCAAGTACCCCCTCTCCTTAACACCTGGGTTTTAAGGAAGGTTTCGGGCTTGGGCCCTTCTAATATGGTATCAGAGCTAGGTTCTATTTCATGGACGTGTGTACGGAATGTCCCACACGTATCCATTTCATGGCCGATATGGTCAGGGGGTGTGTTCGGAATGTCCCACATCACCCATTCAAAGCCTCTCTGGGCATGTTATAAGCTCAAGTACCCCCTCTCCTTAACACCTGGGTTTTAAGGAGGTTTCGGGACTTGGGCCTTCTAATATCAAGAACAAGGGTATATGGGCATCTGTCTTTCGTCTCAAAATACAAAAGGAGATGGAGATATCATATGGCCAGCAACGATCAGGGTAATCCATGTAGACGGTCAGTTCTAAGAGTTTAAGCAACCAATTCTAACCAAGAATATCGTATCTCAGAATCTCAGTTGTTTCCTCTACAACTGTGGTGGTTGGCTGTGGCTGAAGTGGTGCGCGTTCCATGGCCTTGCAGTGGTGTAGAGAGATTTGGAGTAATGAGGGAGTGAGAAAAGAGAGATAATGGACAACGGAGAATTTATTTACCTCTACTGGATGACAATGAATGATCAACAATGGAGGAAGATGACTTTTGCTGAGTAAGAAAGATAAATATACAAATTGACGTCAAAAGGTTTCTTCAATTTAGAAATTTTCTAATTTTTTATGAATATGTTATTTGAGAATTTCCTATTTTCCAAAAAAAAAATATCAACAATAACAAATATAGATGCTGGATTTACAGCATGAGTGAATTGTTTCCACCAGTTGCATGCTACCATTAGACAAACAAGACAATCTACTTTCCAAAAAACACATATCGACAATCTATATCTAGGACTTTTGTCGGCCTCATACTATGTCTATGACAAACCACATTGGAAAATGGAAATGTAGTGGTTGAATGTTATATTCACTATTATATTCCAATCTTATAGTCCTCAACACAGTCACACCAATATAACAAAACAAATCGTTGTGGGGTTCATTTACTGGTTTCCCCACTATGATACATGTGCACTGCTAGATGCACAAGCATATATATATATATATATATATATATATATATATATATATAAATTCAGTATGAGATTGAGGTCTTCATCATGGACAGTGTAGCTAAAATTTAGGTGGTGGTGCAAAGGGATGTCTCCCTTTTTCTTCTCTTTTTTTTATCTCAATCATTGCATGTTGTGTTGCTGCTGACATGTGAAGCTATCAAAAACCCTTTTTGCTGGTAAACATATTTAATAATAATAATTATTATTGTTATTATAATTATATTTTATTAATAATATTAAATATCTCAAATGACTAACTTTAAATCATTTAACACATTATTTATAATAATGCTTAATGTTTCAAGTTTTTTTATCCAAATATGTATCTCAAATGATGTGTCATCAAATCATTGATCCATTGGTATTGTTTTAGATAATTATTTAATTTGTTTTCAATAATTTACTACCACATTATTTAAAATACAAGTTTTGATACAAAATAAATAGCATTACTCTATTATTTAATGTTTTGTCAATAATTTATTGTCACATCATTTAAAATACAAATTTTGATACAAAACATTTGTCACGTATAATCATAATTATTAAATCCGGACCGAACATCGACTCGATAAAGGGATCCGGTCAATGGGTCACCGGTTCAACTAGTAAGTCAAATGGTTGGACCGGTCATATTATTTAAATATTTTAAAATATTAAAAAAAATATTTTAAAATATATCATAGAATAAATTAAAATAGATAAATAATAAAATATTAATGTAATATATTAAATAACATATTATTATATTATCATACCTTATAAATTAATATTGAACAAAAAATTCTATTATTATATGAATGCTTATATTATCATTCCTTATTTCAATTACTAAATTATAGTTAAAGTATCAAATTTATTATTAAAATCAAGTTAAATATTACGTAAGCATGATAATAAAAAGTAAAAATACCTAATGAATATATTAAATATATTTTAAGGGTATTATAATATTATTTATGAGAATAAATCACTTAAAAAATTTAGTTATTAAATCATTTTATTTTGTGATTATTTACAATCCAACCAGTTAGCATAAATTCATCTGATTCGCTAAGTCAATCATAAAATCGGGTCAGATTAACTGATTTTTTTGACCCACATCTTTTATGATCTAATTATAAAATCGGACCGACTGACCTCCATTTCACCATATTGATCCACGGGATCAAATTTTATGACACTTTATATAGTATTATTCATATTCTAATATTGCGTGGCTCAAATTAAAGTTGTGTGGGCAAATTGAAAATTTTGTGCCTCGAATAGGTTAATTTGCCTCTTCTTGATCTCACGTTGTTATTCGTATCATGTGTCTCATATATACACCAATTGTGGCCCAGAGGACTTTCTTTACTTCTAATGTAAACTAATTCCTAATCAACCAAACCTAATGATTTTATTTTTATTTCCAATCTGTATTTTTTTATTTTAAACTTGAATTTAGATTTTTAACACACCAACATTAGCAAAACTCCGTTTGATCTGTTACTAAAAAAAAAGCCTAAAAGTTTGAGCTCTCAAAGTTCCTCACATGTGGTTAAGTGTTCCATGGAACAACCCATGTCTCTCTCTCTCTCTCTCTCTCTATATATATATATATATATATGGGCATTTGTGAAGCAGTTGAAAGGAAATGTTAGCTTGAATGATGCCCTGAAACAAGGCTCAAAACATGCATGTCAGAAACGGTATACAGGTTCTTTCCCATTTCCAACAAAAACTAGGTATAACTAATATGCATGCATATGACTATAACAGCTGACTTACTTAAAGTTTGGTCAAACTTCATTGCTAAGAGTGGGAAAAAAGAATTGCAGTTAATTAGGCGGTTACGTGTAATGATACTTGCTTGGAGTTCCAAAGTCCTTAATAATGGCCGTTAAAATAGGGTTTGGGAAAACCAAAACGACACATCAAACCAGAAACAAAATAGCGGCAATGCCAAACAAAGCCCCACTTTCCCGCCTAATTCATCCCCCTGACTAACTAACTTTCCTAAGTTGTAACTGACCGAAAAGGAAGCTTGACCGATTAGTTAGTTGGCCCACAGTAAGGACAAGGCATTACTCAACTTAAGATAAAGAGTTGTGGAAACAATAATATACGTATTATGATATTGTGGTTTCTAAACCCTCTTAGTCATCAATCAGCAACATCCGGTAGATGGTTCCGTTCCTATGGTCACAATCATCGTTGATAAATGACGTACACATATACAGTAATAATTTCTTGATGTGATTATCTTTTCAACTCTTAAGACTAGATCATTTAATATTTGTTCTCATAAATCCTTTTATTCCATAAAAATTAACCTATTTTTAGTAATTCGTAATCCACTGCAAAATAAATTAAGTGATGTTAGTGGCAGCTTCAGAAATTATAATTAATGAAAATCAAAATGTGGGTATTAAAATTTTGAGAAGACCTATGAATATATTTAAAAAAAAATTTAAGGATCAAGTCTGTCTTTTTAAATAGAATTTAACAAATTAAGTGAGAAAACATACCATTTTTAAATTTTTTGGGGGGCCATGGGTCCCCTCCCTCCGCCACTAACTGTAGGTGGTGCTACAAAAAGATTTTGGGACACCCCACCCTCCCTTTTTTCAAAAATGAAAATAATACAACTGCACCTTCCATATTTCTTTGAACCATAATTTGTTAAAAGAGTTGTAACTCGAGTAGTATTTTATATATATTTCTTTTTATAAGAGGTTATTATTTTAAATGTTACAAACACGTAGTCATTTGTTGGTTTTCTAGATATAAGATAGTTTTTTTAGTTGTTTCGAGACTATTATGGTTGTGATACCCTAGTTTAGTAATTTTTTTTGTACATTTACTTGCACAATTGATCATTTTATAATTAATATTTAATAAGTTAATAATTATTAAATTTTTAAGAAAAAAATCTGAAAGAGATAATTTTTTTGAAGGGGACAATTAATAATTGTATTACCTAATAATTAATTTTTTTTCGAAACATTCTTTATAATATTAAGTATTAGAGAAATAATAGTTATATATTTGTTTGTATATCACATTTGATACTGCACTTTTCGACTCGCAATAAATCTGGGCTCCGCGACCTGTAAAACACTTAAAAGGGGGGATCAGAGGACCACCGGATTGGCTCCGACGGTAGCCGCTCTGATGCTTAAGTAAGTAAACGGAGTTGAAAAGACTGTATTGAAAGCCAAAGAATCAGCATAAAAATAAAGCGTACCTTTAGGGTTTAATTTATAAGCCGTGGCTTTCCTAAGTTGATTAGGATTTGGAAACATGAAAGTAGGGATTTGATCACCGGAGATAGCAGTTTCCTTGTTGGATATTGCACCATAGATAGAGATGAACATGTATAGCAGTTTCCTTGTCGAAGGTTGTTTCCTCATTCCCTGCTCGGCAGCCGCTAAGGCGGTGACTAGCTCTGGAGTGTTGGTTTAGAGCCCTGTAATTAGCTCCGTGATTCTTACCCGGATATGTATGTGCTCTGGAGGCATATGCTCGGCCACTTCCGATCTTTCAGCCTGTCCTGAATGTCCGAGCGCTTAGCCACTGGCTGAGAGCGAGCTGAGTTAGCCGAGCGTAAGCTGGACTTATAGGCATATGTGTCAAGTGCTGATTAGTCTTGCTCTTTTGTGGTATATCAGTTACCCCCCCAAGTCTTAGTTTGATGTTAACAAGCAACTAGGGCTAGGCCTTTTTCGGAGAATCATGTATCCTGTCTGTTCGCCTTTCAAGGCGACTGTTGGTGCGTCATTTATTGCACAGCCGGAGATTGGGTTTTTTCAAGGCCATCATTTTACTGAACCGATGGTTGGGTTTCTCAAAGTCATCATTGTTCTGAGCCGTCATAGCGTTTGGGCTTGGTGGGCCCCTTCTGACACTGTGCTTATAAATACAGGGAGAGATTTGAAATGACCTTTTCCTCGTATTTTCAGTGTGCCAGAAGATCTTGTCCGCCATTGTTGGTTTGTGCGACCTCGAAGAATACTGGTTGTCTGAGGCTCTGGTCTAGAACAGGTTCGACCGATCTTCCTCTTCTTTTGCTTCTTCTTTAAATCTAAGAGTAATGTCTACTCCTCTTGAATCTTCAAATGCTAGTGAGGGGGTAGGAAATCCCTCAAAGATGGCTATGCCGCCTCATTTAGAGAATGTACCTGGTCTTGCCACCGAAGATGTTAGGGAGAGGTTTGTTGAGCCCCCCTACAGTCCTGAGACTAGGATAGTCGATGCCTTCATAGAGCCCCGAGACAGGGCTGGGGAGACCTCTGGCAGGTCTTCCTGTAGAGAAGAGGGTGAAAGTGCTGTTACCCAAAGCTTGTTGGACGAGTGGAGGGTGAAGTACAATTTTCCCTCAAATGTTATCTGCAGAGTACCAGGCCCAATGGATCGTCCCGATAATGTTGAAGCCGGGGAGATATGTGTTTATCTTGCCTGGTTTGAAATGGGTTTGCGACTTTCGTTGCCTGATTTGGTTAGGTAGTTCTTCTGTTGGTACAAGCTCTGTCCTGCTGACCTTAATCTCAATAGTTGGCGGCAACTTTTAGGGTTTGTAGTGTTAGGGCACAAAATAATGTAGATGTATCCATAGATCTGATCCGTAGTAATATGGATCTGAAGTATAAGAAGGCAGAAGGCCTTTTTTACATGTCTTTTGAGAAAGGGTTCCGACCTCTGTCCTCTGTCCCCATTTCTAATAAAACGTGGAAGAAGTGGTACTTTTTTGTTGGAGGAGGATGGGAGCGTGAAGACTTCCAAGATGATGTCTCGATATTCCCTCGTACCATGGGTCATAAGGGTGAGGCTTATTTCTTTAGGTTTGTTTTACCTTTGTTATGCCTTCCGAACTGATAATCTGATATGCCATTTCTTGCTTATGTGTAGTCAGGAGTGCTTGAAGGAGGTCTGAGTTCACTGACGAGCTCCAAGATCAGTACCGCGTGCTTCTTTCGACTTCCAACCGGGCTCACACCATCACTGTCACCCCGGAGAACTTGATGGCCGCTCATACTAATGAGCTTAAGAAAAGGCTGACATCAAGATGGGCAAAGGCGGAGGCCCAAGTGGCGAGGGAGGCTTCCTCCCAAGTTGAGCCTGAGCCTCTTCTTCAAGTAAAAATAAGGAGGTTGATTTCTGGCTCTCCCGAGCCACCTCCTACCGAAGCTGAGAAGGAGGCCGAACCTGCTGTTCCGGTCTCGGCCGTTCCTCCTGCCTCTTCCGTTTCGAGCAAACAGACTAGGAAGGGGAAGGCGCCTACGGCGCCGTCTGATGAGCCGGATTACCAGATTGCCAAGAAGGCCTTTGACCAAATATGGTCCTAGGGCCCTCATCGGTATAGGGGGGATAACCCTACGAAACTGATGAATGAGATGATGAATCTCTAAATGAAGGTAACCTTTAAATCTTTTTCTAGTCTTTTCTTGCTTGCTTACTTGTTCAGCCTAACTTGTCTGCCTTTGTGTTGTGCAGAGCATGCATAGTTTAGCTGCTCTGATGGTGACTCTTCTGAGCCTTGAGGAGGCTGATAAGCTGAAAGCCGAGCTGGATGAAGTGAGGCTGGAGCTTGGAATGGCTCAGTCCAAGGTTCATGCTGCCGAGGAGAATTTGAAGGAAGCTAGCACTAACCTTGCCGTGGCGGAGTCTGAAAGGGACATCTATGCTCGGCAGGTTGCAGAACTTTAGAGGGAGTTGGTCAACCGTCGAAGCACCTTTGATCAGAAGGTTCAAGAGGCAGTTGATCATGCCAGGACTAAGACTAAGACGGAATTGAGAGAGGAAGTTGACCAGATGGGGGACGAATTGATCCGGTTCGGCTTTGAGACCTTTCGATCTAGATTTCTAGCTAAGTTTCCAGATTTTGACGTGTCGTCAATTGTTGCTCCTAGAGCTGCTTCATCTAGTGCTAGTCCGAGCAAAGAGGCCGTGGCTACCGACCTTCCTTCGGTAGAGGATCCTGGCCCTTCCGATAAGGCTTGAGGCTTTATCAGCTTTACTTTTTTGTCTTGCTAGTTTTTTGATGTAATAAATACCTTTTGATCAATAAAATTAGATTTTCTTCAGATTCTTCTCGTGTTCTTTCTTTTTACGAAATTTGTTGTGAGTATGGCTGCTCTGAGCCCATTGCACGTCAGATTAGCTTTCCACTAGTTAATAGTTGCCTTCTGAGCTTCAGTACTTGTAATAGAACAGTGAATGCAGATTAACTTCGACTGTCTCATTATAATAAGATAAGAAAGCAAACATAACTAGATAAATAGGAACCCGATATTGATCTTGTATCACATAGAGTGGAAGTAAACTCTGTAGACTTCTGAAGCAGATTGTTCTAAACCAAAGACTTGTGAAAATAACTAGGCAGCTTGTGCCCATCATTCTGATGATCGAAACTCCTGTTTCTGAGCCTTTAGGATCAGGATATATCAGAGCTATTGGCCTTTGTCATATGTGTGGCTTGTCAAGGAATAGATAAGACTGGGAGGTCTGTATATCGGATAGAAGGCCTGTATACTAGACTTTTCTTATTTTATCATTTCAGAAGCTTTAGTACCGAACTGCGGTTGTTAGTATAAGAAGGCCCTGCACCTTGTCTTTCGGTATTCCAAAAGGCAGGTTTAATGCATCATTTATTTATACGGTTGTCGTTTGGGTTTTCGAGGCCAACCTTTCTTTTAACCGTTGCGACGGTCCAGTTGGGTGGCTTTTAGACTTCAAGGGTCTATATATATGAGAAAGGGGGCATACGGTTGTGCCCAATCTTTTTGTTCCAAAATTGTTCCCCCGTTTGAGAGAATTTAGATGTTGCCGGAAACTTGCCGTTCGCCCGGAGATTATTGACGATTCTCAGTCCAAGTTAGGAATGATTAAACTGTGGCCGGGAGTTAACCTTTCCCTTGATTCAGTTTCCAAGGAAGGATTAGAGGAGGCACCAGTCCTCTTGTCCATCTTGGCATCCGGTCGAGATTTCTCTGATTGGATGTGGACTCTCCTTGATTCAACCAAGGCTTGGAGCATTGGTGATGAAGACGAAGGTAGGATGCCTCCTTCTCTTTGTGTCTTGGCAGAGACCCTTGCTCAAGCCGGTTGGGGTGTCATGCCGATTTTGAGGGAAACGAAGGTGGAGAATGGAGGTCCCTTGAGACCTAGAGCCCTAGAGCCCTCATCATCCGTTGGTATTGAGATCAATGATAGTGATGATGAAATGGCCTGGGTGCTTCTCGATACAGATTGGGGTTCAGGGTTCCTTCTTTTCAAATGGAAGCCGGCGGCGGCGGTAATGGAGGTTAGAACTTAGGCCCCTTTCCCATCCGAGGAAGAAAGCCATGATGTTGTAGAGCGTAGTGATGTCTTTATTGTAGCTTTTCTGTACTTTTTTTATTTTCAGTCTTCTTGTACTGATGTAAACTTTTATGAATCATCAATAAAATTGAGTTCCTTTTTCTCAAATCTGATGTTCTTCCTGTTCAAATGCGCTTTTCTTCAAAACACCTTCTCATGCACTTCTGATGAATAACTCTTCTATATGTTCTAAGAGTAGATCAAAGAAACTTGTATAAAACTTGAAGTCTTAAACCAATGTACTTTAAGCCTGCTTGGTACTGTAGTATTCGTTGCTTGTCGGTACACAAGCCAAATAATCTAAGTATCAACTTTAAGGTGTTCCGATCTGGGAAACTTGTGTAGATAGTAGTTGGACTTTGGTTGAAGATACTTGGAATTTCTGCCTTTGGACGGACTGGATCATAGAGTCTGCATATTGAAGATGGACCAGGCTCGGAAGACTTGTGCATAATAGATGGACCAGGCACGGAAGGCCGGTGCATTAGAGATGGACCAAGCATTAAGGCTTGTGCATTATTGATGGGCCAGGCTCTGAAGGCCTGTGCATTAAAAGATGGACCAAGCACTAAGGCTTGTGCATTGTAGATGCACCAGGCTCTGGAGGCCTGTGCATTAGATATGGACTAGGCTTGGAAGGCCTGTGCATTATAAATGGAGCAGGCTTTAGAGGTCTGTGCATTAGAGATGGACCAAGCACTAAGGCTTGTGCATTGTTGATGGACCAGGTTCTGGAGGCCTGTGCATTAAAAGAAGGACCAAGCACTAAGGCTTGTGCATTGTAGATGGACCAGGCTCTGGAGGCCTGTGCATTAAAAGATGGACCAAGTACTAAGACTTGTGCATTATAGATGGACCAGGCTCTAGAGGCCTGTGCATTAAAAGATGGACCAAGTACTAGGACTTGTGCATTATAGATGGACCAGGCTCTGGAGGCCTGTGCATTAAAAGATGGACCAAGTACTAAGACTTGTGCATTATAGATGGACCAGGCTCTAGAGGCCTGTGCATTAAAAGATGGACCAAGTATTAGGATTTGTGCATTATAGATGGACCAGGCTCTGGAGGCCTGTGCATTAAAAGACGAATATTCTATGGAGGTATAAAAAAGAAAGAAACATTTCTATTGATAATACTTCTGTAAATATTCCACGTTCCACGACCTAGGAATAGGCTTCCCAGTCATGTCTTCTAGCCAGTAGGTGGTAGGCCTAACAACCTTCGTCACTCTGTAGGGGCCTTCCCAGTTCGGTGACAACTTTCCCATAGTGGGATCCTTGGTGTTTTGAAAGACTCTTCTTAAGACAAAGTCTCCGACTTGAAAGCTGACCGTCTTGAGCCCCACCTTGGATTTTTGACCATTCTCTACTGATAGGCTTCCATCCTGATGCTAGCATGATCCCTTTTTTCTTCAAGCAAATCCAAATTTTCCATCAGCTGCTGATCATTGGATTCTTGCTCGAAGGCTTCAGTCCTTAAAGTTGGCATACCAATCTCAACCGAGATTACTGTTTTTGTACCATAGGCCAGTAAGAAAGGAGTTTCAGAGGTGGGAGTTCTTTTGGTTGTTCTGTAGGCCCAAAGAACTCCTGGGAGCTCCTCTGCCCACTTTCCTTTGGCTTGCTCTAACCTTTTCTTTAATCCATCAAGGATTGTTCGGTTGGTGACCTCTGCTTGCCCATTTGCTTGTGGATGGCCTGGAGAGGCAAAGTGTTGCCTAATGTTGAGATTTTCACAGAATTTCTTGAAGCCTTTACCAGTGAACTACGTCTCATTGTCAGAGATAATCACACGTGGTATACCGAACCTGCAAACAATGTTCTTCCAGGTGAAGTTCTCAACTTCCTTCTTTGTGATATGTGTTAGATGTTCAACTTCGGCCCATTTAGAGAAGTAGTCAATGGCTACCAAAAGATACTTCCTGTTTGGTGGGGCTTTGGGTAATGGACCCACGATGTCCATCCCCCACTGAGCAAAGGGCCAAGGACTAGTAATCGGGATGAGCTCGTGACGAGGCTGGTGTTGATATGGGGCAAATCTTTGGCATTTGTCGCACTTCTGGACATACTCTTTAGCCTGCCTTAGCATGCTAGGCCAGTAATAGCCCTGAGTCAGAGCTTGGTGAGCTATCGTTCTTCCCCCATTATGATTCCCGCAAATACCCTCGTGTATTTCAGCTAAGACATATTGTGATTCTTCTAGAGCTAAGCATTTTAACAGAGGTTGATAATAAGACCTTCTGTAAAGCTTGTTGTTCAGGATCAGGTACCGAGCCGCTCTGATTCGGATTCTCCTCGCTTTATTTTTGTCTTCTGGGAGGAGCCCGGATTCTAGGTACTGGAGGATTGGGGTCATCCAGTTCTGGAGCTGTTCAGTAATCTGGGCAACTTGGGCTTCCTCTATGCTGGGTCCTAGCTTGTAGGAAATTTTTACTGTGGAGTTTGCTTCAGACTTTAGGCGGGATGCCATGTTTGCCAAAGCATTTGCTCTGCAGTTATGGCTTCTTTCTATTTTCTGAATAGTGAACGTCTAGAAGGAGTGCCTCAAGTAGTTCACCAGTTCGGAATACCGAAGCATCCTGTCATCTTTAGTGGAGAATTCTCCTAGGACTTGGCTTACCACCAGTTGGGAATCTAAGAAGACTTTAAGATTCTGAACCTCGCATTCCAGAGCCAATTTCATGCCTAGGATTAAGGCTTCATATTCTGCTTCATTGTTGGAAGCTTTGAATCTCAGGCTGACTGCTTTTTCTAACGAGAGCCCATTAGGAGACTATAATACCAGCCCCATTCCTGAGCCCTGATCTGTTGACGACCCACGATATAGAGCAGCCAGGTTCCTGTAGTTTCAATGAGCTATGCCTTATCTTGAAGTGCTGAAGTGAACTCAGCAACGAAATCTGCCAAGGCTTGTCCCTTTATGGAGTTTCGTGGCACATATGATATGTCGAATTTCCCTAGCTCCACAGAACACTTAACTAATCTTCCCGACACCTCAGGCTTCCTCAATATTGACTTCAGAGGATAGGCGGTTGGGATTTCAATTGGATGAGCTTGGAAATAGGGCCGGAGCTTCCGAGCTGATATTACCAAAGCAAAGGCTAGCTTCTTAACCTCTGGGTATCTCTTTTCTGTGTCGAGTAGTGCCCTACTGATGTAGAATATGGGCCTTTGTAGTCCCCTGTCCTGCCTGACTAATGCGGAGCTAACCGCGTTTTCAGATACTACAAGGTACAGGAGTAGCTTTTCCCCCTGTATTGGTTTCGACAGAAGTTCTGGAGAGGCAAGATACTCCTTCAGTTCCTGAAAAGCTTTCTCACATTCCTCCGTCCACTGTAAAGCTTTGTTGCCCTTTAGAGCTTTGAAGAAGGGTAGGCAGCGATCAGTGGATTTAGAGATAAATCTACTTAGTGCCGCGATTCTGCCATTCAGCGTCTGAATGTCTTTCCTGGTTTTTGGTGACTTCGGTCTAATAAGGGCTTGGATCTAAGTGGGGTCTGCTTCGATACCCCTCTGAGAGATAATGTATCCCAAGAATTTTCCCTTCGTCACCCCAAAGGTACATTTCGAAGGATTGAGCTTCATCTTGTGCTGTCTTAGGATATCGAAGGTCTAGGCTAAGTGCTGGAGGTGACTACCTTTCTTCAGACTTTTGACCAGCATATCGTCAATGTATACCTCCATGGTATTGCCGAGCAGCAGGCTGAACATCTTGTTAACCAACTGCTGGGATGTGGCCCCAGCGTTCTTCAAACCGAAAGGCATTACTCTGTAGTAGTAGAGACCTCGTTCGGTTATGAAGGTTGTCTTCTCTTGGTCTGGAGGGTACATCTGAATTTGGTTTTACCCAGAATAGGCATCCATAAAACTCATGAGCTCGTGCCCTGCGGTGGCATCAACCAGTTGATCTATCCTTGGCAGTGGAAAGCTGTCTTTTGGGCACGCCTTATTGAGGTCTGTATAGTCAACGCAGACCCTCCACATGCCATTTTTCTTTTTGACCAGGACGGTGTTGGCTAGCCACTCGGGGTAGAACACTTCACGTATCATTTTGGCTTCAAGCAGCCTCTGGACTTCTTCGTTTATAATCTGATGCCGTTCTGGAGCAATCGGCCTTCTCTTCTGTCTTACTGGTGGGTGATCTAGATCTACCATCAGCTTGTGAGTTATGAGGTTAGGATCTATACCTTTCATGTCTTTGGTCTCCCACACAAACATAGAGAGGTTGTCTTTTAGAAACTTGATTATTTTCTCTTGCTCAGCGCGTGTCAGGTCTAGGCCGATATACAAATAGCATCCCTCTGATTCTGAACTGACCAGTACTTTGACAGGCTCGCCAATGGGTTCGGCCCTGCTGTCCCGTCCCCTTAGACTTAGGGGTTCTTCGATGCTGGAAGGGCAACCTTCCTCCTCGGGAGTGTGGGAGAGAACTGGATCTGTACAGTCCCGAGTGTACTGTAATTGCTATTTAGTAGCCTTCTCCTTGAGTGCAATGGCATGGCACTCCCGGAAAGTCGGCTAACACCCTCTAACAAAGTGAATGTTCTAATTGTGGACATACTTTAGACATTGATAGAGGGTCGAGGTGACTGCCCCTATCTGGTGCAACCATGGTCTCCCAATTATGACATTATAGGGAGATTTCATATTCAACACCATGTACTCTGAAATGGTGGTTTTCTGCCCTTCTCCTTCCCCCACAGTAGTAGATAGGTCGATCCTTCCTAGTGGGGTACTGAGATTGCCGTCAAAGGCTGCCATCACGGCGGTAGTAGGCTTGATGCTGTGGTGGTCAATCTTCATCTGTTTGAGTGGCTCATAGAACAGTATATTCACAGAGCTGCCAGTGTCAACCAGAACCCTTCTGATCTCGAAGTTGGCAATCTTGAGAGTGATGACGAGGGCATCACTGTGAGGACAGTGTACCCTTGATAGATCCTGTTCTGTGAACTGGATCTCTGGCCCTGGTTTGAGCCTCTTCTTAACATTGAGGATCTGCATTACATCCGAGGCAGCTCTGGCCTCCCGAGCATACCTCTTCCTCGCCTTGTTTGACATTCCTGTAATAGGGGAGTCGGCATGGAGGACGTAGATGACATGGTTGTTCTGCCTTTGAGGCTCGTTTCGTCCTTCCCTCTGTTCCTGCCTTTGCTCGGGCCTCTGGTCTGGCCGTTGTTGAGGCTTGTCTTCATGGGGGTTCTGCCTTCCGTCCTGCTTGACGAACTCCTGAAGACGCCCCTTCTTTATGAGCTGCTCAATCTCATATCGAAGGGTCCGGCATGAGTTAGTCGTATGCCTATGATCTTTGTGGAAATTGCAGTACTTATTTTGGTCTCGAAGGCTGGGATCTCCTTTAATCGGTTCTGGCCATCGTAGGTTTTCCCGATCTCGGATCTGCCGAAGTACTTGGTTGGTGTAGTGTTCAAATAGGTAAAGTTAGTGAACTCCCTTGGTCTAGAATTATAAATAGCCCTGGGCGCTGTTCTCTTTTCTGGACTCCTGGCCCTCTTCTTGCTAGAGTCTCTTCTGTGGTCCTCCTTCTTATGATTCTCCCTCTTCGGATTATCTTTCTGGTTCTGCTCTTTGCCCTTCTGGGATATGCGGTTGGCTTCTTCCAAGTTGATGTACTTCCTGGCCCGGTCCATTAATGTCGCCGTGTCGGCAGGAGGGCTTTTGGTCAATGAATCTCTGAAGCCACTGTGAGCAAGTCCAGCAGTTAAGGCAGCTACAAGGAATCTTGGGCTGCAGTCGGTAATCTCTGTGAGTTCGGTATTAAACCGCGCAATGTAGGCTCTGAGGGACTCCTCCTTAGTCTGCTTGACATTTAACAGGAATTCTGGTCCTCTTCTAAGCCTTCTGCTGGTCATAAATCTGTCCAGGAATTGCCTACCGAGCTCATAGAAGCCAGTAATTGAGTTCGGAGGGAGGTGGTGGAACCATTTCAGAGCAATTCCCTTCAAGCTGGTAATGAAAGTTAGGCACATAAAAGCATCAGAGGCCCCGTGGAGGGCCATCGTATGCTGGTAGTGCGAGAGATGATCTCCTGGGTCTCCAGTCCCATCGTATAGGGTGAACTTTGGCACCATGAACTTCCTAGGCCTTTCTTCTGCCATGATGGCGTAGGTGAATGGGGTGCCAAGTTTTCGAGCAACCTGGCCAACTCATCCTGCTCTGGAAGATTCTGGGCACCTCTCAAAGCTACTGTTCTGTCTATAGATTCGGCAATTTCTTCGACCCTCCGTGGGTCTTTGAACCGGACCTCTTGTGAACCTTGTCTTACAGCCTCGGCTTCAGGGTAGTCAGGCTGAGTACGTCCCTCGGACGGAAGAGGGTTCTGAACTGGAGGGATTGGTGCTGCTTGGGGATGGGGGTCCTGTGGTGCCGGATGTGCTCCCGAAGCCCTTGGAGTTGGGGTAGTGCTCCGGTAATGAACGTTAGGGACGAAGGCTGATGTTCCCCAGCCTGGGGCTGCTGACGGCTGTGGATCTCCACCAACGCGAGCAACACCCTAGGGGTGCCCAGGCTGGTTATTTGGAGCCTGCTCATGGGGCTCTTCATTTTCATGCAATAATGTTGACTGGCGGGTTAGGATGACTCGTCCCTTGATTCTGTGTGAGCGTTGCCAGTGTTCTAGATATGGCAAGCAACTGTTTCTGCACTAGTTCATTGTGTCGTTTGATTGATTCGATCTTTTGTCGCATGGGATCAAACGTTGGCCCCCTTGCTCATGGAACAAGCGGCCAACGTTGAGAGCTTTGCGGATTCTGAGTATTCTGTCGCGGTCGGAGATTTAGGGCCATGGTTTTCTGGTGAGGAAAAAGATAAGTTTGTGAATAGAGCACTTGGAGATTTGCCGTTCCCAAAGACGGCGCCAAACTGATACTACACTTTTCAACTAGCAATAAATCTGGGCTCCACGACCTGTAGAACACTCAAAAGGGGGATCAGAGGACCACCGGATTGGCTCCAGCGGTAGCCGCTCCGATGCTTAAGTAAGTAAACGGAATTGAAAAGACTGTATTGAAAGCCAAAGAATGAGTATGAAAATAAAACGTACCTTTAGGGTTTAATTTATAGGCCGTGGCTTTCCTAAGTTGATTAGGATTTGGAGCCATGAAAGTAGGGATTTGATCACCGGAGATAGTAGTTTCCTTATTGGATATTGCACCATAGATAGAGATGAACATGTATAGCAGTTTCCTTGTCGAAGGCTGTTTCCTTATTCCCTGCTCGGCAGCAGCTAAAGCGGTGACAAGCTCTAGAGTGTTGGTCTGGAGCCCTGTAATTAGCTTCGTGATTCTTATCCGAATATGTATGTGCTCTGGAGGCATATGCTCGGCCACTTCTGATCTTTTAGCCTGTCCTGAATGTCCGAGCACTTAGCCACTGGCTGAGCGCAAGCTGAGTTAGCCAAGCGTGAGCTGGACTTATAGGCATACGTGTTAAGTGCTGATTGGTCTTGCTCTTTTGTGGTATATCATCATTTATGACATGTCTTTGTAATTATATTTATGAATTTAACATAATTGCTGCCAAAATTATTGTAAGTGAGAAAATTATTACATCTGGTATCACAACTTCTTTCCTTGAAAATGATATTCCGAGTTTTTTTATGCCTAAAATTAAGTATAATATATATATATATATTTATAAAAGATAAAAATATTATTGAAAAGTTTCATATAAGATTTTCTTTTTATACCGAAAGTCATTTACATGTAAGGAAAACTTATTCGTTAATGAAAATATATTAAAAAAAATTAATAATTAATAAACTTTCAATTTTGTATATTTATTAATTATAAGAAAGTTGAGTGTAATTTGTTATAAGTCATTTGGGATCAAACCTCAAGGCAGCACATTTTCAAGAAGCTCCTATTAATATATCAGTCCATGCTCCATTGCCAGAAAAGAATAAATAAAAAAAAACCTCCACTTTTTATAAGTGACCTGTATAGGGTTGGTAGAGGGATGGGTAACAATGAAGTTATGAGGCTGAGACTAAATAAAATGTCTAAGGGTATCACAGAAATGATCAGCCAATGCCAAAGGGACCACATTGTATGGCTTTAGAAGATCAGTCCTTTATTCACTGGACTGAATTGCTACGTGAATGAAAGTTGGTAACAATCCAGTTCTCATAAATGTATTTATTTCTACCACAGTTCCTTATTTATATATATATATATATATATATATAAATTGTTGACTCAATCTCTAACAATTTGAGTTTATAGAGCTACCAGTGATGTGATATATATTTTTTATCAACGATTGGTGATGTAACATGATATCAGAGCAAGTTTTGAATTCAAGTCTCCCCTCCCATTAATTTGATATAAGGTATATATTATCACACTCTGTTCCGTCAGGATTCGCATTTTGTATCTTTATTTCTCCATATATTCTGAAATATCCTCTAAAGAATAATTAGTCGTTGATCTAATTTTTAGACTTTCTTGGAGCGTAATGACACACTCAAATTTTATGTCCTGTATGTCCACTTGGTCAATTGTTTTTTTGAGTTCAGGTACACATATAAGATGTCATCAATGTATTAATCTTAATGACTACTTTGTTCTTAAATAAAATAAAATAAAATAAAATAAACTTATCAATCGGTCCTTTTTTTTTAAACTACTAGGGTTCCATATTCCTACTTTGAAACCCCATACTCTCTCTCTCCCTTTTGCTTGTAATCGCGCTACCTTTTTTTAAGTTAGTGTTTTTCTCTAATAATACTTAATTGATTGATTTGTTTTTGCCTAAGTTTTTTAATATATATTTTGTTTTATATATTTTATAGTTGTAGTGATGTCTTATAATTTTATAAATGTTAGTATTTATGTTGTATTTAGTATTTTTCTCTAACAAATAATATATATATATATATATATATTTTGAAAAAATATTTTTTTTTACCTTTAGGGAGAAAAAGATTTTCCAAATGACTTCTCTTTTGCAAAGAATTTTCTTTTAAAAAAAAATAAGTTAGAGACATTTATGTGTGATTTGCAAGGGGACTTTCACTAGAATTGTTGGCTAATTAAACCAAGTCCATAAATTTTAGAAAGTTTCTTAATTCCTAATAATATTTAGAGTCTTTTTAAGTAATCCTAACTGTAGTTGAACTAATATTGTAATGAGAGTTAGTTTTCTAATTATAGTTAAATAAGATATACTAGTTTATATGAGATTATATGTCATAATCAATATAAGACTTAGAGTCAATGTTTTATATATGTGAGTCTCTGTCACATGGAGTTGTAAGCTACAAAAATAATAAGTGGTGGCCACAAAAAAGAGGCTGTGAGCAGAGAACCTGCACCGTGAGAGTGTGTGTTTATGTAGCAAGCCGAATTGTGGCTGCCATAATTGTGTATGCTTATAGATCTGAGCATCATGGAAAGTTATGTTAATATATTTGTGAGCGTGAGGTTTTATACTACTTAAATAAAATAATAGTAGTTTACTTTGTGGTTGAAGAACGAAACAATTTCATCTTTTTATTTTTTTCCCTACTTTATTTCTTTTAAGTTTTCCAATTGGTATCGGAGCGATTTTAAATTTTACATTTGGTATCAGAGTTATTTTTGGGTCCTACATTTGGTATCAAAGCCAGTTACGATCTTGGGGTAACTTATTAGAGTCAGTTATGATCGTGGGGTAACTTATCAAAACCAATTAAGATCTTGGGTAACTTATCAAAGTTGCAAAAAATCTGAGTTTGGTCTTATTCCTAAATTGTTGCAGAGAATTGTAATTCTCATGTTACTCAAGATTGTGATCTTTAGTGGTTTGTTGAAAAACTGTTCGATTGAAATTCAACGGCCGTTTGGATTAGAAAAAAGATCTTACGGTGATGCAAATACTTATGAAGCAAAAAAAAAAAATTCTGGTTTAATCAATAGGAAGGCCAGCTTGATCAAATTGAAGAAAAAAAAAAAGGGGGCACGTCAACATTAATTTTTGGACAAACTCAAGTACGTGATTTAAATAAATTGTTGATTTGAAATTATGGAGAAAATTTTGGTTAATGGACAAAAGTTTGAGATTTTAAGAGTATGTAGTCAGAATATTGATGAGTAGTTACATTGTGTTACACTCTATCTTAATGCTTGCAATGTATTTAATGTATTGAATATTGCATTGAAGCGTTTATTAAAATAACTTTATTGAGAAAAAGTTAAATAGTTCTTGATATACCACAAACAGACACACCAATCACCTTGAGACACGTGTGCCTACAGAGTTAACAATCTCGATCCTACAGAGCTGATAATCTCGATCATACAGAACAGCCACAAGCCTTCAGGGCATTCTCATATATATCTATCATACAGAGCCGACGAACTCAGTCATACAGAGCATTCACAGCCTTCAGGGCATTCTCATATATATATATATATATATATATATATATATATATATATCATTCAGAGCCGATAAACTCGGTCATACAGTGCAGGCAAAGCCTCCAAGGCATTCTCATGCATATATCTTCCAGACCTTATGTTCTGGGCAATATTTATTCAACACTTCATATGGCTCCGACCTTATGGCTTCCTTAACAACTGCCAAGCAGGGAATAAAGAAACAGTCTTCAACACGGAAACTACTATCTATGGTTATCTCCATCTATGACTCAATGCTCCACAAGGTAACTGCAATCTCCGATGATCAAATCCTTATATTCATGGCATCGAATCCTAATCAACTTAGGAAGGCCACGACCTATAAAAATTAAACCCTAAAGGTACGCTTTATTTTTATGCTCATTCTTTGGCTTTCAATACAGTCTTTCAATTCTTTTTACTTACTTAAGCATCGGAGCGGCTATCGCCGGAGCCAATCCGGTGGACTTCTGATCGTCTTTCTGAGTGTTCTACAGGTCACGGAGCCCACACTTATTGCGAGTCAAAAAGTGCAGCATCAGTTTGGCGCCGTCTGTGGGAACGACTAATCTCCAAGTGTTCTATTCATAAACTTATCTCTTTCCTTACCGGAAAACCATGGCACCAAATCTCCGACCGCGACAGAATATTCAGAATTCGCAAAACTCTCAACGTCAGCCGCCTGCTCCTCGTACAAAGGGACCAGTGGTTAACCCCATGCGACAAGAGATCGAATCGATCAAAGGACACAATGAACTGGTGTAAGAACAGTTGCTTGCCATCACTAGAACGCTGGCAACACTCACGCAAAACCAAGCAGTGGGTTCTCCTAACCCGCCGGTCAACTTCACCGCAGGAACACAACCTCATGTTGCTACGGAGAATGAAGAACTCCATGAGCAGGCCCCAACCAACCAGCCTGGGCACCCCCCGGGCATTGACCGCGTTGGCAGAGATCCACAACCGTCAGCAGCTCCAGGCTGGGGAACATCAGCCTTCATTCTTGACGTCCATTACCGGAGCACTGCTCGAGCCCCAACTCCAAGGGCCTCGAGAGCACATCCAGCACTGCAGGAGCCTTATCATGCAGCACCAATCCCTCCGGTTCGGAATCCTCCTCGGTCCAAAGGGCGTACTCAACCCTACTACCCTGAAGCCGAAGCTGTCAAGCAGGGTTCATAAGATGTCAGACTCAGAGACCCACGGAAGGTAGAGGAAATCGCCGAGTCTATGGACCGAACAATCGCCTTGAGAGGACCTCAGAACCCTCCAGAGAAAGACGAGTTGGCCCGGCTGCTCGGAAGACTAGCCACCCCGTTCACTCATGCCATCATGTCAGAAGAGAGGCCTAGAAAGTTCATGGTGCCCAAGTTCACCCTGTATGATGGATCTGGAGATCCAGGAGATCATCTCTAGCACTACCAGCATACGATGGCCCTTCACGAAGCCTTTGATGCTTTCATGTGCCGAACTTTCATCACCAGCTTGAAGGGAACTACTCTGAAGTGGTTCCACAATCTCCCTCCAAACTCAATTACCAGCTTCTATGAGCTCGATAGACAGTTCTTAGACAGGTTTATGACCAGCAGGAGGCTCAGAAGGGGCCCAAAATTCCTGTTAAATGTCAAGCAGACTAGGGAGGAATCCTTCAGAGCCTACATCGCGCGCTTCAATACCGAACTCACGGAGATCACTAACTGCAGCCCAAAATTCCTTGTAGCAGCCCTAACTGCTGGGCTTGCCCAAGGTGGTTTCAGAGACTCCTTAACAAAGAGCCCTCCAGCCGATATGGCGGCATTAATGGATCGGGCCAAAAAGTACATCAACCTGGAAGAAGCCAACCTCACATCCCAGAAGGGCAAAGATCAAACCCAGAGGGACAATCTGAAGAGGGAGGACCACAAGAAGGAGGATCACAGAAGAGACTCCAACAAAAAGAGGGCCAGGAGCCCAGAGAAGAGAACAGCACCCAGAGCTGTGTACAACTCCGGACCAAGAGAGTTCACCAACTTCACTCCTTTAAACACCACACCGAACCAGGTACTCCGGCAGATCCGAGATCGGGAGAACCTGAGGTGGCCGGAACCAATCAAAGGAGATCCCAGTCTTCGGGACCAAAGTAAGTATTGTAATTTCCATAAAGATCATAGACATACAACTAACACATGCAGGACCCTCCGATATGAGATAGAGCGGCTCATAAAGAAGGGGCGTCTTTGTGAGTTCGTCAAGCAGAACGGAAGACAGAACCCCCAAGAAGATAAGCCTCAACAACGGCCAGATCAGAGGCCCGAGTAGAGGCAGGAGCAGAGGGAGGGACGAAACGAGCCTCAGAGGCAGAACAACCACGTCATCTACATCCTCCACGCTGATTCCCCTATCACAAGAATATCCAACAGGGCAAGAAAGAGATATGCTCGGGAGGCCAGAGCTGCCCCGAACGTATTACAGATCTCCAACGTAGAAAAGAGGTTCAAGCCAACACCGGAGATCCAATTCACTGAGCAAGATCTAGCAGGGGTACACTGCCCTCACAGTGATGCCCTTGTCATCACACTCAAAATCGCTAACTGCGAGATCAGGAGAGTCCTGGTCGATACTAGCAGCTCCGTCAACATACTGTTCTATGAGCCACTCAAACAGATGGGAATGGACCATGACAATGTCAAGCCCACTACTGCTGTGATGGCAGCTTTTGATGGCAACCTCAGCACCCCGTTGGGGAGAGTCGACCTTCCTACCACTATAGGAGAGGGTGAAGGGCAGAAGACCACCATCTCGGAGTACATGGTGTTAAACATGAGATCTCCCTAAAACGTCATAATCGGAAGACCCTGCTTGCACTAGATAGGGGCAGTCACTTCGACCCTCCATCAGTGTCTGAAGTACGTCCACAACCAGAACGTTCACTCTGTTAGAGGGTGTCAGCCAACCTCCCGGGAGTGCCACGCTATTGCTCTCAAGGAGAAGGCTCCTAAATAGCAATTACAGTACACTCGGGACTATGCAGATCCGGTTCTCACTCACTCTCCTGAGGTGGAGGATTGCCCATCCAGCATTGAAGAACCCTTGAGCCTAAGGGGACGAGACAGCCGAGCCAAACCCATTGGCGAGCCCATCAAAGTGTTGGTCAGTTCAGAATCAGAAGGGCGTTATTTATACATCGGCCCAGACCTAACACACACCAAGCAGGAAAGGATAGTCATGTTCTTGAAAGACAACCTCTCTATCTTTGCTTGGGAGACCAAAGACATGGAGGGAATAGATCCCAATCTCATAACTCACAAGCTGATGGTGGATCCAGATCACCCGCCAGTCAGACAAAAGAGAAGGCTGATTGCTTCTGAACGGCATCGGATTATAAATGAAGAAGTCCAAAGGCTGTTGGAAGCTAGGATGATACGAGAAGTGTTCTATCCTGAGTGGCTAGCCAACACCGTGCTTGTCAAGAAGAAAAATGGCAAGTGGAGAGTCTGCGTTGATTATACAGACCTCAACAAGGCATGCCCCAAGGACAGCTTTCCATTGCGAAGAATAGACCAACTGGTTGACGCCACTGCGGGGCATGAGCTTATGAGCTTCATGGACGCCTACTCTGGGTACAACCAGATCCAAATGTACCCTCCAGACCAAGAGAAGACAGCCTTCATAACCGAACGAGGGCTCTACTGCTACAGAGTAATGCCTTTCGGTTTGAAGAACGCTGGAGCCACTTATCAGCGGTTGGTGAACAAGATGTTCAGTCCACTGCTCGGCAGCACCATGGAGGTATACATCGACGACATGCTGGTAAAGAGTCTGTAGAAAGGCAGTCACCTCCAGCACTTAGCCCAGACCTTCAATATCCTCAGACAGCACAAGATGAAGCTCAACCCCTCGAAATGTACCTTCGGAATTACGAAGGGAAAATTCTTGGGATACATTGTCTCTCAGAGGGGTATCGAAGCAGACCCCACTCAGATCCAAGCTCTGATTGGACTGAAGTCACCAAGAACCAGAAAGGAAATTCAGGCACTGAATGGCAGAATTGCGGCACTGAGCAGATTTATATCCAAATCCACTGATCGCTGCCTACCTTTCTTCAAAGCTCTAAAGGGCAGCAAAGCTTTGCAGTAGACGAAAGAATGTGAGAAATCATTTCAAGAACTAAAGGAGTATCTAGCCTCTCCAGAGCTCCTGTCAAAACCAGTACAAGGAGAAAAGCTATTCTTGTACCTTGCAGTTTCTGAAAACGCGGTCAGCTCCGCATTAATCAGACAGGACAGGGGAGTGCAGAGGCCTATATTTTACGTCAGTAGGGCACTAATTGACACAGAGAAGAGATATCCGGAAGTAGAAAAACTGGCCTATGCCCTGGTCATATCAGCTCGGAAGCTTCGACCTTATTTTCAAGCCCATCCAATCGAGATCCCAACTGCCTATCCTTTAAAGTCAATACTAAGGAAACCTGAGGTATCGGGAAGATTGGTGAAGTGGTCGGTGGAGCTAGGGGAATTCGACATATCATATATACCCCGAAACTCCATCAAAGGGCAGGCCTTAGCTGATTTTGTTGTCGAGTTCACCCCGACACTTCAAAACAAGGCACAACTCACTGAAACCTCGGGAACCTGGTTGTTGTACATTGATGCATCGTCAACCGATCAAGGTTCAAGAGTAGGCTTGGTACTACAGTCCCCTGATGGGCTCACGTCAGAAAAAGCAGTCAGCCTGGGATTCAAAGCTTCTAACAATGAAGTAGAATATGAAGCCCTAATCTTAGGCATGAAGCTTGCATTGGAATGCGAGGCTCAGAACCTCGATGTCTTCTCTGACTCCCAACTGGTGGTGAGCCAAGTCTTGGGAGAATTCGCCATTAAAGATGATAGGATGCTCCGGTACTCCGAATTGGTGAACCACTTGAAGCATTCCTTCCAGACATTTACTATCCAGAAAATTAAGAGAAGCCAGAATTACAGAGCAGATGCTCTGGCTAACATGGCCTCACACCTCAAGTCTGAAAAAAACTCCATAATTAAAATCTCCTTTCAACCAGGATCCAGAATTGAGGAAGCCCAAATTGCTCAAATTGATGAACAGCCCCAGAACTGGATGACTCCAATCCTCCAGTATATAAGATCCGGGCTCCTCCCAGAAGACAAAAACAAAGCCAGGAGAATCCGAATCAGAGTGGCTCGGTACCTGATCCTAAACAACAAGCTTTACAGAAGGTCGTATTCTCAACCTCTGTTAAAATGCTTAGCTCCAGGCTAGTCACAATATGTCTTGGCTGAAATACACGAGAGAATTTGCGGGAATCATAATGGGGGCAGAACTATAGCCCACCGAGCTCTATCGCAGGGCTATTACTGGCCTGGCATGTTGAAACAGGCTAAGGAATATGTTCAGAAGTGCGACAAATGCCAGAGATTTGCCCCGTACCAACATCAACCTCATCACGAGCTTATCCCGATTCCTAGTCCTTGACCCTTTGCTCAGTGGGGGATGGACATCGTGGGTCCATTACCAAGGGCACCTCCAAACAGGAAATTTCTCTTGGTGGCCATCGATTACTTCTCTAAATAGGCCGAAGCCGAACGTCTAACACATATCACAGAGAAGGAAGTCGAGAGCTTCACCTGGAAGAACATTGTGTGCAGGTTCGGCATACCACGTGTGATTATCTCCGACAATGGGACACAATTCACTGGTAAAGGCTTCAAGAAATTCTATGAAAATCTCAATATTAGGCAACACTTTGCCTCTCCAGGCCATCCACAGGAAAATGGGTAAGCAGAGGTCACCAACCGAACAATCCTTGACGGGTTAAAGAAAAGGTTGGAACAGGCCAAAGGGAAGTGGGCAGAGGAACTCCCTGGAGTTCTTTGGGCCTACAACACAACCAGAAGAACTCCCACCTCTAAAATTCCCTTCTCACTAGCCTATGGAATAGAAGCAGTAATTCTGGTTGAGATCGATATGCCAACCCTGAGGACTAAAGCCTTTGAGCAAGAATCCAATGATCAGCAGCTGATGGAAAACTTGGATTTGCTCGAAGGGAGAAGGGATCAAGCCAGCATCAGGATGGAAGCCTATCAACAGAGAATGGTCAACAAATCCAAGGTAGGACTCAAGACAGTCAGCTTTCAAGTCGGAGACTATGTCTTAAGAAGAGTCTTTCAAAACACCAAGGATCCCACTATGGGAAAGTTGTCACCAAACTGGGAAGGCCCTTACAAAGTAACAAAGGTTGTTCGGCCTACCACCTACTAGCTAGAAGACATGACCGGGAAGCCTGTTCCTAGGCCATGGAACGTGGAACACTTACGGAAGTATTATCAGTAGAGATGTTTCTTTTACTTCCATAGAATGTTCGTCTATAAATGCACAGGCCTCCAGAGCCTGGTCCATAATTTACAAGTTTTGCACTCTGTCCATCTATAAATGCACAGGCCTCCAGAGCCTGGTCCATAATTTACGAGTTTTTGCACTCGGTCCATCTATAAATGCACAGGCCTACAGAGCCTGGTCCATAATGTACGAGTTTTTGCACTCGGTCCATCTATAAATGCACAGGCCTTTAGAGCCTGGTCCATAATATACGAGTTTTTGCACTCGGTCCATCTATAAATGCACAGGCCTCTAAAGCCTGGTCCATAATGTACGAGTTTTTGCACTCGGTCCATCTATAAATGCACAGGCCTACAGAGCCTGGTCCATAATGTACGAGTTTTTGCACTCGATCCATTTATAAATACACAGGCCTCTAGAGCCTGGTCCATAATATACGACTTTTTGCACTCGGTCCATCTATAAATGCACAGGCCTCCAGAGCCTGGTCCATAATGTACAAGTCTCAGTACTTGGTCCATCTATAATGCACAGGCCTCCAGAGCCTGGTCTATAATGTATAAGTCTCAGTACTTGGTCCATCTATAATGCACAGGCCTCCAGAGCCTGGTCCATAATGTACAAGTCTCAGTACTTGGTCCATTCATAATGCACAGGCCTCCAGAGCCTGGTCCATAATGTGCAAGTCTTCGTACTTGGTCCATCTATAAATGCACAGGCCTCTAGAGCCTGGTCCATAATGTACAAGTCTCAGTACTTGGTCTATTCATAATGCACAGGCCTCCAGAACCTGGTCCATAATATACAAGTCTTCGTACTTGGTCCATTCATAATACATAGGCCTCTAGAGCCTGGTCCATAATGTACAAGTCTTCATACTTGGTCCATTTATAATGCACAAGTCTTAGGACTTGGTCCATTTATAATGCATAGGTCTCTTCAGCCTGGTCTATCTTTAATACACAGATTCTATGATCCAGTCCATCCAAAGACAGAAGTTCCAAACATCTACAAACTAAAATTTCCTAGATCGGAACACCTCAGATCTGATATTTATATTATTTGGCTTATCAGTCAAACAAGCAACAAGTACTACAGTACCGATTAGGAGTGAAGTACTTTGATTCAAGCATTCTACTAAGTTTATTGGATCTATTCTTAGAACATTCATATATTAGAAGTGCACAAGAAAGTGTTTTAACTATAGAAGAGCACATTCGAATTCAAAGAACACCAGATCTGAGAAGAAGGAACTCAATTTTATTAATGATTCAGAAGATTTACATTAGTACAAGAAGACTGGAAACAGAACAAGTATGCAAAAGGCTACAACAAAGACACCATTACATAGGCTACTACAGAAGGCTACTATATCACTACTATTTGCAGCATCATGGCTTTCTTCCTCGGATGATATAAGGGCACAGGATCCAACCTTCCATTACCGACACCGCCGGCTCTAATTGAAATGAAGGAACCCTGAACCCCAATCTGCATCAAAGAGCGCCCAGGCCATTTCATCATCGCTATCAATGATCTCAGTACCAACGGATGATGAGGGCTCTGGGCCTCAGGAGACTTTTCATTCTCCACCTTTGTAATCGGCATGACGCCCCAGGCGATTGAAGCAAGGGTCTTTGCCAAGTCACAAAGGGGAGGAAGCAGCCCACATTCGTCTCCCTCAAAGCAGTTGTCACACCCCGACCGATTTGAGCAAGGGTGTCTGCCAGAATACAGAGGGAAGGAAGCATCTCACCTTCGTCTTCATCACCGACGCTCCAAGCCTCGGTTGAATCAAGGAGGGACCGCCTCCCATCGGAGAAATCTCGACCGGATGCTAAGATGGACAAGAAGGTCTTAAGCCTTCTCTAATCCTTTCTTGGAGACTAAATAAAAAAGAAGGATAACTCTCGGCCACAGTTTAATCATTCCCAACTCAGATTGAAGATCGTCCATCATCTCCGAATAAACGGCAGTTTTTGAAAAACATCTAAAAACCTTTCCAACAACGAAGCAGTTCGAGAGCAAAGTAAGAAGATAGGGCGCAACCATACACTCCTCTTCCCTATATATAGGCCTTCGAAGCCCAAAAGCCACCCAGATGAACCGTCGCAATGGTTAGGCGAAGAGTTAGCTTCAAAATCCCAAACGACGGTAGTGTAATAAATGAGGCATTAAACCACCCTCTCGGGAGAAGCAAAAGGCAAAGCCACACACGCGATATATAGACTTTTCAGTCTTGTCCACGTATATGTTGACGTGATAGTTTCTCCAGGTCATTAATGCTTGATGGGCCACGTTTACAACGAAGGTCCATCAACTTTGATGTACCTTGACCCTTGTCTTAATAGATCTGGAGGCAGAAGTTCTGATCAACCAAACTACAATCACGAAATATCCACTTATTATTACAAGTCTCCGAATTCAGAACAGTCAGCTTTGAAAGGTTTCCAAAAGAAGTCTTCAATTACTGACCTATGGCAAGTAAAGCAACTCGGAATACAACTACCTACAGAGGAAAATCTGGTCTGGTATACACTAAACTCCAGAGCAGCGCTATTTGCAACAATTACCACCATCAACTACAAGTTAAAGCACTACAGAGCAGTATAACTCAAGACATGCACAAACATTACAGAGCAATATAACTAAGAAGACGAGCATCAAGCAAAAGACTGTTCCATTAACGAATGTATATTTCAAGTACATTGGAAGTTAAAAATAACAAAATATACATCCTAAGCCTGATCAGCAGGAACAGGATCAACGACCGGAGAAGGATCGGTAGGAGCAGCATCAACCATCTCAGTCGGTACGACCACTTCCGTGGGATCGGCAGGTAGGACATCAGCCACTTCACTCTGGATAACAACCTCTGAAGGTTCAGATCCAGGCGGCACAATTGAGGAGACATCAAGATCAGGAAACTTGGCAAGGAACCGGGAACAGAAGTTGTTGAACCCAAACGTAATCAAGCGGTAGGTCATTCCTTCCAGCTTCGACTTCATTTCCTCCTCATTATCCATCAAAGCCTGCTCCACGGCGTCATCAAGCTTTTTATGGTACTGATACCGCATGCCGTTCATCTCTACCTGCAACCTCTTTGCCTGCTCAATGGCAAGGTTCCTCTCCAACTCCATCACAATCAAGGAGTTCTGACACTTCTTCAGCTTCTCTGCGGAGTCGTGAGCCTCCGACCGAGCAGTACCAAGCTGAAGCCCCAGATCGTCCAGCTCAGCCCTGAGTTGGTCAAACTCCTCCGCAGGGGGAGAAACTTCCACCAGAGCAGAAAGGGTATACAGGGTCTGTAAAATACAAAGTAAACAGTTCAATACCAGCCAAAGCACATTAGAGAAAAGGGAAAAAAGAAATAAGGACCCGACGAACTCACCTTGAACTGAAGAGCGGTCAGATCAGCAAGAAGTTTCTCCGACTTCTAGGGCTTGAGCTTAACTGAGCCTTTGGCCTAGAAGTCCCTCAGAATCCTCTTGGCCCCCTGATCAGCAGCATCAGGAGCCACCGATGACGATGCCCCCTTGCCCGCTCGTCGAGACGGGACTGGGGGGACCACCGAAAGGGGGACAGGAGCCTCTTCCTCCCCCTCAGCAGGCTCAGGAGAGGACAAAACTAACCTCTACTTTTTTTGAATGGGAGGGACCGCTGGGGAGGAAACCTCCCCCGCCGCCACAGACGAAGATGGCCCAGTCTCCTACTGAGCCATCACATTATTAGCAACCTCCTCAACACCCCCCCTGGCAGCCATCAATCTATCAGGGTTGATAATGGAGGAATGCTCTCGACTGCTGGGCTTTAAGAGCTTCTTATATTGCTTCTGAATCGCAGGAGAGAAGTCTGGTCTCTTCCACGCACTCTTGACTGCAAAACAAACACAGAAGCTGATCAGTTCAGCAATTGGCATACAAAACAGAATCAATACAGCCACGAAAAATTGGGCCTCACCCTTTCGCCCAGTGGTTCGAGGGAATGCGGAGGGTTGACCTTTGAAGTTCTTGAATTCCCATCCTCCCTTAATGAAAAAGTACCACTTCTTCCAGGTCTTGTTGGAGGAGGGCACAGAAGTAAGGGGTCTGAACCCGCTATCAAAAGACATATAATAAAGGCCTTTCGCCTTCTGAAGTTTTAGATCCATATTGCTACGGATCAAGTCGAGGGACACCTCGACATTATTCATATGCCCTAACACAATGAAGCTCAGCAGGTGTCTCCAACTGTTAAGGTTCAGGTCTGCGGGGCAAAGGTCAAACCAACAAAAGAATTGTTTTATGATATCAGGAAGGGGGAGTGTAACACCCATTTCAAACCAGGCCAGATAGGCACAGATTTCCCCCTCTCTAACATCGCTTGGGTGATCCCGAGAGTCTGGGACCCTGAAAGTAACATTTGTGGGAAGTTTGAACTTCGCCTATAACTCCTTCAACATGCTTTCAGTAATTACACTCTCGCCCTCCTCTTTGTAACCGGATCGACCAGAAGTCTCACCAGCCCTATTTGGGGGCTCATCAAATGCATCAACAATCCTAACCCCCGGACTAGAGGGGGGTTCTACCAATCTATTTTCATCAATATCTACAGAAGGAAGATTTACTAACTGCAGTTGAGGAACGGTCTTAGAAGGACTGCCCGAACCAAAGTGTGACTCAAAGCCAGACATGGCGAACAAAAGAAAGAAATGAAACAAATGAGAAAGAATGTAGAAGGGGACTAAAAGTCGAACTTGAGATCAAGAAAGGACTATGAACACCTGATATCCTTCAAACTTCAAAAATATATCAAATGGCGATCTGGTACTGTAGAAGCGAATGCAGAAGAAAGGTATGAAAGACCTTTCCCTCTTTTTATATATACATTCGAAATGTGAGTCTTCCAAGACGAGCCGACGCAATGGTTGAAAATAATGATGGATTCTCAAGTATCGGCTGCGCCATAAATAACTCATTAAACTGACGTCTCGAGAAGTGGAGAAACGAAACGTATGACTCTTCACAAAGCCCATCACCCTAGTTAAGCCCTAGCTTCTAACTAGGGCTCGGGGGGGAGTAGCTGATATACCACAAACAGACACACCAATCACCTTGAGACACGTGTGCCTACAGAATTAACAATCTCGATCCTACAGAGCTGATAATCTCGATCATACAGAACAGCCACAAGCCTTCAGGGCATTTTCATATATATCTATCATACAGAGCCGACGAACTCGATCATACAGAGCATTCACAGCCTTCAGGGCATTCTCATATATATATCATTCAGAGCCGATAAACTCTGTCATACAGTGCAGGCAAAGCCTCTAAGGCATTCTCATGCATATATCTTCCAGACCTTATGTTCTGGGCAATATTTATTCAACACTTCATATGGCTCCGACTTTGTGGCTTCCTTAACAACTGCCAAGCAAGGAATAAGGAAACAGTCTTCAACACGGAAACTACTATCTATGGTTATCTCCATCTACGACTCGATGCTCCACAAGGTAACTGCAATCTCCGATGATCAAATCCCTATATTCATGGCATCGAATCCTAATCAACTTAGGAAGGCCACGACCTATAAATTAAACCCTAAAGGTACACTTTATTTTTATGCTCATTCTTTGGCTTTCAATACAGTCTTTCAATTCCTTTTACTTACTTAAGCATCGGAGCGGCTACCGCCGGAGCCAATCCGGTGGACCTCTGATCGTCTTTCTGAGTGTTCTACAGGTCACGGAGCCCACACTTATTGAGAGTCAAAAAGTGCAGCATCAGTTCTACCAAATAATAAAAAAGACAATACATTGGGCACATTAAAATAATTTTATTTGCACACAAAACTATCCACCACCACATAAGTTTTGGTTTAATCTTCTTGTAGCATATAAAAATAAATTGCGGAGCGGTTATGATCCTCCCATAGACAGATATTGGGTAGTTGATTTTGAAAGAGATAAGTTTGACGAAAATACAGAGATTGATGGTTTAAAATTGTTTTCAGAATTTATTCTAATTTGGAATAATTCATATAATGTGTTGAATTTAGATTCATATGATATTGACTGCTTTGTCAATATTTCTAAGGAATAAAATATTAGTTATGAGGAAAGAAATATTTTAGAAGTTGAAGAAAATGAAAATAATTGTACGGTTGAAAGTCTAACTTTGGCTCATAATGATGAAAATTTGAATTTGTTAGAAATTTTTTTTGGTGAATTGAGAGATGTTGAAGAATTATTTCAGCTTACTCAATTTGAAAATTTAATTGTTGAAAAAAAAGAAAATTTTGCATGTTGTGGTACTGATGCATTGAAGATTTTAAAAATTTTGGCATTGCTACTTTGTTTGATTTGCCAAACACTTTGTAATTAAAACATAGTGAGATTGAAGAACATTCCAATCCAGAATTTGTTGATTTTATTGGTATTGAGAATTTTATTATTCGATGCCATGTTGATTTTGTGAAGACAGAATTTTTAGAGTTTCAAGAATTTTTGAGAATTAAAAAGCCTAAGTTGTATGAAATTTGTGATTTCATCGGCATTGATAAATTCTTGTCGTACTACAATATTGGTTTAGATCTTAAAAATTGTATTGGTGCAAATTTTGTTGGAAAGGAAGATTTTGGTATTCTAAAATATTGGGAGGCTTTGCATCATTATGATGATGAAATTATTAATACGGATACTTATTTTTTTTATTTTGATTTTGAATAGATGAGCATGAATTTGTTCTTTGATCGTGCTGAATAAGCTGAGAAGTTGTATACCAAGTACAAGATTCGACCACATCCGCATGTGAAGATGAAGACAGGTGATTGTTCTAGATTGCTGTCGCAAAAGTTTCTTACAGCTGACAGAAATTGCTTTGAAGATGCTTGCTCATGAAGGATGTTGGTGAAACTACTTTAGCGAGCTTGGTTTAAAGGAGGACATTGTTAGCCAATTAAACCAAGCTTATAAAATTTAAACAATTTCTTAATTCCTAATAATATTTGGAATCTTTTTGGGTAATCATAATTAGTAGTTTGACTAATATTGTAATGAGAGTTAGTTTTTTTATTATAGTTAAATAAGATATACTAGTTTATATGAGATTAAATGTCCTAATTAATATAGGACTTAGAGTCAATGTTATATATATATATATATGTGTGTGTGTGTGTGTGTGTGTGTGTGTGAATCTCTGTCACATTGAAGTTGTAAGTCACAAAAATAATAAGTGGTGGCCGAAAAAAAGAGGCTATGAGCCGAGAGCCTGTACCGTGAGAGTGTGTAAGTTTATGTAGCAAGCCAAGTTGTAGCTACCATAATTGTGTATGCCTATAGATCCGAGAGTCATAGGAAGTTATGCTAATATATTTGTGAGTGTGAGATTTAATACTGTTTAAATAAAATAATAGAAGTTTACTTTGTGATTGAAAAACAAAACAATTTCATCTTCTTATTTTTTATTATTTTTTCTACTTTAGCAGAGTAATTTTTGGATTCTACAAAACCCACCGCTTTCACTCTAATTTGTATTGACTCTTATTCAAGTGAACAAAATGGGAGAATATAGTGAACCCAAGGTATAACCGTATGAACTATTAGTGGCACATAATGAAGCATTAGTGACACACTACATGTCAAATAAGTTGAAAATACATGCTCCAACATGAAAGGGAAAATTGATAAAAAATTTCAAGAGATTTTGTATAGCATAGGTCTTACTGTCTTCTAATGTCATTTAAAGGAAAAAAATATAAACAAGAGCAGTGCTACTTTTAATTAAATTTAAAAAAAGAAGAAAAAGAAAAGAAGAAATCATCCAAATTACTGTTTTTTTAAAAAAATATTTCAATTGTTAATCATTTTTTAAAAAAAATATCAACTATACAAAATAGTTTTATATTTCTATACAGTGAGTGGTACTTTTGTCTACAAGTAATGGTACACTTAAAAAATTAATATTCTTATAAAAAGTAGCAGTATATTTATGTATAAATAGTGATACATTTATGTACATATAATGATATATTTATGTACAAACAATAGTACATAAATTATTTCCATTAAAACTATCAATCGTGCATGATTTAGGGAAAACAGATAGCCGCGTGATGATGAAAAAGGTTAAGGGCCATCACCCATCTACATGGTTGACAGTATTTACAACAAAAAAAAAAAAAATATATATATATATATATATATATATATATATATATATAAAAGATTGAGATCTCTCATGCGTCAGGCATTTAGGTTGAGGTGGATTACACGAGGCATGAAATTTTTAGTCTTTCCACCACAAATTAAGTTTAGTAAAAATTATTTACCCCCTTTGCAATTAAAATTTTACCGGCTGGTCCTAAGTCTAATTTCACCTAACTTGAAACCTCCGATGTAAATTAGGAAGGTAATCTACATTAACTATAATTCTCCCTTTAAAATTAGGTATCGTTTATTATTGTTTTTTTAAAGTACTTTTAATGAGAAAAATATCAACTTTTCCAATCTTTTATTTTCTTGCTTTTAAAAAGTAAAAGCATGTTTGATACTACCTCTTCAAAGTAATTTTGATCTTAAAATTAATTCTTTGGATTGTTATGTCTATTGGTATCAAATTTCAAAGATAAAATAGATATTAAATGAATATATATAATTATGGATATTGATATACGATAAAATGACAGACATATACAAAACTAACACGTATATGTACAGAACTCTTCGAGGTACAGATCATGAAAAATTGTTTTATCTAGAGCAAACAAGCATAGGGGGCTCAAAGGTATACGGTTCAGAACATAGCACCGCCTTCCGTATCTTACCGACCTCAAAATAAGGAAACAAAGTTCAATATGACAACTACTATCTTCAGATATCTTCAAATTCTTACTTTTATGGCTCTTAATCCTACTCAACTTAGGAGATATACAACCTATAAATAAGACCATAAGGTACGCTTTCAATTTATATTCAATTCTTCCTTTCAATTATAGTTTTATTTCCTTTATTGATTTTATCATCGGGGCGGCTACCACCGGAACCTTCCCGGTGATCCTCTGATCTTGAGTTCTTGACAAGTAACGAAGGATGGAAGGCCTCTTTGATAAAAAAGAGTAACATCAGTTTGGCACCGTCTGTGGGAACGACAATTGTTCTTGCTATCTTTTCTTCAAAACAACAAATCTTTTGTCTCTCTCTTCCAAAAGACAATGGCCCCCAACCTTCATCCTAGAAAGAATTCCCAAAATCTTCGAAATTAGCCTCCTATTGGAAGAGTAAGGGGACAAACACCCAATCGTTTGCAACAACAGCTTGACTGGATTCAGCAACAGTTCGACCAGATGTAGGAACAACTTACTGCCATGTCATAAGTCCTGGTTTCACTAGCCCAGAGCCAACAGAACAACTTTCCTCATCTTCCTACTAACGCTGTTCACGAAGGACTTCAGCCTTCCGTCACAATCACGGGCAAAAGATCTCCCAATGAGGGATTGCTTAACTTACAACTAGAACATCCTCATGATACCGCTCATACGGGGGTTGATCCTCAAACATCAATAGTTGTAGGAAGAGGGATGCCCACGTTTCATCCAACTGTCCACTATTAGACCAAAACGAGGATTCCTACTCCAATGGCTTCAAGAGCCAATCTAGCGCCACATGAATTTCAACCTCCTGAGACTCCAGTCCCTCCAATCTTGGGAGGGACTCACCCCTTGCTAACACAAGGCAAATTCCTCCCCTGAGTCACAGATCTAGAGGTATGGGACAAGATCAACAACGGGTACCGATCCCATAACAAGTCTTACCTCGAACCCCTTAGAGGGTAGAGGAGATACCAGGCTCTCAAGATCAGGCAATCTCAACTAGGGGGTTCCATGCCCCTCTAGAGCAAGACAAACTAAGTAAATTGTTTAAGAGGTTCTCCACACCATTTACCTCTACCATAATGATAGAAGAACTGCCGAAAAAATTTATTGTCCCAAAATTCACCCTCTATGACGGATTGAGGACCTTGGGGACCACCTATCTCACTATCAACACATTATGGCTCTCCATGGAGCTACTAATGCCTTCATGTGCCGAACTTTCATGACGAGCCTCAAGGGCACTGCCCTTAAGTGGTTCTACAACCTTCCCCAAAAATCAATCAAAATTTTCATGAGCTCAGTAGGCTATTTCTTGATCGATTGCTAACCGACAGGAAGTTAAGAAAAGTACCAGAATTCCTACTAACTATAAAACAAACAAAGGGAGAATCACTTCGGGAGAACATAGCTCATTTTAACGCCGAGCTCACAGAAATAACAAACTATAATCCAAGCTTCCTAGTGGCCACCCTCACTTCGGGGCTTGGACCTGGACACTTCTAGGATTCCTTGACTAAGAATCCCCCCATCGATATGACACCATTTATGGAATGAGCATGAAAGTATATTAATCTTGAAGATATAAAAACTTCATTCCAAAAAGCAAAAAAATAGGCTCAAAAGGATGAGAAAGTTCATAAGAGGGATAACAGCGCCAACAGAAAGAGGATCAGAAGCCCCGACAAGAGAACAACACCCAGAGCAGAACAATTCTAACTCTGGGAAGTATAGGACTTTCACCCCTCTAAATACTTCTCTTACTCACATACTCCAACAAATTCAGACTTGCAAAAACTTGAGGTGGCCAGAGCCACTAAAAAGCCACCCCGACACAAGAAATCAGAACAAATATTATAATTTTCACAAAAAACATGGGCACACAACCGAGGAGTGCAGAGCTCTCAAGTAATAAATAGAGCATTTCATCAGAAGAGGACGACTGAGAGAGTTTGTTCACCAGGACAAGAGCTAGAACCCCCGTGACAAGAGACCACCTCAAAAAATACAAGAACAGAGGCTTGGACAGAGAGAAATTTGAAACAATCAACAGCGGCAAGATAATCAAGTCATCTTTGTGTTTCACACTGACAATACAGTGATGAGAATGTTTAACTAAGCCAGGAAACGATATGCTCGGGAGGCAAGAGCAGAACCCCATGTCATCCAGATTTTGGCTGTTGAGAAAAAGATATAGTCAGAACCTCATATCCAATTCTTTGAATTGGACCTTGTTGGGATACATTGTCCCCACAACAATGCTCTTGTCATCTCATTCAAAGTCGTTAATTTTGATAACAGAAGGGTTCTCGTGGAAACTGAAAGTTCCATAAACTTATTATTCTACGAACCCTTCAAACACATGAAGCTCAACCCTAATGACATTAGAGCTACCACTGCTGTCATGGCAGGATTCGAAGGGAATCTTAGCATCCCATTAGGTAAAATTAACCTACCAACCACGATGGGAGAAGGGGACGGACATAAGACACTAATATCTGAATACCTAGTCCTAAACATTAAATCCCCCTTATAATGTCATTATTGGTAGACTGCGGATCCCCCATATATGAGCGGTTACTATAACCCTTCATCAATGCCTGAAATATGTCCACAATGACAAAATTTTTACCATCAAGGGCTGTCAGCCCACTGCCTGGTAATGTCATTCCCTCGCGTTAAAAGAAAAGCCCCCCAAATAGCAATTATAATACCCTCATGAAAGGGGAAGCTCCTCATCTTCCAACCTTTACGAGGTAGAAGAATGTCCCTTTAAAATTAACAAGCCATTAAGTCCTAGAGGAAGGGATAACACAGTCAAACCAATGGAGGAGCCTATCAAAATACTCATCAACATTGAAGGAGAGGGAAAGTATCTACAAATTGGCTCAGCCCTATCTCATTCCGAGCAAAAGGATATTGTTGAATTTCTAAAAAAAAACAACCTGCCAGCATTTGCTTGGGAAATCAGAGATATAGGAGGGAATAGATCCTGATTTCATTTCTCATAAGCTGAAGACAAATCTGGACTATCCCCTAGTAAGACAAAAAAAGGAGAATATTTGCCCCTAAACGCTAAAAAATCATCAATGAAGAGGTCCGGATGGCTGTTAAATGTTGGAATGATAAGAGAAGTATTTCTACCCAGAATGGCTTACCAATACAGTTCTTGCAAAAAAGAAGAACGACAAGTGGAGGGTCTGCGTTGACTATACTGACCTAAATAAAGCTTGTCCCAAAGGACAACTTTCCTCTTCTCAAAATTGACCAACTTGTTGATGCCACGGCAGGTCACGGACTTATGAGTTTCATGGATGCTTATTCTAGATACAATCAAATTCACATGTATCCTCTAGACTAGGAGAAAACAGCCTTCCATATCAGAACGAGGTCTCTATTGTTATAGAGTGATGCCGTTCGGTTTAAAGAACGCTAGAGATACGTATCAGAGGCTTGTAAACAAAATGTTTGGCCTCCAAATTAGGGATACAATGGAATTCTACATCGATAACATGCTTGTCAAAGTGTTCGGAAGAGTGACCACATCCAACATTTGAGCCAGACATTCGACATCCTAAGGAAACATAAAATGAAGCTAAACCCTTTAAAATGTACCTTCAGGATCACATAAGGGAAATTCTTTGATTTTCTAATCTCCCAAAGAGGAATTGAGGTAGATCCCTCACAAATCAAAGCTTTGATTGAACTATAATCACCTAAAACTAAGATATCCAAGGCCTGAATGGAATGATAGCAGCACTGAACAGGTTTATTGATGAGAATGCAAAATGTCATATTTTTTCTCCCTTAATGTTTAGTCGTTTATACTTATTTAGTGCCTAAATGTACTCATTATTCTTATATTTTGATTTAGGATGCAAATGGAGGCGATAAGTGCAAAACGAAGCTAATTGGGTGATTTTGGACATTTTCGACATCGCTTCGTAATCTGGGCAAAACTCTCTCATTTGAGCTCTGATTGAGATGATTCAAGATGTTATGGAATGCCAAGAAACAGATCTACAACTTTAGTGTTTTGAGTGTTGAAAGATTCTGGCTGCATCAAGGTCGAAATTGGGCTTGAATTTTTTACATCTACACTACTGATGTTCATTAGCTGTGCGAAATTCTAATGCGCGGGTCCACGCAATTTATTTTTGAAAATTTTAGATCTTGTGCATGAAAATTTCATCTGAAAATACCACTTTCCTAGTTATATTTGGACTTTATTTTATTTTTAATATTTCCCTTAATTAGTTAGATTTGAGTATTTTTATTTTAGGATAATATTTAGAATAGCTTTAAGAGTTTGATTAGGCTTCAAACATTGAATTAATGTGTAAAAGGGGGAGAAAAGATCAGACCACATGCACGCCTCTCTCTCTCTCTCTCTCTCTCTCTCCCTCTTCTCTAATTTTTCTTTCAAGTTTTCATGGCCCTGCGTGGCTAAACTTTTATAATTGGTCGAAGGAAACAGAAGCCTCAGAATCAATAAAACTTTGAGATCTAATTTATTTTTATTGTTCCCTTTATTCTTTTAGTATCGGATGTTCTTCTGTACTTATTTTCATGATAGTCTCGTTTAATTACTAAGAGGCCTACTAGTTTATTATTCGTTGCAATCTACTGCTAGGTTAGATATCAAATTTGTAATTGTTTGATCCCTCTTATTTGTGAAGCAACTAGGATTTAATGATTTGTTGCGTCAGAAATTATTAGATCGAAGAACTCTAGACTAAATTAAATACAACTGCTTGTAATTTTGTTGTTTAGCTTCATCGATCTCTTTAATTTTTAAGGTTGTTACTAGATTAAACCTTTAGCACTTGTCTTAGGTTGTTTAGTAGTTAGGGTTAGTTAGATCCCTTGTTTTCTAATTAACTACGACTAAGGAGAGATAGGAAAATAGTTCCAACGGTGAATATTCAAAGTGTGAATTGATATATACTTGCATCGATGATCAGTTGTAAAATTTCGATGGTAGATGTTGACTTAGACCAAGGCTTGTTCTTTTGATTGAATTCGATACTTTAATTTGAATTGTTCCTTAGTTTTTTTTAAAAAAAATTATTTTCGTTACACTCAAACCCTTCCATCCTTGTTCACATAGCATAAAACTAGACTAGATACTCTCCGTGGAAACGATCCTTACTCCCACTACTACATATATTTTAGGAGTTTAGGCTTATTTTTTTGATTGCTTGCGATAGCACACCATTTATCTCTAAATCTACAGATCGATGCCTCCCGTTCTTTAGAGCCTTGAGGAGAGTAAGGCCCTAGAATGGACCCTTGAATGCGAAGAGGCTTTCCAAGAACTCAAGCAATACTTAGCTTCTCCCAAACTCCTTTCAAAACCAGTACTAGGGGAAAAACTACTCATATACTTAACTGTATCGGAAAGTGTCATTAGCTCCACTTTAGTCAAGGAGGACAAGGAACTCAAAGGCCTATCTTTTACGTTAGCAAGACACTTCTGGACATTGAGACAAGGTACTTCAAAATTGAAAATGTAGCCTTAGCCTTGGTGATATCCGCTTGGAAGCTCAGACCATACTTTCAAGCCTATCCTATTATAATCCCTATATCCTATCCTTTAAAATCAATCCTACACAAACCCGAAGTTTTGGGACAACTGGTCAAGTGGTCAATAAAATTAGAAGAATTTGACATTTCCTATGTACCGCGGACTACTATCAAAAGCTGGGTATTAGCAGACTTTGTTGTAAAGTTTACTCGAACATTACATTCAAGAGTTCAAGCTACTACAGATACTTCAGTATGGCTACTTTACATCGATGGTTCATCTACCGACAAAGGCTCTGGAGTAGGTATAATACTTCAATTCCTTGATGGGATTGTAACTGAAAAAGCCGTTAGTTTAGGATTCAGAGCCTATAACAATGAAGCCGAGTATGAAGCGTTTATCCTTAGGATGAAACTGGCTTTAGAATGTGAAGCTCTGGATCTTGAAGCACTCTCTGACTCTCAACTTGTGGTGAGTCAAGTTTTGGGAGAATTTTCCACCAAGGATAGCAGGATAACCAGATATTCAAAGCTAGTGGAATCACTAAAGTAGCCTTTCCAAAAATTTACCATTCAGAAAATTGAAAGAAACCAAAACTCTAGGGCTGATGCTTTAGCAAATATGGCCTCCCATCTCAAACCAGAAAGGGACTCAATGGTAAAAAATTTCTACTAGTCAAAACCTAGTATTGAGGTAATACAGTCCCTTCAAATTTCAGAACAACCTCAGAATTGGATGACTCTCGTCATCCAGTATCTAAAGGGGGGGTTGCTTCCAGAGGACAAGAATCATGCCAGGAGAATTCGAATTAGGGCAGCTCGGTATTTAATTCTTAAAGAAAAGTTGTACCGAAGGTCCTACACATAGCCCTTCCTACGGTGCTTAACTCAAGAAGAGGCCCACTACGTGCTAGCTGAGATACATAAAGAGATCTGTTGTCACAACCCGAAACCCACCCTATACAGATCCCGAGGACATGATGCTAGGTGGCCACCTTGCTGATTTTCTACACTGACAATGCAACCAACCAAAGGTAACTTCTGAACTTAACAATGAATTGCATTCCAAATGTAGGGTCAAAGCATCGAAAATTAAAAATATTTTTAATTCATAAATGCAACTCATCCAAATACATCAGAGCATGTCTAGAATCAGTTACCAAATATCTCTAGAGCATCAATATACATGCCCCAATGCATCTATTCTATATCAATGAATTACTTAAGGCAGAAGTTACACCAATACATTTTAGCTGATCAAACTCATCCCCAATGATCAACAATCAAAATGTCTCCAAGTACTATTTAATCATAGTGATCCAACATAGGCTAACCTCATCACTAATGATATAATATTATAATACAAATTGTGAACTTAACCTTATAGAGTACGTAGTCAACTTGACTTGGAGTTCATCACGTTAGTGTAAATCATTTGTGCTTCACTAGTTCTGCTAGTTATCTCACTGCATATCATCCGTCATAAGCTACTTGAAAAATAGTTATAAATAAAGGGTGAGCTAACAAAGCTCAGTAAGTAAATTCCTAGCTTTGCCATGGGTCAGGATTAGTTCACAAGAATAATAGAAGAAAGGGATAACAAATAGCCAATAGCCAGTCACCAAGATGTACAAAAATGACCCGAGGGTCCAAAAGGCTTATCCCAAAATAAGATATAAGAAGATAGTAATAATGAATCCAACAACCGGGATCTAGCCAATCATGATAATCTGCTGCTACAACAAATACGATAGTCAATCGAAAGTATAACATGCTTGTATAGAATATGATTATTCACAGGGCATAAAACATGATCATTCAACGAATACAAGAATAAATCATCATCGAGTTTTAATAACCCAGAAATTCATGAATCACCCGGGGCCCGGCATACCCCACTAAAACGCATGCTCAGATCCGCCTCGGTTCCTTGGGCTCTCTGAAAAGCGTTAGAACTCTTTTCTCGCAGGTCCCGAAGGACATATAAGACCCCAAAGGGTCTTTCCCCCACGCAATCTGTGAATAGATGGGCCATTATGACTGAGCACAACCCCGGGTACATACCAAATATTATGATCAAAAAAATTCCACAAGGGATGTACAACCGTACAAAATAATTGATATCATAATCAAAGAGTCATGAAGTGTGTGGAATAACAAGATTTCTATTAACAGGATATATCACAAGATCAGGATATAGTATTCATGATAGTATAATGATGCTCAAGTATTAGTGATCAAATTCATAATGATGTAAGCAAGCAAGTCAAATCCAAAGAACAGGCATAACTGATAACCACAAGTTGATTGGCTTCAGATCAAGTACATTAGGTAATGATAGAATACAGATTTGGCAGCATATAAAAATAAGTGTGACTGGTTGAGGAAGGACCACATAACAAAGTTCGAGTTTACTTACCTCTGTTTCTTAGTGTCACATTATCCCTTTACAAATACTCTGATAGTTTCCAAATACGTCAGACATGTCCTTGCATATCCTGAATAATCATCATTAATCACTAAAGTATAAGGGTTCATCCAATCATGTCTTATTCATCATCTTAGGAATCTATCTGATCTCCTAATTAGGTCCATTGGCCTATTACCCACTCATCAGATTTCAACTTATGTTATTAAATTCCTTAAATAGGCTTAGTAGCTATCAGAATAATATTTTAAGCCATTTTGACTCCAGTTGTTATCAATTAAGCACTTATTTGACCTTAGGGGTAAAATAGTAATTTTTTCATTCTTCCCCCGACCCTATCGTGGTCCTCAAAATATTTCTAATAGCTTACATGTAAAGTTCTAAGTCTTTTGGACTTCATTTGGTATCTGTTTTTAGTCATCGGGACACGTCGGTCATTTCTCATTTTATGATATTCTAACCTCGAATCATTATTTAGACATATATGTAAATTCATAATTATTTGGGCTTCCATCGGTATCAATTTCGTCCAATTTGGACTTTATTTGGGCTTCGTACCGTACTAGGGGCATTTTGATAATTTTATACTTCTACGCGTCATGTTTTTTGGTACTTTGTTTACTAGTACGGACTCCACCGTTGAGTCCAAAGTGTCCGACATAATTAAAATAGACTATCTTTTATGTTCAATTGATCATGGGTATCATTAAGGGCAATATAATCATTTATCATTTGCTTGTCTTTATTTTTTGGATTTTAATTTTTCAAATCAGACTCTACCATTGAGTCCGGAATGCCCGAAATAGTAGAAATACATAATTCATTTATTTATTTTGGACTTCGTTTGACTCATTTAGTGTCCAAAGGTAAAATAGTCATTTTACCCTATTAACAAAATAATTAAATAAATTATTTTATTATTTATTTATTTTTAAGGGGCTTGTTTGAATTAATTCTTTAAAATTTGGGCCTGAATATAATTATTTAGAACTGTTGGGGGCCCATTTACAATTTCACAATTTATCTGAATAAACCGATTGGTTTATTTGCTTTTTAAGTGAACCGGTCTAAGGTTTCACTAGATCAACCGGTTTGGCCGGTTCAACATGTAATGCTGACATCATGATGACGTCAACCCTAATTTTGAATTTTAAATTCTCTTAATTAAAATGTCGTAGTTTCGGGTAACCCAAATCCTAATTAAGACATTCGGTCAGGACCTGACCCAAGGTCCGATCCATGACCCGCCTGTTACTATGCTTCATCCCCAAAGCTCTGGCTAGGGTTCTGGCGATGTCTCTGGCTCCGGCGACTGTCTTCGACCAACTTTTCAACCTTTTTTCCCAATTGGTACGATTCAGTTTTTGTTCGAGATTTCATATTTAAAATCAGTTTTTGATTTGGTTTAAATTTAGATCGTCAAACAGCGAGTTGCAGCTCGCAACTCCGACGAACAGTCGCTTTTCCAGCAGCACTGTTCTTTCCATTTTCGAGGGGTTACGATTACTGATTTAAACCCATTTTCCTCCCAAGGTTTCCTGAATCTACATGGAACAGGTCCCTATTCTTAAAACCCCACAAAAACCCCCATAACTTGTGTATATCTCTCTCTCTCTCTCTAAACTATCCCCTACTGTTTTTAACCCCAAACCACTATTTTTCTTCGCGATTTTTGTACATTTCTCCTCCTTTCAGTTTCAGTTAACACATTATTTTATTGCATGCAAAATAAATTATCAGTTAGATAAAAAAAACCCCAAGATCTTCTAAAGAGAGAAAAAAATGTTTACCTCTCTTTCTCTTAGGTTCCTCTCTCTATCCATGGCAGTTTTGTCTTAGAACAGTAGCTTCCCTCTCCTTGCATGTAGCATTCAGTGAGGCCTTCACCACTCTCTCTTCACGAACTCCCCTCTCTCTCTCTCTTTACAAATCTCTCTCTCTAGCTTCTCTTTCTCACTCTAACTTTCTCTCTCTACAAGTCTGAACATACACTCATAATCACTTTCTGATTTCTGATTTACAATTGCTCACACGCATTACACAATTATATATCCTATATTCTATTTATTTTCATTTTAAAAATAATTCATTTTGTTGCATGAAATACAATTGGTGGAGGTGGTGGTCCAATGAGAGGCTGCCACCTCATTTTTTATATTCAGAATTTAGGCATTGTAGGATAGTTACATATATATCTTATGTATAACAAAGCACAAAAGTGCTTGTGGCCAAGTGGTTAACTTTTTGGGAATAAGTTCCTTACTTTTTTTATCTAGGGATCAATTCCCATGTCCAATCCTTTTTGCCTCTTTTTGGCCCTTTTTTTTTCTTATGCCTTGTTTGGCAAATCAAAGTGCATATTTTGGCTTTTTACTTTTTATCTTTCTTTTTATTTCTCTTTTTGCGAAGCGGCTTCTTTTAGTAGTTTCCTACCCGGGTTGGCCTTGATATTTTAAACTTCACACCATATCCATTTTCCTCACGGTTCTCGAGGCTTATTAATTACTGTATTTCGACTTTTGCTCCAAACGATTAGATTAACATGTTACATTACTTCTTTGTGTATTTAATTATTTCACTAGTTCTTCGTAATTATCGGGAAGTCCCGATAAATTTTCTTAATCATTCTTTTTTTTGTTCCTAATTAATAATTAGCGAACTAATTATTAATTAATTAGGTTGAGGTGTTACATCTATGACAACTATAATGGTGGTTGGACCATAACCCACCAAGCACTAACTCAAGGCTACTATTGGCTCGGTATGCTAAAACAAGCTAAGGATCATGTCTAGAAGTGTGACAAATGTCAACGATTCGCCTCATACCAACATCAACCTCATCATGAACTTGTCTCTATTGTCAGTCCTTGGCATTTTGTCCAATGGAGAATGGACATTGTAGGGTCATTGCCAAAAAACCCTCAAAATAAGAGATTCCTACTAATTACCATTGACTACTTTTATAAATGGGCGGAGGCTGAACCACTTATCCACATAACGGAGGTAGAAGTAAAGAATTTCACATAGAAAAATTTAGTATGCACGTTCGGTATACCTCGTGTCATTATTTCAGACAATGGAACACAGTTTGTTGAAAAAGTATTCAAGAAGTTTTGTAGAGACTTGCACATCAATCACCACTTCTCCTCTCTAGGGCACCCTCAAGCTAATGGGCAAGCCGAAGTTACCAACCGTTCTATTCTTAAGGAAATTAAGAGAAGGTTGGAGGAAGCTAAGGGAAGATGGGTCGAAAAACTCCCCGAAGTACTCTAGGCCTACAGAACTACTAGAAGAACCCCAACTGCGAAAATATACCATTCTCATTCGCCTATGGCATTGAGGCAATCATTCTTATCAAAATTGGCATGCCAACCCTTAAAACTGACTACTTTGACCAAGGGACTAATTACCAACAGCTTGCGAAGAATCTGGACTTATTAGAAGAAAGACGTGAGCAAGCTCGGATTAGAACCGAAGCCTACCAACAGAGAATGGCTAAATGTTTCAACCAAAGGATAAAACCTATCAACTTCCAACTCAGAGATCTCGTCCTAAGAAGGGTGTTTCCAAACACTAAAGATCCCATCATGGGAAAGCTCTCCCCTAATTGGGAAGAACCTTACAAAATAATCAAGATCGTCAGACCTACGACTTATTGGTTAGAAGATTTGACTAGGAAGCTTGTACCCAGACCTTGGAACATCGAAAATTTACACAAGTATTATCAATAAGAAAACTACTTTTTGATTTACCTCAGAGTTTGTACTCAATGCACAGACCCTTAAAAGCCTTGTATCCATTACAAGTACTTCAGGTTTGGTCCATTTCACTCAATGCACAGACCCCTAAAAGTCTTGTATCCATTACAAGTGCTTTAGGTCTGATCCATTTCACTCAAATGCACAGACCCTTAAAAGTCTTATGTCCATTATAAGTGCTTCAGGTTTGGTCTATTCCACTCAATGCATAGACCCTTAAAAGCCTTGTATCTATTACAAATGCTTCAAGTCTGGTCCATTTCACTCTAATGCACAGACCCTTAAAAGCCTTATATCCATTACAAGTGCGTCAGGTGTGGTCTATTTCACTCAATGCACAAATTCTAAAAAGACTTGTATCTATTACAAGTGTTACAGGTCTGGTCCATTTCACTCAAATGTATAAACCCCTAAAACACCTTGTGTCCATCATAAGTGTCCCAAGTCTGGTCAATTAAATCAATGTACAGATCACTAAAGGTCTTGTGTTCAAAACAAGTACTGTAGGTCTGGTCCATTTTATCAACATACGGATCCCCCAAGACCTTCCATTCATTACAAATGTTATGGGTATGATCCGTTTTTCTCACTCTACAAATCTCTGGAAAAGGCTTGTTTTAATTACAAGTATTGAAGGTCGGTATATTATGACTTATTAGTATGCAGACACCAGAGAAACCTTATTTTTATAAGTATGCTAATTTTATATATCTTGTTATTTTGGCCTCTGAAATATCTCATGGGTGCTTTGGGATTTCTAATGGCCTAGATATTAAAGAAATTATCTTAAAGCTTAGATATAATGCAAAGATGTCCAACTAGACACAAAATCTGAAGCAACAAAAGTTTCATAAATTAAAAATCCCAAAAAGGGGAAGGTCACAAGATCGGAAGAACAAAAAAAAAATTTACAAAAAATCCTAACTAACGTTCCTCAGTAGGGGGGCTTCTCCCTCGGGATCTACAGACTCCACCGGGGCAACCTTAGGAGGACCCGACGTAGGTTCATCCACTGAAACCTCATCTATGCCTGATATGTCGAGATCAGGATACAACTTCTGGATCTTTAACCGAAAAGTTTCGTACCCATGGTTTGTGAACTCTCCTCCCAACCTCTGTACCTCTTCTTTAAGGGTTTTTTCTGCCTCTTCTCTCACCTCCTGCATGCTGATGGTAAGCCTTAGAGCAGCAGCGACATCAGCCTCTTCCTTCTCTTTCTTCAAAACCTCCACCTCTGAAACCAGAGCGTCCTTCTATGACTCTAGAATAGCCACGGTGGTAAGAGATTCCTTCACCTTTTCTTCAAATGAGAGAGATGCAAAGCGGGTCGTCTCGAGCTGGAGCCTACATTCGTTCAGCTCAACCTAGAGCTTGTCTTCCCATTCTGATTCCTTGGGACAGTCCATGATGGCAGCCATAGCATAAACCACCTACAAACAAACAAAAATTAGACAAGTCAGTAAGGAAAGAGGGTAATCACATATATGAAATCGACTAAAGCACAGGACTGAATAATCTTACCCTCATATGAGAAACCAGAAGGTCCCTGGCTATCTTTCGAGGCTTGAGACCCCTAAAACGACCTGCAGTCGAGCTCTAGGCCTCCTCGTAGGCCCTCTTTATGGCCACCTCCCCGGTTTCAGCCATGGCCACCAAAGAGGGACTGTGCCCTTTTTCCCTTTACCACAGGATCCAGAGAGCTTTGTGGGGGCTAGAGGTGGCGGCAACTCCCACTGTACAGTAGGCAGAGCCAGTTTCTCAGAGATCATGCATTCAGGGGAACTGGATCCCCTTGTCTCGATCTTCCTCTTTTTCTTGGAAGGAAATTGTACAGCGGAGGTAGACGTTCTGGCCTTTTTGGTTTTAAGCGTCCATCCCGTCAGTACGGTCTTCTTTAGAACCTCAGACTTGTCTTTCACCAACCCAGCGTCTATGAAGTTCTAGAAGGTAAAAACTTGATCGTGAGGGCGATTTTGAGGGTAAAGAAATCTTCGATACTTCTCTTGTAGGTTGAGAGTAAATATCGAGCTCCTCCAAGCCTTCTTATCTGTGACAACAGAAATTTAGAAAAAACGTTAATCAAGTCGGAATAAGGTTAAAATATTAAGGTTAGAATCCAAGGTTCTGTAGGCTCACCCTTAAAACTAGTGTGCTGAGGGAAGAAGTTGTCCTGGTTCTCGAAGTCTGCATATTCCCAGCCACCATTAACAAAGAAGTACCACTTCTTCCACGTTTTGTTGGAAATGGGTACCGAGGTCAATGGTTTAAACCTTTTGTCAAAGGACATATAGTACATCCCCTCTGACTTCAAGTACTTCATGTCCATGTTACTTCTAATAAGGTTCAGATCTACTTCGATGTTGTTCTGATGACCTAGGACTAGAAAGGCCATTAACTCTTTTCAACTTTTGATATTCAGTTCGATAGGACAGATCTTGAACCAACTAAAAAACTTGTTCACTAGAGGATGGAGGGCAAAACGTACACCGACATCAAACCATTCAAGGTAAGCGCAGATTTCTCTTCTCTTAATATCCAATGGGAGATGTACAACCCTCAGAATACTAGAAGACACATTCAGGGGGAAATCAAAATTAGTTTTGAGGGCATCTAGCATGCCCTCAATCATCGCGCTCTCGCCTTCCTCTCTTTTATGATGCCTGCCTGACGAGCTGACCTCTCTATCCCTAGACTCGGGGTGCGCCTCAATTAGAAGCACTCACAAGCTGTCACTAGAAGCACTTCTAACTTCATCACCCAAAATGGGGCCTAGTGCCCCCTGATCCCCTATTTCTACCACTTCCCTCTCTTCCTCTCTCGTGCTTGAATAAGCGTTAGAGATAGACATCCCCACGAATAAAATAGGGAAGAAAAATAAAACAGATAAGATAAGGATCACAACTGACCGAAAGTTTGGAGAGTGGATGTCGAAGTGACCTTCTGACACACCAAAAATTGCCTAGGAGTCCTCTTTTGCTTGGAATTTAACTTGATATGTTAAAGCGTTCATAAAAACTCTTCTTGGGGAGGTTACTTCTATTTATAAGACAACCCAAGGAAGATCAGCATTTATGGCTCCAAAATTCCAATTGACGATTGGCCAATAATGGCATCGATTACTCAATCGACGGCTAGTGTAATGATGAGGCTGTAACTATACCATCAACAACTGTTTTATTAGAATACGAAACGGCGCATTATTGAAAGTATGCGTGACTCTTCAAAAACACTAGCCTTAGCTCTCCACAAGTCTCCTAGAACTGAGGCTTAGGGGAGAGTAGCTGATATACTGTAAATGACATATATATCTAGAGCGTGACACGTGTATGTACAGAGCTCTTCAGAGTACAAGTCAGGAAAGATTGTTTTATCCAGAGTAAAGAGGTACAAGGGGATCAGAGGTATACGGTTTAGAACATAACACCACCCTCTATATTCTACCAACCTCAGAATAAGAAAACAAAGTTCAATATGACAACTACTATATTCGGATATCTTCAAATCCCTACTTTTATGGCTCATAATCCTACTCAACTTAGGAGATCTATAACCTATAAATAAGACAATAAGATATACTTTTAATTTATGTTCAATTCTTCCTTTCAATTATAGTTTTATTTTCTTTACTGACTTTATCATCGGAGCAGCTACTACCGGAGCCTTTCTGGTGACCCTCTGATCCTGAGTTCTTGACAAGTAGCGAAGGACGGAAGGCCTCTCTGATAAAAAAGAGCAACATCAAATGTATATATATATATATATATATGTGTGTGTGTGTGTGTATTAGGCATGTATATGTATGTATGTATATAGGTACAAATATAAATTTATAGTGCATATAGTATATACATACTATATTTTTGTAATAATAGGGGAAAAAAATTGGAGTAAATAAAGAAAGAAAACAAGTCTTTTGCTTACAAAAGAGCAAAAAAAACAAAGAATTTGATTATAAAAAAGTAGTACCTCTTTTTTTTCTTTTTTCTTTTTCCTTTTTTTACTATTTTAAAAGCCCTTTTTTTACACAAATCAAATAGATTAATTTTAATTTTATATTTAAATAATTAAAAATTACTAGAAAAAGGGTTACCAAACAGTTCCCTGGTGAACTAGCGTTCCAAAGAAGCATAAGGATGGCATAATGAGCAGTCGCTGGCAATGAATTAAATAAGATTTGAGAAACAATTTGTGGCATAAAATGAAGAATCAAACATACCTCTCAAATCGATTCTAAATAAATATTGGAACCGCCCGTTTGAGCGTCACCACAATTCATCAAATGGTTGTGGGTCATCAGCATTATTATATTATAATAAATAGACCCATGATAAGGAAAATTACGGTGTATATATATATATATATATATATATATATAACTTAATTGGGCAGATATGTGTTTTTCAGAGACTTGAATATGAGATATGGTGGTCCTAAGTAGTGAATATGACTTTGCTTTATTTTTGTTGTAGGTCACATTTAAATCTTATTTATTGTAGGACATAACATATAGCTACACCTCTCTTTATATATATATATATATATATATATGCGTGTGACTAATTGTATGGATATTTCTATATTTACTGCAGTAACGTTGTATGAACATTTTTAGTTTTGTGTGTGCTTCAGTGCGTGGTGAAGTTAAAAAGGGGTTAGGACCCAAAGTAGGGCTAGCAGCACCGTAAATGACTGATGGAATGTTGAAGTTTGAGTCGTTAAAATTAATAAATTTTAAAGATTGAAGTTGTATTTAAGTGGTACAAGTATTTATTTTTCATATAATTATACGAAAAATGAATACCCACACTACTCAAATAGAATTTCATAAACAAAGACTTTTTGCATAATGGTGAAAATATAGTACCAATTTGGCCAAATGGCCCAACTATATGTCTACAATACAAACAAAAAGGAAAAAAAAATTAAAATGATATATTGGACTGAATAATTAAATAAAACTTTTGGCTATCCAAGTAAAGCAATGTGGAAAAATCTGCTTTTAGACCCAAACACGAAGGCCCAACAATATTTACATTCAATCGTTCAGGTTGTGGTTGAGCCGTAAAGACATTAAGAATAAACCTCTCGAGTTCGGGTACTTTCTTCATCAATTATTGGCAGTTAAAGATTAAATGGTAGACTTAATTGTCATAAAAAATAAAATTTAATCTAAAGCGTGTAAACTTACTCAAAATACCCTTCATCGATCAATAGGAAAAAAAAAAACAACATTTACTTTCAAATCCATGCATTATTGAGAGTTCATTGTATTAAGCAACTTTTGTATTTTAAATATAATGATTTTTAAGTGGACTGCAACTCATGTGAGTGTGTTTGTGCATTAATATTAAAAACACACATACACACACATATTTATAATCTAATAACTGGACTACTTAGCAAGAGTAGACCACCCCTGCCTGTAAGTATGTGTATGTGTGTTTGTATAAGTGCACGCCATGCATCTTTTTATTTATTTTTTGAGAGGTGGGATTTGAAGTTTTGTGTTGTGCAAATTTAAAAGTCAACAATTACTCAATACTTTCTTAATCCCAGTATGAAATTAAGGTTAGTCCAAAGTATAATAAATTAGGAAATGAATGTTGGTTTGATATTGTAGATAAATATTGTACAACTTGGGTGTAAAATAGTAGAAAATAAAAAATTCAATTTCTTCTAACATTCTGCAAGAATCAAGAAATTGGGCTTCTTCTTTCTCATGTCAAAAAAAAAAAAAAAAACTAGATCTATAATTATGATTTAATTTTTTTATATATAGAATCAACTATAAAATAATCATTTTTCATTCTATTTATTAAACTAAAATTTTCAAATCAAAAACTGATTTAATCACCAGAAGTGATAAAATTAGACAAAATAGTTTAAATCAAACGTAGCATAATTTAAGTAGCATTAGTTTTTTCTTTTTTTTTATCAATTCAAGCTCATTTGGATAGAATTTGCTACTACTTTTGGGCTCATGTGTAATAAACCCGTTGTTGTATTATGTATAGGCCCATTTGGTTCAGGCCAGTTATGTTTATTGAAAAACTAGGATAACAGTTTTTCTTATGTCAATAAATGAACTGAGGTTTTGACTGTCACCAATAGAAATGGGTGGGGTAACCATTTTTCAATTCTAACTTCGTTTATATTTTTTTGATCCTATTCTGTATCGTTTATAGATTTATTCTAACCTCGTTCCTGTTTATAATTCCCGACCCTGTCCTGAACATTGATTTTTTTTTTCTTCAAAGTAAGTTAATTTTTTGATAAGTAAATTAAAAATGTATTGCCAAAATAATCATTATAAGAAAAAAGAATATGAGTGTGATAAGAGAAATCTTAAAACTAATTTTATATAATATGGTTTATTAGTAAAACGAGTATAAATAAATATAAAAAAAAAAACTAGTATATAAACGGAACGGATTCAGGACGAGAGATCATCTCCCTAAAGAGATTAAGAAAGTATAGAAATGGTTATATATTATTGATATGATATTCAGTGTATATATACAGAATACTTGCAGATTATACATGGAAAGAATTGTAATACAGAGGAAAGAAATAAATGGGCATTATTACATGGTATAGATCCACCATAAGTGGCTATGATGGTAGTGATTCATGGGTAAGAGGAAATTGTTGTCCTAATTGTGTGGAAAGGGAATGTTCTTTCCTAATACTCCCGACCCCGACAGAATTTTCAAAGTCTTACTCCGATCTCGTCCCGATACTGTTTATGAATACCTCATATTCACCCCATTAAAGATGGGATGGGATTGGTTCCGATGAATGGGACAAATTACTATTATTAATTATAAAAAAAAAAATTAATTTAATATACGTAAATTGATTAAAGATATCTCATATCAATCCAATAGGAAAAAAAAAAAAGAGAATGAACTAAATTTGGATTATTGTAGAAATTGGTTGGTGTCCATCAACTATGATTTTTAATCATGAGACTATTTATAAACCATATGAGAACTCCAAAAATAAAAAGGAAAATATTGAAATATGTAAGTGTTCGTATTTTAATATTATTTTACACAAAGTGACTGATCTCATATTCTTTTTCATATCAAATCTTATTTAAAAAGTTCCTCTTCTTTTTCCCTTTCTTTTTCTTTTTCTTTTTCTTTTCTTCCTTAAAAAGCTGAATCTTTGAATTCTCAAGGAACGCCTATTTGGTTGTCTCAAATTTGAATGGTCTCATTTGCTTTTACACAATATTTCAATATTAGAATTTATCTTCTTTAACGGAGCCATTTGAATTAGAGTAATGATAAATATACTGTATTGATTTATTATATTGATTTATCGGATGATATTATCTATCATATATCTTTTTTAAACCTTAGGATAAAATGCTAAAAGGTTTCTAAAATAAATTTTTCAATCCAAAAAACTTATAATACATTTTTTTTTTATCTAAATAGTCCAAAAAGGAAACTTTTAATATAAAAAAGTCTAATTATTAACTTTCATCTTAATACTGTTAAAAATATTATTAATTATATTAAAATAATTTTCAAGATACATTTTAGAAAAATACAAAATATATAAAATAAATTTTTCAATCCCAAAAAATCATAACATTTTATAAAGTAAAAATTTATTTTTAGGCATTCAAGATAAATAAAAAATATAATTTTTTATTTTTAAATTGAAGAATTTGTTGTATCTATTATTCAGTATTTTTTAAAAATATATCTTAGAGGTGATTTTGGTCTAATCAATAATATTTTTTAATAGTGTTAAGATGGAAGTTAACAATTAAAATTTTTTATATTAAATTTTTTTTTTTTTTTGGATCTTTTAGATAAAAAAAAATATATTATGGACTTTTTGGATTCAAAAAATTATTTTAAAAACTTTTTCGTATTTTTTCCTAAGATTTAAAATAAAAATACCAAACGCATCTATTAATTATAAAAATATATTTGACACATCATTTAATAAACCAAATTTGTATACATTTAAATCTTAGATTAGGTCATTTTAAGAAAAATAAAAACTGACTATATAGGTTGAAATATGATGAAACTTTCCTTTTTCTTTTTCTTTTTTGGCTAATAGCCTCATTCAAAACGAGGAACTTCTACACTGACATGTTATATATATATATATATATATATATATATATATATATATAAAATTTATTTATTTATCAGTGTAGCTAGTTGAATCCAAGGTAAGTCCAAACAGGCCCTCAAGGTTGGCCTTTTTTTCATTGAAGAGCTCAACAGTCGGATGCATTGGGCTACTAGTAGCGGTTGGGTTTGCCCTGGATCAAGCTTTGTCTTTTTTGTATCTAATTCAAATAATAATTTGTTGAGTTCTGGTTTTACTCTCTCATTTAAAATTTTCATTTGACCTTTTTTATTTAAACAAATTTTGTCCATTTATTTATGATGTAAACCTCATGAGATTTGGCTAATTATACCAACACAATTCATATCTTATTAATATAAACGAGTTGAGTAGTAAACACATTAAGGATAAAATTTAAGTATTTCAAATTTAAGTTCTTTTTTCGTCGATCATTAATAGTTGAGATTAAATGCCATGTTTGATTATTATTAAAAATAAAAACTTAGTCTAATACACGTAAAATATCTTAGGATACCTCTTAACCAATCCATCATAAAAATAAAAATAAGTATATATATATATATATATATATAGATGGATGGATGGATGGATAGAGAGAGAGAGAGAGAGAGAGAGAGAGAGAGAGTTGAAGATAGGAATGACAATTTGTCTCACTCTTAATGGAACAGGAATGAGATGCTCATAAACAGGGTCGGAACAAGGTCGGGGTGGGGGTGGAGCCTTTAAAACTCCGTCGGGTTTGGGGGATGATCATCCCACCCTATTTATATATTAAATTTTTTTTATTTATTCTTATATATATTATATTTATCAATAAATAACACTATATAAAATTAGTTTTAAAATTTTTCATATCTCGCTCATTTTTTTTTTGTGTTAGTTATTTTGACCATAAAAAAATTAATTTACCTATCAAAATAAAATAAAAAAATATAAACATCGAGGTTTAGGGCAGAGTGGGGCGGGATCGGGGGCGGTAGAATATAAACGGAATTAGAGTTAGAGAAGAGTCACCCTGCTCCAAACCTGTCCCATTACCATTTCTAGGTGAAGACATGAAAGGTTATAGGAGTTCTTTTTTTAAAACCCATCTAATTTGATTATTTGATTATTATTTTGAGTCTTAAAATAATGAAAAAAATACTAAAAGTTCTTAAAATAAAATTTTCAATTCAAATATTACATAATATATTTTTTCTATCTAAAAAGTCAAAAAAAAAAAAAAAATTTAATACAAAAGAGTCCACTTGTTAACTTTCATCTGAACACTGTTAAAAATATTATTGATTATATTAAAATGACTTTCAAGATACATTTAAAAAAACTAAAAATATATAAAATAAAATTTTCAATCCCAAAAAATTCATAACATTTTATAAAGTAAAATTTAATTTTTTAGGACATTTTAGATAAATAAAAAATGTAATTTTTTTTATTGAAAAAATTGTTTTATCTATTATTTAATAATTTTTTAAATTGTATCTTGAAGATTATTTTGGTCTAATTAATAATAATTTCTAATGGTGTTAAAATAAGTTAATAATTGTACAATTTATATTAAAAGCTTCTTTTTTGAATCTTTTAGATAAAAATATATATATATATATATATCATAAACTTTTTAGATTGAAAAAATTATTTTAAGATTCTTTTAGTATTTTTCTCTAAAATTATTTGACAAATTTAAGAAAAAATATGTAAATTTCAATTATTTGAAGTAAGACTTTACTGGCTTGAATTTAGATAAAAAATAAAATAAAAAGATGCCACATCATTTTGTTTAAATATGTGTATTATATATATGTTTTTAACTAAAAAAGATATATTATATTTTTAAAATTTGTGTCTCAAATGACTGAGTTTATATATATTTTTTAATTATGATAATCTTATCATTTTTTACAATTAAAAGAATATAAACTAGAAATGAGTGAAATTAGTGTAACAAAAATTGATCATGAACGAGTAATAAGTAATAACCAAAGGATTCTCCAAAACGTGGGTCCCATGCTTTCTTGATCAATCTGCCAGTTGGACTTTGATCATCCAAAGTGGCCAACTACCATTTACTACTGCTTACTGGATTCTGCCACTTAAACCAGTCGCGTAGATTCGGCTTTCCGCCTTTTAAATCTCTAGTCCTACTTGCTACAGTTTTTAAAACTAAACCTACTCGCTCCACAAATGGTACACGCGACTAAAACACCAATTGTCGGTATAATGACAAAATTACCCCAAATTCAGTTACGACTTCACTTGCTATGAAATGGCATTAAGAAGCAAGTTTAAAAGGCAAACACTTCCGAATGGTTTTTTTATTGTGAAAGTCTTGGTGAAAATTTTATTTTTAGTAAATTACACTATTTTCTCTAAATTTTATGATAATTATAGAAGTTAATTATTTTTTCTTCTAAAATTTTATTATCCTATTTAAAATTGTTAGTCTATCTTCTAACGAGATTTTGTTCACAAGTTATGAAATAGTATTAAGATTTAAGATGTAAGTTTAGAGGGCATTAAGATGCATTAAGATGAAAATAATATATATATATATATAGTGAAAGTCATGGTGACAATTTAATTTTTAGTAAATTACACTATTTTCTTCAAGTGTTATGATAATTATACAAGTCAACTTTTTCTTCTAAAATTATATTGCCTTACTCAAATTTGTTAGCCTATTTTCCTTAACATAGTGTATAAATTCTTTGACAATAATTTATCATTTCAAATGTTAAAATGGACAAAATTGGTATTCAAAATTTTTTAAATGTTAATATCAACAAAAATGTCATTATTACTAAGGCAACTAATGTCACAGGGATGACAATTTAATTCATCCCGTTGGAACCCGTTAACCCCACCCCTAATGGGACGGGTTTCGAAAGCAGGCGGCCCGCCCCGTCCCATCTCACCCCTGATTATATAAAAGAAAATAATAAAAAAAATTTGTATTACATAATCAATGTTTATAATAATATTTTTTAGTCATTATAAAAGGTTTACATAAACTTGATAGAGTTATATGTTTGAAATATAAAATAATGTCATTTTAATTCTTTACAAACATGAATATTTCTTATTTTACACATATATCGTTTTGTTTGAAATGTGTTAATTACAATTAATTTAATAAAATAAATAAATAAAATTTAAAAATAAATGGAGACCCCGATGGTGACCCACCTCCGCTAATTACGAGATTTAAATGAGTTTGGGAGAGAACTTTTTTTCATGAGATGAGGTTGGAGAACTCATTCCCCTGCTCCAAATTTGTCACATTGCCATCTCTAACGAGAATATGTTACTAATAACTAAAATAAAAGAGGAGTATGAAATTCTAGAAATAAGGAAAGTATTGTTTACTAATTTTTAAAAACATTGGATAAGTTAATATAACATATCATTTATTTAAAACATAAAAAATCATAAAATATAAATAATAAATAATAATTACACTTTTTTCTCTAAAGCATAGGAGTAGTGTCACATTGACTTATTACAATTTAAAATTTATCCAAGACCTCTTCTCGGGATCTACTTGGAAAGTTTCATAATCTATTTAGTTGATGATTATTTCAATTGGATTATTATAAATAATTTTTGTTAAGTTGATAATCTTATTTTCCAAATAATAAAGAGCTAAAAAAATCAAGTATTTTAAGTACTTTTTAGATTTTATAAATCAACATTAACCTATTTTGACAAAAAATGGGTAAATTTACATTAATGAATTCAAATCTAATTTAAATTTGGAAGTTCACAAACAATTCCCAAACTTTTTTATTAGCATTTTTGAGAAAAATGTTGATTTTTCAAAAAAAATAATACTAAATTTTGAATTTCAAATAATGTTATTTAACACAAGGTTGCTAAAGAAAGCGAGTATAACTTAGTTTCATACTCGAGCGTGTTGGTCTTGCATGCATATTTAATTAAACTACCATAAGGGAGTGACCCTATTGGGTAGCAATCCTTTCCAAATTGGAAGGACAAAAACCTGTCATAATGGGTTGTCAATGTTCTCAACTCTTTTTTCTCTCTCTAGTCTCTCTCGCATTGTTTCTCTCTCTCTCTCTCTCTCTTAACTTTTATAATCGTCATCTACATAAAGGGTTTCTGTCTCCCAAGTCTCCAATACCCACGTTCCAGAAACTTTCAGTTCTAACATTTCGACAGGTTTCCAGATTTTGGGTAAGTCTTAGACTGCGCTCCTGTAAATTTTGATTAACCATTCTTTGATCCCTATATGTGTGTTAAGTGATTAGTTTTTTGAACCAATTGCTTCAAATTGTGATTGTTTTATTTGTTGGGTAATGAATGTTCTTATGAGTGATTTCAGCAAATTGGGTTGGATTGTGCTGTGGATTGACTGTGATTGTTCAAGTTTTTGTTCTTGGTGGTTATGAGGCGCTTCAACTGCGTTTGGGCAGGATATGGTCTTAAAGTTGTAATTTGAATTGCATGGGGATTTACATGTTTGCTTGTTAAAAGCTTATTGTTGTTAAGTAGTTTCTTTTGAATCAAGATAAAGTCTGTACTGTTTTTAGCAGATTGAATTATTTTGATAGGTTTTATACCCAGTTTGGTTGATTTGACATCTATATAAACAAAACTGTCTTGTGGTCAATGTTTTCAACACCGGACCGTTCATCGAACCGGAAAATTGTCCGGGTTACGGGTTACCGGTTCAACCGGAATCAAACCATGATGTCATAATTATGTAATTAATAAATTTAATAATACATATTATTAATATTTTAAATTTAAAATGGGTTAATTCGTCACTGATCAGATAGTTTTCACAAGAAAATTTATTGACAGACTCCTATGAAATCAACTGAAAATGAAACTTTACATGCACAAAGTTCATATTCATCCAATTTTCTTTTTTCTTTCTGAATTCTGGTCAATTTGTTGGTGTATATCTTTCTTTGATTGTTGCTGTAGTCTATAAGGTGAGATGATAACTCAAACATGGGATATGATTGAAAATCAGGAGAATGGAAGCAAAAAAATTGGCACATTTTATATGAATTGGTTCTGGAGATTTTAGGCACATTTCAAAATCATTCTTCTTCAAACTCTCAATCACGCAAAAAAAAAAAAAAACAAAAGTTCGAATTTTTTTTCTGTAGAACTGAGATAGTTTTACAATTTACACACAGATCAGAGGTTGAATCAACCAAATCATAAAATAAAATTAAATAAAAGGAAAAGAAAATTGGAAAAGAAAAGCAGGTCTTGAAACTAGACAGGGGAAATACAAATACCTTTAGATTTCAATCGATCGAAGAACGGATGAAGGAGGAAGATCTGGGCTAAAAACCGATCGATGAACGGACGAATCGATGGTCACTGTCGCCGTGCGGTGTGAGTTGCCGTCGCTGTGCGGTGCGAGTCGCCATTGCGTTCTGGAATCTGGATCGGTTCAACCGTTCAAGTGATGAAGTGAGAAGAGACACAGAGAAAGAGAAATCTGAGATTCTGAGAAATGACCGACAGACCGAGTGAGAAGAGAAAATGAGAAATCAGAAATGAGGTAGTCGATTGTTGGGTTTTTTTTTTTATATATATAGCGGTGAACCGGTTTGAACCGGTGACCCAGTGACGGGTCGAACGGTTCACCGGTTGAACCGTCCGGTTCGGACGGTTTGTCATTTTTAGCACGGTTTTGTGTTTGAAACGGGTTGGTGGGTTCGACCAGACCGTTCCTTGGACTGGTCGACGGTTCAACTGGTTGAACCGTCCGGTCCGGTCAGGTTTTGAAAACATTGCTTGTGGGATGATGATTAGGTATTTTTATTTTTTTATTTTTTACAATAAAACTTTAATGGATCTATTCTGTTAATGCAAATGCATAGCACATGGGCATGCACGCACACACTCTAGAACCGTTTTCTTGTGCTGCATGAATACATGATCAGCACAAGGCTCCAAATTCAGTGGTTTTTCCTGGCCACGCGGTTTAAGAGATACCTATTTGGTTGCAGAGTCACCTCTTAGGCTTCTATTGTTGAGTGATTACTAAATGATCATTAATATTATTGGCCTTGCGTTTAACCTTTTCTGCAAGGTAAAAATAAAATTGGGATTGTATCTGAGTTTTGCCATTTTTTTTTAAATCTTAATTTTATGCAAGCTAGTTGTTAGTAAGGAGAGGAGAAATCTGTAAGAAAGGCAAGGCAGTGATTGATCCGGACCTATCAGTACTTTGTTCTTGCAAGTTTACTTTTGTGAATTAGCTGAATTTTGTGCAATGTTTGAGTGTTTGTTATTTTTTATTATCTTGGTCATAATTGACCTCTCAGAGTGCAAGCTGTTCCTCCATTTCGTGAGGAGTATAACTCAAACCCAACACTTAGGGAACACTTAGGGTTGGATGAGTTGGGAAGAGGTTTGGGTAGTCTCCTCAAGGTCCCAGGTTCAATTTTCACTCCAAGGGCCACTTACGGCTTACCTATCCAAAAAAAAAAAAGCTCAAAACCCAAGCATTAAATGAGGCAGCAGTTTGAAAGCCTTGCCACTCAGCCAATCTCACAGTGGTGATATTCTGTTGCTGTTTTTTCCAATGTAATGGGTTCCTGAAAGCAAGAAAATACAGTAGACAGTAGCTGATTACTTTCTCCTCAATTAAAAATCCTAGTGCTAATAGAGGGTGATATAGAAATCTAAAATATGACCCATGACCTCCGAACAACCACAAAAGATTGGAATAATTACAATTTCTTGATTCAATACGTTTAACTCACACATTCAAATTTTTGTATAAAAAACTTCTCCTGGATTTGCATTATTGCTCTTGAGAATAGATATCGCATTCATAGTCTTTGGCTAGAAAATTAACATTTCTTATTTGACCGGCATATTCCAGATTGGCATTTGGGTTTCTGAAAATTACCAGATGGTAACCATCGAATTAGTTACATTTTTTTACAAAATTTCCAGCTTTTCAGTTATATTTTATAACTTGTTTAATGCCTTATTATTATTATTATTTACCTGATTATAGTTAGCCCAAACTTGTAGGGTCAAATATCATCCTGTAAAGGATATAGATTGCTCAAGAGTAGACACAGCTTGAGACTTAGTATTTGGCCACTTAATTTGGTTAAATTCATTTCTGATAAGTGCATGTTGGGTGAGAATTTTTTTTTTTTTTTTGCCACTTTATTGCTGTCATGCAGCCCAAGACTTTGTTAGAACAAGTCTTTATATTTTATTTATGTTCAGCATTCTTGATGCCATGTAATTTAACTATGTCTTATCTCCTTCTTCTGACTCGAGTGAAATTTTAGATATTCTGTTAGACGTCGAAAAAACAAGTCTTCCCCCTTTTTATTTTTATGCAAGCAAAGTATTTCTTCCCTTTTTGTGGATTTTTTGTGCTACTAATCACCTTTTTGTTTCTTTCTCTCTTCCTCTTCTTCTTTTTGACATGCTAAGTTCTCTTTGTAACCTACATAGATTCTATCTTCGGCTTAGTTTATTTGCTTGATGTGGTTCTCTTCCTGCCTTTAGGTCAGCTATTCATGTGCCTTGAAATAGCATCATGAAAGTTTCTTATCAAGTTGCCACGAACTCCAAAAACTTTATTCTCAAAACAGGGAATATGATGCAACTGGCAAGTGGCTTCTCTAAATTGGAGGGAAAAAGTACATAAAAATATGATCACGTGTCGAACTTACTATCATTTACCAAATATGAAAAGTTTTCATTTTTTTTTTGTTTGTGAAAGTTAATGTCCCTTCAATATTAGTGGTCACTGTGAGAATTAAGAAATGGCGTGCAGCATAAAAGCTTCATTAATGTATACCTTTTGAAAGATTTTACTTCGAATGCTGAATGGAGCTCATGATAAAGAAGCACTTGCTTCCCTAGACTTCTATGGGAACCCACTATCTGAACTTCAGAAGAATGCATGCATTGTCTAGCCAAGTTATTCCCCTGTTGATTTTACGCAGATGGTACTTTGGCACTAGCCACAATTTATTGTCATAAAAGGTGAATGATTTAAGTTACTCCCCTGTTGAACATATTCGTGCCATGGTAAAAGTAGATAGGAGATAAAATGAGAGAAAATTAGTTAGGGTGGTATGATCATGAAAAACGAAGACCGATAAATGCCAATAAGAGAGAGCGATATGGTTAATATTGAGGGTCATGCTAGAGAGCGAGGGCGACCAAAATTAACTTTGACTGAGATAGTTAAAAAATATATGATAATGTGTAATCTAACAGAAAAAATGATGAGATAAGATTCATGTAACCGATCCCAAAATATTCGGATAAGGCTTAGTTGAGTTGAGTTTAGAGGAGGCTTCTCAAAATCATGTGGTGTATGAACTGTAAGTCTGTTAGGGATGCAGAGAGACCGACTAAATGTGTTAGCTTGAACACCCAGTGTTACAAAGTCTTCAACATCTGAGGAGACTGATTTACCTTGTATTCTCTACACGTCAATGCTTCTCCAGATCACTCCAAAAAGAGATTCATATGAAGATTTAGTGACAAGGCAGAAAACGCACCTTTAGATTCCTTGTCTCCCAAATTCAAGAAGCCTGCTGGCTGCCTCAAGAACCCGGAGGTCCCTAACTTAAAATGTGGAAGCTTCATTTAAAAGGATTTTTGGTTAGTGACATATAAAAATAAAAGAGATTCAAATGTCTTTCTTTTTTTTAATCAAAGTCCCAATGGAAAACACACCACCGCAATACACCTTTCAAAAACCAGCAACCATATGCTCCTTTGAATGTCAAGTTCTGACTTGGGAAGTAGCTTTGGAGATTGACCTTGTGGAAGGAGGTGGTGGTTCTAAAATATGGTAGTGGGGATGGGGGGGATGGTTTTCAAATGATGTGGTAGGGGCTTGGGGTTGTGGTTTATGGAAGGGTATTGAAGAAGGGGTTGCTGATTTTCGAGCTTGGGTGGGTTTCAAGGTGGGAGATGGAGTGAGGGTGAGATTTTGGAAGGATTTATGGTAATGTGATGGAGTCCTCATGGAAAGATTCCATTGATTGTTTAGTGTGGCTAGTTATAAGGAGGCAATGGTGGCTGATTGTTTTTCTAGGGAGGGGGAATGGTGGTTTGGAAGCCGGGGTTTAGAAGATATTTCTATGATTGGGAAATGGAAGAGGTGGGGAATTTGTTGGAAGTGTTGAATAGGAGTAAGGTGGTTGAGGGAAGGAAGGATGCGATGGTGTGGCTTCCTGATGTTGCTAGGAAGTTTTCGGTGAAGTCCTTTTACAAGGTGTTGATTGGTATTGGGTGGGGAATGGGTGGGGTTTGCTTGAAAGATAATTTGGTATTTGGGAGTTCCAACTAATGTATGATTTTTGCTTGGATGGCCCCATGGGGTGCAATTTTAACCATGGATAATCTTCAAAAGCGAGGATTTTGGTTGGCTAATTAGCTAATTGGTGGACCATCTTCTTGTACATTGCGAAGTAGCTAGAGATTGTTGGCATCTCATTTTTTCCGCCTTTGGATGTGCTTGGGTGATGCCCGCCACTTTAAAGGATGTGCTTCTAAGTTGGGGTGGAGGTAAAAGGCGGAAAGGTGCTAGGGAGATGTGAAGAATGACTCTATTATGCTTGATTTGGAAGGAGAGGAACTCTAGAGTTTTTGAGGGGAAGGAAAACTCCCTTTTTTTGGTTAAAAGATGACTTTTGGCATTTATTGTTTTTGTGGATCAAAAGGAGCAATGTAGGAACTTTTATTGATTTTTTGGTGGGAGAATTAAGACTTTAGTTGTATAGTCTCCCTTTGTATATGGGTTCGCCCTGTCAGGCTGTCCATTTTCAATACAATACCATGACTTATCCCAAAAAAAAATTATTCAAGAAAAACTGTGCTGCTGAAGATTATGGTGATTAAAAACCTTTACTTTGAAATCTGGACCATCGGTCAAATTATACAGTAGGTTAGCCCAGGTCACCTGCTCCAAACCACATTGGGGCACTTTTGACTTAAGGTGGTCTGAGAGCAGAGTTGTTAACTTACTTTATTTGCTGTATTTTATTGTTTCATAAATGTCTCATAGTGCTGGTTTTTACTGTTCACAAACAGTAACAGGATTGTAACGACTGTCTTGTTGTGAATAGAAACCACTATTTCTGTGGCTAGCCATCTTCAGCATCTTTCAGTACTATTGGAATTCACCCCCATCTCTATTAAATCATGATTTGTCATTGCTGTAGTGCTTTATGTGCTCTTGGTTCAGGCTTCAGCCATCAAACTCTTATAGTGTGCAGTGTAAAAAATTTTTTTTTTAATAAATTATTTCTGCTGGATAAAATTTCAACAACTGTAAAATGTGGCTAATAAGTCCCTTCAAAATACTTTTCAGGTGCGGACGCTGGTATATTTTTTCTTCTGGATCTTGAGAGTTTTCAACTTTTTACATCCCAAGAGCTGATGTTGATAAAATCATGCAGCTATATCATCACCCATATTCCTTGGATAGCCAAAAGGTGAGACTTGCTTTGGAAGAAAAGGGCATTGATTATACATCATTTCATGTCAATCCTATCACAGGGAAGAACATGGACTCCTCATTCTTCCGGATGAACCCGAGCGCTAAACTTCCTGTTTTCAAGAATGGTTCCCACATTATATTATTCAACACAATTCAAATAATACAGTACGCCTCATTCTTTACACACTTAATTGTTACTTTTCTCTAGAATTTTCAAGCTGTGTTTGGAAGCAAACTTCAGAACTGAAATGACTTATATTGGCCACTGGAAGATTTCTGATATCATATTTATAACTTTTTAGAAACACTAGAATATGCTTTAAATGCAATTTTTTCAACCTCCAAATTTGTTACCCTTCCTAGTTTCTGTAATTTCTCTTAGGAAAATAAGCCGACTCCTCTGTTAAGATTAACCAAGACATTGAGGTTATTATAATGATCTTGATTTAGAAACCCTCGAGAAAGCTCCACAACCAGAAGGTCTTCTAGGGATGTAGGAAGGAATACATCCTCAAAATTGCTTCCAAACACACTTTGTATGGCGTGGACAAGGGGAGAAATTGAAATTGATCTTTAGAATTCTACAGGTACATAGAAAGAATCGCGCTTGTCTCTTCAGATGGCGGTAATATCACCCTTAGTAGCGGACAAGTTGTCGAATGGATGAATAAGATACAAGAGTGGAATCCCAAGTTTTTCACGCTCTCCCACGTCCCTGAAAAGTACCGTCTCTTTGTTTCCAAGTTCATTAGGCGAGTGGTAATTGCTCGAATGGCGGAGTCTCCTGATCTAGCAAGTGATTACCATCATAAGCTGAGAGATGAATATAATACAGAAGAAGAGTTGAGAAACCCGGAAGTTTTGGAACAAAGCGAGGAACATCTGGTGAGGCTTCTTGATGAAGTGGAAATAAAATTGAGTGAAACATCGTATTTAGTAGGGGAAGAGTTTACAATGGCAGATGTGATGCTCATTCCCGTGCTGGCTCGGTTAGCGCTCTTGAACCTGGAAGATGAGTATATTAATAGCCGCCCGAATGTTGCAGAGTATTGGAATGTGGTGCAGCAGAGGCCTGGTTATAAGAAGGTGATTGGAAGGTACTTTAATGGCTGGCGGAGGTACAAAACTCTGTTGAAAACCTGGTGCTTTGTTCGGCTGAGAAGTCTGCTGAGGAGATACTGATGGAGAACACAGTTTGTTGCTTGGGTTAAATATTCTCCAGTTCATTCAATAAAGAAAATTTTCCACTAGAATAAATGATTGGGTTAAATATGCTGTCCATTTCATAGCTAGTTAAGAAGGTTTTGTCAAATGATAATGAGAACAATGAAAAATTAAATAAATTCAAGCACAAGATTCAATATTATAGTCATTTTTAGTCAATGGACTTGACAGAACTGAAAGAGAACCTCAAAAAATGAGTGTTGTTAGCCTTATTTTTATATTTTATCAAAAATATTTACTTTTAAGAGTTGTATTGATTGAATATTCACATCATGATATGACAGGAATGTAATATTTAGTTAATACAATATTATTAACTCATGAAAGTAAACATTTTTGATAAAATTTTTAAATAAGCGTAACATTATTGCTGCAGAAAATATCGGCACCATCTTTTTCTTCTCATTCATGGTATGGGTACAAGTCAACAGCTCGCAAATCCAGTATAGAATAATAATAAATAAAAAAAAGTGCAAAGTCTAATTTAGTTGGTGAGCCCTTGAAAACTTTGAAGAAATGGGTCCAGTCCAATCCAATCAATTCCCATCACATCAGTTGTATTAATGTATATAAGATCACACAATTATATTGAAATCACAGAAGTAACAAAGAACAAACAAATTTAACATTTATTTCTAAGCACAACAGCTCTATCAAAACCAATTACAAATATGCATCACAATGCCATCAAGCCTTGCTTCCTCTGTGTAAACACAAAGTTTTGATTAGATTGTACAACTCCCATTTGTAATTTGTAAATTGTAAATAAAAAGATCAAAGTGGGAAGAATATAGAAGCTATAACACACGTACATGACAACCATCTGTTTTTGTTCACAGCAGTTTTAGCATTATCACGATTTTTTCCTTTTTCTGTACGCTTTACTCCAATAATATCAAGCACTAATCATGCATTATAACTAAAAACAGGTTATCTCAAACTGTCTTATCAAGCAGCAGCTTTTGCAACTAAATATGTAATTGTAGAACCAGAAATACAAACCCTGTAAGGTCCACTCGGAAACAAAATGAAATTTTTGGTACACTCATTTTCAAATAGTTTTTCAGTTTTAATTACACAGAATATTTTAGATAATTTTCTAAAAGTAATCCGTTTCCAAAATAATTTTCAGAAACATTTTTCAAAAATGCCCTGCCAAATGCAACTGTTGCATCATTTTCATTTTGCCTATGAAAACACAAAGATTCGGATCATAAACTGCTTCCTGTTGTTCAAAAAACATTAAAGAAATTTGATATCTAACAGATTCAGTCCTTATCCCATCACAAAACAGCCAAGCTCATAGTCTTTCCTCCTTTGATTCTCATAAACAAATCAAATTTTAATATACTCCAAATCAGATCACATTAATATATACTCCAAATATACATTCTCTGCACACGGATCCTATGAGACTCAATCAAATGCCAGTTATCTGCTTAAGTCAAACACTAGCACAGTATGAAGAAGTTCATTAGCACATACGGTTATTTTCTTTTTCTGAAAATAATGAAACTGTTCTTAAAGTGTGATGAAGAGTGAGTTTTGTAGAACTGTTCTATGTATCTAGAATCCCACAAATACTAACACTTCAATATATGTTAGTAATTATCCATGAGACTTTTGACAAGTTTAAGGTAACTATATACTCTACAGTTTCCAAATTGTCACCCCAAATAAGTAAGAACAAACAAAAAAAAATTTAGTTTCTGCAGGCTGGCTGTAAACCTGAACTCCTATGTGTATGGCAGATGGTAATGGAAAAGCAGAAAATGTTGCCGAAACCTAAATAAGAGATCACCGAAGAAATCACATAATTTATTTCATATTTTGTTAATCAAGCAATAGGAGAACAAAAGCCCAAAAAACAAAGATGTGTATGAAGGCACATGGATATAATGTAGGGAGGCCAAGAAGAGGGATTGGTCAAGTGTTTTATTTCACAAATCTCATTCATTTTCAATTAATAATGGAACATAATGAAGAAAGCTTACCTCTTTGAGGTGTAGATGTTCATATCCAAATGAGAACATCACCAAATGAGTGAAACTTCAGTCCTGGGCTATAAATATGGCAATTAAAAAATAGGACTGGAAGTAATGAAATTTCAATTGTAAGTAAAGGTAAGGTAACAAAGAATTGGAAAGTACATCAGACAGGAGCATTGAATAAAATTCAGAAGCTCCTCGGAGTTTTCCCTATAAATCAATGCTGATATTGGTGATGTGGATCCTGATAAAAATAATTGCAAGCACTCTCCACTCCGGTGCCTGCATGTGCTGAATTATATGAACCTTTGAGCTCATTTGCTACACTTCCTATACCAATGCTGCACATCCCACTCCTCAAGTTATTACCCATGTATCCCCAACCGTTTCTTTTCCTTATCCAGGGAGGGCCTAATTTTGAATTATTCCACTTTTGCTGCCTGAAGTACCTCCCTCCCAAACTAAATGAGGGGCCCCTAGCTCGTTGAAAATTATGTTGGATGTTTACACCTCGTATACCCATCATATCTGGTGTGCTTGAACCAGATGTGCTTGGAGTTTCTTGATTTGACAGGTATGTTGCAGGATTCCAGCTGTCATGTTCAACCTTTTCTGCATGTTGATTCGTTGTTATATGGTGAGTAGCACAGGTAGAAGGGTCTCCCGTTTCACGAGGGTATGGGGGTAATGGCGGGAAAGGATCAAAAGGCACGCCTGGAGCAATAAACCAACCATCAACAATATCTGCTTTAGGTGTTCCAAACTGCTGCATAACAGACAATGGAACTCCATATGAGACAGACAAGCGAGAAATGAATCTCTCCTGTGGATGCCCCATAACCACTTTGCAAGAACACTCAGCATTGTTAACTTTTTCTCCATGAAGATCAATAGTAGAAGCATCAGATGAAACCAAAGGTCCACTACGAGGAGGCAAAAATCCAGGGGGAACATCCTCATTGATATTCTGCCCGCCTTCATTGGCCCTAGATTCAATTTGCTGAGAGAAATTGTGCATGCAACCAGGGCTATTTTTTCCCCCTCTGGCATCTTTGCTCATGCTACTTATATGGTCTAGCACCACTTCACCAATCTCAGGTTGTGGGTTTGAATATGATTTTTGTATCAAACTAGTCTGGATCTTTGATTCCTTGTGCCGAGGAGATCTTGGTGTGTTTGTCTCTGCTGGCTGATCCCAACGGCTTTTACGCTTGCGAGTCTTTGTCCCATTGGTTGCACAAACACTACTACAAGAAGTAGGCAAGCCCTCCTGGGTATCACTGCCAACTAGAGTTGCAAGCATCGATTGATTGACGCAGTCTATTGCTTCTGTAAGTCTTACACTGTGAGCACGCCAATGATCATGTGATGCCAAAAACCCATTGAAGTTTGAGCCCCGGTGAAATTCCATCCTGCCATTGTCCCTCTCCATGCAGCTAATTTTTCTGACAGGTCGAGGAATCCACTTATCTCGGAAGTTTCGTGCAATTTGATGGACCTGTAATTGCAATAAAAACAACAAAACTCAAATTTCAGCCAAGAAAATGAATTCAATCAATAACAAGATTTTTCCACAAAAAAAATAATAATAATCAAATGAAAGAAAGGAGGAATGCTGAGAAGGATATTTCCTAAAAATTTGGCCTTAATTATATTAAAAAAATTGACAAATTGAAAGAATAAAGAGTAAACTCATAGTTGTTAGTATCTTACGATACGTGATACATATCTTATGATACATTTTGATATGGACATAAAACGATACGTATTTTATAGGTGTATCTTTTTACACCGTATTTTACGATACGTTTCGATACGCATGATACAGGAAATCGGGCTAAATGATATCATTTTGACATCTTTTTTTTGTTGTTTTGTTATATATATAAGAAACATTTTTTGTTTGTTTGATTGCCTCTTTGCAACACCTAGAGATGTTAAGGTTAAACAAGAAAGAAAGAAAGAAAGTATTTTGAGAAAATGTGGATGAGGAGTGAGCACCTACAAGAAGTTAAAAGAAGAAAAAGAAAGTGAAAATTTGTTCGCATATAATGATGGTGATGATGATATCAATGCCATCGAAATTGAATATTAAGACAAAAATGGAACGAATTACAAAAATAAATAATTTTGGATTTTGTTTTGATGAACTATATTTTTTTTATCAGAATTGTCTTGATGAACTATATTGGACGAGTTATTTAATTTTAGTTTGAAATTCGTATGATTTATAAATCTTGATTCTCGTATTGCACGAAATTTAAGTTATTTTTTTTATAAGTGAGTTTAAATATAATTTTTATTATTTTATATACTATATATATATATATATATATATATAACATGATACAATATATTTGAAAAATGAGACAACTATGCTTGATAATACTTTGATTATATCTAATTTGTACGACAAGTAAATTGAAATGTTATTTATATCATTTTAAACATATATATAGATTCATGTATATATATATATATATTATATTTATAAATGTCTTTTTTAAAAAAAAAATTACACGTATCTATGATACATGATATGATACACATTTTTTTTTTAAAAAAACGATAAAGCTTCCGATATACATTTTGACAACTATGAGTAAACCAACACAAAGTACATATAACATATGTTGCAAATTCCGATAACACCAAAATACGGGAAAAATTTAAGCTACCTGAAAAAAAAAAAGAAAAAAAAGAAATGATGAATGCACCAATACCAGATCAACATAAGATATCTGATTTTTTAGATTAAAGAAAAAATATCATGTTTCAACATAAACTGTAAACTAATAATTTACATGCCTACTAACGTGACATTTTAAACATATAACTAATTTTGCTAAATAAGAGGACAATTAAATTCGGTAGATCAGCACAAATCTTTTCTAGATAGCAGCAAAATCAAACTTGAATCCAATCAACCAAAGGCAGCCACCACACCAACCATGGGAGAGAAAGCTGTGTCCCAACTACATGAATTTTCCCTCCCACTCAACTCTACAATGGAATCAAACAATTTGAATAATCTTTCATCATTAGATAAAGCCTTTAACCACCCCCCTCAGGCCATGGGCACGCGGTGCTTGATCACTATTTTCTTCAATTATCATGATCATTGTGATAGCTTGATATACATTGTTTGGCCATTCTCTAATAGCTTAACCCTTTAAGACAATTGGTTATTTAACACGGTATTAGAGCTTCAGTTTTGAGAGGTTTTGAGTTTAAATCTCTCTATCTATGTTTATTCCCTCAATTCGCATGGTGTTTGCACTTTGTTACATCTGTCTCTTCACATGTGAAGGAGGATGGGAGAGTCTGATATACATTATTTGGATCAATTGGAAGTCAAACAAACACAATTCTAAACCTACCCACGTAAAAACCATTTTTTTTCATGACTTGCATATCAACCAACATTAGGTTACCTGGCACTTGTAGGCATCAATAATGGCAGAATCACCACTTGGTTCATATTGCAATCATGGTTTTAAATAATAGTCGTTATGTATCGTATTAGCTGTTATGTATTGGCTTTTTGCCCTTTGATACTATTACAAGTCGATATATCGGTGCAATCAAAATTCACAGTTGTATTAGCTGATACAGGTACATATCGGCCGTCTAAGAAGCACGGACACTCTATTTTGGCTCACGTGTCCGTGTCAGACACCGACACTCTTGGACACTTTCTGGACACGTGCCCGGACACTTGAATCATGGATGTTGATGATTAAATGAAGAAGTTCTTTAATTTTTATTTAATGGCTTTGTTATTTTAATATCTTAATAATATTTTTTAAATTTGTGTGTTTTTATACCAAGTTTAATTGAAATAATATTAAGTTTTTATTATATGGTCATATAAAAAATTTATATATATTCAACGTGTCCTTAACGTGTCTGTGTCCTACTTTTTTGAGAAATAACGTGTCTGCGTGTCCGTATCGTGTCATATCCGTGTCTTGTGTCCATATCCGTGCTTCTTAGTCGGCCGTTACTAGACCATTATAGCTGTTACAGGACTGTTACGACAGTTTTGAGTTTTTTTTACAAATTTTAATTATTTTAATTTTTCCTGAATTCTTCTAATTTTTATTTTTATAAGATTTATATACAAAATAGATACTCAACAAAATAATCTAAAAGAAATTGAAATGAGTTATCAAAGCATTCAGGCCAATACAACCTCAAAATTTTTAAAATTTTTTTATTCCATAACTAATCACACTAAATTAATTTTCATTCTTATAATTATTATTTATTTATTTATATTACGTGTTGTAATGTTACTCAAATGAAATGATACTTCTTATTAGTTTAACCCTAAAAATTCATATAAAATAATAAAATCTCTTCTTAAGTGTTATTTATAAGAAAAATATTATTTTAGGTGGTGGAAAATTGAAAAATAGTAATAAAAAAAATTCAAATATGATAAATTGTAGTCAAGCTATGCGTATTAGTGATTTTTAAGAGATTTTCTAAATTTCACAGTTGTGGTTTTCGATTCCCGTTACGGATGACCCGATACCGTTACATCGCGATCGCGTCGTATCCCACAACTGCGATTTAAATCCATGATTGCAACACAAACTGTAAGAATGTCTTTGATGTGGTGTCTCAATTGTCGTACCTTGATGTATCAAAACATAGCTTGTCACATGTGGAGATGATTCTAGCACAAAATATAAAAATGTCTTTGGTTTGTTGCCCCAACAGTTATCATGCCTTTATTAACGTACTGAGACATCTCCAATATAACTCCCCAAGTTTAACTCCCACCCCAAGGGCCACTTATAAAAAAAGGTACATCTCCAATATAACTGTGACATAGAATGGCAACAGAATTTCCAATGATCCCACTTTTGCTTCAGGCAAAAGTAAGATCCCAACACCCAGAAAAACGCCCGCCCTAGCCGGTCGGGAGAAAATAAAAAAGATCAATGGTTTCTACCGGCCATCAGGTCCAAGAGCCAAGGGGATGGCTTGGTTGGTGGTTTATAGATTAGATGGCCTTAAGAGCACTTCCATCAGATGTGCACATTGTTTTAGAAAATTAACCAATTTTTGGTTAATTTTCTGTTTTCCCTCTTTTAATTGCAGACTTCCATTTTGTGGGAATTAGTTGGTTGCTCCTCAATAAATCAAATCTATTGCATGATATTTCTATAGGAGGACTTGGTAAAGGAGAAAGAAGCATAATATTTCAACACGGATCATTAGCTACGAGTCAGGTAATTTGGTGGAAATGAAAACTGGAGTCATTACAGAGACAAGCACTCTTTGGCAGAAGAGAAGAAGGTTACAGTTTCTTTTTCTACCATCTCCATGGGCCACAATTACTACTGCTTTAGAGGTGTGCGTTTGAATACATCTCAAAGGACTGAAGGCTCCTATCAAACATGCCCCTGGTTTTTAGATTCCATCATTTGCATGGAGAATGTGGAGAGAATTATGTTTAACCTTGACGGAAGTTCTCTTGGAAATCCAGGTAAGTCGGGAATGGGATCAGAATTTACAGATCAAGCTGGGAAGTGGGAAATACAATTGAGGCTTCCTGAAACCGGCTGGTATTGGGTTCACCATAAAGGCAGAGGGCCTTAACTGTTTTAGAAGCCCTCAGGGAGGCTTATATTATGGCATTAAACAACTAAATTATTGAAAGCAAATATATTGTGGCTGCTAGATGGATTGATTTTAGAAAACTGATTTGTGGCAAGAGTAATTGGAAAGATTTTAGATTCATCATCCACATTTCATGTGAAAATCAAATGGGCACCGAAAGTAGATAACGCAGATTACTTCACTAATCTAGGAGCCAGCAACTTATGGTCAATTTTGGTTGACTATTAACAAGAATCAAACAACCTCACAACATACCCCTTTAGATGCTATACCGGAACTTTAACCACTATGAGCAACAGCCATTATGCCCTCTTTAAGGTTTAACCAGGGTTCATTTTTATTTTCACTTTTATTTGGGTTTTTTTTTTTTTGGGTTGGGGGGGGGGGGGGGGGGGGGGGGGCGCGGGGTTGAAGGATTCTTTATCGAACACTTCATAATTATTTATCTTGATTAATTAATTTTCTGGCTTCTCAAGAAAAGAAAAAGAAAAGTAAAGAAAACAGGAACACCAGAAAGAAAGAGATACATGGGACTTCGTGGGTCAATATTCTTCAAAAAAGGACAGAGACAGCAACAAAGATGACCAATTATTGACAGTATTCTAGTTGCAACCCAGAATAATTGACCCAAAAAAGTAGAATTATAAATAAGATCAAATCAAGGCTATATTTCTAAGAATATATGAAAATCATTCATCTTTAACCAAGATGCTCCACTGCAATAAAAAGCTACAAAACTAAGTCATATAGTTAACAGTTCAAATCTATTAAAAAGAAGGTACACAAGACTGGGTAGATCACTACTGAAGAAATCTTCTCTGTATATATATACCAATGATTAGAAAAATGTTACAGCATACATCACATGGACCACCAAAATGGATGCATGACTAATAATATCTCAAACCGTGCATAAGGGGAGACAGTTTAAAGAGAGTACCTGCTTGTCGTCATGTTCTGTCAATGTCAAAATTGACTCCCTAAAACTGCACAGAAACATACCATTCAGGAATAGATTAAGCAATTATAAAAAAGAAAGAAAGAACTGCAGGCATTGACAGCCACAAAGAAGCTGGCATGATATCTTCCTTTTTTTAAAAAAAAAAAAAATCCAGAAAATATCATTGAAAAAAGAATAAAGGAAATACAAGGAAGAGAAAAAAATCAAAAAAATTCAAACAGGAAAATAATGAAACAAGCAATGAAGCAACGACACAGAATGACAGAAAAGCTGTATTGCCTCTGATACATTCATGCTTGGTTGATTCAGCAATTAACACCCAACAGACCCCAGGGAGGTCTAGATGCCACAAAATGGAAATTTCAAAGTACCCTATTTTTTGGTTGGGAAAAAGAACTTCAAGGATCATACTTACCATGTTTATATCATCAGACATATACAGTCTATTCAAACCAGTATTGACAGTTCTTGAATTAGTATTGTAATACATACTTTGTTGACTTAGTTCCCCACATTCTAGAATACTATTTTTTTTTTTCCTTTTGCAATTAAAATTCATTATAGGGGCCAAAAAAGGGGGCAAAACCCATATAAACGCGGGTATACACCTGCACAAAATCAAGAGCATAAGCTCATATTACCCAAGAACTCTACAAAAGAATTGAAGGAGATATAACAACTCTTCACTACAGAAGTATAAATATAGCAAAGAAAAATCTGTTATAACAAAAATATTGGAAGCTCGACTCCTTCAAAAGTATGTCTATTCCTCTCATGCCTTACACACCGCATAAGGCAAAGGGCGGCCACATCCCACACCTTACAAGCCCTCCTGCTTCTGCATCCCCCCCTCAAAAGGATGGGTAAGTTTAAAAGTTCAATGCCTATCACCCACAAATTGTATTTATTTAAAAAAAATTATTGATAGGTAAATCATACACAAACACACACACACATTGCCCCCAAGGGGAATTGAACCCTCAACCTCACATATGGAGAGGCGGAGGAATACCAACCAAGCTAGAGCTTGTCGGTATTTATTTATTTATTTTTTGAAAAGTGGGGAAGGGGACCTCATTCCCAGACAAAAATTTGACCATCATGAGGAAGACAAAGTATTTCCTTAATCAAGACTTAGTGCATGCTTATGTCAACTTTAAACCCATCTTTAGAACAAAGATAAATACTTCAAAAAAACATTAATGATCTATTTCCAGTGATATTTAGGCATCAACTCCAAAGAGACTTATACATATGTGCATGCATCGATGATATTTCATCCTCAAATTTGTAGAAGACTGAAAAAAATTAGGGTTCCTTTGAGTCTTCATGCTTAAGAGTCTTGATGCAGGGAGAGGTTTTTTTTAAAAAATTTTTATCGGTAAAGATAACTACATTATAAACAAGGAGCCCAAGTAAATACATCCTGCTCTTTTCTGATAGCTTCCCATACTCCACGTCCGTACACTTCCTTAACACCACAGAAAACCAGCCTCCCTCCTTACACCCATATTTGGTAACAATCACCTCTGATTGATCCTCCGTAGCAAACCTCCAAATCCATTTACCTAAAGGTGCTTGATTAAACACCTTTAAGTCTTTAAGGTCCAATCTTCCCTCAACTATAGGAGGTCTCACCTTCTCCCAACCTACCAAGTGAATTGTTCTTTCCTCCTCCTTGCCACCCCAAAGAAAGTCCTGGTAAATCTTTTCAAGGTTCTTCTCCACCAACTACATTTTCCCAAAAAATATAAATAATTATTTGTAGATGTAACAAAAGAGTGGCATGCTTATTGGCCCTTTCTGGAGTAGTCAAGGTTAAAAAGATTAATATATCAGCACAAAGGTCTGTTGAAATTTTGAGCTGCAATAAGAATAAACCTTTAAAGGCTTTAAATTTCAGTCCAAAACCATGGATAGCAATTGTAGTTTTTTCGTTTATTACTATGCTAAAATAGACCATTATAAAAGCCTAAATATCAATAGAGAGAGATGAAGTGTAAAGAATTCAATTGATTCAGCAAAAACAGACACAGTCCTGCCTGCATGGTTCAAAGTCTCAGCCGATATTGAAGCCTTCCAAGAGATGAGATCAAGATGTACTAAAATTTACTACAACGACGTCATCTCGGGTCATGTCACAAGACATCTCACCTGAGACACTACCATCTTGCAATATGGTACAAAGTTGCACAAGATGATGCCGTCTTGCTATTCAATTTAAAGAAAACCACAACAGCTGATCACTCGGGAATCACCCAATATCAATTATCAATCTGCCATGCCGCAACTGAGTCGTCCAGAGGCTTCTCAAGTCAGTGATAAAATACCACAACTTTGAACCATGCCTACCTGAGTTAATTCAGACAAGCCATGTTCCCAATTGATTCAGCGAAAACTAGTGTTCTCTTGCAAAAGTTATGAGTTGAGGTGTTGACCCAATCAATTCAACTAGAAACTTGACCAAGATAGTAATGTCAATGATTACCCATTAAAAAATTTGCAAAAAAATTTAAATTCACAATTTCAATTATATATCATGTGTAGTTTTGGTCATAATAAATCAATTTGAAGATTTCAATTTGTGCAAGTTACCTAGCAAACTCAATAAGACTCTTTTTCAAGATAAGTTTTTTAGAATTATAGTTGGAAGACATACCCCACTGTACTGAAGAACTTCAATCTTAGACCAATTGCTTTTACAAGCATCAAAATTCACTTGACAAGGATGAAGATGCCACTGAGGCAAGGATCAAAATTTCATTTCGTAATTTTATTTCGGTCACCCAAAAAACGGAAACATTTCAGAAATACAATAAAAACAATGAAAAAAATTAAAATGCGTAAAAATACTTGGAAACATAAAGTAAAATATATGAAAATGTAATAAAAAATATTATAATTAATTAATTAGAAACGTTTTAGGGTGCACATCATCCACACAAGAAGATACTAGGTCACAAATGTAAATTAGTCATTAATACCAAATAATGTTTTACTAGTTAAAAACTCGTATTATTCCAAATTTACTGCTGAATTTATTTTGATAAGTATATTGTTGAATTATATCTTTTTTTTATCGGGAATAGTAAATTGTATTAACACAAGGGGTTCGAGAAGGGTAAACCAATAATTACAAAAGAAAGGGAACTGACTACAAAAATTAAAGCCTAAAATCCCTCAAAAATCGAAGAACTTCTCTAAATACATAGGATTTTCTTCTTTAATGCAAAAGAAATAAAAGTCTTCAAAAAATTGCATTTTAACCTCCAAGGAGTAGATAAAAAACTCTTCTATTTCGCTCCCTCCAAATGCACCAAACAAGTCAAATGGGAGCCATTCTCCAAGCTATTTTCAACTCCTCCATAATTCTTTTACACCTCCATCCTAAAAAAATGCTTCACCTTAGTCGACACAACCCAAGAACATCCAAAGATGGAGAAAAAAAGATCCCACGCATCCGAAGTAATCTTACAATGAAGAAGATGGTCTACTGAATCTTCCTCCTTTTTGTACAAAGGACATCGACTCGGAAAATGACAAGCCTCTTCTCTTAAGATTATTTACCTGTTAATACGGCATCCCACACTGCTTCCCAAGCAAAAAATGCGGCTTGCAAAGGTACTCTAGATTCCACACCAATCTCCAAGGAAATGAATTGTCCTTCCCCTCCACCAAACTTCTATAAAAGGAACGAACCGCAAAGTTTCCTTCACTATTACCCTTCCATTTGAGCTTGTCCCTCCCACCTTCCAATAAGGCCACCTTACTCAACAAAGTGATAAACTCATCAACCTCCCTCAGCTCACAATCATAATAAAGTGTCTCCTAAATTTGGGCTGCAAATCCCTAAGAAGCACAGATATGGACACGAGATATGATTACGACATGATACGGAGACGCTGAGTCCCGACACACGATTTTTCAAAAAAGTAGGACACAAACATGTTGAATAATATATTATTTATATATATATATATATATATAATCATATAATCCAATTCTAACATTAGTTCAATCAAATTAGGAGTACAAAAAAATCCACAAATCCTAAGAAATCAACTATCACATCATCAATTCTAATCAATAGTCACTCGAAGTTTTCAACATTCTACAATTTCAACATCTCTTATCAATATATTATAATCATAATAATTATCACTCACTGCAACATTTCTACAATTCAACATTTTCACACCATAAACTCATAATTAAAATTAAAGTACCAAGCATATCAACAAAATGCCATATTATAGATCACAAAGTCATTATTTATAAGCATCCATAATTTCAGTGGGGGAAGGACACTCACTCTCACAGTGACACTGACTTTGGAAAAACCTCTATACTTTCCTTAAGTAAAACCCGCGCTCAAATGTCTACAAGCCCTAAATTACGAAGACTTATTAATAAAACCATATATTCTAGACAAATGACAAATTTAAAAACCCCAAAATCGTAACCTTGAAACAAGCCCCATTGCACTGCTCAAATGTAAATCCAGTTTTATAGAGAGAGGGAGAGACTATCGAACAAAGGGAAAGACACGATCGGAGGTCTTTGAAACTCTGTAAATCTAGAAAAAAAGAGATGTTTGGGGGGAGGGAGAGAGAGAGTTGATCTGAGAAGAAGAAGAGAAGAACAACCATACCTTGGACGAAATTAGAGGGAGAGGAGACAGCCCGAGAAGCTTCGATGATCCATCAATGACAATAATATTCATTCCTTCTTTGTCGCAGCTGCTAGGGCTCTCGTTTAGCAAATCCCGATCCCCTCTTTTTGTTATAGAGATTGTAATATAAGAATGTGATATTAAAATTTGCCCCATTAGTTTTTTAAAATAGCATAATTGAACCAATGTATTTTTTTCAACGCATTGATCCCTGGACGTGTCTTGAATGTGTCCAAAATTTTAAAATATATATATATATATATATATATATATATCAAGACACTTTTTTCGTGTGTGCAACGCACATCTGGAGTGTGTCCGTGTCCCAAACTGTCGGACACTGATACATGAGCAAAATTAGTCTCTATGCTTCATAGCCAAATCTGTCTACCCTTCACTATCTCTATACAATCTGCCACCAAACTCTTCCTTTTCAAAAGCTATGTTGAAAAGGTTTGGAAACTTTTCTTCCGAGACACCTTACCCATGCCATGAGTCCTCCCAAAATTTCACTCTCAAGCAATCCCCTATGTCGAACTTCACATAAGAAACAAAGTCTTCTTTCCTTCTTATAACCTTTCACACCCCACAACCGTAAGCCTCCAAAACTTCCTGCGAGTTCCACCCTCCTTTGCACCAATATTTTGTAGAGACAACGTCTTTCTATAAAGCATTATCCCCCGTATCAAATCTGCAAATCCACTTGCCTAGCAGCGCTTGGTTGAACAACTTCAAATCTTTAATCTCCATACCCCTTTTAGTGACTGGAGCTTACACTTTGTCCCGATTGACTAAGTGAATCTTCTTTCCTTCCCCTTTACCACCAAAGAAAATACCGCTGGATCTTCTTCAGCTTCCTCCTAACTATGACTAACATCAAAAATAAAGACATGTAGTACTTCTAATAAGTGTAATCCTCCCTCTTCTTGAAAGATATTGTCTCTTCCACCTAACCTCTTTTGGAATCTTTCGATTACTGCATCTCAAATCCTTGCCGATCTCGAAGTGGCGCCCAAAGGAACACCCAAATACATGGACGAAAAACTGCCTGCCTCACACCCCATACCCCACTCCATCTCTTCCACAACCATAACATCACTAAGGGAATAATCTCTGTCTTCTTAACATTTATTTTGAACCCTAAAACCATCTCAAAACAAAGTAGAATACAACGCATGAAGTAGAGTTATGTCTCCTCCGCCTCACGAACACAATAGTATCACCAACAAATAACAAGTGAGAGATCTCCACCCTCATCCCATCACCTCCCTTGATCACAAAACCTCTAAGCAAACTGCTAAGTCTCTCCTTCTCGATCATCCTACTCAAGGCTTTTGTAACAATCACAAACAGATACAGAGATAGGGGGTCCTTGGCTCAGACCCCTAGACGATAACGAAAGAAATTCGTTGGAGATCCATTCACCAACCAAAACCAAAGCACTACAAGCTTGAATCCAACGTCTCTAGTTCTCACCAAACCCCATCCTATCCAACAAGAACAATAGAAATTTCTAGTTTACATGGTTGTAAGCTTTCTCAATGTCTAGCTGCACACTAACCCCTTCTCCTGCATTTTCTTTTTTGCATCAACACACTCATTTGCAATTAGGCTCCATCCAAAATTTTTCTGCCACACCCCCACACCCCACCCCACCCAAAAACTAAAAAGACAAAAGCATTCCGACTCGGTCATATGATCTTGCCCATAACTGTCCTCAATCTCAATGCTACCACCTTAGCAAATAGCTTATACAAGCTTCATACTAAGCTAATAGGCCTAAAGTCCCTTATCTTCTCAACCCCTTCCTTTTTGGGAATCAATGCTATAAATGAAGCATTAAGACTCCACTCAAAGGAACAAGCCTGATGAAACCAAGAGAACACCACCATAACATCGCTCCTGGTTGTCCTCCAACAATGCTTGTAAAAAGCAATAGTAAATCCATTGGGCTATGGTCTTTAGCCCCATCACAAGTTTTCAAGGCTACAATGACTTCTTCCTTCTCAAAAGGCTTCCTCCACCAATACGGTAAAGAATTCTATGCCCTCTAGACACAGACACAAATCACAAGATTCCGTGTACAAATTTAGACAGAAGACCACACCCTCTAGACTTGGAAGCCAATCACAAGATTTTGTGTACAATTTTTGATAGAAGTCCACAACCTCTCCCTTTACCTCCTCAACCCCCTGCAACTTCCTATGCCCAATAATCATCGTAGTGATATTATTTCTCCACTTATGATAGTTTGCTACTCTATGAAAAAACTTTGTATTCCGGTCGCCCTCTTTTAGTCACAAGGCTCGAGTTCTATCTCCACGAGATTTCCTCCATCCTCAAAACCCTTTCAAGCTCTCCTTTCAAGCCATCCCTTGTGCAGTTCTCCTCACTAGAGCAGCTGTTGTATGTCTATAGCTTTTCTTTCTTTGCATGCACATTACCGAACACTTCCTCATTCCATCTCTTCAAATAAGCTTTCAACAACTTTAACTGTTGTGCCATCACGTAACTAGGATCACCACTTACGTTGTATCCCTGCCACCATATCTCATAATTCGAATATCGAAGCCACATGTTCTCAAAGTAAAAAGGCGCCTTTCCCCCACCTCAACCCACCAATGTCCAGCAAAATCGGAGGATGGTCTGAAACTGGCTTAGGAAGACAAAATTGAGTTACATCAAGAAACTTGTTTGCCCAAACCCCAGATATAAGGAATCTATCCAACCGAGACATGGTTGGGTCTTCCCTATCGCTCGTCCATGTGAATCTTCCCCCATAATGGAAGATCCACCAAACTCCTCCAATCAATGAACTCTGAAAAGGACCACATGCTGTTTGTCAACCTTCCTCCTCCCCTCCGCTAACTGGGTATCTTGGGGTGTAAAAGTCACCTCAAATAACCCACAAAACAGCCCCCCTATGAGCATGCAGCTCCAGTTTTGCCCAAAACAACTCTCGATCAGCTTCTATGTTGGGGCCATAGACCTCTGTAAACACCCATTCAACATTTTCATCCACCAGCCTCAATCTACAAGACAAGTAGTGCCTCCCCATCCAATGATCAAGACCTTCCATAATCTTGGAATCCCACATAATGAGGATACCTCCCGTCGTACCTCTAGCAGCCAAAAATCTCCAATCCACCCACCTAGCACCCCACAAAATTCGAACAATACTCTCCGATACCTCCTGAATTTTTGTTTCCTGTAGACATACCTGATTTGGACCCCATCCCTTAAGCACCCCTTTTGTCTAGGTCATTAAGACCCCTCGCGTTTCAAGTCACCAGTTTCCACTTCATGGCGACACTACATTTATCAATTTAGTCCCATATTTCTATGACCCCTCCCCCTATTCCTACCATCATAATTCACTGTGGACTCCAAATTTTTCATCCCTTTGCGCAGCTTCCATGCAGAAACTTCCTCAGTCGTGGGCCTGTTCCTGTGCATAGTGAGCTTCCCCTATCCACTATTCTGCAGGATCTCCCCTACCAGATCCAGGAATCTATCCTCATAACTATTAAATGACATTCCCAAATATCGGCTCATCGTCTTGATCAGTCGCAAAATCCACTTTTGAGACAACAACCCGTTTGTACTCCTTTCTCATAGCCACTAGAGCATCTTTGTCATCTGGGTAGATTATAGCCAACGGCTATGAAGCACGGACACTCTACTTTAGCTCATGTGTCGGACATGTAAAAAAAGTGTGTCCAAATTTTTTATGTTTTCTGAATTTAAGACACATTATGGACACGTTTTCTATTTTTCTTCTTTTTATTGGATTTTTCCTCTTTTTCTCCTCTTCTCCTTAGTTCTTTTTTAGTTTTTTTTTTTTTTATATATATATATATATTTACACACACACATACATACATAAACACTATTATTTATTTATATATATATATATATATATTCTAGTAAATTTGTCTTGGAACTTGAATCATGAATATTGATGATTAAATGTCGAAGTTTTTGAATTTTTACTTAATGACTTTGTTATATAAATAAAATTTTGTGAATAAATATATATATATATATATATATATATATATATTCTATGTAATAGTAAGTGAATTTGTCTCGAAACTTGAATCATGGATGTTGATGATTAAATATAGAAGTTTTTTAATTTTTATTTAATAGCTTTGTTATATTAATAATTTTTTTCTGAGTTGTCTATTTTTATACCAATTTTAATTGAAATAATGTTAGTTTTTTATAATATAGTCATATAAAAAATATAAAAAAAAATTATATATATTCAACGTGTCTCTAATGTATTTGTGTCCTACTTTTTTGAAAATTAACGCGTTTACGTGTCCATGTCTGTGTCATATCCGTGTTCCGTGTTCGTATCTGTGCTTCTTAGGCCAACGGGTTACAGAACGAGTTCTCTTCATTCTGTCCACAGCCATACACATATGTTCCTTCATCAACCTCTCAGCTGTCTGCATCACGAATCAATAAAGCATTTGAATTCAATTTCATGATAGGTTCTTGTCTTCCCAATCACATTGAATCCTCTCTCACTCCTGTATCTTTCAGCCTTAAATTTTCTTCACTGCCACCTCTAGCTTCTGTAGCTACTGTTTCGAAAATAACATATTCTGCTTCATCGCCAGTCTTGTATCCCCTTTCATGTAATTTTAGGGCCAGTCCCCTTCCTTCACTATCGCTTGCACCTGCAGCTCTGTCATCCTTGGCCTTGCTTCCTCTTCCCAGTCAAATTCTTCGACCAAACATAACCATCTTTGAGCTAACTTCAGTCACGTCTGGATCATCTATCAAATAAGTGTGCTCCAAATCAGCCCACAAATTGCGGCGTATCGCCTGCGCCCTACTCAGACCAGCCACACAGCCCTCTATGTCGAAGTTACCTCCCAAAACTAGGGACAGCAACGGAGCGGGTTTGGGGTGGGAGACCCCTCCCCAACCCCGCCCTGCAAAAAAAAAGTCTCCCCCTAAACCCGTTTAAACCCTATGATAAGCAGGGGCAAGTCCCCATTTATTTTTAAAATTTTATTTATTTACTTATTTAATTAAATTAATTATAATTAACACATTTTAAACAAAATGCTACATGTTAAAATAAGAAATATGCATGTTAATAGAGAATTAGAATGACATTATTTTTCTTTTTTAAACAAATGACTCTATCGAGTTTATACAAATTTTTAATTGGTAACTAAAAAATATTATTATAAACATTAATTATGTAACACGAAACTCCTTTATTATTATATTTTATATAATCGGGGTAGGACAGGGTGCCTTCTCCCCAAACCCATCCCAAACCCTAACGAGGTGGAGAGAACTTCCTCCAAACCCGTCCCATTAGAAGTGGGGTTGGTAGGTTTCCAACGGGACGGATTAAATTGCCATCCCCACAACCAATGGACTATTTTTGCCGAAGTTCACCTCTCCCCTATAACACCATTCACCGCTGCACCGCTTAGTCCCTTGGCATGGATTTAAATCGCAGTCACGAGATACAAAACCGCTCGTAAAATTTTTTTAAACACTAGCAAATCTTTTAAAAGTCATTGATACGCATATCTTAACTACAAGTATCACATTTTTATATTTTTTACTATTATTTTTTAACTTTTTAACACCTAAAAAATATGTTTCCTATAAATAACACTTAAAAAAATATTTTATTATTTTATATAATTTTTTTAAAGTTCAACTAATAAGAAATATCATTTTATTTTAATAACATTATAAAAATTAATATGAATAATAACAAAAATAATTATAAGCATGAAAATCAATTTCGTGTGATTAGTTATGAAATAAAAAAATTTAAAAATTTAGAGGCCAAGAGGCCTTTTCGAGTTCGTATTGACACCCAAATGTTTTGGTAATCTATTTCAGTCTTTTTTTTTTTGAATTATTTTGTTAAGTATCTCTTGTATATAAATATAAATCCTATAAATATAGAATCATAAGAATTTTGTAGAAAAACAACTTTAAAAAGTAAAAGAAAATTTTGAAAAAAAAAAAAAAAACATAGAACAACCATAACGGCCGATACGTAATGGTAACGGTCAATACGACTGTGAAGTTTAGTCACACCGATATATCGGCCAGTAACGTTATCAGAGGGTTAAAAAAAACAATATGTAATGTTCAGTAAGTGACGTAACAACTATTATTTAAAACCATGGACCCTTAGCCTTTTCCAATACAATCTAGGCTTCTTTTTTGCTTGGGCCTCCCTCAATTCCTTTAAACAATCTTCTTCCCTTTGGTTTGCTCTGATGGGCAAGCTTTCCACCCCTCAAGCCCATTCATGCCTGGCCCCAATTTCTTTCACAGACCAAGCCCATGAACTAGTTATGAAAGCTCCATCCCTCCTCAAATCCAGCCCTTTGTTGAAACCCTCTTTTAAAAACCTTTTTGGGTTGGGCCCAAGAGTTCACCTCACCTATAATCCCTCTCCCCTCCTATAATCCCTCTCCCCTTATGGCCTCAAGTGCCCAGCCCATAATTCCTTCCACCCCCATTCAATCTTTGGCCCAACTCCAGGCCCACACCAGGCTGCGAAATCTCATTCAAACAATTGGCACCTTTATCTTCTGCTTTCAAGGCCACACACATCGCTCCTCAATTTGTCACAAGGATTTCCCCTTATCACCAGTTCTCCCCCCTTTGTCACGCACTTGTGGCGCATGCAAAACACTTATCTCTTTGTCCCTTCCATTCCCACCTCCGACTCCTTTCTCTGGTTCTATCGCCGGCCACTGAGAAGTGTGGCTCTCTTTCCACCCAAATAGGGATCCCATACCGCCAAGAACCCACCACCAGCTTTAACGTCGCCAACAATACTTGCCTTGCAGTGGAAACCAACAACATTACCCATTTCATTTGCTGCTGGGAATATGTATCTTCATCTAACCTTATAAACCTGCCGCAGCTGTTCCCCATTGCCATAAAAACCTCTCTGCTCCACAGTAATACCCCGATGAACCAAATCCATAATTAATTTTGATCCCAACCTTCCCTTGAGTACCATCCTGCCATGAACCACCACTGGTTGTCCTTCCAAAACCCAGTCCTTGTGCCTCCATATACAGGTAGCCTCCTGTGACGGCGGAAATTCAAAGAGAAACCATTCACCATGAAGCTCCGTAACGGTGACTCCAGTTGGAACCCCCCAATGCTTGTCTACCCAACGTTGCATTCTTTCTCTCTTTGGTTTACAACTTTCCGGAGCTCCAACCCTACCCACCAAGCATCTTCCGCAATATTCAAGCCTCTGTGCACGAGGCATGCTCAACTTCCACATCTGCCCATGATCTTTTGTTGCCCATTGTCACCCTCACACTTGCTCTGTGGCCACTTTGAACCATGCCAACCTCTTAAAAGGTCGTTGTATGTTCTGTATATAACCATTGTGTGTGTACGTCAGCTCCCAGAGGGCTTTCGCAGCCCCTCGCCAACCTCCCCCTTTATCAAACTCCAGGATGTAAATGTAAAATTTCTGCCTCCTATGGATTCATCGATTCAGACAAACGATCCTCCATCATTCGACTTCTTCACTATTCTAAAACTTCTTTCCCTTCCATGCAACACACACTCACAGGCTGCCTGCCTGCTCTTCTCCTTCCCCCCAACTCTCCTCAAGCTGCTCACAGATCCACCGTAAGCCCTCATTCTGCTCATCAATCTTCTCTACATTGAAGGTTTTCCCTCCCCATTGACAATATCTTGTTGAAACCCCTGTCATCGCACTCCACTTCCAAAATATTATCTTATATCCATATGTTTGTCCTTTTGAAATCGGACATTCAGTCTGAATTTAAAATTCAACAAATTTATCACAAAAACCATGGATGCAAACCTTAAGCTTGAGTAAATATAAGGTCTTGATACAGTTCTAAAAAGGCCAATTGCAATTAGGAATTTCATTTTTATATATACAAGTAATTGCAATTAGGAATTCTGATCTATTTAGTTTCAGCTATATTATTATTTATTGGCTTTTATTGCTCAATTTATTAGAATCCAACAAAAAAAAAAATTGATAGTGCTCTAAAAATTCAGATCTTTGAACAGACTTTTGGCATTTTAGGACTTGCTATCTAGTTAGGCTAAGAAGCACAGATATGGAAACGACATTTCTCAAAAAATAGGACATGGATATGTTGGAGACATATTGAATATATTTTCCTATATTTTTATGTAACCATATTTATAAAAACACACAAATTATGACAATATTATTAATACATCAAAATAACAAAGCCATTAAATAAAAATTCAACAATTTTTTCATTTAATAATCAACATTCATGATTCAAGTTACACAACAAATTTGTTAATGACTATATATGTGTGTGTGTGTGTGTGTGCGCGCACATGCATAAACTGTGGAGAAAAAGAGGAAAAAATCTAGAAAAAATTTCCAAAAAAAAACCTCCAAAAACGTGTCCAAAACATGTTTAAAATGTGTCCTTAACATATCCGTGAAGTTTCTAGGACGTGTCCGAAATTTAAGAAACACTCTTTTTCACGTGTCCAACATTAATATGTGAGGCAAAATAGAGTGTCTGTGTTTCATATTAGTTAAGTATAAGGCTATAAAAAAATAATTGCACTTTGATGTAATGGAGTATTATCAATTACGAAGAACCAAAGTTGTTATCCAATATCCATTAGCAGAGAAATGGACAAAGTTGGATAAATTTCTCCAAAAAATACCATTTTTTTTAACAGTAAAAACAAAACTAACTATGGAGGATTATCAATTATGAAATATCAACTATTGAAAAAGCAGAATTGACAACAAAAAAGTGAAGCAGTTCAATAAAGAATAAGTCTGATAATTTGTTCTAACCTCTCCACTCCAGGACAAGGGGGACCTCCATTAATTTGTTCTAAGGTGAGTATTTCCCTCACAGCCAGATACTCTAGAACCTGCATTACAGACCAATAAGTTGCATATGGTACAACTTCCTAATTCTTAATGATAGTATGTTATAAATTATAATTCTTCTTGAATATTCTAGCTATAAATATAAAGGTGGAAAACTATGAGCCACACCTTGAAAATTTTAAGAATCATCTTTGCCCTCCCTTAAAGATTGGGTTAGTTTGGATGTTGGGAGCTGAACTATCATATTCTTTGCTTCTTTCTCTCCTTTTTTAAGAATCTTTCATCCTTCTCCCCTACATATTCTCTTATTTCTCTCTAATAAAATTATCAATTCTTATCAAACTAGCGTGCCTGACAGGTCAAGGTGAACCCATTTAAGAAATGGGTTGAACTCTGATAAAAGGATTGGGTAAAATTTCCGAAACTAAACTGATTACAAAAGGATTGGGTCCAATTTCAAACCAATTGCAATTAGATTTTAAATTTTAAATATGATAAATATTCTCATTATTTTTAACTTTCTTATATCAATATAATCAGGGATAGCAGGTAGGCATCAAGCCGACTGCCCAAATTGGGCAGGGTTGAGCAAGACATTTTTGAACCAAATTGAGGTCACACTCAGTTTAGGCCCTTTAGGGGTTCTCTGAACCCACTCCAACCAACCCTTTGCCAGCCTCACATTCACAGACAACAGTGCAACCAGCATGCAATGTTCTCACATCATACTATAATAATCTCAAATCAATTTGTTCAACAATTGAGGACATGGACAACATCAAACTAGTTAATACACATGCCTTTAGAAGCTTCCGTAGAATTGGTATCTTTATAAAGTCGCTTCTGTAGCGCTTCATTATATTGTGTAACATCTGCAAACCTAAAAAGCAAAGCAGAAGTCATACTCTGATGATACAAGGACCCAACCACAATACATTTATCGATCATGACAGGAAAGGGAATGTGGCATGCAATGCAATAAAACTCAGGATAACCTACCATTTTTATTAATTATATCGAACAAAACCAATCGTGATTTTGTTTTCAAGAGTGCATCCAGGATCATGGAAAGATCTCGATTACTGCAAATCAAAAAAAAATATATATATATATATGTCTATATAAGTAAATAAACAAGTAATACAAAACAGCAACTTAAAACTTATCCAAGCTCAGGCAAGTAACTTAAATCATTAAATAAGACTACTGAATGAAGAACAAGATCTGAAATCAACCTTTGTATTGCTTCGCCATTGCTACTATCACCTGAAGCTGCAGTTAGAAGCAACAGCTTCAAGTAGCCTTTAGCAGCATCCTGTTGAAAAGCAAGATGAATAAAAGACATGGATACTGATATGATTTGACACATATTGAACAGGGATATAAAGAAAGAAATATGAGGACTAGTTGCAGTAAGATTAAAAATTCAAACTAAGGAAAAGACGAATGTTGGTTAAAAATAAAAAATTGGAATCAGCAATTAAGGAGATTGAATAGCAAAACTGGCTGAATAACAGGACCGTCAAACAACATTAAGGACTTTATGAAATTTGTGCCATATAAGCCATCTTGGAAATGCAAACCTCCAGTAAAAGATAAACATGAAGAGAAGAGATGAGAATAACCAAAGTGAACCACGATGCATAAATGAAAGCGCAATTCCCCACCCCCCCAAAAAAAAAAAAATTCAGGACTGATCATCAAAAAATGCAAATGTGCAGACATAACAATGAGGTGCAAAAAAATAGTTCAACTTCTTGAATTTCCAGATCTAAAAACCCCAGACTCAGGGAAAAGGGAAGAAAAAAAGACCGCTATTACATAGGCCAAAACTGCTTACTTTCCGCTTGCTGATTCCCCCATCAGCATCTAGCAACTCATTGAGTTTCTCCTGAACTGCATCCATTGAAGGTCAATAATCATTTTATTTGATAATTTGAAGGCAATGATCATTTAAAAAAAAGTTAAGTGTACTGATCATTATGCTAAGAAGTTTACAATAGCCTCACTGGGATAAAAAGGCAAAAAGAAAAAAGAAGAGGCAGAAAAGCACCCACCTGCTTCAAAACGATCATTTGAAGAACCTTCTAGTAGTCTTTTGGGTTTGTAGGGTGGCAAATGAGATTTATTGGCCATCACCTGAGGTTTGTTGACAGTCATGGAATTACTACTGGATTTTCCCTTCTTAACTGAAGAAGATGAACGTGAAGTTTTTGATTTTGAAAAAGCACGCCTATCTTCAACTGTGTCAGATTTGGACTTCTTCTTAGTATCAATACTATCAGACAACGATTTGTTAATTGTGGTAAGAGATGAAGTTTGTAATCTTTGAACAGAGCACAAGGATTTGTCCATAGTTTCATCTGCTATGGAACACTGTTGTTGAACAGTGGCCATGGCTTTGCTCGTTAAATCATCTGGTTGTAGAAAAGTTTCAAATGGTTGAACAGAAAATAGTAATTTTCCCATTGAGCTCTCCATTTCCAAAGAACTTGGAAATTTTGAAGCAGCAGATACATATTCATTCATGGAGTCATTTTCTCTGGCAATTTCCAAGTGTCCAACAGCAGTCATGGAGTTGTTGATTTCATCTTTATGATTTAACAGAAGTTCTGCAGTTTGCATCTCTGTGGCAGCCCCCAAATTTGCAACCGCAGTTGCAGGTTTATCTATTTCATTTTTCCTTTTCAGCGTATTCTCTGCAATTTGCATTTCAATACCATCACAGGAATTACGTGCAGGAATTAGATTTCTCAAGTCCTCATCAATTTCACCATCTTTATAAAGCATTACAGGTTCGGGATATTCTTCATCTGAATCACCCTGAACAATTACTTCAGTATTTAGAGGATCACCACCTATATAGCCCCGACACTGAGACGAACCACAAACACATTTTTTGGCAGCAGCCCCAAACACCCGTACATAATTGTAATCAAATGTCACTTCTTCACCCTGACAACACAAGTTCCAAGCATAAGGATACAAAATATCATGACAAAATTGAAAGCACCCCAGGAACAAAAAAGGAAATCAAAACAAATTGCACGCACAGACACACTAAGAACTGGAACTACATATATGTATTATGTATATATGGGAGGAAAGCAACTAGCAATTTTTCCGAAGGCAATGAAATCCAGCAAGGTGCAGGGACCACTCAAACTCGTACTTAAGACCCTAGTTTCTTCATTCTTTAACTAAAAGTTGGAGAGAGAGAGAGAGAGAGAGAGAGGGAGGAAATGAAAATATAATTACAGGAAATGAAAATTACAAGGAAACACAATTTCTCTTGTGGGTAACTTTTAGTTGTTGAACTTTTCTTTTTAATGGTAAAAAAATTAATTGTAGTTGTTGAACTTGCAACTTGCAAATGCTTCATTCACAGAATCTGACCACCAAGATGTCCCCATTACATCTTGCGTTGATACAATCCTACTAACCATGTCTTAGGCTACTTTTACTGAATGCTTTATGATTTGCACTTCCTAAGCCTTTCTTGAATAGCATCTATGTCTTAGTGAAGAATACCAAGAAAAAAGAATCTAAGATCTAAAATATATTCTTAAGAGGATCCTAGTACTTCAAAGGCAGGGAAGTGAAGATGTGAGAGAATTTTGGATGTGGAATGGTGCAAGCTGAGGCTTTCTTTGTGGAAGAAGACTACCAATGTCAAGGTCATAAACACCTTCATAAGAAGCTTGCTAACTATTCAATTGATTTATTTTCTTCCTCTCTTTCCCCATTTGTAGACTGGAAAAGCTGAAAGTTGATTGCCCAAAGAAAAGGAATGAAATTTAGAAAAGTTGCAAAAGGACTTCTCATCAATCGGAAAGGGTGAAAATGTAGTATCATCCTAAGAGGTGCAGCAGGAATTTAAAGTTTAGTTAGGCTCTTCTCTACAATTAGCAATGTTGTTTATGGCGCATGGCTTCTGGATATGGCAACAAGGAAAGGGACAACTTAATGAAAGAATAATTTGGACAAGATATGAGAACCGTACCATGATAAATTTTCAATGGACCACAGGGTCCCTGCAATTTTCGTGTTTAGGAAATTTTTAACCAAAGATTTCAACAGCAGAAGACATCAAAAGTTGCAGATGTCAACAGGTGATATAACATGTTTAAGGAACAAAGTCTAGCATGAATGACCACCAATTAATTTATCATTTGAAAAGTTGGATCAATTAATGTATAGACCAATTAATTCACTTATCAGGAAAAAAAAATTATCGACCAATTAAGTCAAATGTCAATTCTAGTTCCAAGGTTGTGTAACATCAAATCTGCACATGCCACCTTAAGGATTTAGAAAGTAATTAATAAAAGCTCCTGCTGACCAAAATATATTCTTCATAATACAAAGTAGAAAGCTTTGACAGAGGAAGATAGAGTTTTAACAAATCAAGTTGTTCATGATTAATGCTTTACCAAAAAAAAAAAAAATTCTTTACACAAGTTTCTGTTAGGTTTCAATGAAGGTTGTTTCCATTTATTGTAAATTGAAAATCACAAGCTCGTTAACCGTAATTTTTCTATGTTCGCTATGGATCTGGACAAAATTAATGACCGAGGTGACCAAAGCAGGGAGTGAGAATGGGAACAAGAACCTAAGAGTGGCAACTGAAAAATTCTTAAGGTCCAGGTCAGGAGAGGGCCTATAATAAAAATCAATAAATATATTTATACATGCATGTCTAATAAACTATTATATTTATTCATAAGAAAATAGTCATTTTAAGTGCAATATTTATACTTTTATTTATAGGAACGAGGAAGGATCCAATTACAACTTATCAATAACTTTTTGTAAGACTCATCTTTTGAAAATTCAATCGCTGGGTTGAATGTAATTTTCATACTCATCATGCATGCTAAAAATCAGATAAATTGAAAATTTAGAACTATCTCATCAACATTATGCTTCAAATTTGTGTTTCCTTTTAATATTTTATTGACAAAAATATGATTTTTTAGATTGGGCACTTATATCCTATTTACTTGATAAGATGTGAATGATAAACATGTTCAAGGTATAAAATCCAACGGTTGGATTGAGAAAATAAAAATTCTATACAAAATCCACAATGAGAGTGCAAATTATCTCTTATAGGAGATTCCCCAAGATAGGTGGATTTAGGATTATGACCATGACCATCTCATCTGTAAAGGATTTAAGGGTGGAAATTTGATAGGTAAAACACCCCAACTCAAGTTTAGAAGAGGTCAAACTTGATAGAATTTACCCCGCTCCATGTCGCCTCAAAGGTAAGGGCCTGAGTTCTAACATGCTATCAAGGCCATAGTTGTCAAAACATGTATCGTAACGCGTATGTTTTCAAAAATAGTATATTATGTACCATAAGATAAGCACAATTGTTTTAGGGTGGCGCTAATCCCACTCCCTAATTCTTATTCCCGCTCCGTCCACAACTAAAGGACATAAATGCCCCTATATTTTTCACTCTCTCTCTCTCTCTCTCTCTCTCTCTCTCTCATATTTCGCTCTCCAAAGATTCAAACTCACTCTTAATTCAAATTGGGTGCTCTCTCCCTGTAAGTCTCTAAATCTTCTCACACACACACACACAAAAAAAAAAAAGAATCAAAAACACTTATAGTTGAGAAAAGGAGAGAGATTCAAAGTTTTCAAAGCCAAGAGATGGAGAAGAAGCCTATGAGGGTGAGAAATCTTCACCGTTATTGAACCTAGTGTAATCCGAAAATTTGATGCCCAGATCAGTACACTTAAATCTTCATATAAGTGTATTGACCAGATGTAATTGAATTCAAGTTATTGAGGTTTTGACCTCATGTAAGGGCTTCAAAAGTGTCAAGGAAGAAGGGAATGAATATAAATATGAGGAAGAATTTGAAAACCATGGGTAATGGTGTTTCTTTTATTTATTTGGTTACTGATAAAACCTTATTAACATCATAAAATTATGAGAAGAGGGTGAAAAATCAAGAATACATCAAAAATTACCAGTGGGAATTCTTCTTGGATTAGATTTCCCGGGTTTAACTCTGTTGATCAAATCTTCTGCTCAAAGTTGTGTAAATTAATTTTTATTGTTAACAATTTTTTATTTGGAAAAAAATTATTTGACAATGGAGGTTGAGATGTTGAGATGGGGTTTGACGGTGGCCTAAGAAGCACGGATACGGACACGGGACACGGGACACGGATACGACACGGACACGCAGACAAGTTATTTCTCAAAAAAGTAGGATACGGACACGATGAATATATATATATTTAATCATCAACATCCATGATTCAAGTGTCCGGACACGTGTCCGGGAAGTGTCCGAAAGTGTCGGTGTCCGACACGAACACATGAGCCAAAATAGAGTGTCTGTGCTTCTTAGACGGTGGCCATTGAGTTGATGCTCACTAGAGACCATGGCGGTGGGGGTGCCTGAGATGGGTGATAGGGGAAGGGAGGGGTTGGTTGTGGGCGACAGTGGTGGTCGGTGCTGGAAGGGGAAGGGAGTGGTTGTGGGTGGCGGTGGTGGACATAGTTGAAGGGGGGAGGGAGAGGATGGTGGTGGCTGGGGACTGGGAGGGGGAGGTGAGATGGAGGGTTGTCTAGTAGAGAGAGAAAGGTGTGAAATTTTTAGAGAGAGGGAGAAGTCTTGAGGGGTGAGAGAGTTGCAGACCCACATTTATTGTAGAAAGAAAAAAATTAAAGGAGGAAGACACCAGATGGTGACTGTGTTCGCCACTGATTTCTCTGGTGAGAAATGACGAAAGTAAGTCATAAGTAGATGAGGGAGGGCTTTTAGAGAGAGAAATGGGTGGGCTTATTGTGTCAGAATTGAGGGAAGCGAAGATTTTCAGAGTATTTTTGTCATTTAGAAAACTTGATGAAAAATGTGGAGCTCAATTAACATTAAGTGGAGTGCGAATAGCGGCTCCCTTTTTTTATATGTGTGTGTTTGTGTGTATGTGTATATATATATATATATATATAGTGTTTAAAATGATATAACTAACATTTCAACTCACTTATCCGAGAAAAAAAAAGGATCAAATTAAATTCCATATGATACAAGAATCAAGATTTATAAATACAAGTTCAAAACAAAATTTAATAGTCCAAGTTTCCAACATAATTCATCAATATCAAAATATAAAGACAAAATCCAAATCAATTCATTCTTATAACCATTCCATTTTCCTCTCAGTCACTAATTTCAATGGCATCAATATTGTCATCATCCTCATACCCATCTTCTAAAAGTACTTGCTTTTCTTTTTTCTTGAAAAGATTTCTAGGCCTTACAAAGAGGCAATATAAAACCAAATAAAATAAAAACACTGTTTCTATGTATATAATAAAAAAAGAGGCCAAAATGATGTCGTGTCTATCCTGATTGCACGTATCGCATGTATCATGCATATTGAAACATAAAGTAAGATATGTATCATGTATTGTGCAAAACGGTGCAAAGCCAATACAACTACACGAGTTGTATCATTTTATGCCCATATTGAAACATATAGTAAGATATGATCTTGTATTATACAATACTAACAACCATGGTCAAGGCTATGTCATAAATGATTTAAATTGATATCTCCATAAAAATTTGATGTGGCACAATCTCTTTTAAAAAAAATATATATATATATATATATATATTTGCTATGCGTCAAAACTACTCATTTCAATACATTTTATGGAAGAAAGAAACCAAATCCAATTCATCCCATATTGGTCACTTGTAAAAGGAGAGCCGCTCAAGAGACGATAAAAGTCCATACAGCAATTTAGTAGGATTAAAAAAAATGACTAAAAGCACCAAAACACTCCAACCAATGTCATGCTCACGTATATAAGCAAAGAGAGATATAGATAGAAAGATCAAAGAGGAGAAGAGGGAGAGACCTTGGGGAGGGCAAGAAGAGCAAGAGAGAGCACGCTTCTTCAAAATTATTCCCCCATAAACTTAATTTGTCTTTAGGGAAAATCTCATTTTAGACCAATAGGGCCTATATATATATATATATATATATTATTGGCCTGTATATAAGCTTCACAAAATCCGAAAGCCCGTATAAACCTTATGACATGGATACTAAAAAGTATGGTAAACAACTAAAACCACAACAAATATGTAGAAAAATGAAAAAAAAAACCTCTGTATAGGGCTTCTAAAAAATTAATGATCAAAATATATCAATGAAGAGACCATCCACTTTTAAGTCCTGCACCAGGTTTTAAATAACGGCCGTGGCGCTGTAAAGGTAACGGTCGTGGTGAAGCAGATGCGGGGTGTAACGAATGCGGCTACCGGGAGCATGAAATTTTTTTTTCATCGCACAACACCCCAAAATTGTACCGATACACATTTTTTAATCGCATAATCCATATATTTGGGATTTAGAGACTTTTTGTTGCATTTTAAGAAATTTATATAGATGATTTTATATGACTAATGAATTTCATATTGAATTTTATGTTGTTGGCAACAATAGAAGTGTAGTAATAGTTAATTTTACTACTTTTATGTGTTACAGTTAACATGAAAAAAATAATCATTGAAAAATTAACAAACAACCATTTAGAAATTATTAACATAAATAAATTATCATATGCAAAAATAAAAAATAAAAAGTAAAAAAAACTACATTCAAATTTAGTATTATTATTTTATAAAAAATAAAATTATATGTATATCAATGGGCCTTTGACATGGAAAATAGGCATAAACCAATTTTGACACAAAAATTTTTTTAATAGTCCACAAACAAATACACATAAATTATCAATTAATCATTTTTTCATATTTTATTGTTGGTAATCACAGTAATATAAAACTGCACAATTAGGTACCATATTTGATCATATACCTTTTAATCACATTTGGGCTAATTACTTTTCCAAAAAATAAAAATAAAAAAATCCAAGAAAAGGATCTACCATTCTTTATTATTGGTTAGTGGGGAAAGGATATTGCATTTTTTTCATTTAAAAAAATAGTAGTAAACATGGACTCTCTAGAAGGTCCTCAGAGTCATGACTAGTCAAAAAGGGGCAAAAAAAAAAAAAAAAGCATGTTGAGGGAGGGGGGGAAAGAGAGAGTGCAGTACGCCCATGGGACTCTCTAAAAGGGTGCATGGCCGAATCTAATTGGTTAAAAAGAAAACGAAAAAAGAAAAGAAGAAGACGTCAAGAAGCTCCATAGATCTCTTGGTTTCTCTTCTTTATTTCTCTCCTTCATTACTGTTAATCAAAAAAGGGAAGAAAGCGAGCAAATCTCCATAGATCTGAATTTTGAGGCGGAGACTAATTGTACAGAAATATAGATTCCAGTCTCCCGCAGCCACCACTGTACCACCACACCAGTGAGTGTTCAGTTCCTCTCCAGACTTCAAATCTCTCGTCTTTCTTCAATTTTTTGTGTTATTTACTTTCCATATAAAGCTCCTCTACAAAATTTGAAAAAGAAGAATTTTTTGTATAGATTCTCTATGGTGTCGCGAGCATTACTGTGCTATAACAGCCATTACTGTTACGACCATTTTACAGGCGTAACAAGCCGTTATGGTACAGTGACGGCTGCTACATACGTGAAATTTAGTCTCCCCGCTATAACGGGGTGTAACAGGGTCGCGACTTGGCGATACCGTTACGTTATGTTACATAACACCAGTTACGTTATGGTACGTAACAGCTGCTATTTCAAACCATGGTCCCGCATCAACTAGAGTGCACCAATCTCTTCTTGAACAAATCACTTTTGCAATTCTTCAAGATTGACAATCCAGGAGGAGGATGCTCCGTGCCTTCCACGCCTCTTGTTCACAAGAAGAAGAAAGAAAAAGAAGAGTGGGAGAATGTGTCATAAGACTTCCATGCCAGTTATATATGAGAGAAGAGATATATAGATAAAGAGATAAAACAAAGAAAATCTTGAACTTTTTTCATCTTTGGGAGTTGATCCCATTTTACACCAATATGGCCTATTAATAGGCTTCACAAGACCCTGAAAAACTCAATATAAACCTTCTCAATTGATAACTCACTACTAGAACTACTAAAATTGAAATTACAGCAGCATTACCCAAAAGACTCCTAATAAGACTGACAATAAAAAAATGTGTGTGAAGAAATCATCTTCTTGTGGGTTCCGTCCGCATCACCGAGTTCTGTGCTAGCACATTGCCATATTTTACATACTTCTATAACAGTTATCTCAGAAATCAAAATTTTCTTATCCATAAGAGTCATTTTCAGTTTTGTAGCATTAATATTAACCTTGTAGTCACTCAAGATTTAGGTAATTTTGAAGGCCAATTACATCAAGCATTCAGCTAATTAAAGAATAGAATCTTTTGCAAGAAAAGGAACACATTCTATATAGAACTTCGAAGGAGATTCATAACCTTGTAGATTGTTATACTTACTACTCTCCCTTTTTTTGGCTTCTTCAATGAATATGCTTCCTTTTATTGGAATTAAAAAACTAAAAGTCTTTCACAGACACCTGATACTAAACTGATTTGGAGAAGCAATAAATGCTGTATATATTCAAACTAGCCAATTCAAAAAATCACTATGGGGTGCCTTTCCCTTTTCAAAAGATACAGTAGAAGGAATGTCATGGTGCAAATAATGTGTTAAGGATTCCAGGGAAGGACGGGAATTCGATATCATGGAAGGGCAAAATAATGAGTGTTTCAATGTATGATCCTTTAATATGGCTCTTAACCATAGTTGTTAACGTCGTGATCCGGAGTACAATCCTACGATCCCAAAGCTCAAAATCGATTTGAATCGTGCTAAAAATCGTTGTAAAGCTGGATCGTAGTAGAATTGGATCAGGATTGTGAATAGAGTCGTAGGATCATAAGATCCTACCATTTTGCCTCTTTTTTTATTCCCTTCGGTCCTTTCTAAATAGTTACACCTAGTAGCCAAAATGACATCAATAAATAAAGTCCACAACCTAGAAGGATGCACTAAATAAATCAACTAGAAAAATATTTATTTTCTTTTGAATTGTTCAATGATATTCTACATGAGCAAATAATTGAGCTATTAAAAACATATTTATTGATTTTGACTTCCATGACTTCTTTTATGGCATATTATAATAGAGCTGATGGTCCTAAAAAGTTATAGTAGTTATTTTTCTTTTTAATTTAAATTTTATTTTTATTTGTTTTGCAAAAGTATTCTAGGTAGTAGCAGTTCTTTTTCGCTTATTTCTCACAAGACAAATTCGTTTTTTTTTCTCTTTATAAAAATGATTTATTGCACTTAATTCAATTCATGGTTTAATAATGATTTTCAAGCATTGATTAGCCATGGAACTTTCTTATCCTCGAGTTTGAGATATTATAGTATCGTAATGTAAGATGTATTAATGAAATAATAAGTATTTATTTTTGAATTTATGTCAATTTTCCTTGCTTACTACTTTAATTTTCTCCACCTTAGAAGCTTATACATTCCAATTTTTTTTCTCCCGCATCTACATTGAGATTTTGAAGAGATTTTTAATTATTTTTAGTATATAAATATAGTTTAAGTTCTTGTTTTTATCATTTTATAGAATCTTATGATTCCCGATCCAATCCTATGATCCGAAGACCCCTTCACCGATATAGAGTAGGGGTGTCAATTTTTAACATGACACGACAACAAGACTTCAACACGACACGAAGTTAACGGGTTTGAATTTAGCATAAATGAATTTGGGTCATAAACGGGTTGACACGTATAACACGATTAATAAACAGGTCATGTTTGAGTTTTACTAGTGTCAACTCGTTTATCACGACTTAATTCGTTTAATTATGAAATATATTATGAGTTAAGGTAATTCGTCTCACATCAAATATTTATCAAGGTTTTGAGATTTTTTATTTATAAAAGAAGTTTCTACTTTTATTTGACCCATATCCAAAATTACTAAACTTGAAAATTATCTATACATATTAAAAGATAGGTAAATTTTTTTATTTAAAAAATAAAAAAATTAAAATAAACGGGTTAAGTGTGTCGACACGTGTAACCTGTTTAATAAATGGGTTGGATTTGAGTTTTGAAATTTGACACGATTAGTTAATAGTGTCGGGTTAGGGTTCACACATATTTTCGAATATGTATGCCTTGACACGACTCGAACACGACACGATAACACGAATTGACACTCCTAATATGTAGGATTCCGATTTCAACAACCTTGCTCTTAACAATGAGCAAGCTCCAGTTTCTTCTTGGAAGGAAACTCAATGCACAAAGCCTTTAAGTTGACCCTTCTAATGTGGACCACATGAAGGGAAGCCAGCTTGACCATTTATAACTTGAAGAAGAGGGGTAAGATTGTGTAAAAGTGTTGGGAGAGGATGCAAATAGTCTGCCATTGCATTGCAAGGAAAGTAAAGACTTGGGGTGCATTTTGTTCACATTGTTTTGGGGTTGCTTAGACCATGCCGAATTAAATTTGTGCTCTGTACAACAGTTGCAAATGGCATTGTGCTTCAAGAAATGTTATATAGTGTGTGTTGGGTTTTGGGGGGGGGGGGGGGGGGGGGGGGGGGGGGGGGCTCCTTTTTATATATTATGTAATGCATTTGGAATGAGAGGATAGGTTCTTTTGAGGCTGATGAGATTCCCATCCATAAGTTGAAGAACTTAATGTTGAGGACCTTGTATTTTTGGAATTCTATGTTCGCCAACCATCTTAAGATTCTTTTCAAATTTTAGGGAGACATGTTCCTTGGTTTGTATTTTTTAGGCTCTCTCTTGTATACTCTGCATGTAGTTACTACTTGGATTGCGCTCCCCAAACACATATTTGGTTTTTTTTTGGGGGAGAGGAATTGGTGTGTAGTGATGGACAATGGTCATAACATGGTCAGACTGGTGAAAGGATTTTTAAACCACCACAACAGGCTTCCATACTACCTTCAAGAATGTAAATGAGATTGTGAGCTCCTTAACAGAGCAAAGCAAAATATATTATGTTTTCCTTTTTTTTTTGGTAAATACGGCATATAAACCCCCATTCCAACCAGGACTTGAACTCTGCACCTTCTCCATCTGGTGATGGCAGAAGCAATCATAGCTGGTGCAGGATAATATTCTTGCACAACAAAATTTTGCTTCTCTGCATCCAGTCACGCAACTCTCTTCTATATAAGCAATCCATGATCTTGTCTTATATGAAAGCAATATGCTCTACATCAAAGGGCAGAACAATGGGAAATTGAATTTGAAACACGGAAAAAAATCTTTAGCTTATCAAATTATCTATATATCACTAACCCAAAAAAAAAAAAATTTATCTATATACATCAACTCAACTAAATATGTGAGACTTCTTTGTTTCTAAGGCAAAATTTGGGGAGAAGAAAGGGAGGGGGCTTTGGCAGCTCTGTTTGCCTTTCCTACTACTTTGGCACTAGATTGAAATACAAATAATGGCATTATCAACAATTAGTTAACTTTTACATTTTAGAAAAAAAAATATAGGTCATCAAAAATCACTATATTTTCTTCTCTTTTTTTGGGATAGGTAAGACACATACATTTTGTCCCAATTAGTATTAGAACCCTCAACCTCCTATTTGATAGGTGGAGGAGATACCACTCAAGCTAATGCTTGGTGGTATCAAAAATCACAATCTATGCAAATGATTTACAGGCCAAGTGTCATAATAGCATGTAGTAATGTGACCGCAGTGCCACAACCTTGGCTTACAACAAAAAAGTGAAGCATCTAAGTAACATGGGCATGTTGAAGAATACCTTCTTAATATCCCTTAATGCAAAGAGTCCAATGCAAACTTCTCCATTCACCATCCACTGTTTCAGCAAATTCAGAAGTATAGTAAATGATGTAAAAATGCATATGTACATCTATATAAATGAGTTTTGAAGAAGCTGAAACTCCAGCAATGGTACATCAATTTCAACACTTGAGCTGCAATGAAACAAATGCAACAAGACCATAAAAGCATATTACTCTTTGTCGATATTTCAGTCTTTTTGTTTATATATTTTCTTCATCAAATATATAAAGTTACAAGACCATGGACCATTATAAATAGATAAGGATGGGCAGCTTTGAAAATCATATGGCAAATCAAATCCACTGACATCAGGCAACATCATAGTTTCGTCAACATAAAAACCAGCACAACTTAGAATGTTACAAGAACCAAAATGACCACGTCCAAGAAACCATCTTTTTTGTTTTAATATACTATACACACATACGCATATAGCCCCATAACTAAGGAAATAACTTTATATAGGTGGTCCCATATCAACTAAAACATCGCTCCCCATAAAAAAATAATTAATATCAATCTAACCATGAGTAGATGAGAAAAGTGCATCTAATGAATGCAGTGTGTTTTTGGACTACCTAAGAATCAAGTCATTCAATATGTTTCCCATCCAAGTTGTGCAGCAATTATAAAAAGTGGAGCTCTCACTATGAATGAATTTATTGATTGAAAGAAGCCAGTACACTAATTCAAATCCTTCTATTTAATACTTTCAGTTATTTCTTTTTTTTAAAAAAAAAAAAAAGTGGCCTCTTTATATCCTAAATTGCCCACACATCTCATTCAAAGTGTGGATAGATAGTTATTTAAATTCAACTAAAAGTACCACAGACTCTCTTAAGATCATTTGTAGAAACCACAATAAGAGCACACCACATGCAGAGTACATAACCCATATAAGTTTACTCGTGTGAAATTTGGGTCAGTAAGGCACATAGCTTCTAGCCAAAAAATCTTGACCTAGTTGGGAGCAGGAAAAGCACTCAAGCTAAGAGCTTGGTAGTTAAATGACTTCTAACATTATCAAATATGTTTTCAAATGAAGACTTATACCATGCTCCAAGCCCTACCACTAAGTACCCTGCTCGTAAATGCAAACTAAAATATATAACCCATATAAGTTCAAGTCATGTGAAATTTGGGTCAGCAAGGCACATAGGTTCTGCCCAAAAAGGCCCAGCCTAGTCAGTCCAAGATAAAGAACCGCATCACCACAACCTAAGCCCGATGTAATCTTTTGCAAATACAATTGCAGCCCACTATTTTATCAAGTTAGAAATTTGGCTTGTCGGAACACTAATTGACAATACTTGAAGTGAGTTTACCATTTGTCTTGTTACCATTCATGAGTCCTCTTTTCTCTCTGAAAATATTAAGGTAAATAATGAGAAAGCCTCAGCAGCAAAATGACAAGAAGTGAGTTGATAACCCACTGGCCACTGCCCATTCTAGAACAACAATAAGTCACCAAATCCAAGTCCCTACTAAGACACTGAGCAACTAAGCCACCAATCTATTAGTATCCAGCATGAATATCCACAAAAAGAAGGATCTTTTGTAAAGAGCATAGGACCTAAGTTATGCTTAGTAGGTGAAGATGGACTTGGAAGAATATACATAATTATATTGTCTACACATTTGCATCCCCACCCACCATCACAATGCCATCCAAAATAAAGCAACTCCAAAATTAACACTCGTTCATTTTCGTTCTAGCGGATGAGTTCAGATTGAAAGGAACAGTAACATACACTAGTATTAGCTAACCACCACTTATTCATCTCCAACAACGTGGTGACAAGAAGGTACTTACAAGGACATTCCACAGTCCACAGCACAAATCCAGCTACAATATTATTTTTGTGATCGCTGAGGCCCCCACCATTACAAGCAAGGGACATCTTGAAACCTCAATTGCATGGACTTTAACATTCCTTGGCCGCTAGAGGGACGGCTGGGGGTATTCGGTTGTTATGAGACTCTAGAAAGGTGAAGGGGTTGGAGTTGTTGGACTGCATGGTGGGGAGGCTTCACCATGTCTCAAAGCTTCAGTTTGGTGCAGGAAACTTTTAATTGGGTTTTTTCAGGGGTGTATGGTCCTAGCCAGGATGGGGAAAGAAGACTTCTGTGGGAAGAACTTCAGCATGTGAGGAGAAGGTGGCCTGAGCCGTGGGTTATTGGGGGAGATTTCAACGTGGTCCATTTTCCATCGGAAAGGAGAGGTGGGCGAAGGATGACTAGAGCCATGAGGGATTTTTCAGACTTTGTGGAAACTAATAATTTGGTAGATTTACCTTTGGAAGGAGGTGTGTACACTTGGGCTAGTGGCAGAGACGAGACAGCCATGTCTAGGTTGGATCGGTTCATTGTCTCATTAAAATGGGAAGCTCATTTTCCCAGTTCCACACAGTCATGTTTGCCTAAACCCATATCTGATCATTGCCTAATCTTGCAGGATTGTGGAAGAGTGAGATGGGGTAGAAGCCCTTTTTGGATCAAGAATATGTGGTTGAAGCCTGGCGTCACGGGACAAGGTTTCCAACTGGTGGGAGGAGTATAGGATTGATGGAAATCCAAGTTGTGTTTGATAATAAGTTGAAGATGCTTAAGGAAGACTTGAAGAGGTGGAACACTAAGGAGTTTGGTGATGTCCAAGTGAAAAAAGATAGGCTTTGGCAGCAAATCCAATAGTTAGACCAAAAGGATCAGAGTTGTTCCTCATTAACAGAGGAAGAGAAAGTGCATAGAGAAGGCTTGAAGAGGGGGGGAGGGGGGGGGGGGGGAGTCTTCTGAACCTAGAGGAGATTTCCTGGAAACAGAAATCTAGAGTCTTGTGGCTTCGGGAAGGGGAGAACAATACTAGATTTTTTCACAGAATTGCCAATGCTCACAGAAGACAGAACAACATTAGCTCAATGACCATTAATGGTAGGAGATTGCAGGAACTGGAGGAAGTGAAGACGGGGATAGTGGAGTTATACCAAAATCTCTATACAGAGGCCCACGAATGGAGAGCGGATTTAGATGGCATGGAGTTTAGTGTTATTCGGAGGATAAGGTGTTATGGTTGGAAAGACCCTTCGTGGAAGAGGTGTTGGCGGCTTTGAATTAGTGTGATAGGGATAAGGCCCCGGGTCCAGATAAATTCATGTGGCCTTTTACAAACATTGTTCGAGGGTGATTAGGAGGTATGTGATGGCAATGTTTGTTATTTCTATGAGCGGGATTCTGTTGAAAGGAGTCTCAATGCTTCCTTCATAACTTTGATTTCCAAGAAAGAGGGGGCCGAGTATATCGAGGACTATAGACCAATCAGTTTGGTAGGAATTATGTATAAGGTACTGGCTAAAGTCCTGTCCATGAGACTTGGGGAGGTGATGGGGAAGACTATCTCAGATAGTCAGCATGCAACAAATTGAGCTGGATTCAATATGAGCAATTTTCTTAAGGTGGTGAGAGAAGTGTCATCTAAACAAAATTTGGAACAAAAAAGTGCCTAGACCAACTGTTTGAATGATTGAACCAGATGGAACAATCGAAGGATACCCAAGAGGAATGCAAAGTAGGATAATATAGCAAGATGATATGGAGATGATATAGCAAGATGTTTGCTCAAATCGGTGGAAAAACTTTCGACGTCGTCCATGATCTGGAGACGAAAGTGGAGCAATTTCAGATAGTGGAACGAGGGCAAGGGGTGGTCAGAAGAATTTGGGTGTTACGAGGGGAGCTCGAATGGATATGCAATATCCTGGATGCTCTTTCTACAGGAAATGGCAGAGTTGTGCTTCCAATTAGATTGCATGGAAGAAGTAGAAGCACCTTCCTAAGGAAAGGTTTCAATCGGCGAGGGTGTTTTATACGGCTCGAGGTTCGCTCTCACAGGGGGGCCCGTCTTTTATTTTTGCCGGAAGATGATTCGGGAAGGGGATGGACACAATACTCTCAAGCTTTCAGGTCTCTAGGTTTTATCCAAACACAGACCTGTCTCTATCCCCAAAGGAACATACCTGGAGGTCTGTCGCATTAAAGAGTGGCCAGATGATCCTGTTTCAGTGGACTCAAAGCCAGCAGTCCCCGCAGACTTGGAGGTCCACTTGGATTCTTGCGAAAGCCGCCTCAATCACCTTCGCAGATGTTTAATTGGTAGGGTAGGTGATCTGAACACTCCTGTCCCCAACACGTCAAAGATAAACAACTGGGCCCTCAAAACATGAGGGATTCAAGCAGGGCTGACGGTGCGGGATTTAAACGGAGCTCGGTTCCTGTTCGAGCTGCCATCGATGAAGGAAGCCAACCGGATTCTTAATCGGAGGACTTGGACCTTCGAAGGTTTACCAGTGACTCTGCTACCATGGTCTCTGACAGGCTGTTGCTCGGGATTGGAAGAGGAAGAGGAAAGCTTAATATGGGTTAGGTGTATGGGATTACCAGCATTTTTGTGGAGTTCGGAGGTCTTCCGTGCTATCGGGGACCACTGTGGCCAGTTTGTCACTCTGGACGAGGATACGGCTGAACGACGCCACCTACGGTGGGCTAGGCTGTTGGTCAGATGCCGGCCGGAGAACATCCCTGCTTCTCTTAGTATTAAGTGTGGAAGGTGGTTTTTCTCTCTTCCGATCTGGTCGGAATCTGGCCCGGTATGTTTGGAGTCTGATCTCTGTCGGCCTGAAGTGACCGTGGTGATCGGCGACGACGGCGAGGGAGCGTTGGGCTCTCACGCGATGAAAGCGCGTACGAAATCTAGTCGACAGTCTAGGCCCCCACACCAAACGCCAATGTCCATCCGTCCCTAACATCTGCTGCCATCGTCAGACTGTTTCGACAGGTGGCGTAAATCAGTCCCTTTCATCAGAGGATATCAGACCATATCTTCGCGCAGAGGAGTCAAACCTCAATTCTGGTTCTCGACGACAAGAGAGATGGGCGCCTGTGGACAGGAACCTTCCGGAAGCATGGAGTAGAAGGGACGTCGACAGTTCTGAAACGAACGGAAGGGGCCAACATCAAAAAGAGGTAGTTAGGTATGGGCCAAATTCAGCTGTGTCTCAAAGATCGTCTGCTTTTGTGAAACAAGTTGAGTCGGCCCACTACCAGAAGCGGCCCAATACGGGGCGTTTTGAGCTAGCGCAAGCAAGTGAAGGCTTCCTCAGGAAAAGTCTAGTCTGGGCCTTTCCCAATCACTCTTGAGGCCCAAAGGGGAGGAGATGAAAAGCGATGGAGACAGGTGGCTCAAAGAACAAGTCAACGAGATGAGAGGGCCCAATACCTTAGGCGGCCCAACTCAGGGCGCACTGATCTTAATCACGATTTGAAGGTCTCTCCAGGGACAACTTGGACCGGGCCACTTCCAACGCCTTTTGCGGCCCAAAGGGGAGGTGAAGTTAAGAGATGGAATCAGCTGGCCCATGGAACAAGAAGAACTGGTTCAGGAAGCAACAGAGCAGTGCAGTCCCAGGCTTTCGTCGCAAGGTCGGCTAAAGGCAAAGAAAAAGCGCAGGTGGATGCGCAAGCTGGAGTTGGATGCAGGGGTCAAAAGAAAGAACGGGAAATGGTAGTGGAAAGGAAAAAGAAGCAGGCAATGCATGAGGATACTAGCTCAGAGTGGCCAGATTCTGACCACACTAGCATGATGGAAGAACGAGATTTGCTTAAGTATCTGGAGAGTTCCTATTGTAAAGATCTCCTTCAATCCAATTGGACTGCAGCTTGTCCCTTTGAAGCAGAGGTTGAATCAATTACTGCCCAGGCTTTGCAACTTGTGCCAACAGATCAAGGATAATGAAGTGAAGCTGTTGTATTCTATGCCAGATGACCAGAGGGTTGAAGCGCTGGTAAGCAGCCAGGAAAACCCTGAACAAGGGGGGGATTTGGAAATGCTGCAGCAGGAAATTGCAGATATTGCGGATGTTTATAATCCGTTGGCAGTAGTTCTCCCGGCGGGGTTCCAGAATGGATCGTCACAGAACGCAGAGGAGCAGTCATCTGAGCTGTTTTGCCATCAACAAAAACTCTCAGACGAGTGGGTTCTCAGGAAATTGGGGAAAGTCAGTAAGTTGCTAGGGGTTCCCTGTGTTGGGTTTGAAGAAAGACTAATGGATTTATTCAGAGATATAATTACGAGTAATGCCCAACCCAGTTCTAGTAATGCCTCTGATAAAGATAGGGAGCACCAGCCAGCCAAAAGATTAAAAAGAGTTATGAAAGAATTGTCCTGTTCGGTAAACTATGGGGGCAACAAATCAGCGGTGGCCTTGGTGGAAGGCGGCAACAGACTATAATCTTTCCTGTTTCTATGATCTTAAAACTTTTGTCTTGGAATGTGAGGGGTTTAAACAACCCAGACAAGCGTGCAGTTATTAAAGGCTTATTGCATGAATGGAAGCCAGCAGTTATATGTCTTCAGGAAACCAAAGTAGAAAGCATTTCGAGGAGCTTTGTTCGCTCCATTTGGGGTTCCAGGTGGATTCACTGGGCTACTCTGGATGCTCAGGGTAATGCAGGAGGTATTTTGGTGGCCTGGGACTCCAGATTGATTTCCAGTATTGAGCAAAGGGTGGGTGTATTTTCTATCTCATGCAAGTTTAGAATGGTTCATAGTTCTATGGAGTGGGGCTTTTGTGGGGTGTATGGGCCAGTCGTTGATGGTGCTAGGCACTTTTTCTGCGAGGAGCTGCAGGCCGTGCTCCCCTCTTGGCAAGTCCCTTGGTGCTTTTGGGGGGGGGGGGGGGGGGGACTTTAATGTAGTTCGGTGTCCAGATGAAAGAGTGGGGAATGGTAGGTTGACCTCGGCCATGCGGAGCTTTAACGAGTTTATAAACTCTCAAACTCTTGTGGACTTACCTCTTGAGGGAGGGAGATTCACCTGGTCCAGAGGAGGCCAGCAGCTGGCTATGTTAAGATTGGATAGATTTCTAGTATCACACCAACGGGAGGACCACTTCCCAGGTATCTCCCAAAAGTGTCTCCCGCGGCCTTGCTCTGATCATCACCCGATCATGCTGTCTTGTGGAGGCTTTAGCGCAGGAAAAAGCCCCTTCAGATTTGAAAACATGTGGCTTGAAAGCTTAGGTTTTGTGGACTTGGTGAGAAATTGGTGGGAGTCTTATGATGTGTTTGGGTCTCCAAGTTATCTGCATTGCCAGAAAGCTAAAACTCCTTAAAGAAGACCTCAAAACATGGAATCGCGAGGTCTTTGGTCTAATCCAAGAAAGAAAACAAGCCATTCTGAGTAATTTGATGGAGTTGGACAAGGAAGAGCAGATGGGATCCATCTCAGATGATAAAAGGATGGAGAGAGAAGGCCTAAAGGGACAGATAGGGCAGATTCTTAAGATGGAGGAGATCTCATGGAGACAGAAGTCTCGGGCTGTCTGGCTTAAAGAGGGAGATCGCAACACAAAGTTCTTCCACAGGATGGCTTCATCTCACTACAGGAAGAATAGAATCTCCTCCATTGTTGTTGACGATCATATTCTCACTGAGGAGGAGCCAATCAGAAGGGGTATTGTGGAGTTCTTTTCTTCTCTCTACTCAGAGCCGCAAAGTTGGAGACCTGGAGTAGAGGATATTAGATTGAAAAGCCTGAATGGGGAAGAAGCCTCTATCCTGGAGGCTCCTTTCTTGGAGGATGAAGTGGAGAGAGCCCTTGAGGCGTGTAACGGGGATAAGGCCCCGAGTCCAGATGGGTTTACTTTGGCCTTGTTTAAAAAATGTTGGACAGTGCTTGAAAGCGGATGTGATGGCGGTATTTGAGAGTTTCCATAGGGAGGGGGGCTTTGAGCGAAGCCTCAACGCATCTTTCATAGCCATCATCCCTAAAAAGGAGGGAGCGGTTAGCATTAAGGACTTCCGCCCTATTAGCCTGGTAAGCAGCGTTTACAAGTTGATTGCTAAGGTTCTGTCCTTAAGATTAAAGAAGGTTATAGGTAGTATCATCTCTCCTAGCCAAAATGCATTTGTGGAGGGGAGACAGATTATGGAAGCGGCTCTCATTGCTAACGAATGCATCGACTCTCGGCTTAAACAGAAAAGGAAAGGGCTAGTTTGCAAGCTGGACATTGAGAAGGCCTTCGATCATGTTAATTGGAAATTTTTGTTGGGTATGCTGGCAAAGATGGGTTTTGGGATCAAGTGGAGGAAGTGGATCCTGTCGTGCATATCCACAGTATCTTTCTCGGTCCTTGTCAACGGATCCCCAGCAGGCTTCTTCCGTTCATCTAGAGGTTTGAGACAGGGGGATCCCCTATCCCCCTTTCTCTTTGTGATTGCGATGGAGGCTTTGAGCAGCTTCATGTGTCGGGCTGAGGAGGTTGGCCTTATCAAAGGTTTTCAGGGGGGGGCTAGAAGGGGCGAAAGCGCCGTCATCTCCCATCTGTTATTTGCTGACGATACCATTATCTTTTGTGAATCCCACAGTGCGACAGCTTCGCTTTATTCGTTGCATTCTCGTGTGTTTCGAAGCTGTGTCAGGCCTAAGGATCAATCTGGCTAAAAGCTGCATTTATTCGGTTGGGGCAATTCAGGGGCTGGATATTCTGGCCAGCTCTTTGGGCTGTAAGGTGGGATGCTTCCCCTCATCTTACCTAGGTCTTCCGCTGGGAGCTAGTGCGCGTTCCATTGGGGTTTGGGATCCAGTGGTTGAGAGGTTTCAGAGCAAGCTTACAGGATGGAAAGGCCAGTTTCTCTCTAAAGGAGGTAGGCTCATTCTTATTAAAAGCTTTTTGGCCAATCTCCCCACCTATTTCATGTCCCTCCTCCCGATTCCAAAGACTGTGAGTAGAAGATTGGAAAAGATCCAAAGGGACTTTCTTTGGGGTCATGGGGGGGATTGCAAGAAAGTTCATCTTGTGGCGTGGGACAAAATTAAGAAGCCGCAGCACCTAGGGGGCTTAGGGGTGAAGGATTTGAGAATCTTCAATACAGCTCTCTTAGGAAAGTGGTTATGGAAGTTCGGTGATAATGATAAGGTTCTTTGGAAGGATATCATTGTGTCTAAGTATGGGTGCGATAGTGGGGGATGGTGTTCGGGCAGCGTCGAAGGGCCGATGGGTTGTGGGCTTTGGGGCTTCATCAGAAGAGAATGGAGACCTTTTAAGGAAAGATGTAAGTTTGTTATAGGAAAGGGTGACCGGGTGAAATTCTGGGATGATGTGTGGAGTGGGGTAATGCCTTTGAAGCTGAAGTTCCCCAGGCTTTACAGTCTGGCTATCAACAAGTCGGCTTGGGTTAGTGAGTATGTGGTGAGCAGCGGGAATATGCCTGTTTGGTCTCCTTCTTTTAGAAGAGATTTTTTTGATTGGGAGCTGGAGGAGGTGGGCTCATTTCTTAGTCACATCAACATCTTCCGGGTCGTGGAAGGAAGAGATGACCAGAGGATATGGATCCCAGATAAGCCTTCCTTTTCTGTGAGCTCATTTTACAAGAGTTTGGTTGCTTCTACAACCACTCCCTTTCCTTGGAAGATCATTTGGCTTTCAAAAGCCCCTCCCAAAGCCTCCTTCTTCAGCTTGGGAAGCTTCTTGGAAGGCCATCTTAACCGCGAAAAATTTGATGAAGAGAGGCTTCCTGATGGCTAGTCGTTGCTTTTTTTGTAAGAATGAAGTAGAAAATGTGGATCACGCGCTCATGCTCTGTCATGTCTCCTGGAGCTGCTGGAACCTTGTTCTTTCCATGTTTGGAATCACATGGGTCATGCCTGAGACTGTCAAAGCCCTGTTGTTAGCTTGGGAAGGGTGCATCCTTCCAAAAGAAACCAAGAGAATTTGGAGATTAGCCCCCATTTGCCTGTTGTGGTGCCTTTGGAAAGAAAGAAACAATCGTGTCTTTGAAGATCGGGAGCTTCCTACTCCTTATCTAAAAGACGCTTTTTTGCGTTTATTTTTCTTTTGGGCCAAAGAGGCTTTTCCTGTTAGCGTTTCTTCTTTTGTTGACTTTTTGGGGTCTTTAAGGCCGATGTAATCCTTTTTGGGGTTTTTTTCCTTTAGCCCTCCTCGGGCTTATTTATATAATCATCACTTACTTATCAAAAAAAATATTTTTTTCCTTTAGCCCTCCTCGGGCTTATTTATATAATCATTACTTACTTATCAAAAAAAATAGTCAGCATGCTTTTATGGGAGGCAATAGATTTTAGATGCAACTATGATTGCCAATGAATGTCTTGATTCTCAGAGGAAAGGGTTAGATTTATAAGTTGGATATCGAGAAGGCCTATGACTATGTGCATCGGGACTTTATCATTTTTCTTCTTGTGAGGATGGGCTTTGGTGAGAGGTGGAGGACATGGGCTTTGAATTGTATTTCCTCGGTTGCCTTCTAGATGCTTGTTAATGGCTCTCCTCTATTTTTTTTTAAAGATCTTCTCATGGCTTGAGATAGGAGATCCTCTTGCTCCTTTCCTTTATGTGATAGTGACGGAGGCTTTGAGCAGGATGGTGGAGAAGGCGGCCGCAAGGAGCATGTTGAAGGGCTTTGTTGGTGAAGGATAGCATTGGCAAGAGAGTGCAAATTACTCATCTTTTGTTTGCTGATGAAACTAACTTTATGTGATGCAGAGGCAAGGCAACAATGATACTTGAGGTGTATTTTAATTTACTTTGAAGCGGTGTCTGGCTTGAAGGTGAATTTATCTAAAAACCAGATCGTCCCAATGGGTGAAGTGGAAGGGGCAAAGGATTTAGATCGGAGTCGTTGGGTGGGAGCATTGGGTCATCCATTAGGAGCGCTAACAAGCTCTATAACAGTGTGGTATGTAGTGATTGAGAGATTTCAGATAAGGCTAGTGGGATGTAAGAGTCAATATCTTTCCGGAGATGGGGGGGGGATTACTTTTATCAAGAGTAAATTGTCAAACCTTCGAATGCATTACATGTCTCTTTTTTTATGCCAACGTCAATGGAAAAGAGATTGGAGAAGCTTCAACAGAATTTTGTTTGGGAAGGAAAGAAGGATAAGAAAAAGATTCATTTGGTAGCTTGGGATAAGGTAAAGAAAAAAAATAAGGGGATGGGAGATTAGGTGTGAAAAACTTGAAAGTGTTTAATAAAGCTTTGTTAGGAAAGTGGCAATGTAGATTTGCGGAGGAAAGGCAGGCTTTATGGAGGAGGGTGGTTTCTATTAAGTATGGATGTGAGGAAGGGGATTGGTTTACTAAGGAAGCTAAGGAGGCATATAAGTATGGAGTTTGGCCGGCTATTGCCAAAGGGAGGGAGGCGTTTTGGCAATTGGAGAGATTTTAAGTGGGGTGGGGGGAGATTGAGGGTGAGTTTATGGGGATGTTAAATAGATGGAAGGTGGAAGCGGGCTGGGAGGATATGTTAGTTTGGAAGGTGAATGGAAAGAAGAAATTTTTTGTTAGATCTTTTTACAAGCATTTGCTGGGGAGTAAAGATGACACATTTCCATGGCAGCTAAACAGTAGTGGAGATTTTTGTCAAAAATAATTCTTTTTAGGGGATCGGGATGCAACAGTGTAACTAAAGGCGAAAGAAACCCTTAAGGCGCTAAGGTCCTAGATTGCCCAAAAGGCGAGGCAACAAAAAAGTGATAACCTGAGCAAAACAAGGCGTTAACTTATAAAAATAATCAAAAATATATATTAGACATTAAAAATTGACTTATTCAAAGTCAAATAGTGTCTTATAATTATATTAGTATCATGTAACACTAAAAAGTTCAACTTAAAGTGTCTAAGTGATGTAATCATTCTAAGTTTGGTGCTTTACTCTCAATGAATATTCAAACTTTTGTTATCTACTCAATAAGAAGCATGGATACAGATACCGAACACAAGACACGGATACAACACGACACAGACACAAACACGTCATTTCTCAAAAAACTAGGACACGGACACATCAAAGATACGTTGAATTTATATATATTTTTTATATGACCATATAATAAAAACCTAGGGTTATTTTAATTAAAATTGATATAAAATACACAAAAATATTATTAAAATATTAAAATAACAAAGCCATTAAATAAAAATCTAACAATTTTTTTATTTAATCATCAACATTAATGATTCAAGTTCCAAAACAAATTTACTAACTATTTTATAAAACATATATATAACCAAAAAAAAGAACTAAGAAGAGGAGAAAAAGAGGAAAAATTCAAAGAAAAAGAACAAAAAAACGCATTCCAAACGTGTCTAAAAGATGTCCATAATGTGTCCGGAATATTGCCGAAATTTAAAAATAAAATAAAATTTTGGACGCTTTTTTGCTTGTCCAGCAAGTGTCCGAGAGTGTTGGTGTCTGACACGAACACGTGGACTAAAATAGAATGTCCAGACTTCATAGTCTACTCAAGTATGAAAACACGATACAAAATACAAAAAGCTGAATGCATATTGAAAAAAAATCTGAAAACAAAATACAAAAATGTTGATGCTATTAAACAAAATGTTGAATGCAAAACATAACAGAAAATGTTGAATACAAAATAGAGAAAAGAAAAACATAAAATAAAAACATAATAAATAAAAAGATACTGAAAGTTATGAAATAAAAAACAAAAAAAAAAACCAAACTACTGATTCATAATACAAAATAATAAATGTTGATGATCTTTTCTTTACGTGAAAAACATAACAGAAAGTTGAAAGCATAAAAAAATATAAAAAACTGATATAGAAAATAAGAGAAATAGAGAAAAAGATAGAGAGACCGGAAAAAAAATGATAAAGTGACAGTCATGCAATACAGAAAGTGAGAAGAAAGGAAGATAGAAAAATAAAGGAGAAGAAAAAAAAAAACAATTTGTGAAAAACATAACAGAAAACCCTAACTTTTTGTCTTCAAACGAATACAATTGGACTACACATGTCTATATTCTTGCCCTTTATTTGTTTAACTTTACTTGGACAAAAATGCCCCTCTACTTGAAATAAGAAATCAACAAAGAATAGGGACATTTTAAGTAAAATTTGGTAACTTTAAAAAGGCTAGCGCCATAACGCCTCTCGCCCAAGGGTCGCCTTCTTCAATTCGCCTTGCTTGGACCATAACAAGGCGATGAGCCTTGAAAATGCCTCGACTCGTCACTTAGGCAACAGGGCAAGCGCCTTTGATAAGGGGAAGGCTTATGTTAATCTGGAGCACATGCATCTATTAACATGTAAGTTTACTAGTGTAAAATTTGCTTCAGAACCAAATGCGTTGTGGAGGCTAATTATAGAAGCCAAGTATGATTGTATAGAAAGGGGGTAGGGTCTTATGCATCGTCAGTTGATACTTTTGTAGAGTTTTGGGAGAAACAAGACTAGTCTTGATTGAGTCTTCTTTGTATACACGTATTTGTTTTCTTGTGGGTTTGACCTTTTCTTCAATATAGTCGAATGCTTCCCATCGAATATCAGCATAAGCAAAACATTTAAAATATTCTCGATTCTAAGTTCAGTGATCATTTTATTGAAAAGCTTTTATTGTAAATCCTTTTTTAGGTCCATGACTTTGAGTTCGAAATGTTCGTGATGTGGTTTCTTTTGTGGATGTGATGGGGAACGCAAAGAAATTAGGTGACCAATTTGGAATGAAAATTATGGTTAAGAATTTATTTTTAGTTATTTTATACTTTCTTATTTTTAGGATTTTAAAGCAATTTTGCTAATTGCTATTATGGCATTTTAGGGTTTATTTACGTTATTTATTAAGTTTTTATTTTGACAAGTTTAATTAGGATTTGCCTATATAAAGGCCTTTTATATAATAGAATAAAGAGATTTGAATTATTGAATATTGATATTGAGATTGTGATCTCTTCGGTTCTCTCTTCTTTCATAATTTATTCTCTCTTTCTTCTCTCTCAAAGTTTCTCTCATCTTTCCTCCTCTCTCTTTCTATTCCCTGTTCACTCTATGGGTCCTACACCATTTGGCATCAGAGCCTAAATTCCGTTTTTGCTCAATTCATCATCACCATTGTTAATCGCTGCCATCATTACAGCACTTGCATTCAAAGAAAAAAAAATCCCAGAAAATCGAGCAACAACCAAGAATGTCATTGTTGTGCACTAACGTCCCTTCGTCCTAGTCTTAGTCTTCAGACGGCTATGGAGTCTGTGAAGCCGCACATCAAGTTTCCATGTCTTCCCAATGAGATTTTTGCTGCCGCCGTCCGGCGTCTTCCCCATGAGATTTTTGCTTCCACCCCAGCTGGAACTGCACCCCAAAAACCACTACCACAATTTTTCCCCTTTCAAAACTTTAGATAGTTTTTGACCTATACCTCACCCGTAAACCCATCTGACCAAATCTTTTAACAATTTGTCATCCTCAAACCTCAAACCCCAAACCCTTCTGATCAAGCCCATATTTTGAGCCCACCTCCCTAGCCCAACCTAAAAATCGCTGCGCATGTCCTCAGCCACCACCGTTGCTACTGCTATTCACAGACATCAACCCCCATCAAAACACCCATCACAAGTTCGATCCTTCTCTTGTCATTAACATCATCACTAACCGCAAACCCTTCACGTTTGTCACCATACAGTTAGTCTCCATTGCAACCATTGACGCGCAACTGTTACTTCACAGATTGTCCCTTCTGCTAAAAACTCCATCACAGAACTCACCACCGCTACAGCCATCATCATCGCCGCCGACTCCATCATCGTCGCCGCCGACTCCATCATCGTCATACCACACTGAAGCCATCATCGATCTGTTCTTGTTGCAGCTGCAGTGATCATCATCGTGCCCCTATCGACTTCATTGTCACTTACCCCAGTCATCGTCGAACAGCCACTGGTGGCGCTAGAGAGACCGCCATCGAACACCGTCCAGATCGTGTTTCATGTCACTGCCTCTTCTCTCTGGCCGCAAACTCCCTTTGTGATTTTAGCAATTCTGGAAGTTTCCTTTCTTAAAGCAAATAGAAAGAGAGAGTTTAGGCAGTGTGACACAGTTGTAATCCATCAAACAAGTCAAGCCATCAAGCAGTGAACCGAGCTGCTAAAAAAAAAAAATCCAGATTCTTCCTAAGCCCACGTGCTGCGGCAACTGCCCATTCTAAACTCATTAAACCCTTTTACCCAACTTGACATATTTTACCCAGGCCCATATTGCTTTCTTAACCCATTAGCCCACCAGCCCAATGATTCATTAAACCCACTTTAGGCCAGCCCAACTCGTATTCCTAATCTTTTAGGCTCAGCCCACATTAATCCATGTTAGCCAGCAACCTTGCATTAACCTTCTGTTCGTCAATCCAATACCTAACAGGCTTTCAATTCTTTATATTTCATTTAGACCAAGCCTTTACCAGCCTTTAATTAACCCAATCCAACCCAACCAACTTCCAGGCCAAGCCCAATTGTTCACCAGTCACAGCAACCTGCAGCATGCAACCCACAAAACAGCCCAAATTGCAACAAGTTTGGAATGCAGTATGGGCTATTTTGGACCTCAGAAAAGATTCTTCCTTAACCACCGACCAACTTTGGTCCTTCCCACCACGACCATGCAAAGTATGATGAACAAACAAGAGACCATGGCACAAGATATCCAAACAATGAAAACAGGTGTAACCAATCTGCAACAATCAGTGGACCGATTCCGTGAGGATATAACCCAACCTTATTCTCAGTTGGCCAAACAATTTTCCCAAATCCTCGTGCATTTAGAAAACTATCATGTTGAAGACCATAGATATGACACATTTGTTTATCACACACCATCTAGGGGAGAATTTAATGATCGACAAGATGACAAAGAGAATGAAAAGAAGGTACTACCTAAGTCTTCTCTCCCTGTTATTTGTTCCTTAAATCTAATTGTGACATCTCTACATCAATTCCTCATACCACAAGATGAACAAACATTCTTTATCTTACATCACACTGAGTGTGAGCATTCAGAGAGGATACTTGATCCCATGAGTGTGGAAATGAGTCTTAGCCTAAGAACACATGAGGGACGTACAAAAATATCTATTGAGTCATCCGACTCTACAATCATCCCAACTTTAGAGTCCCCAGTTCCAACCCAATAGTCTATTGGTGCTAGTTTGTTTGTTTTCGCTCCCGCTTCAGACCATTGTGTTGAGTCTCAATCTATATTACCTTCATCTACATATTTCACATCAAAATCCATTGGCACAATTTTGGCAATTCTTGAAATTAGACCTAATGCTTGTTTACTTGACCTACTATTGGATTTAAATATTAGTTCAATTTTCAAAATGGAGGACATGCTCTCTAATCGAGGTACTTTAGAGCCTCGTGTATTTCTTGATGGTCTTCCTGCAGGTGGAGTTTAGTATTGCAAACCACGCCCAATACTTTGCAGGCTTCAACGGACATTTTTTGCTTGATGATTTTCTTTGTTTCCGTGGTTGGAGATATTACTCTACCTCTACTTGTTGGGTTCTAGTCTTTGTATTCTGCCTTGAAGATTCGCCACTGTTGCGGCAATTCCACCTCCACAACTCACCGAAGTCGAGTTTTTTTTTTCTGCGGGGGAGAAATGATGGGGAACGCAAAGGAATTGGTTGACCAAATTGGAATGAAAATTAGGGTTAAGAATTTATTTTTAGTTATTTTATACTTTCTTATATTTAGGATTTTAAAGCAATTTTGCTAATTGCTATTATGGTATTTTAAGGTTTATTTACGTTATTTAAGAAGTTTTATTTTGGCAAGTTTAATTAGGGTTGCCTATATAAAGGTCTTTAATGTAATAAAATAGGGAGATTTGAATTATAGAATATTGAATATTGATATTGAGATTATGATCTATCTGGTTCTCTCTTCTTTCTTGATTTATTCTCTCTTTCTTCTCTCTCAAGTTTCTCTCATCTTTCCTCCTCTCTATTTCTATACCTTGTTCACTCTATTGGTCCTGCACCAGGATGCTACTGCTTCATTTTCAAATCATGGTTAATGTGGATGCTAGGGTGGAGTTTCTTTCCTTCTCAAAGAGAGGAGTGGTGTGGTGCCTGCAGACCATAGTTCAGGGCTCTTATAGATGGTTCAAGACATGGGAAAAAATGAGGATGCTGTTAGTTAGAAGGCACCTAAGCAAGAAGTATTCTTGGTTCGCTCTTTTATGATGTGATGTTTAAAGTCTATGCATTCTTCTTGTGCACATGTGCGCACCACCCCTTTTTTGGCACTTTTAATAAAACACTTTACTTATCCCAAAAAATAAAAAAATTAACATGGAAAGCCTAGCCCAAAAATTCATAGCATCAGACATGCAATACACATTTTCTCATGATATATCATTAATAGTGGCCACTTTTGCAGTCTCAGTGTCGCATTTTATATCAGCCATTGCACAACCAAAAAGTGCACTCTCATTCAAACAACATAGAATCAAACTTGTCAAAAAAAAATAGCATCAAACTCTTTTCTCAGTAAAAGAAGAAAATATATTGAAACAAAACAACAGCACAAAGAAAGGAAGGTCTGAACAATGAGAAACAAGGGAAAGAAACAAATACAAGGAAAGAAGAAAAGAATTATAGAAAAGAGTAAGAAATAACAAATCTATAATTTGAAGAAAAAAAATCATCTAGAAATATAAGGCCCAAAAAATCCACTGAACAAGCGCTACACTTAGAAAATCCATTCTGAATTAACTCATTCAAATATTTGCAAAGTTTATAACAGAAAGAAACACAGAGAATCACAAACTACATAAAAAGATCATGTTCAAAAGTATATTCACCTTCTCTGTTCGGCAATTAGGATCACAACTATGGTTTATAAAACGCCCCAAATTTCCCTTAGCACATGCATCTATTACCTGAAGAAAGGGAAAATACAGACATTATACTAGAATGAAGAAGTTACAATAAGATGATAAAAAACTTACAAATACAAGTTTTTATTAGTAGTTGAAGGCAAGAATTAAACACTCCAGACATGCACACACAAAAAGAAATGACCTATAAAATGATCCAGATTGTAATGAGAACACTTAATACTAAGGCAATGCAAGTAACTTAATGTACAGTAAGGCAACAACAGACGCAAGTAAAGAAGACAACTTTAACTTTAAGACTTGTTTTTTTGTGTGTGTGTGTGTTTGGGGCCGCCTTGGGGGGGGGGGATAAAAATTATTTTTATTATCTATAATGTATGTGAACAAAACAAGCAACTTCTTAGCAGTAACACCTCAAGCTTATGTACCACTCCAACAACACCAAGCTCAAATACATTAGTCTTACCAAATAGCATTTCAGTGATTGACAGCATAAGCAAATGCCAAGTGCAGGTTTGAGTAAGCTCTTAACTTTTCCATTATCACTAATAAAATTTCCAAATGAACTCTCATAATTATCTTGTTACGGGAGTAGAAAGATGGTAACCCTGAAATTGGTATCACGTGATTACAATTCATATTTCCTATGTTCCAGTTTCCAAAGAAAAAAAAAATTCAAAGATTATTTTTCTTCAAAATTTGTTTACAACTTTACGCCCATCAGAACCATGCCAAGACAAGTCAAGGCTTACACAAGTTCAGCTGAGTCAAGCTCAGCCTTAATCCATGTGAAGCCCCGACAAGCTCAAGGTATCCAACATTCAACTCAGCGATAATACCCCTATCTATGCAAATTTATAAAAAGCAAAACGAAATATATGCTTGGAAATCAAAAAGTGGGACAAAAATCTTGTTTTTATAATAATAGCAATATAAACTAAAGTCAGGAACTTCTAGACTTCTAAAAGTGTTGGCGTGGGAAGTAACTGATTTTGGGAGCAGGGGCTTTTGGCCAAACAAAGAGCCTCCACTTTCCAATTAGTTCCCTGCCAAGAAAAGAGAACCCAGCAGGAAACTATGAGACAACCATGAAAACCAGACAAGAGTACTTAAACTTTGAAATCAAACTCATTTCAAATTGTCCTAATAATTGTCTTACAACACCTCACATTTCCCCAGACTGCTTGCAAAATCATTGACTTCAAATTAACAATTTATATATTTCCAAACCAGCTCCTATCACCCCCAAGAACATTCTTTTCCCAGATGAAATCCAGACACTTGTTTTATAAGTGAATATATTGTGCAAAATTAATACAAGCACACACATACACAAACTTTGTGAGGGAAAGAAAAGATTTGTGCAATAAAGAATAATAAATGTTATTTAAAGAAAAATACAAGAAGTTTCTAAATATATAACATCTTAAACTACATGCTATTTGCAAAGTTTATGAATTGTAGAGGAAAAAATGACTACTGTTCAAATAAAGATTATGAAGCACATATTGCCAAACCTCACTGCCATTCAATGTCATGAAGTAAAAATGCTTATGACCCTTCAAAGCATACTCTCTCTGTCGTTCCTCGTATGCATGCATGTGAAGCACCTACAAGAACCATAAATCAATATATATTGGCAATCAGAAGTCCAGTCCACCAAGGAAAAAGATATGTGTGTGTGTGTGTGAACAAACACACACAACACAATCTATAATTTGCAAAAGCATTAAAAGATATCAACAAAGGCATCAACATTCCAAATTAGCTCAAGCTGGGTCAGTGCAAAGAACAAAACCGAAGTTCAGGCCAGTAATGCAAAGTAAGCAAGTCCAGGGATAAGTTCTATCCCTTACAAACTTCCCGTCTTGCACAATTAATGACAGGAATAATCCGTTTATAATCAATGACAGAAGAAAGAACCTCCAAATCCATTGTTGTTACAAAAGAATGAAAATTACTTATCCAAGATGTCATAGCCATAAGAATAGCATCTTCAGATTCATTAAGAATTTTCTATATTTGGTGTCAATAATTAGGGAAGACATGGCAAAATCATGTCTTTGAATTCAGTAACCATCCCGAAAAATCCTCCTTTTGGTAGTACAAATAAAATATTTTGAAACAAAGTGCCAAGTTACCTCCCCAACATATTCAATGAGAAACTGCCCTCTAGAAATATCCTCCAGCAACTGCAGCCCATAACCCTTCTTTCCACATCGAAACCACCTTAGTTTGGCGTAATTGCCTTTATGGAACTGTAAAAAGATAGTCGTATAAAATTGATGCCCCTTGCATACTCAAAACAAAATCCAACAAATCAAACAAAGAGATTACTAATCTAGTAGAAATGGCTGAAGTACCTGTTGATTTGAACAAAATTCCCCACATGGGCAGGTCCCTTGAACACATTCAATGTTAAGCATGCGATTCAGGCACCCATCTCCGCATCCCATTTGGCCATATACAGATGGTTTGCAGTGGCAAACCATTATCTGGTAGGAATGAATCAAACACATATAACAGCAAAAAATTTATGAAAAGAAATAACTGGAGTTCCAATATTCAAAAGCATCAATTCATTCATAATAACATTAGCCAAAATCTCAGATTGCAAAAAGAGAAGGGGGGGATGGAGAGAGAGAGAGAGCGCTCTAGGTCTTTCTAAAGATACATACATATATCTATTATCTTACCAATATATATATATATATATATATAGAGAGAGAGAGAGAGAGCTAACTATGCATTTTATAAGGTGGGGCTACAAAATCATACACTTCAGTTACCGATCATTTATACGAAATTTACGTGAAATCTTACTTTGAGAGCACAAGTTATAAATTTGAAAAACAGAAAGGAAAAAAATTATGCAGCAGTTAAATCACAGTGCATATTTAAAAAATGGCAAATGGACAAGAAACCAAGATACATGGCAAAAGATGGGTAAAAAAAAAAAAAAGGCTGGGGGAGCAGAAAGTTGTTAGCAACAATGGAAACAAAGAAGGGTGCCACAAGATATTCTTCCAAACTAATGCTAGATGAGACTCGGATGTAGTTGACGAAAAGAGAGGGATGGAGGGACACACACACACACACACACACACACATATATATATATAGAGAGAGAGAGAGAGGATTCATTACTCCCAATGTGAGAAAAACAAATCACCAGCATGACAAGAGATACCACATAAGCCATTTTGCACTAGCTGAGGATGGCCCAAATATCCACAATTGCACATTGATCATATTTCACCAAAAGAGAAAACAATTGAACAAAAAAAATTAAAAATTGACTATAGACTGTTGCGTGAACGGGAACATGCACAGAGACACCAAACAAGATCACAAGGTCTCAGACTACCTGACGAGAAAGTTTTTCAAGGAACATAAAGCAGACTGAGAGGCACAAGAATTACACAGTAAAGCATTAATGTAGATTTCAACAGAAATAATTATACACATTAAATAAAATTATAGAAATGCACATAGCTGAGGCATTATTTTGGGATTTCAAGCTTTCATACACCTTCACTCCTAGTATTTCTAATTTAAAATCATATTTCCAAAAGTGGTGCATTTTAATTTGATCTGTAGAAGAAGCACAACTGAAAGAAACAAACTCTCTTGAGTTAATTTTTTTCTCACAAATATGTTGTTCTTATGAGAAAAAAAAAATGATTATTGTACCAATGGAAAAGAATAACTGTGTTTCACCATCTCCACTCCATATTAGTCAAATATCTCCCCAACTCCCATTGGTTAAATCACATTGTTTCAAACTTCCAGCACACTGTCAATGTTTGACAGATATCCAAGCATCTCTGAGCCATAACCATTCCCAAGATGAATGCAAAAGGATCATTAAGACCATTTGGGTGCATCTTACAAATGCCGTGGCCCTTTTAGTATGGTTGTCATTCTACTAAAGATTAAGTTCTTCACAAACCCACTGGATACAATATATAATGCAGCAAAAAAATAAAATTTACTTAAGAGTTATGAATCAAATTTAAATTCAGTTAGGTATTGACCTCATCAATTGTTTGAGTTTTCCGGCTACGATGCAGAAACAAATTTGACTTGATAAGCATCCAAGAAGACTGTTGAGGAACTGCAATGCGTATTAAATTTGTGTCAAAAGTCCGAAGCAAGGAATGCATACATATCATCTAAAGCCCAGCCATAATTCAAGCTCAAAGTCAATTTTACTCGCATTCTATCTCTAACACAAATCAAATACCTGTTAAATGTTTTTGTTCCAATCTCTTAGAATTCAAACGGGCGTCACAAGTATCTTCCTCACAAGACGCATCTGATATTTCCAACTCTGCATTAATTTCTGAATTTGACTTCTCTTGAGGGGTTGAGCAGTCAGTAAAGGCTTTATCTGTATTATCCTTACAGATCCTTCAAATACGAATTACATGAATAAAACAATTCACTTTCAAAATACAAGAAAAAGAATATCAAAACTCAAAAATAATAACTTTAAACAAGGTATTTCATTTACAAAAAATAGCCTGAGCTAGCCCATCCAACTGAATGAGGCTTCTTTTTTTTAAAATTTTTAATATAAAAGATATTTATTATACATTTCCATGCATATAATGCTTTAATTGGTTTAACTATTATGCTTTTTTGTTAGTTAAATTATCTTCATGGGTTTAGGCCGGTGCTCAAGTGTATTCCCTTAAGGCCATGCCTAGGTTATCCATTATTTGATCTACTCATCATCCTTAGACTACTCAGTCTCCAGTGGAGAACTCTCACCGAATCCCATCCTTCAACTCACTTCTTCATCTCCTCTAGCTGCCAATGGGGCCAAAGAAACCCTTCAGGCACATGAAACACTACTGAGGAGAATTATATGAACATTGCCAACCTTGGATCAAAGAAAATGTAGAACCCAATCAACCTAACCTAGCCCAACTATGACTCGACATTGGATGGACTTGGCAGGCCAACGTAATGTTATGCATGATCACTGAGCTTGCCCAAACTTGGTTCAGCTCAACATTGCACTTAACATGGAGAACCCAGGCCAATATAAAATGTCCATCTTCCAAATGCCAGCTACTGTGGAAAAAAAAACTGAATAAAATTCAAAGAAATTCTGTGGGGTGGAAAAAAGGAGGGGGGAGAAAGAAGAAGATCCATTTAGTTAGGTGGGGTAATGCGAAACTTCCATTTGAGGGGGGGTGGTTTGGGAATCAAAAATTTGAAGCTGTTCGACAAAGCACTACTTGAGAAGTGGAATGGGAGGTTTGTAGTGGAGGACCAAGATTTGTGGCATGAGATCATCGAGCTTAAGTATGTGTGAGACAAGGGGTTGGTCCTCAAGGAAGGTGATGGAGGCTAATGGTTGCAATATTTGGAAAGCCATCTGTAAAGGAAATGAAGACTTATGCAAATTTGTTCGATTTGAGATTGGGAAATGCTATGCTTCCCAAATTCCTTTACCAAATGATGTGGCATTAATATAATTGAATCACATTAATTACATGATTTCAAGTATTGCCAGTAATCCAATGCCATGGCATTTGGGATAGAAATTTGGAATACAGTTTTGGGAAGTGTAGCATTGCTCTTTGAGATTAGGAATGGCTCAAGATTGAGATTGTGGGAAGATAAATGGGGTGGAAATACGCACTTAAAGGGGAAATTCCCTTCCTTTTTCAACATTGCATTGAATAAGGAAGCTTTGGTGGCAGACTGCATGGATATGTTGGGTAGCAATATGGTGTGGAGCCCTTGATTTAGACGAATTTTCCTTGATTGGGAATTGGGAAAGTGATGGGTCTTATGGATGGAGGTAAATAACTACAATCTTGGAGGGGTAGAAGTAGATAGAATAGGGTGGATGATGAACAAAGATGAGAAGTTTACAGCCATTCTTTCTATAAAAGAATGGTGGGAAGAAGGGAGGATTCTTTTCCATAGAAGATCATTTGGAAATCATGGGTTCCAAGTAAAATAGCTTTTTTTGCATGGGTAGTGGCAAGGGGGGAAATTTTGACTATAGATAAGTTATTCAAGAGTGGCTTTCATCTCCCTAATTGTTGGTGTTTGCAAGTGTGTGGCAGTGAATCACCTTCTCATTCATTGTGCAATGGCTAGGAAAGTATGGAGCTTCATGTTTTGCTTGTATGGGTACAATTAGAGGTTCTTTTCCATTGGAGAAGCCATGGGATGAGGAAGGATTTGAGAATCGCATGGAAGATGGCTCCTCTTTGCATGATATGGAGTGCATAAAAGGAGAGAAATAGACGAATTTTTTACAAGGTGAAACTTCCTCCTTGGAGACTTAAGGATAATACTAAAGTTGCTTTTCTTTTGGTGTAAAGAAGCGAGTCCTATCTATTGAGAATCATATATTGATTTTTGGGGGTACTAAAGTTGCTTTTCTTTTGGTGTAAAGATGCGAGTCCTATCTATTGAGGATCATATATTGATTTTTGGGGGTACTAAAGTTGTTTTTCTTTTGGTGTAAAGAAGCGAGTCCTATCTACTGAGAATCATATATTGATTTTTGGGGGGAGTTTAAGTGTTAATTGTTGTTGTCGTTCCCCTTTTTTGTAATTATGAGAGTGCCCCACTCGGGCGCCTTTTATATACAATTATTTTTACCACCACCAAGCTCTAGCTAGGTTGGTACATCTTCCACCTCCCCATATGGGAGGTTGAGGGTTCGAGTTCCCTTAAGGGGTAAAGTGGTGTGCGTGTGTGAGATTTACTTATCAAAAAAAATATAAACAATTACTTGTACCGAAAAAAAAAAGGGTTGGCAATGTTATCCCCTTTGAAATTCAGTTTGTTGTTATGCTCCTTTAGTAAAAGTTCATTTTCACCAAATAAGATTTTGTTTGAGCCACACAGATGAATGGAACGCTCGCACCTCCCTCTCCCTCCCTCCCACCGACCCCTCCCAAAAATTGCAAAACCCATCATGGAGTATATATCTTTTAACCCAAATCAGACCAAGCATTTGATCATTACTTTGCTAGTGGCCAAGAAAACTAATTTCCTTAATCAAATTATTACTCGTACAAACAAATAAATATCTTCTCCAACTAAATTTTCCCAAGATAAACTCCAACAAAAGCCTAGAACTTCTTTTTTTGTTTTTTGCTTATTTGTGACTTTTGTTTCCTATTAACTTATTGTCAATGTTTCTTTGCTAAATAGTTGATTTGAGTTATTGGAGCAGAAGATAAGAAGTCAGAAACAACAAAGAAACAAGGCTTTCAACCAAATAGCAATTGAAGTAGAATGAGACAAAATATACTTTTTAAGAAACAACATCTAAACATGAACCGATTTAGAGCCAAATTGTCTAGACATTAACCAATCAATTGGGATTGGTTTAAAATCTAACAAGGGGAAAAAGGTTGACGAAGCGATTAAAATAATGGATATAGAGTTAGGGTTTGCAAAACAATGGATGGAGTTTAAACTTTAAGTTCAAATTTTTATGAAGAAAAAGCAGTCAAAAGTAACTTGCAGCAAATTATGTCATTAGAGGAAGAAAGCAAAGGACGAGAAGAGAGAGCGATCCTACTCCACAGGGTTTGTTGAGAACCACAGTTCAACTAATTGAAAGACTTCGGAGTTCCACGCATTCAAGAATCAAAAGAACTGTTTCCCGAAACTCACATCTCAGTTTACCTCAGGTGCCCTAAAACATGTCCATACTCCACGCACAGATAAAAAAATTCATCTTGAAGAGTACTGTTTGGAATCTAAATTTATCTATTTCTTTTTCCGATAGGTTAACTATTTATTTGGTTATATGTTTTATAATTTCTTGTTCCTTTTTACTTTTAATTCAGTTAGGAGTCCGTCTTTGGTGGCAATGCACTGAATAGTTATCTAATTTTCTTATTGACAAGTGTAATTGTATTAGAGGCACCCAAGGAAGGCGAACCCATATATACAGAACGGATCTGGCACAACGATTAAAGCCGAAGATCCCCCAAAAAAAATCAACAGAAAAAGTTACATGCAAGGGGCAAGGCTCCTTAACCCAAAAGTGAAGTAAATTCAAAAAAATATCCTTCAATCTATTAGGCAATAATTCTTTCTCCCCTCAGAAATTATCAAGTTCCTCTCCCTCCATGAACACCACAATGAACAAAAAGGGGCCAAACCTTCCGCAAATCCTTCCTTACCCTACAACCACCCCAACTAGCAAGGAGAACTTAACTAAGGCAGGTATGACAATAACATACCCAAAGAGGGAGAGGATAAGACTCCACATATTCCAAGACACATTACAATGGAGGAAAATAAGAATAACCAATTCCATCTCCTCTTAGCACAAGTCACACTTATTGACCAAAAGGAAACCCTGATACCATTACACCACGACCACGTCGTATCCTGCAACCGCGATTTAAATCCATGGACGTACCAAATACCCTCTTGGTTGTTTATACCAAGGATACTTAAATGCCCATGAATTCTATTTATTATTTTTTTACCATCAAGTGTTAGCTTGAATGGTATTACCTCCACCTCCCAAGAAGGAGATTGAGGGTTCAAGTCCCAATTGGGACATAGTGGGGGTGTGTGTGTCTTACCTATCAAAAAATTCAATTGTATTTTTTTCTGAAATTTCAGTATTATCCCTATTGATGATATTTTTTAACATGGATAAAGTCTTCTCCAAGGCTCAACCACCTTCTTCACCACCACCTCTGCTTAAAAGAAATAATATTAATGATATAATATTCATATCAGTTAACATGAATCTACTCGTACCCTATATGATATAGTGGCATATGTCTACACTTGTGTTGTAGTGTGTTCATCACTGCCTAAAAAAGGCAACATTGATGAAGACATTGACATTCCATTTCTTGTATTGATTGAAACTATTATAAGATTAACCAACTAGACCAAATAGGCAAGAAACAGATCTCAGGAAGACACTATACATACTTTCCATATAAATGGAACCTACATTTATATTTAAGTGAGACAAGCATGATAGTTTCAGACATTTATATAAATGGAACATTCACAATATTGAAACGAGACAAGCATGATAGTTTTACCATTTGCAGTTTGTTTCTTCAATAGAATCTGCAAGTGTTGCTGGTATACGCCTCCACTTATAGCAATCATCACAACGCACCCAGGCACTCCGCCGCAGTAGACATTGCTCCCCTATACCACCCGGCACCACGCCCAAGTTTAATACACTTTCAGTTGTACTTCTGTCACCAGCTTTGGTTTCTCCATGATCATCTAATGAGTGATTTCACAACATTAATAAAATACACTTCAAAATCAGAAACAAGCTCCATTTTTCACTCATTTTCACTATGCTCAAAATGTGCATCACTCAAGTAAACAAAATATATATATATATATATATATATACATATATAAGACAGCAGAAATATAAAACGAAATGATGACTAGACTAAAATACATATTTGAGTTAAGCTTATCTACTGTAAATTATTTATTCAGACCTGTTTCTGCAAGACTTTCCACTTTGCAAACAACCTGCTCACAATCAACCTTTTCCTTGATTTTTTTCTTATTGACCAACTTCGTTCGGCTTACCTTCTTTCTACAAGCCTTTCCTCTCCTGCTCCCTGCTGAATCAGGGAGTTCTGGCCTGCCCTTGTACACTCCCTTAGATTTTGAATTTTTGGCAAGTCTACGCCCCTTGGACGTACTATAAGGAAGCAACTTCTCAGAAATCATTGATGCAGGTGAGTCGAGCCCAACACCAAGCTTGGAATAAAGATCAACTTCTGCACCGCTTTCAACTTTCAAAGTCCCACAGGAAACTCCAAAGTCAATCACTCCCGACGAAGGCAATGGTTCCCTAGAAAATCCCTCACTGCTTGACGTGTTGCCAGAAGTATTGCCGGCAGTAATTGAAATAGAAGCCTCGCTAGAGTAAAAGCCATCTCCCATTTTCTCCCTCTGTCCAGGTTCCTCGAATATTCTGGTGTCATTTATGATTTCTGGACTAGGTAATATATCCTTCCACAATGCAATTAAACACCCGAGGGAACTTACCTTTCTTCTTTCCCTTTTTACTACTTGTCTGTGGCAGATTTGAGCTTGTAATATCCTGAGGAGCAACAGAAGCTTGGGAGGAAATTAGAACGTCTTGCAAATCTTCTTGAACTTTTCCACTAAATTGGCCATCTGGAATCAGATTGATGACTTCAGAATCAGGTGAAGTTCCTGGATCCAAGTATGTATGATCAACTGCTACTCCCACTCCTTCAAATTCTATCTGGCAGGGAATTGCATGATGATTATCTGCAGTGATTCCAGCCAACTTTTCAGCCACCAAAGTGCTGTTCGGGTCCTTATCTGTGAGGTGCACATCCAGAACAGAAGCATCTGATAACATTATCCCCTTCTCTGGGTTCCCATTGCAACCTTGGAACCCCCCAATCCCAGGCACTTCTCCCTCTAGTTTACCTCCAACATCATTGTCTAGTTTGGGAAATTCTATACTGGTTCCCCAGTACCTTTCAGGACCATTGCCAATGACAGGAACCATATCCATCAGGCCAATTTGGTCGACTTCTTTCCTCAGTTTAACCTTCAAACGAATGCCACTAGCTGAAGCACAGGTTTTGCCCTTTGATCTTTGTGAGCTTCGACCTGCCTGATTCTTATTCCGCTTTCCACTTCCTCGGCCACTCCTCTCTTTTCTTGATTTTTTATACTCATTCTGATTGACATCAAGACCAATATTCTGCTCAAAAACTTGTGTAACATTCCCCAATAATCCCCAAACAGAAGAACGAGCTCGTTTACATAAAACGCTTCTTCTTCTTCTTGCCACCTTCAACAAAATCAAATGTAACAATGGTTTCTTGTTGGCAGTTTTCCTGCGTTTTCCTGCAGCTTTTTTTGTCTGAGTCTTCTGGTTCGATTTATTTGTGCGGGTACTCCTCCTCCTAGGAGATGGATAAATTATGTCAGGACATTTCGTTTCAGAAGCATCATCAAATGTAACATTATCTTTTCCTTCATGTCCTCTCCGTCCAGAAGACTCAACAATGCTGATAGAGTTAAAAGCACCAACAAGAACATCGGTTCCTAAAATATCTGGTGCAATGAAGACCTTGGGAGAATCATTATCAGGACCACAAAAGGGTTCACAAGATTGAAGAGAGACTGATAAGTTTTCAACGGCAGAGTTAGGATCCATGTTGGATGATCCTTCCTTGAAATTGCACACATTTTCTTCAAAAGGCAATATCTTGGTGAGCATATCAACCCTTAACCAGTGTAGTTACTGTCAACAGCCCTTCAAAATGCTAATACTCTGTATTTCCAGAAATACTAGGAGCCATGCAAATGCACTTGCCAGACATAAGAAAAGAGGTCATTTCAGATAATAAAACACATTTTTTCCAACAAGAAAAATATATAGAAGGAAAAATACAAACACAACAGAGAATTAGAAACAAAACTAAGAGAATCATCTAAAACAATCGTAAGTCAGAACAATAAATTCAATTTGCACTCTATTAACAGGCAGAATGTAAAAAATACAGAGTTTAAAATGGAAAATATATAATAGCTATTCCATAATATTTCAAACCATATAATTGATCTTAATCTTAATATAGCAGAAAAGAATTTTTAAAAATCATCACTGTCCAGCATTCAACAGAAAATATAACTATCCTTCTATCTATCTGTAACATGATAAGAATCCCCCTTGTGCTCCAAATTACAACCGCTTATATGCTTTTTCTTTTCTTTTTTTTGGGTAATACGTCAGGCCTTCCCTGCATTTCAAACCCTTCCCAGAAAAATAAATATACTATGATATTGTGTGTGTGCGTGTAAAGAGAGAGGAACACGAAGCAGAAGATGCTTAACAGCAAAAGAGGGAGAAGATGATGATCACCGGGCTTCTAATGGTCAGAGGAGCTACAATGAGCACGGGAAGTCCCCACCCAATAAATTCAACCTGCACGAACTGGACGAAAACATTAAAACTCAGCTATTGATACGGCAGGCAAATGCAGATACATACGATATACCCACATGCAAATACATAGGTAAATAAATCCATACAGTAACGGACTAGGAGTTTAGGGAAGGAAAAAAAAAGGACAGATAGAGACAGAGAGAGAGAGAGAGCAAAAAAACCTAGAAGAAAGTCTCTTGCTATTCTCAACAAAATCAAAACCCTAATTCAGATATAAAGGGCAATGTTTAGATATGGATATACACACATTTATATGTGATAAATTACGCACAAGAGCATTAAAAGAACAGAGAGATCATACCCGGTGAAAAATGCAAAGAAGAATTCGAGCCGTCGAGAATCGTCGGAGGATAAATTTATATATATATATATATATATGTATGAATATTTTTAGAGAGAGAAAGAGGGAATCGCTTTATGCTGTCAACAAACGGTTTTTAAGGGAAAGAGAGGGTGGTGGCACCGAAGGGAACGAAATATGAAGTTACATGTTATCGATTTCATTTGACGCGACACAAATGCAAATGCAAATGCAATTGCAATTGCAATTCATTAGGTTGGTAAGCCCTGGGTGAGTCGTCCTCGTTCCAGTTGAGAAAGAAGTACAGATGACACGTGGCATTGTGACGGGCCTTTACGTGCTTTGATACGGTTAACGTATCATGCTTTTGGAACTTAGCATTTAACGACGATGTGAAAAAATAAAAATAGCGTAAATTAAAATGGTCTTATATGAGATTTAGCGAAACTATATACGAATTTTTTGGCATTTGAGAAATCACATTAACATTTTTTAAAATTTATGTTGCTCATTAATTTTTTTCTTCTATTTGTCAGTCATTAATTAACTTAACAGATTTTTTTCGAAAAAAAACTTAACCTTAACCGAAAAGAAAATGAGTGAAGTTAGACTCTTTAATTGATCTAACAATCACACACACCTCTTTTTGTAAATAAATTATATACGTATATGTAAGTGTATATATGTATATATTATTTTATAAATTATTTCCATCAAATGTAAGGTTTAAACTCTTTTCTCTCTGCGTCTCTGTTTGTTTCCCTTTTTAGAACCAAAGCAAGCATATTTGTTCAGACTATTTCTCTCTCCTCTATCTTGTTTCTCTCTCTAGAACCACATTTTTCAGCACTTTCTCGAGCATTCTCGCTAATTTTCTACTACCATCAGACAAACCCTTCACTAAAATCCCAACCCCATCACCTATGATTTAACGCTTTGGGTCTCGCTGTTAGAAGTATAGCATATTAGGATTACCTATATATTATTGTGATACTAGGGTTAGGGTTAGCCGCCACATATATTATTGTGTAATGCTAGTGGGATTAGGGTTCCATAATTTGTTTCCGTTATTTACGCTTTTCATGTATAACCTCAGAACCCTCTTATATAAAGGAGCTCTCTTGTTTAGTTTAGAAATATGAATTCAGTCTAATACAATGTAGTCTTTTGGGTTTTTCCGTTATCTCTTTCTTTCTTTGATCTTTTTTATGTTATTCCACCGAGTCTAACATAGTATCAGAGCCGCAACCTTCCCTCTGATTTTTTTCATCTTTCTCTACCTCCTACCGCAACTGTTTTCTCTGTTCTGCTTCAGCCTCTTTTTCTCTGTTGCGCCCAGCCGCCGTTACTCTGGTTCCTTGCCCCAGCCGTGTGCCACTCCTTCTGTTTTCTTCCTTTTTTTAAATCCTGCTGCACCGCTTCTTAGTTCCTGCTCAGCCGCTTCTTCCGTGCACCGTTTGATTTTTCTCTTATTCTTTCTTCCCTGCACCGTTTGATTTTTCTCTTATTCTCTCTTTCTTGCACCTTCCATTTTTCTTTCTAATTCAGCCCCAGCGCCGTTTCTTTTCTTCTCTATTTCTGATCAGTTGTTGCTTCTTCTTTCCCTGCTTTGCGCTTTTTCTTTATTCTCCATTTCTTTTCTCCAGCCGCCACTTGTTAGCCCAGCTCTTTTTAATTTTTGTCTTGTTGCCCAGCCGCTTGCTTCCTTCTTCCTCAACGTCAGCGCCCCATGTTCTCTCCCTTTTGCTTCTTTCTTTTTTTATTCTTTCTTTCTGCTCCTACTTTAGTGCCCCAAAAAGCTTTCCGCAGCCACTCTGTTCCCAACGTCGTTTGCTGCCTTTTTGCTTCCTGAGCCACTTTTTCATGAAGACAAAACCTTGAAAAAATAGGTAGTATAAAGAATCATTCTTGACAACGCCAGCCATCATCTGCATCGCGCTGTTTTCGCTGCCCTGTCAGCAGATCTGGCTGAGGAGCGCACACCACGAGACAATGTATGAGGTGGGCTCTGTTTTCTCGGTCGGGCTATCTTACTCTGCTTTCTCATCCTTTCCTGTAATTTTCTATCCGTTTTCTTTGTTGCACGATCTGTCAGTATCATCTCTCTTTCAAGTTCTATCATCTGTGTAAGTTTTTGTCTGTCATCTTCGCCCTTGTAAAGATCACTCCCAACAGAGTCATCGTCTCTCTTTTTTTTTCTCTTTCCCTATCTGCATCTCTAAACTCCCAATCTTTCAAACCCTCTGTCTCAGTAGAAATCCCCCAGGTTTGCTGCTTCTGCTCCGCCAAAGCGGAGAAGTTCCTTGAATAGAGCTTTGTTTCTCTCAAACTATAATGGGAATTTTTGGTTTTGGCCATCAAACAGTCTACTGCTGCTGTCATCATCGTGCCCACCGTTCCAAGCTGTTTCAGTTCTGTCATCATCTACTATCGTCATCTGCCCACCGCCCCAAGCTGCAGTTTTGTTGCACGTTCGTCTGTTCTCTATTACTCTAGTTTTTTGTGTTAATCTGTTCTCTCTCTGTGTTCATTGTTGGTTCTTTCTTTCCTTCTTTTTACGCCCAGTCGCGCCGCTTACTTTTCTTTTTCTGCTTTCTTTAGTCTATCTTTCTTTGCCTAGCTGCTGCGCCGATTCCTTTGCTTTAGCTGTTCTCCATTTTTCTTTCTGTTTCAGCCAGCCGCTTCTTCTCTCTTTGCTTTCCTCTGCTGCTTCCTTTCCCAGTTTCTGTTCAGCCCAGCGCCGCTTCAGTCTGTTTTCTTCTTCTCTCTGCGCCACTCTTGTCTACTCCTTTTTCCGTTGTTTTTTCTTGCTCTGATTTCTGATTTTTCTGTTCCGCCGTTCCCTTTGATTCTTTCTAATTATTTCGTTATTCTTCCTTTCCTCTACTGCGTCTCTGCTATTCCTTATCTTTATTTTTTCTGATTCAAGCCGCAGCTCTAGTTTTGCCTCAGCAAGCAGTGGTTCCATCTCAGTCACAGCCACAGCCGTAGCCCCACATCAGCTCCTAGCGTCTCAACAAGTCGTCGCACTGGTTCCGTCTCAGCCGCAACTCTTGTCTTGTCTCAATTGCCGTGTCAGTTTGGGTTACACCTCCATTTCAATCACCACGCCACCTAGTACACCAGTCCACGTCCAGATTTTGTTTGCAAACTCAAGTTGGTCTACCTCCCACCTTGAGTTTGAGAGGGGGTGTTAGAAGTATAGTATATTAGGGTTACCTATATATTATTGCGATACTAGGGTTTGGGTTAGCCGCCACATATATTATTGTGTAATGCTAGTGGGATTAGGGTTTCATAGTTTGTTTTCGTTATTTACTCTTTCCATGTATAACCTCAGAACCCTCCTATATAAAGGAGCTCTCTTGTTTAGTTTAGGAATATGAATTCAATCTGATACAATATAGTCTTTTGGGTTTTTTCATTTTCTCTCTTCTCTCTCTGATCTCTTTTATGTTATTCCACTGAATCTAACACTTGCTTCAGTTACTTAATCTCTTTAGAATCGAGCCGAATAACCCAACCCCACATTTTTAATATAGGTTTTGGGTTTCGAAGAAGATGATTGTTTCAAAATCCTCATTGCAGCCTCAAGAAGCAAAGCAGCAGTTCTGGCTAGCTTGTATGTGCAGAAAAACTTTATTTGGGATCTTACAGGAGCTTTTCAACGTCGAAGAAGGGAAATCGACAGTGATTTCTAGACATCCAATGAGTCGTGGAACTAGAAAAAACGTGTTTGCTTATAGAGACTTCACCTTGAGGTTGAGCCCTCAACAATGGGTTTTCATTTTGTTGACTTGTAATGTGGTTTTGGGAAAGGGTGGTCTCTTGAGTTGAGAACAATTATGAGCGACGAAGCTCTTTAGAAGGAATGGCTCTTAATCTTCTTGTAATATCTCATGTAAATGCTTCCGAGCCATCGTCAAGCATTCTCAGTAGGTACAGAGTGAAATTTTCAATGGGTTGAAAGTTTTAGAGCATGGAAAATGACAAAAGTAAGATGTTTGAACCTGGGATCATAGATAGGGAGAAGAAAACATAGTCTAAAAAAACCATGGATGACCAAATCCTATAAGATATCTGTAGACACTGCATTTTGAGACCCTTGATTGTACAAAATTAGTTTTGCCATTTTTGGTAAATTTTTACAATATGTCCTACCTAGGGGTATTTTAGTAATTTCATATTTTTAGCTCATTGATGGCATTTTGGTCATTATGCCCACTGAAGGCATTTTGGTAATTTTTAGTGCTTCCCTACCCTTTAGGGGTAGTTTGGTAAATACTAGAAGTTTCCCACCTTCTAGAGCTATTTCTGTAGTATTAACATCATTTTGTCATTTGGAGGACACTTTAGTAATTATATAATATTTCTATCCTTTATAGGTTATTTTGGTCATTCATAAGCATATATGTAATTTTCATACCATTTTACTCATATAGGATTAATTTGGTAATTTTAGCTCTTAGGGACAAGTTTGAATTTTTATGCCTTAATGGCATTTTTTAATTACCTTGTTCCTAAATTCTCTACCGAATTATGGGTAGTATAGTAAATATAGATCTGTGCACAAAAACTTGTCTATTTCCTTTCTTTCTTTATTCCCAAGTAATTGTCAAAGCAAGTTCCTTAGTTTAAGGGATTTGTTTTGACTTGTGCACAAAATATTTTCTATATCTAAATTGCTTATACATTAAGCATTAATCTTGGTCATTTATCCATAAAATTTATTGTGAGCCCTTAGATCAAATCTCATTACTTTTTCTTTATAAATAAGACCACCCTAGCCACCATTATTAAGGACAAAAAAAATTAAAAAGTCAACTGTTGCTGCAATAATTTTCTCTCTTCTATATTTATTCTTCCATATTTTTTAAGCTTTATTTTACACAAGTAAGAGTTCTAATCCATTGAAAACAAGGTTCTACACCATTGGAGATTCAACCTCCAAGAGTTCAAGCTCAAGCCTTGTCTAATTTAACACAAATAATCTGGTACGCTTCCTAAAACCCTACTTTCTTCTCTTTTTCCAATTCAATTCATCCTATCACTCTTGATAGAATAAATTGATTTGGAGAATTATGTTGCCTTTGATTCTAATATTTGGATGGATACATAAGACGTCTCATGAGTCCGAAGTCTACTCTTTTCCCTTAATCTTATTTGTTTTATGTTTTTTTTCTTATTTTATTCATGTTATCTCTCTCTCTCTCTCTCTCTCTCTCTCTCTCTCTCCCTACTCTTCTTCTTCTTTTTTTTTTTATTTACTTACTTTATTTATTTCATTCACTTTATTCATTCATGGAATCATCATCTCTTTTCAATCCTTGTGGATGAACACTTGAGGTTAGTCCATTCAGACTGGGCGGAATGGGTGTCTAACCCCTTCCCATCTCATACCTTAACTCTTTGATTCAAAATTATTTAGTTCATTGTAGACTGATTTTGCTTTACTTTATTTTGACCCATGTCAAGGGATTTAGAATGTAAATAAGAACAAAGCATTGTAATTTTAGTTTTTTCTTTATTACTTTTTTTACATATATTTTCTATGGGCTGTGACAGGTTTTCTTATTATTTAACCTAAAACAAGCTGGTGATTCCTTTGTGTATTCATGTACACTCCAATCTCGAAAAGTGAGTATGTTCCTCTCCCACCTTGAGGGAGCAAACTTTTAAAAAGTGGGGGGTTGTTTGAGTCATCTTCTGGCAGATGTGCTCACAACGTCTATAATTGTTTTGTTTCAAACTAAAGTTATACAAATTTCAAGAAAGCATATAACACATTAAGCAGGAACATGTTTTTGAAGTTCTGTAAATTGCCGTTTGAAGTGATGTAACTCTCTAGATAAAAAAAAAAAATTAATGAAGAAGAATTATATGTGTGTGTCTATATATATATATATATATACATAATAAATTCAAGAATGAAAGTATGTGAGAAAAAAGATGGAAAAAATGGAGGTAATGAGCAAAAAGAAACAAAAATGGAATATCTTTTATTTTAAAGTTTCAAAATATTGGAAATATTTGTTGTATAATGGTAAAACTATCTTTTTGAAAAAAAATTACACTGGTATCACGTATTTCAGTTTAGTCAACTAACAGTTGATAAACAAAAAGGGAAAGTTGATATGGAACATAAACTTTTAGGGAGGTTAGTATAATTTCTCCAAAAATAAGCACAATAACTATAAAATGGTTGTTTTCAAAGAATTGATATATTTTAATAGCAAACAAATGGTTTTACATATATTTATTAGTGTGAATTTTACGATTTTGTGTTTAAGAATAAAAAAATTTATTTAGAAAATTTGTTGTATATAACACAATTCAAATTAAAGAAACATCCAAATAACATTTTCTTTTACAAGAGATGTCACAATTTCAAGTCCTAAAAGTAAAACATGTTATTGTTTGTTAATTTTTCAGTTATGAGCTGAAGTTTTTGGTTTGGGACGATTATTTGTTGATTTTGTAGTTATAACTTGTTGGTTAGCAGTGATTGTTGAATTTTTCCATTAATAAAGTAATTCTTTACTTTCCTTTTGTTTTTCATTGGTCAATAAATATATACACACACGTACAGAGAGAGACAGACAAAGAAAGAGAGAGAGAGAGAGAGAGAGAGAGAGAGAGAGTGAGAGTAAATGAACCCTATTAATTTTATGATTGTGAAATAAAAATAAACAAAAACTTTTCACATGACTTCGAATGATTGATCCTTCTTTTAGGAATTCTTTGCTTATTAGTATCTTAGTTCACGCAAGTTTAGTTTTATGCCCATTTACTACAAGTTATCATATATATAGTTTAAGGTTCTCGAGCTCACAAGTGATAAATGTTGGAAAAATGGATTATTAAGTAAGAATTTTTTGCCATCTTTGAGCCAAAATTAAAATGAGTCTCACATATTATTTTATATGGATTCACATGTAAATATGTTCTCATTCATGAGGAGATTAAGAACATATATAAAACGTTGCTCAAAAATCATCAAGGAATGAATGAGAAATTGACTCCAAATATCACCACTGGAAAACGGTAACAAAGCTTGAATCTTGTGAAAAGCTTGTGTCTCACATAGGTTGAGAAAAAAGTTTTAAAGAGTATATATACAATTACCTTGGGTTGGGCTTGGGCCTTAGCCCGTTGTATATTAATATTTTTGGAGAAAATTTATTTAAATAAATTTATTTATTTAAATTATATTTTCAAAATGTTACGTTTATGAATTTTGACTAAATAGTCAACATGAACATGTGTGTCCTTTCATATTGATGCGTCTATTCACCAATGGATGCATCTATTCAAATTGAAGCATTATATCTGTTCGCAGATACACCCTTTAGGTTTATGTCTATTTGAACAGCCACCATGTCGCATATATAAACCCAGTTCGCCTTCATCATTATTCATTCAATTTCACGAGTTTTAGAATTAAGTTCATGCATACTGTTACTCTGCATATTAAGAAAGTCTAGGGACAAGTTTTGGTTCGCTGTGCAATTAAGATTGGAGTGCTCTATCTATTGTGCATGACCATTGTATCTTGGGAGACAACCGCCATTGAAAACTCGAAAGCACCAATGTGAGGACAATATTGTTTTAAAGACATAGTGTAAGACACTAGCCTTGGTCAATCACCATTACTTTACTTTTGGTATTTTCGTGGAAAGTTGTAAGTTCTAATTTATGTTTGTTTCTATTTAATTTTTGTTTCTGTATTTACAGTATTTTGAAAATTTTGTTTATGTTTTATATAATTCTAAAATTGTTTTAGACTATTTTTATAGTATAATATTTATTAAAGTGTTGTAAGTTTTTTCAAGTACAGTATTCTAGTAAAACATAATTTTTCCTAACAATAAAGACTTGTAAAGTAGAAGGACATTGAAATGATCAAGTAGCTTATACTACAATTTTTTTATTTTTTATTTTTTTTGTTAGGTATGAACCATGAAGAGGATTGTATTTTGTAAATTGTAATAGGAATTTGCTAAACACTTTACATATATATGCAAAAGAATAAAGAGGATGGTGAAGCTTGCCAAATAAAGTAATAAACAATTGAAATTACAAATCATATAGAACTCTTTGTTTCATAGGTAAGTTAAATCAAACAAATTTGTGAGCACATAAACTCCAAGACAAAAAAAAAAAAAATACCTTTTGCAAATAACTTGAAATAAATCCGAAAAGTAAAGTGTTTTTCTGTAAAGACTCAGAAAAAAAAATTATTATTATTATTATTATTATTAATTAAAATGTGTAATATGTGTGTGAGTATATGTAGTGGAAATGGACATATGTATATATATATATATATATATATTCATTGTACGTTATGTGTAAAATGTGTGTATATGTATATATATATATATATATATTTTATATACATTTTAATATATGTATATATATATATATTACACATGTGTGTAATGACATGAAATTTTTTTTTTATTATTAATTGTTTTTTATTATTATCATTATTATTGTTAAATTTTTGATGCATGGATTATATAATAATGCATGGTGTATGCATATGTAACATGTATATGTGTGTGAGGTATTATAAATATGTGTATGTGTAGACTAATGTATATGCATGTGTATGTGGATATGTATATGTATATATATACAAAACAATGCACCGTGTGGGGTGTGTGTGTGTTTGTGACCAAGAGTGTGTGTGTGTGGTGTCGATGGAGTGTGTGTGTGTCTAGTGTGTGTGTGATGATGATATATATATATATATAGGTGTATAGGGCAGCTTTGCATTAAATGCAAAGCTGCATAGGGGGAAGAAGGCAAGGTGGCTGAACAGAGGGGGAGAAGTCAAGAAAAGGGGCTGGAGAGAGAGAGAGAGACGTGTGAGAATGGAAGTGTTGTATATATGTGTGGTCTCGATTGGGAGAAGAGAAGGAAAGAAAAGCAGAAGTGAGAGAGAGAAAGAGAGTTCTGGAAGGGAGTCTTGGAGCTTAAATCGAGCTTGGAACCAAAGGGTGAAAAAGGTGCACGGCTAGAGAGAGAAACCCAAGAGAAAACCGTAAGTGACCATTCTGTTTTGATTTTTTTCTAAGCATGATAATTAGTTTAATGTATATGATCTTAGAGAGCATGTTGTCAGGTTTATTTTGCAAAAAGAATGAAAGAAAATGGTTAAGAAACGAGATAGAAAACTCTAGTTACAGGTTTCGGTCATGGGAGTTAGGTCTTATCATTTTATGTGTAGAACTCAGTTTAAATGATGGGGAATGAATCCTAGGAGGTGCAGAAACCATTTGGAATTAAAATGGAGGTTAAATCGTGACCGAGGAGTCATGAAAATGAAGGGGAAAGAGTCGGCCGGAAGTTTGACCGAGGGGTTGACCCTCTATTTCGTGAAAATCTAATGGGTTGAATCCAAAACCGAACCTATATATGAAATCCTTGGGAGAAAATGAAGAAAACTACATTTTAAAAACCTTGAAAAGTCGCCGGAAAAATCTCGCCGGCGCCGGAACCCTACCGGAGACTCACCGGGAAAACGGGGAAGAAGGGGCACTGTTCGGGTCAGGGTTCGGTTCGAGTTCGGGTCGGGTTCGGGCTGTCTGCCCTTGCCATGTGTCGGTCTAAGGTTTTAAATTAAAAACCAATTGGGTTTGTTTGGTTATAAGTTTAAGAAATTAAAAATTTGAAATTAAATTGAAACAGGTATATCCTATTCCTGTTCTCGGATTGATCCTTGTTTGGTTATCCGAATATGGGATAAGGGTTTTCAAAATTACAGGATTGCCCCTGGACTTTTTAGAAATTAAACCTTAACCCAGAACTTTTGGAATTTACAAAATGACCTCCCCCAACTGTTGGTTATTATAGTTTGACCCTCATGAATAAAATATTAATTAAATTAATTAATTAATTAGTTAATTTAATTAATTTAATTAATTAAATATTCTAAAATAATCTGGAGTCCAAATGGGACAAGTCATTAGTGTATTTTGACTATCTCGACCATTCTGAGATCAATGGTGAAGTCCGTTTTACGAGACGGGGTCCCAAAAAATAAAAAACCCGTAGTAACCTTGAAAATTACCAAAATGCCACTGAATTGAAGTACAGTCAAACGAACTCCGAATTAGGTAAACAAATAGTGAAACTTTATTATCTCGAACATTCCGGACTCAACCGTGGAGTTCGATTTGTGAAAAAAGGTCACAAAATGTAGGGAACCGTGAAAAGTGCAAAATGACTGTTTTGCCCTTTTGAACCCAGATGTCCAAATTGAGTTCTACGAAAACCTAAACTTATTTTTTTCGACGTCCTAGACTCAATGGCAGAGTTTAATTTAGCAGAATAGAAACCTATGAATTAAAAGACATAAAATTTGATGAATAGCATAAATTCAAATGACAATAGACTGAGTTGTAATTTATGCTCTTAGGGACACTAACAGGACAGGAGAGGGCGATCTGACTTCTTGCATTTTCATTGACCAGTTCAGTTACATATCGTGTATGATCTTCTAGGGTTGAGACCAACCCGTCAGGTATGGTGTTTTGCTAATGTTAGAAATGAAGTTAAGTTAGGAATGTTCTGTGAATGACTGGAATGACGTATGTGTTTATGTGGAATGTGTTTACTTGATGATTTGGAGTTGGTTGTTCACATGCTTACATGTTACTTGTGCCTTATGAAAATTTAGTGAATGATGAACGTGAATCATGACATGTGTTTAAGTTGATTATATGAGATATGCTTTCAGCTGGTGATTTAGGTATTATTGTCTCGAGCATGCTATATTGTGGAAACCATGTTTCATTGAGATTGCATTGGCATATTGGCATATGATGAATTCTTTGAGAACATGGCGTGGGTAAGCACGTGGTGCTTTGCATTATAAGGGTGTAGATCCTGTGGTGAAAAATCCAAAATTGGCCATTGCATTGGTACTCTGTGCCATCAGGGAGTACCCGTAAACGAGACATGGGTGTGGCATAGAGTTGTGCATGGGTGCGTCATGCATACCATTCATATATTACTGCGATGCTTTGAATGTCATTTAGATATAAATGTACACTTTGCACATGCCACGCCTTAGCTTTATTTCTTGCATTAGCACTTCATCATACCAGTAGTTGAGCTGACCCATTCGTGAGCAACATTTTTCAGATGAGGGTCCTCCAGCCACTTGAGATTCTGTGATATCCTGATAGGGTGAAGCTCTTGATATATTTTGGTCCATGGGATTTATATTTTGTAATATAAGGGCTTAAGCCCGAAATGTCACACCCCGAATTTCCCACGAACCCGGGGCGCGAGTAACGAGACAGAAAGTAAAATAAATAAAAGGACAAAAGTAATTAAATTCAATAAACATGCATCCATCATCATCCATACATAAAGTAACATCGAATACATTCTTCATCAGTCATTCGGGCTTAAGCCCTTACATAACAAAATATAAGTCTCATGGATCACAATTACATCACGTGCTTCGCCCTCTCGGGGCATCACTAAGTCTCATGTGGCTGGAGGATCCTCATCTGAAAATGTTGCCCACGAATGGGTCAGCACAACTGCTGGTATGATGAAATGCTAATGCCAGAAATAAAGCTAAGGCGTGACATGTGCAAAGTGTACATTTATTTCTAAATGACATTCAAGCATCGCAGTAATATATATGAATGGTATGCGTGACACACCCATGCACAACTCTATGCCGCACCCACGCACCTATGTCTCATTTACGGGTACTCCCCGATGGCATGAAGTACCAATGCAATGGCCGATTTTGGGTTTTTCACCACAGGATCTACACCCTCATAATGCAAAGCACCATGTGCTTACCCACGCTATGTTCTCAAGGAATTCATCATATGCCAATATGCCAATGCAATCTCAATGGACATGAATCTCAATAATATAACATGCTCGGACAATAAGGAGTAAATCACTAATCGGTTCCGTATACATGCATATCTCATATGTTCGTACATCATGATTCATGTTCTTCACTTTATTAATTTGCAAGTAACACATAACATGTGAACAACCAATTCCAAATAAACAGGTAAACACATTACAGATAAACACATACAGCATTCCAGTCATTCACAAATATTCCTAACTTAACTTCATTTCTAACACTAGCAAAACACCATACCTGATGGGTTGGTATCAACCCTAGAAGATCGTGAACTATATGTAACTGAACCGGTGGGTGAAAATGTAGGAGATCAGATCGCCTCCTCCTGTCCTGTCAGCGTCCCTAAAAGTAGAAATTACAACTCAGTCCATTGTTGTTTGAATTTATGCTATTCATCAAATTTTATGTCTTTAAATTCATAGGTTTCTATTCTGCTAAATTAAACTCTACCATTGGTTTTAGAGTGTTTAAGAAAGTAAGTCTAGGCTTTCGTAGAACTCAATTCGGACACCGGGGTTCAAAAGGGCAAAACAGTCATTTTGCACTTTACACGTGTCCTTACATTTCGTGACCTCTTTTCACAAATCGGACTCCACGGTTGAGTCCGGAATGTTCGAGATAATAAAATTTCACTATTTTTTTACCTAATCCGGAGTTCGTCTGACAGTGTTTCAAGTTAGGGGCATTTTGGTAATTTTAAGGGTTACTACGGGTCTTTTATTTTTCGGGACCTCGTCTCGTAAAACGGACCTCACCATTGATCTCAGAATGGTCGAGATAGTCAAAATACACCTATGACTTGTCCCATTTGGACTCCGGGATATTTTTGAATATTTAATTAATTAAATTAATTAAATTAAATAATTAATTAATTAATTTAATTAATATTTTATTAATAATTTAATCAGGTGGGTCAAAGTGCAATTTCTAACAGTTGGAGGGTCAATTCGTAATTTCTGAAAGTTCAGGTTAAGGTTCAAATTCAAAAGGTTCAAATTCAAAGGTTTAAATTCTAAAAGGTTCAAATTCATTTAATTTAAAACAATGGCTGACACGTGGCAGGGGCGACCCGTACCCGCCCGAACCGGACCCGGATCCGACCCGAGAACCGACCCGACACCCCACCTTCTTCCCCGATTCTCCGGTGAAGCAGCGGTAGGGTTCCGGCGCCTTCTCCGGCGCCGGCGACCGACCTCCGGCGTGTTTTCCCCATTTTCAAAATGCCATTTCCTCCCTTTTTTCACGTAGATCACATCCCCAACCCCCATTTCCCTCAAAACCTTCCCCAACTCTACGAAATAGAGGGTCAAACCCTCGGTCAACTCTCCGGCCACCCATTTTTCCCCCATTTTCCCCCACGGTTTTGAACCCAATTCAATCCCATTCACTTTCTGCACTTCATAGGGTTATTTTAGGATCGTTTAAGGGAAGTTTTACACATGAAATGTTGAGGTTCAACCTCCATGGCCGAGACCTGCAACTAGGGATTTCTCCCTAGTTTCTCAACCATTCATTCTCATTCTTCTTGCAAATTAACCCCTACATTATGCTCTCTAAGACCCTATAATTCAAATCAATTAAAATGCTTAAAAAAAACTTGAAACAGAAGTGACCCACTTACAATTTTTCTTGGCCGTTTCTCTCTCTAGCCGTGCCCTCCTTCTCCCTTTCTGGTTCCTCCTCGAGCTTCCTCTCCTTCTTCACAGTCTAGAACTCTCTCTCTCTCTGTTTCTCTCTTCTTTCTCTTTCTTTCCTTCTCTTTTCTTCTCACCCGAGACACTCCCCTTTTTCCTTCACTCTCTCTCCCTATATCTCTCTCTCTCTCTCTCTCTCTCTCTCTCTCTCTCTCTCCCCAAGACCAACCACCCTCTGCTGATTCTGCACCTCCCCCACTCCCTGAATTCTACTCACACACACAACCCCACCCATACCTCTTTGAGTGTGTAACACTCAAAGTCACACACACACACACACACGGTTACACACACATACACACACTGTACACACAGTGCACTGTGCACTGTTATATACATATATATATATATATATATACACAAATAAATATATATATATATTTTCCAAGGTTAAATATGCATATAATATATGTATATACATGCACATGTAGCATACACATAATTGTACACATACAATACACACATCACATTCTTAATAATGATAATAATAATAATAATAATAATAATTAATTAATTAACAATTTCAAGAATAAATAATAATAATAATAAAAAAAAATTTTCATGTTATAACACGAAATACCTATGAACAACGCAGTTGTGAGATGTACTTATGTTATTTCATGTATTGATGGGAATGGATGCTTGTTTAGTGGATTTATTTACATTTGTCCTTTTATTTATTTTATTTTCTGTCTCGTCAGTCGCGCCTCGGGTTTGCAGAAATTCGGGGCGTGACATGTGTGTGCCCAACCGTGTGTGTGTGTGTGCTGTGTACAGTGAATGGGTGAGAAGGTTGAGTGTACAACACTCAAAAAGGGCATGGTGTGGGCTGTGGTGTGTAAGAGAGTGGGTGGGTTAGGTGTGTGTGTAAATAAGTGTTCTGTGTGTGTGTGTGTCATATAGGTGGGAGTGTACAAACCGGATTTAGAGAAAGAGAGAGGGGCTGCTGAGTGTTGGTTATGTATATGTGTGTGTATGTTCGTTGGGATTGAGAAAGAAAGACAGAAAGAAAAGAGAGAGGCTTGGACCAAGCTTGAACTAAGAAGGAGAAGAAGAGCACATGACAGGAGAAAGAGAGAGAGAAACCTAGAAAGTTGGTAAGTAGCTCGGTTCTGGTTTTTCAATTTTTTTGGCATGTTGGTTTGATTTTATTTTAGGGCCTTATAGTGTATAAAATGTGGATCATTTTGCAAAAGAAATCAACCAAAATGGTTAGAAAATGAAGCAGAAAAAGTAAGTTGCAGGTTGTGTAGGATAATTGGGTGGGTGAGTTTTCTTGCTTCAAAACTTCACCAAAATGATGGGAAACTTATAGAGTGAAGTGCAGAAACAATTTAGGAAAGAAGCTAGACCAAAATAGTGAAGAAAACATGATGAAAATGGCTGGCCAGAGAATCGGCCATGGCTCTTTGACCTCCTATTCGTGACGTTTGAGTGACCCAAACTGAAAATGGAGGTTGAAAATGGAATCTAGGGAAGAAATGGAAGAAAACGGAATTTTGAAAACATTGAAAGTCGACCTGAATAGTGTCACCGGCGTCGGAGAAGACGCTGGAGACCTGCTGGAACCCTACTGGAAAATAGGGGAAGAAGGGGCACTGCTCTGGGTCCAGTTTAGGTCGGGTCAAGACCGACCCACCCCCTCCATGTGTCAGCAGTAGGTTTTAAATTAAAAATGAATTAGGGGTGTTTGGCTACAGATTTACCAAATTGAAATTGGAATTAAATTAGAAATAGGGATATCCTATCCCTGTTTTGGGGCTTAGCCACTGTTTGACTATCTAGGATTGGAGAAGGAAACTTGAAAATTACAATTTGATCCCAATACTTTTTGAAATTCAATTTAGCCCCAGAATTCAACTTTGACCCCAGAACTTTTAAATAATTATAATTTGACCCCACTGAATAAAATATTAATTTGATTAATTAATTAAATTATTTAATTATCACAAAATGGTCCGGAGTCCAAATGGGACAAGTCATTAGTGTATTTTGACTATCTCGACCATTCTGAGACCAATGGTGTGGTCCGTTTTATGAGACGGGGTCTCAAAAAATTAAAGACCCGTAATAATATTAAAAATTACCAAAATGCCCTTAAGTTAAAATGTAGTTAAACGAACTCCGATTTAAGTAAAAAAATAGTAGAGATTTATTATCTCGACCATTCCGGACTCAACCGTGGAGTCCGATTTGTAAAAAGAGGTTTCAGGATGTGAGGACCTGTAAAAGTGCAAAAATGACCGTTTTGCCCTTTTTTGCTCAGATGTCTGAATTAGATTCCGCGAAAGTTTAAACCAACTTTCTTCAACGTTCTGAACTCAACAATAGAGTTTATTTCGGCAAAATAGAAACTCATAAAATTCAAGACATAAAAATTGATGAATAGCATAATTTAAGTAGCAAATGAATTGAGTTATATTTCATAATTTTAGGAACATCGAAAGGTAAAGAGAAGGTGGTCTGACCTTCTGCATCCTTACTGTTAGCTCCGCTACGCTACGAGTACAACTTCTTGGCTTGAGACAAACCCAACAGGTACGATATATTGTGCTAAGTAAGAAATAGAATTAAGCTTAGGAGTAACTGCCATGTTGACTTGATGATTTACATATTTATTTGGTTGCTCATATACTTATATGCTTCTTGTTATCTTTTGAAAGTTTGGTGATGAATACGGATCATGATTATGTGTATATCGCATGTGTTAGCATAATGTGTGGATTATATTCTTCAAGAATTGTTGCGATTATGAAATATGTGATTTAAAATATGTGTTAAATGGATTATGTACGACATGTACCCTTGATGAAGGGATTTTGTGATTGGAATGTTACTGTGTAATGCATTATCTAAAGCATGCTTCATGTGTGGATAAGATGCTTCACTGAGATCACATTATAGCATGATGGAGTCAGAGCATATCGGCATAGTGTGATTCTTTGGAAACATGGTGTGAGTTGAGCACTTGAAACTGTGCATATGTGGTTACCCAGGCCGTCTGGGAAGGTCTGTAAAATGAGTCATACGTGGTTACTCAGGCCGTTAGGAAAGGTCTGTAAAGTGAGTCATACGTGGTTACTCAGGCCGTCGGAGAAGGTCCGTAAAATGAGTCATAAGTGGTTGCTCAAGCCGTCGGGAAAGGTCCGTAAAGTGAGACATACTTGACTATTCATGCTGTCGGGGAGGGTTCGTAAAGTGAGTCATGGGTGTGACATAGAGTTGCATGGGTGCGTCATGCATACTGTTCATATATTATATTGATGATATTGAATGCCATGTAGATATAAATGTACACTTGCACATGCCACACCTTAATTTTGTTTCTTGCATTAGTATTATATTGTACTAGCAGTTAAGCTAACCCATTCGTGGGATACCATTTCAGATGACGCTCCGGCTACGTGAGATTCAGTGATGTTTTAGTGGAAGAAAGAACTTAGAGTATTTTGGCCCTTGGGGCGCATTTTGTGAAGTACGGGCTTAAGCCCAAGATGACATGTTATATGTATGTTGACGGAAATGAATGTAAGCTAAGTTAAACTCGTTAGATTGTCCTTTACCTTTATTTTATTTCCTTTTAGTTTCGTTACACTCACCCCCGGGTTCGTGGAAATTCGGGGCATGACATTTTCTTCCTTCTTTTAATCTTTTTCTATTTAATTTTTAGTATTTATATGAAATACCTTGAAACCAATAAGCTATATGCATTTAATTTTCAATAAAAGAATTTTTTTTTAAGTAAGAAAAATAAAAAATACTTTTTTGATAGCGAAAGGTTTTGCTTTTTATATTTCTTTCCACTTCATTAATCTACTCTAATTAATCTTTGTATCATAACAATTATATGTATATCCATACACATATATACACGTATAGATGTTTTTATATATATATATATATATAGGTTGCCTAAAAATGTAAACATGCTACCTTTACCATTATATACTTATGTAACTTCTATTTAAAAGGTGCTAAATTTGACTTGGTAAAATTAAACAAATATGCAATATAGTAATTTCAACAATGGAGCATTTGTGCTCTTTAATCCTTCATTAATAAATATTTCTAACCCTTTACAAATATTATTGGCACCCTTGGTAGAAAAAATGCCTAAAAATGTTTTAAGAACTAATGAAATCACCTTTCCACTTGATAATTTAATTACAATTTTAGCTACTTTGCTATACTGAAAAAAGGACAGTACCCCTTTTTCTCTAGGCATTAATTTAGTAATACCACATGCCAATTCACATCTATACTTGCATTAAGAAAAAATATTGCAATAACCATGCACTTGTGAAGCATTAGTGCAAGTCTTCCAGCGGCACCTTGACAAGGAAAATTAAATAGAGAAATACACACACACATACACACACACGCACACACACACACACACACATATATATATATATATATATAAAAGCTATAAGTATAACTTTGAAAACCAAGGAATAGGTCACGAGCTTCTAAGGGAAAGCCCTCAAACCTCTTGACCTACTACTGATTATTAATAACAAACACACAAACTCTCATCCAAGTCTTATTACATAAGAGAATATTGAATCCTTAGCTTTCCATATAGGTAAGTATTTGAATTTAAATAAAGAACACTGTTAAATTCCTTTTCTAATTGTAGAGAGTAAAGTTAATTAACTCACTCAAGAGTCATGTCGGAGATAAAAGTACTTTGTTTTTTATGTGGTCTAAAAGTTACTTGATGAAATAGATATGTATGACCTTCTTATTAGCTCCTACAGTAATATGTTAAAGAAAGACTTAGTCACTGGCAAAGTACTGATAACGGTTACTCTAAAAGTCAAGTTAGAAATTTTTAAGAAAAATACAAAGCAAGAGCTCTTGTGAATTGAACTTAGGATTTTTTATGTGTACCTTAGCCCCCCTGTTAATATTGAATTATTTTTCATAATAGATAAGGTTTCTGATTGAGTGAAATATGGAAGTTACCATTTTGAATTGATAAGTTTGATATGATAGTTACCATATAGGAATTTGCTTATAGAGTCGTGACGAAAATTACAAGTATCAAAGTTTAAAGATGCCAATTCTTAGGAATTGCCAACTTGACCACTTGAAGAAGCCTACACATGATGAATATTTTTTCAATATTTCGTTTAGAAAATGAAGTGCTCATAAGGAATATTTCAAATTGGGCTCCACTTCAGAAAATAGAGGTTTACTCTTCGGAAAAGAATATCTTATTCCATTTAAAAATCACAACTTAAGAGAATATATAAACTTTTGATAATCAACATCATTTGTATGTCAACTTCTTTCCTTGAGAGTGCCCTCGTAGAGGTTCCATGATAACAATTATTGAGGTTTATAACTTGATAACTTCTTTTTACTAAACCAAGTAGACGGTAGCTTAAGTGTACCTGACACATGTCTTAACCTTAGTAGATTAATTATTTTAGTTATATTAGTTGCTCCCCTATTCTTTAATCTAAAAACCTACAAAATATCAGGGAAAGTGATTGTTGATATATCAAATCCCCAACATTTATCATGATAAGTTATAGGGAATCTCATTTTTAAAGGGACAACATCGTTAGTCATTAATGCACACTTTGTTTCAAAATTTTCGATTCGCCTCAACCGTCACTTTATTAATTATGAGGCATTATTTTTTTAATTAATGCTTCTAATTCTTTTCTATAAATAAGGGGAAGGCTAATCAAACAAATTTTACTTACCTTTTTTGTTCTTGTGTGTTTGAGAGCATTTCTCTGGTGACTGTTTCATTATAATTTTTGGTTGCTTATCCTGTGCCTAGCAGGAACACTTTCTTTTTCTCACTTTTTCTTTATCATTTTCTCTAACAATGGAACTTGTTAGGGTAGCCATTAGTGTATACTCCCCTAACCAATTAGTCGATAGAATAGGTGACACATGGGTTAACTTTGTGTCACAAGTTATGATTCTCAATACTTTTGAGAATGATAAAGCAACCCACCTTACTGAGGATAACTTGAAGATAACATAATTTCTAGGCTGGCCGATAGATCTGAAAGTCCTTGGACCCTTACAGAGAGGTAGACATGTGAATATAGAGGTTGGTTTGAGGCCCTCTTTAGTTTTCCTCTGAACCCTTTATTTAGGATATTTTTTTACCACTATAACCTTTGCCCATCCAAACTTCATATCAATAGCTAGAGTTTTCTCCCAAGGTTCCTAGCTTTAGCTTACCATGGTAAGGTGGAGGTCAATTTGAGCCTCCTCAAGGGCATGACGTCCCTAAAACACAACAAGGGGGGTGATTGGTGGTATATGGCCATGGATCATACTTTCATATAGTTTAGAATCTTTTAAGCTCAAATAAGACACGAAAAAAGTACTACTTCGTGAAGGAAGGTTGGGAGGATTCTAATAATATTGAATCCAACTTTGGCATGGTATGTCGGACTTTTGTAAAGCCTGATCAATTCCGTGTCAGCCTTTCCTTCTTTTCTTTTCTTTTTTTTTTTTTTCGAATTAATCCCTTTTTCCCCTTGAATTTTGATTCCCATTTTAGACAAAAGGGCTTTGAAACATTTGAATCTCTCCGAAGATTAGCTTCATATCTTGCACACTCTACTTAAACCTTTTTACCAACCTTGGAAACAAGTTTTATCTTCAAAAAACTTATTGCCAGTAAGCCTTGAAGAAAAAACAATAAAATTATACCAAAATAATTTATCAAATAAACAAATTTTAAATACATAATATTGTATTTAAAAATATCTCATTATGTTATAAAATATCTCATATTGTATTTTAATATTCAAATTATTATATATAATGCCTGGATTTATATTATATATTTCTAAATTATATATTTTAAAACACGTCACTTTTTTATACTTACAAATCATCTTGTATTTTCTTATTTTTTTATTAGCATGTTTATGCCTATTTACTACCAAAAGTGATTTTAGACAATTCAAAAAATATTTCAATATTAGACAATTCTCAAAAATTGAATTTCTCAATTTGATCTTTCATATATATATATATATGTCAGTGTGTGTGTGTGTGTCTATTTATGCAAGTTTGTATAAATTACGTGTAACATCCTGAATTTTAATAAATATTTTATTAGCCGATATATGAATAAATAATAATCCAAAACTAGAATGACAAATAGGTATGACACAATTGATAATAAAATATTAAATGAATAATTGAAAACATAAGACGAAAGCCACTTTTAAAAATTAAAAGCAACCTCTCTGGTGTCTTATTCAATACAAGTAAGCCCTGAACCAGTTAAGATACAATTAATTAGCCAATGATTATAGGCCTAATAAAAATAACATATATTATATTTTAAATCTAGATGTCAATAAAAACTATTAGGTAAATTTTCACGTAGTTCTGGATCAATGACTGATAGACTTCAGATAAGTTAAGCATATAAAAATAAAATTATAAGAAAATTAATTTTGAGAAACAAAAAAGGACATTGTGTCCTACACATCGAAAAATATTAGGCTGCCAATTTTCATATGATTCTGAAATAATGACTTCAGACACATATACAACAAAATTACTCTAGGTTGGACACATGGTAATTATTGTGATACGAGACAAGAAATAATTGAAGCTTTATCCATATGAAATAGTAGGATTAAAAACTTGTTGCACCAATTAAGGGATCGTTGTTGTGGGAAGAATTTTAAAACTTTGAAAGGGAGTGGGCGACAATACATTGTGCGGTTTTTTACAATAAAATGAATCGAACACAACATAGTTTGAAAGTTTCACCCCTTGAGATCTATAAATAGCAGTGCTCCCTTCATGAACAATGCACACCCAGCAGACACACTCAAAAGATGTGAGATAAAGAGAAATTGTTAGGCAAATATATATATATATATATATATATATATCTATATCTAAATTGTCACGACCTGAAACCCATCCTATGCGGATCTCGTATCGCGGGACCGACCCTGTGGCCGTCTTTACTTTTTCCTTTCTTTATATCAATGACAACACTGTATAATATAAAACTTAAACAGTAAATTAGCGGAAGTCTTAAATACATAACATAGTTTTACAATGTCAAGCAGAAACCAAATAAAAACTAACACAACATCACCCTTAGGTGGTGAATACATGGGAGAACTACATCACTTCTAACATATTCTTCAAAATGTCCCCTTATGCTCTTGAACTCTTACTGCGGTCCTGCAGCGTCCCTTCTTAAAAAATAAGTAAGTCGATGTGAGCTAATGAAACTCAGTAAGTAAAATTCCATCTCTGACATGGGTTAGTGTTAGCCTAGAAAGATTATGAATCCATAAATGTGAACATGGTAGCCAATCATGAAATGAGATGTTGTGATAGCTAATAAAGGTGAAATGCCACAATGGCCAATAAACAGTAAGTCACAATGATCAATCATGAGTAATGGTATAACATGAACATGGAAAAGCTCAATAGAAATCAGTTAACATAAAAGTACTGCCACAATGGATCGGTAACAATCAAGTACAATCAATAAGTAAAACTCTCAACATAAGATTATTCATAGGGAATGAAAACATCCTATGAATCCAATAAACGTAAACATGTCAATCAACTATAAATGATACATTTACTCTGTTCAGGGTTTGGCAGACCCTCAGTCTTTTGGGGTCCGGCATACCCCATTTAACCTCAATGCATATAAAATGCCCTCATAACTCAATGCGTAAAAATGTCATCATTACCGTATGTCCATTCACGGACTCGACCTGTAGGTCCTGTCAACTCAAAAAGCATCAGATGAATATTGTGACTGAGCACAAATCCGACACTCATAATAAATCATGATTATTCGTGATTCCGTAAGAAGTGCATAAAAATGGAATATCATGCAATAAACACATAACAATAGGCCTTTCAAGGCATAGTACAAGATAACAATCAATGATATAGCAGTCAATAAACATCCACAAGATAGAACAATATCACATGTAGAAACAATAAATAGGTTGTAACACCCCGACTCGGTAAGTAGGAATTAAGTCACTAATCAAATATTAGGGACTTAAGAAAAATTAGATCAAGATGATGAAGGCAAAAATAAAATAAATATACAACGAATAAGAACAGTACGTGAGGAAAATAAAATAACAAGAGTTTGACTAATGAAGTCGACACATGAAAAACATAAAATAAAACTTCAAGACTTCGATTTATTAAATCGATATGTGAATAAAGTAATTAAGAATACAAGTATACAAGAAGAAAAATGAGAATAAAACAAACAAAGGAAAAATGGAGTAAATAGTAAACAATGCCAAACAAGGCATAAAGGGGAAAAAGAGGCAAAAAATGTTAGCCAAGGGATTTGATACTAAGACCAAAAGATAGGAGAAACTTGAACCTAAAAAGAAAACCACTTGGGCTGCCCACATTTTGTGTCCTATATTACACAAGATATACATATATACACATGAAAACTCACCCCACCCCCCAAAGCAACCAATGAGGTTGCATGCAACACCTCATCATTTATTTTGAAAATATATGTATATATGTATATATAGAAAGGCGTGTGTGCAGACCTGAATGTATATTCAAATTTGTAAGAGTGATGTAGAGAGAGAAACCTAAAGAGAGAAAGTAGAGAGAGAGAAGAAGAAGAAAAAGAAGAAAGGGGGAAGAAGGAGATGTTGCATGCAGACCTAAGGGAGGTCAACGTGGAACCAAGAGAGGGAAAACACCACTGAAAGAGGTAAAAATCCCAAACCCTTCAAAATTCTCTCTCTAGAAAAAAAGTGCAAAACTCACTGTTAGAGGCCATTGTACTGCATGCATGCAAAATAATTCTAATGTGTTAGGGTTTTAGAAGAAAAAAGGAGACCCAACAGGGCTTAGAACCCCGAAACCCACAAAATTGCCATTGTTGAAGCTTAAAAGCTTGCCCATAAACCAACTTAAGTAAAAGCCATTGTGGCTTATGGGGATCAAAACTAGACCCTCAGATAATCACAATGAAACAGAAATCAACTGATTTGGTCTAGAAACGAGCATTTAGTGGCCACTTGTAGGTTATGGGGATGACTCGGTTTCATCGAATCCCACGGGTTTTAGCTTGGTTTTAGGGGTCAAAAGTAAAACCTATGTGTTCCAAAATGCGTTGGGATGGATTAGAAACGAAAAAGAGTTCGAAAATAATACAAAAATGAAGAAAAAAGGGAAAAATTCCAATTTTCGGTCACCGGCGCCTAAGATTGTGATCGGAGTCTCACTTGAAAAACGAAAAAAAGGGTGCACTGTCGGTTGAGTCGGGTCGGAACCCGTCCGACTGTATATTGGATTGTGTAAAACGGCGTAGTTTTGGGAATGATTTAAAATATAAATGGGATGTTTGGCTATAGAGTTAAGAAATTGATTTATGTCCCACGCCAATTTAGGATACCTTATCCGCATTTACTGCCTAGTCCACCGTTTGGTTTTGAAACAACTTGAAAATAAAAGAGTTTCTAAGCTGCAGTCAAGGGGTTTTGAACCCTTGACTGTGTGTGTGAGTCCTATACCCAGGATATGAACCATTGTGCTGCCGACACACTTATTGGAAATAGCAACTAAATAAATATATAATATAAACAAATAAAATAAAATAAAATAAAATAAAATAAATTAATTTAAATTAGTAAATTATTCCCGGTGTCCAAATAAAATGAAAAAAATGTGTAACCCAATATTTTTGGATATTCTGGACTCAATGGTGGAGTCCGATTTGTGAGACTAAGTCCCAAAAAATTAAGACATGTAAAATTTTAAATTATCATTTTACCCCTAATGATACCTGAAGCTAATTGAATATAAAAGGTAGTCTATTTTAACTATTTTGGATGATCCGGACTCAACAGTAAAGTCCATTTCAGCAAACAAAGTATCAAAAAATATGACACGTAAAAACATAAAATTACAAAAATGCCCCTAGGCTTAAAATAAATTATAGGTACACAAATTTAGATCTAGAAAAGTTTAAACCAATTATCTTCGGTACTTTGAACCTAACGGTGACATCCTTTTAGGGAAATAAGACCGGATAACAAACTAAAAAATAATCGATATGTCCTTGAGACTTAATTAAGCTATAAAAAGAGGGTGATTGGAATAGAAAGAGCTCTAAGTTAACAGTTGAATTGTGTGATGCTTTAAACAAGAAAGTAACAAGACCATGAATTATGATTATAGTGACCCTTGTTTAAAGGAAGGATTTTTGGATTACGCTTTTGGGACTTCAAGTGAGTTTTTCATACCATGTTAAGGTGAGTTTTCATTATAGATATAAATATCGACTCTTTTATGACTTTGATAATAGATTCCTTGTGAGTTTTTCATACCATGTTAAGGTGGATTTTCATTATAGATATATATATATCGAATTCTTTTATGACTTTGATAATAAATGTCTTGTGAGTATTTCATTGAAAATAGATGCCTTTCATTTGATATCGTTTTGAATGAATTATTGATATATATATATATATATTGTTATTTCCTTATAGCCTTTGTTAACAGATACATTGTACCTAATATATGTTTTAAATGACCCATTGACATCTATACTATTTTTTCTTTGATTCAAGAAAATGTTTTGTAAAATACTCATGACACTATATAATCTTTTTATCAATCTCTGAACTATTTTGACTAAAGGATAAATATGGAACTCTTATTTAAATAACTGAGATTGTTATTGATGTTATTGATTTTGGATATGATTTTGATACTTTGAATGAAACACCCTTCTATGATTGATCACTATTGAATAAATTATGACTTTATCGAACCCTACCTACGGGGTATATTGGTGGTGAGCCGGTGTGATACAGCATATCAAACTAATCTATCGATCTCAGTTAGCGATGTTCTAATTTGTTGGCCCTAGAATCTTCTATAATTGGTCATTATTGAATAGATTGTGACTTTATCGAACCCAACTACCGGGTATATTGGTGGTATTATCCAATATCGATTTTAGTCAGCGAGGTTCTAATTTGCTGGCCATATAATCTTCTATGATTGGTCATTATTGAATAGATTGTGACTTTATCGAACCCAACCACGGGGTATATTGGTGGTATTATCGAATATTGATCTCAGTCAACGAGGTTCTAATTTGCTGGCAATAGAAGAGGAATTTTTAATGATTTGAACTTTTATGAATATCGAATGTGAACTATGATTGAACTTTGAATCATCGAACCGAGAACTATTGAACTACGATTTTGATTATCAAACTATGAAATTATTATCGAACTATGGTATTGATTTTGAACTATGACTATTGTAATTGAAAATGATTTTGAACCGTAACTAAAATTGAGTTACAATATTGACCATTGTTATTTAACTATGTTATTGAATCATTATTATGATTGAGTTATGTTATCGATTATTGATTTACAACTGTGATTGAGCTGAGATTTATTGAAAATGACTTTGATACTATTTTTCTGATCTGTTGTACTTTGATATGACGTATTCTAATTTCATATGAGTATAGACATTTTAAAATGTACTACACAGTAGTTTTGAAACCCATGGCATGTTATGGAATACTCACTGAGCTGTAGAGTTCAGACGGATTTTCATCCAATATATTTCAGGTAACAATATTGGTAAGAAAATAGGCAAGTTCAGCCAAGATAGCCGAAAACTTATAAACTATGAACCCTTTTGTATTAGGATTTTGTTAGACATGATGTAGTTACTTTTGGTAATTATGGAATGTACATTGAATATGACGTCAGCAGATTTTGAGAGTTTACATTATGTACCTTTGTAGTCACTATGAAATATATATATATATATATGAATGATTGATGTTGGATTGTATATTAACACTTTTGCAATAAAAAAAAGAATTTTATTCCACTGTGTTTGATTAAATAGAAATCAAAAAAGTATTGTGATCATTAGAAAAGGCGTCAGTGGCCGATCACGAATCCTTAATCCGCATAGGCCAAATTCCGGGTCGTGACATAGGTGGTACGTACAAGAGTACAAAATTGGCAGTAGTAAAATGAATTTGGCTTGGAAGACCACGTGTAAGAGATTGGGGTTTACTTACCTTATCAGTGCGCCCTAGTATTCTGTGTCTTTTCCTTTTCCCTTTGAGTTCCCTATAATTTAGTAAACATGTCTCAGTTCTAATGCTATTCATCAAATTTTATACTTTGTTACTATAAGTATCTCTTTTACAAATTTAAACTCTACTATTGAGTCCAAAATGTCGAAGAAAGTCAGTTTAGACTTTCACAGTTTCAAATTTGGGCTTCTGTACTAAAAAGGGCATAATGGTCATTTTATACTTTTACGTGTCTTTACTTTTTGAGACCTATTTTCACAAATCAGACTTCACTGTTAAGTCCTAAATGCTTAAAATAATAAATATTTACTAGAAAAACCATTTGATGCTGTAAACAACGGAATAGATCCAAGCGAGGCACTACCAAACCCAGATAAGTATGCAGTTACCTCATAATTTTCCTTCTCTTTCCTATCAACCTTAGAGTGTCCATATTCGACCTTCGATTCTGAGTTTGCATCCTTGAATTCCCATCCATCATCATTACCATCAAATTCCTCATTTCCACTAACCAAATCCGAGTTTAAATTCAACCTATATGAATTGGAATTCAGCACATATTAAGATTTGAAAATAATGCAAATAATTCTGAATTCAACCCATTTGAATTAGTATTCAGCCCACTCAGATTTGAGATTGATGCATTGTGCTGGACAATAAAGGATTATGGGCTTAATAAATGATGGGCCTTAGTCTTCTCGCTAATGGAGGCAGCTGGTTTAGGTTTGGGCTTAGGAAGTTTTTTTTTTTTTTTGGTTTTCCTCCAGATGCAGTTCGGCTTGAATCTGGCTCAGCTCAAGTGGCTCGGATCAATGATATATCTCTAGAGGGAATGAGATAAGAACGAATACCAAAAATAAGATGAATTTGCAGCGTCTACACAGACGATCAAAGGGGTTGCACAGCAACGGTCGAAATCGATGGGTCGACCACATCAGATTTGTCATCCTCGTTCTTTTCATCGCCGAATAACGACAACGGCAGTGCTCTTTTTGGCTTCACCCATTGAGTCCTCTCTGATTCAACCTAACTAGAGATTGTTGGCATCGATTAGGAGGGTTTAGTTGAGTGATCTTGGAAGAATCCAAAAGGGTCGGAAGGTTTTGAGGGTTCCAAGGAGATGAGAGGTGATTGAGTGTGCGAAATCTCACTGGATAGGTCGGAGCGATATGGGTATTCTATGAAATCACCTTATTCATTATCATCGGTAGTGGTGGAGATTGGGTTGTCAATCTGATAGAAATGGACAGTAGTCTGGTTAAGGAATTCGGTCGTTGATCTGGGCAGTTCGATGGCGCTATTGAGGCTTTAAAGTCTCAGATTTGGACTGTGTTGGTGATGTCTACGGTGAGGAAACTATTGGAGATGATGGTGGTCTGTTGATGGTGAGGCGTTGTGATTGTAGCCTGCAGAAATGGTTTTGTTGATGACGGAGAGGTTAGTAGTGAAGCTGGGGTTACAGAGCCATTGAGGGCCGCTCTTTTTGGGGTTGGATCTTGGGGTTGGTGGTTAGGGAAGGAGAGGAAACAATGATGAGATTTTCGGTTCTTCAACTTCCTTATCTACTTTCTCATTTCCATGTACAATACAGTTTGCTTTCTTTATAGAGTGTGTAATCCCAATAAACAACCTAGTTTTTGAGAGATCAATTAATGGAGTAGTGATGCGTTACATTTCAAAATCTCAAATCCTTGTCATCTTCTAGAGCTGTAACTCCCTCCCCCTTATTTACTATTGTCTTAATTTTCTTTGTAGGTGTTATATATATATATATATACACTTTATTTCAGCACATGGGCACATATATATATTTTATACTTTATTATATATATATATATTTGTATACACACACACATATATACATATCGATATATATATATATACATATATGTATTTTTACATATACATATATATATATATATATACACAGATGTATCGATATATTCACACATGCACGTGTTTGCATACACGTTTTTTTTGTAACTTGATTTCTTGTATGGGTAGCCCGGGGTACTCAAAATTGCCTGAATTTATTCATCGTGTACTCAAATACCATATGTTTAGTAAATTCGTGAACCGTACCATTTGTCTCGAACTGCGTGTCCATTACTGTACATAAATCATTATGATAGCCCAGGTCTATTTGGGTATTATATTCGTTGGCTCGATCTTCCTTGGTATTATTATTTGACTCTTTTTGGGCATTTTTGGAATTAGTCTGATTTATTTGGGTAGGGGTGTTACATAAATGCACAACTAAGCATGAAATGTGCTGTAACGAAAAGTCGACTGATTTTTTAAGTCTTCTTTTTACACTAGAAAAATTTGTCGACCACTTCCTAGAATGAGTCAACTAAGTGACCATTTCAAGTAGACAGCCTGAATTCACTGGCGAAAACAATTGACTAACTGAAGTTTCAGTCAACTAACTTTTAAAGGCAAAAACAGTGTACATTAAAACTAGCAGACTGACTCTAAGAATCAGTCAACTAATTATTCTTGAACATGTGAACCTTAATCCTTGTGGGCAAATTAGTTGAGTTGATTAGTCGATTGGATTAAGATCCAATCTGTCACGCCCCGAATTCCCGCAAACCCGAGGCGCGACTGAACGACCAGAAAGTAAATAAAATATAAAGTAAATAAAGTACAATCAAAGACATTCCAAACACTAATCCAATTCACTGTCCTTTACAATCCCTAGGGCCTTGCCCCTTGTTCTTCATAATAAACAAGGTGTTTTACACACTTAACAGTCCTTTAATTTTTCAAAAAATTTTGACAGAACCTCCTTTGTTTTTCGAGCCTTTTTCCCTCTGATAATCACAATACATCATAAATATATACATATACGTCACAATCCATCCTCACGATGGTCACAAATCTCATAGAATTTAAAGGTATATCACCTAATTATACAATCCATCATATATACAGCTACACTTAAACTTAAGAATCATTGACTCCCAATTCATTACACTATGCCAATGTCATTTCCATTCTTTTCACAATATACAATTTTTCTATGAGGCAAGAAGGAAATAAAGTAAGGAGCAATCTAAATGGAATTGACTAGACATGCATCAATTCCCATCAATACAAATAGAAACATAAATTACATCCCACAACCACATTGTTCATAGGTCATTCGGGCTTAAGCCCTTACATCACAAAACATAAGTCCCATGGGCCAAAAATACGCTGAGTGCTTCATCCTATCAAAGTGTCATTGAGTCTTAAGTAGCTGGGGCATCCTCATCTGTAATATATGTCCCACGAATGGGTCAGCTCAACTGCTGGTATAATGAAATGCTAATGCAAGAAATAAAGCTAAGGCGTGTCATGTGCAAACTGTACATTTATCTCTAAATGCATTCCAGTTCCATTAATATGATGAATGAAAGTATGCATGACGCACCCATGCACTCAATGCCACACCCATGTCTCATTTATGGGGCTCGCCCCGATGGCTCGAAGTACCAATGCAATGGCCAATTTTGGGTTTTTCACTACAGAATCTGCACCCTTATAATGCAAAGCACCACGTGCTCAACTCACACCATGTTCTCAAGGGATTCATCATATGCCAATATGCTAATGAAATCTCAATGAAACATGGTTTCAACAATATAGCATGCTCGAGGCAACAATATACAAATCACCAGCTAATTCCACATGTATGCATATCTCATGTAATCAATTTAAACATATGTCACAGTTTATATTTTCACTTCACAGAATTCTCAAGGGATGCAAACAACACATAAGCATGTGAACAGCCATCTCCAAGTCATTAAGTAAATATATTCCAAATAATCTCCCTATAGCAGTTAAACACATAAGTCATTCAAGTCACTCATAAAATATTCCTAAACTTAACTCCATTTCTTACATTAGCAAACTATCATACCTAACGAGTTGGTCTCAACCCAAATAAATCGCGCTTGTAGTGTAGTGGCTAGCAGTGAGAATGTAGAAGGATCAGACTGCCTTTTCTTTGCCTTTCGATGTTCCTAAAATCACAAAATGTAACTTAGTCGGTTTGTCACTTGAATGATGCTATTCATCAAATTTTATGTCTTTATTTTATTAGTTTCTGTTTTGCTAAAATAATTTCTACAATTGGATCCGAAACGTCGAAGAAAATAGGTTTGGGCTTTCATGGGTTTTAATTTGGATGTTCGGCTAAAAAGGGCAAAATGGTCATTTTGCACTTTCACGGGTTCCCATTTTTCGAGACCTATCCTCGTAAATCAGACGCCACAGTTGAGTCCAGAATGGTCGAGATAATAAGAATTTACTATTCAATTAATTTATTCGGAGTCCGTTGGGCTACTTTTCAACTTAGGGCATTTTGGTAATCTTCCCTCTTCTAATTAATTAAATTAAAATTTAATTAATTTATTTCTCGGGTTAATTCACAATTAACCATAAGTTCTGGGCATAATCAAAATTTCACAAAGTTCTATTTTACTGCCCATAACATTTCCAATTACTGTACGTTTTTAATTGTTTTTCAATTATAAGCCAATCATTGGATAGCTTCTCCTTTTCAACCAAACACATTCCGAACTCAAATCTAAAATTTTACCCATACAGTAACAGTATTAGGCAGCCATCTGAATGGGTGAGTCGGGTCGGACTCAACCCGGTTTGGCCCGAATAAAATACAAAACTCAACCGCTAAATTGTGTTTGGATTATTTTTCTGGATTCCCATTTGATCTAAAATAATTTCTATATTTACTGAAATCCCAATATCAATCAAATTATTCATACTAAAGATTCAAGACTAAAATTCGGTATCTTACCCTGTTGCCATCCCTATACAGCTCCCTTTCGATTGATATTCCAAACCCAACATCTGACTGCAACAAGAAAGAAAATGTCGAGCCTAATCGAAGGTGTGGGAACCAGTAAGGTCCGAGTTGAGTAAAGCCTTGAGGATTTCATCTCTAACAGGAAGGGTCCTGTAAATCTCAGATGAACGGAATGGCTGTGAAGGAAAACCCCATTCTCAAATGAATAAATCGCCTCCTTAAGAAGGTGGGCAACATCATCCTGATCAATTAGATCGACATGAATCGTCAATGACCCGGTCTATAATTCTTCCATATCTTCAGGAAAACCATTCTTAAGTTGCAAAAATAACACGTCTTCATCCCAACTAAAATTTCATCCTTTAATTCCCATCCATCCTCACCGCCATCAAATCCGAATGAAACGAAATCCCATTTGAACAACCCACATCTCTTGCAAATCAATCCACGGCATGGCCCAATCTTGCATATTCCATTTTTGGAGTTTTGAATTCACACCCAACCAGTCCCTCAAGAATCTCACTACAGAACCACCTCTGCTGCTACCTATTTGAACCCAAAGAAAACCCATCAACCACTGCAAAATAAACGAACCCAAGTGTTATCAGAGGACAACGCAACATACACACTGACCACAAACAATCTTTGCCATGAAACAGAGCAATACACAGGCGTATCTAAAATCCTCCACCCAAACAGAGACCCAACATCATAGTATTATCAGATCGACCACCCCTGCCATCATCCCCGCAACCAAGAACGGAGCATCGGGCGCAAACGCCACCGACGCCGATCTATTCCCCGCTTTATGGAACCCATCCTCCTCAGACCATGCTCAAACCCAGCAGGTTGCTGAAACCCATCCACCAACATCGCCGCCTTCCCCATCAACACCTTATCGCTGCTCCATCGCTATCACGATCTGGATTTTGGGGTCGGGCGCAACATCGCCGACACTGCCACTGGTCACAGTGTCGATCGCCCTCTGGATCGTGCGCAGTGCCATCACCACCTTCGTCGCCCACAGCCTCGATCTCCCTCGCATCCACCGCCGTTTTTGTTTCCTTCCTTTCCCTCTTCCTCTCTCTCTATTTTCTTTCTTTCTTTTCCTTTTCTCCATTTTCTTTTTCCTACTGACCCTCCCTTCTTCTAGCAGCTTCGGCTGCTATATAAACCCACATATATATTTATATATACTTAATTATATGTCCATCCATAGTATATAAGACTACATACATACATATGCACACTATACATTATATGTATATATATATATACACAAAATGAACATACACATACAATACCTTAAATATACATATACACATTCATTTAGAAAAAAAATTATTCTGAAATTTCAAACCTTTACACAATCGATTGATTTTGTCGATCTGGTAATCTAAAACCCAAATTTTGAACCGAAGAAAAATGGGGAACAACTCTATTTTGTAATCTAATACCATATTCATTTAAAGGTTATAAATTGAAGTTCTCTAAAGCATTTGTTGCTATCTTTTTATAAGCTTACACTTTTATTTCTTTATTCTCGACTTTAGATCTGATCATTGAAAACTTTGATCTAAAAGTTCTATTCATCTTAAAGACTTTGAGCTTACTATTAATCAATCTATAGAGAATGAACATTTATTGCACCAATCTACTCTTAAAGAGAGTGTTGTTGGTAAACAAACTTTGTATCTTCTTATATTGCAATGAGATTTGCAGGTATATGATATCCTTACGAGGCAAAATGGAATAGTTTGCTAGGAAAAGAGTTAGGAGTTTTTGTTCTAAAGGTTTTACATCTACCTGCAAGGAGATTGGGATAGTAGAAACACTCATTTGGGGATTCTTGAGTTGAGGACGTTGGAAGTTTTTCGAACCTCGAAAAAATCATTGTTTTTATTCTATCTTTCTCTCTCTAATCTTTTACATACTTGTGCATTTTTCATTCATTTTTAAAGTTTGTAAAAATTGTCAATATTTACAAAATACCCTATTTGCCCTCTTATAGGGTAAATATCTGGGAAATATTTTGATTAATTAATTTTATCTGCATCTTTAGTTAAAGTTTCTACATAAAGGCTTTCAAACTTATTTTGCTAAATAATAGTTAGTTGTAGAAATTTTAGTGTAATTTTGTTTGAATATATTAAAATAGTTTGTGTGATCAATCTAAGATACTTATATAAAAAAGGTGATCCAGTCTTAGCTAAACAAAGCTGATTAATTAGTCTTTTAGTATTGAAAGGTGATTAACTATATTTTATCAATAATTTAGGCACTTATGTAACTAAATGTGTAATTATATCCATGTAAGCCTAGCCCCTGTTCGAGAATCAATTTCTATACTAGTGTGTTTGAAAACTGATTCTTGAATTGTTCAGAGTTGGACAATTTAGGAATGTGTAAATCTGCATTGTAGGCATAAACATATGCTTGATTCTACTATGAAAAATTTTTGAGACGATCTCCTATTGTTCTTTGGGTGCAGATTTAGGCGTGGTAACGTTTATCTCATGTACATGGATAACCATGGGGAGATTCTGCCGAAATTTGCCTAAAGATAAAATCGAGCATTTGAGATGCTATTGATTGCAATGTAGATTGTGTATTCCTAAATTAGATAGGACCACCTTACCTTTTAGAATGAAGTTGGAGGTGTTACGATTCGTGTTTCATATTTATAACGAGCAATATCTTTGACATATTTTAACTACACAAAAATAGACAAGAGTTAGATGGCCATGAAGGGTATGCATTTTCCTAAGTAAGTGAAAGGCATTGAAGATTTTATAGAGTTTGCTCGAGCATCTATAGATGGGAATAATAAGATAAAATATCTATGAAGGAGGTGCAATAATAGGAATTATATGCACATAGATGAGGCCAAAGAGCATATGCTGGAGTATAGAATGGATAAAAGGTATATGTGTTGGGAATTTCACGAGAAACATCATGAAGTACGAGTAGTGAGTAGGGATAAAGAAGAAGAAGATGACTTAGGTGAAAATGTTAGATTTGGCTATGATGGATGGCCACAAATACTGGTAGATATGCAGGAAACTACGACTAGCAGTTGCGGTCCCCGTCTTAGGTGTGATATAGGAGAATATGAAATACTGGATCCCTTATTAAAGGAAGTAAGGTAGCCACTATATCCAGGTTGTGAGAGGTTTTCATACCTTTTTTGTGAAGCTCCTATATATTAAGATGATCAACTGATGGAGCACCAAATCTTTCAATATGGTCCTTGAATTGATAAAAGAAACACTTTCTACAAGAGAGACCCTTTCGAAATCACATTATGAGGCAAAAATATTGTTGAAGGACTTAGGCTTCATATATATCCCTATGCATGCTTGCAAGAACAACTACATATTATTTTGGAAAGAGATTGATGGATGTGTAAAGTGTACGGTATGCCATGAGCCCAAGCACAAGGTGTTGAGATATTTTTTGTTAAAAGTGAGGCTACAGAGGTTGTACATGTCTTAAAAAATATTAGATGAGATGTGATGGCATAAAGAGAAATGTGTTGGAAAGGGAAATGTATATAGGCATCCAATTGACTCTCAAGATTTGGCTAAATTTGATAGAAATCATGAATGCTTTGCAAATGAGTAATGTAATGTACGGTTTCGACTAACTAACAACGATTTCAACCCATTCGTTGACATGAGTAATGCCTACAACATGTGGTCGGCATTGTTTGTGCCCTATAACTTGCTACCATATAGATGTATGCAAAAATCATTTATCTTTATATCGTTGCTTATTTTAGGGCCAAAGGCTTATAGTAATAAAGTTGATGTTTACTTGCGACCATTAATGGATGAGTTCAAAAAATTATGGGAGGTTGGAGTAAAGGTGTACGATGCCTTTAGGAACGAGACATTTCAATTGGATACAATAGTATTATAGACCATAAATGATTTCCCTACATACGAAAACTAACATTGTTAGATTTCAAGTGCAAGAGACTAGTAGAAGGAACAACGAGAGTATGAGCAAGTAAAAGGTGACCCATTATGTTAGTTCACACTCTTTTATATGCTATTAGTACGAGATAGTAATTATTAGTGTGTGTAGCTTTATTATATTACATATACACGACATTTAATAATCTTGTCTTATGCGTTCAAATTGTTGCAGTGTTATTAGGACACTAATGCACCACCCAACCCAATAGATCTCTAAAACATGACACACTACAACCCGAAGAAGGGTTGGGCTTGGATAGGAATTTACGTAAGTTATTATTGTATACGTACCACTATTATTAATTTTAATATTTATAAATACTTGTAATAGTAATAACATACATTTAAATTTTTGTAAGAGGAAATGCTGGAGAAACGCGATTAACCAACCTTTGAGGAAGAGATCACATTGATCGATGAGCAGATACGTGTGGATATGTTTAGGGCTTAAAATTTGGTATGCACCCGACACCATCAACGTCTTCTGTCGAGAGTAACACCAGATTTTTGGATGCCACACAGAGGGCTTATGAAATTGAGCGATGCAATGTTGAGTCGGAGTAGAGATTGTCTCAAGTGGAGTCCACTATGCAAATAATCCTCACCCAACAAAGGGGCATAAGGGCTCTTCTCAATCTTAGAAAGTTTTAATTTCACTTTCATAAATTTTATTTACAAATTATACGATGTATATATATATATATAAGTTTTCAAATTAGACAGTTTGAAGCTTATGCAAGAACGAGTCATTTTAAACACTTAAGCTCTGAAAATGGTTTATAATAGGGGTGTTGAGCAACCAAAACAACTACTATCAGTCTAACGACCTTGAAACCATAACACATACCTTATAAATGACAAAATACACTTGTAGAAACTTATGGCATTCAATTTCGATCCCCAATTTGTAACTTATGCAAGAAAGAGTCATTTTAAAATTTTAATTTCTAAAAACAACCCATTTGAATGTTTTAAGAGGCCAAAACACCCGATATCAGTTTAACATCCCTAAAACTACAGCACACACCTCACCGATGACAAATACATTTGTAGAAACTTACGACACTCAGTTTTGATCCCTAGTTTTCAACTTATGCAATAAAGAGTCATTTTGAAAATTTAATTTTTGAAAATAATCCATTTTGGAGTTTTGAGTAGACAAAATGTCTAGTATCAGTCTAACAATCTTGAAAGAACGACACACATCAAACAAAAGACAAAATGCACTTGTAGAAACTTATGACACTCAGTTACGGCCCTACTTTTCAACTTATGCAAGAAAAATTCATTTTAGAAACTTAAGTTTTGAAAATAACCTATCTTGAAATTTAGAGAGGCCAAAACGTATGATATCGGTCTAATGACACCGAAATTGCAACACATACCTCACAAATGACAAAATACAATTGTAAAAACTTCTGGCACTCAGTTTTGATCCATGATTTGAAATTTATGTAAGAAAAATACATTTTAAAAACTTGAGTTTTGAAAGCAACCTATTTTGGGATTTCGAACTGTCAAAACGTTTGACATTAGTCTATCAACCTTGAAACTGCAACTCACACCTCACAAATGATAAAATATGCACGTAAAAACTTACAACACCGAGTTTTGAACCCTAGTTTGTAACTTTTGCAAGAAAGAGTCATTTGAAATACTTAGATTCTGAAAATGGCCCATAATGGGGTTGTGAGTGACCAAAACACTCGATATTTGTCTAACGGCCCCAAAATAGCAACACAAACCTCATGAATAACAAAATACACTTGTAAAAACTTACGTCATCAAGTTTCAATCCCTGATTTTTTAACTTGTGCAAGAAAGAGTTGTTCAAAAATGGCCTATAATGGGTCTTGAGCGATCAAAACACCCGATATCGGTTTAAAGATCTCAAAACTGCAACACACACCTAAAAATGACAAAATACACTTTTAGAAACTTACAACATCGAATTTGGGTCCTCGGTTTGCAACTTATGCAAGAAAGAGTCATTTCAAAAACATAAATTTCAAAAATAGTCTATTTTGAGGTTTTAAGCAGTCAAAATGCCCGATATGAATCTAACAACCTTGAAATGCAATACACATCTCACAACTGACAAATTACACTTGTAAAAATTTATGGCACTTAGTTATGATCTCTGGTTTTCAACTTTTGTAAGAAAGAGTCATCTTATAAACTTGAAGTTTTGAAAATAACCCATTTTTGGGGTTTCGAGTGGCCAAAATGCCTAATATCGGTCAAACAATTCTAAAACTACATCACGCATCAAAAATGAAAAAATACACTTGTAAAAACTTACGATACCTAATTTCAATCCTCGATTTGCAACTTTATGCAAGAAAGTGATATTTTTAAAAATAAGCTGAAGCAATAAAATATGTTATTTCATAATTTTTTATATTCATATCAATAATTGTTTGATTTTTATTTCAGATTGTTTGTATTCTTGTGTCACTGCAAAGGTGTATCGGTTGCAACTTTTTTTCTCTTCATTTTATAGTAGATTTATATTTTGAACTTCGGACAATTTTTAATTTTTAGTTTACTACAAATATATTGTACATTTGTAGTATTGTAGAAAGTTTAATTCAGTGGGTTAAATGTATTGATTTTTTTATGTCTCAATTTTATAATGTATGAGATTGTATTGTATCATTGATAATACATGTTTGAACAGATGAAAATTAAAATAAATTAATATACAAAATGGCTTGAAATTTGGAAAAAATTACTTTTAATGATGCACGGTGGGTGTTGTAAAAGGTGTTGAACAACATTTTTAGCGACGCACAAATGTGTGTCCCTAAAAGTATGTCGAGTTTTTTTGGTGACGGCCAATTGTTCGTCACTAGAAGGCGTAGTGCGTTGCTAAAAGTGCTGTGTAATGATGTTCGATCACCTCTGTGATTTTGTTTTACCGATACCTTGGAACCATTTTTAGAATCGCACAATAATGTTGTCATGACCCGAAACCCACCCTACGCGGATCTCGAGGACGTGATGCCAGTTGGCCACCTTGCCGGTCTTTCCCGCCGTCAATGCGACCAACCAAAGGCAACTTTGAACTTTACAATGAATTGCATTTTAAATGTAGGGTCAAAGCAGCGGAAATTAAAACCTTTTTAAATTTTAAATGCAATTCATCCAAACACATCAGAGCATGTCTAGAATCAGTCACCAAATATCTCTAAAGTATCAATATACATGCTCCAATGCATCCATTCTATATCAATGAATTACTTAAGCGGAAGTCACACCAATACAATTCAGCTGATCAAAACTCATCTCCAATGATCAACAATCAGAATGTCTCCAGTTACAATTTAATCATAGTGATCCAATATACAAGGCTAACCTCATCACTAATGATGTAATATTATAATACAAATTCTGAACTTAACCTTACAGTGTTTACGTTCAATCTTTGACTTGGAGTTCATATCATTAGTGTCGTTCATTGTGCATCACTAGTTTCACTAGTTAGCTCATTGCGTTTCATCCCACATAATGTCACCTGAAAAATGTTAGATAAATGGAATGAACTTAAAGAAGCTCAGTAAGTAAATTCCTAGCTTTGCCATGGGTCAGGGTTAGTTCACAAGAATAATAGAAGAAAGGGATAACAGATAGCCAATAACCAAATGAGCAACAAGAAATACATAGCCAGTCACTAAGGTACGTAACAATGACCCGAGGGTCCAAAAGGCTTATCCCAAAATAAGATATATGAAGATAACAAAAATGAATCCAACAACCGGGATCTAGCCAATCATGATAATCTGCTGCCACAACAATTACGATAGCCAATCAAAAGTATAACATGCTTGCATAGAATATGATCATCCAACGAGTACCAAAGATATATCATGATCATACGAGTACCAAACATATATCATCATCGAATACTAACAACCCAGAATGCGTGAATCACCCGGGCCCAGCATACCCCACTAAAACGCATGCTCAGATCTGTCTCGGTTCCTCGGGCTCTCTGAAAAGCGTTAGAGCTCTTTTCTCACTGGTCTCGTAGGACACAACAGACCCCAAAGGGTCTTTCCCCCACGCAATTCTGTGAATAGATGGGCCGTTGTGACTAAGCACAACCCCAAGCACATATAAAATATCATGATCATGCTACTCTCCACAGGAACAAAGATGTGGATCGTAGCTAGTCAGTTCGAGGCAACATAATATAACCATAGCTTCACCCGCTATGTTATTGGGCTGCCGAGAACATAACCCGTTCAAGGCAACAATATATAACTATAGCTTTTTACAGCTATGTTACCGGGCTGCCGAGAACAACCATGTCTCAATCAACGATGCACAAGTGTATAGAACAAACAAGATTTCTAACAACAGATATATTACAAGATCATGACACGATATACAAGATGGTATAAGCATGCTCAAGCATTGACAAGTCAAGATTGCAAAATGATATAAGCAAGCAAGTCGAACCCAAAGCACAAGCATGAACAAATAATCACAAGTCGATTCCCATCAATCACGAAAATCAAGTTCATTGGGTAATCATAAGTAGATTGGCATCAATTAAGAATTCAGGTTCATCAGGTAGGAAATGGAGTACAAGTTTGGCTGCATATGCAAATAAATGTGACTGGCTGAGGAAAGGCCTCACAACAAAGTTCAGATTTACTTACCTCGGTTCTTTAGTGTCATATTCCCCATTTACAAATACTCTGATGATCTCCAGATACTTCAGGCATATCCTTGCATAGCCTGAATAATCATCATTAATTACAAACAGATCAGAATTTATTCATTCATGTTTAATTCATCATCTTAGGAGTCTATTAGATCCCCTAATTAGGTTCATTGACCTATTTCCCTCTCACTGGGTTTCAACTTATGTTATTAAATTCCTTAAATAAGCTTAGCAGTTGTCAGAATAATATTTTAAGTCATTTTAACTCTAGTCGTTATCAATTAAGCGCTTATTTGACCTTAGGGGCAAAATGGTAATTTTGTCATTCTTGCGCCGGACCCTACCATGGTACTCAAGATAGCCCACATATTGTATATATGTATTTTTGAGTCTTTGGACTTAATTTGGTATCTATTTTTAATCATCGGGATACATCAATCATTTTTCATTTTATACGTTGACTGTTCCGGAGTCATATTTGGCCCTTCGATTTTCATAATTATGCTTATGGTAATTTATTAGGTCAGATTGAACTCTACTTTGCACTTACTGTGCTCAGGGGTATTTTGGTCATTTTACGTTCCGTGAAATTCTAACCTCGATTCATTATTTAACCATATAGATGAGTCCATAAGTGTTTGGGCTTCTATTGGTATCAATTTTGCCTAATTTGGAATTTATTTGGGCTTCGTATATTATCAGGGGTATTTTGGTAATTTCACAGGCCATAATTAAATTTTCGGGACCTCTGTTCATAAAACGGACCTCACCATTAGGTCCAGAGTGTCCGACATAGTTGAATTGTCCTTTATGTTTAATTGGCCCTAGGTATCATTAGGGGCAATTCAGTCATTTACCAATTGCCTGTCTGTATTTTTTGGAACTTGGTTTCACCAATTGGACTCCACCGTTGAGTCCAGAATGCCCAACATAATCAAAATAGGCTATCTTTTATTTTTATTTAGCCCTAGGTATCATTAGGGGTAATACAATCAATTACCATTTGAGTGTCTTTATTTTTCGGGACTTAATTTCATAAATCGGACTCCACCGTTGAGTCCGAAATGCCCGAAATAGTAGAAATACACCATTCATTTATTTAATTTGGACTTTATTTGAGTCAATTAGTGTCCAAGGGTAAAATAGTAATTTTATCCAATAAATAAAATAATTAAATAAATTATTTTATTATTTATTTATTTTTCTAGGAGCTTATTTGAATTTATCCTTTAAAATTTGGGCCACAATATAAATATTCAGAATCAGTTGGGGATCAAAATGTAATTAAATAGAAAGTCTTGGGGTTCAAAACTAATTTCAGAAAATAAGGGTTCAGAATCGTCCGGTTTTAGGGTTCAAACAATTGAACCAGTCCAAAACTCCTAAACCAATCGGTTCACCTCCTTTCACTACATCATGTTGACATCGTGATGACTTCAGCTTCATCAAACAAAACGGCAACGTTTTGTTTAATTGAGATCCGCTTTAAACGGTCAGGACCCGACCCGTTTGTTTTGACCCGATACCCGACCCAGTCACTGTTTATCATCTTCCTTCTTCTTCCCCTGTTTTGCCTTAATTTGTAGAATTTTATTTTTCAATTTTGTGGGTTTCTGGCTACGGATTTCCACTGTTTTTGGGTGGTTTAAGCTTCTGGAGGTTATGCCAATAACTTGGCATTCATTTAGAGCCTTGAATCAAGCTCAAAAGGTTCGGTCCAAGGTGGATAGCCGAACCTATAATTGGCTAGGAAATCCTCAATTCACCACCAAAACTTGCGTGGTTTGGCCCAAACTGATCCTCGTGACATGTATATTCAATCCCCATTCCAAAAATGTGAAATGGTGGTCTATATCAAGAGTTGGGATTTCAACTCGTGACCTGCAACTCAACGATTCTCTGTGGTCTTAGGGCCATTTTGTCTAATTTTTGTTGCATTGTGATCCCCACAACTTCTAGGTCAGGTATAGGCAAGCCAAAATGGGTTTGGCTAGGGTCGAATCAGACCTGCTGTATGGGAGGTCATCAATGGCGGATTTCTCATGGTTCAAGGTTCTAGGGTTGTTTTGAGGTCCAGATCTCGTGGCCTATTCCAGTTTACAAGCCTTAATATCATGCATGTAAATTTCAAGCTCAAACAAATTGGACTGTACCGAAAATTTGAAAGATATGAGAGAAAAGTTTTTATCTTCCTCTTTGCTCTTTTCTCTTTCTTCGGTTCCAAGCTCGACCCAGATCCCCTCAGTCCCCTCTTCTTCCTCTTCCTGATCCTTAGTTCCTCTTTGGATCTTGATGCATTTAGGTATGAGAATCTCCCTCCTAGTGGTGAGTTTCCATGCACACACAATTTCTCACACAATATCTCTCTAGTAGCCCTTTCTCTCTCTCTAATAGATCTGCCATCACACTCGCATCACACAGGTCTGGCTTGCACTGTTTTATGCACACAACACACTCATTTTCTCTTTTCCTACACTCAACCCTCTCCCCTTAGATAAGTTATCATCATTAGGTCTCATATATAGGTATAGGCATATATATATATATACACCTATTATTGTAGGAAAACAATGGGGAAAGGTGGGATTCAATGAGGGGCTGCCACCTCATTGTTAATATTCAAAACTTGGACCTTATATATTGTATATGTATATATATTATATGTATAATAAAGCACAAAAGTGCTTGTAGCCAAGTGGTAAACTTTTTGGGATTAAGTTTTCTTACTCTTTTGGGTCAAGGGTTCAAGACTTGTCCATTGCAATTTTGGCCCTTTTTTCTATGTTTTAACTTAAGGCCTTGTTTGGCTATTGAAATTTTATATTTTGCCCCAAACGATTCAAATCAACATTTTACATCGCTTCTTCGTGCATTTAATCATTTTACTAGTCCATTGTAATTTATCGAAAATTCCTGATAAATTTTCCTAATTATTTGTTATCTTGTTTCTAATTAATAATTAGCGGACTAATTATTAATTAATCAGGTCGGGGTGTTACAAATGTCACTAAAGATATAGTATTGTTAGCCCTAAAGGTTTTCAACTAAGGAAATTCACGTAATTTTGATGATAACAAGACATTGATAATATGGATTGATGATTTACCTTAAGTGCTAAAACAAATAGATCAATGAACTCAATAGATGGTTAACCAAAGTATTGACTAAAGATGAAGAGTATCAAAATCATTATATCATGCTCCCAAAATCAAAGCATCAAGTCAAAGTTAAAAAAGCACTCATGCCCAAAGAAATCGAGTGAAGATTTTTACTTTTATGTTAAGTGTCTGAGTAATCTAAGATTGATTGATCAAAATATAATGCTTAAATTATTGAAGTGATCAACTAAACCAATCAAACATATGATTTTTCAAAAATATAACAAAATAAGAAACTAAACTTTGAAAATATCAAAAGACTTGAAAAAAAGAAAATTGTGAACAAAATAGGCATTAAAGCTAAATTGTCAAAATCAATCGACTGAATTGTGTTCACAAAAACATACATATTTTGTCTCTAAAAGATTCAGTCGACTAGACCAAAGACTTAGTCAACTGAATAGAGCATTTTGTTCATAAGAACTCAATATACTGTCAAATTCAGTCTTCCCAATTGAACTATCAGTCAACTCAATCTCTTAAGCCTTTTTACTCAACAAAATGACATTAGAAGAATCAGTTGAATGAACCTTACATTTAGTCGACTGAATGACTTTTTACAAAGAACAACCTCTAACCTCTAGACAATTCAGTCGAGTCATTTAGCAGTCAACTGAACTATGATTCAGTTTACTGAATGATGAATTTAGTCGATTGAATGTGTCGATCTGGCATTTTCAATTTCAAATTTTAAATCGATTTAAAGGGAGGAAATGACTATTTTATATTCAAACGACTATATTCTCACAAGACCTATAAATAGAGGTTGTGGGAAGTATTTATGGTTATTCTTAACATTCACAAGCTTACTTTCACTTTCAAATTTCTCTAGTGACTTGAGATCTCATTTATTTTCAGATCTAGATCTCAAAGTTCTCTTAACTCTTAAATACTCTTGCATTTATTAATCAATCTTTGAGAGTGTACTTATTTGTATCATTATTTTGGTAAAAAAATCTTTGTATCATCTTATTGTGGTGAGCGTTATGGGTAGGTGCTACTTGGTCAGGCAAAAACGTATATTTTACTAGGAAAAATAATGAGGAGCTCGTATTGTAAAGGTTTGACCTCTTCTTGCAAAGAAATTAAGACAATGAAAATACTCAAAAGCGGATACTTTAGTCGATGACGTAGGAAATTTTCTGAATCTCATAAATCATTGTGTTTGTTATCTCTGTCTCTCTACTCTTTTCTTATTTGTGCATATTTAGCATTCATATTTAAAGTTTATAAAAATAGCTAATATGTGCAAAATAACTTATTCACATCCTCTTTACGGTAAATATCTAAGCAACAAGTATTAGTGACATTTAGTGGGTGTGCGTTGCTAATACTCTTTAGCGACGTTTATGGTCTGTTGTTAATTGTCTTTTTTTTTTTTGCAACGACCTTCATCCACATGATTTGGAAGGGGAATGCTTGTGCAAATTTAATGGCTAATCTTGGAACTAGCTAATTAGAATAAACATCTTGTGTTGGTGAGGAAACTCCTCCTTAGTCAGGAAGTGTGCTTTAAGCCGATATGACTAGCGTAATCTTTGAGAAACACCCCCAACCAAGTAGGGGGTTTGCTTCTGTTTTCTTTGTTTCAGTTTCCCAATTGCCAAAAAAATAAATATATGCACATGCATGTTTCTATGTGTATTAAACTACGTATACATGTATGTATGCAAATACACACATATTATATATATATATATATATTTGTGTATGTATAATACATAATGATATCAATATTCATATAGTACTATATTAGCAAATAAGTAAAAAAAAATACACATTTTCACTAACTCATCTAATTAGTATGATTAAGTATAATCAGTTGGTAATGTTGGCACATAACTAACTCTCACATAGGGGTGATCATGTATTTTTTTTAATACAAATATCTTTTTTACACATAGTTAAAGCACAAATACCATATTTGGTGCAATAATTAAATGCTCAGAAGTAAATTACTTTATTCTAACCTATTTGTGTAAACATATCAAATTGTCACTAGTAATTGTATGTTAACAAGAATGCTTTAACTTTTCTATATATATATATATATATATATATATATATATATATAGATTTCATATTAATTATGTCAGGGGAATATTGACGATGGCAATAGATGTAAAAAAAAGACAAAATAGTAATGTTAGAATACTGTCAATAATAATGAAAACGAAACAACCTTATTTAATTTTGAAATAAACCGATTCTTACTTGTATGTTAGCTCTACAGTATTACCAATAAATAAAGAGTAGCGTAACTGATTATTATTGTTATGAAATATCAAAAATACAATATAGATATTTATTGTATAATAGATATATTCTAACTGCAAAAAAGCGTTAGTATTTAAAACCAGTATAAATTCCAATTACCTAATGTTTCCGTAGTCAATATTGTGTTTTGTGTTGTTGTAAAACTAATAACAATATTTTTTACTGGAAACATATTATTTTGCTGACGGTTTCCTTTTTCGTTGGGAATAAGCTATTATTACCAACGGTTTATACTTCATCAGCAAAAATTAGCTATTACCGATAGTTTATATTTTCATTGGGAATAAGAGTTATTACCGATCTTAGGTGAGTTCATTGGAAATGATATGTTAATATTGACGAAATGTAATATTTAACCTAAGAAATGGTACCGACGAAAGATTTCATTGCAATAATATACAATAGTGACAGTTTGTTTTTTGTTAGAAATAATTTACTATTCCTGAAAATGTTTGTAACCGGTGTTAGTTTCGTCGTTTTAAATTTGTTTATGCTATGCTTTGGTTTTATTGTCGATTATTTTACTTTAGGCAATGTTTTTTTTAGCAACGCAGCTAAGAGCATTGGTAAAAGGCTTAGTTCTTGTAGTGGCTAGCTGCTATGTCACGCCCCAAATTCCTGCGAACCCGAGGGTGACTAAACGAACAGAAAGTAAATAAAATATAAAGTAATTAAAGGACAATCTAATGGATTCAAACCAAACTTACATTCATTTCCTTCAATGTACATCTATATAAAGCACAGTCAATAAAAACATTCAACATGTCATTCAGGCTTAAGCCCTTATACAATATCAATACATCTCGAAATGTGCTCCCAATGACCAAGATCATTCTAAGCTCCTGTCTCCTCCACTCTGCAAGACTCCCTCAAGTCTCGAGTACCGGGAACGTCATCTGTGGGGAGTTATCCCACGTATGGGTCAGCTCAACTGCTGGTATGATATAATGCTAATGCAAGGAACAAAATTAAGGGCGTGGCATGTGCAAGTGTACAGTTATTTGTACATGTCATTCAATATCATTCATACAACGTACTAGCAATAATCTACACGCCATTCAACTCATTAATATAATTTAAGGCGTGACATGTGCAAGTGTACAGTTATTTCTACATGTTATTCAATATCATCTATGCAATGTAATAACAATAATCCACACGCCTTCCAAATCATCCATACCATGTAATAGCAATAATCCACATAACATCCAAGTTATCTATGTAATGTAGTGACAATGCCCATGAAACACCCACACAACTCAATGCCACAACCATGCCAACTCTACGCCACAACCATGTCAACTCTGTGCCATGTCCATGTCTCGTTTTCGGAACACATCCGATGGAAGCTGAGTACCATGTCTCGTTTTCGGAACACATCTGATGGAAACTGAGTACCATGCTTAGCACCACGTACTCAACCCACATTATACTTTCAATGCATCACACTATGCCAATATGCTTTGATTCCACCATGCAACAATACAATCTCAGATAAACAATTTACCAACACATGGAGCATGCTTCTAAACAAAGTATTCCACTTAAAGCAATCACAACATCTGAATAACAAAACCTTTTCCACATGAATGTATGCAATACATGATCGACGAAAATACATACTCAAGTCATGTGTTCACAATCTTAACAACTCCCCAAAAATATAAATCACGTACAACCCAACACATAGAATAAATCATATCTCCATGGAGCAGCAAGAAGTACATGAGTAACATAAACAATCCACTCAAAATTTCTTTTTAAAACAACATTCCTTATGTGATTTTTCTAACGTCAAACAAATAATTTTATGATTTATTCAATCAGCATGCAAATCATTCCTAAACTTAATTCTATTCCTTACTTAGCACAATACACCATACCTGATGGGTCAATTTCGACTCAGGGAGACGTACTCGTAGTGTAGCAGAACTACAGTGAAAATACAGAAGGTCAGATCACCTTCTCCTTGCCTTTCTGTGTTCCTAAAATCATGGAACACAACTTAGTTCAATTACTACTTGAATTATGCTATTCAACAAGTTTTATGTCTTTATTTTATGAGTTTCTATTTTGCCAAATCAAACTTTACTGTTAAGTCCAGAACGTCGAAGAAAATAGGTTTAGGCTTTCGTGAAATTCAATTTGGACATCCGAGCTTAAAAAAAAGGGCAAAACGGTCATTTTGTACTTTTACGGTTCCTTACTTTTCGAGACCTCTTTTCTTAAATTGGACTTGACAGTTGAGTCCGGAATGATCGAGATAATAAAATTCCACTATTCGTTTACTTAATTCAGAGTTCGTTTGACTGTGTTTCAACTCAAGGGCGTTTTGATCATTTTTAGGGGTTCCACGGGTCTTTTATTTTTTTTCGGGATCTCATCCTCGTGTCACAGACCTCACCTCGTGTCACAGACCTCACCGTTGGTCTCATGGGATCCAAGACAGTCAGAAAGCACCTATAACTTGTCTAAATTGGGTCTCGGGCCATTTCAGGTTATTTAATTTAATTAACTTAATTTATTTCATTTAATATAATTTCTGTATAATATATATATATATATATAAATAATTTGGCCCTTCTGGTTACATGGACCTCGGTGGTCTAGTGGTTCGGTTGAGCTCCTCCCTTCCGCGTGGTCTAGAGGTCGATTCCCAGGGGGCGCAGAGCCCCCTTTTTATTTTTCAAATGGTTCCAAAACCAAACAGCGGACAACCAAGAACTAGGATAAGCTATCCCCAATCCCTGATTTAATTAAATTCCCAATTCCTTAAGACAGCACCCAAACACCCCCAATCCCTGTTTTAGCCCAGCTTACATGGCCCAACCCAAGAGGCCCAATGACTCTCAATTAAATTAGGCCCAAACCAGTTTTAAACTAAAATAACCCAGGCCCAAAACCGGCCCAAAACCCTTTTAACCTAAATAGGCCCAAGTCCAATCAGACCCAACGCCTCTACCATCTCCCCCATTTTTCAGATCAACCTCCGGTAGGGTTCCGTCGCCACTTCCGGCGACGGTAACCTTTTCCGGTTAGCTTTTCACCCCTTTTTAAACACCATTCTTTTCCTATTTTCATCTATATCACGCTCCCAAGTTCAGTTTTTAACTTAGACCACCACAACTGTGCGAACAGGGGGGGTCTTTCATCTCCGGCCATTTTTTTCGGCCACTGTTTTTTTTCAATTTCTCGACTAGCTATTTCCCAACTGTTTTTGATTGCAACTTTATTCAATGAGTTTCTGTACTAATAGGGATCATTTTCCCATTATTAAGTTCTAGTTTCATGCATAAATCAACCCAAAACCGATTTATGCATACCACTTGTAACTCAACCTTTCTCTCCCATTTCTGACCCTTTTTAGCCGATTCTTTTTGTAAAATTTTTCCCTTAGATTCAGCTACATGGCCCTATATTCCAAACTATTTATCATGCTTTAAAGATTTGAAAACTGAAACTCACTTGACATACCTATTTCAGAGTTTTCCTCCTCCCTTCTTCGGTTTCTGATTCTGAACCCCTTTCCTCTCTCACAACTTAATGCCCTGCTCCTCTTCTTCTAATTCATCCTCAAGCATGCAACGCATGCACTTATTTAGCATAAGTTCTACTGCCTCTCTCTCTCTCTCTCTACCTATCCCCTCATAGCCTAGCTGTTACAACCCCTTTTTGTTGACTAAACTCTCTGACCCCTCTGCTTTTTCTCATTTCAGCTTTGCATTTAAGTTGGCTTGAGATTTCGTATCCTACACACAAATATATATATATATATATATAACACATTACACACACACCTCACCCACTTGCCTGCACACACAACACACACCCCAATACACACACACTGCCAACACACACTCAACCTCCCTACTTGCATGCTTTGCATGCCTCATATATATACATATATAACCACAATACATGCATCAACACAATACATTATACCATGTACATATACACACATACATGCATACTCACAACATATACATCACACCCATAATTCATATATATATATATATATCCACATGTACATATCTCACATGATAATAATAATAATTGATAATCATAATTAATAATAATAATAATACTAAGAAAATTTATTTATTCAAAAAAAAAAAAATTTTCATGTCATTACATGTTAGCCCCTTGAGGACTTGGCAAGGCGAAGGCATGGTAAGCCCCAACCAATGCCAAGGCCAAGGTGGGGATGGCCTGTCATGGGCACCCTTACTTGAAATTTTGTTGTCTTGGTGGATACTTTCAAACTTGGTGCAACTTGTGTGCATGCCTGAGGCAGTAAAGACCAAGGCATTGCACTTTAACAACACTCAGAATGCACAAGTAGCCTTTGGCAAGATGTACACGCACAAGAGGAGAAGCTCGACTCTACAAGGAATTGTGTCTACTCCTGTTAGCTAGATGAATTGTCTTAAGACATATATAAGGGGGAGTACTCCCTGAGGCGCCTATGGTCGAGTAACCTATGCGGCCAAAGACCTTGGCACCTCCGGGGCAAGGCATGTTGCTGTGTTTTGTAAGCAGGTTCTGACTTGGTGGTTCGACCTCCATCACCAATGGTGGTAGCATATGGTGGCAACATTTAACACAGAAGACCAAGCCATGAGTAGGCATAGGTTTGGGAATGTGGGCTAACAAAGAAGCTTGGTGGGATCATGTTATTCTTTGACTAAAAGTTGAGTGCTCAAAGCCTTGTCCTTGAGGGCTTGGAGTGGCTTTGGTTCAGACAGAACAGGTGAAGGCGGTTGCTGGTCTAATACAAGACAAAGTTGTGTAAAGGCAGACGAGGGTAACTACCTTGCTGTGTTGGCGTTTGATCATATGGCTAGCAATGTATTCAGTAGTGTGACGAATTACTTGATCAAATGTGACAGGCATTAGTGGCTTCAGACAACCCTATCAGTTGGGGGTGTCAACTGCAACAACAAATGGCTGTCTGTGGTTTGTTCAGACAGAACCCTAGGCAGTTGGAGTGTAACTGCAACCCATGTGCGTGTCACAGACCTGAAACCCACCCTGTGCGGATCTCGAATCGCGACCGCCACCCTCAGGCCCGGGGCCCTTAGGACGAAGGCTCACATAAGCAGCGGTATCAAGTAGATGTGCGACATGTGATTGCGGAAGCATGAAAAACTTTTTCTTTTTTTTCAATTACGCACATCCGTCCGGTACTGCCGCTCTTTACATAGCATACATGATTTAACATTCAGAGTATAACTAAAAGCTTAAAGACTTTATAAACAATATATGTTTAATTGCCCCGTAGGGCTTATACATAATAGGGTACCACTTTACTAATACAAGATTTCATACTTAAAGTTTGTAGTGCTAGACAAAAGAACTACTTGAACATAACTTCCCAAAAATGGCAGATTCATTATCATCGTCCTCTAATCAAGACTGCTGCTAATCACCTGAAAGGGGGGTTCGAATAAAATTCGGGTAAGCTAATCTAAGCTTGTGAGTAATTCCAGCATTTGTCATGGGGTTTCAATTGATAGTGGTTTAGCACGTGAGAGTTTTATAAAATAATCACCACCAATTGCTCGTATACTTCGAACACAAAATATATGCATTCATTAAAACAGATAGCTTGGAAACATTTAAAGTATTCAAGCTAACATATACTTCTTCATATAAAGTATAGAAACTTCAAATCATATGCATAGGAAAAATAAGGGTAAAACCTGCTTCTATTTTCAAACATAACATCTTCTTAAACATAAAGCTTTGAAACATTTAAAGTAGTTCAAGCTAAACACGTACTTCGTCAAATAAAGTATATAACTTTAAAATATGTACTTCTTCAAGTAAAACATATATTTCAAACATGTAAATATGCATAATAATGTGGGTAAAACCTGCTTCCATTATCATACATGTCATCTTATCACTTTTGTTAGTGGAATCCGTTTCGAACTGGACTCTTGTTTTACTGCAATGCTACAATAGAGATATCTCGTACCAAGGGAATCAGATCCTGCTACCTGACATTTTGACTGTCAATTGAGTTCCGTGCAACCCAAAATCCCGTCATATTTTTTTACAGATTAATTGAATTCCGTACAACCCAAAAATCTGTGGGTGCTTATGCACAATTTATCTTGTATTTCAAATACATTTATTGCAAGGGTTCTTCAAATAAGTACTTTTCATGACTTCATAAAATCTTCGTATGCAAATTCAGAATATTTAAAAAGATTTGAAATTTCAAACTTTAGACATGCTGAAACATATTTTTAAGGAAAACTGTAGCTAAAAGCTATTTACTGAGTATGTCACAATTTTATAAGAACAGAATATTTAAAACAAGAATCACATAAATACTGAATTAGATATTCAAATGCTTCATATATTTTGAACTTAAAACTTCTTCAAATTCATGAAGTTAAATCTCCTACTTCAAATATAGGGTTATTCACCTTATACTCCTGGGTTAGTGCTAATAATGCGCTTTCCCACTTCCTTTGTAGTTCCTAAGAACAATTCATAATAACCTCATTAACTTCACATCCACCGTAATAACACTTATTGATGTTGCTTAACTTATGCTTAGTTCGTATCAGATCCTAAAACGATTTCATAATTTCATATGTACTTAATTAATTTAACTCGTACTCTTAACCTATGACACAATTTAATGAGTTTGAAATTTAATTTATTTCAATTTATACTCTTCTGGTAGCTCCATTAACTTTAATTTAAATTTATTTACTTGACATGTTAACGCGTCGTGCCTTCTTGTACCTTATTTCCTCGTACTTGCCTCAGTTTAGTACTTCGGCGTTACTTTAGTTTATAGTCATCTAACAGATGCTATTCATCAAATTTTATGTCTTTTTATTTTAGACACTTCTCTTGGTTGAATAGACTCTATCATTGAGTCCAGAGCGTCAAAGAAAGTCGGTTTAGGCTTTTCTAGAATTTAATTTGGACTTTTGTATGTAAAAGGGCAAAATGGTCATTTACCTATTTACGTGTCATATTTTTTCATACTTCGTTTCGTAATTTGGACTCCACCATTAAGTCCAGAATGTCAAAAAAAGTAAATTTAGACCTTCCCTGATTTCAATTTGGCTTTAGGGGTACTAAGGGTAATTTGATCATTTTACCCATTTAAGTGTCTTTATTTTTCGGGGCCCCGTCCCGCAAAACGGACCTCACCATTAGTCTCAGAATATCTAAAATAGTTAAAATACATTATTCATATGTTTAATTTGGATTTCATTTACTTCATTTATAACCCAGGGGTAAAATAGTAATTTTTCTTTATTTATAAAATAATTAAATTAATTATTTAATTATTTTTCCAGGGGTATAATTGCATAAAATTTCTCTCAATTGGGTCACAATAAATTTCCTAGAAACTCTGGGGTCAAAACAGAATTATCCAAAATTCCGGTCTGAACCAGTTGGTTCAATTTTATTGTAAGTGAACCGGTCCGGTCTTCTATTGAACCAACCGGTTTGGTCGGTTTTATACATGATGCTGACGTCATGATGACATCACGTCAGCCCTAATGTTTAAAATTTAAAATATCTTAACCTTCATACGTCGCCGTTTAACTAACCTGTAACCCATCGGATCCGATTATAACCCAGACCCGAATCCGATCCTTTTTCCGACCCGAACAGTGTCATCTTCCCCTACGGAGTCGACACTATTCATATCAAAACCCTATTTTTTTACAGTTGGATTTCGTGGCATTTTGAGAACTTATTTTCTCTGTTTTCTTCTCCAATCACTTCCTAAAACCATAAGGCATGTTTTTGTATCGATTTAGGGCTTCGAATTTATCTCTAGATCGCAGTTTGGTGTCGATAAACAGAACCTGCAACTAGTTTGTTCATGCTTGTTTCTTGATCATTTTTCATGAGGTTAAGCTTGTTTTGTTCCTAAAGTATAAATAATCAGTTTGGCATTCTTTTTGGAGTTCAAAATGAACTCATTTGTTCGATTTAAGCCTTGATAATCCGATCTGTAAGTCGGTTGTAAATGCTCATTTCTAAGCCAAATTCAATGGGATTTGTTCTGTTGTGATGCTCTTATCCTAAGGTTTCATATCCCATTCTTTAAAGTGGGATTTAAGTCACGGTTGAAAGGTTGGTTCTTCAACCCAGAACCTGCAAGTTATGTTTTGAAGGGCTTTCGTTAGGCTTTTTTATCGCGGTCCTATGTTTTTAACATGCTTGTAGGGTCTAGTTTTAGTCTTAGTAACCAAATCTTGGTTTGGTGGTGACGGATTTAAACCTGCTATAAGCAAGGTCTTCAATGGCGGTTGTTCGTGGGTTTGGTGTTTTTAACCATTTTTAAGCTCTAATTTCATGCTTGGACGAGTCTAAACATAACCTAAATATCATATATACACAACATAACCTAAATTTCTTAAACACATGCAAAATACTCTAGAGAGAGAAAAACATGTAAGTTTGGATTTTTACTTGTTTACAGTGGTCTCTCCTCCTTTCTACTTCTGATTCTCCTTAGCTTCTTGATTTCTTTCTTACAGAGCAAGCATGTAGTGTATGAACTTGCTCTTATAGACATTCAACTGACCTTTCTCTCTCCTCCCTCTCTCTCTCTCTACACGACCTCAGCCTACTCCAGTTCCCATTTTCAGCTGCCTCTCCCATCTCATAAATTTCTCTTTTCCTCTTTTCAGTTTGCATTAATGGGGGAAGGGATATTTGTAGTATATATGTATATTTTACACACACACACACACACACACACACACACACACACACACACACTAAATCACCATGACACACACACACACACACTTGTACAACCGACACACACACACACACACTACCACTCTACTGTTCACTATTTTACACATTTCCATATATATATATATATATTTAATATATTTATATACATGCATGTATACATACTTGATCACATATACATACATACAATACATCTTTCATGTAAGTGTAATGTGTGCTACAATATTTAATTATAATTAAATATAAATATTTCATATATTTAATTAATTAATTAATTATTTTCTTGAGTGTAAAAATCTTTACACTAATTTTTCTTAATCTCGTAATACGTGCCATATGACCCAATATTTCGAGTCGGGATATTACAATTGTGTTATTGTAAGCAGGTTTTGACTTGGTGGTTCGACCTCCATCACCAATGGTGGTAGCATATGGTGGCAACATTTGACACAGAAGACCAAGCCATGAGTAGGCATCGTTTGGCAATGTGGGCTAACAAAGAAGCTTGGTGGAATCATGTTATTCGTTGACTAAAAGTTGAGTGCTCATAGCCTTGTCCTTGAGGGCTTGGGGTGGCTTTGGTTCAGACAGAACAGGTGCAGGCGATTGCTGGTGTAATACAAGACAAAGTTGTGTAAAGGCAAACAAGGGTAACTAACTTGTTGTGTTGGCGTTTGATCCTATGGCTAGCAATGTATTCAGCAGTGTGATGAACTGCTTGATCAAATGTGACAGGTATCAGTGGCTTCAGACAACCCTATCAGTTGGGGGTGTCAACTGCAACAACAGATGGTTGTCTGTGGTTTGTTCAGACAGAACCCTAGGCAGTTGGAGTGTAACTGCAACCCATGTGCGTATCATAGACACACATGGACGGTTTTATGTCTTGTTTATATATATGCAATGTAAAAGAGAGGTTGTAAGCATAAGGGAGGAAAAGAGCTTCTTGTCACTGCAAACCTAAGGCTATATTCTTTATACTATTAAGAGAAATAAAGGTTGGGAAAGTTTTTTCAGTAATTCTGTGTGTCTTTTGTTTTACAATCTCTTTAAGCCTTTTGTGCGTGTGTTTATTGACTGACTAAAGATGTGTCTTAGTGTCATTATAAGATATAAAATTCAGTTTCGAATTGTGACACTTGCACAGTGGCCCGTGGGGCCTAAGCCAGAGGTTTATTATGTAAGGTTTTATTATCCATCCAAGATTAGCAAAAACCTTTGAAAGATGGAGCGTTAATGTAGTAGACACTTTGTTCTTAAATGGTGAAATGATCTTACCGTTGTATATATGTTGATAGAAAGGCTTGATCATAGATGTATAACATGAAACAACATTTTAATGATCTTACAAAAGATTTATAAGTCATTGAGCTCATAAATTATCACAAAAGGCAAGGACTGAATTTGGGAGCATCCCAACAATTACTTAAATCATTAATGTATTTAGATTCAGCCACTGGGTTTGGCTTAATATCTACACCACTGATATACATACATATATATATATATATATATTAATTATATAGTTCTTACTTGTAGAGAAGTGATGATCTGTGGAACATTGTTGCAATTACCTACTATATATAGCTCCATAATTAACAAAATAGCTCCGAGGTCAAATAATAATAAAAATTATTATTATCATTGAATATGAATCCTCACAAGGTTGAAGAGGAAGAGGAAGAGAAAGATAGAGTCAAGCCTACCTCTTCCGCAGGCCAATAAAGATGCAGAACAGCAACTGTTCTGTCAAAATAATTAGACCTTTATTTTGTAACAAAAAATGAATCAAAATTCTTCAACTTACCAACAAGCTAGCATCCTTTTTCAACCCCATGGGTTCAGGGCCTAAATATTTAAACCAGCAAATATATATAACTATAAGCTAGCTGTCCCAACATTACATGACCATAAAAGGTCATTGTGACCACAAACATTCAAGCAGTAATTGTAACACAATCCAAGTTTTTAACTTATTACAAGTTCTACAACTACTTGCTTAAGGAGTTTAGTATATATCTCCTCTGTTACAAGCATTGAAACAGTACTAAAAGGTTTTCTTTTAATAAACCAAGCCAGAGAATTCAGATATGATGAATAATTCTAAATTCTTTCCTGTAAATTTGGCTGAATTGGCTGCACGCGGAAGGCGAAAGGCATCTGGGGCTGGAAGTCTCTCACTTTTTGAAGATATCCATTCTCCAAATCCCTCAGATTACCATCCATAGCCATCTCTTGCTGCCAGCGCTGCAGATTGATGTCAGTTCCAAGCTTGATGTCAATTCGATCAACAAGTTCTCATGTAAAGATCAACAACAATTAATTTATGGCATGAGTTAGTTACATTACCCATTTACCATTAGAAACAAGTTCAGATTGATGTCAGTTCCAAACATTATTGCTGAAACAAATTTATTCATTTGCCTCAAAGAATCTTAATGTTCATATTGATAAGGAACAAAGAGAAATTAAGTATATACCTTTTGATGATTATAAAACTTCTTTTATGCTATTCTATTTTTGTGGGGGGAAAGTAACGGAATCAAATTACTATATATTTTTCAACTCAACTGAATAAACCCTTGTTCAATTATTTGAGGTATGCTGAATGAATCATGTCTTGACATTCTGCTCCATTTTGAATCATTTATGCAGTCAGGCAACACATTATCGTAAAAAATTAAAATATATTTTTTCAAATACCATAAATATTTCAGGAGCACTTAAGGTAACACTAGCTATGAATGTTGCTAGTAATATCAGAATTTATTAATTTTACCAACAAATAATAGGATTGTTGGATTAGTCCTTTCTTGAAGTTCAAAAGAATCGAAACAAAAGAACCTATAATATTGTTCACTGATGATTTCAAAACCATTCCTAACACATTAGTTTTTCCTGTTCTTAAACCAAGATGCAGCATTAATTGAATCCCTTCCCTGTTTCCCTAATCATTTCCATACACAAGTGCATATGCAAGCATAAAAGCAAAGTACAGATTATGCAAATACATGCATGTATGCCAGTGCTTACACAGGTGCATACAACTGCAGACGCATATATATTAACATACAAACATGTACTTGTATGCATATATAAATTTACATAAAAATGTACATTGATATTTGTTTTCATGGTGGTGCATATGAACGACGATGATCATACCAACTTGTAGTTCAGGTGCTTGTTCTCCTCCTCCAGCATTTTATCCTAAAAAGTTTTCAGCCAAAATATACATGTAAATAGCTTATCTATCTCCCTTCCACTTGGGACAAGTAACAAATTTATGGCACTTGTATTCTAAAAAAGAAAATATTTGAATTTTTAATAAATTAATGGTATCGAACATGAAGAAAATATAAAGTAACCCAAATGTAAGATTGTTTGATCTGTTTATACATACATGTTTCTTTATCATCTTGTAGATTTCCAACTGTCAAAGAAAGAAGGTAAGAAGAAAGGAGATCAAATATTGCTTAGGTTAACAAGATTCATATGCTTTAATTAATCAGTGGACAAAGTTCATTGCAAAACTTGCCTGTTTGTCACGAACACTCGCAAGCCCATTCTCAAGTGCTTCCTCTATGGCCATGAGGTCTTTGTGGTGCAAAGATGTGATATCTTCCCCCTTCAGGTGCCTGGAACATGCTTGAAACTAAGAACGGAGATATAAAAATATACGTGTGTGTGTCTGTGTGTGGAGAGGAGATCTAGAGAAAGAGAGAGAGATAGTAAACAGTGCAAATTACCTGAGCTCAATCTGCATGCTGTCATTCTCTTTCTTGATTCTATCAATTTCATTGCTGAGATTCTGTGATTTTTTCATTGTTTCAAACACCCAATAATTAATTATTTGTGAGGACAAGCCAAAAAATGGTACAGATCCATGAAGGGAAGGGCTATATATTTGCAGGTCTGTTGATAAAACTTTATGTTACAAGCATGTTTATGTGCTTTCAATCAAGGAACCACAGGATAAAACTAGGAACCAGGTAAAGAGAGAGAGAGTTAATAGATCTACTCAAGAAAATACATGACTTTTGATGTGTTTGTAAACTAGAATGAAAACCCAAACGGTTCCCTAATTTTTGTAAGGAAAGGGAAGAGAGAGAGTAACAATTTACTATCAGATCTGTTCATGGATGTAACATCTCATATTTTTTGTGTTCTTTATCAGCAAAAAATAATAAAATATTGAAGAGAGAAGATGAATAGAGAGAGAGAGAGAGAGATCAGAACTACCACATCCTATTTGTAGATCTGCCCATAGAATTCATGGTTCAAGTTACTTAACATGTTTTTAGCAAAAAACTATATCATTTTCCACAGAGACGAGCAAAAAAAGCCAGATGCTTTTTGGTGAAAAATATGGACAGAAGGGTTGGAAGTATACACACAGAGACATCAAGAGTCTGAGGAAGGGAGAATCTAAACTACCTCATGTTTAGCATCCCACAACTTCTTCCCAGACTGCTTCTGGTATCGATCCAAGACGTCAATCAAACTGTCAAAAGTACCCAAAAATCACAAACCCATCAAGAGGAAGGTAGAGAGAGTGAGAAATTTAAAAAAAAAAAGAAAAGAATGAAAGCAAAGAAATCTAGTTACGAGAGAAGAGAGGATATAGATATAGATTTAGATGATTGACATACTTAGTAGAAGGGCTACAGTACTCGTGCATCTTGCCAGAGCTAGCAAGGATAACGAGAGAGACATGAGCATCACAGAGAACAGTGATCTCCTTAGCCTTCTTCATGAGCCCATTCCTCCTCTTTGAGTATGTCACCTGCCTGTTACTTGTGTTCTCTATCCTCTTTATCTCTATCTTTCCTCTCCCCATCTCTCACCCACCACCTCTCTCTGATCTCTTTCTTCGATCTCCTCTTTTTCTTCTTGCTAGCTTGCCGACTGTAAAGATATATAGGAAGAAATAAAGAGAACAAATAAGAGGAGGGAGGAAAGTAATGGGAGCTAGGGTTTCCATTATAAGTTGGAAGACAAGAAACTTTCGAAGAGTTTCAGTAAGGAGGGTTTGTATATGGGCTTTTGACAAAGCCAAGCAAACTGCTAACATCTGTTGTTTGATTTAACTTTGATAGATTGTTACACCTTCTTAACCCTCGTTGCACTATCTTAACCATTGGTCTCTCACCCTTTCTCTTCTCTCTATATAATATATACAAACGCATATATATTTATCCATGAGCATCTGACATTAATGGGGGTTTAAGGATTTACTAATTAGGAAAAAGTCTAAAGTATGAACAGAACTAGCTAGGGTGGATTGGATACGTAACAGGGGGATGCGCATGCCGTGATGGACACGTGTCATACTCTATGGCCTTGAAGTCTGTGATGATGGTCTAATCTAGCTAGGGTTTGAGTGATAGAATACATTAATCAAATCTTAACCATCACATCAAAATCAAAGGTTTTATCTTGTAAAGTAATGGCTGGTAAAGGAAAGGGTCAAAAGGGAAAAAGGGGACATGAAAGTGTTTTACTCCAAGGAAGGAATGTTGATCCCTTCGAGTCAAACTGTCCAAGTCTTCAAACAGAAGCCCAGCGATTGGGTCCTGCGGAATGGCTTCAAACTTACCACAGGACAAAAGGGTGTGGTCTGCAAGTCGCATTGCTTTGCATGCTTTGGAAGCGTGGGTGGAGAAATTATTTGATTGGTCCAGGATAACACTAATATAAAGAGTAATGTTGAGACGGGACTCATGATGGAACACATAGAGATTGGTGGGCTGATATGAATTTTGAATTAATAAATACAGAGAAATGATATAAATCTCATTTTTTCTTTTTTATCCCACATTGATCCTACTTTTTTTTATATGAGTAAGGTAATATATTAAATTTATAAGAATAATATTAGAATGTTCAAATATTAACTTCAAACACTTACATAGAGTTAAGAATAGCAATGGAGAAGGGTCGGGACGAGGTGTTCATTCCCTAACTCTCATCTCGTTTATATATCCGTTCCCGTCCCGCCCGCCTAGAAGTTTATCATGACCCCTATCTCATTTATGCAACCCCTACCCCATTTATGTACTATGCCCCACCTCGCCTCCGAAAATGAACAGGAACAGTATTAAAGCAAAAACATTCATTGTTACAACTTCTTTTTTTCTTAGCTTAACCCATTGTTACAACTTACACTCTTTATCTATTGAAAAAAAAATCAAGGCAAAAACTTTCACTCTGTGCATATATATATATATATATATATACACACACACACACACACACATGTACACATACACACAATGACATTAATCTTGGTGGGTTCAGGGTGGGGTGATCCCTCCTCGACCTTGACTGGGTTTTTTGTAGTTACTCCTGAACACGAACCTACCCCGTTTATTATCACCCTGAACTCGTTTCATTAGAGGTGAGGCGAGGTAGGGCATTTTGTCATTCCTACATGGAGTGAATCTACCATGATGATGGACTTCACTTCATGTGAGTGTTTGGGTACCATTTAAGTCATAAATCATTGCTTAATTCATAAATAGTAGGTCTCATTCATGAAAGAGGATGGAATCAAAATGGGAATTAAAAAATGTGGTATCCCTAATATTTCTCATAAATATATCAAATATACGCAAAAAGTACGTTAATGTTGTATTTTTTCACACATGTTGTGTATTTATTAGTCTAGACTATTAATCCATGACTATTGTAGGCAGTAGAAATGGTTTATCAAGATAATGAGAGATACGGTACCGTAGGCTAGTGAACGTTTCTGGCCCCAACGGAGAGACTACTTGGGTATGTTAGAAAATAATAAGTACATCATTCATGACACTACAAGATGAAGTGGTTTTGGAAAGAAGATATGAGTGGCTTAATGAGACGGAGTTCTATGCAAAATAAGGACAAATTGAATGAGCCCCAACTCTTAATCATTGATTGCCAGTTAGTAAGAGAATGAATTCATAATATTCTTCCAAATATATTAATGACAGTCTTTTAAATTGAGTCCAAGCTTATTGAATGTTTATCTCCCTATTATTTTCATTCACTAAAAGAAGCTGGACTTTTTGTGGCGCTTATATAATATAAACGACACAAATAGTCTATATTTACGGTGAAAAATTTAGGCACCTTGAATATATACATACAATAGCAATTTTTTTGCCATGGTAATGAGCATTGCCAATAATACCCAATCTGCAACAAAAGACAAAAGTGTTGCTGATATTTTTTTTTTTCGCAACAATTAATTAAGCACCACTAATAAAAGCATCGTATTAATTATATTTAGTTGCGTTCGTATTTGCAACAGAAATATGTGCCGCAAATAAGTGAATATTTACAATGCTACTCTCCAAGCACCGCAAAAGTGTATCATTTTGCAACGAAAGTGTTGTCAATGAAAATAAGTGCAACTATTAATAAAATATTGTTGACATAATAAATAACTGTATCTAATTATATATTAATTAGCAACGTATAATTAATCATACTAAAATTAAAAATCGCGCAACACTATGTTTCATTGCGGGATGAATTATCACAAATAGATTATATTTGCCACGTATAATATAAGTTGAATATTTTGGACGATTTTTAGGCATGCAAAGAGGTCCTAATTCCAACTAATTTATTTGTTTCAATAATAACCATCATTAAATATATATATATATATATATATTTCATTTGCAATGATGGGTAATTGTGCCATTTAATAAGAGAATATTTGGAGCATTTAATATATTGTCATAAATAATAGTCATAATTAATATACTATATTGCACATTTTGTTACATATTTATTTTTGAACAAAAGAATCATGTTGCAAATAATGATATATTTGTCACTATACAATTAACATAGCTAATACTAAAGAATAATTGGAAAAAAAGATAATAACAATTAGCTCCATTAATTGCAATGTTTGCAAAAGGTCGCTAAAAATATTTATTTGCTATATTATTTGAACTTAATAGAAAATTTTGTTTTCTTTGTTCAACTATTTACAACAATGTTTTAATGTCGTCTGTATAATATTGTGTGTGACACATTATTTGTATCATCGATAATACCATGATAAGATTATAATAATCACCAAATAAAAATTAATAATTGAGTCCCTTTAATTGTTAGTAGGTAAGACATTAATATTAATTAATATTGTATCTTTTTGTATATTATTAGCAATGCTTAGAAGTGATTGCGAATATAACAATATTGGCAATTATAGGAAAACACTTACTAATATGAGTTTGTTAGAGCACAAACTTCTTAATCATATTGTTATGGTAGTAGTATGAAATCAGGATTTTGTGATCTTGAGACGTGTTTGGAACACCATCTTTAAGGTATTAATTACTTCCACTCAAATTGAGTTTGCTGTTGAGTTTAAGCAATATACCTTCAGGATACAATAAAGTCATCAATATCTACAAACAACAATTTTGAAGATTTGTTACAGAACTTTGACTGAATATTTAATTTAGAAGAAATAAGTAGAAGAAAGAAAATATTCGAGAGTTGAATCTTGAAATCTGGATCACAACTTTTGCTTATATAGATGAATTCCTGAGAGTCACAACTCTTCATGAAAAGACACATTTTCAAAACAATGTGTCTGTTTAATTTAAATAGGTATCTTTTCATATATATATATATATATATATATATTATATACAGACACAATTGTTCAATTCGAATACATGACGTACTATTCTATTTGAATTGACATCCCTTCATATGTACATGACTATTCAAGTCAATTTTAATTTTTGTATTCTAAAAAATTAGTTATTTCTTGAAGAAGAAATAACAACTAAGAGTTATGATTTATTTCATCTCACTTGATCCAATCAAACAAAAATATTTCAATCTATCTTCAATATAAAATTCAACAATCCCCTACTTAGATTGTAATATTTAAATCTTTCAGTCAAATACATATATTCTCATGTATACAGGAAGGTATCTCTCGATTTAAACCTTCAATTTGTGTAAGTATCTCAAATATCTAATAAAATTATTGGTGGCCTAAGCTTAAACCAAGACTCTAATATGTTAGATATGAAAACATCTCACACATGATTCAATCTTATTTCAGTAAAAAGTTCACAAAATAATAATGTACTACATCTTGTTTTTCATAAACATCTACAAAAGTAAATTCCAACTTTTGCTAGAAGTCGTACCACTCTTTATGTTTATATAGGTGAAGTTCATTTGGTGTCCCTGTTACTTCAAACACTTAACAAATCATAATTTTAAATTTCATTAAGAGTATATAACTCATCCTCAATTTATCATAACAGTCAGCACTGAACATTCTAGAATGGATAATAAAAAATAAAAAATCCAGTGCTATATCAGTCACTTATCCACAACTTGTTATTACCTATTAAACCTTAGATTAGTTTTGACTAATGTAAGGTTGGATTTTTATTGCAGGTGACTTTAGAAAAAGGGTTTCAAACCCATTCCAATAGATGTCTTTTTAATTACCAAGTCTCTCAAGAGTCCCTTAGTAAATGGATTTGTCAAGTTGTTACTTGACCTAACATAAACTATAGTAACAATTCCATCTAAAATCAATTGTTTGACATACTCATGTCTCAAGCTAATATGTCTAGATTTATCATTATATATTTTTCTATACGCTCTAGACATAGTAGCTTCACTATTGCAGTACAAAGAAATAGTTGGCATCAGTTGTGGCCATAACTTTGTATCCAATAAAAGATTTCTCAGCCAATCTGGTTCTTTGTCTGTTATTGCTAAGGCAATAAACTCAGATTCTATTGTGGAATGTAAGATACACATTTGTTTCTTTGAAGCCCATGATATAGCTCCACCAGCAAGAGTAAAAACCCATCGAAACTTTGACTTATTATCATTTGCACTAGTAATCTAACTAGCATCATTATATCCTTCAAGTATTGCTGAGAAATTGGTATAAAATAATCTCAGTCCAATAGTTCTTTTAAAATAACCAAGGACTCTACCAATAGTTTTCCAATGTTCCGTACCAAGATTATTTGTATATCTAGAAAGTTTGCAAACTGCAAATGAAATATCAGGCCTTGTGCAATGCATTGCACACATCAAACTACCAATTACACTAGTATATTGTAACTATGCAATTGCCCTGCCAGATTTCTCTGTCAGTTTAAATGATGAATCATATGGGTATTTGCTTCTTTAATTCCTAATACTAAAATTTAAGAAACATTTTTTCAATGTAATGAAATTAACTCAAGGCATAACCCTCACTATGTTTCTTTACTTTGATCCCTAAAATATTATCAACTTCATTAAGATCTTTTATCTTAAATTTAGAAATTAAATACTTTTTAGTTTCATTTACACCATCCATGTTAGTCCTAAATATTAGCATGTCATCCATATAAATACAAATAATAACATCATGGCTATCAGTGAATTTAGAATAAATGCATTTATCAACATTGTTATGCTTAAAACCATGGGACAAAATAATAGGGTCAAATTTCTCATGCCATTGTTTTGGAGTTTGTTTTAGTCTATATAATGATTTAACCAATTTGCAAACTTTCTTTTCATTTTCAAGTAGAACAAATGTCACGCCCCGAATTTCCCACGAACCCGGGGCGCGAGTAACGAGACAGAAAGTAAAATAAATAAAAGGACAAAAGTAATTAAATTCACTAAACATGCGTCCATCATCATCCATACATAAAGTAATATCGAATACATTGTTCATCAGTCATTCGGGCTTAAGCCCTTACATAACAAAATACAAGTCTCATGGGTCACAAATACATCACGTGCTTCGCCCTCTCAGGGCATCACTAAGTCTCAAGTGGCTGGAGGATCCTCATCTGAAAATGTTGCCCACGAATGGGTCAGCACAACTGCTGGTATGATGAAATGCTAATGCCAGAAATAAAGCTAAGGCGTGGCATGTGCAAAGTGTACATTTATTTCTAAATGACATTCAAAACATCGCAGTAATATATATGAATGGTATGCGTGACACACCCATGCACAACTCTATGCCACAACCCATGTCTCGTTTACGGGTACTCCCCGATGGCTACGGAGTACCAATGCAATGGCCAATTTTGGGTTTTTCACCACAGGATCTACACCCTCATAATGCAAAGCACCACGTGCTTACCCACGCCATGTTCTCAAAGGATTCATCATATGCCAATATGCCAATGCAATCTCAATGATACATGGTTTCCACAATATAGCATGCTCGAGACAATAATATATAAATCACCTAACTGATTCCACATGCAATCATATCTCGTAAAATTAACATATACACATGTCGTGAGTCACATTCATCATTCACCAAATATTCAAAAGGTACAAGTAACATGTAAGCATGTGAACAACCAATTCCAAATAAACGGTAAACACATTACAGATAAACACATACGACATTCAGTCATTCACAAATATTCCTAACTTAACTTCATTTCTAACACTAGCAAAACACCATACCTGATGGGTCGGTATCAACCCTAGAAGATCGTGAACTATATGTAACTGAACAGACGGATGAAAATGTAAGAGATCAGATCGCCTCCTCCTGTCCTGTCAGTGTCCCTAAAAGTAGAAATTACAACTCAGTCCATTGTTGTTTGAATGTATGCTATTCATCAAATTTTATGTCTTTAAATTCATAGGTTTCTATTCTGCTAAATTAAACTCTACCATTGGTTTTAGAACGTTTAAGAAAGTAAGTCTAGGTTTTCGTAGAACTCAATTCGGACACCTGGGTTGAAAAGGGCAAAACAGTCATTTTGCACTTTACGCGTGTTCTTACATTTCGTGACCTCTTTTCACAAATCGGACCCCACGGTTGAGTCCGGAATGTTCGAGATAATAAAATTCCACTATTTGTTTACCTAATTCGGAGTTCGCTTGACAGTGTTTCAAGTTAGGGGCATTTTGGTAATTTTAAAGGTTACTACGGGTCTTTTATTTTTCGGGACCCCGTCTCGTAAAACGGACCTCACCATTGGTCTCGAAATGGTCGAGATAGTCAAAATACACTAATGACTTGTCCCATTTGGACTCCGGGATGTTTTTGAATATTTAATTAATTAAGTTAATTTAATTAATTAATTAATTAATTAATTTAATTAATAATTTATTAATATTTTATTCATGAGGGTCAGAACATAATTACCCAAAAGTCTTGGGTCAAATTCTAATTTCTTAAAGGCTAAGGGGTCAAAGTATAATTATTAAAAGTCTTGGGGTTTAAAATAGAAATAACCTAAACTTGGGTTTGAACCAGGGGGTTTTTTAAACCAAAACCCTAAACCGGTTCTAAAGTTCACTGAACCGACCGGTTCAGTCCCCCTCCCCTTCTAACCCGGTCCAAAGCAGGTTTCTATTTTTATTTTTATTTTATTTCATTTTTTTTTTCTTTTAAACGGTGAGCCGACACGTGGCAGGAGCGGTCCACGCCCGCCCCGAACCGGACCCGAACCGACCCGAGACCCGACCCGGCAGACCCCCTTCTCCCCCCCGTTTTTCCGGCGGAGCTCCGGTCACCCTCTCCGGCGCCGGTGACCGGATTTTCAGAAAAATCAAGTTTTTAAACTTGATTTTTATGGTGTTTTCGAAGCCCCTTTTAATTCTAAACTATTCTAAAACGTTTTTGGAGCATTTTAATATCGTTTTGAAGCTTCCAATCACGGTGAAAACCTAGATTTTTCCCCCACGGCCGTGACCTGCACCTCCATTTTTCTCCCTCATTTCTCAACCGTTTTCTATCATTTTTGTTGCGTTTTAATCCTCACACTATGCTCTACAAGGTTCTATAATTTAAATCAATTGAAATGCTCTAAAATAAATCGAAACAGAAGTGACCCACTTACAAGTTTTTCGGCCGTTTCTCTCTCTAGCCGTGTCCTCCTTCTCCCTCTTGCTCCGAGCTCGAACCAGGTCTCTAACCCTCCTTCAGAGCTCTGTTTCTCTCCCTCTTTTCTGTTTCTTTCCTTCTCTTCTTTTCCACCCGAGACACTCTCTTTATTTTCTTCACTCTCTCTCTCTATATCTCTCTCTCTCTCTCTCTCTCTCTCTCTCTCTCTCTCTCTCTCTCTCCCCAAGACCAACCACCCTCTGCCCACTTCTGCACTCTCCCACTCCCTGAATCCCACTCACACACACAACCTCACCCATACCCCTTTGAGTGTGTAACACTCAAAGTCACACACACACACACACACACACACACACGGTTACACACACATACACACACTGTTCTACACCCATTTATATATACATATACACACATATAATTACACATTTATTTATATACACTCATATAATTTTTACACATTTTATACATACATACAAATAATAAAAAAAAAAAAGAATTTTAATTTTCCATACACATATATCCAATATTAATAATAATAATAATGATAATAAAAATAATAAAATTTATTAATTAACAATTGCAAGAAAAATAAATAATAATAAAAAAAAATTTTCCATGTTATAACAACAAACCCTTCTGGTTGTTTGATGTACACCTTTTTATCTAGATCATCATTTAAAAAAATAGTCTTAACATCCATATATATGATGTACATATAAATTATAAATTGAAGCTAGTGCCATAATCACTCTAATGGATGTTATTCTAGCTATTGGGACATATGTATCAAAGTAGTTTATACCTTCCTTTTGTTTGAAACCTTTGGCTACCGATCTAGCCTTGAAAGTTTATATAGACTCATCTATATTAAACTTTCTTCTAAATACCCATTTACATCCTATTGGCTTAGAACTAGAAGGCAAATTAACTAAACCCTAAGTATTATTTGATAATATTAAGTCCATTTCATCATTGAATGCCCCTTTCCAAAAAGTAGCATCTCTAGAAGCCACGGCTTCACTAAATATTTTTGAATCTTTTTTCATGTTTAAAATAATAGGCATTTTGTTCAACACATACTCTCTATTTCCTTCTAAAAGGAAAACAATGGCTTAAGAAGATACAAAATCAGAATCCAAATATTTTTCTTTTCTAGGTCTTTGACTCCTCCCAGGTTCAGAAAATGTTTCAGGAATTTTCCTTTTGTTTCTTATAGTTGAACTAGGATTTAAATCAATTTCTAGTGTTTGAGTAGGTTTAGAAACAATACTAGAATCTTTGTAGAATTTATTTTCAATAAATTCTACATCTTTTGATTCCACTAGGACATTAGAATTTAAATCTAATAGTCTATAAGCTTTGAAATTTTCAACATATCCTACAAAAACACTTTTCAAAGCTCTTGCACCTAATTTTGTTCTCTTTAAGTGTCACGCCTCGAATTTCGGTAAACCCGAAGCGCGACTGACGAGACAGAAAATAAAATAAATAAAAGGACAAGGTAAATAAATCCACTAAACATGGGTCCATCCCCATCCATACATAAGATAACATGAATACATCGTTCATAGGTCATTCGGGCTTAAGCCCTTACATTACAAAACATAGGTCCCACGGACCAATATACAACAAGTATCTCCTCCTATCAAAGCATCACTAGGTCTCAAATAGCTGGAGGGTCCTCATCTGAAAATGTTGCCCACGAATGGGTCAGCTCAACTGCTGGTATGATGAAGTGCTAATGCAAGAAATAAAGCTAAGGCGTGGCATGTGCAAAGTGTACATTTATCTCTAAATGTCATTCAAAGCATCGCAGTAATATATGAATGGTATGCATGACGCACCCATGCACAACTCTATGCCACACCCATGTTTCTTTTCCGGGTACTTCCCGATGCAATGGCCGATTTTGGGTTTTTCACCACAGGATCTACACCCTCATAATGCAATGCTCAACCCACACTATGTTCTCAAGGGATTCATCATATGCCAATATGCCAATGTGCCAATGCATCCTCAATGAACATAGTGATCAATAATATAGCGTGCTCGAACAATAACATATAAATCATCAGTCAACTCCATATGCAAGCATATCTCATCTTAGCGACTTAAACACATGTCATGATTCACATTCATCATTCACTAAATTTTCATAAAGTACAAGTGACACGCAAGCATGTGAGCAATCAACCCTAAATCATCAAGTAACACATTCCACATAAGCACATAAGTCATTCCAGTCATTCACAAATATTCCTAACTTAACTTCATTTCTAACATTAGCAAAACACCATACCTGATGGTCGGTCACAACCCAAGCAAACTGCACTCGCAATGCAGTGAGAATGTGGAAGGATCAGACTGTCTTCTCCTTGCCTGTCGGTGTCCCTAAAAGCATAAATTTCAGCTCAGTCCATTGTTATTTGAATTTATGCTATTCATCAAATTTTATGTCTTTGATTTATAAGTTTCTATTCTGCTAAATTAAGCTCTACCATTGGTTCTAGAATGTTTAAGAAAGTAAGTCTAGGTTCTCGTAGAACTCAATTCGGACACCGGGGTTTAAAAGGGCAAAACAGTCATTTTGCACTTTACACGTGTCCTTACATTTCGTGATCTCTTTTCACAAATCGGACTCCACGGTTGAGTCCGGAATGTTCGTGATAATTAAATTTCACTATTTGTTTACCTAATTCGGAGTTCGTCTGACAGTGTTTCAAGTTAGGGGCATTTTGGTAATTTTAAGGGTTACTACGGGTCTTTTATTTTTCGGGACCCCGTCTCGTAAAACGAACCTCACCATTGGTCTCGGAATGGTCGAGATAGTCAAAATACACTAATGACTTGTCCCATTTGGACTCCGGGATATTTTTGAATATTTAATTAATTAAATTAATTAAATTAAATAATTAATTAATTAATTTAATTAATATTTTATTAATAATTTAATCAGGTGGGTCAAAGTGAAATTTCTAACAGTTGGGGGGTCAATTTGTAATTTCCGAAAGTTCAGGGTTAAGGTTCAAATTCAAAGGGTTCAAATTCCAAAAGGTCCAAATTAAAACTAGTTTAATTTGTTATTCTAATTCAGGTTAACCAAACAGGGGATAGGGCTAAAACTGGGATAGGATATCCCTGTCTCCAATTCGATTTTCCAATTTCAATTTCTCATCCCCGTTGCCAAACACCCCCATTCCCCTTTTTAATTTAAAACAGAATGCGACACGTGGCAGGGGCGGTCCACGCCCGCCCGAACCGGACCCGACCCGAACCCGGAACCCGACCCGGTGGCCTCCCTTCTTCCCCGTTTTTTCGATGAGTCTCCGGTAGGTTTCCGTCGCCATCTCCGGCGACGGCGACCGGAGTTCGGTCGATTTTTGCCCCTTTTTCTTTGCAGTTTCCTTTACATTTTCATGAGGATCTCGAATATGGTATTCGTTTTTCACTTAGGCCATTATTTTCCCACGAATATAGCCAAACCCGTAGCTCCGGCCACCCTAAGCCCAGATTCCGGCGACTGGTTTTCCTCACTGTTTTTGACTCTTTTTAATCCCCTTTCTTTTCTAATCACCTCCTGCATTTTAAGTGAATCATTTCCTATCTTTTAAAATAAGTTTGAGGCTTAGGTTTCAAAGAAAATCAGATTATCCCCCCACCTGCAACTGACATTTTCTCACCCATTTACTAGTCATTTTTACTCGTTCCTTTTGCAAAATCTTTCTTACAGTTCACTCTATAGGACCTTATAATTTATAGCTAATTTATCATGTCTCAAAACAAGTAGCATACATGGAATTCTAGAGAGAGAAAGTCACTAAATCTATCTGTATTTACCTCCACGATGGTGTCCTCCCTCTCCTGGATGCCTTAGTTTCCTTCCTGCTGCTTCCTTTCCTTTCTCCTCAGCCTTTCTTTCCTTTTCCCTTTCTTTTCTTCTCACCCGAGACACACCCTCATTTCTCTTCACTCTCTCTCTCTATATCTCTCTCTCTCTCTCTCTCTCCCCAAGACCAGCCTCTCTGCATCCTCTGGTAACCTTCTTACACACACCACCAACACACTGCCAGCTACTCCATGCCCTATTTAGTGTTCAACACTCAATCTCTACACACATTCTCATCCACACACTCACCCGTACACACACACACCCACTTGCACAAATCTGATTTGTATATATATATATATATATATATATGTATATATATGTATACATATATACACATAATTACACACACATGTTTTTAACACACACACACCTTACACATATATATACATATAATTACACATAATCATACGCACATTACACTCACACAATAATAATAATAATAATAATAATAATAATAATATTAATAACAATAAAATAATTAATAATAACCATGAAAATTTATATATTAAAAAAAAAAATTTTCGGGTTATTACATTAAGTCTAGAACTCTATAGAAGGCCAAACAATCCCATACCGTAAGGTAACTTAAACTAGGTTTTCTGCCTTTCCAAAATTCATATGGTGACACTAGTTTTGTCCTAGAAGGAATTCTATTATGAACATGACAAGCAATAAGTAATGCTTCATGTCACGACCCCAAATTCGGTCCATGTGGATCGAGAGTTCGTGATCAGCCACCGAGGCCTTTCCTGATTTCCATTAATCAAATGCAGCAGAATAAATTTCTTTTCCTATTGCGGAAGCGTCAATCAACACTCAAGTCAATATCATTCATCTATTTATAGATTCCATAGTAATTACAAAAGTACATGATGTAATTTTTCCAAAACCTGCTGATGTCATATTCGATATACAGTCCAAAAATTTTCAAAAAACAAATATATCATGACTAGCAAAATCCTATTACAAAAAGGGTTCATAGCTTTACAAGCTTCCAGCTAGTCTGACAGAACCTGCTATTTCTTTTCCGATATCATCACCTGAAATAGGATAAAAATATCCTATGAGCTCAACAGCTCGTGAGTATCCCAGCTCGTGAGCATTCCATAACATACCAGGGGTTTCAAAACTACTATATAATTCAATATAGAAATGTCAATGATCAGATATCATATGTTATCTTAATTTATAGTACAAGATAACGGTATCAAAATTCGCTTCCAATAAATCTCAATTTAACGAAAATCATAAATCGATAATCAATAACATAGTTCAATAAATCAAAATCACAGTTCAATATCATGGTTCAATTCCCAAATTCATAGTTCAATAATTCAGATTCATGGTTCAATAACCCAAATTCTTAGCTCAATAAATAATAGTTCAATATCTCAAATTCATAGTTCGATAATTCAAAATCATGGTTCAATAAATCATAGTTCAGAAATTCGGATTCATGGTTCAATAACCTAAATTCATAGCTCAATAAATCATAGTTCGATAATTCAGATTCATGGTTCGATTTTCAATATTCATATTCAAATCATATATTCTACTTCTATGGCCAGCAAATTAGAACCTCGCTGACTGAGATCGTTGGACTAGCTAGTTCGATATGCCATATCAACACCAGTTCACCACAATATACCCTGTGGGTGGGTTCGATAAATCACAACCTGTTCGATAGTGACCAATCATAGAAGAGTATTCTATTCAAAGCATCAAAATCATATCCAAAATCAAAAATCATCAATAGCAGTTCAATTACTCAAATCGAAATTCTTTAATTGATGTTTAGTTAAAATAGTTCAACATTTGTGAGAAAATCACAAAACGTTTGAGTATCTTACAAATACATTTTCTTAAGTCAAAGAAGACAATATAGTTGTCAATAGGTCATTCAAAACGTATATAGTATAACTGTTAAACAAAGGCTATAAAAGAAAACGATTTCATATGTCGATATATCATAACAGAGTTCAATATTTATATCTATACTGAAAATGTCTACCTCAATATGGTATGAAATACTCACCTAAATTCCAAAAGCTAAACTCCAAAAATCCTTCCTTTGAAGCTCCCTAAAATCACATTTCAAAGTCAAGTTATATTCTATAATATCACTTTATTTAATTGTTATGTAATCTTTTTTTCTATTTTAGTTACATTTTCTAGGTAGCTTCTTTAAGTTTTAAAGTTTGATTCTATTACCTTACATATTTACGTGTCATATTTTTCTGTATCTTATTTCATAATACGGACCTCACCATTGAGTCCAGAACATCGAAGAAAGTCAATTTGGACTCCCTCTAACTTCCGTTTGGTTTTAGGGACACTAGGGGCAATTTGGTCATTTACACTCTAACGTGTCTATTTTTTCGGAGTCCTATCTCGTAAAACGGATTCCACCATTGGGTTCAGAACACCCAAAATAGTCAAAATGCACTATTGGTTTACTCAATTTGGACTTCATTAGACTCATTTTGAATAGGGGCAATTTTGAAAAAAATTTAATATTTTATTAATTTTCTGGTTTGGGCAACAGTGGTATTTCCTCAAAGTTTTGGGGCCGGTTTGCAATTTCCCAGAGTTACGGTCTGAACCCACTGGTTCAGGGTTAAAAACCCTAAACCGGTTTAAACCTTAACTGAACCGACCGGTTCAAATTTAAAACTTAAAATTCAAACACAATGCGACACGTGTCACCACCCGTTTAGATCCAGTCGGGTCCCGACCCGATCCAGACTAGGATCCGGTCCCGTTTTGACCCGACATGGCCCACGACTTTCCGGTCGTCTTCTCCGGCGAAGATTCCGTCCACTGTCGCTGGAACAGTGCCCCAACTCACTATTTTCTCAATTTTTTCATAGTTTTCACGTCCAAATCTTATTCTTTTCACATCAAATCAATTCTAAGACTTCAAACTATAATTTAGAACAAATTTTGGCCTCAAACCATCACGGTTTTCCGACACCCACCTCAGTTTTTCCGGCGTTGCACCGGTGACTGGATTTTTGGCCACCAAACGGTCATTTCTTGACCGTTTTAGGTGATTCAAGTTGCGTTGGACTCCTAGAGTTATTTCCTATTGATTTCGAATCTCAAAATCAAGATTTTTTTGATGGATATAATTCCACCATGGTTGACCAAAGCTAAATTCCTAGTTATGGGTTTGTCATTTTTTGAGTGTTTTTACACTCTGATTTCATATTTAAACAAGTCTAAATATAGTCTAAACGTTGTATCTACATAGATAACTCTAAAACAGTTCCTATCAAATTTAGAATTCTAGAGAGAGGAAAAAAATGATAATTTCACATTCTTACCTTTTTCTCACTGTTTTTCACCTTCTTCTTCTTTTTCTGATCTTCTTCAATTCTCCTCAGTTTCCTATCTTTCACTTTATTTCGTAAAAAGCAGGCCTGCTTTGCCTGCTTTGCTTCTTAAAGAGAGAGAACCGACTTCTCTCTCTCTTCCATTCTCTCTCTCTCTCTCTCTCTCTCTCTCTCTCTACACGATTCAAGTCTACACTTAGCCTTTATCAATCTTTCTTACACCCTATTAAATTCTGCTTTTTGAGAATTCATCTTTCTCTTTGATTTTTGCAAGATATTTTGTGTATATATATATATATAATATAACACACACACTAACACATCAAGATACACACACACACACTACTGTTCACATATATATATTTATATCTTTTTCACTATTTATTATTATTATTATTATTATTATTATTTTTAATTTATTATAATTCGTGTTTTTATGCCATGGCCCGGGTTTACCAGGTCGGATACCGGCTAACTCGGGTTGGTCCCACCTAACTCGGATTGGGGTATTACACTTCACCCCATAAATTAAAAGATGATTTTGCATTCAAAAGCATAGCATTTAATATGTCAACTAGTGTCCTATTTTTCCTTTTTGCTAACCTATTTTGTTGTGGGGTGTAAGGTGCACTAATTTGATGTATAATGTCATTGTCTTCACAATATGAAGTGAACTCAGTAGGAAAATATTCCCCACCTCTATCACTACGAAGAATCTTAATTTTCTTTTCCTTTTGATTTTCAACAACAGATTTATAGCATTTAAACATATTAAATCCCTCATCTTTATTTTTCATTAAATATACATGTGTATATCTTGAAAAATCATTAATGAAAGTAATAAAATATCTATTGCCTCTTCTAGTTAAAATGACATTTAATTCACAAATATTAGAAAACACAAGTTCTAATAATTGTGTTTCTCTATTGACTTTAGGAAAATGTTTCTTTGTTCTTTTGGCTTGAATGTATATTTCACATTTAGAATTATCATTATTATTATATGCAATCAAACCATGTTTAGACATAAACTTTAAAGATCTAGAATTTAAATGTGCTAAACGAGCATGCCATAAATTACAAGACTCAACAATATAAGCAGAATCAAAATTTACTTTATTAATACTAAACTTGAACATTCCATCATAAGAGAATCTATTTCCAATAAACATCCCACCTTTAGACAGAATGAGATTGTCAGACTCAAGGACAACTTTAATGCCCTTTTTACAGAGCAGATTTGCAAACACCAAAATTTTCCTAATTTTTGAAACATGAAGAACATTCAGAAGTACAAGTTTCGTTCTAGAAGTAAATTGGATTTCAACAGTCCTCTTTCCCATAACTTTGACAAAATTATGATTTCCCATAAGTATTTCTTGTCCATCCTCTGCATCTTCATAATGCTTGAATTGAGACCTATTATTGCATACATATACAGTAGCACCAAAATCATATTAGCAATCAGAGAACTTGGTTGTTGTTGCCATATGCAGTTTTGTAACCATACCAACATGCAATTCTAATATCATGGCAACAATTTCAAAAGTCTCATTTTCAACCATATTTGTATGATTGTGGCCTTCGACTTCTTCTGTGTTCTATTTCTTCAAGTATTTGTAATCTTTCTTAAAATGTCTCTTCTCTCCACAATTATAACAAGCTTTATTCTTCTTGTTATGATTGCTGCCAGAATTATTGGAGTTGAAATCAATGTGTTTTCTCTTGTTTCCTCCGTGATTTTTGTAATTATTGCCATTAATATAATTCACATTAGAGCCAGAATTTACCAAAAATTTGTTATCACAAATTCGCGTTTCCTCTTCAATTCACAATGTTAATCCGTTCTAAAGTCAAATCTGTTGTTGTATGCAGTAATTTCATTCTGTAATCATTGCAACTAGGTGGAAGTTTAGCAATTATCGCCTCCACTTGTAATAATTCGGAAACCACAACTTTAAGATCACGGAGTTTGTTCACTAAGACTTATAGATCATGGACTTGGTCCATTACAAAAATATTTTCTACTATAGAGAACTCGAAATACTTCATTATAAGAAATTTATCCGCACCTTGTTTTTTTGTATTGTACTTGAATTCCAATGCCTTCCATATTTCTCTTGGCGACTTTGTTGATGTGAACAAATCATATAAACGATCAGACAATGTGTTTAGGATGTGTCCTTTGTAGACCACTTCATCTTCTTCACGTTTCTTGCGTTGTGCCTTAACTTGTTCAATATCATCTGGCTTTGGGTCTGGAAGTGGTACCAAATTCGGATCGAGTAAGTAAGAGATATTCAGAGCAGTAAGTAGGAATAACATCTTGTCCTGCCAACGGGTGAAGTTCGTTCCATCAAATCTGTCCAGTTTAACAAATTCTTTTGACAGAATTATAATTTTTCATAAGTACTTCTTGTCCATCCTCTGCATCTTCATAATGCTTGAATTGAGACCTATTGTTGCATACATGTACAGTAGCACCAAAATCATACCAGCAATCAAAGAACTTGGTTGCTGTTGCCATATGCTGTTCTGTAACCATACCAACATGCAATTCTGATATCATGGTAATAATTTCAGAAGTCTCATTTTCAACCATATTTGCATGATCGTGACCTTTGACTTCTTATGTCTTCTATTTCTTCAAGTGTTTGCAATCTCTCTTAAAATGTCTCTTCTTTCCACAATTATAACAAGCTTTATTCTTTTTGTTATGATTGCTGCCAAAATTATTGGAGTTGGAATCAATGTGTTTTTTCTTGTTTCTTCCGTGATTCTTATTATTATTGCCATTAATATAATTCACATTAGAGCCAGAATTTATCAAAAAATTGTTATCACAAATTCGAGTTTCCTCTTTAATTCGCAAATATTTTTTAATCTGCTCTAAAGTAAAATTCGTTGTTGTATGTAATAATTTCATTATGTAATCAATGCAACTAGGGGGAAGTTTAGCAATTATAGCCCCCATTTGTAATGATTTAGAAACCACAACTTTAAGATCATGGGGTTTGTTCACTAAGACTTGTATATTATAGACTCGGTCTATTACAGAAATATTTTCTACCATACAGAACTCGAAATACTTCATTATAAGAAATTTATCCGCACCTTATTTTTTTATATTGTACTTGAATTCCAGTGCTTTCCATATTTCTCTTGGTGACTTTATTGATGTGAACAAATCATATAAACAATCAGATAATGTGTTCAGGATGTTTCCTTTGTAGACCACTTCATCTTCTTTACGTTTCTTGCGTTATGCCTTAACTTGTTCAATATCATTTGGCTTAGGTCTGGAAGTGGTACCAAATTTGGATCAAGTAAGTAGGAGATCTTCAAAGCAGTAAGTAGGAGATCTTCAGAGCAGTAAGTAGGAATAACATCTTGTCCTGCCAACAGATGAAGTTCGTTCCATCAAGTTTGTCCAGTTTGACAAATTCTTGGTTCATTACTTTGAAGTCGCCCTGTCGGATCTCGAATCTATTGCAATTAAAACCTTAAAATTGTTATGGCAGTAGTATGAAATCAGGATTTTGTGACCTTGAGGTATGTTTGAAACACTGTCTTTAAGGTATTAATTGTCCCCACTCAACTTGAGTTTGCTGCCGAATTCAAGCAATATACCTCTAAGATACAACAAAGTCGCCAATATCTACAGACAACAATTTTGAAGATTTGCTACAGAACTTTGACTGAATATTTAATTTGGAAGAAATAAGTAGAAGGTAGAAAATATTTGAGAGTTGAGGTCTTGAAATCTGAATCACAACTCTTCATGAAAAGACACATTTTCAAAACAATGTGTTTGTTTAATTGATAAGTATCTTTTCATATATATATATATATTATATACAGACATAACTGTTCAATTCAAATAAATGATTATTCAATTTGAATTGGCATCCTTTCATATGTACATGACTATTCAAGTCAATTTTAATTTTTATATTCTAAAAAATTAGTTATTTCTTGAAAAAGAAATAACAATTAAGAATTATGATCTATTTCATCTCACTTGATCTAATTAAATAAAAATATTTCAATATAAAATTAACACATTAGTGATGCATCCAAAATGTGTTGATGCATTCATTTCCTTACCTTTACATGAGTTGTTAGTATGTATTCATACATAAATATTTGTTTGCTTCCACACACACACACACACATATATTTATACTTGCATCATTAAATATATCACCATAAATACATAGATAAATACTTGTACATAACATGCGCGCATACATAGATTGTTTTTCATTACATCTGTATATATATATATATATATATATCCATACACATATTTAAATACATTCTTATATAGTACATATACAACAAACTGACATACATATTATAACACCATAGTGAGAAATTGACCTTTCAAAAATTATTTGGTATTAATATTATTTGTAATTTGAGTACTTATTCAAAAAGAACATGAAGGGTTTGAAAAAATTAAAATTATTTAAAATAAAAAAGTTCAAAAATAATTTGCGAAAATGTATCAATTATTTTAAAATAATAATATATTATTCGATATATTTTTAAAGGTTCAAGATAAATATTGAATTAAATATTTGTATGCATCGCATACATACATACACACAATGAAATAAATTAATCAATCTAATTAGATCAGTGGCAGATTCAGAATTATAGTTAGGGAGGCCAAATTGCATGTGTTAAAATTTAGGGGGTTCATATGAATATATATAAAATAAATAAAAGGGGAGGGGGTGGGGAGGGGACAAGTCCTATTTCGTTAACATTTTTTAACAAAATTAGTGCTAAAAAATACAATATCCAAATTTAATTTTGAGAGGGTTAAATTGCATGCATTAAAATTTAGAAGGGTTCATATGAATATATATATATATATATATATAATTTGGAAGGGCCAAGTCCAATTTTTTTATAAAAAAAATTTAACAAAACTAACGGTTGAAAATGTAGTATCTAAATTTTTGGGGAGCCATGGCCATCTCTTGTATATAAACTAGCAGTAGAAAATACAATATTTAAATTAGTGTCTGTGTTATGTACAATTGCAAAATCTCTTGTACCCGCCTCTCCTTTAATGGAACGAGTTTGGGGAGAACATAACAGGGTGGGGGCAGGAATAGGGTACGAGATTAAAATTTGACATAGGCTTGTGGTGGGGGATAGGTTTATATACCCCTACCCGCCCTCGTCTTGTTTCGTCATGATTATATTTAAATTACATAAATATTATTATGTATTTTTATGTTTCCTTAAATACCCCACATATATAAACACCATTCAATATTATTTTATTGGTTTTAATTTTTTAAAAATTAGTAAAATTAATTTTTTGAGTAGAGGTTGGGCAAAGGTGGGGTGAAGTTTTGAGGGACTGAGATATAACTAGTAAAGTGGGGGTGAGAATGAAAAAAAGATTTTTTTTTTATACAAGGTGGGATGAGGAGAGATCCTACTCTCGATTCTCATTGTCATTCTTAGTTATATGTTATATTTTTTTAAATTACAATGAGACATGCACATTTATTTATTTATTTATTTTTGTCTTTTTCAAATGAGATATAATTTAGAATTTATTTTTTAATAATCAATAATTTTGAGAGAATCAGCAATTTTGAGAGTTGAAAAAGTAATAGTTAATACAAATATTTACTTATTAAGTTTTATTATAGTATTTAATTATTAAGTTATTAACAATTTATGTATATAATGATTAATAGTATAAAATAGTTTTTAAAATATCAATCAAGGATACAAGAATGAGAATGAATTTTTTTTGCTGGGATTGGAAATTTGTAACTTGGAACTAAACCGTTCAGTTCGTCCCGTCCCGTCCCGTCCCTTGTTTTTTTACCCTCCCTCTTACGGTCTTACGATTTCCTTCCTACCACCATTTTTCTGGGAAAAAGAAAAGGAAAAATAAAATGCGCAAGCCGTCGAAGACAGAGAAGATGGAAAAGGAAAAGTTGATTTGCGGTTAAGAGCTCCAGACGTTTCAGTATCCCGCGCATCTCTCAAACGATCGAAGTAAAAGAAAGAAAAAAGGGCCACTCCCTCTCTTTCTTCAAGCAATTCGTTCATTCAATCTAGGGTTTACCACCATCCTTCTCTCTCTAAAATCTCCAAGCCCGCTATTAGATACCTTAATTTTTTTTTTTTGATTCGATACACTTCGATGGAGGAAGGGAAGGGCGAGGGCGGGGGCGGGGGCGGTGGCGGTGGCGAATCTGGGAGGGTTTCGTCGTCTTTGGTTGCAGTCGGTTGTCGGCAGAGGTTCACCGTCGAGCTGAGGCCCGGGGAGACCACAATTGTTTCGTGGAAGAAGCTTATGAAGGACGCAAGTAAGGTCAGTGGGTCCACCTCAGCCCCTGAACCACCGTCCAATGCTCACCCTGCTCTCGAGTCTCGTATCGCTCCTGTAAGAGTTGTCTCAATTTAATTAATATCGCATAGTTGGTTGAAATTGATTCTAGTATTTACCAAAAAAAACATGGTTCTAGTGATATGTTCGTAGATTACTAGTTACTGTTGAGTAGTGTTCATTAGCTGAATAATCACTACAGTTTGATGCGCAATGATTCGGTAATTCACCTTGGTTCTACAGTTGCTGTGGCATCTCAGGTGGTTACTCAAACTTAAACTCAAATTTAAATTTGAGTCAAAATCCAACAAAAACCTTCTTCAATCCTAAACTCAAACCCATACCTAAAATTATTATCATGATTCTTCTTGTTTTATCATAGGAACATTATTGTCATCAAAACAAGAGCCTGACTCGGAGATGATGTGAAAGGAAAGAGTCGTCTTGAAAAACCTCAACTATTATTTCCGGATTATGGACGAGTTTAAGATCGCATACATTTCATCAAAACAAGAGCTTGACTCGTAGATGATGTGAAAGGAAAAAATCCTTGAGTCTTCCTTTGTTCTTGAAAAACCTCAACTGTTATTTCCGGATTATAGACGAGTTTGAGATCGCATACATTTAGATAACTTGAGTATGAGTTCTTTTCAAGTAGGGGAGTATGATGTAAGACATATATGGTACTTGCTAAAAACATATATTTTGTTTCACAGTTATTGTAGGATTATTTGGTTTCGAAATTTGAGCCCATCTCAAATTTTTTATTTTAGATCAATTTTCTCTAGTTTTCTAATTTTATTAGGACTAGTATAGGAAGAATAAGAATTTGTAGCTTCCTATTTGTCTTTTAACTCTATATATATGATGTAATAAACTCTTATTATACACCTTTTATCAATAATACATATAATATCTTTTGAATTTAGAGAGTTTTTTCTTTGTTGGGCGAGTAATTTTCATGTTACTTGGTTTTTAAGGAATTCGACATATTTGATTTCTTTCATGTTTTCGTGCTATGTCATCGACCACCCACCCACCCACCTGAGCCGCCTCCTTCAACAAAAAATTGGGTCTCACCCTCCCACTATTACATATAGGAGCTAACTCTCTAAAAGCCTAGCAGCCCTCGTCTATCCTCTCCTCTATCGACCCCTGGTACGTATTGCCTATAACGATCCATCCCATTCAATTCATCAATCCTCACAAAAGCTCCAGTCTCTTTTGGTATTCCCATAGCCCAAAGGCTTTTGTTCACCCATGATACACCCTCTCTGAACTTCTGCCACCCTCCTGACTGTGCATCTCATCTGACTGTGCACAAATCAACTTCAACCCATGCCTTTCTACTCTCAATCTTCTAACCTCACTTGTTCCCGACTGTGCATCACATCAAACTGTGCACAAATCCACTTCCACCCATACCTTTCTACTCTCATCCAATTTGATTTCTTATGATTTTCTTCCCCACTGCACAAACCTCACGTTCACCGTCACCACCATTGCGAGAAGTCAGAAACAGTTCCCCCTCACCAAGCAACATTATCTATAGTACCTATGTAGTGTTGTTGTTGTACTAAGAAACACAAATATGGATAAGGGATACGGATACAGTACGATAATAACACACAGACACGTAACGTCTCTAAAAATTAGGATACAGGCACGTTAGGGACACATTGAATATATATAAATTTTTTATACGACCATATAATAAAAATTTAACGTTATTTCAATTAAAATTGACATAAAAACATACAAATCACAAAGATGTTATTAAGATCTTAAAATAAAAAATCTATTAAATAAATTCAGGAACTTCTTCATTTAATTATTAATATCCATGATTCAAGTTCAAAAATAAATTTACTAATTATTATATAGAACATATATATGTGTGCATATAAATAACCAAAAAAAAAAAAACAAGGAGAAGAGGAACAAATCCAAAAAAGAAAAAGAAAAAATTAGAAACCCTATCCCAAACGTGTCCATAATGAGTCCAGAATGTGTCCATAATTCAGAAAAAAATAAAAAAAAATTGAACATTCTTTTTTTGCATGTCCGGAAATTGTCCAAGAGTGTCGGTGTCCGACACGGATACGTGAATTAAAATAGAGTGTTCGTACTTCATAACTGTTGTATTTATTTTTTGACAAGTGCTACTGTTATAACGCATCATCATATTTTTATCTTACATAGACTTGCATTTATACTTGTTTAATAAGTGTCCACCGAAAGTGAAAATGTTTGATTGTGCATGGTATCACATGTCGTCTTGTATCCTTTATGTGTCAATTTATTTGTTAGTATTACATATCACTTTTTAGTGTTATGTAACTATGAATATCTCCAATCCACTGTTTGGCTGGGGCTTGAATATCTAAATGTTGCATAAAGCTAAAAATAGTAGTTTAAATAATCATGTAAAATACTGCAAATACATGTGTTATCAAAAGGCATCATCTTTTTTGATAGGCATGGGTGTTCATCACCGGTTTTTCCATTCACTATGTACAGTGTTCTATTTATGTTGCATCACATGGTCACAATCAATTTTGTTTATTGTAGATGATTGTGCTCCAATTTTAGACATTGTCAGTGTTTTAGAAAGCTTTACTGAGGCTTGCCTCAAAGTGATGCTTTCTGAAAAAGTCTTGAAGCTTTGGAAAAAAAAAAGTGGTTCTAGGAAACATATACTTCAAACTCAGACACATTTAAAAGCAACACTTTGAACGCATTTAGTGTGTCCAAAAAGTTTATATAAAATGAAAGAATATAAATTCTGATAAAGATTGACATAAAAGAATGTGGAAACCTTAACCCATTGCTTCAAATTAGTGTAACTCCCCAATTGAGAATCACTTTAATCAACAATAATGCTTAACCACTTTCATTGGAATCTTAACACATTATTAAAAAGGGACTTATACATAGATAATTGTGCCATTCTATGATATGCTTTCCTATGACTTTCATATTAAATTGAGTCTTTTTTTTCCCTCAAGCACTTGATTGAGAGTAATTTATAATTAACAATAATGCTCGATCAATTTCATTGAAATTCTAATACAATATTAAAAAAGGCGTTTACATTGATGAGTTATGCTCTTCTATGACTTTCATATGTATTTGATTTTTTTCCTCCCTAACAACTAACAAGCACGAAAGGAGGAAGGGAAGGATAAAAAAGTGATATACCGAAAGTTTTTGGATATAAAATACTTTCAAATTAGTATTTTAAGAGAAAGATTAGTCAAAATATCTAGCATTCCCTTGAAATTTGAAATAAAAATGATGGCCCAAGTTTCAAAATATTAAAAATTTCCTTTTTGACTAATAATAATATATATTTGTATTTTCTAATAAAGAAATTTATGTCTCAAAAAGCTAATGCGTCAATTCTTTGAGGCTTATGTTTCGCCTTGTAAAGGGTCAAGCACCTCGCTTTAGGCTTCCACCTTTTAAACAACTGCCCACTGCATATTATTACACAAATTTGTGTGATAAAATGTCTTCTCATTGAACATCAAGTTTTTTTGTTTGTGAAATAATAGTTTTGTTTTATTAAATTGAATTTGAGGTTACATAAATATTGCATGTTTCTCAAGCCTTCCTCGTCACATGCTGAACTTAGTATGTGTTTTGAATTTCTGTATTGTTCCATATAGGTCTGTGTAAGCAAGAATCACTGCCATCTATGGCGAGGGTCTTTATGTGTATTTTCTACACATTTAATATTCATTAATTATTATCATCCAAATCCCTGTCCCCTTCTCTATGCCCATCCAAGATATCATTTTGAGTCAACTATCTGTGTTATTTTTAGTTGTCTTTTGCCTTTGTAGGGACAATCAGCTGAAAACGAAGTAGAGGATGCACCAACTGCAAATCGTTATAGTGCTGTTATTGAGAAGATTGAGCGCTTGTACATGGTATGCAATGATTCATTCTTCCTTTTTCTTGTCTGTGAGACTCTTGTAAAATTGGACAATTGCTTGATGGAGATATATGACAGTGATCTTCAAAAGTGTATAAAGGGCACGGCACTGCTGTCCTATATCACTGTTTCAAATACTCATATGTATACAGTATTACATTATTTGGAATTAATTTGTTAATGACACAACTTGTAATTTTCAGGGTAAGCATAGTAGTGATGAGGAAGAAGATCTCAATAATGTTCCTGATGATGATGAGTATGACACAGAAGATTCTTTCATAGATGATGCTGAGCTGGTTGGTATTGTTACTATTATCTGTAGTTTTTGCATGGCTAGTTGATCTTCTTGCTGGACCAATTGTTGTATTGTTCTTATGATAAAATCTGGCATGTAGTAATTATGTCATGCATAATATTGCTTGTTTTCCTGGTGCGCAGGATGAGTATTTTCAAGTTGATAACTCAACAATAAAGCACGATGGATTCTTTGTGAATCGGGGGAAGTTGGAACGCACGTGAGTCTCTGAGCCACTTTGTTATTTCTATTTCTGTTGTGATAAATTGAATTAGTTAGCTATATTCTAGTTTTTTTATCTGCTTTCTTGTGTATTTGGTCTAGTTAAAAGTTGTAGTTATATACTCCCTCCGTCCCAATCATGGTATTAAATATCAGCCGTTGCATAACGTAACGGCCGTTACATAACGGGTTTTGAATCCTTCGATTCCGTTACACACGGAGATATTGGTGTGTAGAAAATTCACATCGATATCGTTATGTAACGGCTGTTATGGACCAACATATAACGGTATCGGCCAATACGTAACAATAATTGTACATTTTTCTCTTCTAAGGGTTAAAAATCTCATTTTTGGCCATAGATCTAGTGATTTAAATTTAACAAACACAAGATTTGAAACTATGGATATAGTCAACGTATTTAGTAAGTCTTGGAAATTGCAATTATATCTAATTATTTAATACCTCAAACTTCAAAGTAAAATATTATTTTACTAGATTTAGTAGATGCTGCTTAAAAATGAATTAAGTTTAGTTTGATAAGATCACTAGGATAGTTCTAATTTTTTTTTTCTAATAGTAAAAATTATTTATTCGCTATTTTTTTTTTGTATTAATATTTTTGCTCTAAAATCATATAAAGGTATCTTTGTTTTTTTTTTGGTGGTAGAAAAATCGAGTATTGTAATATAATTTATCACATTTATATTTTTTGTTATTTTTGATAAATAATGTGTTTATTTGGCTTTAAGTCCATTAGTTAACAATTAATATTCACTTGCAGTGTATTCTTTGTCAATATTTTCTTTTCTTTTCTTTTTTATATTTTTTGAAATTACTAATAGTTGAATTTTTAATTATTAGTTGTCCTAGTCATTCATAATAAATTGTATTTTCTTCTTACTTTTATATAAAACTAATATAAAGTCCTATCCAATAAGTATTTTTTTTCATTGGAGCTATAAAAATGACTAAAAATAATAAAAAAAATTAAAAAGTAATAAATTAGAGTACAAACATGTATGTCGGTTACTTTTATTGATTAAAAAAAATTAACTGGTGCGACTCTTGATTTCCGTTACATTTCAACCGATACTCCAGATACCATTACACCGCTATCATGACGGCTACGTGTTCCGATACCGCGATTTAAAACCATGGTCCCAATTTAAGAGTCCCTTATTCCTTTTTTGATGTCCCAAAATAAAAGTCCTGTTTGAAAAGTCAAAGGATCAAGTATTGTAAAATTTCTAAATTGCCCTTTTTTGCTAATTGATGTGATTGTAGTAACTAATGTGAATGGAGGTTAGTTTTGTAAAATTGTAGTTTCTACTCAAGTGTGAAAGCATTAAATGCACGTCCCCTTAAAAGTTTGTTTTCCCAAAAGAGACTCATAAAATGGGATAGAGGGAGTATATGACACTTAAATTGTCCAACCATTATGATGCCTGGGGTGTAACTCAAGGAACACTAATTCCTTGCTGATTTAAGCTTGGGACAATTTGGAGAGTTGCAGTCATTGAGATCAGATGTTGAAGATATACATTTCTCTCAAACTTCTGAGTAGGCATGTGGAGCCTTACCTTTCTTATCCTGTGATTGTTATAATGAATAAGACTGCAAGAGTGATATGTAGAAAAAGAACAGCAAGTTAATTGAATAGTCGCTCTATGATACCTGAGGTGGTCAAGATCTATAATGAGAGTCTAACACTATCATTATGGACAGTATACCAGTGGGTGTTAGTTTTTCTCCTTAATTATCGAAAATTGCTAAATTTTTGAAAGTTTGCTTTAGTTGATAAAGGTAGAATCTATTATTCTTTGTTGCTGATATTATCAAGAATCCACCGTTCCTCACCTCTGAACTCTTTTTTTTTTTGTGGTGCATTGATTTTTACATTTCTTTTTGTGGAATTTGGATATTGGTAAAGTTGATTTGTCTTGCTATATATAGTTTTATTAAGTACAGTCCTTGCTAAGTTTCACTATTTATGATGATGCCTCGTTATTACAACTGTATGCAGAAGATAATGGACTAGTGGATTTGTTTTGATTAATTGTGTTGGATATTTTTCCATGTTTTTTTCTGATTTATTTTGTTTCCCTTCTTCTAGCAATGAACCTACCTTATCTCCTCACCAACAACCAAAGAAGCGTAGAAGGAAAGATTTGGGAAAAGGTCATGGTGAGAATAATGATGGTCATGTACCGAATAAACATGTAAAAGTGGGAAAGAAGGCTGCTGGAAGGTTGGTACCATTGGTTGGGAAGAGCTCCTCTAGTCCGTTTATCAGTATGGCAGTACCAACTAAACATTGTGAAGATGTGAAGTTTCAGGACCAGATGAGTGCTTCTGTAATTTGTTCTAAAAAGAAATCTGCTGATACTAAAACCACATTGGATCTTAATTTTCCTTTGAAAGTTTCAAATGGCGATGTTCCTTTGTCTCTGTTGGAGGAAAAGGATATTGACAAGCAGAAGACGGGAGTCCTCCTGTCTGAGGACCATGGTAACAAATTGAAAGATGGTAAGGAATTATCAGATTCTTCACATCAGAGATCTCATGACAAAAGTTCTTATGCACAATTCAAGCCTCATTCTGGAAGATCAATGAGCAACGTTGATGAGTTAGAACAATCAGTTCAGCGGAAAGAAAAAAATGATATTCGTGAACAGCCTGACATCAATGGCTCAGAGGGCAAGTATTCCATGCAAACTGTGGTGAGTAGTATCTGTGACTGCTTTATTTCTCCTCTGTGCTTCCATTACATCAATTAATTAGTCTGTCATGTGCTAAATTTGACACTTAGGTTGTCCCCCCCCCCCCCCCAAAAAAAAAAAAATCCCCGGCCACCCGGTTCATGATTCATAAGATTTCACTAAATTTACAGTGCTTCTTTTTATACAATCTCTAGGATTTTAAAATCATTAAGAATTCAAAATCCTACAATCTGTAGGATTCTCAAATCCTTCCAAAAAATATGAGATTTGCAAGTCTTGGGCTTTCTCTATTCCATTATATTTGGTTATATTTTATAAAATCATAAGCCATTTTAATATAAAAATAGATTGCGTTTGATTTTTCTTCAACTTCGAAGGATTCCAAAATTACCTAATTAAGTATTTTTATTCTAAATTAATAAAAAATTATAATTAAAATGTATTTGAACATTTAAAATGTTAGTTTATATGAAATTCACGCCTTAATGTTGTTTATATATAATGTCAACCCTCTTATAATTAATAAACACGAGAAATAGAAAATATATTAATTATTAGCGTTATAAATTGTTGCGTTTTCTCATACTTGCACTGATTAAAAAGTGTTGCCTATATGCATATGATTTTCGGTACAAAAAGAAGACCTTATATATAACTTTTCAATGACATTTTGGTCTTTCATAAAAAATACATATAGTGTTCATCTTAAGGCTTAAAAACTTCTAATATCCTTTTGAACAAAAGAAATTGTGTTTCTTCCGCTTGCTCCCATCATAATTTTTGCACTTATACAATACTTTGACTCCAATTATGGAGAATTAATAAATATAATTAACAAAACATGTCATAAATGAGATATATATATATATATATATAAGTATATATAACTATTTTATCTCTCTAATAACTTATATTATAAAGAATGATTTTAAAGTATTTATTATAAGGTAATAGAAATTTTAATTATTCTCCATAAAACAAGTTGGTTCCTTATAGATTTGAAAGTCTAAAGTCCCTCTTAAAGCTGTTTTTTTTTTTTTTGTTGTTGTTGTTGCTTGGTCGGCGGTATGGGGATCTATTCTAACGGCGGACAATGTTCGGAGAAGAGGTTTTCATCTTCTTGGTCGTTGTATGTGCAAAGAAGAGAAAGATATGGTGAATCATCTCCTTGTGCATTGCCAGATAGTTAGGGACTCTTGGAATTTATTATTTTCTCTTTTTGCTTGCCTTTGGGTGATGTCGGCCTCTATTAAAGAAGTGTTTTTGGGGTGGAGATGTAAAATGATGGAGGAGTTGAAGATAGCTTCCCCTTTGGAGATTTAAATATAAATTTTTGATAACTCTCTTTTTTCGGATCAAGGAAGAATTTCTGTTGTATTTATATAAACTTGTTGATTTTTTGGGTTATCTCATACTTTAATTTTTGTAGCCGGTCCCTTCTTTTGTAATTATGGGTTGTGCCTTTCGGGCGCTTTGTTTATAATACAATTTTATTACCGATCAAACGAAAGAAAAAAAAGGGTTGAGATTATGCTTTTTTTTGGATAACCGGGTGTCTGGGCCAACTTGCACACATCTCGACTAATCTTGGGGTCCTGAAGTTAATGATTGGGCAAACCTTTGAAATGTTTGGGCTTTCATGGGAGTCGAACTTGTGACTTTAGGGGGCAAGCCCTTTACTTGCGTTCTCAAACCCTCTCTACCAAACCCCTTGGGGTTGAGGGTTGAGAGTATACTTGATCTTTAAATGTGCAATGAATGCCAATAATTGCATTGGTAAGGATGAAGGTCCCGCTTGGGTAAGGGAAATACCAAAATTAACATGGGTTGTGATAATGAGGAAAGATATGATAGCATATGCTTAATTGAGGGGATAACATTTGATATAGTAGAATTACAAAACAGTATGTTTGTAACAGACTCTAAATATTTGGGATAAGGGTTTGTTGAGTTGATTTGAGTATACCCCAGATAATGTGTTGTTTTATGTGTGTGTGTGTATATTAACCTTTTGGAGTAAGAATGATGAATGTTCCCACGCTAAAGCTTGATGTGCTAGCAATTTTTAGGTTTGTTTTTGCATTTTGTGCTTATTATTGCAATTTAATCAGTTACCTGCCTTATGTTTTGCATTTTATAATTAAATCACTGATGTTGGGATTTAAATTGTACGAATATGTTACTGATTTTTTAAATCTAAAATTATGCAGAAGGTTCCTCTCATGCACAGAAAGGAGGGTTCTAGTGGTAGGCCAAAGAGTACGATGCTTGAAAAGGCCATTAGGGAGCTGGAGAAGCTGGTTGCAGAATGTATATTTGGCTTTGTACAATTATATTATATATGAATGATAATTAAGGAAGTTCCTCATAAGTTGATTAATTGCTCCTTTGTTGAAAATATACAGCAAGACCACCAACTATGGAAGTTCCGGATGCAGATATTTCATCTCAAGCAGTCAAAAGAAGATTGCCACATGAAGTAAAGCAGAAGCTTGCTAAAGTTGCTAGACTAGCGGTATTGGAAAATATCTAACTTGATTGTAACCATTTCATTGTTGGCTTTATGCTTCTATGGACAGTTCCAAGCTTTTAAAGATGCTAAACCTTTTTTATTTTTGAATGGATGCAGCAGGCAAGCCATGGAAAAATATCATCGGAGTTGATTAATCGTCTTATGAGTAGTCTTGGTCACTTGATACAGCTCAGAACATTAAAGGTACTGGGGCAAGGCTTGGGTAATTATTATGATTGCTAAGATAATGAAATTGGTGACAAATATGCAGATTTGACAAATTTTACTTGCTAGAACAATCTGAACACCATTTCAGGTGAAGATATTTAAGAAAAGTTCTTGGGAGCATTTTAAGACTAATTTGGACTTGTCAAAAACATTTTAAGACTACTTTGTTTTTTTATATATAAATGATAAATTTTTTTAAGTAGTAGAAAAGGTTCAAAAGGGCCATGTACAGACTGTATACATAAATACATATATGCACATGCACGCACGTGCACACACACACACAACCTACCAATTCAGGGAACCCAATAACTCAATGGAAGAGTGACCTCTCCCGATCCTTGTAGAAGATTCCTAATAGAATTCCCCTCTTCCCCACTACAAGAAGTTTCAGCTGAAAAATTAGAACCTTTCTTCTTTTCTTTTTTTCTGGTAAGAATAATGGAAGCTCATCTTCTTCGAAGATTCCCCGCCCTCTAATATACCAAAAAATAGCGTGAGGTGCACCACTCCATATTCTTTTTTGTCTTATCCCCAACTCCTCCTCCCCATCGCACGAGCAAATTAAGGGTCCATTCTGGCAACAATAAGAAAACCCTAGAACAGTAAGTGAAAACATATATCCCACACCACGTTGCAGTGATAATCAATTGACGTGCCAACTTCACCTCCGTACCCATTGTACATCTGGTTGGGAGTGAACCAATTTATTTATTTATTTTTTTCAAATTTGAAACTGTTAAGCCTTTTTTTGTCAGCACTGTTCAACAATAAAAAAATGTGTTTGATTGCTTGTTTTGTTTTTATTTTTTTGAAAACGTTTTCAGATTTAGGCTAAAAATGGAAAATGAAAAAAAGTAGTTTTCAAAATTTTGGGAAGCTGAAACAATAGACGGGAGCAACTTGTGCGGCTTTAAACTTTAATGAGGTTGGGATATCGACTCCCATTGGCTACAACAAATTTCCTCTTTTTTATAACACTTTTTAAAACTTTAATGAGGTTGGGATATCGACCCCCATTGGTTACAACAAATTTCCTCCTTTTTAAGACACTTATAAAAGTTGTACAATTTTTCTCAATCTCTTCAACACATATCTAAAGTAGTCCCCCTTCAATGTGATTCCCATACTAGAATTATGTGCCCGTCAGTTTTTCTCAACAAGCAAAAGGTTAAAAACTTATAAACATCAATTCCCAAAATAAATTGACAGAATGATGACTTCGACTTCTATTAGAACTCCATAACATGAAACAATCAACTTCTCTCAATTAGTCTTTGTCACGCCCCGAATTCCCGACCGAACCCGGGGACGCGACTGAAGGAAACAAAAGAAGAAAATGAATAGACGAGTAAATAAATAAATAAATATTTGACGAATTTTTTTTTTTTTTTTTCTTTTAGATAAATAAATGAATACCGATTTAACTAATATAGATACAACCCTATTCCACTAACATAACGCTACATCCATATATCTCTGTCAATACACATACATTCCCGGTTTATAAAAATTTCGGCAGAACCTTCTTTGTTTTTCGAACCTTTTTCCCCCTGATAAACACAATACATCATATATCATCATATAAATATAAATACATCACAATCCATCCTCACTCGATGGCCACAACCTTATCAAAGTTAAATATACATCGCTTAACTATACAATCAAAATTATACAACTATGATACAACATCTATGTCATTGGGCTTAAGCCCGTACATCACAAAACATGCCTCTCGGGCCAAATGTCCATCTACAATCAAGTCTCCTCCACTCAGCTAAACTTCCCCAAGCCTCAGGTGTCGGGAATATCATCTGAAATATGGTTCCCACGAATGGGTCAGCGCCAACATGCTGGTATGGTACAATACTAATGCAAGGAATAAAATTAAGTCGTGGCATGTGCAAGTGTACATTTATCTCTATATGTCTTCTAAATCATCTATGCATGGCAATGATAACAATCCACCTGCCTTCCACATCATCTATGCAATATAACGACAATAATCCGCATGTTTTCCAAATTATACATACCACATAATGGTAATGAATCCGTATGCCATCCAATTGTCCATGCAATGTAATGACAATGCGTATGAACCACCCACACAACTCTATGCTACATGACAATGCATATGAAACACTCACGCAACTCTATGCCACATCCATGTCCACTCTATGCATGTCATGTCAACACCATGCATGTCATGTCTCGGTTTACGGATCGCTCCCGATGGGTAGCCGAGTAACCAACACCTGTTCACGGATCGCTCCCGTTGGGTAGCAGGCACCAATGCAATGGCCGATTTTGGGTTTTTCACCACAGGATCTACACCCTCATAATGCATAGCACCTCGTGCTCACCCACACTATGTCATCAATGAATTACACTATGCCAAATGCCATGATTCCACCATGCAATGCCACAATCTTAATAAAACGCTTCTTGCCAACACATGTAATATGCTTTAAATAATGCAACATATTTAAAGCAACAATATCATCTGAATCTCAAAATTTCTTCCACAAGCCCATATGCCATGAACAGTTAAATAAAACACATGCTCGATCAATCTCAACACTTACGCAAATTCACATGTCACAATATCAATAATCCTTCTAAAACATATATCATATATGATGACATCTCAAGAAGTAAATCATAACTCCCAAATAATCATAAAGAACACGTAAGCATATAAACAATCAATTCAAAGAAGCAATAATTCCTATGTGATCTTCTACCAGCAGATAAGCACAAGAATCATTTAATCAATATGCACATCAATCCTAATTTAATTCTATTCCTTACTTAGTAAAGTACCATACCTGATCGGGTTATCTCAACCCCAAGAAGTCATGTCCACTACTCAGTCAATTGGTGAATAACGCAATCCTCCTACTGTAGCTGTTTAGAGAGTCCTTACCTTCCTCTTCGATGTTCCTAAAACCACAAAATGTAACTCAGTCGGTTGGTTACTTGAATAATGCTATTCATCAAATTTTATGTCTTTTTATGATTGGTATTTCTTTTACTCAATTAGGCTTCACCATTGAATCCGGAACGCCGAACAAAGTCGGTTCAGGCTTTTGCGGAATTCAATTTGGACATTTGTACCCTAAAGGGTAAAATGGTCATTTGGTCTTTTCACGGTTTCCCAATTCCCGAGGTCTCTTTTCATAAATTGGACCTTACCGTTGAATTCAAAACATTCAAAATAATAAAAATCCACTCTTCTCTTGTTTCAATCAAGGTTCGTTTGATTAGTCTTTCAACTCAGTGGCGTTTTGGTCATTTTACCTCTTAAATTATCATTTAATTAAATATTATTTTATTCACTTGGATCAATTCACAATTCACTCAAATTTCTGGGTATAATTAAAATCTCACGAGGTTCTATTCATTGCCCATAATTTTTCCAATTCCTATAAGTTTATTTATATTATTTTTTTCCGTACGTTTCCAATTTAAACCAATTATTGGATAGCTTCTCCTTTTCAACCAAACACTTCCCGAACTCAAATCTAACATTTTACCCATACAGTAATATTGTTAGGCAGCTATCTGAATGGTTGAGTTGGGTCGGACTCAACCCGGTTTGGCCCGAATAAAATACAAAACTCAATCGTTAAATTCTGTTCGGATTATTTTTCTGTATTCCCATTTGATCTAAAACAATTTCTATATTTAATGAAATCCCACAATCAATTTAATCATTCATGTTTCTTAAAAATCCAAGACTAAAGTTTAGTATTTTACCATGTCGTTTCGCGTTTCTCCACTCCAAATTCATCCGGTTTGCCGCACTACTGCCGCAACTCATCTTGCAACAACAGCAGTTCCTGCTGTTACTGCATTCTCTAATTTTTCAAGGTCTGCTCCAATTTTTCCTCCCATATCTCCCCCTGCCGCAGCGTCTTAATGTTACTGCAGCTGCTGTCCCACTCGCAGCAACTCAACAACACCATTCTGAACCCCCATCGCAGCCGCTGCTACACGAATTTCCCCAACAGCCGCGACATATCTCCCCTAAACCGCTACTGCCATCTTTACGGCTACACAGCACCACCACAAACACACACTGCACAGCGCAGCACACGCTGCATCTGTGCAGCTCTACTGCTGCTGTTCCACTTGCGGCACCGAACAGCAGCTCCTGCTGCTTCTATTTTCTTTTCTAAATTTTTTTCTCCTTTCTCCTTACTAAATCTGCTGCTTAGGGAAATCAATAATTCAAACCCGAAGCCTTCGAAAATCCATTCTGAACTTTAAAGAAACTGGGATGGAACCTGAACACCCACCACGCAACGCCACTGCTGCTGGATAGCAGCAACCGCTGTTGCTACTACCATCCCCATCACCTATTTTGCACCGCTACACACATACAGAGTAATAGCAACCAAGCTCCAACAACACCCTGGCGTAAACTAGATTCAGCCGAGAGAAAATCAACCCAAATCCAAGTCAACCGGCCATACCACTGCTCCTCAACTTCCTCTCTTCTCAACTGAAACGGTCGAAACAGGGAAACCCCACAAACCGTGACATCCACTCACACAACTCCAAACCGTAGCAGAATCCTCCCTGTTACACCGAAATCACCACATCAGATCTCTCTCTCTCAGTTCTGCATATTTGCCAAACTAACCAATTTCTGCATCGTCCATACCTGCTACTGCTGCTGCTACTCTTTCCCTCTTTGTCTCAGATTTCTGCAAACCGAGATACGCACCTACACAGCAACAATAACCGAACCCCCCAACAGAACCCGTCAAACAGGGCAACGACCCTCACTGTCCATAACAGTCGCACCAATTTCCCTGCACCGACCTGCACACGCACCGCTACAAGAGACCCAACCAAACCGTGGCAACTCTGACCTCCTTCCTTTCCTCCTGTGTGAAGATATTCATATATATATATATATATCTATATACAACTCAGCCTAAAGCTCTCCCGATCTTCCAATCTTCTAGCACTTTCGGCCACAACCCCTTTCCATCTCGTCATCACGCACACACCCACAGCGACCTGCCATACCGCCCCCCTCTCCTTTTTCCTTTTCTCTTTTTCTCTCTTTTCTTTCACGTTTTCACGAGACCAGCCCCTCTTCCTCTTTTCTCTTCTTTTCTTTATTCTCCTCCAGCTTCTTCAAGAAGCTTCCTGATTTCTTATATAATATATTATATAATATAATATAATATAATACAATATAATATATATATTATGTTGTCCCTTCTTCTAAAAGCTTTTTTTTTTTTTTTTTTTTCCAAGTCTCTACAGTCTTCATGCGATCACTCCTATATATCACATATATATTACTCAGCTATATATATATATATATAATATAGTTATCATAACTCCAATTATGATGTTACAACTAGTCAACTAGAAAAACTATATGGCTATATCACATGCACTCACATACATATGTTATCCAACTCTAAGTAGAAATCTACCCCCACTACAGATAGGAAACTAATATATTTCTCTAATTATTATGATAACTATCTAAAAATACTCTAATTACTACTATGATTCTATAAATTTAAATTTAAAAACTTCATAAAAGGTTAAAACAAATAGGCTTGATTTAATTGGTACACGATATTTATATTGATTGGTTTTGATTACAATATATGTTATTTGGCTTTGTTTCTTTAGTTCCCAAAGTGAAGAACATGTGTTTCTTGCAAGTTATGCTTCGATGTCATGGGGGTAATCTAATCATGTTTATGTGATTAACAAACTCATAATATTATTATTAAGGATGAGATTGGTTATATGTAAAGCTTTATTTGCAAGGCAAGGTATTTTTCTATGCTTGAAAAAAGTGTGAAGCCTGGTGACATATTTTAGTTTTCTAATTTCATGATTGATTCCACTTGTTTTTTGATGGCCGTTGACTCCACTTTTTTTATTCCCATTTTGAGAAAATTGTTATTATTGATTGGCACCATATTTGGGGCATTTTTTTTAAAATATCCTTATATATGTATATATTTTCTTATATATTCATATACACTTGTTTTGCAGCCTCTGTTTTATATGTGAATGTCCAATGTTTTAATTTTGTTCAAATAATCTTTAATTTTTAGATTTTACACTGTCACACATTTACAGTTTTTGTTTTTGTTTTTTTTAAAACAGTATTGTTGTACCAAACAAGTTTTTTGTTTTCGCTTTTATAAAAAAATAAACAGAAACTTGTTTTTGTTTTAAAAAAACTGAAAACCAGAAACAGAAAACGTTACCAAACGCCACCTTTAATGTTTGCTTTACTTTTCCCCCCTTTTTCCTTTGAGTAACCCCATATCCTTTCCCATGGGAAGCTGATACCCCGTGATTAACCAATCATTTATCTAACTGTTAGTGAGTCAACATGTCAATTTTTATCAATTAATAAAATATGGTGTATTGGCTCTCAATTATGTAAGAAATGTCGGCTGACCATGGGAAGACGTTGTGATAATTTGTGATAGAGTTAGATATAATGAGATTGTGGTTTACTTTTATAAATTGTAGAATTTGGTCACACTGAATGGGGAAAAATTTATATACTCTACTGTGTTTTCCCTGATTGAAAGCAATACAACCAAATAGGCAAATTTTCATTTGCGCTATCTTCTGGTCATTATTGTCTGTAACAGGTTGCTTTCTTTACATTTATCATATTGATTGTTGATTAATGCAGTGTGTTTTTGCAACAGAGAAACTTAAAGGTCATGGTTAATATGGGTTTGTCAGCAAAAAAGGAGAAAGATGATAGGTTTCAGCAGATTAAAAAGGAAGCTGTTGAGATGATTAAAGTGCGGATTCCCTCTCTAAAGTCAAAGGTACTCCAGATTGAATCTTTTCCTCCCGACCCCTGAGGCACCTAGTATATTTTATTTTATTTTTTTTAAAAAAATCATTTTGTCATGGACTGTCCACTTGTTCCTAATCCGAAACAAAATGTCAGGAGAAATTGGACTATCCACTTGTTCCTAAACTGATACCTAGTACATATTATATTTTCTAGGCACTTGAGCAACAAGCTGGAGCATCTGATGATTTTCAAGAAATTGGTAATGAAGAGAAAGAAGTCCTTAAAAGAAAATGTCGCATGGATGATGCATTGGAGGACAAGATTTGTGATCTTTATGACCTTTATGTTGAAGTACTGTTCTTAGTCTGTAATATATATTTTTAAAGGATACACCCCATTCGAGAAATTTGATCTTCCTGTAACTTGGTATTTATTGTTTGGTACTAGGGGCTGGACGAAGATGCAGGTCCACAAGTCAGAAAGCTGTATGCAGAGGTAGTTGGCTTGCACATGTATATATATATATACATATATAATTTTTTCTTTTTTTTTTTTGGTATTTTGAGAGAAGGAAGGGCTGTTCCAGTATTATTTGTCAGTTTCCATGGTGTTTCTAGGACTGTAAACAAGCCGAGTTGAGCCAAGTAGGGTTGCTCAAACTCTGCTTGAAAATTTGATGAGCTCCAAAATGAAGCTCAAGCTATGCATGCTAACTCATGGATGATCTCAAGTGAGCTTCTACTGGAGCCAATCTAGATCTGAGCTGAAGTACTTTATAGTCTTGGGGTGCTCTTTAACTTATTGACCTGAGCTCAATAAACTGGAAAGATTCAAAATCTGATCAAGCTTGGCTTGTTTAATTCCTATGCATGGAAGTGGCTGAAAAAGTTTTGGTATGATGTAATTATTTTTGGTCTGCACCTCCAATTCATCTCAAAATAGGACTGTCTTTTGCCTTAGAATGAGATGAAGTTATTTATAGTCTTTTGGTCTCTGTTGTTATTTGAATCTAAAAGTCTTGGCCTTTTTCCTTGTTGAATTGATTAGTTTTAAACTTCTAACTTTCGTGGCTGCGCAAATCTTCAATTATGTCCGTAAAGCTTCTTTAGCTACTATTTTTTTTTTGGCATTCTCCGATGCAGCTTGCAGAATTGTGGCCAAATGGATTTATGGACAATCATGGGATTAAACGCGCTGTATGTAGGGCAAAAGATAGGAAAAGGGCACTTCATAGCCGGCATGAGGTATTTATCTATCCTACTTGTGCATCTACATTCCATTATCATCTCTCAAGTATTGTTTCTCATATTCAATGCTTCTGCTTCCTATTCAAACTTATATTTTGGATTTGGCCAAAGGTTGTGAGGCTTCTACTTCTGATGCCATGCCTTAATGTAGTAGTAGGTATCTACCTTTGCTGTGATATCTTTATTGTAATTTGGTTCAAGTTCTCATCATAGAGATTATTTATATTGTATAACTCTGACTGCATTAAAGAAAATGGAGACAGATGTTGACTGTGGTTTACGTCCTTTTCCCAAAGTCCAGAGTCCAGAAACAAGGGCATGTGAAAAAATTAAATGGAATGCACGTGTGCACATTGTCATGATTTTTGATGTTGAGATTGTTACATGTCTTTAATCACCAATTTATTTTGAATTGTAAATAAAGGTAGATTACATTGTTAAAATCCTGGTATGAAATTGCAAAATATGTGTGTTCTCAGACTCAATTTTAAAGTTAATAAAGGCGGACTGCTTTGTGGATGTAAACAAGATTTCCGGAATTTTTTTTGGGATAAATTAAACAGACTCCCCTCATGGTTTATCCAATTTTCACTTAACCCCCCATATTTTAAAAGTCAATAAACATACCCCTTTGGTTTTGAAAATTAAACAAACACACCCGATTTCAAGGAAGATGCATTTCAATTTCAAAACCACAAGGGGTTTGTTAACTTTTAAAGTATAAGGGGGTTAAGTGAAAATCGGGTAAACCACTAGGGGTGTATGTGTAATTTTCCTTTTTTTTTTATTCTATGAGGAAAAGCTCCTTATATCATAGAATTATCACTAATTCTTTTTCTGTTGTGCATAAAATGCAAATACATTGTGCATAGAGTTTTAATAAGTCAACATTTAGCAGCTGTTAGTCACTCTATCTCCTATATTTTCCTCTACCTTTAGGAGATTGATATCAATGAGATTTTTCTCTGTGTCAGATTGGTTACACAATATGTTAATTCTGAAGTTTACCCTATTTTTTTGATTTTTTTTTTGGACAAAGAGGAGGGGGGGGGGGTCCATTATGGTGGGACAATGGGCTATCATGGGGTCTGGGAATTTGTGGAGAAGCTTGCTTCTACTGTTTCTTGAAGGTTATGAAATGGCAAAAGTAGTCATGTTTTAGGGTACCGTGATAGGTGAGGATGCTAGGTGGGGAAGGGAGGCTGCTATAACTTATGTTGGCAAAGCCCAGCCAAAACCAATGTCCGTGTCAGATTGGTTGGTTACACAATATGTTAATTCTGAAGTTTAACTTTTTTATTTTTTTTGGAAAAACGGGGAGGGTGGGTTGTTCCATTATGGTGGGACAATGGGCTATTGTGGGTTCTGGGAATTGTGAAGATGCTTCCTTCTACCGTTTCTTGAAGCTTATGAAATGGCAATAGTAGTTTTGTTTTAAGGTTCTAAGATAGGCTAAGAAGCACGGACACACAAACATCATTTCTCAAAAAAAGTACGACACAAACATGCTAAATATATATATATTATATTTTTTATATGGCCACATAATAAAAATCTAACGTTATTTTAATAAAAATTAGTATAAAAACACATAAATCACAAAAAGTATTATTAAGATATTAAAATAACTAAGCTATTAAATAAAAATTCGAGAACTTATTCTTTTAATCATCAACATTCATGGTTCAAGTTTCGAAAAAAATTTACTAACTATTACTTAGAACATATATATATATATATATGTGTGTGTGTGTGTGTGTGTGTGTGTTTCTATATATATATATATATATATATATATAACAAAAAAGAGCCAAGGAGGAAAAAAATCCAAAAAGAAAAAACGGAACATGTGTGTTCGAAACGTGTCTGACATTCAGAAAAAAAAAAAGAAAAAAAAGAGGACACTCTTTTTTCGCATGTCCAACACGGACACATGAGCCAAAATAGAGTGTCAATGCTTCATTGATAATAGGTGAGTCTAGGTAAGGGTGGCTTTTGCGACTTATGTTGGTAAAGCCCAACCAAAATCAATCAATAGCCAGGCATGGGCAGAAGTTTTACTTGTTTCAGCACCCTTGTAAGAGAGTTCTCCTTTGTTTCTGACTGAGAAACTTAGGCTTAGACATAGCTTGAAAGCCAATCTCGTCACGTTGTGCTTTTGACTGCATAGTTGGTATCAAAGCTGAAGATGGTCTGCTACTTTGCGTCAAAAAGATGGCAAAAGTTGGAGGATATCAAACTACATTTGGAGTGGTTAGCTCAAAAGCTTGATGATCTTATGACCAGAGAATAGAATACAGCTCCTACAGAGATTCAAGAAGGTAACCACAAAAGTTCAGACATACAGAAGGCACTCTTGAAGAATCAGTATCTGATAATAAATTAATTTTTCATTTATGAGGAGATAGTTTAGTGGGTTGAATTCCCCACCAATCTTCAATGATTATCCTGATGCTTTTGATATCTTTGATATAAGTTCGTCACAACCCTATTATGATGTTATTGAAGACTTGGATGGTTGTCAAAGTGTTTGATGCAAATCTTGGAAGTGATTGCTTGGTCATTGATTGTCAATCTACAATTGTTAAGATGGGAGTTGCATGGGTGCTAGATGAATGTCCAAAGAGAGTGGGTTTAGCCATTATCAACAATAATGTTCTTGTTTAACGCTCCAGTGATATTGAAATCCTTTTGGTGGTAAGGCTATTGATTATGAAATGTGTTACTTGGATAACAATGATGAGGTAATAGTTGATCACATATTGGCATAGTTGTTAAAACATGTACCGTGACACATCGTTTTTAAAAAATATTGTATTGTGTATCATAAGATATGGTAAATTTAATATATATATATATATATATATATATATATTGACAAAAATATATTGTGTTATATATAAAATGTTTAGAATGATATAAATAACATTTCAACTCACTTATAAAAAAAATCAATTTAGATTCTACATAAGGCAAGAATCAAGATTTATAAGTACTACAAATTCCAAATCAAAATTTAATAATCCAAGTTTCCAACATAGTCCATCAATATCAAGATTTAAAGACAAAATCCAAAATAATTTATTTTTATAATTCATCTCATTTTCATCTCAATCTCAAATTTTAATAGCATCATCATCATCATCAGATTGACAACAATTCTTCACTTCCGTATTCTTCTTCAACTTCTTGTATGTTCTTACTCCTCATCCTTATCTTCTAAAAGTACTTACTTTCCTTCTCACTTTTTTTGAGAAAAAGTCGCTTAAGCGTTGCAAAGAGGCAATATAAAACCAAAACAAAAAAATGAGATCGTTTTCACGTATATAACAAGATAAAAAAAAACGCCAAAAAGGTGATGCTAGCATGATTGCGGGTATTGCATGTGTCGTGCGTATTGAAATGTATTGCAAGAGGTGTATTGCGTATCGTGCTACATGGTGCAAAAGGATACAACCTATATATTATAAGATACGAATCACATTTCGTAAGATATTAACAACCATGCATATTGGAAGGTTTGCTAGAAAGGAATCACTTCAACATGATCGGAGATTGTAAGGATGGTATCAAGGCTATTTTTTGAAGAGAGTTGTGTGATGCGAACACATGATAATGCTTGCATGTGTTCCAAATTATTTTGCTTATCTGTCCACTTCAAGAAAAAGTTAAGAATCCAATTTCATTCTACAGGAGTTGTCACAACATACAAGGGACTTAAAATTGTGTTATATATTGGTGTGTATGGGTTGTCGAAGAAAGAAGGGATGGAAGGGATTGTTCCGACATCCTATGGATTGGGGAAAGCCACAACTCTAGGATGAGTTTCGTCCAATCCGGAGAGTCTGATGCTACAACAATCCTTAAGCAGAGAAAATTACCGTAGTGAAACATTGTTCACACTACAATAAATCAGTAATTGTTATTATTGGGGTGTTATTTCTTTATCTCTTACATTACATAAATATTGATATGTCCTAGATTAAACTATTTAAGTGGTTAGGATTCAATTTATTAGGGTTTGATGGTTTCTTTTCTTGTCTTGTAATGGACTTTCGATTACTTATAAATTTTCCTTTGTAAAGGAATGAACCTTCAATTTCGAAGTGTTATGATTGTCAAATGGAAGTGATTATAGGGTTAGCATTGAAGAAGACATGTTGTGTGCCTCTTGTTTTAAGAATGGTTTTAAATTGTGGTAATGGCTGCCATAGTGTGTGGTATTGATAGTATGATCAATGCGTAATGGGAATCAGTTATTGGAGTTGAGAAATTTTTTTATCTTGCTAGCAACCCCAAGAAACTAATTGGTACACATGTTTTAGCCTCAATTTACTATATTTCAATGTCGTTAATGATTGTTATTAAAGTTTTGCAGACAAATGGATGGCTTGTGATAGGTATTGAATTTTAAAATGGATGTTAGAAAAAGAAGTTTTCTATTACTTCTTCTTATTTCCTAAGAGTTGAGGGCTTTTTTTTAATTTCTAGATTTGGTTAAACGGGTTGTAATTGTGACCCATGGGTCATCTCTTGAATCAAGCTTAGGTATTGGGTCCTTATTTTTTTAGTAGATTTATATTAGAATTTAGGTCTTCCTAGTCAAAGTCTTAGTTTCCATATTTTAGAATTCAAGTCCCAGTAGAGTTGGGATTATCTAGGGGTTTATAAATAACTCTGTAATACTTTCAAGAGAATAAGTTTTAGGGAGTTTCTACAGCAATTGTGCTTTTATTTGGGATTGTGTGATACAATTCTAGCCCTTGGTGTACTTTCGGGAAAAAAAAAAAAACTAGCCCTTGGTGTGATGCCAAAGAAACCTAGATGTGATACCTAACTGCTTCTACTTTTCTTTATTTTATGCACTTTTAAGCCTTTGGAAGCCACAACCAGATCTGGTTATTGTTTATTCTACCTTTACAATACTTTGTTGATTAAGCCCAATCACCTTCCTCCTCGAAGTATTGATCCTGGCAAACTAAATGAGACAAACCAGCACTAAAACACTGTTTACAGCTTCCACCCTGAATACTCCTGAACTTCCCTTTCGGTGGAATCAATTATTCCCCAACTCCATACCTTTTTCTTATACCTTTAACAAACCCTAACACTGAGCATTCCCTCTAACCTTCTAGACACAACCCAATAACAAACAGCCCCCAAAAGCCATTCTTTACTGCTGCCAAAATAATTTTTAGTGTCATAACTTGTAGGAGAAACCCTTGTCCTACCTCACCCAAGCTCTTTAATCTCTAGACTTGGAATTTCTATCTTGCAATTATGATATCTAAAATCATGAATCTAATATAAAATAGATGATCCTTACTTTTTAATGAGAAAAGGGGTCCAAAAAAAAGGAAGAAAAATTAGGTATTGAGTTTTTTTTTTTTGAAAGGTAATTGTCAAATCACATGTTATAATGCATTATACCATGATGTAATGGTTGTTGTAGATGTGAGTTTCATTTTCACAAATATATTTGTCCTTGATGGCAACATGGAGACTGGTGATACCAGGACATAAGGATATTGGGTGGTAAATGTGTTTTAAGAATTTTTAAACGGTCAACCCTTTCATCAATATAATGCTTGTGTTTGAGTTGGCCTATCCAATAAAAAAAGGGTGGTTTGAATTTGAGATTTGAAGGAAATCTCTACGTTCCCCCCTAGAAGGAATTGCATTGTTGTAATTTTTTGGAAGTGTGTTTCTCTGTTCAAAAAGGTATTTTACAAAAATGTTATGGTAATATAATTTATAACAACATGCGACCAAAACTGCTGAAATTATGGAACAGATGTGCCCTTTCAAATTTTTGCAAACTTTTTATAACAATTATGGTTCTTGTAACATTTGACATTGTTTTGAGTTTCATCTCATTATTGTTAAGGGAAATTACATATTTTAGGCTGTTTAAATTAGAAATTTTGTAGTTTTGGATGCTAGATTTTTAAGCTTGAAAATAATTGTGTGAAGAAGTTCTTAATTGAAGATCTGTCTTGAGATATCAGAAAACTTTATTTCCATATGGATGAAATTTGTACTTTCCAATACTTTTGTTTTGTGAAAATCTCGCGTCATGAATAAAGAAAATCGAAGGGGGCCACTTGTACGAAGCAAGATAATTTAGTGCAACATTACAAATTGGCAACATATTGTGTCATCCTGCAAACTGCTCGTTTCTAAGCCTTGTTATTTACTTTATTGTTGTTTTGAGAAGAAGAAGAGAAGAGAGAGAGAAGGGGGGGGGGGGGGGGGGGTGGGGTTAAGTGTTGTTGAAGTAAGTGTCTAGTTTTAGTTGAGTGTGCAAATGATTGTATATGCAAACATCCTTCACTTTGACTAATGTAGAGATTTCATTGTTATATTTAGGACCAGGAGAAAATCAGGAGGAAGAAGTTGTTGACCACCAGGACAGAGGAGACTGTTCGAGTTGAAGCTAGTTCTATTGCTCAGCCACATTATGTGCAAGAGAAGTTGGCTACTGATTCAGGTAATCATGGTTTAAATTCACTCGACAGGACAGTGTCCAATACAACATCATCAACTACGGCTGTCCGACTGCCCAGTACGTTGATGAATGGCCCTAGCTTGGACCGGCCAAAACAAGAAAAGGTAAAGGGAAACTCAGGTAATACCAATGACATGCGGACAGTGGATGCATTGACGAAGAAAAAGGTGAAGCGGAAGCCTGAATTGGAGTTGGGTGAAGCTCAATTCCATCCAGAGAAGTTAACTTCTGCACAGGGAGAGGAAAGACACAAGCCGCCTAAGCAGGTTGCTGGTATTCTCCAAAAACCAAACCTTCAGTTGGCGCCTACTCCTCCAACAAGCTCTGAACAGCTCAGCTGACATGATATGGCACATTTTGGAAGTTGCAAAGTGGAAATGTTTTGTGCAACACAAATCTTTGTTCCTATTTCGTATCCTTCTTGGTGGCTTCATTCATCTTGACCAAGTGATCGTTCTTAGTTTTGTAATTAAATGTTGATGACATGAATGCTTTGCTGATCGGAATGTTATCTTCAGAAGAGGTAGCACAAAGTTGTAATTTTTACCTGCTATTTGTATGCATGACATGAATTGGCTTTTCAATTATTTTTATTGTCCCTGTCACACTAGTTAGGCCCTAGGGGTTTGAGATTATATCATTGTGGTTGCGGCTCAGAAAAAAGATGCAAAATTAGCTCGGCAGTGGTACTCCGAAGACTAGGAAAATGTCACAATGTGCAATCCCATTTGTGATGGTTAGTCAGTGACTCAATAGTTAATACACACACACACACACACACACACACACACACCCCCCCCTAGTGTTTAAACACTTTTAAACACTAGTTTCATCCGATAGCCACCGGTTTGGAAATGGACTTGGGCCGCATTTGGAGACGAAGCAAATGAAATATGTGAGACATGAGATAGGAATAGGGAAATTATAGCTCTGGAGAAAGTAGTAAATGTGGAGAAGATAAGATACGTATTTGTAGGAAACAGCAAGAAGTGAACTTTTTCTATAGAAGATGATGGTCATTGTGACTGACTCTAAGCCTATGTAAAGCATTGATATGGGACTTTTATGGTGGGTAAGAATTTTAATGAAACGCCTCTTTTGGTTCCTTATTATTGATTGTGAGTGAGGTCATCTCAAAGATTGGATGAAGCATTTAACGGGTACCTTTTGAATATAATAATTGAGAGGGTTAACACGACAAACATTTCTACGGGATGAATTGGAGACAAATTTAAAATATGACGACATATCTGCTGTTCCTAACGGTCGGTGAATTTTATTTTTTCACACAAATTGAGCTTTATATGCTCTCTGTGAATGCAATTAACACCTTAGGCTTCTCAAGCATGACCTTGATGGTTTCATACCATTTGACCCAAGTAGCAACACTTCCAACATGAATAGAGGCAAGGCAAGCTTCTCAATGACCAGTAGTCACATGAATTTTCACCCCCAGATAGTCAGAATAACAACTTATTGATTAGGGTAAATAACACTTTTAACTTTTTGTGTTATTTTTTTTATAATTACAGAAAATATACTTGTATGACTAATTATACGGATGTCTCCTATGATGTGATAGTTTATTAGCAATTCCTCTTACTATTAGAGAAGTTTTTGTTGATGTCAGTAATTTTTTTAAAATGACAAATTTGTCCTTATAACTTTGACTTTTTGATTAAAAAAATTAGTAGAAAACTAAGAGTAAATTTGTAAAATTACTATCACTGTTAACAGATCAGGTTGAAATGTCTGATGGAGCTGGAAGATTGTTAGAAAAAAAAATAATGCTGTCTTTATCATAACATTTTACCAACAAATTTTATATGCTGACGTGACTGATCGGATACTAGTGAATTTAGTCTTTTGTTACTAGGTTTTGAAGCTTGTTAGTACAAGTCATGTTAGGTGAGTCCAAGAGACTTAATTGACTAACACCCGAACAACCACATTAATAGGTAAAAAAAATTAATAAAATATTATGATAAGCATAGCATTACCCAGTGAAAAAAATCAAAGAGAAATTAGTGTAATTTAATCTATTTAATAATAAGAATAAAAGCTACTAATTAATACTATTTTGGTAAGTTAACTAATCATCTCTAAGTTACATAACATAAGAAGGAAAAAATAAAAATAAAAAATATGTTTATCAATATATACACATAAAGCCGCTTGAGAACACTGAATAGCCACCTGCCTAATCTTCTCCCAGAGCAGACCGTTACAATAGATTAACCTATTTATCATATCAATCTCTCCAAGATCTACCTTTCATATCATCAATGGAAATTGTACAGAGATTCCTTGGAAATCTATCCAATCACACTACTTTACCTTTGAAAGAATGAGCTTTCTTGCTTACCGGTCTGCAGTTAAATTAGCCTCAAGATAAATATGTTTAAAAGTAACCATTAAACTCTTATCTATAATTATGTTAACACAATCTTTCAAAATATTATATATTGTCCATGAATGTCTTCGCCTTCCCCAAATATTATATATTGTCCATGATTGTCTTTGCCTTCCCAATAATGTATTAATTATTACCTTTGAATCACAAATATTTTTATCATCTTGCACATATTCCCTCCGTCCCAAAATGAAAGTCTCATTTGGGAATTCTAACTTTTTAAGAAGTATTATTTTATTATTTTGAAACTATTTAAATTTTTTATATCACCCTCATTTAATTATAAATCATGTTCACATTAGGTGTAATAAAGGGTAGTTTTGAAAATTCGTATGTTAAAAGTACGTTGACTTTTCAAATGAGACTCTTAAAATGGGACAGTTCAAAATGGAATAAAGGACTCTTAAAATGGGACGGAGGGAGAATGTCGTTAGTAATCATTCTCTAAAAGCTAAAGCTTCCAATTGGGGGACCGAGTATTGTCTATCATACTAGCTAGATAAGGCCTAGTAAATTTCTCTGCCCTCATTTCTAACGATGACACCAACACTACCTGAAGACCTATCTTGCTTCTTTGATCCGTCCAAGTTCATTTTCATCTTTCCAATAGGAGGTGTTCACTTAATAAACCTCACACTCTTATCCTTTACATGGGCAATTTGATTATGACTAAATCAAACATCAATCATATAATAATCTCTAAACATATTAGTTGCTTTCTCTATTCTTTTTCTATTATTTTGAATTGATTAAATTGTTGATTTCTAAAAACTTCATCATTTTGTTGACACCATATTTTTCATAGAATATTGACCACTTTTTCTCTAATTCCCGTATATACCTACAACTTTTTTGAATATTCTTTAGCCAAGCATCATATCAGTATCCTCACTACTAGGAGTCTCACAAGCCTTTGCAATCAACACCCACACATACCTAGCTCCTTTGCATTGTAAAAAAATATGATTCTAATCCTCAATCATATCTACACAAAGATCACAATAAATATCTATACCAACACCCTTTTCATTTAGTAACTATTTTGAAGGAATCCTACGCCTCAACACTAACCATAAGAAAGATTTGAACTTAGGAGCACACTTCAATTTTCAAAACCTAGAAGAAAAAGATATTTTAGGGTTCAAATTTTGAATTCTATTTCGAAATCTTACATCTCTAGCCAACCTTGTGGCAGACTTCCAAGAGAATGAACCACTTACTCCATTCCCCCACCACATAGTATCTTTAATATTAGATATAGGAATATAAATCTTAATGATTTTATTTCCTAACTCCTCGCCCACCAATCACTTAACCCAACCCTCATTCCACTACTTATTTTCTATTATACAATCTTTTACTTTTAAATTCCAGTCTATTTGACTCAAGTTCCCACTAGAAACATATTCATATTACGCTCTATCCATAGCCCACTTGTCAACCCAAAAGAATTATTTTTTCTCCATTGCCAACAATCCATCTAATCCCCTCACTAAAAATGTGCATGCTCTTTAGGATTTTCTTCCAAGTCCATAAATCAGCTCCTCGAGCTTTAATATTGAAAAGTCATCCCTAGTAAGATACTTACCTCATACTTGAGATACCCATATATAGAATGGTCTGTGAGAACCCTCTATCCCAATTTTGCCCTAACGTTATATTAATATCATTAGCACTGTGTGTTGTGCAATGGAAGCGAAAAATAAAATAACGAAGAGAAAAGAAACAAACATAGCAAGAACAAGAGAACACTAAATATATGTGGTTCGAAAAATAGCCTACATCCATGGGTGAAACACAACAAAAGATCCACTATCAAAAGTGAAGAATACAAAACGGGTTGTTAAAACCCACTCACAAATGTCTAAGAAGACTTTCTATCTCTCTCCCTCTCTTATTTTCTCGCAACAATACATTATATAATGTTTCCAAACCCTAAAATATGAAAAAGAGGTGAAAATCGTGAAACTGGACCTCGAGTGCCAATTGACACATAGAGAAAAGGGTTGTTGGCACTTGAGTGCCGATGGGCCATTTTTTAACTTTCTCCAAATGATCTGAAATTTTTTTTTGTACCAATTGGTCAATAGAGAATCGGGTTTTCTAAGTCCAAGTGTCGATAGGTAAACCTCCAAAAGTGCTCGAAATGGTTTGGGTGCGAGTCGGCTCAAGAATGCAAGACACAAATAACAAATCTCCACCTTGGCTTGTATTTCCTCAAGCCATGCACAAGCACGCAACCTTCTTATGTTGTATTTTTCACAAAATCCCTAAGGATTAAATCAAATTGTGCGAACACCAATCAAGTCCAAAGAGTGTTTGAACTTTAGTAGCGGAATAGGCTTAGTCATCATATTTGTTGGATTCTCTATTGTGGCAATCTTCTTGATTGTAATGTCACCTTGGGACATAACATCTCAAAGAAAATGATATTTGACGTCTATGTGTTTGGTCCTCTCATGATACATTTGATTTTTGGTCAAATGTATTGCACTCTGGCTATCACAAAATACAACAATAACATCTTACTATAAGCCTAAATCACTAACCAAACTTCTCAACCAAATTGCCTTCTTCACTACTTATGCTGCCACCATGTACTCTGCTTTTGTTGTTGACAAAGCAATAGTAGACTGTAAAGTAGCTTTCCAACTAATAGCACAACTTGCAAGTGTGAAGACATAACCTGTCGAAGATTTTCTCTTATCTAGATCACCAGCATAATCTGAATCAATATAACCTACAATGGTAGAATTAAAGCCACAAGCTTTATCAAACACTGAGCCAATATTTGAATTCCCTCTCAAACACCGAAGTATCCATTTCACTGCCTGCCAATGAGCCTTGCCAGGATTAGCCATATATCGATTGACAACACTAACTGCTTGTGAAATGTTAGGATGTGTGCAAACCATAGCATACATAATGCTACCAACTGCACTAGAATAAAGAACACTCAACATATACCATTCTACTTCCTCACTCTACGGAGACAATGCTGTAGAAAGCCTAAAATGAGAGGCAAGTGGAGTACTCACTAATTTGAAACTTTGCATAGCAAAATGCTCAAGCACTTTCTCTATGTACTTCTGTTGTGACAAGTACAACTTTCTAGCTTTCTTGTCCTTATGAATTTCTATACCCAAGATTTTTTTTGCAACATCTAAATCTTTTATCTCAAACTTATTACTCAGCTGGGACTTCAAATTGTCAATCTTCAACATGTTTTTGGCTGCTATAAGCATGTCATCTACATAAAGTAACAAGTAAACAAAAGAACCATATGAAAACTGTCTGTGATACACGCAACTGTCAAAATTACTCCTTGAGTAACACTACCCACCATAAAGGTGTCAAACTGCTTGTACCACTGCATTGGAGACTGTTTTAAGCCATACAATGACTTTTTTAACTTGCAAACATGATCTTCTACAAAACCCTCTGGTTGTTTCATGTAGATAGTCTCCTTAAACTCGCCATGTAAAAATGTTATCTTGATATCAAGCTGCCCAAGTTCTAAGTCAAACAAAACAAGCAATACTTGAATAGAGCTATGCTTCACAATAGGTGAGAAAACTTCATTGAAATCCACACATTCTCTTTAGTTGTAGCCTTTTGCAACCAAGTGTACCTTGTATCTAGCATCTTCAACCCCTGAAAAATTCATCAAAAGTAACATCCTTACTGATAACTAACTTGGGTGACTTAGGATCAGTACACCACAATCTACAACCTTTGACTCCTGGTGCATATCCAATAAATATGCACTTCTTGGCCTTAGGCTCACGCTTAACATCATTCACATGATAATAAGCAAGACAATCAAATACTTTCAAATTTGAATAGTTAGAAGGAGTACAAGACCATACCTCATTAGGAGTTTTAGTTTCAATAGCAGTATTAGGAGAACAGTTCACCAAGTAGCAAATTGTATTAACGGCCTCAGCCCAAAATGCCTTAGACAACCCGACATTTGAGGGCATATAATGAGCTATCTCCATAAGAGTTCTGCTCATCAGTTCTATGACTTCATTTTGTTAGGGAAGGCCACAAACTGTGTGGTACCTTGTAATTCCTCATTCTGACAAAACTTATTAAACTCTTTATCACAAAATTCCATGTCGTTATCTGTTATAATCCGCTTGACCTGTTTACCTATTTGCTTCTCAATTAAGACTTTCCACTGTTTGAATGTAAAAAACGTCTCATTCTTGTGCTTTAGAAAATACACCGAAACTTTTCTTAAATAATCATCTCTGAAAGTCAGAAAATACCGAGCAACACCCTGGGATGGGATGGTTGTAGGACCCCAAAGATCCGAATGGATGAAGTTAACTGTACCTTTGGTTCTATGAATCGCAGTACAAAACTTCATCCTTTTTTGTTTTTCAAAAACACAATGCTCACAAAAGTCAAGCTTTCTTGTCGACTGTCCACAAAGCAAACCCTGTTTGCTCAAAAAGATCATACTTCTTTCGCTTATGTGACCCAATCGCATATGCCATAAAAGGGAGGTATCTGAATCTGGATCAACTGAAGATGAAGATGAAACATCTACAAAACCAACAATTGTACTACCCTGAAGAACGTAAAGACCATTTGCTTTATTACCTTTTATCGCAACGAAAGATCCCTTGCAAACCTTCATAGCTCCACCTTTAGCAGAGAACTTGCAAACATTAGAATCCAGACTACCCAAAAAAATCAGATTTTTCTTCAAGTCTGGTATATGCCTTGCATTTGTTAAAGTCCTCACAATTTCGTCATGCAAACGAATTCAAACTGTACCTATCCCAACTGTCTTACAAGCCATATTGTTGCTATTAAAACCGAACCACCATTAATTGCATCATAGGTGACGAGCCAATCCCTATTAGGGGTCATATGATAGGAGCAACCCGAATCAAGAATCCACTCCTCATTGGAGTGATTATCAGAAATAGTAACTAAAATGACATTATTTGCAACCTCAACGGTTTCTTGTGCAACACCGACAACAGTAGCATAATTAAAATTCTTCTTTCCTCTTTGTTCTTTGAGCCTAGGACACTTATTTTGTAGTGCCCAAACTTGTGACAATAGTAACATTCAATATCACTCTTAGGTGTTCTAGATTGTGATTGACCTTTAGATCCACCTTGGCCTCTTCTTCTACCTCTGTCTCGACCTCTACTATTACCACTACTAGAGCACCTTTCATTAGGCCAGCCTCTATTATTAAAGGAATCCAAAAAACCTTTCATAAATAGACACTCGGCCTGTACATAATCACTGCATTTCCCATTTAACTTAGTCCTAAACTCTTTCAAGTTTAAAGACATTTTAACATCTACTAAAGACATGATATACCTTTCATATAACATGAAATTAACAAAATTTTTAAAAGAATCAGACAATGAACACAAAACAATTAGGGCTTGGTCTTTTTCTTCAACCTTAACATCAATATTCTTTAGGTCCATGATAATTTTATTAAATTCATCAAGGCACTCATTAATGTACCTTCCTTCATCTTTAGGGTGTACAACCGCTGCTTCAAATACAAATGGTTGGTGAGCGACTTCTTCATGTACAAATTCTCTAGCTTTTTCGAAAACCTAAAGGCAGATTCTTCATCTGATACCTCACGCAAGACTCCATTAGAAAGAGATAACTAAATGGCGCTATATGCCTTTTCTTGCATATCAATCTTCTGCTCCGCGGTCAACGTTGTTGGAAACATGTCATTCAAAACCTTCACCAAACCTTGTTGTCATAACAAAGTGCACATCTTGATGCGCTAAAGGCCAAAACTATTTTGATCATCAAACTTCTCTACGTCGTATTTTGCGATAGCTATTACCAATAGCTCTGATACCAAATTGTTGTGCAACAAAAGTGGAAAACAAAATAAAGAAAAGAAAAGAAACAAACACAACAAGAACAAGATAATACCAAATATATGTGGTTTGGCAAACAACCTACGTTCACACGCGAAGCATAGCAAAAGATCCACTATCAAAAGTGAAGAATACAAAATGGGGTGTTAATCCCGTTCACAAATGTCTAAGAAGACTTCTTGTTGCTCTCCCTTTATCATTTTCTCGTAACAACAAATTATATAATGTTCCCAAACCCTAAAATACGAAGAGAGGTGAAAATCATGAAATTGGACCCCGAGTGCCGATCGGCACACAGAGAAGGGGATTGCTGCCACCCGAGTGCTGATCGGCACTCCCCGAGTGTCGGTTGCACCCTCTGAGTGCCGATGGGCCATTTTTTGACTTTTTCCAAATGCTTTGAAATTTCTTGTACCGATTGGTTAACAGAGAAGGGGGTTTTTTGGGTGTAAGTGCTAATCGGTAAACCTTCAAAAGTGCCCGAAATGGTTTGGGTGCGAGTTGGCTTAAGAATGAAAGACACAAATAACACTGTGAATCCCTAATCCCCCTTTAATTTTTTTTCTAGGCTAACTTGATCCTATTTGACCCAATTTAAATCCTTACTATTAGAGTTTCTTCCCCATAAAAAATCTATTGTAATTTATCTCTTTCCTCTCTACTCTTTTTAGGAAGCAAATATCAATTCATATTATGTTGAGCAATAGAAGAAGAGACCGATCTTATCAAAGTTTCCTGACCAGTTCTTGATGAGGTTTTTTCCATCCACCCCTGTATTCTTTTTTCTATCCTCTTAACTAAACCCCTAAATCATGAGCCTTTCTTACTTGAGTCTAAAAATAAGGTCCCTAAGATGCTTTTCTAAATGATCCTTCGTACAAAGATCCTATCAGCAGTCGTTACATTCTACGAAAAAATATGCTCGATTTATTATAATTAACTAGTTGTCTAGAAGCATTGCCAAAAATATTAAGAATATTTTTAATAATATCACACGTTGTCTTGGTCGCCTTTCTGAAAATTAGACAATCATTAACAAATAGTAAGTGACTAATGGGTTCTAATTTTCTATCAAGTTTCACACCTTAAGTTCATTTTCCCACTAGTTTTCATTTCAAAATCCAAAAGACTGGATAAGCCTTTCATACACATAATGAATAAATACGGGAATAAAGGTCCCCTTGTTAGATAACTCTAAATGGCTTGAAATCCTCAGATGGAATACCATTAACTAACACTTGAAAAGAAACTGATGAAATGCAAATATTAATCCAATTTATAAATACCTCATAAAAACCCATCTTTTCATAACTTTTTCTGTAAACCCCCACTCGAGCTTATCATGGGCTTTTTCTAAATCAAGCTTAATACTAATCCATCCTTTCAACCTTTTTTTAGATTAAAAGAATGTTTTATGTCATGAGCTAAGACAAAATTATCCATACTTTTTTTATTTTTCACAAAGCACTTTGCTTAACTGAAATCATTTTTGGCATCAGATTTTTCATACTATTCACCAAAATCCTTGTAATAATTTTGTAACTCATATTGCATAGACTAATAGGCCTAAAATGGCTTATCATTTCTGGGTCTCCCACTTTCAGAATCAACACCACAAGTGTCTTACTTAGGTCTTGACACAAAGCATCGTGATTAAAGAACTCATGACACATATAATTCATTGAGTTAGCCAAAATATTCAAAAAATTATTATAAAATAGGCCTAGCAACCCATCTAGCACAAGAGCTTTAAAATTAGGAATCTGCCTAACAACCATTTCTATTTCCCCCAAGCTGACCAATGCAATTAACCCAGTGTTATCATCCTCAGAGGCCTTAGGTTGAAAATGTTCCAAAGCCATAATTACATTAAATATACCATGGGAAGTAAACCTCTTAATATAATCACTTTAAAAAATAGTTTGAATTAATTTCTGATCTTGTATCCAATCCCCATTGACATTTTTAATCCTCCATATTCTATTTTGTTTCCTCCTTTCATTAAAGAGATTATGAAAATATTTATTATTTTGATCCCCCACTGAATCCAATTAGTTCTAGCTCGTTGGCCCCAAAATATTTCCTCACAGTTTATCCACATACGAGATTCCTCTTTTAAAAGTCGTTCTTTCTCCAATAAAGTCGTATTAGTATAATTAGTGGTAACTTATCTCATCCTTAGTCTACTAGTTCAACTTGGATAAAGAAATTTGGAGAGAGACAAAATATCGAGGAAGAAATGTACAAAAATCTCTCATTTGAAATTTTAAGAAAGAGAAAAAATAGAAGATTTGGATATATTAAAAAATGGGCCATGCTATTCCCACTCCACAATACCACACTTGCACTCCAAAAGATACAATTTTAGTTATTAAAATAATATTTTTTTGGAGCTCAAGTGTTTATTAAGGAGTGTGTATAAGGCTACCCTAAAAAAAGAAAAGTTTTAAAAAAAAAACTCACTTCTATAATCTCTCCAAAGTAGAGAGGTCTGGAGGCTTGTTGGGAATTCTTCAAACTAGATTAGGTCAGAAACACTCCCATTGAGTTATCTGATTTTTTCTGAAAAACTAACATCTGTTTGGTCTAACTTTCTTCAAATTTTTAGTATGTTTTAAGAATAAATGAGAACTACTATACTACTAAAAAGTACTTACTAAACAGTAAAAAATTTAAAATCAATTCATCTGTATTATTCAAAATCAGGCCTTTCTCAAACATGGCATTGGAGAGAAAAGAAAATTTATTTAATGAATTATTTGAAATGCCCAATATACTTTTAAATGTATATGTTAAAAATTAGGCTTATTATAATAAAATGGATATGATTTTTAAATAAAGGCCAAATATACCCTTAAATGCATGTGTTAAAAATTAGGTTTATTGTAATGAAGTGGATACAACTGTCAAGTAATTTATATACATTTTTTTTTCATTTTCTCTCTTACTAAGAGCTGTTCCAGCATATGTGCCATCCAATATTCTATTGTCAAAGACCTGAGAATCTTTCTCACTATTTTAACATTAGTATAGCATTTACCCAGATACTTCAAACCACTAATAGTATTAATAAATCTAGTAAATAATATCTTAGTAATAGATTCATCATTATTCATTTTAGAGAGTTAATAATTATAAACTATAATGCTTTTTTATTCTTTAACTTGATTGGTACCTTTATAGGTAACCTTTAAATTATCCCAAATCTCTTTTTCTATTCACATGCATAGATTCTATTAAACCCATTTGCATTTTAGGCATAATATAAATTACTTATAGCCTTAGAATTGAGTTGAATCAATTTAAGGTTAATGTCATCTCATTCAATTTCTTCCTTTTGTACTAAGGTACATACAATTTTAGTGGGTAAATGAGGTCCATTTATGATTCCATACCTCATAATTCAAGGCTTGAGGATAAAGTCCCATTCTAATTTTTCAATAGGTGTAGTTATGACCACTAAACAATAGACGACCTTTGTTTATTAATGAACAAAAATGATGGAATTGATGAACAAAATGTATCACAAAAGAGATATATGTAAAAATTGTGTTGGTGTTCTATGCCCCAATATAGAATCAAAACTAGATGTGGTTGCTAATATTGGTTGAACTTGGCTTGTCAGTCAATCTTGTGATGATGTTTTCAAAATTCATTCGCAGTCGTCAGTTGTTATTGACGTAGAGAGACACTATTGTTCACGTTTTTAATGGCAGATGAATGGGTATCTATGTTCTCATGTTGTTTTAGCTATCCAAAAGTGTAGGAAAGACTTGTACTCTTTTGTTAACCAATATTTTCATGTTACTAACTACATGGAGTGTTACTCATCTCCCATTGCACTAATTTCCACAGTGGAGAAGCCTTCTTTTAGCATTGAAAATGTCTCCATTTCACCACATTTTCTAAGAAACAGTTTGGTAGGCCAAGAAAAAATAGAATACATTCGAGGAGTGAGAAGTTGAAGGAAATTAGATGTAGTAGGTGTGGCCGTAGGGGCCACCATAATAGAAAGAGCTATAAAGAGGCCTTGTTAACATTTTCTATTGTTCCTTGATTTGAAGTTTTGGTTAATAAAGTAAACTTTTACCTTTATCTTAAAATAGTACACTTTGTTAAAGTTTTCACTTCTAGTTTGTAATATATTACTCTATTATTTTTTTTATTGATATTAAGCACTGCTCCACAATATTAATTTGCTCCCTATCCAAGTAAAATTGATTTGTTATCCCAACTCCAAAAAATGATTACTGAACCATGACAATGTTCCATGAGTTTAATTTTTCATTTGAACAGGGTATATGTTTATAATAAATGATTATGTTTTTCCTATACTACACTTTTCCATTCCTATAGATATAGTTGAATAGGGTTAAAAGAAATAACTAAACATATTGAAAGTGAATTTTTATCTTGTTTAGCAATTGTTTTTTTAAAAAGTGCCTCATTCAATATGCTGGCAATTCAAATGTTTATAAGAAATAATTTATCTCCCCTAATACAACAAATTATTTTGTAACGTATAAGGTTGCACAAGAAAGAGAAAAGAATATGTTTTCTGTAGTGATCATTTAATTACATGGATCCACACAATCACATTTTCAATGTTTTCATCTACAACAAAACAAAATTATCTTATATTTTCACTTAAGTACAAATTTTCATTTAGTTCAAGATATAATACATTGTTAAAAGTAAGCCCCGGAGCTTTGCCCTTTTCTTGATCATAACATCCTCTTCTTGCCAAGATCTCCCTTTGTCAAAGAAGAATGCATTGATCAGTGTCATATGCATATTCCTTGCATATGTCAAAGCAAAATTTGTCTTCAAAGGTTAATTGAATATTTTTTGCTTCATTATGTCACAATCCCACAATCAAGTCTGCCAAAAAAATCAAATATCAGTAAAAATGTTTTTTATTGGAATGGGTTCTTTTGTTTTTTATTGTGTTAGTATTATTTACGATCCATTCCTCTACTGTGGACAATTTATAACTTGAGTCAACCTAGTTTCCAAATCTTGAGTAGATATCACGAGTTCATTACATCTATTCTTTTCAATACCCTCCGTGAAGAAATTATTCATGTAAAGTTTCTAAAATAAAATGAATGTTTCAATAGGTGGGTTCAATTTGGGGTAAGAATGGTGTCACAAAAGCAAGTTTTTTTGTGTATATAATAACCAAAGACCTTTTCATTTTTGAATTTGGAGTAAGGTAGATTTTTACCATATCTAGTGCATCCGACATACAGTGGTCAATTATATTCTCTCTTGGCCTTAGTGAGTTGTAGAACTTCCATTCATCTTCATTTGTATCAAAAACCATCAATGTCCAATGATTTGGGCTTGTGTTGTGGAGTGGGAAATGTAAATAGTGATACTTGTTCGTTGCTTTCCTAAGATTATTGTCCACGTATTTAGTCCATAGTCCGATCATTATTCTGCCTAATTATATTTTGTTTAAAGCACATACAACAGGTATAGTTAATATGAAGTTAATAATATCAAAGGTAAATGAATTTGTGTCTTACTAGGCAGTGACAACTGAGAAAAATGACATGTCATGGCCATCGTATTGCCCGATTTCTAGCAAAACATCTTGTGTTCTCATTAAAATGTTTGCATAATTTGTCAATGACCTGTAAAAGACAATTGTCTTTCTTATTTCAAACCAACACAATATATACTTTAAAAGGGTCCAAATGTTATAGTAAATGTCAATAGTTTGAAGATATAATAGTTTCAGATATACTCACATTGCTTGATGTATCTCTTTCCCCCTAGTAATTTCAATATGTCCTCCATGCTTATGAAATCCACGCTCTTGTTTGTCCAAACCATAGTGCTATAAATTATTTTAGAGTCATGGAAAGAAAATTAATATTATAATGGTTGTACTCATCACATTATGTAAAATATTATTCGAAATTGTTTAACTTACTTATTTCCCTCGAGCTTGAACATTCTCTTGATTATTTTTGCTTCATTGTGCTTCATAAGTTTCATGATTACAGATCTTTTTAGGTGCTCTTGAATTATCCGTGTACGAGTCTTTGTTGGTGTTTCCTTTGGCTGCTTAACCACTGATGTCACGCCCCGAATTTTCACAAACCCGGGGAGTGAGTGAAATGAAATAAGAAAAGTAAAGGAAAGGTCGTTAAGGCGAATTCAATTAATTATGCATTCCTTCCCCCATGTTTTCCCAAAATTATAAGTGAAGACTTGTCATTTAACTTAACCAAAATGGTCTCCAAATGTCACTCAAATGTCCCTCCCAATTAATGTTCAAAATAGTTTAAGTTATATTCAAAAATGGCTTCCAAAATAGTCTCAAAACATTTTTAAAAATACCTTGGGATGATGGCCCAAATGGGCCCCAAAATGCCCTAAGGCATAATCCAAGAATGGGTCAATAAGTCCACCAAAAATTGTCTAAGGAAGGGGGCCAAACATCGCCCAAAAAGGTTACCAAAAATAGCCCAAAAGGTGGCCAAACATAGCTTAATATGGTGCCCAAACATAGTCTAAAAACGTGCCCAAACATGGCGAAAAAAGGTGGCCAAAGTTGCTAGTGTCAAGGGTTGTCAAGGGCTGGGCAGCAGGTGGATGGCAGTAGCAGGCCACGCATGGCCGTGGGCGCGCATACGGGCACGCAGGTGGGGTGTGAGGCAGGTAAGGCGTGCGCAGGGCAGGGCGGCATGGCGCCCGGCGTGCAAGCACGCACGCGCGCACGGCTGGCTGGGCAAGGGCTGTGCAGGCTATTCCAAAATCTGATTTTTTGCAGAAACACTGTAGCAACAGTGTAATTACTGCAAGCAAATTTCTCTGTCTGCTGCACTAATTTTCTCTGTTTTGTGACTTTTTTTTTCCCAAGTTTTGAAGGTCCCTTTTTCCCCATTTTTAACCTATTTCTTCAAGGTTTCTAAACCTTCATTTTAAGCAGTTTTCTCACCTATTTAGATGGTGCTTTACACACTTAATTTTTTTCTTAATTTCACTAAAATTTTGACATAACTTCCTTTGTTTTCCAAGTCTTTTTCCCACCTAATACACATGATACATTTTACAATTATGAGTTTGCACATTCCATCCTCACTCGATGGCCACAATCTCATTGAATTTATATATGCATCATTTAAATATGTACAATTTATCACACATATATATATGCTTAAACTTTAAAGGTCACATCATCATATTCATTACAACATATAAAGTCTTTTCCCTTCTTTTCATAATACACAAATCTTCTACAATATCATTTCATATGGTTTAGAGTTTATGCTTTTTTACAACATCAAAATATGCCCCAAGGGCCAAAAATCCTCCATGGTCCACTTCCATTACATCTTTCAAGACTTTATCAAGTCTTCAAGTGCCGGGGGCCTCATCTGTAATATGATATCCCACGAGGGGTCAGCACAACCGCTGGTATAACACAATGCTAATGCTAGGAACAAATTTAAGGCGTGGCATTTGTAAGTGTACATTTTAAAAGCTATACATCTACCCATTATGCAATGCAATGCAATGCAAAGGTGATATGCATGACGCACACACGCAAACTCTATGCCACACCCATGTCTCGGTTTCACGGATCGCTCCCGTTGGTTCATCGAGTACCACTCTATGTCTCGCCCCAAATTTTCACAAACCCGGGGAGTGAATGAAATTTAATAAGAAAAGTAAAGGAAATGTCATTAAGGTGAATTTAATTAATTATGCATTCCTTTCCCCATGTTTTCTCAAAATTATAAGTGAAGACTTGCCGTTTAACTCAACCCAAATGGTCTCCTAGTGTTACTCAAGCATTTCCCCTAATTAGTATTTGAAATAGTTTAAGTCATGTTAAAAAATGGCTTCTAAAATAGCTCACTCAATGTCTCTAAATATGCCCTTGGATAACGGTCCAAATGGGCCTCAAATGTCCTAAGATGGGCCAAGTGTAAGTCAAAATGTTTACCAAAAATTGTCCTAGTAAGTGGCCAAAAATGACCCAAGGATTAACCAAACATGGCTCAATAGGGTGCCCAAATATGGCCCAAAAAGGTGGCCAAATATGGCTCAAAAAGGTGGCAAAGAAGTGAGGTCAAAAGAGCAAGGAGTTGGATGCACAAGGGCTGCCAAGCAACATGTAGCAAGCAGGCCATACGCATGGCCGTGGGGCGCTCAGGGCAGGCTACAGCGCGTGACAGGCAGGCAGGCAGGTTCAGCACGCTTGCGGGGCACAAGACTTTGCCTACATGAACCTAACATGTAATCCCATCAATTTCACATATAACACATTACATATTCACAACCTTGACAATTTCTCAAAGATCATAAAATACATAAAGCACCAACACATAGAATAAATCATAACTCTCAAACCACAAGAATTTCCCTACATGAACCTAAGCTAAAATACAATGAATCAAACATACAAACAAGTTACATGTTCCTCACTTTGACAAATTCTCAAAGATTACAAAAATGCCTAAAGTACCAACACCTTGAATAAATCATAACTTTCCAACCATAAGAGTTTCTCTACATGAACATAAGCTAGAATACAATGAATTAAACATATAGTCATGGTTCATATTTATTACTTTACCAAATTCCCGAAAGAATAACAAAGAATACACAAGTACATAAACGATCAACTCTAAGGTTTTTCAAAGCAACTATATCTCAAGTGATTTTCTAACATCAAATAAACATATGAATCATTCAATCAACATGTAAATCACTCCTAAACTTAATCATATTCCTTACTTAGCAAAATATCATACCTAAAAGGATTTTTCTCAACCCTTAGGAGTTGTGTTCGCTGTGCAGCCAAACCAATTAGTGAGAATGTAGCCCTTGACATGGGGAACAACTTCTTAGAAGGAAGTCTTGTAAGAATCCTAGCTTAGATATGTGTTTTGGTGGCTTGAAACTTGAAAACCCTAGGTTTTCTCTTCACTTTTCTCCCATGCACGACTTCTGCTCTTTCTCTAGCCCAAAAATAATGAAATTATACACTAAGGGACTGTATTTATAGTAAAGGGGCAAGGGGGGCAAAATAACCCTTTTGCCCTTAATGAGTTCGGGTACTGTTACACTACAACCCATCCCAAAACGCCTCAATTCGATATTTTGTTTTAACCAAAGTTCTTAAAATTACTTTAAATGAAAATTTTCAAAAAATTAAATTTTTGCCTGTGGCCGGATCCACCCGAGCCACCCAGATGCCCTTTCGGTCTAATTTTTGAAACTGTCTCCGAACAAGCTCAAATTTTTACAAGAGGTATATTTTAATATTCTAATCATATTTCTCTCCTATGACATACTCAAAATATGCTTCTAAATATGACTTATAGCTAAATGATGCATATGTAGTGCCCTATCGACAAATGGTCCATGAATAGTGCTCTACAGGCAAAATGAAAAATTCACTCTCATTTTCTAGGTCTCTACACATAGCACCAAGTGTTCAACTCACACCATGCCTCCAAGGATTCACACTATGCCAACATGCTTTGGTTTCATTCTTATGCAATTTAATGAAACATTTCATCAATACATGGAGCATGACTTAAAAATATGCCTCTTTCATAAAGTAAAGCATAACTTCAAATTCACAACACTTTGTCTACATGAATGTAAGTCACAATTCAATGAATTAAGTATATGATCAAGTCTCATGTTCACCACTTTAACAATTTCTCAAAGAAAATACAAATATACAAACTACCAACTCATGAAATAATTCATAACTCTCAAACCATGAGAGTTTCTCTACATGAACATAAGCTATAATACAATGAATCACACATGCCAACAAGTTACATGTTCATCACTTTACCAAATTTTCAAAGAATAACAAAGAACACACAAGTACATAAACAATCAACTCTAGGTTTTCAAAGTAACTACCACCTAAGTGATTGTCTAACATCAAGTAAACACCTAAATCATTCAATCAACACATAGAAAGGCAAGAAAACTCAAATCTATTCCTAACTTAGCAAGGTATCATACCTATAATGATTTTTCTCAAACCGAGGAAGTTGTATTCTCTGCACAGCCGAACCGATTGGTGAGAATATAGTTCTTGTTGAGAGGAACAACTTCCTAGAAGGAACCTTTGTGAAAGTCCAAGCCTAGAAGTGTGTTTTGGAAGCTTGAATATTGGAAAACCTAGGTTTTCTCTTCCCCTCTCTCTCCCTACGCGTATTCTGCTCTTCTCCAGACTAAAATATGATTTTTTTTTTTTTTTTAACTATAAGGGTTGTATTTATAGTCAAGGGGTACAGGGGAAAAATAACCTTTTTGCCCTTAATGAATCCGGCCCCCGTTATATTACAACCCGTCCCGAAACGCCTCAATTCGATATTTTGCTTTAACCAAAGTTCTTAAAATTACTTTAAATGAAAATTTTCAAAAAAATAAATTTTTACCTGTGGCCGGGTTTGGCCGGATCCACCCTAGATGCCCTTTTGGTCCCATTTTTGAAACTGTCTCTGAATAGGCTCAAAGTTTTATAAGAGGTGTATTTTAATATTCTAAGCATATTTCACTTCTATGTCATACTCAAAATATGCTTCTATATATGACTTATTTCTAAATGATGCACGTATAGCGCCCTACCGACAAATAGTGCATGAATAGTGCCCTACTGGAACGAAAAATTTACCCTGATTTTTCAGATCTTTACAATTGATTTTTTACCCTTTGGCTCATCTTCAATGTTTATCAATTTTTTTTTATCATTAACATCGTTCAATTGATGTTCCTCTTGCACTCTAGTAGGCATCATTCTTTTTCTTTTTCACAGTTCCTTGAATTGGTTCATTTGCAAAGTCGTCATCTACATTTCTACTGATCTTTCATGGCCTTTTATTAGGCTTGTTTTCTTTACACTCATAGTCTGCTAACTTATGTTGTTTTCTTTCTTTACCTTTAATCCTTTTTACATAAGATTATTGTTTCATTCTAATCTGCTCATTATTTTTCGTTTGTTGCTACACATTCTGTTGCTTGACTTGGTGTGTTTTCATTTCTTCGATAAGCTCAAGTAGTGACTTTTTCTCATCTTGTAAATTGTTACTACTTTCATTTCCAAACTATGAATTCTAGCATATTTATCATCCATATGCTTCTGAAAAAATTTAGATTGTTGTGAGTATATGTTTTGCAACTTTCGAATCAGGTTCTTTGCTGCCACCAACTCATCAGCATCATTAACATCGTGTTAAGATTTTGGGTAATGGAACGAACCACCAGCTCCTCATGTGTTCCTCCAATTCCCCCACTTTATCATATTTGTTGTTGTAATCATTCATTAGCTCAATGTCCTATTTCTTCTGTTGTCGGTAGTCTCTTTTAGAATTATCCACTTCTTTATTTAAGTCCTTATTTTGCTTCACCAGCTATATTATTAAATCTTTCGAGCGTTTGTTTGAAACTTCAGATTTCATACCTTGATATCACAGCTCATCTTTATCTTCCAAGTTAGAAAAGTTTTGTTGTTTCATGCAATGCTTCTCTTTCTTCAAACAACAAAATATCAAGTGTTCCTTCCCATTCCTGATGCTCAATATCTTTAGGTGGTAATTTAATCAGCGAAGACTGGATCCTGTTGCCATCTACACAATGAACTCCCCCAATTACAACCTATGTTGTATGCAATTATTTTCTATGAAATTCTTGTTTTAAAATTGGATTTTGCCTGGACTATTTCCTTGGAGTCATTTTCATTGTCAATACCACACCCACCTTCAAAAAATGTTGCATCATGCCCGATTTCATTGTCTTATTCTTCTTAGGTCAGTCGTGCAACTCCTTTTTGCAGCATCTTTATATTTTCTGAATTGCTTTCATCCTCATTAGACTCCAAATCTTTAATTTTGGGTTATGTTTTATTCAACTCGGCGTCATTGACCTTCACAAATAAACATTTGTACGCATCATACTCCAAACACTTTTTGTTCATTGTTTGTTTTTCAAATTCTTCATATTAAAACAACCCATCACATTTCAATATCTTATACAAAGGTAAATTTTTACCAAAAAAAAAAATTATTACTTGCTTGCATTTTGAATTTACTAAAGTTCATACCTAATCTATTCCAAGTTCTGTCAACTATATTTTGCTCATAACCTTTTGCAACGCATGTAGATCCCATTTTAAAAACCTTGGAATGGATTTTTTTGGTGATAGGCTGCAAAATTATTGTATGTTCACACAACCAATACTGTAGTAAAGACAAAAATCGTACCAAAATTTTGTAATACATATTTATTTTTATAAAGTTTAGAATTATGCTTATTCAAAATATTTTTATATGTGACTTACTAATACCAACATAACACACCCCGTATCTTTCTACGGACTTTGGTGGTATCTTTCTAAAGAAGCCATAAGCTAATTTCTTATGCATGCAGCCCAATTATATTTCTTGATCTGCTCAAGGTCCTCTACGTACCGTATGAATCCCCAACTTATAGAAAGTCCAAATGTTGATAAGAATAAGATGAGACAAACATACAAGCATAGAGGTCGGGCAACATCTTCCTTGTCAGTCTTTTTTTTTTTGTGCCTTTTATTGCTTATAGTATCCCTTTCTTAATACCCTTCCCCCTACTAACTTGTTTGATTTCCTAAAACCCCTGTTCACGAATGGACTATTCGGCTTGTTCCCGTATGACGGAGTCATCGGACTCTTTGCCGCACTTAATCCCAAATATTAGCTTAATGTTCAAATTAGTGACATTCACAAATACGCTTAAGAGCTTTAATGTTTTTGTGTTGGGGTTATACTGCCTCAGTATTTGTAGTACTATTGTCACGATCCTGAAACCCACCCTATGCGGATTTCGTGTCGTAGGGGCCGACCCAATTGGCCGTCCCTATTTTTTTTTTTCATTCGTTGTGTCAATGATAACAATAATTAATGTAAACATAACATTAAATTGCGGAAGTCTTAATACAAAATATTGTTCAAAGACTGAAAAATGTAACTAACATAATTAAACATAAAATCACATTTAGGTGGTGAGTTCATGGAAAAGACTCTATTCACTTCTATCATGCTCCTCAACTGTCTCCCTAGGCTTCTGAACTCCTATTGTGGTTCCGTAGCATTCTCACCTGAAAAATTTTAGTAAGTGGGGTGAGCTAACAATGCTCAAGTAAGTAAAAGTCTATCTCCAATACGGGTTAAGGTTATCATAGAAAAGTAATGAACTCAAGGGTAACATGATAGCCAGTCATGACAATAGCTACAGTTAACAGTAAAATGGCACAATGGCCATGAATAGTAAAGCACAATAAACAAGTATGAGTAATGGCATAGAATGAACATGGAAAGCTCAATAGTATCAGTCAACATAAGAATACTACCATAATTAACCGGTCACAATCAAGTCCAATAAATGAGGGAACTGTCAACATAGAATTTATTCATAGGGAATGACAATGTCCAATGAATCTAATAAACGTAACATATCAATCAAACATAAGTGATGCATTTACTCTATTCAGACCCGTAGGTCCTGTCAATCGACTCGGAGGTCCTATCAATCGACCCAAAGGTCCTATCAATTGACCAGTAAGTCTTGTCAATCGACCCGAAGGTCCTGTCAATTGACCCATAGGTCTTGTCAATCGACCCGAAGGTCCTGTCAAACATATAGCATCGGATGAATATTGTGACTGAGCACAAATCCACCATTCATAATAATCAGGATTTTATCGTAAGTCCATAAGAAGTGCATAAAGTATAGAATATCATGCAGTCAACATACAATAGTAGGCACAGTACAACGAAACAATCATAAGATAACAGCCAATAACATCTACCAGATAGGACAATATCGATGGTGAGACAGTAGCAGTAGGGTACGTACATGAGTACAAAATTTTGGCAGTAATACAAAGAATGTGGCTTGGAAAACCACGTATAAGAGATAAAAGTTTACTTACCTTTTCAGTGCATCCTAGTATTCCGTGACTTTTTCCTTTCCTTTGACTTGCCTATACATCAATAAACACGTCTTAATTTTAATGTTATTTCTCAATTTATACCCCTCGTTACTCTACATATCTCTTTTACTAATTTAGACTCTATCATTGAGCTCGGAACGTCGAAGAGAATTAATTTAGGCTTTCACTGATTTTCAATTTGAACTACTTTCTTCGAAAGGGCAAAATGGTCATTTTACGTCTCTATTTTTTGAGTTCTGTTTTCACAATTCAGACTTCACCAGTTGAGTCCAGAAGGTTTGAAATAATAAAAATTCACTAATTACTTAACTCAATCGAGAATCCGTTTGACTCACGTTTGACTCAGGGGCATTTTGGTCATTTTGGCCTTCCTACGGGTATTTTATTTTTTGGGACTCCGTATAGTGATACGGACCTCGCCATTGGGTCCAAAAGATTCCAAAATAGTAAATTTATACTATTCACTTGACTAATGTGTATATCAAGAATTAATTTAATAATTAATTAAATTAATTAAGTATTACTAATATATATATATATATATATATATATATATTATTTGAGGTAAAAAGGATCACATGTGCCTTAGTGGCACAGTGGTCCGTGGTTCCAACATTAACCCTAAGGTCTTAGGTTCAAGTCACAGTAGCTACGCTCTTCCTTCACTTTTTCTTAAACTAAATTTTCAAATTCATGAATTTAAACTGACCAACCAAACAGTGCAATTCTCAGCCCGTTACAGCCACCTGGGCCAACCCGACCCGACCCATTGACCCAACCATAGCCATCACCCCCCCCGTTTTTTAGGCGGGCCTCCGGTCGCCTTCTCCGGCATTGGTGGCCGAAATTTTAGAATTTTTTTTTTCTTCTCTTTTCTTGCAGTTTTCTCGATGGGGATCAGTGGGATTTGTTAAGGGGATTTCATATCTATTGTTAAAAACTAAAAATAGTGGGGTTTCAGTGGTCATTTGTGACACGACAGTGGTTACTCCGGCAACGGCCAATTTTTCGGCAAGGGAAATTTGCCCATTTTTCATGCATGTTTCTCACTGTTTTTGCCTTTCCTAAGCCTTATTCAATTCCTGCACTACAAGGGATTAAATCCCAACCGTTCTCTTCTATTTTGAGCATAAAATTACCCCACCCATTTGTCTCTCTAAAAACCTACAACTGAGATTTTCGACCTCAATTATAGGCCATTTCAACTACTTATTATTATTATTTTTTTTTTTTGCAAACTCATTCATTTCTCATGCTCACAAACTCCTTAGTATATATCTACAATTCATGCTTTCATAAAAAACTACAAGTCATGCTTTCATAAAAACTACAATTCATGTTTCCATAAAAAATAGCTAGTTACCTTGTTCCAACGTTCGCTTGCAGCCTCAGCTCGTTGCCTAGCTCATCCCTTCTTTCCCCCCTATGGTTCTTAGCTTCTCTCCACGCAGGCTTCATTTTATAAACACTCTTCACGCTTCAGTTCTTCTCTCTCTCTCTCCATTATTCTCTGTTTGTAAACCCCCTTTATATGTATTTATAGTAAATATAATATATATATATTTAAAACCTTCCATTCCATTTTATAACACATACCTCCCATTATATATTTCCTGCCACACACCACACACACACATTATATATATAAAATAGTCTACTTACAACTATCTATATTATTATATCTAAATCTTACATATAATATATATCCATATGCCAGATATTATTTTTGATCATTATTTAAATTTTATTTTCCTTTTTATTTCCTTTTTATTTTATCTATTTGTTTTAACTTTTATTATTTTTTTTCTTTTTTGACATTCGTTCCTGGCATCGCCTGGGCATCATCTGTACAGTCAAAATTATTGAGATTCACAAACCGTTTATTTCGATCAATATCGTAACATAAGGCCATATCGGCTCGGTTTACATGGCTCGCTCGGTTACAATTTGAGTCGGGGTATTACAACCATCTCATCAAATTTTTAGATCTTTGTGATGTCGGGCTTCTTTAACATAATTTGCCTAACCAATTTTCAAAACAGGGTCTTCTTTAAAGCCCTCTCATGTCCCTTATCAATTTCAAGCTTACTGATCATCCTCACAGTTGAAGTAATGTTTGATCTAAAATGTGGATTGTTTCAACGCCCTCCCATCGTTATGTCTTCATTAGTTTTAACAAGTTTCTTCTTTTTGGCATTCTTTTTTTGCTCCTATTACCTGCATTTGCAATTTCATTACACTATATTAGTTGTCATTTACAAAATAGCTCTATATTACAGTGCTATAATTTTTTCAACTTATCCAACAATATCATTGTGTGTGTGTGTGTGTGTATATATATATATATATATATATTATTTGCAATTTCATCACACTATATTAGTTTTCATTTACAAAACAGCTCTATATTATAGTGCTACAATTTTTTCAACTTATCCAAACAATATCACTGTATATATATATACATATTATTTTTTTAAACTTGTACCACATTCTTATTGGGAGTGAATTCTTACCTTATCAAAACATATCTGACACTTTCATATTTACCAAAATTGTATCAATGTAAATTTTTACCCATTAGTTAACACAATTCTTGGATTTAAAGCTTTTTTTTTTTACACAACTATGAAAATAGAAACTAAAGTAGAAGGTAAGATTTCACCACTTAGCCAACTCGTAACCATTTAACAAAACCTATCATTCAAACATTTTTACCCACATTGTATCAATGTAAATTTTTACATTTTGTTAACTCAATACATGGAGTCCAAGCTATTTTTCAAAAATAGGAAAAATAACAACTAAAGTAGAAAGTGAATTTTTACCATCTATTAAGTTCATACTCACCTAACAAAACCTATCGTTAATACATTTTTACTCACAATGTACAAATATAAATTTTTACCTTCTAGTTTAACACAATTATTGGATTCAAGTTATTTTTCAATACTATGAAAATAAAAAACAAAATCAGAAGGTAAAATTGTACCTCGGCCCAAAAGTTATGTTCACTTTCCAAAATTAACAATTTCTTTTCCCCATCCATTTTTTAAAGCTATTTTGGTACCAAGTGAAATTTTACCCTAATTCAAAACATGAGATTTTTCATACATTTGATCTTTTTTGAGTGTTGGCCATCCATTGATTCAATTTCTTTCAAAGGTAAAATTTTGCCAACTAAACCCTATTGGCAAAATATTTGCCTTTATGATTTTATACTAAAAATTTAGCTCTTGCATTGTTAGATTCCAACAATAATAGCCACAAAAATAAAAATGTAAAGATTTTGTACTTACTTTGGCTACCCATCAATGCTTTTTGGTTCTGAATTGCGAAGGGCTTTTGATCCCTGTTCCTATTTGAATAGTTCTATAAATCGTAATTTGTTCAACGATTTTGTAGTCGTCTTCTGTCGCTTCAAATCAAAGTTAGAATTCGAATGTTTTGTAATAAAAGATTCGATTTTGATTTTTACCCTATAGAATAGAAAACCTCGCAAATTTTTTCTTTTTTATTTTTTGCAATTTTTAATTCAAATATGTTGCATATTTTATGGTGAATGTTCTAATATAAGCTGTTAGGATGTATGGTTTCACATCCAAGACATCTTGTTATTATTTAATAAATATGATTTATTATTATTAAGTTTCATATTATCATACATGTGGATGTTGTTATTTTATACCATGAGATGGTTAGTTCTTGAATTGTTATTGCAAATAGTTCATGTATATAAATAAGATATATATACAGGAGATATGAACTTATGATCAAGCAATTCTAAAATTGTTCACAGTCATTAATGAGACTGGATATCTTGTCTGTAAGTTTGTAATACACTTAACCTCTATGTGATAGGGTGGTTTATCTCAAAAGCTAGAGCAGTGGACTATGGGTTATTATATTGGTGTATTTGGAATACACTAAACTGGATCACTATAAGAAACACGTAATACAAAGTTGTCACTTTTTAAGTGATTCTTATATTTACTATTCGCAGTAAACTCTTAATCTTGACAGAATAGTGGACTCAAGTTCTTAATGGTGGTGACTTTGAGTTACCAATGAGTGAGGTCTCTTAGATCAATATCTCGGTATCTTGGAAAATCATTGTTTAGACTGTGGGTACACATATTCTCAAGATGGAATCTACACTCACTAAATTAGAGAGAAGGATATCATTAATGTATTAATTCAATTGATTAATCAATAAAATTCGGATCCGGTCTTTTCAATAAATTTTTTATTAATATATTGACCATTTTATTGTGATTAATAATTAGTGAATTAAGTTATAAAAATAATTAAGAATTGGTTTGACGGTGTATAAGCCCAAATCTTAATTATTGATATCTAAGTAGAGAAGCCCACTGTATATGTTTCATGATTATGTATTTTTCTTTATTTCACCAAATTAGAGTGCAATTCTAATGATTTAGTGGAATTAATTAGTTGTTAACTAATTAAGTGTTAATTAGAAATTAATTGACTAATTAGAGCTAATTTAGTGGGACCCTAGATCCCTCATTTTGCCCTAATTTTGCAAAATCCTATAAATGTGTGATTTAAAGGGGATAGCTATATACAACAAGTTAATATATTATTTTCCTATGAGAAAGTAAAAAAGGAACCCACTCTCCTTTCTTAGTGTACGATTTGTATAGAAGGAAAATAGGAGAAGACCTAGAGAAGTAAGAGAAGGAAGATTGCATCAATCTCTTTGAGAAGACTTCTTCAATAATCAAGATTATTAAGAACAAGGAAGATTGCATCAATCTTTTCAAGAAGGTTTTTTCAACAATCAAGATTATCAAGAACAAAGGTAATTCTAACCCTCTTTTCGAGATGGTATGATTCATGTAAAGAAAAAGATCCAAATAGATTTTTGAAATCGCTTACTACTGTGATTATGAACCCAAGCGTAAGCGAGTGCATCATTTTGGTAATCTTTATATGAGCTTTTTGGTCTAAAGAAAAAAATATGAACTTATTATATAGCACTAAAATTCTTGGACTAGAGGACAATTTTACACATTTATTTATCCATAATAGTTGAATGACTCTATACAATTACTCATACTACTTTTGAATTGAAAGCTCTCAACTAATATATTCTTGTTATAACATAAAATGTGAGGTGGATGTCCATCTTTAGAAACAAACATGAGAAATTACATGAAAATAAGAATCTAGCAAAGGCGGTGCAATTCAACAAAGGTGGTAACTAATTGTGGTAAGAAAAATCAGATGCAAAGGCGACAGAACATCCTATATAAATAATATAGTGGATAATTGAAATGTACAGTTCTAATGAGACTGAAAATGGTAATTTGTGATCTTAGTGAGATTTTCCATTGTACTCATTTACATAAATAATCAAATCCTTTATCTCTTGTTCGTGAATGTAGGCTTGAAGCCGAACCACGTAAATATTTGTGTGCACTCATGTGGTTGGTTTTATACATCAATTTTATAATACGTTATCCAGCACGAAACTCTGGTCTACTACGAAGGTATTGAAATAGAGGTAATATTTAATACATTTGAATCTAAATATTCTCTTTATTTTGTTTATATTATGTCAAATCTCACCAAGCTTGAATTTGCTGTGTTGGATATCATTGGAAATAATTATTTGTCCTGAATCCTTGACGCTGGACTTCACCTTGAAGCCAGTAGTCTCAATGATACTATTAAAGAAGAAAACACTGCATCCCTAAAGAATCGTGCACCGACACTGATATTTCTTCGTCGTCATATTCCTGAAAAACTAAATGCGAAATATCTCACGGTAAAAGATCTACTGATTCTTAAAAGGAATTTAACATAAAGGTATAACCACGAACGTACTATCATTCTCCTAAGGGCTCAGTATAATTGGCTGCACCTGAGGTTGTAGGATTTTAAATTAGTTAGTGAATATAATTCCGCATTATTCAGAATTACTTCGCAATTGAAATTGTACAGAGGGAATATTACAGATGCAGATATACTGAAAAAGAGATTTTCTACATTCATGCCTCGAATATTGTCCTGCAACAACAATATCGAAAGCGTTGGTTTACTAAATATTCTGAATTGATATCATGTCTTCTCCTCGCTAAGCAGCATAGTGACCTCGTGATGAAAAATCATCAGTTACGTCCCACTCTCTCTATACTATTCCTTGGAGAGAATGGAAATACATTTCCTAAAGTAAATGCAACTTCATCATATAGACAGAGACATGAGCATGGGCGTGGATATGGCCGTAGATGTGGTCGCAGTCGCGGCTGACATAATAACTCATACCGAGTTGGTTACAAGAATAATTCTCCTAATTGTCCCAAAAGAGACACACTACAACACCAGAAGTGCAATAATAATATTGAAGCAAAAGCAACAAAAGGGGAAACAAAAATTAGTTCAAGATCTTGAAGAATCTTGTTATCGTTGCCGTGAAAAAAGACACAGGTCGCGTACCAGTCGTATGCCTAGGCACTTTGTGGATCTTTATCAAGCATCACTAAAGGAAAAGAGAAAAGAAATAGAAACAAATTTTACTAATGGTCTTATGAATGTTACTGATGATCTTATAGATTTCTTTGATGATCCTATGAATATTACACACCTAGTTGTCTCAGATTTCTTTATAGATCCTAGTGGAAGAATTGAACATTTAATAGGCAATGGGAACGTACATGTCAATTAGTATTCTTTGTTATATTATGTTTCTTTATTTAACCTACTATAATATTTATGTTATTTTGTTTAACTTAGTATAATGTTGAAATTTGTTGTTTCAATGCAATTTAATTTTTTCATGTCTTATTTTTAATACATTATAATGAATTGATAGATTCCAGATGGATAATGGAGATATCTGTCTAGCAGACAGTGCCACTACTTATACAATCCTTCGAGATAAAAGATATTTCTTTACTTTCAAATTATGTAAAGTTAATATTAACACCATATCTGGTGCTGCAAACATGATTGAAGGCTTTGGAAAAGTTGACATCACATTGCCAAATGGTACAACAATTCATATAAATGATGCCTTATAGCTCTAGCAAATCTAGAAGAAATTTGCTTAGTTTTAAAGATATCCACTAAAATGGATATTATACTGAGACCATTAATGAAGGTGATATGGAATACCTTTGTATCACATCTATGATTTCAAACAGGAAAAGCTTCTTGGAGAAACTTCATGCTTTCTCCTTGGGACTGTACCAAACTATAATAAATGTCATTGAATCACATGTTGTGATAAACCAGAAGTTCACTAACTCAAATACTTTTGTACTTTGGCATAACCGATTTGGCCACCTAAGGGTAATAATGATGCGTTGAATCATTGAGAATTCACATGGACATCCTTTAAAGAACCATAATATTCTTTACCATGTGAATATTCATGCACTGCTTGTTCTCAGAGAACACTAATAATAAGGGTCATCTCTCACGAAGGTGAGTGTTGAATCTCCAGTGCTTTTAAAACGCTATTCAATGAGATATATGTGGACCTATTCACCCACCAAGAGGACTATTTCGTTACTTTATGGTATTGATAGATGCATCAACTAGATGGTCTCATGTTTGTTTACTTTCATTTCGTAATATAGCATTTGCGAGACTCTTTGCTCAAAGCATTTGATTAAGAGCACAATTCTCTAATCATTTAATTAATATTGCATATCAATAGGAATTAATGTCGAACACCCTGTTGTTCATGTACACACGCAAAATGGTTTAGTAGAATTTTTTATCAAACGCTTTCAATTAATAGCTAGACCTTTACTTATGAGGACAAAGTTTCCTACTTCTACTTGGAGACATGCCATATTGCATGGTGTGACATTAATTCGTATTAGGCCAACTAATTATCACAAATATTCCCCTTTACAAATTATATTTGGCTACCCACCAAATGTGTCTCACTTAAGAATTTTCAGTTGTGTTATACAAGTCCCTATAACACCCTCACAACGTACTAAAATGGATCCCCAAAGACGATTAGGAATTTATGTTGGTTTTGATTCTCTATCAATCATAAGGTATCTTGAGCTCCTGATAGGTGATTTATTTACTGCATGATTTATAGATTGTCATTTTGATGAGACAATATTCCCATCATTAGGGGAGAGAGAAGCTGAAGCTAGAAGCTCAGCATGAAATTTCATGGAATGCAACAACATTAGCTCATTTTGATCCTTGTACTAATCGATGTGAACTAGAAGTTCAAAGGATTATTCATTTGCAAAGTATTGCAAATTAATTATCAGATGTATTCATTAATACAAAGAAAATAATGAGATCACATATATCAACTGCAAATACCCCTGCACGAATCAATGTCCCTATAAGACAATCCGTTACTACAGCAGCAAATGAATCTATGGCACATCTAAAGCATGGTAGACCCATTGGTGCGAAAGATAAGCTTCCCCGAAAGAGAAAAACACAAAAAACAAAAGAAATGACAACTTCTAAACAGCCCACACATAATATGATGATTGATCAAACCAACGTTGGTATAAATATGCCTCATGAGGAAGGTAAACAAATGCCTCTAGAAGAAGAAATGCTTTTTGAAGAAGTAATACCCTCTAAAGCAGAACAAGTAGTCCCTGAAGAGGCACAAGTACTTGAAAATAAAGAGATCTCGATAAATTATGTATCTAATGGAGATATATGAGATCGAAGTGATATTATCATTGATCATGTATTTGTTTTCTCAATATCACTAGAAATTACTAGAAGTGATGAGGATCCTGAACCACAAAGCGTCAAAGAATGTCGACGTAGAAATGATTGGCCAAAATAGAAGGAAGTGATATAGGCTAAGTTAGATTTATTAGCAAAACGAGAGGTATTTAGACCCGTAATCCAAACTCCTGAAGGTATAAGGCCTGTAGGGTACAAATGAGTATTTGTACGGAAACGTAATGAACAAAATGAAATTATCAGGTATAAAGTCCAGACTTGTAGCACAAGGTTTCTTGCTAGAGACCTGGTGTTGATTATGAAGAGACATATTCTCCAGTCATGGATACAATTACGTTTCGATTTTTGATAAGTTTTAGTAGTCTCAGAAAAACTAGATATGCGTCTTATGAATGTAGTTACAACATACTTCTATGGATTACTTGATAGTGACATTTAATGAAAATCCCTAAAGGATTTAAGATTCCTGAAACTAGTAATTCACATTCTCGTAACATGTATTCAATCAAGTTATAACGATCATTATACAGATTGAAATAGTCTAGGCGTATATGGTTCAATCGCCTCAATGAATATTTACTAAAGGAATGATATGCAAATAATCCAATTTGTTCCTATATGTTCATAAAAAAGTCATATATTGAATTTGCAATAGTGACAAGTATATGTTGATGACTTGAATCTTGTGGGGACTATTGAAAAGCTCACAAAACTTGCTACTTATTTAAAATAAGAGTTTAAAATGAAAGATTTGGGAAAAATCAAATTTTGTTTCGGCCTACAGATCGAACATTTCCCAGAAAGAATCCTTCTTCATCAATCATCATCTACAAAGAAGATTTTGAAACGATTTTATATGGATAATGCACACCCATTAACATCATCTATGGTTGTTCGCTCACTTGATATAAATAAAAATATTTTTCGCCCTCGTAAAGGTGATGAAAAACTCCTTGGTCCTGAAGTACCATATCTTAGTGCACTTGGTGCACTCATATATCTTGCAAATTGTACACAATCAGATGTTGCATTTACGGTCAATTTGCTAGCCAGATATAGTTTGCTTCAACTTGAAGACATTGGAATGGTATCAAAAATATATTTCGCTATCTACATGAGACAGTTGATAAAGGCTTATTTTATTCAAGAGGATCCAAATCACCATTAGTTGGATATATATGCAGATGTTGGTTATCTTTTTGATCCACATAAAGCCAGGTCACAAATTAGGTATGTGTTTACATGTGGCGACTACTACTATATCATGGAGATCTACAAAGCAAATAATGACTGCTACTTCCTCAAATCACTTCGAAATTCTTGCACTTTATGAGACAAGTCGAGAATGCATATACTTTGAGATCTATGGTCTAACATATTCAAGAATCACGTGGGTTATCTTCAATTAAAGATAGTTCTACTAACAATATGTGAAGATAATGCAGCATGCATTGCACAAATTAAGAGAGGTTATATTAAAGAAGATAAAACCAAATACAACTTGCCAAAGTTCTTTTATACTCATGAGCTCCAAAAAAGCTAGTGATATTAATGTACAATAAATACGCTCCAATGACAATTTGGACAGATTTATTCAGCTAAAGCATCACTAACGACCACCTTCAAAAGACTGATATATAAATGTGGAATGCTTCAACTCAAAGATCTGAACAAATAAAGAAATCATGCTCATATCATGATGAGGGGTAGAAAGAGAAAACATTGATATGTAACAAACCGAGTTTGAGTAAGTAATAGACATTCAAAAGGGAGTGTTATAATAGCAAAGATGAAGTGAATGTCCACCTTTAGAAACAAACATGAGAAATTACATGAAGATAAGAATTCAGCAAAGGTAGTGCAATTCAGCAAAGGTGGTAATTAATTGCGGCAAGAAAAATAAGATGCAAAGGCGGCAAAACATCCTATATAAAAAGCAGAATGAATAATTAAAATGTACAATTCTAGTTAGACTAAAAGTGATAATTTGTGAGTTTTGTAAGATACTCCATTATACTTATTTATATAAATAGTTAATTTTTTTTTTCTCTTATTCATAAACGTAGACTTGAAATCGAATCATGTAAATCGAGTTATATACCTGCATACATGTCCGCTTTAACTGTTCGAACCGACTCCGGCTTCCAGTCTTTTCTATCCGACTCCGTATCCATTAGTTATTTGAGACCCGAGAAATCGACCAGATTCGACGGAGGTCTCGACAGTTTCCTTTCCAGACAACTTCCTCGGCCTTTTCCGGGAAAAATTCTCATCAGAGTAATTCCTACTCATCAAAGTATTTCCTACTCATAAGACTCTGCTGAGGTTCGTTAATTTCAGGTTCCCTCTTCATAATTCTGGTTTCAGTTGTTTTTTATTTTTTCTAGGAAGGAATAGAATTAATTTAAATAGTGCTGCTATTTTCAACCTATGCAAAACAAATGTTGTGGCTGAGATTTTTTGATTTGAAATTCATTCGTTGTTTTGCAAATTATAGCAAGTAGTTGAATGTTGAATAACACACCCATATCATTTTATCAAAGAAAATAATAGCTCCTCATATTTAATTCTTCCATCAAGATTTTATATTGTAGGAAAAGAATATGGAAAATCCATTGGAGTCGAAGCTTATTAAGTCAGCCATGGTTGCGGTATTAATTGGGAATATGCTGTTGATTTTTTGTCTTCCCATATGGGAGCTAGCCTGAATTTCTTAGCTGCTGCTGACTTTCGATGGTACTAATTTTTCACATTTTTATTGGGGGAGGATTTTTATTCTCCCTTCGATTGCGGAAGGATAAAGGGGAACCCCTTTATTTATTTGGCCGTAGTTTTTCATTAGTAGTATGGTTCTGCTGAAGTATTTAGCCAAATTAATGGAAGTTTTTAGACGTAAATTTATTCTTGATTTTCCCCCCTTTTTGGGCTGAACTACTGAACTTCACATTTGAATTTTATTCAAGTATTTGATTTGGCCACCTGGTCTGCATGTGAAAGATTGAGCATCTATGAGAGGATGATTTTCAGATAAAAACGTGACAATATAAGAAAAGATAGGATAGGATATGAATCATTTGTGAAAAATTCTAAAGAGAAAAGTGGACATAGAGAAAGAAACATGATAAGACTAGGAAATATTTTTGAAGAGATTAAATAGGGTTCACGGGGTGTGTAGTGGCTGACAATTTGTCCCCGGTGATCAAAGTGGATGAATAAGTTAAAATAAAAAACAGATAGATATATATTTATTTTTTTTTCCTTGTAGAACTTTTAAAGCTAGCACATAAGTAGGATGAAAATTGCCTTTACAAATAGGGATATAATGAAGATTGAAAATCAAAAGATAATAAAAAGTGAAAAATTTCGTTATCGAGATTTACTTATCCATCATAGTTATAAAGTAAAATCGATTAAGTGGAGAAGTGCGTTTAATATATTGTGTGATTGACTCATACCTTTAAGAATTGCGTTTGGCGTATTGTGTGATCAATTTATATCTTTAAAAAATTAAAAGATAAATATTACAAAAGAGCTATTAGACCAACGATACTGTATGGAATAGAATGTGAGCAATTAAGAACCATATTAATAAGTTAATAAAATGAGGATGTTGAGATAAATGTGCAGTAAGAGAGGAAAAGTTAAAAATTAAAAATGAACATATTCATGAGATGGTAATAGTACATATAGGGAGATAAAATGAAAGAAAACTCATTAAGATGATTTGACCTATGTATAATGAAGACCAAGTAAATGCACTAGTAAGGAAGAACGACAAAATTCATATCGAGGGTCATGTTTAGGGGTTGGGGAGCACAAAGTTAACTTTAGTAGAGATATATGATAACATGTGGTCTAACTCAAGGGATAGTCATAAATAGAGTATAATGGTGAGACATGATTCATGTCACCAGTCCTAAATAGTTGGGACATGGCTTTGTTGGGTTGAGTTGAGAATTTTAAAGCAAGCAAAATAAATTGAAGTGACTTTTGACATTGCGATTCCTTATTCACTTAGCACCCTTGGTGGTAACACTTGTCAAGGGTAAGAAGAGGGGGCTGGCTGAAATGGTTTGGTCATGTGAAATAAAGTTAATTGACTTTGCTACTTAAAAAGGAGAGGCTTGTTTTAGAGGCCATAAAGTACCCGGGGTGTTTGAAAAAGAGCATGAGACAAGCGTGAGTAAAGAAATTATATGTTATTCTGTTTTCAGTGTAATAGGTGTCTTTAGATAGGGTGACATGACCAAAGTTGATTGATGTAGTCTTCAGCAAGTAGTTTGAGCAACAGTTGGTTTGTTAAGTTAAAGATTAGAAGGTAAGAATTTATGGATGAAGATTTTAGAGCTATGAGGAACAATATTGTTAGATGCATTTTTTGTCTTTAATGTTTAATCTAAATATCTTGGTAATTGGGGGTATTGATGTATTGTATGATAATAATGACTTGAAATAATAATGTTATGTTAAATTTTTTGAATGCTTCTAACAATGAAGCTTTGAGTTGACAATTCTGCAGAAGTCCTTTCTGCACTTAAGTATGGCTGTCCAGATGTGGTTTCAATATAGAGAACTTATATTTTGAAGATACCTGCATGTGTAGGTGTACTGTGCTTTCTTGGCATCTTTGTCGACAATCTATTTTCATTCCCTTCAACTATGTCTTTCTAAAATTGGAGTTGTGTTAGTGATTTTGGTTATATGTATATTTGAAGCTTATGGATAACAACTGCGATCAGCCACTCCCTCCTGGAGTTCAGTCCCTGCCAAATTCTTCACTCGCAGCTTCTTGGAATTCATCCACCCAATATCCTCCTCAGTCTTTTCAGAACTCTGTTAAACCTCACCACCATGCTCACTATTCTGAGAACAATCTCTTCCCTGTTCCCTCTTCCACTGCTGCCCTTACTCCTCCCTTTCAAAGCTTCTATCCTCATATTAGACCATCAGCTCAATTTAATTATGCTCCCTATGCTCCTAATCTATCAGATCAGATCCCAAATAACTTCCAAAATAGTCATCTTATTCAACCTAGGATGCCAACCTCTCAAACTTTCAGACAAGATACTTCTGGTTCGGTGATCTCAACAGGAATTATGCATGGTATAATGCAATCCCATGTGGAATATGATGGTTCTCAGCCACGGCCAGAAAGTCTTCAAGGTGGTGGTCACCAAAGGTTTCCTCAATTGGATGAATCGAATGTTCTAACCAAACAGGCGGACAAAGCAGATTCTAATGGGCAACAAGAAGTTATGATTGGGGAAGCAAATCATAGAAGCCAATCTGGGGAGCAGAAGTGCTCTGAAGCATTTGGTGCTAATCAAGATGGGCTGTCTAGCACAATACAACATGGTGCAAACCTTTTGGAGCAGCAGTCAAGAAAACTAAATGAATTGGGTAAGGAAATGCCCCAGCTGGGCAATTACAAAAAAACCTCAAGAGAAAATCAACTGATGTGCTTTTAAACAACCATGCCTGTGAAATGATTAGAAAAACAATTAATCCACTTATTTATTTATTTATTTTTTGGTGGATCAATTTGATAACAAATTGATAATAATCCTTTACAAAATGAATACAACATTGCACCAGATGGCTCTGATTCATCTGCTAGCTACTCAAGACTGCATTTGGGAAGTGCAAACGATATTGAAACTGCTGCTCAGGATGCTGTGCTGCGTGAACAAGTATGTTTCTCGAAGAATGGCACCATGTTGCATGCATTGTTTGATGTTTTATTTCTTTTTTTTTTGTTCAATGTGATTGATATATTTTTTTACATAACTGTTCAGGAAATCACCACCCAAAAAATTATACATAGTCAGAGGTTTGTTTTCATTTGCTCTAAATGAATTTTTACCTAGTCTTGAGGCATTAAATAGTTGAAACTTGGCACTCATACAGATGTATTTCTTTGATATCAGACAAGCAAGAGGTGCAAGTGGAGGTTCTGAGGATAATACAGACATTTTCTCAGGACGTCATGACCCGAATGCTCTAAAAGTCTGTAATTTATCTGATCTCCTAAGTCTTCTTTTAATTTTCTCTTGTTTGCTGTGGAAAATTTCTACAGGCTGGCGTATTAATATGTGAATTCATCTTTTAACAAATACAGGAGCATCTATTGAAGATAACCACGGAGCATCGTGCAGAAATGGCCTTAAAGCGTGACAAGTCTACCTTTCCTAAAGAAGGTTGGTTCATTTATTTATTTTATTTGATGTTGTAGTGTTCATAAATTTTTCATCTTTTTTATACATGAAAAGGCGTGGCCAACAGTTGTTCTTTATGACAATAACTTTTATTCTATATTTTTTATTTGTAAGAGAATAATGCATTGTGGGGGAGGAGGAAGTGCTCATTTCCTTAAAGTATTAGATGTGAAAGGAAAAGATAAAAACCACAATCAATAAAAGAAGGAATATAACCTCAGTTTCCACAATTCGCTCCCCTGCTAGCAAATTGCAAATTGGGATCGCATGATCCAAAACATGGATCATATGATCCAAAACATGGATCATATGATCCAAAACATGGATCATTAGCGATTTGGAACGCAAGATTTAGTGTACCAATCTAAAATATCATAAATTTCAAAAAAATCATACAATATACAAGAAAATACATACACATTATTGAAATTTTATTTTACAATAGCTTGAATTTGTTGAAATTTTTTCGGTTTATATATATACATACGGATATTATTACAAATATAATAAAAAAAAATATCACGTTTTAAATAAACATATTTCGTTCCAACAAAGCGATCCGAAGAAGCCTATCCTTACCGTACCACATTTTTATAATAAGTGACGATCTACGTTCCTATTCCCGTTCTACATACCATAACAATCTACGTTCCAGGTAACATTGAATAAAACTAATGACAGTTAGGGATAGACATCCCTACCCTCTCCACACTAGAATTGAAAGACTGGTCCATCATTGGTGCCAAAATGTTTAGGCTGTAGCCCTTCTCTTGGTGATGACATTTGCCTCTTAATTGGAAACCTCCTGCACTACAACAAGAGGTTTTTTCAAATTAAGAATTTATATAATCTAGGCCTGTTTCACCCATTTGTTACGTTAGACTAGAAGAGTTTCCTTCTATGAGTAACTAGTTTCAACCTGAAAATCCAGAATTTCTGCCATTGTATCCCTGTAGGAGAAACCTATCTTCAATGTAGACCTCTAAAGGCCCTAATCATGAGGAGCCTATACTTCAATTTCCAATTTGATAAGCAGAAGAAATAAATAAACAAAGAAAGCATCAAAATTTCTAAGAACCGACCATTTTTATAGCTTATCAATCCTCAAATCCCCGACGCTCTTTCCTTTAAAAGTTCCCTTTTCATGGTTGGCATGGTTTGCAGCTTCACACTTTTGCATTTTGCAATGATATTTAAGTCCTGACGCTTAACTGGCTATTTAAAAACCCGATTGGAGCCTTCTTTTGATGGAAGACGGCCCTGAAATCCATGAGGCAATTGACTGTTTTGGAAGGGGAAGTGACTATTATTTATTTATATTTTGAGAAGGGAAGTGAATTATTTGGAAAGTTGCAAACCCACTAGCAAGAGTTACTTCCCCTTCCAAAACAGTCAATTGCCTCATGGATTTTAGGGCCGTCTTCCATTCAAAAGAAGGCTCCAATCGGGTTTTTAAAATGGAGCTACTCTAAAGCAAAGCTTTTAATCTCAAATTGAATGGAAATAATTAATAAAGGAAGTTCTAGACTTTGCTAATATCTCTGTTTTGGTTGTTAGTTTTCATAATGCCGTCATTAATCACCTTAGAAGCTGTTATACTTATTGAAAAAAATTCCATGGAAGCTCTTATATCCAATATTTGAGCCATTATATTTCATTAGGTCTTTGAGGCATTTTAATAAAGCCTTGCTTGGGAAATGGTTGTGGAGATATGGTGTAGAGCCCAATAGCTTATGGTGCAAAGTGTAGAGAGGAAATTTGGTGGTGATGCTTGGGGTTGGATTACTAAGATGGATCATGGATGAGGGGCCTTTTGGGATGAGTTTGTGGAAGCAGATTAGGAAAGGGTGGGAGGAGTTTGTGTAGTTTGGGTTCCTGGCTTTCACAAGAATTTTAACGATTGGGTACCCAGTCCAAAACCTCGAGAGGATGCAATGGATATGATTGTTTAGAGGAAGGATAGTATCAAGAAATTCACAGTTAGATCCTATTACAAGAATTTAGCTAGTAAGGGGGATAGCAGTTTTCCATGGAAAGTGATATGAGGTCCAAAAGCCCCATTAAAAGTTACATATTTTGTATGGACTCTTGCATGAGGAGTGGTGTTAACCACGGATAATCTTCACAAAAGGGGCTTCTATCTTGTGGGGCAGTTGTAGCATGTGCTTGAGGGAGGAGAAATCTATTAGCCATCTTTTTCTTTGTTGTTCTTTTGTAAGAGAAGTACTGGAGCTGCTTTTTGGGTGTAGCCGGGCTCATGACTCTCTTGGTGATAAGAGTTTTGAAAGGGTGGCTTGGGGGGTTCTGGCAGGAAAAGGCAGAGAAAAGTTTGGACGATGGTGCCTATTTACTTATTATGGTGTTTATGGAGGGAAAGGCAATCATCATACTTTTGAAGGAGAGTCAACAGTCTATTTGTAGATTTACAGATAGTTTTTGAAAGTCTTATACTTTTGGATTATAGAGTCATGTATGTATATAATTTTGTAGATATTTCGGATAATATGAGATTCTAATTTTATCGAGTCTCGATTTTTAAATGGGTTTGCCCTCCTTGGGCACCTTAAATACAATGATCTTACTTATCAAAAAAAAAAATAAGGGACAAAAAGGTTGACCTGAAAAAATATTGTTGATATTTTTGTTAATAACACTGCTGTTGTCGTGTGATATTAATAGATAACAAATTAAGATTTTCATGTCACATTGATGATATATTGGATGAGATATCCAACATTTTTCACACAATATAATGCTGGTGTGATAGAAATATCGGCACCATATTTCTGGATAATATTTTCAAATAATGGTGTTGGTGGAACATTTCCTTACCTGATATATTGTGATATACAACAATATCTTGTTGATAGTTGGAACCATGCTTTGAAGCAGAAAGCAGGAGTAACTATATAGCACTTATTTTTAAAGTGGGTTTTGATTAAGCAGCAGGAAAATGTGGTTCTAGTTTTCCATCACTTGTTAGCTTTGAGTGGTATCTGCTGTCACCTCCAAGTGCAGGGTTCATGTCTTGGTTGGAATGTGTTGTCTGTCTTACTGAAAAAAAAAATTCCTGTTTTATGTGGTAGTATTAGTGAGCTGAATACTTAATTTTGGAATAATTGGAACATTCCCATTTTGTTTTGATTCCGAGACCTGACACTGTTGCAGATATCAAAGTACTCAACTCAATAAATCCTTCTCCTAACAATTCAGCGTCGGCTAAATGAATCTTTTTTTCTTCTTCTTCCAATTATGAAATATCAAACTACTTTGGTTGATTCTTTATTATGAATGTATGGCATCACTTGCAAACTTAAATGAATTACCACTATTGTCCATAATCCAGTTAGAAAACCCTCCACCCCCACCCCCTTCTCCCTGAAATTCTTTTAGTAGCTTCCTTAATCTTGATAAAAGAAAAGGTGGGAAGCAGATTGTCTATCCTTTTTGATGATTAAAGCTGTCTTATTTGGAAAGAGTTTGCTTCTTGTTCATGGAAAGATATGTTGGAAATATTTACTTTATTGCATGATGTAATACTATTAATAGTCTGATGTGTGCATAATGCGTGGTGCTATTTACTTCCCACAAATTATGTGAAATAGGACCTGTGACTGTATTTTTAAGGTTAGTGCAAATCACGATCAGGAAGGCACTAATTTGTCCAAGTCCCTATTTTTATGTGTAACGAACAATTTCTTGTGCCCATGAAATTTGGCATATGAGCAATAACTTGCCAGATGTCTCCAGGTTAGTGGGGTCAGCAAACATGCCTTTATTGTCCTGAGGGTGTATTGTGAAAAAAGGGAAAAGAAAAGAAATTTTGGTTTCTAATTGGATGACACAGCAATATTGGTAGCACTTCTAACATAAAATTTCCTTATCTTCTATGGGGTCAATGACAAAAGGGAAACTTCTATAACTTTGTCTGTAAAGCTTTATATGCATATTGGTAAACATTATAATTCACAAACAAAGTCAATAATCCTTTTGGACCAGTGATATAGCTATGCTTTTATTTGATTTTGAATCTTGAATCACTTCTTAGGAAGAATTGCTGATTCTTTGTTTCCATGTCAGGCAATATGGAAATTGGAAATGGATATGGTGTACCGGGTGGAGGTGCTTATTATGGTGCTTCAAGACCTAATATAGTTATCCCCAGTAAGACTGCCTGATGCTATGGGTATTTTCTTTTTTATTTTTAAATTTATAAGTAAGTCTTAGGTGTCTTCTGTAGTCGGTTAGCATTTGTATATTTTAATACTTGAGGGAAATCTTGAGTTGTTGGTCATAAAACAGGCCAGAAGAATCCTGAGCTTGATAGAGAGTCAGAACAGAAGCCAGTGGCTAAGGAGTTGCCTGAGTACCTTAAACGGAAGTTGAGAGAAAGGGGTATTCTGAAAGATGACTCAGCCAAAAAGGATCCTGCTCTCTCTGATAATGCAAGTCTTTTTTGTTTTCTTCCTTTTCCCTCAATCCTTTTGCTTTGTGTTTTAGGTGCTCTTGTGAAACTGAACCTTCAATAGAGGGACTATATGCAATACAGGGGCTAGATGCTTGGATTCTATTGTTAACTGTAAACATTTTGCGATCAACTGTTCTATATAAATAACATTGAAAATCCCTGGACTTGCTATGGTGCCAGCCTCATTTTTAATTTGTATTTGTTTTGGATCTCTTTTTTTTTTTCAAAATTTATCAGTTTCATTTTCATCCACATGTTTGCTTCTCACCTCTTTGATTACTCTGTTAACAAGTTTCCTTGTAACTTTACATTTCAGAAGTCGGAGACTCAATCACCTCAAACCATGGCGCTTGAAAAATTGCCTCCAGGATGGGTGCGTATTAGTTGCTGTGCCTTGTTATCTTTTTTTTTTTGGTTAAACTTGAACTGCAATAGAGAATCTATGATTTCTAGCTGAATGCCTGCTTCTTAACTCATGTGGCTATTTGATGTGCTTAATGATTGAATCTGCTTAATTTGGATTTTTAAGAAGTTTATGGATCAAATTTTAGAGTCTTGAAATTTAAGTTGGGAATAGTGCAAAAACAAGAAAATCTACTTTCATTTATTTTTTCAAAATCTGAATCTATTTGAAACTTGCAAATATCAATCATCTATTCTTTTTTAAATGAAGAAATATGAATATATGAGTTAACTTATGATAGGAATATCAGTAGAAATATCAGAACGGTAAGGTTCCATTTGGTTGTCCACAATGTCATGTGGGACAGTGATTCTCAAAAATGTAAATTGAAGAAGAACAGGAGAAGTTGATTTTCATGAATCTATTCGGTAAACAGATAAACTACTGAAAAAAGGCATAAATGTTCTTGCACACTGCCCTTTCCCATTAACATTGTTGGAAGAGATTGGAGGGTCCACATTTCCTGTGACTGCCAAACACACAAGTGGAAAAATGCAGTTCTACTTATCTTTTCCCTTTCTTTTCCTGACAATCTAATGGAGCTTGAAGATATTTTTACTCCCCTCCATGCAGTTCTACAGATGGAATTCTACTGAAAAATGTTGTGTTCCAATTTTTTTGAGTGAGATTTAGATGTATTTACTCCCCTCCATGTTCATTGATTATTTTGTTGAAAGCTTGTAATATTTTCTTTTCCAGAAGTCAAGTTGTAATTTGATTCACTCCAAATTAAATGTCATGTTGTTAAATTCCCATGTAGATTGAAACAAAGGATCCTGCAAGTGGTGCTCTATATTATTATAATGAAAGTTCTGGGAAAAGTCAGTGGGAAAGACCTGTTGAGGCTGCAGTTAATTCAGAGCCCACATCACGTTTACCTCTTCCAAAAGATTGGCTGGAGGCATTTGATGAAGCAACAGGTATACCATATATATCTTTCCAACTATATTCTTTGAATACATAATGTGAAAAAGAAGGAAAGAACACAGATTATTGCATTTTAGGTTGTGGGTAGGCCCGTGCAAATATGCAATTCTTTGGAGTGTGATACAGGGGGGTTATGAATGTTTTATTAGTGATGCTGATGAAAACTGATGTTTTCAATTAATTGTTGTCTACTATCCAGTCAACTTATTATCTAGATGCTGGGTAGCTTTTGGCCAAAGTTCGAAAGGGAGTAATTTTATGAGAGAGCAATCAGTTTCAAGCCACATAAAACCAATGGCCTCCATTTAAATTAGTTTATGCTTCTAGTTTGGAAGGTGGTGTTATGATCGTAGTGATAATTCCTTAAGGCATCAGAAGGTGGTTTTACAATCATAAAGAAAAAGAATATTAAAGCACCAGCAGGATCGATGCAGAACACCACAGGAAACTTAAAATACTGTTTCCTAATGAATGGTTTTATGGTGAGCTTAGTTCAAGGAAAGAATGAGGGTTTAGGGTTTTAATTAGAGGATGAAAGGTTATAGGGTTTATAAAGGAAAATGGAGATGGAATTGACTTTGTTTTGAAAGTGATAGGTTGCATGAAATTTTTAGAAGATTGTGCTGGAATCTCTAGATATCAAGTATTTCTTGTTGTTAATATCGAACTAAGGCCCAAGGGGTTTAAGATTGGGCAGGGTTGATTAGGGCTTGCTAGGGTTTAGGCTGAATTTATTTTTTTTGGTAAGTATTATATTAAAATCGCTTGAGGAGCGCAAACCCATGTACAAAAAGGGGAGAAGACAAAAATTAAAATATTATATCTCCCAAAAACGTTACAAAAGAATGAACAAAAGACGGGTAGACTTAACTACCCAAAAGTATGAGGTCTTCAAAAAAAAAAAAAAAAAGACTTTCAATTTATAAGAAGGATTTCAATGTCGTCAAAGATCCTACTATTTCTTTCATGCCAAAGACACCAAAATAGGCATAACGGGCGCCACTGAAAAGGAGGCTTCATAAGTCCCTTGCAATCTCGCAATAGAGGAAAAGGTGGCTGGAATATCTACCCCTTACACATATAGCATCGGTTAGCCAATTGATAACCCCTTTTTGTAAGTTGTCCATTGTCAAGACCGTATGTCAATCCACAGCCCACAAAAAAATAAAAATAAAACACCTTCACAGGGGCTCTAGTATGCCAAATAACCTTACAAGAAAACTGGAAGTCACCTATGTGACCAAAGCCAAATAAAAAGATCTCAAAGAGAACTTTTCCCCACTCTCTAACCTCCGACAGAGATAATATTTTTTTTTTGAAGTCTTCCACCAGGCCAGAAATGATAAAGAATCTCCACGAAACTTTTCACCTCCTCTAACTCCCAATCTGAGTAATCTCTCCTAAAAACGGGGCCCCACACAACTCCACCCTTACAATAGGACACATAATCTGCTACCGTAACATCCAGATTGGAAGCAATCTGAAACAACCAGGGGAACCTATCCCTTAATTACTGTATCTCCACACCAAGCCTCCTTCCAAAACTTCAACCTTGCCCCATTCCCTAACTCCAATTTTACAAACCTGAAGAAACTTCTCTCCACCAAGAATTAGGCTCCTTCACAAATCTCCAAGGCCATTTCCCAAGAGGAGCGTTATTGAAAACTCTCACCTCTTTAGTCCCCAATCCCACCCTCCCTTGGGGGACGAAAAACTCTATCTCAATTCACTAAGTGAATCTTCCTCTCTTCTTTTTCTCAATCCAACAAAAAGTCCCTTTGCAACTTGTTCAACCTTCTTTGAGGGCTATGAATAGTATCTCAATAATAATAATTATAAGGATAAATTACATTTGGACCCCCCTTGGTACTGACAATTATAGATAGTCCCCCCTCTAAGTTGAAATAATTACACTACACTCCCTTATGATGTGACAATTTGTAACACTCCCCCCCCCCCTCTCTCTTAAATTGATGGACCGTCACTGATGACTTACTTTTTGATGACATCAACAAATTTATTTTTTTAAAATGACAATTTTACCCTTGATAATGATAAAAGGACATGTATAGCCCTACTTTTATAAAGTAAATGACATTTTTTCCCTCATAAAATATTGTTGAACTGGCCAGTTTGCCCTTATCAATCCAATGTCATTTAATCCCAAAGGCATCACAAACCAAACTGCCTGAGCAAGTAGACTATATTTAGCAAAGAAGAATTAAATTCTAGTTTTTTATAAACTAGAATTCTAATTGAATCCTAATTCTTAAAAAAATAAGAATTTCAATTAAACATGCTAACATGATTTTTTTTAAAATCAAAAAGAAATGGTGAAAGCTTTTATTAGATAAAATAAAAAAGTCCCATGGGCAATACCAATTACCAACATGGGCAGAACAAGAAATAAAATCTCCTTTGCTAGAAACAAGAATTACATCATGCCAAAATAATCTCCCAAAACCAACCTCTTGCCCATGGGATGAGAATGAACTACACACAAATAAAACTCCAGAACCAATCCAAAACCCACAACATCAAAAAAAAAGTGACTATACGCAATCATGGGATTTCTGATCAACCATTCTAGAAGAGATCCAACGGTCCTGACTTGTGCCGAGTGGTGGGTTGTGCCTAACTCGGTTCTTGATCAATACATTGACGAGTCCTGAAGCATTTTTCGGCGATAACTACATGAGGTGGTCGGATCGATCCCAGCGTTTTTCTGGGAACGAATGACATACAAGAGGGGGGGTTTGATCTATTAAGGAGAGTGTAGGACAAGAATAAAGTGATGAGATTTTATTTGTTAGAATGCAAGAGAAGGGGTTTGATATGTGAGAATGTAAGAGAGGGAAAGAGCAAGAAAGATGCTTTATTTAATGTTTAAGTTAGAGAGAGATGGAAAAAATGATAGAAAAGCTAGATATGTATTTTAGCATATATGAGAGAGATCGAAAAAATATAGAAAAGCTAAAGATTTGTTTCGGAGATTGTGAAAAAAAAAAAAGAGTGAGTGAATTTGAAGTTGTTAGGAGGGGGGGCGTTCTGGGGAGAAAAAATTGTAGAGAGAAGTTGGAGAATTATTTAGAGAGAAAACCCATTGTATTCATCAATGGCAATGGGATGACCGAATGAGATGGATAAAAATGTGGTATTTTAGTCCTTCTACAAGTATGTTATTTTTTATTGAAAAATTTATTAAATAAATAAAAGGGTATATTTGTAATTGCAGTCTTTATGTTAATGACGTTAAGCTGACCGTCCATACAGGAGAGTGCAGTGTAATTATTCCAAACGGAGGGGGACTGCTTGCAATTGTCAGTAACAACAAAGGAGGTCAGGGGGTGCAAAAGTAATTTACCCTAATTATAAAGAAGAAAAAAGACAAATTAAAGAAGGATTATCTAGAAACCCTCATGCTTCACCTTTGTACGGGTCATGCAACATCACATAAACACTATCTCTCAAGTTCTCATAACTCAACTTTAGACAACCCGCCATCCCCCACCCAAAAAAAAAGAAAAAGAAACTTTGACTCTTCTACTACTAAAACTATTTTGGACCTATTGAAGACTCCATATAATAAGATAATTTCAACCAAAATTCAAACTCATGAACCTACTGCATCCCACGTCCTGCAAATTCAAAAATCACCAAGATAGTTTTTGACTTCTAAAACATAATAAAACATGAATTGAATTATTCCAACAGCATACTAATCTAAAACTAACACAGGACTCAGATTAAACCTAAACTTCATTAGGTAATGTCAAATTGAGCTCCATAAGTTCTTAGTTCACCTCTTTTCTTGTGAGCATGCTTTGCATCAGGGGGTACAAGTGGAATGAAATCTACTGGAGAAGTTCCTTGATTTGCAACCAATAAATACGAACTCATGAACACAAAATAGTTTTTGACTTCTAAAACATAATAAAACATAAACTAGATTATTCCAACAGCATATTAATCTAAAACTAACACAAGACTCAGATTAAACCTAAACTTCATTAGTTAATGTCCAAATTGAGCTCCATAAGAAGTTCTTAGTTCACCCCTTTTCTTGTGAGCATGCTTTGCATCTGGGATACAAGTGGACTGAAATCTACTGGAGAAGTTCCTTGATTTGCAACCAATAAATACGAACTCATGAACACAAAATAGTTTTTGACTTCTAAAACATAATAAAACATAAACTAGATTATTCCAACAGCATATTAATCTAAAACTAACACAAGACTCAGATTAAACCTAAACTTCATTAGTTAATGTCCAAATTGAGCTCCATAAGAAGTTCTTAGTTCACCTCTTTTCTTGTGAGCATGCTTTGCATCTGGGATACAAGTGGACTGAAATCTACTGGAGAAGTTCCTTGATTTGCAACCAATGATATGGTATTGGATCTTCTTCACCATGATTAAAATAAATTGTTAGTGAAGCCATTAAACTAATTGATGAAACAATTGATAGAAAGATTCCCCGCCCCCCCCCCCCCCCAATAGACACACAAAAAAAAAAGACTAAAAGAGAAGAAAATGGGTTGGGTTTTTTACAGTTCATATTGGGAGTGCAGGTATCATAGAATGTACGTCACACGTGGGGTAGGGGAAGATCGGATTAGAACTTTGTGTGCACCTATGTCATTACAATAAGATAAGAATATGCACCTTTTTGATTCACCTAGCAACAAGTGACATGGCTTTTGGGGGAAGTATATAGTACATAGACTTACACATGCTTGTAAACTGCGGGAATATCTCCAAATGTCAGATTTTGCTGATCCCCTGGATCTTAGTACACGGGACGTGCTGAATTATGGAAGCTTCTAATGTTTTTCCCAAACTCTTGCCTTATGGTGAAATGAAGCTTTCATGTAATATAGCTTGCTGGGTGTAGGTACTTTACTTATTTGTTTCATTCATATCATAGATAGGGAGACTCCTAGGAACTAAGAACATGTTCTACTCTTCCTTTATTTAATACTTGGTTGCATCTGACATTAGGCATGTTGGCACACGTCCCATATCAATACTCTTATTCATGTCGGGTCATGTTTGGAATTGGGGCTTCACACAATTTGGATTTTCCACATGACGTGGGGAAAATACAGTTTTTTATGGATAGTAAAGTAAATCAAATGGTTATGAATCATTATGATATTTTCCTGGAGAAATATAAATAGGAGGCATCTCTTATGAACCTATAGTGTTGTTTGTTAGTTTCTCAAGCTACTTTGTGTATCATTACCTTCCATCTTTTGGCAATTTGGCCTTAACTTCTATCATTTCTATAAACATGATATTTGCACATTCACAATTACTTTTCATATTTTACAATTGTTTCTTTGCTCTGATACTTAGAAAACAGTAGTTTGAAGCCATTTGGTTGTGTGAAGCAATTAAAGGATCATATCATACCAATTCCCTTTTGACAGACATTACCTTATTCAATCGCAACTTGTCTTGCATGCATCACATGGCCATCTTCCCCTCTTGGCTGTCTTTATTGTCTTCCTACCTTCTTGCACCGGCTACATTACACTTGGAATACAGTGCTAAGAAATGTTAGGGATAGGTGTAGTTTTGGAGACCTGAACTCAAACCGGCACCCACAGATTCTTGAAATTTAGTGGTCATAAGCCAGTGCACTAGTCCTAACCTCTTTAATGGGGCTTTTTGGAAGCTGCTTTTCAATAGGAACTTATTTCTCATCCTTTTTCCTGCCTTACCTGTTTGGAAATTTGATATGACTCGGTGTCCTGAATGGGAATACAGGCATCTCTTCTTGATATGAAGTTCTAGTCCATCTCTTTATCATGTTCCGAAAATCTCTTTGTATTGGTTGTCATCATCAGATAATAGATGATGGATCTTCTTATTGTGTCTCCTTAATCATTTTTTGTTGCAATTATTGAAATTGCAAAGTAAAAAAAAAATCAACGGAAATTGGGCTGCTTAGTGTATCTCCCTAACAGTGTTGTCACAAGAGTGCATTTCTTTCCAGATTTTTGGTTGATTTATTTCAGCATGGCAAGGGTTACACATTGGCTAGGGTTGGTTTGGGCCTCGATTGCCCCAACCCAAGCCAAAATCTTTTCAGTGTGAATTGGGCTGTTTGAAGTCATTTGAGTATTGGGTCACATGACAACCTAACAGATCTAGGTGTGGAGCTGCCCGAAATTCATAGATGCGCGCTCTTTTCTTATGTTGAAGATGATATGTAAAGACCCGGAAAATTTTTTTTTTATAAATTAATTTTCCTGTTCTTTAATTTAAGTAATCGTTTTCATTTTATTTTTTTTGGAATGAAATTTTTTTTTTATTATTATTGTTATTATTATTATTATGTATATGTGATTAAATGTATGCATGTGATGTGTGTAATATATGTGTGAACATATATATATATATATACATATTAAATTATTTAAATGTGTATGTATATGTGTGCACAAGTGAGTGTGTTTATTTAAGTATGTAAATATATATATGTATATATATATATAAGACAGATTGTGTGTGTACGGTTGTGTGTGTGGGTGTGTGTAGATTGAGTGTGTTACACTCAATGAGGAGTGGGAGATGGAGTGTGTGAGTAGAGTTGTGTGTGGCAGTGGGGTTGCCAGAGAGTGGGTCGGATTTAGAGAGAGAGAGAGAGAGAGAGAGAGAGAGAGAGAGATATAGAGAGGGAAAGTGAAGAGAAAAAGGAGGGTGTCTCGGGTGAGAAGAAAAAGTGGAAGAAAGAAAGGGAGAGCTGTGGAAAAGCTGGAAGAAAGAAGCTGAAAAAAAAGGGGAAGGTTGGAAGGAGAAGAGAGAGAGACCTGCAACAGGAGGAGGAAACCCATAACAAGGTATACCCGTTCGTTCCTGTTCTAAATTCCTCAAAGCATGATATTAGTTTTTAACTGTTAGGCCTGGTTAAGCATGAAAAATGGAAAAGATTGCAAAAACAACCAGTTGAAATGAGCTAGAAACCAGAGAGATAGGGGTAGTTGCAGGCTTCGGCCATGGTTGAGAGGGTTATTATTTTATGTATTAAACCTCAAATGGTTGGTGGGAAATGGTAGAGGGGAGTTGCAGAAATTTTTAGAAAAATAAATGGATCAAAACAGTAGACGAACGATCGAGAAATAAGGGAAAAACCAGCTCGCCGGAATCTGGGTTTGGGGTGGCCGGAGCTACGGTTCTGGTCATTTCGAAGAGTTCCGAGTGATGAAAGGGAAAACTAACTCGGGATATGTAATCCCCTAGGAAAACCAAAGAAAACCGTATTAAAAGTCGAAGAAATCTCGCCGGAAAAGGGTCGCCGGCGCCGGAGAAGGCGCCGGAACCCTACGGGGCGTCGCCGGAAAAACGGGGGGAAGAAGGGAACTGTTCCGGGCTTGGGTCGGGTCGGGTCGGGCTTGGGCCGGTCCGCCCCTGCCACGTGTCACATTCTTGTTTTAAATTAAAAGGGGAATGGGGGTGTTTGGCAACAGGGATGAGAAATTTAAATTGAAAATTTAATTGGAGACAGGGATAGCCTATCCCAGTTTTAACCCTATCCCCTGTTTGGATAACCTGAATTAGAATAACTAATTAAACTAGTTTTAATTTGAACCTTTTGGAATTTGAACCCCTTGAATTTGAACCTTTTGAATTTGAACCTTAACCTGAACTTTCAGAAATTACGAATTGACCCCCCAACTGTTAGAAATTACACTTTGACCCACCTGATTAAATTATTAATAAAATATTAATTAAATTAATTAATTAATTATTTAATTAAATTAATTTAATTGATTAAATATTCAAAAACATCCCGGAGTCCAAATGGGACAAGTCATTAGTGTATTTTGACTATCTCGACCATTTCGAGACCAATGGTGAGGTCCGTTTTACGAGACGGGGTCTCGAAAAATAAAAGACCCGTAGTAACCTTTAAAATTACCAAAATGCCCCTAACTTGAAACACTGTCAAGCGAACTCCGAATTAGGTAAACAAATAGTGGAATTTTATTATCTCGAACATTCCGGACTCAACCGTGGAGTCCGAATTGTGAAAAGAGGTCACGAAATGTAAGAACACGCGTAAAGTGCAAAATGACTGTTTTGCCCTTTTGAACCCCGGTGTCCGAATTGAGTTCTACGAAAGCCTAGACTTACTTTCTTAAACGCTCTAAAACCAATGGTAGGGTTCAATTTAGCAGAATAGAAACCCATGAATTTAAAGACATAAAATTTGATGAATAGCATACATTCAAACAACAATGGACTGAGTTGTAATTTCTACTTTTAGGGACACTGACAGGACAGGAGGAGGCGATCTGATCTCCTACATTTTCATCCACCGGTCCAGTTACATATAGTTCACGATCTTCTAGGGTTGATACCAACCCATCAGGTATGGTGTTTTGCTAGTGTTAGAAATGAAGTTAAGTTAGGAATATTTGTGAATGACTGAATGTCGTATGTGTTTATCTGTAATGTGTTTACCGTTTATTTGGAATTGGTTGTTCACATGCTTACATGTTACTTGTACCTTATGAATATTCAGTGAATGATGAATGTGGCTCACGACATGTGTATATGTTGATTTTACGAGATATGATTGCATGTGGAATCAGTTGGGTGATTTATATATTATTGTCTCGAGTATGCTATACTGTGGAAACCATGTATCATTGAGATTGCATTGGCATATTGGCATATGATGAATCCTTTGAGAACATGGCGTGGGTAAGCACGTGGTGCTTTGCATTATGAGGGTGTAGATCCTGTGGTGAAAAACCCAAAATTGGCCATTGCATTGGTACTCCGTAGCCATCGGGGAGTACCCGTAAACGAGACATGGGTGTGGCATAGAGTTGTGCATGGGTGTGTCACGCATACTATTCATATATACTACTGCGATGCTTGAATGTCATTTAGAAATAAATGTACACTTTGCACATGCCACGCCTTAGCTTTATTTCTGGCATTAGCATTTCATCATACCAGCAGTTGAGCTGACCCATTCGTGGGCAACATTTTTCAGATGAGGACCCCCCAGCTGCTTGAGACCCAGTGATGCTTTGATAAGGGGAAACACTTGTTATATTTTGTCCATGAGACTTGTATATTGAAATGTAAGGGCTTAAGCCCGAATGACTCCTGAACGATGTATCTTATGTTATTTTGTGTATGGATGATGATGGATGCATGTTTATTGAATTTAATTACTTTTGTCCTTTTATTTATTTTACTTTCTGTCTCGTTACTCGCGCCCCGGGTTCGTGGGAAATTCGGGGCGTGACAACGTGGTATCAGAGCATGGGTTCGAATACCTAGAGACTGTGGGGTGTTGTTTAACACCATGAGACCCTAGAGAAGAGAATGAGACTTAGTGCGAACTGTTAGCAACATGTGATAGGATCCTATGTGCTACGTGATTATGTGTCTTAATGCATGCCTTATTGTGATTACGTGAAAAAGTGATATCGAATTTTTCTTTTGGACTTGTAGATATGCCTCCTAGACGAGCTCCTACGAGAGGCAGACCACCCAGAGGGGGTAGGGGTAGGGGTGTGCCTCGAGGTGCCGCCCAGCCTCGTCGTGGCAGACCCAGAGCTGCTGCCCCTATTCCTGACGTGGTTGAGGAGGTAGTTGCCCCAGCTGACGTTCCCGAGCATAGTGCAGCTGGGGAGGGTATTGCTCCAGCCCCTGTGGAGGAGGTGGGGCAGACTATTGGCGCCAGAGATTTGGCGACCATTATACAGGAGTGTTTCCGTGCTATGCAGGATGCCCGGACCACTGATGCTGAGGCCAGGGCGGCTGAGGCCGAGGCCAGGGCTGCCGGTGCCGCGGCCAGAGCGGCCGGTGGGGAGACCAGAGATACCTTCGTCATGAAGGCGTTTCAGCGTATGAGGCCACCGTCATTTGCAGGACAGCCTGATCCTTTGGTGGCCGAGGAGTGGCTAGATCAGATTGTGAGGATCCTGGACTCACTAGGGATTGATGAGCCACACCTGAGGATACGATGTGCCACCTTCCAGTTTACAGGGCTAGCGAGCCAGTGGTGGAAGGTATCTGCCGGCAGGATTAGCAGGTTCGGAGAGGGGTGGGATGCATTTGTGGCCATGTTCAATGACCACTACTTTCCAGCGACTGCTAGGGTCGGGTTCAGGAGAGAGTTTGAGACCTTACTACAGAGGGACATGACCGTGACGCAGTATGAGTCCCAGTTTACCGCATTGGGCAGGTTTGCCCCGCACATTGTTGGGGTAGAGGAGCTGAGAGTTTATCATTTTCTAGAGGGGCTGAAGACCTCTATCAGGGATAGACTAGCGGGTCACATCATTGACACTTACGAGGAGGCTGTGATCAGGGCCACGAGGGTAGAGAGGGAGTTGGCAGCTCTCAGAGGGATTAGGGAGTCCCGGACTCAGACCAGGCCAGCCACAGCACTAGCATTTACACCAGCTCAGCCTACTGTGACCGTCCCAGCTCATTCAGGTGGGAGACCACCGAAGAAGTTCCGGGGCAGTACCTCTTCTCCATCTACATCCCAGAGACCTATACAGCTTTTAGCTCCCCAGCCCACTATGTCTACTACTCCTCGAGGAGGGGCACCACAGCTGACCCTCACATGCTACCAGTGTGGACAGCCTGGCCACAGGATGGCTGATTGCCCACAGAGGGATCCTAGTCAGGGATCAGGGACAGGACTGAGCCAGCTACCACTTCCATCTCAGTCTCAGAGTCAGGCCTGGAGGGCCACACCAGTGTGCTATACATGTCAGCAGCCGGGCCATATCAAGGCCCACTGCCCTCAGGGGCAGACCTCACAGAGCACACCGAGCCCCCACTATTACCAGCACACCCAGGTGCCTTTGCCCCAGCCACAGTCGGACTATAGACCCCCAACACCTATTTATCAGCCAGCACCCTCAGCATTGAGTGTTAGAGCCCCCGCCCCGAGAGGGGGAGGCAGACAGGGTCAGACCGTACAGGGCAGAGTGTATGCGGTTGCCACCCCAGAGGCTTCTGCTGCTGGGCCATCCGTAGTACGAGGTACATCTTTTATGTTTAGTTTATGGACTAGCATATTGATAGATCATAGTGCATCTCATTCCTTCATATTTACTATGTTGACATGATGTTAGGGATAGAGTGATGCTTACAAGAATCTGTAGAGATTACTCGATGGAGATGGCTGACCACATACCTTATTAAGATTTTTCAGCTTATTTGATGCGTCTAGTAGTGGTATTATGCTGGAGATAGATCGGTTATTTACACCTTAGACGAGCATAGGCTGCTACAGGGAAAGAGAGGCGGTGTATACTTCTGAGGGAGATGTTTTCTTTGATTCATGAGATAGGAACCCACGTTTCACTGCCCGGTTTTGGCAGAGCCTTCAGACGGCCTTAGGGACTCAGCTAAGTTTAGTGCTACCTGTCGTCCCCGGACTGATGGTCAGTCAGGGTGTACCATTCAGATCCTAGAGGACATACTTAGAGACTGCGTTATGGACTTCAGGGGTAGCTGAGAGGATCACCTTGCTTTAGTAGAGTTGCCTGCAACCGTAGCTAGTAGTTCACCGGTGTATTGGACAGGAGTAAAAGAGACAAGTGTTTTAGGATCTGATATAGTCCGTGAGACCACAGACAAGATACAAGTGATCAGGCAGCGCTTGTTGCCAGCCAGAGTCGCCAGAGGAGTTACGCAGATAGGAGGCGACGACTCTTGTCATTTGAGGTGAGGGACCATGTGTTCCTCAAGGTATCTCCCAGACGAGGTTTGAGGAGATTTGGGCGCGGTGGGAAGCTATCGCCACGATTCATAGGTCCTTTTGAGATACTTGGGAGAGTTGGTGAGGTGGCTTATAAGCTAGCCTTACCACCACAGCTATCAGGGGTCCACGACGTCTTCCATGTATCTATGCTGAGGAAGTACCATCCCGACCCCTCACATGTACTTGACTGGGTAGATCTTCAATTAGAGGGGGACGCTTCCTATGACCAGAGACCCGTAGAGATAGTGGACTCGAGGGACCAGGTTTTGCGAGGCAGGACCATCCCTTTGGTCAAGGTTCGTTGGAACCATCATGGGGTTGAGGAGGCTACGTGGGAGCGTGAGGCCGAGGTTCGAGTTAGGTACCCTGAGTTGTTTGATCAGTGATGCATTTTCTTTTGGTTCTATGTTATTTTAAATTTCGGGACGAAATTTTTGTAAGGAGGGAAGGATGTAAAGACCCGGAAAATTTTTTTTTTATAAATTAATTTTCCTGTTCTTTAATTTAAGTAATCGTTTTCATTTTATTTTTTTTGGAATGAAATTTTTTTTTTATTATTATTGTTATTATTATTATTATGTATATGTGATTAAATGTATGCATGTGATGTGTGTAATATATGTGTGAACATATATATATATATATATACATATTAAATTATTTAAATGTGTATGTATATGTGTGCACAAGTGAGTGTGTTTATTTAAGTATGTAAATATATATATGTATATATATATATATAAGACAGATTGTGTGTGTACGGTTGTGTGTGTGGGTGTGTGTAGATTGAGTGTGTTACACTCAATGAGGAGTGGGAGATGGAGTGTGTGAGTAGAGTTGTGTGTGGCAGTGGGGTTGCCAGAGAGTGGGTCGGATTTAGAGAGAGAGAGAGAGAGAGAGAGAGAGAGAGAGAGAGATATAGAGAGGGAAAGTGAAGAGAAAAAGGAGGGTGTCTCGGGTGAGAAGAAAAAGTGGAAGAAAGAGAGAGAGAGCTGTGGAAAAGCTGGAAGAAAGAAGCTGAAAAAAAAAGGGGAAGGTTGGAAGGAGAAGAGAGAGAGACCTGCAACAGGAGGAGGAAACCCATAACAAGGTATACCCGTTCGTTCCTGTTCTAAATTCCTCAAAGCATGATATTAGTTTTTAACTGTTAGGCCTGGTTAAGCATGAAAAATGGAAAAGATTGCAAAAACAACCAGTTGAAATGAGCTAGAAACCAGAGAGATAGGGGTAGTTGCAGGCTTCGGCCATGGTTGAGAGGGTTATTATTTTATGTATTAAACCTCAAATGGTTGGTGGGAAATGGTAGAGGGGAGTTGCAGAAATTTTTAGAAAAATAAATGGATCAAAACAGTAGACGAACGATCGAGAAATAAGGGAAAAACCAGCTCGCCGGAATCTGGGTTTGGGGTGGCCGGAGCTACGGTTCTGGTCATTTCGAAGAGTTCCGAGTGATGAAAGGGAAAACTAACTCGGGATATGTAATCCCCTAGGAAAACCAAAGAAAACCGTATTAAAAGTCGAAGAAATCTCGCCGGAAAAGGGTCGCCGGCGCCGGAGAAGGCGCCGGAACCCTACGGGGCGTCGCCGGAAAAACGGGGGGAAGAAGGGAACTGTTCCGGGCTTGGGTCGGGTCGGTTCGGGTCGGGTCGGGCTTGGGCCGGTCCGCCCCTGCCACGTGTCACATTCTTGTTTTAAATTAAAAGGGGAATGGGGGTGTTTGGCAACAGGGATGAGAAATTTAAATTGAAAATTTAATTGGAGACAGGGATAGCCTATCCCAGTTTTAACCCTATCCCCTGTTTGGATAACCTGAATTAGAATAACTAATTAAACTAGTTTTAATTTGAACCTTTTGGAATTTGAACCCCTTGAATTTGAACCTTTTGAATTTGAACCTTAACCTGAACTTTCAGAAATTACGAATTGACCCCCCAACTGTTAGAAATTACACTTTGACCCACCTGATTAAATTATTAATAAAATATTAATTAAATTAATTAATTAATTATTTAATTAAATTAATTTAATTGATTAAATATTCAAAAACATCCCGGAGTCCAAATGGGACAAGTCATTAGTGTATTTTGACTATCTCGACCATTTCGAGACCAATGGTGAGGTCCGTTTTACGAGACGGGGTCCCGAAAAATAAAAGACCCGTAGTAACCTTTAAAATTACCAAAATGCCCCTAACTTGAAACACTGTCAAGCGAACTCCGAATTAGGTAAACAAATAGTGGAATTTTATTATCTCGAACATTCCGGACTCAACCGTGGAGTCCGAATTGTGAAAAGAGGTCACGAAATGTAAGAACACGCGTAAAGTGCAAAATGACTGTTTTGCCCTTTTGAACCCCGGTGTCCGAATTGAGTTCTACGAAAGCCTAGACTTACTTTCTTAAACGCTCTAAAACCAATGGTAGGGTTCAATTTAGCAGAATAGAAACCCATGAATTTAAAGACATAAAATTTGATGAATAGCATACATTCAAACAACAATGGACTGAGTTGTAATTTCTACTTTTAGGGACACTGACAGGACAGGAGGAGGCGATCTGATCTCCTACATTTTCATCCACCGGTCCAGTTACATATAGTTCACGATCTTCTAGGGTTGATACCAACCCATCAGGTATGGTGTTTTGCTAGTGTTAGAAATGAAGTTAAGTTAGGAATATTTGTGAATGACTGAATGTCGTATGTGTTTATCTGTAATGTGTTTACCGTTTATTTGGAATTGGTTGTTCACATGCTTACATGTTACTTGTACCTTATGAATATTCAGTGAATGATGAATGTGGCTCACGACATGTGTATATGTTGATTTTACGAGATATGATTGCATGTGGAATCAGTTGGGTGATTTATATATTATTGTCTCGAGTATGCTATACTGTGGAAACCATGTATCATTGAGATTGCATTGGCATATTGGCATATGATGAATCCTTTGAGAACATGGCGTGGGTAAGCACGTGGTGCTTTGCATTATGAGGGTGTAGATCCTGTGGTGAAAAACCCAAAATTGGCCATTGCATTGGTACTCCGTAGCCATCGGGGAGTACCCGTAAACGAGACATGGGTGTGGCATAGAGTTGTGCATGGGTGTGTCACGCATACTATTCATATATACTACTGCGATGCTTGAATGTCATTTAGAAATAAATGTACACTTTGCACATGCCACGCCTTAGCTTTATTTCTGGCATTAGCATTTCATCATACCAGCAGTTGAGCTGACCCATTCGTGGGCAACATTTTTCAGATGAGGACCCCCCAGCTGCTTGAGACCCAGTGATGCTTTGATAAGGGGAAACACTTGTTATATTTTGTCCATGAGACTTGTATATTGAAATGTAAGGGCTTAAGCCCGAATGACTCCTGAACGATGTATCTTATGTTATTTTGTGTATGGATGATGATGGATGCATGTTTATTGAATTTAATTACTTTTGTCCTTTTATTTATTTTACTTTCTGTCTCGTTACTCGCGCCCCGGGTTCGTGGGAAATTCGGGGCGTGACATGATAAGTTGGTGGGACATGAGGAAGTCATTCCAACCACAAGTCTCACTCTTAGTTAATTTTGTCCCATTGCAATCCCCCCCTTTTTTCTTATTTGTTGTTTAATATTGGGCATTATTTTAGTGGACTACTACTTTTGTGCTTAAATGCCTCATTTATTTTCAAGATACAATATGCATTACTATCTACCTATGAAGTTTGGTGACTCTTGTGTATAATGGGTCTTTAACTGTTTAGGTTGTTAGTTGCATTACTTTCTCCTCTCCTCGACAAAGAAAAAAAAAACTTAAACTATCTGTGTTTATATTACAGGTCAAAAATATTTTTACAACACAAAGACCCATATATCACAATGGGTGCACCCTGATTCATCTCAGCAGGTTGCCTCACACCACTATGACAGCATGGTTTCCAGCAATGCAGCTAATGGGAATTGGGGTGATCAGTCATCTGTGCCAAAGAAATGCATGAGATGCAGTGGTTGGGGAGTGGGCCTTGTGCAGTTGTGGGGTTACTGCAATCATTGCACACGGTGTGGTGACTCCTCCTGTTTATCACAATCAAATCTTTTGACTCAAATTTTTTCGCCTTGCCTTTTATCTCAAGTGTATGCTAAAATGAAATTCCGAAAGCAATGGTGATGAGGAAGGCTCCAACTTCAGGAAATGTTTAGTCCTTATGTTGAGTTCAAGTTTACATTCTTTTTTGATAGCCTACAGATATTGATTCCAAAAAGGAAAAAATCAAAACAGTAGGATAGCAAAAAATAAAGAAATACTTTTACTGATAGTAAAAATTGTTTACATAATAGCATTAATAACAAGGTCAGAAGCATAATAGTTGATGGCATGTCTTTAAAATGCTTTGTATGATCCATCCACATCCAAGAGCACTTTCTTTTACTTCTTGTCATTTTTATAAACTTTTTATTGTTGACCATGCAAGTTGTGCTATTTATGGAAAAGGGAAAAGGAGAAAAACAGAGTGAGTGAGTGATGAACAAGAGACCAACTCTAAAGGGGGCTGGTTCCTCTATTTATATTATACTAGAAAAATGGAGCAAATTACAGAATTTCTGTTAATGCACCATATCAAAACTCGAGAACTTTTATGTACCATGCCCAACTTGTCACATAAACAACTCTTCAATAAATGTGATCGTGACTAATGTTGAACTGATCTTTTGGCTTGACATAGGCTGTGGCGATCTTATTCTTTGTCATCCTATCTGGAACAATGTGTCACTTTACATTTATTTGTTTGATTCTCTCGTGGAATATTGTATTAGAGGTGATATAATTAGTAGCTTGATTATCACATGACACATTCAAGGGTGGGTCATTTCTAAACTCCACCTACAAAAGTGATTTAACCAGATCATCTCACAAGGTGTTTGCACCATTATCATTACCATGATGTCATGATTATAATTATTTAACAAATGATAATTGTTAAGAGCTTAATACACTTTGTTGGTCCATTTTTTAACAGCTTAAGGTTTTGGGTGGTGGTTTAACATGGTATCAGAGCCTTAGTTATGAGAGGTCTTGGGTCGCATGTGAAGGGGAGTGTAGCTTGATATACATTGTTGTCCCATTCTTTGATAGCTTAAGCTTTTAGATGAGTTGGTAATTTGACAATAATGATTCTGCATTTTTAATTTATTATTGTTTTCTGGACGCAGAGTTCTCAATCTTCCTCAAAGCCAGTATTTGTCAGCCAGTTTCGAGAGCCAGCAGCAGACCACCAATGCTGCAAGTACTAAAGAGGATTCAAACAAAAGGTTTCCCAAGCAGAGGTATCTTTAACTGTTTCTTATATTATTTTTTTAAATGCTGGGCCTCTGCTATTCAATTAACTTGATTTTTGTCATTCGGTTTAATGAAATGTGATTAAAAAAATTCTGTCATTTGTTAAAATGCACATAGGAAAGAAACGCATTCCATTCCAATGGGATTGGAGCTGGTTAACAATAGAAATTAATCCTGTTTTGGACTCTTCTGCTTTGTGGAAGCAGACGTAGCATAATTTAGATGGCTGTCAAATTGAATATGTTAAATGCTTCTGATTCAGTGTCAGAATAACACCAATTTCACGGGCATTGTCCCGATGATGAATCTAGGGACCTATGAGTTGAAAGTTTGGGATGTGGTAGCCTATGGGCCAGCTTAGGATATCATACCATAGAATAAAAAATTGTACACGTAAAAGTCTTGAATTTGGTACTTTATATTGACATGATTAATCTTTGAGTTTATAGGTCCAATTTAAAACCTCCTATTGGTAAAGGCAATAAAAGAGACAGCAGGAAACGTGCCTACACTGAGGATGATGAATTGGACCCCATGGATCCAAGCTCTTATTCTGATGCTCCCCGTGGTGGCTGGTATGCTATATATATAACTTGTTCAAGTGACATGGGACATCACTCTGTGTGTGTTGTTCACATGCTCACTCTTGCTTGAGAATTCTGTGTTTTAAATTTTAATATACTGTTGAAACCTCAATTTGGCATAGGTATCTAGAGAAGTGCCTGAGTGACTGGCAATCTCATCTATTGCTGATTTTGCAGGGTTGTTGGCCTGAAAGGAGTACAGCCACGAGCAGCAGATACCACTGCCACGGTACACACTCCACAGTACACACACTTCTATTTGATAAATCTACTGATTTCTAGCTACTTGAGTTGTATTGAACTTCATGTACACAACAGATGTTAGTGTAACCAGTTTTACGCAGTTAATAGCTTGTCCATGTTGCGGTCACACATACCTTATTGAGTGACACCCTAAAATGTGTTCTAAAGTGAATGGGACATAAAAAATGACTTTAGAGTGTGGGCAAGTAAATTCTAGATTTACGAGAAATACTTCTCTCTACAATTTGCTTGGCTTAGTGCCCTCATTAGATTCTTACATAAGCAAAGTTGGACGGACCCATTTTAATCAATTAATTAGGACTCAATTTTGTCTCCATTTAAAGCAGGCTGCCTCCACTGTTTCTCCCATCTGATTGCTGACTGGAGTTAACTTCATCCAAGGGCTTTATTCTGTCCATTTTTAGTTCAATTTTTAATTAATTTTTGGTAAAGCAATTTTAGTTCAATTAAAAAATTACTTCTGCAACTCCAATGAAAACATCATTTTGAGGTTGAATGTCCCAAACATTTCATTCCTCGACTTTATTGACACAGCAGATCTTGGAAACTTTGTACTCTAGTTTCTGTATAATTTACAGCAGTTGCTGCTGTTTTTGGAGGTCTAATTGCTCATATATTCTTGTACATTTCCTTCTCAACTGAAATCCTGTGGATATATCCGGTTTGAGGAGTGGCCCCGATTCAGCAACTTATATGGGACTCCCCTATTCTGATATAACATGTATGAAATCTGTAGATGACTTGTAGTCCAGGGTCCATTGATGTCACATTTGGATCTTACTAATTGATATTTTTACATGACATCTATTGTTTGGGCAATAGTAATTGATTTTCAGTGCTTGAGTATGCAGTATAGAGCCTGTAGCTCAACTTTCCATAGGATAACTAATGAGGTATTGTGCCATGGAGCTTGAAATTGAATTTTTCATCTTTCATCCTCTGCAAATCTGATAATGTCAAGATTCTCATCATTACTTGTTATTTTGCTGACTGGCTTGGTTCTGCAACATGCTTTGCTATCTATGATTCATGATCGAGTTCCTGGCCTTTCTTTCTCCCTCTCACTGCTGAACTCTTAGTCATTATTTGTTGAGATCAACAATACTAATTTAGTAATAAAGTAATAAGAACAAGCTTGAATTATGATCCCCAGTTCTAAGCTTTGATGTTCACTGTATAAGAAAGGTTATTTGTTACTTCTAGCTCTAGGATGACTGTGACATGAATATATTGTCATGCATGTGAATCTATAAAGAGCATGCTAGTGACCCGTATTTCTTCCAGAATGGTCTGAACATTGCTGTGAAGCACCCACATCATTTTAATACTATATTTTATCCTCTAGAGGGTTGACTTGAAAATTCTTTCAGATTGGCCAAAAGTGGTTTCATGTGCAACATCTTGACAGATCCAGATTGTATAAGCATTCATTGTTCTGGCTCCAACTAAACTTTTGGTTCATTAGCTTTACTATTAGCATCTTGGATGATTAGTCAAGCTTCGACATGTCATCTCAAAATTTCCTTTTTTTCCCTCTTTTTTTGGTTGATCTTCAAGTTATGGCACTTAACAATAATTTGCAGCCCTACTCTCTCTTCCCCCAAGGCAAACATGCCCCTGCAAATTGAACACAATCAGACTTCCAGTTTGTGTTTGTGTTATAAATTGAAGTTCGCTGTTTGACTATCCCAAAGAGGACTCATGCCTCAAATGAATTTGTTTCTGGTTTTTTTGGTTCAGGGCCCTCTCTTTCAGCAGCGCCCATACCCATCACCTGGAGCAGTCTTACGGAAAAATGCTGAAATTGCCTCCCAAAAGAAGAAATCCAACTCTCATTTTGCACCTATATCCAAGAGAGGGGATGGAAGTGATGGACTTGGTGATGCTGACTGAACAATCTGAGCCATACGTCCATATGGTGTCAACTTCATCTTTGGAACTGCTGTTTCCAGTTGAGTGGAGTATCTTAAGATTCGAAACATGTTTCTTATTATCTCTTTTTTGTCTGACAGGACCATATATGAATTCTTTTTTGTTTTATTTTACAGGGCGGAATTTTACTGGGAAAAAGAACCTTGCAATTAAAGAAAATGGTTTATTTTCAAATAGGAATAGTTATGACTTTTGTGGGTTTGCTAGTTGTATCATGCAGGAATGGATTCCTTTCAATGAGTTTTGATGCATCAATATGGCGTGTGGGCTAGGGGGGGGGGGGGGGGGGGGAACTGTGCCTGCTGAGAATATTTTTCGTGGATGGCAGAGTGTAATGTTTGAGATAGAACCTAGAGAAATGAATGTGAAATCTAATGAATCATCTTGATCAGGATATTATTCAGCAGATATAGGACTATGTAAATCTTGCACATTTCTTCCCAATTAAAAGATGTGTTAGCTCTCGGTAATGATCTAATATTTGGGTCTGAGTTTCTGAAGTGGAAGTTTTGTTTTTCTTAACACTTGTTTATAAAGGGTAAATTGAAATGATACGATTGTAGTAAGTGGTTGATTGCTATTTTATTTTTATTTTTGTTTTGTGATATGGGTGATGCCTGAATCTTAATAAATGGTGCTGTCATTTGCATTTCATGTGACCTAGTAGAGATATAAGTTGCAGTGGGAGCTCAGGATTAGGCCTTTGGCAATGGGGTTGCCCTAAAGCGGATAATTGGATCTATAAACCCAGGAAGAAGTAGAGTTATAACTGAGCGCGCGCACAGTCTCTCACACACATTTGTAACATTCTAAGGTTTGAAAGAAAACTATGTTGATATACGTGCATACATAAAAATATACGTAAGGCATGCATACATAAATGTATATATATCCAAAATTAACAAATATTGCAGTCACTCAGATAACACAGCTATTTCTCTCTCTCTCTCTCTCTCTCTCTCTCTCTCTCTCTCTCTCTCTCTCTCTCTCTCTCTCTCTCTCTCTCTCTCTCTCTCTCTCTAAAATACATATTTGCTTAAGCTGGCTGCCACTTGCTGGCCCGCAGAGAGCATGTGAAACTTAGTCTGGTGGGGATGAAATGGACTTGCAACTTCCCCGGGCCACCACAAGGACAGTTACCTTTTTAAGAAAACATAGGATTCACATTATTCTCTCTACTGAAGTTCTGTTCTACTAATCATGACTTCACCCCACTGGTCATGTTTCTGTTGAACAAAAATGTTTTCTAGCTTTTTAGGGGAGAGAGAGAGAGAGAGAGAGAGAGAGAGAGAGAGAGAGAGAGAGAGAGAGAGTTGCATGGATTCAATGAATGTGTTTGACCATTGAATACAGGAGGCAAGTGGGATTTATGGTGTTGACAATGAGATGCAAGACAAACTTAACATGGAAGTAACCCAAAGTTCCTTGTTTTGATTTTCTTTTGTGTTGTCTAACTAGAGTTGTCACTGCTAAACTCTAAGGCCGGTAAGACACGAGATTTACATTCCAAGTGAATGATTAATTAAAACTTAGGGGCACGGTTCATCAGGCACTTTCGTTTCAATTAAAACTAAGTAGAAAATGCAATTTCAAATGGTGGAATTCACTAAAACATTTACCAGGTTACTCATTGAGAATGTCCCCTATCGTGTATTTGTTTTCTGAGACGACTTGCTCTTTAAGTAATTTCAACGGGTTTAACAAAATTAGCTAATGGGCTGGTACACAATTGTTGGGTTTTTTCAATGGATAGGATTTCTGATTCATTTATGATACAAAAAAAAAAATTTGATTTGATATTCTGAACTGATGCCAATGACCTTTTTAGTGAAATAGATTTAATATGATAAACAAATTTAATTCATTAATAAACTAATCTAATCTAATCTAATCCGATTTGATTATATATATATATATTATATTAAAAATAAATATTTTAAATTTTTATAATATGTTAAATATTAAATTATATAAGACTTTCTTATGTAGAGTTTATATATTTTAAATTTTACATATTATATACATATTATAACATAATATTTTATATACATATCATATATATATATATATATTAATACTATTATTGATTCGACAGTTAACAAATTTAGATTTGAATTAAGAATTTGTAAATTTTTTTAAAAATTCAATACGATAATTTTCTTAATAAATAAGATTCAAAATACTCCTAATCTGATCTGTTTACAGATTTACACAAATGTCATAGATAAATTTTGTAAACAGTTTCACTAAGTAGTCTTGATCATTTATCTTGTCATTGTCAACCCTTCAAAATGAATTAATTTAACCCACAAAGAAGGGAAAAAATTATATGTTGTTTTTTTATTAATTAATTATACGTTGTTAATACTCAATGTTTTAAGCTCCAACAAATTATGTCTATCCTTACAATGAAAAATGTTTTTGTTATTTGTACGTAGCAATTCAATTTAAAAATATCGAATTTATAGGTTTGCATGTAATGAAAAAATCACTACTAAAGAATTTTTAATTAATTTTAACTATAAGCTAAGTAAAATTTGAAAGTAATAAAATTAAGGGAAAGATACTAAAATGTTTCTAAAATAGAAGTTTTAATTCAAGAAATTTATGATGTATTTTTTCTATCTAAAAAGTCTAAAAAAGAAACTTTTAATATCAAAATGTCCAATTATTAACTTCTATCTTAAAACCGTTAAAAAATATCACCGATTATATTAAAATAACTTTTAAGATATATTTTAGAAAAAAAATACTAAAATATATATAAAATAAAATTTTCAATCCCAAAAAATCATAACATTTTATAAAGTAAAAATTTTTTTTTAGGCATTCTAGATAAAAAAAAAAAAAATGTTATGTTTTTTTTAATTGAAGAATTTGTACGTTGTATCTATTATTTAGTATTTTTTTAAATATATCTTGAAGATTATTTTGGTATAATCGATAATATTTTTAACGGTGTTAAGATGGAAGTTAATAATTGAATTTTTTTATATTAAAAGTTTCTTTTTTGAACCTTTTAGATAGAAAAAATATATCATGAATTTTTTAAATTAAAAAAATTATTTTAAAAACTTTATAATATTTTTTCCTAAAACTAAGTTAAGTTGTTAGAGACTCTACACATGATTGCGTGCAACGGAAAGCTAACTGCAGTGACTTCACCATTTAAATGTGCCCAATGCTACCACTCGAAGATGGATATCTTGTATTTATAGTTAGATCATCATCTTCACGGATAATGTTTCATTATCCATGTATTTGAATGAGGAGGTGTCCTGTTACCAGAATTTATAATGATGAGTCTCATTTGACTATTATATGAAAACTAATACATGAGTCAATAAATCATTGTCCTCGTGGTGACTAGCTTGACAAAATACAAACATAGGCTGCTTTGTTTTAATAATGAAAAGAGAAATGTGAACTACAAAGTTTTAATAATGAAAAGAGAAATTTGGATGGTTGCTCCTAGTGAAATCCCTTATTTCCCTATGTTTTTGGGGGATGATTGAGCCCTTTGATGTTCCAAGAGGTAGCTTGATCAAGAGGTGATCCTACCTCTGTTTCTGTAGCCCATAGCCATAGGTAATTGCCCTTTTCTTTTGACTTTTGAGCCACTGCTGGTGCACCCTGCAGGATTAGGCAATTTTCCTGCATCAGAAAATTTGTTTAGGATAACTGGCCTCCTCTCTAATCTTCAAGTTCTACTTGACTCCCTTTTTTTTTTTTTTTTTGGTTGCGTAAATAAGTTTATTAAGAAGAAACAAGAGGCAACAACACCCACAAGCAAAAAACAACACTCAAAGACTAACAAAGACGGCAAACCCTACTAACTAGGATTTAAGACATTCCACATTCTACTGAGCAGGACTGAAAACTCATCGTTTTTTTCTTTTCTTTTCTGCTTGACTTGCAAATGAATTTCCCATAATCTTGGCATTGGTATCACCACAAATGATGGCAGTCTTTTTTGAGCTACTGGTTACACTTGGTTTGTTTTCCCTTGCTGGAATTTCCTCTCTGAATAGCTAGTTTAGTGACTTTAGAGACTGCTTTGATTGTTGCTGCTGCATGACTTTGCTTTAATATTAGGCATTTGAGGAGGAAATTGTATTGTTGGGCTCCCCTTTTTGAGTCTTTGATGATTTGGAATCCTTTCACATTAATCAAAATGATCAGATTTTCAACTTAAAATTGAACAAGCAAGGGTACTTACCTATTAAAAAAACAATAGCAAAAAGAACTAGTTTCTGTTTAATTAACATTTTGATATTGCGGAACGAATCTTATCCTCTTATTGACTATGGAGGTATTCTCGCATAAAACTTCTTCAGATGTAATACAAAAGTGAATACACACACACACACACATATATTATGGGGAGAGAGAGAGAGAGAGAGAGAGAGAGAGATCACACGCACGGCAGCATGACACTCCAAACTCCCCATGGACAAATCATCTGACATGCAACCTGGACCCAGTGAACATATATATTATGGCTATAGAAATTAGAAAGTTGAAGCTAAATTTGAATTCGAAAGGGTTTGATCAGTCTGTTCATTGCAGATGCCCAGAAGCAAATGTTTGCTAGGTTAAATTCTAAGGGGTTGATTAGGGTTTTGGTGGAAGCTACCCACAATAAATAAATAAAATTTGAACCCCCTGCAGCCTGCAGGTCATGCATGTGTAAAAAGCACTTTTCCAATACTTAAGCCAAACAGTCTCTCTCTCTCTCTCTCTCGATTATAACACTTTGTCGGTTCCTCTTACGTTAAGGGCTTCAGCCATCTCACACTATGGTTTCCTATTTAGGAAACCCTAATTTATGGCCACTGTCCAAACATTCTAAAAGTGCAAAATTTCAGGATGGTAGCTTGGCCGATCAGATCAGTGGTGGGTACATGTCAACGGCAATAAAATTTTGCTCATGTTAAAAGGACGATGCAGGAATCCATCTTTCAAGAATTTACAGCAGTGCCTGCAATGCCAAGAAAGTTTTTGCAATTCATCATCTTACAGTACTGTGGTAAACCAATGACAGTGATGGACCATATATTGCATCATCACCGTCCAGTTTGATCAATGATCTGGGTTTTAACAAAGAGGGCACTCCTCAAACATAGTGGTATTAAGATCAACATCATAACACTTCAATTGTAGACACAAGCTAACAAGATGTGAATTTGTCTTGTATGTATAAGGCTAAATGCATGAATCATGATATTAACATAATACATTAATTGTCGTACACGCACACACACACTTACCCTAATATACACATACGAAACACACCTGAGAGCACATAACTCACGTATACATAACACACACTTCTCTCTCTCTCTCTCTCTCTCCTCATATTGGTGGTTTTGTCAAAAAAAAGAAAAGAAAAGAAGATGTTCCATTAATTAAAGAAGGTAAGGAAGTCTATATAGGAAGCACATAATAAACCCACTATACACAATTCTATCCTCTGGATCCAACAAAAGAAAGAATAGGTAAACAAAGTCTAAAGCTCAACCTTCTTTTACCCTCTCTCTCCTTCTCTTCTCTTTTTCCTCTTCTACATCCATCTCCTGTTTAAGAATTATATACAAATTTCAGTAAGTAATAATTTCAGATTTTCTTTTTAAAATAATTTTCCAATTCTGACGACAGTTTCTTCTTGCATCTGCTAGCTAATCTCTTCATTTTTACAACTGCATCCGAATTAAGATGTGACAAAAAATCCAAACTTACATACTTGTTCTTTAATTGTTCTAGTTTTTAGAGTCAATCATTGATATTTTTTTCCCTTGATTTAAATCAGAAAATTCAAGCACAGAAAAGGGTCTTGTTTTCCTTAACTAGAAGAAAGACTAGATCACACTGTTGGATAATTATGGGAAGGGGAAAGATAGAGATCAAGAAGATTGAGAACAACACTAGCAGGCAAGTCACCTTCTCAAAACGTAGAGCAGGTCTGCTCAAGAAGACTCATGAACTATCAGTGCTTTGTGATGCCCAGATCGGACTCATCATCTTCTCAAACAAAGGAAAGCTCTACGAGTACTGTTCCCACCCACTGAGGTCCAGTTCTACAAACTAATTTGTCAGATTTATTGCTTCACGTGTTCTTTTCTTCTTTTCCTTCTTTTTCCTTTTAATTCTCAAAATCATGAATTTTGGTATTGTTTTCTTTGTGCATGTGGAATTTTGTCATGATATACACAGAGCTTGAAAGAGCTTAATTTACGAGGCCTTTTATGTTTTCTTCCTTTTTAGGTCATGGTTTTGTTTCTCTTAAGGCTTTCAACTGCTTTCTAATTGTCATGTTTTTTTTTTTGTTACAAATTCTCTCTCTCTCTCTCTCTCTCTCTCCATCGGCCTGGATGGTGATCACTGATCAGTAATGTCTTAGTTGATTAATTTTGTACAAGCAGCCTGACGATCAGAAATTCAGTTGACCAACTTGAGTGTCTTGACTTACTGTTTCACGCTTCTGCTTAGGGTTACCTGACCTCTTTTTTTATTTTTTATTTTTTTAAAATATGAATTTCGTCTCTTAATATTTTTCCTTGACAGTTTCTCCAAAAATCTCTTCATTTTATCTGTAGATCTCTCTACCCAGTACTACAATTCTACTCTGATATAGATGGTGGTAATTCAAAATTAATCTTCTGAAGAAAAAACAGAAAAACTTAAATTTATTTCTTTGACTAAGAAATAAATTTATTATAATCGGGCGAATGATTTTTGGCTAACTGTATACAAGTTAATAAATTTTAGTTTGCATCACCTCTCCTCTCAATTTTTTCTTCTTCTAAGTATATAACTTTTATTTTTTGGATGAAGGTTCTTGAATTTTTTTTATTTTTTAAAAAACATCAATTGTGTTGAGTAGGATTTCGCAATCAAAGTTTTTCATTTCCATGTGAAATTATGTAAGTATGACAAATAAAATTTAATTGAAGCCATTAATTAATATAGTTGAAATCATGAATTCCATACAAAATATTATTTCCTTACAAGACAGATTATTTCACTTCCATGTTAGTTTCTTGATGGAATGAATATGATGGTTATAATCCATTTGAAGGATTTTATTGATCTAATACTGGAACCCTGAAATAGAGTGTTGCCAATTAATTATCTCCTATAGTTGATTCCGTCTTAAATTTGATACTTGTTGCAAAATGTATTTTATGAACTGATTCGATTGATTTTAATTTGAGAGAGATCAGAGAGAATGTTATGGTGTAATTTATGCCCACCCTGTCAAAGTTCTTCAATATTATCTTCTGTTACTACTTAAGATGATCTATAGGGACATCTTAAACCAATTTGAGCCTTGAAAAACTGTAAGAATATAAAAAATAAGATATCAATCTCATATATGGCTAATACTAATAGTGTCTTGTATGCCTTCTTGCGATTGAAAACAAATTTCAGCCAAAGGATGAAAATTTATTCCACTAAATGTAAGAGCTCACATTCATTTGATCTGTTTCATGTTGAGTACTCTCTGTGTTGCATGTAACAAAGACTAGCATGTACCTATTTTGAATTTACAACACATTGATTATACTGGTTCTAATTTTCATTATTATTAATTTTTTTTTTGGATATTTCTACAGCATGGGACAAATCATAGAAAGATACCAAAGCCTTACAGGGACTTGTATTCCAGTACGTGATGAGCGGGTAGGTCACAACAATCTCTTATACTGTAATTACAGTCCAATTATGGCTTAGAAATGCTTACATATTCATATATATATATATATATTCTTATTGTATATTTCTCCCTACAAATTTTAGGAACAAATATACAATGATTTGGCAAAAATGAAAAGGGACACGCATTGTCTTCAACTGAGTCTGCAACGCTACAAGGGTGATGACTTGAGTTCTGTGCAATATGAGGAGTTGAATGAACTTGAGCAGCAGTTAGAACAATCAATTAATAAGGTCCGGGCTCGAAAGGTAAATTTTTTTATTTTATTTTTTACATTTTAACTTTTCTCCATCTCGATTTTAGAATTTCATCAGCAGTTAGCACATAATATTTCTATTTAGTCGAGAACTCAGTGGGTTAAAAGCATTGGTGATCATTTTGGGAGTCAAGATGTAATTATACATATATGTATAGATTCGTTCTGAATTTTGGAATTATTTAGATATATTTTGAAGAAAATAAAATCCATTCACTTATAAAAAAAACACAGAATAGCAATTATTCAATCATACATACATACATACATATATATATATATATACACACACACACACACACACATGTATAGTTCTTTTCGCTGATAAGAAAATAAAATACATATTTATATTTAAAAATGTTATATTACGTTCAATATTAAGTCTAATTAGTTATTATTTATCGATATTACGTTCCATGTAAAGTCTAATTAATTATTATTTTTGGATATTAGTTTTAACAGCCAATTACGTAGGTGTGGGAATGTTAGAATGGGAGGTGGTTAATAGTTTTGTTTGCTATTGTGCTTGGTCTTTGTTTTGTTTGTTGTAGCTGGTTTGCTTGATTAAGGTTTCCCTGCTTTTGTTGTGCCTCTTGGCCTTGCACCCCCCTCCCCCCACTTGCAGCTTCTTCTTTCTTTAATAATTTTTTGGCTTACCAAAAAAAAAAAAAATTATTAGGTCCCCCAAAGGGAAAGACAACATATAGCAAAACATTACAACATATACGTACAGAAGGATCAACAAACAAACAAAGACCAAGAAACCAAATTAGGTGTAGTGGTAGCAGCCTGCAGAGAGTAGAAAGCCAATAGAATTACTACTTAAATATGCTCCGGGTAAAATTTCCACATCATCGAGACTTCCAGTTCCTGTAAGTCCTAGGTATGCCTCTCCAAAAAGCAATCTCGAGGCAAACATTTCTTTTCACCTGAGAGATGAGCTGATCAGAATTCGAGGAGTTTCTCTATAGTCTATTGTTCCTCTTCTGCCATAGACAATATATGATTATAGTAAAAGCCAGTCCGCAAAATTTCTTTAAGAAGTCTTGGCTTTTACTACAACCATATATTTCCATATATTTCTTTAGGAAGTAGCTAGTCTGCATAAACAATATCTTCTACCATAGCTCATTGTTCCAAGACATAAATTCCCTCTTGATAAAACAAAAGCATAATGGCCTTGCAGACACTTAACAGCATACTAACATTCAAAAAACACATGGTCAGAGGACTTATTACCAATATTGCGCATGAGGGAGAAGAATGGATTCACTACGGGAAAAGGCACTATTAGCGACGCACTCATGCGTCGCTAAATAGTTTTGGCGACGCACGATAGACTTCAGTAAAGGCTACGTCGCTAATAGTATTAGCAACGCACAAACCCCTTTGTGTCACTAAAAGGAACTATTAGCGACGTCGAGTGTACGTCGCTAATAATTTTGATGCTGCGTCACAAATACTATCCACGATCGCAATGTGCGTCGGTAATGGTATCTATAATTAGCAACACACTTTGGGCGTCGGTAATGGTATCTAATTAGCGATGGTTAATCTGTACGTCGCAAATGGTTCCTTTTAGCGACGTCCTCCTGTGCGTCGCAATTGGTATCTTTTAGCGACGCTCACTTGTATGTCGCAAATGCCAATCTTTAGCGACGAATTTGAAGCGCCACTGTAAATTGAGTATTTAGTTTTTAGCGACGCATTTTGTGCGTTGCTAAAAGTTTATTTATTTATTTTTTCCCTTACAATATTTATTTTATTTGTTATTTTATTCCTGTTTAAACCTGTATCAATCATCCTAATATACAGTAAAATCCAAATATTCTGAAATAAATATATATTGAAAAAGAAAAATAAATTCAGATATATATTATAGTAATTAATTAGTTACATTTGTAAAAGTACAATTTAAGCATAAATACAAAAATAAAAAATTGTCTCAAAAAATGTAACTACAGATGTCGATGAAAAAAAAAAACAGATAAAAATCCCGATGCAAGACCTGAAGACCCCGACACAATAATCCCAATCAATCTGAAATAAACATCAAATGATATATATATATATATATATATTAGAACACTTATTAAATATATATGAAAATGAATATTTTTTTTTTCATGCATAAATAGTAAGAACGGCATAAAGTAGCATAAGTTGTAAACTACTAATCCGAACTGATTGTCCTAAGTTTTTGATAGTCTATTTTGTCACTTCTGAGGTGTGTGATAGGGGATCGAGATAGTTAGGCGAATATCCAGTATTTTGGTCCGTGAAAACCCCAAAACCCGTCTTTTCGAAGCAAAAACTTGCATAAGTTTCAAACCGTTGATCCGAATTGAGTGCCGTAAGTTCATGCAAGTCTATTTTATCATTTTTGAGGCGTGTGATGGGGTTTTGGGGTCAGTAGGCCGATATCCGGTGTTTTGGTCTATCAAAACTTGAAAATGGGCCTTTTTAGACCTTAAACTTGCATAAGTTTCAAACCGGTGATCCGAACCGAGTGCCGTAAGTTCGTGCAAGTCTATTTTATCATTTGTGAGGTGTGTTATGGGGTTTCGTGATAGTTAGGTCGATATTCGGTGTTTTGGTCCGTCAAAACCCGAAAATGGGCCTTTTTTCGATCTGAAACTTGTATAAGTTTCAAACTGATGATCCGAACCGAGTGTCGTAAGTTTGTGCAAGTCTATTTTATCATTTGTGAGGCGTGTGATAGGGTTTTGTGGTAGTTAGGCCGATATCCGGTGTTTTGGTCTGTCAAAACCCAAAAATGGGCCTTTTTCGATTTGAACTTGCATAAGTTTTAAACCGGTGATCCGAACCGAGTTCTGTAAGTTCGTGCAAGTCTATTTTATTATTTGTGAGGTGTGTGATGGGGTTTCATGGTAGTTAGGCCGATATTCGGTGTTTTTGTCCCTTAAAACCCAAAAATAGGCTTTTTTCGATCTGAAACTTGCATAAGTTTCAAACCGGTGATCCGAACCGAGTGCCGTAAGTTCGTGCAAGTCTATTTTATCATTTGTGAGGTGTGTGATGGGGTTTCATGGTAGTTAGGTCAATATCCGGTGTTTTGGTTCGTCAAAACCCAGAAATGGGCCTTTTTCGATCTAAAACTTGCATAAGTTTCAAACCGGTGATCCGAACCGAGTGTTGTAAGTTCGTGCAAGTCTATTGTATCATTTGTGAGGTGTAAGATGGTGTTTCGTGGTAGTTAGGTCGATATCTGGTGTTTTGGTTCGTCAAAACCCAAAAATGGGCCTTTTTCGATCTAAAACTTGCATAAGTTTCAAACCGTGATCCGAACCAAGTGCCGTAAGTTCGTGCAAGTCTATTTTATCATTTTTGAGGTTTGTGATGGGGTTTTGTGATAGTTAGGCCGATATCCGGTGTTTTAGTCAGTCAAAACCCAAAAATAGGCCTTTTTTGATTTGAAACTTGCATAAGTTTTAAACCGGTGATCCGAACCGAATGTCGTATGTTCGTGCAAGTCTATTTTATCATTTGTGAGGTGTGTGATGGGGTTTCATAGTAGTTAGGCAGATATTCGGTGTTTTGGTCTGTCAAAACCAGATACATTTCCACGGTGGCAAGTTATACGGCACAAGCAACACCGGCCACATGTTGTAAGCATTACTCATGTCACCGAACGGATTGAAACCGTCGCTAGCCAGCCCAAGTCGTACGTTACGCGCCTCATTTGCAAACTCAGCCTAAGTTTGAGAATCTGTTGAATGCCTACATACACTTTCCTCAGCAACACGCTTCTCCTTATGCCACTGTATATCTTCAGCCGTCTTTTGAGACATGTACAACCTTTGTAGTCTAGGTTTTAAGGAAAAATATCTCAGCACCTTGTCTAGAATTGTCTTGCTCTTTCCTTCATTTAGGTTGTACTTGGGTTTGTGGCACACCGTACACTCCTTATATTATCTAGTCTCCTTTCAAAATAACATGCAATCATTTTTGCAAGCATGTATGGGAATCTACCCGAGGCCCAAATCTCTTAATATTCTTTTCGCCTCGTAATATGATTTCGGAAGGGTCTCCCCAGTAGGAAGCACTGCTTTAATCCATTCAATGACCATATTAAATGATTTGTTACTCCATCGGTTGATGATTTTAATATGAAGGAATTTCACGAGAAAGTCCAGTTTCGAAAACTTATCACAACCCGGATATAACGGCTGCCTTGCTTCCTTCAACAAGGACTCAAACACTTCCGATTGTTCCATGTCACTCCTGTGACTACTCGCCCTAGTTGTAGCCCCTTGTAAGTCTGCCAGCATTTGTGGCAAGCCTTCACAACCAACCCCAACATTATCACCAAAGTTATCATCGTCATCTTCTTTTTCATCCTCAAATACCACTCGTACATCACGGTGTTCCCCGTGAAATTCCCAACACGTATACCTCTTGTCCATCCCGTGTTGGCATAGGTGCTCTTTGACCTCATATATGTGCATATAATCTATATTATTGCACCTCCTACATGTAATTCTTATCCTATTTCTCCCATTTGCAGATGCACGAGCAAAATCAATGAAATCTTTGATCCCCTTCACATACCCTGGCAAATGCCTACCCCTCAAGTCCATCCAACTCTTATCCGTTTTCATTTACCTAATACAAGTCAAATGGTACTCATTATAAATATGAAACATGAATCCTATCACCTCCAACTTCTCTCTAAAGGGTAAGGTGGTCCTATCCTATTCGTGAATGCACAATCTACATTGAAATCAGTAGCAAATCAAATACTTGATTCCACTCGGACAAAATTTCGGCAGCATCTCCCCACGGTTTTCCAAGTATACAAGATAGATGTTAGCACGCCTAAATATATACCTAGAGAATAATAGGAGACCGTGTTGAAATTTTGTCATAGTGGAATATTCAAGCATAAGAAGCTATTGATTGCAATGCAAATTTATGCATTCCCGAACTGTCCTTTTTGGACAATTCAAGAATCGATTTTCATACACACGAGCCTAATCGCAAATAAATTTTGTGACAAGATTCACATGTGATAAAAATGACTCCCGAACAGGGCTAAGCTTACATTAATGCAATTGCTAACTTACAAAACAATCACCATAATTTTTTTTCACGAAGTAATCCGTAAGAAAAAAAAATTAGGCCATGCTCACAGCGGCCCTGCTGAAAAGGCGCATCAGTACCCAATATAGGAGAAAAGAGAATTGGAAACTCTTCTAGCCAAAACTGATCTGATCCAATACCTACATAGGGTGTGAGTTGTCGACTGACTAGCAAAGTAACATGCTTCCAGATGAAATTGACAGCAAATAAAAAAATAGAAAAAGGAGGTTCTATGTGATATTTTTCTTTGACGAGGTACTAGACTATGCATATCAAATACATTAAAAAAAAGACAGAGAGAGAAAAAAAAAACCATCTTGAATTGCATATCAAATACAAAATCATTTCTTGGAATCTTTGTTTGCTCTGTTTGATTCTTAATTACAAACCATGGAGGAATATCATTTTCTTTTGTTGTAATAGGATCAAATTAAGTGATTTTATTTTCCTTTCCAATATATAATTTCTTTCCCTAAGAACCAAAAAATACTGTTAGAAAATTGCAATGGAGTCAATTTTAGTACTATTAAAACCAATAGGTGGGGCCATATCACTTCGTGCCATTTATGAGCTGTGGTAGCTGATAGAGTATTAAATATATAAGTTATACTTAATTTTTTTAATAGTTTAAATTTTTAAAATGAGTTAATAATTTAACATAATATATATATATATATGAGTGTTAATTATAATTGATATAAGTATTGATCGACCCACTCATAAATCTAGTATTAGGGTTAATTATATTTGATACAATATTGAAGATGTATTAAAGTATTAAATATTTGTTTTTATTTTTGTAATACAAATTTTTTTTGTTAAGTATAATTTGAATTATGTTAATAGGTCAAGTCCATTATAAATGTCTAAATTTAATAGTTTTCAAGTATTTATTAACTGTTTATCCAAAAAATTAATTCTTTAACTCAAACGAGGGTACACAGCAACCTCAGCTGGTTCTAGCTCACAAGCTATTCTTACTTACCCACCCAGACGTCCAAGACATCGAGAAAGTCCGCCTCCATGAAGTGGTCTTCACCTCGGTCAAAGCAGATGGTAACCACCGCTAACAATATAATGATACCATGAAGAGTTTTTTCTCCCCTTTTGTCTTTATATAATTTTTTTGGGGCTTTTGTTTTTTTTTTTTTTTTTTTTTTTTTTTTTTTTTTTTTCTGGTACATTGTATTGGTGCAGATATGGCTTCGCTGTATGCAACCTTATTTGCCAAATCAGTTTTGGATATGGATCAATCTGTTTTGGATTAAATAGTGTGAAGGCCATGCTTTTGTATATATATTTATTTAATTTTAAAAAAATTACCCCAGTTCTCTGTTATAGTTTTCCCATCTCCTGATTTAAACACCCAAGCATATTATTGTAAATGGAAACACAATGAATCGGCAAAACCAAATTATTTACCAAACTTGAATCCAAATCAAACAAGTGAAACAAAGACGGAATCAAAAAAAAAAAAAATTGGAGAGAGAGATGGAGACAGAAAAGGAGTTACCGTCAATCGGAGTCGTTGCTGGAAGTCACTGTCACCAGAACGTGCTCGCTGTTGTCAATGAACCATCTAAGAGAGAGAGAGAGAGAGAGAGAGAGAGAGAGAGAGAGAGAGAGAGAGAGAGAGAGAAAATGGTACAGCATTCTGATCGAATGGGATCTGCGTAGGAATTAGGGGAAATATTACAGAGTTATTAGCGATGCTCACTGAGCGTCGCTAATACGTTTTTACACGTCGCCAAAGGTATACCAAACGCTGTCGTTTTACTTGTCACACTATTAGCAACGGACGCTGTGCGTCGCTAATACTTTGTAACTTTTAGTGACGCACATCACACTATTAGCAACGGACGCTGTGCGTCGCTAATACTCTGTAACTTTTAGCGACGCATATATGCGTCGCTAATAACTATTTTTATGTCGCTAAACGGTGCGTGCCATTTTTTTTACGCGGGAAATTATTTTCCGTCACTTTTAGCGACGTACGTCATGTGCGTCGCGAATAATAGCTTTTAGCGATGCATTGTTGGGCGTCGCTAATAATGTGCGTCGCTAAAACTATACATTTTTGTAGTGATTTCCCAAAATATAATCTTGGCTTGAGTAGGGAGTCTATCTTTGCATAACAACCAACAGATGAAAGAGTATCGAGGGACAAAGCCCTTGGACCACACCAGGTGGTACCACTCTATAGGGGGAAGGGCTCATCTAACCATTCCAAATAAGATTTAGCTAAAACTTTAACGGAGCCCCTTATAGAGGCAATCCATCGAACCTCATATTGCACATCGGGGAGGGGCTTGAAGGCCTTAGGGGCCTAACCGATTAAATCCAATGTAGTAGGGGAATGATGTAGAGGCTCGATCTAAGCATTTTCCTGTATGATAGAGAAACTTTAGCCAAATAAGAGTTGCCAAAATCTCTGATAATTCTTGAGCCGTATTTCTCCACCAAAGGTCCCATTGGATGCCAATAATCAATCCAAAGATGAGTTATTTTCATTTCCAACCACTGACTGGGATGCATAGTCTAAAGTCACACTCTAAACTAAGAATTTTCCTTTATGACCAAACACTATCATTAGGCATAGAAATTGTCCAAATACTTCTATTTTGATGGGATAAACATAACACCATTTAATCTAAAGTCTCTCCTTATTAGAGTAAAGCTTTTAGAGATGTTTAACAATAATCGCTTTATTCCAGTGAGCTAATCATCTAATGTTCAATCCTCCTCCTCTTTTGGGGTTTCACACACTCTATTAAGAGACTTTAGCCCTAGTATGTTTTAGCTCACAGCCAAACCAAAGAAAAGCACTAAGAAAAAATTTAATATTCTTGAGCACACACACTTATGAATGATAAAAATAAAAGATTGAACAAGCTAGAGTCTACTAGCATGAGAAAGAAGGTTAGTGGACCGGCCCATGATTCTAGCTGTGATCTTATCAATCAGAATTTTGCAATCTATTTTCCTAAGCTCCGTATAAATCAAAGGTACACCAAGGTACCTGACTGGGAAGTGTCCCTCGGGAATACCAATACAATTCAAAATTCGAGCTTTACGATGATCACTAACTCCAACGATCTAAGATTGACTTTTAAGGGGATTAAATTGCAGACCTGACATAGTTTTAAATTCCTCCAAAGCATACTTAAGCACAAGGATAGAGGTCAAGTTAGGAGAAACCTTCCATTACAATAAAAAATAGTTAGAGGGACATGGGGTCCCCTATCTAAGATGTCTTTTTCCTTCAAAAAAGCCCTCAAGCACACCATTTAAACAAATGGAGAATTTGCATGCATGTAGAAACACATTCCATCATCCATTGCATAAAGGTAATAGGGAAGTTTATAGTCAACATCATTTGCTTAAGTACCATGACATTGTGTCATAGGCCTTTATAAGGTAAATTTTCAATGCACAACTGGAGGTAATGACTCCATACGATAATTTCACACTATTTCATGCATAAAAAAGATTTTATTAATTATGGATCTTTCCTCAATGAAGGAATATTGGGTTTCATTGATAAGGCTGGACATGAAAATTTTCAATTTGGAAGCCAAAATTTTAAAGATACTCTTATAAAGAGTGTTGGAACATGAAATTGGACTATAGTCCTTCATAGAGCTAGGATTACCCACCTTGGGGACAATGACAAAAAATGTAGCATTCCACCCTTTCAATAGCTTTCCAGATCTGAAGAAGGTTTTGAATATTTTGGTGACCTTACAACCCATTATGTCCAAGTTTTCTTAAAAAAAGGCATTGTAATCATATGGTCTTTGAGGCTTTTGTACCCATTTATAGCAAAAATGGCCTACTTAACTTCTAAGTCAATCGTAGGGGCCTCCAAACTAGCCTTATGATGGTCAAAGAGGGTAGACTTAACAAGCTTTCAATCTGCATTAGATGTTTTCAGGTTTGGAAGTAATCCATAACTTGCTACACAACTTGAGAGTAATTTATTATTTTGTTTCTATGCTCATCAGTCAGGGAGATAATTTTATTTTTGTTTCTGTTAATATTCATTTTTTATGAAAGAAATAAGTATTACCATCACCAAGTTAGAGCTACTTGATGCAAGATTTCTGTTTGAAAAAGCTTTCCCCAACAAATTGAAGAGATGCAACTTCCTCATTCTACCTCAAATCAGTATTTGTGGGACCTTTTTGAAGCAAGTTTTGGAGGCTAATCCATAGGAGCTCCTGATTCCATTCCATAGGGGAGTGGGAGTGGGAATGCTGGCAAAGGAATAGGATGTGCTTCCAGATGGAGTTGGAGAAGGGGAAAGCAAACAATATGTGATTGGTACTCTCATTATCTTGGGAGCAAAAAAGGCACGGAGGGGGGAGAGGTAGGAATACCCCAAAGGGTGAGCTTGTCCCCGGTGGCCCTTTTCCTTAATACGAATTTGCTCCCTCTCGGTACTCAAGGTGATGAGCAATCGTCTCCTAAGATAGAACAGATTTCGGTTCTAAAGAAGCAGCACTTCAATCTTTAGAACCCTACGAACACAACTGTATCAACACTCGAACTTGACTTATGTATAGAGAGAGAATGCAATTTTCGGATGGATTAAAATGCAATGAAGGTCTGGTATTTATAGGCTTCTTCATGATTATTTGGTACAGTCATGAAGGTTCAGTTGTGCCTATTCATGACGAACAGACACAGGAAAGATAACTGTTCAGTCAAACCAACGCCATTGCAAAACGACGGCATTTTAGGACTTCTAACGGTAACCGTACGCATGTCGCAAAATGACTGCGTTTTTGGACTCCCAACGGTAACCATACGCATGACGCAAAACGACAACGTTTCGGAATCCGAATGGTAACTTAAACGCAAGTTTAAAATGACTGCGTTTTCTGGTTGGAAAATTTTAAATAAATTTTCTCCAAAAAGATATATATACACAGCAAGCCCAAGCTCAAGCCCTAGCCCGGCCCGGCGGCGGTGCGCGTGTGTGGTGGTCCAAGCATTTGCTTAGGTCCTCCCTCTTTCACAAAACTGGGGTGCCCCTTGGGGCCCAAACCCCACTCCAAGGCAGGTGTATATATACTAATAAAAAGCCTTGAACCCATCCTATGTGGGACACAAGCTTTTTACACAAGCTTCAAGCTTTTGTTACCATTCCCAAGTGGTGATGTTTAGAGGCAATTTCTCATTCACCCTTTAATGGTTTTGAGCAACCCAATATTTAATCTTCATTTCCTCATGGAGGAGAACACATTCTCATGTGGACCCACTAAAATTAATTTGTGGGACCCACTTTAATTTTAGCTCAAAGTTAGCTATTTATTATGCTCAAACCCATTATTGTCCAACACAGAAGAGGTAAGCTACAACCAACTAGTATTAGACACTTACCAGAATTGGGTGCTTAGCATGTACTGGAACTTTCCCTCGTTAGTTTTTCTTGTAGTTTGTTTTATGGTCTCTTCTGGTTGCTGGGTGCCTACTATTTGTGTTGGTTCTCCTGATTGTCTTTTTTTCCCTGTACTGCCTCCTGCTAGTTTGTTCGTTTTTGTTTCTTCTTGTTCTGTTTATTAATTGATTCGGCTTTGCCCTTAATAAATTCTTATTTACCAAAAAATAAAACTAATGAAAGTCATACGAATTAGTTCTTGAATTACATGTAATAGAATCCCATTACTTAAGTTTTTCCAACAGAAGGCACCTAGATTTAAGTTTTTCTCAAAACATTATTTGATTTTTTTAATGACTTTACATAGTCTAATTTTATTTTATGCATGCACATGCAGTTTCTTCTCTTGCAGCAGCAGCTGGACAATCTAGAGAGGACGGTAATTCACCCACTGACTCACACACACACACACACGCAATTAAACACAAACACCCACTCACTCTAATTTTAACATTTTCTTTGTTGTTTATGTTGTAGGAAAAAATGTTGGAGAAGGAAAATCAAGACATGCATCATTGGGTGAGTGCACTAACTGAATGAGCATGTTGACCATTAAATGAGCATTGGCTGTATCAAACAAGAAAATATTCCTTCTCAAAACTCTAAAACATTAATCAAGAGGTTTCCTTCTGTAATATTATTGTGATCATCATTATAAACTCCTGTTGATCTCTTGTTAATTAAAAAGCTATCACAAAACCTTTGTTTAAGAAGTGGAAGTCTTACTAACATTATAATTAACCATAATGAGCATAGTTGATGAGTAATCACATTCAGAAGCAACAAGCAGAAATGGAGCATCATCAGCAACAGGCAATGACTGAACTGAAGCTAGTGGGACAGCAGCAGCAGCAAGTATTGGATCAGTTTCCATTCTATGGAGAAGAGCAGCCTAGTAGTGTACTTCAACTTGCAAATCTCCCTCTTAACCTCTACCCCTACCGTCTCCAGCCTATTCAGCCAAACCTTCAAGAATCCAGTGTCCAGCGCCGTGACTACGGTAACACTACTACTTCATCACCTTAATCATATATATATATATACACACACACATATACATCATTTATTCTTTTGTTAAGAACATCATAATTATCATACTGTTATAGTAGTATAGCAATAGTAAGTGAACAGTGTTTTGAGTAGTTGCTTCTCTAATCCATAAAATTAACCACACTGGTGTGATACCAAAGGTGACGCCATTGGCTCATTGGCTTTGGATGATCAGTTAACAAAAGAAAATTTTCACATTAAAATGCCATTTGATCTGATGAATAATGTAATCTAACATATGCTGACCATGATCAAGTGATTACTAGAAATTATTGACTCTCTCTCTCATGGACGAGGGCCCTCCTCTCAAAAATTTTTTATATGAAATTATTGTATACTTCTCAAAAAAAAAAAATATAAATACACCCTTTTCGTTGAAATTTTTGCCCCCCTAGTTTTAAAAGTTTCACACTTTATCATTGTCTTAATTTTAATTTCACTATTCAATAGAACTTTTATCAATTTCTTAGATTTTTTTTTTTTAATAACTTAAAGTTTTATGAGTTTTTTTTTCTAAGGTTGGACTTTTTATCTAATTTATAATTTTTTTTTGTCAATAAATTCAATTGCTTATAAAAAATATTATCAATTAATATTAATTTTTATTTTAAAATTTATGATCAAATATTAGACAAATTTTACCCCTTCTAACCAAAATTTCCGACCTCGTCCCTACTCTCTGTATCTCTCTAGGTATTAGCTTCAAATAGTCCTACGCTTTATCACAATTGGAACTATTGGCTAATTGCAGTAGTTAATTAATGTGTCAATTTTGTAATTAGTTTGGCAGTCATCCACTTTTTCTTTTTCTTTTTTAATCCCTTTTGGTTGATGTGCTTGTTTCTGTGCTTTGCAGGGTGAATATTCTTCAGGAGAATGGCCTTTGGTATCGGGAAGTCGAAGGGTAGTTTTCTCATTCAAATCCAGACAGAAACTATATTTCATTTGGATATTTTCTTTATTGTTAAAGAAGGGTGAACTGAGTTATTTAAAAATAAATATATGTGCATGGTCGTGCCTTTGTGTGTTTGAAGACTTTACAAACTTAAGCTTACAAATAATATATAGAGTGCTAAAATTATATATCACCTGTTTTTCTTGACATTCTCTTTGTAGGTAATCTTATGTTGGCTTTATATTTCTTATTTGGATTGATCTACAAAAACATAAAATTTGGGTCTTTTTTTTTGTAATTAAACTTCTAATTTGGATTGATATATATAAGACATAAAATTTGGGCCTTTTCTATTGGTCTTACACTTTTATTTTGGATTAACTTATAAAGACAAAAATTTGAGTCTTTTTTGTAAGTGGGGCCAAAGTCATTCCATTGTTGATTTTATGCTTGAACCGGTCATGTATATACACATTTATATTTATTATTTATCACAATTTTTTACTTTTTTTTATTAGCAAAGAAGAAAATATGTTATTGATATAGGGAGGAAGTACAAGAAGTGCACCTGAAAACAAGAAGGGAGGGAAGAGAAGAGAAATGGCAAAATGCCAGAAAAAAGCCCGAAACCAAACTACCACCAAGGGGAAAGAAAAAAAAAAAAAACTAAAAACCACCCACTCCAAAAGAAGACAACACAAAAGCAAACAACCTACACCAAAAAGCAATAGTCTAGAAAAAGCATCCCACCAAAAACCCACACCAAGCAGCCGCAACCCAAATAGCCAAAATAGAACACATACTAGATTAAGTCCCAAACTCCTAAGCAAAACGTCTTTCATCTTCTTCATCCATCTCAATTAATTTGCTTATAACCTCTTCATCATTGGCACCATAATCAAGACCTAGAGCTTTTCCCATATCCCACACTGCTTGGGCTTTAGACAAAGCTCTTTTTCTTTTTCCAGCCTCCGAGATCGAAGATAAAGAAAGCGAGATAGCCGTAGCGGCTGCTCTAAAGGTGACATTTTTCTTCTTTTTCTTACCAGGACACGGTCCTTCTGAGTACAGTCTGTTAGAAAAATAATGATTTTGTGGGTCAATTTTAAATCAAAATAAATGTAAGTCGCACACAACTTTTGTTGCGAGTTCACATTAGAACGCATTCTCCTTGAGATGAAGATCAACGCCATATATTTATTTGATAAAAATCATTAAGTGGAAAGTTTGTCCCACATTGGTTAGTGAGTAAAACCATAATAGGTATATATATAATTCTCCATTGTCTTATGGATTGGGTCCCAAGGGACACCCTAGTTTCATGGAAAGGGGAGGACCTAGCCAAAGTGTGTCTACCCTGCCTCGCCTCTGGCTTGGTTTTTTGGACAATTTTATTTGATTTTTTATTAATTAAAACGTTGTCATTTAAGGATACATTTTAATTAAACTAAACACTGTCATTTTAAGTGAAACGTTATCGTCCAAGAGTTGTGAACGTTTCAGCGGTGGCTGTTCCTTCAAACTCAAACGTTAGAAGCCATGTTTGTTCAAGTGAATAGACAGTCATGGCTGTTCCAAACGTCATTGCTGCTTCTGTAAATAGTGTCCTCATTCCATCAATTCATGCATTCGATTTTTGCAAGTTTATACTTTCTATATTTCATATATTTTGAGAGAGAGTTAAGCACTGTTGGTTCGCCAGGCTCACAAATTGTAGTGCTGCTTTTGTGAGATTCAGATCATTGTATCCTGGGAGGCAAACATCCAAGAAGTTGTAAGCATCATTGCGAGGACAAAATTTATCTTAAGGACATAGTGTCAAACACTAGCCTTCATCTAAATTTGAAGTTCTGTTCTTGTATTGCAATACAGTAAGTTCATATTATTCTGTTTTGTATTTTTTGTTTTCTCAATTTTAGTTACAGTATTATTAAAACAATATACTATATAGAACTATAATCTTAAGACAAATTTCTCTTTTTTATATAGTTACTGTTTTCAAAATTTGTATTTTAAAATTTTGAAATTTCAAAATTTGTATTTTTTGAAATTCAGAAATTCTTCAAATACTTATATTATTAAAATTGTGTTTAGATGGCTTCTGTTAATGCTACCTCTACCCCTGCTTATTCTTCTACTCTTATTATTGCTCCTACACCGATTAGCCATGTAGAAAAGCTAGAAAAATTCAATGGAATTGGTTTCAAAAGATGATAACAGAAAATGTTGTTTTATCTTATGACATTGAATATGACTAAATTCCTTCATGAAAAGGCTCCAGCTCTTAATGAACAAGAGACTAACAGAGTGACTGTTGCTGTTGTGGAAGCATGGAAACATGTTGATTTTTTGTGTAAAAATTATATCCTTAATGGATTGGACAACATATTATATAATGTGTATAATCAAATCAAAACTGCAAAAGAATTATAGGAATCCTTGGACAAAAAATATAAGACTGAAGATGCAGGAATGAAGAAATTTGTGGTGGACAGATTTCTTGACTTCAAAATGGTGGATTTCAAAACAGTGATAAGTCAAGCTCAAGAATTTCAACTGATTTTGCATGAGATTCATACAAAAGGGACGTCTCTAAGTGAGTCTTTTTCAAGTGGTTGCAATTATTGAAAAATTACCACCATTCTGGAAGAATTTCAAAAAATATTTGAAGCATAAGCGCAAGGAGATGAAACTTGAAGACTTGATTGTGAGATTGAGGATAGAAGAGGACAGTCGTGGTTCTAAAAAGAAAGCAAGAAATTAGTTCATGGAGTCTGAGGCTAATATTGTGAAGCAAGGACAGAAAATACTAACAAGAAGAGGAAACATTTTGATGATGGTCCTAATGGTGGGGATCGAAAGAAGTTCAAAGGAAAGTGTTTTGTGCGTGACAAACCAGGATATCATGCCAAGGATTGTCGAAAACGCAATAATCAAGGGAACTTCAAGAAGAAAACAGCTCAAGCCAATATGACTGAAGTTGAGAACCTTTTTGCAATTGTCGAAGACATCAATCTTTCTGCTGTAGTGTCAGAAGTAAATTTGATTAGTAATACCAAAGAATGGTGGGTGGACACAGGGGCTACTCTTCAGACAAGAAGATGTTCTCATCATATCAAGTAGTAGATAAAGGAAAACAACTCTTCATCTTCCAAAGTTGAAAGACAATGAAAGGTTGTTTTGAAGATGACTTCAGGAAAAGAACTTACTATCAATTATGTCTTGCATGTCCCAGATATTCTCAAGAATCTTGTTTCTGGATCTTTATTGAGTAAGAAAGGGTTTAGGTTTAGGCTAGTTTTCGAATCTGACAAGTTTGTAGTCACCAGGAGTAGGATGTATGTGGGTAAAGGGTATATGAGTGATGGGTTCTTTAAACTCAATGTAATGACTATTGTTCCTATTAATAAAAATAAGAACACATCTTCTGCTTATATGCTTGAATCATTCAATGTTTGGCATAGTAGACTAGAACATGTTAATTATAATATTCTAAGTAGACTAATTAATTTAGAATTATTACCTAAATTTAATATTGATTCAAATCATAAATGTGAGATTTGTGTAGAATCAAAATTAACTAAAAAACCTTTTCATTCTATTGAAAGAAGTACTGAACCTCTAGAATTGATACATATTGACATATGTGATTTCAGATTTATTCAAGCTAAAGGAGGTAAAAAGTACTTCAATACTTTTATAGATGATTGTACAAGATATTGTTATGTATATTTACTAAAGAGTAAAGATGAAGCCTTAGAAATGTTTATACAACATAAGAATGAAGTTGAGAATAAACTTGACAGAAAGATTAAGGTTTTAATTAGAAGTGATAGAGGTGGTGAATATGAATCACCTTTTGGTGAATTCTATTCACAACATAGTATTATTCACCAAACTATTGTACCTTATTCACCTCAGCAAAATGGAATTGTTGAACGGAAAAATAGAACCTTAAAAGAGATGTTAAATGCTATGTTGATAAGTTCTAGATTACCCTAGAATTTATTGGGGGAGCATTGCTTTCCTCAAATTACATTTTCAACAAGTTACCTCACAAGAAAACAAATAAGACACCTTATGAATTATGGAAAGGTCGAAGACCTTCTTATAAATTCTTAAAAGTGTGGGGGTATTTGCAAAACGAAGCGGTTCCAGTCCCTAAAAAGACTAAATTAGGACCTAAAACTATTGATTGTATATTCATTGGATATGCTCATAATAGTAGTGAATATCGGTTTCTTGTGCATAAATCTGATAATCCTGATGTGCATGTTAATACTATTCTTGAATCTAGAAATCAATACAGGAAAAGCCATTTTTAGCGATGCACGTGAGCGTCGCTAATAATAGCAATGTACATCGCTAAAGCAATTTAGCGATGCACAAGTGGGCGTTACTAGAGGCGTTGCGAATATTCGTGTCGCTAATACTATCAGCGACACACACACTTTTATGCGTCACTAAAGGTAACTATGAGCGACGATTAGTAGTGTCGCTAATAACCAAGTAGGGGTGTCGCTAATACTATACATAGGACACAATGGGCGTCGCTAATTGGGACCTTTAGTAACGCTCATAGGGCATCGCAAATAGTTTATTGGCATTCTTTAGCGACGATTGCGGTGCGTTGCTAATAGTATGTTTATTGTAATACCCCGACCCGAGAATGTCGGGTATTATGACACGTATTATGAGGATACGAAGATTAGTACAAAGATGATACATTTAAGAAAATAATTAATTTTTAAAGTAATTAATTATTTTAATATAAGAAGTAAATTGTAACATACATATATATATATATATATATAATTAAATGCAAAAATACATATACTATATAAATAATTATAACTTTAAATATATATATATATATATAATTATACATGAATATATATATATATATATATATATATATGAGTGTGTGTATGCATGCATGCATGCATGTATGTTAAAATATGTATATATGAAATGTATGTATGGAATAAGAGAGCATGCTATTGCCCAACGTGTACAAAAGTGAGTGTGTGTCAAAGAGAGGTGTGTGTATTATCCAAGGTGTATTAGGGTTGAACCATGCATATATATATATATATATATATATATATATATGTAAGTAAAATACAAGTCAAACACCACACACACACATAACCGGCCACTCAATGGCCTGCCCAACAGTGGCAATTCAGACCCACTCATGAAGAAACCTGAAATTGGCTAACCAAAATAGAGGGGCAATCAGAAGTGCCATGATTCACATCTCTATATACACATATGCATGGTGCTTGTACACACACACACACAACCATCCGAGAGTGAGGGAGAGATTGAAGGAGATTCTAGGACGTTCAGAAGTGGGAAGCAAGGAGCAAAGGGGAGAGAAACAGTTTGGAACAAGGTAAACCCACAAAACACTTGAATTTCTCTCTCTAGAATTTCCATACGTATAAACTGTTTTAAGCCTTGATTTAGTGTATATAATGTTTATAGCATGTTTAAACAATGATAAGCATGAGATTTCAACCTAAAACACCTTAGAAACATCAACCATACACAAGGCAGCCATTGAAGACCTTGCTTGAAGCAGGTCTGAACCGACTTCTTCCAAACCCAACTTGGTTTACCAAGACTTAAAGTAGAGACCCTGAGGGTTCTAATAAACCCAACACAAGACCAAAAACCTAGATAAATGACCCTCAAAAGTCGAGTTGCAGGTTCGGGTCTTGATGACCCATATTAAAAATCGACCATTAAACCTTTTTCTGAGAATGGAGGTTGAATCCCATTAACTGGAGGGTCACACAGAACCAAACTACGCTAAAAATAGTGAAGAAACAAAGGTTTACCAACCAGTTGCAGGTGGGAATTATCGACCCCCTTCCCGAGCTCGTTGGACCATTTCAAACCCTAAAACGAATGCTAGGTGGATCCTTAATGTCCCAGAAATCGATTGAGTTAAAAACAGTAGGGTTTGAACAACCCAAAACTCATGAAATTAAAGAAAAAGGAAGACGGGAATTAGGGCAACAATAGGGGTCGAACGGGGAAGACGATGGTAGGTCGACTCGGTTTTAAAAGCCCTGACTGTGTTGACTCGGACGCGTGGCAATGTTTAAAGCTGCCACCGAATTAATGAGGCGACGTCGTTTTGGTTTAAGGGTTTAAAACCCTGAATTGCCTTGTTTGGTTATACGGTTATGGTCCAAATTCAATAAACCAGGCGCGAATGGCATGACTTATTCCAGTTTAATACCCTTGTCCGCCGTTTGGTTTACGAAAACAGGGAAAAATAAAAGGGGCCGAAGCCCCTGGGACTCGAACCCCCATCCTCACGTGCGTAAACCCAACTCCTTTCCACTCGGCCACGCACCTGCGCGTGTCTTATTATGGCAGCATATATATATATAATATATATATATATAAATGAAATCAGAAAATAAAAAGGTGCGACTGCACCTATTGGGATTCGAACGTGGTGCCTTTTGGGAGGGAGGCGGCACGCTGGCCAGCGTGCCACCCTATTCGACCTGTGACTTATTGCACACAAAATATATATATATATATATATCATACTTTATAAATTTAATTTAATTAAATCTATTTAATTAAATTAAATACTCCAAATTAGTCCGGTGTCCAAATGAGATGAGTTATATATGTATTCCTACTGTCTCAGGCCTTCTGAGTCCATTGGTGAGGTCTGTGACATGAAATGAGGTCCCAAAAAATTAAAGACCCCTAAAAATGTCAAAATGACCAAAATGCCCCTGCCCCATAAATAAGTCAAACAAGGTCCAAATAAAATAAATAAATAGTGGATTCTAACTATTTCAAACATTCTGAATCTAATGGTGGGGTCCATTTCACGAGGCAGGACTCTGAAAAATTTAGACACGTTAAGGTATAAATTACCAAAATAACCCTTGACCAAAATTAACAAGTTATTAGTGTAATCTTACTATCTCGGACCTTCTGAGTCCAATGGTGAGGTCTACGACACGAGATGAGGTCCTGAACATAAAGACACGTGAGGGGATAAGATGACCAAATTACCCCTAGTACACCAAAAGCCAAATTAAAACCAAGGAAGGTCTAAATTGACTTTTTTTGACATCCCGGACTCAATAATGGAGTCCAAATTACGAAACGAAGTACAGAAAAAAAAAATATGACACGTAAAACGATGAATGACCTTTTTTCCCTTTTTCATACCAAAGTCCGAATTAAATTCTAGGGAAGCCTAAACCGACTTTCTTCGACGCTCCGGACTCAATGGTAGAGTCTATTCGACCAAAAGAAATGTCTAAAATAAAAAGACATAAAATTTGATGAATAGCATCTGTCAGATGACTATAAATTAAAGTAATGCCAAAGTACTAATCTACGGCGTATACGAGGACATGAATTACGAAAAGACACGACAACACATCAACCTTAGAATAAAATTTCTAACTCATAAATTGATCTTAGGTGATAATTATGGAAGAACAACGACCGAAATTCACGATCATGACCAAGGCCCAAAGGGCCAAGGATCCAAAGCAACAGACCTTCATGCAAGAACTGTTACATCGTTAGAGAGTGATTGATAGGTTCGTCAGGATAGCCAAGGCGACGGAGGTCATCTCGGTGAGCCCCTTCATTCACAAATCACCCACCAAGGCAATGGTGCAGAGGCTAGGAAAAAAGAGGAAGAAAGGAAAAGGAAAGAGGAAGAAAAAGAAAACACCGAAACCTTAAACGAGTGGGTCAAAAGGTAATACGTGTTTCTTATATACGATACCACTATAAGATAAGTTGTAGTTGACTTATGTAGTAAAGGAAAAAGTTAAGTTTTAGTTGATTAATTTCATTGTGAATTTACGAGTCTTTTTCTAAAATTGTTTAGGATAAGAGCAGATAAAGGTAAGAAGCCTCAGTAGGGTCTGCTGTGTACGAGGTGAGTAACCCTGTATTTGAACTGGAGATTTAACTCCATATATTTGAAGAAGTTTTAAGTTCAAGTAATTGCAGCCTTTGAATATCAAATTCAGCCTTTATATGATTCCGTTCTTTTAAAATATTCTGTTACGGCATGCTTTATAAATGTTTTATATTCAGCTCTTTTCTTGAAAATAATTGGCATGTCTAAATCAAATGCAAATCTCTTTAAATATTCTGAATTTGATTATCACATGTATTTGAAGCTTCATTGTAGAAGTTATACTTATATGTTTTAAATACTCATGAACGTATCTATTGAAGGAGTCATGTGATAAATGTTTTACAAGATAAACGGTACCAAGTACCACCCCCTATGATGGTTGAAATCCTTCGGGATTCAACAGTATATGCCCGGTAGCAGGATCTAATCCCCTAGGCAAATGAGATATCTCCATTGTAGCATTGCAGTAAAATGGGGGTCTGGTTTGAAACAGATTCCACCTAATAAAAGAGAAAAGATGACAAGTGATTTTGAAAATAGAAGTAGGTTTTACCCCTATTCTATTTCACGTGTTTATATGCTTTTAAATTGCATATGCTCTATTTGAAGAAATGTGTATTTAGCTTGAATACTTTAATTGTTTCAAAGCTATTTGTTTTAAGAATGCATATATTCTGTGTTCTAAAATGTACGAGCAATTGGTAGTGCGTATTTCATAAACCCTCATGTGCTAAACCACTACCAGTTGAAAACCCCATGACGAATGTAGGAATTACTCACAAGCTTTGATTAGCTTACCCAGATTTTATCCGCCCCCCCTTTCAGGTGACTAATGGTAGGTTGATTTTTGAAGACGATGAGGATGAGTCTAGCTTTTGGGAGACTTGCCTAAGTAGTTTTTATTTGGGAAATCACATGAACTCTAATTAGTGTATTTTGTATTACCAGACAATTTAAGGATATGTATTAAGCCCCACGGGGCAGTTGAATTAAGATTGTAACTATGAAGTCTTTTAAGTTTTAGTTATGCTCTGAATGTGTGATCAGGTGTACCATTGATTACGCCCAAAGAATAACGCGGTAGTTGTAGTGTAGCTTTGGGGTGTCGATTCCACAGGGAGACTAAATTAAAAGAATAATAAACAGAATTTCTGAACTACAGAAATATTAGACGGTTAACAAAAAAAATAAAAATATAGAAAGTGATTTTGAATGCAACTAAAAATTAAACAAGCTGAATAACAGATGAAAATATTCAAATTTAACGAACAGTAGAGTTTCGGGAATCCCTTGCACATAACTGGTATTTTAATTATTTTTAATTCACTGTTAACTCAATTGAGAATTTAAATTCCAAATATCTCAATCGGAAGATATAAAAATTATGAACCAAAATTAAACTGAAAGTAATCCTTTGAAAAATCATTCAACACTTTTAAATCACTCAAATTATTATTCACATTGATAAAATACAATGACGACAATATACCTGACAAGCAATACTGCAGCAGAGAATTGAATCAATATAAATATTTAATTGTTCCAAAAATAATCAAAACATTAATCCATTCGATAGAAAAAGCATGACTGAATCTATAAACGGACTAAAACCTTTAATTATTCGGACAATAAAATCCAACAATTAATTATGAATGATCAACGAAGAATTTAACAAATTAAAACCATGTACAGGAATCAAAATAAATTAAAATAGCCATCTATGGTACAAGTTCATCCCTAACTCTACTTGAAAATTTAGTTACCCATGTACAAGACGGGTAACATAAATTGCACGGAGAAAAACTGAGCCATGGAGTAGCTGCGGCTTCTTCTTCCTGTTCAATGCCTCTGCGCCGCACACTGCTTCTCTGTATATCTTTTCCTGTTCTCCTTTGCGCAGCAGCCGCAGCTCTGCTCTTTCCTCTTGTCGCAGCCGTCGACCCCCTGATTAAATTTTTTCCCCCTTAAATAGTCTCACTTCAGCGCCCTAAAAGCCCTCATGCCCCAAGCCGCGCCTCAGGCCCAAGCGCAAGACACAAGCTCAGCCCTTTTTCCTTGCGTTTCACCGCAACAGATGGCCCCCACGCTCAATTGTCCAAGCCAGCCGTTCAGTCCTCTCCTTTATTCAGCCAAGACTCAGCCCCCAACTTCAATTACTTCAGCCCACTGCTTCACTTTAATTCAACCCATGGACCCCACATTACCTTGGCCATTGCTCCAAGCCCCAGCCGTTCTAACAAGGCCCGACACACTTAAGCTTTTCATTATTTTTTTCTTTTTTTTTTGTTGCTTCAGTCAAACTGGGCCCCATGCTTCTTAGTTTTCTTCAATCAGCATCACAAACACCATGGGCTCCACTTCAATTCTTAAGTCAGCTGCACATGCAACTAAGGCCTATTAAAGCCCCTTTAATTTTTTTCCCGCAGCCGCACAAGCTTACAGCCGTAATGTTCAAGCCCATTTTTCTATTGGATAACGACTGAATCTTAACTCAGGTTATTCACAAAAGTTGTAGCCCCAGACGATTAGATAATTTTAGGCTCAAGAATCACCTGATTTGGACTCCATAAGCTCAAGTTATGTCCCCTTCAAGTTAGCTGGACGGACAGAATTTGGAGCAGCTTCCCAGACCTGATTTCGAAGCAATGTTTGGAGGCCCAAACGAACTCCGATTTTTGCAAATCAGACCTTTTTGAAAAGCCCAAGACGTCCTCTAAATATTTCATGAAGACCGGTTTCTCATTCTGAAAATCTAGCACCATCCAAATCTCAATTTAAACTCAATGGTCGAATCTGCCAAAAAGCCAAAAATAGTTCCAAAAATATTAAGTGAAAAGCGCAATTACGAATTATCTCTCGCCAACGAATATTGAAATATTTGAGATTTAAAATCTTATAAAACACGGTTCCAACCAATCTCAGTGTGAATAAAAATTAAATAAAATAATATCAATCACAACCCAACATTTTATTCACTTTCTAGCAATTTAATCCAATAATCGGGTATTTAGAGTGCACTTTTGCACACTCATCACACCCCCCAACTTACTCATTGCTAGTCCCTAGCAATTCCCATGCATTTGGCAAAAAAGATCAAGGAAAATCACATACAGCAGGCATTTAATCACACTTTTCAATTCCGCAAATCAAAGCAATTTTAGGAATTCAATAACCCAATAACAATCAATCTACTTATAGCAATTCACAGAGTGTATGTGTGTGCTCCAAACCATATCCATCTAACCGCAAACCATGACACATGCAATGTCAAGAACATCTCAAGCAAAAGGTTCAACTCCATATCTCACAGGTATCAAAGTATTTCATGTAAGGGTTCTCTCTATGGAGTTGACAAGGGGTGTACACGCTCAACAAAAAAAAATTAGGCAACTATGAACAAGCAATAAGCAAACATTGATCTTATGATAGGCGCACTAACAAATGAGACTTCCACCACTCTTTCCACAAGCTTGCTTGAGATCAGAACGATCAACATAAAAGGGTTGTAACGTGGCTCGGGCTAGAGGCTATATGAAGAAAAGGAAAAAATGGATTCAAAAACTTCCAAGTACATACCAAGAGAATTTCATTACGAACCATAGCAAACCAAACTTTTCACTTGATGCACTCTTCAACTTTCCAAATCACTGAATAACAAAACGTCTCCTTTTTCTTCTTCTTTCTCTCTCTTTTTCTTCACCTTTTTTTCAATTTTTCATTTCATTTTTTTTTTTTTTTTTGACTTTGATGCTCGCCCAACTGAACATTCTGCACTTGTATTCTTTCTTTTTCTTTTTCTACTTTTTTTTTTTCATGCAACATAAAAGACAAGAAATACAAATTCCACACCTAGTACACACTTGGAAGCAAAAATGGTAGGAAAATTAATGTATAGGCTATACTCCAATGTGGAGAGGTATAGATGATGTAGGCACATGAAAAAAACTAAATGTGTTTGTTGGCTCAAATTTGGCTACTAAGGGTCATGATGAGAAGGGTTAGCTTGAAAGGCTCAAATGTTAATCCTAAATTGACCTTCGTCATATCCCAAGTATATCCGCCGTCATGCCACCAACCATGTAATGATATTCTCAAAAGAAGTGCCCAATTCAACAGATCAATGAACGCTTATCACAAACTAAATTTGTAGACTCTCAATTCTCTCCAAAACACACATGAATACTTAAGCAAAAGAGTTCTCTAGCTACATGTGTCAACCACCATCTTACCACAAAGTTTGGATAAGTGCACTAAAAATTCTGTGAATGCCTCAGTAGAATGATTATAGTGGATTCGGTGAATTCACAAAAATAGCTATGAATGAAAATGAGTACTCGTGTGAAAAAGATGCACGTGTTTTAAAAATTGACACATGAAAATATGAATTTGCAATCACCCACCCCCTAACTTAAATGAAACATTGTCCTCAATGTTTAACAATCAAAATTGAATGGAGGGTTCTAAAAAGGAGAGAATACACCTGATTGTGACGTGGGCAGCTAGCTAAGCACCAAAGATGGCAACCTAAACCGACAAAATGAAATTAACCTGCAAAATAAAAACAAAGAAAACAGCAGCAAACAAAAAGAAAAATAACGAAAATAAAAGAAAACAAAAACAAAATAAAACAAATAAAATAAATAAATACTAAAAAAATAAAAAATAAAACATACCTGCATAGCGTGATCAAGGTGGATAGTCCAAGTCCATAAGTGGAATGTCTTCCACTTTCGGAACTTGCCTATCAATTAAAACTTTAAGGTACTGGCCATTGTCTTTAAAAATCTGACTATCCTTGGGATCCTTTATTTCGACTACCCCATTTTCAAAAATATTTTTCACTATAAAGGGGCTTGTCCCAGCAACGGAACCTCCTGGGTCCCAATAGAAATTACTTACCTCAATTAGGAACTTCTTCTTATCCTTAGCACTCCAATCCACTGGTATCTCACCTGCAACCAAATAATTCACAATATGAGCAAACCATGATAGAGAAGTAATAGAAAGTAAATGCTCATCGAAAAAATCATCCCTGATTGGTAAGTGGTCAGAGGTGTCCTAAAATGTGAGCCTCGAGAGATGGTCAGCCACTACGTTCTCCACTTCTTTCTTGTCTTTGATGGCAATGTCAAATTCCTTAACAGGGCTCTTTATCACCTCTAGTTCCTTGGGCAGCTCGGCATTACTACCATCTTGATCCTTTTCCACATCCTCTGATTTGTCCATTGTTGGGATATGTAATGACTTACCACTTCGAATTACAATGGCGTTTACCTCCTTCAAATTCTCTTGCGCCACGTGTTGACCATGGGGTGTGGACTGAGCTTGGGAAGGGAGTTTACCTCGCTTCGTCACACTCAAAGAGCTCATCAATTTGGACACTTGGCTCTTTATCTCCTTACTCTTTTCCATAACCTGCGTAATCAACGATTCAAATTTTTGGTTAGTCTTGCCCTGTGCTTCAATAAATGCATGCAAAGTGTCTTCTAAAAAATTCCTAGAAAATGAAGATGCATGATATGGTGCATGATATGGTCTAGGGGGCTGTGCAGGTGGTGGTGCAGGTGGTTGGTTTTCAGACTTCCAACTAAAACTGGGGTGATTGCGCCACCCTGGATTGTAAGTCTCAGAGTAGGGTGTGAAAGGCTTCTTGTACATACCTAAGGTATTACATTGGTCCTCATACATCCCTCTCATCTCAGCTGATGTGGGACACTCTTGGGCGAGGTGATCTACCCCGCCACACACTGAACATGGTCTAAAAAACTCTGTCTGATTAGCCAAGTGTGTTGGCTTTAAGTCCCTAGCTTTTAACATCTCTAACTCCCTAATGAGTATCTCAACCCTAGCTTTCAAGTTATCCTTTTCCCTAAGATGGTAAATTCCCCCACTCTGTTGGTTCCCTATAGGTCGTGACCTATTTGTGCTCTCAGTAGCACTAGGTCCTATCCATGTGTGAGCTTTTTCAGCAAGCTCATTAAGATACTCTATGGCCTCATCAGGATCTTTCTGCAAGAACTCACCATTACACATCATCTCTACAAATTGGCGCTCTCTAGGTGTAAGTCCCTCATAAAAATAGCTCACTATACGCCAACTCTCATACCCATGGTGAGGGCATATACTCAATAACTCCTTAAATCTCTCCCAAGACTGATACAAAGTCTCACTATCCTTTTGTGCAAAGGTAGAAATCTGTCTTTTTAAAGCATTAGTCTTATGTTGGAGAAAGTATTTAGTGAAGAAAATCTGGGTCATCTCATTCCACGATCCAATTGACCGTGGTCTTAGTGAGTATAACCAACTCTTAGCTCGATCCTTCAAAGAGAAAGGAAAGAACTTAAGTCTCACAATGTCTTGTGTTGCATGTTGACTATGGAAAGTCGCAACTACCTCTTCAAACTCCCTAATGTGCACATATGGATTCTTATTTTCCAAACCATGAAATGTAAGGAGTAACTGTATCACCCCTGTTTTAACATCAATTGGACGAGCATTGGGTGGAAACATGATACATGATGGTGTAGCTGTGCGTGTAGGGTGAAGGTAATCCTGAAGAGTCCTAGTGGGTTGATCCTCATATTCACTCATATTTGCAGAATTGGAAGTATTATCAAACAAAGAATTAGAAAAACAAGAAAAATTACACTCTAAATCTGACTCAAACACAGGCCTATTAGCAAATTGACCTAATGCGTCCCTATACCTATTATGCATGCAAGATGACAATAATAAAATAAAAAAAAAGGAATAAAAGAAAATAAAAGAAAATGAATAAATAAATAACTAGAAATAAAAAAAGAATAAAAAAAAATAATAATAAAGCAACTAAAAAAGAAGGGAACGAAGTTACCGCCTTTACAAACTGCTGAAAAGAAAAACTATCTACTAATTCTTCTACCGTCTCCCCGGTAACGGCGCCAAAATTTGATTACGCCCAAAGAATAACGCGGTAGTTGTAGTGTAGCTTTAAGGTGTCGATTCTACAGGGAGACTAAATTAAAAGTATAATAAACAGAATTTCTGAACTACAGAAATATTAGACGGTTAACGAAAAAAATAAAAATATAGAAAGTGATTTTGAATGCAACTAAAAATTAAACAAGTTGAATAACAGATGAAAATATTCAAATTTAACGAACAGTAGAGTTTCGGGAATCCCTTGCACATAACTGGTATTTTAATTATTTTTAATTCACTGTTAACTCAATTGAGAATTTAAATTCCAAATATCTCAATCGGAAGATATAAAAATTATGAACCAAAATTAAACTGAAAGTAATCCTTTGAAAAATCATTCAACACTTTTAAATCACTCAAATTATTATTCACATTGATAAAATACAATGACGACAATATACCTGACAAGCAATACTGCAGCAGAGAATTGAATCAATATAAATATTTAATTGTTCCAAAAATAATCAAAACATTAATCCATTCGATAGAAAAAGCATGACTGAATCTATAAACGGACTAAAACCTTTAATTATTCGGACAATAAAATCCAACAATTAATTATGAATGATCAACGAAGAATTTAACAAATTAAAACCATGTACAGGAATCAAAATAAATTAAAATAGCCATCTATGGTGCAAGTTCATCCCTAACTCTACTTGAAAATTTAGTTACCCATGTACAAGACGGGTAACATAAATTGCACGGAGAAAAACTGAGCCATGGAGTAGCTGCGGCTTCTTCTTCCTGTTCAATGCCTCTGCGCCGCACGCTGCTTCTCTGTATATCTTTTCCTGTTCTCCTTTGCGCAGCAGCCGCAGCTCTGCTCTTTCCTCTTGTCGCAGCCGTCGACCCCCTGATTATATTTTTTCTCCCCCTTAAATAGTCTCATTTCAGCGCCCTAAAAGCCCTCATGCCCCAAGCCGCGCCTCAGGCCCAAGTGCAAGACACAAGCTCAGCCCTTTTTCCTTGCGTTTCACTGCAACAGATGGCCCCCACGCTCAATTGTCCAAGCCAGCCGTTCAGTCCTCTCCTTTATTCAGCCAAGACTCAGCCCCCAACTTCAATTACTTCAGCCCACTGCTTCACTTTAATTCAACCCGTGGACCCCACATTACCTTGGCCATTACTCCAAGCCCCAGCCGTTCTAACAAGGCCCGGCACACTTAAGCTTTTTATTATTTTTTTCTTTTTTTTTGTTGCTTCAGTCAAACTGGGCCCCATGCTTCTTAGTTTTCTTCAATCAGCATCACAAACACCATGTGCTCCACTTCAATTCTTAAGTCAGCCGCACATGCAACTAAGGCTTATTAAAGCCCCTTTAATTTTTTTCCTACAGCCGCACAAGCTTACAATCGTAATGTTCAAGCCCATTTTTCTATTGGATAACGACTGAATCTTGACTCAGGTTCTTCACAAAAGTTGTAGCCCCGGAGGAGTAGATAATTTTAGGCTCAAGAATCACCTGATTTGGACTCCATAAGCTTAAGTTATGTCCCCTTCAAGTTGGCTGGACGGACAGAATTTGGAGCAGCTTCCCAAACCTGATTTCGAAGCAATGTTTGGAGGCCCAAACGAACTCCGATTTTTGCAAATCAGACCTTTTTGAAAAGCCCAAGACGTCCTCTAAATATTTCATGAAGACCGGTTTCTCATTCTGAAAATCTAGCACCATCCAAATCTCAATTGAAACTCAATGGTCGAATCTGCCAAAAAGCCAAAAATAGTTCCAAAAATATTAAGTGAAAAGCGCAATTACGAATTATCTCTCGCCAACGAATATTGCAATATTTGAGATTTAAAATCTTATAAAATACGGTTCCAACCAATCTCAGTGTGAATAAAAATTAAATAAAATAATATCAATCACAACCCAACATTTTATTCACTTTCTAGCAATTTAATCCAATAATCGGGTATTTAGAGTGCACTTTTGCACACTCATCAACCATTGTGAATGACGGCAGTATTGGACGGATGTGCAAATTTTAAAAATGAGAAAAGAAAAAGAAAAAGTTTTTCACGCTTCCGCAACCACATGAAGCACATCTATTCGATACCGCTGCAGATGCGAGCCTTGTTTCGAGGCCTTCGGGTCTTGGGGCGGCGGTCGCGACTCGAGATCCGCGTAGGGTGGGTTTCGAGTCGTGACATTTATAGAATTATGTAGCGACGCCTTCAGTACATCGCTAAAAGTTTTTTTTTTTTTGGCATATTTTGACCTAAATTATTATTATTATTTTTTTTTGTTTTATTTCTGTTTAAAACCTGTATCAATCATCCTGATATACAATAAAATTCAAACATTCTGAAATGAATATATTAAAAAAAAAATACATTCATATATATATATATATATATATTATACTAATTATTTACAATTGTAAAAGTAAAATTTATGAATAAATACAAAAAATAAAAAAATTGTCTCAGAAAATGTAACTACAGATGTCCATGAAAAGAAAAAAAATAAATGAGAATAGTAAGTCCCGATGCAGAACAGAAAGATGGTGGCGCAATAATCTTGATCAATCTGAAATAAAGATCAAATGATATATATTAGAACACTTATGAAATATATATGAACATAGAATGTGAATATATATTTTTTTTGCATTCATAAATAGTAAGAACGATATAAAGTAGTATAAGTTTCAAATCGGTAACCCGAACCGAGTGTCGTAAGTTCGTGCAAGTCTATTTTATCATTTCTGATATGTGTGATGGGGTTTTGGGCTCGTTAGGTTGATACACGATGTTTTGCTCCATCAAAATCCCAAAATAGACTTTTTTGGAGCAAAAACTTGCATGAGTTTCAAATCGGTGATCCGAACCGAGTGACGTAAGTTTGTGTAAGTCTATTTTATCATTTTTGAGGTGTGTAATGGAGTTTCGGGGTTAGTAGGCTGATATCCGACATTTTGGTCCGTCAAAACCCTAAAATGAAGCTTTTTAGAGCAGAAAGTTACATAAATTTGAGACGGGTGATATGAATCGAGTGCTGTAAGTTTATGCAAGTCTATTTTATCATTTTGAGGTATGTGATGGGGTTTCGAGGTCAATAGGTCGATATCCGGCATTTTGGTCCGTCAAAACTCAAAAATTAGCCTTTTAGAGCAGAAACTTGCATAAGTTTCAAACTGGTGATCTGAACCGAGTGCCATAAGTTTTTTCATGTCTATTTTATCATTTGTAAGGTGTTTGATGGGGTTTCGAGGTAGTTAGGCCGATATCCGGTATTTTGGTCTGTCAAAACACCAAAATAGGGCTTTTTAGAGCAGAAAGTTGCATAAGTTTGAAACCGGTGGTCCGAACTAAGTGCTGTAAGTTTGTAAAATTCTATTTTATCATTTTTGAGGTGTCTGATGAGGTTTTGAGGTAGTTAGGCTGATATCCAGTGTTTTGGTCTGTCAAAACCCTAAAATAGGGCTTTTTAGAGCGAAAAGTTACATAAGTTTGAAACCGGTGATTTGAACCGAGTGTCATAAGTTCGTGCAATCTATTTTATCATTTGTGAGGTGTTTTATGGGGTTTCGAGGTATTTAGGCCGATATCCGGTATTTTGGTTCGTTAAAACCCCAAAATAGGGCTTTTTAGAGCGAAAAGTTGTATAAGTTTCAAACTGGACATCCGAACCTAGTGCTGTAAGTTTTTGAAAGTCTATTTTATCATTTTTGAGGTGTGTGATAGGGTTTCGGGGTCGATAGGCCGATATCCAGCATTTTGGTCTGTTAAAACCCCAAATTGAGCCTTTTTAGAGCATAAATTTGCATAAGTTTCAAACCGGTGATCCGAACTGAGTGCGGTAAGTTCATGCAAGTCTATTTTATCATTTTTGACGTGTGTGTTGGGATTTTGGGGTTGGTAGGCCGATATCTAGAATTTTGGTCCATTAAAACCCCAAAATGGGCCTTTTGGAGCAGAAACTTGTAAAAGTTTCAAATCGAGCATCTGAACCGAATGTCGAAAGTTTGTGCAAGTCTATTTTATCATTTGTGAGATGTGTGATAGGGTTTTGGGGTCGGTAGGCCGATATCTGGCATTTTGGTCAGTTAAAATCCCAAAATAAGCCTTGTTAGAGTGGAAAGTTATATAAGTTTTTAATGGTCATTATAACCGATGAAATTAAGTAAGTTTGTGCAGGTTTATTTTCATATTTGAAGTGTGTCATGCGGTTTCTAGGTTGTTAGGCCAAAATCCTTTTTTTTTTTTTTTTGCGTAACATTTTCTATAAATAATAAATCCACCAAAGTAATTAATTTTAAAATTTTACCAAGGCTAAACAGAACCTCCCTGCTGGCTGAGGATTGTCTGCATAAGTGTCTCTAACTGGGTCTGGCGAGTGTCATCATCTGCTCCAGCTGTACATTCCATCTCTCAACTGCCTTAGCTTTCTAGACGGTTTCGTGAAACCTAGCATCGCTCTCAACAATAGAGGACGATGCTGTCGGCTGCATCCCACTCCCTAAGCCATGCACATATCTATGCCTCCTGCCCAGAACAGTCTCCCGTATCTGGTCATCGGTCGATCAACGGATACTCACCCTCAAGGGTCGACTGAGCACACAACTGGACCATCTCCTCCTATAAAAACATAAATATATGTTACTATTTTTATAACTTTAAATTAGTAATACTTGTATATATACATAAATAACTTACATAAAGCCGTTGAGCTTCAGGCCCAGTCCAACCCTTCTCGAGGTTGCAGTGCGTCATGTGCCACAAATCAATGGGGCTGGGTGGTGCACCAGTCTCCTAGTCTCGCTGTAGCAAATAAATAGTAGCTTGTGAAGATTGATTTCATGAAAAATATTATACAATAAGAACTTGATACATTTATTAACTTACCATCTCATGCCTATACCTAATAAAAGATCGTGATCTACCACAGTAGGTCACATTTTGCTTGCTTCTGCTCTCGCTATTTTTCTTGCTAAGTTCCTACACTTAGCCAAAACAAAAAAGGTTAGTATAAATGACAATGATTTATCATACAACAAAATTAATTTTGACAATTTTTACCTAGAATGCATTACTAGTGAACCGGTCGCATAGTAACATCCAATCCTCTACCGTCACCCCCCTGTATGGTATGTTGCAAGGCTTTCTACTGGCTGCCACCTCTGCCTCGTAGTGCATGTGGAGCCTGTGTTGATAGTCCCTGAAACAGACTCCCAAGTAAGGTCTACTACCTTCATGACATGAGGCAGGTGGAGATCGATATCAAACTTCACTTGTAAAGCATTTCATTGTCAAAAAATTAGTTTATTATATATGTTAAAATTTAGTTGAATACAATAATAAAAGACATACCAAGATATGCGCATGAATATCTCGTCGCTCCTTGTTAATAACCCGACTCCAATCACTAATATGGAGTGAGGCGCGTAGTCGGCAAATGATGCCGACCTCAATGGTGAACGGTTGTGCCCAGTCACCAATGGGCTTCAGCAAGCCCGGAGGTATCTCAATCCGAAGTCGCGAGCCCCCCTATTGCCTCTATATGAACCTACAAACTACGGTTCTTCGACTTACCGCGCCCTCGTCTAGAGGCGATGGCCGAAGCTTTAGAAGAAATAAAACAGAAACAATTAGTACCATATTTATATAATCATTAATAAAAAAGGGGGATTATACATACCATTTTGATGGCAGGATCGGTCGACCCTACAGATGAAGGGGAAAGGGTCGATGGGTCCGTCAAAACTATGCGTTTGCGTGAACCTGGTCCAACCATATCTACAAAGAAAGTTTAAAAATAAAATTCTATTACATCATAAAAATGAAAATCCATTACGAAGTAAAAATGAATACCCATTACATCATAAAATTGAAAATCCATTACACTTGATCCTAACACATGTAACACCTATTACAATTATTCATCTGAGTCTATATCATTATCTGTTCTTAAAATTTTTTATTCTCTGTACAATACTCTAACAATGTATCATCATAAAAATCACTTTCCTCTTCATCATCATCATCAATGAAAGTTGCATCCCTCAGATCTAACTATGTGGTATTGGTGATGTCGGAAGTTACGACATGATCTGGTTCTACATCAGTTCTATTCAACCAATACGAAGTAACATCTTCTTGATCATGGCGGACAACACCATCGTAGGTAGACTGAGACTCTTCTTGTAGTGCCTTCTGAATTCTCTCTAAATCTTCATCTTCCTCTTTAACTTCTAGTACATCATAAACATTTCTGGATTTTATTTTTTGGACAATATGCCAATCACCTATGATTTTTGTATCCTTCAAATAGAAAACTTGTTTTGCTTGAGATGCCAATACATACGGATCATCTTCAAATGTCGTACGTGACATATTAATACTTATAAAATGCTTATCGATTTGCATTCCAGTCTTTTTATTACTTACATTCCACCAATCACATTTAAACAGATACACAAAACGACCGAAGCAATAATGTAACGGTATGATATCTTGTAAAACACCATAGTACTCTACAATTTGTCTTGCTTCGTAATCTCCTTGAACAAGGACCCCGCTATTTTGTGTTTGCCTGCTGACCTCACGTTCCCTCGTGTGAAATTAAACACCATCAACAATTAAACCGGTGTAGCGGGATATTGATCAGGGCCAGATGCCAAGGAATATAATTGATCGTACGCCTCAGAAGATTGTTAGTGACGTAATAGCTTCATCTATTAATTCAATTCAAGTACAAAATTAATTGAATACAAATGCATTAACTAATTCAATTACAATTAATTGAAATCTATTCTTACACATTCTCTGAACCACTTTGAAAACAAATTTTGTTGTCTTTGCTCTAGATCAGTATTGGTAACATGTTCTCTCTGAAGCTCAATCATATGTTCACTGCATAAGATAAGAAATGTTATATGTAACTTACATTTATGTACTAACGTAGTATTGTAATGATTTTGATAAACTTACTTAAAATATGGCAATGTCTCATCGCAGTTGTTGAGCACGGTATAGTGGACTTTTTTCAAGTCTTTAGGATGATACCATTCATATATACAAGCACATATTGGCCGCACATTCTGATTAAACACCGCAAGGCCAGTTCGTTGTTACCTTGGACATCTATCAAAATTTCGATCTTCATGATTAAACCTTGTCTCAATATCTTCAAGATGCATAAAGTAGAAGGTGAGACATTCAACATCAACGTAAGCTTCAGTAATTAACCCTTCCGGTCATGCTTTGTTATGCACATATTGCTTCAATGTGTGCAAATATCTGTTTTAATAATTAATCAATTATAAATTAAAATAGTTAGGATGGATACATAACACAATTCTTAAAATTTAATGTACCTTTCTATTGGATATATCCAACGGTATTGGACAGGTCCGCCAATTTTTGCTTCATGAGGCAAATGCACAGCTATGTGGACCATTACATCAAAGAAAGCTAGAGGGAAAGTCTTTTCCAACTTGCAAAGGATCACGACAACGTCCTTTTCGAGCTTTTATAATACTTCCAACTTCAACGTCTTGGCACTTAATTTTTTAAAGAAGTAGCCTAACTCAATCAATGTCATTGATATGTCATCGGTGAGATATCCACATATTATAACCAAAAGAAGTCGTTGTAAAAGGACATGGTAGTCATGGCTCTTCAATCCGGATATTTTCCCATCTTTAACATTTACACACCGAGATATATTCGATGCGTATCTATTTGGGAACTTCATCGATTTAAATCACTCGCAAATCCTCATTCGCTCGTTGGATGATAACACATAGCATGCATGAGGCACGATATATTTATCACCGCTACGTATTAAGTGCAACTCTTTCCGTATTGCTAGCTCCTGCAAGTCCAACCGGGTTTTAATAGTATCCTTCGTCTTCCCTTCAATGTTCATTAAAGTTCCCAGCATATTATCACATATGTTTTTCTCGATGTGCATAACATCCAAATTGTGCCTCAACTTAAGGGTCTCCCAGTATGGCAAATCAAAAAATATGCTCTTTTTCGTCTAATTTAACTCTACATTAGTACAAGTCCTCTTCTTAATACCCAATATCTTCCCAAACCTTACTGGTTGGATGAGTGCCAATTGCGCTAACACGTCTTTCCTATATAACAATGGAGTTGACAATCTGTGCTCAATTTTTCCATCAAACAGATGCTTCTGCCGACTTTGCCAGCCATGTGATGACGATAGAAAACAACGATGGCACATGTAGCATATATTCTTTCCATTGGACAAATGTAGGGAACATGCATCCTTATTGCTAACGGGACATGCCAGATACCCCTTAGTGCTCCACCTAGACAAGTTCTGTATGTTGGAAAGTCATTTATGGTCCACAGAAATGCTGCATGCAATTGAAATGTCTCATTCTTAGAGACATCATATGCCTCCACTCTAACCTCCCACAATTCCTTCAACTAGTCCACTAAAGGACGCAAGTACACATCAATTTCATTACCAAAAGAATTCGGCCTTAGAATAAGCAATGACATGAAGATAAATGATTCTTTCATACATTTTCACGGTGGCAATTTATACGGCACAAGCAATACTGGCCACATATTGTAGGCATTATTTATGTCACTGAATGGATTGAAACCGTCGCTAGCCAGCCCAAGCCGTACATTACGCGGCTCATTTGTAAACTATTTGTGATTTCTATCAAACTTAGCCCAAGATTGAGAATTTGTCAGATGCCTTACATACATTTTCTTCAGCAACACGCTTCTCCTTATGCCACTGCATCTCTTCCGCGATCTTTTGAGACATGTACAACCTTTGTAGCCTCGGTTTTAAAGGAAAATATCTCAGTACCTTGTGCGAAATTGTCTTGTTCTTTCCTTCATTCAGCTTGTACCTGGGTTCATGGCACACCGTACACTCCATACATTGTTCAGTTTCCTTCCAAAATAACATGCAATCACTTTTGTATGCATGTATGAGAAAATACCTGAGGCCCAAATCTCTTAATATTCTTTTCGCCTCGTAATATGATTTTAGAAGGGCCTCCCTAGTAGGAAATGCTACTGTAATCAATTCAATGACCATATTAAATGATTTGTTACTCCATTGGTTGATGGTCTTCATATGAAGGAGTTTCATGAGAAAATCTAGTTTCGAAAACTTATATCACAACCTAGGTATAACGGCTGTCTTGCTTCCCTCAACAAGGACTCAAACGCTTCTGATTATCCTGTGTCACTTTTGTGACTACGAGCCCCAGTTGTAGCCCCTTGCAAGTCTGACAACATTTGTGGCAAGCCTTCGTAACCAACCCCAACATTATCACCTAAGTCATCATCGTCGTCTTCTTTTTCATCCTCAAATACCACTTGTACGTCACGGTATTCCCCATGAAATTCCCAACACGTATACCTCTTATCCATCCCGTGTAGGAGTTAGTTCTCTTTGGCCTCATCTATGTGCATATAATCCCTATTATTGTACCTCCTACATGGACATCTTATCCTATTTCTCTCATCTACAGATGCACGAGCAACCTCAATAAAATCTTTGATCCCCTTCACATACCCTAGCAAATGCTTGCCCTTCAAGTCCATCCAACTCTTATCCATTTTCGTCTAGCTAATACAAGTAAAAAATGTTGCTTATTATAAATATGAAACATGACTCCTAGCACCTCCAACTTCTCTTTAAAAGGTAAGGTGGTCCTATTCTATTTGTGAATGCACAATCTACATTACAATCAGTAACAAATCAAATGCTAGATTCAACTTGGAAAAAATTTCAGTAGCATTTCCCCACGGTTCTCTAAGTATATGAGATAGACGTTACCACGCCTAAATATATACTCAGAGAACAATAAGAGATCGTGCTAAAATTTTCTCATAGTGAAATATTCAAACATGCGTTATTGATTGTAATGCAAATATGCATTCCCAAACTATCTTACTCTATACAATTCAAGAATCAATTTTCATACACACGAGCCCAATCGCGAATAAATTTTGCGACAAGATTCACATGTGATGAAAATAACTCTCGAACGGGGCTAGGCTTACATGAATGCAATCCCTAACTTACAAAACTAGTCCCAATTTTTTTTTCACGAACTAATCCCTTAAAAAAAAATTCAAATCAAACGATAAGGTTTTTCACAGAGTCACAACTACTTTGTGAAAGTTTTTGTTATTGTATTGATCAACTATAGAAATGATATTTAAACCTAGCTTATTCTCCATAAATGCACGTTTTCAATATAAGAAAAATAAAGTAGATAATTAAATCGAACCTTTAAATCTCTTTTACTTGATTTTCCTCCTTACCGACTTAGAGCTCTCTCTCTTTAACATGTTTCACTCTTTCTCTTTTTTTGTTTTTATTTTTTTCTTTAATAAAACGTGTGACACACTAGATAGTTGGTCAGCCACCTAATATGTGTGTGTATGATTTCAACTATAAACTTATAAATGTGTGTCACACTAGATAGATCATGATATTAAGACTATGTTTTGGAATGAGTGGTGGTCTAACGACATATTAATGCTATCCAAAATGGCCAACTAATAGAAAACATAGGTAATGGATGACCAAATAGAACACGTGTGCATACATAGTTGCAACCATCGATTGTAAGATTTATAAATTACATAAACCAAGAAGGAATCAAACTTTTGCAATTTAGTTCTTATCCTAAACTAGTCTAGTAGTGGTGGTTCTTACATCTACTACAATTTGCATCACTTTTATTTCACCAGGATTGTTATCAATTAGAACTATCCAAGTGTAGTCTATTTTCTTACTCAAAGTTGTAATACAAAGTTTTATTTGAGTTATGTTGTGTTGGACTTACTCAAAATTTCATATCTTAATTTTGTTCTAATTGTGTATCATCCTATTTGTAAAAATGATTTCCTAAAAAGTAATAAAAGCTCAATTGAAAGACAATTTTCTACTTTTCAATATCGCCTAAGTCTCCAAAAATAAGTACAAGGATAAAGTTTTGTATATCTAAGCTTATCCAACTTTAACACACTTGCACATTAGTTCTCACGTACTAAGCCACTAATTATTTTTAACCAAACACAAGTATACAATTTTTAACATAAACTTAGACCATTATTGAACCATTTTGCCCCTCAAAATCCCAAAACTAAGTTGTTTTAAAACTTGAGTTTCTAATATACTACATTCATAAATAGGTTACAAACAGAGAGTGCAAATTTGGTTATGTAAGTTTCTACAAGTTAATTTGGTCACTGTTTTTAAGTTACATATATTTATATCATACATTTTCCTACATATGCAAAGGGATTCATTAGCCCTCATACAATGCATCTATACCAATGAATGCTTGACATATAAATAAATAATGAATTACACTGCATATTTTGATTATGTCAAATATTCGTCGACTTAGGTATATTACACTGGAACTAATAAATATTTTCAGCTGTTTTAATCATTCCAAAGCAAAAAAAACACATGAAGATAAGTCCAAGTGAATTTGTAGGCAGATTCCACAATGGCACAATTGTGGAATTCAACGATATGTTTGTGTGCATGTGTGAAACAACCAACCAGTAACAGTATAAAAATGAAATGAACTATTATATAATTTTATAATGGACGACCAAAAAAAAAGCATGACAATAGGTTAAAAATCAAGGACATAAGACTCAGTACAATAGAAAGAGGGATAAAATTACTAATGGGGTTTCGGGAGTTACCGTCTTCAAAGAAAAGTCATCATCGCCGATTAGGCTGTCTGTCGAAGTCACCAAATGTGCCGTTCGCCGCCGCCGTCGAAACCGTGCTTAAGGAGTGAGAGTGACAGATCGAGAGGGAGAAAAAATTAGAGATCAAAACAGAGAGAAGAGGAAGAAACCAGGCGTCGCGATCGCGTTATAAATGGGGGACTTTTTAGCGACGCACAGTGAGTATCACTAAAAAGTCATTGTGCGTCGCAAAAAAGCCATAACATGACGTCGTTCTACTAATAAAACTATTAGCAACGCTCATATGCACATCGCTAACTTTGGGCGACGCACATGTGCGTCACTAATAAAGTATTATCTGTCGCCAAAAGATTTGCGTCTATTTTTATTGTGTGGGCAAGCCTTTTTGCTGGTTTTTAACGATGCACATGGTGTACGTCGCTAATAGTGCCTTTTTGCGATGCGTGATATGCGTCAAAAATAAGGTGCGTTGCAAAAAATATATATTTTTGTAGTGAATGCTACATTTTTTTAGAATATATTTCCTTGTAAAACTAATCAGGATGAGCCAAGTTCTTCTAAAAGAACTTTTGACATTGTAACTAGCAAGAGTCAAAACCAAGTGGTTGTTGAACAAGATGAATCTAGGTGCCGTAAGAGGGCTCGAATATCAAAATCATTTGGCCCAGATTTTCTAACATATTTATTAGAAAATGAGCCTCAAAGTATCAAAGAAACATTGCCACTCCAGAAGCTTCTTTATGGAAAGAAGCTGTTAATAGTGAAATTGAATCCATTATGCAGAATCATACTTTGGAATTGGTGGATCTTCCACTAGGAAATAAACCTTTAGGGTAAAAATAGATCTTTGAAAAAAAGATGAAATCTGATGGATCAATTGATAAATACAAGGTCAGACTTTTTGTCAAGGGCTACAAACAAAAGGAAGGTCTGGACTACTTTGACACATATTCACCAGTGACAAGAATAACATCTATTCGTACGTTAATAGCTATTGCAACATTGCATAAACTTGAAATACATCAAATGTATGTTAAAATAGCCTTTTTAAATGGTGAATTAAATGAGAGAATTTACATAGAACAACCAAAAGGGTTCATAGTTCGAGGCCAAAAAAAGAAAGTTTGTAGACTTGTTAAATCCCTTTATGGATTAAAACAAGCACCAAAGTAATGGCATGAAAAATTTGACAGTGTTATGTTGACAAAATGTTTTAAAATTAATGAGTGTGACAAATGTATATATGTCAAGGGTACTCATGGTGGGTATGTTAGTGTTTGTCTCTATGTAGATGATATACTAATTATAGGTAGCAATATCAATGTGATTAAAGCTATCAAGAAATTGTTGACTAGTAAGTTTGACATAAAAGATTTAGGTATTGCAAATGTTATATTAGGAATGAAAAGTAGTAAAACATCTGATGGACTCATTTTATCTCAATCTCATTATATTGAAAATTTTAATAAATATGATAATAGTCCAAAGAGAATACATGTAGATACAAATCTTCAATTAACTAAAAATACTGGTAAAAGTATATCTCAGTTAGAGTATTCACAAATAATTAGAAGTCTAATGTATGTCATGAACTGTACTAGACCGGATTTAGCATACTCAGTTAGTAAATTGAGTAGATACACTAGTAACTCAAGGGCAGACCACTGGAAAGCAATAGTTAGGGTCATCAGATATTTGAGATACACCTTGAACTATGGTTTGCATTTCACAAAATATCCCGCTGTACTTGAAGGGTATAGTAATGCAAATTGGATATCTGATTCAAAAGACTCCAAATCCACTAGTGGATATGTCTTTACACTTGGAAGTGTGGCTGTGTCTTGAAAATCCTCTAAACAAACCTACATTGCTAGATCGACAATGGAATTTGAATTCATTGTTCTATATAAAGCAAGAGAAGAAGTAGAGTGGCTTCATAATTTCTTAGAGGACATTCCAATCTGGCCAAAACTAATACCTGCTATTTGTATACATTGTGATAGCCAATTAACAATTGGAAGAGCACAAAATAGCATGTGCAATGGTAAATCTCGACATATTCGTCGTAGAAATAATACCGTAAGGCAGTTGCTCTCAAATAGAATTATATCTATTGAATACATAAAATCAAAAGATAATATTGTGGATCCGCTTACTAAAGGTTTAACAAGAAAGCAAGTAAACTGTTCATCGAGGGGAATGGAACTAAAGCCTACGTATTAAAAAGTCACCATAATGGCAACCCAACCTAGTTGACTAAAGATCCTAAGATCTAGGTTCAAAGGGATAACCGAATTGTGTGAGACTCAATTGAATCACTTAAAAAAGATAATATCTTCTAACTATTTTTATGATGAAAAAGTGATGCATGTAGCGTTGATAAGGATAAGCCTATGCTTTTAATGATTTTTATACCTTGTAAACTCAAGTGGAATATAGTAGGATACTCTTAATGGGAATCACCTATGTGAGTGTGAAGGGGCCGCTTCTATGAGAATTGTAAGGCTTCAATTCTCTAAAGTCATGAATACCAGGAATTGTTCAGGGCCAAAATGAACACAATCATAAGAACCAATTGTGTCCAAGAAGAAGCTGTGTGAACTCTATTGACTTGATTTACATAAACGGCTAAACAATTCAAGACATCATGTTCACTGATTAGCCAGTAAATCTGATAGTTTCTCACAAGGGAAAGTTCAAAGCCACAAGCTAACTTTTTCGATATAGTAACTTTCCAATTATACTCTCTCTTTAGGTCAACATTAACATTCACATTGTTTATCTAGTCAATTTCATTCATGTGGGGGATTGTTAGAAAAATAATGGTTTTATGGGTCAACTTCAAGTCAAAATAAATGTGGGTCTCACACATTTTTTGTCGTGGGTCCACATCGGAACGTGTTCTCCTTAAGATGGAGATCAATGTCATATATTTAGTTGATCAAAACCATTAAGTGGTGAATGGAAAATTGTCACCAAAAGTCTCCATTTGACATTGGTTGAAGAATGATAAATAAAGTTTGTCCCACATTGGTTAGTGAGTAAAACCATAATGGGTATATATACTTCTCCCTTGTCTTGTGGGTTAGGCCCCAAGGGGCACCCCAATTTTGTGAAAGAGAGAGGACCTAGCCAAAGTGTGTCTACCACACACGCGTGCGCACCGCCCAGCCTCGCACTAAACCGAACCGAACCAGGTCAGGTTAGAGCTTGGAGCTTGGCTTGGCCTAATATATATTTTTTGGACAAAATTTTATTTGATTTTTTATTAATTAAAATGTTGTCGTTTAAAGATTCGTTTTAATTAAACTAAACACTATCATTTTAAGTGAAACGTTGTCGTCTAAGAGTTGTGAACATTTCAGCAGTGGCTGTTCCTTCAAACTCATGAACAGACACAGTCGTGACTATTCCATACATTATTGATGCTTCTATAAATAGCATCCTCATTCCATCAATTCATGCATTTGATTTTTGAAAGTATATGCATTCTGTATTTCATATATTTTGAGAGAGAGTTAAGCATTATTGGTTTGCGAGGCTCACAAATTGTAGTGCTGCTTCTGTGAGATTCAGATCATTGTATCCTAGGAGGTAAATGTCCAAGAATTCGTAAGCACCATTGCGAGGACAAAATTTGTCTTAAGGACATAGTGTCAAACACTAACCTTGATCTAAATTCGAAGTTCTATTCTTGTACTGCAATATAGAAAGTTCAAATTATTTTATTTTGTATTTTTTGTTCTCTTAATTTTAGTTACAGTATTATTAAAACAATATACTATATAGAACTACACAATCTTCTTATCACCCCCATTATATTTGAAACTTTAGCCATCCCGGTTTCCATATTTTCTAAGATAGCCTTTTTCGTCCTCAACTTGGTCTTCTTCGCACGCCTTCTAATAGAGATCATATAATTTGTCTTTACAGGCCTGAAGTTTGGATCCCCACCGGGGTTAAGATTCCCTGAACCTTCCCTAACAGTTGGAATAAAAATAGGAGCAAAGGTCCAACAATGGTATTTTATATTGGCAATCTGCAGAGGTCCTAAAACCACTTCGATATTGATACCAGATTGATTAATGCTCGGCATGTTCTGACTTCTGACAGTCTTAGTGGTATACTTGTTCCCGACAGTCACCTCCTAATTATTTTTGAAGAAAGAAAGCAAGTTTACTAACCTATTGTAGCTGTTAAGATCAAGAGGAGATAAAATAGTATTAAAACTAGAGATGGTGTTGGGGACAAATTCCTCCACTCTATTAGATTCAGTAAATGTTTCATTTGTACTGCAAATCCCTATACTTGCGCCAATGGAGCCCCTTAAAGGAGCGCTGCTTCCGACCAAGGTATTTGAGCCCTCTATATGAGAACTTGATGCTACACTTTTGGCTAGTGTGGACTCCAAACTCTGCTCCCTAAAGAACACTCAAAAAAAAGATCAAAGGGCCATCGAATTGGCTCCGTCGGTAGCCGCTCTGATGCTTAAGTCAATAAAATTAAATTGAAAGACTGTAATGTAAGCCAAAGAATGAGCATGAAAATAAATGGCGCAACTTAGGGTTTTATTTATAGGCTAGATATTTCCTTAGTTGATTAGGATTTGGAGCCATGAATATAGGGATTTGATCATCGGAGAATGACAGTTACCATGTTGGATACTGCGCTTGAGAGATATCTGCAAGTGGCAGTTTCCTTATTGAAGACTATTTCCTTATCCTTTGCTCAGTAGGGTGTTAAGACGGTGATGAGCTCTGAACCCTAGGGAGTGCTCTGAAGGCCTTGTGCTCAGGCCTGTGAGTTCTTGAGGATAAGGGCGCAAGTCTGTTCTGAATGGCTGACTATGCTCTGTATGGCCAAGCTATGTCTGGTCTGTAGTCATACGTGTCACACGGAGATTGGTCTGTCACTTTGTGGTATATCAGTAACCCCTCCCCCCGAGCCCTAGTTTTAGCTCAACGCGTAACTAGGGTTACAAGCTGCCGAAAAGTCACGCGTTCTGTCTTTCCAATTTCCAAGGCGACTGTTGGCGCGTCATTTATTGCGCAGCCAATGGTTGGGCTTTTGAAGCCATGATTTCTTATAACCGCCACGGCGGTTCGGCTTGGTGGGCCCACATTTTGAAAACATATAAAAGAGGGGGAAGGGCTTAATACGCCTTCTTTCTTCACTTGCTTTTACTGTATTAGAAGAAATTCTGCCATTGTTGAGCCTGAGCAACCGGTGAATCCTAAAGTCTAGAGAGTGCTTGTTATCTGAAGCCCCCTTTTCTTTGTTCCATTTCTGGTTTGATTTTAGTCTTTCATATTGTTTTCCTTTCTTTACTTCATCTTTTCCCTATTCTCGACAATGTCTGGTTCTTCATCTTCTTCTAGTTCTAGTGGCGGCACATGAAGCTCGAATATGTCATCCCGAATCCAAGCCATAGATAGTCATACGATGCCAGAAATAAGTCAGTAGGATCCCCCTCCAGTTCGGAGGTTAGAATAGTAGATGCGTTCTTGGAACCTCGAAATGGGGTTGGAGAGACCTCTGGTCGATCCTCTCAAAGGGAAGAAGGGGAAAGTGCCATTACTGAGGGCATGTTAAAGGAATTGTGGGAAAAATATGATCTCCCCTCAAACGTTACCTTTACGGTTCCGAGCGCCCTAGATCGCCCACATAATGTTAAGGAGGGTGAAATCTGTGTTTACCTTGCTTGGTTTGAAATGGGATTAACATTCCCTTTTCCTGACCTGGTTAGGCAGTTTTTTAGTTGGTTTAATGTCTGCCCTGCCGACCTTAACTTGAACAGTTGGAGGCATCTTCTAGGTTTTATAGTGTTAGGGCACCAGAACAATGTTGATGTGTCCCTTGACTTGATTCGTAGCAATATAGATCTGAAATACATGAGGTCGGAGAGCCTCTTTTATATGTCTTTTGATAGGGGGTTCAAACCCCTTTCCTCTGTACCCACTTCCAATAAAACTTGGAAGAAGTGGTATTTATTCATTGGAGGAGGATGGAAGCGTGAAGACATCCAGGACCATATCTCAACATTCCCCCGTACCACCGGGATCAAGGGTGAAACCCAATTTTCTTATGATTGCTTTGGCTCTGTTTTGTGTTTTGGCTTTCGAGCTGCTCAACTAACCATTATTCTTATGTTTTTTGTGCAGATAAGAGTGCTTGGAGGCGGTCTATTTTTAGTACTGACCTTCAGATCCAGTATTGTCAGCTCCTCCAGACCTCTAACCGAGCTCATACCATCATCGTTACCCCAGGGAATTTGATGGCTGCTAAGACTCGTGCTGAAGAGCTCAAGAAAAATCTGATGGCAAGGTGGACTTCAGAGCCACAGACGGTGGGGGAGACTTCTTCCCCAATTGAGCCTCTCCTACAAGTGAAAAAGAGGAGGCTGATCTCTAGCTCTCTCGAACATACTCCTTTTGAGGGCGAGAGGGAGGCTCAAGCTCCCACCCCAATAACGATGGTTCCTCCCGCCTCAGTAAGTCGAATAAGCAAAGGGAAGCCGTCTGAAACTTCCGATGATACCGGCTACCAAGCCGCTAAGAAGGCCCTGAAGTAGTTCTGGGATAAGGGCCCCCTGAAGTTCAAAGGACAAAAGCCGGAGAAGTTATTGGTTGAGCTTGTCTCCCTCCAAATCAAGGTAACTTCTGATTTCTCCTCTCTTCTCTTCCTTTTCTTTTTATTATTACTGACTTGCTTGCTTTGTATCCTGCATTCCATGTACACTCTTGCAGCTCTAACAGAGACTTCTCCAGATTCAGAAGAGATTGACAAACTTCAAGCTGAACTGGACGAAGTCAGACTGCAGCTATGGACAGCTCAGTCTGCAACTCATGCTATTGAGGAGAATTTGAAAGAGGCTTCCAACTCCCTGTCCGTACTAGAATCTGAGAGGGATCTGCATGCTCGGAGGGTGAAAGATCTTCAGAAGGAGTTGTACAATCTTCGGTACGCCTATGATCAGAAGCTCCAGGACGTGGTTGCTTTTGCCAAGATCGAGATCGAGACGGAGATGAGGGCGGAAGTTGAAGATATGGGCAACGAGCTGATCCAGTTTGGCTTTAACAACTTCCAATCCAAATTTCTTGCTAAGTTCCCGAATCTCGACTTGTTAGTAATTGAAAATATTGCAACCCCTCTTGCTGCTGCTGAGGTTCCGAGCAAGGATGGTGGAGCAACTCCTTCTGAAGCCCCTCTAACGGAATATAATCTTTTTTTATATATTCCATGCTTTTTACTTTTAATCTCTGATATATCCAAACACCTTTATTTATGAAATTAAATTTCTTCAGAACTTCAGAATTGTTGTGGATGCCAAGTAGATTCAGCATTGTCCTAAGTTATTGCTACTCTGTAGTATATGAATGGGGTACAGCCCTTCAAACTTGTAATTATCGTAAGTAAAGTTATTCAAGACCCATTTGTACTTTAGGTCCGTCCTTCCAAGCAAAGCAACTTGTAATAACTTGAGCTAATCTGCTAAGAAAATATAGCAATGGCAATGCCTTCCAAATTCAGAACAGAACAAGAAACCCAAAATAAATAACTGAGCCTGAGTCTAAAATTGGAGGCATTTGAATAAAAACTTGTACTAAGTAACCTGGGCAGTAGGTTTGGTAAAAGAAAACCGTCCAGGGCTTAATTGCCGAGCCAAAAGACTTGTGATATTAACTGGATTGATAATAATAATAAGAACTTAAACAGGGAGATTCATAATAGTCAGGCCAGAATTGGTATTGACTGGTCAAAAATATTTGTAACCGTGTATTTGAACAATCGAATCAAATCTTCTGTCTTTAGCTTGGGAGATAACCGAGCAGGTTTACTGTGACGGACCAGACCTGTGGGTCTGTGCATTGAGATGGACCAAGCCTAAAGGACTTGTAATGGATACAAGGCTTTAGGGGTCAGTACGATGGACCAGACCTGGAGGTCTGTGCATTTGGTTTGATGGACCAGACCTGGAAGTCTGTGCATTAAGATGGACCAAGCCTAAAGGACTTGTAATGGATACAAGGCTTCAAGGGTCAATACGATGGACCAAACTTAGGGGTCTGTGCATTTAGTTCGATGGACCAGACTTGGAGGTCTGTGCATTAAGAGGATAATACTTTTCTAAGGGGATATATAACAGAGAAAAAGCTTTATTGATAATATTTCCGTAAATGTTCTATATTCTAAGGCCTGGGTATAGGTTTCCTAGCCATGTTTTCCAACCAGTAAGTGGTAGGTCTGAAAATCTTTGTTACTCTGAAGGGGCCTTCCCAATTAGGTGATAGTTTTTCCATAGTGGGATGTTTGGTATTTGGAAACACCCTTCTCAAGACAAGATCTCCAATTTCAAAACTGAAGGGTTTTAGCCCTAGATTAGAGTTGTTGGCCATCCTGTGTTGATATGCTTCCATCTTGATCCTGGCTTGATCCCGTTTTTCCTCGAGTAAGTCCAAGCTTTTTGCAAGCTGTTGATCATTGGCCTCTTGGTTGAAAGCTTCAATCCTCAGGGTAGGCATACCAATCTCAACTAGGATCATTGCTTCGGAACCATAGGCAAGTGAGAAGGGAGTCTTAGAGGTAGGTGTTTTTTTGGTGGTTCTATACGCCCAGAGAACTCCAAGGAGTTCTTCAACCCATCTTCCCTTGGCTTCTTCCAACCTCTTCTTAAGAGCATCAAGGATTGTTCGGTTGGTGACCTCTGCTTGCCCATTGGCTTGAGGATGGCCTAGTGAGGCAAAATGCTGACTAATATGCAGGTCTTGATAGAATTTCTTGAAAACTTTGCTAACAAACTGCGTTCCATTATCTGAGATAATTACACGTGGTATGCCAAACCTGCAGACTATGTTCTTCCAAGTGAAGTTCTTGACTTCTTTCTCTGTGATGTGTGTTAGAAGCTCTGCTTCTGCCCATTTGGAGAAATAGTCAATGGCTACTAGAAGATATTTCCTGTTTGGTGTGGCTTTTGGTAATGGTCCTATGATGTCCATCCCTCACTGAGCAAAAGGCCACGGGCTAGCAATAGGAATGAGCTCATGGTGGGGTTGGTGCTGGTAGGAAGCGAACCAATGGCATTTATCACATCTCTAGACGTACTATTTTGCTTGCCTCAACATGTTAGGCCAATAATAGCCTTGTGTTAGAGCTCGGTAGGCTATAGTCCTACCCTCGTTATGGTTTCTGCAGATTCCCTCAGACCAGAACATACTGAGACTCTTCTAGAGACAAGCATCTCAGCAGGGGTTGAGAATAAGATCTGCGATAGAGCTTTCCATTCATAATAAGGTACCGAGCTACCCTGATTCGGATCCTTCTAGCCTTGTTATTGTCCTATGGGAGAAGCCCTCCTTCCAGGTACTGGAGGATGGGAGTCATCCAACTCTGGGTTTGCTTTATAATTTGAATAACTTGGACCTCTTTTATGCTTGGTTCTGACTAATGGGAGGTTTTCAACGTGGAATCTCCTTCGGCCTTGAGGTGGGAGGCCATGTTTGCCAGTGCGTCAGCCTTGGAATTCTGCCTTCTTTCAATTTTCTAAATTATGAATTTTTGGAAGGACTGCTTCAGTAACTTCACCAGTTCTGAATACCGAAGCATTCTGTCATCCTTGATAGCAAATTCTCCTAGAATTTGGCTTACCACCAGTTGAGAATCAGAGAAGACCTCAAGGTTCTGAGCCTCGTATTCTAGAGTTAATTTCAATCCAAGGACAAGGGCTTCGTATTCAGCTTTGTTGTTCGAAGCCCTGAATCCCAAGCTTATTGCCTTCTCTACTACTAGTCCCTCTAGGGACCGCATCACCAAACCGACCCCAGAGCCGTGGTTTGTAGAGGATCCGTCAGTGTAGAGCTGCCATGGGGCTAAACTTTCGTTGAGCTATGTTTTAACATGCAGTGCTAGGGTGAATTCAGCAACGAAGTCTGCTAATGCTTGCCCTTTGATGGAGGTTCGTGGAATATAAGATATGTTAAATTCTCCTAATTTTACTGACCACTTGACCAGTCGTCCTAAGACTTCTGGCTTTCGAAGGACTGTCTTTAGTGGATAGGTTGTTGGAATTTCAATAGGATGAGCCTAGAAGTAAGGTCTGAGCTTCCGTGCTGATGTTATTAGGGCAAAGCCTAATTTCTCAATCTCTGGATATCTTTTTTCTGTGTCTAACAGTGCCCTGCTGACATAGAATATAGGCTTCTGGACTCCTCTGTCCTGTCTGACAAGTACAGAACTAATAGCGTTTTTTGAAACAGCAAGGTAAAGGAATAGTTTTTTCCCTTGGACTGGCTTTGATAAGAGTTCCGAGGAAGCCAGGTACTCCTTCAGTTCTTGGAAGGCTTTTTCACATTCCTCTAACCACTATAGTGCTTTGTTACCCTTCAAAGCTTTGAAGAATGGTAGACGGCAATCAGTGGACTTAGAGACGAATCTGCTCAGGGCTACAATTCTACCATTCAGAGCTTGAATGTCCTTCTTGGTCTTTGATGACTCCAGCCCAATCAAGGCTCTAATCTGAGAGGGGTCTACTTCTATACCTCTCTAAGAGACAATGTACCCCAAAAACTTCCCCTTGGTTACACCAAAGGTGCACTTCAAGGGATTCAGTTTCATCTTATGTTGCTTCAGGATGTCAAACGTCTGAGCTAAGTGCTGGAGGTGGCTGCTTTTTTGTAGGCTCTTGACCAGCATGTCATCAATGTAAACTTTCATGGTACTGCCGATCAGAGGACTGAGCATCTCGTTGACCAGACGCTGATACGTTGCCACAGCATTCTTTAGACCGAACGACATCACTTTATAGCAATAGAGACCTCGCTCAGTTATGAATGTTGTATTTTCCTAGTCTGGGGGGTATATTTGGATCTGGTTATATCCCGAGTAAGCATCCATGAAGCTCATGAGCTCGTGTCCGGCAGTAGCATCAATAAGCTGATCTATCATTGGCAATAGAAAGCTGTCTTTTGGGCAGGCCTTATTGAGGTCTGTATAGTCGACACAAACTCTCCATTTTCCATTTTTCTTCTTGACCAGAACAGTATTAGCAAGCCATTCTAGATAGAATAACTCTCGAATCATCTTGGCCCCTAGCAACCTCTAGACCTCCTCATTAATGATCTGATGCCGCTCTGGAGCGAGTGGCCTTCTTTTCTGTCTCATTGGGGGATGATCAGGATCTACCATCAACTTGTGAGTGATGATGTCTAGATCTATGCCTTCCATATCCTTTGTTTCCCAGGCAAACACTAAGAGGTTGTTTCTTAGGAATTTTACCATTTCTTCCTGCTCGATAGGTGTCAGGTCTGGACCGATCTGTAAGTAACGTCCATGTTCTTCCGAGCTGACCAACACTTTGATAGGGTCTCCTACGGGTTTGGCCCTACTGTCCCTTCCTCTAGGGCTTAGAGGCTCATCAATTTTGAAAAGACAGCCTTCCGCCTCATGATAGTGGGTGAGGTCTGGATCCACGCATTCATGAGCGTGCATTAATTGCTATTTAGAGGCCCTCTCCTTCAGCGCAAGAGCATGACACTCTCGAGAGGTCGGTTGAAATCCTCTAATGGAGTGGATAACATCGTTGTGGACATACTTCAGGCATTAGTGGAGGGTTGAAGTGACTGCTCCCATTTGATGTAGCCAACGTCTGCCAATTATGACGTTGTAGGGGGATTTGGCACTCAAAACCATGTATTCTGACATCGTGGTCTTTTGACCATCTCCCTCTCCTACTATGGTTGGAAGATTAATCCTCCCCAGCAGGGTATTGAGGTTCCCATCAAATCCTGCCATGATAGCCACTGTAGGTTTAATGTCATTGGGATTGAGCTTCATCTGTTTGAGGGGCTCATAGAATAGGACGTTCATAGAACTTCCTATATCCACCAGGACTCTTCGGATCTCAAAGTTGGCAATCTTGAGAGAGATGACGAGGGCATCGCTGTGAGGACAGTGTACCCTTACAAGATCTTGATCCAAAAACTGGATCTCAATTAATGGCCTCAGTTTCTTTTCAATGTTAGTGATCTGTATAATGCTGTGAGTAGTTCTGGCCTCCCGAGCATACCTTTTTCTTGCTCTGTTGGGCATCCCTGTTACTGGAGTGTCTGCATGGAGGACGAAGATAACTTGGTTGTTCTGATACTGAGGCTCGTTTCATCCTTCCCTTCGTTCTGGCCTTTGGTCCAACCTCTGGTCTGGCCTTTGATCCAGCCTTCTCTGCTGAGGTCTGTCATTGTAAAGGTTCTGCCTCCCGTCCTGCCTAACAAACTCCCGCAACTAGCCTCTCCTTATGAGCTGCTCAATTTCATGTTTGAGGGACTTGCATGTGTCGGTTGCGTTCCCATGGTCTTTGTGGAAATCACAATACTTGCTCTGGTCCCTGTAGCTGGGATCGCCTCTTAACGGTTCTGGCCATCTTAAGTTTTCATGTGATCGGACTTGCCGAAGTATGTGAGTTAGGGAGGCATTCAAAGGAGTGAAAGTGGTGAATCCCCTTGGGGCAGTGCTATTTGGAGTTCTGGAGGCTATTCTTCTGTCTGGGCTTCTGACCCTCTTCCTAACTGCACTGGGATCCTTCCTCTAGTCATCCTTCTTCTGGTCATCCTTCTTCAAGCCATCCTTCGGGGCTTACTCTTTAATCTTTTGGGAGGTGTTCTTTACTTCCTCCAGATTTATATATTTCCTGGCCCGATCTATGAGGGCTGCCATATAGACTGGAGGACTCTTTGTTAGAGAATCCCTGAAACCTCCCTGAGCAAAACTAGAGGTTAGGGCAGCCACAAAGAAGCTTGAGCTACAGTCTATAATCTCTGTGAGCTCGGCATTGAAGTGTGTAATGTATTCTCTGAAGGGCTCCTCCTTGGACTGTTTTACATTAGTAAGAATTCAGGGCCCTTTCTCAACTTTCTGCTGGTCATGAATCTATCTAGGAAGCGCCTACCGAGCTCGTAGAAACTGGTAACTGAGTTCGGTGAAAAGTGGTGAAACCACTTCAAAGTAGTTCCATTAAGGCTGGTCACGAACGTATGGCACATAAAGGCGTCTAAAGCCCCATGTAGTGCCATGGTATGCTGGTAATGGGAAAGATGGTCCCCTGGGTCTCTAGTCCCATCATAAGGGGTGAACTTTAGGACAACAAATTTCCTCGGCCTCTCTTCAACCATGATAACGGGGGTGAATGGCGTGGCAAACCTTCCGAGCAACCTGTCCAACTCATCCTGCTCTAGAGGGATTTGAATACCCCTCATGACAGTTGTGCAGTCCATAGAGCCCGCAACTTCTTCTGCCCTACGTGGATCCCTTGGCGGGATTGGTTGCTGCGAGTCCAGCCTTATGGCTTCAGCACCAATATGGATGGGATGGCCCGAGTCCATGCCTGGAAGGTGACTTTGGTCTTCCCGAGCTGGAGGAACTGGAGCCTCTTAAGGCTGAGACTCCTGTGGCGCTGGCACTACAAAAATGTAGGCTTTTAGTGACACCCATTATTAGCGACGCCCATAATGCGTCACTAATAGTGCTCTTTTGCGACGCACAATAGGTGCGTCGCTAAAAATCATGGCAAAATGCTATTCCCGAGTAAAAAAAATGGCGGGCAATTTTGACCAACGAACAAACAGGTAATAGCAACACACAGGAGCGTCGCTAATACTTAGCGACGAATAGTGTGCGTCGGTAATAGTGCCACAATGGAAACGACACTGTATTGAAAGCAATTAGCGATGCACAATGGACTTATCAGTGACGCACTGTGGGCATCGCTAATAGTCCCTTAAAATCCCCAAATACGCATAAGCATTGACGATCTCTCTCTAATTCTAGATCTCTCTCTCTCTCTCTCTCTCTCTCTCTCTCTCTCTCTCTCTCTCAACTCGTCGAACCTTACCATTGCCACCCGTTCGCCGGGCCTCAGCCTACACCTCCACCCCTTCGCCACGCCTCAGTTTCGACCGCCACCTACAGTTCGCAGCACCTCCGCCACCCATTGTGCTTGAAGCTGTATTGATCTCATTGTGTTCAATCTGAAAGGTAAGGTTTATTTTTTTATTTATTTAAATAACTAAACTATTTAACTAGGGTTAGGATTAGAAGAGTTAAGGGGCTTGAGGGATAGGAATGTTTTAGACAGTTGCCTCATCATCGTCTCCGGTGATCATTGTTTAAAGTCAACTCAAATATATGCTGCTTCTCTATTTATTTTTGGTTTGACAGTTGGAATGTGTGAATCACAATATTGCATTTCAACTGCTTTATTGTCTCTTGATTGTGGTTAGGTTCAACCCATTTTTTATTCAATTGGGGTTGGGTTCAACCCATTTTTTATTCAAACTGTCGTCAACTCATCAAACTTAGATCTTTCTTTGACTCGCCAAGCTTGTTTATTTTGCTAGACTTATGTTTGATCAATTGTGATTGAGTTCAACCCATTTTTAGTTTGATCTGTCTTCAACCCACCAAACTTGATCTTTTTTTTAACTCACCAAACTTGTTTATTTTGCTAAACTTATGTGTGATAGATTCAAAGAGACATAGATCTAATAATGAATTTGTGTGTCACTCGTGTAAATAAATTGTCTGACTTAAAAGGGAATTGACAAAGTTAATACTTAAATAAGATATTTTAATTATTATATGAATTAAGAATTAAAATTAAAATAATTAGAATAAATAAAACTCAATCTAAATTAGTACACGGTAAGCTCTTATAAAAATCATATTTATTTTTGAATTTATGGGTTTCAGAGAAGTAAAAACTTGATGGATTGCAACATGTATATAAAAGTAAAAGTCAAAAGATATCAGAGAAACAATGGGGAAAAGGATACATAAAAGGTCTAATAAATGGGTTCATGTACCATCTTATAACGGTTTTTAATTATATTTTAAAATAAGCAAAAATTAAAAATAATGTTTATTTTATTTTACTTTTAAGAAATAATCATCAATTATATTTTTCTGACCTAATTTTTAAGAAAAACAATAAAAAAGATTTATCAATCAATACATAAACAATTTCAAAGTCATGTTCAATTTATTTTACAACCCCTAGAAAACATGAACCTGATGAAGTATTAAAAAAATTCATTATTACTTAAGTTTGTTAGTCATCTTAAACATAATAATAAATAATAATTTTCATTATTTTTACTAACTCATCTTAAACTTGATGAAACAAATTTATGAAATATTTGGTATTCTAAGAACATAGTATTTTACCCCTTTTTAGTTTTCCCCCTCAATTTACATAACAAAGTCACAACTTTTACTACATAATACATTTCTTGGGTTAGGAATTCATAGTACCATTGCATCCATTACCTTTTGAGAAGAAGAAATCCTTACAAAGAACACACAAAAAATATAGAATTAGTTCTAAATTCTAATTTGACACAAGTAAACTAAAGTCTAAACTTACACTTCATAAATGTTCTCTTGTTGTAAAATAGTCACTACAAGAAAACATGTTTTTTGCAACGCACATTATTTGTGACGCACAAAATCCGTCACCAATAGTCACTATAGCGACGCCCATTTGTGAGTCGCCAATAGCACTCTAGGGAAAAAATATTTCCCCCCTTTTGGCTTTGTTATTTATGGCTAAGCCAATCATTGAAAATTAAGTATTTAAAACCACTTTAAAACAAATGTGGAAAAAAATTAATTACAATTATGGGGATGTTTTAAGTATTTAGGAATGATATCTAAAACTCCAGCTATTGTACTAATCTTTTGAAAATCTCAAACAAATTAAGAAAATGGCAAGAAACCTGGGATAATCTTAATTTGAAATTATTTTTTGTTCCCAAGTATAATTGACCAAAAACCTTAAAATGTGGTTTTGGCCGGAAGAATTACGAATTTATCAAAGAATCAAGTAGCATTAACCATGTCTTTGTCAAAATATTAACTATGTATGTCTTTGTCTCTTTGTGTGAGTGTGTAATAGAGATGGGTTGGTTATTTCTTGTACATTTTTTTGTCCAATTTATTTAAAATTGAAGTATTTTGTTTAAGGCACTGTTTTAGCATAGAAGTAAAAGAATAATAAAAAGCTTTCAAGTTGACTAATGAATTTTTTATTTGTTTAGTCCGCTTATCTGCTAGTTGAATTGAATTGAAAATCAAATTTTAAAAGAATATGAATGAATGAATGAAGTCGAGATGAAAGGAAGAAAGGTACCCACTTGGGTTTTATATTAATTTAGTTGCTTTTGTGAGAGGTCAAATTGATGTAGTCGCTTCCTTGTTTTTAACTTTAGTTTTCATCGTTGTCACTCGGTAGTATTACAGTGGCCATTCAATCACATCAATGTGATTGAATACTGTCAAACCTGCTGACTTAGCAGTGTATGTTATTAGTAAATTTGTTTTGATATTGGAATATAATTACCCCTTTCTCTAAGAAAGTACAAGCATAAATTAGTGTTGATTCCATGAATCAACCCTTTTTATAATTAAACGAATAAAAAAGCAATTATGTAATTGCATTCATGTAAGCCTAGCCCCATTCGGGAGTCATTTTCATCACACGTGAATCTTGTCACGAAATTTATTCGCGATTGGGTTCGTGTGTATGAAAATCGATTCTTGAATTGTCCAAAGAGAACAGTTTGGGAATGCATAAATCTGCATTGCAATCATTAGCTTCTCATGCTTGAATATTCCACTATGACAAAATTTTAACACGGTCTCCTATTGTTCTCTGGGTATATATTTAAGCGTGCTAACGTCTATCTCGTATACTTGGAGAACCGTGGGGAGATGCTGCCGAAATTTTGTCGGAGTGGAATCAAGCATTTGATTTGTAGCTGATTACAATGTAGATTGTGCATTCACGAATGGGATAGGACCACCTTACCCTTTAGAGAGAAGTTGGAGGTGATAGGATTCATGTTTCATATTTATAACGAGTATCATTTTTGACTTGTATTAGGTAGACGAAAATGAATAAGAGTTGGATGGACTTAGGGGGCAGGCAGTTGCCAGGGTATGTGAAGGGGATCAAAGATTTTATTGAGTTTGCTCGTGCATCTACAGATGGGAGAAATAGGATAAGATGTCCATGTAGGAGGTGCAATAATAGGGATTATATGCACATAGATGAGGCCAAAGAGCACCTACTCCTACACGGGATGGACAAGAGGTATACATGTTGGGAATTTCACAGGGAACGCCGTGACGTACGAATGGTATTTAATGATGAAGAAGAAGACGATGATGATGACTTTGGTGATAATGTTGGGGTTGGTTACGAAGGCTTGCCACAAATGTTGGCAGACTTGCAGAGGGCTACAACTGGGGCGAGTAGTCACAGGAGTGACACGGGACAATCGACCGCGTTTGAGTCGTTGTTGAGGGAAGCAAGGCAGCCGTTATATCCGGGTTGTATGATAAGTTTTCGAAACTGGACTTTCTCGTGAAACTCCTTCATATTAAGACCATCAACCGTTGGAGTAACAAATTAGTTAATATGGCCATTGAATTGATTAAAGTAGCACTTCCTACTGGGGAGACCCTTTTGAAATCATATTACGAGGCAAAAAGAATATTAAGAGATTTGGGCCTCGGGTATATTCCCATACATGCTTGCAAAAATGATTGCATGTTATTTTGGAAGGAGACTGAACAATGTAAGGAGTGTACAGTGTGCCATGAACCCAAGTACAAGCTGAATGAAGGAAAGAGCAAGACAATTCCGCATAAGGTGCTGAGATATTTTCCCTTAAAACCGAGGCTACAAAGGTTGTACATGTCTTAGAAGACAGTAGAAGATATGCGGTGGCATAAGGAGAAGCGTGTTGCTGAGGAAAATGTATGTAGGCATCCAGCAGATTCACAAACTTGGGCTGAGTTCGATATAAATCACAAATGGTTTACAAATGAGCCGCGTAATGTATGACTTGGGCTAGCTAGCGATGGTTTCAATCCGTTCGGTGACATGAGTAATGCCTACAGCATGTGGCCAGTGTTGCTTGTACCGTATAACTTGCCACCATGGAAATGTATGAAAGAACCATTTATCTTCATGTCGTTACTTATTCTAGGGCCGAAGTCTCCTGGTAATGAAATTGATGTGTACTTGCGTCCTTTAGTGGACGAGTTGAAGGAATTGTGGGAGATGGGAGTGGATGCGTACGACGTCTCTAAGAATGAAACATTTCAATTACATGCAGCGTTACTGTGGACCATAAATGACTTTCCAACACACGGGAACTTGTCTAGGTGGAGCACTAAGGAGTATCTGGCATGTCAGGTTTGCAATAAGGATGCATGTTCCCTACATTTGTCCAATAGGAAGAAGATATGCTACATGTGCCATCGTCGTTTTCTACCGCCATCACATGGATGGCGAAATAGGCAGAAGCATCTGTTTGATGGAAAAATTGAGCGCAGATTGTCACCTCCATTGTTGTCTGGCAAAGACGTGTTGGCGCAATTGGCACTCATCCAACCAGTGAGGTTTGGGAAGATAGCGGGTACTAAGAAGAGGAAGCGTACTAATGTGGACTTAAATTGGACAAAGAAGAGCATATTTTTTGATTTGCCGTATTGGAAGACCCTTAAGTTGAGGCACAATTTGGATGTTATGCACATCAAGAAGAACATCTGTGATAATGTACTGGGAACTTTAATGAACATTGAAGGGAAGACGAAGGATACTGTTAAAGCCCAGTTAGACTTGCAGGAGCTGGAAATAAGGAAAGAGCTGCACCTAATACGTAGCGGTGATAAATATATCGTGCCTCCTGCACAGTATACGTTATCATCCACAAAGAGAATAAGGATTTGCGAGTGGTTTAAATCGGTGAAGTTCCCAGATGGATACGTATTGAATATATCTCGGTGTATAAATGTTATAGATAGGAAAATATCCAGATTGAAGAGCCATGACTGTCATGTCCTTTTACAACGATTTCTTTCGGTTGCACTACGTAGATATCTCACCGATGACATATCGACTACATTGACTGAGTTGGGCTGCTTCTTTAGAGAATTATGTGCAAAAACATTGAATGTGGAAGTGCTTGAAAAGCTCAAAAGGGATGTTGTCGTGATCCTCTGTAAGTTGGAACGGATTTTTCCTCCAACTTTCTTTGATGTAATGGTCCACTTAGCTGTGCATTTGCCTCATGAGGCAAAAATTGGCAGACCTGTCCAATACCGTTGGATGTATCCAATAGAAAGGTACATTTAATTTTATGAATTATGTTATCTATCCATCCTAACTATTTTAATGTATAACTAATTAATTATCAAAACATATATTTGCACACATTGAAGCAATATGTGCGTAACAAAGCACGACCGGAAGGGTCAATTGCTGAGACTTACATTGATGCTGAATGTCTCACCTTCTGCTCTATGCATCTTGAAGATATTGAAACAAGGTTTAATCGTCAAGAGCGAAATTATGATAGATGTCCAAGGCAGCAATGAACTGGTCTTGCAGTGTTTAATCAGAATGTGCGGCCAATAGATGCCCGTTAATATGAATGGTGTCATTCTCAAGACTTGGAAAAAGCCCACTATACCGTGCTCAACAACTGTGATGAGACATTGCCATATTTTAAGTAAGTTTATCAAAATCATTGCAATACTACATTAGTATACAAATGTAAGTTACATATAACATATCTGATCTTATGTAGTGAACATACAATCGAGCTTTAGAGAGAACATGTATCAAGTTCTGATATGGAGCAAAGACAACAAAATTTGTTTCCAAAGTGGTTTGGAGAACGTGTAAGAATAGGTTTCAATTAATTGTAATTGTATTAGTTAATGCATTTGTATTCAATTAATTTTGTACTTATATTGAATTAATAGATGAAGCTATTACGCCACCAACAATCTCCTGAGGCGTACGATCAATTACATTCCTTGGCTTGTGGTCCTGATCAAAAGATATCCCGCTACATCAGTTTAATTGTTGATGGTGTTCGATTTCACACGAGGGAACGTGAGGTCAATCGGCGAACACAAAATAGCGGGGTCCTTGTTCAAGGAGATAGTGACAGAGGACAAACTGTAGAGTACTATGGTGCTTTACAAGACATCATACAGTTACATTATTGCTACGGTCATTCTGTATATATTTTTAAATGTGATTGGTAGGATGTAAGTAATAAGAAGACTGGAATGCAGATCGATAAGCATTTCTTAAGTGTTAATACGTCACGTACGGTATTTAAAGATGATCCGTATGTTTTGGCATCGATTGCAAAACAAGTTTTCTATTTGAAGGACACAAAAATAAGAGGTGATTGGCATGTTGTCCAAAAAATAAAAACTAGAAATGTTTATGATGTCCTAGAAGTTGGTGAGGGAGATGAAGAGTTGGAGAGGATTGAAGAGGCACTACAAGAAGAGTCTCAAACTGCCCACGATGGTGTTGTTCAGCATGATCAGGAAAATGTTACTTCGTATTGGTTGAATAGAACTGATGTAGAACCAGTTTATGTCGTAGCTTCCGACATCACCAATACCACACAATTAGATCCAAGGAATGCAATGTTCATTAAAGATGATGACGAGGAAAGTGATTTTGATGATGAGACATTGTTAGAGTATTGTACAGAGAATGAAGAAAATTCAAGTTCAGATTATGATACAGACTCAGATGAATAATTATAATAGGTGTTACGTATGTTAGGATCAAGTGTAATGGATTTTCCATTTTATGATGTAATAGATTATCAATTTTATGATGTAATGGATATTCAATTTTATGATGCAATGGATTTTAATTTTTATAATGTAATGGAATTTACTTTTAAACTTTCTTTTTAGATATGGTTGGACCAGGCTCACGCAGACACGCAGTGCCAGTGGACCCATCGACCGCTTCCCCTTCCTCTGTAGGGTCGACTGATCTTGCCATTGATGGTTTGCATAGTTCCACTTTGTATTAATGATTATATAAATATAGTACTAATTGTTTCTATTTTCTTGTTTCTAAAGCTTCGGCCACCACCTCTAGACGAGGGCGCAGTAGGTCGAAGAATCGAAGTTTGCAGGTTCAGATGGAGGCAGCAGGAGGCTCCCGACTTCGAATTGAGCTACCTGAGGGCTTGCTGAAGCCCGTTGGTGGGTGGGCACAGCAGTTCACCACAGAGGTCGGCATCATTTGCCGACTACGCGCCCTACTCCATATTAGTGACTGGAGTCTCGTCACTAAGGAGGAGTGACGGGATATTCATGCACATATCCTGGTATATCTTTTATTGTTGTGTTGAACTAAATTTTAACATATCTAATGTCATAATGTTTTGAAAATAACATGTTTTACAGGAGAAGTTTGACATCGATCTTCACCTACCTCACGTAGCGAAGGTAGTGAACCGGTATTTGGGAGTCTATTTCAGGGACTGTCGACACCGGCTCCACATGCATTACGAGGCAGAGGTGGCAGCAGGTAGAGAGCCCTGTGACAAACCCTACAGGGGGGTCACAATGGGAGGATTGGATGTTATTTTGTGACCAGTTTGCTAGTGACGCATTCCAGGTAAAAATTGTCAAAATTACTTTTGTTGTATGAAAAATCATTATCATTTATACTAACCTTCTTTGTTTTGACCAAGTGTAGGAACTGAGCAGAAAAAATAGCGAGAGCAGAAGCAAGCAAAAGGTGACCCACTGTGGTGGATCACATTCTTTTGTATAGTATAGGCATGATATGGTAAGTTAATAAATGTATCAAGTTCTTATTGTATAATCTATTTATGAAATTAATCTTCACAAGCTACTATTTATTTGCTCCAGCGAGACCAGGAGACCGGTGCACCACCTAACAACATTGATTTGTGGCACAGGATGCACTACAACCTCGAGAAATGTAGGAACTGAGCAGGAAAAATAGCGAGAGCAGAAGCAAGCAAAAGGTGACCCACTGTGGTGGATCACATTCTTTTGTACAGTATAGGCATGATATGGTAAGTTAATAAATGTATCAAGTTCTTATTGTATAATCTATTCATGAAATCAATCTTCACAAGCTACTATTTATTTGCTCCAGCGAGACCAGGAGACCGGTGCACCACCCAACAACATTGATTTGTGGCACAGGATGCACTACAACCTCGAGAAGGGTTGGACTAGGCCTGAAGCACATCGGATTTATGTACGTTTTTATGTAACTTGCCACAGTATTACTAATTTAATATTAATCTAAACTTATAAAAGTAGTAACATATATTTATGTTTTTATAGGAGGAGATAGTCCACCTGCATGCTCAGCCAACAGCTGAGGGTCAGGATCCGCCGATCGATGACCAAATACGGGAGATTGTTCTAGGCAAGAGGCGCGGCTATGTGCGTGGCTTAGGGACTGGGATGGCGCCGATGGCATTGTCCTCCAACTTTGAGAGTGATACTAAGGCACACACAGCCACTGAGGCAGTTCAACGAGAGAATGCAGAGCTATGGCAGCAAATAAATAGCCTCGAGGAGCGATATTCCCAACTAGAGGCTCTTGTGCAGATGATGCTCAGCCAGCAGGGTGGCTCTTCAGAACCTTGGTAAGTTTTTAAAATTATATACTATGGTGGATTTATTATTTATAGAAAATGTTATGTAAACCCTATCACACACCTCACAAATGATAAAATAAACTTGCACGAACTTACGGCACTCAGTTAGGATACCCAGTTTGAAACTTATGCAAGTTTCAGCTCTAAAAAGGCCCATTTTGAGGTTTTGAAAGACCAAAATGCTGAATATTGGCCTAATTACATTGAAGCCTCATCACACACCTCACAAATGATAAAATAAACTTGCACAAAATTACGGCACTCGGTTTGGATGCCTAGTTTGAAACTTATGCAAGTTTCAGCTTCGAAAAGGCCCATTTTGGGGTTTTGACAGACCAAAATGCTGGATATCGGCCTAACTATACTGAAACCCCATCACACACCTCAAAAATGATAAAATAGACTTGCACAAACTTACGACACTCGGTTCGGATGCCCGATTTGAAACTTGTGCAAGTTTTAGCTCTAAAAAGGCCCATTTTGGGGTTTTGACAAACCAAAATGCTGGATATCAGCCTAACTACACTGAAACCCCATCACATACCTCAAAAATGATAAAATAAACTTTCAAGAACTTACGGCACTCGGTTCGGATGCCCGGTTTGAAACTTGTGCAAGTTTCAACTCCAAAAAGGCCCATTTTGGGGTTTTGACAGACCAAAATGCCGAATATCGGCCTAAATACACTAAAACCCCATCACACACCTCAAAAATGATAAAATAAACTTGCACAAACTTATGGCACTCGGTTCGAATGCCCGGTTTGAAACTTATGCAAGTTTTAGCTCCAAAATGGCCCATTTTGGGGTTTTGACAGACCAAAATGCCGGATATCGGCCTAACTACACCAAAACCCCATCACACACCTCAAAAATGATAAAATAGACTTGCGTGAACTTATGGCACTCGGTTCGGATACTCGGTTTGAAACTTATGCAAGTTTCAGCTCCAAAAAGGCCCATTTTGGGGTTTTGACAGACCAAGATATTGGATATCGGCCTAACTACACCGAAACCCCATCACACACCTCAAAAATGATAAAATAAACTTACACGAACTTACGACACTCTGTTCGGATGCCCAGTTTGAAACTTATGCAAGTTTTAGCTCCAAAAAGGCCCATTTTGGGGTTTTAATAGACCAAAATGCTGGATATCGACCTAACTACACCAAAATCCCATCACACACCTCAAAAATGATAAAATAAACTTGTAAGAACTTACGGCACTAGGTTCGGATGCCCGGTTTGAAACTTATGCAAGTTTCAGCTCTAAAAAGGCCTATTTGGGGTTTTGACAGACCAAAATGCCAGATATCGGCCTAACTACACCGAAACTCCATCACACACCTCAAAAATGATAAAATAGACTTGCATGAACTTACGAAACTCGGTTCGGATGCCCGGTTTGAAACTTATGCAAGTTTCAGCTCCAAAAAGGCTCATTTTGGAGTTTTGACAGACCAAAATGCCGGATATCGGCCTAACTACACCGAAACCCCATCACACACCTCAAAAATGATAAAATAGACTTGCATGAACTTACGACACTCGATTCGGATACCTGGTTTGAAACTTATGCAAGTTTCAGCTCCAAAAAGGCCCATTTTGGGGTTTTGACAGACCAAAATGCTGGATATCGGCCTAACTACACCGAAACACCATCACACACTTCAAAAATGATAAAATAGACTTATGCTACTTTATGCCGTTCTTACTATTTATGTATGCAAAAAAAAAAAAACTATTCACATTCTATGTTCATATATATATTTAATAATTATTCTAATATATATCATTTGATCTTTATTTCAGATTGATCGAGATTATTGTCACGTCATCCTTATGTTTTGCATCGAAACTTGTTATTTTTATTTGTTTTTTGTTTCTTTTCATGGACATCTGTAGTTACATTTTTAGAGACAATTTTTAATTTTTCTATTTATTGTTAAATTATACTTTTACAAATGTACATAATTAGTTTAATATATTTATATATATATATATATGAATATATTTTTATTTTTTAATAAATTCATTTCAAAATGCTTGGATTTTATTGTATATCAGGATAGATGATTGATACATGTTTAAACAGGAATAAAACAACAAATAAAACAAAGCAAATATGGTTTTTAAAAAAAAAATTTAGCGACGCACACCAATGCATTGCTAAAAGCAAGAATTCAATTTAAATGACTGCCAATACACTATTAGCGACGCACACTGCATCCTTGTGTAGTATTTGCGACGCGTGTACTCAATTATTAGCGACGCACATTGTGTGTCGCTAATAGTCACCTTCAGCGACGCTAACGGGTGTGTTCGTCGCCAATACTATTAGCGACGCTAGTATTTGCGACGCCATTAGCGACGCACGTTTGTGCATCGTAAAAGACCTTTAGTGACACACAAGGCCACTATTAGCGACGCGAGCGTGCGTCGCTAATAGTGACTTTTCTTGTAGTGTGGATTTGCTCCTAAAGCCCTCAGGGTTGGAACCCTAGTGGTGCTTCGATAATGGATGTCTGGAATAAAAGTTGGTGCTCCCTACCTACGACTGTTGATGGTTGGGGGTCTCCGCCAATATGGGTGGTACCTTGGGGGTACACCGGTTAGCTACTGGGGATCTCTTCATGGACTTCTCCATCCGAGGTAACCATAGGAGGCTGTATCCTTTAACCAGCCGTGTTGACGGGTGGATTCAATGGATTGGTTTCCTGACTCCAAGTAAGCATCGCTAGAGTTCTAGACATGGCTAGAAGCTGTTCTTGTATCAAGTGGTTTTGTCACTTGACTAGGTCAAGCTCTTGCAGCATGAGATCAGTGGTTCGTCCTTCTCCTCGTCCGGCAGGCGGCTGGGGTTGAGGGTTTTGAGAATTTTGAGCATTCTTCCTCGGTCGAAAATTGGGAGCCATGATCTTTCGATGAGAAGGAGGATGAGTTTGTTCGTAAGTAGAGCACTTGGTAGAAAGAACTATTGTCGTTCCTACAGATGGCGCCAAACTGATGCTGCACTTTTGACTGGTGTGGACTCCAAACTCTGCTCCTTGAAGAACACTCAAAAAGAAGATCAGAAGGCTATCGAATTGGCCTCGACGGTAGCCACTCCGATGCTTAAATCAATAAAACTGAATTGAAAGACTGTAATGTAAGCCAAAGAATGAGTATGAAAATAAATGGCGCACCTTAGGGTTTTATTTATAGGCTAGAGATTTCCTTAGCTGATTAGGATTTGGAGCCATGAATTTAGGGATTTGATCATCGAAGAATGGCAATTACCATGTTGGATGCTGCGTTTGAGAGATATCTGCGAGTGGCAGTTTCTTTATTGAAGATTGTGTCCTTATCCTTTGCTCGGTAGGGTGTTAAGGCTGTGATGAGCTCTGAACCCTAGGAAGTGCTCTGAAGGCCTTGTGCTCAGGCCTGTGAGTTCTGGAGGATAAGGGCGCAAGTCTGCTCTGAATGGCTAACTATGCTCTGTATGGCCGAGCTATGTCTGGTCTGTAGTCATACATGTCACACGGAGATTGGTCTGTCACTTTGTGATATATTAGAACTGTTGCCGGCTGGAACATTGGAGTCCCACCCATAGGTTCCATTACCCTTTTCACAAGTTACAACATCTACATCGTTGATTGTGGATAGACTACACTAAGTCAGTCAGGCAGTCACTATTTGAATCATCGGACTCTAGTGGCTTAGACATCATAGAAGGGCTATATTGTTTTGAAATTTTTATGCATGTCAATATATAGTTTTTATTTCTTTAGTCCGGTAAATCACAGTTATCGGAAAATTCTCTCTGAGTTATTTGGATTTGATGTAAATGGTTTTGCTAATTTTTATGCAAATTTTTTTTATTAAAGCTAAAGTGCCTCTCCATTCACCATAGAAGTTTTTTAGTTTGTTGAAATTTTTTCTTTCTATTAGAAATGACAATTTATCTTGCCCCGCCCCCTAATAGAACAGGTTTGGAGAGAATTAAATCCAGGACATGACGAATTTTAGGAGAAATTCATAACTCATCACAGGTTTGGATTCAGATAACGGCCGTCCCGTTCTATTTATATAACTAATTGACTTAAATAGCCCTCATTCTTTATATAATAATGAAATTACCCTGCTTTATAAGTGCTTATATCTCATTAGGGTTTACATAAAAACATTTCAGCCCCTACATCTCTTTGCATCTCTCCCTCTCCAACTCCACCAGTCACCAACTCACCTCATTTCTGACCCAGTGATTCACACCAATCTCGAATAAATTGCTAAAATTTTATTTTAATCTGATAATATCATACTGATAATTTATTAATTAATTCTACAATTTTTGACACATCTTTAATTAATTAATTATTGAACATCGATTTAGATCAAAGATTTACCAAATTGTCCTTTCACAATTTTCAGGTCTTTAAAGTAGCTTTAATTTGTGCCAACAATATTTAGGCTACATCAATGTTAAGAGTATTTTGCTATTTGATGGCTCTGCTGCATTTTCTATCATTAATGACCTTTTAAGGATTACTTTGAAATTTAATTGAAAAATGCATATATCATGTTAAGATTAGCACATTGAACCATGTCAAGGCTACCCAAGTTGTCAACTTGGATGAATCATAAGCATAAATGGTTCAAGGATACCATCTCTTAGTTGGATATAAATCCAGTCCGATATTCTTCTCAATTGATTTTAATATTTCCAGATAGATTAGTTTTTGTTTTTGTTTTGTTTACCAATATTGGTAAGATATGTAAGAGTCTTTTGGGTTTGAGCTTAGGTAACATAAACCACATAAATAAATTGTACACTTCTTTTCTCACTAAGCCATCATGTTAAGGATTTATAAGTATACTATAATACATTTCATTATCAAGTACACGTATTTCTTCTTTCATATTGAAGCATGCCAGAAATTTATAACCAATGACCTAAAATCATATACATTTCTAGATCCAAGCAAGCAAGATTGGCCAAAAATTCTAAAAATGTTGAAGGGAAACATCAGTATTTTGATTTATAAAATGACCTAATATTGTTTTCGGGGACTTGAAACCTAAAAAAATTTTAGATGACGAAGTAAGTAACAAGTGAAAGATTTTAGTACAGTAACCTCTTCTTTTTCCTTTTCATCCCTTCTATTTAACACCTAAATTCACTTGAATCACATATTATGTACATCAATTGTGACACTAAGATACCCATTTTCTGCCTCAGTGATTAAACTAAAATACTCATGTTCTGCCTCAGTGGTTAAACTGCCAATGACACTAAGATACCCATTTTCTGTCTCAGTGGTTAAACTGCCTTAGTGGTGCCTTAGTGGTTCAATTGATAAGAATCTGGACTGATCTGCCGGTCCAATCTAATTTTTAAAACACTACCAGTGCCTTTTGCACATTATTATTTCTATCAAGTTAAATGAAGAAGGTTGGTTTACCAAAGGGATTATCTTCTCAATTGAATATGTAAATTCTTTCAAGAATTGTTCTATATGGAACTAAACCATTTACTTTTGTAAAGCTTCTAAAAAATATCTAGATATTTGAAAAGCTTCTGGACTTATCTACAACATTGTAGCCCACTAGAACACTTTTTAAGATCAAGCCATTGATATAACTTGTCAGATGTTATACGAGCTAATCAAATGGGCTATCCTACTACCTAAACCAGGTTAACATTTAAGAATTAAAAAGAAATTTTATAGTGATTCGAAATTTTCTTGGGATAAGTTAATGTCATGAAGCATAATTAGAATTAAGTTGAAATTTTTCTAAGAATTAAAAAGAAAGTTGGACAAGTCCTTGTATCATTATAGAGATATTTTAATAACAATTAAACTTAGAAAAATTATAGAGGGAAATACTAACCTTATATAACTTATTTTCCAATTAATTTAAAATTAGTTTAAAGAATTTTTTCATCACAATTATAATTACTTAAATGTTTAATGTTGCAAACCAATTGGGTCCAGCACAATTGAACATCATGTGAGAGGAAGTCATGAGTTCAACTCTCACTCGTATGTGAATATTATTTTCACCCAAACATATGTATTTACAAAGTTACGAAGTGTTAAAAAAATAACGTAGTGGAAGTAGACAGTAAGGTTATACTTTGCTAGAGATGTAAAGTGGGTTGGGCCAATTCAGGTAAGTTATCTCTCTCAGTTAGTCACTATTGCTTCAAAATAATTGAAACTAAAAAAAAGGTGAATTTTTTTTTTTTGGTAAAAGTCCGATGTCTATTTCAATAACAGAACAAAGTCAATGCACAAGATCTAGATACATGAACAAGACATGTGATTGAGGCAAAATAGCAGCCGTGAAAATAACAGAATTTGACGGAAAGAAGAATAAAGGGTGGCTATATTACACATGTACAAGTAAAACATGCTCCTACTAGGAATGGTGTGATGCATTGCCATTGACTCTGGATCCCCCGATGTTTATCGCACGTCGACATATAGTTGCCACTAGTGGACATGGTTATAGCCAATTGGTCAATGATGCTAAGGTGATGACAGAAGTTAGGGGCATTTGTTCAGGGGTACAAACTATTGAACTAAGCCACAGAATGACAAAATTCCTTGTGGTTGTGAGTTTGTTCATGGCTGGTTGTGCCTTAATGAAATGATCAGGTGGATCATTCATTATGTTACTTTTTGAAGGCTTAGTTGCCTAATATTGTCATTCTTTTTTTGTATTTTCTTGCTCAACTCAATACTGTTTATTGAGTTAGGAGTGTTTTATTCCAATTAAAATGAATAATTTTTATTGTTTTCACGAGTAAGGTGAGTCCATACATTAAAATTATAATATTTTTCAAATTATGAAAGTAATTTTTAATTTTTTGTGAGAGAAATAGAAATTAATCATTTTCATTAAAATGGAAGAGACCTTCAACTCATATTTATTACTGAGAAAGTCGCCAAATGCCATTACAATTAGTATTTTCAGTAGCTTAAAACATATTGCGAATCTCTTCAAAGTGTGAGAGTGGGATATTATATTAATTTAAAAGAGGAAAAAAAACATCCATCAATCTTGTATATGAATTGCCCAGGTTATTTCTTCATGGTAATAAGAAACTCACAAAGAAGCAAAATAAGACAACCCTGTGAAATCCAGTCCCTTGAGCATCCTTACAAGACAACATTTAACATGTACCTCTTCTTCTTCTTTCCTAGAATAGTCCAAACCCAGCCCACTCGGCGTCGCTCACCGGTTGCGGCGATGATTGGTACGACGAGAAAGACCAAGATGACGGTGAGTCGCGGAACGGAGACAGAGATTTCTGACTCGACCCGGACCACCGAGACAAGGTCTCGAGATCAGATGTGTAGTCGGGCTCGGGTTTGGGCTTGTGGGCTCTCTTCTTGTCCTCCTTTCGCTTTCGCAATGGAGTTGGGAAGCACCCGGAGGAGGAGACACTTTCCGGCCGGGCAAGGATGAGTCCATCAAAACGGTGCCGCTCTGACCGGCTTCGTGGAGCTGATCGGAATGAGAGGGAACGGAGCTCCGGTGGAGGAGGTTGGAAGTAGGAGCCGGAAGGTGGGGGTCTAAGCTTTTGCGGTGCGCAAGAAAATGAACGGTGGTGAGTAGCAGATTGTTGCTGCTGTTCGAGAAATGAGCGGTGGTGATGTTTTGACTCTGGCTGTTGGAGCTTGGGAACACCGGGTCGGATCTCCCACTTGAATGGAACGGCTCCTGGTTTCTTAAACGAATCATCCATAACCATCTTCATTGAAAACAACAAACTGCTTGGTACTCTATTATCTCATATATATAGATATAGTTCGCATATATATAGAGAGAGATATATAGATGCAACAGGGATGAAGAATATGTTGTAATCTCGGCGAGATTAAAGGCGAGGTGGGCGGGGCTGGTGGTTGATTTGTCCATCCATATATACACTTGGCATGTAATAGCCCAAAAGTCTCAGTAGACGATGGCGATTAGTGAGAGAAAATGTTTTGCAGAAACATCCAAAAAGTCTTTGGAGTTTGTCTGCTGAGACTTTGAAACAAGTTAGTGACTTTAGCACATGCGGTCTGGGCCTATCAACACATACATTTTTTTGAATTTTTCTTTCTTTTGGATTAAAAAATTTTAATTACTCTTTTATAAGTTAGAATAATCTTGAACAAAATAAGTAAAAATCTCTCAAACTTTGGTACACAGTTTAATTTTGACTCAAATTTTTTTTTTCTATAATTAAACATATTGAGTCATATTAAATAAATTAATATGACTAAAATTTAAATTCAACTTATAATTATTAATCATCTTAAACGTGTTATTTCATTTCTGGCACAAATTTATTTATACATAATTCAAAACAACTTAATGTCGTCTATTAAGAAGAAAGTTAAAAACTTATGAATTTTAAATTTTGAAATGTATGGCTTAATACGTATGTGCGCGGGCTCATACACACGCATATTAACATTGACCCATGCTATGCATGAGTGTCAATAAAAAAAAAAAAAAACGTAACAATATTGTGTGGATAGAGATAAGAATTTTTATTTTTTATTTTTTAAAAAAAAAGAGTCTTGATTATGTGGATAGAGATGAGAAATAAATCTTTTAATTTATTTTGTCTACTATTTTTCTATTTTTGTTTTTTGTTTTTTTATCTTATTTTGTTTTTAGGAAACTTTAATAATAATTAGTGTGGACGTGGTCCCTTTATATATATATATATATATATATATATATATATATATATATATATATATCTTGTTTTGTTTTTATGAAATTCAAATAACAATTGTTGTTTGGATAGAGATAAGAATTTTTTTTAAAACAAAAGAGTCTTTTTTTTTATATATTGTTTTGTTTTTATGAAATTCAAATAACAATTATTGTGTGAATAGTGATAGAAATTATTTTTTTAAAAAAAGAGTCCTAATTATGTGAATAAAGATATGAAATAAGTCTTTTAATTTATTTTGTCTACTATTTTTCTATTTCTGTTTTATTTTTATCTTGTTTTGTTTTTATGAAATTCTAATAATAATTAGTGAGAAATAGCGCCAATTAGAATGAGTGGTAGATTTACATTGTAATACTAGATGTAATAGAAGATAGATAGAATAGAATAAAATAAAATAGATGACATATATATATATATATATATATATATATATACACACACATATATATTAATGTCTTCTCTCAACACCCTTTAATCACGGGCCTGTCAATAAAATTAGGAAGACAATGCAGGTCATGTCAAGTAAGATAGAGCATAACAGTGTCCTGATCCTCTAACCAAATTTGCGCTGGATTTGGAGGACCTGTGATGGCTTTGTATTCAAATGCAAACCTTGAACAAGATGGGTAACATACATTAAAGCAAATGTTATCAATTCATTTTCCACCTGCTCGCACTTATAGCAGGATGAACACTGTTTTTCCAAAGAAGCGTAAAACAAGCCTACGGCGCTGGGCCACCGGTGAAGTCCGTTTACTCATTAATGTCTGTAAGATTAAGTTGATGAGCTAGGCCTGCCATGAGGTCGTTACATATTTGCAGATTAGAGAGTTCAATTTCTGCTATCCAGTATCTATGCAGCCGATGGGTCACTATGTAGAGGCAACCAAAATACAAAATGAATGCATCCCAGATCAGTGAGATTATGTAGCATAAAGGCCTTCACTAGAAATGTAAAACTTTGAATACTCGAGAAAAAAACAGACCAGAACAAGACCACTTTCATTAACTGTCAAACACCAGAACATGTAGAAGCATTTAGTCCTAGAAAAACATTGTCTGACTTGATTATGAAACATGTTCAAGATATGTTTCTACATAAGTTGTTTTTGAATCTTATCCCTTTGGCTACCTAATTTTCATAGGAAAATTCTTCTGCCGTGTTACAAAGTGCCCGCATTGTATTGCTGGCCACATCCAACAGCTGCAAATACTCGTCTGCTCCATCAAACGAGACCCTGCAGATCCCAAAAGCAGAAGAAAGAGTTATAACTCAATTCTGCAGGAAATTTTAAGCTTAAAAAAATGAATAAATAAAGCAACCATCAGTTGCAAAACCGCCATTGCATGACCAAGCACATAATTTTTTTAACTTAAAGGCGGGGAGGAGATCGAGGGACAGAATTTTGCTGCCTATACGAGGAAATGAGGGAGTAGAGGGAAATAATTCTACCCGACTAAATTTTGATTAACGCATCTTGAGTGTGAAGAAAGAGTTATTTCAACCGCCATTTTGTAGTCGCATCTTGTTAGGATCCATGTTTTCAATTGGTGATATTATGATCGATCAATCAATCAGTATAAAGTAAACCGTTGAGCTCCTGTGAAGTTTGATATATCTAGATTTAGTTTCAGATTTGCGCAATTTTGAAACTCTCAATATTCAAAGTTGATGTTACACGTTTTGATCAGTAAGACTTTCGTTTTTCATCACCTATCAAGAACTCAAAAATAATAAGCCCACCAAGTAGACTCCGGTCATAGTTACTCCGATAATAAAATTAGTAAAATAAAAGACCATAATTGAAAGAAATTTATTGACTGTAATTTAATAGCACACTTTAAGATTTTATTTATAAGTTGCAAATTTTCTAAGTTGATTAGGATTCGAAGTCATAAAAGTAGGGATTTGAAGATATCCGAGAATAACAGTTGCTATATTAAACTCTGTTTCCTTACTCCAAGGTCAGTAGGGCATGTAAGGCGGTGATCAACTCGGTACCCCTCTAGGTACATACTCCGTTTTTTCTGCTCTGGAAGAGGGGTTAAAGATCTTGCGCCACTCTGAGCATAAAAGTTTTGAATCTCGTGTGTCTGCCTATTCCAGATAGAAGAGTCTTTCTTGACCCGTGTACACAAGTGCTCTGTATACACACATGTCATGCTTGAATTGGTTTGTCATTTATGTTATATTAGCTACTCCCTCCTCAAGCCTCAGTTTAGTGAGTTGCGTAATTGAGGTTTAGGGTTCCTGAAGAGTCACGTGCCATTATTTCAAGCGCGTTGCTTTGCCTCCTGCGACAGTCGTTGATGTGACATTTATTGTATCAATCGTCGATTAAATTTTTGAAGCCATCATTTTCTTAACCGCTGTGACGGTTTAGAATCGTGGGCCCCTTTTACTTCACTTGACAATCCCTTATAAAAAGAGAGGGAATACATTGGTGCCCCTTTTTATTCATTTTCATTGTTTCAAAAGAACTTCGCCGCACGTTCAAAAAAAACAAAATGAGACGATCTCTAGCGTAAGAAGCCTCAAACTCCGATCAAGACTCCAATCAGGTTCAGTTTACTCACGATCATTGTAATGGCTCGCATCCACTTAATATAATATTGTTCGCTTTAGGCCTCGGCCCGCATGACTTTACAACACGTTGTGCTAGTCAAAGGCGCAGCCTTACTTATGAATCCTTCACCTTTCCCTTTCCCAAACGATGTGGGATACATTACCCCTTCTCATTACCCCCTCCCTTCATAGGAACACCATCCTTCTGGGAGGGCGTGGAGCGACTTGCAGCCATTTCCACACCTTCAACTAGGTCCGGCTCTGATACCATCTATAACGGCCTGTATCCACTCAGCACAATATTGTTCGCTTTGGGCCTCGGCCTGCACAGCTTTAAAACGCGTTATGCTAGTTAGAGGCGCAGCCTTACTTATGAATCCTTCACCTTTCCCTTCCTCAAGCGATATGGGATGCATTACCCCTTCCCATTACCCCCTCCCCCCATAGGAACACCGTTCTCCTGGGCGGGCATGCAGCCATCTCCACACTTTCGATTGGGGTCTGGCTCTAATACCATCTGTAACGACCCGCATCCACTGAGCACAATATTTTTCGCTTTGGGCCTCGGCCTGCACGGCTTTAAAACGCGTTATGCTAGTCAGAGGCGCAACCTTACTTATGAATGCTTCACCTTTCCCTTCCCTAGGCGATTTCGGTTGCATTACCCTTTCCTATTACCCCCTCCCCCCATAGGAACACCGTCCTCCTAGGCGGACGTGCAGCAGCGTGCAACAATCTCCACACTCCCGGTAGGGGTCCGGTTTTGATACCATCTGTAAAGGCCCACATCCACTCAGCATAATATTGTCCAATTGGGCCTCAGCTCGCACAGCTTTAAAACACGTTGTGCTAGTCAGAGGCGCAGCCTTACTTATGAATCCTTTACCTTTCCCTTCGCTAAGCGATGTGGGATGCATTACCCTTTCTATAACTACCTGCATCCATTCAGCACAATATTGTCTGTTTTGGGCCTCGGCCCGCATGGCTTTAAAATGCGTTATAAGGTATCAGAGTGCCAGTCGAAGCTTGGGCCCTTCCCTCCCACAATATTGTCCTCTTTAGGCTGCAGCGTGCTCAGCTCTTGGGCCTCTAACCCACACTGTCCACCGCACTTTCAAGGCTTTGTTTCTCACAGGAACGCATTGTGTTAGTCAAAGGCGTAACCTTACTTATGAATCCTTCACCTTTACTTTCCCAGGCGATGTGGGATGCATTACCTTTTCCCATTACCCCTCCCCCTATAAGAACACCATCTTCCTAGGCGGACGTGCAGCGGACGTGCAACCATCTGCAACCATCTCCACACTTCCAACTGGAGTCCAGCTCTGATACCATCTGTAATGGCCGGCATCCATTTAGCACAATATTGTCTGGTTTGGGCCTTAGTCCACACGGACTTTCGACCCACACGACTTTAAAACGCGTTGTGCTAGTAAGAGGCGTAGCCTTACTTATAAATTCTTCACATTTCCCTTCCCTAGGCGATGTGGGATGCATTACCTTTTCTCATTACCCCCTCCCCCTATAAGAACACCGTCCTCTTGGGCGGGCGGGCAGGCATGCAGCGGCATGCAACCATCTCCACACTTCCGGCTGGAGTCCAGCTCGGATACCATTTGTAACGTCTTGCATCCACTTAGCACAATATTGTCCGCTTTGAGGCTCGGCCCGCACGGCTTTAAAAGGCGTTGTGCTAGTCAGAGGCACAGCCTCAATTATGAATCCTTCAGCTTTCCCTTCCTCAGGCGATGTGGGATGCATTACCCTTTCCCATTACCCCCTCCCCCCATAGGAACACTGTTCTCTTGGGCGGGCGTGCAGCTATCTCCATACTTTTGGTTCGAGTCTGGCTTTGATACCATTTGCAATGACCCGCATCCACTTAGCACAATATTATTTGTTTTGGGCCTCCGCCCGCACGACTTTAAAACGCGTTGTGAGGTATCAGAGTGCCAGCCGAAGCTTGGGCCCTTTCCTCCCATAATATTGTCCTCTTTGGGTTGTCGTGTTCAGCTCTTGGGCCTCCAGCACGCACTGCCACCGCACCTTCAAGGGTTTGTTTCCCATAGGAACACGTTGTTCTAGTTAAAGGCGCAGCCTTACTTATGAATCCTTCACCTTTCTATTCCTTAGGTGATGTGGGATGCATTACCCTTTCCCATTACCCCCTGCACCTATAGGAACACCGTCCTCCTAAGTGGGCTGCAACGGTGTGCAGCCATCTCCACACTTCCGGCTGGGGTCCGGCTTTGATACCATCTATAACGGCCCGCGTCCAATCAGCACAATATTGTCCGTTTTAGGCCTCGGTCCGCACGACTTTAAAATACATTGTGCCAGTCAAAGGTGCAACCATACTTATGAATCCTTCATAAGTAAGGTTGCGCCTCTGACTAGCATAACGCGTTTTAAAGCCGTGTGGTTCGAGGCCCAAAGTGAACAATATTGTCCTGAGTGGATACGGGTTGTTACAGATGGTATCAAAGCCGAACCTCAGCCAGAAGTGTGGAGATGGCTGTATGCCGTTGCACACCCGCCCAGGATGACGATGTTTCTATGGGGGGAGGGGGTAATGGAAAAGGGTAATGCATCCCACATAGCCTAGGGAAGGGAAAGGTGAAGGATTTATAAGTAAGGTTGCGCCTCTGACTAGCACAATGCGTTTCAAAGCCATACGGGACGAGGCCCAAAGCAAACAATATTGTGTTGAGTGGATGCGGGTCGTTACAGATGGTATCAGAGCCAGACCCCAGCCGGAAGTATAGAGATGGCTGCACGCCGTTACACGCCCATTTAGGAGAACGATGTTCCTATAAGGGGAAGGGGTAATGGGAAAGGGTAATGCATTCCACATCACTTGGGGAAGGGAAAGTGAAAAATATTGTGCTCAATGAATGCGGGCCATTACAATCGTTAACCTTTCTCTACTCTTTTTCCTTTCGTTCAATCATTTCTATAATGTCAGCCTCTGATGCCCAGTCAGGCACTGGTTATGGAATAGAGGGTTCTATGGAGACGTCTGTCCAATCAGAAATAAAATCACAGATAGTAGTTCCTTAGGGGACTTAGAGAATAGGATAGTCGGCCATCCTATCCCCAGTCCTAGAACCTAAGATAGTAGAGGCCTTTGTAGAGCCTAGAAATGTTTCGGATGAGACCTCGAGTAAGTCATCTCAAAAGGAGGAGGGAGAAAGCGCCATTACTCAGGGTATGATAGATACTCTGAGGGCTACTTTCGACTTCCCCTCAAATGTAGCCTTTAGGGTGCCTGGACAAATGGATCACCTGTTTGATGTTGATCAGGGTGAGATTTGTGTCTATCTCGAGTGGTTCGAGATCGGGCTTAGGTTTCCCTTTCATCCCTTGATTAGGGATTTTTTCAGTTAGGTTCAATATGCCTTGGCGACCTAAACATTAATAGTTGGAGGCATTTGTTAGGATTCATAGTTTTGGGTTACATGAACAATGTTAAGGTGGACCTCCCGTTGATTTAGAGCAACATGGACTTGAAATTGTTGAATTCGGAGGGCATGTTTTGCATGTCTTTTGACAAAGGGTTCAGACCCCTCTTCTCAATACCCACTTCCAATAAGACTTGGAAGAAGTGGTATTTCTCCATAAGAGGAGGATGGGAGCTCGAAGATTATGATAGCCAGATTTTGACCTTTCCCCGAAAGACTGGGATCAAGGGTGAGATCCCCTTTTGAATATTTTTGCCTCTATTTTTGGGTTTCCTTTTGCTTATGTGTTGCTTGATATGATTTTTATGCTTTTTGTACAAACAAGACGACTTGAAAGAGGTCAATTTTTACTGTCGATCTCCAAGAAAAATACCAAAGACTCCTCTAGACCAGCAACCACACACACAACGTTATCGTTTCCCCCCACAATTTGATGAAGGCTGGGCTGGTAAAGGATAGGGCTAAAGTCTAAAGAAATCCTTAGTGGCTGGATGGGCACCAGGAAAAAAGAAGAAGAAGGCGGGGCAGAGTTCTATCCTTGCTGAGCCCCCCTTCAAATGAGAAGAATGAGGCTTATGTCTAACTCCCTAGACCGAACGGTGTCTGAGGATCTAGGGGAGTCCCTTGTTTACGAGACCTTACTCCCCTCTGCGCCAACAGTTCCTACACAGAAGAGGGGGAAAAGTAAGTCAGTGGCTGCTTCCCCTTTGCCTGATGACTCCGACTCTGCAGCTGTGAAGAAGGCCTACGAAAAGTCTTAGGCAATAGGCTCAAAGAAGTTCAAAGGGTTGAAGGCACAGAAAATCGCCAAAGACTTTCTGTCATTCCACATAAGGGTAAGTTTTGATAGGTGCCTCTCTTCCTCTTTCTTTTTTCTTTGTTGTTCTGTAATACATTTTGGCCTAATTATTGGCTGTTCCTTTTTCAGGCTATGCATGGTCTTGCGGCCATCATGAATTCTCCTGTGGATTTCGAGTAGATTGGTACCCCCTAGTCTGAGCTCAATGAGGCTAGGCTACTGTTAGGGACAGCCCAGTCCATTGCCTCTACAACTGAGGAGAAGTTGAAGGAAGCTACCAATTCTTACTCCATCCTAGAGTCTGAGAGGGATGCCCTTGCTCTAGAGTTGGAAGACCTCGAAAAGAGGTTCAAAGACTTCTAATTTGCCTCTCTCAAAAAAGTCTAGGACAATGCTGAATCCGTCAGAGCTCAAACCGAGGCTAATTTGAATGCTGAGGTTCAGGACATAGGTGAAGAGCTGATTGAGCATGGGTACCGCACCTTCCAGGACAAGCTTCATAAGAAGTATCCTGACCTAGATCTAGCTGGTGTAGATGACATTGAAGTCTCCCCAGCTGAGATTGAGGCACAAGAGGATGAAGAGGAGGAGGCGACTCCCGAACTCCCTTAAGCTGACGCACTGGAAAAAATAAGTGATCTTGATATGGTGCAGGAAAATGAAGAAAAGGAAGAAGAAAATGAAGAAGAGAATGATCTTGATATAGTACATGATGATGAAGCGGATTCAAAACTCTCTCAATGCCAATACTTCAGGGGCTACCGAACCAACAGTAGACTAGGAATCTTTAGTACTTTTTGTTTCTTCCTTGTAGTTTTCTCAAACTTTGGGCTAATTATTAATGAAATTAGGCTTCTTTTAGAACTTTGTGCATTGTTCTTCAATCTATTTGAATCCCCAAAGCACTCATGTAATTTGTCAACAAAATACTCAGAGTAGCCAAACTTGTAAGATTTTCGAATGTTGGCATGTTAATAAATCACCCTACAGGAAAAGACACTATTAGCAACGCGTAAAGGCGTCGCTAATAGTAGTAATGTGCGTCGATAATTCTCTTTGGCGACGCACATATGGGCGTCGCCCCATGTGTCGCAAATACTATTAGCGACGCTCAGATGTTTGTGCGTCGCTAAAGGTAACTATTAGCGACGTGCAATTGGTGTCACTAATAATTAGGTATAGGCATCACGAATACTATAAATGGACGCAATGGGTGTCGCTAAAAGACCCTTTAGCGACACTTATGGTGCGTCGCTAATGGTTACTATTAGCGATGCACACGACGCATCGCAAATAGTGTATTGTTCCAACCTTTAGTGACACTCGATGTGCGTTGCTAATGGCACTCTTTTGCGACGAATATGAAGCGTTGCTAAAAATTAATTCCTTTGCTATTAGCGACGCCTCTTTGTGAGTCGCTAAAAGTTTTTTTTTCTTTCCCTGCACCTGATTTTGACCTGTATTATTTATTTTTATTTTTGTTTTATTCCTATTCAAAACCTGTATCAAACATCCTGATATACAATAAAATCCAAATATTCTGAAATGAATATATTAACAGAAAAATGTATTTATATATATATATATATTATACTAATTACTTACAATTGTAAAAGTAAAATTTTTTAATAAATACAAAAATAAAAAATAGTATCAGAAAATGTAAATACAGCTGTTCATTAAAAGAAAAAAAAAAAACAAAAATGAAAATAGTAAGTCCCGAAGTAGAACAGAAAGACAGCGGCGCAATAATCCTGATCAATCTGAAATAAAGATGAAATGATATATATTAGAACCCTTAACAAATATATATATATATATATATATATGAACATCGAATGTGAATACATATTTTTTTACATACATAAATAGTAAGAACGGCATAAAGTAACATAAGTTTCAAACCGATGATCTGAACCGACTGTTGTAAGTTCGTGCAAGTTTTTATCATTTGTGAAGTGTGTGATGGGGTTTCGGGGATAGTTAGGCCGATATTCGGCATTTTGTTCTGTCAAAATCCCAAATTAGGCATTTTAATACCGAAAAGTTGCATAAGTTTGAAACGGGTGATCCGAACGGAGTGCCGTAAGTTTGTGCAAGTCTATTGTATAATTTCTGAGTTGTGCGATGGGGTTTTGGGGTAGTTAGGCCAATAGCCGGTGTTTTGGTCCGGTCAAAACCCCAAAATGAGCCTTTTTAGAGCAAAAACTTGCAAAAGCTTCAAACTGGGCATCCAAACTGAGTGCCGTAAGTTCGTGCAAGTCTATTGTATAATTTATGAGGTGTGTGATGGGGTTTTGGGGTATTTAGGCCGATAGCCGGTGTTTTGGATCCTGTCAAAACCCCAGAATGGGCCTTTTTGGAGTAGAAACTTACAAAAGTTTCAAACTAGGCATCCGAACTGAGTGTTGTAAGTTCGTGCAAGTCTATTTTATCACTTTTGAGGCGTGTGATGAGGTTTCAGGGTCGGTAGGCCAATATCCGACATTTTGGTCCCTCAAAACCCCAAAAAGAGGCATTTTAGAGCGAAAAGTTACACAAGTTTGAAACCGGTGATCCGAACCGAGTGTCGTAAGTTTGTGCAAGTCTATTTTATCATTTGCGAGGTGTGTGATGGGGTTTCGAGGTCGGTAGGCCGATATCTAGCATTTTGGTCTCTCAAAACCCCAAAAAGAGGCATTTTAGAGCGAAAAGTTACACAAGTTTGAAACCGGTGATCCGAACCGAGTGCCGTAAGTTTATGTAAGTATATTTTATCATTTGTGAGGTGGGAGATGGAGTTTTGGGGTCGGTAGGAAGATATCCGGCATTTTGGACCCTTAAAACCCCAAAATGGGCCTTTTTGGAGCTAAAACTCGCAAAAGTTTCAAACCGAGCATCCGAACCGAGTGCCGTAAGTTTTTGCAAGTATATTTTATCATTTTTGAGGTGTGTGATGGGGTGTCGGGGCTGGTAGGCAGATATCCGGCATTTTGGTTTGTCAAAACCCCAAAAAGAGGCATTTTAAAGTGAAAAGTTACACAAGTTTGAAACCGGTGATTCGAACCAAATGCCGTAAGTTTGTGCAAATCTATTTTATCATTTGTGAGGTGGGTGATGGGTTTTCAGGGTTGGCAGGCCGATATCCGACATTTTGGTCCGTTAAAACCCTAAAATGAGCCTTTTTAGAGCTGAAACTCGTAAAAGTTTCAAACCGGGCATCCGAACCGAGTGCCGTAAGTTCGTGCAAGTCTATTTTATCATTTTTAAGGTGTGTGATGGGGTGTCGAGGTCAGTAGGCCAATATCCCGCATTTTGGTCTATCAAAACCCCAAAAAGAGGCTTTTTGAAGCTAAAACTTACAAAAATTTCAAACCGGGTATTCGAACCAAGTGTCGTAAGTTCGTGCAAGTCTATTTTATCATTTTTGAGGTGTGTGATGGGGTGTCAGGGTCGGTAGGCTGATATCCGATATTTTGGTCTATCAAAACCCCAAAAAGAGGCTTTTTGAAGCTAAAACTTACAAAAATTTCAAACCGGGTATTCAAACCAAGTGTCGTAAGTTCGTGCAAGTCTATTTTATCATTTTTGAGGTGTGTGATGGGGTGTCAGGGTCGGTAGGCTGATATCCGATATTTTGGTCTATCAAAACCCCAAAAAAAGGCTTTTTGGAGCTGAAACTTTCAAAAGTTTCAAACCAGGCATCCGAACCGAGTGTCGTAAGTTCGTGCAAGTCTATTTACATTTTCATTGGTTTAGAAAGGAAAAAAAATACTCAAATACTCATTGCCACTAGTGGTCTAGAAGGCAGAAAAATCTATTATGACGTTGAAACCAAAAGGAGATACAAGCTATAATAAGAGATATACTATTTGCAATTATCAAAAACATCAAAGGAAATCAAGAGCATAAGCACTCATGGAAAATGGATGAGACATTTGACTACATTCGAATAGAATAGAACTTACTCTTAATGTGCTTGACATTTTCATGTATATTTACTCTGCGAATTCCTTCTTTATCTCATACGCTACGTGGGGTTCCTGCTCTATCTCATGTGTTACATGGGGTTCCCTTTTTATCTCACAAGCTAACTTCAGTAGAAACTCTTTCTCACAAGCACTTGAATCAAACACACACACACATTAAAATGCATGTCTCCTATATGCTCAAATACTGTAAAATCTTCGAGACAGAGGCCATGGTGTTGCACAAAATTATCCCAACCTTCTCGGAAGTAAATAAATCATTTGTCACATTTACCAATTTTAACATGCCATGGCCCTTTACAACTTGTTAAAATTACTTCTTTCGATTTTACTTCACCTAGTTGTCCACAGAAAGCTGGTGGAATGCACTGTGCAAATTTGAAATTCAGAAAACTATATTAGAGTGATTGAGTCACTATGAAATGTTGCTACATTACGAAGAGAAAAGACACTTGGACTGACCACATCATGTGTCTCCATTCACTAGATAAGTGTAACAAGAATTACTTGATTTGATGATTAAGCATCAATAATCCAAAACATTCACAGAAACTTTTCATTAGAATTTTAAATTTTTTTCTTCTACTTAAATGATTAAAATCATTAAAATAAAGCTAAAAAGTCATGACACAAACAAATGGTTCATGACTTTATGTTCACTGCTTGAAGGCACCACACACACACACAAAAACACAAATATATATACATATATATATATAGAGAGAGAGAGAGAAGACGTACAAGTTCTGTAAGGAAACCAGGCATCATGACCTTGAAGAAATGCTTGGCAATGGGAAGTTTTCTTTCCATCCGAGAAGAAGACATATTCTCACCTAGTTGGCAAGTATACAGTCAAAACAGAAAAGAGAATTGGAAGTCCTTTCATTGTCCAAACAATCTTGATCTTATCCATAACGAGCTACCATTATAAGGTAATGTTGATGATCAAAATTCAAACTAGGAATATGGATAGGATCTAGATGGTCAAGCAATTTCTATTCATTTAAAAAGGGTAGGCCAAGGGTTGTTAATGGTTTCAAGGCACCCAAATAACTGATGATTTTTTATTTAATATCCCATCCGTCTAAAGATATCAAACTCGACCGCGTAGTGGGTTGTTCAAGTTTAACTTGCTAAAATAAATGAATTTCAAATTATAATCAAGTTTGGTTTAATCAAGTTTGTTAAAGATATCAAGTTTGTTTTCTTAAATTTGACTTCCTGCCACCAACCAAGTAACTGATGAACTGAGCCCAATAATACCCAACACAAACCCCACCACCTAATACAATTAGCCCCAATCCGCCAAACTTCTAAAAGCCAGCATAATGGCATCACCTAAAATTTCTTAACTTGAAAATGGGATTTTCTCAAACATTAAAGGCAAAATCAGTAAGCAATCTTGGTACCATAAAAGGATTATAAAAAATTTATACTACTATAAGTTCGAATTTGTGTGAGACAGTAACCATTGTATGGTATCAGAGTTAAATCTTTATTTATCACAATCACTTTATTTCTAATTTTTAAGTCATTTAATAGTTAAAACATCCTATCAATATGTCACAAAACATGGAAATGAATAAACAAAAAGGATTTGAGGGGAGAAAAATTAGAGCGAACAGAGGAGCAAAAATTAGGTTTAATATGAAAATTCAAATCCAAACATATTGAGCGAAAAAATCTACATTTTTACCCACAGAATCTATATGTCATGAACAAAATCAGATCAAGAATAAAGAATCAGATCAGAGATAAGAAAACCAACCTTGTTTTCGATCAAGAATCAAATAAAATCAATCTACTTCGACTTCGATCAATTCTTCACTGGCAACTCGCACCACAGGATCAAATCAAAGAGTTCATTGACAATCAATTTACTTTGACAGAATACGATCGAGCGAACGAGAGAGAGAGAGAGAGAATAGCCAACCTAATTAAATGAAACTGTCACTTGAACAAGAGAGAGAGAGAGAGAGAGAATAGCCGCCTACTGTCTGATCAGAGAGTGAGGAAGAATAAGGGAGTGAAAGAGAGAAGAAGAAAACCAGGGGTCATATAAATGGAGTACTTTTTTACGACGCACAGTGAGCGTCACTAAAAAGTACTTGGGCGTCGCAAAAACATCTTCACAACGACGTTGTTCCACTAATACAAATATTAGCGACGTTCACATGTGCGTCGCTAAATATTACCAACGTACTGTGTGTCGCTAATAAATTATTTTTCGTCACTAATAGCTTTGCGCCTTTTTTTTTTGCGTAGGAAAACCTTTTTGCCTTGTTTTTAACTATGCACGCTATGGGCGTCGCTAATAGGGCCTTTTGGCGATGCATTATGCGCGTCACAAAAAGCTATTTTTTTGTAGTGTCATAATGTACCGAGCTTTGAAACTTGCAATGAAATCAGGTTTTATCCTCAGCTTTTTAATCAAGTTTCGAATTCAGACCTTCAAAACTTTGTAATTGAATCAAGCTCTAAGCCTCAAATCTTCACAACTTATAATTAAATCAAGCACAGATCTTCAAAACTTGCAATTGAATTAATCTTTAAGCCTTAGATCTTCACAACTTATAACTAAATCAATCACAAATCTTCAGGACTTGAAATTGAATCAAGCTTTAAGCTTCATATCTTCACAACTTGTAACTAAATCAAGCACAAATCTTCAGGATTTGAAATTAAATCAAGCTTTAAGCCTCAAATCTTCACAACTTGTAATTAAATTAAGCACAAATCTTTAGGACTTAAAGTTGAATTAAGGTTTAAGCCATAGATCTTTTCAACTTGTAATTAAATCAAGCTTTAATCCTCAGATGTATAGGATCAGACCCGTGGCCTTCATAAGAAACGAGAGGCCTTGATTGAAACGGTTTGGACGATCAGAGCTTTTGATACCCTTATTGAATTGTTTGCTTGAATGAAATGGACCAGACTTATAGCATTTGTAATAGTTACTAGGCTTTTATGGGTCTGTACATTGAAATGGACTAGTCCTATAACACTTGTAATGGCTACAGGACTTTTAGGAGTCTGTACATTGAACAAAATAAACTAGACCTATAGCACTTGTAATGGCTACAAGGCCTTTAGGGGTTTGTACATTGAAATAGACTAGACCTATATCACTTGTAATGGCTACAAGGCCTTTAAGGATCTGTACATTGAAGTGGACCAAACCTATTGAAGTGGACCAAACCTATAGCACTTGTAATGGCTACAAGGCCTTTAGGGGTCTGTACATTGAAGTGGACCAGACCTATAGCACTTGTAATGGTTACAAGGTCTTTAGGGGTCTGTACATTGAAGTGGACCAGACCTATAGCATTTGTAATGGCTACAAGGCTTTTAAGGGTCTATGCATTGAATGAGATGGACCAGACCTATAGCACTTGTAATGACTATAAGGCTTTTAGGGGTCTGTACATTGAAGTGGATCAGACCTATAACACTTGTAATGGCTACAGGCTTTTAGGGGTCTGCATTCTGAACAAAATGGACCAGACCTATAGCACTTGTAATGGTTACAAGGCTTTTAGGGGTCTGTGCATTAGATGAGAGCCTGGGAACAGGTTTCCCAGTTACATCCTCCAACTAATAAGTCATGGGTCTGACGATCTTGGTTATCTTGTAGAGCCCTTCCCAATTGGGAAGAGAGCTTCCCCATGGTGGGATCTTTAGTGTTCGGGAACACCCTTCTTAAGACGAAGTCCCCAACTTGAAAATTGACAGGTTTTAACCCTTGGCTGAAAGCTCCTAGCCATTCTCTGCTGGTATGCTTCAATCTTGATCCGAGCTTACTCACATCTTTTTTCAAGTAGATCCAGATTCTCTACAAGCTGGTGATCATTGGTCCCTTAGGTCAAAGTCATCCGTCTTGAGGGTTGGCATGCCAATTTCGACAGGAATGACTACCTTGGTACCGTAGGCAAGTAAGAACGGCGTCTCTACAGTTAGGGTTCTTCTTGTTGTCCGGTAAGCCTAAAGTACTCCGGGGAGTTTCTCGACCCATCTTCCTTTAGCCTCTTCCAACCTCTTCTTAATGGCGTCAAGAATTGTGTGGTTGGTGACCTCGACTTGCCCATTAGCTTGGGGATGTCCTGGTGAGGAGACATGGTGATTAATGTGCAGGTCTTTATAGAACTTCCTGAACACCTTTCGAGCAAATTGCTTGCCATTGTCTGAAATGATGATGCGGGGTATACCGAACCTGCAGAGAACATTCTTCCACGTGAAGTTTTTTACCTTCACTTCTATGATGTGAGTCAGAGGTTTGACTTCTGCCCATTTAGAGAAATAGTCGATGGCAACTAGTAGGAATCTCCTATTCTGAGGGGCTTTTGGCAGTGGTCCTACAATGTCCATCCCCCATTGAGTAAAGGGCTAAGGACTAGCAATAGGAATGAGCTCATGATGCTGGTATGAAGTAAATCATTGACATTTATCGCACATTTGGACATATTTTTTAGCTTGTCTTAACATGCTAGGCCAATAGTAACCCTGAGTTAGAGCTCGGTAGGCTATGGTCCTGTCGCCATTGTGATTACCACAGATCCCTTCATGTATTTCAACTAGGACCTAGTGGGAGTCCTCTGGAGATAAGCACCGCAAGAAGGGGTTGCGTGTAAGATCTTCAGTACAACTTCTTATTTAGGATTAGATACCGAGCCACCCTAATCTGAATCCTTCTGGCCTAATTTTTGTCCTCTAGAAGTAGTCCTTCCTTTATATACTAGATGATAAGAGTCATCCAGTTCTGAGTTTGCCCTGAATTTTGAAAAGATTGCATTTCCTCGATGCTTGGCTTCGATTGGTAAGAAATTTCTACCATTGAGTCCCTTTCTAGTTTGAGGAGGGAAGCCATGTTTGCTAAAGCATCAGCCTTAGAGTTTTGGCCTCCTTTCGGTCTTCTGAATGGTGAATGTGTGGAAAGAAAACTTTAATGATTCCACTAACTCTGAATATCTAATCATCATGTTGTCCTTGGTGGAAAATTCTCCTAAAACTTGGCTTACCACAAGTTGGGAGTCAGATAATGCTTCCAGACTCAGAGCTTTGCATTCTAGGGCCAGCTTCATCCCAAGTATAAGTGTTTCATACTCGGCTTCATTATTAGAATCCCTAAACCCCAAGCTAACTGTTTTCTCAGTTATGACTCCATTAAGGGACTAAAGTACTATGCCCACTCCTGAACCTCTGTCGGTGGATGAACCGTTAATGTAGAATTGCCATACTGTAGTGTCTGTGGTGGCTTGTGCTTTAGCATGTAGTGCTGGAGTAAATTCTACTACAAAATCTACTATTGTTTGCCCTTTGATGGAGATCTGTGGTACATAAGCTATGTCAAACTCTCCTAACTCCACTAACCATTTGACCAGTCGTCCTCAGACTTCAGACCATGTGTAGGATTGATTTCAAAGGATAAGATGTGGGGATTATGATGGGATGGACCTGAAAATAAGGCTTGAGCTTCTGAGCGGATATCACCAAGGCCAAGGCTAGTTTCTCAATTTCATAATATCTCGCTTCGGTATCTAGAAGCGCTTTGCTGACATAAAAGACTGGCCTCTAAATCCTTCTTGTCTTCTCTGACTAATACAGAGTTGATGGCATTCTCTAATACTACCAAGTACAAAAGTAGCTTTTTCTTCTTGCACTTGTTTTGAAAAGAGTTCGGGGGAAGCCAAATACTATTATAATTCCTAAAAATCTTTTTCGCATTCAAATGTCCACTATAAGGGCCTTACTCCCCCTCAAGGCCCTGAAGAATGAGAGGCATTGGTCTGTAAACTTAAAGATGAAACTGTTCGGAGTTGCTATCCTTCTATTCAGGCCTTAGATATCCTTCTTGGTTTTTGGTGACTCCAGTTCAATCATAACTTTTATTTGCAAGGCATCTGCCTCAATCACCCATTGAGAGACCAAAAAACCCAAGAACTTCCCTTTAGTGATCCCAAAGGTACACTTTTAAGGGGTTCAGCTTCATCCTTGTGCTGCCTTAGGATGTTAAATGTTTAGCTCAAGTGCTGGATGTGGTCACTCTTCCGAATGCTCTTGACTAGCATGTCATCAATTTAGACCTCTATCGTATCTCCAATTTGAGGGCCAAACATCTTATTTACTAGATCTTGGTATATGGCTCTAGCATTCTTCAGACCGAACGACATCACCCTATAACAATAGAGACCTCGTTCGGATATAAAGGCAATATTTTCTTGGTCTGAAGGACATATCTGAACTAATTGTGTCCGGAGCAAGCGTCCATGAAACTCATGAGCTCATGTCCTATAATTGCATCAACTAGCTGATCAATCCTACGGAGAGGGAAGCTGTCTTTGGGACAGGCTTTGTTGAGATCGGTGTAGTCGACGTAAGACCCTCTATTTGCCATTCTTCTTTTTATCAAGGACTGTGTTAGCAAGCCACTCTGGAAAAAATACTTCATTTATTATTCCAGCGTTCAGCAACCTCTAGACCTCTCCTTTGATAATCTTGTAGCATTCAGGGGTGAACCTCCTCCTTTTTTGTCTCACCGAAGGATGATATGGATCCGTCATTAGCTTATAAGAGATGAGGTTAGGATCTATCCCTTCTATATCTTTGGTCTCCCAAGCGAATACTAATAGGTTGCTTTTCAAGAATTCAACAATTTTCTGTTGTTCAAAAGGGGACAGATCTGAGCTAATATGTAAATACCGTTCTCCACCTTTAGAGCTAACAAGTACCTTGGTGGGTTCCTCCATAGGTTCGGACATGCTGTCCCTTCCCTAGGGTTTAATGGCTCTTCTATCTCAGAGGGACACTCCTCTGTCTCAGTGAAGGTTGGAAGGTGCAGGACTTCTTCCTTCACGAGGGTGCTGTGATTACTATTTTGGGGTTTTTTCCTTCAGTGCGAGAGCATGGCATTCCCGGGCGGTTGGCTGACAGCCCTTGATAAAGAAGACCTTGTCATTCTGAACATACTTTAAACACTGGTGGAAGGTCGAGGTGAATGCTCCCATCTGATGGAGCCAAGGCCACTCAATGATGACATTATAGGGGGATTTAGAGTTCAAGGACCATGTACTCAGAAATCAATGTCTTCTGACCATCCCCTTCTCCCGTTATGGTCGGAAGGTCTATTTTAGCCCAACGGGGTGCCGAGGTTCCCATTAAATCCCGCCATAATGACAGTAGTGGCTTTGATGTCATTGAGGTTGAGCTTCATGTGCTTGAAAGGTTCGTGGAATAGCACGTTGGTAGAGCTTTCTCCTATCCACTAGAACCCTTCTTATCTTCAAAATTAGCGATTTTGAGTGAGATGAGAAGAACATCATTGTGAGGACAGTGTGCCTCTACAAGATCTAATTCTGAGAACTCGATTTGTGGTCTTGACTTTAGCCTTTTTTCAATGGCTGAGATCTAGAGGACGTGAGGTTTTGCCTTGGCCTTCTGAACATACCGTTTCCTAGCTTGATTAAACATTACCGTCACCGTGTTGTTAGCATGAAGGACAAAGATGACTTTATTATTTTGGCGCGATTGCTCATTTTGAGCCTCCCTCTACTCAAGGTCTTTGCTCTTGCCTTTTCTGTTATGGTCTATCGTTACGAGGCTTCTGCCTCCCATCCTGCAGGACTGAACTCCCTGCAACTGCCCTCTTATGATGAGATGTTCAATCTCTTGTTTGAGAGCTCTGTATTCGCCAGTGGTGTGTCCATGCTCCTTATGGAAGCCACAGTACTTGTTCTGATCTTTGCTATCGAGATTGCTTTTTAATGGCTCTGGCAACTTTTAAATATGTGAGCGAGGGAGGTGTTTCAGAAGGGTGAAAGTACCATACCTTCTAGAATTAGGATTCTTCTAGGTTTTGGATACTGCCCTCTTGTCGGGACTCATGACCCTCTTTTTAGTTGCGTTGGTATCCTTCTTTTGAGCATACTCATCTTTCTGAGCTTGTTCTTTCACTTTTCGGAAGGACATCTCTATATCCTCCAGCTTTATGTACTTTCGTGCTCGCTCCATGAGTACTGCCATGTCAACAAGGGGATTCTTTGTCAAAGAATCTTGGAAGTGTCCAGGCCCTAGGCCAGAGGTAAAAGCTGCCACTAGAAAGCTTGGGCTGTAGTCCGTAATCTCTGTGAGCTCGGTATTAAAGCGAGCAATGTACTCCCAAAGTGACTCCCTATTTGCCTGCTTTATAGTCAACAGAATTCTAGTCATTTCCTTAACTTTCTGTTGGTCAGGAATTGATCTAGGAATCGCCTACTGAGCTCATAGAAATTGTTGATTCGATTTTTACGGGTTGTAGAACCACTTTAGAGCAATAGCTTTGAGACTTGTCAAGAAGGTTCGACACATGAAGGCGTCAGTAGCCCCATGCAAAACCATAGTATGATGATAATGAGAGAGATGGTCTCCAAGGTCCTCAGACCCGTCGTAGAGGGTGAACTTCGGGATAACAAACTTCTTTGGCCATTCCTCTACCATTATGGCATAGGTAAATGGCATAGCGAACCTTTTAAGCAACTTTCCTAACTCATCTTGCTCTAGAGGGGCGTGGGTCTCTCTAGTAAAGACGGTATGTTCCATAGAATCTGCTATCTCCTCAGTACTTTAAGAAATTCTAGGCTGGACTAGCTGTGAATTTAGGCCTCGCTGTTGACCTTGTCTTGCACTTTCAACCCTATATTCAAGGGATGAGTTTGTCCGATATTGGTAGGAGGACGTTTCCCTCCTTGGACTGGGAGAACCGGTGCCGATGGAGGCTGGAACTCTTGTGGTGCTGGATCGGCCCCCGAAGTTGCTAGAGTTGGGACCCTGGTTCTGCTTTGATAATGGACGAATGGGTGAAAAGCGGGCATCCCTCTCCCTACAACAATTGATGTCTCAGGGTCAGCTTCTATGTGAGTGGTACCATGGGGGTGTACCAACTACACATTGGGGAGCTCCTCGTTGGGAGCTCCTCTACCCATGGTAATGGTGGGAGGCTGAGCCCCTTCATTTGCAACGTTGGTAGGAGGAGGATGAGGGATATTGCTCCGATGATTCTGGGCCAACGAAGCCACAGCTTGGGACATGGCAATGAGTTGTTCTTGCATCTGATCGAATTGTCATTGAATCCGATCGAATTGTTGTTGTAGATGACTGGGTGTTTATCCCCTTCCTCTTCTTGAGGGAGGTTGATTCTGGGGTTTTGAGAACTCTTCCTAGGATGAAGATTGGGAGCCATTGTCTTTTTAGAAGAAAAAAACGAAAGAGCTGTTGCTTTTGAAGAAGAAAGTTAGTAGAAACGATTTTTGTTCCCACAGACGGCGCCAAACTGATATTGCACTTTTTAATCAGTGGGGCTTCCGTTTTTCGTTACCTGTCAAGAACTCAAAAATCAGAGGGCCACTGGGTAGGCTCCAGTGGGAGCCGCTCCGATGATAAAGTTAGTAAAATAAAAGACCATAATTAAAAAGAATTGACTTACTATAATTTAAAAGAGCACCTTAGGGCTTTATTTATAAGTTGTTGATTTCCTAAGTTGATTACGATTCAGAGTCATAAAAGTAGGGATTTGAAGATATCCGAGAATTGCAGTTGCCATGTTGAACTCTGTTTCCTTACTCCAAGATTGGTAGGGCATGTAAGGCGGTGATCAGCTCGGTACCCCTCTAAGTACATACTCTATTTTTTTTGCTCTAGAGGAGAGGCTAAAGATCCTGCGCCACTCCAAGCATAAAAGCTCTGAACCCCGTGTATCTGTCTATTCTAAATAGAAGAGCCTTTCTTGACCTGTGTACGCAAGTGCTCTGTATACACACGTGTCATGCTTGAATTGGTTTGTCATTTTATGGTATATCAAAAGTGTAATTCATATATGTAATGGAGTTGCTCATGGTGATTCAAAATAGGGAAGAGAGATGAGAGAAAGTAATAGGTAAGAACCATTTGAGAAGAAAAATGGAAAATGAGTTTCAATTCCTCCTCACCTAATGCCACCGTTCCCTTCCTCGTTACCATTACAAGCCCATCTTCAATTGTTACTATTACCGTTCCAAATGCGTTGCCATCGTCCCCTACACCCACACCGACAGCCACACCCACCGCCACTCCATTACACAATACCATCACCACCACCACCTGCTCCTAACCCTTACCAGTCATAGTCATAGACCAAAAAATTCCTTACCACATTCCAGCCGAAAAAAGGAGAGGACTCCATATTCATTTTACACAGCCACCAACAACACCTATGGATGCATCACCATCGTCATCGCGAGCATCCAACTTTCCAACAATCACTACTTTGCTAGCTGTCAAGCTCCACCAATCCCATCTCGATGTCCCGCTGAATGCAAACCACCAAAGGTTTTGATCCAATATAGAATGCTTTGATAGGTATATATATAAACATTAGTTGACTATTGATTGAACAAATTATTAAAAAATTAAGGGCTATATTTGTAATTGTTTTAAAACAACGTTAAGTTGATAGTCTTCACTAGTTAGAAAAATAATGATTTTGTGGGTGAACTTTAAGTCAAAATAAATGTGGGTCCCACACATCTTTTGTCATAGGTCCACATTGGAACGCGTTCTCCTCGAGATGGAGATCAACGCCATATATTTATTTGATTCAAAACCATTAAGTGGTGAATGAGAAATTATCACCAAAAGTCTCCACTTGACATTGGTTGAAGGATGATAAATAAAGTTTGTCCCACATTGGTTAGTAAGTGAAACCATAATAGGTATATATACTTCTCCCTTGACTTATAGGTTGGGCCCCAAGGGGCACCCCAGTTTTGTAGAAGAGGGGAGGACCTAGCAAAAATGTGTCTACCACACGCGCGCGTGCCGCTTCACCCAACACCGAACTAGGGTTGGGTCGAGCTCGGGCTTGGAGCTAAGAGCTTGTCTTGGCTCAATATATATTTTTTGGACAAATTTTATTTGATTTTTTATTAATTAAAACATTGTTGTTTAAAGTTGTGTTTTAATTAAACTAAACACCGTTGTTTTAAGTAATCCAAGAGTTCTTAACACTTCAACAGTGGTTGTTCGTTCAAACTCAAACGCTAGAAGCCATGTCTGTTCAAGTAAACAGACACAGTCATGACTGTTCCAAACATCATTATTGCTTCTATAAGAAAACTTCCTCATTCCTATTAATTCATTCATTCAATTTTTTCAAGCCTGCATTCTGTATTTCATATATTTAAGAGAGGGTTAAGCACTGTTGGTTCGCTAGGCTCACAGATTGTAGTGCTACTTTTGTGAGATTCATATCATTGTATCTTGAGAGGCAAACATCCGAGAAGTCGTAAGCACCATTGCGAGGATGAAATTTGTCTTAAGGACATAGTGTCAAACACTATCCTTGATCTAAATTCGAAGTTTTGTTCTTGTACTACAATACAGTAAGTTCATATCATTCTGTATTCTATTTTTTTTCCTCAATTTTAGTTACAGTATTATTAAAACAATACTATATAGACTACAATCTTAAGACAAATTTACACCTTGTTTATATAGTTACTGTTTTTCAAAATCTGTACTTGAAAAAATTTTGAAGTTTTGAACTTTCATAATCTGTATTTTTTTAAATTCTGAAATTCTTCAAATACTTTTATTGTTAACATTAGTGTTTAGATGGCTTCTGTTAATGCTACCTCTACCCATGCTTCTTCTTCTACTTCTTGTTACTGCTCCTACACCGATTAGCCATGGAGAAAAGCCAGAAAAGTTCAATGGAATTGATTTCAAAAGATGGAAACAGAAAATGTTGTTTATCTTATGACATTGAATTTGGCTAAATTCCTTCATGAAGAGGCTCCAGTTCTTAATGAACAAGAGACTAACAGAGTGACTGTTGCTACTGCGGAAATATGGAAACATGCTGATTTTTTGTACAAAAATTATATCCTTAATGGATTGGAAAACACATTAAATAATATGTATAGTCCAATCAAAACTGTAAAAGAATTATGGGAATCCTTAAACAAAAAGTACAAAACTGAAGATGTCAGGAATGAAGAAATTCGTGGTGGGCAGATTTCTTGACTTCAAAATGGTGGATTCCAAAACAGTGATAATTCAAGTCCAAGAACTTCAACTGATGTTGCATGAGATTCATGCAGAATGGATGTCTCAAAGTGAGTCTTTTCAAGTAACTACAATTATTGAATAATTACCACCACTCGGGAAGGATTTTAAGAACTATTTGAAGCATAAGTGCAAGGAGATGAAACTTGAAGACTTGATTGTGAGATTAAGGATAGAAAAGGACAATCGTGATTCTGAAAAGAAAGCAAGAAATCAGTTCATAGAATCCAAGGCCAATATTGTAGAGCAAGGACAGAAAAATAATAACAAGAAGAGGAAACATTCTAATGATGGTCCTAATGGTGGGGATCAAAAAAAGTTCAAAGGAAAGTGTTTTGTGTGTGACAAACCAAGACATCATGCCAAAGATTGTCGAAACTGCAATAATCAAGGGAACTTCAAGAAGAAAACTGCTCAAGCCAATATGACTGAAGTTGAGAACCATTCTGCAATTATTGAAAAAATCAATCTTTCTGTTGTTGTATCAGAAGTGAATTTGATTGGTAATACCAAAAAGTGGTGGGTGGACACAGGGGCTACTCGCCACATTTGTTCAGACAAGAAGATGTTCTCATCATATCAAGTAGTAAATAATGGAGAACAACTCTATATGGGCAACTCTTCATCTTCCAAAGTTGAAGGACAAGGAAAGGTTGTTTTGAAGATGACTTCAGCAAAAGAACTTACTTTCAATAATGTATTGCATGTCCCAGATATTCGCAAGAATCTTGTTTCTGGATCTTTATTGAGTAAGAAAGGGTTTAGGCTAGTTTTTGAATCTAACAAGTTTGTACTCACCAAGAGTGGGATGTATGTGGGTAAAGGTATATAAGCAATTGGTTCTTTAAACTCAATGTAATGACTAGTTGTTCCTATTAATAAAAATAAGAACACATCTTCTACTTATATGCTTGAATCATTCAATGTTTGGCATAGGTAGATTAGGACATGTTAATTATAATACTCTAAGTAGACTAATTAAGTTAGAATTATTACCTAAATTTAATATTGATTCAAATCATAAATGTGAGATTTGTAGAATCAAAATTAACTAAAAAATTTTTTCATTCTATTGAAAAAAGTACTGAACCTCTAGAATTGATACATAGTGACATACGTGATTTAAAATTTATTCAAACTAGAGGAGGTAAAAAGTACTTTATTACTTTTATAGATGATTGTACAAGATACTATTATGTATATTTACTAAGGAGTAAAGATGAAGCCTTAGAAATGTTTATACAATATAAGAATGAAGTTGAGAATCAACTTGACAGAAATATTAAGGTTTTAAAAAGTGATAGAGATGGTGAATATGAATCACCTTTTTGGTGAATTCTATTCACAACATGGTATTATTCACCAAACTACTGCACCTTATTCACCTCAGTGAAATGGAATTGTTGAACGGAAAAATAGAACCTTAAAAGAGATGTTAAATAATATGTTGATAAGTTCTGGATTACCCCAAAATTTGTGGGGGGAAGCATTGTTTTCCTCAAATTACATTTTCAACAAGATACCTTACAAGAAAACAAATAAGACACCTTATGAATTATGGAAAAGTCGAAAACCCTCTTATAAATTCTTAAAAGTGTGAGGGTGTTTGGCAAAGGTAGCTGTTCCAGTCCCTAAAAAGACTAAATTAGGACCTAAAACTTTTGATTGTATATTCATTGGATATGCTTATAATAGTAGTGCATATCGATTTCTTATGCATAAATCTGATAATCTTGATGTGCATGTTAATACTATTCTTGAATCTAGAAATGCTACATTTTTTGAGAATATATTTCCTTGGAAGACTAATCAGGATAAGACAAGTTTTTCTAAAAGAACTTATGACACTGTAACTAGTAATAGTCAAAACCAAGTGGTTGTTAATGAATCTAGACGCAGTAAGAGGGCTCAAATATCAAAATCATTCGGCCTAGATTTTCCAACATATTTATTAAAAAATGAGCCTCAAAGTGTCAAATAAGCATTGTCCACTCCAGAAGCTCCTTTATGGAAAGAATTGTTAATAGTGAAATTGAATCCATTATATAGAATCATACTTGAGAATTAGTGGATCTTCCACTAGGAAAAAAATCCTTTAAGGTGTAAATGGATCTTCAAAAAGAAGATAAAATCTTATGGATCAATTGATAAATACAAGGCGAGGCTTGTTGTCAAGGGTTAAAAACAAAAGGAAGGTCGGGACTACTTTGACACATATTCACCAGTGACAAGAATAACATTCATTCGTATGTTAATAGATATTGCAGCATTGCATAAACTTGAAATACATCGAATGGATGTTAAAACAGTCTTTTTTAAATAGTGAATTAAATGAGAGAATTTACATGGAACAACCAGAAGGGTTCATAGTTCTAGGGCATTAAAAGAAAGTATGTAGACTTGTTAAATCCCTTTATGGATTAAAACAAGCACCAAAGCAATGGCATAAAAAATTTGAGAGTGTTATTGTAACACCCCGACCCAAAGACACCAAGCAATTAGCTCGCATTACGAGGTTAAAATTTTATAGTCCAAATTAAACTATGCGAGTGTCGAGCAATGTACAAGTATACATAGAAATTAGTAGGTATATACATTTATATGTATGTACATGTATATATATATATATATGAAATACACACATCAAGTGTGTATATTTATATATATACATGAAATGCGAAGTACAGAATTGTGAAGTGTGTGAAGGAGGTGTCGGTAACCACACAAGTGAGTGTGTGTTAGTGTGTGTTATGGCACCAAGCATGTATTTTGGAAGGATATTTAGAAGTTGAGAGGTCTCTTGGAGTTTAAAAGAAAGATACAGAGGAAAAAGAAAGGAGAAACAAAAAGAAAAGGTTAGAAAAAAAATCCTCTATAAATTTTAAGTTTTGATTTCTGGGTTTTTTGTAAACTTACATAAAGCTTAGAAATAGTTATGTAGTTAAATTCTATGAGAAAAATGGAATAAATAGGAAGACACCGCATGTAGAATAGTGAAGAAATGAAGAAGATTTGAGGGTTTATCGGAAAGTTTGAGTTTTGAAAAATTGATATTTGAAGGTGTTTTAAGGGCCTAAAATGCTATCTAAAGGCTCTAAGCTATGTTTTATAGTGTTTAGAAATGAAATTTGGCTTTAAAAGCAAGAAAAAAAATATAAAAAATATGGCAGTCCAGTCATCCGTCATGGGAGAAGGTAACCGAAGCTGCCAGTCCGGTTGCCGGAAAATCGTGAGGGGGAAGGGTACTGTTCGGAGTCTTGGAAAGGGTCAAATCCTGGGTCGGTTCGAAACCCGCCTAGGTGCACCAAAGGCTGTACCGAACTGCATCGTTTTGGGCCTTGTTGATTTTTTTAAATTAAAACTATTGCAATGAAAAATGGGGGTACAATGCCGTGGCCAAGAGTCGAACCCCAAACCGCATGGTGTATGGGCACTTATCCCCCACACGCCACCAACGTGCCACATGTGCAGATGTGAATAAATATGAGAATTATATATATATATATATAAATATATATTATATAATTAAATAATTAATTAAGTATTAAAATAAGCTCCCGATGTCTAAACATAGCAAATAAATAGTGTAAACTTATTATTTTGAACCTTCTGAATCTAATGGTAGGATCTGTTTTAGGAGACAAGACTCTGAAAAATAAAGACACGTAAAAAGTGTAAAATGGTCACTTTGCCTTTTTAGTACCGTAGTCCAAATTGAAGTCCGTAAAAGTCTAAACCGACTTTCTTCGATATTTCGAACTCAATGGTAGAGTCTGTTTTACTAAATAAGATACTTAAAATATTGATGTATGAAATTAACTAGTTCTAGAAATTAATACGCTATTAAGACTTAAAGAGGCTACCAAGAGAGGATAACTAGAATAGAAAAAGATTTAAGTAGGTAATTAAATCAAGTGATATTATAGAATGTAACTAGACTTTAAAATATAATTATAGGAACCTTCAACTAAAGGAATGATTTTTGAGTAAAAGCCCTTGGATTTTAGGTGAGTACTTTCATACCATGTTGAGGTGAGATTTATTATAGATATAAATATTGAATTCTTTTATGACTTATTGATATGTATTGCCCTTTCTTTATAGCCTTTGTTAAAAAACTTATACTGTATACGTTTTGAATGATCTATTGACAACTATATTGTCTTCTCTGACTTAAGAAAATATGTTTGTAAGATACTCAAACGCTATATGATTTTCTTGCAAATCTTTGAATTGTTTTAACTAAATACCAAATAAGGAACTTTGATTTGAGTAATTGAAACTATTATTGATGATTATTGATTTTGGATATGATTTTGAAGCTTTGGATAGAACACTCTTCTATGATTGGTCACTATTGAATAAATTGTGACTTATCGAACCATACCCACGGGGTATATTGGTGATGAGCCGGTGTGATACGGCATATCGAACTAGTCTATCGATCTCAGTCAATGAGGTTCTAATTTGCTAGCCATAGAAGTGGAATATATGAATTTGAATATGAATATTGAATATAAACCATGATTGAATATGATTTATTCGAACTATGTTATTGAACTATGATTTTGATTTATCGAACTATGTTATTGAATATCGATTTATGATTTCCATTGAATTGAGATTTATCGAAAGTGAATTTGATACCATTCTCTCATTTGTTATAATTTGAAACAACATATGATATATGATCACTGACATTTCAGTATTGAATTATATAATAGTTTCGAAACCTTTGGCATGTTATGGAATACTCACTGAGCTATCGAGCTCATACGGATTTTTGTCCAATATATTTCAGATAACGATATTGGCAAGGAAATAGAAAATTCAGCCAAAATAGCCAAAAGCTTATAAACTATGAACCATTTTTGTATTAGGATTTTGTTAGACATGATGTAGTTACTTTTGGTAATTATGGAATGTATATCGAATATGACGTCAGCAGACATTGAGAATTTATATCATGAACTTTGGTAGTCACGATGGAATATATATGAATGACTGATGTTGAATTGTATATTGACGCTTCCGCAATAGAAAAAAAATTTATTCCATTGCATTTTATTAAATGAAAATGAGAAAAGTATCGTGATCATTGAAAAAGGCCTTGGTGGCCGATCATAGACTCCTAATCTGCATAGGCTGGATTCCGGGTCGTGACAGTTATGCTGACAAATGATTTTAAAATTAATGAGTGTGACAAATGTGTATATGTCAAGGGTACTCATGATGGGAATGCCATTGTTTGTCTCTATGTGGATGATATGTTAATTATAGGTAGCAATATCAATGTGATTAAAGCTACCAAGAAATTGTTGACCAGTAAGTTTGACATGAAAGATTTAGGTGTTGCAAATGTTATACTAGGAATGAAAATTAGTAGAACACCTGATAGACTCATTTTATCTCAATCTCATTATATTGAGAAAATACTTAAGAAATTTAATAAATATGATAATCGTCCAGCGAGAACACCTTGTAAATATAAATCTTCATTTAACTAAAAATACTGGTGAAAATGTATCTCAGTCAGAGTAGTCACAAATAATTGGAAGTCTAATGTATGTCATGAACTGCACTAGACTAGATTTAGCATACTCAGTTAGCAAATTGAGTAGATACACTAGTAACCTACGGGCAAACCATTAGAAGGCAATAGTCAGAGTCTTCAGATATTTGAGATACACCTTGAACTATGGTTTGCATTTCATGAAATATCCCGCTATACTTGAAGGGTATAGTGATCACAAATTAGATATCTGATTTAAAAGACTCCAAATCCACAAGTGGATATGTCTTTACACTTGGAGGTGCAGCTATGTCTTGGAAATCCTCTAAACAAACCTTCATTGCTAGATCTACAATGGAATCTGAATTCATTGCTCTAGATAAAGTAGGAAAAGAAGTAGAATGGCTTCGTAATTTCTTAGAGGACATTCCAATATGGCCAAAACTAGTACATGTTATTTGTATACATTGTGATAGCCAATCAGCAATTAGAAGAGCATAAAATAACATGTACAATGGTAAGTCTCGACATATTCATCGTAGACATAATACCGTAAGATAGTTACTCTCAAATGAAATTATATCTATTGATTACATAAAATCAAAAGATAATATTGCGTATTCGCTTACTAAAGATTTAACAAGAGAGCACGTAAATTGTTCATCGAGGGAAATGAGACTAAAGCCTATATCTTAAAAGGTCACTATGATGGCAACCCAACCTAGTTGACTAGAGATCCTAAGATCTAGATTCAAAGGGACAACCAAATTGTGTGAGACTCAATTGAATCACTTAAAGAAGATAATATCTTTTAACCATTTCTATGATGAAAAAGTGATGCCTATAGCATTGATAAGGATAATATATGTTTTTAATGATTTCTATACCTTGTAAACTCAAGTGGAGTATAGCAGGATACTCTTAATAGAAATCACCGATGTAGATTGTGAAAGGTTCGCTTCTATGAAAATTTTAAGGCTTCAATTCTCTAAAGCACTCATGAATACCTGGGAATTGTTCAGGCCTAAAATGAACACAATCATGAGAACCAATTGTGTTCCGAGAAGAAACCTGTGTGAACTCTATTGACTTGATTTACACAAACGACTAAACAGTTCAAGACATCATGTTCACTAATTAGCCAGTAAATCCGATAGTTTCTCACAAGCTACCTTTCTCGTTACAGTAACTTTCCAATTATACTCTCTCTCTAGGTCAACATTAACATTCATATTATTTATCTAGCTAATTTAATTCATGTGGGGGATTGTTAGAAAAATAATGATTTTGTGGGTCAACTTTAAGTCAAAATAAATGTCGGTCCCACACATCTTTTGTCGCGAGTCTACATTGGAATGCGTTCTCCTCGAGATGGAGATCAACGCCATATATTTATTTGATCAAAACCATTAAGTGGTGAATGGAAAATTGTCACCAAAAGTCTCCACTTGACATTAGTTGAAGGATGATAAATAAAGTTTGTCCCACATTGGTTAGTGAGTAAAACTATAATGGGTATATATACTTCTCCCTTGACTTGTGGGTTGGGCTCCAAGGGTCACCCCAGTTTTGTGGAAAGCGGAAGACCTAGCCAAACTGTGTCTACCACACGTGCGCCGCCCCGCACCGAACTGGGCCGGGTCAGGCTCAAGCTCGAGCTTAGAGCTAGGAGCTTGGCTTGGCCCAATATATATTTTTTGGACAAATTTTATTTGATTTTTTATTAATTAAAACGTTGTCGTTTAAGGATGTGTTTTAATTAATCTAAACACTATCATTTGTAGTGCTACATTCCATCAATTCATTCATTCGATTTTCGCAAGCTTTTGCATTCTGTATTTCATATATTTGGAAAAGGGTTAAGCACTATTGGTTCACTAGGCTCACATATTGTAGTGCTGCTTTTATAAGATTCAGATCATTATATTCTTAGAGGCAAACGTCCAAGAAGTAGTAAGCACCATTGCAAAGATGAAATTTGTCTTAAAAATATAGTAGTCAAATACTAACCTTGATCTAAATTCGAAGTTTTGTTCTTCTACTGCAATACAATAAGTTCATATTATTCTATTTTTTTGTTTTCTCAATTTTATATATAGTATTATTAAAACAGTACTACATAGACTACGTTCACAAAGATACAGGGTAATTAGTTAAATTAAAAATAATTTATTTATTTATAACAAAATTTTAAAAAGTACTGGGTGTAATTTATCAAAAAATAAAAAATGGCCCGAGTATTTGCATTGGATCCTTGACTATCTAGAAGGTTCGGACAACGGCTGAGTAGAGTGCGTAGAGTGAGTCACTAGTGATTGCGCCCAAATGACAATTTTGAGTCATGGGTCGATTTCCTGGAAACCGCGATGCCTTCGGGGGGCAGAGAGAAAGAGAACCATTTTCGCTCGTCTCTCATTTATCAAAACTTAATCACCAAGGAAACCCTGTTTATATACACGCATTTCTTCCTCTCCACTCTCTCTCTCTCTCTCTACCCTCTCTCTAAAATCTTGCAGCTAAGAAGCCATGGCGATCACATTATCCTCCAACTCCTAAATATGCATATTGTTGTTCGTATCAGCTACACTCTCTTGCTTCTTTGCTCTTCACCTCAACAGTCACTCCTTATCCACAATCAACAACTGCAGCCTTCTCAATCTTCTTCTTTACGGCCTTCGATTTGGAAAAATCGGAGGTTTGTTAATCTCCTGATTCTTGAACTCAGACGCCGAACCCTCATCGCCAATCACAACCTTTCTATCTCTTACTCTTTCCACAAAATCAATATCTTCTTCGATCATTTGCTTCGCCGAAATCAAATCCTAACCGTCCGATTCAAGCCCTCGGAAGCCTAAACCCTCTCACGTATATAAATACAAGCCGCTGTTATTTTCTTGCATTGCTGCAATGAGCTTCTTGAGACCCTCCGCATTGTATCAGCTCTTGATTACCTTCCATTCACTACGGTGGATGCCCTGTCAGAGTTGGGCCTCTCTTCCATGGCCGTGTTTTGAAGGCCTGTTGCGCCTTCTGATCATGGTGCTTTTATGGTCCCTTTGTGCGGAAATTCGGTACATTCCCTCGTCGTCTATGTACCCAACACTCCGCGTTGGTGATCGGGTCATCATAGAAAGGGTAACAATTTTGAACTTAATGGCATGATTATTGACTTTTTACATTTATGGTCATCTGTTTTGGATTAGAAGTAAATTACTTTCCTAAATTGAGCTGTGTTAATTGGAAACCTGGAAGAGTAACAAGTCAGTGACTATCAAATTTTGATGAAACATTTTGCATTCATTTTGTAGAATCCGATTGCTCATTCGCATGTACTATAACTATGAGCCGATTGTAGGGTCCTTTCTGTTGAACTTACCGATTGTTCTTGGAGTTCAGTTGCATTTGTTACCATTTTGTTGTTTTACTACCAATTATGATGACCCTGTGCATCTTCCATTGTGAGTGCACGTTTCATCATATTGCAAGTGATTCTTTTTGTAAGAGTGGACACACTGGGTTGATAGCAATTCCTTTTTGTGAGGCTGAATCTGTTGAGCTATTCGATCTTTGACACTGCTTTTGTTTTCTAGACACCCCTTCCAAGCGTCACCTTCTAAACCAAGGGCATTTCAACTAATGGCCATGTTTTCTTATTGTGAAACGAGTCTGATTTCTTGATAGGGTATTCATTCTCTATCATTTTAGCCAATAGCATATTGGGCAAGCTGGATCTCCTGCTGAATCCTAATAATAAAAATAATATATATCCTTTAACATGTACCTTGTTGGTGTTTTGTGTGTCCTTTTCTATCTGCCATTATCAAGCTTGCATTATTGTCTCTGCTGCTGATCATTAACGCAAGATTATTCCCCTTGGGAGGATGTTGTTGTAATGTGTTCTTTGTTGATAATTGCAGCTTATTTAGCCATGGTCGGCCTCAATTTCTTTCTGTATGAACATCTTTTCGCTTCTTTGTTCGTCATCAAAATCCCAGCTGATGACTACTTTTTGTGCATTTGAATCTCAAACTTCTTGTCAAACTTTCATCCTTCTTCATATGTGAAATATTCAGTTTTGGTATTTTTTGTCCCACCTGGATGCACATGGACATACTCCCTGACACCTGAATACCATTCCGTTATATGAACGTACTCCTGGAAATCTAAATGATTAAATCACGACACACACAACCTTCATTATGCCCCTTTTAAGCCTTATTCATGGATTTAGCTATATCTTTTTTTCTTACAGCCCCACCTTGTGTAGTGCAATTTCTAATAATACCAATATCTTGGCAGAATTTGCAACCTCTACACATCTATATTTATGTCTATCAACATATTCTTGATTGTGTATTGTGTTTCTTTGAACTTGATACTTCTTGTTTTGAAATTAGCATTGACATCAGCAGTGACATTGAGATTGGCATTGACATAAATGCATGTCCAACATCTCTGCATTCTGGTTTTCATATTCATAATCATTTTATTAGTGCAAGTTAATGTTGCTATAAGGGGTGACCAAACACTCAGAATGATATGGGCTAGATTCATAAGGTTAGTTTAGAAGCTAATGCTTGAAATAATTTCTGATGTGGTTGAACAGGAGGAATTGTTTTTTCAACTTTCCACCGTTGGGATACAATAGTAAGTGCTTAGAAATCATATTTTATCAGTTCTAGAAGAAAATTTAGAATGAAATCCATCGCCAAAACAATAAAGAACTTGCTTAACTTTAGCGCACACTAGCTAATGTAACCAAAATTTTGATGCATTGATCATGGAAACTTTGGAAACTTGGGGTACAATAGTAAGTTCTTAGAAATCATATTTTAGCAGTTCTAGAAGAAAATCCATCACCAAAACAAAAAAAGCGCTTGCTTAACTTTAGCACACTCTAGCTATTGCTACCAAAATCTTGATGCATTGATCATGGAAACTTCAGCTAATTTTGATAAACCTGGCTCAAGGTTCTGAAGCACATTTGTAGTGCTATATGCCAATGTTGTCAAATTCCCTGCTAGGCGACCACGTGGGCATGTAGACCATCTAAATTCTAGGAAATGGCCACCTAACAGAGTCACAAACTTTTTTTTTTATTGTTAATCTCTTGGGGTAAAATATAATGACTGTATTACAGCTCAAGAGGTGACAATCCTCGGTGTTTGTAATTGCCATGATTTACCCTCCTGATCTTCAAGTTCCAAAATAAGGGACCATCGCCCGGTGCAATGGTAAAATGTCAGCCTGTCAGGGCTGTCAAGCCTGCGAACGCAGGTTCGATTCTAAGAGCAGCCACATTGTGCAAAAATAATGCCAAATGTTAGTTTTATCTCTAGTTTATCCCTTCTAACACCCTGCATTACGCAGGATCAATACTGGATAATGACATTTTATCCTCAAGTCTTGAAAAAGGCAACCAACCAGAAAGGAAAAGAAGATTAGATTATGTAAGAGATCTGGGCTGCTAAGATGCAAGTTGGGAAAACTGAGGATAAAAGCTAAAGAATTACTGACTGTTAACCTGAATAATCCATTCTTTTGTTCACCAAAATGTTTGCATTCATGGAATACTGACAATAAATTTTTAATCAACCGATTCCTATAAGTTCTTGCCAGTAGTCCTAAGAAAAATTTTGGGGACAACATTTGAATCTGAAACGCTTAGTTGTGAAATTGAAAATCATAAAAATATATAAACATTCTTTATAAAGTCAGCTATAAAGCAAGCGTTACACAATATATAGATTCTTTAGTTGAGTTTATGAGTGATATGAGGTTGTTGTAATGAGATTGAAAGTATGTTCGGTACTGGTTGGTACAGGTGGTGTTTGCCATTTTTCTTTTGATGTTTTATGTAAATCCTTCATGTACATGTGAGTGCTCCCCTTTTTTGGGTGTTTCCTGAATGAATTGTTTTACTTATCAAAAAGTAAGCCATAAAGCAAGGGCAAACGTTGGAAGATGAACCTTTGGGCTGTTTGCTGCTTCAAGGAACTCTTCAAGAGAGAGTCCACACAACTTATGTTTGCTGCCATTATTAAGTTAATTTGTTGATTTCGATAATGATTATGATAGTCGCCTATAATATATATATATATATATATATTTTTTTTTTTTTCCTTTTTTGATAAGTAATAAAGGTCTAATATGATAATGATTCTGATAGTGATTTTTTTTTTGGTTGCTGTTAAGTGTTGACCATAATCAGTGTTCTTTACTCCTGATTTCTACTAACATTATGATTCCTTTATAAATTATTCAGGCCTCGTATTTCATCAGACGTCCTGCCATACATGATATTATCATTTTCCGAGCTCCTTATCAGGTTTGTTGGTTCAGTAGAAAACTTGACTGAGGCCCGTGGTTTGTGGTTTGTGGTGTGCTGAATTTTTTTTTGACTTTACTGCTACTTCTGCTGAATTTCTCTTATCTTCCTGACTTTTTATAGCAACCTGGTTTCATGGAGGAAGAGATCTTCATTAAAAGAATTGTAGCAAAAGCAGGAGACTTGGTTGAGGTATACCAAGTTCTCTACCCCTATGTCTTTCCCTCATCAACACAAAATCCAACATTTTCAGCTTAAAAACAACCCCCCCCCTTCCCAAAAAAAAAAAGGAATATTTTCTAGAGAATTTGATCAAGTGCACTAACCATAATTTTTTCAGCTCTCTGCCTCATTGGAGGTTTTTATGTTATCTAGATTCATGAGTAGCTGGCCACATGATAATGACACACATTTCAGACTGGGTTTAATAGAGAATGATGTACATTTATTGTTTTGTTTTTGTACTTGTTAGAGCAACTCCAATGCATGTGCCATTTGATGTGCAAATTCCAAAATTTAGCATTGATGTAAAAATTACTGTTCTAATAAGATGCTACTTGGCTTGCCAAAAAATGGCAATGCCATTTCAATGCCATATTTGGGATCAGGAGTAGCTAGTACCAATTTATGCCATATCATGGAGTATAACTACATATGCCAAATGGAGGTGGGTTCCACACTACTTTTTCAAGTAAATGCCAAAACGTGGTGGGGTTCATGCTACTTTTTCAGTAAAAAATAATTGTTGCGTTAAAAAATGGCATTTTAGCATTGGAGTAAAGTTGTCAAAATCTGGCATTTTTATACTGTAGCAATGCCAAAATATAGATTTGACATGGATGAAATGACATTTCTTTTAATGTCTATCTGTTACATGGAATTAGTGGAAGCTGAACTAATGCTGGGTGCTAATCATGAAATGTTTTTGTCTAACACCTTGCAGGTTCATCACGGGTGGCTCTATGTCAATGGAATTGCCCAACGTGAAGACTTTATAGCAGAGCGACCAACATACTTAATGAATCGTACTGTATGTCTCATATCTGTTATTATTATTATTATTTTTTAAATTACAGGTTTTCCACAATTTTCAGGGGCAGTTTAGCATGTTCTGACCCTTGGGGGAAAACAAACAAACAAACAACAACATTATGGGGTAGAAACCACCGGCGCTCACAATGAAGCCAACTAATTCTCCACACAATATAGGCACCTTGTTATCACATGAGGTAAAAGGATACGAGTGTGGAGAAGCCCGGGGGACCCCTTGTTGACACCTGAGTGCTTCATGATTCCCAATAATTTACATTTGGGTTCATAATGAAGTTTCATATGGTACATGACATGCTTGGTTTGCCCCCTCTTTATCCGAGGGCCAAGGTTTAGTTTGTTGCTAAATACCAATTTCACCATTCTTTTGGATCTGCAGTATGTGCCCAAAGGACATGTTTTTGTGTTGGGTGACAACCGTAATAACAGCTTTGACTCCCATGCTTGGTTAGTATTTTTTGAACCCTTACAAGTTGACCATTTAGATGACTAAAATTTTTTTTTCTAGTTGCGTGCCCTCTTTGTGAGGATGAATACAAGCATAAAAAAAAAAAAAAAGAAATTCCATTTCAGGGTGCTGTTTACACTTCGAAAAACTTCTTTCAGTGATCAATTTCAAACAATATTGTCATCCTCAAAGAGTTTTTTTTTGGATGCACAATTGCTATATATATATTTTTTTTGTTGCTTCCCAGTAATACATTTAGAGATAAACAACACATTTTTCTCATCTTATGTCTTCTCTCTCTCCTCCCCCCTTTTCCCATGTTGGTCAACAGGGGACCTCTTCCTGTAAAAAACATTGTAGGAAGATATGTCATGCGTTGCTATAAACCTTCAGCCATCTGACCTGATGAGGACTAGAGAAAGTCTTCAGGTATCACTACTCTAATGATTTTTTTTCTTCTCTGTTGGTGGATTTTATGTGGATATATCAAATGGGTGATAAGGTCTACATGAATGAGTTCCCTATCTGTTTTCCTCTTTCTGATCCATGACTTACATTTTTACTAATTGACTGCAAGTGGATGTTACTTTCTTCGGTGGTTTATGTTTTCCCCTATGCTGTAAGTTACTTGATGAAGAACAGGTTGAAAATTGAACTGTCAATGGCTCACCGTGAATGTCAGTTATGTTTGCTTCTTCTATTAGCCCCAGTGGTTTGGGCTATGCATTGCTTGTTTTCTGCTATGCTTGGCAACTTGAGCCAAAATAGGTTTTAAACTTTTTTCCAACCTAAGCGGACACATTGCAGACAGGACAGAACATCCCTGGCCTCCTTTGCCATGTTTTGGCCAATTGGGTTGATCGAGAATGGGTTGAAAATGAACTGTCAGTCACATTTGTTCCTTCTGTTCACCCTAGTGTTTTGGGCTATTTATTATTTGTTTCCTGCTGTGCTAGCAACTTGGGCTGAAAGAGGTTTCGAACTTCTTTCAACCTAAGCAAACATGATGCACAGAGAAGAGGGGGTCCCTGGCTTCCTCTGCCACGTTTCATCTCATTGGGCGATAAGAAATTTGAAACCCTATTTAGGCATGGTATGTAATTCAAATTATTTTCAGTAAATATCAAATGTAACCCATATCTTAGTTTTTTATAATTGCCAACCAAATGAAATTTCAACATGTACATCTTTTTCTATTAGTTTTTTTCATGTATATAGAAGGAATCATAATTTGTTTGGGGGGGGGGGGGGGGGGGAAGAGGGAGAGAGAGAGAGAGAGAGACTTCCAGGTATGGATTGAAGATGCTAGAACTAGGTAAAGATTGATGAGCCTGGCATGATGATAAATGGTCTGGTGGTAAATTTTTTTTTGGGAAAGCAAAAAATATTATTTAGGAGCGTCATGGTGTGCAAGCCAAGTATGCACGAAGTATACAAAAGGCGAAAAAGAAGAAGAAGAAAAGCAATCAACTACAGATCCTATGAACAATCTACAAACTAATATGAGGACCGGGCAACCTCCCAGAAACCTGCAAAAATAAAGGAGGACAATGAAGCCGCCTTCCACTCTATCCTCTTGCCTTTGGATCATAACGCCCTTGCCAAGAGTCTAGTGCTTATACAATTGACTTCGGCATCACCTAGGACACTCCGAAAAGAAAGAATAAGAGTAACTGTAAATCCCTTGCCACCTCACGGTGTATAAACAGATGATTCACAAGTTTCGGAGCACCTTCGTGCATACAACATCAATTAGGGAGTACCTTTCCCTTTTCACCAATTTATCAATTGTTATAATTTTCTCTAAAGAAGATATATGAATGAAAAATTCCACATTAGGAGGAGCTTTTGCCAGATAAAAATACAAGGAAAATGAACAACAAAGCCTCCTGTCAACAACTTATTGTAAGACCTTTCTTCAAACTTATTGTTCCCATCAGGCATCCAAAGCGAAACATCTTTGCTAGAAGAGTAAAATGGGCTGAGCACAAAGCCCGTGTCATGCTAGGCTTGCCTTTCCGGTCCACTAGTCCTGGCATGGCATGGTATGGGCAGTACCCAATCGTTAGTTTACTAAAAATTTGGCCCATGAGCACAACTCGGGCACCACAGTGTACAGACAACACAAACATGGAATGTGTCGGGCCGGGCCTAGTACTTGCATGCCGTCCCAAACTCGGCATGTTTATAAACATGCCATGCTAGGCCTGACACGGAGCACGATGAGGTCCATTTGACACCTTTCTTTGCTTTCACCTAAAATGCTTGCCACATATAGCAAATCAAACAAGGAATCTACTGCCTCTATCTTCCAATCCTAAACTACCCCTCTAAAGAGTGTTCCTAAACCACTCCTTTATCATATAATTTATCATAAGCCACTGTAGCCTACTTTTCCCAAACTGTGACAAGTTTTGGAAAGGCATCCTTTAATACCTAACCATGGCACCAATACCAAAATCTTATCCATGTCCATAGCTTAAGTAATTTATCTAGTGAAGAGTTTGTTCCTAAATCATTGAGTATATATCTAAACTAAGACAGACTATCAATTTTAGTCAAGGACTAAACAAAACATGTAATCGAATAAGTCACTTATTTGGAGACACAACAAGAGAAAACTATTGAATATTTTAAATCTGGCTCCACTCAACTAAATAAAACCTTATAAAACCTTATTCCAACTATTTGGGTCAGCTATATGAATCATGTCTCGCCATTCACTCTATTTAAGACAATTCTTGCAGTTAAACCACACATTATTATATCTTTTCTTATTTTCTCACACAACCTTTGATATGAACCGTGTCGCTCTTCCTTACTGGTGTATCTGCTGGTCTTCGTTGTACGTGATTATACCACCTTAACCGGTTTTCTTTCATTTTATATCTTATGAGTGCTATTTTTACCATCTCACGAATATGTTCAATTTTAATTCTATATTTTTTTGTCTCCACATCCGTCTCAATATTCTCATTTCAGTTACACTCATTTTATTGACATATTATTTCTTAATTGCTCAACAATTTGTTCTATGCAACAGCGCTGGTTTAATAACTCTTCTATAGAATTTATCTTTTAATTTTAAATGTGTACGTCAATTAAACAATATGTTAAATGTGTTTCTTCACTTAATCCATGCTACTTTAATTATATGAGTAACATCATCTCTCATTTCTTCCTCTTGACGAATAAGTGAACCTAAATCACGAAATTTTTCATTTTTTATTAACTCTTAATTTTCAATCTTTATTACATCTTCATTTGTATTTCTAGTTTTACTAGAATCACAATAAAGATATTCGATTTTTGTTTTACTTATCTTGAACCTTTTTTATTCTAAAGCCTCTTTCAATCTCTAATTTAACATTTATTCTTTTTCTAGTGTCATCAATTAAAAAAATATCATCAGCAAAGTGCATACACTATGGAATGTCATCTTGCATATACTTAGTCAGCTCATCCATTACTAATGCAAAAAGAAAAGACTTAATGTTGTCCTTGATGTAGGCCTACTATGATTGGAAATTCACTTGTTTCTCCAACAATTTCCCTTACGATTGTTACTCTTCCATCATACATATGTTTATTGTTTCGATATATTGTTTTGTAACTCCTTTTTTTTCTAAAACCCACCATATTAAATCTTGAGGGACCTTATTACAAGCTTTCTCCAAATTGATAAATATCATATGAAGATATTTATTCTTTTCTCTATATCTTTTCATAAGTCTTCTTAAAAAATAAATAGCTTCCATTGTTGACCTCTCTAACATAAATCCAAATTGATTATATGATATAGTTATCTCAAGTCTTAATTGGTGTTAAATCACTCTTTCCTAGAGTTTCATAGTTTGACCCTTTAATTTAATACCACGACAATTTGCACAATTTTGGTTATTCTCTTTATTTTTATATATAGGGACTAAAATATTTTTTCGCCACTCGTCATACATTTTCGTAGTTATTATGATCTTATTAAATAAATTTATTAGTTAAGACATGCCGACCTCCCATAAACACTTTCAAACTTCAATCGAAATATCATATGATCAAAGCTCTCCCGTTTTTCATCTTTCTCAATGTGTTTTTTTATTTATTTTTTTTATCTCGAACACTCTACCCTAAGAAGTACGGACACTCTATTTTGACTCACGTGTCCGTGTCGGACACCGACACTCTCGGACACTTCCCGGACACGTGTCCGGATACTTGAATCATGGATGTTGATGATTAAATGAAAAAAAATTTTAATTTTTATTTAATGACTTCGTTATTTTTATATTTTAGTAATATTTTTAAATTTGTGTGTTTTCATGTCAAGTTTAATTGAAGTAACATTAGATTTTTATTATATGGTCATATAAAAAATATAAAAAATTTATATATATTCAACGTGTCCTTAACGTGTCCGTGTCCTATTTTTTTGAGAAATAACGTGTCTGCGTGTCTGTATCGTGTCGTATCCGTGTCCCGTGTCCGTATCTGTGCTTCTTAGACTCTACCCTTATGAGATAATATATTTTCTCTATTGGTCCTAGATTTCACTACACTTGAGTTTTCTATATGATTTTCATCTAATAACTTCTCAAAATATCTTTTTTATCTTTAATTTTATAATCATTCATCAAAACTCTTGAATCTTTACTCTTTATTTGCTTAATATGTTTAAAATCTTTGGTCTTTTTATCCCTTAACTTAGCAAGTTTGTATATATTCTTCTCTTTATCTTTCATACCCAATTTGAAATAAAAATCATCACATGCCCTATGTTTAATGCTTTCTTTATTTCATTTCTTGCATTTTTATATGCTTCTTAACTTGCTTTAGTTCTACTTTTTTGTCAAGTTTTATAACACTCTGTTTTTTTGTTCACTTTTACTACTTTTTAGACTTTCTCACTCTGCCACCAAGCTTCCTTACATAGTGGTCATATTTTTTTTTTTTAGTTCCCAAGATATTCTTTTGCTATTTTTTTATACATGTAGACATGTTCTATGAGTAATATCCCATCCATTTTCTCATAACAATTACAATTTCTTTTTTGAAATTATTATCTACTATTACCCTTGCACCATTTCTGTGTCTATTTTTCCAATATAATTAAGTTTATATCTGGTCTTTTTAATTTCACTAGATTTCTCTCCATCGCATTAAGTTTCTTGTAAGCATGCTATATTTACCTTCCTTCTAATCATTGTATCTACTAACTCCATCACTTTTCCTATTAATGTTTCTATATTTCAAGTTGCTAATCTAAGTCTGTTATTCTAGACTAACTTCTTTACCCGCGCTCGTCCATCAAGATGCACGAACGTTGCCCACTTTCACTGCACCCGGGTGCCGAAACAGCAACTGTTGCCCCTCTTTTGAAGCACTCAGTAGCTGATGCAATGCGTCACTTAAGGGGAACACCCTAACATTTACACTGTTAATCTGGCTAATTATGAAAATATCCCTGGTTATAAAAAAAAATTCTGATTTTTCCATCCTGAAGGAGTTTGAATTACTTAGGGTCAACCGACCATTGATAGATAGGCCCTGATCATGTGACACCTACGGTTGGACCTATTAATCTATTGTTTGGGCCCACATGGCCTTTTTTCTCTTTTTCTTCCTTTTCTAGTCTAGGTTTGATCCTCACCATTAACCCTTCGGTACAAACTAGGGTTCAACTATATAGACTCCTAGACAACTGTGATATATTTGTTGAGCTAAGTACTTGATCATCCATGTCCACAGGTTAAGTAATTTTATCTGGTAAAGACTGCTTCTAAATCATTAAGTATATAAAATCTTATGGGGAGTTTTGATGTCATGAAAAGTGAGAACAGAGTCATGGCACCTTGTGTATTTATAAAGCATTTGAGATGGGGAAATTGTGTGAAAATTTTGCAAGTTTATTTGTTTCCTTGACGTTCAAAGAGTCATTTTAGATTATGACAAGAGACCTCGCTCGCGTGTTGTTATAATCATGTTGATGTTTACATAGATTACTCAATTTTACTCTCTTTTTTTTTTCAGTTCAACTACTACATGAATCCCAATGAAAATTTTCGTGCTTATGGATATCCAAAATTCCCCACTAGTTTTTCTGAGACAACTGATGCAAGAAAAAAAATAATTTATGTGTCTAATCTAGTGGGTTGCTTGATGCCTCAGTTTATTTACACAACCAAAAAATTATCTGCTGTAGGTTGACAATGGAACAGAATTCATCCTGTCAACCCTGAATATCTGTGTTTCAATGTTGTATGTATTAAAAATTTTCAAAATTAGATCCAACTGGAGTATAGCAAACTGAATGGGCTAATAGTACTCTAAAATGTGAGCACGTTTACATTGTATGCCAAGAAAACTCTGTGTTTTTATATTTTCCTGTCAAAGACAAGGGTGTGAATGTTATATGGGGGAATAGCTTTCTTCATTTGATTGCTGTCTACTTAAAACTGTTTTATAATTTTAAGAAGCAGCAACAAAAGAATCCCTTGGAATTGTGCTTTCATGTTTGTAACTGACTTGATCCAATCTCTTTCCCCATCACAGTATTGTTGTTCTCATATATGGTTTAAATTGAAACTCTGAGTGGCCATGCATGGGCAAAACAAACTAAAATGCCTTGATCATTTTATACTTTTTCGCATTATCCGTGCTAGTTGTAGTAACCTTTTGGGGACAAAAATAGTGGTAGATCAGGCTGGCACTTTATATATGCACTCCATCAGCATCGCCTTCTAGCTGAGTTGGGTTTCAGACCCACAGGATCATTAATGAGTTTGGCATAGGTCATAGTCACAATGGTTCACTGTTGTAGTGAATGCAGAGAATACTATTATTTATCATATATGTATTTGTTTCCTTTTCCCCATTATTGTAAAATCTCAAACAGATATTAGATCCAGAAAACCCAGAACAGATATTAGATCCAATTTTATGATCTTTTTATCTTCCTTTGGCTCTACTTTACATGGCCCAGGGTATTTCGGCCTTGCTTACTCCTACTCTCAAAGAACACGTAAATTGGTTAAAGGAACACTGACTCCTACTCTATATATAAGAACTCCACCTCCTCATAGGATCAAGGTCCTATCCGAGTGGGGTGACTGGCCTCCCCATGTAATTGGCGTTGGTTCAATTCCCCTCCCCCAATCGTAGTATCAAAAACAAAAACTCCCCCCTCCTCCTCAATGGACAATTTGGGTTTTGCCATTACAATACAAATGTAACAATCACAAGGCTAGCCCTAGACTATACGTTACAATTAGGCTCCTTAATTTCTGTCTGGATTGGGTTTTGTATGTTGAATGTCTATTTAAGAGTGTACTTGGGTTTTTGGAGAGAGAAGTTGCTTTATGGCTTGAGAAGGTTAGGTCTGAGACTTTGGATAGTTATCTATTTTAGTATTCTCTTCATTTTTTAGTGGAATTTTTGGTTTTTCTTTGCTCATAAACATAGGCTTATAGCGAAACTAAATGCATCATTATGCGCTTTGTGTGATTATAATATTCACATTGCTCCCTGTTTCATATTACTATAATCATTTTATTTATTGTAATTAACAGGTACCAAACATATGCTGCTGTAACAGGGCTGTTCACCTTGTAATTAAGGAGTCGTCAATGGATCAGCCTCTTCGCTTATGGGCTAAGACTCTGTACATTTGAACTCTCCTCAGATCCTGCAGTTTCGGGAGGTCTGTGCACTTGAACTGCCAGTTTGATGACTCTGGAGAAGCACTACAACAACTGGATGTTTCTTTTCTTTAAACAGAAGAGTTTTTCAAAAACACAATCTTTATTCTGATAGAATGGATATGTTCCTCTGAATAGTGCCCCAAGACCCATTGGCCTTACCACTGGGCCCTGAAGAATGGGTTGAAATTTGAACTTTGAATGGATTCTTCAATGTGAAGAGCATTATTGGTTTGTTTCCTGAAATGCTTGACAACTCGGACTAGGAGAGTCAGAGAGAGGTTTCAACATTCTTTTTATCCAACCGAAACATGTACACAAGGAAGAAAACAGGAGATTAAAAAAAAAAAATAGTGTAATAAACATGTTTTCGTTTTCATTTTTTAAAAATCTCTGAAAACAAAAGAAAAATTAGAATGGCAACGGTTTAGCCTAAAATCTTAGAAAATGTAGCATATCTTAGAAGTCTAGGAAATGATTTCCCAATATGAATTTTTTGTCATATTTTTCTCAACCCCTCTATATTTTTTTGCTTTAGTTTTTCACCCACTAATTACAATGAACTGTCTTAAAATTAATAAGCATTGGAGAAAGTTTGAAGGTCATGAGTTTGAATTGTGAAAATAATTTATTTATTTGTAAAGGTAAAAAAAAAAATATATATATATATATATATATATATCTAAACTTCTCTAGATTTTGCAATGATGCGACTACGTATACTGGGTTTGCCTTTATATTTTCAGTAATTAAAAAGTGTTCTTTAATATATATGACTTTTGACACAAAAAGATGATTTTTTATGGACTTTTTAATGACAATTTAATCTTTCAAATAAAATGAAAATAATGTTGAACTCAAGGCTTAAAAACCTCTTAATAATTTTATTTTTCTGAACAGAATTTGTGTTTTCTTTGTTTGTTTGTCATAATTTTCTTAACTTATTTTACTTTAATTAAGCAGAATTAATAAATATGATTACAAATTCATGTCATAAATGAAATATATAAGTACATACATCATTCTTTTATCTCTTTAATAATTAATAGACTAAAAGATTTTTGTAAAAAAAAATATTAATTATTAAATAATAGAATTATTAATTATTCACTATAAAACTAGTTTCTTAAAAATTTATTAATAATTAAAAATTATTACTTTATTAAACCTTCTAAAATAAAAATTAAGAATAACTTGTGCATCATTAAGAAATCGGAGATCTTGGAGACATAGTCCTCTATTATTCTCGGAGCCTTATCAATTAAACTAATCTAAATCGATATTTTTGCACGAAGAAATGAGTGGCAGATCCAAAAATCTTGTTTAGGAGAGCAGCCAAGGTGTATATATAAAAAAGTTAAAAGAAATTCCTATGAACATTTAACACATTTTGAGTCGGTTAACTCTTACTTTTTAATTTGTTTTAGCAAAATAATATTACGGAATTTATATTTTGTAAAAAATTGCAAAGTCATAGTCTTTTTTGCCACTCCCTAGTTTATATATATATATATATATATATATATATATATATATATATATTATTGTCAAAGGAAGTCGTATCTTAATTTTGTCAAAATAAATCAGAGTATAATTCATGACATGTCCTTCAAAACCAATTGCATGTGGTGTGAGTCACTGTATGATTTTTCTATCTAAACAGTTAAAAACCACAAAGTTTTAAACTTGAAATGTAAAATTAAAACTGTGCCGTTTTTTATTCTTCAGACAGAAATGAAGGTCGCCCATTTCACTTTGAAATGGAAGCAGGTGGTGTGAATCAGTGTATCCCCCCATCCTGCATCTAGTTGACAGCGGGACTTGTCAGAAATAATGATCCAAGTAGGTGCATGTGACTGTGTGGATGACAATGGAATTAGGTTCACATGGTATTAGATTCAATACTCTGTATAAGTGCAAAGAGTCTTTGACATACTTAAAAAAAATTTGAACATGTTTACAAAATTAACTTGAATTCAATATTCTAAAGGATATTTTAATTATTATTTTTTCATGGGTTTACTTGAACGCTCTGTTGTTTATTCAAAAATTCAATTAAATTTACTCTGTGTTTGAAATTTTGAAATTGAGCTCTCAAGAGAGAACTGAAATTAAGTTAGCACAGAATATAAATTAATTTCATTTTCATCATGTCAAACATAATATCAATGAAATGGGAAGAAATTAATCTCATTGAGAGGTAGATTGAGACAGTTCAAAGAGTATTTCACAGAAGTCTTTAGTTTGAGTAGTCAGGGTCACTCTTTAATTACGTAAAACATTTCAGAGAATCAAAACGATTTATGCTTACACTTCTTGTGTGAAATGAATAATTTTTATAAGTTGTGAAAAAAAAAATTAATGTTTTAAAATTTTAAATTTAAATTATAGATACAAAACTAAAGACAAGTTAGAGCATATCATGAGAGAATTTGATATATATTATTGAGTCTTAAGAGTCAAAACTAAGAGATATCTTGAGTTGAAATTTCTCCTTCTCTTTTCATATTTGCCTTTGATTTGTAAATTTAGTTGACTAAACAAAAAAAAAAACTCAAAAAATTTTATTCTTTCAAAAAATTCGATATTTATTAATTAGAATAGTGTTATTCAGTCCAAAATAACAAATCAAATTGGCAAATTAACTATATATATATATATATTGTCAAATTACATAATTTATTATAAAATCTCGAGGAATGTTTTTACGTGTAATCGGATTAGATTTTTGATTTATTGCCTTGAACTAAAATTATTATTACTATTTATTTATTTAAAAGCAAAGGAACATCTCAGTTAATTGTATATCTGCAACTCCATATTGTTTTTTTTTTTTTTTGAGATAATTACACTTACCTCCCCTGAGGTTTCTGACAATTACAAAAACCTCCCCTATGATTTCAAAAATACCACTGTCCCCCCTGTCAGAACTGTCGGCCAAACGACGTTAACTGCGTTAGAGCTTTTACCATTTTACCCTCACTTTAATAATAATTTTTTCAAATTAAAAAAAAAAAACAATTTCTCAATCCATCCTCTCTCTCTCTCTCAAGCAAGAAAACCCTATCTCTCTGTAAGTATTCCCTCTCCTCTAATCAGTCAACCGTTCACCCTAAACCCATTCCAAGCAACCACTGGAAAAATCCCTCACCATCTCACTTTTCCAGATCTACACCATCGGCGACCTCTCCCTCTCCCTCTCTCTCCCTCACAGTTCCTCTCTTGCACTGACCAATCGCGAAGCTCCACTGCCGATCGCGAAGCACCATCTCAGATTGTCCTGCCGTCGTCGTTCTCGAATCTCCATCTCCGATCGCCACTATAAGGGATTTTCTTCTTACCGCGACGAACTCCAGATTGGACCGCTGTCGATCCTCGTTTTCTTTGGGTGGTCGAGGAGATAGATTTGGCAAATCGCGACGATGAGTGAGGCTGTTGTTATCGTCAATTGATAGGTCGTTGCGGTGGTGCAGTGGTCGTGATTCGGAGGAAGGTAGTGGTTGGAGCGTACAAGATTGAAGATCTGGTGGCGATGGTGTAAGTGGAGGTGGAGATGGAGGTGGACATCGCTTTCTGATCCCCCATCGTTAATGTATAAGATGGAAGAGGGTACGAGATCTGGTGAGCTTCAGGGGGTTTGGTGAAGAACAAGAGTTCTTCTGGTTGTTTGATTATAAAAAAGAAAAGGGATGGGATGGGTGGGGTTGTAGAGAGAGGGAGGTTGGCCGTGAAGAGAGAAAGTGGGTTGTAGAGAGAGAGAGAGAAAGTGGGTGAGCTCCCCCCTGCTGCACCGCATCCATGACTCCTACGTATCTTTGAAGAGCTTCTGGCTTGAGGAATGCTTCATGGATTCCTACTTGGTTGTTACTTTCCTGGAGTTGGGGAAGATTTTCTCTATGGACCTTCGCCACCAAGACTGGACTAATTTATTCTCATTGAAAAATATGAATTTATTTCCCTCAGCATTGCACAAGATTGCCCTGGGTTCTCCAAGCAATGATGTTTTGAAGACTTTGGAGGCGGAGTATTTGTTTTTCTTAGCTGTTATAAATTTTTCAGGGGAACCTTTTTTGGCCATGGAGAGATTGAAAAGTCTCACCAGTTAAAGGCCAACCTTTGCTCCCAGGAGGAAGTGAAATTTTTTGTTAGCATTGTTAATGGAGGGACTTGGGATTTGAATTTGTGAAACAAAGAGGGGAGGGAAAGAGAAAGAAAAAGAAAAAGAATGATAGAGATAACCAGGGAAAGGAAGAGAGTTCCATGGCAGTTCTGTAAATTTTGTTTTTTTTTTAATTAAAAAAATTATTATTAAAGTGAGGGTAGTTTTGTCATTTAACCATGACTTGTAAGGGGTAAAATTGGCATTTAGACAAAAAAATTGCTTACATCATCAAACTCTGTTAGGTCAACTAACGGCAGACTAACGGCAGGGGGGAATCTGTTACAGATCAGTAAACCAGAAGGGGGACAGTGTTATTTCAGAAACTATAAGGGAGGTTTCTGTAATTGTCAGAAACCTCAGGGGAGGTAGGTGTAATTTGCCCTTTTTTTTTTTTTTAAGTATAGTGATGGGTTTTTTGATGGGAGAAAGATGAAGTATTATAAGGGTGTATGCACAATGGATGGTAATTTGTTTCGCCCTTAATGGAACGGGTATGAAGTGTTTATAAACGGGATAAGACTTTTAAAATTTCATCGGATTTGAGACGGGTTCGGGAGATGGTCACCCCATTCCAATCTTGTCCCATTTATATATTATTATTTTTATTTATTCTTATATATACACTATATTTATCATTAAATAACACTATATAAAATTAATTTCAAGATTTTTCATATCACATTCATATTATTTTTTCTTATATTAGTTATTTTGACAATAAAAATTTAATTTACCTATCAAAATAAAAATTTTAATTTACTTAAAAAATATATATATCCGGATTTAGGGAAAGATAGAGTCAGAGAATATAAACGACGTTGGAGTTGGGGTCGAAGTCGGAATAAACATATAAACGAGACAGAACAGAATCGAAGACAAAAAATATAAATGGATCAAAACTGGAAAAAGACCACCCCATCTCACGATATTCTTAATAATCTATCGTATGAAAAAAAAGAAAGAAGAAGATATTTTCACCGTCTCATCTCAATGTTTTCACAGTTGCAACTCCAGACTTTGATAGCCGGATAAAGGAATGAGAGGCAAACACACCGCATGTATGACTAGCCTCGCTATATTGATAGCTCTTCCCTTATTCACCGATTTCTAAACAATGTTAAGAATAATCATGAATGGTACAATTATTCAATCTCAACTATTTGTATATTTCACGTACCATAAATCGAAAAACACAGATAATTAGGATCAATCCCGTGGGGTGACTATTCAAAGACTCCCAATTCTCCTCTTTTGAAAATAAAAGAATTCATTAATTTTGAATTAGTTAGACTTATAAATAAGTTGAGTCAAGTTGAGAGTTGTTTAAATTTGATTTACTAAAATAAATAAATTTTAAATTATGTTCAACTTCGACTTGTTAATTTTTTAACAAGTCTTTAATCGAACCGATCGCAAACTCAATTAGAGTAACTTGATTTTTTTATATAGTATTAGATTATTTTTTACTTAATGAGCTCGAGCTGAGTTTAATAAATTTAGAAGCCTTAAAATATATTCAAACTTAACTTATTAATCTTGCGAGTTAATTTCGAACGAGTCTCTAACCGAACTGATAACGAGTCGAGTTCAAATAACTTAATTCATTTTACAACCCTAAATTCAATACACCCTAACTAATCATTAAATAACACATGAATAAAATGTATGAATTACATTATACCAAACTAATAAATAATTTGATTAATTACACTTTAGTATCATGTAATTTGGTTCCAATTTTAAATAAGGCTCTCCACTATCAATTGAAATAATTCAGTCTCCTAATTTATAATTCTATTCTGATTCCAATCGCAAAATAGACGTCCTACATTATTAACTTAATGATAGTCGTTTATGTATTTACGTGTAATTGTTTAAATTAAAGTTACAAAATTTTATTTGAAACTCGTATAAAATTATAGGGTATTATTTTAAAACTCATATAAAATTATAGAATATTAAAATGTAAACACGTGAGACTATGTGAGGGACTTTCTTTAATAGTTTGTGATGGCATTTGTAATTGGTTTCAATTGAAATGAAGTTATAAATTACAAAATTAAATTGTTTAGAAGATCTTATTTAAAATTGGGACTAAACTATGGAATACAAAAGTGTAATTAACTCACGACTTCTCTCAAATAAAGATCATGGGTTCTACTCCTACTTTCATTTTTTCTATTTAGGAGGAATATGTCTAGTTTATTTATTCTTTTCAATTTGGACTGGACTTTATTTCTATATTTGTTAAAGATATTGAATTTCTCAAAATCTGGATTTGTGAGAGTCCTGTAAAATTATAAAGTAATGATTAATTATATATTACACCAAAAACACATAATAATTTTAAATAAATTATACTGACCTTTCTCGAGATTTTTTATAATTGCAAAGATATTTTTTGAGATTTCTAAAATGACATTGATTTCTCTTATTTTTATTGACAAATTACAAGACCTCCCCTCTAGTTTTATTTTTTTTCAAAATGACAAAAGTGTCTATTTCTTATTTTTTTAGTATTTTTTAAATTTTGAACAATTTTTTTTTAATTTCTTTTTCATTTTCAGGTAAATATTAATTAAAATTTTTTTGACTAAAAAATATAATTTATTTATCTTAAATTTAATTTTTTATATAAAATGAAAAAAAAAAAAAAAAGTTAGAAAAAAATGGGGAAAAAATGACAGTTTTTTATCATTTAAAAAAAATAAGATTGGAAGGAATATTTTTTTATAATTTATCAATAAAAATTAAAAAAATTCAATATCGTTAAACCTCAAAAAAATTCTTTATAACTCAATAATTTTCTGCTGTGACGAAATAGGCGGCTGTGACCAAGACATTTCCCATTTGAAGCGTGTTTTGGAATCCAGACAGATTTAACCGTACACGACCAAAATCGTGTGACAAGCTGGTCACGAGTCACGTGGCAGACTCCACTCAACCCCTCCGAGTCTCCCCACGTGGAACGAAAAAAACAAGAGAGTCGTAGTCGTAGTAGGAAAGTGAGTGGTAGTGTGGTAAATAGTCAACCGACCAGGACCCATTTTGTGATGGAAGAAACAACCAGTTGCGTTCGGTCCAACCGAGTGGGTGGGCGGGAAAGCGAATGGGACCGTCAGCAAGTTGGGCAATCACTTACTAGGGGTGAGATCGGGATGCGGAAAAAAGGGCCGCCCAGTAATGGTAGACTGCCAAAGTTGACTGGCGTTCCATGACTGTCTTATGCTCTTGGTCACACTTTCTAGCCCTTCAATGTGCTAGAGTGATTTGACGGCATTGATTGTCAGGTGGCGTCCTTTTATTTTCCCTGCGCTTACATAAAAAAAAATTAATTATATTTTAATATTTTATAATTTTAAATAAAATTATCGATTATTAATTATAATAATTTGATTTCTTAATTTCTTAATTTTATTTTAATTAAAGCTAATTACAAATGATCGTTCTTAATTTTTATCAACAATCATTTATGCATTAAAATTATAAAGTCTCATTTAAAATTAATATAAAATTTTAAAATTTTATTTAAAACTTATATATAATTATATGTTACTATTTTAAAACTCATATGAAATTATAAAGTACTAAAATGTAATCAATTTGAAGAGACTGTTTATAATTGACCTCAATTGAAATAAAATTAAAAATTAAGAGACTGAATTATTACAATTAATAATTAATAAACTTATTTAAAATTAAGACAAAACTTCATATATTAAAGTATAATTAACCAAAATAATAATAATAATAATAATCATATATGCATACGATTATTAGGCCAAGTTCGATACCACTTCATTTTAAAATGAAATGAAAAAATTTGTTTGTTTCATAATATAAGATTCATTACATGTGGAGTCTGCATACATTGAGTCTCACATTATGGAAAGAATGAACATTTTAAATTTAATAATATTAATTGCTTTAGCAATTTGGGAAGTAATTATTATATATAAATACCATTATATATAAACATTGTTTTGTATCAACTTTTTGGCATCCAAATTTTACAAGAATTTCATGTTGTATTTATTTAATTAGTAATAACTAGATTCATTATAAACTATGGCTATAAAATTTTTCAGCCAGCATTATATTAATTGGTGCATGTATATATGTAAAAAGAGCGCGCGTGCACACATATATACTTTGTATTTTAGACATTTTCAAGAAATAATTTAAGAAGTTGGATATTAAAATTATTTATTTTCTATAAATTTCAATCCATTAACATAAATTAAGAATAAGATTCAAGTACTAAAGTTATAATTTTTGAGTATTGCCAGTCAATTTGAATAGATAAATTGAATTGGCAAGCCAACTAGACACAATGGCATACAATGATTTATTAAGTTCATGGATGATTTTTCTTATGTGTCTAGGCGACTTATTTAGTTGAGTTGAATTAAAAATATTTTTTCATAATTTTTTAACATATTAAATCAATAAAAATTATATATTAATATAGTATATAATTTGTGTCTTTACTACCACATAGGCCTATAAACGGGTCGGGTTGGGTTCGACCCGATCCGTTCCGCCCGACCCAAACATGTTAACAAGACCCGATCCGGACCGATTAAAAATTAATTAAATTGGCTCGGTATAGATCCGTTAAATAATACCCGTTAAAGACCCGATCCACTAAATCATTAACAAGCGCATGTGCGCACACACACACACTCTTTTTCTAATAGTTAGAGTATTTAACCTTCTAGCAAAGTTACTATATATATATATATATACATACATACATAAAAGTTAGAGAGAGAGAGAGAGAGAGAGAGAGAAAGTCTCAATAAAGTTGTCATCTTCAATCTTCTAGGTCTTGTGCTATATGTGAAAATGTTTTGGAGATCATTTTATGCAATTGTTTCATTAATCTAGCTATCAATACCTGATTCCATTGAATGAACATTCTATTAAAAATCATTATAAGCATTCTTTTGTCTTGGATGAGTAATCTTTATTTCATTTTACGTCATTTTCATTTTATGTCATTTTATTCAATTTCCTATTATATTTAGGAGTAAGGCAACCTTTTGTAGACCTAAATTCTTGATAAAAATCAAAAGATTTCTAGATAACAATTATTGTCATTTTACTATTCATCATGTATCCGATAGTAAGAACGTAATATACAAATAATAGTGGCTATCACATAAAATAATTTCAATCAACCATGACATAATTGAAACTAATGAAACATTTTATGTATAAAAAGCCAAGTTGGACTATTCCAAATAGAAATTTTCAACTCCCAATATTTTTTTTTTTTGCAAACAAATCCGGTTTTGGAGTCGGAAACCCAGATTCGACAGATCTGAATTCGGATCCAGTTGAGGTGAGTCTTAGTGAATCCGAATCTAGGTCTAGACCTGTTTAAACTTGACGAGTTGGAGTACATATCTTAAAATGTCTGTCCAGACCCGGCCCATTAAAAGGCCTACTACCACTTACAACAAGATGAACGACAAATGTTTGCACTATATTTTTGCATTTATAAAAGTTACTTTTAAAAGATGTGTTTAGTTGTTTGATCAATTTTTTTTAAAAAAAAGTGTACTTAATATATTTAAAATGAAAAGGAAATGAACAATTTTGTAAGAGGTAATACTTTTTTTAGGTAAACTACTTGCAAATCAATAGGTGTTATAACAATTATAAAGGAAAAAGGTTTGCAGATAGTCTTAAGCATATTTATTGTGAAATTAAAATTGCATCAAATTGTTTAGTTAAGAAAACTCATGATTGAAAAAATAAAGTTGTGTGGTTAAATAGATTTTCGAGAAAAAGTATGATCTATTGTGATAGATGATAATAGGGACAGAGCTTGAAAGATGATGATTTTAATATTAAACAAAAACAAAAAACAGGTGTTATAATAAATCCTCTCTTGACCAATTTTTCAAAGCCTTCCAACTAGAAACAATGTGACTTGACCCTATGGCCTAAAGGCTCTACTACAAACTATGAGTCACTTTAATATATATATATATATATATATATATATATATATCCATAGTTTCATACCAAACAATTAAAGAAACTATATATATATATATATATATATATATCTTCTATGTACTTACAAAGGAGTGGTTTAGACTTTAATCCCTAATTAGGCTAATGGTTCCACTCTAATGTAGGTTTTTAAATAATAATATGAGGTGGGAAATTGGAAGTTCACACCCTTAAATTCTTTACAATTTGATATTTGCTTGTAATTGGGGTTATGTATGTAATTTAGATTTGTTGCCATTGTCTTTGTAAATTTGTCCATGATCTATGCTGCTTGGCTGGAATATTATTAACAATTCTTGTTGAAAAATAAAAGTATATAAAGAGACTTACTCCCTTAATAAATTACATGATGTGACATTTTATCTATTCAACTTGATAATTCGAAAATATAAATCACTAAAGTTCTCATAGAGTGCATAACATCTCAAAGAAAAAGATGAAATTGAAAGTTTAATTCTTATTTTTTAAAAAAAGAATATATATTAAAATGAGAAAACTTGTAACAAATTTCATAAAAATCAATCATTTTGTTCAAAACATTTAATTAATTTTTTTTGCAGCCTTGTCTTTTTTGGGGACGTCTGGATGTGCGTGGGGGCGGGCGGCGCCCCTTAGTTTGGTGTAGAGGCACCAACGGTTGCTTTTATCTTTGGCTTTTTCTTGCTTTAAGTTCGGTGAAAATGCCCTCTTTGTCTTGTGCACAATTCTTATTCTTTATTAATAAAAACTTGCTCAATTTATCCAAAAAAAAAAGGAAAATATTCACAAAATAAATATATTGAAACATTATATAATTTAGATTTTTTGTTTCCCCCTTTATTTGGCTTATTTTTGCAATTGTTTTCTATTAATTAAAATCAATTTTTTTAAAATAAATCATCTTTATATAATAATTTTCTTCTTTATATAATAAACTATTAAATAAAGTTTCATTGCACAATTCAAGAAGAAAAGCCTTTACCTTATGCAAGAAACATCAAATTCATATATCATGACTAATGCTAAAGAAACTATAAATTTTAATTTGTACAGAATTTTCCATACAAAATGATGTGCTAGAATTCATCATTTATATTTAGGTCATATTACTTTATGACAAAAGTATTAGGCGGTTGTCATGAATTTATTCGAATTCTTGATAACTCGTTTGTGACCCGAAAAATGCCACTGGTTCGTCTTGACCAACTTTTATTTTTGGATCTGTTTTGTTTCTTATATTGTAACACACTTATATAAGAGTATTATCTTTTAGTTTTTTTTACTTAGGAAAAGATAACCGTTCTTGAAGAAAAAGGAGTTTTGAGTTTTGAGAGTCTTTTATTCTTGTAATCTCTTTGATACATATTAGATTAATTAACACTGTCCATGGACATGAGCATCTTGCCGAACCACGTAAATCTTGTGTATTATCTGTGCGTTTTGTTTATTTTTGCTTCTTTAAGGTCGATTTATTATTTGTTTGATTGCTTCTGCACAATCCAACTAATATGAAAATGGCTAATTATTTTTTCTTAGTACAACATTAATGGCGGAGGAGAAATATTCTATATGCGTCAAGTCTCGAATTTAGACCACATCCGTGAAAATAAAGTACTATGCCATCTTGGATGAGACCAAACATTTACACAACATTAACTTAACTCTCCCAACTATTTAAGGTCAAGTACATAAATTATATTTTGTAATCTCATGATTCACGACAAATTTTGATATCTTGCAAAGTTTTACTGTTATATTGTCACTTAGATTTACGTAACATTTTTTATAAAAACTCTAGAAGAATGTTCTGTTTGTGTCTAACATCCTACTTTATCACACGCATATATGTCTGTATGTGTGTACATATTTATCTATATATATATGAAATATTATCAAATTTTGTTTATGACTATCAATTCGTTTTTCTAAATTAACCTAACTCCCCACGCAACTTGGTGATATATATTATTATATATGTATATTGGAGCAATAAAATTTGTTTATTTTGGTAACGTGATACACGTAATTCTTTATGATGTTGCTATTTTTTATCAGAAGGGCTCCTCGTCCTTCAATACCTATTAAGAACTCAAAATTAAAAGGTGATCGGGTAGGCTCCGGTGGTAGCCGCTCTGATGATAAAGTCAATAAATTAAAAAGATTGTAATTAAAAAGAACAATTGAACATAAATTGAAAGCGTACCTTAGGGATTTATTTATAGCTTGAAGATCTCATAAGTTGAATAGGATTTGGAGCCATAAAAGTAGGGATTTGAAGATATCCGGAGATAGCAGTTTTCATATTGAACTCTGTTTCCTTATTCTGAGGTCGGAAGTCCATGGAAGGCCGTGATCAGTTCGGTACCCTATTTGTTCTAAAGGAAAGGCTAGAGGTGGTGCACCATTCTGAATAATGTACCTTTGTGTCTGTCCGATCTAGGTAGTAGAATCTCTTTTGATTTGTACACTGAAGAGCTCTGTACCTACATGTGTCATGCTTTGATTTGATATGTCTCTTTATGGTATATCAGCTACTCCCCCTTCTCCAAGCCTCAGTTCTATAGAACTTGCGCAAGCTGAGGTTAGGGTTTCTGAGGGGTCACGTGCAATGTCATTAATGCACCATTTCACATTCTGAGAAAACAGCCATTGATGGGACAGTTACGGCCTCATCATTGCATTAGCCGCCGATTGAGTAATCGAGGCTATTATTAGCCAACTGTCGGTTGGGATTCCGGCACCATAAATGTCGATCCTCCTTGGGTGGCCTTATAAATAGATGAAACCCCCTCAACAAGAGTTTTTTATGAACTCTCCATCACTCTAAATTGAAATTAAAGCAAAAGAAGATCCCATAAGAGATTTTCGGTGTACCAAAAGACTTCTCCAGCACCTAGTCTCCAGTTTTTGGTCAGTTGGTGACAACTCTTGTCATTTTTTTTTTAAATTATTTTTTCCTTTATTGTTATTCTTCTTATACCCTACTCTTTTCATGAACATGTCATCCTCGGATGCTCATTCTAATACTGGGGAAGACGATAAGCAAATCATAGAAGTAGGTAGTCAAGAGGCACTAGGCCTCATTCTAGGTGAGGAAATGGATAGTGCTTCTGGTAATAGTTTAGGAGTGCTCATTATTGAGGCGCACCTCGAATCTAGGGATAAGGAGGTCGGCTCATTGGGCCGGCCTTATAGAAGAGAGGAGGGATAAGAGTGCTATGACTAAGGGCATGCTTACATGCCCTCAAAATAAATTTTGACTTTCCTCAACATGTGTTTTGTAAGATCTCGAGGGCTATAGATCACCCATCGGATATCGATAGAGGAGAAATTTGTGCTTACCTCGAATGGTTTGAGGTCTGCATATGCTTCCCTCTCCATCCCCTTATAAATGAGTTTTTCAACTAGTTCAATATCTGCCTTACCAAGCTGAACATCAACAATTGGAGGTAGCTAATGGCTTTTTAGTCCTAGGTCACCAAAACAACATTGAGGTAGACCTAAACCTGATTAGGAGTAACATGGACTTGAAGCTCCTTAAGTTAAAGGGGATGTACTACATGTCCTTTGACAAAAGGTTCAAGCCATTGACCTCTGTACCCACTTCTAATAAGTTATGAAAGAAGTGGTACTTCTTCATCAGTAGCGGCTGGGAACACAAAGACTTCAAGAATCGAAACAGCTTCTTCCCTCGGCACACTGATTTCAAGGGTGAGCCTATAAATCCTTCGACTTCTAACCTGAATAGCGTAATCCTATTCTTATGTTGACTGAATTTTTTTTTTTTTTTAATTTATGCTGTCACAGATAAGAAGGCTTGGAGGAGATAAACTTTCACTCCCGAGCTTCAAGAATGGTACAGAAGACTTCTTTATCCACAGGACCATCCTCACAATCGCGTCCTCACTGCTCCAGAACTTCATAGACGCTGGGTTAGTGAAGGATAAGTCGATAGTGTCGAAGAAGATAGTTCTTAGGAGCTAGACACCTGGAGCTAAGAAGGTTGGGGGGCATCCAGCCCTTCAGTACTAGCTCCTCTTTAGAAGAAGAGGAGAACTGAGATGGGACGGACAGAGGTGGGGGGTTCCAGTTTTCCCGAGCGTACGATCTCTGAGGAGTTGGCCCTGCCAGTTGCTCGGCAAGAGCTAACACCACCTCCAACCCCCATCGCGTGCCCAGTATCCCATGTTAAGGGAAAAATACGCGTAGTTCCTCCTGGTGTAGCCTCGGCTTGAGACTAATGAAGTGGCTTATCAATAGGGCTTATGAGGAAGCCTAGAGCTCGACAACGGCTCGCTTCAAAGGTCTAAAGCCCCGAAAAATAGCCAAAAATCTTCTAGTTTCTCATATGAGGGTAAGGTTCTTATCTTTCGTTGATTTTATATATGTAATTGACCTTTGTTCCTACTAACTTATCTAGTTTTTATCTTTTATAAGTGGTTCATGCCATGACTGCTATCATGGATTGCCCCAAGGAATCAAAATAGGAGGACAAGCTCCAGGCTGAACTGGAAGAGGCTCGACTCTAGCTTGGGATAGCCCGCTCATTGTCTCTCTCTTTTGAGGAAAGGTTAAAAGAAGCCCTCACCAACGTGGCCATTCTGGAGTCACAGAAGAACGCCTTGGCTTCAGAGTTAGAGAGCTTGAAGAAGAAAAAAGATGAGGCTGCTGCTGCTGCTATAAACCTAGCCTTCAACGTTCAAAATGCGAGAGAAGAGACAGAGAAAGCCCTTAGAGAAGAGGTACAGAGGCTGGGCGGAGAGTTTGCGGATCATAGATACGAAACCTTTTAGAAGAAATCCAAAAGCTATATTCTGATCTCGACATCTTTAGAGTGGATGAGGTTTCAATATATGATCCTGCACCAAGTCCTTCCGAAGCTGCCCTAACAGAGTCCACTGATGTTGAGAGAGAAGCCCCCCTACGGAAGATCTTTAGTTAAGCTTTTGTATTTTATTTCTTTGTTCTGAACTTGTAATCGTCCCACTTTTTTGGGGTTAATCTATAAAAGTTCTTTCTTATCTTATACACTTGTGTTCTGCTTGCTATTTTTGTGATGTGTCTGAAAAATTGTCTCTTTAAACTTCCAGACCACTAGAAAATGTAAATCTTTTGCACACTCCAAAGCATTTATAGGGTTATCTTCAGAGGTTGAAATAGCAGGATCTTCATAGCAGGCATACTTATGAAAATAGACCATAATATACCGACCTTCAATACTTGTAACTAAAACAAGCTTTATCGACAGATCTTTCGCACTTGTAATTAAATCACGCTTTGTTAACAGATCTCTAATACTTGTAACTAAAACAAGCTTTGTCAACAGTTCTTCATCATTTGTAACTGAAACAAGATCCATTCATCGATCTCAAATACTTGTAATTAAAACAAGCTTCATTCTAATATCTGTATATTGATTGTAATACTTGTTCTGAACTGTTCATTGAATGAAATGGACTAGACCTGTAACACTTGTAGTGAATAAAAGGACTTTTAGGGGTCTATATATTCAGTGAAATGAACCAGACCTGTAGCACTTGTAATGAATACAAGCCTTTTAGGGGTCTGTACATTTAATGAAATGGACTAGACCTATAACACTTGTAGTAAATATAAGGCCTTTAGGGGTCTATACATTGAATGAAATGGACTAACCAAACTTGTAGCACTTGTAGTAAATACAAGGCTTTTAAGAGTCTGTACATTGAATGAAATTGATTAAACTTGTAGTACTTTTAGTGAATATAAGGCTTTTAGGGGTCTGTACATTGAGTGAAATGGATCATACCTATAGCACTTGTAGTGAATACAAGGCTTTTAGGGGTCTATACATTGAATGAAATGGACCAGACCTATAACACTTGTAGTGAATACAAGGCTTTTAAGGATATGTACATTGAATGAAATGAACTAGACCCGTAGCACCTGTAGTGAATACAAGGCTTTTTGGGGCATGTACATTGAATAAATACTCAGAAGTGAATAAAAAATAACTCTTTATTGATAATATTTGCGTAAATGTTTGATATTTCAAGGTTTAGGTACAGGCTTCCCAGTTACATCTTCTAACCAATAAGTCGTTAGTCTGACGATATTGGTTATCTTGTAGAGCCCTTCCCAATTAAGGAGAAAGTTTTCCCATGGCGGCATCTTTAGTGTTTGGGAACACCCTTCTTAAGACGAGGTCTCCAATCTAAAAGTTGATAGGTTTTAACCCCTAGGTTGAGACATTTAGCCATTCTCTACTGGTCTGCTTTGATCCTGATCCGAGCTTACTCACATCTTTCTTCAAGTAGATCCAAATTCTCCACGAGCAGCTGGTTGTTGGTCCCCTGGTCAAAGCAGTCTGTCCTAAGGGTCGGCATGCCAATTTTGACAAGAATAACTGCCTTAGTGCTATAGGCGAGTGAGAACGGTGTGTTTGTAGTTGCGGTTCTTCTAGTAGTTCGGTGAAGTACTTTAAGGAGTTCTTCGACCCATCTTCCTTTGGCTTCCTCCAACATTCTCTTAAGGGCGTCGAGAATAGTGTAGTTGGTGACCTCGGCTTTCCTATTGGCTTGGGGATGCCCTAGGTGAGGAAAAGTGATGATTGATTTGCAGGTCTTTATAGAACTTTTTGAATACCTTCCCAGCAAACTGTATCCCATTGTCTGAAATAATGACGCGGGATATACCGTGTCACATCCCGAAACCCGGCCTATACGGATTAAGGGTTCGTGATCGGCCACCGAGGCCTTTTTCAATGATCATAATACTTTTCTAATCACCATATACGCGGCGAAATAAGTTTTTTTCTTCTTCACATCCATAAAATAAGCTACACAACTTAATCAGTCGATTCAAAATACCATCATTGAAGATCAAAGTTTCCAAGTCAAAGAGTAGCATAACATTACACAACTTTAATACATAAGATCCCAAAATGTCTAGTCTATCTTCGGTTAAGGACTCATAAAAAAGAACTCGCTTCATCACTTAAGCACTTATCCTGCATCACTTGAAAGCAAGTTTGTCTAATCCTCACCTGAAAACATAGTAAATATCTATAATGAGCTCGACAGCTCAGTGAGTATTTCATAACATGCTAAGGGTTTCAAAAGTACTATGTAATACATTCTGAAATGTCTATACTTATATTGAATTAAAATACATCATATCAAGTACAGCAGATTAGAGAATAGTATCAAAGTCATTTTTAATAAATCTCAATTCAATCACAGTCGTAAATCAAAATCGATAATATAGCACAATCATAATAATGATCCAATAACATAGTTTGATAATGATGATTAGTATTATAATTCAAACATGGTTCAAAGTCGTTTTCAATATCAATAGTCATAGTCAAATCAACATCATAGTCTAATATTGTAACTCGATCATAGTTACGGTTCAAAGTCATTTTCAATATCAATAGTCATAGTCAAATCAACTTCATAGTTTGATAATCAAAATCGTAGTTCAATAGTTCTCAGTTCGATGATTCAAAGTTTAATCATAGTTCACATTCGATATTCATAAAAGTTCAAATCATTAAAATTTTCCTCTTCTATGGCCAGTAAATTAGAACCTCACTGACTGAGATCAATATTCAATAACACCACTAATATACCTCATGGGCAGGGTTCAATGGCCAGAAAATTAGAACCTCGCTGACTGAAATCAATATTCAATAATACCATCAATATACCTCGTGGCAGGGTTCGATAAGGTTATAACTTATTCAATAATGACCAATCATAGAAGGGTGTTTCATTCAAAACATCAAAATGATATCCAAAATCAATAACATCAATAACAATCTCAATTCTTTAAATAAGAGTTTCATATTAGCCTTTAGTCAAAACAGTTTAGAGATTGGTAAGAAAAACTATATAGTGTCATGAGTATTTTACAGAATATGTTCTTGAATTAGAAGGGAAGATAGTATAGATATCAATGAGTCATTTCAAACATATACTAGGTACAATGTATTTGTTAACAAGCTATAAGGGAAATGGCAATATCAATAAGTCATTCAAATCGATATCAAATGGAAGGAGTCTATTTTCAAATCATAAAAGAGTTCGATATTTATATCTATAATGAAAATCCACCTCAACATGATATGAAAAACTCACCTGACGTCCCAAAAGCAAATTCCAAAAATCCTTCCTAAACGAGGGTCATTATAATCACAATTCAAGATCTTATTACTTTCTTGTTTAAAGCATCACACAATTCAACCATTAATTTTAGAGCTCCTCCTATTCCAATTACCTTCCTTCCGTAACTTTATTAAGTCTTAAGGACATGTTGGTAATTTTTTAGGTTTGTTATCGGGTCTTGTTTTCCACAAAAGGATGTCATCGTTGGGTTCAAAGTATTGAAGATAATTGATTTTGGCACTTTTAGGTCTAAATTTGCGTATCTATAGTTTATTTTAAGCCTAGGAACATTTTCGTAATTTTATGTTTTTACATGTCATATTTTTTGGTACTTCGTTTGCTGAAATGGACTCTACCTTTGAGTCCGAATTGTCCAAAATAGTCAAGATGGACTACCTTTTATATTCAATTGACCCCGGGTATCATTAGGGGTAAAATGGATAATTTTACATTTCACGTGTCTTAATTTTTGGGACTGAATTTCATAAATCGGACTCCGTCGTTGAGTTTAGAATGCCCAAAAACATTGGGTTACACTATTCTTTTATTTTATTTGGACTTTGTTTGACTAATTTTTTGTTTAAGGGTGTTTTAAAATTTTCCTAATTAAAAAAGGATTTTAAATTAATTTCTAATTAATTTTTGGGTAATTTCATAATTAACCGAAAGTTGGGGAGTTAAAATAAAATTTTAAGAAATTGTTAAGTAAACCGTCCGGTTCAGTCCCAATTCAATTGGACCAGTTTGGTTTGGTTAAGAGCCAAGGGGTTCGGTTCGGGTTACTACGTCAGCATGTAATCATGTTGACATCATGCCACTTTAATCCGATGACTGCCATTCCACTATACACTTAAACCCAATTACACTCGGGTCGATCCAAACCAGTATCCGGCCCAATAAGCCGACCCATGAATAGGGTCGTCTTCCTCGTTTTTCCTACAGATTCTCCAGGCGCCGGTCGCCAGGAGCTACAAAATTTTTCTCACAATTTCGACGTCCGTTTTCTACCCCTTTTCCACCAAATCGATTCTAAAGACTTAAACAGTCTACTTGGGATTTGTTTGAAGCCCTAACAGCACCATTTCTGGTGCCAGAACATGAAAATCTGGCCAAGTACTGTTTGTGGATTTTGGCTTATAAAATGGTCAGTCGTTGATCATTTTGTTTAAGTGAAGATATTTTGGGATCCTCTAAACATATTCTATCACTTTTCATTCCAAAAATTTATTTTAAACTAACTATTTTCAGACCTCAAGTTCAAGGTCCATCAATGGCAGTTTCTTCATGGGTCCTATGTTTCTGCACTGTTTAGGGTTGTTTTATTCTCACCCTTAAATCACAACACAAAGCCTATAGAACCCCTTTCACCTCTCAACTCCACTAAACAGTAAGTTTACACAAGGATATTTTTAGAGAGAGAGAGAGAGAGAGAGAGAGTCAAATTTTGAGTGTTTACCTTCCACAATGGTGTTTTACTCCCTCCTTGGTGTGCTTCTAGGTCTCTATTTCTCCCCACAGGCTGCCATGCATACAAGTACAGAGCTCCTATCTTCCTTCTTCTCTCTCTCTCTAGCTCACTCTCTCTCACTATCCGAGCGCATGCACTTTGATTTTTACTTCTTCACATCACACGCAACACACACACACACACACACACACACATATATATATATATATATATATAAACTTATATTTTATATTTATTTGGTTGCATGAATGGCCATTGGCCAATTTGGGAGGTGGATGTTTTATTTTATGTGTATATATACATATATATTGTAATATTCTTCATAAAATGTGGGCAACCTAAGTGGCTAAATTTTTTGGTTTAAATTCTCCCTTGCTTTTTGGTCAAGGGTTCAAATCTCATGGGTTACACTTTTGGCTCAATTTTCCTATTTTTCCCTTATGCCTCGTTTGGCACTTTAAATTATTTGTTTTGTTTTGTTTTGTTTTATTTTATTTTATTTAATTTTTTTATTATTATTATTTTTTTATATCTCGGTTTATTTTCTCGTAACTTTTTATTTGCTTCATAAAATTTTTAATACTCAATTTAGTGACTTGATTTTCCCGATAAACGGGTCAGGGCGTTATATACCGGACCTGCAAACTATATTTTTTCATGTGAAGTTCTTTACTTCCACATCTGTGATGTGGGTCAGTGGTTCAACCTTTGCCCATTTGGAAAAATAGTCGATGGAGACTAGTAGGAATCTCCTGCTCTGAGGGGCCTATGGCAACAGCCCTACAATATCCACTCCCTATTGAGCAAAAGGTCAAGGACTAGCGATGAGGATAAGTTCATGATGAGGTTGGTGCTGGTATGAAGCAAATCGTTGAAATTTGTCACACCTCTGAACATAGTCCTTAGTTTGTCTTAACATACCAGGCCACTAGTATCCCTGAGTTCGTGCTCGATGAGCTATGGTCCTTCCTGCCATTGTGGTTGCCACTAGATCTCCCCATGTATCTCGCCTAGGATGTAGCGGGACTCCTTTGGAAATAAGCACCGCAAGAAGGGGTTGTGTGTAGAAACTTCGGTAAAGCTTTCCTTTAAGAATTAGATACCGAGTGGCCCTAATCTGAATCCTTTTGGCATGATTTTTATCCTCTAGAAGCAACTCTTCCCTTAGATACTAAATAATGGGAGTCATCCAATCTTTAGGTTATTCTGAAATTTGAAGGGACTGTATTTCCTCAATGTTTGGTTTTGACTGGTATGAGATTTTCACCATTGAATCCCTTTTTGGCTTGAGGTGGGAGACCATATTTTCTAAAGCATCAACCCTGGAGTTTTGGCTTCTTTCGATCTCTGAATGATGAATTTGTGAAAAGACAGCTTTAGTGATTCCACTAGCTCTGAATATTTGGTCATCCTATTATCCTTAGTGAAAAATTATCCTAATACTTGACTCACCACAAGTTGAGAGTCAGAGAATGCTTCAATACCCAAAGCTTCACATTTTAGGGTCAATTTCATTCCAAGGGTAAGCGCTTCATATTCGGCTTCGGTATTAGAGGCTCTGAACCCTAAGCTAACTGCTTTCTCAGTTATGACTCCATTGGGGGACTGAAGTATTATGCCTACGCCAGAGCCTTTGTTGGTAGATGAACTGTCAATGTAAAGTAGCCATACTGGGGTGTCCGTAGTGGCTTGAGCTTTCGCATGTAGTGTTGGCAGTGAACTCTACTATAAAGTCTGCTAGTATTTTCCCTTTAATAGAGGTTCATGGTACATAAGATATGTCAAACTCTCCTAACTCTACTGACCATTTAATCGGTCGTCCTAAAACTTCAGGTCTGTGTAGGACTGATTTCAAAGGATAGGACGTAAGGATTATGATAGAATGTGCCTAAAAATATGGTCTGAGCTACCGAGCAGATATCACCAAGGCTAAGGCTAGTTTTTCAATTTTAGAATATCTTGTTTCAGCAGTCTAGAAGTGCCTTGCTAACGTAAAAGACAGGCCTTTAAATCCCGTTGTCCTCTTTGACTAATGCGGAGTTGATGGCATTTTCTGATACAGCTAAGTACAAGAGTAATTTTTCTCACTGTACTAGTTTTGAAAGGAGTTCGGGGAAAACTAAGTATTGTTTAAGTTCCTAGAAAGCTTTTTCGCAGTCAAGGGTCGATTTTAGGTCCTTACTGCCCCCTCAAGGCTCTAAAGAACGGGAGGCACTGATCCGTAGATTTAGAGATGAACCTGTTTAGAGCTGCTATCCTTCCGTTCAGGCCTTGGATATCCTTCTTGGTTTTAGGTGACTCTAGTTCAATCAAAGCTTTGATCTGCGAGGGATCTACCTCAATTCTTCTTTGAGAGACTAAAAAACCCAAGAATTTTTCTTTTGTGATCCCGAAGGTACATTTTAAGAGGTTTAGCTTCATCCTATATTGTCTCAAGATGTCAAACATTTGGCTTAAGTGCTGGATGTGGTCACGCTTTCGAATGATTTTGACTAGCATATTGTCGATGTAGACCTTCATTGTGTGCCCAATTTGGGAGCCAAACATCTTGTCTCCAGCATTCTTCAAGCCGAACAGCATCACTCTAAAACAATAGAGACCTCGTTCATATATGAAGGCAGTTTTCTCCTAGTCTGGAAGATACATTTAAATTTGATTGTATCTAGAGTAGGCATCCATGAAACTCATAAGCTCGTGTCTTGCAGTAGCATCAACAAGTTGATCAATCCTGTGAAAATGAAAGTTATCCTTGGGACAAGGCTTTATTTAGGTAAGTGTAGTTAATGCAGACCCTCCACTTGCCATTCTTATTTTTTGCGAAAACTGTGTTGGCAAGTCACTCTAGGTAGAACACTTCCCTTATTATTCCAGCATTTAGCAACCTCTGGACCTCTTCATTGATGATCTTTTGACATTCAGAGGCAAACGTTTGCCTTTTTTTGTCTCATCGAAGGATGGTCTGGGTTTGTCATTAGCTTATAAGAGATGAAGATTAGGGTCTATTCCCTCCATATCTTTTGTTTCCCTAAGCAAATACCTACAAGTTGCTTTTTAAAAATTTTACAATTTCTTTTTGCTCAGAGGGAGACAAAGCTGAGCCAATCTGCAAATATCTTTCCTCCCCTTTAGTGCTGATGAGTACTTTGATGGGCTTCTCCTTTGGCTTAACCATGTTGTCCCTTCCCTTGGGACTTAATGGCTCGTCGATTTCAGAAGGACACTTCTCTGCTTCATGAAGGTCGAAAGTTAAAGAACTTCTCCTTTCACGATGGAACTGTGATTGCTATTTGGAGGCTTTTTCCTTTAACGTGAGGGCATGACATTCCCGTACGGTGGGCTGACAGCCCTTAATGGAGAAGACTTTGTCATTGTGAACATACTTCAAGCACTGATGGAGGGTTGAAGCAACTGCTCCCATCTGATGGATCCACGGTCTTTCAATGATGACGTTATAAGGGGATTTAGAATCCAAGACCATGTATTTAGAGATCAGTGTCTTCTGTCCATCTCCTCCTCTCGTTGTGGTCGGTAGGTCTATTTTACCCAATGGGGCGCTAAAATTTTCATCAGATCCCACCATCACAGTGGTGGTAGCTCTGATGTCATTATGATTGAGTTTCATATGTACAGTATGTTGGTAGAGTTTCTAGTATCCACAAGAACCATTCTGATCTCAAAGTTGGTGACTTTGAGTGAGATGACGAGAGCATCGTTGTGGGGACAATGTATCCTAGCAAGATCCAATTTAGAGAACTGGATCTGAGGTCCTAACTTCATCTTTTTCTCAATGGCTAAGATCTGGAGTATGTGTTTCTGCCTTTGCCTCCCGAGCATACCTTTTCCTGGTTCTATTAGATATTCCCGTCACTGCATTATCAGCATGAAGGAAAAAGATGACTTGATTATTTTGCCATGGTTGATCGTTTCAAACTTATCTTTGCTCAGGCCTCTGTTCTTGCCTTCTTTGTAGTGGTCTATTGTCACGGGAGTTCTGCCTTCCTGTCCTAGAGGACAAACTCTCTCAGTCACCTTCTTCCTGATGAGATGTTTTATCTCCTACTTGAGAGCTCTGCATTCGTCGGTGGTGTGACTGTGTTCCTTGTGAAAATCATAGTACTTGTTTTGGTTCTTGTGTCAAGATTGCTCTTTAGTGGCTCTAGCCACTTCAAGTTCTCACGGGTCTTGATCTGTTTGAGTATATGAGTGAGAGGCGCATTCAGAAGGGGTGAAGGTTCTGTACCTTTCAGAGTTGGGATTGTTCTGGGTTTTGGAAGCCACTCTCTTACCAGGGCTCCTGATCCTCTTCATATTAGTGTTGGTGTCCCTCTTCTAAACTTTCTCATCCTTTTAAGCCTGTTCTTTTACCTTTTGAAAAGATATTTTCGTATCTTCAAGATTAATGTAATTTCGTACTCATTCCATGAGTGTCGTCATGTCGACAAGAGGATTTTTGGTCAAAGAATCTTGAAAGCATCCAGGTCTTAAGCCAGAGGTAAGAGCTGCCACTAGGAAGCTTGGGTTGCAATCGGTTATATCCGTGACCTCGATATTAAAACGAGCAATGTACTCCCGAAGTAGTTCTCATTTTTCTTGCTTCACAGTTAACATGAATTCTGGCCATTTTCTTGGATTCTTGCTGGTTAGGAAATCGATCAGGAAATTGCCTACTAAGCTCATAGAAATTGTTGATCGATTCTTGGGGGAGGTTGTGGAACCACTTCAGAGTGGTATTTTTGAGGTTCATCACGAAGGTTCGGCACATGAAGGCATGAGTAGCCCCATATAGAGTCATTGTATGCTGGTAGTGAGATAGATGGTCCCCAAAGTCCTCAGACCCATCGTAGAGGGTGAATTTTAGAACAACGAACTTTTTTAGCCGCTCCTCTATCATTATGGCAGAGGTGAATGGCGTGGAGAACTTCCCGATCAACTTTCCTAGTTCGTCTTGCTTTAGAAGGGCGTGGAACCCTCTAGTAAAGATGGTCTATTCCTCGGAGTCTACTATCTCTTATGCCCTTTGAGGAACTCTGGGCAAGACTTGTTGTGGGTTTGGGACCCGAATGTTGACCCTGTCCTGCACCTTCAGACCCTCGATTTGAGGGATGAGTTTGTCTGATATTAGTAGGAGGGTGTTACCCTCTTAGAACTAGGAGGGTGGTGCCTCTAAGGGCTGGAAATTCTCGGGGTGCTAGATCGGCTCCCGAGGCTACGAGAGTAGGAATCCTCATTCTGCTTTGGTAATGGACAGCTAGGTGAAAAGTGGGCATCCCTCTCCCTACAACTGTTGACATGGCAACGAGTTGTTCCTGCATCTAATCAGATTGTTGTTGGATTCGATTGAGCTGCTGTTGCAAGTGATTGGGTATTTGCCCCCTTCCTCTCTCAACAAGAGACTAATTTCAGGGGTTTTAGAAATTCTTTCTAGGACGAAGATTGGGAGCCATCGCCTTTTTGGAAGAAAAAAACAAAGAATTTGTTGCTTTTGAAGAAAATGTTAGCAAGAACGATTGTCATTCCCACAGAAGGTGCCAAACTGATGTTGCTTTGTTCTGATCAGATGGGCTCCCCATCCTTCAATACCTGTCAAGAACTCAAAATTATAGGAATCACTCGGATAGGCTTCGGTGGTAGCCACTCTGATGATAAAGTCAGTAAATTAAAAATGTTGTAATTGAAATGAATAATTGAACATAAATTGAAAGCGTACCTTAGGGCTTTATTTATGAATCTGAAGATTTCTTAAGTTGAATAGGATTTGGAGCCATAAAAGTAGAGATTTGAAAGATATCTGGAGATAGTAGTTGTCATATTGAACTCTAGTTTTTTCATTCTGAGTCGGAAGTTCATGCAAGGCGGTGATCAGTTCGGTACCCCATCTGTTCTGAAGGAAGGACTAGAAGTGGTACACCATTCTAAACAATTTACCCCTGTATCTGTCTAATCTGGGTAGTAGAATCTCTTTTGATTTGTACACTGAAAAACTCTGTACCTACACATATCATGCTTTAATTTGATCTATCAGTTTATGATATGTGACTTTACAAGACATAACAAATCTGATTAATCAACCATAGATTTGTTACATAAAAATATACACAACACCATGTAATGTCAATCTCTATTCTTATATACTTCTTTCAGTCCCATTTTAAGAGTCTTTTATCACTATTCATTTTAAGAGTTTCATTTAAAAAGTTAACGTACTTTTAAGTTATAAATTTTTAAAATTACCCTTTATTACACCTAATATGAACATGATTTACAATTAAATGAGGGTAATATGAAAAATTTAAATAGTTTCAAAATAATAAAATAATACTTTCAAAAAAGTTAGAATGCCCAAAAGAGACTATCATTTTAGGACGAAGGGCGTATAATCTAATATCTATGTATGTGCGCCCACATGCCGCACATATATATATATATATATATTAGTTTATGTTAATTCCAAGATTCAAAATGACGAAAGCAATGCACTTTTTGCCACAAAGTCAACATCGTTGTCGACATTGTTTCTAAAAAAGTCTTAATTTTCAATGAAATAATAGTCCAAGGGTCCCTCCTCAAGTACGTCAATAGACATTGTTTGTCTTCTCTAATTCAAACAATAGTTTCAGATGAGCTCAACCATTAATTAATTATACACCTCACCAAAAACAAGAATTACATAATTGTTATATATATATATATATTTATATAAATACAAGAATTTTGACTCATCACAATTGTTGTTATCATCCTTTTTTGATTAATTTTTTTGCAAAAGGACAATGAAGGATATGTTCCTTTCACATTAGAATTTGTTCAAATTTAATTCTTCACGGGTTGTTAACCATATATTGAATGACATTCATGCAATAATTGAATCGGTTGGTTTTCGTTTTAGTCAATCTTTGATGCCTATTTCATGCTTTAAAGTCAAGAAACGCGACAAAATTATACCCATCAGTATTCACACCAAAATAATGAATATATGTATAATATATATATATATATATATATATGTGGTCTCTGATTTTCAGAGAATGTAGATGATACTGGATAATAACTAGTTGACTACACTTCCATAATTGGAGACTGTCAGATTACCATCATATGTGATGCTTGGAGAGATTGCGTTCACATATTTGGTTGGTCCATTTGCATTGAAGGCGGTTCAATGCAGTGGCCAGTGGGTGATCAATCAATTTGATAGATGGGTGAGGACTACAAACACATACATACATTATCTTCATCCTAAAAAGAAAGACTAATACTAGGTACATAAGATTTATTTACAAGATGATATCATTTATTATAACTTTTTTTAAAATTTAAATAAAAAGTCAAAATATATGTCTTAATTATAAAAATATTATTAACAAATCATTCGATGAACTAAACCGATATATTAAATATTTTCTAAAGAATATATCAACATACATCAATATATATTATTTATAATAAAAGTAAAAGTTTCATCAAAGTGTTTGTCACAATAACTCAACAATTTTTAAAAATTTTTAAAGTTGAGATTAAGATAAATTACCATGTTATCATATTAATTGTTAAGTTAATTGGAACTAGTTTAGTTGATTACCATATTCTCTTTATTAAGAGAAGATCATTAATTCAACTCTCACTTTTCTTTTCATAAAAAAAAAAAAAAGAAAATTGTTATACACATGTACAACTACTACAACTAACAAATGAAACTTATATAGAAAGGATGTTTTTATAAGCTCATGAAGCTTTCATTTTGTATCGGATATGGGGCTACAAGAATAGTAAAAAGCTTAACATATCATGGCAACGCATGGGTCATTGGCTAGTTTATTTATGTGTATGTGTATGTGTATGTGTGTTTGTGTGTGTGTTTTTATATAAATATATCTATACTTATATAAAAAAAAAAATGAGGGTTGATTGTATGAGCAAAATGACACTTTTATCATTCCAACATTAGTTATTTACAATTTTGTCATTATGTTTCTCCTCACTGTATTAATTATTTACAATATTGTCATTTATTTAATTTTTTTTTTTTGTTTTTAATAGACGTGATTGTTTTTTTTTTGAGAGGATATACTATTTCTTAAATATATCATTTTCATGTGATTATTTTTCTTGGTAGGACTTACAATTTTATCTTTCATATATTAATTATTTACGAGATTGACATTTGTTCAAATTTTTTTTCAACGTACATGATTGTTTCATTTTATTGTTGAGGCTTACAATTATTTAAATATATTATTTTAACGTAATTATTTTTGTTAGCAAGACTCATGATACTTGTACAATCTGCAAAGTAAGAGACTAAGAGTCACCAACTAAGTGTGTGTGTGTGTGTGTGTGTATATATATATATATATATAGCAAAGAAGGTTTGTTTGCCTATTAAATTATTAAATCTAACTTTTTCAAATTTCAAAGAAGTTATTAAAATTTGATCCAAGATTTTCAAAGGGATTAGTTATAAATTAAAAAAAAAAAAAAAAGTAGACCAAAATTTTCAAAATTCAATCATACTAAATATGACAAATATTCCATTACGGTACCTTGTTTAGAGTTTAAACCAAATTCAGTGACTAGTCGCAGCTTCACACTTAGAATATTTATGTTGGAAGAAAGACGTCTAAAATGTCAGATACTTTTCTCTCTCTCCCTCTCCCTCTCTCTGCTGTTATTGTTAAAGCGTGCAAGAAATAACAAGCTATATACCTAATACAATACAATACAATTAATACGGCAAAGTGTGATGGTGACCTTGATGTTCAATGGCTTTATTGTGTTTTGTGGAGCTCTGTCATTCAATTCAAGTGCTTGTCTTAGTCGCATCGAAGCCTTTGATTAACCCTTCCCCACACACACTATTATCCTTATATTTATACCCCAATTAATGCCTTATCTTGGATGGATTGATGGATGTACACTTCTGTTCCAATCCAAACACAGTATTATACCCATGCCAATGCCTTAATCTTGGACAATTCTATTCCCATAGTCAAATATTTCTGCTGCGCCTAGAATATTTTTTTGACTAATGTCTGAATTGGTTTGATATTTTATATTCTCCATCAAAATCAATATCTTCAAGTTCATCAACTAGTATTCCTATTAATTTCCAATAAAAAGTTTTCCAAACTCTATGTAAATTGGCTTTTCATCATTATATGATCTTGCAATTCAATGGACAGCGTTTTTTTTTTTTTTTACATAAAAATTCAAGTGGGAAGGTGGGTGTGTGTGTGTGTGTGTGTGTGTGTGTATATGACTATTTTCATACGACTTTCTGTTAAGATTTTAGAATTATGGAGATCTACTTGCCTCCCTATTGTCAAGGGCCGCTCTAGAAAAAATTGTAAGGGGCCAGAATTTTTTGAAAACAAAATTTAAGAGGAATTTTGTTTTAATTTTTGCAAAACTAGGGGGATACAACCAGGCCAAGTATAACTGTAGTTTTTCCCTTGCCACAATTGACCATCCAAAATTCTATATATATATATATATATATATACACACACACACACACACACACATATGAGACACTTCATTGTCAAGCTCTTGACACAAAAATCTAACCCCTCTACTTATGTTTTCAAAAACTCTTTTATGTTCTCAGAAACAGAAAAAATAAAAACACTAATAGAAAAAAAGTGATTGGCAGGGCACTTTCCAAAACTGTTTCTGTAAACAACCCATTTTTTAAAAACAACTAAAGTAGATTTTTTGTGTTTTCGAATTAAAAAATGAAAACGACTTGAACACATGTAGTTATAAATTTTTGTCATCTGTTTTATTCTCGAAATACAAAAAACAAAAATGTACTCAAAGGGTACATCTATCAATTCTCACGACTGTGTTGTCTGCTTGGGGGGGCTTAATGTTGTACCAAATATAGACATAATCTCTGGTTATCAATAATAAATGATTCTTGCATATTAATTTTAAACTCTCAGAACAATCAAACAGCTAATACTTTTGTTTCCAAGTGATTAATAATATACAGCCACACTCTTTTTTATACATATATATATATATATATATTTATGCATAAAAAAAAGAGCATGTGTTCAACAATAATTAATTAGATCAAAACTTAGTTTATGAATCAATCAAGATAATCAAATCAAACTAATCAAATGTAAGTAAGTTGATGCTGTGATGAGGGTTCAGTCGATTAAATCTTAATCGATGATCATGTACTTAATTTGATTTCTTCGATCAAGCTCTTGGTTGGTATGACCGTGTTATTAAAGAACTTAACAATGCATGTAATCAAATTAATATTAAATTTTAATTTTTTATCTTCCAATTCTTAATCATAGCCCATTCAAAGTGAATGGTATCATTTAGTAAAGTGGTCAAAGCATAAACCTCACTTACAACGGTAGTTATTCTATTGATTTTTATAAAGATAGCCAAATTGTTCTTTGGAATAATCAAGTTTACATCAAAAACAACTAGCAACATGTCACATTAACTCCTTTTGTATCAAACTAGAAAAAAGCATATAGAATAAAAATGTACTTTGAGCATAAAGTGGTCCATATACCAAAAATGCTTAATGGGTTGTTAATAATGTAAAAAGGACAAGTAAGCGAAAAAATGCCGACGTGCGTCGCTCGTTTTGCCACGTGTGCATCGACAAATGAATTATACTCCACTTAACATGAATTAATAGATTTTAAATTTCAGTTGGGGCTATAATTAAGATGCTTAATGGTATCAATGATACCCCTCTTGGAATAAGTTGGTGCATCAATTAGGTTCATTAGTGTTGATTTATGAAAAGAAAACAAACTTTAGTTGTTGGAGTCCTCTTAATGAAGCAATGCATATCTTTTTGGACAATATTAATGTAAGTTGTAAGTTCATATGAGATAAATTAAGTATTTTAATTGTTGGATGACTTCGGAATGCAATAGAGATAAAGTTATTGAGATAAATAAAGACTTAATTTCGAGACCATTCAAATATTAAAACAATCTGTCTCGTATGAGTTCAAGCTTACAGTATCATTACCGTCTCTTATTTTTTATGAAGACACACTTTAGTATTATACACAGATCTAGAGAATGCAAATTCTGGCCCAAAAAGGATACATATTTGTGTTCATCCTACTTTTTTATGCAAAAGGAGCTCCAATGACAGCATTGGAACTCTCTCAATCTCTTTTTCCCACAAAACCAAAACAGCATAGAAACTTAATTGGAAGAGCATGAGTTGCCCTTAATTGCATGGAATAGATTGTACATTAAAACCCTAAAAGGTTGGGGGGGGGGGGGGTGGAGAAGAAAGAAAAGGAAAGTTGAGAAACAAACCACAAATTTAGAAGGAAACAAAAAGTGCCCTTGGGTCACTTGTTAAGGGATACCTAATGATCTCAGACAACATTAAATGCTTTTATAGTCATTATTAAACTGGCCTTTTTTCCCCTACCTATCAGGCAGAATTAAATGCTTTTGTATCCAATTTTACATTATACCTAAAATTCCCTTGAAGAATCATTAAAAATTTTATTCAATTTATTTATTAAAAGCTTGAAAATTTAAAAAAAAACTGTTAAATTTAAAATTTTTGAACCCCAATTTATTAAAAATTTATGATAAAAAAATTAAAAGTTTAAACCCCACACCCGAAAATCATAATTCTAATTGTGATTTTTTTTAACCCTAAAAAAAGAGGTTTAATACCTAAACACAGGAGTATAAACATGTGACAAGACGGCAATGCTTTTCTGTGGCAATGTTTTTTGAAGGGTTATCTGAGAGTAAGAGTTTAAGATTTGGGTTTCAAAAGATTTAAGTTTTGAAGAATTAGGATTTATGTTTCAAAAATTTATTTTCATATTTTTGTAAGATTTCAAAACAATCGAGGAATTTAAGTTTTTTTTTTTTTTATCTTTTACGTATGAATTTTAAAATTTGGTGTTAAAAAGTTTTGGGGTTAGGGTTTACAACAATTTGGAAGTCTCATGCTTCTTGAATTTATTAATATATATATATATATGAATTTTGAGCATTTTAGATAAAATTCGCAAATGAGCACAATAAGTATATTAGATTCTACTTAAGAGCATTTTAGATATATATGAATCTTGAGCATTTTAGATAAAATCCGCAAATGAACACAAAAGTATATTAGATTATACTTAAGAGCATCCTTAATAATAAAAGTTAGGGTAAATTACAATTACCTCTCTTGAAGTTTTAGACAACTACAGAGACATTTTCTGAGATTTTTTAACATGACACAGACTTCTTTTCTCGTCTTATTTTTTTTAAAATGACAAAAATGTCCCTTTCGTTTATTTTTTTGTATTTTTTCAATTTTCTCTAACCTTTTTTTTCATGTTCAAATAAATATTAATTAAAATCTTCTTTGACTAAAAAATATTAGTTATTTATCTTAATTCTATTTTTTTATATAAAATAAAAAATAAATCTTTAAAAAAATTTAGAAAATGTCAAAATTTTAAAAATTCCAAAAAAATAAAATAAAAATTGAAAAGGGCATTTTTGTCATTTTGAAAAAAAATAAAGTTGTGAGAGAGGTCTTTGTAATTTGTCAATAAAAATCAAGAAGGTCAGTGTTATTTCAGAAACTTCAGGGCAGACCCCTGCAATTATTAAAAATCTCAAAAGAAGTCAGTATAATTTACCTTAAAAGTTATTTGAGCATTTCAAAAACTAAATTTTAACAGTATTACAATACTAAAATATTATAAATGCTACTCTTTAGTAGAAAAATCATTATTCTTTTCAACTATCAAAATGTTTTATAACTTTGAAATATTTTTAACTATTAGATTAAGAAAGACATGTTTTAGCATTTTTTAGAGCATACAATTTTAAATCAATTACTATTTTATAAGTATAACAGTACTTTTGAGAGTTGCATTGAAGCTGCTCTATTTTACTCAGGAGAAATATATTTTTTAATGAAAATTTATCATGATTTTTAAATCCTTTAATGCTATTTATTGCATTTAACAATCTTAATTAATGAGAGTCTGGAGAGCACTTGTTGGCAAGATGCTAGAAAATAAGACAAGGCAAAATTGATATATAAATAAGTTGTTTTACTCATTTATGGTTTAATTGCCACATGTATATTTAAGAAGTCACAATATATATTTTTTATTTTAGCATTAAAAACTCTTTTAAGTTTAGAAAAAATTTGTGGATTCTTGAATCTCCTTAAATATATATGTGACAATAATTAAATGAAAAAACTCAAAAAATTAAATGAAAAAAATAAAGGAAAAGAGTGTCCAAATCAGAAGAAGGAAAAATGAATTCAAACGTAAAACTTAAAAGCAGGGGCAACTTAATCATAAATTCAACAAAACAATCGCTTTAGGCCTACTTAAAGATAAGGCCCCAATTTTTATGTATTTATAATATAATTAAACTAAAAACCTAAGTTAATAAAACTCTTAACTTTACAAAAAAAATTCTCAAATTTGATATTTTAACTATTCGTATTGTACTCTAATATTTTATTGCTATCTATTTATATAAAAAATATATATAAAAACTATATTATTAGAATTTCATTCAATATAAACCTCTCACTTATTAAAAAATGATTAAATTTTATATTATAAAAGTAAATATAATATATATATACAAAACAAAATAAAAAATTAAATTAATATTATATAAAAAGTTCTATTTAAAATTATCACTTTATCTATTTTCGTCTCGTTGAAAAGATACTCTCTTCAAAAAAACAAAAGCATACATCTTAAAAGTAATCACCTCTCCTTCCTCAGCCTTTGGGAATTAAGTATATATCTTTATATAAAAACCTCTCTTTTCCTCAGCCTTTGGGAATTAAGTATATATCTTTATGTAATAACCTCTCTTTTCCTCAGCCTTTGGGAATTAAAGATGAGAATAAGATGCTGATTATCATCAATATATATGACAATTATTTGCACTCATAATCATGAAAGCCTAAGTGGTGACACCATGCATGACCATCTTTACATTATTCTAAAACCACACCTTAGAAAACTGTTTGACTGAAAATTGATATTTCCTCAATTACTTACACAACACACACTAAAAGCTACAATTTCTATGAATGATTAATGAGAGAACCTTATTCTCTTTGCAGTAAGGGTGGATGAGAAGGCATACACGTGAGAATTTTTTTGATTCAGAGGTGGTCCTTTAGAGATAAAGATTAAAATATTATCTTTATTTTATACTTATTTTTTTTCTCTACTATATAAGCAGGAGAGGTTGATCAAAGAGACAAAACAACTAAGTTGTAGTATCCATTTCCTCTTATAGAGAATTTGGTTTCCATTGAAAAGAGTGAGACTCTAAGGAGGAAATGAAGGTATGAAACTCTCATTCTTCTTCTTTTAGTTTAAGTATTCTTACCATACTCTCTAGTTTGAGATAAATTATTTTATGAGTCTCTTACAAGGTGTAACGCTCTTTACTAATTTTAGTATTTTATAAAATTTGCGTGTAACTTATGGTTAAAGTCATGAAAATTGTCACATCAACGTGACGGATTCATAGATAACTTATTCTACTTTAGAGACATTATTCGCCTCACCTCAAACAGGCAAAGGGACCAAGTACAGGTTAGTCCAAGCCTTCAATTTAGTGGCAAGTCCACACTACTTTTTTTTTTTCATGAGTTTTTAACTCAAAAGGCGTATCATAATTAAAGATGTTATGCGTTATTTTTACAAGTCCATCCTACACATTGCAATCCAATGTAAAATGTGAAATATTTTTTTTATTAATACTTTGAAACTACTTTCTTATTTCTTTTCGAGACCGAATATTCAAAACGAGTAAAATACTTTAAAAAATGAAATGATGCTTATGATAGATAGTGACTTTAAAAATCATAATTTGTGATATTTAAATTTATAATATTCTGACAAATAATATTAAAAATATAAATTAGAATTACGTAACATTTTTCATTATACTGTATATGAAGTTAGAAGAAGAGTGAAGTACAAATGGTATTGACCCCATTCTTTACCTTCCTAACTAACCATTTCTGTAGAAGTTATAAGTGATTCTCAAACCTGTGTCTTTTTTTCTCTATTTTCTATTTTCTTGTCTGTGCTTTTGTAAGTATATAATATATTACTAAATTCTTCGTTGGCTTATGAAGCTTTGTTTTTGTCTGTTTGTCAATTACCACAATTGCGTATTAGTTTTGAAAAGGAAGGGAGTGAGAAAGCAGGGGAGGGTATAGGGTGGGGAAGGAAGGTTGTGGGACTCTAGAGAGAGAAAGATACATACATACATACATATATATATATATATAGAGAGAGAGAGAGAGAGAGAGAGAGAGATCTTTGAAGATCAATTTGAGTCAATCGTCTACATGGCCGTGGGTGTTTGGGAACAGGGTTGTAATTGCACCAATGCAGTCGGTCGTTGACATACGTGTCTTTGTTGGGTCTTTTAGGCACGTGGTCCTCTGTGAACCTTTTCTCTTCCTTCTCAGAGGACTGGGGAGTTATATATACCCCTCCATGCCTTCACAGAAGTTTATCCCACTCAGTTCACTTTCTCTCTTACTCAGTTACATTCAACTGTAACAGAGTCATTAAAGGCCCAATCTCTCTCTCTCTCTCTCTCTCTCTCTCTCTCTCTAGCTTGGTCTTGTTTTGAATTTCACTTCTGAATCCACTTGGATTTTTCTATGTCTTGAAAAGTGTGTCTGTCAAATTGAAAATCTCAGTGCCAGTAGTTAAAATTACTGAGACAAACAGTTAGAGACTGATCTATTGTGTAGAAGAATACCCACCCACACTCTGCTCTATAAGTGTTTTTCAGATATAGTGTGCAGAGAGTTTTTTAGATCATTCATTCTAATTCATATATCTAACACAAAAACAAACTTATCTTTGCTCTCTTTCAAAACAAAGATGGGTGAGAACACTGCTGCAAAGAGCCAGAACCATGCCCATCACCAAGCCTTCGATATCTCAATCCCTGTGCCTCCTCAGGGTGGCTCCAAATGCTTCGATGACGATGGCCGTCTCAAACGAACTGGTAAAGATTCTAAACCTTGCAGTGACAGGAGTCTTGTACATTATATATATATATATATATGTATGTATATAAATATATATTCTGGGTACGTGTTTGTTACTCATAGTTATGTGTTTTGTTTGTGTTTTGATCAGGGACTGTTTGGACTGCAAGTGCTCACATAATAACAGCTGTGATTGGGTCTGGAGTGCTGTCCCTGGCATATGCCACTGCTCAGCTTGGATGGATTGCTGGTCCAGCTGTGATGTTCTTGTTCTCCTTTGTGACTTACTATACTTCTTCTCTTCTGGCTGTGTGTTACCGGTCCGGCGACCCAGTCACCGGCAAGAGAAACTATACTTACATGGATGCTGTTCAAGCCAACCTTGGTAAATTTCTCAACATTTCAAAATTTGAGTCAAATTGACAAGTGGGTACTTTTCAAAAGTTCAAAAACTAACCTCTGCTTTGTGTGTTTTTAATTTTCTCAGGTGGTGTTAAGGTCAAAGTTTGTGGGTTGATTCAGTACTTGAACCTTTTTGGAGTGGCTGTTGGGTACACTATTGCAGCTTCTATAAGCATGGTGTGAGTATGAATTTTAGATTGAACACAAAGCTTTCTGAATTTTGTGTTCTTTTATCAGAGTTTAAAGATCATTAGCCTAATGGGTTTGTTGGGTTTTTATCAAACAGGGCAATCAAGAGGTCTAATTGTTTCCATGAGAGTCACCGGAAAAATCCATGTGCAGTATCAAGCAATCCATATATGATCATGTTTGGTGTCGTAGAAATCATTTTCTCTCAAATCCGAGACTTTGATCAGATATGGTGGCTTTCAATTGTTGCTGCAGTCATGTCCTTCACTTACTCTATAATTGGTCTTGCACTTGGAATTGGCAAAGTGGCAGGTGAAAATAGCTTCTTTTTGTTCTTTTTGTCCCAAGTTAAAATTGCTTGTGCGACTATGAAAACTGACTTTTTATTCTTCCTTGTTTGGTGATCAGTAACTGGGAAATTCAGGGGAAGTCTAACTGGAATAAGCATTGGCACTGTCACTCCCATTGGCACTGTCACTCCAACCCAAAAAATGTGGAGGAGCTTCCACGCACTGGGAGACATAGCTTTTGCCTATTCTTACTCCCTCATCCTTATTGAAATTCAGGTATATTTCCTAGTCCTAAATTCATCAAACATGGCCTTATCTTTCTGGTGATGTATATATATTGAACTAATATATGTTGTTTATATATATACAACAGGACACAATTAAATCCCCACCATCAGAATCCAAGACAATGAAAAAGGCCACCCTAGTCAGTGTTACAGTGACAACCATTTTCTACATGCTCTGTGGCTGCATGGGCTATGCTGCTTTCGGAGATATGGCACCTGGAAACCTCCTCACCGGATTCGGGTTCTACAACCCATACTGGCTTCTTGACATAGCCAATGCTGCCATAGTAATCCACCTTGTTGGAGCATATCCAAGTTTACTGCCAGCCCCTTTTTGCCTTCATTGAGAAATATGCAGCAAAAACATTTCCACAAAGTGAATTCATCACCAAGGAAATTGAAATCCCAATTCTGGGCTTCAAGAGATTCAAATTAAACCTATTCAGATTGGTTTGGAGAACTATTTTTGTGATCCTAACCACCATAATATCAATGCTCATGCCGTTCTTTAATGATGTGGTTGGCATTCTTGGGGCTTTCGGGTTTTGGCCACTCACAGTTTACTTCCCTGTGGAGATGTACATAGTGCAGAAGAAGATACCAAAGTGGAGCACCAGGTGGCTCTCACTCCAAATTCTAAGTGTTGCTTGCCTCATTATTTCCATTGCCGCTGCTGCCGGTTCCTTCGCCGGAGTTGTTTCTGATCTGAAGGTTTACAAGCCCTTCCAGTCCAGTTCCTAATTCATTAGACTTTTTACTTTTTTGCTGAAATTAGTGGAGATTTCTAAAACAAAAATGGAGGACTGAACCTCAGAATTTCAATTCTTGTTCATGTTCATAACAAACCTAAATGGAGACTGTAGTTTTCATGTTGCTTTTTACTGTTTTTGGGAAAAAGGGCGGGTCCATGTATTTATGTATGTTGAATTCAAATATGAATTGAATTCTCTATCCCAACTATGTGACTTCCTTTATTTTTCAATAGAAATAGGCAGCTTTTAAGCAAAGTTTACAACAACTTTATTATTATTATTTTTTTTTTTTGTGGGTAAGTGTAAATTTTATAGACAAATGTAACTGTGCACTTGTAGAAGGGGCATATTACAGAATGGACAAAAGAAAACACAGCCACAAAGGTAACAAAAAGAGAGAAAAGAAAAAGGAAAGCAAGCATAGAACAAAACAGAAGCAGCAAGCCAAGCTGTGCTGTAGGAAAACAGAGCAGGCAGGGGAATCAAACAACACACTTGAGGATCTAAAACTACTTTGTTTTTAACATCATCTTAACGATTGTTAACTTGTTTTGATACAACATATAGTAGCTAATATGTGTCTATACCATCTATAGATATATATATATAGAGAGAGAGAGAGAGAGAGAGACAGAGAGAGACTATTTTTTTTGCATGTATAAAATTTCCAAATAATTGAGAGTTCTTTTGTTTTGTTTTTTGTTTTTGTCAAACAAAGCCACACGGTCTGAAATATATATATATATATATATATATATATAGAGAGAGAGAGAGAGAGAGAGAGAGAGAGAGTATTCCATGTATAAAATTTCCAAATAATTGAGAGTTCTTTTGTTTTGTTTTTATCAACCAAACACACAAGGTCTGACATATATATATATATATAACAACTGTAGTATACATACACTAATGTTTTAAGTTTTCAAATAATTGAGAGTTCTTTTTTTATTATTTATTTATCAAGCAAACCCATAAGGTTCAAAAATATATATTTTTCTCAATAAGAAGAATTGTAAATTGATTATTAAACCCGCGTTCTATTTTAAAAGCATTATTTAAAGTGACAATTTTAATAAAAGAATAAAAGAAATAATAAATCTAAGACAGATAATTTCAAGAAGTGTAAGGAATGTCATTATTTTTATAAAATATTAAATCCATGATCGATGTCTTTGTAAAACACTTATCATGTGATTTATTATTATTTAGTTAGTTAATTAGTTATTTTTATTTTTCTACGTGAAGAATATTTTTAAAATTAATGGATATATTTAATCATTTTATTTAAATTTAAAAAAAATTATGATAATCATTACTCAAAAGTATCTTTAAGTGAGTTTCAGGATTCTTGAGTTGATGGAAGGCCGGTCCAATGACCAGAGGGAAAAAGAAATACCATTAGACTAGCTACCATACCAGACCTTCAGTACTTTAAATAGTCACTTAAATGGCACTTCTTACATAAGTTTGATAAAGAAATTTATAATTGTTTTTTATTTGAAGAAAAAAAAAAAAAGAGTGACGTAATATATAATAGACACAATATAGAAATTCACTACAATAAATATAGGTAAACCACGTTTATGAATAAGAAATTCAATTGAAAAAAGCCGTTTTACATTAAAATATCCTAAAAATCAAATTTAGTGAAAAAAAAAAAACTCAATAATTGATGAGAATATATATTGAATTGTTGATTGATGGGGTAAGTTGATCAATCAATCCATAGATGCCTTTGGAGTACACGTTCATATCACCACCAACTACGCGTCATTCTCTTGATTCATTTTATTTCAATATTAATAACTATTTAACCATTTGATAAACTAGAATATATATATATATATATATATATATGGAGGGATTATCTATTCTCACTCGTCCATCTCCATTTGTGCTTCAATATATTATTTGTTTGAAGCTCAAAATCATGTGTTTTTTTTTAGTGCAAATGGAAGGAGAGGGAGTAGGACTAGAGCTGTCTTGTATTATATATGGGTAAATTATGTCGATTTCTTATGAAATTTTTAAAATTATAATATTTATTTATATTTTAATTGATAATATACATATATACCTAATAAGTTTTTTCTTTTAAAATTTGTTTTTCAATTTTTAAAATTTTGATCAATTTTTTTAGTATTCTAAATATTGATAAAAATCTTAAATTTATTTTTATATAAAATAAAAATATATTATTTAAAAAAGTTAAAATAATTGGTTAGAATTAAAAAAATATATATAAAATAAATAAATAAAATGACAATTTGGTCATTTAAAAAAAAAATTAACTGAAAAAAAATATTTGTATATTATCAGATAAAATTAATATAATTTATATTTATATATATATATAAAGAGTATATAAGGATCCAGCTGTTCAAATCTATGAATGGCAAGTTAAGTGATTCGAACTATTTTGATTCCTTATGACGAAATTTAGATTGCCATAACATGCATGGTACCTTCATAAGCACCATCGAGAGTGCTGTATTCAGAGTGCCACTGATAAAGAAGAGAAACAGTTGAAGCAAATATCTTCTAATCATATCGGATCCAACATCAATTGGATGGCTGGGATTGACTTAGGAACAATAGTACAAGTAAGGTGCCTTTTTGAGAGGATCCAAGGTATGGGCCATTTTCTTTTTGAAATAACAGAGTGCGAGGTTTGGCATCTATTGACAATCCATCAGTACCCATAGCCCCACCCACCAATTGAGAAATTAATGGATGGAGGAGATTCATTTCTGGAAAGGTTAAAACTTTTACCGAAAGTTGATAGCTTAACATGATTTCGAACTTTTAGTTACGAAAAGTCTTGAATTTTTTTTTGTTATAATTATATTTATTCTGTTATTTTTTTTTATTATTTTTTTGCTCAAGTTAAAGAGAGAATTTTTTTTTTTCGAAACCTTAAGCTAGTCTAAGATTGAAAATTACCCAATATCCCATTTCACTTTCACACACCGTTGCTCGGGGCTTGAGCCCTGACCTCATTCTCCAATGGAAAGGGCCAAGTGAACCGAGTTAGGAACTCATTGATGATTCCTCACTTGATTTATTTGTGTAAAATTATACTTTATTTTGTTTAATTTGTTTATTGTTTGTTTGTCTCTCTTATTTATGTATAAAATGGAATTGCATATGGAGTGTGAAAACTTGATATACATTATCAATCCATTCTTGCAGAGTAATTGGTGGTTTTAACGCTTTTAAAACCTATTGTTTTTATTTTTTCTTTTCATGTGATGGTTCATTGTTGTGCCTTGCCTCCTTTTTAGCATATTAGGTCAAAGCTCAAAAGTAACATGACAATAAAACTAAGTGGAATGTTAGGTTTTTGGCTAGTCCCACTAAAATTTAGAGCAAATTATTAGGCTATCTTCAAGAGAGGTAACAAAACTTTGAAACATATGTTTTTTTATGGGCTATGTCAACAAAATGGTCTTTAATAGATGAAGCAAATGTTAGTAGCAAATTTGTTATTGGAGAGAGAAATAACAATTGTACTTTTCTTTATTAAAAATTTATACCACCCAATGAATATACAAACTCTTGTTTTTATATTAAAAAGTTGTTGGAGCTACTTGCTAATATATATATATATATATATATATATATATATATTAATTAAAGTTTGCTATTTTTATTGGAATTTCAAATTTAACGTAGATAGCAAATTTGTATACAAATTATAATTTCGCTACTGTTTTATTTTTTGCTTCATCCCTTAGAAATAGTCTTTGAAACTAACATGCGAAAAACCATAGAAGCAAACAAAACAGTTTTACCAATATCATTAACTTTGGAAAGAGAAAATACTAACTATATATAATATGCTACTTTCTTGAAATTTGTAAGTAATATTGTAAGATCATTATGTAAAGGAAATGAAGATCTTAGATAAGCTTCAAAGAGCAATTTAGGTGAAGAACCAAAAGTGGATAAGCTTCAAAGAGCAATTTAGATAAGCTTCAACGAACTAAAAAAGTCTCGAGTGGGTTTGCCAATTTTCACTGTAAGTGGACTGCTTAGTCCTGTCCAATTCTCAAAACAATGGAAAACACTGCAGCCTCAAGCATAAAGTTGCAGTTGATATCAATACTTGAAACAAAAGTGATGCTACAAAGAAGTAATTAAAGGATTTAAAATTGATTAACACTTCGTTTGGATAAGTAGGAGAGAAAAAAAAGGAGATGAGAGTATTAGTTATGAGAAAAAGAAAGGAGAAGAGAGGAGAGAGTAATCCCTCATGTAGGTTTAGATAACTAATGAAAGGAAAAGAGAGGAAAGACTAATATAATCATTTCATCTTGTTTGGAAATGATAAGGGAGAGAAAGGAAATGAAATGATTTTATATTATTTTATTATTATACTATTTGGATGCCTTAGGATAGAGGTGTTATTTTTATTTTGACTTTTATAATTTTAAGGATAATATTGGTATTGTTAAAAATTTATTAAATCATTGTTTCATTTCTCTCCATTTCCTCCCACTTTTGGAGGGATAACAAAATTGTTTAAATGAGAGTTAAGCTCTCTCTCTTTCTCTCTTTTTACTTCTTAATTTTTAAAATAAACATGATATAAGCTCCCCTTCTTTCTCTTTCCCTTTCCTTTCTTTCCAATTCCTTTCATCCAAACATAGTATAAGTTACTTCTAGATGAATTGACGGAGAGGAGGGAAAGAAGAAAGTTCAAATTGAAATACTAAATCTAGAGAGATTGTGTGAGGCAATTAAATATACTAAATATACTAAAATGTGTGGTAATTGTGATGATGAATGATAGTGGAAGTGGTGGTGGGGGTGGTGGGAAGGCGGCAGTCGCCACCGGTGGTGGGTACTCGTGGCCCACACGTGACGGCGGTCGGTCGTAATCATCGGATGCACCAAATGATATTGTTTAGTGTTTCTTTTTCCCCATGTGCTAATCTGTGACAAAGAGTGGGTTGTTGGTGAGCTTCCTATGAAGCCCCTCCTCCCACTTTGCCTACACCCAATCAACACTACCCACCAAAAGGAAAAGAGGATTTATCTTTGCCCTTTTTTTCAATAATTAATTATGATAAATGGAGCATTAGAGAAGAATCTCCAATGTTCAAGGGAAAGAAAAGAATCTCTTTTCCAGATTCAATGAAATTCACTTCAAATGGGTTTATGATTCATTGAAAAGAGACAAATTCACACACAAGCTATGATGAATGGTTAGAACCCAAATCGACTTGAATCTCTTAATAAATTAGTTGATAAATTGACATGATTTAATGTCAAACTAATTCACTAAAATCAATGGCTTAATTCATTGCAGATCAAATCACCAACTAAATCGATATTGTGTGGCCATCTGGTGATGCAATTATAAGGTCAGACAAATCTATTTGTTTGTTTGCTGATTAAAGGAAGAAATTGAATAAATTAGTCTCAATAAATTTGTGAATTCAGTGTTTGAATAAATAGAGAAAGAATTCACTAATAATATCGGAATTTGTGAATTCAGTGTTTGAATAAATAGAGAAAGAATTCACTAATAATTATGAGAGTGGAGGGTTGAAATTACTAATTTTATCACTAGGGATAGCTAATCCATCCTTGTATCCATGAAACAAACGTGGCCACAGCTAATCCATCCTTGTATCCATGAAACAAACATGGCCACAGATAAGTAATATTAAATTACCTCTAACCTACTTTTTGGGGTTAGCCTCAAGCTTGAAGTGGTAAATTGAAAATTAGGAGAATCTTAGGTGCAAGAGAATTATGTTGAAAGCATCATGATGACAAGGAAGTTAGAATCAATTCCTGCAAAAATAAAAGAAATTATTGCGAGATGAAAAGATTTATTTTTTTCATATATACAAAGTCTGGTTCGAATTGCTATATACACATTGTATTTATAATTTTCTTCTCCCGGATCACTTGTATAAAAAAAAATTATTGCAAAATTTTTCAACTTTTACACTTGAAGAATCAAAAGTTATGAACAGTAAACTTATAACAAAAATAATTTTTTTGGCTCACATGTTTTTCAATTTGGTATGGCTCATGGTATCATTTTTCACATGATAGGAGCTCTCAGGACCCTATGAGCCTATGGGAGGACGAGTCTAAATGGTCAGGCACTTAGCTATTCTATTAACCCAACCCATCCTACCCACATAATAAAATGGGACTTTACCTTGTCATTGACAAATTTTGAACCCTTGCCCTTCCTTATAAAAATCAAGGAGATATCACTGCGGCTATAAGGCTAGTTAAAGAAGTGCTTAATTTGACATAAATAACAGTTTTACTGGAGGCAAAAACCAAGTAAAAAAATGCATTACATGCTCTCCAAAATTACCATCGTACTAATTTGATTTGGGGATATAACCGTTAAGTCCTTATTTTTGTAATTCTTTCCCAAGTTGATTGGGTTTTATATGGCTAAGGCTGATATGATCTCTCTTTCTTTGATTAAGATTTTTTAGAGTCTTCATGAGTTGACAGTATTGTATTGACTAGATATCACATAATGTTATATCATGATGTGATATTCAACCAACACAACACTGCCAACTCATTAAGGTAAACACTTTTGGTAGAATTTTTAAGTAAGCCTAGCATTATTGTCTATTTATTCCTATAACTAGGGTTGCAATTCTTGTGGGCTGGCTCGGCCTTGTGGCTTGTTTTGGCCCAGCTTGAGTTTTGAAATTATTTGCCCAGCCCCATCTCGAGCCAGACCTTCAACCTGAGGAGCCCAACAAAAGCGAACTTGATGCCGGTTGCCCATAAAAGTATGACTTAGTAGGCTGAGCTAGGGCTTGGTTGGGTTGGATTGGGTTGGGTTGGCCTGAGTTATTTGACTATTTTTTTACTATTTTTAATTTTTTTTTAAACCTATAGTGTCCAAATTAACCTTCATTTTTCTTCAAAACACAAAACTCAATTATCAGGATAGATTTATGAACTAAAATTTTTACATGCATAAATTAGTGTGTGAATGTGTGTGTGTGTGTGTATACTGATGTTTTATCCTTATAATCAATTGTAATTGAATAAAAGATAATATATGTATGTGTTGATTAATTGTACTCAGGTTAAGCTTGGATTGCTAAAGATTCAGCCCAAGCCCAGCTTGAAGTGAAGTCAGATTTGTGTTTTCTTACAAAGGGCCCATCCCCAGGTAAATATGATGTTTCCCAAGCCCTTAAGAAATTGGGCTCGGACTGAAGTCATATAGATATAAATTGGTATTGTCACCAGAAGTAGGGAGTGAATTTGAGGCAATCTATCTTTCCAGAAATAATAAGGCCCAAAAATGAACCCAGTCCAAGTCCAGGTTTAATAAGGTCAAGTTTGCATTGAACACTGACTTAAATAGGTGTTGGGGCAGCCCACGGAAATGTTTAAGGCACTTTAGAAACTTCTTACTGGTCCTACTATTGATGCAACGATATGTTTATATTTAATACTTCAAACAAATTTTTTTTTTGGGAAAGTTAATACTTAAAACATTACTTGTAAAGAATTATTAACAAATGTACAAGTCATAGGAAGGGATTTTGAATTAGATTTTTCAATAATAATTATTATCCAGAATGAATTGATGAAAATGTCCTTATATTAGTCTAATTTCAAAATATCATGACCATATATATATATATATATATATATATATATATATATATATATATATTTCGACATTTGATAATATCATATTTTTTATATTATTCTTTTATATATATATATATATATATATATATATATATCTTATGCTCCTAAATAGGATTTTAAAATCTAATAAACTGGATGAGGCAAAGTGATATAATATAAATGAAAATGGGGATGGGGATGGGGATGGGGTGTACCACAAAACAAGACCAGGCCAGAGAAGGGAGAAACAAGACCAGACTAGGAGTTGAAGAAAGCCTCCTGGACATACTTGCTTGCTTGAAGAAATCAAAGAGAGAGATGTCTGTGGCAGCTATTGGGTATATTGTATAGAACTTGAAGCAGCTAGCTAGCATGATACAGCAGAAGTTGCAAAGGAAATAGAATCATACAGAAAATCCCAGATAAGTTTTGCAGAATGGAGCACGGATGGATTCCAGTTCTACGAAAAGAGAGGAGATATGGTGCTGCTAATTCGATTGGAGTGAAGAATCTGTTTACAGTTTTTGTTCATAACTTGCTGGAATTTATGGATCATGAAGAACTTCGGAAGATATTCACAAAGTATGGAGTGGTTAGAGATGTCTTTATCCCAAGGAAGAGAAGAGAGAAGACTGGCTTTAGATTCGGTTTTGTAAGATATGATTGTGGAGTAGCAGCCGGGATTGCAGTCCAAAAGGGTGATGGTATATGGATTGGAAGCAAGAATACGAAAGTGAAACTGGCAGATCAGAACAGAAACTTTGAGAAAAAGAATCTTACTATTTCCAGTGCCAGACGAAGGGAAAGAAATAGTGAAAAGGTAGCTGAAGAAGAGACTGAAAAAAAGGTTGGGGTTGGTTTTACACCGAGATTTAGCAATAGTAGAAAGACTTTTCATAGTTCCTGGGTTTGCAGCCATCATTGTGCAACAATGGAAGTTCCCACTGGTTCAGAGAGTGACTGTGGAACGGATGAAGAAGATGACGTGGCAAAAGAAGCGACAAAGAGCCAATGATATGGATCTAGAGGATTGGAGTGGAGTAGAAGCAATTTCATGGGGTTGCTGAAACGTCTGAAAGAGTCAGCTGCACACCGTTGGTTTTCAATACGAAGAGGTTAGTAGAAATCGTCATTGGCGGGGAAGATGAAGAGTTGGATCAGAGGAGTAGTTCTGATTTACACACGAACGAGGGTAGTGGGAATGGACTTGAGGACTCTATCGTAAATGGGCCGATAAGTATTTTGAGTGGAGCAATAGATAATGGGTCGGGCATTAATATTGAAGTTTTATTGGGCCCTATTACCGGACCAGTTTTAGTTCAGCAGCCCAACAATAACTCAATCTATGACTCTCTTAAAAATAAGGAGAGGGAGGAGATTGTGTTAGCTTGCAGTCTCTTACAATCTATTTTCTCAAAATGACAAAAATATTTATTTTATTTTATTTTTTAAATTTGATCAATTTTTTATAACTTTTTTATTTTTAAATAAATATTGATACAAAAATATAAGTTATTTATTTTAAATAAATTTAAAAAAAAGTTCCAAAAATTTCGTAAAAATTGAAAAAAAAATACATAAAATGAATATTTAAAAAAATGTAATTTCTAAATTTAAAAAATACAAAAAATTTAGTAAATTTGACCAATTTTTTTATAACTTTTTTTATTTTCAAATAAATATTGATACAAAAAATATAAGTTATTTATTTTAAATATATTTAAAAATTATTTTAAAAAAGTTCAAAAAATTTAGTAAAAATTGGAAAAAAAATACATAAAATGAATATTTAAAAAAAATGTAATCTCTAAATTTAAAAAATTCAAATAAATATTGATACAAAAAATATAAGTTATTTATTTTAAATAAAACTTACTAAAAATTAAAAAAAAATATATAATTTCAAAAATGCCAACAGATGGGCCTGTGAAAAATAAAAATGACCACAAGATCGTAAGCCCCGTTCAGTTAGTCCAGTGGACCACGTGAATAACTGTTGCTCGGCCAAGATCCTTCGGCGAAATCCAGGGCTCCACACGTGTCTCAGGCCCTCCCGTTAATGGGAATGGATTTCAAATGGCTCGACGTATACCCCGTTTTCGGGTCTGCATCTCTACAGTAATGGGCCCCGGGATTTTCCTGGGTTTAAATAACCCGAGCCCAGTCACGTCGTCTTGTGGCCAACTGTCAACAGTACGCTGGGGTGTTATTAAATAGGTGAGAACTAAGTCGTATGCAGTCGATGTGGGATTTTTCGCTTTCATAGTGACACTCGCAGTGACTCCAATCTTACGAATTCTAGGGTTCGTAACTTTCAGAAAGAGGGGCAGAGCATGACTGAGTTTAATTTGTCAAAGAGTTTTAGAGATGAAGGAAGATCGATGCCATGAAGAAGAAAGACAAAACGGTTTCATAAGGAGAGGAAGAAGAGTGTCGTCTTTAGAGCTACTGCGGCTGCCATATCATTATTCGTGTCTAAAAGTGCTATGTCAAAATCAAAGAGAATCGCTCTTAGTGAAGCTCAAGCTATGTGGGCAGTAGGAAGATTGCTGGGTATCGAAGATGAATGAGACAAAAATGAGGTTATTAGCAGATTTGTTGAGATCGAGGAGATGGTTGCTGGGAAGGATCATAAAGGGGCAAAGACATTTTATCTAACCCGTGTAAATCATTTTGAGGGTGTGCCTTTAGTGATCATCTTTTATTAAATGAAGATTATGTCTTGGAATAGAAGGAGGTTAGGTAAGGCTGTGAAGAGAAGAAATCTCAAGTCTGTGATCAGAGAAAACCAATTAGATGTGATTCTGTTGCAGGAAACTCAAAAGGAAAATATTTCTAGATTTTGGGTCCAATCAATTTGGCCTTATTCATACTTCGATCTTGTTGTAATAGATTCAGTTGGTAGCTCCGTGGGTCTTCTTTGTATTTGGGACTCCTCAAAATTTTCTATGACAGACCAAGTGCGTGATAGAAATTTCATCTCTATTTCAGGTACGTTCCTTCCTGACTTTAATTGTTCTATTATTAATATGTATGCTCCAAATGCAGTTGAAGATAGAAGAGTATTATGGAGCAATTTAGTGGGTTATACAGATAGTTGGGTGAGACCTTGGTGTGTGGGTTGCGATTTCAATGAAGTTTTGAAAATAGGTGAAAGATTTGGTTGTGTCAGGATTAACAGAGGTATGGGGGAATTTAAGGATTTTGTAGAAAAGATGGGCGTAGTTGATTCGCCGTTGCTAGGTAAAAAATAGGGTAGTTCGTAGGAGGGTGATAAATGGAGCAGATTAGACAGGTTTCTTCTTCATCCGGCATGGCTCGATAAATTCAAAGTGAGACAGTAGGGCTTGCATACAAGCTTGTAAGATCATTGTCCTATTGTTCTTATGGATGATGTAAGGGATTGGGGCCCCAAGCCGTTCAAGTTTTTGAATGCTTGGACCCTCATCATGGTTTCCTTCCTTTGATCAGTAAATAATGGAAGGAGTTTCAAGTCTCGAGTTGGGGCGGGCTTCAGAATCTTTAAGAAGTTACAATGCATTAAAAAATCTCTGAAGCAATGGAATCTCTGTGTCTTTGGAGATATGAATCAGAAATTGAAGGTAACTCACTCAAGGTTGCATGCTCTAGATCTAATTTCTGAAAGTCGTGAATTATCCATGGATGAAAAATTGAAGAAAAATGATCTATTTGTGTCCATTTAGAGTACTAGCAAAATGGTGGAATGGTCATGGCTCCAGAAATCTCGTTTGAATTGGGCATTAAAAGGGGATGACAATACCAGGTTTTTTCACCTAGTGGCAAATGGAAGACAAAGAAGGAATTTACTCGGCTCTTTGGTGGTGAACAATATAACTATTGAGGATCCAGTGGAGCTGAGGGAAGTGGTTATGAAACACTTTAAAGCCTAACTTTGTGAGAGGTGGTCTAAAAGGCCTAAACTAGGTGGTCCTGTAGAGTTTGTATTGTTCAAGGATGAGGTGGTTTCTATTGAGGTCCCTTTTTCTGAAAAGGAGATCCTGCAAGCTGTCAATGATTGTGATGGAAGTAAAACTCTGGGTCCGGATGGGTTCAATCTTCTATTTCTGAGAAAATACTAGAATGTGATCAAAGATGATTGTGGACAAATTTCATTCAAATGGAAAGATTGCCAAAGGATTGAATTCCACGTTTATCACATTGGTTCCCAATACTGATAATCATATCTCCCTGATAAGATATAGACCTATTAGCTTGAATGGGTGCAGGATCTTTGGGTTGGGAATTCCACTCCCAGTTCTAATTTCCCTAGATTGTTTTTATTGGCAAAAGAAAAAGTCTCTCAACCCCAATCAAACCGGCAGCAACATAATAAAGAAACATTCCGCCTCGGCATATATTAGTGTATATACTTTGGAGAATGAACTCTCTGCTAAAGCAAAGCTGTCGCTTATGTGTTTCAAAGCTTTATATATAATAAAGAAAAAGACACACTTTAGAGTGGAAAACATAACAATAATAATTTGTAATTGACTTTCAAAGCCAAATTGAAAAACAAACTTCTTAGTCCTGCTGTCCCAGCAATAAATTGTCTGCACCCAATTGATATATATATGTGTGTGACAACAGCTAACATATATAATTGTATTTATTCAATGAATCACACACACAGCAACTACTAAAACACCGACTCAAAGAAACTAGGATGGCTGATGAAATTCTCCATTAGTGAATAATAATTGGCATCACCAATATTACTTTACAACAACCAGCCATTCCACTAGGCAGACCTCACACTCACAACATGGTACTTGCAGATGTCCTGAGGCATCATCTCTTCCATTTTCAACCATCTCAATCGCAGAGAATTGTTCAGCAAAGGAAATGAAACAGGTATGCAACACTTATCCTGTTGAATGTAATTAGTTGCAGAGAAACAATTCTGCTCGCAGATGCCTCGTGTGGTTGCCCAATGAAGCAGCATAACAAAAAATCACTATTTCTTAAAGTTCCTCTGAATTGAATTTGTTCCAAGCTTCCTGTTTTGATAAGATGATTGCAAACGTATCATGAAAACAAACACACATGAAAGATACTTTACTTATGGGAGTTGGCAAAACAATTGAGAAGGAAAACGTATGAATTTGCAAACTGACAGAAAAATCAAATAATATCTGTTTTCAGCAGAATAAAATTCATTATCAAATTACAAGAACTAATACTGCAGAACCAGTGGACAGTTTGAAATGAAATATAATTCAAGTACCACTTTTTTTACTTTAATTTTTGTGTTGGGGTTTTTAGAGATTATAACAGCAATGTTGCTAGTTATAAAGCATCTAGAATAACTTGCCATACGCGATCACCTGTATAGAATAACCAGCCTCCTACCTAAATTAAGAAAATTGTGTAATTTCATAGTTTCACCTCCGAGACTTCTCTCATTATGATATTACTCTACTTGTTAGACGATTTAGAACCAACAGGTGTTTAGAGATTCGATAACATTTGAATCAGTCCATTCTATTATTCTACAGAATTGGAAAGCAACAAGCAAAACCCTAGAATGGAACCCAGCAAACATTGGAACTTGCCTATGAAAGCGAGTAGGGAAATGGACAAAAGAAGCAAGATCTATATCTGGTGTATACTGACAAAGAAAAAGAAAACGACAGGATTCGCAAGGAGATAACACAGAGAGTTGACAATAAGCATTAATCAAATGCATTGATGTGACCACCACACATGTGCAATGGAGCATACAACTAGTAACTGCTATAAGAACAATGGGAATAGATAATTGAATCCTCAATAACAATGGCTATACATCAAGGATCAGCATTGAATCCTTGCCTTCTAGTATTGGTTATGGATGAACTTGCTAATCATATTCACGAGAAACTGTACACACCAAGAAAAGTGTTCAAGAGAAAATATGATGGTGCCAATTGTTTGCTGACAAAGTAATTTTGGTTGAGGAGTTTAACTCTTTTTCTCTCTCTCATTTTTTCGGTAGTTAATGACATGTGCCCGAAAAAAAAAAAAAAGAAAGAAAGGAGTATAACTAAAATAAGGATGTGGAAATTGAAAGTGGCAACACAAGAAAAGAAATATTTCTAGGAAATTAAAAATGGCACCATTTAAAGATAAAATGAGAGATAGATGTCTAACATGTTCGACATAGATCAAATAATGAACTAGTACAAAGAAGCAATAGATCCAAGTTGAAGGCACCAAAACAATAAAGAAGGCAAAAAAGAAATTTAATTCCTGCTATGAAAAAAGAAATAACTGCTTTGCATTTAACCAAGGATGTCTTTGCACAAATCAGGCTAGAGAAGAAAACCATAGCAACCCCAGGTCCTTGGGTTTAGTCTTCTTGAGTAGTTAGGTTTAGCCAAATTCCCCATCAATGTTACCGAATAGAATTTTCAAACAGATTAATTTAAAGGGTTTTAGCCAAAAAATGACCATGTTTTTTCACTCAATCTTCTTCTTCTTCTTCTTCTTCTTCTTCTTCTTCTTCTCTCTCTCTCTCTCTCTCTCTCTCTCTCTCTCTCTCTCTCTCTCTCTCTCTCTCTCCCTCTCTCTTTTGATAAGATACACACCCATTATGTCCCAGTTGAGACTTGGACCCTCAAACTCCTTTTTGGGAGGTGGAGGTGATACCATTCAAGCATAAAGTTCTTTCACTCAATCTTAGTAGTACTTTGTTGAAAAAATATTAGTGGCTTGGCTAGCTTAGGATTTACTACCCATTAGAACTTGTACTACATGAAGTCCATTTCATTAACCAAAATATCAAATAAATATATAGCTCCACTCACTCGAAAGTAAACCGAAGGATAGATAGCTCCATGGTTAAAAATAAAAGAGAGGGAGAGAGAGAGAACCTTAGAACCTATCCCCCTCACCTGTCTCCCTATGAAAACATAGATGCTACGTCAACATGATAGAAGGCTTGAAGACACGAGCAATAATGTCCTCTCCTCCAAATAGAAGTGAAAACGAAAGAAAGGAATGGACCTAATAGTCTGTCATTAGAATCATCTTCGAATTAGCCGACTATGCTTCTACCGCCAAAACCAGAATCTAATCAAGACTTCAGAAAATTTTCTATCCACATATGACCAACCTACTTATTCATTTTATTTAGGTCATTTTTTAAAAACAAACAACTCCTTCAAGTTTCTGTTGTGCTAGATAATACTTATATTTCACTACTCTTCAAACACCCATCATATTAATTAGTTATCTTCACAATTATTGGAAGTATCCCCATCTCATGGGCATGAAGGAATTGTTGGGTTCACCACCACTAGGACTAAGTCCAAAAAATGCACATCTTCTCTAAATCAGCGGGTGATATTCCATCAGCTATTTCCTAATGAAAGGCAAGGGGATCCTCTCTCCCCCTTTCCTGTTTGTGATAGAGATTGAAGCACTCAACCGTTTGCTATTCAAAGTAGTGGGAGGTGGTTTGATGAAGGGTTTTTTGTTGGAAGGGGAAATGGAAAGACAGCGGTTGTGTCACATCTACTATTTACCGATGATCCCAATATATTTTGCAATGCGGAGGAGAGTCAATTGTGGTATTTGAGATGTGCATTGTTGTGTTTTGAGGTTGTATCAGCGTTGAGAATTAATTTGAACAAAATTGAATTATTCTAGTAGGGGAGGTTAGTGTCACGGGGTAACTGTTTGCTTCGCAACAATGACACCCCAGTGATGGCGTTGCCTCTGCAACCAGCCCTCAAACTCACAAGGCAGCACACACACAGAGTAAACACAGCACAACACAGGTTTACAGGGAAAACACTCACAAACCTTTATATTGACATCAATCAAATTACAAAGGAATACAAATCTGCCCAAAGACTCTCTGCCTTCAAATGCAGGACCTTGGTGTGTTTATATACACAGAAAAGATGGCGGTTGACACCCCCAACCGACCAAGGGTTTACTGGACAAGTCTAGGCGCACCACCTGTGGCATAACAGTTATCCAAAACTGCTCCTGCCTTGTTGTGCGCCCTCAAGGCTGCCACCTGTGTGGTGCAGTTGAAACTGCTACAAAGCACTACCTTCATGGAGGAGAGTTTCCAACCCACTGCTTGCAACTGTTGTGCCAGCACATCACGCACATGTATTATATATATATATACACACACACACACACATGTCTAATATGCACATAACTGACGTGTCCACATGTCCACGCATTGAGCAAACCACCTTTGTGCATGGTGGGCTGCACCCAAGCCATGCGCCCAACTGCTTGCATGCTGGGGTGCACCCATGCCATGCTGTCAAGTCATGTGTCCTGCACATGCCATGACACTCCTTCAGTCAACCTTCAGCTTCCATAGTCATTCCCACTGTAGTTCAGCCACCGAGTCATATTGAGCCCAACCGCAATGCCACTGAGCCATGCCCTATGCTCCACCCCAATCCGAATAACCAACACCGACTGGTCCATAGGGCTTGGGCAAGCCATGCCGTGCCAAGGCTTGCCTAGACATGCTGCTCTCATGCCTTGGGATGGTGGGGAGGAAGACCCCCCCTATATATGTCTTAGGAACAATTGCCGATCTGACAGGAATGACCATGACCTCTTGCGTATAAGGTCTTCACCACCTTGCTTGCCTGACTTAGATCATGACTTGGTGCAATGTGCCACCAAGTATGTACATGACGACTAAGCTTACTTGGGGTCTGACAAGTCTTCCCCACAAAGAGAACCCAGCATCCTCGTTGGAAGAGACTCCAAGTATTGCTCGATCACCTTCTCAAATTGCCATAGCATCGTGTCTTTCTCCCACGTTGCTTCTTCTGTCCCTTTTCCTTTCCACTTGACCAAGTAGTAAGTCATTCTATTCTTCTTACTCATTCCCTCGACCCTGTGGTCCAATATGGCCTCGGCCATGTCCGTGTATTGCTTTCTAATAGTTGGAAGTGCCCGTGCCCGACTGGTTCTTGAAGAATCAGTTAGGTCCTCATTATACTTTTTCAAAAAGCTCACATGAAATTAATGTTTTAAAACCCGGACCGGACCGGCCGGTTCAACCCATAAAACCGTTTATAGTTCAAAACCGTTCTAAAAATACAAAACTGTTAAACCGGCCGGTCGAACCGTCGAATCGGGTGACCCGATACTAGGTCACTAGTTCATATGAGTTCTTGTCTATATATAAAAGGCATCAAAAATTAGTATTTGTATCTTTTATTTTTCATGTAATTGAAGACTAAATTATTGGATTATGCTTGGATTGAATGTTAAAATGATTTTTGTTATGGTCCTTGCGATTATGGAAAAATGGCAATGAAGTTTCAACTTTCAACATTATAATAAGGTATGTCTACTATACTCTTTTCATTTTTTTCTTGAAGTTTTACATATTAAGAAAATTCATATTTTGTAAATTTTTTTATATAATTTTTAGTAATTTTTGTATACTTTTTTAAATTTTAAATATCAATAATATGTATTATTAAATTTATTAATTACATAATTATGACATCACGGTTTGATTCCGGTTGACCAGACGATTGAACCGATAACCCGTAACCCGGACATTTTTCCAGTTCAATGAACGGATTGGGTCTAAAAATATTGCATGAAATACTGGATGTAACTTGAGTCGGCTGGGTAAGTCCAGCCTATACACCAATCTTCCAATCCGTCTGGTGAAAACAAAGGGCCCATCATATCATTGAATAAGCCCCTTGTGAGCAGTTTTCCGACTTATCTTCTTCCAGATCTGAGAGGTGAGTTTCATCATCACTTTATCCCCCAAATCAAACTCCACTGGTCTGCGGCTCTCATCAGCCCACTTTTTGATCCTCTTTCCAACCTTTACCAAGCAATCTCGAGCTTCTTCAGTCCTTTCCTGCTGCAATCTAGCAAATCGATATGCTGCAGGGCATCGACCTTGGGACTTTTGCTTGGCAACTTCATGCGGTGTGAGAGGCTGCTGGCCCATTGCCAACTCAAAAGGGGTCTGACCAGTAGAAGAGCTCTGTTGTAGATTGTAGCAGAACTGTGCCACATCGAGCAAGTCAACCCAGTTCTGTTGATTTGCTATCACATAATGCCTCAAGTATTCCTCAAGCATAGCATTCACCCTTTCTGTCTGTCCATCAGTCTGTGGATGATTGCTAGTTGAGAAGTTCATCTTTGAACCCATCATCTCGAACAAAACTATCCAAAACCTTCCCGTGAATCGGGCATCTCTGTCGCTAACAATGTCTAGGGGCAACCCCCAATGTTTCACTATATGCTTGAAAAACAGTTGTGTTGTGATCTTGGCAGAACAAACTTTAGGGGCTGGTACAAAAGTTGCATACTTCGAAAATCTATCAACCACAACAGAAATTGAAGTAAAGTTGTTAACCTTTGGCAACCCATTGATGAAATCCATAGAAACACTCTCCCAAGGTCTGCTGGGAATTGGGAGTGGTTCTAAGGTACCCGTCGTCTTCTTCCTTTTAGTTTTGTCCTACTGGCACACCAAACAGTTCAACATCAGCTTCTATTCGGGGCCAATAATAGCTCTTAGACAATAAGACAAGAGTCCACTCCTGGCCTGGATGACCTGCCCAAAGAGAATCGTGAGACTCTTTTAGCAGCAATTGTCTGATGCCTCCAGACTTAGGGACATACGGTCTTTTTGTCCTTTAGCATAGAGGACACCTTCCTCTATCCAAAACCGTCTTGTGATACCATCCTAGACTTGCTTCAAGAGTAAGCTAGTCACAGGATCAGTTTCTGTCTGAATTCTTATCTTTCCAACACATCTCCAGCAATAAGGTTGCAATGTTCTCTTCCGCAATTGGCTTTCTACTGAGAGCATCTGCAACCTGATTTGCACTGCCTGGTTTGTACTGGATTGTATAGTGGAACTGCGCCATGAAATCCTGCCACCTTGCTTGTTTCGGGGTCAGCTTCTTCATGGTTTGAAAGCAACTAGTGGCCACATTATCCGTCAGAATGAGGAAATGTTTGCCCAACAAGTAGTGCCTCCAAGTATTGACACAGTGTACTACTGCCGTCATTTCCTTCTCGTGCACTGAATCGTCTTTCCGTGTTACTCAACTTCCTACTTTCAAAAGCCCCTGGATGCCCATCCTACACTAAGACACCTCCAATAGCAAAATTAGAAGAATCAGTCTGCACCTCAAAAGGCAAATCAAAGTTAGGAAGTTTCATAATGGGGTCACTAGTCACCACCGCCTTCAACCGGTCGAATGCCTCCTGGCATTCATGAGTCCACTTCCATGTTCTGTCCTTCCGTAAAAGATCTGTCAAAACTGCCACCTTCTTTGAATAGTTCTTGACGAACTTTCTGTAGTAGTTGGCTAAGCCCAAGAAAAACCGAAGTTCTGTCACCTTAGTCGGTACTAGCCAATCAAGAATGGCAGCAATTTTCTTTGGGTCCATCCAAACAGTACCCCCAGAAATCATATGACCAAGGAACATGATTTCCTTCTGGCCAAACTCACACTTCTCGGGCTTCAAGTATAGTTCTGCTTCCCTCAACTTAGTCAACGTTAGCCTTAAATGATCAACATGTTCTTCTAAGGTCTGACTGAAAACAACTATATCATCCAAATATATGACAATAAAGCGATTAATGTATTCCCAGAATACATTATTCATCAAAGTACAGAAAGTTGCAAGAGCATTGGTTAGACCGAATGGCATGACCAAGTACTCATAAGAGCCATACCATGTAACACAGGCTGTTTTGGACTCATCCCCCTTCGCAATTCTCACTTGATAATACCCAGACCGCAAGTCCATCTTGTTAGTATCGTACGATACATTTCGATACAATAGAAAAACGATAAATTGCGATATTTTGTATCGTTTTGCACCGTATCATATGATACAATTCCGATACGATACACCGTATCAAACGATACATGCAAAAACCAAAAATGGCAAATTTTTTTTTGGGTTTGGAGAAAAACGATGTCGTGTTGTCTTAGTATAAAAGTTATTTAGGTTCCTAACTTACACTAAACGATCACACTCTCTAACTTTGTCATCAACCCACCAAACTCTTAAGTCCCTATTCTAGCAGTGTTTGCATTATCTAACTTATACAAATTTCTTTGTGGGTTGTATTCTATTTGTACCTTATATATATTGTTTGGTAATAATTTATAAAATTTGCCTTACCAAAAAAGAAAAATTTAATCTAAAAAAATGAAATTTTATTGTTGTCTTATTGGAACTTGTAGTATTTAATATTTATAATTTCTTATTTCTTGTATTGTATGGATTATGGAGTATGAATTATGGAATTTAAGCAGAATTTTAGTTTTCATAAGAGAGTTGAAATGTTATTTATATTATTTTTAACAATGTGTATTTATATATTCATATGTATATTAAAAAATTGTGTCTCTTACGATACACATTTTTTGAAAAACGATACGCCCTCCGATACAGTTTTCAACAACGTTGCTCTAGAGTAATTACACATTTTGATATTTTCCTTAATGTATCTAATATATATTTTCTTTTACCCTAACTCTTCTTTCCATCAAATTACAAGAATAATAACACATTCTCTTGAAGGTTCAAAAAATGTGCTATGAAGTTGCAAAACAAACCAACCATTCTTTTAAATAATTTAGAATGTTTAGGAAGGTACCTTAAGAAGATCAAAAACCTTCTCTGCAATATACTTTTGTTGAAGATTGGCACCTTTTTGTTGAACCTTGTCAGGATGGACACATAAGGTAGCCTTATAATAAACCTTTTTAACAGAGACAGAAGTGATCAAATCAGTCAATGAAACTGGCTGCCAACCACAGTCAGGCCATAGTACCTGCACATTGTTCCACAGATATAAAGGATTAGTTCATATTACAATAAAGGATTAAGGATGATTCCTCCAATATTCTCTCTCTCTCTCTCTCTCTCTCTCTCTCTCTATATATATATATATATATACACACACACACACACAAAGAAAAATGGTTCCTATGTGGTGATAGCAAAATAAGAATTCCTGAAACTACTAAGCAACCAAAGAGATTGACTTTTTTTTATAAGGAATAATAAAAACAGAAGCACCTAACACAAGCCGTATTTGTAAAATTAAAAAAGAAAAAGTAACACTTCATTTCCCTACAAATTGAAAAAGCTTCAATTCTCTTACAGAACTTTAAAATGTAAAATAATAGGAAAGCATTCAGTTGAGGAACCTTGTTAGATTTGTTTTCGGCACTTTCAATAGTGACAAGGACCTTTACAATCAAGCAGTATGTAATACAAGGATATCATGAACCTAAGCGCCTCGGAGTTGACGAACCTAGGTACATCCATAATTAACAATAATACTTCATAAAATGCAACTGCTATGTTCCGAGGTGTTGGCCAAGCAGGCAGTAGCAGTGGACCCCTCTTTTGCAGTATGTTGTGGCCCGCGGTTGTGGTATGTACCAGCACCGCAACATGCTGTAGCCTGTAGTTATGGTGTCCCTCACGAGAATGTGTGGTCATAGTGTCCATTGTGATCAAATGGGTCTTAACCCCCCCCCCCCCCCCTTTTTCTTTTTCTTTTTTGGGAAACAAAAAATTGTGTGGTTGGAAGATTGTGACGGGGGCTCGGTTTGGAAAGAAAGAATCTTCTTTCTGGTTGTACCCTGACTAAGAAAATTCCCAATAAACCCTAATGGTCGGGACATGCTAAAAGGCCAATAAATAGCCACTGAGGCCCCAAGAGGATCATCATAAATGAATGGAGAGGGGCCTGGCACTCGGCCTTGCTGTCAACTAACCACCAGCCCTTTGTACATTTTTTTTTTTTAGCTCTGTCCACTCACCCTCTTCGCCAACTACTCTCCTGACTCCTCTTTCCTTTTTACCACTCTCTGGAAGTCAGCGCCGATAAGCTCCCTATTCACTGTTACAGTTACACAGTATAAATATAGCTATTAAGGTTGAGGCTAAGGGTAAAGAAGTTTAGGGTTATAGAATTATAGAACAGGGCATCTGGAGTATAAAAGAAAGGCCCCAAGGGCTGCTCTGGTGCTGTTTAGTTGTGTGAACAAGTATCTTTTCTTAGTGTGTTTGCTGTTACTAGGGTTGAATATTACAAGGAGATGACACTTATCAAAGTAGGAATTTTTTAGGCTGAAAGAATGGTAATTAATGTCACATTTTCAGTAAAGAAGAATGAAAAGAAGGGGGAATCTACTTATCAAAAAAAAATTTAAAAAACAAAAAAGAAGGGGGGAACCTGAAGTGGGCTCTATTGAACTTGGAAGATACAAACCTGTATATAAGCTGCTCGAGAACTCCTACCCTAACGGGGACTGACTCCATTATTGAAAACTTGAGACATCAACTAAAAGAACTCATTGAACCACCTAACAGCAATACACAAAGACCCATTAACATGACTGAACAGAAGATTCATGTACCACAACCCATGTCTGAAAATTTAAAATTACAAAAATACCCTTGATCCCCAAAACATAAAACATATAAAGCTACATCAGCAACATATAAGCTTAAAGAAAGAATAACTCATGACTCAGCATTAGTCAAACTTAGTAATGCAAGGTCCCAAACAGGCCCCACATCATATAACATGTACCCAATCAAGGTTCGGGACATTAAGGATCCTTACAGCACCTTTTGTACCCTTCTGAACGGTGTTGCTATTTATCTCATCACATTGCTTGGAGGGATAATTTTTTGCTGATGTTTAATAAAATTGGCCTTTGGGATTTATTAACATTTTTTGTTTGTCATGATTAAGTTCCAATTTCAACCATGCCCACATAAGAAACGGAACACAAAAAGATGAGTGAGGAAGATTGTAGAAGACAGAAGTTAAGGAGACCAAATACCTGCTTTGTTTAACGTTTATATAAATGGGGATTTATTTGTTAAATTTATCTTGCCCGTAATATATACTAGCTTAGACTTCTTGAGCTCTTACTTGTAACCATTAGTCATGCAAGGTCCCAACAAGCGCCATTTCATCTAACATGCGCCAAATTAAAGCTTGGGCCTTAAAAAGGATCTTAACTGCATTTTTTTTGGTACACTTCCGAAGGTCATTTCCATTTATCACATAACATAGTGCTAGAGGAGATATTTTTTTTGCCGATCTTCAATATATTAGTCCTCCGGATATATTGAATGTAGGTTGCCTCCAACATTTGTGGTTCTGTCTTGCTTGTGTCGCAATTTCAGCTATGCGCAAGCGTCACCATCCTTGCATAAAATTATCACTCATCTGACAAAAAGGGAACATCTCCAGGAACCAACTCCTCATTCTTTTGTAGTAGGGAGTGGCCTCACTAGGTAAAGGACTTTGTTCGTAGATGAGAAAAGGGACATGGAAAGTTGAGTGAGGAAGATTGTAAAGATTGAAGCAAGGGGGACCAACTCCCTGCTTTGTTTAACAATTGTATAGACGAAGACTTAATTGTTAGTTTTAATATATACTAGCTTGGACATCATGAGCTCTTACTTCTAACCACCATATATAAGCTTTCTGTGCTTAAAAACGGGAAGAAAAAAAAAAAAGGCACAGAGCGTATTTAGGAGAGTTTTTTAGATTTATCTTCCAAAAAGAAATCCTGAAAATAAGAAAATGGCACAAAAAACATGTTCGGTGGAATGTTTTGGAAACTTTTTTGAAAAAATTTCCTGAAAACAGAACTGAAAGAAGTTTTCAATAATGGTAGAAATTCAAGTTCTAAAAATTATATGATCTGAAAATGATCGTTTTCAAACTTCTCATCTTTCTCATTCTCAAAATTTAAAAAACAAAACAAAAACAAAAATTATACCAAACAGTATTTTCCTCTATTTGCTCCTGCAGAACTAGTGGAGAAAATTAAAATACTGAAATCAATTTGTTCCTGACAATCAATTTAATCTATCTAATTGTTTGAGACCATAATAAGCTTCCCTGATATATAAAATTTCAGAGTTACATGGGTAATCAAAGTCCCATCCCAGCCCCCATGTCAACAATGGTAGAAATTTCCTGAAAACAGAACTGAAAGAAGCTTTCAACATGGTAGAAATTCAAGTTCTTAGAAAAAGATATGACCTGAAAATGATCGTTTTCAAACTTCTCATCTTTCTCATTCTCAAAATTTTAAAAACAAAAATGATACCAAACACGCTCTTAGGCCATGTTTGGACGGTAAGATAAAAGGGTTGTGGATAGGATAGATATTATCCAATCCCATATTTGGTGTCTTCAATTGGATTGGATATCTATATCCCATGAACCATTTATATCCCACCTGGGTGGGATATAACTTATAACCGGGGGGTGGGGTATTTGAGTTATCCCATCCTTGGGATAAAAATACAATGCCACATCATCGAAAAAAAAAAATTACAACGCCGCAATATAGAAAGATGAAGATGTCGAAGAGTTAAGTTAAAAAATCAGACTTTTCTTTTTTTCATTGCTCAAATTTTTTTTAAAAATGTTCAGATCAATACATGGACTGCTATATATATTGCTACTATTATATATATGCATGTATGTAATCATTGATTTGGATGATTCTTCGTAATAGAGACCATGTTTTTTTTTTGAGTCACACCGAACTGCTATATTGTGAATGATGTTTGCACAATCACTTCTAAAATATTGTGATTATAGTTATTAGATTTATCCGGGTCAGTTTCAAATACTGAATTGGAATATTCAATACCCCACAGGATTTTACATTCTATTGGATTCAACTATATCCTATCTAATCCCGCATTTTTATTCGGTTGTCCAAACAAGGCCAATAGGATGGGAAAAAGCCCTGCTCTGCCCCTTTGCCCTTGATTTTTAATGTCTTTTTTCAAATCAATACATGGATTGCTATATATATTGCTACTGTTATATATATGCATGTATGTAATCATTGATTTGGATGATTCTTCGCAATAGAGACCATGTTTTTTTTTTGAGTCACACCGAACTGCTATATTGTGAATGATGTTTGCACAATCACTTCTAAAATATTGTGATTATAGTTATTAGATTTATCCGAGTCAGTTTCAAATACTGAATTGGAATATTCAATACCCCACAGGATTTTATATTCTATTGGATTCAACTATATCCTATCTAATCCCGCCTTTTTATTCGGTTGTCCAAATAAGGCCAATAGGATGGGAAAAAGCCCTGCTCTGCCCCTTTGCCCTTGATTTTTCTCTCCCACTTGCGAAGAAAATTAGAGAAACAGGGATAAAACGCGATTTGAACGTGAGGGCGATTATGGGAAGAAAAAATGTGGGTTGGGTCAGATCTGACAAGGAAGAGGGAAGAGATTAAAACATGACACGGGTTCAAGCCGAGGATGGGTTTGGGTATTCCCACCCTACCCCAATTATATATTTTGATTACATAAATGGGCTAGTCCGGTGCATGAGACTCCCGCCGCTACAGGATATGAAGAGACTTAGATTACATAAGTATTCTCCAATATTCCCTTAAATATCCAACATAAATAGATCTAGATATGTGTATTTTTTGTATAGGTAAATCACAGCCAAACTTTGCCCCTTAAGAGGACTTGAACCCTCAACTTCCCATATGGGCAGGTAAAGGAGGTACCAATCAAGCTAGAACTTGTTGGTATATATATGTATAGCTTTGTATATATATATATATATAATGTGTATATATAAAATATGTGGATATATATTATGTATATATGATTTGTATATATATATAAATATATATACAATACAATCAACTCTTTTAAAATTAATACACATGAGAGATTGAAAATTTATTAATTATTAAATTTTCTCATAATTTTATTAACTAATAAGTATTTCTTACATGTGAATAATTTTCGGTACAAAATAAGACTTTATATGCAACTTTTCAATAATATTTTTGTTTTTCATAAAAAAATACACATAATACTCAATTTAAGGCATTAAAAAACTCAGAATGTCCTTTTCCAATAAAGAAGTTGTATGTGTTGACGTCGTTATTCTTCCTACTTGTAGTACTTCTGACTTCAATTATGTTGGACTAATAAATATAATTACTAAAACATATCATAAATGGGATATATATATATATATAAGTACATATATAACTATTTTATCTCTCTAATAATTAATATATAAAGAGTTTTTCTGAAAAAAACATTAATTATTAGGTAATAGAATTATTAATTATCTACCATAGAACAAAGTTGGTTCCTCCAAAATTTATTAATTATTAGAGATTATTAACTAATTGAATATTAATTATAAGAGGGTTGATTGTAGATATCTATATATGTATAAATAGATTTGTATTTGTAAAAATATTAGTTAATTTTATTTTTTGAAAAACTAATAAAATTAATTTTTTGACAAGACAGAGAGGGGCAGGAGACATAACTAGTGAGGTGGGCGGGGATAGGGGGAAGGGCCCCGAACCTGCCCCGTTGCCATCCCTTTTCCACATGATCGGAAATCCTAATAACCTTCCTATTTCTTTTGATCACATTTTTCTGAATTTTTTCATGCCAAGAAGATTATGTCATTATGCTACACCTATTTTGTTTTAATGACATGTCCACAAAGTAAAATTATAAATAAGGGTAATCCTCGGGTCGGGACACCAATTGAACCTCAAACTTATATAGATAGCAGCAACATCCAGGTATGCTAATAAATATCCTTGACATGAACTGCCAATATCCTTAAACCAGCCAACATTCTATTAGTATTGGCATGGCTAAATTCTTTTTCTGTAGCAGTTTCTCAGAGATCTAACAATTTCTTAGAGATTCTCAAATACATAAAACCACTACCACAAAAGCATACCTTCACATCATATTCATCCTGAAATTACAGCCCTCCCCTGTTTCCACTGGGAAGCCTCTCTAACTCCTTCATGTTGTCATCCCTTCTATCTAAGGACTGTAACTGAATTATGCTCACCTCAGCTTTTCACCATCCATTGACATTTCCTTTCCCAGATTATGGATTTGATAAGTTAGTGCTTTCCTCTCAGTGGTACAATATGCTCAAACTGGATAGGTGTGCTAAAGGCAGTCCTTATCCCACTAGTGCTGGGACTCATCCAAACAGACCAAGGAGAATGGATGGCTGATTTGCAGTTAAATTAGGAATTTCTAACAGCACCAGAGGAGAACTCTATGAACTCGGTGAAAGGACAACAGCTTGTAGAGAACAACAGAATTCAGAAGCTGGTCATTATAACAGATGCCCAAGCCATCCTTCACATAATTGAAGCTTGTAGAAGTGTGGTTCTCAAGCAGCCATGTGTCAACAAATCAAGACCACCACATGAAGAGCTTAGACACATGTCCACCCTGCAGTAATGAAGAAGACACTATAACAGTTCACCTCGAGTACCCTAAGCAAGAACACTGTGATGTATTTCCACCACATATTCAGAAATGATCTCTGCGGCCCACTAATTGACACTTATTGGATCTTTGCTAACACAAACTCTGTACCTGGTACCGGCCTGAGCTAGAGACAGTTCTCAGGGAAGTCAAAACTCATTTAAGAAAAAGCCAAACTGACTGTAGTCCAAAAGCTAAACCTGGTCCGAGGCAATTGACTACAACGTCTTCCTCTGCTGGTGACTTTGGCATCTGGTCATCACTTTTACCAGCCATGACCACCACTGCCTCCAGCATGTCATCAAAACAAGGCCTAGCCCTATTCTATTCCTCTTGTTTAATTCCCCACATTAGGTATGTGTATGTGTGTGAGAGAGAAAGAGAGTGTGTGTGTGTGTGTGTGAAAAGAGAAACTATGATGAGAGAGGGGGTTGTGTCGTGGCTAGGAATGCAAGAGAGAGAAAGGGGGAGAGGGAAGGGGGGGGGAGATTTGCATTTTTACAGGCAGCCAGGTGGTTCATTTTTAAGAGAGATTTTTATGGTGCTTTTTTGATTTGTGTAAGAATTAATAACTTGTGCATGTATAAGAACACTTGTCTATTTGTGAAGTAATACACTAGCACTCGTACACTTTTCTATGGGAATATCTACTCATGTACTTGTAAGATCATAAATGTATTTATTTATTCATTGTTTTCACTTTCTCCCCCCTTTTTACTTTGCTTTTAATTTCTGTGTTGGGGTGTCTCTACCGTATCATACCCATGTCTCGTGCCCATTTCCATGCTTCCTAGGATGTGAGACAGCCTTAAGACCTCGCAAATATAAGCTGTCTTGCAAGGCAAGTTGGCAGGAAAGATTGATTTGAGAGAATAAATGAGAAAGAAAGAAAAGAGAAAGTACTTAAAGGAAGAAGTTGAAGAAATATAAAGAGGAGACATTGTCGAGGTGCCTCCTAAGATTTACAACACTGATTGGTCTAGTCGACAAAGACTTGTCTCACATTCATTCATTCATTTTGTTCTTCAAAAGAAAAATCGAAACCTATATATGATCAAACAAAGGAAGAAAGCAGAGTGGAATACCAAGGAGCTAAGTAACCAAAGAGCTTCATGAGAAACCATGAGGACTTAGGTGGTACTCCATTGCTAACTACCTTCTTAAAGAGGATACTTCAAGACTAGGTAAATCAAGACTAAGCAACCTTTTTTTTTTTTGATAGGTAAATCTCACACACATACTTCGCCCCTAGGGGGACTAGAAAATTTCAAGACAATAAACTTGCTATATTGCATAGTTAAATTTTAGGTTTAATTGAGTCTTATTTTGTCCATTTTATCTTAATATGATTTTGGTTTCATTTTATATATGTACTTTTTCATTTTAGAAGTACACTATTTTAATAATTTCTAGATTTGTTAGAGAGAGATATCAATAGTGGTCCCTGGGCATAATTATAGGTCAAGTTATTATGGATTTTAAAAGCTTTATATGAGTTTTACTATCCAAAATCTTTAGTTTTTTTAATTTTAAAATCAGAAGTCCTAGGAGGAATAGATAAGGTCCAACAATCTATACAATGTACTCTTTCACTTCAATGGTGATTAGTTCAAAGAATTTTCTTTAGCTTGTGAAGCTCTTTTGAGATTGTGGCATGCAATTATAAGCCATGGTGTGATGCTTAAGGGATTCTAGGAGTAATTCCCAATATGATGATGATGGTGGTGATGATGATTTTTGGTAAGCAATAATATTGTTAAAAATGATATTATTTTGATAAGTTGTTGTTATTATTATCTTCTGTTCTTTAACTGTCCGCACTTTCATTAACATGCAACAAAAATTTATATCACACTCCCTCTTAACCCCTAAATTGATACTTTGATCAGCTCAATCTTTCCTTTTATCAAATATCTACCTTCAGCAAACAAAGCCACAAAGAACTCAAGTTACTGTTCATGGGTTACTATTCACAACACTCAGAACAGCCCTTAAACCTGTTTCCTCTGTTGTTCTATTGATCCCTAATCAACCCTAACCCTTTCCTTATAACCTTTTCTCTGACAACTGGTACCCTTTAAGTAGCAGTGTTTTCCCAGAATTTCCAGCAACCAATCACTTTTGAAACCTAGCCAACTGCAACCCCTTCCCATCCATGAGGCCAACAACCTTTCCGCCACTGAAATCAGGCCTGAATCACCCTAAGCCTACAAAATTATCAATTGTTGGCACTACCCTACATTAAGTTTGTTATTAGAATTAGTAGAAGGGTGGTATCAGCACTTGTCCATTACCTACTTACTACCAAGGTCGTTTTATGATAAGCAAATCTACTAGAGCTAGAAGTTTTAAGTAACGATATGTCATCCCATGACTTTCAAAATTACCACAACCTAAAAAAGGCACTTAACCTGGAGAGTGGAGACATATCCCTTATCTGGAACTTATCAGAAAAAACATATCCCATATCTGGAGGTGTATATGAATTTATTTGGCTTAGGTTGCCAAATTGGTTGACATTTCCAGATTTCCTTGAAAAGTGAAATCTGACTGCATCACACTTTTTTCTTTCATAACACTTCAAATTTTAGCTAAAGTGTATCAGTTTTTTCCCTGAATTTCCTGCAACCAATGTTACCAATCACTTTTGAAACCTAGCCAACTGCAACCCCTTCCCATCCATAGGCCAACAACCTTTCCGCCACTGAAATTAGCCCTGAATCACCCTAAGCCCACCAAATTATCAATTCTTGGCACTACCCTACATTAAGTTTGTTATTAGAGTTAGTAGAACGGTGGTATCGGCACTTGTCCATTACCCACTTACTAAGAAGTTTGTTTTATGATGAGCAAATCTAATAGAGCTAGAAATTTTAAATTACGATATGTTATCCCATGACTTTCAAAATTACAACCACCTAAAAAAGGCACTTAGCCTGGAGACATAGCTATCAAAAACAAAACAAAAAAACTGGAGACATGTCCCTTATCTGGAGGTGTATATGAATTTATTTGGCTTAGATTGCCAAATTGGTTGACATTTCCTTGACAAGTGAAATCTGACTGCATCACACATTTTTTTCATAACACTTCAAACATCAACTATCCTATATTTAAAAAGAGAATTAACTAACTATTACAACCAACAAAATTAACAGACTGAAAACCTGACTACAAAAAGCTATAAGATAAAAGGCAAGCGATCAAGAACAGAGTATACAGCAAAAGAACGCACATATTGCAGTGAAGACAGCAATGCACGCAAATTTCCTTCTTTCCCTGCAGCCCAGCGCTTTATATCATCATTCAGAGATTCAGCAATCCTCTGAAATCATGCAGGTTAACGTCAACAAAACAAAATTAATTCATGAAACTTTATGCAGGTACGATGCAGTAAAAGAAAGAGAAAATCAGATTCACACAACTTAGACCAACAACCCCCCATCCCCCAGTCTGCCCACTAAATAGTTGAACAGAAAGGAGGGAAGACGGATAGTCCTTTCTCTTTACAAAACAAGTCACTTATTGAAAAACATTAACAATGCATAATTTGGAGAAAGCATACAAATTCAAAGCTCTAGTTCAGTACCACATATACTTACATGTCTCTCTTCTTGCTCTTGCTGAGTCTGAAAATCACGCTGATTTTTTTCAGCCAATGCTTTTGCCTGAACACACAGTCAAAACTGTAAAACCCCACCTATAAGGTAACATTTCAGTTCACAAGTAACATTTTTATTTGGCTTTGTGCTTTATAATCCCATTCAGGCAAGCAGCTAAGCCTCTAAGAGTGAAGAGATTTTGATTGGGAGTACTTTCCAATTAGCGTTCTATGATATATGTCAGTATAGAACGACATTAAAGATTTGATCACAAAAGTGTTTGGGAGAAACAATATAAAGAAAAAATCAGGAAGTGCCACTTTTTTCAGGCAGCTTTCATAAGAGTTTTTTCAATCTTAAAACAAGAAAATTCACAGTTACAAACACCAGCTGGTATGATCATTATTATTTCATTCTGCGTCACTTTTTCAGTCAGCTTTCATAAGAGTTTGTTCAATTTAAAAACAGAAAATTTACAATTACAAACACCAGCTAGTATGATCATTATTATTTCATTTTGGGCCACATACCACTCTTTTGCTTTGTGCCTATACCTTCCATCAGGGAGTTGCCTTTCTCCTCTACAATAATTTTTCTTCGCCATACATCATAACAGAGCAAACAGAGGGGAATTCCATCCAAGAAATATAAACCTATAACAAGTAGTTGAGAAATAAAATGAGAGGAAAATTACATACCATACGCGCCTGAGTTTTAAGATGATGATTTAATCTGGCTCTTCGTCTTTCTTCAGTTTCCCCTTCAATTTCCTGAAATTGTCCAGATGAAGGAGCAGCTTTTGCAAACAAACAAACAAAAAAATTAAATTATTAGTAACAACAGTGATAGTAAACCAAAATATATATACACTGCAAGTCACATGTTAACAAAGAGGTTACCTCCAAAAAAGAAAGAGAAGTCATCGACTATATTTGTCACTGATGGAGCTTTCTTTGCGCTGGATGAGGTCCTAGAAGAAGGCCGTGCCACTTCAGGCGCTCTGTTTTGAAACAATGTATCATACACAGGGTCCTGAAACATAGAATCACAAAGCAATGGCCTTAATCTGCTGGTTTCCAACAAAAACTCAAAATATATGACATTGACAGCAGTTTTTATAGCTGTAGTTTCTCACCACAGTTTTAGCACTTGACCTTGGCACACTGCTTGGTTGAGCACCTATACTGAAAAAGGACTCCAGGTCATTTTCACTCCCAAATGCTCCCCTGTGTTCTCTTTTTTTAGCCTCAGCTCCATATGTAGCCTCTTTCCTAGCAGCAACTGAGGTCTCTATCTCTACATCACCAAAAAGGACATCTGATTGCTTGTTTGATTTATTCCACATCCTACCCATGGCAAAATCCTCAAGGTCGTCAATTGAAGATGGAACCGAGTTTTTTCCTGTATCTTTTTTTGATGGGCCTGGAAACAGCCCGGAAGTATATGACGGAGAGGAAGATGATTCTAAGACTACAAAGGGGTCTTCTGCCAAATTGGTTGATTTTTGAGGCTGCCTTGTATCCGGATTTGATCTAAGCAAAAGATTTGTGAATGAGTGTAATTCTAATGATTATAAATATCACCTAACATAAAACTGGTAATGCAACTATAAATCCATATTTTTTTCATCTATATAATAGGGTTTTGGATGGGTACTTGTTCCCCAAGAAAAATCTATGCTTGTCAAGGACTTCTACATGTAATCAATTTATAGGAAACTGTATGGGGAAAGTTTTAAGGGACATTTTAGCAACGATAAAATCATTAAATTGGTGGATAATTGATTCTTATTAGAGGCCTGCTTTTAGTGAGGTTTGGAGTAACCCACTTGATTCTTTGGTTTAACCACATGATTCCACCTCTATTTGAATCGGATCTTTTTTTTTACCATAATTATATGATTATCTAGCACTTTTGCAGATTTGGGGCATTAAAGAAATAGTTTGTTTGGTGTAAAAGTTAGCAAGTATTTGGTTTTGGGTTTTAAATAATTATAACTGTTTTGGATTAGTTGAAAATCTCTAGAGTTGAAGAAGTTTTTACTTGCTAAGAATCTCTAAATTTGGAGATTTCCATTTAGCGTTTACTATGCTTCTCAAAAAAACTCAACACTTTGATTAACAGTAGTTGTTATAGTGCATTGTTATACTGATTACACATAATGAAGGATTCAAATTTACAAATCTATATATAATTTCTAAAAGGGCATTTTATGATACAATTACCAATTATGCCCTAATGTAAAAATTTTATAAACATTTAAAATAAGATTCTAAGGAAGCACTCAATGTGCATTCACTGTTCCTTAAAAAGCAAACTTCCGGGCAACTCTTTACCCATCACAATACCTAATCAAATTAAATTCCCATGATTTTTTCTAGAAAATATCAATCTAAATTTTACAAGTTATCCATGTTTCTATTCTATGTGATAGATAAATTATTAAAAATACCCATTTCCAATTAATTCCCCGAATTCTAAAAATAAGGAACTGTGTACTCCAAGAATTCAAGTTCCTTCATGGATTTATAGTGCAAATAACTAGAATTTATCAGCTAAACCAGTAGCATTAAATTTAAACAACCAAAAAAAGAAATATTCAGTAATCATTGTGCACATTAGCACATACTCATTCTTCGGAAGACTGCTTCCACCAAATCCCGGTATCAAATCATCAAATTCACGAGCATTCGTCTCCACTTCTCCTGAATTTTCTTCGAACTATTCAGACCCAATCCCATTCCACCAAAATTTTCAAACAAGTCATCCATTGGAGCACTCTGCTTTGGTGGAGATGCCATCGATCCAAACACATCGTCATAATTGACCGACACCGAGCTCTTCATCAGCGAACCAAATATATCATCATCATCGTATAAATGTGAAGTCGGTGACTTTGCACCAAAATTATTCGAACCCTTAAATATGGAATCAAAACCGAACGTTAAGCCACCATCACCGCCAAGGCGACTATCTGATGGCTTTGGATTCTCAATGGGTCTACCAAATACATCATCATAACCATCCCAACCACCATAATTCTTGGTTTTCTGATTATTATTGGATCGAAAATTTCCGCCAAGATCACCGACAAAAGACCCAGCAACTGAATTTGAATTGTATTCCGATTTCGACCGGTTCGTTGACGAGGGTTTGTTGTCAAAACCCGAATTGATCCCAAAATTTCGGGAAACACCATTGTTGCTGTTTGATTTACCCTTTAAATCGGCCATTGGGGCCGATTTTCCGAGTGGCTTGAACCCAATACTTTCCACCAAAACACCAAACTCGTCCATTGTTGGGTGTGGTGGGTTAGGATTGAGAGAATGAATATGTACTAACTGAGGTAGAACCAGAAGAAACTAGAAGGCATAGAAGTGAGAAAATGTTTATTGGATATATACATATACAGGCATATAATGGGATGATGGCGAAGAAGATGATCTCTTTCCCTCCCTTGACTCAAAAATTCCGTGTGTGTAGATTCTGCGTGGCTTCAACTTCAAGGAAGGTCGCCTGCCTAATGACACGATTTCCGCGAGGCTGGTGATGACTGACTCAACGCTGTACGTCGATTGAGTTGTAGCCAACGGGTGAGCCTACATGCATTCCACAAATGTTTTTTTTTTAATTATTACTCTTTCTATCCCATTTTAAAAATATTTTATTATTATTTATTTTAAAATTTTAATTTAAAAAATTAACGTATTTTTAAGTTATAAATTTTTAAAACTATTATTTATTACATCTGATGTGAACATAATTTATAATTAAATGAGAACAATATAAAAAATTTAAATAGTTTCAGAATAATAAAATAATGCTTCCAAAAAAGACTATCATTTTAAAACGGAGAAAGTATTTATATTTGATACAAACAATATGAAAAGGCCAAAAAAGATTATAAATATTACGCTTGTATGCAGTGACTTGTATAGAAAATATGAGTTTTTTCGCACCAAATAGACTGTTATGAATATGTGTGCGTGAATGTCATTAATGTTGAGAAATTCTTGTTATGAATATGTGTGCGTGAATGTCATTAATGTTGAAAAATTTATTTGAGAGCCTTTATGGTTAGTTAAAATTATATCAAAGTGGATTTTTTTTCATTTAATATCATGGCTATATAAGTTTTAGTCCGAATGAAAGAAGATGACACAATGAAGTTAAGTGAAAAATAAATTAGTAGAATGTTTTCTAATCATTCATTTTTGTATGTTTTTCTACAAAATAGTAGAATATTCTTTTCTCCGTCTGTGGACGTAGGTTTGAAATTGAACTATATAAATCTTTGTGTGTATTTATGTGATTGATTTGTGTGCATTTATTTTCCTATTTCACAACACGTTATCAGCACAAGACTCCGAATTGAGACAGGTAAAATAAATATAAGCAAATTTTCTATTACTAGAATCTATTATACATTAATTTAAATTTGTAACTGTACCACTAATACTATAGTAATTATTATACAGTAATTATTTTTTAATATTTTTATTTAATTATATCATATTTTTAATTTTTAGTTTTTAAAAAGAAATGTCAAATCTTACCAAACTTGAGTTTATTGCATTAGATATTTCTGAAAAAATTTATTTATCTTGGATTCTTAATGTTGAATTTTACCTTAAAGTTAAGAATTTTGAAAATACTATTAAAGAAGGAAATACAGCATCCCCGCAGGATCGGGCTAATGCATTGATATTTCTTCACCGTCATATTCATAAAGGCTTGAAATCTGAATATCTTACTGTAAAAGATTCATTAATCCTTTGAAAAAATTTGAAAGAAATATATGACTACTAGAAAACTATTATTCTCCCAAAAGCGCAGTATAATTGGCTGCACCTAAGGTTGCAGGATTTTAGATCAGTCAAAAAATATAATTCTGCACTATTTAGAATTATTTTACAATTGAAATTATGTAGAGAAAATATTACAGATGCAAATATGTTAGAAAAGACATTTAGAATTACATTTAAATCAGTCAAAAGCTCGGTATAATTGGTTGCACCTGAGGTTGTAGAATTTTAAATAAGTCAATAAATATAATTCTGCACTATTTAGAATTATTTTACAATTGAAATTATGTAGAGAAAATATTACAGATCCAGATATGTTAGAAAATACATTTTTTACATTTCACCATTCAAATATTATCCTGTAGCAACAATATCGAGAGTTTAAATTTACTAAATATTCTGACTTGATATCATGTTTTCTCCTGACTAAACAACATGATGACCTTGTGATGAAAAATCATAACTTGCGTCCCACTAGCTCTGCATCATTCCCTAAAGTGAATGAAACCGCATTTCCTGAAACAAATGCAACTGTGTCATATAAATAGAGTTATAGACATAGACATAGTCGTAGATATAGTCATGGACGTAGTCATTACACATATCGAGGTAGTCATAAGAACAATTCATCTAATTGTCCTAGAAGGGACACACTATAACACCTTAAGTGCGATAATAATGCGGAGGCAAATTAAGGAAATAGGAAACGAAAATGGTCTCAAGATCCTGAAGAATCTTGTTATCAGTATGGAGGAAAAAGGACATTGGTTACATACCTGTCATATGCCACCTCAAGATCCTGAAGTATCTTGTTATCGGTGTGGGAGAAAAGGGCAACGGTTGCGTACCTATCGTACACCCAAACATTTAGTGGATCTTTACAGAGCCTCAATAAAAGGAAAATAAATAGAAACAAATTTTACTGATGATCCTGTACATATCACACAGTTAGATGTCACAGATTTCTTTGCAGATCCTGATGAAAAATTAACCATTTAATAGGTGATGGAAATGTCCACACAGACTAATATTTTTATTTTATCTCGTATAATATTTTACTTTAATGATTTTATCTTCTTTATTTATTTTTAATAAAAATTTATTCTTATTTCTTATAATAAATGCATCTAATGAATTGATAGAGCTCAAGATGAATGGTGAAGATATATATCTAACAAATAGTGTAACTACACACACAATCTTTTGAGATAAAAGATATTTCTTGAACTTAAAATTAGCTGAAGTTAATGTCAGCACAATATCTGGTACTGCAAATTTAATTGAAGGTTTCGAAACAGCCAACATCATGTTGCCTAATGGCACAATATTTCATATAAATAATGCTTTACACTCTAGCAAGTCTAAAAAAAATTTGCTAAGTTTTAAAAATATTCGCTGAAATGGGTATCATATTGAGACTATTACTAAAGGTAATATGGAATATCTTTATATTCTTTATATTGTTTCAAACATAAAACATACTTTGGAAAAACTTCATGCTCTCTCATTTGGCTTGTACCAAACAACTATAAGGACAATTGAATCATATGTCGTGTTAAACTAGAAGTTTACTAACCCAAAGACTTTTATTCTTTGGCATGATCGATTTGGTCACCTAGGGGCAATAATGATATGTAGAATCATTAAGAATTCACATAGGCATCCTTTAAAGAACCAGAAAATTCTTTTATCATATGAATATCTATGTACTGCTTGTTCTTAAGAGAAACTAATTATTAAACCATCTTCTACAAAGGTTAGTGTTGAATCTACATCCTTTTTAGAGCGCATTCAAGGAAATATATGTGGACCTATTCATCCATTATGTGGACCATTTCATTATTTTTTGGTTTTAATAGATGCATGAACTAGATGGTCACATGTTTGTCTAATTTCATCGCGCAATGTTACATTTGCAAGACTTATTGCTCAAATCATTTGCCGAGAGCACAATTTTCCAATCATCCCATCAAGACAATATGTCTTGACAATACTAGTGAATTTACATCCCAAGCATTCGATGAATATTGTATGTTAATTGGAATTACTGTCGAACATCTTGTTACTCACGCACACACACAAAATGGTTTAGTTGAATCTCTTATCAAGCATCTCTAGTTAATTGCTAGACTTTCACTTATGAGAACAAAACTACCTGTTTCTACTTGGGGACATGCTATATTACATGCTACAACGCTAATTTGTATCCCACCAACCTCTTATCATAAATATTCTCATTTACAAATTATACTTGGTCATCTACCAAATATTTATCACCTACGAGTATTTGGTTGTGCTGTACAAATTCCTATTGCACCCTTACAACGTACTAAAATGGGTCCTCATCGAAGATTTATAATCTATGTTGGTTTTAATTCTCCATCTATTATAAGATATCTTGAACCTAACAGATGATCTATTTATGGCACGGTTTGCTGATTGTCATTTTGATGAGACAATCTTCCCACCATTTGGGAGAGAAAATCTGAAGCCAGAAGCTCAGCATGAATTTTTTTGGATTGTATCAACATTATCTCATCTTAATCCTCATACTAATCAATGTAAACTAGAAGTTCAAAGGATCATTCATTTGAAAAGTATTGCAAATCAATCACCAGATGCATTCACTGATATAAAGAAAGTAATGAAATCGCACATACCAACTGTAAATACCCCTGCACGAATTAATGTCCCTGTAGTACAATTTGTTAGTATAATAACAAATGAATTTATGGCACACCTGAAGCGTGGTATACCTATTGGTGCGAAAAATAAAATTTTCCAGAAAAGGAAGACACAAGAAAATAATAATGTGGCAACTCCTAAAGAGACTACACATAGTAAAAAAGTGACAACTCCTTAAGAGACCATAAATAGTAAAGAAATGGCAACTTCTGAAAAGACCACGGATTATATGATGATTAATCAATCCAACTTTGGTAGACAAATACCTCCTGAAAAGGAAATACCTTATGAAGAGGATGTATCCCCTAAAGTGAAACATGTAGCCCCTGAAGAGGCACGGGTACCTAAAAATAAAGATATCTCAATAAATTATATATTTAGTAAAGATATATGGGATTGAAGTGATATTATTTTTAATCATATATTTGCTTTAGCAATATCACTTGAAATCACTATAAGTGATGAAGATCCTGAACCACAAAACGTCGAAGAATGTCGATGTAGAAATGATTGGCCAAAGTGGAAAGAAGCAATATGGGTTGAGTTAGACTTGTTAGCAAAACGAGAAATATTTGGACCTGTAGTTCAAATGCCTGAAGACATAAAGCCTGTAGGGTACAAATGGGTATTTGTACAAAAACGTAATGAGCAGAATGAAATCATTAGATACAAAGCAAGACTTGTAGCACAAAGTTTCTCATAGATACCTGGTGTTGATTATGAAGATACATACTTTACTATGATGGATGCAATTACGTTTCAATTTTTAATCAGTTTGGCAGTCTTAGAATGGCTTGATATGCGTCTAATGGACGTAGTCACAACATGTTTATATAGATCACTTGATAGTGACATATATATATATATATATATATATATGAAAATTCTCAAAGGACTTAAAACGCTTGAAACAAGTAATGCACAATCTCGAAGCATGTATTCAATTAAGCTCCAAAGATCTTTGTATGGATTGGAGTAGTCAAGGCACATGTGGTATAATTGTCGTAGCAAATATTTATTGCAAAAAGGATATATGATTAATTCAATTTGTCCATGTATTTTCATAAGGCAGTCAGGCACTAGATTTGTCATAATAGCAGTATATGTTGACGATTTGAATCTTGTGGAAACACTTGAAGAGCTTACAAAAACTGTTGCTTATTTAAAGCAAGAGTTTGAAATGAAAGATATGGGAAAACAAAATTTTGTCTCGACCTGCAGATCGAGCACTTCTCAAAAGGAATCTTCTTACATCAATCTACGTATACAAAGAAAGTTCTAAAACGATTTTATATAGATAAAGCTCATTCATTAACATCTCCTATAGTTGTTCGATCACTTGATGTAGAAAAAGATTCTTTTCACCCTCGACAAGATGATGAAGAAATCTTTGGTCCAAAAGTACCATATCTTAGTACAATTAGTGCTCTCATGTTTCTTACAAATTGTATATGGCTGGACATTGCATTTGTTGTTAATTTATTGACAAGATATAGTTCTACTCTAACTCGAAGACATTGGAATGGTGTTAAACATATTTTTTGCTATCTTCATGAAACAATTGATATGAGTTTGTTTTATTCACAAAGCTCAAAATCACCATTAGTCGAGTATACAGATGTTGTGTATCTTTTGATCCACACAAAGCCATATCACAATCAGGATATGTATTTACCTGTGGCGACACTGCTATATCATGGAGATCTACAAAGCAAACAATGAAAGCCACTTCCTCAAATCATTCTGTAATCCAAACACTCCATGAGACAAGCCGAGAATGTATATGGTTAATATCTGTTGTCCAACACATTCGGGAATCATGTGGATTATCTTTAATTCAAGCTAGTCCAACAACAATATACGAAGATAATGCAGCGTGTATTGCACAAATTAAAGGCGACTACATTAAAGGAGACAAAACCAAGCACATCTCACCAAAGTTTTTTTTATACTCATGAACTCCAGAAGAGCGGTGATATTAATGTTCAACAGATACATTCAAGTGACAATCTTACAGATTTGTTTACAAAAGCTTTGCCAATAACAACTTTCAAAAAGCTAATACATAAATGTGAAATGCGTCGCCTCAAAGATCTTTTATGTTAAACTCATAGTGCAATGAGGGGGAATGGATATTAAAAAGACATTGAAGAGTGGCAGACATCTAAGGGGGAGTGTTATAAATATATGTGTGTGGATGTCATCAATGTTAAGAAACCCACTTGAGAACCTTTATGGTTAGTTAAAGCCATAACTCAAGTGAGTGTTTTCTTTATTCAATATCATGGCTACATAAGCCTTAGTCCGAATGAAGGAAGAGGACAAAATGAAGTGAGGTGAAGTGAAGAAAGAGAGAAAAATTAATAGAGTATGTTGTAATCATTCATCTTTGTATGCTTTTTTACAAAATAGTAAACATTCTTCTTCCCGCTCGTGGACGTAGGTATAAAGTCGAACCACGTAAATCTGTGTGTACACTTGTGTGATTGATTTGTGTGTATTTATTTTCCTATTTCACAACATAGACCAATTGATCATTATTGTATAAATATTAATGACTTTATATTTATGAAAAAAATTGCAAATTTAATTTTCGATGGTAATTTTTGTAATTTCTTTTTATTAAAGATGATCTTAACTATTTATGGAAAAAAAATAGCATAAATTCTTTGATAACGAAATAACATTTTATATTTATTTTTCAACAATGGATTAAGCTTATTTAGTTATTATTAAATTTCAAATAAGATATTAAGAGTTACAAATAATATTTATTGTGTTGACAATAAAAAAACAAAAAAACAAAAGCCTAAATAATTCCCTCCATTTTACCCGACTCATCAAACTTTCCCACTTTGGCACTTATTTTTCACCTCACTTTCTAACCAAGACCTAGTGTTTCCCAATTGAAATATCTCATCAATTGCATTGATTGTGTAATGCTACTTTTTAAGGGATATTATTAAAGGAATAAAGGGCCACTAGTATTCAAATCTCTTTCTTAAAAGAAAAAATAAACACCACATTTTATCTAATAATCATTGGAGGGTGGGTGGTCTCATCATTCACAGCTCAACTGTCGGTGCAAGAAACAAACACCATCAGCCCTGAGGCAACTTGGCATTTCCAGCTTGATGCAGGTTGGCCTGCACTTGCATTTGTCACAATAACTTCACCTTAGTTTAATGGATTTTCTATGAGGCTACACGGGTCCATATGTCAAAGTGCTTCAATATTTGCATTGCATTTATAAACGTGGTGTCAGAAAGTATTTTTGGTAGTTTAATTAAAACTTTTAAATAATTTTTTTATTGAACACAAAAGTACAATTAGACACATATATCTTACTTAGGACACCCATAACGTAATGGCAAACCCCAGCTCTTTCATATTTAATTAAATTATAGGTATTATGTATGGAAGTAATGAATTGTAAGGAATATATTAAGATAATTTTAACATGTATCGATTAAGGTTAAGATTTAATTATGATACAGTATAAATATGTTGTAACTTTATTTTTTATATAGTGAAAAAGATAGTCATACCTGTATATGTAGGCACATTATCAAACCACGTAAATTTTCTGTGCCAATTTCATTATTTCTTTCTAATTCTTATTGCATAGACTATTAATTTCACAATTCGTACAATATTCTAATGTGCTTCAAATGGCATTAGAATAACAAATGTGAAACTCATATTGACAAACAAAATATAGTGACAAAAACAAGGAAAAAAAAATTATAATTTAACGGTGGAGTCTCATGTGGTCGAATAACATTAATTTTTTTTTTTCAAAAGTAAAGTCACGATTTCAAATAATTGTAAAAATGGTCATAAAAGTGAAAGATTAGTAAAGTTTAAATTACTAGAGAAAAATATTAAAAAGTCCTTAAAATAAATTTTTCAATATAAAAAATTCATGATAAATTTTTTGTATGTAAAAGATCCAAAAAAACAAACTTTTATTATGATCATCCTAATGCCAAATGACTATACTATCCTCATTATATGAACTGGCATAACCCATTTACGTTGGATTAGCATTTTGTTCATTTTTCGAGACCTACTTAATCGTATAATTTAATTAGATCAAAAAATTTAAAATTAAAAAAAAAAATCAGCCTAAAACTTGCGATTACATATATATATATATATATATATATATATTTCTCCAATGAGAACCCCATATTTGGCCATAAAAAGTTTCATTCTTAACAATCAATTGTTACGATTTTATTCGAAATTATATTCCACGTAACATAGTAAAACTTTGTTAAATTTTATTATGATATGATTTGAATACAAATTAAATCATTAACCGTTCATTTGGATGAAAGGAGTTGGAAAGAATGAAAACTTATTTCATGTTTAGTTTAAAAATTAAGAAGTAGAGTTAAATACCTATTTTAACTATTTTACAATCGGAGGAGGGAAGGAGATGAGACAACTTTGTAATAAATTTTTTATAATACTAGTAATACCTTTAAAATTGTAAATATATAATTAAAATAGAAAGCTCTTCAATGAATTTAAAAGGGTACAATAGTAAATTAATATTTTTTTTTCTCTACTCTATTATTTCAAACACGATAGGAAGATTACATTACCTACTCATCTCTTCTCCCCTCATTAGTTATCCAAACATGAAAAAGAGATTATTCTCTCATCTCTCTCATAACCAATACTCTTATCTCATTTCCTCTCCTCCTAACTTATCCAAACAGACCGTAAAATTTTAAGTATTTTTTCGGTTTATCTCAAATTTTTATTTATTTTTATCTTTTTTAATATATCATCACATTATACCTATTATATATCGAATTAAATCTTATTTCATAGACAATAAAACTATATTTTTAAATTGTTCAAAACCTCTTAATAAGAAAATTAATATATATTATAATTTATATATTTTGATGAAATTTTAATTATTGTCATGTTTATTTATATAAAAAAATTAATTTAAATTAATTATTACAAACAACATTTGAATAAGAAAACCAACACCTTCAAACAGGGCCTTGGTTAATCTCTTTCCCATGCTATCAACCATTTCCAAGGCAAGGGGCTATAGCACTCCCCAAATTTGTGTGCCTCTCCAGTGAAATGGTATTTCTCTTTTTTTTTTTACTAGTGACTGTGTTACAGTAGTTTCTTTTTGTTATGTTTAACGATTCAAATGTTATTCTGTTTATGTGATTACTATATCATTGAATATTGTTTTATACTTTCCTATGTACTAAAAAAATTTATTTTATTAAAATAATAGTGTAAATAGTAAATGATGCAGCACTTTTTGGCTCACGTGAGATTTAAGCTCGGCGCCCTGCGAAACACTTGAAACAGAAGATCAGAGGACTACCGGGTTGGCTCCGGCGGTAGCCGCTCCGATGCTTAAGTCAATAAACTGAATTGAAGGACTAGAATGAAAGCCAAATAATGAGTATGAAAGTAAAGCGTACCTTTAGGGTTGAATTTATAGGCAATGGCTCTCCCAAGTTGATTAGGATTTGGAGCCATGAATATAGGGATTGGATCTTCGGAGATATTAGTTACTTTGTTGAATATGGTAACTTAGTGTGGCAGTTTCCTTGTTGGAGACTATTTCCTTATTTCCTGTTCGGTGCTCATTGAGACGGTAATAAGATCTGATCATTAATGTGTCGTACTGCAGACTTGCATCTATATACGTTAGCTTTGTAGGAGAGCAATTCTGCTTTGATAATATGAGCTCGGTCCGTATGGGTTATGCCCTTGATCGACCGAGGATGAGGTATATGATCGAGCATGAACTGCATGACCGAGCATAAGTTATATGGCCGAGCATGAACTGAATGACCGAGCATCAGTTATATGGCCGAGCATGAACCGAATGACTGAGCATAAGCCGACCTACAGTTACACGTGTCATCTAGTGGTTGGTGTATCACATAGTGGTATATCAGTAAATAAAATTTGAGATTTTTTTAGATTTTTATTTTAATATTTTAGATTGAACAAACTATTTATATTACATATTGTTATTTTAATTTTTAGGGCTTGTTTAAAAATTCTTCAAGTTATTTAATTTTTAAGAAAATTAATTTTTTTAAGTTTGACTTTTGTTTAAGTTTTAAGTATATTTTAAAATCAGACATAAACTAATATACTGTTAAAATATATTTAAAAAAATAAAAAATTTAAAATCACTTTATCTATGTTGTACAAAATTGGTTCTAATATTTTTCAAATAAGTCCTATTTTATATTTTTTAGTAGTTTTATATATTATTAATTAATAAATTTATAATATCATATTTTAATTTTGATATATTATATTTTGACTTGAATTGTGCCCCTCGATATAAATTTCTCGAATTTTTGACCAAAATAGCATTCTTTTGAAACTTTTTTTTTTAAATAAAATTACAATAAACTTATTTATTAAATTAGGATTATTTGTGAAATCTTTTTTTTTTTAAATATATATTTAAAATCGTCTTTCAAAAAAGACGCTTTCAAAAACGTCCTTTTGAAAGACGATTTCAAAAGAATCTTTTTAAAAGATGATTTATTAATAAAAAAATTTTTAAAAGTATTTCCCAGAAAGAAAATTTAAAAAAAAAAAAATTATTTGAAACCGTCTTGAGAGATTTCTTAATTAAAATATTTTTCAAAAATACAATTTTAAAAATAATTCTAATCTCATAAGTTAAAACAAAACTGAAAAATAACTCTTTTTTTTTTTTAACGCTACTTAGAATTTAACTCAAAATTTCTCACTCCGCCCTTGCTATCAACCAATCATTTTGTAACATTCGCATCATACATCACAACAAACCCTCTGTTTATCTTTTCACAACCTTCCTTACGGCCCCGGAAACCAAGTCTACAGTGATGCAGTGATACAGAGAGATGGGAAGTGGGGAGCACAGGTGGAGGATTTCCTTTCACTGGTCTCCATCGGCATAGAAAAGCAACCACCAAAAGAACTCATGTGCCCAATCTCTAGGTCTCTAATGGTTGACCAGTAGTTGTCTCCTGTAGCCAAACCTACGAGCGATTACGCCCATACTCTCCGACGGTTCTGTGCCGGATTTCTCGGGCGGCTCTGCAAGTCTTCGGGATTGCTTGATCTTTGATCACCTTGAGCACTGAATAACGACTCTTCGGTCACTGGTTGTGGAGATCAGTGTCGTTTACAGCTTCGATTGGGCATTTTGTGTCGTTCGAGGACGGCTACCCAATCCTGGAAGATCATTTATGGACGAAGCAAACCCTTTTCTGTGTTTTCCCAAAGTTTTCAAAAACGCCGAGGTATGACTTTGAGAGATTCTGATGAGAAAGGCAGATTTTTTTTTTTTTTCCAAATTAGTTTTCTGATTTGACCGCATATCCAACTTTCTGGAATTTTGCAAAAAATAAAAACCAGTTTCTGAATACGGAACCAAACAGGGCCGTGTGACGCTACTAATCTTTCAATAGTAAAGTTGGAAGTTGTTTTTAGCAATATGATCAAAATTCAGAGCTGCGGCAAGAAATTGTCTTCGGGATTTCCAATTTTGGGCAGATTGTATAGTTCAAGTAAACGAATGAAAGAGATATCTGATCCAACAAAAATGATATGTAAAATAATGAGCTCATGCCCAAAATTAGGGCTTGATACTTCTCTTGACCAGAGTGGGATCAGGGTTTCATCAGATGTAGTTGAGGAAGTCCTCCAGAGATTCGAGAATGCTGGAATGTTGACATATCGATTCTTTGAATGGGCTGGGAAGCAACGTAATTACGAGCACAGCATCAGAGCTTACCACACCATGATTGGGTCTTTGGCCAAGATAAGGCAGTATCAGATCATGTGGGATCTTGTGAACAGCATGAGGAGCAAGAGAATGGTAAATGTTGAGACTTTTTGTATAATTATGAGAAAGTATGCCAGGGCCCATAAGGTGGAGGAGGCAGTTTACACCTTTAATGTCATGGAAAAATATGACGTGCCACCAAATTTAGCAGCATTTAATGGATTGTTGAGTGCTTTATGTAAGTCCAAGAACGTTAGGAAGGCCCAGGAAATTTTTGATAATATGAAGGACAGATTTGTTCCTGATTCAAAAACTTATAGTATATTGCTTGAAGGGTGGGGAAGGGATCCAAATCTGCCCAAAGCGAGGGAAATTTTCAGAGAAATGGTCAACATGGGTTGCAACCCTGATATAGTGACTTATGGAATCATGGTTGACATTCTGTGCAAAGCAGGGAGGGTTGACGAAGCCGTTGAAATTGTCAAGGAAATGGATTGTACGGTTTGTAGGCCAACATTATTCATTTATAGTGTTTTGGTTCATACTTACGGGATAGAGAATCGGATTGAAGATGCTGTTGATACATTCATTGAAATGGAAAGGAATGAAGTCAAGCCTGATGTGACTGTGTATAATGCCTTGATTAGTGCGTTTTGTAAAGTAAACAAGTTCCAGAATATTTATAGGGTTTTGAATGAGATGGATTCCAAAGGGGTCATGCCCAATTCGAGGACCTGCAATATCATTCTAAACAGCTTGATAGGTTGTGGAGAGACTGATGAGGCTTTTAGGGTCTTCCGCAGGATGATCAGGATCTGTGAGCCAGATGCAGACACATATACAATGATGATAAGTATGTTCTGCAAGAGGGATGAGCTTGAAATGGCTCTTAAAGTGTGGAAGTACATGAGGTCAAAGCGGTTTGTTCCAAGCATGCACACTTTTTCTGCTCTTATTAATGGGTTATGTGAAAAGGCCGAAGTTTCCCAGGCTTGTGTTCTAATGGAAGAGATGATAGAGAAGGGAATCCGGCCGCCAAGGGTGACTTTTGGGAAGCTTAGACAATTGCTTATAAAGGAAGGAAGAGAAGATGTACTTGACTTTCTTCACGAAAAAATGAATCTTTTGGTCAAGGAGCCTTTGTGTGATTGAGAAACCATGGCTGGTGAGCTAAATAAAATAATCAAGGTGGTTGATTATGTGGTTTGCACAATTATATCTGAGATCGGAGTTGGAATGCCTGTGTACTGCATGATCAAATATTAACTTCAGACTTCAGCTGGTTAGTTTTTTCCCTTAATTATGGCAACTTTTTTAACTGCTCTTGTTCATTTGACAGGATAGTATAACTGTAATTTTTTTTCCCTTTTAGTTTGATGATTTATGTGGAGAAACTCTACTGCTGTGCATCCTGGGATGTTCCCAAGTGATAAAATTATTAACACTGACTACTGTTGCTTCTGCTATCTATATAAAATAGGAGTAAACTTTAGTTGAAGATGATACTAGGGACACCATTTAACGATATAGAGGGGAACGGTAAGAAATATTTGAAAAATTAACAAGAAGAACAACAATTTTATTTTATTTTATTTTTGTTGGGGGGGTTTACAAAATGGACAGTAAACTTGTCCTGTATTTAAAGCTACTCTCTTTGAGAATTTACTTGCTCATTCATAGTAACAAGAGGGAAACAATGAAAACAATAAAAGTTTCCACTGTATCAGTGTAGACCGGTAGACCCTATAGATCCATGTATTCAAGTATCATTCTTTAATCACTGGATGAACGAATGGAATTGCTTATTTATATCCGGGGAAATTTTCAGTTGAACAGATACCACTGGGGGAGAAAATCTGTATACATTAACATATCTCGACTACTTTTAATGTAAGATGAGTGTGGGGGTACATATCCTACAAGTAGTGAATCCCCAATATTGATGTGGGCCAAGTGGTAGCACTGTAAAATAATGATAAAGCCTCCAAGGATTGGTTTTAAGGTGGGATAGGTTGTAGAAAACTTAAAATTTAGAATTCTAATAAGAACAAAAGGTTGTTGGCTTTAAGGATGAGAAGAGGCTGACATTGGTTAGGTCGGCAAGGACCTTACAAAATGTGTGGCTTTTTTGATGTTTTAGTTGTTACATTATTGATGGCCAAAAGGTTAGGAAAGGTTGGGTTTGGTTTGAGGTTGGTGGGATAAGGGTCTAGGGAAGAGTTAAGGTCTGTCCAAGGTGCTCTGAACAGTATCCGTGAATGGTACTTGGTGGCTGCTTGGGTGTTTTTGTGTTTGTCATGGTTACACAAGTGAAAGAGGAACAAGTTAGGGTCATTTAATTGGGTTTTAAGAGCATAATAATGATTCATCAGATCTGTTATGTCTTCTAAAAGCTTAAAGTTGTAGAACGATGCCCTTGTATGGACTGTTGGAGGCCTCACCTCCTTCTCGGTGAGGTCTTTTTACAGCAGCTTGGAGGGGGAGAAGGGAGCTCTCCTTCCCCTGGAAGGCTATTTGGCGCTCGAAGGCTCCTTCAAAGGCAGCTTTTTTTGGATGTATTGCCTCTTGGGGAGCCATCTTGACTTCCGTCACCTTGCAGCGCCGCGGTTTCAATATGGTTAGCAGGTGCCCCATGTACAAATGACCTCATCCACTGCCCTTTCACCTCGGATTGTTGGAATCTTGTTCTTACGTTACTCGGTTTCGCTTGGGTTATGCCAACCAATGTTCACGAGCTTTTCAGTCACTGTAGAGGCTGCCGGATCAAGAAGGATGCTCGGGGAATTTGGAATTTAGCTCCCCTTTGTCTTTTGTGGATTATTTGGAAAGAAAGAAACTATAGTGTTTGAGGGGTTGGAAAATTTCCCCCCTCGTTTTAAAGGATAATTTTTTGAGGCTCCCGTTTTTTTGGTCTAAAGGGACCTTCCCCTTGTATGTAGGTTCTTTTGTTGATTTTTTGGGGTCCCTTGGCCCTTAATTGTGTTGCTTTTGTAAATGGGTTCCATAATTGGAGCTACCAAGATCTTGATCACCCATAACGTCATCACTGGAATGAGGAGGTTTTAGCCATGGAGGATATGGAAGGGAAAAAAGAGGGATAGACTTCAGAGGATTGGGAAAAAAAATTTCCCCTTGAAACAAGCTTCACGTAGATTTCATTTACAGAGGCACTGGTCAAATTCACTTACAATTAAGGCAAATGTATAACTAACTACCAAAGCCAATTAATCCCGCATTAGCTAATTATCTAATAAGTCATTAGTTAACAATTCTCTTCACTTAGTCCTTTGCAACATGTAAAGGAACCATTTAGCTCCTTGAATAATCATGTTATTCCACTACTGAGAGAAGAAAAGGATAACCTTGGAATCACTGCCTCTGTTGTGATTTGGATACTTTTTTTTGGTCCTTTTATTGTTCTATATTAGACTCAAACGTTACTCGGTGTGACAAAAAATGAACCCTATTCAATCTGAATGGAACTCAGTATGACTTGGTGTAAACTGGATTTATGGGAAAATACCGGATTTTTTTTTTATCGGTAAAAGTAATTTGTAGTACTCCCAGCTGTGGAGATAAGAAATCTGTCTAACGACTCTAACCTGGACATTGCAGGATCCTCCCTATCACTCTTCCATGTGAATCTTCCCCTTTCCAAAGGAAGATCCACAAGACCCTTCTTGTTGAAGAATTCTGAAAAACTCCTCATGCTCCTAGTCAATCTGCTGCCTCCTTTTCGCTCATGAGGATATCTGGTTGTGTTAAAATCCCCTCCTGCAACCCATAAAGCAGCCCCACCATGAGCAGAATGATATAATTCATCCCAAAAAGGATTGCCAACCTGCTTCCTCATTTGGGCCATAAACCCCCGTAAACAAGTCTTCCTCTAGGAATTTCAGTCTGCAGGAAAGAAAGGAACTCCCCTCCCAGTGGTTCAGCCCTTTTACCACTCTAGAATTCTGCATCACTAAAATTCCCCCAGCCGTTCCTCTAGCTGCCTTGAACCTTTAATCCGCCCATCTGGCACCCCATAAGCTCCTCACAAAATTTTCCTTGATCTCCTGCACCTTGGTTTCTTGAAGACAGAAATGCCTCTCTTATAACAACTCTTTTACATGGGTCATTCAGACCCCTCACATTCCAGGAAAGAAATTTCCACATCATTGAGAAACTGCAGCAGCTAATTCCTTCCTCTTCTTCTCCTTATGCCTGCCTTCATAATTCACAGAGGTTTCCAAATTTCTCAATTCCCTGCACAGCTTTCTCGTTGGCATCTCTTTGTCTGCGAGCCTATTCCTTGGAATGGTGATTCTGCTCTGTTCATTATTCTGTAAAATTTCCCCTATCAGTCCCATGAAACGATTCTCATAACCGTGACATGACAAACCGAAGTAGTGGCTTAACCCTTTAATCTTGTGCCAAATCCATGTGGACAGCTGCACCCTTTTCTGCCTCTGCCTATCCATTCGGATTGACCCTCACTGCTCTGGGATAAAGTGGCTAATGGTTCACAAGCCAACAAATCATCCACACCCTGATCCACAAACTCTACTAGTTGACCCTCACCATTCGAGTACTGTTCCAGTATCGGCGTAACTGGAACACCCAATGGCTCTGGCGCTAACTCTTCTGCATTTGGTTGACCACCATTCAACCCATCTCCCAAATCGGCCTCTGCCTCTTCGTTTCTGGTCTTTGGTATCACTCTGATTCGGTGTTGGCATCAGTTCCCATTACAGAGCTATCCAAACACAAGCTTCTGTTATCAGCATCACTGTTGTGGCCCTCTACCTCTCCACCAGTTGCCCTTTCTACTTGAGTGACTTCATCTGCAGTTCCTTGAATAGAAATTCCTTCCTCTATATCAAACAGCTCCTCAGAATTTCCTCCACTTTCCTCCGTTGTTACCTCTAAATATGGACAACGATCGCCCCAACATGCTTTAGATGTTCCTGCCCACTGCACCCCTTGAAGCAGCGACATCTCGCTTTGGTTTGAGCTTTCTTCCCTCATCACCTGCTCTTCCCCTCTCACCATCATTGGTTTTTTCCCCTTTGCTTTATCTCCATCCAGCGCTATCACAGCCCTCTCTCTCCTTCTTATACACCACCCATCTCCATTTTTCTGTGCCCTGTATAGGGCCTCCTGAGGCTCGGCCTCATTACTAACTTGCCCATTTTGAAATGGGATTCTCCCATTGGTTTTCTGTTTGCAGGCCCCCTTTCTACTTTGGGCCTCCCTCTTTTGGGCCAGATAAGAGCCCTCTCTTTGGACTGCAGGGACCACAATGCTTTTGTTGGGTCTTCTCTCCCTCTTTTTAAAAGGCCTGCCTACTACACCTTTTTTCACCAAGCCCTGTAAATCGCATTGGGCCCCTTCTCCTCCAGCCCAATACCCCATTCCTGCCATTTGACAATCTCCATTCTATGGCACATAATGGGCCCATTCGCCCAAACAGGAGTCTGATTCGCCCAAACAGGAGTCTGATAAGCTTGTGGCCCAACCCCCTGACCAGGCCCACCTGGTCATCTGAAGCCCATTCCCAGGTCCCCCTCGCTCCGCAAAATCTTGAAATTTGAATTCTATGCCCCCATTGTCCATGTGGCCATTCTCATGCAGTCTCTAGATTTCTCTTTATCTTGACCGGCCAGCCTCCCCCCACACATTTGAGCCGCGTGAGCTACACCCGCTGCCACAGCTCTTATCATCCCTGTCACTGATACAACCATCCCCTCCTATTGCCACCGAAGCCACCCTGAAATGTGCGCCTTTTTCCACCCAGGTAGGGATGTTGAACTGCCATGCCTCCACCTCAATCTTGATTGATGCCAGAAGCTCTCTTTCCTTCACTGACACCAAGACTCTAGCCCACCGGAAGTGCTTCTGCTGTCTTGTATCGTCGTCTGTCTCCTTAAAACGCCCACATAAATCGCTGATGGCCTTGAATACCTCTGGGTTCCACAGGAAGACCGGTCACCCTACCAATCTGATCCAGGTCTCTGAGAACTCCATCTGCTTCCTTTGACAATCTCCTTCCACCACTCACTAGTCCAGAAACAGGGGCTGACCATCATATACCCATTCTCTGTTATTCCAAATTTTTTTAGCTTCCTCCTCTCGAACAAGAAGCAATCTCCTTACATATCCCCCACTTTTGACTCCCCAAGGAACCTCTCATCTGCTATCGATCCACCTTTGTAGCAAATTGGTCTCCAATTTTGGAAATCCTAGTGGACCAACCCTCCCCACCAAGTATCTTCGACAGAAATGAATTTTCTCCCTACAGGAATCCAAATCCACCGACACATCTCCCCATGACCTCTCCATTCCCCTACCAACTTTCATAGGGGGTTTCCAACCACTATTCCACACTAGCAGCTCCCACATAAGTTTTCTGAGCCACAATACCTGTTCCTTTCTTACCATCCATTCATCTCATCTACCCTTACAAATCTGCTTCTTTCGTTGGCTTTGCGCATTACCCTTAAAACTCCTCCGTCGTCCATGGAAAACTCTGATTGAGCTTCTCCCTTCTCTCCTACCCCTCACTGTTTTGCGTTGTTAGCAAAGCCGGCGGAAACCCTTTTGTTCCATTTGCAATCTCCTTAAAAACCCATTACTTCACTCTATGATCTGTAGAATTTGTCCATCCATTTCATCAATCTCTTCAATTTCATAGGTCTTCTCGCCCCTACTAAGCGTAGCGAGCAGAGATCCTCATAGAGAAGTTCCAAATGCTTGTTTATTTTATTAAATTAAAAAAGAAGAAGAACAAATTTCTAAATCAAGGGTTAATAAATTTTTAAACCAAGGCTATTCCTTGTTTATAATGTTTGGGACCACCATTTGATTGATTTCTTTTTATTTGTTTCTCACCACATTCAATAGTTAAACAACTTTGGTTTGTATCCGTAGACAATATTACACACAGTGAATGTGTGCATATATATTAAGCATCAATTAGTTATTGGGGGTCGGTGTTACTTGAATTAAGTCTCAAGCTTAAGAGTAAAATTAGGTCTCTTGAACAATCATATTTTTTATTACAAAGTCAGACCAATTGACCTAGCAATTAAATAATAAAAGTTAAAACGAGTGTTGTCAAAGGCTTTCGCCTTGTTGCCTAGGCGATCGGGTAAGGTGATTTTTAGTCTTATTGTTTTAACATGTTTCAGGTCAAGCGTCTTCAAAGAGGTAATGCATAGGCGATCGCTTTAAGCAAGGCGAGAGGCGACCAAGCGATGACCTTTTTAATTATAACATATTTCACTTGTATGTTCTTAGGTTTATAGTGTTTTATGCATTTGTTTAACAATTTTGCAAGAGCCATATCAATCTAAAAGAATATAGTTAATAGTCTAGAAGTATTATTGTTCAATCTATTATATTGACACAAGTATTATTATCAAATATTAGTACAAAATTGGCCTAATAAATATTTAAATATTTGAAATATTGCCAAAAACTCAAAGTTTTGAGGAGAGTAACACTTTCAACATGATTTTTTTTTTAAAAGTAGGGATTGATATTTCATCTTGTATTACTAGCAAACTATCATCATTCTTTACAAAATCTGAGCCTGCTCAGGATAAAACATTTTCCTTCCATCAACCAAATTAATCACCTATATGAGAAGTCTTCTTAACATAGGCTTATTTTTTAGAATTAGTTTAAATGTCTACGAGTTTGGCCTATCATGTCTTCTATATTATTAGCACTAGCAAGTTTACAAAAATTTCTTTTATATAAGACTTAAATAGATAACAAAACTTTGAATATTAATTTAGAAAAAAAGCACTAAAGCTTAAAATTGTTATATTACTTAAATACGTCATATGTAACTTTGAGATTGAGCTTTTTAGTGTTACATGATAGTTATTTCAATGGCAAGATATTATTTAGAATGAATTTACTTTTAGTGTGTAATATATATATATATATATTTATTATAATTATTTTATTAGTTAGCGTCTTGCTTTACTCAAGTTAGCGCTTTTTTGTTGTCTTGCTTTTCGGGTAATGTGAGACTTTAGCGCCTTAAGGGCGTCTTTCGCCTTTAACTACATTGCTTAAAACTGCTTTTAAACATTTAAAATGGCCAGTCCAAGTTTGATAATTTTGAATATGCTAGCTATCGTAGATAGTAACGCATCTTGATGATAAAATCAAATCCTCAGGGTTCAAGTCTCCTAAGGAGCTATTACACCATCTACGCTCTCTGTCCCAACGACCTATAAAATAAAATTATGGAAAATTTAACCTAGAGGATTTGGAACCAACAACAACAAAAGTTCTGGAAAGCGCTCAAGTCTCAACTCAAACAAATGATTTTTATTTTCCTTTGATAAAAACACCAATAGAAGTTCAAAGGAGAGCTTAAATAAACATTTGGTAAGTTTTCTTTAATGAATATTTTTTAATGATTTAAATGGAACTTCTATTTCACCCTGTGTGTGTCTGTGTTTTTTTTTTTGTTTGTGGTGGTGGTTTTTTTTGTGGGGGGCGGGGGGTTACCAAGGTGTGGGCCTTTGAAAGTTTGAAGTGATAACAATTCAATTGGCATTTGACAATTTCTGATATTCATATTACAAAAATAACAATGTCTACAATGAATTTTAGTGTCAATACTCGTGTCCAGATCTTCGGAAAAGAAAAGGGGAAATTCAAATTCTTTTGGAAAATATATTTCAGCCTTGATGGATTAGCCACATGTTTTTCTTGGCCAACCCCAATTATTGACTACCTAGGTATGACCCAATGGTGAGTTCTGCCCCTTCTTTCCCTCTCCTTTTAATGTACATTCTCACCCGCTGCTGCATAATTGCAGGATTTAGGCTGAAATCTTTTGGTGCCTTTTTATTCTTCGTCCTTTTCATTTAGTCCTTTTTTTCTTCTTCTTTTGTGTGTGTGTTTGGGGTTGGGGGGCACCATCTGCAGTTTCTTTTGATGAATGGAATAAATGTTTCCTTCACTTACCATCCTTAGGAATGCCAGAGAATATTAGAAATTCCAAAAAACTTATTGGAACAATCCATTTTATGACCTATTTTATTGTACTAGCGGTCATTGTTTAGGAACTTAGTATCTTTGTTAGTATATTTTTGGAGGAGTGGAAATTTATTCTTGTCCAGGAATTCTGCTGAAGCTATCCATGCTACATTATATATATAAATTGTTAATCCTAAAGGTTTTCAACCAAGGGCATCTCAGTAATTTAGATGACAACAAAACATTATCTTAGTGGACTAATGTTTTATCCAAGTGACAATGCAAATAGGTTATCAAGGTCAAAGAAAAATGTTGACTAAGAAATGATATAGTCCATCAAGCTAAAGGGTTCCACTCAATAACATGTTTCAAGGCAAGAATCAAATCTAGTAGAATGATCTCATGTTGAATCAAGCAAATAGACACTCAAGCCCAAGGACTCAAGACAAGTCAAGTGAAAACTTTTACTTTCCTTATTTTGGGTTTTGAGTGATTTAGGATTAGATTGATCATTATTCGTAAGCTCTTATTATTTAAAATGATCAACTACGAACTAACCTAAAATGATTTTTCAAAACAAAACAAATGCCATATTTTAAGTTTTGAAAGATCAAAAGGTTTTGATAAAAGAACACTGAGAAAAATAAGCTAGAAGACACTCATTTTTCCAAACCAGTCGAACAGTTCATGGAACTAGTTGACTGATTCTTAAAGCTTATTTTTATACTGATCAAACCAATCGACATGTTTCAAGAATCAGTCGACTGAGTGACCTTTTCTAATATAGCCTAAGACTCACTGTCCAATAAAGTTGACTTCTAAGGAGAATTAGTCGACTATTTCTCAAGGCTAAAAACAGTGTACATTAGAACTAGTCGGATCCAAAAGACCAGTCGACTGATTCTTCTTGAACAATTGAACCTTAAACCCTTTGGACAATTCAGTTGACCTAGTCAATCGACCAGTCCTCTATCCAGTCGACTAAATTTGTCAATTTGGCAATCGCGAATTCAAATTTTGAACAAACAAAAAGGAGGGAAATGACTCTTTTTGAAAAACAACGAACATATTCTTTTAAGGACTATAAATAGAGGTTTTTTAGGACATTCTATGCCATCTTTTCACATGCTTATACTTCTATATCTTTAATCTTGACTTTAGATCTAAACATTGAAAATCTAGATCTAAATGTTATATTCATCTTTAAATACTCTGAGCTTACAACTGATCTATTGCACCAAAACTACTCTAGAAAAGAGTGCTATTTGGTAAACATTTTTGTATCATCTCATTGTGGTGAGAGTTGTGGGTAGGTGCTACGCGGTGAGACAAAAATGTATATTTTGCTGGGATGAGAGGGTTACGGTGGTAAATGCTTGGTTTCCACCTGCAAAGATATCACAATAGTGGAAAAACTCAAGTGGGGATGCTTGAGTCGAGGACGTAAGAATTTTTTCGAACCTCATAAAACGGCTATGTTTGCTCTCTCTCTCTCTCTATTGTTTTGTTTATTTGTGCATTTACAATATTCATTTTTAAAGTTTTCAAAAGAAACCAATATTTTCAATATACCCATACCCTATTTACCCTCCTCCCTTTAGGGTAAATATCAACATAAATGATTGTGTACAGACTGAATTAATGCTTCTAACAAAATACTATTATCATTTAAATGTAAAAATGAGAAATTAATTGGTTTCGCTTACCTTGATGCCTTTTTAAGTTTGCTTACCTAGTGAGAACTTACTTCTGACAAAATTACTATTTAAGGAATTAGTATTGTGGTAGCGCAGGTCCTTTTGTCTTGAACCCCTTTGGGGAATAATAATGAAACTGCTTGGAGACTTGCTGATGGAAATTGGACAGCTTATGTGGAGACACATTGTATGATCCTTTGAATAAATAGAGAAGCTACTTCATTTGTAAAATATGTTCTGATCAGTTCCTCTACAACACTAGTAAATTTTGCCTGGCGATCAACTGAGAGCCACAAGGATTGTGTTCTTCTTCTGTTTTGTGACATGCAGGAGTTCTGTAGCCATGAGGCTGCTATCCAGTTACTTGCCTTTGCTGACAGAAGTTCATGGTTGGGTTTATACAAATCATGAAAATACAATCTCCTTGACATTAATTGGCCTTAGGTCCAGCATGAACTCAGGCTTGGGTTTTTAAGGGATTATGTTTATTAGGAGTGTCAATCGTGTCGTGTTGTGTTTGTGTCGTGTCAAGGTAAGAGTATTATATTATATGGGTCGACCCGAACACGACACGATTAATTAATCGTGTCAACTTGCTTAACCCTAACACGACCTGTATAATACACGGGTGACACGACCCGACCCGACCCGTATAACCCGTTTATTAAACAGGTCATGTTAAAACACGAATAACACGACACGGATAACACGACCTATTTAAATTATATAATATGTTTTTATAATGAAATTACTAAATAAAATCTAATTCATTCATTTTTAACACATTATAGTAATAATAATAAATTCACCACACAATCATATATCATAGCATCATCCAAGATGTCAAATTAATTTACAAAACTAACCTTACTTATATGGGAAATAAATGGGTCAGACGGGTTAGGCGGGTTTGTATTAAACGGGTTTGACACAAATAATTAAATGGGTTATTTCGTGTTAAACGGGTCAACCCGATTACAACCCGAACACGACTCGTTTAATAATCGTGTTAAACTGGTTGACTCATTTATGACCCGAACCCATATAAGCTCAACTCAAACTCGCTAACTACGTGTCGGGTTCGAGTCGTGTCAAAAACTGACACCCCTAATGTTTATTGAAACCAGGATTTTCTTTTCCTGTGAAATTATGTGGCAGCTTCAAATAGGGGTGTCAATTCGTGTTATCATATCGTGTTCGGGTCGTGTTAAGGCATACATATTCGAAAATATGTGTGAACCCTAACTCGACACTATTAACTAATCGTGTCAAGTTTTAAAACCCAAACCCAACCCATTTATTAAATAGGTTACACGTGCCGACACACTTAACCCGTTTATTTTAAATTTTTTATTTTTTAAATACAAAAATTTACCTATATTTTAATATGTATAAATAATTTTCAAGTTTAGTAACTTTGGATATGAGCCAAATCGAAGTAGAAACATCTTTTATAAATAAAAAATCTCAAAATTTTGATAAATATTTGATGTAAGACGAATTACCTTAACTTATAATATATTTTATAATTAAACGTGTTAAATCGTGTTAAACGGGTTGACACTAGTAAAACCCAAACACGACCTGTTTATTAATCGTGTTATACATGTCAACCCGTTTGCTAAACCCAAACCCGTTAATTTCGTGTCGTGTTCGAGTCGTATTGTCATATCGTGTTAAAAATTGACACTCCTAGCTTCAAATACTTGAACAACAATAGTGTCCCAATAAATTTGATTAAGAGTTCAGGGAAACGATTAGACAAAGGTCAGGTTCAATCTGAAATTATGGTAATCTAATATCCTCATGAGCTGCAATGATTTGTTAGTCCAATTTAAATATCCAAGGATCTGCACTGTGGTTCCAATTATCAATTATTAACTCAATATAAGTTTGGTTGCCTACATATTAGTACAATAGTATTGCCTTTTTTCCCAGTTGCAGATACTTTTTAGTGAACTTTGGTTATTTTGCATTTCATTCATCCACTCTTCTCAAATGGATCTCAGATATAATTTATTTCATGCACCCTTTGAAGGATAGTTTGAGATTACTCTGTAGATTATCTTTCTGATAGGGTTCCCATGAAGGCATCAACAAAGTGGATAAAATCCTGTGAGGGGAGTCTATAAATCTTTGAGGTTTCATCAGTATGCGAGGATTGTAGATTCCTGAAATAGTATCAGGGAAGCCTCTAAAATTGTTGTACTCGTGACACTCTTCTTTGCTTGATTTTGTTTCCAACAAGGAAACATACAAAGTAACGAAGACTATGTGGACGACCTGCAAATAGGTATTGAGTGAATTGATTGACAGGTAGTATTTAATTAGGGAAATCTCCGTTGGCCATGTTGGTGATATTTCTTGTTCATGCACAATGTGGCATTTATAAACTGATTGATTCATGAATTCCCCATTATGTTATCCAACTGATCTTCAATTGGTTGTCACTTGTTTCTGTTATCAGGCCAGGCTGACTTTGGATCACTTCTCATATTCTGAAATTCTAAATCCAAAATGTGAAATGGGATCGAAATGATTGGAGTTGATTAGGCGATATTTTCATATCCAACTCTTCCTGAGGCCACGAGGAGAATTATATGTGCAAATACAAGTAGGTATGCAGTTGATATTTACCTAGATCTCTAAATTTTTAAGCCCTCAGCTTCTTTTAAATTTAAAAACTTTAGTTGACAAAGCATTAGGCCTTACCTGAATCCTCTTTTACTAATTTTTGCTTTATCTGGGACCTTGGTTTCCAAACTGAATTAGGTTCACGGTTGGGCAAGGTTGGGTCAAGACAATTCAAGACCTAAAGCAACTAAGCGATAACTCTAAATGAGTTTTTTTTTTTTTCATAAAAAAAATTGAATGTAACATTTTTTTATTTAATTTTAATATTATAAACCTCTAATAAATATATAAAGTTTTCAATGCTTTGTTTATATATATATATATATTTTAATATAAAATTGTAGTAGTGTTCTAATAAGAGAATTTTATATGTTGAACAAAACTCTAATACTAGAGTTCTTACATAATTGAATAATTAAGCAATGCTTTAGAAATAGAATTTACAAAAATATAAACTGGGCCACACAATAACCATTCATGTCTCTTTTTATTTTATTTTTTATTATCAATAGATAGCAATAAAAAATGAGAATAATACGGAATAAGACTCCATTAATAAAAGAGTCTTTGTGGGGCCTAAGGCCTTCTTTGTAGAGTTAGACTTTTATTGACTTTGGGCTTCTAGTTTGAATTATACTATGCACACACAATTTGAGGCCTTCCCTACAAGTGAGGCCAGAAGCAATTGCTTTGCTCTCTTAATGCTAGAGCCACCCCTGCACCTAATTTTTTTAATCTCTTTATTTTTAACAGCTATACAAAAAAGGGTGTGGCACCAAAATGGAGTTCAGCTCCTTTTAGTTAAGTCAAATTAAAATTAGAATGGAGTGTATGGTTGCAACTGTTAGTACCATTATGCTGTATCAAGGATAGTGTTGTTTTGCTGGTATAAAGGATCAGATAAACTATGCTGTGTGTACCAGTATTGATATGTATACCAATAAGATAATTTATTTTTAAAAAATCTCAAGAGGCTTGTGCCTTTTACTAAAGTGGCCGCAACCAGTCAATGTTGACCCCAAAGGGGAAGTGTCTTCTTAACTGTGTTTTATGTGTAGGAGTGCAGTTGCTAAGGAGGTGTGGTCACTGCTTTGCGTTGTGTTTGGTGTTTGTTGGGTAATGCCGAGATCAATTAAAGAGCTCCTAGTGAGTTGGGCTTCGAGTTGTTCTTCAAAGAGAGAGAGTTAGGCTTGGAAGGCAGCCCCCCTTTATGTTATTCGGAACATTTGGTTGGAACACAATCGCCACACCTTTTGAGGATATCAAATGCAGGTGTGCAAATTGAAGCAAAGTTGACACTTTTTGTTTTTGGATTACGGGGAGCCATCCCGTTTTAATGTATTTTTTTGGGATCTTTTGGGAGAGCTTAACTATATTGATGATTATAGATAACTCAGCAGCCTGACTAATCCTCTTTTTCCTACGCAAGACCAATGTCTCGTAGAGTCATTAAACGTCTGGACTATCAGCTCTGGCTGGTGGCTGGCACTTGGCGCTAGGGATATGAACAATGATAGTCACCATTTCAAGTTGTAAAATTCAAGTAATTACATATTATTCTATATTTGGACCTTTAATGTTTGTTTTGCAAATTTCGAATACATAGAAAATTATTTTTCTTATTTTTTATCATCAAAATAATAAAGAGAAAAAAAAGAAAATACAAGGGAAAGTAGGTAATTTTTTAAATTTTACATATTATTTACATTTTTTTAAATTTTTGACAAGTTTTAAGGCATTTTTAGTTTCTTTATTTTTTGTACGAATACAACAAAAAAATGTTAGAGAAAATCATATTTTCTTTATCTTCATCTTCCCGTCAATGAATCTGCAGACAAAATAACTATTCTCTTATCAATGAAGCTTCCAATTAACACATAATCTTAGTCTCAAAAATCTTTCCTTAAAATAATAAGCTCAGGTTTGGTCACCATTCTTTTTCAACAGCTGCAAAAAAAAAAAAAAAATGAACTTAGGTCGCTTGGGAAATTTTTAATTAGTGGTTGGTGAAATAAATTAGAGACCGAATTAGTGTTTTTATGGCTAACAAACAAAATAAATTAGAGGTTGGAGAAATAAATTAGAGACCGAAATAATTTATGCTTAACAAACAAAATAAATTAGAGAAAAGGTCATGACACTCTAGTTTGAAGTTGACTTCCAGAGATAGTTAGAGTTTTCCAAAGAGTTATTGTATATACTAAGAGTCTTGTAAAGTTATATAGAAACCTATGATATTCTCGTATAGTGTGGATTCTGGTGGAGTTGTTTAGAATATTTTAGTGTTATAAAGAATGGTAAAGAGTATAGATGTTTGTAGAAGAGATCCACAAGATGTTGTTAAGGTTGAGGGAATGTTTTGGAAACTCTCTTCTAACTATTGAATCAATTAGAACGTAACCCTTGATCGAGAAGGTAGATAGATGCCTATAAATAGGTTAGGAGTCATTAGCCTCACCTGCACAACCAAATGTCTTAAGGGTTGTATAATCAGGAGGAGAGTGAAACAACTTTTCATAGGGAGATAGTTTGGTGAGCACTTTGGTAGGCATTCTGTTAATGAAATAAGTTGCTGTGGAAAAGGCAGAAGTAAAAGTCCAATATTTGAGAGGTAAAGAGGCTTGCCAGTTTCAATATGGGTCTATGCTTTCTCTTAGCAATAGTGTGAGGGCAGGATCTCTCATGGTGGATGCCAGACTGAGCTAACAATAGTGTGAGTTCAGTTTATCCTATTCTGGTCCATGACTTGATGGTTGTGGAGGAGAGGTTTTCTACAGATGCCTTAAACTTGTAAGAAGTAGTGGAGAAGTCGAGGTTGTGGTGGAGATAGGAAAGGGCAGCCTAGTCATCTTGCCAATGAGACAATGTTGACACAGTGAAGCCGAGTCTATTGGAGCACTGATTGAAGCTGTGGAGAGGAGTGAGGTTGTAGTGGATGGATGTCCCAACCTGTCATGCCATAACAATGGCAACTTGCTTGGCTAGTTATGCATTATGGTGGTGGTCACAGAGTTAAAAACATTTTCCTAGTGACATCAGATTTTAATACTATATGAAAAATTGGGACGAAATCTCAAAGGGCATTCTTGACAATTCATAATCCTAGTTTTGAAATTTGGCAACATTTTTGTGCATCGTATAACATTTTGAAAAATAATTTTTATTTCAGAAAAAAGTGGCTATTTGTTCAGCCGAAATGTGCTGAATATGCAGTTGTTAAGAAGAAATGTGATAAATCTGTCATCCCCTTGGCACTCAATTAGAAAGCTAAGATTTGCTAGGATTGGTGCTTGAACTGTCATATGCATTGTTGTAAGCTGCAGACATTGCAGTGAGTTGAGTAGATAAATGTTTTCCTTGATATGAAAAATCCAACATAGCAGTCCAGTGCACCGTGACCACTTTTATTGCAGATTTGACAAACAACAGTTTGTTGAGGGGACTGAATAATTGTGATTGTCAAGAATTAGATTGACTAAAGTTTGGTGGAGGAAATCTCCCAAAGGAATTCATTCTTCCTCCTTTATTGTTGAACCTACCTCTTCCTCTGCTAGAGGTGTTGAATGAAGAAGATCCTCTCGTGGTTGAGAAATTTGGTTTGTAATTGGAAGCTATCATAGCTCCAGGGAATTGATGGGTGGTTTTGTTTGTTTGTGGATTCAATTGTTTGTTACTCAATTTTCATTGCATATACTTCTTTAAGTGTGATAGGCTTAGATCTTGTTCTTGTTCTTAGAAATATTATAATCTTGAGACAATCCATTCAATATATAGATCATAATATCCCCAACCAATACTGATACAATGACTAGATTATCTCTAGCTTGTTTGATTTCTGAATATAGGAGACTATTGAGTCTCTACCTTTGGAGATGTTGTGCAATGAAGATTTCAATTGAAGGATATTAGACCTGTTGGATGAAGAGAATCTCCTTTCCAAAGCCAGCCATGGTTCTCTGGAGGTTGAATATCCAATGACATAAGAAAGTGCAGTTTGAGATAGTGTGGCATTGAGTAGTCATGAGAGCCTGATCTTGAGTGTTCCACTCAAGTCCTCAGAGACTAACCAAACAACCAATCAAGGCATCTCTTGTGTCATTCATTCAAAACTCTCATTTGTTCTTACAAATTCCTCTCTAACTCCCTTCTCTAGCACCAAGTCCTCAAGTATGCACTGTGTTTGAAACATCAACTTCATGACACATTGTGATATGGAAATAACTTAATTAATGATGAAAAATGTGGCTTGATAAAATAACATTGACCTCGCCTTTCTTATTTCAGAGCTGAACCACAGTTGGTTATTTTGTTTTAAGTTCAAGTCTATTTTAATGAGCTAACACCAACCAATTTTAATATATGATTTTTTTGTCCCTTAAATAATTTATCTTCCTCATCCACCCCCAATTCCATTGTTATTGTCAAAGGATATATATATATACACACACACACACACACACATATATATCAATCGACTTAATTTACAACTCTTAACCAAAGGTTAATTGTTCTGTGTGTTCTTTTGTATGTGCGTTGGTAAATGAAGCATACCACAAGGAAGCGAAGTAAAAGAGAAGGAGAGAGGTCTCTCTTCCCAATCTCGACATGGTCTAGTCCCAAACCACAGCTCTGAAAACCCAACACGGTCATCAACACTCCATTGTCGTCGATCTGCTCCTTGCCACAGACAACCCAGCCGTTTCCACCAGTCTTGCCACCACTATGAAATCCCTCCATCACCATCGTTCAACAATGAAATCTCCATCAGGTTTTTCACTGTGAGTCATTGACAATTGCCGACTCCATGCTGTCGTTACAGTGAGATTTTTGGGCAAAGATTTTGAAGTCCTAAGGGGAAAGAAATTAAGAGTTTTTTTAACACATTAAGCCGACGTGGCTTCTCTGAGCTTTCTTGAAGAACAAAATGAATTTTTTAGAGTAATGCTAGATATCCCAAAAAAAAAAAAAATTCTCAATTTTGATCCCCAATGATTAGGCTTATTAATGTGATTCAAATATTGATTTTTTTTTTCCCAAAAAATACACTACCTTTAAAGTCTTTTTGAATATTCAAAATGTAGCTCAAAAGTTAAATAAAACAAGTAACAATTTACTATTTTCTCTATTTTTATGAAACAACAAAATTTTACTACTTCACTAAGAAACAATAAAATTGTACAATTTCACCAGGATGAAATTTACTATTTTGTAGCGATTTTTTTTTTTCTCTCATTTGTAATATGGATCTTGTTTCATAGATCTCGATTTTTAAAGGATGTTAGACTCAACATGATCATTGTCGCAGCACGAAAATGTGAAAAATGAATTGAACACGTTGAATTTCTTGAAATTCAAGTAACACGGAGATTATTCACTCAACAAATGAAGAAATTTTGAAATTTAAAATTGATATATTATTGATAAAAACTATCTAATAAGAGCCTATTATATTTTAGTTAAAGAGCTAAAATACTATTAATTTCAATAAAAAAACTACTAATTCTTATATTACTCCTAATAAAATTAAGAAACTAAAGTAAGAGAAAAATAAGAAAATTCAAAATAAATTAAAATTCATGGTTTTTGAAATTATAAACTAGATAAAATAAGGAAAAGATAGCCACAAACGACACCCCATTTTAAATTTTCTACGCAAAGTAATTGTAAATCTAAAACTTATAATAAATGGTAAAAAAAAATCTAATTAGGTTAAATTAAAGGCGTAAACGAAAAAACTTGGCAATTAAAATTAGTGTTTTTTGAAAAATTAGAAACTAGATAAAATAAAGAACGAATAGCCACAAACAGCACCCCATTCAGAATTTCCTACGCACAATAATTACAAATATAAAACTTACTATAAATGATAAAAAAAATCTAATTAGGCCAAATTGAAGACCTAAACAAATAAATTTGGCTTAAAAATGGAAAAGTTGCTCTTGTTACAACAAGTTAAGTTTGTTGGGTTGTCTTATATTAGAAAATGATAGTTTCGGATATAGGTATGTGGAGGTGACCACTTTCACTAGAAAATTAGCTTCAATTTGGATTGCTTACATTCTCATTGCTGTAAGAAGTCTCCAGCCACTTGTTTTGCATCTCTTCCGAAAAAATTACAAGTAGTGAATGTCAAATCCCAGGTAATAATTATCATTCCATGATATTATTTTTGAAATATCTTTACAAGATAAAGACATTTTGAAATATATTGAGACTCAACATCATGAGGTATAGTTAAAGAAAGATAATTCTTTGAAGTCAAAGGTAACTTTTGTTGAGAATAGATTGAAATTGAAAAAAAGGGCTTAGAGAAAGAGAAGAAATTTGAAAAGGAAAAAAAAAAACTCAAAGCATCTTTAACACAAGTTAGGAATAAGGAATATCGTAGGAGATAAAACAAGTTTTGTTATATGAAGTAGAAAGTGGTTAAAACTTAAACACCTAAAATTGTAGGAGTCCTTCTAAGCAAGCCGATCAAACCAAAAGATAAAGACATCATATTCTCTCTCCTAAATCACATTCATATAAAAAATTATTTTTGCCTATTTTCTTTAGGTGTGGTGTGAAAGTTCATGTAATCCAAGACTACTTTGTTAAAAGGATAAAACAAACGTAAGAAATATGGTAGGTTTGGCACTGCATGTTATAATGTTCATATATTTTAAAATGTAATGTCGGTCAAAGGTCCATGAAAGAAATAAAAATTATTGTCGCGACCACTCCCAAACATATTTAGCCATAAAGTCATTTAATTATTCAGTGCTAAAAATACCCTTTTAAGTAAAATCCAATAAAATCTAGAACAATTCCAAAAACGTATCGCAAAACTTTAAAACTCAATAACTTGTAATTTTTGAATCTGTTTTTAATAAAATTTATATATTTGTATTCTAAACTTTGAGATCTATCAAACAATATTCATATTGAATATGAAGTTTTGGAGAAAAAATCACTCAAAAATTGTAAAATTTTGTCGCAGCGAAACTGTAAAATTAAAATTTTGTCTAAAAAACAGTATGTAAATTGAAAAAATATTAAATTGTTATTAGTTTTATTGAGTTTTTGAGTCACATGTTGGATGGTCAAAAAAGACTAAAAATTAATATTTGAAGCATGATGATTTAAAATTCACTAGTTGTGAAACTATAAAAAATTATAATTCTTCAAACTATAAAATTTTATAAACTCGCATAACCCAAGCCATCCTCGGGGGACATGAATGCTAAAAAATAGAAATTGCACCTTGTTTAATCGCATTCATGGAGTAACCACAAGGATCAAACTCAAAATCACGTATCTCATAATTCCAAAGAATCATTCTAACACTAAAGACTTCAGTCATAACATCTACAGTGCTTGCAAGAGTCTTGTAAAATACAGATGCCCCCTTCTTGTCCAAACCAGTCACGAACATCTCAAGAGTATAAACCAGGCCCCGGTGATCTGTACCTCGCAGAGAGGGAAAGGGTAACAACTAACTTGAGGATAAGTGGGATTGAGAGAAGCAATTTGGTTGTCCCACAAGTTCTAATAATAATTTTGTAAGGGTACACAAAAGAGGCTAGATTCAAAAAGGATGTAAGAATCAACATGATCATTGGACAGTGACACGACAATGGTGCATGCAGCAGGTTGTAGAATTTCATCCAGTTGGTATTTGAACAGAGATCGAAGGCCTCTTGCCAGCAAGGTCAGCAAAGATGCTAGGCTAAAAAAAATGAGTAATTATCTAGTGTGAGCGTCACACCACATCATTGTCTGATGGTAATTTTAGCATTTGAACTTCTTTCCAATTTCAGAAAAAGTTGTATATTTATAAAAGACTGTCACACGATGACATGGTGACGGTCAAACTGGGCAATTTCTCCAAAAAAAAAAGATATCTCAAGCCTCTTTTCCTAGCCTTCAAGTCCAATTGCAGAGGCCGGCAAGGCCATCTTGCATTACACGAAACAAATGCTATTGCAAAGAGAGAGCAAGGAGACAAGTAAAAGAGAATATATATACATATAAAAAAAAAAAAACCCTAGAAGGACGGGGAAGGAGAGGGATAGCGGGAAGTTCTCTTGTGTTCGTATTAAACGTACGAGGGAGCAACAGTACAACTAAAGGATGGTTCCATTATTGCCTATACGCAATCCTTTATGTAGACAGGGCCACATGCTCGGATGGAATACACCCACCAATATACCCCAAGTCCCTGCTGGAATAAGGTGAGAGGCTGACTCCTCCCAGAACAAAAGGAACAAAACCTTCCACGCCTATAGATTGTACTTTTCATGCTAGTCCATAAAGATCGGACACAGGCTGCCATTTCTGGATATGGATTTCGTCTTCGATATCAAGCATAAACTAAATATTTTCCAGTAACACAAGATGGTAGCCATTACAATCAGGCACATCATCAGTAGTCCTCAATTGTGGTCTACAATCACTTCTTTTCAATAACTTGTAATAAATTACCAATAAAAATTAATTAAAAGCAAAAATAAATTAAGGCCTGTTATATATAGATAACTAACATCCCCTTGTAACTGATAAAACAATAAACATGGTCCTGAAGCAACTGTCTGCCAGACAAGATTAATAGATCCTATTTTCAAAGTACTCATTTTATCCCATTATCTAATTATCTCAAATCAGTACTTTTAAAGATAAAAAATAAAATAAATAACAAAATTTCCAGCAAGTAGTAGCCAATTATGTTAAGCACAACAGTCCATTCAGTGCCTTCTCATTTTAGATTCACTTTTGGAAAGCATCATCCCTGAAAGCTTGTTGATCTCGTACAGTAGTCCAGCAGAGAACATGAATTTGCATCAGAGTTCAAACAGGTTAAATATAACATTAAAAGCATTTGTATTTCTTCTTTGTAATCATAACTGAGCCTTTCATCTATATGTGCTTTTGGATGATTTTAGATGTGCAGAAATGCAACTGCCAAAAGTTACTCTTCTTGTTGTATCAAAGACATTATATAAGCATAGGATTGATGCAGGTTTAGGAAATATGAATTCAATATGGAAACTACTCCAATGCATGCTTGTTCGAATGATCATGAGCTCATTCGAATGAAACTCCCAGATGCTCAATTAAATTTACTACTGGTTTTATCATTCAAACGATGTGTCGAACAAGGACAAACAAAGACTTACTACTTAAATCATTCGAATGAAGCCAAGCTTATTTGAACGAGAATGACAAAATTTGAAGCCTTACTTATTTGATATAGATTTGACTATTTTCTAATCTTTAAACAATTTTACTTTTGAATTACACTTTTTTTTTTGATTAGTACTTTTGAATGACACTTTATAAAACATATTTGACCGAATCTGAAGCCTTGCATATTTGATATATAATGACAATATATAAAACATGTTCAAACTATTTTGAATGCACAAAGTGTGTGTGATAAAGCCAAGGTCAATGTATCCAAACCATTACATTTGCCTATCATTGTGAACATTGTACATTGATGATTCTGATCATGATATTCAAATGCTTAAGTGAACACAAGGCTTGAGAGCTTGAACCTCTTAGACTTGAACACATTACAACTCAATATAATTTTGTCAATACGGATTAGCCAACACAAACTTAAACTAAAAGTCCCAACAAAACCTTTACTATTGATGATATATATATATATATATATATATATATATATGATTAGCTTGGCATATGTGATTATTTATAAATGCTTGGTGTATCTAGTATTAACTGTTTGGTCATAATCCATCTAGTTATCTCTACCTTAAATGGTTACTTTTGCCCATCTATGATAAAAAATGAGAGAAATTAGAAAAAAATTTATTCAAATTTTCTTATATGTTGAAGGAGCAAACACACTTCACACTGGAAGTTACACTATTCACAATACTGGCAAATGCGATTACATAAATTTTCATTGAGATTTAAAATTTTACCATCTAACTTCAAATCTCTAACAAAAAGAGCCTCATCTCAATTTGGCTTAACTACAAGAATCAATTTTCACTGCTCTGCCCTATTCATTTTACACTATTCACAATTAAAGGGACTAAAATTCAGCAACAAAAACAAGAAAAGAGCAACTAGGTGATGTGTTCTGACCTTTCTCAAGCAAAGAACAGATAATTGCCTCCTGCAACGACAGATAAGTTGATCAAGCTGGACAACAAAATCATTGCCTTCTAGCTGCCTTACCAAGGTCTCATAAAATAATAATCTCACAAACAATATGCCAATTTTCCAACAAAATTTACTTGTTTCCCGATTAGTTTTATAAAAGAAATATCATTCACAATTGAATAGAATATCAGTAATAACAGGAAAAAATTGTAAGACTAAGGGCATTTGCATGACTTCCACTGATATAAACATGTGAAAGAACTAGGTCAAACAATCAAATCTACACCTGCCAATAATACCATAACAACACATGAGAAAAGCAACTTAAGAAAGCTGCAAAACCATGATCATCTTCTGACATGCCGAAGGCAATAATTCCTTAGGAGGTGAGCAAAACATGAAAAATGTCGTTTGAGGTATGGGGCAAGAACAGTGTCAAAACCTAAACTGCAGTTACTATAACTAAAAAGTAGTGCATAAATGAAAGATGTAGCTTCACTTGGGTGCAGGTTAATTCTTTCTTTCATTTTATATTTGTCATATATTCATTTGGCTGCCTATATATCCAATCAGATAGCATGGGAAACTTCATACTGATTACCATCTTGAAGTCAATTAACCCTGCACTTCTTCGAATTTAACATCACTTTTGTAGATTTAGCCCAAATAATTGATAGTTCTAGGTCCTAGGTTTTCAATCTTCGCTCCAAAGGATTGATTTTCTACAAAGGAAGAACAAGTAAGCAAAGATTAGCAACTTTTCTCCAACAAGGAACTAAGGAACTTGCAGAAAATCCAAATTTGGGAAAATAAACAAAATTATAAAAAGGAGCATTTTCCAATACATGATATAATGGGAGATATGATTGGTCAAAATTCAGCCCAACCAAATGTTTATTGGTTATCTGCTGAAAACTTCAACAAAGATATCACAGAGAAGTGGGGGATGATCAAATGAGGTGATACAAGGCAATTGATATTAAAAACCAAACGCACTTCCAATATAATTACTAAGCCAGCATCCTTTAATAAACTCTTAAAGTGCATTTGGAGTTTTCACAAAAATTGAATCCCTCCGTAATGACAAAAACTGTGATTATAAACATAAGTTCTTCATGTTGATAGGGGCCAACACAGAAAGTGGCAGCCCGCTCACAAATCATGGTAAGAAATGAAAATAAAAAATAAAAAAAAAACCTGCCATTTCAATAAAAACTAAGATTGAACACAAACCATTTATTGTAGTAGCAGCTGCCACCCTTTTATGCCCCAAATTTGGATTATGGACTTTCAAATGCCATGTAAAAATATGCAGTAACGCCATTCAAATGCCAAGTCACACATCATTTTCAGTAACATTACCTTGTGCATATGTCTCACTGCATTTCCATTCTGTATTTCTAGGCTTTGCATTGTATATGCCATGCCAAACCAACTAATTATACATGATAGTGACTTGATTTTCCACACTGCAACGAACACAATAATTAAGTTATGGAGTGATACTTCATTATTATATTTGTTCCAACGATGAACTGGTACTTTTAACTAAAATTTTAATTTTCTTGCATTTACCAGCATCTGTCAAAAAATTTCAATCCACATGATCTAAATCATGAATCAAAATCTTTAAATTAATATCATTTTCCAAACTCTTGATTTCCTCCAGCAATTCTCCCAACACCTGGTATATATCTTTGCAATACGGGTGAGAATGATCTTCTGCATTAAAAGCGTGCACCTCATTCTTAACTTCTATCCAACTCCATCCAGGTACTTTCCTGACCCCCCTCTCCCTCATCAACCTTGTTACACTAGCTTTTTCATCCCACCTCCTAAGATTCCCATACATGTTAGAGAGGAGAACATAAGTACAGTGCTCTTCAGGCTCTAATTCTAGCAAACGGCTTGCGGCTTGAGTTGCCAATTCAATATCACCACACATTCTACAGGTACCCAGTAGAGTTTTCCATACCATTGCATCAGGTTCAAATGGCATTGCTTTGATCAAGCATTTTGCCTCCTCTAGACGTCCAGCCCTCCCAAATAGATCGATCACACAAGCATAATGCTCCATTCTGGGCGGAATTCCGTAAGACTCCATAGATTTTAGAAAATTGTAACCTTCTTCCACCAAACCAATGTGGCTACATGCAGTTAGAACTGCAACAAATGTTATATGATCCAACTTCACCTTGCTCTCTCTCATTAGGAAGAAGAGGTCCAGTGCAGCTTTACCTTGCCCATGTTGTGCATGCCCTAAAATGATCGAGTTCCAAGTTACTGAGCTGTTTTTAGGGGTAACTTCAAAGGATTTCCTAGCGTCTTCAATAATCCCACACTTGGAATACATAAATATCAAAGAACTTGCTACAAATTCATTTGACTCAAAGCCCGATTTTAGTGCCAAGACATGAACTTGTTGACCCAATTGCAGGGTTGCCAGATCTGAGCAAGATCTAAGGACAGCAGAAAAGGCATAATGATCAGTCTCTAGGGAAGCATATTGCATTTGCCTAAAGAACTTCAAGGCATGTTCACTCAACCCATATTGTGAGAATCCTGTCAAAATTGAATTCCAAGAAACACGGTCCTTAACCTCCATGGATTCAAATATTTCTAATGCATCTGCCATATATTTGAAATTTGATTTGAGATACATGGCTAACAATGAATTAGAGATTGGTGTTGATTTTTCCAATCCCCTCTTAATTACCAAAGCATGCAAGGATCTTCCTTGGTTTTGATGCGCTTCTTCAAAACAAGAACTTATTATACTAGTGTATGTGTAGATATCTGGCTCGAATCCAAGTCCCTGCATCTCTAGGAAGAGTTTAAATGCAAGGGCTCCTTGATTATGTGTTAGGTAAGCTGCAAGCATGGAATTCCAAGTGACTATATCTTGGGCACCAATTGAACTGTCAAACACTCGCTTGGCATCTTCAATGGACCCACAATCTGAATATGAAGTAATTGTGGCATTGCATGCAGTGTTATCAGATGATAGCCCATGTTTTATAACCTTGGCATGGATCTGCATTGTTAGTTTGTAAAACTCAGGGTCATCAACCAATGTCAAAAGCGGAGCAAATGTACCATCATCAGGCCTCACACCTTCCTGCTCCATACAATCTAGTAAACAAAAAGAAGTCTCACGATCTCCCACTTGTGCATACCCGGCAATCAGGGCATTCCATGAGACAGAATTACGTTCTGGCATGCGCTGGAACACTATATGGGCATCCTCAACTCTATCACACTTTGCATACATATCTAAAAGAGCACTTGCCGAATAAACATTTTCCCCATAGCCTGTCTTAACAATAATCGAATGTGCTTGCTGCCCAAGATCAACAAACCCAGCACATGCAACACCCTTAAGTATGCTTCCAAAGGTATACCCATCAACTGCAAACCCATGTCTTTTCATGGATTTTAAAATCTCCCAAGCGCTGTTGACGTTCCCACAATTTACATACCCAGCGATTATCGAGTTCCAAGTAACAGTATCTCTGCTGGGAATTTCGTTGAACAAATTGTGAGCAATTACTAGCTCTCTGCATTTTGTATACCCGCTTATAATAATATTGGCAGTATAAGTATCTCTGATGGTTCCTAATTTGACTGCCCGACAATGGATTATTGAAACCTTGAAAAAAGCTGCCACAGAATTTTCAACGAGCGAATGCAGTGGCTTCATTCATGAGTGGTTAACTGTTTTCACTACATATACAAAAATAAAAGAAGTTGTAATTCACTACCCAACAATACAAAGCATGTGACTTTTTGAGTTAGTTTTTTTTTTTCACAAAATCTGGCGAAAAGAGTTTCTTTTCTTTTTGCGGTCAGTTTCATGAAACCAGTACAGCAGGCTGTGCATACATAATGATAATGTGAATCAAGGAAATGTACCTTTGGCTACAAGAACTGGTCCAAGGCTCCAAGCGACAGGCAATGGAGTTGAAGCTGCGATGGATTCTCTACAGCTCTGCATATGGAATGGCCCCGACCTGATTGGTTTAGCCTGTGATTCAGTTGGATTAAAGCTTCAAAACGAGATTTATTCAGGAAAATTACAATGACAACAACCAAAGTTAAAAGAACAGGGTCTTAAGAGAAATCAGGCAAAATCTCATATCTCTCAACGTTCATGGGAGAGAAGGGGGAAGGGAAAGGGAGCGAGAGGGAGATATGTTTAAAAGAACAGGACAGTTTTTTTTTCGGTGGCGCTATTCGCACTCCCATCATTGTTACTGGGACTCCTTATACTATTTAGGGCAATTATGTTTCAAGCATAAATTTAAGAGTTATTTGAGAATCGGTCAGTATTTTAGGGGCTTATTATAAAAAGATTAATTTTTACTGCTTATAAACTGATGAGTCAAAAATATTCTTTAATATGTCTGCAAAATATCTATTTTATCCAATATCATATAATTCAAAAATATTCACCTTCTACTTATTTTTTTCCTTTTCTAAAAAAATTCATTATCAGTGAGAAATTCTAAGATTCGGAAAAGATGAAAGCACAAATATGAACTAAGTAGGATTCATGTTCTCATCTTCTTTTTCCTCATTTTGATCTCTTTCTCGTTTATTTTCACTTTTAAACCGTAGATATATATATATATATATATATACACACACACACACACACACAAGTTGCACTTTATAAACTTGAAATGTTTTGTTTGAACTTGTGTGGTTTTGTTTTATTTATGTAAGTTAATTATTCAGTGCGATATGAGTTGCATCAAATGTTGCAAAGAATTGTACCTTATGTTGTAACAATTGCACCTAATGTTATGAGGCTTGCACTTATTTTATGAAGTAATTTTTATATAGTGCATACTTTTGTTTAGAAAACTTTAGATTATATATATAATATATTTTTTTAAATTTATATATGGTAATAATATTCTTAAACTAATTATTTTGTTCATGTACAGAATAATAACAAAAAAAGTGGTATACGATTCCGACTACTGCATTTTAAATGCCAAAAGGATATTATGATATTGGTGAGATAGAAAGAGACGAAGAAGAAGAAGTTCCGCCCCGCATACTCCTTCACTAGATCCTCATTTATCAGGTAGTTGTATATGGCCGGATGTTGTAACAAATTTCTGTTTATTTTTTGTTAATTTAATGTATGGATTAATATTTTTCTTTTGAGGATTTTGTATTTTAATTTATGTATTAGTATGTAATAGCTATTACATTGTGAATCTTTTAGTGTATCTATTTTAAATGATTTACGACCACGCTTCGCTTTTCAACTATTTGAATTGATTTGTGTTTGTTATTATCACTTGGTGTAAAGATGTATCCTCTAGTAAAGTTTAGTATTTTGTATAAAATTGTGCACAATGTTATAGAAGTTGCACCTTATGTTATGGAGGTTACATCTTATGTTTTGGTTAATTGCTCCCTAACGTTGGGTGCACCAAATTCAGGATGACATCATCATAATCAACTTGGTGCATAGTGTTTTTGAAGTTGCACCTCATATTGTGAAGGTTGTACCGTACGTTTTAGTTAATTTCTCCTTAAGGTTTTGAGGGTTGCACCAAATTTAGGATAACATCATAATTATCAACTTGGTGCAAAGTGTTATCGAAGTTGCACCTCATATTGTAAATATTACATCTTACGTTTTAGTTAGTTGCTTCTAAATGTTTTGAGGGTTGCACCATATTCTGAAGGACATTACATTTAATTTGTGCAAGTTGTACTGAAACTTTACATGTTTGGATCGCAAGCCATAATAAAACTACAAGTTCATATTTAGATTGCAAGTCACCACAATACAATTTATTACATCATTTGTCTAACCGCAAATTGTTAACCTTATTTACATTACATGTAATCAACTATTTGTAAAAAAAATATAGGTTAGATGCCTTAAAAACAATAACAAACTTATTTAAATTTACCACACAAATAAATTTTAAGTATAAAAACTCCAACTTTCTGAAAAGGTTATTTTTGGAAAATGCCATAGCTCTCCCAAATCAAACACACACAAATCTTGGTTACAAGGTTTAACGAGAAAGAGGGAAGAGAGAGAGAGAGAGAGAGAGAGAGAGAGAGAGAAAAAAGTTTCCTACCTATTAGTAATCTATGACAGACAAACCATCGACAATGGAATTGGAGACGACGACGATGGAGTCAGAGATAATAGCGGTGACGACGACGATGGAGTCGGAGATAATAGCGGTGATGACGACGACGATGACGATGGAGTCGGAGAGGAGCAATAGTTGGGGAGACATCAAGTGCTTGGGGCGTGTCAATATTGTAGAGGGAAGGTGCAAACTGTGGATGTAGAGAGCCAATGGAGGCTATGCTTTCTACCATTATGCTTTAACATCAGGAGGAAATATTTTTGTGTGCAGAGATTGTAGGGATATATTGGCTTAATATCCATGGGTAATTTTATGCGAGAGTAACCCACAACGGATGAATGAAAGGTGAAGATAACGGTGACGACGACGACGACAATGGCAACGACGACGGTAATGGTGATGGAAACATTGAGTTCAACAATGGAGATGAATCTTGATAAACCAGAGTTGGTTTCTTTCTTACGTAGAGATTGTAAGGGTGATGATGGCTGAATACCTATGGGTATTTGTGTCAATTTCTTTTGTTTTGTTAAGGGTATTTTTGTCATATGAAATATGAAAAATATAAAGTTGATGTATTTTTAATTTTTTGATCTCTTTATAATTTTAATCATAAAAGTTAACTTTTCTATAAAAAAAGGTTTTTGCCACTGACTAACTCCTAATTAAGGGTCAAATTAGTGACTGAATTTTAATTGCCCATTCTATTTATAAGACAAAAATGCCTTTGTTTTTATCAGTGGTCTCCCACGCCCATCTCTCCACTCTCACAATCACACTCCATCACGGCTCTTTTTCTTCCCTCTCTCATAGTCACACTCCATTTTCTTTTCTCCACTTATGTTTTTCACTCTCTCTTTACAAGACACCATCTTTATTGTTGGAAGGTCGACCAGGGCCGGCTTGTGACAATTTGAGGCCTAAAGTGAAAACTTTAAAAATATATTGACAACTTACCTCAATCGAGAAAAATTGGGATTAATATGGTGAGTTGAGAGAATATTGTATGTTCTTCAATTTGATTAAAGAGATTCAGAAAAACTAGAGAAAGAAAGACAGCTGAGAGGGAGAGAGGGAGAAAGATATTCAGATAATGTAGGAGAGTAAAAGAAATAATGAGTAAGATAATATATTGTATTGAAAGTGTCAAAGTGGTAGAGTAACGGTTGAGTTTTCAAGACTCCTTTGATTTTATTTTTTTTTACATTTTTTGGTATAAAATATAATTGGTTAAGATATTTATGGGGCCCTTTTTTTCGGGGAAATGATTAAATTTGTATGAGCCTTACAGACGGTTGAGTTTTCAAGACTTCCTGTTTTTATTTTTCTATTTTTTGGATATAAAATATAATTAATTGGTTAAAATATTTATGGGCCTCTTTTCTTGGGTAAGGATTAAAGATTAGACTTCTATAAACTTTGCACTTCTACTTTTAGTTAAATTTTACTGTTGATATATCTAAAATTTGAGGCCTTATGATGGAAATATCTATATATGAAAAAAAATATCTATATATATATATATCACTTGTGATTTTGTGGTATCTCTCCTTTTTTTTTTTTTTTTTTTCTTTTTTTCATATATAGATATTTTTTGAAGTTGTTGTACCTGCACTGACGACGTTTTTGGCTGCGCGAGATTCTAACTTAATTAGTAGATTTCTTTTATTACTTTTAGTCGGTAGTTTAGGATGTTTTGGGCCTGAAAATGTTTAGCCCATATCTTTTATTTAATGTAGGCCTTATTCGGCCCTAAGGTTTCATAGAGTGTTTTAAAAAGAACTTGTAGCCGCATTTGACAGATGATGAATTTTTGAGTAAATTGAGAGAATATTTTCTCTTCGGTTCTTTAAGAACTATCTGAACTTATCGGAATTTCCCGCGGCGTTCACCAACGACTTATCAAATGGATTTTCACCACCGTTTGTGGCGTCTTCCTTATATCGAGGTTCTTGTTTCGCACTAAACAACGGGTTAAACTTATATATATATATTTATATATATCGAGGTTTTTGTTTGTCGTAAACAACGAGTTGAGATCATATATACCGAGGTTCTTGTTTCGCACTAAACAACGGGTTGAGGTCATATATATTAAGGTTCTTGTTTATCGTAAACAACGGGTCGAGGTCTTCCATTCAGATCTGATTGTAGAACGATCTTGGATTCTCTTTTTTCGTTTTCGGGTCTCGTTATTTCTTGGCGAGGTTCACATCATTTGGTATCAGAGCTCAGACTATAAATCAGGTCTAATCTATCTTTTTTTTTTTTTTTTTTTTTTTAATTCTTGCATTAAATTATTATCCCTGAAAAAAAAAGGGCATATTCAAGGGTTGCTGTTTAAAAAACTAAAAAAGAAAAAAAAAGGAGAGTACAAAAAAAAGGGAGAGTATTAAAAAAAAAAAGAAGAGAGTTCACGAAACAAAATATATATATATATATATATATATATATATTTCTTCCTTTGATGCAGGTGACGATTCGTGGTCGAATCTTTTTGAGGAGAGGGGGAATGATAGGCACCATGGCGGATCGAGTCTTAAAGATTCGAGGACAAATCCTTTTGAAGAGAGGGGGAATGATGAGCACCATGGTGGACCAAGTCTTAAAGATCCTTTATAAGTTCCAAATGGGCCAAACACAAGGTCGAGAGCTAAGAAGTTAAGTGCACAAAAACGCTAATTGGATGATTTTCGTACAGTTTCAACGTCGCTTCGTAATCTAGGCATAACTCTCTCCTCCGAACTCCGATTGAGATGATTAAAGATGATATGAAAATATAATGAATAGTTCTACAACTTTCATGTTTTGAGTTTTCTGAGATTCGGGCTGCATTAAGGTCGAAATAGGATTTGAAGTTGCTGTACCTACACTGATGACGTTTTTGGCTGCGCGAGATTCTAACTTAATTAGTGGATTTCTTTTATTACTTTTAGTCGGTAGTTTAGGATGTTTTGAGCCTGAAAATATTTAGCCCATATCTTTTATTTAATGTAGGCCTTATTCGGCCCTAGGGTTTCATAGAGTGTTTTAAAAAGAACTTGTAGCCGCATTTGACATATGATGAATTTTTGAGTAAATTGAGAGAATATTTTCCCTTCGGTTCTTTGAGAACTATCTGAACTTATCGGGATTTTCCGTGGCGTTCACCAACGACTTATCAAACAGATTTCCACCACCGTTTGTGGTGCCTTCTTATACCGAGGTTTTTGTTTCGAACTAAACAACGGGTTGATGTTATATATATAATGATAGGTACATGGTGGACCGAGTCTTAAAGATCCTTTACAAGTTCCAGATGGGTCAATCACAAGGTCGAGAGCTAAGAAGTTAAGTGCACAAAACGCTAATTGGGTGATTTTCATACAGTTTCGACGTTGTTTCGTAATCTGGGTATAACTCTCTCATCCGAGCTTCAAGTGAGATGATTCAAGATGCTATGGAAAGCCAAGGAATAGTTCTACAACTTTCATGTTTTGAGTTCTTCCAGATGCAGCCTGCATCAAGGTCAAAATTGAATTTGAAGTTGCTGTACCTGCACTGATGACATTTTTGGCTGCTCAAAATTCTAACTTAATTAGTGGATTTCTTTTATTATTTTTAGTCGGTAGTTTAGGATGTTTTGGGCCTAAAAATGCTTAGCCCATATCTTTTATTTAATGTAGACCTTATTCGGCCCTAGGGTTTCATAGGATGTTTTAAAAAGAACTTGTAGCCGCATTTGGCAGACAGATGATTATTCAGTAATTTTTTGGGGAGTATTTTCTCGGTAGTTCTTTGAAGGACTATTTGAACTTATCGAGATTTCTCGTGGAGTTCACCAACGACTTATCAAACGGATTTCCACCACCGTTTGTGGCGTCTTCCTCATACCGAGGTTCTTGTTTCGCACTAAACAACGAGTTGAGGTTAAATATACCGAGATTCTTGTTTCGCACTAAACAACGGGTTGATGTTATATATATATATATATATATATATATATATATATATATCGAGGTTCTTGTTTGTCGTAAACAACGGGTTGAGGCCATATATACCGAGGTTCTTGTTTCGCACTAAACAACGGGTTGAGGTCATATATACCAAGGTTCTTATTTATCGTAAATAACAGGTCGAGGTCTTTCATTCAGATCTGATTGTAGAACGATCTTGGATTCTATTTTTTCGTTGTCGGGTCTCGTTATTTCTTGGCGAGGTTCACATCATTTGGTATCAGAGCTCAGACTACAAATCAGGTCTAATCTATCTTTTTTTTTTTTTTTTTTTTTTTAATTCTTGCATTAGATTATTATCCCTAAAAAAAAAAAAAGGCATATTCAAGGGTTGTTCAAAAGAAAAAAAAAAAGAGTACAAAAAAAGGGAGAGTATTAAAAAAAAAGGGCATATTCAAGGGTTGCTGTTTAAAAAACAAAAAAAGAAAAAAAAGAAAAAAGAAAAAAAAAGGAGAGTACAAAAAAAAAAAAAAGAGTACAAAAAAGAGAGGAGAGTATTAAAAAAAAAAGGAGAGTTCACGAAACAATATATATATATATATATCTATATATATATAGATATATTTCTCCCTTTGATGCAGGTGACGATTCGTGGTCAAATCTTTTTTAGGAGAGGGGGAATGATAGGCACCATGGCAGACCGAGTCTTAAAGATTCGAGGACGAATCCTTTTGAAGAAAGGAGGAATGATGGGCACCATGGTGGACCGAGTCTTAAAGATCCTTTACAAGTCCCAGATGGGCCAAACACAAGGTTGAAAGCTAAGAAGTTAAGTGCACAAAAACGCTAATTGGATGATTTTCGTACAGTTTCAACGTCGCTTCGTAATTTGGGCATAACTCTCTCATCCGAACTCCGATTGAGATGATTAAAGATGCTATGTAAATCCAATGAATAGTTTTACAACTTTCATGTTTTGAGTTTTTCGAGACTCGGGCTGCATCAAGGTCGAAATAGGGTTTGAATTTGCTGTACCTACACTGATGACATTTTTGGCTGCGCGAGATTCTAACTTAATTAGTGGATTTCTTTTAGTACTTTTAGTCGGTATTTTAGGATGTTTTGGGCCTAAAAATATTTAGCCCATATCTTTTATTTAATGTAGGCCTTATTCGGCCCTAGGGTTTCATAGAGTACTTTAAAAAGAACTTGTAGCCGCATTTGACAGATGATGAATTTTTAAGTAAATTGAGAGAATATTTTCGCTTCGGTTCTTTGAGAACCTTCTGAACTTATCGGGATTTCCCGTGGCGTTCACCAACGATTTATCAAATGGATTTCCACCACCGTTTGTGGTGTCTTTTTATACCGAGGTTCTTGTTTCGCACTAAACAACAGGTTGAGGTTATATATATAATGATAGGTACATGGTAGACCGAGTCTTAAAGAGCCTTTACAAGTTCCAGATGGGTCAATCACAAGGTCTAGAGCTAAGAAGTTAAGTGCACAAAACGCTAATTGTGATTTTCGTGCAGTTTCGATGTTGTTTCGTAATCTGGGTATAACTCTCTCATCCAAGCTTCAATTGAGATGATTCAAGATGCTATGAAAAGCCAAGGAATAGTTCTACAACTTTCATGTTTTGAGTTTTCCTAGATGCAGCCTGAATCAAGGTCAAAATGGAGTTTGAAATTGCTATACCTACACTGATGACGTTTTTGGCTGCTCAAAATTCTAACTTAATTAGTGGATTTCTTTTATTATTTTTAGTCGGTAGTTTAGGATGTTTTGGGCCTAAAAATGCTTAGCCCATATCTTTTATTTAATGTAGACCTTATTCGGCCCTAGGGTTTTGTAGGATGTTTTAAAAAGAACTTGTAGCCGCATTTGGCAGACAAATGATTATTTAGTAATTTTTTGGGGAGTATTTTCTCGGTAGTTCTTTGAAGAACTATCTGAACTTATCGGGATTTCCCGTGGCGTTCACCAACGACTTATCAAACGGATTTCCACCACCGTTTGTGGCGTATTCCTCATACCGAGGTTCTTATTTCTCACTAAATAATGAGTTGAGGTTAAATATACCGAGGTTCTTATTTCGCACTAAACAATGGGCTGATGTTATATATATATCGAGGTTCTTGTTTGTCGTAAACAACAGGTTGAGGCCATATATACCGAGGTTCTTGTTTCGCACTAAACAACGGGTTGAGGTCATATATACCAAGGTTCTTGTTTGTCGTAAACAACGGGTCGAGGTCTTCCATTCAGAGCTGATTGTCAAACGAGCTTGGATTCTCTGTTTTTTTTGTACTCTCCTTTTTTTTTCTTTTTTCTTTTTTTTTTCTTTTTTTTTTGAGTAAGAATTGTGTTCACGGGAATATTCTCTCAATTTTGTACTCTTTTTTTTCTTTTTTTGTTTTTTGAACAGCAACCCTTGAATATGCCTTTTTTTTTTTAATAAACTCCCTTTTTTTGTACTTTTTTTTTTTCAGGGATAATAATCTAATGCAAGAATTAAAAGAAGAAGAAGATAGATTAGACCTGATTTGTAGTCTGAGCTCTGATACCAAATGATGTGAACCTCGCCAAGAAATAACGAGACCCGACAACGAAAAAAGAGAATTCAAGATCGTTCTACAATCAGATCTGAATAGAAGACCTCGACTCGTTGTTTATGACAAACAAGAACCTTGGTATATATGACCTCAACCCGTTGTTTAGTACGAAACAAGAACCTCGGTATATATGACCTTAACCCGTTGTTTACGACAAACAAGAACCTCGATATATATATAACCTTAACCTGTTGTTTAGTGCGAAACAAGAACCTCGGTATAAGGAAGACGCCACAAACGGTAGTGAAAATCCGTTTGATAAGTCGTTGGTGAACTCCACGAGAAATCTCGATAAGTTTAGATAGCTCTCAAAGAACCGAAGAGAAAATATTCTCTCAATTTACTCAAAAATTCATCATCTGTCAAATGCGGCTACAAGTTCTTTTTAAAACACTCTATGAAACCCTAGGGCCGAATAAGACCTAAATTAAATAAAAGATATGGGATAAACATTTTCAGGCCTAAAACATCCTAAACTACTGACTAAAAGTAATAAAAGAAATTCACTAATTAAGTTAGAATCTCGCGCAGCCAAAAACGTCATTAGTGCAGGTACAACAACTTAAAACCCTATTTTGACCTTGATGCAACTCGAATATCGGAAAACGCAAAACATGAAAGTTGTAGAAATTTGCATTGGCTTTCCATAGAATCTTGAATCATCTCAATCAGAGCTCGGGTGAGAGAGTTGTGGCCAGATTACGAAGCGACCTTGAAACTGTATGAAAATCACCCAATTAGCGTTTTTGTGCACTTAACTTCTTAGCTCTCGACCTTGTGTTTGGCCCATCTGGAACTTGTAAATGATCTTTAAGACTCGGTCCACCATGGTACCCATCACCTTATTTGTGAATAGGACCTAAAACGATCGCTTTAACTACCTTATACAAGAGTTGACCTTGAGGTTGACAATTCAAAGGTCTCACACTTGCAATAATTTCTAGGATCTCAAGTTCCAGGTCATAAAAATCACTTTAAAAATGTGAACATTCAAAGTTATCAATATGCCAAGCCTGAACATGACACCTTATTATGATAGGGTGGAATGGAGTTTTTTTGGAACAAATCATGAACAAAATGGAATTTCACCCTAGGTGGATCTCCTTGATTAACCAATGTGTGTCTTCTGTGTCTTTCTCGGTCCTTATCAATGGGGATTTTAGAGGTCATATAAAGCCTTCCAACGGTCTCCAGCAAGGGGACCCTCTCTCGCTTTATCTTTTCATTTTATGTGTAGAAGCTTTGTCTTCTTTGTTGAGAAAAGCGGAATTAGAACAAAAGATTAATGGTGTGGTGGTGGCCAGAAATGTTCCAAAAAATTTTCATCTATTTTTTGCCAACGATAGTCTTTTCTTCTCTGATGCATCAAGGGATCATGCTACTGAAGTTGTTAGAATCATTTCAGTGTATGGAGAGGCTTTGGCCCAACGGATCAATTTTGACAAATCTGCGTTATCATTCAGTCGCAATTTATCTTTGATGTTGAGAGAACAAATTAGTGAGGTCTTGGGAGTTGAAATATGTAGTATTCACAACAAATATTTGGGGCTTCCTACTACTATTGGTAGATAAAAAATGCAGCCTTTCAAGTTTGGAAGGAAAAACGCCTTTCAAAGGCTAGAAGAGAGGTTTTGCTTAAAAGTTATAGCACAATCGCTGCCCACTTATATGATGAGTTGTTTTGAGTTGACTGTTACTATATGTGAGGCTTGTTATTCCTGAAATATACTGAATAGATAATCTAATATATATATATATATATTGTTACAAGGAATTAAACAGAATAAATAATTCAAACAGAATGGAAATACAATATTGAATTTGAATAGAAACTCACTGTATTTGGAATTGAACAGAATATAAATTCGAGCCTTGTGAAATTCACAATTTCCTTAAGACAAATTTGCTCCCTCTCGGTGCTCAAGGTGATGAGTAATCGTCTCCCAAGATAGAACGAATTTCGATTCTAAAGAAGTAGCACTTCTATCTTTAGAACCCTACGAACACAACAATGGCAGCACTCGAACTAATTCGGATGGAATGGAATGCAATGAGGGTCTGGTATTTATAGGCTTCTTCATGACTGTTTGGTACAGTCATGAACGTGCAGTTGTGTCTGTTCATGGTGAACAGACACAGGCGTAACAATAGAAACAAACGACTGTTCAGTCAAACCAACGCCATTGCAAAATGACGGTGTTTAGGACTCCCAACGGTAACCGTACGCATGTCACAAAATGACTGCGTTTTGGACTCCCAACGGTAACCATACGCATGACGCAAAATGATAGCGTTTAGGAATCCGAATGGTAACTTAAACACAAGTTTAAAACGATTGCATTTTCTGGTTTGAAAAATTTAAATAAATTTTCTCCAAAAAGATATATACACAGCAAGCCCAAGCCCAGGCCCAGAACCCAGAACCCGAGCCAAGCCCGGGCCGGTTTGGTTCTGTGCGGGGTGGGGCAGCGCGTGCGCGTGTGGTGAACCAAACATGTGCTAGGTCCCCCCCCTTCCACAAAACTGGGGTGCCCCTTGGGGCCCAAACCCTACTCCAAGGTAGGTGTATATATACTAATAAAAAGCTTTGTACCCATCCTATGTGGGACACAAGCTTTTTGCACAAGTTTCAAGCTTTTTGTACAAGCTTCAAGCTTTTTGTACAAGTTTCAAGCTTTTGTTACTATTCCCAAGTGATGATGTTTGAAGGCAATTTCTCGTTCACTCCTTAATGGTTTTCAGTAACCCAATATTTAATCTTCATCTCCTCATGGAGGAGAACACATTCTCATGTGAACCCACTAAAATTAATTTGTGGGACCCACTTTAATTTTAGCTCAAAGCTATTTATAATGCTCAAACCCATTATTTTCCACATGAATGAAATTGACTGAAAGTAATGCAAATGATATGTAGATACTAGTTCGAGTATAGTGAAAAGGTTACTACATTGGGTTAAGTAGCCTACTGGCTTTCAACTTGCCCTAGTGAATGACTATCGGATTTATTTAGCTAATCAGTAGACATGAGGTCTTTGAACTATCAGCCGTTTGTGTAAACTAAGACAATAGAAATCACTCAATACCCTTTTAGACATAGTTGGTTCTCACGTTTGTGTTCATTTTGGCCTTGAACACCTCTTGGTTTTGTGAGTGTTTTAGAGAATTCAGCGTTTCAAATTCTCATAGAAGCGGCCCCTTCTTACTCACATAGGTGATTTCTATGAAGAGTATCCTGCAATACCCTACTTGGACATCTTTCCAAGATATAGAGATCATTAAAAGCGTAACTTATCCTTGGTTCTCACGGCAGATGTGCACTGTCTCATCATAGGAATGGTTAGGAGTAAATATCTCCTTAGTGCGTACTAAGTTGTTTCATAGTTCGGTTGGCCCTTTGAACCTAGATCTTGGGATCTCCACTCAACTAGGTTGGGTTGGCACTTTGACAACTCTTGTTTAGACATAGGCTTTAAACCCATTCCTTTCGATAAACATTCCACTTGCTCTCGTGTTAGGCCTTTTGTAAGTGGATCCGCAATATTATCTTTTGACCTTACATAGTCAATGGTGATAATTCCATTCGAGAGCAATTGTCTAACGGTATTATGTCTTCAACGTATGTGTCGTGACTTACCATTACACATATGACTTTGTGTCCTTCCAATTGCTGATTGACTGTCACAATATATACAAATAGCGGGCATTGGTCTTGACCAATTTGGAATATCCTCTAAGAAATTGTGAAGCCATTTTGCTTCTTCTCTAGCTTTATTTAAAGCAATGAATTCAGATTCCATTGTAGATCTAGCAATACATGTTTGTTTGGAGGATTTCCAAGACACAACTGCACCTTTTAAAGTAAAAACATATCCACTTGTGGATTTGTTGTCTTTTGAATCAGATATCCAATTAGCATTACTATACCCTTCAAGTACAGTTGTATATCTCATGTAGTGTAGTCCATAATTTTGGATATATTTTAAATATCTCAAAAGTCTTATTATTGCTTTCCAGTGATTGTTTCCTGGATTTCTCTTAAATTGACTAAGCTTACTCATTGAATATGCTATATCAGGTCGAGTGCAGTTCATGACATACATTAAGCTGCCTATTATACGAGAATTCTTTAATTAAGATATGCTTTCTCCAATATTTTTAACAAGATGAAGACTTACATCCACTGGTGTCTTTACAAGATTTATGTTATACTTCTTAAACTTATCAAGTAATTTCTTAATGTAATGAGATTGAGATAAAACAAGTCCATCAGACATTCTAGAAATTTTCATTCCTAAAATAGTGTCTGCGATACCTAAGTCTTTCATATCAAATCTATTAGATAACTTTTTTTTTGTAGCATTTATCATATCAATGGTGCTACCTAAAATTATCATATCATCAACGTAAAGACATAAGATGACATATCCTTTTTGAGTGGTTTTGACATATACACATTTATCACACTCATTGATCTTGAATCCATTTGACGTCATTACATTTTCAAATTTCCCATGCCATTATTTTGGTGCTTGCTTTAATCCATAGAGGGATTTGACAAGCTTGCATACTTTCCTTTCTTGTCCAGAAGCAATAAACCCTTCGGGTTGTTCCATATATATTTCTTCATCTAACTCACCATTTAAGAAAGAAGTTTTCACATCCATTTGATGTATTTCTAATCCATTTAAAGCTGCTATCGCAATCAACATCCGAATGGATATGATTCTAGTAATTGGTGAATAAGTATCGAAATAATCTAATCCTTCCTTTGCTTATAGCCTTTGACAACAAGTCTTGCTTTATATTTCTCTATTGATCCATCAGCTTTCATCTTCTTTTTAAAGATCCATTTGGATCCTAATGGTTTGGAACCAGGTGGAAGATCCACGAATTCCCACGTATGATTTTGCATGATGGATTCAATTTCACTATTGATTGCTTCTTTCCAATATGAAGCTTCGGGAGAGGATATTGCGTCCTTGAACGTTTGAGGATCATTTTCCAACAAATATGTTAGAAAATTAGGTCCAAAGGACATTGATTTCTTTGCTCTCTTGCTATGTCTAGGTTCATCAATTATAGACTTTTGGTCTATACTTTTATGATCATTACTAACTGTAATTTCTAGAGGCCTTTTCTGTAAACTTGATTCATGTGTCATGTTATAAGGAAATACATTTTCAAAAAATGAAGCATCCCTTGACTCAATAATTGTATTAATATGCACATCAAGAATCTCAGATTTATGACCAAAAAATCGATATACACTACTGTTATTTGCATAACCAATAATACACAGTCAATGGTTTTTGGTCCTATTTTAACCTTTTTAGGTTTAGGAACTACCACTTTAGCTAGACACCCCCACACTCTTAAGTATTTATGGCAAGGTTTGTGACCTTTCCATAATTCATAAGGTGTTTTATGAGTTTTCTTATGAGGTACCTTGTTGAGAATATAATTAGCGAAAAACAAAGCTTCCCCCCACAAATTCTGGGGTGAACTAGAACTTAACAACATAGCATTCATCATTTCTTTTAATGTTCGATTTTTGCGTTTAGTAATACCATTAGATTTAGGTGAATAAGGAGCGGTAGTTTGGTGAATGATTCTATGTTCTGAACAGAATTTCTCAAAAGGTGACTCATATTCACCACCTCTATCGCTTCTTATTGCCTTAATCTTTTTGCTAAGTTGATTCTCAACTTCATTCTTGTAATGTTTGAACATTTCTATGGCCTCATCTTTGCTTCTTAGCAAATACACAAAACAGTATCTAGTACAATCATCAATAAAAGTAATAAAATACTTTTTTCTCCCTCTAGTTTGCACAAACTTTAAGTCACAGATATCACTATAAATTAAATCTAGAGGTTCAGTACTTCTTCCAATAGAATGGAAGAGTAATCTTGTCAATTTAGATTCCACACAAGTTTCATATTTGTGATTAGGATTAATATCAAATTTAGGCAAAAATTCTAAGTTAATTAATCTACGTAAAATATCATAATTAACATGTCCTAATCTAGCATGCCAAATATTTGAAGACTCAAGCAAGTAAGCAGAAGAAACATTATTATTATTAATAGATTTTGGTACAATAGTCATAACATTCATCTTAATAGCCCCTTTTGTTTGAGCAAATGTGGCGTGTAGCCTCAGTGTCTACTCACCATTCCTTGGGGTTTCCCACCAAGTTACATTTGGATACAACGGCGGAAAGATTCATCTCACCAACATCAACTAAAAGTCTATCACATTTTGTCATGTTTGCTTGAGCATTTGGTTTCCTTGAGTTCTTAGGTTTGCGACAGTCCTTTGAACGATATCCTTGCTTACCACAGTTGTAGCATTTTCTTTTGAAATTCTTAGAAACTTGAGAAGAACCTTCTCCTTCATGCTTCCTTTTATTCTTTGAGCCTTGTTCAACAACATTTGCCTTAGCCCCCATGGAATGATTTTCATTCTTCTTCTCAGATCCTCGGTTGTCTTCTTCAATTCGTAGTCTCACTATCAATTCCTCAAGATTCATCTCTTTGCATTTGTGCTTGAGATAATTCTTAAAGTCTTTCTATGATGGTGGCAGTTTCTCAATCATAGCAGCCACTTGAAATGAATCACTTAGAGATATTCCTTCAGCATGGATGTCATGGAGGATCACTTGTAAATCTTGAACTTGGCTTATAACTGTTTTATGGTCCACCATTTTGAAGTCAAGAAATTTGCCAACTATGAATTTCTTCATGCCAGCATCCTCGGTTTTGTATTTCTTGTCAAAAGAATCCTATAGTTGCTTTGCTGTTTTGATTGATTAATATACATTATATAATGTATTATCCAATCCATTCAAAACATAATTTCTACACAAGAAATCTGCATGTTTCCATTCATCAACAGCAAACACTTTTTCCTTGTCAGTTTCTCCTTCAACAAGTATAGGAGAATCTTCATGAAGGAACCTTGCCAAGTTCAAGGTTGTGAGATAGAAGATCATCTTCTGTTGCCAACGTTTAAAATTCATGCCATTGAATTTTTTAGGCTTTTCTCCATGAGACAAATTCATGGTGGGTGCATTGCTTGTAGGTGCATTGCTTGTAGAGGCCATTTCTGTTACAACAACAGAAAGTTTTGGCTCAAGATCTATTAAACAAAATCTACTAAACAGAACTTAATAAGTAGAACAGAATCCACGAAACAGAATTGAATTTATAAAACAGATTCAATGAAGGTTTTGAAAAACAGATTCAATGTTTAACAAAACCAATGAGTAGTGAATCTATTAGAACAGTTTAAATAAAACTGATTCAAATAGTAATATTTATATATATATATAACAAAACAGTAGTATATATATGATCTATCAATACTGTATATCTATATATATATAATATAATAAAATAGTACTATATATAACAGTACTGTATATATAACAAAACAATATATATATATATATATATATATTGTATTGTCATATAATATATATATATATATATAACAGTATATTATAACAGGCAAAATAATAAATTCGTCTTAAGATTGTTATTCCTAAAATATACTGAATAGATAATCTAATATATATATATATATATATATATTAGATAATATACTGTTACAAGGAATTAAACAGAATAAATAATTCAAACAGAATGGAAATACAGTATTAAATTTGAACAGAAACTCACTATATTTGGAATTGAATAGAATGTAAATTCGAGCCTTGTGAAACTCACAATTTTCTTAAGATGAATTTGCTCCCTCTCTGTGCTCAAGGTGATGAGCAATCGTCTCCCAAGATAGAACGGATTTCGTTTCTAAAGAAGCAGAGCTTCTATCTTTAGAACCCTACGAACACAACAATGGCAGCACTCGAACTAATTCGGATGGAATGGAATGCAATGAGGTTCTGGTATTTATAGGCTTCTTCATGACTGTATCATACAGTCATGAAGGTTCAGTTGTGTTTGTTCATGGTGAACAGACACAGGCGCAACAATAGAAACAGACGACTGTTCAGTTAAACCAACGCCATCGCAAAATGACGGCGTTTAGGACTCCCAACTGTAACCGTACTCATGTCGTAAAACGACTGCGTTTTGGACTCTCAACGGTAACCATACGCATGACGCAAAACAACAGCGTTTCGGAATCCGAATGGTAAGTTTGGAAAATTTAAATAAATTTTCTCCAGAAAGATATATACACAGCAAGCCCAGGCCTAGAACCCGAGCCTGGGGGGTGGTGGCACCCGCATGTGGTGAACCAAGCATGTGCTAGGTCCTTTCCCCCTTCCACAAAATTGGGGTGCCCCTTGGGGCCCACTCCAAGGTAGTGCATTAAATCTAACATATGAGTGCATTAAAAATAGACAGATAATATCTATTACGTATATGTCGAAGCCACACCTGAAAGAAATCTGAAACCTCCGAACCTCAACAAACTTCAAGATCTGAGCTTTTAAAAGAAGCCGATAAGAATCTCAACGATCGAAACTTTAAGTAGGAAGAAGCACACGATTCCACGGTGAAAAACAGTTGTTCTTCTCGTTCAGATAGATCTGCGGTGGCCTGATGGGGTTTTGATTGAAGGGGAAAAAATAGACAGCGAGAGAGAAAGAGAATAGGGCGGGGCGCTCTGGAAGCGAGAGACAAAATTTCAGGTTATATAAGGACTTATTAGCAACGCACAGTGTGCGTCGCTAATAAGTCTTTGCGCGTCGCTAATTTTACGTGAAACGATAGAGTTTCATATGCCATTCTATCCGCGACGCTCGATTGGGCGTCGCTAAAAGCTTTGGCTATTAGCGACACACATATGCATCGCTAATGACGAAGAATGCGTCGCTAATAGGTTCCCGCCTATTTTTTTGCGCTTTTTCTTGCTTTTTAGCGACACACATGGTGTGCGTCGCTAAAGGCCACAATTAGCGACGCATTTTGTGCGTCGCTAATAATGTGCGTCGCTAAAACGTTCAATTTTTCTAGTGCCCACTCCAAGATAGGTGTATATATACTAATAAAAGGCCTTGTACCCATCCTATGTGAGACACAAGCTTTTTGCACAAGCTTCAAGTTTTTGTTACCATTCTCAAGTGGTGATGTTTGGAGGCAATTTCTCATTAACTCTTTAATGGTTTTGAGCAATCCAATATTTAATCTTCAACTCCCCATAGAGGATAACACATTCTCATGTGGACCCACTAAAATTAATTTGTGGGACCATTTTAATTTTAACTTAAAGTTAGCTATTTATAATACTCAAACCCATTATTTTCTAACAAGGCTTTAAATAGTATGATCGGAAAGTTTTGGTGGGATCAAAAGGGTTTAGAGTGCAAAATGCATTGGATAAAGTGGAGTGATCTATGCAATCCCAAGTTTGAAGGAGGTATGGGGTTCAGAGATATGGAAGCTTTTAACCTAGCTTTGTTGGCTAAGCAAGGTTGGCGGCTCATTCAAAACCCTGAGACTCTTTTCTGCAAAGTTTATAAACCTAAATACTTCCTAAACTGTTCCTTCTTAGAAGCAAGAATTGGCCATTGTCCTTCTTTTACGTGGCAAAGTATATATGGACATCGAAAGGGATTATTGAGGAAGGTTCTAGATGAAGGATTGGGTGTGGGAATGAAGTTCATGTGTGGGGTCAGAGATCGATCCCCAAGCCCTATTCTTTCAAAGTAGTCTCTCTTTGCACAGCTGGTTAGAGAACTTGAGAGTGTGTGATCTAACTCGCTTGAACCCTTTAAGATGGGATGTAAATAGTATAAATTCAATTTTTTTGCCTCTTAACACTGAAGAGATCTGTAAAATCCTGTTGGGATACAATGTAGATCCTAATAGGATTATTTGGCCTTTTTCAAAGAAGGGAGATTTTTTTATTGGGAGTGCATATTGTTTGGCCATCCAATTTTCTAGCGGCTCGAAGAAATAAGAGGAGGTCGAATGTTCTGATAAGTTGAAGTCCTGCAAAATCTGGAAGTTGCTTTGGTCTCTTAACATTCCGAACAAGGTAAAAAAATTTTTGTGGAGAACTGTTGCTAATATTCTCCCTACTAAAACAAGACTCTTTGAACGACGTATTCTAGTAGATGTTAAATGTGGCATGTGTAGGGGTAAGGCAGAAACCCTAGTTCACTTGTTTCTGGATTGTGGGTGGGCGTGATTGGTCTGGGAGCAAGTGCAATTTTCGATTGTTTTTTATGTTAAGCCCAAAAATCTTATACAACTCTTTGAATAGGTCTTAGCCAGCATGAGCAGTGAGTTAATTGAATGGTGGAGCTTGATCGTTTGGTGTATTTGGACTTTTTGAAATAGGTTGCTTCATGGAGATAAAGTGAGGGATCCTAGTTCTATTGGGGGGTTGGCGAAGGCCTATCTGCAGGAATTTCATGAGGTGCAACTTCGTGCAAGTTACAGTGTTCCTGGGGCTGTTGGGGGGGTTGGCGAAGGCCTATCTGCAGGAATTTCATGAGGTGCAATTTCGTGTTAAGTTACAGTGTTCCTGGGCCTGTGGCGATTGGTTTAGCCAAGTGGGCTGCAGGAATTTCATGAGGTGCAAGGCAACAATCCTCAGTACAACACAATATGTTAACAGTGGGCCAAAACTGGGCCCATAATATAGCCTCCCTAATTATAGATCCAAAAATTCTTCCTTGAGGGCCAATATATGCATATAGAATAATTTAAAAATTTTAATTTGAAATTTTAATAACTTTTTCACTACTAAGATTTAGCAAATCAATAACAATTAGAAAAAGAAATACTAAAAAGTTCCTAAAATAAAATTTTCAATGCAAAGAGTTTATGATAAATTTCTTCTATTTAAAATATTCAGAGAATGAACTTTTACTATAAAAAAAGTCCAATTGTAAACTTCGATCTTAACACTGTTAAATCATATTACTGATAAGAGTAAAATAACCTTCAGGATACATTTTTAAAAAATAATAAATAATTCATAAAACAAATTCTTTAATCTAAAAAAGTAATATTTTTTTTTTATTTATCTAGAAGGCCTAAAAAATAAATTTTCACTCTATAAAATGTTATGATTTTTTTGGATTAAAGAATTTATTTTATATACTTTTTAGTATTTTTTTCTAAAATATAGTTTGAAGGTTATTTTAGTCTAATCAATAATACTTTTTAATGGTGTTAAGATGAAAATTAATAATTGAATTTTTTGGATTGAAAAATTTATTTTAAGTATTTTTTAATATTTTTGCCTAAATATTATGCACTATTTTAATATGAATAAGTGAAACTTTAATTCCTAAATTGCTCCAACAATTTTGATGAAACAAAAATCATAAATTTAATATCTATTTATATTATTTTATGTTATTGATTTAGACATCAATTATAAGAAAAAGAATAAAAAAAATGTGCTAGATGCACAAATATTAATATTATTCATTCAATATTATAAGTATAATGAACACAAATATCTAAATAACAATTCATGCAATGGAACTGGTATGACTCAATTAATATAATTGATAATAATAAATATGAACAATAAGTATAAAAAAATGTTTCATGTGATGTGGAGAGGGGGGGGGGGGGTAATGTTTATAATTAGAGTATTGGGACACTAGTAATAACATTTGATATACACCCACTAAAGGAGTTTCTTAGGTATCAAACTAATTAATAAAATTTTACATCGTTTCAAAAAATAGTTTTATGTTTGATTTTTAAAAATTTTCATGTAAGAAAATCAAAATATGATTTTTTTAAATGGTTGGAAAACTCAACTTTGATATGAAATTACTGAAAAGTTGAAGTTAATGTCTCAATGTAGTTGTATCAAACTTAAGATTAAATCTTGCCTTCATCTTAGTTGAAGGGTGTAGAATAAAAATGACAATTTAATTCGTTTCGTTGGAAATTTGCCAATTTTGTTTTTAGTGGAACAGATTTGGGAGAAGATATTTTCATTCCATTGAGATTTGGAGAGAAGACATCCGTCCCAATTATATAAAATAAAATAATACTCCTATATAATTAATATTTATAATGATATTTTTTACTTACTTATTAAAAATTTATACAAATTTGATAAAGTTATATATTTAAAAAAGAAAATAATGTCATTTTAAATCTCTATTAACATTTATATTTTTTATTTTAATACATGTATCGTTTTGTTTAAAATGTGTTAATTATAATTAATTTAATAAAATAAATAAATAAAAATTTAAAAATAAACAAAAATCCGACCATGTCTATCACAAGATTTGAATGAGTTTGGACTGAAATATTTTTTTGAAAAGACGAGTTTAGGGAATGGGTCCTCCGGTCCAAACCCGCCCGTTTCCTTTCCTAATTAATCTAGGAGCAGGGGGTGGACCATTTTACATTGTGTAGTCTAATCATTTGACAACAAAAAAAAAAGAAAAAGAAAAAGTGAACATTAAGCTCTTGGATAGTTGGTAAAGCCTCGAGAGTAAAGGCTTGTATCTGTAATACGCCTCCAATTTGAGCTACGTCAAAAACACCTTTCGTCTTGCTCAATGTTCATAGGGATAGAATTGCATATCCAAAATATGTTTTGAAAATCACACGTATGGCTAATTAAGAAACCCATAATTGGTCGAGTCTTCGTAGAAAATAAAAAAGCCATAAAGAGTGAATCCTTAACAGTAGGAAGACCCAAGGGAAAATGGAAGGAATTTGGAGGATTTGCAAATAGGTTAGGGTCCCATTAACAACATTCATTCTAGAAATTCTTCTAGAAATCAACTGCAGCTAATTCAATTGCTAGCTAGTTCATTTAGAAAATAATTGCAAGCTCGTTCTAGAAATTTCATTTTTGCTATATATTTGAAGAATTTTAAAAAACATTTTCGTAATATTTGATTACAAATTTAAAAATTTAAGAAGTACAAAAATTTTATATTGATTGATAATATTTTCGATAAGTAGTTAAAGTCATTGATATATATAGGAACTTAAAATTAGACAAGAAGTCCAATAAAAAAAAGAACTTTCACAAAACTTTAGGCTACACAAAAATCCTATAAAAAAGTTGTATACCATTTTCTCCCTCCAATAAACCCTAAAACAAAAACAACCAGAAGTTTATTCTATTCAACACATTCACAGTTGCCCTCGAAGATTCTTCATGTTTTGGAAATGTTGCATGATATCTTTATTATCGATAATATTAAATATGTCTCTTTCAATATATACAATCAAACAATCATTTATCTATTGATCTCACTTGCATGATATCTTTATTATCGATACTATTAAATATGTCTCTTTCAATAGATACAATCAAACAATCATTTATCTATTGATCTCCCATTCGATTGTGTAATCGACTTTTCACAATTTTTATAGCAGAAAATGTCCTCTCTATAGTGGCACAAGCAACCGGTAGAGTGGGTGCCAATTTCACAAGTAAGTAAACTAAGGGATATACTTTGTTCTTCTTATCTCAACCATCTTCTAAGTAAGACTACCAATCCCTGTGATCAATTCTAAAAACTCATTGCTAGAGCGCATATCAAAAATATAACTATCAAGTTGATCTTCGAGCACCATGAGGTCAATTGTTGAAAATTATTTTGGATATAATTGGGCAAGACAGATCACTTTTTGCTTATTGAAAGGAGAGAATGAATTCTTTGGATTCAAACATGCTACACAAAGAAGCAATTTTGTGTTCGTCTCAGTAAAATGATTATTTAGCTCTTTGAGTTGCATATCTATGAGTGTAGAATAGCTCGACACGATAATGATGTAAATTTTTAATTTCTTGAACACCACGTCGTGGTCTTGCTCCAACAAAGAACATATCATCCATTTTGGGAACAATAATATTGTGTTTGCCATAAAAAGAAGAAACTTGATCAAGTAAAGAATCCCATCCACCTTCCCTCATCATTTGCAACCGCTTCTTTGATAATTCAACCAAGTTCACGGCATTCACAATATCTTGTTCTTTCCTTTGTAATGCTTATGACAATTCATTTGTGATTCCTAGCACACTTCTCATCAAAGGGAGTTTAAATAGAAAATCAAATGAACTAATTGAACTCAATAGGCCATATGCTTCGCCTTTTTGTTCTGGATTGCTACCATCCTCAAAGATTGTTTGACGCACACCAATCACAGCTGAGAACATTGTAATCAATCTTATATATCAAAGTACCATAGTGCGAGCTTCAACGGGTATCATTAGCACATTTAAGACTAGTTTCTTGATTTAGGCCTCGCCCACTTGGAAGCTCACCACTTTGGAGTGCTTTAACAACTTTGGTTACTTGTTTTTCTTGAAGAGCATCATGACGTTTACATGAAACTCTAACAACATTTACTACATTAGCAACCAAATTGAAAAACCATACAATTTGAGCATGATTATTTGCCACAGCCATAAGAGCCAATTGGAGTTGATGAACAAAGGAATGAACATAAAATGCACATTCATTCTCCTTTATAGTAAGTGTTTTAAGTCCATTGAACTCTCCCCTCGTATTATTAGCCCCATCATAACCTTGCCCACGTAACTTAGACATACTTAATCCATGTCTAGAAAATAAATCTCCAATAGTAACATGTTCAATACCTAAGAGACGCTCAGTTACACACCCTTTCTCATCCACATAATGTAATGCAACAACCATTTGCTCCTTTGTTGATATATCACGAGATTCATCAAATAAAAGAGAAAAAAAATGAATCACCAATATCATTAATAATGACATTGATGGTTTCAATTACAACGGCAGTTACAATTGTCTTTTTGAATATCAGAAGTTGTCATTTTCATATTACCTGGAGCATTCTTTAACAGAACACCTGTGATATCTGTGTTATGATCGACAAGAAAATGTAAGAATTCAAGAAAGTTTCCTCGATTGCTTGAATCCTCAGATTCATCTTGACCACGAAATGGTAGCCCTTTGTAGAAGGAATTGAATACAATCAATTGATGCATTCAAACGAGTTCGATAATCACTTCAAACTTGGTTTGATTGCTTAGAAAAAATTGCTTGAATATGTTGCTTTTGGTTCAATAAATCTTTACACTTACTTCGAGCTTGGTTGTGAGCACTATTAGGACCTCCTACATGATCTTTCAATTTCTTTTTGATTTTCCAATTTGAAAACCCCTCACTAACAAAGGATTCACCACCTGCTTGATTTCCTATGTCTACTTCAAAAAGATAGCAATATAAGCAAAATGCTTCATCTTTTGCTATGCTATACTCCAACCAACTATTAAATTCAGTTAACTAAGCAGGGTTGAATCGTCGTGATGAATCTCCAAATTTCTTTTGTAGAAAAGTGTGGTTACGAGGTTGACAAGGACCCTTTTGCAGATATGCTTTACGAATTTCATCTTGGTTGTTAAGATTGTAATCCATAATCTAAGTTCGTAGTCTAGGATCTGCTAAAAGATTTGTCAAATTGATTTCAACATAACTTTGTTTTGAAGAATCATCGTCTTTTTTTTTTTTTTAAGAAGTTGACAATTCCAATTTGATTTTCTTTTTAAAGTATTTCTCCATAACTGTTTGAAATGAAGAAAAAAAATCATGTTCATATACCACTCAATATTCTAATCAACAATAAACACATTGTAATTTATATATAAACACACTATAATTTATATATACTCAGTATTGAAAGTGCAAGGGCTATGTTTTGTGCTCTAAAAAATATAAATAATCCTAAATTCTAGTAGTAACATACCAAGATCATACAACTCACAAAAATAGTTGCATCTCAACAAAATGGCCAAACAACTCCCGATTTCATGGAAATTAAAAGCAATAAAAAAGACAATATATATAATAGAGTTTGATCCATATGAATCTTGAGGTTATTGAAAGAGTGTAAACTTACTTTGAGATGCCATTTTTTGGCGATATAGCAGAGACACAATACAATAGCCAATGGAGTTTGCTTTGTCAGGCTACTAATAATGTAGTAAGAGAACATATCCTATTATATAAGGACAATAACAAATTTATTGAAACATGGGAAAGAAAAACCCTAATTTTTTCCTAGAAAGGATAAGAAATGCCCAAATTTACTTAGCTAAAGGAAAAAAAGATATGTCCTAATTATGTTTTAGAGAGAGAGAGAAAAAAAACCCTAGTTATAGATGAGATTAAGAATCATAGAAAAAAAAAGTGAGATTAACTGAGAAATCACCTTTACGAATGATGGCCAAGCTGTAGGAAGTCTGTAATCTGCCATGAGAATATATAGCCTCTATTATTTGTGTGAAAATCACTTGCAATGTTCTGGAATAGAAGGCTTGAGATTAAGTGAGATTAGTAGAAAGAGAGAACTCGGTTGAGAGGTTGCTAATTTGTTGTTGTACAGGTTTTGTGAAGAGGTTTTGAAATGAGAGAGAAATGTGATAGATTGAATTCATTGATGACAATCTAGTCTTTGACGCGAAGTAAAAAAAAAGTGAGCCATTAAAATTCACTCACAATTTTGGCCCATATTAGGATTCAGTCATGTTCAAACTCTGATTTAGAAAAAGTTGTGTTTTGTACCTAAATTAGAAAGAGATTATAAATATTACAAATACATCAACTTTTTCAATTTGATATTTTATAAGACAAAAATACCCTTTTAAAACAAAACAGATTTCCTTATTATCCTGATATATTCATTCAACCCTAATCTCCTTAGAACCTTGCGATTTGTTCATCCTACCTGAGCAATCATAGTCGTCCAACCTCGTCATCTAGCAGTCGTGGTCCAGCGCCGTCCTCTAGCCGTCGTCGTCTAGTTAGACATTATCCAACAATCATCATCCAATAGGTAAATCTCTCTCTCTCTCTCTCTGGTTGCTTTTTTTTATCGTCGTCCAACATTTTTGCTTTGTATTACCCAATATCTGAGTTCAATCTCGATTCAGATTTTAATTTGGGTACTTAATGGATTAATAGATTTGAGTTATTTGTTTTATATAAAGTATTTATTATTGTAAATTTAAAAACAGATGATGGCTCACATTTTTGCTTGACGTCAACAAATGGATGATAACAGTTGATTTTTCCTAAATACACACGCACACTTGTGTTAAGCCCTTTGTTACATGACCATGAAAGTAAATAGACTTGTTGATTGTTAAAAGTGAAAGGAAATGAGTATTTTGGTGAAATCACTACATTAGAATGGGTACTTGTTTGCTTCTTGAAGCCTAGAGAGGTGAGAAACTTGACAAATAAAAACAAAAACAAAATTACAGTTCAGCTGGTGCGACTTTCACAACTTTAGGTTGCAACCCACTTATTCTGAGGTGCAAGCCACACAACTGATGGTGCAACTCACATAACACTGCATCATCTTTGATAACATATTATTGTTATTTTATAATAGTTTATCTTTGAATAAATCTTGAGTTTGATAATAGTTTTTGTTTACCCTTGGTTGGCTTCCTCTTTATGTACTGTTAAATCTAGTCTCTTTGCTCTTTCTCTACTGTTAATGGTATTCTCTTTTCTCTTTCTCTATTATTAAAGGTATTCGCCTTATGCCTTTATATTAATTTCCTGTCGCATGCTACAAACGAGATTAAACAGCCTTCGTGAATTTGATGGTCCTATGTACATTACATGTCTTTTTATATAGGAACACATCTAATATATCCGCAAGCATTATGTGGTGGATTGGGTAATGCATCCCTTGAACAGAATTATGGATCAAGTCTTGGGTCGTGCCCTTAGGGAAAAATGACATGTGAAGGGCTGAGTTTTTCAATATGTTATGGTGTTTATATAATTTGAACAACGTTTAACTATTGTGGATGTTTGGACATAGTATCAACTATTGTGAATGTTGGATATGATGTGGAACACTTGTGAATGTGTAATTCATTAGAAAAATGATGCAAATACAAACTTTTTACTTTGTGTATGTTTAATTCATTTGAAATATTATGAATGTTTAGGTTAAAATAGTCCAAGGATGTGAATGTTTTGTAATTGTGAAACAGATCTAAATAGCAGGCCCATTTTGATGTTGCTGAACTAGGTGAAACTCTCACAGCTAGGGGGAGTAATTGAGTAAAACCTGAGGTGCAACTATCTTAACCTAAGGTGCAACCCTATAATACTGTTCACCAACATGCATTTCATGGTTTGAACCAAGTGCAACCCTCACAACCAAGAGGAACAACTGGGTAAAACCTGAGGTGCAACTGTCATAACTTAAGGTGCAACCCCATACACACTGCAACAGTCTATACCAAGTAACTCGTATCAACAGAAGATGCATATTTACAAATTCTAAGTCCAACATACACAAACTAATATAAATAATTGAAAAGTGCAAAATGGTCGTAAGTCATTAAAAATGGATTCACTGAAATATTCACAATATAACAAAAGTCATTACATAACATAGTTAAGTTAAAACAATCCTTGTGAGTACCAAGATAAATTACAAAAGTAGTGTTAAAAAATAGGTAAAACAAAAAAGTTTTCATTATGGGATAGGTTCCTTGCAAATCTTTCGATTGTGACTAGCCTTGTGACAACAAGAACAATGAATAGTCTTCTTGTAGAGATCTGAATTTTTTTTTTTTTGGAATAAAATTTCATTTAATAAATATATGGGTATGTATAAGATTTGGATTATATATACGTGTAGATATATATATATATATATATAAATGCATAATATGCAAGTATTAATATATATATATATATAGTATAAGAAAAAATAAATAAATTGAAAAAAAATAAATAAAGCATGCAAGTGGGGATATGGATTGTGTGTATGCTGTGTCAATGGGTGCTGTGTGTGTGTGTAAGTCAGTGTGCATTGGTGTATGTGTGTGTGAAATATAATATACATATATATATATATGTATGTAAACCCAAAATGCAAGCAATGCATTTAATGCAAATCATAAGGGGAAGAAAGAAAACTGTAAGGGAGTCAAAAAAGAGGAGAAATAGTAGGGCTAGCTGCAGGTACCTTGCGTGAAGTTGTGTATATATATATTTTTATATGTATATGTGTATGTATGCGTTGGTTAGAGAGAAGAGCAGAAGAAGCAAGGAGAAGAAATAGAAACTGAGAGTAGTTGGAAGGAGTTCAAAAGGTGAACCAAGAGGGAGGAAGAAGAAGAGAGGAGCTGTAACAAGAAAAATCCAGAAGTTGGTGAGTTGGCTCAGTTCTGGTTTTAAATTTTAAAGCATGATGTTTTAGTTTGAATCTTAGGGTCATGTTAAGCATGAAATTTGGATTAGTTTACAAAAAGAATTGAGTAAAATGGTTGAAGGATGAAAGAGAAAACCCTAGTTGCAGGTCTAGGGTGATAATATAGGTCCTTGTATTTCATGCATGAAAACTTGTTTAAATTGCCTAGACTTAATCCTCATGAGTGCAGAAACTTAATAGAAAAAGAAAAGAATGAAAACAGTCAAGAAATGAGCGAGAAAAAGAAAAAGAAACAGTTGGCTGGAAAAATGTTCCCTCACTGAAAACCCCTTATTCGAAGAGTTCTACTAGATTAAATTGAAAACAAACCCTAGGAACATAATCCCCATGAAAAACTGAGTGGAACAACATTTGAAAAACATTGAGAAATCATTGAAAAAGGGTCGTCGTCACCGGAGATGGTGACGGAACCCTAGGGTTATTCCATCGGAATATCGAGGAGGACGATGAACAGTATGCCTGTGCGACGTCGTTTGAGGTTTAGGTGGGGTGATACGGTGCCGTTCCGTGTAGGGTTATTTTAAATTAAAGATAAATTAGGCCTGTTTGGTTGTGAGCTTAAGGAAATCAAATTGGAATTAAATCGGAAAATGGGGGTAGCTTATCCTCGAATTAGCTTAGCCGTCGTTTGGTTTTAAAAAGATTTGAAAATAAAAAGGGGCGCGCACAGAGGCTGCACCCCCTGAGTTTCGAACCAGGAACCAAGCGGATGAAAGGGGGCACGTTTAACCAATTGGGACTGGGACAATCCTGTGCCCTATTTTGAACATAAAATATATATATACTATATAAACAATAATTAATTAATTAATTAAAATTAATTTAATTAATTAAATATTAGCAAAACGGCTCAGAGTTCAAATTAAACAAGTCATTAGTGTATTGTGACTATCTTGGATCCTCCTGAGACCAATGGTGAGGTTCCGTGACGCCAGATGAGGTCCCAAAAAATAAAAGACCCGTAGGAACATTAAAAATTATCAAAATGCCCCTAGGTTGAAAATTGGTCGAACTGGACTCCAATTAAAATAAGAGAATAATGAATTTTTATTTTTTTGAGTATTCTGGACTCAATCGTAGAGTCCAATTTGTAAAAAGAGGTCTCGAGAAGTAAGAACTCGTAAAATTGTAAAATAACCATGTTGCCCTTTTAGCCCGAATATCCAAATTGAATTTCGCGAAAGCCTAAACCGACTTTGTTCGACATTCCAGACTCAATGGTAGAGTCTATTTTAGTAAAATAGAAACTCATGAAATAAAAACATAAAATTTGATGAATAGCATAATTCAAGTAGCAATAGACTGAGTTATATTTCATGATTTTTAGGAACATTGACAGGAAATGAGAAGGAGGTTTGACCTTCTACATTCTCACGATTTGGTTCGACTACACAGCGGGCACGACTCCCAAGGATTGAGAAAAACCCTTCCAAGTATGATATTTTGCTAGGTAAGAAATATGATTAAGTTTAGGAATATTTTATGAGTAAATTGAATGATTTATATGCTTAACTGTTGTTGGGAAATTATTTGGAATATGTTTGCTTGATAAATCAGAGTTGGTTGTTTACGTACTTGTGTGTTTCTTGCATTCTTTGAGGATTTAGTAAAGTGATGAATGTGAACTGTGACCATGTGTTTAAATTGACTATATAAGATATGTGTTCAGGTGGAACAAGTTTCGTGATTTAAATATTATTGTTGCTTCGAGTATGATCCATCATTTAAAGCATGCTTCATTGAAGTTATATTATTGTGTGGTGAAATCAAAGCATATTGGCATATGGTGAATCCTTTGGAAACATGGTGTGAGTTGAGCACGTGGTGCTATGCATTATGAGGGTGTAGATCCTGTGGTGAAAAACCCAAAATTAGCCATTGCATTGGTGCCCAAATCCATCGGGAGGAGGCCCGTAAATGGGAATTGGTACTCAGATCCATCGGATGCGGTCCGTAAATGAGACATAGGTGTGGCATAGAGTGCATGGGTGTGTCATGCATATTTACATTGCATCGTATTGATGAACTGGAAAGCATCTAGATTATAAATATACACTTTGCACATGCCATGCCTTAATCTTGTTTCTTGCATTAGTATTATGTTATACCAGTAGTTGAGCTGACCCATTCGTGGGATAATATATTACAGATGATGTTCTTGACATTTGAGACTTGAGGAAGTCTCGAAGAGCAGAGGAGATGTGGATCATGGAGTATTTTGGCCCTTGGGCAATGTGTTGATGTTGTACAAGGGCATAAACCCTAAATGATGCATGTTTATTTGTATGTTATGAAACAACGGGTAAGGCTTTATGGATTAGTATCAGAACATGAATTGGGTTAGTGTTGAAATGCATGTAATTGTCCTTTATTATTTCCTTTTGTTTAATTTCACTCACTCCCGGGTTTGTAAAAATTCGGGGCATGACACCTCTTATCTTAGTACTGGGATTCAAAAGTAAACTTGTTTTCCATTGCAAAACACGCAACTGCTTGCTTGAACCGAAGTGGACTTTCAAATATTTGACTCATTTCAATAAGAAATCCATCGACAACACTTGAAAAAGTCATACAAGCAAATTTAGATACTTGAGAATCAATCTATAAAGTCTGATTTGCCTCTTCACTTTCAAGATTAATGTAAGGTCGGTTAGAATGCGCATCATGTTCCTTGAATTATGCAACAATAGTAGGGGTTGGTGCTGATTTTGCAAAAATATTAGATTCCCTACACGTTTGAAATATCATTTAAAAAATCTTCAAAACTAGTGTTGGTGTTCATGGCAATTAGGTCAATTACACTTCCTTCATAAATAACATGACCATTTTTAACTTTTATTTCTCCACTCCAATGGCAGTAACAAGTCAATTCCTTCCACAGGAAATGGTTCATTTTAGTCTTACTACCAAAAAAATATGCGCAAGTCATTAATATATTTAAATGATTATAACAATAACAAATATAGTTGCAATTATGTGCATGCAAATCATGTGTATAATGAAGGTGTAACTTATGTACGCATTACAAGAACTTAGGTTTGCAAAGTGAAAATTATTTTCTGAAATAAGTGCAACTCTTGTAACGTTTGTGCAACTATTTTAAAATCACAATCTTTGGTGCAACTATTATAACACTGAATATTCAAGTTACACAAGAAAAGTGAAGTGCAACTATCGTAACTTTTGGTGCAACTATTTCAAACGTAAGGTGTAACTTCCATATCGTTGGTTGCAACTCTTATCACACTGAATAACTAACTTACACAAATTAAGAAAAACAAAGATATGATGAGCTTATTCTTACTCTGTTTCAATAGGGGTGTGTGTGAGTATATATGTGTGGCGTGTATAACTATACAAAAACACAAGGTAGCCACAAGAATCAAAGGTTCTTTCTTTTTAATTTTTTCACAACTTCACTTTCTTTTTCATAGAAAGTCAGAGAAATAGTACAAAAAATACAAAAGTCTTCAAGTGTATAAATAAGTGAGAGAGAGGGTAGAAGCCAATGCCGAGAGAGGGGGAGAAAGAGAAATATAGGGAGAGAAAGACTTACTTGTTGGAAGCGAGGTCGACGGCAATAGCGAGGTCGATGGGGACGGCGACGGCGAGGTTGACAGTGAGGGCGATGGAGACGATGACGCTGACGGTGAGGCGATGAGATGGTGTGACAGTGAGGGTTAGGTGAATCAGTTAGTTGCCTGAATATTCATAAGTAAAACAAGGTCAAGACTCTGAAAGGGTATTTTGTCCTATAAAATGTCAAATAAAAAAAGTTGATGTATTTGTAATATTTTTTATTTCTTTTTAATTTAGGTACAAAACATGAATTTTTTTTTTCAATTCAGACTCTGAACATGATTGGATCTTAAATATGGATCAAAATTGTGACTGAATTTTAATTGCCCCCCAAAAAAGGAAAACAAACTTGCTTTTTAGCTTAGTCCTTCTAAGCATTTGTATTTGAGAAAAAGAAATAAGGGGGTTAAGTTGCAATTTAGGCAAAGATATATATGAAAAGATTTATATATAGGGGGGCAAAGTTAAAAAATATAGGGATATAAATGAAAATATTTTAAAAATTATATGAAAAATTTTAAATAAAAATATTTGAGGAGGGGGCAGTTGCCCACCTTCGGCCACTACTAACCTCCTCACTGCTTGTGAGAGAAAGAAAGAAAGAGATTATGTGAGAATGGATGGGGCTGTGAGAACTTGGGTATTTTGCCTACTAGATTCTGCATTTCTCGATTTTGTTTGTGGAGTTTTTTTTGGATAATTTGTTTGTAGAAATTTGATAAAATTGAAATGAGTCCTGATGACAAGGATTATGATTTTTTATGGCAAGGATCATTGTTACAGACTCTTTGTTTGGTAACTAAGAAAATGGGGGAACAAAAGGAATAAGGGTAGAGTTGGTATTTTGAAAAAATTATAACCTAACGAATGGGAGGTTTTAATTACTGACATTAAAGTAGAGGGAATGTCGGTGTAATTTTTCGAACCACATGGGAAGTGTGTGTAATTTCGTCTTACCCTAGAGGAGGTTAATATAATTTATCCTTCAATTTACTAAGGCTAAACTCTAGTTAATAGTTTTGCAGTGAAATGAAAAAACGAGTTTATAATTGCTAGACTGGTAGCCAAAAATGGCAATTGTGCAAGGAGCTTAAGGCCCTGTTTATTTTAGCTTGATGAGGTCATGTTATTGTGTATGAAGAAAATATTAAACTTTTAACTCAAAACTAGCCGTTTGGGTGCAATAAGCTGAAATCAGCTTATGTAGTGGAACCATATTTTTTAAGCCAAAATCAAATTATTTCAATAGGTTGTTTTTTGATGCTTATGTGATTTAGCTGATGGAAATAATATGATATTACCTAAAATTGTCCTTTCTTATTTTCCTTTTTTTTTTTTTTTGTCCTTTTGTTATTTTTTGTCTTTATCAATATTCTATAATCACTTCCTAACCATAGTTAATATTACCTAAACTTGTCCTTTCTTCTTTTCCTTTTTTTTTTTTTTTTGTCCTTTTGTTATTTCATTTTGTTATTTTTGTCTTTTCAATATTCTACAACCACTTTCTAACCATAGTTATCAAAATCGGTCTAGCCTGGCCGGTCGAACTGGTCCCTAAACCAGGCTAATTTTCTAATTGGATCGGTTATGCAAGCAACCCGGGCTGGGTTTACAAGAATCAGTCTTCCACATTTATGATGTTAAAATGTAACTTTGTGGTTGCCAAGAGTTGAACTCAAGACTATAATTAATAGATAAGCACTCCAAACTACTAAGCCACATGTTTCCTTGTTAAATAATTTACATATTCAATATATAAAATATACATACCTCATGATAAGTAATTATTTTTTCTCCTTTGATTCAAAATACTTTAATTATTGAATACAAAATTAAAAAATAAATAAATTACAATATCGTAAATTCTCAAAACATAACAAATAAATAAATAAAGTATGTAAATATACATAGGGATAATTACACTTACCTCCCTTGAGGTTTCTGACAATTGCAAAAACTTTCCCTATAGTTTCTGAAATAACACTGTCCCCCTTGTCAGTCTTGTCTCCTTAACTCTGTTAACCGAATTAGTAAAATTACTAATTTACCCTTCTATTTTAATATTATAATTTTATCAAAAAAACCAAAACACTCACTCTCATCCTCCTCCTCCTCCTCCATCCTCTCTCTCTCTCTATCCAAATCCCCTCAACCCTAACCCCAATTCACTTCTCCTCTCCTCCTCCTCCTCCAATCACTTCTCCCTGCTGCACCGCTACACAAACACACACACACACACACATATATATACACATATCCCTGCTGCTACACATATATATAAACATATATATATATATATACACATATATATATATATATATAAACATATTCAATTTAGGCAAAACCCAGCCAAAGTCGTCTAACTTTACAAGGATTGAATTTGGCTCACTCATTAGATAACCAGATCAAACTCACATTCATAATCATAATTGTTACCTCCAGCTTATGTGTGTATGCTGTAAACTGTTGCCTCAAAAAAATTCCCAACCCAGTTAAACAATAATAAACTTCAGTTTGAGATATTCTTGACCTATAGCCTGATCCTAATAAACTATATTTGGGGTCATCCACTACAGGTCTGGGTCAATCCAAACAAACATTAGCATCCCTGACTGGCTCTTTTAGTTAAGATTCCGATCTTTGTGTGCCACAATTTTGGAGTTTTGAGTTCGAATTCTTCTCAAATTGGATCAGATGCTTCTAGTTGGATTCACTACTTCTGGGCTCATATGTGTGTTCGTAATACGTTTATACTTGAATGACAGTTTATTGCTTGGATTGGATGGGCAGAAGCAACTTTTACTGTTTGTAGTCCTCACTTCTTAGCATCAAAATCACTTTCCATTTATGCTCCATTTCTGTACTCATGAATAAGAAGTTTTTGCGTTCCTGTATATTGGCCGTTTGTGCAGTTTGCGTTGATAAATTGTTGGTAGTTGGATCTGAATGGTGGTTTTGATTCTGATTTCTCAATTAAATAGCCATATATACAAACATGAAACTACTTATCCATCTTTCTTCACTGGGGAGAATATATCTTGTACAGGTTAGAATGAAAGAAATTATTTAATTTGCTTTAAATGACCAAGATCTATCATCTATCTATTCTTGGAGCTGGATTTTCCTGGAATATTGTAAAAGCATACTTTTAGAGAAACAAATTGGTTTAGAGATGGAGAGAAATGGGTCAGGTCTTTATATTTACCGGGGGATGAATTTAGAGAGAAGGAAAGAGAAACAGAGGATATCCTCAGGGCAAGCTCTGTTAAGAGTTTTGGAAAGTTCGATCAAATTACAATTAGAGAGAGAGTATTTGCTGTATTCTTAAGAGAGAGAGAGAGAGAGTATTTTTTAATTAAAAAAATTATTATTAAAGTGAGGGTAGTTTTGTCATTTAACAATGACTTGTAAGGGGCAAAATTGGCATTTAGACAAAAAAATTGCTTACATCATCAAACTCTGTTAGGTCAACTAACGGTCAACTAACGGCAGAGGGTAATTTGTTATAGACATTGAAACCAGAAGGGGGACAGTGTTATTTCAGAAACTATAGGAGAGGTTTTTGCAATTGTCAGAAACCTCAGGGGAGGTAAGTGTAATTATTCTCATATACATATAACAAATAACAAAAAAGAAGTATTAATTTTTCATATATTGATAAATAAAATAAAATAATCTTATACATGCTCAAAATTCTCATTATTGTAAAAATTCATGCAATAATTAAATTGTATTTCTTCTTATATCAATAATAATGACATTAATGTAACAAGGATCAATTTCTTTAAAAAATCTTAATTTTTTTTAAGTTACATAATTATTTCTTTTTAAAATAATATTTTTATGTTATTCCGGATCAACTAATTAACCCGGTGGTTGAACCAGTGACCCATCCACTCGGTCACCTCATTGGGTTAATGTCTGGGCTGGTTCTGATAACTATGTTTCTAACAATTTTTACCAAATATTTAGTTGCTTATTTTTATTAGTTGCTTATCCATAGAGGAGGGCTCTTGTGTTCTTGTTTCACTTAGTTAATGAAGATAGGGAAGGAGGAGGGAGGAGGGGGGAGGGGGGGGGGGGGTGATTGCTTAACTTTGCTAGTATCACAACTCTTAACAAATTCTAATACCCAATAATGATATGGACTATTTGAGAACAATAATATGATTAAAAAAATGGTAATAAATGAATTTTTCAAAACTTTCTCAGCTTTTATGCCTGATGAAATAGTTGTGTCGTAGAATTATGATCAATTCTTATCTTCATGTAGATTAAGAGTCTCGAGATAAGGGGAAGACTACCCTTTGTTATGTGTAACCTACTAATGGACTAAAAAAAAGGGGAGTAGATTAGTTGACTTAGGGTGGGTTACAAAAACATAAAAGAGGCTTGAAAACGATTTGCATTGTTATCTTAACATGTCAAGAAAAAAATATTAAATCAAATTAAAAAAAAATAATAGTTGACTGAAATGTTTACAATATATATGTATGTATATACACATTTTACAATATAAATTTACTAGGTTGTTAGTATATGTGTATACACATTTTACAATATAGATTTACTTGCTTGTTAGTAGAAAAGAAAATATGGTGGGACTACTAATGGGATTGCCTGAGCTAAATATGAACCCAAATTTGCATCAAGCCCTATTCATTGAGATTTAAAATTTTACGGTTTCATGACATAGAGAAAGACTCTCGTTACACTACTCTAGTGAGTCCTAAAGTTTGCAAACACACTTCCACTTGTTACCCAGTGAGATAGTAAAACTTTACAATTTCATAAAAATAGAAAAAAATCTCAATTGTTATTGGTTTTATTGAGCTTTTGTGCCACATGTGCAATGGTTAACAGAGACTTTCGAGGTATTGAGATTTGTTAATAAAAAAAAATGTATTTGAAGTTTGATGATTAAAAATTTTCTAGGTTGTGAAATTTTACAATCTGTAAGACTGTAAAATTATGCAGTCCTTTGCTTCATCGTTTTGATCATCCACAAACTATATAAATCCAAATATTAATAAAATTATATTGAAATACTTTAAAAACAAAGAGCGATACACGTACAATAGAATATCAAAATCAGTTTGATAGTGAAAACAATGATCGAAAAACGAAAACGCCGCACAAGAAGATAATCAAGTTTCCAAAGCACTATTGCCGCCATCAATTTAAAAAACCTTGGAACCTGTTCTTTTCTATTGACACAGTCTGTGGTAAAGGATGGCATACCTAACTCATGAAGCCTTCGTAACTGAAAAATGCATCTTTATGGACGATTGCTACTGTGAAAGTATGAAAAATGGGCTACCAATATCAAATCTAGTGATTTGATATGTACTAGTTAGAACTCCCACTGGTTTTTCGAACTTACTTCGATCTTGTCCTTCCCTCGTATAGGTTTTTTATACGATCCATTGAGAGTGAAGAAACAGCCAAAAATGAAACAGGTCAAAAGTATTTAAAGAATCTACACCTTCGCAATGCAAAACTAGTTAGGTCTGTTGTTGGTTCTCAACTATGCTTTCATGGAAGGGAATTATAATGGGAGCACGCTCAGTGTATTGGGTCAGGATGTGATGGTCAACGGTGGAACGTTTGTGAGAAAGGACGGTTAGGATCTTGGGTTCATGAGACAGGTCATATTTATCTTGGGCGACCGCATTGGTAGGACGGGTGGATCCACAATGGGACAGTGATATTTTTCAAATCTTTGGTTTCATTTAAATATTTTTTTAAGTAAATTATAGTGACATTTCTTGAAGTTTCTAAACATTATATATGACACGTCTTTAATTTTTGAAATTAAATTGCACCTCTTGTTAGACTTGTTTTTTAGATGGAGTTAACAAACTTTTAAAAAGACAAATTTTTTCCTTAATAATTTAGTTAAAAAGTCAAATAATTTTTACGACCTATATAATCCATTGTGTCTTTATGCTGAAGCAAGAACTTTGAGAAAATTGTAAAAATGCGTTTGGATATAAAATATTTGAATTTAAATTTCTGCTAAAATTTGATTTCATATTTTTTAGGATAAAAAATAATAAAAATAAATTTGGATATAATTTAATTTTTATAATCTAAATTATTAATAATAATCAATCATTCAATTTGTAACAAGTCCAGATTCCTTTACAGCACAATAACAAAATATGAAGTTTCAATTCATTTTCGTATATTAAACAACATATGGAATAAGGGCACCAATTAGATATAAACCATAATATATATATATATATATATATATATACACACACACCAAAAAGTTAAAGTATTGTTTATCTCTGTCTAATCTCTAGCTTATAATAATACACAAAATTAAAAAGATTACAATAAATCCTAGTATCATGTTGCAAATGCAACATGCACAAACCACCCCCCAATGTGATGATGTTGATGTTAGAGTCTGATTTGAATGATTCATTATATTTCTCACAATTTGCCTCTAATATTCACCTACCTATATGAAAGATCTAGGATGATGGCTCCCCAATAGACAATGATAAAATAACCTGCCATCATTTCTCGTGGTGCGCGCTATAAAAACTCACATTACTCCAGTGCCACATTGGCAGCGTGGTGTTTCCATTTCTTCTTTACGTATGAAGTTCAATATGTACTGTGAGAAATTAAATACAAGATTGACAAACATATGAAATTCATTATCAAATTCACTAAAAACACAAACACATTACCTATTGTTAGAGACAGGTAGAAATATATTCTACATCATAGGCAGCAACAAATGGAAAAAGAACACGTCAACACAGCTATCCACAAATTAAAGGATTGATGATATACACAAATAGAAAATAGTATAAGTAATATGGTGTCCAAGATCAAATAAACTTCTATGACGCCAATAATAAACATACATATCATTGCTCATGTCCCTTATGGTCCAACCACATTTGGTCAGCTATGTGATCGTATAAATGCACCATTTGGTTGACTCGTTCTTGGGACATGTCTATATCAGGATGTGGGACATCGTCGTCTGCATCCATGTCATTGTCTACAAATTCATTAAATATTGTATCCCCATTTGAATGTATACGGACAAAATCATGAACCGTACAACAAGCCATCACTAATGGCCCTTGGCGAGCAATTTTGTAGTTGGGCATGTGCTTAAGTAGTGGGAACCTCACTTTTAATACACTAAAACACCTCTCTATCACATTTCGTAAGGAGGAATGCCTCATGTTGAATAATTCCCTTCGCCCAATAGGCGCATGAGACCTGCCTTGAAACTCCCTTACATGGTATCTCTCACCACGATAAGGTGATAAGAACCTTGTCACATTCGTGTACCCAGCATCTAACAGATAATATTTTCCTAAACTAAGATTAAAATTGAACCACATAAGCAAGCATATCCCAAATAGATAATATAATACAAGATATGTAATATTTTTCTTACCAGTTGGTGGCATTGGAAATTGCAATTCGGGATTTGTGATTGCATTTATAAAAACACATGAGTCATTGGCACTTCCCTCCCAACTCGTGTATACAAACGTGAACAACATATCAAATGAACATGCAACCAATACATTTTATGTTATTGTTGTTTTACGGCCGTGAAAGGATGTTTGTTTAGAAGCTGGTGCCCATGCAGCCACGTGTGTCCCATTTATGGCACCAATATAGTCCTACCAAGAAATGTTGACTTAAAAAATATTTTCAATTAATGAAATAATTGTTCAAATTTAAAAGTAGAAGGAAGAATGCATACCACAAAATAAGGATTAAATTTTAGGTTGCTCAAAATTCCTGGTGCAGTTGTGTATGGTAGCTTTTGACAAATTAGAAACATTCCTAATTTTGCTACAACCCTGAATCACCTCTTTAAATGTGACGGTTGATTGTTTCTAACGAGTGTTGAAATCTTTCGGCTACCACCCTTTGTCTACTACTATGTCTTATGGTTAGTAAAAAAATTGCAGCAAATTCCTCAACTGAGACATGTCGATGTGAACTAATACCAAGGAATCCATCCCTCAATGTGTTGCAAAGGGCTATAAATGTTGCCGCATCCATGCGAAGCATATCATACATTCGAGTTGGATGCCCCGTTAATAACTCTTGGATATAGGCATATCCTATTAAAGTAGATGTTCTACATGCTTGCCTTTCAATATTATTAGATATATGTTTTTATAGTTCAGTCAACATAACATCATCCATGAACTCATCAGAGTCATCAATTTCAGAATCCCTAGTATCATCAGTTGACATTGTACTGCAATGCAGTAAAATAAGTTATAACAACTTTGTGTTCATAAAAATGGTCCCAACAGTAAATATATATATATATATATATATATATATCATAGTATATTTTACTACAACTAGCAAAAAGCTAGGATGTAATTAATATAACAACTTTCACAGCCCTTGAATATATAACTATGATCATATATTATTGCAAGCTTCCATCATGATAAAATAACCAATATTTTAAAAGAATTAGAATTAGAAGGCTGAAAATAGAAATACTAAAACCTGACCAAGAGCAATGGAGGGAGAAAATGTGTTACTGGGTTGACAGTTCAGTGCAGAGATTACGCCAATATGCAATAGAGGATAAATAATAAGACAGACAACCTATAAAACACACACAACGATAAGTGAACAGTCAATTTTAAAAAATAAACATAACACATTATAATAAAAAATAATAATACTTTCCTGATAAAAAAAACACTGGATCACCCTCAACACGATAACTTTATCTCTAACAGAGTAATAACACAATGATAAGAACATAAATGGAATAACAATCCTATTTTTTTAGTGTAATAAAACTAATAAAGTATGTATAAAACACATATTAAAATGTATAAAAAAAAGAGCAATGAAATAAATAGACACAATCAAAACAACCATGTGCATAAAAGGATATGCATACAGTAGAGTCTCCAAGTAGATATTTAGTAGCCACACACAGAAGAAAAAAAAAAAAAAGAAAGAAAGAAAAAAGAAAAAAAAAACTTAGCATATTAATACAGTCATCCAGAGTAGGGTAATATTGTTCGAGACAGAACAGTAACTAAACAAAATAAACAACTAACTGAACCATCAACACTTGTCGTAGAGCTTCAACATCCAATTCAGCTTCCTCTCCCCTGGGCATATGGATGAATATAGTGCGCCATTTGTCTTCCAGGAACATGGTACATGCCTTGTGGTACTGCTCATCGTTAATATTAACCAGGGAATCCAGTACGTCCATGCATGCCTCAATACAGTAGGGATCCGATTCTGTGCTTGAAGTGTCACGACGTGATCCCTCTTCAATCTGTTTTGTTCAAGCAATCGAGTATGAAGTCCATGCTTCAAATGCTTTCTCCATACTAGAGCTCTTGCTCCATTTCTTATGTCTAGAAGAAAAAGGATCGTCTGAACCTCGCTTTCGATTACTTGGGATTAGATTATCATCAATTGGGGAATCTGGTAAAGGTGTATTTCCACTTACATGGACACCACCCCTCATGAAGTCATCCTCTAGATCTCTCTCTTCATCAGATGTAGGAGGTAACTGCCTACAAGACCTAGCAAGTGCACCAGTGGCAGTTGTGGTATTAAAAATAATACCTAACAAATTGTAGTGTTCACATCATTTCCTTTGAAACTGCTTCGCGCTCGGGTGTGCCTACAAAGGTGAAATTTTTTCTGTAAAGACTATAATGTAGGGTGGGAATAAACTCAAAACCAGTAGCTAGGAATAGATTACTGTAATATATCGTTTCCAAACATCCTCTAGCGCAGTGACAGTGTTGGTATCAGGGTCCCAACCAAAACCCGACTGTTCCAAAAGGTGTGAGAACGCTCCATACTTCATTCTTAATCGATTAAACTTTGATTTAAGTTTTGCCACCGCATACCGCTTACCAGACTTTTGAAAGAGCTCCTCATCAAATGTTTGGAACACCCGCCTTGGAAATGTATTGGTCAGTAAAGCATTCTGGTGCACTTCTTCGACCATTAACCTAATAAAGGATTCTCCCGCCACTAGTTGCCAAGAGATTGCATCTTTGTAATCATTCATGGGTCTTGCCATCTAATAAAAATTATATGAAAAAGATTTGTAGGGGTAGTCAAGCCATACAACACACTTCACAGGCAAATCATTCACTGTGTGAATATCAGAACACCTTGAATCTGAAAGAATTCAAAATACAAAGAACTATAAGAACCAAAAAATGTAACATTATTCTACAAATAGAGCAATTAACAGTTTTGAAGTCTAGTACAGCCATCTGGACTAAAAATCCAATTTAAAAACAAAATATAGTCTTTTTACAAAAATCATCTGAATTAACAAAATTTTTGTTCAACTATGGCTAAGATAATGGATTTGATCTTCTTTTTATTTCGAACTGAGCTAGGCTAGAATCTGCTATGAAAAATAAAAAATGTGTTGGCCTAAGAGTGGTCGAACCCAATATCAAGCCAAAGATTGTACACCCCTCGTAAATAATTGAGGTCGGCCTAGCCCGCCTGACTCATAGTATGTTATGTTTTCACTATATTTTGTTTAGTTATTATTTTTTTATTGATTGGTTAGGAGTTGTGTGGATCAAAATTTCACCTTTCTGCTCCAATTGAATTGCCCAAAACAGTCTCTGTGATCAATATTCTAATATTAAATACAAAAACATCTAAGCGACATCCTCAAAGAGACATGCTTTCTTGCTTTGTGAATAAAGAAAACTAGATTTTAAGCAAAGAATATAAACTTTAATTGAAACTGAACTTTGCAAATGCTAAATATATATATATATATATATGTAAATATATGTGTGTGTGTGTGTAATATGTATGTATGACAATGTGCTAAAGAATAAAAAAATCAAAATTTTGTTTTGAAGATTTGAAACGAAAGACGAGTGATGCAGTGTGGTTGCAGGTTGCAGGTTACCTACCTCTGTTCTGTAGAATCACAATGACAAAAAATATATACAAAAACAATTGTAGTTGGTTGATCATGATTGAGGATTCTTGTTTTGATATCTAGTTTTAGCCCTAAAAAAAAAATAAAGAAGCCCAAAAACAAGTGATTTCTGATTTGTTATAGCCATAATATATAGTTTAGATACATACAATGGAAGGGGAAAGATGGGTGAGGCTGAAAGTGGGTTTAGCCACATATGTCACAGTCTCTCTCTCTCTCTCTCTCTCTCTCTCTCTCTCACACACACACACACACACACACTCACGGAGGAAACATGAAGATAGAAAAAACATAACCATATAATTGTAGCCTGGTAGTCCAGATTTCAAGATTCCTTTCCCCCAACAACAACTAATGACTAAAAGTGTTAAGGAGAAAACATATAGCTTCAATTCAGAATATTCAGATGGCTCAAGATAATGCAATGATGAAGTTTTTACAAGGAAAATTTCCAACTGAATCCAAATGATTAGACATTAAAAGAAGCACAATAGCCATTACAGAACCCAAAAAGTAGTCACCCAAATGGAAAATTGAAAATTGCAATCGTCGCAAAGTGATACATGCAGCCACAGTGGTGAAGTTCCCCGTTCAAAAAATGATTTTTGATTAAGCATTGTCAGAGAAAGAAGCAAAGAATTGTGCAAACAAAACCCATATCATCAACTGAGAACATTTTATACTGTCACACTGTAAATAGAATCAAAGTATTTTACAACACTTACAAGCAGGCCCCCCTGCAGCTTTCTTGCACTTTCGTAGAATTAAGGTCACAAAGCATCTTTGACAATTAAGGTAGGAATGAGATTCTTCTCCCATCGAAGATGTAGAGAAATTTCTATTCTTTTTTTAAATAGCCAAGAATGTGTTATACTGTACATACAACAATCCAGAAAAGCACAACAATCTTAAAAAAGATTGTGAAGATGCAACGTTTCCATTATTGCATACCTTTTTGAAGAGGGAGGGAGGTACTGGCACATCGTTTTCGTTAGGGTGTGAGTGATCGTCTTCAGAAATTGCTTCTGCTTGTTTTCTCTTATGTCTTCTATGAAGCATCTGCTATGTTGAAGACATGGAAGACTCTCACAGGTATTAAATAGAGAACGGAAACCCTACACTGTTAGTTGGAAAGATGGATGCAATAGGTGAGAGATTTGGTTTGATACACTTGAATGCAATTGAAATAGGGGAGATTGTCTTTGAAATTTGTTAAATCTACAGGACAAAACTTACATAAAAAGAGAGAAAGAGAAAGAGAGGCAGAAAGTGAGATGCAGAGAGTGAGAGAAGGCGCCGCATGAGACAGTTGTCCAGTTACGTCTGTCAGAGGCCAACCATCTTCAGTTGTAAATTTGATCTGAGAGAGAAAGCAAGATCGAGAGAAATTTGGAAAGAGTGAGAGAGAGATTGCAGAGTGAGAGAGGCAGAGAGTGAGATGCAGAGTGCGTGAATGATTTGATCTGAGAGAGAAAGCCAGATCGAGAGAGATTTACAGAAAGTGAGAGAGTGAGATGCAATGGGTTAGGCCCTTAGGCGCCGCTGTCTTTGTCATCCGCATCACCTCAGTACGGAGGGTCACTTTATCTTCATTTCTAAAGACATGTATTCAAGTGATATTATGAGAAACACACTCCCTTAGTCTAGCACTAATTCAATACCAAATAGTTTTTTCAATTCTTGGATACTATCAATTCAGTTTTTGGTAGCTATCAAATGGGGCCTCAATTTCTCAAATTTTGATTCTCTTCATTCTTATTTTCGCATGGGGTTTTAGAGTTTTATTTGAGATTCACTTAAAGTGTGAGGTGCAACAGTGAAGGAAAGAGAGGCGATGGCATTAAACACTAAAGTTAATTTCTTTGAGAGCTCATTGATGGAGACCCTGGTCATGCAATCTACTGGGTTGTTGATGTGCATAGATATATACACACACACACATTGCAATTCCTAATTTTGCTTGTTTTATGATTCTTTGATAGCATTTTTAATGTTGGGGTGTTGAGAAATTAAATTTGTTGAAGGCAATGGGGTGGGCTTGTTGTACTATGGCGAAGTGGGTTTCATCGACATTGTCGATGTGCAACATACGATATGATTTTTATCTTGCACATTACTACCTCTCTCTTGTACGTTACAATAGAGGACAATGTCTGCAGGAATTTCTCTATTGGTAATGTAATATCAAGGGTGACTATTAGCTAGTTTATTTTGTGGTGTTGGTTCTGAGGTGTCTTCGAATGACAACGATTGAAAGATTGGTTCAACCCGCCAAATTCTTTTTTCTGAAATTGTTAATAGTAATTTGTGGGTAAACTTGATGGTGGTTGTGTGTTACATATATATATATATACACATAGATAATGATTCAATATATGTGTGTGTGTATATATATACACATATATATATATATTAAAGATTCGTTGTTTTAATGGGATTGGGAATATGAGATTCTTACAAATGTTTGCAGATTGGATTTGGGTTTCTGCAGATATGAATTGGAAAATGAAATCAGGTTGAAAAATTCAATTCATTTTAAATTCCACTTTGAATTGAATATTTCTGTGTTGTATTTTATTATAACATGATGCTGCACTTTTTGGTCAGTAGGGGCTTCAAACTCCGTCGCCTGAGAAACACTCAAAGAGAAGGATCAGAGGGCCACTGGATTGGCTCCGGCGATAGCCGCTCCGATGCTTAAGTCAATGAACTGAATTGACAGACTGTAATGTAAACCAAAGAATGAGCATAAATGTAAGGCATGCCTTAGGGTTTTATTTATAGGCCAAAGATTTTCTTAGTTAATAAGGATTTGGAGCCATGAATATAGGGATTTGATCATCGGAGAATAGCAGTTATCATGTTGGATACTGCGCTTGAGAGATATTCGTGAGTGGCAGTTTTCCTTGTTGAAAACTGTTTCCTTATCCTTTGCTCGGTAGGATGTTTAAGGCGGTGATAAGCTTTGAACCCTGAGGGATGTTCTGATGGCCTTGTGCTCAAACCTGTGAGTTCTGAAGGCTAAGCGCCTAAGCTTGCTCGGAATGGCCGAGCGTCTGAGTTTGATCTAGATGGCTGAGCTTTAACTGGTCTGCAGCCACACGTGTCACGTAGAGACTGGTCTGTCACTTTGTGGTATATCAGTTACTCCTCCCCCAAGCCCTAGTTCGAACTCAACGTGCAATTAGGGCTACGTGCTTCCGAAAAGCCATGCGTCTTATTTATCTAATTTCCCAGGCAAGTGTTGTCGTGCCATTTATTGCGCAGCCGTCGCTTGGGCTTTTGAGGCCATCATTGCCTGTCATGGCGGTTTGGCTTGGTGGGCCCCAATTTCTAAAAACATATATAAAAAGGAAGAGGGGGTTTGTACAACCTTTCCTTCACCATTTTTATTGTAGAGAAGCAAAAATATACTACAATTGTTGAATCAGTGAAGTTTGAAGAGCGTTCGTTGTCCGAATTCCTTGCTCCTGGTTGTTTTCAGGTTCATTTTCCTTCATCTTTGTTTGTTTTTAGTTTTTCTTCCTTACTGTTCTTCCTCATTTTTACTTCTTCTCTTTATTTTATGATTTTTTGCCAATGTCGGCATCTACTACCTCTTCTGACGTCAGAGATGGTATGGGAGGTTCCTTGGAAACTTCTATGTCATCCCAATCCCAAACCGTGGGTGGCAGTCCTTCTAGTAATGCCAGAAATAGGTCGAGAGAGTCCTCTTCTAGCTCTGAAGTTAGGATTGTAGACGTCTTTTTAGAGCTTAGGGATAAGAAGGGAGAAGCTTCGGGCAAACCCTTTCAGAAGGAGAAGGGGGAAAGTGCCATTACTCAAGGCATGATTGATGAACTAAGGGAGAGGTGTAACTTCCCCTCAAACGTCACTTGTAGAGTACAGAGTCCATTAGATCGCCTTTCTGATGTCCAGGAGGGAGAAATTTGCGTCTATCTTGCTTGGTTTAATATGGGACTGAGGCTCCCCCTTCCTGACTTAGTTGGGCAATTTTTTGTTTGGTTCAACCTTTGCCCTGCCGACCTTACCCTCAACAGTTGGAGGCAACTGTTAGGGTTCATAGCTTTAGGTCATCTCAACGATGTAGAGATAACCCTAGAGTTGATCCGTAGCAAAATGGATCTTAAGTACATTAGGTCGGAAGGCCTCTTCTGCATGTCCTTTGATAGGGGGTTCAGACCTCTTTCTTTTGTGCCGACCTCCAACAAAACCGGGAAGAAATGTTACTTCTTCATGAGAGGTGGATGGGAAATGGAAGACTTCCAAAATCAGACCTCGACATTCCCCCGAAGTATGGGGTTTAAGGGTGAGGCCCCCTTTCCTTGTGGAAATTTTATTTCTGTTTGTGTTTTTACTTCTGAATTCTAACCACTGTTGTTATGTCTTCTATGCAGACAAGAGTGCTTAGAGGAGGTCAATTTTTACAGTTGACCTTCAGGACAAGTACCGCAGGCTTCTTCAAACTAGGAATAGGGATTTCTGGGTCATTCTTACGACTGAAAATTTGATGGCACCTGATCAGAACAAGGTCCAGGTAAGGAGCTCTCAAAACAAGGACCAAGCGGAGAGCTTCCAGGACAAGGACCGGGCAGAGGGTCTGAAGAAGTCCTTAATTGGCCGATGGGCTCCTGTGAAGAGGAAGGTTGGGGGGCCTTCTTCTCTTGCTGATCTTCCTCAAGCTAAGAAGAGGAAGTCCCCAACTGACCCCTCTACCTCTACGCCACCTAGAAAGGGCATTGTCATTAGAGAGCCTGTTCCTAGGCTTGCTCCTGCCCCCACCCCTGAAGTCCAGAAGAAGGGGAAGGTGAGGATGGCAGTCGACCTTTCAGTGTTGCTTGATGGTTATAAGGCCGTAATGCAGGCCATAGGCAGATTCTGGACGGAAGCTCCCCTGAGGCAGAAGGGGCAGAGCACTCAGCAAGCCATCACTAAAGTGATGCGCTTTCAGATGGAGGTAACCTCCATACTATCTATTTTATGCTTTTATTCTATTTTTTGTTTTAATATATCTGTTCGCTGCTCTGTAGACCATGCACAGCCTGGCTGGCCTGATGTAGTCTGCCTTGGACTCGCTGGCCGTGGAAAAGATTCAAGATGAGCTGGATGAGGCCAGACTCTAGCTTGGGACAACCCAATCAAATGCCTTGGCTACAGAAGAGAAGCTTAAAGAGGCGAACAACTCCCTCTCCATCATGGAGTCCGAAAGGGATTCCTTTCTCAGGGAGCTGGAGGTGCTGAGGAAAAAAAATAATGATCTTTGAGCCTCTGTTGCTCAAAAGGTCAATGAAACCAAGGCTGCAACTGAAGCAGCAATGAAGGCTGAGGTTGAGGGAATGGGTGAGGAGCTTATGCAGCACGGTTATGACTCCTTTAAGTCCAAGCTCCTCGCCAAATTTCCAGATTTTGACCTGTCGGTCATTGAAGATGATGATGATGATTCAACCAACCCTTTAGTATAGGAAATGAACTTTTATATTCCTTTTCCTTCTCATTCCTAAACTGATGTACTTGAATATTTTTAACTTTCTTCTTGGGCTTTGTGTGTTTTTATTCTTTTGATCCGCAATACTAATAATCTCTGAGGACTGCTGTGAATGCCAAACACTGTTTCAAATTGTTGTTGCTCTGTTGTATAAGCTTGGGCTCTAGCCCTTATGGTCAGTTTTTGCATTGGTTATGATCAGAAGCTGCCTTCCAAGCAGAGTATGCTGAGTAGATAAGTCAAAACTCATTCTGAGCAACTTGAGTAGGAGGGCTTGCAAAGATTATGATCTGTGGGACGACTTATGATAACAAACTGTCTATAGTGAGAATTTATGTCCACCAGGACTTAACTGTTGATCTGTGAGGCTTATAATGATAATTGAGCTGATCTTTCATAAGCAAGGTCTGTCTACCAGGACTAATAATAACTAAGCAAGAATACTTACAGTAATTGAATTGATCAAAACCTTTGCTCATAACATCAGAAGAGTATACAACATGTCTCCCGAGATCAAATCTTCTTCTATTATGGTAGATAAGGTCTGAACGGGAAGCTTCGTAATAATTGAACGCAAATTGGTAGTTGCACATATGTATTTTGCCTTTAGTATAGGGGGTAACTGAGTAGGTTCATTCCTGTACAGAGATGGTCCAGACCTGCATCACTTGCACAAACTGCAAGGTTTTTAAAGGTCTGTATTTTACGATGGACTAGACTAGGATGTCTGTGCATTGAGATGAACCAGATCTAAAGGGCTTGTGGTGAATACAAGGCTTTAAAGGTCAATACGCAGGACCAGACCTGAAGGTCTATACATTGAGAGGACCAGGCCTAAAAGACTTGTAATAGATACAAAGCTTTAGGGGTCAATAAGCTAGACCAAACCTGGGGGTCTGTGCATTGAAAGGACCATGCCTAAAGGATTTGTAATGGATACAAGGCTTTAGGGGTCAATACATTGGACCAGACCTAAGGGTCTGTACATTGGAAGGAGGACCAGGCCTAAAGGACTTGTAATGGATACAAGGCTATAGGGGTCAATACGCTGGACCAGACCTAAGGGTCTGTACATTGTGAGGACCAGGCCTAAATGTCTTGTAATGGATACAAGGCTTTAGGGGTCAATAAGCTGGACCAGACCTAGGGGTCTGTGCATTGAAAGGAGAATACTTTTCTGAAGGGATGTAAGAGAGAAAAGCTTCATTGATAATATTTGCGTAAATGTTCTATATTCCAAGGCCTGGGTACAGGTTTCCCAGCCATGTTTTCTAACCAGTTTATGGTAGGTCTGACAACCTTTGTTACTCTGTAAGGGCCTTCCCAGTTAGGTGATAGCTTTCCCATAGTGGGATCTTTAGTATTTGGGAACACCCTTCTCAGGACGAGATCTCCAATCTGAAAGCTGATGGGTTTTAGCCCCAGTTTAGAGTTGTTGGCCATCTTGTGCTGATATGCTTCCATCCTGATCTTGGCTTGATCCTTCTTTTCTTCAAGTAAGTCCAAGTTTTTTGCAAGTTGTTGATCATTGCTCCCTTGGTCGAAAGCTTCAGTCCTCAGGGTAGGCATACCGATCTCAACAGGGATTACTATTTCAGTACCATAGGCAAGTGAGAAGGGAGTTTCAGAGGTAGGTGTTCTTTTGGTGGTTCTGTAGGCCCAGAGAACTCCAGGGAGTTCTTCAACCCATCTTCCCTTGGCTTCTTCAAACCTCTTCTTAAAAGCATCAAGGATTGTTCGGTTGGTGACCTCTGCTTGCCCGTTGGTTTGGGGATGGCCTAGAGAAGCAAAATGTTGACTGATGTGCAAGTCTTGGCAGAGTTTCTTGAAAACTTTGCCAGCAAACTGCGTACCATTGTCTGAGATGATCGCGCGTGGTATGCCAAACTTGCAGACTATGTTCTTCCAAGTGAAGTTCTTGACTTCTTTCTCTGTAATGTGTGTTAAGGGCTCTGCTTCTGCCCACTTGGAGAAATAGTCAATGGCCACCAAAAGATAATTTCCTATTTGGTGTGGCCTTTGGTAGTGGGCCTATGATGTCCATCCCCCACTGAGTAAAGGGCCATGGGCTGACAATAAGAATGAGCTCATGGTGGGGTTGGTGTTGGTAGGGAGCGAACCGTTGACATTTCTCACACTTCTGGACGTACTTTTTTGCTTGCTTCAACATGCTCGGCCAATAGCAGCCCTGTGTTAAAGCTCGGGGGGCTATGGTTCTGCCCCATTGTGGTTTCTACAAATTCCTTCGTGTATTTCTGCCAGGACATGCTTGGATTCTTCTAGAGTCAAACACCTTAGCAAGGGTTGAGAATAGGATCTTCTGTAAAGCCTCCCGTTCAAGATTAGGTACCGAACTGCCCTGATTCGGATCCTTCTGGCCTTGTTCTTATCTTCTAGAAGGAGCCCTCCTTCTAGGTATTGGAGGATGGGAATCATCCAGCTCTGGGTTTGCTCTGTAGGGCAACTTGGACTTCTTTTATGCTTGGTTCTAATTGATGGGAGATTTTCAACATGGATTCTCCTTCAGTCTTGAGGTGGGAGGCCATATTGGCTAGTGCATCAGCCCTGGAGTTCTGACCTCTTTCAATTTTCTGGATTGTGAATTTTTGGAAGGATTGCTTTAGTAATTTCACTAGTTCTGAATACCGGAGCATTCTGTCATCTTTGATGGAAAACTCTCCCAAGACTTAGCTTACCACCAGTTGGGAATCAGAGAAGATCTCGAGGTTCTGACCCTCGTATTCTAAAGCTAGCTTCAATCCAAGGATAAGGGCTTCGTATTCTGCTTCATTGTTAGAAGCTCTGAACCCCAGACTTGCTGCATTTTCTGCCATAAGCCCATCAAGGGATCATAGCACCAAGCCGACGCTAGAACCATGGTTGGTGGAAGATCCATCAGTATAAAGCCGCCATGTACCAGAGCTTTCACAGAGTTGTGCCCTATCTTGTAGTGCTGGGATGAGTTCGGAGACGAAGTCGGCCAAGGCTTGCCCTTTAATGGAGGTCCGTAGAACATAAGATATGTCAAATTCCCCAATTCTATTGACCACTTGACTAGTCGTCCTGAGACTTCTAGCTTTCGAAGCACTGACTTCAGCGGATAGGCCGTTGGGATCTCAATGGGATAAGCCAGAAAATAGGGTCTGAGCTTCTGTGTTGAGGTTATTAGGGCGAAGGCTAATTTCTCAATCTCTGGATATCTCTTTTCTGTGTCTAGTAATGCCCTACTAACATAGAACATGGGCTTCTAGACTCCTCTGTCCTGGCTGACCAGTACCGAACTGACAGCGTTTTCGAAGATAGCAAGGTAGAGGAGTAGTTTTTCTCCTTATACTGGCTTTGATAAGAGTTCAGGGGAAGCCAGGTACTCCTTTAGTTCTTGGAAAGCTTTTTCACATTCCTCTGACCACTGTAGGGCTCTGTTACCTTTCAAGGCTTTGAAGAACGGTAGGCAGCGATCAGTGGATTTGGAGATAAACCTGCTCAGAGCTGCAATTTTGTCATTCAGAGCTTGAATGTCTTTCTTGGTCTTCGGCCATTCCAGCCCAATCAATGCCCCAATCTGAGTGGGGTCCGCTTCTATACCTCTCTAAGAGGCTATGTACCCTAAGAACTTCCCTTTGGTTACACCAAAGGTGCACTTCGAGGGATTCAGCTTCATCTTATGTTGCTTCAGGACATCAAATGTCTGAGCTAAATGCTGGAGATGGCTGCTCTTTTGTAGGCTCTTGACTAGCATGTCGTCAATGTAAACCTCCATGGTACTGCCGACCAGAGGACTGAACATCTTGTTGACCAAACGCTGATATGTTGCCCCAGCATTCTTTAGGCCGAACGGCATCACTCTATAACAATAGAGACCTTGTTCGGTTATGAATGATGTCTTTTCTTGGTCTGGAGGGTACATTTGGATGTGGTTATATCCAGAGTAGGCATCCATGAAGCTCATGAGTTTGTGTCCTGCAGTAGCATCAACTAGCTAATCTATCTTTGGTAGTGGAAAGCTGTCTTTTGGGCAGGCCTTGTTGAGGTCTGTATAGTCAACACAAACTCTCCACTTTCTATTTTTCTTTTTGACCAGAACAGTGTTAGCAAGCCATTCTGGATAAAATACCTCTCGTATCATCTTGGCTTCTAGTAGCCTCTAGACCTCCTCATTAATGATATGATGCCGCTCTGGAGCGAGTGGCCTTCTTTTTTGTCTCATTGGGGGGTGATTAGGATCTACCATCAATTTGTGAGTGATGAGGTCTGAATCTATGTGCTCCATATCCTTCGTTTCCCAAGCAAACACTGAGAGGTTGTTTCTTAGGAATTTTACCATCTCTTCCTACTCGGCAGGTGTCAGGTCCAGTCCGATCTATAAGTAACGCCCTTGTTCTTCCGAACTGACCAACACTTTGATGGGGTCTCTTACGGGCTTAGCCCTGCTGTCCCTTCCTCTAAGGCTTAGAGGCTCCTCAATTCTGGAAGGGCAATCTTCTGCCTCTTGATGGTGGGCGAGGTCTGGATCCCTGCCTTCACAAGCATGCAGTAATTGCTATTTGGGGGCCCTCTCCTTGAGCGCGAGAGCATGACACTCTCGAGAGGTCGGTTAACATCCTCTTATGGAGTCGATAGCATAATTGTGGATGTACTTCAGGCATTGGTAGAAGGTCGAGGTGATTACCCCCATCTGGTGTATCCAAGGTCTCCCAATTATGATGTTGTAAGGGGACTTGGCATTCAAGACCATGTATTCTGACATCGTTGTCTTTTTTCTATCCCCCTCTCTTGCTGTGGTTGGAAGGTCAATCCTTCCCAACGGGGTACTGAGATTCCCATCAAATCCTGTCATGATAGCAATGGTGGGCTTGATGTCGTTGGGATTGAGCTTCATCTGTTTGAGGGGTTCGTAGAATAGCACGTTCACAGAACTCCCTGTGTCTACCAAGACTCTTCGGATCTCAAAGTTGGCAATTTTGAGGGAGATGACGAAGGCATCACTATGAAGACAATGTACTCTTGCAAGATCCTGATCTGAGAACTGGATCTCAAGTACTGGCCTCAACCTTTTCTCGACATTGGAGATCTGTAAGATGCTAGGAGCAGCTTTAGCCTCCCGAGCATACCGTTTTCTTGCTCGGTTGGACGTCCCTGTTGCCGGGGCATCTGCATAGAGGACAAAGATAACATGATTGTTCTGTTGTTGAGGCCCATTCCGTCCTTCCCTCTGTTCTGGTCTCTGGTCTGGCCTTCTCTGCTGGGGTCTGTCGTTACGGAGGTTATGCCTCTCGTCCTGCCTGACAAATTCCCACAGTCTTCCTCTCCTTATGAGCTGCTCAATTTCATGCTTAAGGGTTTTGTATGAGTCGGTGGCATGCACGTGGTCTTTGTGGAAGTCACAGTACTTGCTTTAGTCTCGGTAGCTGGGATCGTCTCTTAGCGGCTCTGGCCACTTTAGGTTTTCACGTGTTCAGACTTGCCGAAGTATGTGAATTAAAGAGGCATTCAGAGGAGTGAAGGTAGTGAATCCCCTTAGAGCAGTGTTGTTTGGAGTTCCAGAATCCGTTCTTTTATCTGGGCTTTTGACCCTCTTCCTAATTGTACTAGAGTCCTTCTGTTCATCATGTTGAGCTTGTTCTTTAGTCTTTTGAGCTGGACCTTTTGCTTCTTCCAGATTTATGTACTTTCTAGCCCGATCCATGAGGGCTGCCATGTCGGCAAGAGGGCTCTTTGTCAGAGAGTCCTTGAAGCCTCCTTGTGCGAGTCCAGAGGTCATGGCAGCTATTAAAAAGCTTAGGCTGCAATCTGTAATCTCTATGAGCTCGGCGTTAAAGCGTGCAATGTAACCTCGGGGGGGGTTCCTCTTTAGACTGTTTAACTTCAAGCAAGAATTCTGGGCCTTTCCTCAACCTCCTACTAGTCATGAACCTGTCTAGGAAGCGCCTGCCGAGCTCATAAAAGCTAGTGACTAAGCTCGGTGGGAGGTGGTGGAACCACTTCAGTGCTGTCCCTTTGAGGCTGGTAATGAACGTACAGCACATGAAGGTGTCGAAAGCCTCGTGTAGTGCCATGGTGTGCTGGTAATGAGAAAGATGATCCCTCGGGTACCCAGTCCCATCATAAGGTGTGAACTTTGGGACAACGAACTTCCTCGGCCTCTCCTCAGCCATGATAGTAGGAGTGAACGGCGTGGCAAGCCTTCCGAGCAGCCTGGCTAACTCGTCTTGCTCTAGAGGAATTTGAATACCCCTCATCACAATAGTGCGGTCCATGGAGTCTGCGATTTCTTCAACTCTTCGGGGGTCCCTGGGTGGGACTTCTTGCGAGTCTCGCCATGTAATTTCGGCTCTTGCCTGAATAGGATGGGCATGTCCCATGGCTGGAGAAGGATTTTGGTGCTCCTGAGCTTGAGGAACTGGAGCCGCTTGAGGTTGAGACTCTTGTGGCGCTGGATTCGCTCCTAAAGCCCTTAGGGTTGGGGCCCTAGTGGTGCTTCTATAGTGGATATCTGGAATAAAAGTTAGTATCCCCCTGCCTGTAACTGTTGATGGCTGTGGGTCTCCGCTAATGTGGGCGGCATCTTGGGGGTACACCGGTTGATTATTGGGAATCTCTTCACGGAGTCCTCCGACCGTGGTGGCGGTAGGAGGTTGTATCCTTTGATCAGCCGTGTTGACGAGTGGATTCAAAGGATTAGTTTCGAGGTTCTGAGTGAGTACCGCCAGAGTTTTAGACATGGCAAGTAGTTGTTCTTGTATCAACTCGTTTTTTCGTTTGACTAAATCAAGCTCTTGCTGCATGGGATCAGTTGTTCGTCCCCTTCCTCGTCCGACAGGCGGCCGGGGTTGAGGGTTTTGAGGATTTGAGCATTTTTTCTCAGGCGGAGATTGGGAGCCATGGTCCTCTAGTGAGAAGGAGGATGAGTTTGTTCGTAAGTAGAGCACTTTGGTTGAAAGAATGATTGTCATTCCCACAGACGGCGCCAAACTGATGCTACACTTTTTGGTCGGTAGGGGCTCCCAACTCCGTCACTTTGGAAACACTCAAAGAGAAGGATCAGAGGGCTACCGGATTGGTTCCGACGATAGCCGATCCGATGCTTAAGTCAATAAACTGAATTGAAAGACTGTAATGTAAACCAAAGAATGAGTATGAATGTAAGGCGTACCTTAGGGTTTTATTTATAGGCCAAAGATTTCCTTAGTTGATTAGGATTTGAAGCCATGAATATAGAGATTTGATCATCGGAGAATAGCAGTTACCATGTTGGATACTGCGCTTGAGAGATATCCGTGAGTGGTAGTTTCCTTGTTGAAGACTATTTCCTTATCCTCTGCTCGGTAGGATGTTTAAGGCGTTGATGAGCTTTGAACCCTGAGGGATGTTCTGATGGCCTTGTGCTTAGACTTGTGAGTTCTGAAGGCTAAGCGCCTAAGCTCGCTCGGAATGGCCAATCGTCTGAGTCTGATCTAGATGGCTGAGCTTTAATTGGTTTGTAGCCACACGTGTCATATGGAGACTGGTCTGTCACTTTGTGGTATATCATAACCCAAGAATTTAGAGAAAGAGAGGAAGAGAGAGAATAACACAGTGATGAAGACAAACAAATTGTTCCCAGCTGCTTGGGAGGGGCATGATTCATTAAGTGTAGGGATAATATTGGCATTTGAAAAAAAATGACATCTTAAAAAATTGTCAATGTAGATAACGGTTGTTAACTATGGGAGAATCTGTTATTAAAACTAAAATCATAAGGGGTGTAATGTAATTTTAAAAATTAGAAAGATATTATTTATATTTGTGAAAAATTTCAAGAGAGGGTGTATAATTTGCCTTATTTTAAAATTCTTAAAAAACATTAAATTTTCCCTCACTCAACAAGATTTTTCAAGTTTGTCCCCACTATTTATTTTGAAATTTTTTTAATTGGTCATATTTGTGGATACACAATGAAAAAATGAAGTGTTAAAATATTAAATAATTATGTCATTACTATAGGTTTAAGCTTTGTGAAAAATTGGTGGTTTAACATGATATAGAGTACGCAAAAATCTTAAGTTCAAATCACATTGTTACCCTAATAATTATAAATTATTATCGATATACATGTTGACCCACTCATGGTAGAGAATCTAGCTACATGTGAGGGGACCTATTTAAAGATTTAATAATTTACTTACACATTCTCTCTTAACTTCGATGACTTAGTGGTTTAATACGAAGAAAAAGAAAGACACATTGCTTTATTTCTCATATACTACTTCAATTGCTTATTCTTACTATGCTATCATTCCATACACAAATTGGATCATGATTTCAAATTTCAACACTAATTCTTGACTTTTTTGTGTGTAAATTTTGACTTTTTTTTAACTTTACTTATTCAATATATTTAAGATTATGACAAGAATTAACTTTTTATTTTTATATTTTTGAAGGTACCATTCAAGGGTTTACTGAAAAAATTATTTTAAAGGCATAAATTCTTATGATTTGGTATTCGAAAAAGGAAGAAGAAAATGTAAATACTAATGAACATATTTTTTTCATTTTAACTTTAGGGTAAATTACACTGACCTCCCCTAAGGTTTTCGAAAAATTCACTGACTTTCCCTAATGTTTCTGTAATTACACTGACCTCTCATACTTTACATTGATCTCTCATACTTTACCTGACAATATACAGATGTCTTCCTATAGTCAGTTTTTTCTTCAAAATGACAAAACTGCCCCTTTTATTTATTTATTTTTGTATTTTTTCAATTTTGACCAATTTTTTTAACTTTTTAAAATAGTTTTTTTTATTATTTTATATCAAATAAATTTAAGGTTTTTATCAATATTTATTTAGAAAATGAAAAAAAAATTGCTCAAAATTTAAAAAAAAAAAACATGAAAGGGGTAATTTTGAAGAAAAAATCGACTAGAGGGGGGCATTTATATTTTATCAAGTAAAACATGGGAGGTCAGTGTAATTTTAGAAACCTCATGGGAGGTCAATGTAATTTATCCTTAAATTTATTATGGTCTAAATCTCAATTGAAGGACACGTCATAAAAGGGTTCTTAATGTTTCTTTCCTTTAAATATTATTTTGGAAGGTAATCCTATATATATATATATATATATATATAGAGAGAGAGAGAGAGAGGGAGAGAGTGAATCTTAAGGATACTTGAAATTGACTAAAAAACCAATAGTTGATTCGAGATCTCGTTATCAACCTCTTGGCCTATCAAAAGTAATCTTTCTTGATAAAGTTGGTTGATTAGGAGAAAACTGAATCCCTTAGGAATTGTACATGTAACTTTTGATGCATACGGTTCAGAAAAAGAACAATTTTAGCAAAAGGCCTATATCATTTTTTGAAATGAATATGCTTTTATGTTATTTTGTACTGTACAATTCTTTTTTTTTTTTCTGGGATCATGTTCCCACGAGAAATAATGAGAAGAATTATAGAATGGATTGCTAGAGAGAGAGAGTCTTAATTAAAGTTGATGTTGCACTTCTATTGTCTGAAGGCTTATTCTCCCAACCTACCTATCAAGAACTTGAAGTCAGAAGGTTACTCGGAAGGCTCCAGTGGTAGCTGCTTCGATGATAAAGTTAGTAGAGATAGTAATTCAAGAGAAGGATTGAACATGAATTGAATGTGTACCTTATGGCCTTATTTATAAGTTGTAGATCTCCTAAATTGAGTAGAATTAGGAGCCATGAAAGTATAAATTTGAAGATATCCGTAGATAGTAGTTACCATATTGAACTATGTTTCCTTATTTTGAGGCTGATAGCCCATGGAAGGTGGTGACTAGGTTGGTATGTCCCGTCCCTATGATCTATATGCTGATTGGTCTGACGAAAACTATCCTTATGATCTATATAGTGAAGTACTATGGTAATTTTATGGTATATCAGCTACTCCCCCCTTCAAGCCTCAATTTTGTGAGAACCTATTCAGAGCTGAGGTTTAGGGCTTTTGAGACATCACGTGTGTTTCGGTCATAAATGAGTCGTTCTCAATTCCGAGGAGACAATCGTTGATGTGATATTTAATACGTTAGTCATTGTTTAGGGAACGAGTCCATCATTGCCTCAACTGCTGCGTTGATTCAGAAGTGGCACCCTAACATCGTTTCTATTGGAGCTCTATAAAAGGGGGCAACACATTACTTCGTCCCCCTTTCACCACTTTGAATTTTGGATTAAGATTTTAACACAGAATAATTTTTGAGGAGATTTTCAGTGTGCCAAAGAGTTTATCCGATCATGACTTCAACCAGGTTCGGTTCTAAGTGCACAATTCCTTGTTTCTATTGTTATACAGGGATTTGATTGGTAAGTTATTTTCACCGTAGAATTTCCACTACCTGAAACCTAGCCTATCCAGATTAGGAGTCTGTGATCAACCACTAAGGCCTTTCAATGATCAAATCATTTTTTTAATTACCATTCATCAAATGTAGCAGAATAATTATTTTTTCCTTTTCTTTTTCATATTCATAAAGTAAGCTACACAACTCTGATCAGTCAATTAAACATGGTTTTTGAATGATACAGTTTCCATGTCACCATGCAATGTTAAGTAATATAAAATTATAAAACTTAATTCACAAAATCACAAACCATTTAATCTATCTTCAGTCAAGGACTCATAAAAAAAAACTCATTTCATCCTTTAAGGACCTAGTCTGCATCACTTGAAAATGAGTCTGTCTAATCCTTACCTGAAAACATGGTAAACATCTGTAATGAGCTCGACGGCTCCATGAGAATTCCATAACATGTCAAGGATTTCAAAACTATTATGTTCTATACTGAAATTTCTATACCCATATAGAATTAGAATACGTCATATCAAACACAATAGTTCAAAGAATATTATCAAATTCATTTTCAATAGATCTTAGTTCAATCATAGTCGTAAATCAATAATCAATAACAGAGTTCAATCATTGTCATAGTTGAATAATCAATATCATAGTTTAATCATAATAATAGTTCAATAACATAGTTCGATAACAATAGTCAATATTACAGTTCAATAATATAGTTCGATAAATAATTTAATAGTTTAATGGTCGATATCATAGTTCAATCATAGCCATAATTCGATAAATCAAAATCATAGTTCAATAATTCTTAGTTTGATGATTCAAAGTTCAATCATGATTCATATTCGATATTCATAAAAGTTCAAACTAATAAATTCTTCTTTTATGGTCAGCAAATTAGAATCTCGCTGATTGAGATCGATATTCGATAAGACTAGTTCAGTAATGCCGTTCTGTGTGGCTCACTACCACTATACCCTATGGTTAAGGTTCGATAAAGTCACAATCTATTCAATAATGACCAATCGTAGAAGATTTTATGGCCAGCAAATTATAACCTCGCTGATTGAAATCAATATTCGATAACTAGTTCGATAATGTCGTCTGTACGGCTCACCACCAATATACCTTGTGGGTAGAGTTCGATAAAGTCGCAATCTATTCAATAATGACCAATCATAGAAGGGTGATCCATTCAAAACATCAAAATCATATCCAAAGTCAATAATCAGTCAATAACAAGGTTAGTTATCCAAATAAGAGTTCTATATCTAATATTTAGTCAAAATAATTCAAAGATTGGTATGAAACCGTATAGTGTTTTGAGTATCTTACGAAACATTTTCTTAAATCAAAGAAGACAATATAGATATCGATGGATCATTCAAAACATATACTAGGTACAATGTATCTGTAATCAAAGGCCATAAAGGAAATGATAACATATATCGATAAGTCATTCAATACGATATTAAATGAAAGGCGTTTATTATCAAAGTCATAAAAGAATCTCGTATTTATATCTATAATAAAATTCACCTTAAACATGACATGAAACACTCACCTGAAGTCCAAAAGCTTATACCCGAAAAATCCTTCCTTTAATCAAAGGTCCCTATAATCATAATTCAAAGTCTTGTTACATTCTTGTTTAAAGCATCACATAATTTAATTGTTAACTTAGAGCTCTTTCTATTCCAATTACACTCTTCCAATAGCTTCATTAAGTCTTAAGGACGTATTGGTCATTTTACAGTTTGTTATCGGGTCTTATTTTCCTTAAAAGGATGTCACTATTAGGTCCGGAGTGTCGAAGATAATCAGTTTAAGCTTTTTCGGATCTAAATTTGTGTACCTATAGTTTATTTTAAGCCTAAGGGCATTTTTATAATTTTATGCTTTTACGTGTCATATTTTTCGGTACTTCATTTGCTGAACAATAACTTGGTCAACATTACAACTCAATGACAGTTTTGTCTCACAGATTAGCTAATACATGTGACAAATAGTCCTAACATCGTCCTCTCTTGATGTTGTTTTAGAGCTCTATACTCTTCAGTGGTGTGCCCTTACTCTTTATGGAATTCACAATATTTTTTTTCTACTCTTGGAGTCTGGGTTGCTTTTCAGCGGTTCTGACCACTTCAAGTTTTCACGAGTTTAGGACCTGTTGAAGTGTGTAAGTAAAGGAAGCATTTAATGGGGTATAAGTTATGTACCTTCCAGAGCTATAGTTATTATGTGCTCTTGAAGCTATTCTCTTGTTGGGACTCTTAGTTCTCTTTTTATTTTCCTTGTTGTCTCTCTTTTGAACCTGCTCGTCCTTATGAGTTTGCTCTTTTACTTTTCTGAAGGAGGCTTTGGTGTCTTCTAGATTGATATATTTTCATGCTCTCTCTATGAGTGCATATCGACTGGGGGACTCTTAGTTAAAGAATCCTGAAAGCGTCCAAGTCCAAGCGTTGAAGTGAGGGCAGCCACCTAGGAAACTTGAACTAGATTCGTTCATCTCTGTGAGTTCGGTATTGAAACGAGTTACGTACTCTTGTAGTGACTCTCCCTTCTCTTGCTTAATAGTTAGCAAGAATTATGGCCTCTTTCTTAACTTCCTGCTTATTAACAAGCGGTCAAGGAACAACCTATTGAGTTCATAAAAGTTGTTGATTGAGTTTAGAGGAAGGTTATGAAACCATTTAAGGGCGGTACCCTTCAAGATGATTACAAAAGTTTGGCACATAAAGGTGTCGGTAGCCCCGTGTAGAGCCATTGCATGCTAATAAAGATTTTGGTGCTATTCAAGGTCTTCAGACCTATCATATTGAGTAGATTTCGGGACAATAAATTTCTTAGGTCATTCATTTGTCATTATAGCACGAGTGAACGACGTGGAAGAACTTAACGAGTAATTTTCTTAACTTATCTTATTCTGGAAGAATGTGGAATCCTTTAGTTAAGATTGTCTAATATTAGGAATCAATTATCTTTTCTACCCCCTGAGGGGCCCTAGATACATTCTGTTGTTTCGTTAGTGCCCATTGTTGGTCCTATCCCATGCTTCCAAGTCCTGGATTCATGGGGGAAATTTTTCTTGCGGTGGCAGAAGGTTGCTGCTCTCCCAAAACTAGTGGACATGGGACTTCGAGGGGCTGAAGTCCTTGCTACATAGGATTTGCTCCAGAGGTTGTTAGGATTGGTATCCTCGTCCTGCTCTAATAATGGACTGGCAGGACGGAACGATGGTATTCCTCTTCCAATAACTATTGACGATTGGGGATCAATCCCCATATGGACGATACCATGAGGGTGCACCGGTTGCGCATTGGACAGCTTCTCATTGTAGGATTCTTTACTCATGGTGGTAGCGGGAGGTTGAGGTCCTTCGTGAATAGCGTTGGTTGGAGGAGGAGGATTGTTTCATTGGTTTTGAGACAATGATGCTAGAACATGTGACATTGTTATGAGTTGTTCTTGCATTTGATCAGATTGTCGCCGAAATTCAATCGAGCTACTGTTTTAGACGAACAGGTATTTGTTCCCTTCCTCTTCCAACAAGAGGTTGATTTTGAGAGTTTTGAGAATTCATTTTAGGACAAAGGTTTGGAGCCATTGTTTCTTTAGAAAAAGAAGTTTAGTTTATTGATGTAGAATAATGAGAACAATCGTTGTTCCCACAGACGGCACCAAACTGATGTTGCACTTTTCTAGTCTAAAGGCTTCTTCTCCAAAACTACCTATTAAGAACTTGAGGTCAGAGGGTCACTAGGAAGGCTCCGGTGGTAGCCGCTCCAATGATAAAGTTAGTAGAGAAATAAAGATAGTAATTCAAGAAAAGGATTGAACATGACTTGAATGCGTACCTTATGACCTTATTTATAGGTTGTAGATCTCTTGAGTTGAGTAGGATTAAGAGCCATGAAAGTAGGGAATTTGAAGATATTCGTCAATAGTAGTTACCATATTGAATTATGTTTCCTTATTTTGAGGTTGCTAGCCCATAGAAGACTGTGACTAGGTCAGTATGTCCCGTCCTTATGATCCGTAGGCCGATTGGTTTGATAGAAACTATCTTTGTGATCTGTATAGTAAAGGAACTTTATATAGACATGTGTCGTGCTGTGAGTACTATGGTCATTTTATGGTCTATCAAAATTATAGATATATATATATATATGAATTAGGATTAATATTTTTACTGAAGTATATCAAAATTATGTGCAAATATTATTCTAATCAATAATAGTAAGAAAATATATATAATGCACCCAAATGAGGCGAATCTCATGTATAACATTTGTGAAGATTGTAACTTTTTAATTATTTAAAAAAAAAAAAAAAACTATATCAGTTGGATACAACTTATTCTTACTTCTTGTTAATATTATGATCAGACTTTAAAATTTTTGTTATTTACCAAAAAAAACTTTTAAGTTTTTGTTTCTCTTAATTATTCAAAATACTTTTAGTAACAGTTTATTTAATAGATTTTATGAAATTAAAATTAAATGTTTTTTAGTGAATTTTGCGTTGTCCCACTAACGCAAATTTTGACTTCGCCCTTGGGTTGACCCTCCTATGTTGTGATGTATGTACAACATAGGTAGCCTAATAGGATTAGGCAAGTGGCCGAACATACTAGTGACCAGATTTATCAACGAAATCTTTGGGTTAAAAATCTAAGAAATTCATTGGTTGAATAGCCATTGGAAGTTAAAATAAATCCTTTAGTCATCCATGTGTTCTTACCAATGAGTCAGTTTTTAGTTTTTTCAAAAGAAAGAGAAATGACAACGAGGGCTTTGATGATGGCAATGTTATAAAGTTTCAAACTCGTGAGTTTGTAATGAGGTTGATAAAAGTTTATTGATGTGTGAGTTGTATCCTTGTTTTTTTTTTTTTGCATCAATAAAAGTAATTTTTTTACTGATAAAAAATACGAGTTTGCTTGTGTTGGCGCAATGTACTGAAATTCGAAAAACTCCATAATGGGGATTGTGCCTTTCTTTGAACCAATATGGTCTCCAAAGTTTAGCTGCAAAAAAAATAAAAAGAAGCAAAGAAACCAATACGATTCAACTGTAAAATTTTAAATTTTGTGATAGTGTAAAATTTTACGCTTTTTACAACTAGATAATTTTTTGATCAATTAAAATTTAGTCAAAATTTTGGCTTATATTTAGGATTCAGTCATGTTTAGTGTCCAATTTGAAAAAAATTCATGTTTTGTACCTAAATTAGAAAAAGATTATAAATATTACAATACATCAACTCTTTTTATTTGACATTTATAAGATAAAAATACTCTTTCAAAACTCTACCCTTATTTCGTCGCACCATCCCATTAACCAACCAAAGTCGTCGTCGTCGCCTTATCGTTGTCGTCACTTTACGATCTTGCCCTTACCGTCGTCCATCAATCTCACCTCCAACAAGTAAGTCGTTCTCTCCCCCTCTCTTGCCATTGGCTTTCTACCCTCTCTTTCACTCACTCACACACATGAAGACTTGTGTATTTTCTGTATTATTTCTTTGACCTTCCATGAAAAAGAAAGTGAAGTAGTGAAAAAAGAAAAAAGAAAGAACCTTTGTTTTTTGTGGCTACCTTGTGTTTTTGTGTAGTTATTTGTGATTCTTGTAGCTTCCTTGTGTTATTTGTGTTTTTGTGTTATTTATGTTTTTTAATATTGCTAGTGTTTATAGCATGCAACATATAGGCAATTTATATAAAAAAAAAAATGGTCATTAAAAGCCATACCATGAGTGCAACCCTCACAACTTTCAAGAGCAACCCAGTAATGCTAAGGTGCAACCCACACAACCTAAGGTGCAACTCACATAACATTGCATGAGGTTAGTACTGGATGATCGTTTACACTTAGGTGCAACCCTCAAAACTTTAAGGTGCAATCCAGTAATGCCAAGGTGTAACCCACACAACCTAAGATGCAACTCAAATAACACTGAAAGAGAGCAAGAATGAGTTCATCATATCTTTGTTTTGCTTTGTTTGTGTAACTTAATTATTCAATGTTATAAGAGTTGCACCCAACGATATGAAAATTACACCTTACGTTTGAAATAGTTGTACCTAAAATTATGAGAGTTACGGACACTTGCAGTTGTTTGTCCCAATTGTGCAGAATGTACATTAGTACATATTGTATTGGTTTTAACATTTAGGACAATAGGTTCAACGTGCTTGATTCCCTATTGCATGCCGCAAATGAGTATAAAACAGCCTTCAGTGAATTTGAGAGTCCTAACTTCTCCTATTCAACTAATATATACATTACATGCTTTTTATTTATGTATTATAAACTTACCCAAAATATTCTTACTTTTAGGTTCATGCTATGCACGAAGTGCTCAAAAGTTGTGGGTTGAAAAATAACATTAAAATATTCCTAGTTGTACATTAACATGTACCACAGCAATTGAAATGACACGTACGAATACTATGGTTTTCATATTTTTTTAACATATTTATATTACTCATTTTTAACATTCAAAAATGAATATTGACACTTGCAGTAACTCTTGCGGGATTTTTATGCTCAAATTTTTGGAATGTTGAGATGAGAGATTAACTTTCTCATTTGTTGTGGTACTCATTTCAACATCTCTTCTATATATATACATTTGAACCAATCTTGGCTATGTATTTAAATTATGTTTTTTTATGTAGGAACACATCCAATATATTTGCAAACATTATGTGGTGGATTGGGTAATGCATCCCTTGAACAGAATTAGAGATCAAGTCTTGGGTCGTGCCTCTTAGGGCAAGACGACATGTGAAGGGATGAGTTTGTCAAGATGTTATAGGGTTTATGTAATTTGAATAATGTAATTTGGACATGGTGTGGACACTTGTGAATGTGTAATTCATTGGGAAAAGAATGTCAATGCAAACTTTTTACTTTGTGTATGTTTAATTTATTTAAAATATTGTGAATGTTTGGTTAAAATAGTCTAATGATGTAAATGTTTTGTAATTGTGAAACAAGTCTAAATAGCAGGTTTTGTAATTTTGATGTTACTAAACGAGGTGCAACTCTCACAACCAAGGGGAGCAACTGGGTAAAACATGAGGTGCATCTGTATCAACCTAAGGTGCAACCCCATAACACTGTGAACCAACTCGTATTTTATGGTCTGAATCAAGTGCAACCTTCACATCCAGGGGGAGCAACCAGGTAAAACATGATGTGCAACTATATTAACCTAAGGTGCAACACCATAACACTGTGCATCAACTTGCATTTCATGGTTTGAATTAGGTGCAACCCTTACAACCACAGAGAAGTAACTGTGTAAAACCTTAGGTGCAACTGTCAGAACCTAAGATGCAACCCCAAAACATTGCAACATTCTATACCAACCAACTCATATCAATAGAAGATGCATATTTACAAATTCTAAATCCAACAGACACAAATTAATATAAATAGTTAAAAACTACGTAATGCTCGTAAGTCATTAAAAGTGGATACATTGAAATGTTCTCAATGTAATAAAAGTTATTACATAGCATAGTTAAGTTAAAACAATCATTGAGAGTACCAAGATAAAGTACAAAAGTAGTGTTAAAAAATAGGTAGAACAATAAAGTTTTTATTCCGGGATAGGTTCTTTGCATATCTTTTGATTGTGACCGGCCTTGTGACAATGAGAACAATAAATAACTCTCTTGTCTTCGTACTAGGACTCAATGCGTTTTTTCTTTGGTCTACCAGGGAGTCTTTTCAGTTATCAGTGGTAGCCGGTGTCACTTCAACTGTAGTAGACTAGGATAACATCCCAACAGCTGCTGTTGTGTCGGATAACATTCCTGCACATTTGAAAATTTTGAAATATTGAGATCATTACAGTACAATACCATATTCTAATTGAATCAAACAACAATCAATTATGACAATAACTACCCTTGTGCTTACACGTGGTGGAGTAGTATGTGTACCATTAGTAACGTAAACATCAACTTTATCATTATTGAAACGACACATAAAATGTAACTCACGATCATCATGCAATCAAACCAACTATGAAGGCTCATTCTTCTTACTATAGTGAAATATCTTCCCTACTGGATCAATGCTAAGAGCAATGTAAGTATCATTTAGAAAATCATCCAGTATCAACTTGATATAGTGTTACGTGAGTTGCACCTTAGGTTATGTAGGTTACACCTTAGCATTACTGGGTTACTCCTAAAAGTTGTGAGGGTTGCACTCATGGTGTGGCTTTTAATGACCAGCTACCTATAGGGTTGCACTCATGGTGTGGCTTTTAATGACCAGCTACCTATAAACTGCTTATATGTTGTATGTTACAAACACCAACAATATTAAAAAGCACAAATAATACAAAAATACAAATAACACAAGGTAGCCACAAGAATCAAATGTTCTTTCTTTTTCTTTTTTCACAACTTCACTTTATTTTTCATGGAAGGTCAAAGAAATAGTACAGGAAATACACAAGTCTTCATGTGTGTGGGTGAGTGATAGAGGGGGTAAGCCAATGCCAAGAGAGAGGGAGAGAACGACTTACTTGTTGGGGGCGAGATTGACAGCGACGACGACAACGACGGTGACGGTGACGACTAGGCAACGACAATGGCGAGTCGACGGCGACAAGGACAGTGAGGCAATGACAACGATTTTGGCTGGTTAATGAGATGATGCGACGGCTAGGGTTAGGGTTAAGCAATCACTTGGGTAAAATAAGGACAGTGTTTTGAAATGGTATTTTTGTCTTATAAAATATCAAATAGAAAGAGTTAATGTATTTGTAATATTTATGATCTTTTTCTAATTTAGATACAAAACATGACTTTTTTTTCAAATTAGACTCTGAACATCACTGAATCCTAAATATAAGTCAAAATTTTGACTAAATTTTAATTGCTCCTAATTTTTATTCACCCATGCTTTAAATTTTTTTTTTTTTCTTTGAGGAATTTTCACAACCTTGAATGTTAGTTTTGAGCAGTGAGGCAATAACAACGATTTTGGCTGGTTAATGAGATGATGCGACGGCTAGGGTTAGGGTTAAGGGAATCACTTGGGTAAAATAAGGACAGTGTTTTGAAATGGTATTTTTGTCTTATAAAATATCAAATAGAAAGAGTTAATGTATTTGTAATATTTATGATCTTTTTCTAATTTAGATACAAAACATGACTTTTTTTTCAAATTAGACTCTGAACATCACTGAATCCTAAATATAAGTCAAAATTTTGACTAAATTTTAATTGCTCCTAATTTTTATTCACCCATGCTTTAAATTTTTTTTTTTTCTTTGAGGAATTTTCACAACCTTGAATGTTAGTTTTGAGCAGTGAGGCAATGACAACGATTTTGGCTGGTTAATGAGATGATGCGACGGCTAGGGTTAGGGTTAAGGGAATCACTTGGGTAAAATAAGGACAAGGTTTTGAAATGGTATTTTTGTCTTATAAAATGTCAAATAAAAAGAGTTAATGTATTTGTAATATTTATGATCTTTTTCTAATTTAGGTACAAAACATGACTTTTTTTTCAAATTAGACTCTGAACATCACTGAATCCTAAATATAAGTCAAAATTTTGACTAAATTTTAATTGCTCCTAATTTTTATTCACCCATGCTTTAAATTTTTTTTTTTCTTTGAGGAATTTTCACAACCTTGAATGTTAGTTTTGAGCATTCAACATATAGCCAAAATTTTTATAAAACTAACAACAATTGAGAATTTTCTCAATTTTTTTTATGAAACTGTAAAGCTTTACATTTTTGTTGGGACAAAGTTTTTCACTAAAAAAGTGTAAAAGCTTACACTTTTGCTAAGATGAATTTTTACAGTTTTGGGGTTATTATTTTTTCAAAATTTTATATTCATTATGGATCTTGTTTGATAGATCTTGATATTTAGAATTCAAATATAAAATTTTTATTTTTATAAATTTCAAGTTATTAAATTTTAAAGTGTTGCAAAACTTTTTTTGTGGGTGCTTCAGATTTCATGGGATTTTCGATGGAAATGATATTTTTGGCACAGAATAATTAAATAATTTTATTAGTTAATATATTTAGGATTGAATTAAATGATAATTTTAGTACTTTTCATGAATTGTTAGTCGACCCTTTTTTAATTAATGGTGGGAAAAGTGAATTAGAGACTGAATTTTTATTTTTATACTTAACAAACAAAATATTTTATTGTTGTGAAAAATAACTAAACAAAGTAATAGAATCTCTATCCAGCAAAACACTAGTAGCAAAAATGTCAGCCAAAACCAAAAAAAAAAAAGTGTTTATGCATGAAATTTTGCATTTTTTGGGAGAGGGAGTGGTCATTCATTATGTATGTTTAAGAGGGAAATACTACATGACATTTTGACTTTAAAGTTAATTTATGAATAAAATTTTAATTTTAGATATCTTGTATGCATATATTTATAAAATAATAATCTAAATGACTTTCAAAAAATAATGTTTGAAAATTTTGAAAAACAAATACATGAGAAAATTAAGAATCAGTTATATACATCCGGATTAGTTCAAATACGAAAATTAAAATACTTAATATATCATCAAATTTTATATCTTATCTCATTTAATTATATTCTATTAAATTCTTATCCCGTCATTCAAATAAAACTCGAAATATAAATCCGAGATTTCAAGCATTTTTCTAGAAAGAAGGATCCTCTTCCTAACGGTGTAATTATATTCTATTAAATCCTGATTTTTTATCCAGTTAAACAAGACTAAAGATATAAATCCGAGATTTCAAGCATTTTTCTAGAAGGAATTGGATCCTCTTCCTAACGGTTATGACAATTGTAGTCGAAGAATCCATCGTCGTGGCATCAGCGGCTGTTGAATTGTGGGGGCAGTAATGAAGAAACCTATCTCCAACTATCTGTAGCGGGGGAAGCCACCGGAAAATTCGTAGACCCTATAAATTCCGACTTGATCATTTCCTTTCCGGCAAGGAATATCTGTTTTGTAGGAAAAGGAAAAATGCTGATGATGTCATAAATCAGAGTAATAATTGACGTCATTTTTGCACGACATATCAGGTAATATATGTCCAATGATGCACAAAAATCCTATAACAATTTTTGCACGTCATTTTTCCCCCTTTTGCATTCACAAGCAAACATCCCTACAGACCACAGCTATGTATTTGGGGAAAATTTTTGAATCGTCCCATACAGTAAAAGTGATAATGTATTTATTTAATAGTATTTTGTTATATATAATATGATTTATTTTTTTAATAAAATATAATATATGTAATAGAATATTATTAAAATAGTATGTTGAAAATTGGAGGCCCAACTCTAAATTAGCTCCTTAAAACCCAGTTATTAAGAGAGGGAGAGAGAGCCCGAGTTAGAAACGGGCGATGTGGGACAATCCAACACGCTCCCTGTACTACATAGCCCGCGGAGGAAAACCAGGTGAGCGGCTCCGACTCCTCTAACTCAAGGTTGAGGGAGAGAGGGTCCTTATATATAGACGAGAGGAGTTAGAGACGGGCGATGTAGGACAATCTAACATAGTATATTAACATGTGATTAATCAGACTTACCTAAAAATATCTCCACATCCTGGACTTTCTCTCCTTGAATTTTTGTATAAACCTTTTTTATGTAAGGCTAGTTTTTGTTTACCAAGAATTATTTATCTTTTAATTTAGAAAGTGCTTTATATTTCTTTTGGATGAAGAGATTTGGAGAAAAAAGAAAAGATTAAGTGGAACAAATAAATAAATGTCTTGTTTGAATATTTAAATAGAAGAGAAAAGAAAAGATTTTGAGAGGAGGATGAATACTTCTTTATTCTCTCAAAAAGTGGAGAGATCCGGAGAGGAGATAAAACTTTTTAATAAAATTTTTTAAAATACCAAATATATCATTAGATGTTTATATTAAAAATTAGAATTTTTATAACAAAATGAATTTAATTGTCAAATAATTTATACATTTTCCATTTCTTTTCTCTCCTACTAACTATTCAAACAAGAAATAGTTTTTTTCTTCTCATTTTTCTCATAAATATTCAAACAAGTTAAAAAGTAGCACTTTCTTTTCTTTTCTCTTTCATTTTAAGTTATTATTTCATTTTTTTTCTCTCTCTAAACTTCCAAACAAGGACTTGGTGGTTCAATATCTCATCACGAAGTGATATTAAACTATACAACATGCTAAGTGCTGTATGACAATCCGATAAAATAATTTTTCTTAGTATATAAACAACTTTTGGTAAAATTTAATAATAAACATAGTATTGCTATATTAAGTCAATTATCATTTGTCATTTGAATGAATTGTCCAGATTAAAAAATATTAAAAAAATTTATGTTTTTTTAATATGATGTATTAAGATATGATAATTTTGAGTCGTAAAAGATGTGGTTTTAAAAACTATTATATTCTCGTACATTACATTGAGATACAATAGACTGGCTCATAAACTTAATTCGTGAATTTTTTGAAATGTATCCTCCATGCATAATGCATTTATAGCATAATATTACTGATATCAGGTTAATTATCATTTATCATCTAAATGAATTGTCGAGTTTCAGAAAGTAAATATATATATATATATATATATATAACCATTGTATCAATAACAACCTTAGAGGTAAGATGCCTATAAATAGGTTAGGAGTCATCTGTATCCACTAGTCATAATGGGTTCATATTTCACATATTTTTTAAATTTTAAGAGTAGTCTCAATCTAACCGATTTTTCCATTGGTAAGATATACTTTTATTGCCTTCATACCTATAAAACAAATATAATCATTAGTAATTTTTTTTTAATCTTCGTTTTGAAATATCTCTATTGTTCAATAAATTTATTTTTAAATATATAAATTCTATCTGTCTACCTTCTAATAATGTATTAAGCTGCCAACTTTCTTCCAATTGATAAATGGGATTAGTATCAAAAAATATATATCATTAAAAATATAAAATTTATATATCACAGGGGAAGGAACTCAAATACAATTATAATTCACTAGGAAAATTCAAAATCATAGCTCCAAAAGGGACGGTTAGAGTTAAAATCCCATCATGTACTATTCCTTTTCCCGATTCAATACAAAAACGTGAAATAAAATTAAACACATTTAATTTCTTGAAATTTTACGTAATAAGAGAAGAAATTTGTAAATTTGAAATCGATATATTATTAATAAAAACTGTGTAATAAGAGTCAATTATATCATATTTAACAAACTAAAAAATAACTAATTCGAATAGAAAACAAATAATTTTTATACTAGTTCTAATATAATTTAAAAAAAAAAAAACAAAGAAACAAAAAATTTGGAAAAATTTGAATAAACTAAAATTGGACTTTTAAGAAAATTGAAAAGTCAATAAAATAAGAAAACAATAACCACAAACGACACCCATTCCAAATTTTCTATGCAAAATAATTGCAAATACAAAATTTACTATAAATGGTAAAAAAATCTAATTACATCTTAGAATCAAAATATGATGGTTTCAAGTATAAATATGTGAAAGTCTTCAGCCACTTATTCTACATCTCTTCCAAAAAAAAAAAAATTGCAAGCAGTGTTAGTAATAACTCTTATTTTTTAAATATTTTATTTTCAAGTGTTTTGAAATATATTGAGGAAACTTGACTGCAACAACAAAAACTGCAAAAAAAAAAAAAAAAAAGACAGGCAACAGTAATACTAAAGGTCGGTTTCATTACTGAGTATGAGCAATCCTTTATGTAAAGGTTGGGGGCAGCCCCATGCTCAGATGGAATAGACCCACCAATATACCCCAAGTCCCTGCTGGAATAGGATGAGAAGCAACTCCTCCCAGATCAAAACCTTCCCTACTTTCCCGCTAGTCCATAAAGATCGGACACCCACATTCCACAGGCTGCCATTTCAGGATATGGACTTCGTCTTCGGTATCAAGCACGAACTAAATATTTTCCAGTGCCACAAGATGGTAGCCGTTACCATTAGGCACATCATCAGTGGTCCTCAATTGTGGCCTACAATCACCTCTTTTCAGTAACTTATAATAAATTACCAATAAAAGATAAATTAAGGCTTGTTATGTATAGATAACTAACGTCCCCTTCTAACTGATAAAACAGACATTGTCATCAAGCAACTACCTGCAGGCAAGATTAATAGATCCTATTTTTAAAGTTCTCATTTTTTCCCCATTATCTAATTATCTCATATACTGACTTTTAAAGGTACAAAACAGAATAAATAACAAAATTTCCAACAAGTAGTAGCCAATCCTGTTAAAGCACAACATTCCATTCAGTGCCTCCTAATTTTAGATTCACTTTTGGAAAGCATCATCCCTGAAAGCTTGTTGATCTCGTACACTAGTGCAGCAGAGAACAAGAAACTGCATCAAAGTTCAAACAGGTTAATATAGCACCATAAGCATTTGCATTTCTTTTTTGTTCCTTCTTATTTAAATTCTTGTGTTCATTTAATCTGAGTGCATTCCCAATTTCTTTGTAGATGCATCTGCCACGATAACTGGATCATTTCTTTATCATTAAATAGTATTTTTTTCCCCATGCAGTCTTCATAGCTATATACACAATGATACCATGTGATAGAATGCAAAAAACTACAAACCATGGCATTAAATTTTGTTACATGCTGTTTAATAGTTTTATCCCTTTTTCAAAATTCCAAAATGAAACAAAATTGCTTCAGTTTCCTATATAAATCCACTTTTTTTTTTTTTTGGGTAAATCTATATAAATTAACTTGGAGCCAAAGCATAAGAAGTCTCACAATTTTCAGACAAAATCTAATAGCAAGTATTGAAGTTTTATCCCTCAAGTTCTATAAGCATTTTCCAAAGTTTCAAGAGTTTCAGTTGATAAGTATTGAAGCTCTTTTACTTGTCAAAAAGAAAAAGTATTGGAGCTCTTTAACTTTTCTAAGCATTTTCCTCGCTCAAGCCAACCCATTAACTTCTATACCAAGTAGACTTTTCTTCCGTTTCAAGTAAAATCGAATTCCAAGAAATAATGATCTGTCAACACAGCCAACGAGGCAATACAATAAGCCAGCTGAAACAAAAAAAAAAAAAAAAGGAAAAGAAAAATGCAAACTGCCAGCCTATTCTCCCACCGCATGCATACCATTTATTTTTCCTTCCAAATGCCACAAAATAAGGTGAAACTGTATAGGGGCTAAAGCATATTTCCCTCATTAACTATAATCCATTTCATACCTCATGAGGTATACAATTATACAGAAGATCCTCTCTTGTTTGGGAAAATACAAATACCTCCCTTCTACAAAGGTTTTGTGCAACAAAATCCTCCCTGTCAGTTGACCAACAAATTTTGCTCCTGTCACTAATAGATTTTTCAACATGCTCACTTTACCCTTGACCAAATTTGTAAAGTCAAATATGTCATCAAAGATATCATTAAAATGAAAAATATACACTTATTAAAATTCAAATATACAAAGACCCCAACATCAACTTCAAGAAACATTCCCGTCACCACCAATAACCCCCACCAAATAAGGGCAAACCAAGTGCACAAGGCTCCCATCACTGTAGGGTTAGATATACAAAGTTTGACCTATAAGCGGAGAGACTGTTTCTGCAACTCGAACTCGTGACTTCCATGTCATAATGGAGCAACCTTACCATTACGCCAATGTTCACCGTCAACTCCACCATCATATTCAATAAGCCATCACCAGAAACAACCACTATTGCCAAAAGCCCCCCCCCCCCCCCCCCCCTTTCTTCTCTCATCCATGCACCACCATCTTCTGCTGCCACCACCGTTATTTTTTTGATTGGTTCTGCCACCACCATTATCAAACCACAAGATCTGGTGGCCAGACATTAACTGAGCCACCAGAACATACCTTAAGCTGCCATCATTGACATCAAAACCCTCACACCACGCCCACATTAGCCCATCATTCTCATTCTCAAAAAGCCCTGTGGTTGAACCTATGATAGTTGATTTTTCTTTCTTCAATTCTGGTTCCGTAAAATTCTTTTTCAATTGATCAAGCAAAATATTTTCCTATTAATTTTCTGTAGAATTGAACCCTTTGGCACTTTTTGCCTTTAAATTTATTACTCTTTTCACTTATCAAAAAAAGGAAAAAAAAATTCTCCAGAGAATTTCTCAATGACATCAGTTTAATTATAATACAATAAAATTTTTAACTATTTAGATATATCTCAACAGCATGTGTTCAGGCCCTGCAGGATGAGTGTCACAAAGGCCTGAATAACGTGAGTATATTAGATCACCTCCTATTTGGATGTCATTGTTTTCAGATTTCATGACATGACATCATCATAATTTTCAATCTGCTTGGCAAACAAACACCAATTTCAATTGTCATTTTAATATATACTTCAATTTACAGCAATGCCTCAATTTAATATTAAAATGAACCAAGTTAAATTATAACACTCACACTCAGGCCACCTTCATCACATAAGCTCGTGCTATTTAGTTGTCATGAAAGCCAGTAAAATTATGCTGTTAATAATGTAAAATAAATTAATGCTATATGCCATGACGACTCATCCTACCTAATATGGCTTATCCCTTTTTCTTTCATTAGAAAAGTTCCCTTGCCCCATCAATAATGTTGGTGCCAGTGCAATTCAGCCACCAAAAATAGCATTTTCCTTTCAAAATATACTTCAAAGCATAATTTCACATCGAGTACTATAAAATCCAAGTCATAATTAAATCATAAGCATTACCATGTTGTGATACAAACTCTATGGACGGTGCCAGCAGCAATGAGAGCAACTATTTCTGCAACTATAACTGCAAAGGGAAAAAATAATCAATTATTAATTCATAAATGTGCTTTGACTCCTTATCAGATAGCAGATACTACAAAGTATGCAAGCCTGCACTGTTACAGTTATTTATTTAGGTCACTAATGAAGAAGAAATCTATATTAATTTGAAGTCTAACTTAAGGAACAAATTTATTACAGAAGGTATGGTGATTGAAAGGAGAAACTGTACTGTGTCAGAAAAGTACAATGTGCCACATAAAAGCCCAAGGGAAAGGCTTTTCTTTTATTTAAGTCATTCAACGGAACCCAGGCGAAGACTTTAAGAAGATGAACGTCATGATGATAAAGACAGTGGTGATGAATGAGAAATGGAGACTGAGAATTCGTTAAGCAACAACTAGGTATGGTCGAAACCTAAAATGCCATAAACCCAGCTAACACTCCATTAATAATCAGAACAGGTCTAAATTTAGAAATTCCCCAAAGAGGACTTCAACCGAAACAATTCACTTTCCATCGTCCCCAGCAATCTATTTATAGTGGGCTGATGGTGGAAAGTCAAATAGTCATAAAAACCATAAAGCTATCTGAATTCGTATAACCCCCTTATTCTTCTTCAAGAAAGCATCACTTGCATGTCAAAGTATCGCCATTAAGTATTGGTAGAAACTGACAAGACGACTAACCACCACAAACCTCTCAAAATATTGTGTAAAGTTATGTCAAGTTTGGGATCCCTTAAATTGGGTCATTAATCCAGACAGGCATTTGGACAAAACCAAGAAGTTTCGACTGAAGTGGTGTCTGGTCTTTTCACAATCTCAAACCTCAAGGGTGGGCTTGCTGAGGGATGTACAGACACAAGCATATGTATGTATACAAGCAAGGTTGGTGATGGTGGTGCACGCAAAACACACTCAAACAAGTGATGGGAATTGGACAGAATAATAGGATTTCTGAGATGGCACATGCACACACGATGCATGCTCACCAACAGGCTATCATGTTTCTCACATTCAACAAAGGAAGATCCTCAGTTGAGCCTTACCTAGTGTAGGAAAGTGTAAAATTTTGAGAATTGTAGAGAAGTCATTTTTATAGTCAATTTTTTAGCACTCCTTGCATATGTTTTTTAAAAAATAAATTATAGATATTTGTCCAAAAAACCCTTGTCATCTGATGATTGATAAATGGACACATGGTCGAGGAAGTGGGATGTTTTAGGAAGCTATAAGTAGGGTGGCATCCTCTCTTGCAAGGCATCTCGCAAAATTGTAAGTAGTCGTCAATACAATACATCCATCCATTCACTCAAACTATTCATGCCTAATTATCGTTTTTATCCTTCCCACTTAGCCCATTGGAAGCACATGGCCGTTATGTAAGAAGTTTACAAAGGATAAGAGTAGAACTCACACGATGCATTTAGACGATGAATTAACCCTTCTCACCTTTTCTAGTTTACTAATATGATATCTCTAAATAGAGAATAAACCAAAAAAAAAAAAAATTGCACTCACCAGCACCCCACCCAGTCCTGATGCCAATTGTTTCCTGATAATTTCCAATGAACTGCAAGAAGAATGCCCGTATGAGTATAAGATAACACTGTTTCCTTATGAATGTACACCTATGCAAACTAATATACATAAATGGCTCATTATGTTTTGTCATATACAGAAAAATGATGCAGAATATAATATGTAACAGCACTGGAATATGAAATAGTAATAATCAACGTCCATTCAGTACACCATCAACTAAACACCGGTCCAAAACTTTTAGGGAATGAAAGAAAGGTAATAACATCCAAATATAGAAAAAAGCTAATATTCATATATTCACATATACAACCACGTGAAAAACCATATAGGTCACAAGACCCTGTTTGGATCACAAGAAAGAAGACATTGGGTATGAAATTCCATTACGAGGGATGGAATTTTCCAAGTAATGGCATTCTTAATATCATTCCATTCAAGTGTTTGGGTAGGACAATATTAGTTCTAGTTTCAGTGTAAGTATGATTTGTGATTTTTTAGTTAATTAGGCTGTTCGATCGACCTATCTCAATTTGATGCAATATTAAAATAAAATAATTATTTAAATATTGCATGATGTTTTAGAGTTGTTAAAAAGTGATATTACAGTTCGAGATGAATGCAAATTTGACTTGATCAAGATCCAGTTACAAAATTAAATTACATCAATCACTCTGAAATCAAATCTAACTTTCAAAAAGGGGTAGTCCTATGATATAAGGCTTCCACCACTGCAAGGTCTTAGGACAGTTAAATGTATGCAAACTTACCCTTACACCTGTTTCGGCAACTGAAACCCAATCCTACTGTTACGACTAAGGCCACTCTCATCAAATCTGACTTATAAGATCTTATTATAATTAAGCATGAATAATTTAAACTTTAAAAATATAATATTCCCTCTTTCTTAATTTAAGAGTCCTTTCATTTTTGGGATGTCCCAAAATAAAATTATAATTTGAACCTTGTATCATAAAATTTCCAAAACTTATCATTTGCTATCAATTTAATGTGCCTATTTTAATTAATGTGAAAGGAGGTTAGTTTTGTATATTTATACTTCTCAGGTTAAAAAGCATTAAATGCTTTGTCCACTGAAAAAGTTGGATTCCCTGAAACAGACTCTTAATATGGGATAAAGGGAGTCTCCTTTTTAATGTTCAAATTGAATTTGGATGTTTGAATTTATAATCAGATTGGACTAAGTCGAATAAGAGCTCAAATATGATCATTTAAAATCCATTGGATTTGAATTCAAACTAAAAAATTTCAATATTTTTTTACAAGTAATGTATTACATAAAGATTGCTTGTGAGCCCTTTACAAAAGAAAGGGACGGTTACAACTTAAAACCTAAAATCCCCCAACAATTCAACAAAAGAATTAGTACAAGAAGAGAAAGTACCCATCATCCACAAGAGTAACAATCTCAAAAAACTATCCTTTAACAAAGAAGGGACATGTTTACACCTTCAAAAATGTTACTGTTTCTCTCACGCCACAAGCAAAAAAAAACTAAAGGGCATGAATTTTTTTATATGTTTTTTGATAGGTAAGACACACACCCGCTACGACCCAATTGAGACTTAAACCCTCAACCTCTTCCTTGGGAGGTGGAGATAATACCATTCAGGCTAAGACTTGATGGTAAAACTAAAGGGCATGATGTCCCAAGCTTTCCGAACTAATACTATTTACATGAGATCCTTCCCAACTTTTCAAGAGCTCCATCACTTTAGAAGGTATAGTCCAAGCACAACCAAAAAGATTGAACAATACATACCACAACTCCCTCACTACCTTACAATGGAGAAGCAAGTGGTCTACATTTTCTTCCACTTCTACATTTCTTCACATATAACACCAGTTTGTCAGACGAAAGCCCATCTTTGGAAGATTGTCCATAGTAAATATAGACCCCCACACTCAACCCAAGAAAAAAAGCCACCCTTTTGGAGGCTTTGGAGCCCCAAATGGCCTTCCACGAAAACCCTCTAACTTCTCTTTGAATCAGCCTCATGTAGAAGGGTTTGACCGAAAACTTAACCCCTTCATGCTTGGCCACAATTTTGTCTCTGGAAGATTTCCACCAAGTGCCAACTTCCTCCAATTCCCAATCCCAAAAATTTCTTTAAAAGCCGGGCTTCCATATTGATCCATGCTCATGAGAAACAAAAACTTCAGCCACTAAAGCCTCCTACTCTATTGTAATTTGAAATAGGAGAGGAAAGTAGTTCTCCAATGCTACATCTTCACTTATCGAAAAAAAATTGCTACACCTTCACACCAAATATCCCTCTAGAATATGATTAGGGATAAATCCAAAATGAAAGTGAGTCTAATTTGTTTATTAGCCTTATTTATGTATTTTTTTTTTACAATATAGAATTAAAACAATTTATTTTTTGAAAATCATATTATTTTTCACTTTTCTTTTTTATGAAAGATGTAATTATTTTAATACCTTTTTATACGTAAAGTATTCAATTAAAGAACCAAAATTGCGGGGTCTAGGGGAGGGTTGGATGTACGCAGCCTTACCCTTGCAAGTGAAGAGACTGTTTCTGCGAATCGAACCCATTACCCATTGCGACAAGGCTCGTCCCTCTATTCTGCACTAATTATCACAACTTAATTATTCATTTAATATTAAATAGTTAGTTTAATAATTTTTAGATAATCCTTTTTTTGGTTAATTATTGAATGAGTTGTACAATATGTCCATTACACCACCTCTGGGTCATAATGAAATATCCACTCTCTATGAGGATCTCGGTAATGGGAAAATGGATCTCAGTTCAACACCCACTCTAACAGCCACTTGCTTTTCTTTTTTTTTTGATAAGTAAAAGTTTATTAGAAAGAGTTCAATGGGGAACGCACCCATGTACATGAAAAATGTACATAGGAAATGAAAGAAAAAAAATAGAAAACCTATTACATCATCTAAAACTCGTATCACTTAAAAAATCAACAAAGGTCTCAACTGAAAGAAAAGGACGTCTGCAAAAACCAAAAATACAACATAAGCAAAAACCACGCTAGCAGCTCGTTAGAAGACCTCTCCACCCCCTCAAAAAATGCATTGATTATGCTCCTTCCACACACAGAACATCAAACAAAGAGGAGACAAAGACCACACCCTCCTTCCCTTCTTAGATCTCCAACCTTCCTGCCACTGTGCAACAACATATCCATAACTGAATTTGGTAAAACCCACTTGATCCAAAAAAAAAAAAGTAAGTTCCACAAACCTGCAGTCACCTTACAATGTAAAGCAAATGACTCACAGATTCCGCATAAGAATAACAAATAGCACATCTATTCACCAACTGAATGCCACATTTCTGCAAATTATAGCAGTCAGAATAACATTGAGAGAAGCCTGTCCAAGCAAAAGAAAAAACACCTTTAAAGGGTCTTTTGACCTCCAAATAATCTGATACGGGAAACCATAACGCCACCAGAAGAAAGGGCCTCATAATAGGAACAAACAATGAACAAACCATTAGAAGAATGCTTCCAAAATATTGAATCCCTTTCTCCCTGCCGCATGATACAAGACACCAAAAATTCCAACAAAGAAAATACTAAAGGAACCTTGCACAATCATGAAAGTTTCAACAAAAAATGGGAGCCCACAGTACACCATCTTGAGATATAGAAAAGCAACCAGTTACAGATGCATCCTTATTTCTCGCAATCTGATGAAGAATAGGAAATCGAGCTGAAATAGTCTCAAAACCACACCAACTGTCATACCAAAAACGACCCGTTCTCTGGTCCCAATCACAAAATTAATATGTTGGACAAACACCTCCCACTCCTTACAAATATCCTTCCAAGCACTCACCCCATATGAACCCGTCACCTCCCTTGAAATCCACCCACCCCACTCAGCCATACTTACCAGACCACCACCCTCCTCCACAACTCACTGTCAGTACTAAACTGCCATATTCCACTTCCCCAATAAAGCATTATTAAAAAATTCTCAACCTCTTAATCCCAAGAACCCCATACAGTAGAGGTCGACAAACCCTTTCCTAGCCAACTAAATGTATTTTATCTTCCTCCCCAACTCCCATCCATTTGAAGTTTCTCAAGTTGACGTTCTATAGAAACTAAAATGCAGAACAATGACATAAACTAAGTTGGCAGACTAGCCAACGTACTTTTAATAAGTGTCAATCTGCATCCCTTTGACAAATATTGCCTCTTCCAACTGGGCAAGCCTTTTTTGAAACCTCTCAATCCACTACCACTCCATACTGAGGAAGCCTTATAAGGAGCCACCCAAGGGAAGTCCCCTAATATCTAGTAGGAAAGGATCCTACCACACATCCCAAAACCAATGTCAAATCCTCAATATTTTGTACATCACCTACTAGAATTAACTCACTCTTTCCCAAATTAACTCGAAGACCGAAAACCGCCACAAAGCATAAAATAACACATCTAAGATACATAAGTCATTGATCCTCTATGCCGCAAAAAATAATAGTATCGTCTGCAAATAACAAATGAGAGATGACTAAATCTTGCTCCTCAGATCTACCCACTTCAAACCTAGTCAATAACCCCTCTTGGACTGCGCTGATCCATCAGATGAACTCAAAGCTTTCAAAACCACAAGAAAAAGCAAAGGGGATAAACCCCCTTACCAAAGTCCCCTCAAACTCTAAAGAAGAACCCTCAGCAGAACCATTAACTAGAATGGAAAATTTGATTGTCGAGACACAAAACTGAATCCAATGCTTCCATTTATCTCCAAAACCCATCCCTTGTAATATATAAAGCAAAAAACTCCAATAAACATGATCACACGGTCCTTTGCAATGTCCAGCTTACACAGCCAATCCTAGAATATCACTATTTTTCCAAGAATCAACACACTCGTTAGCAATTAAAAGCTGCATCCAAAATATGTCTCCCTACCACAAAAACAATCTGTGAACTTGAAATAACTTGCCCCAGCACTATCTTCAATCGCAACTGAAAAAACCTTAGCCAAAATCTTATACACACCACCAACCAAACTAACAGGTCTAAAATCCCAAACATCAGTTGCCCCCAGCTTTCTTCGAAATTAACACAATAAATGTTGTACTTGAGAATTTTCTCAAAGCTCTTTGATGTGTGAAAGAAATGCATAACCCAGCATGACATCTTCCCATACAACTGACTAACAAGACTGGAAAAAAGTCATAGTATAACCATCAGGCCCTGTCGCCTTATCATCATTACATTCCTTCAAAGTTGCAAGCATTTCATCTTCCTCAAAAGGACACTCCAACCAATCCCTATCCATAGGAGTGATGGAAGAAAAGGCCAACCCATCTAGTAACGGTCTATTTTGTACCGTTTCAGAGTATAAATCCTCGTAAAAGTGCACAATAGCTTGCCCCACCTCATCTGAAGCTGAATGAACAACCCCACAATGTCAACAAAAACCAGGCCAATGTGATTCCCCCCCCCCCCCCTCCCCCTCCTATGAGCATTTGCCAATCTATGAAAAAAATTCGTAATTTGGTCACCTTCCTTAAGCGATAACGCTCTCAATTTTTGCCACCGACTGATCTCTTCAGATAATAACAACTTACCCAACTCCCCTTTCAAAGCCTCACAATTCACCCTCTCTTCCTCAGAAAGAACCCCCTGCCCTCTTTAACATCAATCTCATGAAGGTCCTGCATAATCCTTGATTTTTTTCACCCCCAAAATTACCAAAATACATCTCTATCCCATTTTTTCAGATCCCCTTAAGCAACCTTAATTTTCTTGCCAACACAAGACCAGGATTTTGTTACAACTCATAACTCTACCACCAACCTTTCACCAAATCAACAAAACCATCAACCGTCAACCACATATTTTCAAAACGAAAAGAACTCTTTCCTCTATGCAATCCTCCACTGTCGAGAAGAACAGGAACATGATCTGAAATCGGCCTCATAAGAGAAGATTGTGCCACATCTAAAAATTCTCTTGCCAATCTAAAGACACCAAAAAACGATCAAGTCCCAACATAGATGGATAAGAACCCCCACTCATCTATGTGTAACAACCATCCTACAATGGTAAATCCAACAATTCCCGCCCATTTATAAAGTCTGAAAACTCAAACATAGCTCGAGAAACCTGACTACAATCCCCTCTCTTGTAAGGAAACCGAAAAACATTAAAATCCCCTCCTATAAACCAAGGCACAGGCCATCTCTCCCTCACCTCACCCAATTCCTGCCAATGTGTACATCAACAATTGTCCACTGTAGGGGCATACACTCCAGAAAAAAGGCACATAAAACCATCCTCAATAGTCTGAATTAAACAAGACACTGGATGAGACCCTGAACTTCCATCTAACTTCCGCAACACTCTAGAATCCCATATAACAAGAAGGCCTCCAGCTGTCCCAGTAGTTCACAAATATGCCCCATTAACTCCCCTGAGCTCCTAACCATCTCCCGTGAAACACTGTCAACCTTCACTTCCTGAGTACACATAAGGCAAGGATTCCAGTGGCAAAGCATCCCTTTAATCACTGCACTGCTTATCAGGGTCATTGGCACCCTGCACATTCCAGGAATTGATTCGGATCGTTATACTGTAATTGTCAAAACTCCACTACCCTTCCCTGCAGATCGCCCCTCCTTATTTCTCCTAAAATCATAATTAATAGAAGTTAGAAAGAATTTTTTTACTCCCTTTCCAATTTCCCACTCCCAGAACTTCTATTCCCACCTTTCCTTTTCTTCTCCTCCAGCCTCCTCTCCCTCTCAATAGCTTGAAGCCAGCCTTAAAAATTCTTCCTCATATTTTGCAAAAGAAACACCTAACAGGCTTCCCAATCTCTTTCATCTTCCTCAGGTACCCAGAAGAGACTTGCATTGTATGCAGTTCCTGCCTCAGTATCACTACTACCCCAAATCTGTGTCACTGGTTAAAAAATTATTATCAGAAGCCACCACGACATCTGACCTACATAACTTGCAATTCCATCCCCTGAGTTTCTGAGTTATCTTGCGGAGCAATAGCTTGCCAATGGCAAACAATCCAAAGGAACTAAATCTCCCAGATCTGCCTTACTAGTTAACATCAGAAAATCTGTCACAACATATATCCCGCCATTGCTCTCCCTGAAGCATAGACTAATAATCCTGTACACCTTTCTGCAGTGTACAGGATTATCACATCATCACATTCAACTACTTAGACCAATAGACTTATCTGAATCCTCATCCCATGACACAGACTTCCCCTTATCTCAGACACCCCATCCTACTCTTTGACTCATTTGCAAATTAACATTAATCTCAGTTTCGTAATACCTGTTCCTCCTATAGACTCACCTCCCTTAGTTGTTGCAGCTAAAGTGCCAGACGGCCCAGACCCCCCCCCCCCCCCCCAAAAATCCAGTTGACATAGCGATGTAGGCTCCTGGTTATCGATACGCAACTCAATCTCAGGTCCCTTCTCAGTATCTGGAACCCCAGCCATCATTCCCATGTGCAACTGTGCTCGATTAGAGTCAGCACTCAGTGAATAGACCTTCAATAGCTGTTTTGAAGAGGACACATGAAACTGCAATGTTGGCGGCACCTCTCCATCAGAAACTGGCACACTTATGGAATCTTGCTTTGACTGTGATGCAACACCCTTCACTAGATCATCGTTCCCTTGATGCCCTGAACACGACGCAATCATCGTTCCCGTCATTCCCCTATTCTCCTTCCGCCTCCACTGTTGACGAACCAATGGGCTTCGAATGAGTTCGAGGAACATTCCTGAAGTTCTTTTACTCTTTCCAGCAGATGCAAACATTCTCAGCCCATTAGTCTGGCCCGCTTAATTACCCTTACCCTTTAAATCTATTGACTTAACCCAGCCCACCCCTGTCCAGAAGACCCATATGAGTCCAAGGCCTGAAATCTATTTGACAGACTAATATTCATACGTGGGCGATATTGCTCCCTCAGCCCATCATTGCTTCTCGACCCAAATTTACTGTTTCTTCTTACAGTTGTTGTGGGCATGATCCAACCTGTCCTCAGTAAAAGGCTGCCCATCGAAACCCTCCCCATAACCTTGTGTTGATTTAAATCTTCTCTGGTCAAACATATCCAGAGAAGATCTCTGATGTTCTGTGATTTTGCCCGTCAAATCCCACCTACCAATTTGGCCATCCTGATGCACCACAGGGCACGTGTTCTGCAGTCATCGTCTTCACCAAAATAGAATCTGCAACCCCTATCCAACTAGAAAAATCTGTATTGTTACCAAACAGTAACAAAGGTTGAGATTCCACCCATAGTGGAACAGCAAACCTCCAAGAATTCACCACGATCATTACCAACGACAATGGCAGTCCTCCAGTGAGACGCACCTGGATTCGAGCCCGTTGGGAATGTACTCTGTTCAATGTGTCTTCATCAACTGCCACAAAATCCTCCCACAAAGATCACCCAAAACTTTGAAGACCTCTTTGAACCACAGATGAATAGGCAAACCCACAAAGCGAACCCAAATAGTCCATGACTGTGCTAATGCTCTGTGACATGCACCAGTTGGTGACTACCAATCAAGAAACAGAGGACGACCTTCAAAACTCCATCGCTTGGCATTCAATATCCTTCCAGACTCAACTTCCGAAGGAATTTCAAAAAGGAAAAGGGATCCATACATTTCTGAAACACCCTGTTACCACCTTCCATTAATTGACAATTCACCCAATTCTACAATTGCTCCCTCCAAGGCAATGTAGAACTCCATTCCCACACACGTCCCACCAAGCACCGTCTAAAGAACCCCATTCGACTCCTACAAGGTTCCAATTGCACTTCCACCATATCCGATGTACCTTCTGTTTTCTTTCCACAAATAAGAGGGCTTTCTGGCCAGACCTCCTTCCTTGCAACGTCTAAATATGAGCGAGAGATAGTAACATCTTCCTTCACAGATTCCTCCCACAACCTCCTTAAGAGAGACACCACCTCTGACCACCCACCCCCAAACAATTGTTCTGGAATACGAAACAGACTTGCAGGTTAGCCCAAAACAAACCTCAACATAGACAAACCATCCTTCCATAGTTCGATCCCGAACCGCATTCCACCTCCAATTGCCCATGATCAAGATACCTAACAAACCCCTAATCCCAGTCAGTTGTCAAAGCAGCATCAAGAATGTCACAAATCCACATAAAACCAGGAAACTCTACCCAAACATGGCGCAATGCAGTTAACTCCATACTCAACTAAATACCACTTCACCATGTCATCAAACTCTCGTGGATGAAGTTCAAACTAACGCCCATTAATATCAACCTTCGCCATCTTTCACTCCATTGCAATCTTGAGCATCTCTTAACAAAAGTAGTACATAGCAGGTTGTCCTAAGGACCACTGACTTATCAAAAGGAAAAAAAAAAAAAGGAATCAAATAAAAACAAGAATGGGATCCCCAGTCCTTCCCTCTTCTCCTGCCAATCAAAGGTAGCCTAAGCTACATAGCATAGTTACTAGAAAACGCTAATACCTTACAATTTTTGTTTTGATACATGCATTCCAAAACAGGGAACACTTACATTCTAGAACACTACATTTAGAGATTGGATAAATTACTTCGTACTTCTTTCTATAATTTCCTTTTAAGAGAAAAGTGACAGGCCAAGACTAACACAAATCAACAAAAATAAGTGCATTTAGTTCACTGTTTTACATATTTTATTCTAATATAATAAAAATCTATAATTATATGGAAAACTTGTACTCTTCAAGAATATTCAGTTCTTATTACTTAATTTTGGATAAAAAGAAGAAAATACTCTTACAATTAGACCTACCCTACTATATTCCACCTATGTCATCTACATAAGTCCATCCCTTATCATATCATATTTAGAGTATTTAGTGTATTGCGTTCCCATTCCTATTCCATGTACCATAATTATCTGTGTTCCAGGTAACCTTGCTACATAGTATATTTACACGAGAATTTTAAAGTTTTGGTGAAAAAAAAATTTATTAGAAGAAGAATGAGAAGAAACAAGAAGACAAAAACAAGTGAGATATTCTACCCAAACAACCAACATAATATGTCTAAGGATACCTCTCGAAGAAATCTATGCAACAGATAAACAAGTGAAGCAATCCATACTATTTTTCTCAAACAATCACTCATGCTAAAAAGAAATCTATAATTTAAGTTCGAATGACCAAATTTTTTACTCAATGTTGAACATAGTGTGGAAAAACACCATCAAAAGAAATATGAATTGAAAGGATATTATGAGAGTGCATTGCTCAAGGATTCATATAAAAATAATAGAAAACAATCAGAAGTGTCAAAATTATCATCCTACATTTCTATTTTTTGGGTTACAAAAATAAATTCTGATAAAAGTAAGCACTGCATAACAAGCAATCTACATTATCCACATTAGTACTAGGATGCTAAGGATTTAGTGCACAATGAAATCCAGTAGACTGACAAATTTCTAAAAGCAAGCACACCAAAAAATAAGCTAAAGGAATAATGTATCTAAGTGAAAAGAGAAGGGGGAAAACAACAGCTGTTCTCTCCTCAAATATTTCATTCAATGCCTAACTGCGGACAGTAATCCATTATTAGTAAGATATCTTGTGAGCGTCCAATTCACAGTTTCCTATTTCAGAAGCAGAGATTACTACATAAAGTGATTCTTATGCAGATATGTAATTTTTTTTTTTTATTTCTTGAAAAGTTGTATTGATAAATCGCCTGTGCAAAGTGATCCATGTATACAAAGGAGACAGAAATATATAGAGACGGAAATACATTATGAAAGATATATGATACTAAGTATAAAAAATAAAGACAGTTAGCCTAACTGAAATGTGGTTTCCAATAAACAAGGATGGCAGGAAAGATGACAGAGCCTAATGGCTGTAAAAAGCCCCATATTTACATATGCAAGTGAAAGAAATTCAAAACTAAAAATAAAAAAATTGAATGCCTTTTATCAGAATATCATCAATCGATCATATCACATTTGAAACTAGAACACAACAATACTCATGTATCAATGTAATAGTCACATGGGTAATGAAGAATTCATTCAGGAGCATCATAAGATAGAAGTCATTGAGGAACATTTTGAACTTACTGTTAGCAACATAACAAATAACAGAGAACTGGTGAACCCTCCAAGTATGGTAAATAACTCTGATGACGCTAACTTCCCTCTATACATTTCTTGAAGCGAGAGAATGACAGTGAATAAAAGAAAAGAATACAACATGGAACTCCCAGAACTTGCCATGGCCTTCAAATTGCACAAACAATGGCAAGATCATTAGATTAAATAGTTAGTAATAATATTAGGAACAGCAAGAAGTGGTTATAGTAATAACTATTCACTAACCCATGAACAACATAAAAGGATGCATTGAGGAAAGCAGCATGAAACAATAAAAAAGCCACAAGTATGCATGGATCAACAAATGCTAAAAAATTTCAATATTAAACGAATAGCCCACAACGAAATGCATATCAAGCCTTTTAGGATCTACAAGTTTGAGTACAAGTTTATGTTCGGAACCTCAGGTCTCTCTCTCTCTCTAATAACTAACTAGAATGTGCAATGAGTTGATGAAGTAAAAACCATTTTCAATATACTGAGATACACACTATCAAGTGCAAGAGTACACCTGTCACAAAATCCATCAAACCTCCGGATCTTAGGACAAGGCCACATGCCAGAATAGCTATACCATCCAATTTTTACTCATGTGACCCGTGGGCCATGGTAAATGTAGTGCATATGTACCATAGCAGACATCAATACTTCACTTATTTGGGAAGATCTATGTAAAATAGAAATATAATAAGAAAGCATCCCAAGTAATGTCTAGATTATAAGGAAGACAGTCCTATTATTTAGTTGAACACGCTTGTTGGCTACATGTCCCATAATAGGAATTCCTTGTCACGTACCTATAACATATTGTACTCTCTCTCTCTCTCATAACAAAATGTGATTTATTGATAGGGATGGGGAAGAAAAAACACTAGAAGCATACTGCATTGGTGAAAGAGATTCCTTCTATAGAAGGAGGACAATGAAAACCCAGAGGTACAAAAGAGAAATCAAACAAAGGCCCCTCTCTGCTGGCATTGATTTTTCAGATAGGTATTCCAGAGTAACAGCTCCTCTTTTGGCAAAATACATCCATCTCTAATTTAGTAGATCTAGACACTAATTTGGATAAATGTATAAAAATCTCAAAATGTCATCCGCTTCCTCCATAACAACATATATCAGCTATGGACCACTGACCTCCTATATCCAACTGATAACGTAGGCAGTTCATCACCCTCTACATCAACAACCATAAAGAGTTAAAGACCTAATAAAAAAGGTGCCTCCACCACAATAAAATGTCCGCCTCAACTTTTACTGCATTACCAAAGTTGTAGGATAAAGATATGTAAAGAATATGTATCAAATTGTGATCTCTTGCAATTGCCCAATTGTGTCACTTCAAATCTCTTGAAATGAAATGTAGCTGTAATACAAAGGCCCTCCTTTTTCGTAGACAATACAGACGGCCCAATATGAGACTGCGGATGTAAACCTTCCTAACAGTTTCTCGTTGAAATCTTTAGCAAGGAATAGATCAAATAGAGGCAGTGAAATAGTGATTGAACACTTCCGCAGCTATAAACCAATGACTGGAAGAAGAAAAAAAACGCCCAACTGCATCAGATTTTGCCCTTTATTTCTACATTTCACGGCAACCGAACGGAGGGTAACTGGCTATTCATACTAATTCTCTAGATTTATTCTATAAATCAAGGACATGATCTATATATTTATACACATGTACATATCTTGAGGAGAGGAAGAAGAAGGAAAGGGTACCTACGAAACCTTGGAGATCACCTATGCTGCCCCGCTGAATCCGATCCCCTTCAGTGCTGATGCCTCAGTCGTTGAATGAGAATAGGGATTTCTATTGTCGCGATTAGTTGCAAGGGGCAATTTCGATAATATGAGAAATGAGAAGGACAATAATGTCATATCAAAAAATTGAAAATTGATTGTCATAATGAAAATGGTGAGTGTATATTTTGTAATCGAATTTGGAAATTGTTATTTACTTTCAAATAAGTTAAAAATTAAAAGCGTTTATATTATTATTATTAAAAAGTGGCCATTTTCAGAAAAATATGAAAAAAATCATAATTTCAAAAACTCAGATTAAAAATTGAAACAATCCAAAATTTGTCTCCTACGCTTAGATAATGATTTAAATATAATTTTTAAAAAAAATTTCTAAAAATTTTGTAATTAATTTTTTAAAAACTATAAAAATACATTTGGATATGATGATCTAAATTAAAAAAAATTAAAATTAATGGCTTATCAAATACACATCCCGTGTTTTGAAATTCAAAATTTGCGTTTGAAAACCTAATCAAACAAAACTGTCGTATTTTAAATATTTTACTGATTTTATTTTTTGAAAACTTTTTTTTCTTAAAAGAATGATGAGTATTATAATTTATGAATAATAATCAAACTAATACTACAATATATTACAATCAACTAATATAATTAATCATACAAGAGAGGACCTCTCAATATTATAATTTGTTTTTGAGAACTTTTGAAAGTGAAGATCAAGATAAAAATGAGATCTTGAAATGCACCATAGACATCAAATTTTTTTATTCTCCTATTTGGTGTACCTAGCTCCAATCCAAAGTCCCATACCCCTTTTTGATTATCCTTTTTAGAGAAACGTGGTGTAATTTATTAGTAAATGTTTGACAAATTTTTATTATGATAGTCGCACTAGTGCAATTACTACTCTAATTTAAACATTGCGTAAAATTTACATGAATTCAACATGAATACTTAAATCAGAGCGGCTATTGCATGGTGGGATCGTGGCATCAAAATTTTATTTTGCACAAATGTTATGATATAAAATTAATTTAAAAGCACGAGATTTTATCCATTCAAATGCAAAAACTTGTCACTTCATTGAAAAGTTATTTACAATTTTTTTTCACTTTTTAAAACTTATTTGGGGTGGATGGTCCACACTAACAAAAGTTGGTACAATTTTAAAAATCTCAGGGAGGTTAGTGTAATTGCTAGAAATCTCAAGGGAGGTCAATATAATTTACCCAAAGTATTATTAAAAAGAAGGAACAATTACACTCATTTTTCCTATGATACCTGATAATTTCAGGTGCATTTTCTGTAATTTTTTATATTACACTAACCTCTTTTATCAGAATTATTTAAAAATAAATGTTAACAAAAAAATATAAATTTACTATATTTCCTTTAGAGATAATTACAATGACCTCCCCTGTAATATCTGAAAAAATAAGGGAGCTCATATATATAATGATATTTTAGTCGTATAAAAAATTTAATCAAAATCTTAACACCATCAATGACAAGTTTTGTATAGAGGATGGAGTCTCTATATTGTCAGTGTAACATAAGGTTAGTTAGTGTAATTTTAGAGAACAAATGGGAGATCTTTGTAATTGTTGGTGTTGTGAATTAATGATCTATGTAACAAGAGTTAGAGAGAAAAAATAGAAAGCAACACAAAAATTTTACGTGGTTTGGCAATATGCATACGTCCACGGGTGGTAACGCAAGGGATAGGGCTGTAAACGGATTGGATTCGGACCGGATCATAGCTAATCCGAATCCGATCCGTTTAATATAAAATTCGATCCGATCCGTTTAAAATTATAATATATATATATATAAATGGATCGGATCGGATTGTAAATGGATCGGATCGGATTGTAAATGGATCGGATCAACCTATATCATAGCTGGTCCGTTTATATTTGGGATAATCAGATTCAGATCAGATCGGATTGGGTCACAGATCACTATTTCTAAAACCATATCCGGACTTAACGGATCGGATCGGATCGCGATCCGCTCCATTGACAGCTCAAGCAGGGGAGATCAGTCTAATTATCCCTAAAAAGAAAAATTTTATGTATCTGCAATTTATTTCTCCAATGTGACATGTCACATGATAGTAGTTTTGGGTCCCACATAATGTGATTTCTAAAATAGTAAATTATAATGTCCTTTTCTAAGATATCTAAAAATTGTAGATACTACCTCTCTTATTTATGAAATTACATTGCACCATTTACAGTTTAAATATTGATAACAAATTTTCTATTATCATTGACCATCGATAATGATGGTATCTAATGATGTCATCAGCAAAAAAAATTAAAATATCCAATTTACCCTTATAAATAATGAACTAACAATTTTACCCTTATAAATTATGGACAAATAACAAAATATGCCTTCTAAAGTTATTTTTTCTCTAGAATTTTTCATGGCAACCTAACAGATGGTTATAGAAATAAAAAAAAGAAGCAATCAGCATTGATTCAAGTCTCACGAATAACAGTGCGATGACGGAGATGATGGTAAAGAACCCAACGTCACAATCCCTTTCCGGTACTTTCTTAGTTAAGTTGTGTTGAAATAGAATGTTCATATGCAAATTCATCAATGAAAAAAGACAAATCTGAAGAAATCCTTTTATGCGAATTCATCTATGAATGTTTCTGTGATTGTTGTAAGTGTAGTTATCCATAAAGAGAGAGAGAGAGAGAGAGAGAGAGAGAGAGAGAGAGAGAGATTACGATTTGTTGCTTTCAGTTGTGTCGGCATTCAAGCAATTTTAAATTAGGTAAATTACATTGACTTCTTTTGAGATTTCTAAAATGACACTAACCGTCCTTACTTTTACTAACAAATTACAAAGACTTTCCCTTCAGTCTTTTTTTTCAAATGACAAAAGTGCCCCTTTCATTTTTATTTTTATTTTTTTTGCATTTTTCAATTTTGACCATTTTTTCAAACTTTTTAAAAGATTTTTTTTCATTTTATATATATAAAAAAAATAGATTCAAGATAAATAACTTGTTAGCCAAAAAATATTTTAATTAATATTTATTTGAAAATGAAAAAAAATTAGAAAAAATTGGTCAAAATTAAAAAAAATGCAACAAAAAAAAAAAACATGAAAGGAGCATGTTTGTCATTTTGATAAAAAAAAAAAAAAAGATTGGAGGAGAGATCTTTGTAATTTGTTAGTAAAAGTTGGGGAGGTCAGTGTCATTTCAGAAACTTCTATAAAAGTCTTTGTAATTGTCAAACAATTCAAGAGAGTTTAGTGTAATTTAACCTTTTAAATTTGTTTTTTTCTTTATATTAAACCAGTCATCATTCAAGCTCAAAAAAGATCAGTACTGATGATGTCATTTTTTGTCTTTGATAAATGATGCCCAAAGTCCCTTATCCAAGTATTTGCAAAGAATTAATCAGAAGATCACCGGTAGAGGTTTGGTGAAGGAGCCTCCAATGGTCAAGTTAGTAATTTGAAAAATGAACTATTATAAATGAAAGTGTATAGTTTGGAAAACGTGTAATACCCTGACCTATTGTAACCAAGCCAATAAGGCCTAATGCTACGATGATGAAATAAACGGGTTGAATTTCAATAGCTTTGAATATATGGACGAATGCCAAGGCAAACGAATAGCCGAAAAAAAGAGAGAGAAAGAAATAAAAATAAAATTTAAAAGGGAATAAAACAAAATTAAAATAAAATAAGAATTAGAAAATAAATAAATAAATAATAAGATAAGATAAAATAAAACTAAAATAATAATTAGAAAGAAATAAAAAAATGGGAAGCATGTGTGAACAATATCTATATATATATATATATATATGTACATAGATAGGTGTAAATAAATAAATAAATATATATATATTTATATGTGTGTGTGTGTGGTGTAAATCAGTTACAACATGTAACTATTAAAAAGAGGAAATGAGGGGGAGAGTTATAAGCGCATGGAAGTGAATGGCTGGAGAGAGAGAGAGAGAGAGAGAGAGAGAGAGAGAGAGCAGTTTTATATATATATACACAAAACAATTGAATCGCCATGCGTTAGAAACACGGGAAAAAAAAAAAAAAAAGAAAAGCAGAGAAGAAAGAAGCAGCGCAGGGGAAGCGTGGTGCGGCACACAAAGCAGGAAGGAAAAAGAAAAATAATAAGGAAGGAAGAAGCAGAAGTGGGTTAGTGGAAGAGAAGAGAAGAATCAGAAGGGGGGGAAGAAGGAGAAACCGAGAGGTCGCTACGCAGGAGACGCTTAGAATTGGGTAAGCGAGTATGACTCTGTTGTTTTTTTCTTTCTTTCTTTTCCCAAGCATGAATGCTAGATATTAGTTTAGGGGCTGCATGAGCATGGAATTGGAAAATATTGCAAGAAGAATAGAACAAATTGATGAAGAAAATAATAGAAAAAAATGGACTTACAAGTTTTTCGGATAATTTGGTTTTTAGGATTTTAAGGCATGAAGCTTGGGTTTTATGATGGGGAAATGATCTCCATAGGTGCAGCAACACATAGAAACAAAATGGGGTTCAAATCATAACTAAAAAGCCACGAATGGAGAAGTTGAAGAGTCGCCGAGAAACTGCACAGCTTCGGTGGAGCTGCCGTTTTCCCTATTTTAGGGGAGATCCGACACTTCGATCAAAAAACCGAGGGCAGATTTGAGTTGCCCATGAGGCATATGTTCGGACCCAGTGGAAACCATGAGAAAATCCGTTGTCGGCAAGTCGCCGTTAACGGAAGAGGTGACCGACCAGGCGCTAGAAACGCTGTTGTGCGGCTGAGATTTTGTTCCTTGATTTGGGCCAAACCAGGTCGGGTCCGACCCAACCCACCCATTCAGAGAGTTGCCCAACACTATTACTTTATGGGTCATATGTTAAATTGGAGTTTGGGAGGTGTTTGGTTGAAAAGGAGAAGTTATTCACTATTTGGCTTAAAAATGTACAAGAAATGAAAAAAAGAAAAAAAAGCTTGCACGGGTCATATGTTAAATTGGAGTTTGGGAGGTGTTTGGTTGTAAAAGAGAAGCTATTCATTGTTTGGCTTAAAAATGTACAAGAAATGAAAAAAAGAAAAAAAAAGGTTGCACAAGGGTTGCATGCCCTGTGATTTGAACCAGTGACCAACGGGAAGGAGTGGGAAGGATGGACCACTGTGCCACTGAGGCACATGTGGTTCATTTTGTTTCAAATAATATATATATTAGACACAATTAAGTAAATTAAATAAATTCGAATTAAATTCCGACGCGTAAATTAGTCAAATGAATAATGAAAACTTTTACTGTTTTGGACCTTCTAGATTCAATGGTGAGGTCCGTTTCACGAGACGGAGTCCCAAAAAATAAAATACTCGTAGAAACGTCAAAATGCCCCTAAGTCGAAGGTGAGTCAAACGGACTCCGATTGAGTTAAGTAAATAGTGGATTTTTATTATTTCAAACCTTCTGGACTCAACGGTGAAGTCCAAATTGTGGAAACAGAACCCTAAAAATAGAGACACATAAATGACCATTTCACCCTTGGGTAAATTAGATCAAATTAGAAGTCGTAAAAGTATAAAGTAATAAAAGAGATATTTAGATTAGCGAGGCATAAATTTGATGAATGATATTAAAGCTGAAACGTGTTTACTGATAGATAGGAGACTTGAAAGGAAAAGGGAAGGTCACGGAATACTAGGACTGATAAGGTAAGTAAATTCCTATCTTTGATACGTGGTTTTCCAAGCCACAATCTTTTCATTACTGCCAAACTTGTACTCATATATGTATTCACTGTTATTCTTCCCACCATGGATATTGTTCTACCTGGTGGATGCCTATTGGTTGATATCTTATAACTTGATTTACTGTATTGATGTCTATTCACTATATGCTTATGTTATGATGTTCCATGCTTTGTACACTTCATATGGAATACAATAGAATCCTGATTTATGTTAAATGCTGGGTTTTGTGCTCAGTCACATTACTCATCTGATGTTATCTGATTGATTGGGACCTACGGGTCAAATGGACACATGGCAATGATGGCATTTTTATGTAGTGAGTTAATGGGCATTTTATATGCATTTATGTTAATGAGAGTATGCCGGGCCCCAAAAGACCGAGGGTCTGCCAAATCCTGAATAAAGTAAAGGCATCATTCATGTTAATTGATATAATTCTATGTTGATTGGTCTTGATTTATGGACTTGATTGTGACCGTTTCATTGTGGCAGTATTTATGTTGTTTGTGTTTATTGGGCCTATTCCATATTCATGTTACATTGTTTCTCTTGATTGTTATTGTACCTTATCATTCATTGGCCATTGTGGCATTTTACAGTTGACTGCAATCGTTGTCATGATTGGCTATCATGTTACCTTGACTTGTATTCATCTATGTCATCCCCAGCCATATTGGGGATAAGCTTTTACTTACTGAGCTTTGTTAGCTCACCCCTTTATTATATTTTTCATGTGAGAATGCTATGGAACCACAGTAGAAGATTCGAAGTGTAGGGAGATAGTTGAGGAGCACAATAGAATACAGTAGTTTCTCTCATGCACTCACCACCTAAAACGTGGTTTATGTTGGTTATTGTTAGACTTATTTTTAGTTTTCAACAATGTTGTAATAAGGCTTCTGCACTTTAATGTTATGGTTATATTGCTTATTGTTATCATTGGTAAAAAAATGAAAAAGTAGGGACGACCATTGGGCCGGCCCCACGACACGAGATCCACATAGGGTGGGTTTAAGGTTATGACAAAATGCGTACCTCTTCAGGTCAACATCTTACTCCTTTTATGTTAATATTTTCCCAAGAAAGTAGGAATTTGAGATTTGATATGAATCTCATGATCTTATCAGTTCCCGTTTGTAACAAACGATTTGTTCAAGCGTTTGTTACTCCTGAACCTTTTGCTAGTGATAAATATGTTAAAAGTTTGCTACTTAGATCTGTGAAGCTTGAAATTGATTGTGGAGGTAGGCGATGGAACCATTCCAGAGCTGCACCCTTAAGGCTTGTAACAAACGATCTGCACATTAACGCATTTGTACCTTATTTGAGAGCCATGGTGCGTTAGAAATGAGAGAGATGATCCACAAAGTTGGCACTACCATCATAAAGTTTGAACTTTGAAAGGACATACTTCCTTGGAGGTGCTTTTGTCATTATTGTCGGGTTGAAGAGAGTTCCATGCATGCTGAACAAATTATAGAGTTGTTCAACTGCATTTTAGACGACTCCAAACCTGGCAAGGTTCCCGAATTCTGCCTCTTCCTCTCGACTTTGGCATGACTGGTGATGACTTCTGGACTGTTGGAGTACCACTCTAGTGTTGACTTGTTCCAATTATCTGGTTGAATATGGTTTACTTGTTGAGGTGATTGCTCTTGCCCTTGAGGCACATGTTGTTGGTTTTGGCCATGCAAAGGTTGTTGGGTCTGAACTGGTTGAGGCAATTATTGGTCCTCGCCATTCAAGGGTTGTTCATTTTGGACTGGCTGAAGTAGCTGCTGATTTTGATCGTGCAAGAGATGTTAGTTCTAGACTGGATGAGGCAACTGTTGGTCCTGACTATGCAAGGGTTGCTGGTTCTGGACTAAATGAGGCAATTGTTGGTCCTGATCGTGCAAGGACTACTGGTTCTAAACTGGATGAGGCAATAGTTGGTCCTGAATGTGCAAGGGTTGTTGGTTCTGGACTGAATGAGGCAACTGTTGGTCCTAACCGTGCAAGGACTACTGGTTTTGGATTGGATGAGGCAACAACTGGTCCTGACTGTGCAAGGGTTGCTAGTTCTGGATTGGATGAGGCACGTGTTGAATTTAAGCGATTAAAACTTACTGACTCTAAACCAAGTTTGCCACAGTCTAGTTCAGAGCCTCGATTTGCTGTGCCATGGAATTTATTCTCTAATCAGTTGCACTTTGACAAGGCTGGCATCCACCAGTGCGCCTTTAAGCAAGGTTCAATGCTAGTTGATTCAGTTGTTTTGGTGGCAAATTTCGAGCCATTTTTCGTTTAATAGATTTTTAAGAGGAGAGCTTTGTCAAGTTCCGACAAACAGCGCCATCCTAATGATGTTATTTTTTGTCTTTGATATTTAATGCCTGAAGTCCCTTATCCAAGTACCTGCAAAGAATGAATTAGAAGATTATCGATAGAGATCCGGTGAATGAGCCTCTAAAGATCAAGTTAGTAGTTTAAACAAGGAACTACTATAAATGAAAATGTATAGTTTGGAAAAAGTGTACCTCTTCTTGTTGAGGTCTTACTCATTTTATAAGTGATAGATATCTTATTGTTAAGATTTTCTCAAAAAAATAGGGATTTGAGATTTGATATGAATCTCTTGATCCTATCAGTTCTTGTGTTGTACTGATTCTCCACATACGTACCTCAGTACTGAGCAATGAGGTATGGAAGATGTCCTTTAAGATTTGACTGCCACCTGTCATTCTCATATTTTGAACTGAATTTAGGTACACCAAATATCTACTACCAAAAAGCAAGTTCAATGTTATCCTACCCTTGTGTGTGTGTCTCTCTCTCTATCTTTATCTTTATTTATATATATATATATATATATATGTCCTTTGTACCCAAATTGCGACCTAAAAAGAGAAAACAGAATCCAAAATTTTCCATTCAATTTAATTCCAAATCTCTCATTCACTCCAACAATTCCCCTTAGAACCCCTCTTAACCCCGGAATTCGTTTCATCAAAAATCATCGCCATCACTCAATCCATGGTCAAGGTGGTGTTTTGGTGGGCGGTATTATTAGAGGGGTAAAGGATGGCCTGAATTTTTTATTTTTTTTTTCTGCTATTAACTGTCGGAAAGGAATCAATTTGATCAGTAGTTTCTTTCATTTTTTATGAATGGCATCCACTGGAATAGCGAAGCTGACTGGGACTTGAATTCTATTATATTGTTATATATTTTTATGATTCAGGTTAGTTGATGATTTTAAGATCTTTGTTTCTGTATTTTTGCTTTGTTAAAAATTGTTATATGTGTGTGTAATATATATATATATATACCTGATTCTCTATTTGTGTAATCTTTATAAATATGGGGGTCTTCAAAATTTTCTCAAAACAAAAGTGATGGAAAAATTAATGGGCAATTAGTTGCATGCAACACAATTGACAATTTTTGTATGGCTTGGTGACTTTCCGGTGACAGTGTAGAGCGGCCGGCAAATTTGGCTTGGTGCAAATTTGTATGCTTTGTTTGAATGTATACACAGGCAGTTTTGTATTTAATATTTTAAAATTTTGTCAATCGATTATCAATTGTAATAATTCAGTATTTTAATTTTTACTTTTATTTTAATTGAGAACAATTTTAAATGATCGTCTTAAATTCTTGACGATAATCGTTTACGTATGAAAATTATATGACTTCATTTGAAGCTCATATAAAATTATAAAATTATATCGCCTTATTTGAAACCCGTATACAATTACATGATACTATTTTGAAAGTCATATGAAATTATAGAGTATTAAAATGTAATCAATTTGAGACGGTCATTAATAGTTGTTTGCAATATGCCTTAATTGAAAAAAAAATAAAAATTGAAGAACTAAATTGTTATAATTAATAATGGAGGATTTTATTTGAAATCAAGATAAAATTTTATTATAATAAAGTGTAATTAATCCTTTTATATATATATATGTATGTATATTCATGTGTATATATATCTCAAAAAATTCACGTGTTGCATGTGTACGAGGAAGGAGATCTTTTTTACTTTTCAACCCAAAAAAGGTATATTAAAGAGTGAGGGTAAGATTGTAAATTAATTAATTTTGTTAACGGTATTAAACTGATAATTTTTATAAGAGTAGAGTGTAATTTTAAAAATAAGAAAAGTAGAACATACAATTATCAGATGCTTCGGACAAGATTAGTACAATTTATCCTAATACTTTTTGAGGCAACCATGCATAGCCTAGATCACCATCCATGGAAAAAAATAATACAATTTGACAAAAACTTCTCAGTCAAAAATTTGTTTCGCCCGGTTTAACCATAAAGTCAGTAAAGTAATTATTTTAGGTTTATTTTAAAAAAAAGCTTCAAATTTTATATATATAATCAAATTAAAAGTTTAATAAAAATTAGAAATTTAAGATTAAGAAAAGTTAAATTCTACAAAAGGCTTTAGGAATATAATAAAATTAGAAATTTAAAGTTAAGAAGAGTCAAATTCTATAAAAAGGCTTTATATTTTATATATTTATAGTATATTAAAATTAGACGTTTAAAGTTAATAAAAATATCTTTACAAAAAAAAAGTCTCATAAAGACTCCAGGAAAAAAATTAGGCCTCGTTTGAAAGACCGGATAAAAAGGCGATATTGGATGAAATATTGTTAGATCAGATAAAATATACAATTCTGTGAGATATTGAATATTCTGATCTAATGTTTGAAAGTAAATCGGATAAAAGGCTGAATTAGATCCCATATGTTTGGGTGTATACCGAATATAAGGTTCGGATAAAATTCGGTCTTTAAAAATTATTTTTATGAAAGTAATTTTTTTTAAATATATGCATATGAGGTATCTAAAATTAAATTTTTATTTATAAATCAATTACAAAATTTAATAACTTTAATCACAATATTTTATAATATAATTGTGTAAATATCGTTTAAAATATAATAGTCTCTTACTTTTGAAGTGACTCAAAAAAAAATTATGATTTTTATTTCTAAGAATCATCCAAATCAATGATCACATGCATGGATATATATATATATATATATATATATATATTATTTTATATATAACAATAGCAATATATTATATATATATATATTTATAAAAAAAGATATATATTATTTTATATATATAACACTAGCAATATATTATATATATAGATATAAATAATCCATTTATTGATACGAAAAATATATTAAAAAATCTGGAACATATCAAAAAATTTGAACAATGAATAAGAAAAAAAATTAATTTTTTAACTTGACTCTTCGATGTCTTCGTCTCTTTATATGGCAACGTTGTAAATTTTTTTTAATGACATAGCGTTGTATTTTTAGTCCAATGAAATGAGATAACTCTAATCCACCATCTCTTGAGATAAGTTATATTCCACACAGGTAGAATATAAATGGTATACGAGATATAAATATTCAATCCAATGAAAGACACCAAACATGAGATAAGATAATATTTATCTTATCCAACCCTCTTATCCTGTCGTCCAAACATGGTCTTAGAATTTTATTGATATTCTACTATAATCTTTTATTGCTATCTATTTTGATAAAAAATTATCTAAAAAACCATCAACTTCATGGCTTGCTTGATTGCTAGGTTTTGCATACTTTTGAAGCAGGGCTAAAAGCCTATATAGCTGAAGATACAAGAGCCTTGTTCCATAACGAGCCTTAGATTAGATCAGAGCAAACTCCATTAGCCCAAATCAATTTGGGCCTATGTACAGAAGGTAACAACAGGCAAAAAATGGGCCCATAATATAGCCTCCAAAGTGATAGTTCAAGAAATTCTTGCTTCAGTGCCAATATATGTATATTAAATAATTTAAAATTTTTAATTTGATATGCAACTAAATATTAAATTTTAATGACTTTTTCACTACTACAATTTAGCAAAGAAATAAAAATTATACATTATTTTAAATATGCAAAAGTGAAACTTTAATTCTTGAATTGCTCCAACCAAAGGCGGAGCCACCAGTAGGCTTGGCCGGGGCTTCAACCCCCTCAAATTTTAGGTTTTTTTTTTTTTTTTTTTTTTTATAAATGTAAATTTTTTTACTGTTTTGAAATTAATTTATTCTAAAATTTAGTCACAGTATAATTTTTATTCATTATTTCTCTCATTTCTCACACAAAATGATAGTTCGTCTTTCAAAATTTTTGTCAAATCCAATCTTTACACATCACTTGTTTCATTTTTCATCTCAAAATTTCATCTAAAATTTTCTAGTCCGACTCTAATTTTTTTCCTAGTTCTGCCCTTGGCTCCAACAAATTTGATGAAACAAAAATCATAAATTTAATATCTATTTATGTACTTTTATGCTACTGATTTAGACATCAATTATAAGAAAAACATAAAAAATGTGCTATATACACAAATATTAATATTATTCATGCAATAATGAGTATAATGAACACATATATCTAAATAACTATTCATGCAATGGAACTGGGACACTAGTAATAACATTTGATATACATAATGCTTACTGTGACATACTTTTTTTTTTTTTTCTTCTTTCTATTTGGATTGTTTCTCATCACCCGTCTCTAGTTCCTCTGGTCCATCTATATGGTTGGCTGGCCCTCTCCTTAACACCTGGGTTTTAAGGAGCTGAATGGGCTGGGCCTCCAATTTTCAACATGGTATCAAAGTCAGGCCAGAGATCCAACCTTGAGCTAGATGCACGGGGTCGCTCACTTGGCTTTCCTTCGCGGGCAATGTAGTCTAGGGGGCGTGTTGTCTCTAGTTTCTCTGGTCTATCTATATAGCTGACTACCCCTCTCCTTAACACCTAGGTTTTAAGGAGTTGAATGAACTGTGCCTCCAATTTTCAATACTTCTTTCCTCTCTCTCTAAACTTCCTTCACTTTGTAGTTCTTAAATTTTTTTGACCTCTCAAGACACCCACTAAAGGAGTTTCTTAGATGTCAAACTGATTAGTAAAAGTTTACATATTTTCAAAAAATAGTGTTATATTTTTATATTTAAAATTTTTTCATGTAATAAAATCAAAATATGATTTTTTAAAATGGTTGGAAAACTCAACTTTGATATGAAATTTGTGAAAATTTGAAGGTAAAGTCTCAATGTAGTTGTATCAAACTTAAGATTAAACCTTGCCTTCGTCTTAGTTGAAGGGTCCAAGGAGTTGGGGGAGGACCATTTTACATTGCCTAGTTTAATCATTGGACAAAAAAAAAGTGAAAAGTCTATGTGACTGATTAAAAGAGTGAGCTCTTGGATAGCTGGTAAAGCCTCTCGAGGGTAAATGATTGTATCTGTAATAGGTCCCCAATTTGAACTACGTCAAAAACACGCTTCATCTTACTCAATGTTCTTAGAGATAGAGTTGCATATCCAAGATTTGTTTTGTTAAACATGTTGCTAAGAAACCCGTAGTGGTCAAGGCTTTGTAGAAAAAAAGACTGAATCCTCACAATTGGAAGACCCAGTGAAAAATGGAAGGAATTTGGAGGATTTGCAAATAGGTTAGGATCCCATTAACACCATTCAATCTAGAAATTCTTCTAGAAATCAAATGTTGCTAATTCAATTGCCAGCTACTTCTGTTTAGAAATTAATTGCTGGTTCGTTCTAGAAATTCCATTGTTGCTCTCTCTCTCTCTCTCTCTCTCTCTCTCTCTCTATATATATATATATATATATATTTATATAAACTAAGGAATTCAATAGAATTTTGGAAAGAGTTTACAAATGAACTCCTCTTGTAATGGGCCATGGACGAACAAGACTGCGAGGATCAAAATCGCCATTTGGTAGCCAATAAATTAAAAGAAAAATGAAGAAATTTATTTCATCGCCAAGGTTCATCTCGAACAAATGCCTTCTCTCTCAGCTTCATCATCGCCAGTGAAGGGTGAAGTCGTTGACGAAGCGGAGGTTGCCACATTACTAGAACAATCATCAAAGCCATTACTGCAATCCATGTTGCTACCATGGCATCCTTCTCAAGCTCCACTACACGGGTTGGTTAGCTACGGTTTGAGTCTGCTTTGCAATTTGGTGGTGTAAGGTTACTTGGACGGTGGGCTTGTGAGAGATTTGTAATAAAGAAAGAAAGAGATTTATGTGAGAACTTGGGTATTTTGCCTACTAGATTCTTCATCTCTCGATTTTGTTTGTGGATTTTTTTTTTTTGTGGATAATTTGTTTGTAGAAATTTGATAAAATTGTAATAAGTGATGTGGTAAGATGGGTTTCATCCAATGAATTGTTTTTTGGGTGATGACAAGGATTATGATTTTTTTATGACAAGGATCATTGTTACATACTCTTTATTTGGTTACTAAGAAAATGGGAGAACAGAAAGAGTAAGAAAGATGAGAGGGAAAAAGAGAGATTTTTTTTTGAATGAGTTAACTCATTGAGTTTAAGGAATAAGGGTAGAGTTGGTATTTTGAAACAATTAACAATTGACTAATGAATGAGAGGTTTTTATTATCGACCTTGACGTAGAGAGGACGTCGGTATAGTTTTTTAAATCACAAGAAAAGTGTGTGTAATTTTGTCTTATCTTAAAAGAGGTCAGTGTAATTTATCATTCAATTTACTTACGCTGAACTCTGTTTAATAACTTTGTAGTAAATTGAAAAAGTTAGTTCATAATTGCTAGAGTGATAGCCAAAAATGTCAATTGTGTAGGGGCTTAAGGCCCCATTTATTTCAACTTAATGTGGTTAGGTTATTGTATATGAAGAAAAAAATAAATACTTAACTTAAAATTAATCGTTTGGGTGCAATAAGCTGAAATCAACTTATACAATAGGGCCCATAATTTTTAAGCTGAAATCGATTATCTCAATAAGCTTAGTTGATGGAGATAATATAATGTTACCTAAAAGTATCCTTTCTTTTTGTCTTTTTAATATTCTATAATTACTTTCTAACAATTTTTACCAAATACTTAGCTGATTATCCTCATTAGTTGCTTATCCATCAAAGGAGGGCTCTTATGCTTGTTCATATTTCACTTAGTTAATGAAGATAGGGAAGGTGGGGGGGGTGGTTCCAAAATCATTGGTTGCTTAACTTTACTAGTATCATAACTCTTAATAAATTCGAATATATACCCAGTAATGATATGGATTATTTGAGAACAGTAAAATTGTAATAAATGAAAATTTCAAAACTTTCTCAACTTTTATGCTCGATGAAATAGCTATATCATAGAATTATGATCACATCTTATCTTCATCTAGATCGAGAGTCTCGAAATAAGGGGAAGACTACCCTTTGTTATGTGTAACGTAGCAATGGACCAAAAAAAAAAAAAGGAGTAGAGTAGTTGACTTAGGGTGGGTTACAAAAACATTAAAGAGGTTGAAAACTATTAGCATTATTATCTTAACATGTCAAGAAAAAAAATATTAAATCAAATTTTAAAAAATTATTAGTTGACTTCAATGTTTACAAATATATACAATTTACAATTTAGATTTACTAGCTTGTTAGTAGAAGAGAAAGAAAATAATGTAGGTAAGGATCATTAATATTGAAAAATGATTGATGAAATGATAAGTAATTCTTTTACTTGAATTAGGGTAATGGACAGAAGCATGAACAAATTTAAAGCTTCTTTTGAGGGAAAATTAAAATTAAAATTAATTGAAATGAAATGGTTAACTTAACCAACTCGGAAACAGTAATGAGTTAAGCCTTAATTTAGCAAATTATCCTTACATATATATAATATTGTGGTCGCCCATGAGCTTCAAATTATGATTCTAGAAAATGGATTTAATAATTTTTTGTTTTGCCAAACAATATTTATGTGTAACATATATTGTAAAATGCTCGAGTTGACAAGCATGAAAAAGTTAACTTGAGATGTCAACTACTTTGTGCAAAATAATGTAAAAAATCAACTCTATCTTCGGTTTATTCTTTATAGCACCTTATGCGTAAATAGAAATAATATTGGATAATGGCCTCTAAGATTATTAAACAATATCCATCCATCTGTACGTAGCGTGTTGTAGTCCAATTACCAAATGGTAATTAAGAAACCATAATTTATGATTACATAGGTAGTTATATAACTAAAAGAAGAAGACTTCAATAAATTTTTTAATTATGTTCGAAGTGCTAACTAACTGAGATTAGGTCATCACCAATCGGCTGAAACAGTCATTCAAAATTGGCAAAAAATAATTGTTTTATGATTTCCAGTTAATAATATTCCATTTTAATTACGCAGTCTAATATTGAATAAGAAAATATAAGTATTTAAATTATTCCAAGCTTGAAGTCATTCACATTCTTGCTAGATTAATTTATGATTTTTTAAATAATTTGTTAAAAAACTCATAATGATTCTGATGAGATTGATTAAAGAATAATTGAAAGACAGACGAAAACCAAATCTATGTATATACAGGCACCCTAGACCATTTTCTTGCCTTGTGAGGAACACCATTAGTCAGCAACATGTGTGTGTATGTGTTTGTGTGTGTGTGTGAGAGAGAGAGAGAGAGAGAGAGAGAGAGAGAGAGAGAGAGGTCTTCAAATGGAAGGAATGGAATCAAAACTCATCACCATGCATGAATATTACTGAATTTCACCTTCCCCAAGACACCTCCAATCAATCCAGGGACAATGTATAGGGGGGAAATGTATTGCAGTTCTTTAATGGGCAGGCAGGCTCTACCTTTCTGATAATTAAAATATTACATGGATGCTGGGGCACCATTATGGAAGAGCACTATTATACAAGCCAGAAACAGTTAGTTAAGGGAGGTTACCACATTGCTGAAAAAGAACAATATATATATATATATATAATTAAATTAAATTACACATGGACTAATTTTGCCGGAAAGCTGTAATGTAAAAGCATGTTCATGAATGCAGTCATGGTCATGGAAGAGTTGTTATATCTAAATTACAACTTGAGTTGACCTCTGACTATCAAACCCAAGTTCTGTTCTACCAGTTCAATTTCTTTATTTCTTTTATTGGAGTTAGATATATAGCTTGATAGCTTTTATGACCTTTGAAGTTTGAACACTTCTAACAGTCACCCCATGATGTTCTTACTAGATTAGATTCACTTCAAATTGATTTTCAAGGTAAATAATGTTGTAGAAATAGAATATTTATGAAGTTATATATTTTAATCAACAAAAAACAGTGCTATTTGCAAACAATCACAAGAGTCTCTGTAATAGACCATGAATCCTAAAAAAGAAGAGCACAACTTATGCTTGAAAACTAACAAATCACCGTGCATGTATCTTTTACCATATGCAACTCGGGTCAAATTGCATTACCATGTTATTTTATATAGGGATTCTATATAAATTTTTTTTGTTGTATATATATATATATATATATATATATATATATATAACATTTACATTTGGACTAAACTACCTTTGACTTCCAATAAAATTATATCATCTGCAAACATAACCATGAGCAGCTACGACGTTAAAATGGTTCAAGATTGATATTAGGAAAAATATCTAAAAAATAAAAAAATAATAAGAAAATGTACTAAAATGGGAGCGAGACCCTAATTTTATTTAAAAAAAATTACTAAAAGCAGTATACTTTGAAAGAAAAGATAAAAACATAGTAGTTGGCTAATAAAGATGGACGACAACAATCATGTAATATCAATTTTTGGGGCTTTTCATTGGCCAAGGTTGATTTGATTAGAGGTGTTGTTGAGATTTATTATGAAATACATAGGCCAAGCTCAAACCTATTATATTTAAAGCTCATTTTTTGAAATCAACTTCACGATGTTTTATATTAGGAGATGAACCAAGCTACTAGAGTTCAAATTTGAATTGACTCTACTAAAATTTTATTTGTTTAAAACGATTCGTTCTAAAGAAATGCCAAGGTCAATTTCAATTTGAGATTTTTGTTCGGGAATAGGGAGTTGGAATGTCTTCATTTCACTATAAAATGGAGACAATCGATCTCTGAGTATAAAACATAAAACGACAATGTTTTATTTATACGACATTAGTTTTAAAATTATACTGTTTTGTGTCTTACACTCAAAAATGAATTATCTCAATTTTACTGTGAAACGAAGACATTTCAAATTCTAGTGAGCGCACCTGAATTTTGGTGCCATAAATATTACTGAAAATCTTCATTCCTTTAGACTGGTATATATTTTTTAAAAGAACTATTGGGACTCTTTACTTATTTTCTCACACTTCAATTCGCTGCATGTGAGTTGGACCACGAGAAATAGTGGCAGAGCCAAAGGAGACTAAAATAGGGCCATGGTTCTAAAAACCTAGAAACTGAACTTTTTTAACATATTTTTTTTAAATTTATTTAAAAAATTAAGAATTGTTCCTTCAAATATTTTTGTATATTTACAATAGTGTTCTTTAAATTTTAATGATAATACTTTCCTGTAAGTTACATTTGGTTTCAAACCCTAATGAAATAGTATTATTGTCAATTACAAAATTTAAAATTCACAACTTTATTAATAAGTGTAAATCAAGTATATAGTGTGCATGCATCCATCAGTTGCGAAATTTCAAGACAATTCCCAACCACAAATGAGCCTTTACTTAATATTAAACATTGTTATGAACCATGCAACGTGGCGCAAAACAACGGTGGAGCTGGATGATTTATGATCTGTAGTCACTGCCATTGTCAGACCTAGCTGTCCAAACAATGCACTTTGAACATGGTTGTCAAGTACTACTAGTACCACCAATGATTTATCAATTTCCTCATCATATGTTCTTGATCAGACGGTCAATATTATCTGTCCCCCATTGAAATTGTCCCCTAATACATTGACAACAGGAACAGGTCAAAGGCCCATGATATGCCAAGTGTACCTAGAACAAAGCAGGTTAACTTACAGATCATTCTCTTCTACAAATATGTATTAGATTTGAAGCAAATATATGAAACAACATTCGGATTGAATTTCCTCTATCTCTTGTAATTTAGATTCGCAAAAATAAAAGAAACCAGTTTGTATTACGAGTTTTTTTTTCATATATATTAATATAATTTTTTTTTTCGTCAATAGAATGACTACAAAAAATCGAGTCACTTATGTATTTTTATAATTCAAGTTCAGAGGTCTTGCGATGATAACTGTAAAAAAATCTCATGGAAAAGATTCAGGAGAGTTGATAGCTAACCAAAAATTCTCCCACGCCCATCCTGTAACTAAAATCGCGTTATATATCTGCGTTGGTTGAAATTTGAAACCAACCAAATAATAATAAAAATTTTAATCTTATCACAACTCTCATTCAAATCTTATGAATGTTTAAATGGCTATGGTTTGGATCAAACATGTCCCAATATCTAACAAGATTATATATAAAACTCTTAGATATATACATTAATATAATAAAGTTGGGTTGACAAATGTATTAAAATAGGGTTTGATGATAACTTTGCCTTCCTTCACCCTCAAACTCTGCCAACAAATCTCTCTTTCATTTTAATCATACCATGTGATCCCTTCTCGTACAAAAGCTTCTCAAGTGTTAAAAAAGTCAAAGTGGGAGCTGATAATTTGCGTAGTCAACATGATCAAGGGTTGTAGTCGGTAGAGATTTGAATTATAAGCAAAATAATCACACTTGTAGATATTTTGGGAAAGCTTCTTCGAACTCAAAAAAGTGCGTTAAAAAAAAGTGTTTAAAGTTGCTTGTGCATTTCAAAAAATAAAATCAACAAAATAATATATTAATAATTTTAAAAGTTTGATCAAATAGAGTAATTATTTAACTGGACCATTACACAAATATGCAATTTTTTTCTTGATTTTAGAATATAAACTTCTTTACAATTTTTTTAAAAAAATTGAATGTTTGTAAAAGACTATTATGTGATGATATGATATGATGTGATGTGACGATTTCGTGGAATAATTTTTTCAAACAGATTCTAAGATCATATTAACTTATGAGACGAGAGAAAAGAATTGTACTTCATAAAAAAAAAACACATAGAAACGAGATACTTAAACTCACATTACATATTTTCCTTTAACTTTATAGTTTGAATCACTATTATAATTAATAGAATTGGATCGAATTGGTCGGGTTAATTAGTTGAACTAGAAATTGGTTATTAGATCAGTTTGGTTCTATAGCTAGCTAGACCAATTATTAAAATATTAACTTGAAGTAGATTGAATCACTTTGGTATAGTATCGAACGTACCAACTACATTAGTGTCCAAATTTTAACCTTACAAAAACTTGAATCTACACAAGTTTGTATGCCTTAACACAAAATTAAAATCTAGAACTCTTGTATTCTTATTAATTTATCAAAAGTTATATTTATAGAAAAGTATCTTATATAGTAGGTTGTTTCATTTTGTGGTGTTATATATATGATTATATCTTCTCAATGTTATGTTATCAAGCCGAAAAGTTCCAACTTTGGAGAAACAATTCCAATGGATGGAATTTACACATGAGAAGTGAACCCACCATTCTGATAAGAATGCTGAGTGTCACATGGCAGCAGCCCAGATGGGATTATGTAAATTAAGTGAACAAACAACATGAGATGCATCACCTGAAGAAGAAAGGATGCTTCTGTTGTGGGTTCAACACCTCGCAAAACATTGACTTTTTTCTAACTCGATTAATTTATATTAGTGTCACCGTCCATGATACCTTAACCTAACGGCTACTTTATATTAAAATTGGAAACAAAACATTAAATTATATAGAGTCGACATCCAAATATGGTGGGAGGAATTGGCTATAAATAGGCTGGGCAATACCATTCCTCTTCACCACCACACCAGTGCAACGTTTCTAAACAAAAAACACTCCCACCACTCTCTCTCTCTCTCTCTCTCTCTCTCTCTCTCTCTCTCTCTCTCTGTATATACATACTTGTACTTGCTTGTTTACTTCAATGGCAATCCCAGTGATTGATTTTTCCAAGCTCAATGGAGAGGAGAGAGCCAAGACGATGGCTCAGATTGCCAATGGGTGCGAAGAATGGGGATTTTTTCAGGTATTTTTAATTTGGGGTCATTTTTAGACAATTTTATAGCTGATAAGATGCAAAAAAGTGTTCAAAGATTGGTGGGCATGAATTCTTATCACCCCGTCAACTGATCGGTGATGGTTCTGATACCCCACAAATCATCTGCTCAAGCTCATGCCATTAAATATATTGATATAAATTTTTTTTGGCATGTCCACACCACCAAAAAACTTAGCAATTATGTTCTATGCATATTGAACAACAGATGCAGTTTATTGGATCAGTGTGTGTGTGTGTGTGTGTGTGTGTGTGTGTATGTGTGATTCTACATTGTGCAGATAGATTTGAAATTTGACAAAAAAAAAAAAAAAAAAAGAGATAGATTTGAAATGTTTGTCTTACTATTTGTCACAGTTGGTGAACCATGGGATTCCCGAGGAGCTCCTTGACAGGGTGAAGAAGGTGTGCTCTCAGTGCTACAAGTTGGAAAGAGAAGAAAGTTTCAAGAACTCAATGCCGGTCAAGTTGCTGAACGATTTGGTGGAAAAGAAAAGCGGTGACAAGTTGGAGAATGTGGACTGGGAGGATGTCTTCCTTCTCTCAGATGATAATGAATGGCCATTGAAGACCCCAGGATTCAAGTAAGCAATCAGCAATACTAATAACTTTTGTCAATCTAAAATGGACTTCATAAAAAATGCTGCACCTGAGTTTCTTGTGAATACTCTTGTTTGGTAGCCAAGAAAATGAGAAAAGAAGTTTAAAGGCATTTACATAAAATCGTAATTTATCAGCAACCAAATGAAGTATGAATGGATACAAATCCTTCATAGCATGCATGTAATATTTTGAGATTATACCCCTCATCTAAATAAAAATAGAGTTGCTGAGGTTTTTTTTTTTTTTTGAGGTGATAAAGTGATAATAATGCTTTTGAACATATATTTCTGGTCCAGTTTGGTTCTCAAATCTCAAACTGGCGACTTTGCTTGGATCCTTATAGTAAAAAACTTATGAATTGAAAAGTGAAAACAATGATCAAACCAGAAATTGGACAAATAGTGTAAGTTTAATGGAAAAATTCAATTCCCAATAAGGAACTTTTTGAAACTCCCACTCAATATCGGGTTGTATGATCTAAGAAGTTTGAGATGCAATGTTCAAAAAGAATATAGTATTTGAAACATGAAAAAAAAAATATCATCTGACTTGTGAATGAAATGAATGATAGGGAAACCATGGTGGAATATCGAGCTGAATTGAAGAAACTGGCAGAGAAGGTCATGGACGTGATGGATGAAAACTTAGGTTTACCAAAGGGTTACGTTAAGAAGGCTTTCAACGGCGGAGAAGGCGACAATGCATTTTTTGGCACCAAGGTCAGCCACTACCCACCATGTCCTCATCCTGAGATGGTGAACGGTCTCCGGGCTCACACTGATGCTGGAGGTGTCATCTTACTCTTCCAAGATGACAAGGTAAAAGGCCTTCAAATCCTCAAGGATGGGGAATGGATTGATGTCCAACCACTACCCAATGCTATCGTCATCAACACCGGTGACCAGATTGAGGTCTTGAGCAATGGACGATACAAGAGTGTTTGGCACCGGGTTATGGCCACCCCAGATGGGAACAGGAGATCCATTGCTTCATTCTACAATCCATCACTCAATGCCACCATAGCTCCTGCACCAGAACTGGTTGAAAAAGTGAACAAAGCAGTAGTTGAACAAGCTTACCCTAAGTTTGTGTTTGGTGACTACATGTCTGTTTATGCTGAACAGAAATTCCTTCCTAAAGAACCAAGGTTCCAAGCTGTGAAGGCCATATAAAGAACTAGAAAATGGAACTTCCTACAAAGAAGTCAATAGTATTTATTTCTTCTTTTGTTTTCTTTTTTTTTTTGGTTTAAAGGGCTATATTGGTTTGTTATTCTCCTAATACACATGTACAGGAGGATAGAAAGCTTAAGTGGGGGGGGTTTAGTGGGTTTGTTTTTTTACGGTTCTTATGCCTTTGCATTTCTCTGTGATATGTTGGGTGCTTAGATGTACTCTGTTAAAGTTTGCTTTGTATATTATTATCATATAAATGGTATGTTTCAAAATTATTAATTAGCTGTGTTCAAAGGAGTTTCATCTGGCGTGCATTCTTACAGAGATATGAACCTAACACTTTCTTTTTTGGGGAAAAGATAATTTATTAAACCAGGCCAAAGCCAAAAGAACAACGTACAAAAAGATGGTGTTTGGAAGATCAAAGTTAAGACTAATTTTCCAATTTTTAAGGGTCCTTCTCACCCCTCTCCAAGAAGCAACGGTGTGAAAAATGGTTGTGGAGATATCCTTGATGATGGTTTCTTTGGACCTGTGATTGCCTCTCCACAGAGTGTGGTTTCTTTCTCCCAAAGCATGTACAGGCAGCAAAAGCAAGCTTGAGCTTGCAAGATTTGAAGTACTTTCCTTTGGCATTCAAAATCATCTACCGAAGCTCTTCGTTCCAGTCAATAGCATTCTTGTTATAGAAGAACACTACAACAAAAATGCTATTTATCAAATTGCTAAAAATTATGATTTTGTTGCAAAAAATAATTAGCTACGAAAATCGTTTCATTGGTAAGTTGTTGCTGAAGGGTTTACCCAACGCAAAGTAGTTTTGTTATAAAAATGTATATTATTTACAACAAAATCGAATTTTGTTGCTAATACTTATACATTTAGCAACAAAAACTTTGTCACTAAAAGTTTAAAATTTTCATTGTAATATAATGATTTTGTTCGTAAAAGACATTGTTTATTGACAAAACTAGTTTTATTGCTAAAGTTGTACATTATGCAATCGCTGCTAAAAGGCAACGTTTAGCAACGAAATTGAATTTCGTTGCTAATACTTATACATTTAGCAACTAAAAACTTTGTTAGTAAAAGTTTAAAATTTTCAACTAATTTCGTTGCTGAAGTTGATACATTACGCAATCGTTGTTGAAGGCAACGTTTAGCAACGAATCAGGTTTGTTGCTAAAACTAATGCATTTAGCAACAAAAAAAAATTTGTCACTAAAAGTTATAAAAAATTGTCTCTAATATATTATTTTTATTGACAAAAGGAAGCTCATGACAATGAATTTTTTTGTCATGAATAAATATTCTTTAGCAACAAATTTTGTCTTGCCTATAAAAATATTTCGTAACTCTTTAAGAACGACATTATTTGGTCGGCATTTGTAAATTTTGGCAACAAATTTTATTTTATCCCTAAGATGTTAAAAATTTCCTACATCAATATTAGTGTTGCATTATTAACCTCTAAACACAATAAGAACAGTGATTTATATATTATCATCCATCCAAACAAATATAACAATAAAAAATTCCTACAACAAAATTTAAAATCATTTAACTATTAAATAAATGTATAATGTATTAAACTTCATTTATTACAAGTAAAAAAACATATAGCATTAAAGAAATTGAAAGGTTCAACATCCAAAATTCAAAACGACTCAGTTTTTCAAATTCATCAATATTCATAAATGCTTGGTTCAAAATATAAAATATTATTAACAGGAAATTAAAAGCCTCTAAATCTGAAATGATCTTATATATTCGACATCCTATTTTGAAACGTAGCAATCTATCAAAAAAAAAATAATATTAGTAAATATTTTTCAATAAATTAATTACACACACACACACACACACACATATATAACCTAACAAAAAAGAGGAGTAATATGCATCCTAAACAATATAGATACAAAGAATAGAGGATGCATCCCTAACAATATTAGAAGTTGTCTCAGTTATAAAACATGTTTTGCTCCAGAATGCTTAATCACTAATTATCAACACAACAAGCAAGCTATAATTTTAATAGCATATAATTATAGCAAAACTACAAGTTTAGCCTTTCAAATGTATTCAGCAATTCTTTTATCCTTCCATTTTTCTGCCAAACTATTATAGATCCTTATTTGTTAGTACAAAAATATTTTTTTGTTTACTTTTTAAAAACCCAATTTATAAAAAAAGAAGAAGATAACCTCAGATAGAATTTAGATACACTATTAAATTAGTTATTGCTAAGTAAAAATCTTACCATGAAGGAGGGGCAGAAGGAAGCAATCCCGATTTACCCAAAACTTCGAAGACATTATTCAATTGAGACCTTTGCAGCCTATAGTCTTTCTTTCAACTCACTAGCATCTTCTCGAGTCTTTCTAAGAGTCTCCTCTAATTTTGCATTCCTTCCCATAGATGATCTTGACATAGTCAGCTTGGGTCCATATCCCAAACCTCTAATATAACCCGATTTTGTGCCAAGTACATGATCAATAATCTGGTTAGGGGTTAATGGAGTCTCACCGTCTGTTGGGTGTCTTTGACTGCATCTCTTTTATCTTATTCTACAAAAAAAAGGTTAAAAATAAATATCAATAAAAAGTATTAAAAAACTATAAGTAAAATAAAATTAAAATGTAACACTTTAAATTGTTCTTACATAGTTTTAATTTGTTCAACTTCGATCTGGACATGACTACCATTTTCCTTTTTTATAATACGTGGCTCGATAAAAATCAATCCTGTTAGGTTCTTCAATCGTCTCTGTGTCTCGCTGTCAAGAAATAACCACAAGAAATATAATTTTATTTTTTTTTTAAACTTAAAAAATTTGCACAAATTTTACCATCCCATGACGAGCGCATACAAATGCGCTTGACCCTGCCCTATGCTGAACTTTACGTTTTGAGCGGTTGCATTTGTTTGTTTCACATCTAGCCTGCATTGGAAAAACTTTTTATTGTTAGTAAAACACAACTTTAAAAAATAAAAATATCATATTTAATTATTACAACTAATTTATACCTGGTGTTTAGGACCATTCCACAAATCCAAAAGACTCTCCCATTCAGCTGCAATCATGTTTCAAGGACGCTTTTGACGCGCTTCTTCCTTAGAGGCATAATCTTTCCATATGTTGCGCAATTTGTGTCTTTGGTATCTGCTTCTATGTGATAACAAGAAGTCACACTGGCTTTTGACCAGCGGGTTGTCCGTCATCACAAATTTTGTCTAGAAAAGAAAAAAATTTACCGTAATTTTTTTTTTGGAATAAATACTTAGCTATATATAATTGATAAATGAATGAATTTATAAGTATTATTTGTTATTTAATACTTTCAAACGCTCCCAAGCAACACGTTTGCTATTATCTTCCAGTTTTCTCCACTTCGGCGGTACAAGAATAAAATTTCGAGCTATTATGCCAAGCTTAGAAGATAACTTAGATGAATTGATAGGGTTCACTGGTCTTCCCTTCTCTGGTGGAATTTCAATCATCATCTTGCCCATCACATTATTCATTTTTTCCAACCCCTTTCCTTGGGTCTTTTCGGCCTTTAATTTCCTATTTGTAGTTGAAGTTATATTTACAAAACAAAAATTAAATGAATACATGGTACAAATATACATGTCATTTTTTTTTTTTCATTTTCAAACAACAATCAACACCCAAGATTTAAAGTTGTAATTTTTAAACATCTAGTAACTCCTCATAAGTTGCATTTATAATCATAGGTAAAAATCTATTTCAAAGAACAGTTAGCAGGCAAGCTCACATTTTGCTTCCTTTATGGAAATCTCACAGATGCTATCAGTAGGAGTGTATGGACTAGCAACATCCTCCGGCAATGACCTAGATGATGGAACTGGCATAGATGCTCCTTCTGGCATAGATGATGGCACTAGCATAAATGAACTAGTGCTATCAAAAGAAGTTCCGGCTAAGCTAGCTTTATTTCGCCTCATACTACTGTGACTACCTAGAGCCATACTGAAAAATGAAAACATTAAAACAATAGGCATTAAATTGACATTAATGAGTTAAAAATAATCGATACAAAAAACAGATTAAAACTAAAATAATTACCTTGTACGTTGGAAATTAAAGCTGAACTTAACTTGTGATTTGTAACTTTCATATGAGAAAAATCTTATTAACAAGAGTAAGCATAAACATTACTCTGTATCACTATCATCATTAATACATTGGATCTCTTCATCATCACTAAAATATTCATCTAGTGTTTCATCTTCTTCATTACAATCATCATAAATCAAATCTTCATTCCCAACATATATTCTCTTGGTGGTGTGTATCATACTGGCATCAACAGTGTCCGAATCAACATCCTTTCTATGCAATGGAATTGCTTCATGTTGTTGTATTTGAATAGTTCCAACATCTACAAATATTTCTTCTTGGTACACCTCATCATAGCTAAATGGAACATTGTCATTATCCATGTCATTTGTTTCTACCTCTTGGACATGATATAAATGCCTATGTTGATGTAGAACTGATTACAGAATAATTCAATTCCTAGCACGGAATTGCATGCAACACTGGAATTGTCAGAATTACGTGAAATTCGGTGGGTGACTTGGAATCGATGTGCTGATCAATACTCCTAGTGTTGCTAGGACATGTGCCATTTTTTGGGCAAATGCCTTCGTTTTGTCTTTCAAAAACGCGTTTTTGCTATTTTTGGTAAATAATGTGCTACTTAATTTCCTAGAGTTGCAGTTGCCGTTTGGAGTTATCCTTTTACTAAATTGCTGCTTTAGTTTAGGGTTTTTAATTTATGCTTTTAATTAGAATATTTCTATTTTTAGAGTTTTTAGTATTTTTCCTTATTTTAATTATTTTTTTCCTAAAGTTGTAGTTCTAGTTGAATTATGAGTTCTAGTTCTAGACGAATTAGGTTTTGCAGCTTATATAAAGGCTATTTCTTTTCATTGTAAGGTTAACTTTTATTCAATAGAGAATTTTCTTTCTGAGATCTTATTTTCTATACTCGTGGATTCGAATGTGTTACTTTTGATCGTGGATTCGAGCAATTCTTCAAGAAGCAAGTGGTGCCTTACTTCTTCATAAGCTTCCACTATGTCATATGTTCAAACTTCTGCACGACTTGCCAATTATTTTCCAATGTCATGTCATTAAGATAAAAAACTTGATTATCTTGTGTTGCTAAAACGAAAGGATCATTCATATACCACATGCTGTTGACATTAATACTTGTGATGTAGCCATCTTTTTGAGTTCTCCATTTGTTATTGCCAATATCAAATCATTCACACTTAAACAAAACAACATGATTTTCTCGAATATAATCCAATTCAATAATATCAATCAGTTTACCATAAAAATCAATTATGGTATCTTTGTGTTCACCCTTAACTACTATACCACAATTCTAACTCTTACAACAATCATCACGGTCTTTGGTATGGTATCTAACTCTGTTAACAATGCAACTTTTATACCTTCGAACTCTTATATCATGGTTGCATGCTAATGAATACAATTTGCTTAGTAGCTTCTGGCGATTTTTGATTATATAATTGTACCATCTATATAAAAGGAAAAAAATATATGAGTTGATTGAATGCATGGTTTTTTTATATATTCATAAGAGAATTATGTAATTAATTAATTACTTACATGTTTCTGAAACCAGCAAGGAAATTGTTCTTTATGCCTTTTGTCGATATCCATAGGGTTTTCATTCTCAAGTTCCTCTTTATGCATACTATATACATAACATATATATATATATATATAAAATTATTCTTCTAAATTTCTATCTAATCAATAAAAAATTAAAAATATATATTTCACTTACTTGAAATATGGTGCCAACTCCTCATAACAATTATTAAGCACATACCATTGAATCACATTGAACTCCTCAATCAGATTCTCATATGTAGATAATCCAATAGGACGAACCTTTCTAGAAAAAATAGACAAGCAACTATCCTCCTCATCATGACCTTTATCATAAATTCTTTCCTTTCGATTAAACTTAGTCTAAATTCCATGGAGGTACATAGAGCAAAATGTTAGGCATTTATTGGCAATGTAAGCCTCTGCAATTGAAACTTCAGGACGAACTTTATTGCGCACATAACTTTTAAGAGTGCCTAAGTACCTATTCAACCAATTAGACAATTTAGAAACAAATATCACATTTCATTCAACAAGAGAAGAGAATATAATAGAGGACACAATGATTTCTAACCTTTCAATAGGAAATATCTATCGATATTGCACTGGTCTTCCATGTATTGCTTCACGTGGTAGGTGAACAGCCAAGTGAACTGGTGGGAATATGCTTTCAAGCTTGTATAATATGAGGATAATGTCACTTTTTTAATTTTACGAGCTCGTCCACCTTCAAATTTTTACAACAGAACTATCGAAAGAAACTACCTAACTCCACCAGTACATTATAAGCATCCTTATCCAAGCATCCATGAATTCCAACTGGAAGTAGTCCTTGTAAAATGACATGACAATTGTGCTTTTTAACCCTGATATCTTACCATCATTCACTGTCACACATCGGGAGATGTTTGAAGCATAGCCATCTGGAAACTTCACCGATTTAAAAAATGCAGAAAAGCTCTATTTTTCTGTCTTGGACAATGTGTAACATGCAAGTGATATGATATATTTTTCTCCATCATTCTTTAAATGTAATTCTTTCCTTATGTTCATGTCCTCTAAATCAAGTCTTGCCTTATACGTATCCTTTGTTTTTCCATCGATGTTTAACAAAGTTCCTAAGACATTGTCATATAGAATAATCAGTCGGTTGGTTTTTGGAGTTAATCGACAAGTTCTTTGGTATACTATTTTTGTCTTTGAAAGTCAGTCAACTAGATGATAAAGTTCGTTGACTGGTTTGGACGGTAGGTTTAGGCCATGTACAAAAATAGTCACTTAGTTGGCTAGTTATTGGAATTAATCGACTGGTTTTGGCAATGTAAAAATAAGGCATAAGAATCAGTCGACTAGTTCTTGAAACTAGTTAACTAGTTTTGGCAATTTAAGCTTGTTTATTTTCACCAATCTTTTTCGAAACAGTTTGATCTTTTAAACTTAAAGTATATCAATGTGTTGTTTTGAAAAATTATTTTATAATTAGTTCTAATTGATCATTTAAATATCTATCTATACCTAATTCATGACTCAAAACCTAAAATAAGAAAAATAAAGTATCCTCTTGACTTATCTTGATTTCTTGGACTTGAGTGTGTCTATTTGCTTGGTTAATCATAAGGCATTCCATTTCATAGGATTTTAGCTTTGAAACTTGTACTTGTTGTGGATTCCTTCGATTGATAGACTTTGTCATTTTTTGGTTAACCATCATCTTTGTCTTAGATAACTTATTTGCATTATCACTAGATAAAAATTAGTCTACATGGACAATGCTTTGTTATTATCAAAATTACTGAGATGCCATTGATTGAAAACCGTTAGGGTTTACACTTATCAAAAAGTCCATTGACAATGGGATGTATACTTTTATGTGGTATGATTTTTAGCACCCAACTGGTCCCTTCACCTCTGTTTTTGGTGAGGACATCATCTTAAATTTTTCTAGCTCAGGTCAAGCCAAAGTGGCTTCATTCTTCAAAAAAGGACAATGGTGGTGCCTCCCTACACGACTTCAACTATACAATCCATTAAAGACTCACCCCACCCACCCCCCCAAAAAAAAACCCTTATGCCCAACCCCAACAACTCAACTATAACTAGGTGGGCCCTTACCCCTAATGGAACTTCACTACTGATTTAGCTTGGAAATATCTAAGAACCATTTTTCCATAGGTCAATTGGCATCACAGTGTCTGGTACCCAATGCATGTTCCTCGATACTCCTTTATAACCTGGCTAACTTATAAGAATGGCTTAATAACCAAAGCCAAGCTTCATTCATGGGACATTATACCAAATGACTTATGCACATTTTGCAACAACTGCCCATAAACAAGAAACCACATTTACTTCACCTGTCCTTTTACTATCCTGTCTAGAAACAATTTTTACTATGTGTGGAAAGAGAGAAACTGGAAAATCTTCAAGGATGCTCAAAAGCTACAATATCAAATCATTGGGGACATCCATGAAGCCATTTATAAACTACTGTGTCATGGCGAGGCATTGAAAGCACCCAAGTGAACTCAAATATTATGATGCAATTTGGCCTTACTGACATGAGTGAGATGGGCAAGCTCTTGTTTGCTCGTCTTTTTATTTTGTTCTCTTAGTTGATCCTTTGTAATTAGCAAGGACCTTCTCCTCTGATTGTATTTTTGGTCTTATCAATACAACAACATTTTCTCTAAAAAAATAAAAAAAATGTGTGTTATAAGTGTATATTTGTAATTTTAATAATATCATAAGGGGTATATTTGACTTTTTTGATAAGTAAGACTTATTTGACTTTACAAATTGGGTTAAGGGTAAAGTGGACATTTTGAAAAATTTATTAGATCACGTTAGCATAATTTGTTGGTCAAACTAATAATTGACTATTGGAGGGAAGAAAGTTGCACAAAACTACTTTTTTTTCCCTTTGTAATTATGGGTTTGGCCACTTTGGATGCATTCTAATACAGTCATCTTTGCCTTTAAAAAAAAGTTATACAAGGGTGGTATTTGTACTCTCCTAACGACCATGTTTGTTTGACGGGATAAGAGAAAAAAAATAAGATGAGTGATATCATATTCAATATTTAGACATTTATTTAAAATGAGATTAGTTATAATTATATCCGATTGGTGTGGGATAAAAAAGTACCACTCCAGGGTAATTGTATTATTTTATCCCATGCTTAAATATGGTATAAGAAGTAAAATAAAAAAAAATTTCAATCATTCTTTTATAATTAGAAAAAGAGAGAAGAAGAAGGAAGAGACTACTTCTAAAAACTATTATAGACATCATTCTTATACATTTCGTTAAAACATTAATTACTTACGAGTTATTTAATAGCTTTCAAATGCACCAACTATTTTTCTTCTTTTTCTTCTTATATTTATTGGTTATCATTTTTATTAATATTTGTATATAAAAAATTATTAAATTTGTTGAACCCTCTCTTATTTATCCCTATCTCTCTATTATTCTTAATTTTTTAAAAAAGTTTTTAAGCATACATTTTGAAGAAATATTTTTTAAGAATTTAATTTATTTAGCATATCAAAAAAAATATTATTAAAATATAACTTTAATATTCCTTAAGATTTTATTATTTTTATTAATATTTATACCATTCTAAGTCTAGAATTAAAATATAACAACATATTCAAACTTTTTATTCGAATTCTATTCTAAACACACTTGATTAGGATATTTAATATTCCATAAGATTCTATTTTCTATCCCATCCTAACATAATCGATCGACTCTGATCTTTTTATCCTGTTGTCCCATAAGATTTTATTTTCAATCCCATTCAAACATGTAACTTAACTATTCCGATTTTTTTATCCTATTGTCCAAATAAAACTGCGAAGTCTACCAGCTTTAATTACCATACACATGCCTGTCACCTTACGTGCGCTAGTATGCAACATGCTAGGTTATATATTTTTCTTTTTTCCCCTTTTAATTTACAACCGATTATTGTTTGAAGCAAAAGAATTATTGAAATACCTGTAATCTCTTATGGCACTATGATTTTCCCTGAATGAACCGGTCATACAATGCATGATTTTGTTGAGATAGTGATTAAGACTTTCATGCGACTTTAGATGTCCATGTGTGTGTGTGTGTGTGAGAGAGAGAGAGAGAGAGAGAGAGAGAGAGAGAGAGAGAGAGAGAGAGAGAGAGAGAGAGAGAGAGGAGAGAGAGAGAGAGAGAGAGAGAGTTCTTCAAATGGAAGGAATGGAATCAAAACTCATCACCAGCCCATGAATATTACTCAATTTCACCTTCCCAAGACACCTCCAATCAATCGAGGGAATGTATAGGGGAAATGTATTGCAGCTCTTTAATGGCCAGCCCAGGCAGGCTCTCAGTCTACCTTTCTGATAATAATAATATTACATTGATGCGGCGGCACCATTATGGAAGAGCACTATTTAATTTAAGGAAAGTCCAAATATATATATATATATATATATACACACACACACACACACACATATACATATACATATACACATACACAAATATACATATATACATACATACACACACACACACACACATATATATATATATAAATTAATCAAGTTACACATGGACTAATTTCGCAGGAAAGTTGTAATGTAAAAGTATGATCATGAGTGCAGTCATGGTCATGGAAGAGTTCTTAAAGCATTCCACATTTGATATCTCAATTACAACTTGAGTTGACCTCTGACCATCAAACCCATGTTCTGTTCTACCAGTTCAATTTTTTTTTTTTCAAAAAATGGAGTTAGATAACTTGACTAGCTTTTATTGATCTTTGCAACACTTCTAACAGTCACCCCTGGATATTTTTTTTTCTAATTCAAACTGGACTCAATAATGATTAGATTCACTTCGAGTTGATTTTCAAGGTGAATAATGTTGTACAAGTAGAACTAGTATAGAAGATTCATGAGATTTTTTTTTTTTATCAACAAAAATGGTGCTATTTACAAATAATCACAAGAATTTCTATAATAGACGATAAAATTCAATTGCAACTGTATTATCACAAAAAGTCTCTCAAATTTGAATGTTAAAAAAGACAAGCATAACTTATGATTGAGAAACTAACAAATCACCATGTCTCTATTCAAGCGCGGAGCTACATAGTGGCTTGGCCGGGCTCCAGCCCCGGTAAATTTTAGAAAAAAAAAAAATTACATGTAAACTTTTGGTTATTTTCAAATTAGCACACTCTAAAATTTAGGCATAATCTAATTTTTATCTATTATTTCTCTCATTCCTCATCCAAAATTATAGTCCACTTCTCAAAATTTTTGTATAATCCAATCTTTACCCATCATCTCTCTAATTTTGTAACATCAAAATTTCGACCTACCCCATAATTTTTCCTGAAATTTTTCCAACATTTTTCTAGCCCCACCTTACTTTTTTTTTTTTTTTTTCTGGTTCCACCCTTGTCTCTATTAGCATAGCAACTCAAGCCAAAATGACATTACCATGTTATTTTAGAATTTAGATAGGGATCTTGCATAAAAATTTGTTGGTGTAACATTTTACATGTGTACTAAACTGCCTTTAAACTCCCTCTATTTTACTTTCAATAAAATTAAATCATCCACCTACATAACCATGAGCAACAATGTACGATATTAAAATGACTCAATTTAGAGCGCATTTTTTGAAATCAACTTCACTAACTCAATTTTTGATGTTATGGACCGTTTGTTCAATTATTAAGCGATCTGAACTATCGTTTTAGGCCACACTTGTAAAAATGATCTTAAATTTTATGTGTCTAATATAATCCAAAGTAAAACTCTAACGTCATGACTAAAGTTTAATTCTACAGAGAAAGCCTAGTAAAAACTATAAGAAAAAAAATCAATAAATATTGCTCAATTATTCAATCTATAATAACTCTATTTTTAGAGTTTTATTTAGCATAAACATCTCTTCTATATTACAGTAATATATAATAAAAAAACAAAGTAATGAAAATATTTATATATATTTTATGTATTTTTTAAAATGTTATAATATTTAATACAAAAGTTTATATTAATATTTAAAAGAATTTAATTATCACTTTAGGCTTCAAATTATCTTGAGCCGATTTTGATCGCATAAGAGATAAATTGAATCGAGTTACTCTAGTTTATCTTTTGATTAATTCTATTAATTGTTTTTTATTTAAAACAATTGGTGTGATGAAGAAGTAACGCTCAAATTCGATTTGAGATTCTTCATTCTATGACAAGAAAAGCTTATTATTTATTTTGGTGCAACAAACACTACTTCAATTTTCATTCCTTTCAATTTTTTATATTTTAAAATTTTTTTATTAATACTGATATATCACAAACTGATGCTGCACTTTTTGGTCGGTAGGGGCTCCGAACTCCGTCGCCTGAGAAACACTCAAAGAGTAGGATAAGAGGACCACCAGATTGGTTCCTGTGGTAGCCGCTCCGATGCTTAAGTCAATAAACTGAATTGAAAGACTGTAATGTAAACCAAAGAATGAGCATGAAAATAAAAGGCGCACCTTAGGGCTTATTTATAAGCTTTGACTTTCTTAAGTTGATTAGAATTTGGAGCCGTAGAAGTAGGGTTGATCATCGAAGAATAGCAGTTATCATATTGGATACTGCGCTTAAGAGATATCCATGAGTGACAGTTTCCTTGTTGAAGATTGTTTCCTTATCCTTTGCTTGGTAGGATGTTTAAGGCGGTGATGAGCTCTAAACCCTGAAAGGAAGCTCTGAAGGCCTTATGCTCAAACCTGTGAGTTCTGAAGGGCTGAGTATCCAAGTCTGGTCTGAATAGCCGAACGTCTGGGTATGCTCTGGATGGCCGAGCTTCGTAGTCACACGTGTCACATGGGGACTGATCTGTCACTTTGTGGTATATCAAATACTCATATAGTCTAATGCAACATAAAAACTTGAAAAGAAACAAGCATTCGGATTATCGTCAATTCATGCACGATTTTGTTTCGAACAAACTTTGAAACGCTTCTATTAATTCATAAAATCAAACATCATTTGTTTTACATCATATTCTCTTATTCTTGAACTCACTGCATGTGAATTTGAGTTGGTAGCATGACTGTAGGAGAAAGATTTAAGTGTATGATTAACTCACTGTTGTGTGGAAGCTATGGACTGCCATTTTGAAATGGTGGGGCCTGTGTTGGGTTTCCCCTATTGCTGTGAGAGATGTTTTACTATGGTGGATGGGAACTGATGTTTCACATTCTGATCAGTGGATCCGTTCTTCCTCGCCTGACAAGAATTCAAAAAGAGAGATCAGAGGGTCATCGGATTGGGTCTAGTAGTAGCCGCTCCGATGATAAAGCTAGTAAACTAAAAGAGAGACTGCAATTGAAAAGAATTGATTGACTGTAATTAAAAAACTTACCTTAAGATTTTATTTATAGGCTGCAGACTTCTTAAGTTGATTAGGATTTGGAGTCGTAAAAGTAGAGATTTGAAGATATCTGAGAAATAGTAGTTACCATATTGAACTTTGTTTCCTTATTCTGAGATCGGTGGGGCTTGTAAGGCGGTGACCAACACGGGACTTCTCTAGGTAAGTACTCCGAACTTTCTGCTCTGGAGGAAAGGTCTGTGCCCTTCTGATTAAGGAATGTCTGGATCCTCGGGGTTATCAGATCTGAATAACTTTGTGTTATTTCCTGACCTACACATGAAAGAGCTCATATACACGTGTCTAGCTTGGGTTCGGCTCTCATTTTATGGTACATCAGGAACTAAAGCTAAAGGGAAAAGGAAAGTTATTTGGAGGGTTATTCCAATGGCAATTCTATGGAGGGTGTGGAAGGTTAGAAACAATCTGATTTTTGAAGGGAAAGTTCCAGTCTGGGAGGAAGTTCTAGATCTAGTTAAGAGTGGCTCTTTGGGTAAGGGTAGATAGAGACTTGAGTCAATACTCTATCTTTGATTATATTTACAGATTGCAAAGTATTCTATCAGTTATCTGAGGTTTTCTGATCAGCAATGTCCATGGAGTGAGTGTAGCTCCTGGTGGTGGTGTCTTGTTATCTTCAGTGGAGTTTTGTTTCTTGTTATAGTTGGTGACTTGCCAACTTTTGCTAGATGATGCTGACAAATGATGAGGAGGCTTTTGGTGCCAATCTTGTTGTTGGGACGAGGGTTTCTTTCATGATGTCTTCTCCTTCTCTTTTTTTTTTCTCTGTTTTTTATTGATGTAGTGCTCCAATCCTGTTTTTGAGAATTCATCAATAAATCTCTTCTTTTCTTTGTTGATAAAAAAAAAAAAAAAAAAAACAAAAGATTTAAGTGTATGTTTGGGTGGGCAGAATAGTTAGAACGCATTTTTATTCGATTCCCTTGAAAAGTTCCTGCGATTAACTTTGGATACAGCTGTTCAAAAGCGCGTCTCGCCCAGCTCGCACAAACGGGCCTTTAAATATTGCCCCCTGTTTCTAAAATTAGTAACTATCCAGATGCATTAATGATTAGAAACCTATATATGTTAGCATTTGGCTTCCAACCCCAAATGAGCCTTTACTTAAATATTAAACAACCTTATGAACCATGCAACGTGGCGCAAAACAAATGGTCCCCCACGATTTATGATCTGTAATCATGTACCACCAATTATTAATCAATTTCATAATCATATGTTCTTGATCAAAGGCTCATGATATGCCAAGTGTACATACATCAAAGTTGGTTAAATTACAAATGACTCTCTACTTACTATTATATATATTTTACAAACAGTAAAAAAATATTTTGAATCAATTTATATATATCAGATTAAGTTTCTTTTTTCGTAATAATCAGATCTATTTTTTAAACTTTAACTGTCAACATAAAAAAATTCAAATTCAAAATACTTGAATTATATATTTGATTATATATAAACACTTTTAGATATGTCTATCTATATATGCATAGACTATATAATAAAGTTGGGTTGACAAATGTATTAAATTAGGGTTTGATGATAGCTTTGTCTATAAAAGTCTTATAGTTGCCTTCCTTCACCCTCAAACTATGTCAACTATTTCTTTAATCATATCATGTGATCCATTATCATATAAAAGCATGTCAAGTATAAAAAAAGTCAAAGTTGGAGCTACAAGATAATTAGGATAGTCAACATGATGAACGGTTGTAGTCGGTTGAGATTTGAATTATAAGTAAAATAATCATATTTAGTAGGCATTTAGAAAAGCTCCTTCGAACCTAAAGGTGAGTTTTGGAAAAAAAACAATTAAAATTACTTTTCTACAAATACACTTTGGTGCGTTTTGAAAAATAAAATTAATACAAAAATAATTTTAAAAATTTGATCAAACGACTAAGCATATTTTCGGAATAACTAGGTCAAACATAAAAAAAGGACACAAAATCTCTTCCAAATTAGATATAAGATCATATCTGCGTATGGGGCGAGAAAAATAATTGTACTTCATGAGGAAAAAAAATAAAAATTATAAATTTAAGCCCGCACTACACATTTTTCTTCAATTTTATAATTTGAATCATAATCATAATTATTGGAATCGAATCAAATCGGTCAATTCAACTGGTTGCACTAAGATCAATTACTAGGCTAGTTTTGTTATAATAAAAAATTGGAAAAAAATTGACTTGAATTAGACGGAATCACTTTGGTTCAAATCGAACCGACTACTTCTCTGATCGAGTTGTAAAAAAATACAAATTTTAACCTTATAAAAATTCAAACCTATACAAGTTAGTATTTCTCACACAAAACTAATAATTCATTACTATTATATTGTTGTTAATTTATCAAAATTTATATTTATAGTATAAATACTCACTCCCCACTCAGCTCATGTGAGTTCAATTCTTATTTCTTAACGAAGCACACATACTAATAATTGTTATGATCATAACAATTCATTTTGTGGTGTTATATCATCTCAATGTTATGTTATCAAGCCCATAAGTTCCATTTGGGAGAAACAAATTAAAGGGACTCAAATCCAATGGATGGAATTTACATCAGAAGTGAACCCACCATTCTGATCAGATTGCCACATGGCAGCAACCCAGATGGGATTATGTAATGTACGTGAATAAAAAACATGAGATGCATGATGCATCACCTGAAGAAGAAGGATGCTTCTGTTGTGGGTTAGCAACACCTCACAAAACATTGACCTTTTTTCTAACTTAATTAATTTATATTAGTCTCACCGTCCAATACCTTAACCTAACGGCTACTTTATATTAATATTGGAAACAAAATGATTAAATTATAGAGTTGACATCCAATATGGTGGGAGGAATTGGCTATAAATAGGCTGGGCAATACACTTCCTCTTCACCACCACCCCAGTACAACATTTCACAACAAAAAAACACTTTCACCGCTCTCTCTCTCTCTCTCTCTCTCTCTCTCTCTCTCTCTCTCTCTCTCTCTCTGTATATACATACTTTTACTTGCTTTTTCACTTCAATGGCCATCCCAGTGATTGATTTTTCAAAGCTCAATGGAGAGGAGAGAGGCAAGACAATGGCTCAGATTGCCAATGGGTGCGAAGAATGGGGATTTTTCCAGGTATATTTTGGGTTGTTTTTGGGCAATTTTATAGCCGATAACAGGCAAAAATGTGTTCAAATATTGGTGGGCATGAAGTCTTGTCACCATTCGATCCCTCAGCTGATCGGTGATGAATGGATCTCATACCCCACAAATCATCTGCTCAAGCTCATGCAATTAACATATACTGATATAACAATGTTTTGGAATGTCCACACTACCAAAAAGCTTAGCAGTCATGTTCTAAGCATATTGAACAACAGATGCAGTTGATTGGATCAGTGTGTGTTTGTATGTGTGTGTGTGTATAATATATATTTGATTCTACATTGTGCAAATAGATTTGAAATGTTTCTCTTACTGTTTGGTTCATGCCATCAACGTATACTGATATAACAATGTTTTGACATTGCCACACCACCAAAAAGCTTAGCAGTCATGTTCTAAGCATATTGAACAACAGATGCAGTTAACTGGATCAGTGTGTGTGTGTGTGTGTGTGTGTGTGTGTGCATTTGTGATTCTACATTGTACAGATAGAGTTGAAATGTTTGTCTTACTATTTGTTTCAGTTGGTGAACCATGGGATTCCAGAGGAGCTCCTTGAGAGGGTGAAGAAGGTGTGCTCTGAATGCTACAAGTTGGAAAGAGAAGAAGATTTCAAGAACTCGATGCCGGTTAAGTTGTTGAACGATTTGGTGGAAAAGAAAAGCGGTGACAAGTTAGAGAATGTGGACTGGGAGGATGTCTTTCTTCTCTCAGATGATAATGAGTGGCCATTGAAGACCTCGGGATTCAAGTAAGCATTCAGTTAGTACTAATAACTCATGTCAAACTAATATGGACCTCACCAACAATGCTGCTCAAAACACTGAGTTTCTGATGAATACTATTGTTTGGTAGCCAATAAAATGGAGAAAAAAAGTTTAAAGGGCATTTATATAAAATCTTATTCTATTGCCAACCAAAGGAAGCATGAATGGATTTATATAAATATAAATCCTTTATTGCATGCATTTAACACTTTTGAGTCTATACCTTACATCTAAATATGAAAAAAAAAAAATTGATGTTTTTTTTTAAATAATTTTTTTTTGGGTGCTAAAGTAAGAACAATGTTTTTTATTATATATATTTCTGGTTCAATCTGATTTCAAATCTCAAACTGGCCACTTGCTAAGAATCTTATAGTCAAAAACTTGTGAACTGAAAAGTGAAAACAATGATCAAACTTGAAAGTGGACAAATAGTGTAAGTTTAATATAATACTTCAATTCCCAATATGAGACTTTTTGAAACTTCCACTCAATATCAGGTGTGGCATGATCCTAAAAGAATAAAAGAAGTTTGAGATACAATGTTCAAGAACAATATAGCATTGGAAACATGAAAAAATATCATCTGACTTATGAATGAAATGCATGATAGGGAAACCATGGCAGAATACCGAGCTGAATTGAAGAAACTGGCAGAGAAGGTCATGGAAGTGATGGATGAAAACCTAGGCTTACCAAAGGGTTATGTTAAGAACGCTTTCAATGGCGGAGAAGGTGACAATGCCTTTTTTGGCACCAAGGTCAGCCACTACCCACCAGTGTCCTCATCCTGAGATGGTGAACAGTCTCCGAGCTCACACCGATGCTGGAGGTGTCATCTTACTCTTCCAAGATGACAAGGTAAAAGGCCTTCAGATCCTCAAGGATGGGGAATGGATTGATGTCCAACCACTGCCCAATGCTATTGTAATCAACACCGGTGACCAAATTGAGGTCTTGAGCAATGGGCGATACAAGAGTGTTTGGCACCGGGTTATGGCCACCCCAGATGGAACCAGAAGATCTATTGCTTCGTTCTACAATCCATCACTCAATGCCACCATAGCTCCTGCACCAGAACTGGTTGAAAAAGTGAACAAAGCAGTAGTGGAACAAGCTTACCCTAAGTTTGTGTTTGGTGACTACATTTCTGTTTATGCTGAGCAGAAATTCCTTCCAAAAGAACCAAGGTTCCAAGCTGTGAAGGCCATATAAAGAACTAAAAAATGGAACGTTCCTACAGGGCAGTCAATAGTTTATTTCCCATTTTGGTGTTTTTTTTTTGGTTTAAAGGTGGGGTTATGGGTGATAAAATTTTACAAAAATAGCAGAAGGCTATATTGGCTTCTTATTCTCCAACTGCACATGTTGAAGAGGATAGAAAGCTTAAGTGCGGGTTAGTGGGTTTGCTTTTGATGGTTGTTATACCTTTGCATTCTCTGTGATGTTGGGTGCTTAGATATACTTTGTTAAAGTTTGCTATGTATATTATTATCATATAAACGGTATGTTTCAAAATTATTCGCTGTGTTCAAAGAAATTTCATCTGGGTCCATTCTTACAGAGATGTGAACCATGTACAGAAACATTGGGTATTCTTCTTTTTTGATTACCTTCCTCGCATTTTCTAAAAGGGATTATTAATCCTCAACTTTTAAAGGAATCCTTCATCAGTGAATTCCATTATCTAATCAATTTTATTTTTTTATTTTACTTCAGGATGACTCAGGATTTAATCCCATAGTCAACACAAATCAATATGACCCAAAGCAATTCACCTATAACTTTAAATCAGATAGGGTAGGGGCATCCAGTCCTTTATGGTTTGGGAAGTTTAGAATTAATGTATTTGCAGAATTCAAGGCTTATGGTATCCCTGTAGTCCTTTAGTGCTATAATAAAGTCAAATGATTTCTTTCTTGCTGGGAATAATCAACTGTTTAAAGAAGCAGACTTGATTGGCATCTAGAGCTTCCTGACCCATAGTTGCAGACTTGCATCAACATTTTAAGCTCAACCAGTTGGTCAATTTTCCTTTTTTCTTTTTTGGATCAGTAAAGTAGTCATGTATTAAAAGGTGCCCAAGGAGGCAAACACATAATTACAAAAAAAAAAAAAAAAAAAGAGGGAGTGGCTACAAAAATTAAAGCCTAAGATCCCCAAAAATCCATATATGAATCTAAATACATAGGACTAGTTTCTTTACACCAAAAGAAAAGTAACTTCAAAACACTATATTTCAATTTCCAAGGGGGGAATTTCACTCCTTCAAAGGTTCTCCTATTCCGATCTTTCCATATGCTCCATGTAATACAAAGAGGCTCCATGTTATACGAAGGTCCTTCTGCACTCCATGGCATCTCCAACTCAAAAAAGTCTCCCTTATTGCGGAAGGTATCGCCCAATTACAACCAAGCAAAGAAAAGAAGAAGTTTCAAACTTCTCATGCAATTTCATGCCGATTCTTTCACTTTTTTCACACAAGCAACACCAACTAGGGAGATGATAACCTATTTTGCATAGATTATCCAGTTTTCCTAAAAATAACAACTTGAACTGGTGAAAACTTGAGCAGAATGGCTTCCACTAAACTACCACAAGTTCTACAAACACTTGTGTAGCACTTAAAAGCATAATTTACTTAAACTCCTATTTCCTCTCAGTATAAAAAGTTGCCGTCTCACCAAATTTTTCTGGTATAAAAAATATTAAGAAACTTGCCTTGAACATAAATTTATAATCATGAACCTAAATTGACTTGACGAGCCCCAGTGAGGTTGAAGGAAAGATTACATTAGTCTTAAATTTTCTCTCCCTGGTGACTATTTTTAACTTGAAAATACATTTCATATGTAATACTACTGTTTGTTAAGGCTAGCTACCAGATCAACCACCAATCAAGCTCTCAAGATTTGTATCATTAAGGTATATATACTCCATATATATAGAATAAACAATATATGGTCAATAAGATATGTTTTCAGTGAGTGTAACCACTTCTAACCTTTTCCAATCCTGTTTCTTGATTTATGATGATGTTTTGCATCATAGAATCTGCAGTTGGTGCATACAGTTGAACCATCCAAGGAGTTACCCAATCCTTTTGGTCTAGCATTGAACATTGATTTTGACAAGGACAATGCAATATCTACAAACTATAATATCATTGAGAAAAAGTCACAAACTCAAAAAAAAAAATCAGTTGGAACTTGGAAGTCAATTCTGCTCAGCAAATAAGGGATAAAAAGTTGGAATTCAACTTCTGGAAAAAAAGAAAAATTAATCAGCTAGATGACAATTTTGTAAAAAAATAAAGCAATTGCAGGTCAGTGTCTCATTTGCAGGGAGTTTCTTGTCAAGACGCTGCCTCAAAGAATCCTTCTCCATATATACTTCATAAATTTCTCACACACACGTATGTGAGAAAAGTCATTATATTATGACAGAAGGCTCGATTCTTTTCATTCCATTTTCTTCTTTTACCCCCTCTTTTTTTTTGTATCAAGAGTTACAACTTTGATCCCATTCATCAGTCATTATGTTTCCTTACGTGTGCTAGTATGAGATATGCTAGATTATATATTTCTCTATTTTTTTCTCTTTTAATTTACACCTGATTATTGTTTGAAGCAAAAGAATTCCTGAATTACCTGTAAATCTCTTTTGGCATAGCAATTTCTTTTTCCTGAATGAACTAGGTCACAATGCATGACTTTGTTGGTATAGTGATTAAGACTTTCATGCAACTTTAGATGTTCAGCTTTTAATAGCACAAGCAGGTAGCATCATATGTTCATTTGGGACATCTGATAATGCTCCTGATGTTCTAATGCAAGAAATTATAAGAAGTGTTTAGAAGAATTATTTTAGCTTTAGGTGTCTCAATTCCAAGGAGAAAAGTCCAATTGTGAAGGCCATTGACCCTTCTCTTTTCTTCTCCCCCTGCTTGAGAGATTATTTCTGTTGTTTAAAAAATTATATTTCTTTCCCGAGTCTTGCAATTTTATTGGGCTTTCAGATTTCTTTTTTATGTTTTTTTTCCCTTTTCAAATGGACCTCCTAGTATTGTGGATATTTACCTGTAAAATAAACTAGAAAGAATATTAAAGTCCAGACATAAAATTGATGTACAAGACCCGTGAGAAGTGTAGATAAAACTCTATTTTCATATAATGAATGACAGAACATAATTACATTTTGATATATGGGAATTTAGAGAGAGAAAAGGAGGAAAGAAATGGCAGATCCTACCTTCATATCTAGGAGCCAATGTGGGGAATGAATAATATATATTCTTTCTAAACTGGATTATCTATAATTCTTTTGATTTATATAAACTGTACAGTAATTCACACGAACCTCCGACCATATTGGAATAGGTATTCAGAGGCTTCAAAGAGCTTTCTGATCTAGCCTTTCATTCCAATTCAGGCAGCGGACCAAGCTACGAAACCAATCACCCGTCTGGTCAGACTTGTTGACAGTTGGAAGTGGGTGCTGGCTCATAGATATCCGAACAGAATCTCCTCTTGAGAGTTGTTGCCTTCTCTTTCCATCAAATGAGACCCATGCATTACTTCGTGCATCCTCTGGAATCTGTGCAGATACAAATATTTTTAGAACCAACGAAAGTGAAGAATATTATTGATACCAATATGATCAAGGAGTCATCGATTTTGTCAGAGATGGGGAACATATGACATAATTTCAGCATATCATTCAAGCAAATTGATGTGAACAAATCATATTCGATTGCTTGACAAAAGGATATCTCTATTAGGAAAATTATGCAATTTTGTGTTGACAATTCTTTTCAAAAAGACATATTTCTTTAGACAGTACTTGTTGAGTCATTGATGAGTCGTGTGAATTATTGCTAGTCTTGAAAGTGAAGATGAAGAAGTCTCACAATACATCAAAGTTTGATGAAATGTACTATTCAAGGTATGTGACCATGCATATCATACATTACACTTGGACATTAATGCTTAGAATCGAGTTTAAGTTTAGATGTGAACTTTATAATGGTTAAAATGGCCTTAATTATGGTTTAGTTTTGACTATAGACCAAGTCCGCTTATGGGAGTTACTAAACAATGTGGGTTTAGTTTTGACTATGTGCTAAGTCTACTAAGTCAACAATTCCATCATGAATTCGTAATAGTTTTCCAGTAGCTGCTCCATCCAAATGATCTCAAAGCTACATGCAAATCGTAAGTCTGTCCGAACAGAATTAGCATTTCCATTCGAATGTGTGTTGGTTAAGTCGTGCACGGATTGGTCGAAATCTTCCAAAACAATGCTCTTAAACCACATTCCATCCAGGTTTAGGTTTTATGCGTGTTTCTTTTTTTTTTGGGTTTCAAATGGAGTGTTTTGTGTCTCACAAGAAGAACCCTAGCCTCTTCGAACATGGAGATAGATTGAGAGATTTATTGCTTTAGTTTTTATTCATATAGTCAGTTTCTCTACAAGATTTCTACATCTTGTGTTTAAAGTCTATATACCAGTGTCGGACAGTAAACATAAGTTCATTTAGAAGGGTAGGCACATATTTGTATCGCAAAGAGAGTTGCATAATGTTGCGGTGGTAAATCTATGAATTGTAGATGGTGTTGTGACTGTAGAAGGCTAATCAAGAAGAAGTAGACAACGAGAAGATTCAGGCAGACTAGCGGTAATCTACTAGTTCGTGGCAGGTTAATTCTTTGAGGGATTATATTTTGGATAAATTACACTTTCACCTCCTAAAGTTAGGGCCGAATTCAGATTGCACCCCTTATGTTTCAATTTTAACACTTATATCCCCTAAAGTTTTCCAAGGACCTAAATAACTAACAGAATGGATGAAAAATATAAAATGACTTATATACCCTTCTTCTTTCTCAGTTTCTTTCCCATAGTAGGTAATCTATGTTTCCTTATTCTTTCTCGCTCTATATATTCATTCATATACATATACCTCACATACACAAACATCACTAGATTTTGGGTATATAAATATAACACTTACACCCACAAAAATGGTTATATCTATCTGTATACCAAAACCCAAAAAAAGAAAATCACCATTGATGAAGCTCTCTCACAAGTATCCTCTACCTCTTATAAAATAAACCCACCTTTTCTTCTTCTTTTTCTCTATATAAACACACATATATACACATACACACAAACACTCATAGACTACAAGGAACACCTGTCCTAAGCCATGTCGGCCTAGAGGTGTGGAATATTTCAATACGTCGAAACACAATTCCCCTCTTCTTTTCTCATGCCACGTATGTTTCACTCTCTGATGAACATGATGATCTCATTCTCAGTGATGAGATTGACTTGGGTCAATTTATACATGTTGAAAGACTTGAAGCCGCCTCCCCGGTTCCAATTCTTTATGGGGTTAGGCCAGTCCCAGGGCAACATCGTTGTGTGGGAAGCCCTCAAGATATAGCTGCAACTCGTTCTCTAGGGTTCCTCGATAACAATTTGAATTCTTCTTTGGGTTCGAGACCCTTAAAAAAGGAGAAACCACTTTCAAAATTGTTGAACAATACTCATGTTGGGGTGAAGGATAATAAATCCACACTGGTGAGTGAGATTGAATGGTAGTGGCAAACTCAATCAAAAATTTGATTCAGGGAATTGAGTTGGGGCCTAAGGCTCTGAGGAAGAGCTGGGAGGGGAATATGGAAGTGAAGACTAGATAGGGTCTTGAAACCTACAAACTTTGCAATTCATTCCTGCCTTGGTGGCTTTGCTTCCATGTTTATAGGCAGTGGTAGTGAGTATTCACAGGTTCGTGTGCCTGCTAATACTTATATATTTTTTGTGGTATTTCTCACATTAGTGTTTCTAAAGTGCGGTAGTAGAGATTGCCATATAAAACTTTGTTAAATGGATATTGGGAGAAAAAGTAAAGTAGGAAGTTGATTGCCAGCATTCTTGGCAAGTTGTCAACAAGCCCATGGCTTTCCAGAGAATGAATTCATTTTTCTCACCACTTTATGTTATCAGAAAAAAGGAAAGTAGACATGTTGTAGATTCCTGTGAGACAGCAAGCCAAATGCCTTATATCAAATTTCATTTCATATGGTATAAGTGCAATTTATCATTGTATCCAGACCCTTATATACAGTATTTCAGGTTCATTTATTAAGACGGAAAATGAGGATTTTTACACATAAATCTGTTCCTAGCAGGAGCTAAACCAAATGCTTAGTGTGAGTTCTACTAAATAAATAGCCATTGCTAATTCTTGAATTGTAGGTTCAGCTAATGTGTTTTTTGGTAGTAGGTCTACATCTGGAATAAGGAGACAATAAGGCCACAAGGTTTCGTATGGTCATCAAAAGACTGTGAACTGCGTAGGCTGGAACCCAGAATGACCTCGAATGGCATCAGCAAGAGATGAGTTCTGCGATTGCCACCACCGTCGAGTTCAATGGCACTCATGAGAGAGGGGGAGAGGTATCTATATATGTACACACACATACCAAGTGTTACAATTGAAACATTAGGGGGTGCAATCAGAATTCGACCGAAGTGTAATTTACCCTTATATTTTAATGGACTTGTACTATGTTCATCATTTATTAGTTTTTCTTTTGCAGCTGAGTGGTTTTATTTCTCAAGAGGGTTTTCCACGTAAAAATCTTCCTATCCCATATTTATTTTGGTTGCATGTTTAATTATCATTATTATAGTTTTGATATTTGCATGAACTTCAGATCCTAGTTACTTAACAAGTGAATATCTTCGATAGTAATTTATCTTTTATCTAAATAAGGTTATTAAATCTGCATTCCTTATTAATTAAATTGATTATTTAATTAATTAAAATTTGATATAAATTTTTCCGCACTCTTGATAGCCACTACTATCATTAGTTTTATATCAAACAGAAATCGCAATATTTCACCTTCTCTATTCGAAACAAAAATTGGAGGAAAAGATATTAAACTTTCAGTATGGACACAAAAGTTATCAAGATATGGTTAGACAACAACATAAGAGAATTTTGGTCCATGTGAAATCCAACCACTGTAATAATGTATATGAAGCAATCTGAGCTCATAAAAATTCCAGGGAGTATTTGGAATAATTGAAAAGAAACTCAAAGAAGGAAAACAATACATCAAAACTATCCTTATTACTATCTTAGGCTGAATTTGGTACGATATTCTGCCACATGTTGGATTTTCCATGAGGCATAAACAAAGAGGAAGCTTAAGTATCAAAACTTAATAAATACAAGCAAATCACTATAACTATATATCAATTTGTTAATAACTGGACATCTGTCAACAAACTAACAAAAGCTTTGCTGGGACACTGAAGAATAAGGTAAGCTTGACCAAGTCTTTCCAGGACATGTGGAAGTATAAAACATATATTGAAGAATAAACTTTGCTTTCCCAGAACATGCAAATATATAATGCATATATTGAACAAAGCAATCTAGAGGGAACCAGAAAAGAATTACCCCAAGGCCAATCAAACCCAAACCAAGAACAGAACAAGAAATATTAACCTCTATGCAGATCAGCAATAGTAAACAAGAATCAACAGAATATGTTTGAGCATAATTTTGAGCTGACCAGGAATTCTCATCTTCGTTCAAGAATTATTTTTTTTTACAACAAGCGAAATATATATTAGAAGACACCCAAGGGGTGCCCATAATTACAAGGAGAAGGCCACAAAATTAAAGCCTCAGACTCCTCAAAAAAATGACAAGAGAATCTACATACATCAAAAAAGCCTCTTTGACCCAATAGTATAGGGGACTGCTCTATCCCATAAAAATTTCTCGTATTTCTTTCTCTCCAAAGAAAGACAAATGGGAGCCGTTCTACAAGCTGACTGCACTTCCTTAGTAACACGGCTGCACCCCCAACTCATGCACACTTCCCAGATGATGACTGGCAGCAGCCAAGGAGAGAGAAAAATGAGATTTCGATTTCCGAGCATTCCTAGCCACTTCACAATGAATAAGGAGGTGATCTACTGACTCATGCCTCCTCTTACTCATGCAACAAAGGCTAACTAAATGAAACCCCCTTCTTTGAAGATTATCCATTGTCAATATAGCTCCCTGAGTTACTCACCAAGTGAAGAAAGCTACTTTGGTTGGAACACGAAAGCTCCAAATCAACTTCATGGGAATGAAACCTCTCTCTCCTACCCATCAATAACTTATAAAATGATTGGACAGTGAACTTTCTAGGACTGTTCACCATCCAAACCATAGTATCTTCCCTTCCCTCACTCATTTCGAACTTGCTCAAACCTCCAGTAACCCTGCCACTTCTTCCAACTCCCAATCATGAAAACTTCTTTTAAAGCATGGACTCCACACCAAATCACCACCCACGAAGGAGACACAATCAGCAACAAAGCCATCCTTGTGACTAGCTAGGCTGAATAAATTAAGGAACCACCCCTTCAATGACTTCTCATTGCACCGAGCATTCTCCCACCTCAAAGTGAACGTGTTGTTAAAATTCTACCACTCCCCTCCTAATGAAATTCCAAACCCCGCACCCAAAGGCCTCCAGAACCTCTCTTGAAAACCAACCCCCATCTTCACATCCACATTTGGTAGAAACTATAACCATCCACAAGGATTGGTCCTCCACCGTAAACCTTCATAACCACTTCCCCCACAAGGCTTTGTTGAACAACCTCAAATCTTTTATACCCAAATTGTCATGCTCCGAGCCCCAAATACCCGGGGAGTGATTGGGAATTGGCAAGAAATATCAATAACTGATTTACCAAGGGTGGACAAGTCAACAAAAGTCAACCGGACTTCCCGAATACCTAGTTTTGTGTATCAAAGCTAGAATCCGATCGGAAGTGTGGGCCCCACATGCGAGGATGCATGTGCCTCTAAGGGGATGGATCGGCTTGGCTGCCAATAGACTTGAGGGATGTAGAGCCTGCTGAGAGGGTGCCCAAGAGGGTTGAGGCAAAGGGCTCCTGGTGTCTCACATCGCTCAGGGAGGCAAAGATAATGGTGTTCATAAGTAGGGAAAGGAACCTCCATGGTACAACCTAAGAGATAAATCTGTGCAGGCCATGACCCAAAGCACACAAATACTGTACATTGTGGGCCAAATCGTTACACAAACCTCCCCTAGAGACTGTGATTTTTGCCTTTTCCCATTGGACTCGATGAACTTTCCTCTCTCCATCCATCCCATCCCATAGGAATCTCTCTGAAGCTTTTCCAACTTCCTCACCACCAAAGTAAGCATAGAAAAGACAATGATGGGAATCAAAAAGAACTTCACAGACCATTTATATTTGATCCTAGAGGAATTATATTGTTATATAATTTAATTTTTATTTAATTTATGTTGATATAGGATTTGTTTAAGTATTTGATTTAGGATACGATTTAGTTCCTTATTTTTAGGATTTGATTTTACTTTGCATTTCCCAGTATAAAGGGATATGATGTATTGAATTAAGCACAATTTGGCATATTGAGTAATCGTGATTTTTTTCTCCCTCAAATTTCTCTCTCGGCTTCTCTTCCGTCTCTCTTCTTTCTCTTATTCCTCTTTCTTTCTCACCTCCCTCTTCTATTCGTGTTCTCCCCCTACATCAATTTAGAATCAAGTGAACTAGTGCAAATTGACTCTTGGGTTGACACTAGTGACACTAATGGTATGATAACTTTTGGTTCGGATAAATCTTTAGAAACTCTTTTTTTATTTCCATATGCATGAGATCAAATGCTTGTTCGGGATGCTCACACACAATTTTATGTAAGACAGAAAGTACATGCTTAGTATGAGGTAATGCATCATGAGGTTCCTTTGGTGTCTTAGCTTGAGAAACTTTGGATGTTTTAGTTTTCACAAATGGTGGGTCAACTACCTCTTTAGATGGACAACGAGAAATGGACCTAGGAACTTCACAATTAGAATCAAGGTCACAAGAATTAGGAAGAGAAGGCACATATTGTTCTTTCTTTACATTCTCTTTGGGTCTAAATGGAATTAATTTGATGATATTACCCTTGTATCTAAAAGCACATGTATTATCTTTCAAATTGTGGGTCATACCAATATCATTTATTCAAGGTTGACCTAAAACCACATGACTAATTCGCATGGGCAAGACATCACACCAAATACAGGCTGAATAATTGCCCATTTGAATTAGCACTAGACATCTCTCTATGACTCGTACGGACATATCACCTATCCACTTTACCTCAAATGGCTGGGGATAAGCTTCAGGTAGTAATTGCATTCTAGTTTCAACAGATTTTGACACTCTGTTTATGCTACTACGATCATCAATGAAAATTCTACATAATTTTTTCCCACATTTAATATCAATTTGCGAGATATGTAGGTGTTTACATGCATCATTATGGTTAGGGTCGGGTAAGTTACACCACAAGTCTTTAGGATGATATTCGAAATTAGAGAGTTTGAAAGGATACCTTTGAAATCGAACTTGAGACCTTTCTAGTGGAGGTGGCATATAACCAACTTGAAAGTCCTCAACTTCATTATGGAAATACCTAGAGTCCTCTACTGTCTCACTGAAGTACCTAGAATCCCTTATTTAATTATGCAACTACCTAGGTAAATCAAAATGATATATGTATGAGGAACGTTTGAGATACCGCTCTTGGTACCCACCATGTGCGTGAACGGGTGTAAGAGTGTCCTCCCTATCATCATTATAGAACCTAGGATACCTTTCAGTATGATGATTCCTATGGTAATGCATGATATCCTCTCTAAGAGGCCTATATATCTATAGGTTGATGCATCACAAAACAGTTTTATTTTTTTCATTTTCTTATGAGATGAACACTACAAAAAACTAAAAAGGAATGAAAAGAAAACAAAAACAAGCAAGACATGTCATGAAACAAGCTCAAATAAGGACCATTCTACAAATTTAATTAACTCACCAATTTGAATTTAATATTAAGCACAATTTTCATAGGAGTATGCATAGCTTTTTTGAGGTCAAAAGCAAACTTTACCACAATTTCTGAAGGAACTTCTGCAATTTAGAGGCTGTTGAGAAATTTTCTTTGAAAATTCTGGGGTCATCTGAAATTTCTAAAATGATTGGGTACAATCTAAAAATTCCAAAATTTCTATGGCAGCCTATGGCAGCTCTGTTGTTTCACCCCCCCCCCCCCCCCCCCTGCCCGGACTTGTTGCTGATGGTTACTGGCTCAAATATGACTAACTAAATCAAACATTGGGTTGGGCTAATTGGTCAAGAAACTGCTATGGGCTGGATCAGGTTTTGGAGTAAGTAGATTTGACCTTTTTTCAAAAAACAAATGGGCTTGGGCTAATGGCTATGGGCTGGGTCAGTGTGTTTGGGCTGAATAGGAAGATGGGTCTGGTTTGTGAAATAAAGGAGCTTGGCTGGTGTTCTCTCTCCCGATACAAATAAGGGTATTGAAACCCTTTCAGCAGTGCTGCACACAAGAAGACGACGGCAGAAAGGCTGCCTCACAGAGGCGTTGACGATGATCTCTCAGTGGTGCTAGGTCATGTAACGACAGCTATCTTGCCGCCGACGACGAAGAAAAGCAATAGCAACCTGCAATGTGTGACAATGACGGTGAAGGACTGATGGCGTAACTGGAGCTCTATGATGTTGACTACGAACAGTGATGGTGATCTTGATGGATTCTAACAAAGGGGCAATGGTCTTTGATGCCAATTGATGGCTGGATTCTGTGATACCAATTAGTGACAGGCAATGACGACGATTGGCGACGCTTTTGGACACAACGACGACAATGAATCACTGGTCACAGTGAAGATCGTTCCAGCAATGATGATCATGATGAGATAATGGGGCGATGAAGCACAGTGACATTTTTTTTTTTGGCTCGGCTCAGTTGCTTGGCTTGGCTTACAGCTGTATCGCACTTGTTTGTTTTGTCTTTAACTCCACATTGATTTAACAAAAGGGAAACTCCAGAGTGCACATTATCACTTCACGCAGCAAGGATGACAAGGGTTATGTGAATGACGATGCAGCAGTGAGGTATATTCCACCCGATAGCGATGGCGACGGTGGGCAACGAAACCACCAGATCACTGTTTGCATCAGCAATCGGAAATGGTCAGAAATCTGTGTCGAAGAAGATTGGTGATGGTATCCAACGACGGTGATGGGATTCAATGACGACAATGCACTGCGATGGCAGTGGATGTTGAGTGATCTGGTGATGTTGCGCGATCTGGTGATTTTGCACGAATGGTAACAAATCAGTGATGGCTGATTTTTATTTTTTTTCCTCTTTAATCAGCAATGGACATTCCAGAACAACAGGTGCTGCAACATGATGAATAGGGATGGCAATGAAGATGCTGAACGGCGATAGTGATGATGGATGATGACGGCTCTGGACGGAAACTTTCTGAACAGGAGCTTTTTTTTTTTAACTCAACAATGAACAGTGCAGAGGGCGCTGGATCAAAGTTGTGCTCTGATACCAATTGATGTAGGAGGAGAAAGGGAAGAGAAGAGAGAGGAGAGGGAGAAAAGGAATAAGAGAAGATGGAAGAGAGGGGGAAGAGAACCCGAGAGAGAAAGAGAGAAACTCGAGAGAGAAAAAAATCACGATTATTCACCATGCCAAAGTCTGCTTAATTCAATACATCATATCCCTTTATATAGTAAAATCAAATCCTAAAAATAAGGAACTAAATCGTATCCTAAATCAAATACTAAAACAAATCCTAAATCAACATAAATTAAATAAAAATAAAATAACAAGAACAATTTAATTCCACTGGGATCAAATATAAATGGTCCATGGAGTCCTTTTTGATCCCCATCATTTTCCACCTAAATCCGAATCTGAATGGTAGGCACGCGAGACTCAAAATCTCGTGCTAAACCTAGTATGATTCCTAATACAAGAGCGAGTCTCATGCAATCACCAGCGCGCGAGCAAGTCAAAATAGAAAAACTAACATTACGAAGGCTTCTTATTCCACAACAACGAAAGCACTTTTCACTCTTTCATAGACTAGGGGATTTCACTTGGAAAAGAAAATGTAATCCGTACCGTATCCTGATTGTCTCACAAAGGAGGCAAAACCAATAAAGATTTCTTTTTTGATTCATCTCTGGAGTTGAATACCTCATTGTACATGGATATGAATTCAATAAACTATTGGAATCTTAGCTTTTAAGTATTATTTTGCCCCTTTGAAATAAAAAAATATTGAAAAAGCATCTCCTCAGGTCCACTAACTTTTTCTTTTGTTTTCTTCTGTTGATTTCTAATCTTTTGCATCTAGGATTCAAGAAAAGTTTCTATCAAGACTTCTTGATTCCCTTCTTGTGCTGCATCTGAATCTATACTGCCTTTCTCCACAACTTTTTCATCTAAATCTGTTGGTAAATTTTCTGCTATTTTTGAATTTGGACCTCATGCTTATTTACTAGACATATCATTGGATTTAAATAATAGTTCAATTTTCAATATGGATGAAATGCTATCTAATCGAGGTATCTTGGAGCCTTGCATATTTTTGAATGGTCTTATTGCAGGTGGAGTAGTTATTTCTCTAATATCAAATCAGGTACCACTCCAGCATCGTACCGTGCACCACATGGAATTTGTTCTTGCTAGTCCATACGAAAATTCTTCACTTAATGATTTTCCATGTTCTTGTGGATTGAGATGCAATTCTTTTTTAGATTGCCTTGTCTCCTGCCCTTATATTTTTTATTGATGCTTCGCACTTTTGGGGGCAACCCCTGCCATTTTAACTTGCCAGAGTTAAGTTCTTTTTAGCCGGGGAGAAATGATGGGGATCAAAAGGGACTTTACGGACCATTTATATTTGATCCCGGAGGAATTATATTGTTTTGTAATTTTATTTTTATTTAATTTATGTTAATTTAAGATTTGTTTAAGTATTTGATTTATTTTTTTATTTTTAGGATTTGATTTTACTTTGCATTTCCCTATATAAAGGGATATGATGTATTGAATTAAGCATACTTTGGCATACTAAATAATCATGATTTTTTTCTCCCTCAAGTTTCTCCCTCTCTTGGGTTCTCTTCCCTCTCTCTTCCTTCTTCTCTTATTCCTCTCTCTTCCTCTCCTCTCTCTTCTCTTCCCTTTCTCCTCCTACGTCAAACAGACATATAATAAGTAGGAAGCAGAGTACTCTTAATCAGCGTAATTCTTCCCCCCTATGAGAGATATTGCCTCTTCTAACCTCCCGAGCACCGCTAAAACCTTTCCACCAGATCTCACACTGCACAAGATCTAGCAAGGCTCTTAATGGAAAACCTAAATATATGGAAGGAAGAGAACCCAACCAGCTTCTCTTTCAACCCCGATACTATCTCAAAGCACAACAAAACGCAACACAACAAGTGTAACTGACTATTCTCTGTCTCGTAGAAAATAATGGTTTCATCAATGAATAAGAGATGCAAAACTTCCACTCTTCTATCTCCACCATCCTTTACCTCAAAGGCCTTCAAAAAACCACCCTAACACAGCCCTGGATAGCAAACAACTAATAGCCTCCATGACTATCACAAATAAAAATGAAGAAAGAGAATTCCCTTATCTTAGCCCATGAGAAGACGGAAAAAAACATGCTACAGATCCATTAATTAGCACTGACAGGGATACCGAAGAAATAAATGATCCCTAAAACCCATCTTTCTCATAAAAAATAGAATGAAGTCCCAGTTAATATGATCGTAAGCTTTTTCCACATCCAACTTAGACATTAAAACTTTCTCCTTCCTCTACCTCCTTGAGTCAATACATTCATGGGCAATTAGAACTGCATCAAGAATTCGCCTACTCCCTACAAAGGTTGACTACTAGAAATAACCATGCCCATCACCCCCGTAAGCCTCATGGAGAGAACCTTGGCCAATAATTTGTACACACTCTCCACTAAACTAATTGGCCTAAAGTCCCAAATGTTCTCCGCTTCTTCCTTTTTAGGGATTAAGGCAATAAAAGAAGCATTAAAACTCTTTTCAAAAGAACCATGCTCAATAGCAACTTTATTCTCTCTCTAGAATAAAGTTTTTGCTCTCAACCGTATCTTGTATCTCTCATGGCTGAAATCAACCAAAAGCTAACTACAGAGGAAGACAATCAGCTGAAGAGAAGAACTAAGAAAGTGAAAAACCATCCTCAAGATCAAGATCCAGACTCGCCAATGGGTGTCCTACCAAGTGAACACCAACATCTGGATGACCAGATGCATGAAGCTCAGGGCCCTCAATCAGGCCAACCGGCTAGATCTTTCAAAGAGATTCTGGTTGGGGATGCAGAAGAGGGTCTCATTGATCCAAACCAAGATCTAGAACATGAAGATGATGATTTGGGATTATCAGATCAGGAAAAATATGAGTCTGAGGACAAGGATACGAATGACCCAAATGACGATTCCATGATCCCTGATATCAAGCAATCTAACCAAATCCTTATGATTAGGCAACCGTGGCAAAATGCTATTATTGTCAAGCTCCTTGGGAAATCCATAGGATACAAGATGCTCTGCAACAGAGTAAGGAAACTATGGGATTTACAAGGAGACTATGAGGCGCTAGATCTTGGATGTGGTTACTTCCTATTCAAATTTGATTCTCAAACTGATTGTACCAGAGTAGTTACAGGAGGTCCTTGGGTGATGATGGATCACTACTTGATGGTAAGGCACTGGGAACCAAATTTCCGACCTTCATCAGCCCATGTACTCAAGACTGCTATGTGGGTTAGACTCCCAGAACTCCCAGTTGAATACTATGATGAAAGAATTCTAATGGAGATTGGAAGAAAACTGGGCAAACCTCTAAAAATAGATGGCAATACGGTGGAAACTACCAGAGGTAAATATGCAAGAATTTGCATAGAGATGGACCTAATGAAACCTCAGAAAACCAGTTTTAAAGTAAATGGAATCCACTTTAATGTGGAATATGAATCAATATAGGTGGTCTGCTTCGATTGCGGCAGAGCCAGCCATATGAAAGAACAGTGCAGGTTTAAACCATTGGAGAAGGAGCCGACCAGAGAAAATATAGCCATTTCCAATGCTAGGGGGGAAACAGAGTTCATCCAACAAAGTGAAGCACCTAAACCAATTCGGCCCATGACACCCAATACCCCAAAAGACCATGCCTATGGTCCATGGATGCTAGTTACCAAGAAACCCAGAAGAATCAACCAGCCAAACCCAAGAAATAATGAAGCCCAAACTCTCAAAAAAGATATGGGACCACCAAGATCGGGCTCTAGGTTCTCTGCCGTTCGTGAAAGACAAGAGTATATCCCTAAAGACAATCTAAGTAAACCAAGTCCCACGACCTCAAAGTTTGTGGCCCAAAGCCCTGTTACAAAAAATCATCGAGAACCAACCAACCCAAGCACAAAGCTCACTCAGCCATGTAAGCAGAAGGATATAAACTCTGCTAGCCCCACCACAAAAGATAAGGAGCGAATCCCCCCACCCAATAGATTGCCTACAGGTGGCTGCACATATCAGAACCCCCCTAATCGAACACTCTAACCTAAACCCACCCATGCAAACCCATCAGATGCAAATTGAGCTTCCACAAAACCAAAACCTAACCCAAAGATCCAACGCCCACAGTTTGCCAGAACAGATTCCCTCCTGTGTGAGCGAATCGCCGCCTTCAGGCAACTTAGCCATTCCCCATCCAGCCTACAAACCAACAGCTTGTAACGGACAACCGTAACATCCCTCCCGATCAACCATTCTCTCCCTCTTCATCATTCAATGAAATCTCCCCCACTAATCAGTCATGTGAAGGAGAGTACGCTAGCACTAATGATCCTGGTGGAGGAGGTCTTCCAACACATTGCATTGATCAACTGGAGAATAAAGAAACTGAGAGTAGTCATCGATCTGTGGAGAGAGCAAGGAGTAGGAGTCCCATTGCACGACATCTCCATGGCTTCTGCGCAAGACTCAAGGGAAGAGTCCTTGAGAGTAGCTCTAACTAGAGGTATCTCATTTGTCCAAGAGACATTCTCCCTTCTTGAACATGTATCCATGAAGCTCATGTCTTGGAACTGCCGGGGAGCCGGCAACAACACCTTCAGAAGAACAGCTAGAGTGTTAATTAGAAATCACAATCCTGATGTTATTGTCATTATGGAACCTAAAGTTGAAAGTGCTTCAGTGGGCAATTTTTTTTCAGTTCAAAGTTTCGACAATGATTACATTGTTTAGGCTTCTGGAAGAGCAGGCGGTTTGTGGTTGTTCTGGAAAAGTAATGAGGTGTCTATTCAAACTGCAGGCTTAAATAATCAAGTTATTCATTGTATTATCACCAAAAACAATTATGACGAATGGCTCCTATCCTCTATTTACGGTAACCCCCATCCCAAATCTAGAGAAAGTCTTTGGCAGAATATGGAAGGAGTTGCCCAAACCTCAAATCTACCTTGGTTGGCTATGGGAGATTTCAATGGCATTGCTTCTCAATCAGAAAAAAAAAAATTGGTGGAGCCCTGTCCAGCCAAAGAAGATGCACCCTCATTAGAGAAAGAATGGGAAACTGCAACGTGCTTGATCTTGGCTGCAAAGGACTGTGGACAACTTGGTCTAACAATAGGCATGGATCAGCTAATGCTAGAGAAAGACTTGATAGAGCGAATTGCTAACCCAGCTTGGATGGATATGTACCCTGAAGCTTCAGTTCAGAGTCTGCCTAGAACATACTCAGACCACTACTCCCATTTTGGTTCACACGTCAAGTATGACCTCTCCACTGCCCATAATCAATAGACCTTTCCGCTTTGAAGCTGCCTGGGCTGACCACCCAAATTTTAAACAAGTGGTGACTAAAGTTTGGGAGGAAAACCATAATTCTCTTACATAAGCTATTCCAGCCTTCAAATATGAAGCTAAGCAATGGAACAAACATGTTTTTGGAAACATTTTCAAAAGGAATAAACATATTCATGCTAGGATTGAAGGAATTCCAAAAGCTCTTTCCTCTCACTTCTCTCATAATCTCACTGGAAATATTATGGTTTCAAAAGTCTAGATCCAAGTGGATTACCTTAAGGGACAGAAACACCAAATTCTTCCATATCAACACCCTAAGGAGGCGAAAACGCAGCAAAATTGAAAACCTTAAACTTCAGGATGATTCTTGGACTGATGATATGGACGTAATAAAGTCTACGGTCCAAAATCATTTCATGAATCTGTTCTCGAAGGACATGCCTGTGGGAGTTAACAATTCCTCCACTAGGTTTCAAGCTTATTGTGATGAGTTAGACTTAGAAACTCTTAACAAGCAGATATCTGATTAAGAAATTCAGAAAGCTATTTTTGAGATGCGTCCATTCTCGGCTCCTGGTCCGGATGGTCTGCAACTATTGGGATACCGTGGGCAGCTCAGTGTGCAATCTCACAAGGAGCATGTTCACTTCTGGTACTCTCTCCCCTAGTGTTAATGAAACCTTCATTGTCCTCATCCCCAAAGTTGACGACCCTGAAAGGATTAACCAATTCAGACCTATAAGTAACGTGAGTTGCAAAATTCCTTTCAAAAGTTTTGGTTAATAGAATGAGACCAATTCTTTCTAAACTCAGTAGGAAAGTAGTTATCACTCAAGGAATTGTACCTTCAAAAAAGCTTATGATTGTATTGACTGAGACTTTCTAACCCAAATGCTCATAGATTTCAAGTTCCCTTCTCATTGGGTCAATCTCATCATGGAATGTGTCAAAAGCAACAAAACTTCCATTCTCCTCAATGGGGAACCTCTAACCCCTTTCTTCCCTACTAGTGGTCTTAGGCAAGGAGACCCCTTGTCTCCTTACCTTTTTGTCCTATGCATGGAAAAACTTTCCTACTTGATCCAAGAGCAAGTTGATACTAAAAAGTGGAAAGGAATTAAACCAGTGATTAATGGCCCAATCATATCTCATCTTTTCTTTGCCGATGACCTCATCTTGTTTGGCGAGGCTTCCATCAGCAATGCCAAGTTATAGCCTCCACTCTAGAGCAATTTTGCAATATGTCTGGCCAGAAAGTGAATTACAGTAAATCCAAATTCTGGGTGTCCAATTCTATTCCAGCTTCTCGCACCCATGCCCTTAAAAGGGAAACGGGAATCCCTCTTACCCAGGATCTAGGAAGATACCTTGGGGTCCCTGTCCTCCATAAAAGAGCCACCAAAGATCACTATTCCTTCATCATTGATAAGATCCACAGTAAACTTATTGGATGGAAAGCCAATCTTCTCTCCTTTGCAGGAAGGACTACTCTTGTCCAAGCTGTTACTTCTGCCATCCCCACCTATACCATGCAGACCTCTCTTCTCCAAAGCCAGATTAACAAGTCCATTGACAGACTCAACAGGGATTTTCTCTGGGGTTGCCACAGAGGAAAAGACGAAATTGCACCTTTTAAATTGGAACCTGTTGGCGTGAGTTGGCATGAGAGAAATTTTAGAAAGAAACCATTGATGTAAATCCCTCAATTTGGGGGTCAACCTTGATGCTAGCCATGAAATCTGCAGTCTAAAATGGTAGTAGTTACGCTTTACGTTAAATAGGAGAACAATCTCTGTAAAGAAGTGTGTAGAATGAAAGATTATTGTTTTCTAAATTCTGTCATGGTATCAGAGCAGGATTCGATCCTGCGCTCTCTTCCCTAATCCTACCTTAGGGAAATCTGCACCAACAGTCCCGAAAAGTCTCAGTCGCCGGAGAAGAAGACAACCTTTCTCGGCCTGACCAATCGCCTTTGCCGTTAGCGAGCATGGTAGTCTCTGTCACTGAGATTGTGGCCGTCTCGGTCACCAGAGAAGTAGAATATCTGGATCGACCCGAACTGATACACTTGCCTCGATTCGAACGCCGGTTATATCGCCAGAATCTTCCAATCCTTTGCCTCGAATCCACGAAATCTGTGAAAGGACAACACAGATCTCTCATCCATCGCAGATCGGTTTTGAGAGGACAACACCGAGGATTTCTTCTCCATGAGACCTGTGCGTCGCTCCCTATCCAACTCCGGTCAGTGATCGACAAGGCTATCATTCGCATCGCCTTTCCGTTGTCGATCTTTCATCTTTCCGTCGTCGAGAAGTCGAGATCATAGTAGAGATCCCTCACAACCTTCTCCATCGCTGGCCATCGCCAGGAAAATCAGTTCTGTGCTGTCCATATTGATGACTGCTGCACCGTTGATTTCCCCTTCGCACCCATCCAGTGCTCTTCGCTGTCTTGGGAAGGTGTGAAACAGAAGCCTCTAGTCCTGTAGCCACCTACTTTCAGCACTTTAAGATCCAAATGAAGACCACGTGCAGCCCCTGCCAACACCACGTGATCCCAGCACCCTTGGCCATTTTCCTGTAACCACTTGCAGCATAGAGTGATCTTACCAAGACCACATAAGCAATATCGGTGGCAGTCAGCATAGGACTTCAGCAAATTTCTTTTTCAGAAAAACAAAACCATCAACATCGGCTGCAATCATTTATCAGTTTCATCCGGAGGAATTTTAATCTAAGTAGCAGTGATCAACTCAATGGCCGATCTTGATCAACTCAATGAATCCCAACCAACACCCACTCTCACCGAGTTAACCACTAGAATGACCGAAGTCTTGACCAAAGCTTCGACTCCGACCCAGATCATCGACACTGCTGCTGCTCCTATTGGCTTTAAGTTGGATGGCACCGACTATGCTCTTTGGTCCCAAGTTGTTGAGATGTACATCTCAGGCGAAGACAAGTTGGGATCCATTAATGGCGACATTCCCCAGCCTCCTCAAACAGATCCATCCTTTCGAAAGTGGCGCACGGACAACGCCATTGTCAAGGGATGGCTGATCAATTCCATGGACCCATTGCTGATTGGTAACTTCATTCGATTTCCGACCACGAAACTAGTATGGGATTCCATCGCTACTACCTACTTTGACGGAAATGATATCTCTCAAGTGTATGACCTCCGACGACGAGTGACCCGTCTGAAACAAGCTGGTGGTTCCCTGGAAAAGTACTACAGTGATCTCCAAGGACTATGGCGCGAGATCGATTTCCGACGACCAAACCCAATGGAATGTATTGCTGATATACACCACTATAATACCCTGCTTCAAGAGGATCGCGTTTGTGTTTTCTTGGATGGCCTCGATGACCGGCTCGACAACATTCGAAGTGATGTATTACAAATGCGGCCATTTCCCACAGTCGAACAAGCTTATGCCCACGTGTGCCGAGAAGCTGTCCGCCAGGCAGTCATGAACACTGGTGGCATTGACGATATTCCGGGGGCTGTTCTGGCCTCGAAAGGTCTCAAACAGGGGTCGTCCTCTTCGTCTTCTCCTGGGGCTCTCTCCCTGAACAATAGGAAGTCCAGTACGCCATCTCAGTCTCGTCCCTCTTCTGATGGAGCTAAGTGTTCTCATTATGGTCACTTGAAGCATACCCGTGAAACTTGCTTCAAATTGCACGGATATCCTGACTAGTGGCATGAGCTTCAGGCCAAGAAACGTCGTGATGCTATTGGGAAAGGAGGGACAACGGGCAAAGCTGCGGTGGTTTCTGCAGAGCCGCACCTCTCTCTCATCCCTCCTGACGAGCTCTCTCCCGACCATTTTTCGGACACCGATCCAGGTAATGCCTTAGTTTCTTCTCACCGTGATGGCGCTGGCAGTGCATGGATTCTTGACTCAGGGGCCTCCGAACACATGACTTTTGACGCCACCGATTTCTCACGAACCTCTCCACCACGACGCACTAACATTGCCAATGCTAATGGAGTTATATCTCCGGTCACAAGGGCGGGCACTATGTCACTCTTCCCCTCATTGACGCTGTCTAATACCTTGCTTGTTCCCTCTCTCTCTCACAAATTGCTCTCTGTTAGTCAAGTTACTAAAGACTTGAACTGTGTTGTCCTCATTTACTCTACCTTTTGTTTGCTTCAGGATATTCTCACGAAGGAGATCATTGGGCGTGGTACTAAGAGGGGGGGACTATATTACATGGACGATTTCAGTGGGGGCCGTGCACTTCACATGCATCCACATGACACCAAAGAGCAATAGATATGGCTTTGGCATCGTCAGTTAGCGCATCCTTCTTTTGCCTATATGAAGCATTTATTTCCTACATTATTCTCACATGTGTCAACTATTGACCTTAAGTGCGAGACTTGCATTTTAGCTAAAAGTCACCGAGTTCCCTATCCCTTGAGTATGAATAAAAGTGATGTTCTCTTTGCTTTAATTCATTCTGATGTGTGGGGTCCTTCCCCAGTTTCTACTATGTCTGGTATCCGTTGGTTTGTGATATTTGTGGATGATTGTACTCGCATGACTTGGCTCTACTTGTTGAAACCTAAAGATGAAGTTCTGAGTGTGTTTCAGTCCTTTCACTCAATGGTTCAAACCCAATTTTCTGCTACGGTTAAGGTTCTTCGTTCCGATAATGGTGGGGAATATGTGAACCAGCGGCTCCATGATTATTTCCAACATCATGGCCTTATTCATGAAACATCTTGTTCTCAAACTCCTCAACAAAATGGCATCGTTGAGAGAAAAAATCGCCATATTCTTGAAACTGCCCGGGCTCTATTACTTGGAGCTCACGTGCCCAACAGACATTGGGCCGATGCCGTTGCCACAACAGTGCATCTTCTCAATCGCATGCCATCCAAAGTCCTACATTTTCAACCACCATTACAGGCGCTTTCAACCTATGTCTCCCTGCCTTCGGCCTTGACAATTTCTCCCAGAGTCTTTGGATGCGTTGCCTTTGTCCACATTCATAAGAATCAGCGCACAAAGCTTGAGCCGTGTGCTGTCCATTGTCTTTTTTTGGGGTATGCCTTACATCAAAAAGGGTACCGGTGCTATGATCCCGTTGCCAAACGCACCTATGTGACTATGAATGTCACTTTTCTCGAGTCCGATACCTTCTTCCCTTCTCCCCTATCCAATTCTTCTCTTCAGGGAGAGATCTGAGATGAAGAGCCGAATTGGTTAAGATTTGACTGGCCGGGGTATAATGAGAATAATGAGACTCTATCGAAGGTGTCTTCAGAAGTCGATGGAGTTCCAAGCATGGTACCTACACCACCTGAAGTTGAAACTGATCAAGCCGAAATTGAACAATCCTCCCCTCCCCTCTCAGTACCTGAAAACCCCTCTCCTGAGAATATCCCTGAGGTAAGGTCTCCCATTACAAATTCTAATGACATAAATACTCCTGTTAGCTATACTTTAACTTTCAGGCATAATCGTGGTAAGCCACCAAATAGATATTCTCCGGAGTTTGAAGCACAAAGGTCGAAAAAATATCCAATTGCCAACTATGTGTCTACAAAAAGGCTTTCTAAACCCCTCAAGACATTTGTGCATGGAGTTTCCTCATATCGTGTTCCCTCTAGTGTTCATGAAGCCTTGACCAACCCTAGATGGACCCAAGCTATCAAAGAGGAAATGGAGGCATTGCTAAAAAATGAGACTTGGTCTCTTGTTCCATTACCCAAAGGGAAGAAGACGGTGGGATGTAAATGGGTGTTCTCCATCAAACACAAAGCAGATGGATCAATCGAAAGATACAAGGCAAGGCTTGTAGCGAAGGGCTATACACAGACATACGGCGTGGACTACCCAGAAACCTTCTCACCAGTGGCCAAGTTGAACACAGTTAGAACCTTGTTATCTCTAGCAGCAAACCTTGATTGGCCACTACACCAGTTCGATGTAAAGAATGCCTTTCTTCATGGTGATCTTGAGGAAGAAGTTTATATGGATGTTCCACCAGGATACACAGCAACTTCAGAGACCAAAGTTGTGTGCAAATTACAACGTGCCCTATACGGACTAAAGCAATCACCCCGAGCTTGGTTCGGGCTGATTTAGTTTGGCAATGAAAAAATATGGTTTCCGACATAGCAACTCTGACCATACACTATTCCTAAAGCATCGACTAGGCAAGGTAACGGTCCTAATAATCTATGTGGATGACATGATCATTACACGGAATGATCGAGAAGAAATATCTGGCCTCCAAGAACTAGTTGGCAACTGAGTTCGAGATGAAAAATCTAGGTGGACTTAAATATTTTCTAAGGATTGAAGTTGCTAGATCAAGACAAGGTATATTTCTTTCCCAAAGAAAATATATCCTAGATTTACTATCAGAGGTTGGACTACTGGAGTGTAAGCCTTGCAGATAAACCGATTGCCCAAAACCACAAACTTGGAGAATATCCGGACCAAGTGCCTACAGACAAAGAGAGGTACCAAAGATTAGTTGGGAAGCTCATTTATCTCTCACACACTCGCCCAGACATTGCTTATGCGGTTAGTATAGTAAGTCAATTCATGCATAGTCCGAGTAAAGATCACATGGATGCAATGATCAGAATCCTTCGATACTTGAAGTCTTCCCCTGGAAAAGGACTTATGTTTTCAAAGAATAATCATTTGAAAGTTGAAGGATATACAGATGCAAATTGGGCACGAAATATCTCCGACAGAAAATCCACTTCGGGGTACTTCATGTTCGTTGGCGGAAATCTTGTTACATGGAGAAGTAAAAAACAAAAGGTGGTGGCACTGTCGAGTGCTGAAGCCGAGTTCCGTGGGATGGCTAAGGGTCTCTGTGAGCTCCTTTGGCTTAGAAGACTACTAACAGAAATTGGCTTTGCTCCGGACTGCGAGATGGACCTATTCTACGACAACAAAGCTGCTATTGCTATCTCTCACAATCCTGTCCAACATGATCGGACAAAACATGTGGAAGTAGATCGACATTTCATCAAACAAAATCTGGAGGCCAAGATAATTCGGTTTCCCTTTGTCAAATCCGAAGACCAGATGGCAGATATACTTACGAAAGCTGTATGCAGCAGAAACTTCTACAACTCACTTGACAAGTTGGGCGTTAGAGATCTGTACGCACCAACTTGAGGGGGAGTGTTGGCGTGAGTTGGTATGAGAGAAATTTTAGAAAGAAACCATTGATGTAAATCCCTCAATTTGGGGATCAACCTTGATGCTAGCCATGAAATCTGCACAGTCTAAAATGGTAGTAGTTACGCTTACGTTAAATAGGAGAACAATCTCTGATAAAGAAGTGTGTAGAATGAAAGATATTGTTTTCTAAATTCTGTCAGAACCAAGTTTGTCAGCCCAAAGCTGAAGGGTTAGGTATTAGAAAAGCTAAGAACCATAACTTGGCTATGGTTGCCAAGCTTTCTTGGAGAATCATTAATGAGACTAATGCTTTGGGGACCAAAGTCATAAATTCAAAGTACAAAGTCAATAACCAACCCAATCTTAAGAGTGTTCACAAATCATCTTCTCAAACTTGGAAAAGTGTCGGCCTTATTAATTGAAAAGGAGCCAAATGGAGAGTTGGTTATGGCTCTAATATTTCTCTATGGCATGATTGGTGGGTGGGAAAGGGTCCCTTAAAGGAAGTTTTAGATAGCTTTATTCACCCCAATGAGATTCACTTAAAAGTAGCTGATATCATTGATAGCTCAAGTAACTGGGATTTGAGTAGGCTGTCTACACAGATTCCTGATACCATAAAAGATCTTATCAATGCTACCCCGCTATCTTCAACAGCTGAATTCCCAAATAAGCTTTCCTGGGACAATCATAAAGGGGTTTTCGCCCCTAAAAGTGCCCATGTCCTCCTTAATCAGCTTGTGGATAACCAGGATGTTTGTAATCCTAATTGGTCCTGGATTTGGAAGCTGAAAGTTCCCCAAAGAATGAAAAATTTCATTTGGTTAGCGGCCCATGACAGACCCCTCACCAATGATATCAGAGTGAGGAGAACTTATGGAAATGATCCTACATGCATTAGATGTGGCATTGATACTGAATCTAACATTCACTGCTTACTAAATTGTGGGGAAAGTAGGAAGATATGGGAAGTCATAAATCCAGAGATGGACACAACCTCTCCTGTTTCTTCCACTTTCTTTTGGATTAAGGATAATGTCTCTAACACCAATTGGGCTATTAAGAATACTCCTTCGGAGATTTTTTTTTTTTTTTTTTTGTGACTATTCAAGAAATTTGGACAACAAGAAATAAATTGATTTTTGAAAACACCCCTTTTCAGCTAAAATGGTTTATTCACAAAGTAGACAAAATTTCTCAAAATATTTGCAATGCTTTCTCCACCTCTAACCCAGCCAAACCTCCAAAAGAGGCGAAACTGGTCAATTGGGATTTCCCCCCTGCAGGTTACATCAAGCTCAACACAGACGGGAGTGCTAAAGGTAACCCAGGAAGAGCAGGTTTCAGAGGCATTATCAGAGATGATTCAGGTGAAATTGATTAAAGGTTACTACGGGCACATAGGTTCTTGCTCAAGCCTAATGGCTGAAATCTGGGCTGTTAGAGAAGGTTTCAAGATTATTGATCAACACCAGAACACTTCTCTAATTATTGAAACGGACTGTGCTGAAGCAGCTCGTCTTCTCCAAAGTTCCTCGGTGCCTGAAGGTTTCTTTAAAGCCCTGCTGGAACATTGCAAGACTTTTCTTGCCAAGCTCAAAAACTTCAAAGTGCCTCATGTCTACCATGAAGGAAATCAGTGCGCAGACTTCACTGCCAATCTTGGAGCCGTCCAAGAATTCAAATTGATTATTCTGGATTTCCCCCCTAAAGATATGATCAACCTGTTGTTGGTGGACATGGCCTCTGTGGCCTTTGTTAGAGACTAGTTCTTTTTGTTGTGTTTTTTTTTTCCCCCATTTTTCTTCTGTCTTTCTGGTTTTCTTTCCCTCACCAAATAAAAAAAAAAGAACATAAAAGTAATCAAAAACTGCCATAACATCAGCTCTGACAACCCTCCAACAGTGCTTAAAGAAAGCCATTATGAAACCATCTGGCTCTGATGCTTTGTTCCCATCGCACGACTTTAACGCCATCATAACTTCTTCCTCCTCAAAAGGTCTTTCCAAATCTAAGGACTCCTCTCCAAAATGGGAACTAAACTCCATGTTATCCAGCTCAGGTCTCCACCTACCAGGCTCACTATACAAGGACTTATAAAAATATGAAACACCCTGCCTCACCTCTTACTCTTGAGAGCAACTAATCTCCAATTACAAATGAACTAATATTATTACTCGCACCCTATGGAAGAACTTAGTGTTCCTAACCCCTCTTTTAGAGACAAGACTCGAGATTTCTACCTTCAAGAAATTTCTTTTAACTTCAAAAACTATCTTTCCTCCTACCTCTCTATACAACTTGTTGGAGGATTAAACACTTAAGTTATACCCTCTCTAATAACTTAAGTTTTAGGGTAGTTAGTGGTTTGACATGGTATCAAAACAGGGAAAGGTCCTAAGTTCAAACCTTGCCTTTACCCTTTTAATTATAGTTGAAGCGGGTGTTGGCCCACGCATGGTGGAGAGTCCAGCCACATGTGAGGGGACGTATTGCTCAGCATTAGTGCATCACACTTTCTTTATTGGCAAAAGTGTACAACTTTGAAGCAAGTACAATATAAGAATAGATCTCTCTATCATAGAATAAGAATAAATATGATATTTAACCCATATTAAGTTGAATATGACAATATAGAACAATCTTTTTATGGCTTATGTATTTAATCTACTGTGTTGTGAAAATTGGCCATAAAAAAAAAAAAATCCTTTAAATATGCATTGAAATGTTAATTTGCCAAATCCTCACAAGTATTGGATTACTGGACTCCACACACATACCCACACTGAGGTGTACACCCAGATTTATGTAAAATTGGTTAGCAGCATGTGTAGACTTGACTCAGAAAATCTATATCCAAAGAAGGGAAGAAAGTTGAAGTAATTGTATCCTACTAGCTTCTTCCAAGTCTGAGATGCAGGTTGGTTGAACTTATCTCCAAACCTTTTGCACAGTTAATGTGCTGTATGGAGCAATAACATCAGAAATTTTACAGGAGCCAAAAACCTATGATTGCCTCCAAAGCACTGGAAAAATATTCTTTGGTGTAGGGCACAACAGCAAATATAGATGTGGAATCAAGCTCTGTTTCTTTTTCTGTTTGCATTTTTTTGGGGTATATAATGGTTGTGCAATTACAAAAATGAATTCACCTTTAATTCAAGCCTTGCAGAATCCGGAAGTATGACAGGTCTGAATGAGAGGGAGTGTGGGCAGATCGGTGTAAATAGCATACAGGGAACATTTGGATGCACCTGCATTCCAGATTATCCATTATTAGATATAAAATGTCTTATTGATAAGAAATGTGAATCAAATACTGAAAGGAACTAAAATAAAGCTTTCAAAAGTTTGTTTCAGCATCAATTATGGTCTACAGGAAAACTGAAACCAAGTCCAGAATTCTCCAAGTTAACCCCCACCCCCCATAACAAACAGGAAGATATAATTTTAAAAAAGAAAAATGAAAAAAGAGGAAGTGCAAATCCCATTGCACACATAAAATAAAAAATAATGGAAATAATGGACTGCGCTGAAAATTTTTAAAAAGCAAGACTATTTACAAAATCAAAACAACAAGAAGTTTCTTCACTGCCCTCCACAGCCTCCTAAAGAAATAGTTCACCCAGCAATGAAGAAAGGAAATGATCCGCTGACTCTGTACATGCACACCAGATCTATTAGGAATTAACATATTTCTATCTAACAAATGATCCACCCTCAAACTCTTTTCCGAACTACCAGCCACAAAAAATAGGTTGCTTCCATAAGAACCCGAAAATTCCACACATCTTCCAATAGGAAACTAACCATCTCCTGCCTTTCCTCTTCAAAACCAAGATGACAGAGAGAGGAAAAGGAAAAAAGATATTTGTATATATATATATATATATATAGAGAGAGAGAGAGAGAGAGACAAACAACTGGTAGAAGGATCTCATTAATATATCTTTTCCAACTATAACATTAACAACTCCCCAGCTTAATTTTACCTCCAAATGTACGAAAGAAGTCCATAACACGTTTCAACTCTCAATCAGAAAAGCTCATTGTAAAGACATCAATCCAGAGCATCACCTCTCCTGCCTCACATTCACAAGTCTTAGCAATTCATTTCCATGGACCAAACACCTCAACAATCTTAAAATCAACCATAAATTTACTGACGTGTAGTTCTCCTTTGAAGGAATTCTTGTCCTCCCTCTAGTAATATTTTTCTTCTTTCAAAGCAATAATATCACCTTAGACATTTCTAACCAAATGAAATTTGAAAAAAAAAAAAAAAAGCTTACTGATATTTACTAATGACTCCATGTCCAATATGTAATGTTTATGTGTTTAAAAGGGGAAGAGTGACAACTTGATGCTGTGGAGAGACTGTTGATGTCAAGGTAGTTTTTGGTAATCATAATTCCATCTCAAAAGAATTAGATATTATTGTAAGGTAAAGGAAAGGAGAACATCTTGCACTCTGCAACGGCTCTTCCAAAATAAAATAAGAAAGCTGACTCCTAAAACTAACAAGGTTAGCTTACCATGGAACCTCCTGCGGCTGTAGAGTATGCTGTACTTCCAGTAGGTGTCGCCACTATGACTCCATCACCTTGCACCTATTAGATAGATGATTGGCAACGTCATAAGGCATAAATGAATACTTTCTACAATTTCTATGCTTAGATGAGAAAGGAAGCACAATTGGTGGTTGCAGTAAAAAAGCAGTATAAATTTTGACAATGTTGTTAGTATTGCGAGCACGAGTGCAAGTGTGACTCTGTTACTTATTTGAACGTTGAGGCTTGAAGAATATTTGAGAGGAATTTGCAAATGAATACCTTAGTTATAAGACGGTCATGTTCATAACATTCAATTTTGGAAAGGTATGGATTAGAACCACGATCAACTACAACCTCATTGAGAACATCAAATATTTTCCCAGGCATTGCTTTTCCATTTCGAAATATTTCACAGCAGAGACGCATTCTAAGAGTAATATAAACACCATCCGAAGTGTTGTTCCCATGGATGACCTGTCTTAAATCCTTCCTGAAGTCTTCGAACTGCATAAAAAAATAAAAGGAGTGGAAAGAAAATTCATTTCTAAAGAGACAAAAATTCAATCACTGAAGTTGAGTTAGGAAGCTTACAGGATGGGAAGTGAGAAATCCAAGGGATCCAAGATTAAATGATACAACAGGGGGAACAGCACCTCTAAATAAATTTGATGAATGGAGTATAACCCCGTCTCCACCCAGGCAGGCTACAAAATCAACCCTTTCATGAAGATCACTGCATTAAAGAAATTGGGTAAGCTCAGCAGAACTCTCAGTGGAGCATGCAAAGCATGAAAAAGAACAATGATTTTGCAGTTTAGATCCGCGAGTTTTAGTACCTGGTATCTTGACTATAGAAGGTATGAATAAACCCAAACCCTGGGATTCTTGCAAATATGTCATGTACCTCAGGTTCAACAAGAACATTCATTTTCTCCTGGTGATGCAAGAAAGAGGCAACCTGCAGTCCAGATACAGAAATGCTGTTCAGATGACTACATTCCAAAAATATGAATGATTGTATTAGTACACAATTGCTGATTAACGACTTAGAGTATCTTCAAAATAACAGCAGACATCTATTAGTCAGAATATCTTCCAAAATGTCAGCATTTTCAACTGACATCTCTCCACACAAAAGAACAGGAAAGTTCCATTCAGAACATATGCTGAAAATTTTGCTCCCAAAATTTTCAATTTATGTTTAAAAAATATAAATGTGATCCATGGTAAACAGAAAAGCATGAGCAGAGAGAATGAAATCAGTTCAGGGACAGAATGACAGACGTTCCAATTCACGGGTAACGAGAATGGGTTCACATCAAGACATAGTTGTCAAATTGACTAGGCGACCCTAAGCAATAAACTGAGTTTCCTGCCTAGGCGATCGCCAAGGCCGAGCCAAAAAACATGGTACAAAAGTAATATAATCATTATTTTAACTCATAATTTCATACAATCCATGTTATTTATAAAAAATTAAATCAATAAAGAGAATAATCTTATTCCCTACATAAAAATATGGAAAAAAAAAAAAACATACAACATCAAATATGTATTAGTAATATTATTTTATGTCAACAAACAAAAATACAGCATGAATTTTAGATATATTGCAACATATGCAAATAAATTAAATAGAATAACTAATGCAATATAAATCAGTTGAATGAAAGTTAACCCATTTAGATCATAGAATATGTTGATAATTCAAAAAGTAACATTGACATACGTGACAAAAATTCAAAGCAATGATCATTAAACAAGTCATAAATGCAATTTGTTTTACTTTGACAGCATGAGATAAATAGTTGAGGGGATCAGTTTACATTAGTATAATTTTCTAAGGAAATTAGTTTTACATATTGTATGTAAATAGCATGTAAATAAAATATGATGTTACTTTATATATAAGAGATTCATGTACAAATAGTCAATGTTTCAGATATTGTCAATCTCTCCATTTATTTCACATCATTTTTTTCACATATTCAAGGTTTGTAAATATATTCAACACCCAACAAAAAAAATTATAAAATTAATTATTATTGAAATATGGAGTTTAAATAATGATAACAATCTGTTGCCAAGGCGAATTGGGTGCCAAGGTGCCCAAGCACTCAGGTGATCACCCAACTGTTTGGATTCAAGCGGGCATCGCATAGGCAATTTTCTTGTACCGAGGTGCCTATGCATCAAGCTCTTTGTGAAACAGTGTATGATAATAAGAAAAATGAGAAATGAGAAATTAGACTAGAGCATGCTTGAGACATCGTGTAATCAAGCATAGGGTTAATTTGAGTCTTATTTTATAGATTTTTCTTTTCAGGCTGGTATGTTGTTGGTTGAATTTTATTTTTGTTTCATCATTTGTTTTGGAAGTCAAGGGTACTTAGTTATTTCTAGATTTGTTGGACAATGGCCATAGTAGTGGTCCATGGGTCTAATTTTGGGTCAAGTTATTGGGTCTGTATGTAGTCTCTAGTAGGTCTACAATAGTCTTAAAAGTCAACGTCAAAGTTTCCTAATTTTTTGGGTAACAGTTCTAGCACAAGTAAAAGAACTATATCAGCCTAAAATATCTTTTTAAACTTTTTACTTTTGTAGTGTTAGACGCGCGGATCAGCCCCCACCTAGAAGTATTATCCGCTTTGGTTTGCCAACCCACTGATGAGTCTAAGCTTCTAGCCCAATGACGAGTCCTCACAAGTTTGTCCTTTTCGGTCTTAAGCCGAAAAGGCACCTCTCGAGTTGAGGTGTCCTGTGCCGTCTTTATAAGTCCATCATGGACATTGTTCGTAACCGATGTGGTACACCAACATCCCTGCCTCGGCACAGGCACAGGCACGATCCTTGCTCTGATACCATGTTAGATGCATGGTTCAGCTCCCACCTAGAAGTATGATCCGCTTTGGTCTTCCAACCCACTGACGAGCCCTCAAGGGTTTGTCCTTTTAGGCCTTAAGCCCAAAAGGCGCCTCTCGAGTCAAGGTATTATGCACCATCTTTATAAGTCCATCATGGACATCATCCACAATCGATATGGGACGCTAACATCCCCACCTCGGCGTAGGTACGATCCTAACTTTAATACCATGTTAGACGGGTGGTCCAACCCCCCACCTAGAAGTATTGTCGACTTTGGTCTATTAGTCCCACTGGAGAGTCAATCTTCCAGTCCAGTGGCGAGCCCTCACAAGTTTGTCTTTTTTGGGCCTTAAACTCAAAAGGCACCCATCTAGTAGAGATGTCTTGCACTGTCTTTATAAGTCCATCATGGACAATATCCACAACCGATGTGGGACCCCAACAAGTAGAGTTGACTAACAAGAATTTAATATTATGTGATTTGTGAATTGTGATACAACCTAACATAAGGGTTGCAAGTCTTGAGGAATATTACGTGAGATTCCTATATTCTTCTTCTTCTCTCGTTATTCTCTTTAGTTAACGTTCACTTGGAACTGTTTTACAGACAGTCCTATTTCATTGCCAGAAACCCTACCCTATCAAGCCATGGTCAATCCTAACTCTTTGCCCCAACCGTTTGGCCCTCACCTTAACACCTAAAACGCTAAAATAGTTGCTGTCTCAAATTTCCAGCAGTCAATTCAGTGCAATTCCAGCTATCAATCACTTTTAAAACTGAAGTTCCAAAGCTTTTCAATCGCCAAAGGTTACAATCTCGCTTCCATCTTCTAAACCCTAGAGATGAAAGCTCTCTCTCTCTCTCTCTCTCTCTCTCTCTCTCTCTCTCTCTGTATCTCTATCTCTATCTCTCTCGCTCGATAATTCTAGAGCTGCAAGCTTTCCATAACCAAAATCTACCAAACACCAAATGCAGGCAGCATCTCTAAGTTTGCCTGTGCTGTCCTACATCAGTTTGTCACACTCAAAAACCTCAGGACGAAAGCATGGGAAAAACCTACACTCAGGCTAGATGGTTTGGCTAAAAGTGGTGTCACCCAAAAACATTTAACTCAATAAATTAAAATCCTTTTGATCTCCAAACTGAGCTCAATTTATTATTGTTGACAGAATGGAGGCTAAAGTAAGAAGGAAATTGGCACATAGCCATGGTTTACACAGTGGTCAGTGGTATCAAGCTGAATGTAACTTCCCTTCAAATGACTCAGTGGATGTATCTGCCAGCAGTGGTTCTCATCTAGTTTTTTTTTTTTTTTTTTTAAAAAAAAGGGGTATCTATAAAGAGTGCCAAAGTGGTACAACCCAAGTTGACACATTAAACAAAAAATACAAGTTTTTGACATGCACAAGATATATAAATAGTTGAACCGAACCAATCCAGAAATAATTTAAAATAAGTTACAATATCTACCAAAGCAAATTCAAAAAAATAAAAAAAAATAATAAGAGAGAATGCAATTCACCTCACATTACTAGATTAGATATGATTGAACATAATCATATGAATATTTCCTTAATGAGAAAGGAGTTATATCACAACAAAATATGGTGTGTTATGTAACTTATAAAAAAAGAAGAGAGAGAGAGAGAGAGAGGTTAATTATGTGTTTTATCTAATACAACCAGATGCCAAGCACAGAATGACAGAGAGAAATACTTGAACTACCTAATCAATCAATTTTCTAGTGCCTCCTTTCTTGTTTGCACATTTTTTCAATCTTGAAGATACACAGATACTGCTCGGCATCACATTGCACCATCAAGATCAAGCTAACTAAAATATTAAAAAGAAAAATGGCAAATTACACTAACCTCCCTTGAGGTTTGTCAATATTACACACGGACCCCTGAACTTATGAAAATTATATTGACTTCCCCTGTCAGAGTTTATCTCCTAACACCATTAATAGATTGAATAAATTCACTTTATTACCCTTAGAGCTTAATTTCTAAATTTTATCTCTCTCTCCCTCCTACCATTTTTGATTGCTGCATATGCATATACATATACATGTATAGATTTAGAGTGAGAAAAGTGAGGTCCAAGAGATTTCAGTAACCACTCTTCTTTATTCCAGGAAAGAAATTAACTATTTGGAATCAAAGAAATTCATCATCTTGTGTTGATTCTACAGGAGAACAAAAAAGAATGAAGACCTAGATTCAAAGATCTAGGCAGTTGTGGGTTTTGGGAGTTTTCTTTGGCTTCTTTTACTTTGTCCATGAGTCCCAGAAAAATGTGACATCACCTCCTCCACCACCACTTCCGCAGTCGCCGCCTCAACCACCCTCTCCGACTCCGCCCCTGCTTCCATTTAAATTACATGTTGTGCCAAGTGCTTGGGATTTCATGGAAGACAAAGGTGGGTGTAATGACCTGGAAATTTTTTTTTTGGGATTAAAATATTTTTTTAAATGAATATGCATGTATGTATGTGATGTGTGTGAATAGGGTATGGTGTATGTATGCATGTATAGGTATTATATGTTATATGTATTGTGGAAATCCCGAATAATTTGAATGGGATTTGGAGAAGATTGTGGTAGGAGATTTAGGCTGAATATTTGGGTTGACCATTTTTTGTTTCCATTTTATTTTGTTATTTCCATCGTTTAGTTCTCATTGTACATGTTAAATAGGGACCATGTATGTAAACAAAAATATACACTTTTGAATAAAAGATTGATTCATTTTTCAGTCCTATCGTCTTCATGGTATCAGAGCAAGGATTATTTTGAAAACCCTAGCAAACCATGGCCGCTAGCCATGAGTCTATCCAGTCGGTGACTCAGGAAGGAGAATCAGAGACAATCTCCTCCATGGGTTCGACTGTCGGGATTGAAAATTCTTCATTCCCTCTTACCATAGAAAGTTGAATGGTAAGAACTACCGAGAATGGGCTCAATCCATCAAGCTGGTAATCGACGGCAAAGGGAAACTAGGTTACCTAACAGGTGAGACCAAACCTGCCACCTTCCAATGATGCCGCAACCTTCCAGAAGTGGCGTTCTGAGTACTCCTTCGTAACCTCCTGTTTGATCAACTCCATGCGACCAACAATCGGCAAGACGTACTTGTTTCTGCCGACGGCAAAGGACGTGTGGGAGCTCTTCGTGAAACTTACTCGGATGCCAAGAATGCCTCTCAAATTTTCGAGATCAAAACTCAGCTGTGGCAGATGAAGCAGGGAAACAGAGAAGTTACAGAATATTACACAGAAATGCTGAGCCTATGGCAGGAATTGGATCTCAGTAGTGAAGAATCGTGGGAGTGCACGGGTGATAATGTGCGATTCAAGAAGAGAATGGAGAACGAGAGAGTGTACGAGTTTTTGGCTAGGCTCAACAGAGAACTTGACAACGTGAGGAGTCGAGTCCTGGGTCGCCGGCCATTACCATTCATCCGAGAAGTATTCTCGGAGGTGCGGCATGAAGAAAGCAGACGCAAGGTGATGTTGAAGGAGAAAGCTGCGCCTGGGAGTGACGCCATGGACGCCTCTACATTTGTATCCCATGCGTCTCCTACGCGATCAGGCTCGAGACAATATTCAGGGCCTGGGTTTGAAGCATCTTATATGACCCGTGGGCCTCATAATGGATCCGGCCCAAAACAAAACAAAAGGCCCTTTTGTGATCATTGCAAAAAATCGGGCCATTCCAAAGATACCTGTTGGGCCTTACATGGCAAGCCTGCTGATTGGAAGCCCAGACAGCCCAACAAATCTCACGGGTACCAGGCCTCTACTGAACAGCAGACAGAAATAGGCACTCCAGCCCATCACACTCAGTCGACCTTTAGTGGGAGTTTTAATCCCGAGCAACTTGAGAAGCTATATGCTCTTTTTTCAACCTTCCAAGCCTCCGATCAATCTTCTACTCCACTACCATCAGGCTCCTTAGCCCACAAAGGTACTTTTTTGACTGCCCTTAGTACCACTTTGCGCCACAAAAATACTCCTTGGATTATTGACTCTGGTGCATCCGACTATATGACTGATGCCCATCATTTATTTTTCACATATTCACCTTGTGCTAGTAACTTGAAAATAAAAATTGCAGATGATACTTTATCCCCAGTAGCTGGCAAGGGGAGTATCCGTATCTCTGAATTTATTACTTTGGAGTCTGTACTTCATGTTCCTAATCTCTCTTGCAATCTGTTGTCCATTAGTCAGCTAACCAAACAATCTCATTGCTCAGCTACTTTTTTGTCTTCTCATTGTGTTTTTCAGGATCTATCATCGGGGAAGACGATTGGTAGTGCTAAGGAATGCGAGGGACTCTATTACTTTGATGATGCTCATGTGAATAAACAGTATCGCCCTCCTATTTGTAATTCTGCATTTAGTCCTAGGGATAGTGACCTTGAGTTATGGCATAAACGAATGGGCCATCCCAGTTTTCAATATTTAAAACATTTGTTTCCATCACTTTGTTCGAATAAAACTCCCTTGGATTTACAATGTGAAGTCTGTGAACTTGCAAAACATCATCGTACTACTTTTCCCACATCTGCTTATAAACCATCACTGCCGTTTACCTTAATTCACAGTGACCTTTGGGGGCCTTCACGAGTTCTCAATAGGACCCTCAAAAAATGGTTTATTACATTTATTGATGACCACTCTCGTCTCTGTTGGGTATTTTTACTAAACGATAAAACTGAGGTTAGTTCGGTATTCATGAACTTCTACAATATGGTTTATACCCAATTTCACACAAAAATCCAGATTCTTCGTACTGATAATGGCACTGAGTACTTCAATTCTTATTTGAGTCCCTATTTCCAAGACAAAGGTATTATTCACCAGAGTTCTTGTGTTCACACCCCCTAACAAAATGGGGTTGCTGAACGGAAAAACCGACATATTCTTGAGGTAGCTCGTGCCCTACTGTTCACCTCTCACATGAAAAATAATTTTTGGGGTGATGCCATTCTGAACCACCGCATTCCTCATCAATCGAATGCCTAGTCGGGTTCTCTCATTTGCAACTTCTCTCCAAAAATTCCAAGAGGCCTTCCCTGATTATCGAGTCAGTTTATCTCTCCCTCTTCGTGTTTTTGGGACCACGGTGTTTGTCCATGTTCACGCCTCCCAACGTAATAAGTTGGATCCTAGAGCTCTCAAATGTGTCTTCCTCAGCTACTCTCCCACTCAGAAGGGTTACAAATGCTATGACCCTCTCTCCCAAAAGTTATATGTCAGTCGGGATGTCACATTTGTTGAGCATACTCCCTACTACTCGCTTCAGGGGGAGTCCTTGAGAGAAGCTCGTCCCTCAGATACAAACTTCGATGTTGCGATCTTTGAATTTACCCCATACAGTACACCCTCTCCTTCCTTGTCCAACACAGAAGGAATCTTGAACTCAGGGAGAGATGTGGGACGACAAACAGACAAGGAGACACTTGTTTACTCAAGGAAACCCAAATCAAAGCCTGATGAGACTTTCGCATCCGAAGCACCAAAAGAGTCAGAACCGATGATAGCTCCGACTACTTATGAGCCACAATCCAATCTTGACCAGGTAAAAAATCTTGATGACCTACCCATTGCTCTCAGAAAACAACCTTGTTCATGTACTTTCCATCGTATTTCAAACTTTGTTTCTTATAATGCTCTGTCTGCCAAGTGTCGTGCTTTTACGTCTAACCTTAACAGAATCCAGATTCTCAAGAATATTCAAGAGGCTTTGGAAATTCCAGAATGGAAACAAGCAGTGATGGAAGAAATAAGGGCACTGGAAAAAAATGAAACTTGGGAGGTAATGACTTTGCCAAGGGGGAAGAAATCAGTAGGCTGTACGTGAAGTGTTCACGGTGAAGTACAAGGCAGATGGTACAGTGGAACGGTACAAAGCCCGCCTGGTTGCAAAGGGGTTTACTCAGACATATGGTATTGACTACACTGAGACATTTGCACTAGTAGCAAAGCTGAACACTATACGGGTTCTCTTGTCCTTGGCAGCAAACCTGGATTGGCCACTCCACCAATTTGACATCAAGAATGCTTTTCTGAATGGTGAGCTGGAGGAAGAAGTGTTCATGACGCTACCTTTAGGATTTTACAAGGAAGGAGAAGAAACTAGAGTATGTAAACTGAAGAAATCCCTGTATGGACTTAAACAATCACCAAGGGCATGGTTTGATAGATTTGCGAAGGTGATGAAGAATCAAGGATATCAACAAGGACAATCAGATCATACGATGTTCATCAAACAATCCAGTGATGGAAGCAGGACCATACTGATCGTGTACGTCGACGACATCATTCTCACTGGAGACAACACAGGAGAGATGGAAAGATTGAAGAAGGTCTTAGCCACAGAATTTGAGGTAAAAACCTAGGTCAAATGCGATACTTTCTAGGAATGGAAGTTGCCAGATCAAGGAAGGGAATTAGTGTTTCTCAGAGAAAGTATGTACTTGACCTCTTGACTGAGACTGGTATGCTTGGTTGCAAGCCAAGCGATACTCCGATCGAGGCAGGAAAAAGAACGGAAGACGCTGAAGAGCCTGTGGATAGAGAAAGATATCAGAGACTAGTAGGTAGATTGATCTACCTATCTCACACCAGACCTGACATTGCCTTCGCTGTGAGTGTGGTCAGTCAGCACATGCATTCACCAAAGGAGGGTCACCTAGAAGCAGTATATAAAATTCTCAGATATCTGAAAGGCTCTCTAGGACGAGGTCTATTCTTTAAGAGAGGAGACAGTAAGAAGATAGAACTTTATACAGATGCAGATTAGGACAGGATCAGCATAAGACAGAAGGTCTACTACCGGCTACTGTACCTATGTTTGGGGAAATCTAGTAACATGGAGAGTAAGAAGCAGAATGTGGTAGCCAGAAGTAGTGCTGAAGCAGAATTTAGAGCTATTGCACAAGGGATGTGTGAAGGGCTATGGTTACAAAAACTCTTGGAGGAACTACATATCGCAATAGAGCTTCCCATCAAACTCTACTGTGACAACAAAGCCGCCATCAGCATCTCCCATAATCCTAGTCCAGAACGACAGAACTAAACACATAGAAGTTGACAGGCATTTTATAAAGGAGAAAATTGAGAAGGGGACAATCTGCATGACCTATATCCCTACAAGAGAACAATTAGCAAATATATTCACTAAGGGATTACAGAGGTCTAGTTTTGAAGAGTTTATTTGTAAGTTGGACATGATCAACATCTATGATCCAACTTAAGGGGGAGTGTGGAAATCCCGAATAATTTGAATGGGATTTGGAGAAGATTGTGGTAGGAGATTTAGTCTGAATATTTGGGTTGACCATTTTTTGTTTCCATTTTATTTTGTTATTTCCATCTTTCAGTTCTCATTGTACATGTTAAATAGGGACCATGTATGTAAACAAAAATATACACTTTTGAATAAAAGATTGATTCATTTTTCAATCCTATCGTCTTCATGTATATATATATATATATATATATACATGTGTTTAATAATATAAATATATATATGTATACATATATTACATGAGGGTGCACATCAGGTCTCTGTGTGTGTGTGTGTGTGTACTACTGTGTGTGTGTGAGCTAGTGTGTTGGCGTGTGTGTGTATGCATAAGTGATATAATATACATATATAATACACAATGTCAACTTTGCATTAAATGCAAAGCTGCATTGTGAAGGGAAGGAGTGGCTAGAACAGTAGAGAAGTCAGAAAAGTGGAGAAGTAGTGGACTGCGGCTGCCTATACGTGAGGTGATATAAGTGTACATCTAGGTGTGTGTATTAGGAGTATCCATTGGTTAGAGAGAAAGGAAATCAGAAAGAAGGAGAGAGAAGCTGAGTTAGAGAGTGGTGGGCATTGGGAGAAGCTTGAACCAAGGAGGAGAAGAAGGCACACGGCAAGAGAGAGAAAAACCCGAAAATAGGTGAGCTGGTGCATTCTATTTTTAATTTCTTTAAAGCATAACTGTTTGATTTGATTTTAGGGTCCGATAGAGTATGGAATACGGTAGAAGTTACAAGTTGAATCAAAGAAAATGGTTAAGGATTGAGAGAGTTAGAGGCATTTACAGGTTGTTAGAATAAAATGGGTCACTTACATTTTATGCATGGAACTTGTTTAAAATGGTGAGGAAATGTTCCTCTTGAATGCAGAAAACCTATGAGAATGCATTCGAGTTAAAACAGTAGAGAAACATGGGTCAAAAATGAAAAGTTACAGTTGGCCGGAGCTACGGTTCTTGACCATTTCGTGGAGATCTAATGGATAAAAGTAAAAACCAAGATTAGAAATGGAATCTAGGGGAAAAATGGAAGAAAACTGCATTTTTAAAACATGAAAAACTGACCGGAACAGTGTCACCGGCGCCGAAGAAGACGTCGGAACCTCGCCGGAACCCTACCGAAAAATCGGAGAAGAAAGAGTACTATTCAGGGCTTGGGTCCGGGTCGGGTTCGGGTTAGTTCGGATCGGGTTAAGACCGACCTACCCCCCCACGTGTCAGCCGTAGGTTATAAACTTAAAAATGAATTAGGGGTGTTTGGTTACAGGGTTAAGAAATTGAAATCAAGAATAAGGATATCCTATCCCTGTTTTGGGGCTTAGCCACTGTTTGACTATTCGGATTTGGAATAGGAAATTTTGGAAATTTCAATTTAACCCCAGAACTTTTTAAAATTCTAATTTGATCCCTAGAACTTTTGAAAATTCAACTTTGACCCCCAGAACTTTTAATAATTATAGTTTGACCCCCCTGAATAAAATATTAATTAATTATTAATTAATTAAAAATAGAAAGAAAACTACAAAAATGCCACTGAGTCAAAAAGAAGTCAAACGAACTCCGATTTAAGTAAACAAATAGTGAATTTTTATTATTTCGAGCGTTTCGGACTCAACCGTAGAGTCCGATTTGCGAAAAGAGGTCTCGGGATGTAAGAAACAGTAAAAGTGAAAAATGACCGTTTTGCCCTTTTTAGTACAGAAGTCCAAATTGAGTTCCACAAAAGCCTAAACCGACTTTCTTCGACATTCCAGACTTAATGGTAGGGTTTATTTTAGAAAAATAGAAACTCATGAAATAAAGACATAAAATTTGATGAATAGCATGATTCAAGTGGCAAATGAACTAAGTTACATTTCATGATTTTAGGGACACTAAAAGGCAAAGAGAAGGTGGTCTGACCTTCTACATTCTTGCTATTAGTTTCGCTACACTACGAGTATGACTTCTTAGGTTGAGGCAAACCCATCAGGTATGATATATTGTGCTAAGTAAGAAATAGGATTAAGTTTAGGAGTAATTGCCATGTTGACTTAATGATTCACATATTTGTTTGACTACTTATATGCTTATGTGTTTCTTGTTATCTTTTGAAAGTTTGGTTAAGTGATGGATGTGGATCATGACTATATGTATACTCCATGTGTTAGCATAATGAGTGAATTATATTTTCAAGAATTGTTGAGATTATGACATATGTAACTTAAAGCATGTGTTTAAATGGACTATGTATGGCATGTACCCTTGATGAAGGGATTTTGTGATTGGAATGTTATTGTGTAATTCATTATCTAAAGCATGCTTCATGTGTGGATAAGATGCTTTATTGAGATTACATTATGGCATGGTGGAATCAAAGCATATTGGCATAGTGTGATTCCTTGGAACATGGTGTGGGTTGAGCACGTGGTGCTGTACATTATGAGGGTGTAGATCCTGTGGTGAAAAACCCAAAATCCGCCATTGGTACTCGCATGCCAAACGGGGTTCGGACCATGAAACGAGACTTACTGTGGTACTTGCAAGCCAGCGGGGAAGGACCGTAAAGCGAGACATGAGTGTGGCATGGAGTTTGCATAGGTGTGTCGCGTATACTGTTCATGTACTGCATAGATGATATTGGATGACGCATTAGCATTATATTATACTAGCAGTTGAGCTGACCCATTCGTGGGATACCATATTTTAGATGACGCTCCAGCTACATGAGATTCGGTGATATCTTAGTGAAAGAAAGAACTTGAAGTATTTTGGCCCTTGGGGCATGTGTTGATATTGTACAAGGGCATAAGCCCTGAACTATGCATGTTTAATTTGTATGTCGTGAAACGATGGGTAAGGTTTATGGAATTGTATCAGAACCCGAATTGAGTTAGTATTGAAATACATGTAATTATCCTTTATTTACCCTTCTTGCTTTATATCGCTCGCGCTCCGGGTTCGCCGAAATTCGGGGCGTGACAACGTGGTATCAGAGCCTAAATTGAGTTGATATTGAAATACATGTAATTATCCTTTATTTACCTTTCTTATTTTATATCGCTCACCCCCGGATTCGTGAAAATTCGAGGCGTGACAGTGGGAGCAAGTGATCTTATGTTGATTTTAGGACTCCATGATGTTGATTCTGGAACTCCGGGGAAGACAAAGGTGGGAGCAAGGAATTCCATGGAAATAAAAAAAAATTTGACATCACCATCCTATTGTGTTGAGAAAATGTGACATCACCGTCTTATTCTGGCGTCATTGTGTCCCTTGTGCTTCTCTTTGCTATGTTTTTCCTAGGATCTTCTGGATCTTCAAATGGACTTTATGGATGGATGGCAGTTCGTTTATGGTATATGTGATCGGGAGGTGGAAGCATTCGTGAAGAATTGTGATAACTTGAGGTAGATAAATATGAGGCTTGGGATTGTGGAAGAAAAATGATGGGGATAATTTGAGATTAGAATCATCATTTGATGAGAGCACAAAGAAGGGGAAGAGGGCTCCTATGCTCACATGTCAAGATGAGAATAGTTCAAAGGGTTAGCCGTGTACATTGCCACAGCGCCTTTCCAAATTTAAATACAAATCACTTTCCATAGTCATATATAAATGGGATATTTTATTTAAAGAAGATTTTATTTGAATTTGAACTAATAAAGGAGAGAAATTAAGAATGCTTTGGAGGGATTTATAAATCAAATTGGGCAAAAGAACTTGAAGATGCAGTAGATGAATACTTTGTGATGACAAGGGTAAATTTGGTATTTAAGAAAAATGGGAGATGATGTCAGCAAAAGGTCAATTAACGGTTGACTCACGAAGGGGAGGTTTTTGTTACCGACATTTAAGCAAAGGAGTCGGTGTAATTTCTCAAACCAAAGGGGAAGCATGTGTAATATTGATAAATCTTAGGGGAGGTCAATGTAATTTACTCAAATAAAAAATAAAAATGAAAAATGGAAAACAAGGATCAACACAATACTCAACAGTACTACCCAATTATAGTCATGCCAAAGTAGAGTACTACTATCAAGTTAATTGCAAAAGTGTGACATGCTACCTCTTTAGCTTCTTCCATGAGTTCTTGACCCAGTTTCTTCAACAATAATACAGTTTTTGGTGTAGATTTCCACATAAGCATCTGCTGCTGGGTGCTAGGATGAGTGAAAGCCAAGGAAGATTCTGTTACCTTTTCTCTGGTGCAAGAGAATCCATCTGTGCGAACTAAGAACATCTCTGCTTTCTTTCTTGACTGCACCCTCACGACACCAGTTGTAGAAGCGCACATATTTCCTTCAATCAGCCCCAACCCATCATCACCTGCAGCTTTGGAGGCTTCAGAATTGCTCCTTTGGTCCTCTGTAATGGTTGTAGATATACCAGTCTTATTTAACTCATTGCTCATACTGGTAAGATCATCTATTTTTCTCATGGAATGTCTCTCCTCTCCAAATCCGTTCAAAGTGCAACCAGAGGAAACATGACTATTACGATCTTGATACGTTCCATTACTAGGAGGAGGAAAGTGAGGCTTCAAAGATAAATTCTTACTGCTTAGTGATCCATTTGAACTTCCTGATGTGATAAGCCTTGATTCAGGACTGGTCTCAATTGTTTCACCTCTCTGAATTGTCCCATTATAGTTCTCTCTTGAATCAGACATTGTCTCCAATCTTTTCCATTGATAATTAAAGTAAGTGGGAGGTGAGCTCTTTTTATTTCTAAAAAACCTGGACATCTCTTTTCTGGAGAAAACATTGCAAGGAGGCAGCTGGGACTCAAGAGGGTTGACTTTTTTGCAGAAGTTCATTATAGATCCAGCTCCATTATCATCCAATGCTTGCATTGATGTGGCATCTTGGTGTGAGATAATGCCATTATAGGCCCCATTAGTGCTGTGATCTTTGTATTCTATGGCTGGATTGGCTTGGTTGAGAAATTCAACAGTGGAACTATGATTGATATCCAATTTATCTGACTGCCCATTTTCATCATCAAAGTCTGTACCTTCCTTTAAGTATGATGAGATGTGCAATTCTTCCGTTCTTTTTGTATCTTGTGATTGAATGTCAGTGGGAGTGACTGTGTTATTGGAGACAAATTGTGATGCATAGCGGGCCACGTAGTGCCTCCATCCAGACACCATAGCAGAAGTTCTCCGCACTCCTTCCTTGCTATGGAGATATATGGGCTTATTGGTTAAATCTGACACTAATGCTGCAAACTTCTCAACCTGCTCCATTGAAGGTACAGCACCAACTTCAACTGGAAGCTTGACCAGTTCAACTTTCTGGGACAAAATCGCATCGTCTAATGCTGTCTGATAGAAATTATCCTTTACAGTCTCTGCTCTCAGATCTACAATCATTTTAAATCCTTTCTCCATTAGCCACTTCAGACCTTCTTCTGTTACTTGGCCACCACTCCAAAAAGCGATTTCAGAATCTTTGGATTCTATGTCTTCTTTTGAGGTGGATAAATAAATAGGATTCCAGTTTGCAAAAATTGTATGGCAAGGATAATCATCCCCACGGAGAAAGCCAGAATCATAGCAAACATTCTTCAGCCTTTGCAGTTTACTCCAGACATCCAAGCTTCGAATATCATCAGGTGTCAAATAGTCTTCAAGAGCAACATGTAAGCTCTCACAATACCTTTTCATCTCACCCCTAAATATGGCAAGTGGTGGAAGCTTATCCGCCATTAAATTTACATCTGAAACATGAAACGAATTCATAATGGAGGATCTTCCAGAAATAACATCCTCCCTTCCTTTATTCAGGAGACATACCATGCAACCAAGAACAGACACTATTTTGTCTTCCAATAAAGGTTTCTCTTCTGATGGGAAATCATATGAAACACTACATTCTCCTGTCAATGGATTGCATAACGTGTTCATTAATGCATTGTGAAGCCGTTCAGCTGCTCTAAAGATTCTACAGTAAGCCTCGACTTCTGCAATATCTCCAGGAAGTGGACCAATCCAAGGCAACTGTGATAAATCATTGAACTGGACAGTCTTCAAACCCAAATAAAGCAATGTGACTCTATAATATAATCAACTCATAATCTCTTCCATCAAAGACACATATTGAAGCACTATCAAACATGCAAAAAATTAAATATAAACTGTTTCCCATGGGAAGAAAAGAAGAAAAAGCCAAGACTGTGTTTAAACCCAAGTGTTATGACAATATCAGCCTAAAATGAAACAATGCATAATAATATGCTCAAAGAGCAACTTGAAAAGTGTTCTAGGGTTAAAAGTAGAATAGTGACATGGGCATTTTGTTTATTCATGCACTTGATACAAGAGAAAACCACACTGTGGAGAGCAGGCTCAACAAAAAAACATAATTTGAAATTATCACCAAGTTTCAATTGTTCTATTCAACCACTGTACATATCACAATCAGTTTTTGGAGGGTCAAACAATTTCAAAGAAACAGGGAAAGGTTAAAGGTAAAAAAGAAGAAAAATTAGTTTCCACCAAACAAGGACTGCTTCATGAAAAAATACTAAAAAAAAGGAAGAAGAAGAAGGAAGAAAGAAATGTTAAATTGAATTTGTTACATGAAAGAGTTTATTGAGCCAAATGGCAACAAACTAAAACCACTCAAGAAATTAAAGTGGCCCATTATTGCATTCAAGATCTTCAAACAGATAAATTGTTGCAACGAGTGAGCAAACAAGAAGCTGGCAATGATTTCCCCATCTCGGGGCAACGTGAAGACAATTAAGTGTCCACATCCAAGGAAAACACTTCTGGAGTTCTGCTGGTGATTCAAGCCACCCAAACAATTAAAAGGTTTACAACATCTAGAGTCCTATAGGTAAATCTGCAACGATTCAATTGTAATATGTTGGCGAAATATCAAAGAGAGCAATATATAGATCGATTGGCAATACCCATCACAATTCAATTGAAGTATGCTTCACTGTCATTCAATTTAAGTTCACACAAGCAAAGATCGAAAACAGCACCACGAATCAGCCATCCCACCCGCGTCCTAAGTCTATAATTACCAAAACAAACAACCAGATGCAATCCAATTACCGCACAACCCTCTCAGGTTTGTCAGTCATTTCATCAAACAGATTCCTTCAAATGCATATATATAATGAATATATATAAATATATCGATACAATATATGAACGCAATACAAAATGAAGTGATAGCAATGAGCAATTGACCTGAGAGTTCGAACTGATGTTCACAGAGAAGGACTTCGACAGCTCCGCACTCATAACGAACTTAAGACGACGCCGTTCGATCTTTTTTTGCAACCGGAACCCAAATCCGGAAATCTTGGTGTCCCTGAATTGGTGCAACGAGCTGAAGGAACAAAGATGGGTTGCTCCGGCAGCAACGGACCGGTTCATGTCGACGATGAACAAGTGGCACGAGCAGCAAAATGCCATGCCACCATAGAAATTGTGGGTCTATTTAAATATAAATGAAAAATGTATGCGTGTATATATATATATATATATATATATATATCCTATTATCTGGATTTTGGATGGGGAGAGAATATTTGGTGGATAGTATCGTCGTAGGCCGGTTGTATCATTATAGTTTTGATGTGCTGTGTTCTCATCTTTCTTGTTTCAGTTTTCTTTGATTTGATTCAATCTTTGTGTTTCTTTTGATGTGATATTCTTTGCGTGGAAGTTTAGAGAGAAAAGAAAAGAAAATTTATAATATAAGAGAAAAGAAAAAAAATTAATTTATTTTTATTATATTTGATAATTAAGAAAAAAAAAGTTATTATTTTTTTGTTTGAATGATAATAGGAGAGAGAAGAAAAAAAAAAGTGTAAAAATTCATTTAACAATTATACAATTTTTTCTCTTCAATTCTATTTATTTTTAGGAGAACGAGAAAAGTGGGCTAAAAACTTTTGAACAAGAGATTTATCTATCTCTCCACCTTAATTTTTTTCTTCTCTTTCTAATTCTCTCTATCCAAACGAACTGTAATAAATTAAAAATTGACCATAGGGGATGAGTGAAATTCTCAATTTAGATTTGAGGCTACGTGGGTAAGGCACAATGGCTATAAAAGTTCAATTGCCCAAGGATGGAATGTTGTTGGGTCATTGGCAGGGAATAAAATGCAACAAGTTTGTACTTCTATTAAGTATTGTTGCAAAGAGTTGCTAGTATGGAGAAAAAAAAGAGTTTGGCTAGCTTCACAAGTCACTGTCTGATAATCGGAGAGCATTCCAAGTCTTGAAAGAGGCTCCGATATCTATGGAGTCAAAGCAAGAGATGTTTAAACTGTTAGATCAGATTAACAAGTGGTTGGAGAGAGAAGAAACCTATTGGAAACAGAGATCAAGAGTGGAATGGTTACAATCGGGAGATAAGAACACAAATTTTTTTCACCAGAAAGCAAGGTAAAGGAGTGTTCATAAACAAATACTTAGATTGCGTAACTCTAATGGAAATTAGTGCTCGAGTGAATCAGAGGGTTGAAAGGATTATTGCTGATTATTTCAGAGATATTTTTTCTTCCAGAGGTCATCTTTATTACGAACAGGTTTTAGAGACTGTTCCACATAAGGAAATGTCCTCTTCAAAGGCCCCGGGGCCAGATGGTAAGTCGGCTTTATTTTTTCAAAAATACTAGCATATTGTTGGTGCTAAGATATCTCAGGTTGTTTTAGATTTTCTCAATAGTGGTGTTTTCTTACAGAAAATCAATTTCACTATATGACCCAGAGAATATGACCCAATTTCTTCCCATTAACCTTTGTAATGTCATCTATAAAATGATTGCAAAGGTCTTGGCTAATAGGTTGAAAGTTGTGTTGCCCAAAGTGATTTCAGAGAATCAAAGTGCTTTGTTCCAAGCTGCTTAATCACTGATAATGTGTTAATAGCCTATGAGCTGCATCATTTTCTCAAGCATAAGAGGTATGGAAGGACTAGTTTGGATGCCTTAAAGTTGGATATGAGTAAAGCTTACGACTGAGTTGAATGAGAGTATTTGAGGGAAATTATGTTGAAGCTGGGTTTTGCAAGGCAGTGGCTAGATATGATTATGATTTGTGTAATTATTGTTTCCTACTCCATACTTCTCAATGGTCAACAAAAGGGTTTTTTCTCTCCTAAAAGGGGTCTTCATCAAGGTGATCCTCTCTCATCATATTTATTTTTGATTTGTGATGAAGGTTTTTCTTCCCTATTGTAGCTTACAGAGCAAGATGGTAGAATCCATGGTGTTTCAATTAGTCGGGGTGGTTCGAGAATCTCTCATCTGTTTTTTGCTGATAACAGCTTATTGTTATTTTGGGCTAAAAGTATGGAAGCTAAAGTTGTTCAATCCATTTTGAAAGTTTATGAAGAAACATATGGTTAACAAGTGAATTATAATAAATCGGTATTGGTTTTCAATTCAAACACTTTGCAATGGGATAGAGATAATGTTGTGGATTGTTTGCATGTTCAACCGGTTGTTGCCCATAATGAGTACCTTGGATTACCATCCGTAATTGGAAGATCCAAGAGAGAAGTTTTCAATAATATTCGTGAATGTGTTTGGAAAAAAATCTCTGGATGGAAAGAGAGGTTGTTATCTAAAGTTGGAAAGGAAATTTTATTGAAAGCAGTGACGCAGGTTATCCCTACTTATGCAATGTCTTGTTTTAAGCCACCAGATTACTTATGCTCTAAGATGAGCTCGGCAATGAGTAATTTCTGGCGGGGTTATGAAAATGGGAAGAAAAAGCTTCATTAGGTGGGATGGCATAGTATGTGTCAGTCCAAGATTAAGGGTAGGAATGGGCTTTAGGGATTTGAAAGTATTTAATCTTGCAATGCTAGCTAAGCAAGGATGACGTTTAATTCAAAACCCAGACTCCTTGTTGGCTTGTTTATTGCGTGGGAAGTACTACCCCGACTGCTAGTTATGTTAAGGCTGTGGGTGGCTCTTCCCCATCCTATTCGAGGAGGAGCATTCTTGAAGGTCGTGAGATTGTTTTGGCTAGTCTAAAATGGAGGATAGGTGATAAGTTATCTATTAAGATCTAGGAGGACAACTGGTTATCATTGCCCCATTCATTTAAGGTGTTGTCTCCGGTTTCTCATCTTCCATCGGCTGCAATTGTTTCTCATCTTACGAATTCATATTGTACCTTGTGGAATGTAAATCTAATCCAAGATACTTTCCTTCCATTCGAAGCAGAAAATATTATCAATATGCCTCTTAGTTTTCGTTGGATATTGGACAAATTGGTCTGACACTTTTCTAAGCATGGTTTTTTCACAGTTCAAAGTACTTATCATCCAGCTCTGGAATTGGGATAACCTAATAGGAGTTCCAAACTGTTTCCTGGTTTATCTTCATGCAAATTATTTGGAAGAAAAAGTTGCGAATAAAGTTAAAGTTTTTGCTTTGAGGGTATGTTCAAATGCTCTTCCAACCAAGTCGAATATTTTTAGTCGCTAGATACAAGCTGATCTTGTTTGTGGATTATGTGGTTCCTCAAATGAATCCATAATTCATTCCTTGAAAGATTGTGTGGTGGCAAGGCAAACATGGGTAGTGTCTCATTTGGGTCTTAGAACGGATGCCCATCCATTTGACAATTGTCACCAATGGTTTGAAGAAGTTTATAGAGTTCTTGATGTTGACCAGTTTGGATTGTTTTTCACTACGTGTTGGGCTTTGTGGCATAATCACAATGTTAGTATCTTTGAGCATTTCCAACGACCTCTTGATGAAATTGCTCGTTTTGCCAATGCTTACTTTTATGAGTTTTTGAGTTTGCAAATTATTCCCTTCTCTCCTACTCTTTCTCCTGTTCAGTTATGGTCTCAACTCTCCACAGGTACGTATAAAGTGAATTTTGAGGCTACTATTTTCCAGAATGCTGGTTGTGTTTGGTTGGGTATTGTGGTTATGGATTGTTGTGGCCAGTTTATCGGTGGATTGTGCCAAAGGTTGGTTGCCTCTTTGGATAATGAAAATGTTGAATCAATGGTCGCACTTGTTGCAGTTCAATTTGTGATTGATATTGGCCTAAGGAGTGTTATTTTTGAAGGTGACTCCTTAAGTACTATTAATAGGATTGATTCTATGGCAGATGATTTGTCTTCATTGGGTTTAATCCGTGATAATATTAGAGCTTTGGTTGATAATTTTCTTAATTTTGATTGTATGTTTGTTAGAAGATCTGCCAATGGCTCTGCTCATATATTAGCCAGACATGCACAGTTTATTGATTCAATTTTAGTTTGGTTAGAGGATCCACCTTCGTTTCTTGTAAGGTTTCTCCAATTTAATCTTAGATTTTCATCTTAATATAATACCTTCATCGCTTCTTCTAAAAAAAAAAAGAATATCATATCACTCATGTATTTTTTAATTATTTTTCTTACCAATTTTAAATTTATTAATTTTTTTAATAGAGACGATGCCTATTACTATCAACATTATAAAGTAACATAAGATATACAATCAAACAATACGATTCTCTCAAATAAATTTAGCCCAGTTCATTACTAAGGTGAAAAACAAATACTGGCATCTCCTAATAAGCAAGAGAAACTTGAACCCGTCACCTTTCGTTTTGAAAAAGGTATGAATGGCCAACTATGTTTAAATGTATTAATTAAAAGAAGCAAATTAGCCTTTTCAGATGAAAAATGAATCCACCTATTTAAGCTCAACTCATCATACTAATTCAATCATATAAATATATTTTAAAATTCATTAATTTATAAATCTTGACTCGAATTTAACTTCACAAAGGAACAAATACTGTAATAATATATTAAAAAATTAACACATTCAAGTTTAATTTGTGCTCGATTCGATTAAAGTGTTATTCAAAATTGACTAAAAACACGAACAAAGTAAGATTAACACAATTTAAAACTCATTAACAAATTAAATTTGATTAATCCATTATATAATTTGACTTAACTCTTTAGAGTTTAATGCCTGTCGAGTTAAAAAAAGGTACCCTCTAAATATTTTAGTCAAGGTTATAGAAAATCTTTATTTCAATGCATACAAACTCCATTTACACATGAGAATGAGTTTTTCTTAGCCTTGCCTAATATTCTTTTTGTTGCTTGAAGACAGAAACAAGGTGATGCATTTTAAGTTGTGATGCATCTTCAGAAAAAATACATTTTAAAACTAAAAAAAACTTTAAATTTATATTTTGAATAATCAAATTCAAACTTGAACTCTCTCAAATTTTTTTTTTTTTTTTTAGGTTTCTGTTCTCTTATATTTATTAAAAAAACTCTTTAAAGAGTTTAAATTTAAATTGGATTATTCAGTATATAAATTTAAATTTTTTTGAGTGATGTGTGTACTTACTCTTCACATAATTAATATCAGTTTGATTTTTTTTTCATCGTTGCATAAAAGAAGCTACATACTTTTGTTAGTTCGAACAAATAGAGAATAATTAAAAACAGATGCATACAATTGGAAACAAAAAAAAAAAAAAAAACCTCGTGACTCACATGTTTTCGTTTTTATTCATTTATTTTATATTTTGCATGATGGGTTGGTTTTAATGTCTTATTTTATGCTATTTTTTAATTTTTTGATCCTGTTTTAAATATGCAGTGCAGATCATGGTGTTGGTGGTTGTCATGACTTCACTGTATTCTTGTTTGCAATCCGAAACAATCCGAAAAATGGACAATATAGAAAAAAAAATTGACTTACTTTTGTATTTGGGTCCGTTTTAGTTTCTTATGTTGTAATCTACTTATATAAGGATATTATCTTTTAGGTTTTGATTAAGAAGAAGATAGCCGTCATTGAGAAAAAAAATGTTTCAAGTTTTGAGAGCTTTTGCTCTTTGTAATCTCTTTGATACATAGTGAATTGATCGTTGCTGCGTGTGGACGTAGACATATTATCGAACTACGTAAATATTATATATTCTCAATGCATTTTGTTTATTTAAAATTGATTTATTATTTGTTTGATTGATTCTGCACAACACATGAACACTTAAGAGCACTTGTACACTGGCAGATTTGCAACACAAACCCATGAACACTATGGGCCAGGCTTCAAGTTGAGCCCACTCTAAAATCCAATACAGGTCTAAACTTTTGTGGAAGATTGGGCATGGGTAATATAACTATAGCCTGCGGCGCCAGAATGGGCTTAAAGGGTAGATTTTGAGGATAACACTAAAAATTGCTAGAAAATCATATTGTTCATGAAACAACTTAGAAAGTTTCAAATTTTGGAAAATTGATTTTGAAAAATTGATAATTGAAAACTATATTTTGAATAATTAATTATAGTATAATCATTTTGTTATTTGGGTGTTTGATAAAACTTGTGTAAGAGTGATTTTGAATTATGAATTTTTCCTTTTACTCTTTATATTGGATATATATATATATATATTAGGTAATGTATAAATGGTGAGTTTAAAATTAAAACTAATAAAAAGCTAAAATGATTTGTAGAAATAAGTTTTTCTGACTTTTTTAGAACCCCATTTTGCAAATGAGATTTGGCGAGACCCAATTAAAAACATGATTTTGATAATTGAAAACAAACACATATTTTATAGCATAGAGAAAAGCTACATTTTGGGGCTCAAACAATCCCCCAAACCACCACATCTGTTTGGTAGGCTAGGAAATTGTGAAAAGCTCTAAGTACTTGGTTGGTGGGAAATACTGAGTATGGCAAAAATTGTAGAATTCTAATAGAAAACCGGAGGATAAGATAGAAGAAAGAGTAGGGAGAAAGAACATAGAGAAAATTGGGCCATAAGGGTAAATAATAAATTTATACTCTCAGTTAATATTTATCTTCCAATAATACTAATATGGGAGGTCATAATTAATTTCTAAAATATATAAGAGAAATTTTAGAATTGTCTGCTAACTCAAGAAAGTTAGTATAATTATCTTTAAAAAATATTATTACTAAAACATGACTATTCTCAGGGATGGCAAAGGGGTAGGTTTGGGCAAGCCGGGGACCATTCCCTAACCCCATCCCGCAAAAAAATGTTTACCTCCAAACCCGTTTAAACTTTGTGATAGGTGTGGGCGTGTCCCTATTGGGGTCTTAATTTATTTTTAAACTTTTATTTATTTTGTTAAATTAATTGTAAGTAACACATTTCAAATAAAACGATGCATGTGTAAAATAAGAAATATACATGTTTATAGAAAATTAAAATGACATTATTTTCTATTTTAAATATATAACTCTATCAAGTTTATATAAATTTTTAATGGGTGACTAAAATATATCATTATAAACATTAATTATATAACACAAAAACTCTTTTATTATTTTATTTTATGTAATCAGGACGGACGGGATGCCTTCTCCCCAAACCTTGCCCCAAATATTACATTATAAAGGATGAATTATACTCTTAATGAAGTTTTTATTTTTGATGACCTACTCTTAGTGAAGTTTAAACCTTTCTCTAAATGTCTACAGTAATAGGTTTGTTAAATAAACTTCACTTATATAAACATAGAAAGTAATGTTGATTTTATAAATGTTCATGAAAATAAGGATGTGATAAATGGTCTTAACAATGCTAAAGAAAGTTGTGAAATTCTGATTGAAACTCAATAGAACCAAGATATGTGGTAAATCCAATTCTAACATATAAAAGTACTGGTTCAAAGCTTAGTCCAGCAATGTATTCGTTAATATTTTGAAATACTCACACCAATTAGAGGTTTAAGTGGAAAGATACATTCTTCAAACAATTGTATCTATTAAAGAGACGCAACTTTCCAGTGCTACTTGTGAAAGGTACATAACCCTTCAAAATGATGCAAATGGCAACCACAAATGCTCAATAAAAAGAGTTTTTGATTTTAGAAATCCTATGAAATTTTCTATCTTGGTATTCTATCTCTTTCTTTTTATTAGAGAGTATTTATTTTAAAAAAACAAAACTTCAGAATTACTATTTACAAATTTTTAAAATTTAGATAAATTATACTGATTTTTCTTTAGTTTTTTGACGATTATAAAGATCACTCCTAAAGTTTCTAAAATTATACTTATTATCCAGATATTTACCCTAAAGGGGGGGATAAGATATTTTGCAAATATTAATTTTTTTATCTTAAAAAATGTAAGCTGTATATGCACTAATAAATAAACAAGAGAGAGAGAGCAAACACATCAGTTATATGAGGTTCAAAAAAATTTTTACATCCTTGACTCAAGTATCCTCATTTGAGTTTTTCTACTATCGTGAGCTCCTTACAGGTGGAGACCAAACATTTACAAAGCGAATACCACAATCCTCTTATCCTAGCAAAGTATACTATTTTTGCCTAACCAGGCAGCACCTACAGACAACTCTCACCGTAATGAAATGTTTACCAAATAACACTCTCTTCTAGAGTAGTTTTGGTACAATAAGATACTCACTCTCTATAGATTGATGAAACGTAAGCTCTGAGTATTTAAGATGAGTATAATTTTTAGATCTAGATTTGGAAGATGTTAGATCTAAAGTTACTAACAAAGATGTGATAGTGTAAGCTTGTAAGAGATGGCTTGAAAAGCCTTATAGAACCTCTATTATAGGCCTTTAAAGTATATGTTTGTTGCTTTTCAAAAAGAGTCATTTTTTTCCCTTTTTGTTTAATTCAAAATTTGAATTTGCGATTGCCAAATCAACAGAATCAGTCGACCAAATCATCAACCAGTCGACTACAATGAGAACTAGTCGAGTAATTAGGTCAACTGATTTTTCTAAAGGGTTTGAGGTTCTTTTGGTTAAGAACAATCAGTCGATTGATTTGAGTATCAATCGACTAGTTCTATTTGTATACTATTTTTGCCTTTGAGAAGTGTTCGACTGATATTGCTTTTAGGTTGACTAATTTGGACAGTGTGTTCAAGCAATTCATCAATTGGTCATCCAGTCGACTGGTTCTATGAATCAGTCGACTGATTTTGTTTGTATACTAATTTTGCCTTTAAGGTCAGTCAACAACATTTTCTTAGAGGTCGACTGATTTGTCGATAACATTTCTTTAGAGGTTGACTAATTTGGACAGTGAGTCTTTAGGTTGTTTTCTAAAACATCACTCAGTGGACTGACGCTTAGGATCAATCGACTGGTTTAATTATTATAAAAACAAGCTTTAAAAATCAAATGACTAATTTCAAGAATTGGTCGATCGGTTTAGATAGTTAGTGTGTAACGCTCCAAGGCCACTGGCCCAACAACCTGAAAGAGCCCACAATATTATGACTCAAAAACTTAAGCCCAAGTTGTTAGTAGTAAGACTCGTGGTGTCTTATATTCTAATCATACTACTTCCACCCAACTGTTGTGAGATAGGAGTATCAGATTCTCGCCCCCCTTTAGGACCACACGTCCTTGTGGAGTAGATCTCGATCTCCCAACTACCCATTAAGTGGACACTCTAGAGGCCTTTACCTTTTGAGAACCGTCTCTGATACCATAAATGTAATGCCTCAAGCCCACTGGCCCGACAACCTGAAAATGCCCACAATATTATGGCTTAAAAGTTTAAGCCCCCAATTAAGTTGTTAGTAGTAAGACTTGTGATGTCTTATATTCTAATCAGACTACTTTCACTCGATGTGGGACAGAAGTATCACATTCTCCCCCACCCTTTGGGAACTGGCTCTGATACCATAAATGTAACTCCTCAAACCCACTAGCCCAACAACCTGAAAGAGCTCACAATATTATAGCTCAAAAGCTTAAGCCCAAGTTGTTAGTAGTAAGACTTGTGGTGTCTTATATTCTAATCATACTACTCCCACCCGACTGATGTGGGACAGAAGTATCATATTCTCCCCTCTTTAGGACCACACGTCCTCGTGGGGTGGATTTCAATCTCCCTAGTTGCCCATTAAGTGGACACTCTAGGGGCTTCTATCCTCTGGGAACCAGTTTTGATACATTAAATGTAACATCCCAAGCTCACTGGCACAACAACCTAAAAGGGCTCACAATATTATGGCTCAAAAGTTTAAGTCTAAGTTGTTAGTAGTAAGACTTGTGGGCATGTTATGTTCTAATCATACTATTCCTACCTAATCGATGTGGGACAAGAGTATCACAGAGCGTCTTCCATCTTCTTTTTTTTAGTGTACTTTTATCAAAACCTTTTAATCTTTCAAAACTTAAGTTATGACAATGTTTTGTTTTAAAAAATTATTTGAAGGTTAGTTCTTAGATGGTCATTTTAAATAGTGAGAGCTTATGATCAATGATCAATCTAATCCTAACGTCACTCAAAACTGAAAACCCAAAACCCAAAATAAGAAAAATGAAAGTCTTCACTTGAATAATTGGGCTTGAGTGTGTCCACCTTGCTTGAATCATCACGAGAGCATTCCAATTATTTTAATTTTTGCTTTGGAGCATACTCTTGAGTGGAATCTTTTAGTTTGATAGAGTACTTTTGTCATTTTCTTGGTCAACAATCTTCTTTGACCTAAATGACCTTTTTGCATTGTCACTTGGATAAAATATCAATTCATTGAATAATGTTTTGTGATCATCAAAGTTAATGAAATGCAATTGGTTGAAAACCTTTAGGGCTAACAACACCGTCATCCTCTACTTTTACTGACAAACTATACATACTTCTCATCTAGTTCATTTTTATTCAAAATGACAAAAGTAACCCCTTTTATTTTATTTTTTTCATTTTTACAATTTTGACCAATTTCTTTTAATTTTTTTTAATTTTCAAATAAATATTGATTAAAACATTTTTGATCAAAAATAAAATGAAAAAAAAACTCTTTAAAAAAAGTTAATTGGGGTGGCAAAATGCTCCTGGAGGTCCCGTCCCGCCCTGCCCCACTCTTAGTAGGACGAGTTTCAGGAAAAGTTAAATGGGGTGATGGTAAGGATGAAAAAAAAGATTAAAATTCGATACAAATTCAGATCAGACATGGGTTAGGGTACCTCGGCTCTAATTATATATTTAAATTACGTAAAGAACTTTTAATATTTCAAAATTCTCCTAAATATCTCGCATATATAAATCTAGATATATATATATATATATATATATAATATGTGCATATCTATTATGTATATATAATTTCTATACATATATGTGTATAGATTTGTGTTTATAATAATATTATTTTAGTAATTTAATTTTTAAAAGTTATTTTTTAGATGGAAATGGGATAAGGTGAAATTTGAAAGAACAGATACGGGAGGCATAATTAATTGGACGGAACAGATGGGACTTGGCAAAAATGGGGGAAGGCTCCCTTTAGAATTTAGAGAGTAACCTGTCCCTTACCATTTTTAATAACCTGTTAGTATACTTTGTTAGAGTAGGAATAAATTTTACTTTAAAGACAATAAATTACTTCAATCGTGGATTTGCAAATGTTACAAAGCATTGTGTGTTTGAAAGATCCTTTTTTTTTTTTTTGCCTTTTTAGGTAAGTAATTTTTTTTAAAAATAAAACATGAACATCCATAGGCTTTAAGAGGGACTAATCTTAGAGTACGAAGCTCAAACCCATTAGAGATGGAAGAAACAAAACAAGAAAGAGAATCATTTAGTGACGTTGTTAATAAAAGTGACTTATTTTTTGGGGTAAGTCAACAATGAGGTTTTTGTTCTTTGTTTTTGGTAAAGTCAACAGTGACACTGTTGTATAATCTGTTGCATGCTAGAGTAGGGTTAGCGTTATCAATCTATCAGATTTTGATTTAAATTCGATTTATTGATACGAATGTAATTTGTATCAAATAATTTGATCTGAATTTCATAATATTTTTAGTTAAATAAATTATATATAAATTAAACAAATTTGATTTGTTAATAATCTAATCCGAAACTTGCTTCAAACCAGACTTCATTTAACTCAATCACTTGACAAGGGGGTTAAAGGAAGATTTGGCCTACCAACTAACTCGACCTACTCATCTTTCTTTGGATGAGCACTTGACCACTCTCTTTTCCTCTTTTTTTTTCCTTTTTTTTTTAAAGAGTTTCTCGCTTTCTAGTCTAAACATAACATACTATTATACTATAGCATTGTATATTTGTGCATAGTTTAGCATAGTAGTCTACCTTATCTTATCTTATATAGTCTTAATGCTTGATTAAATATAATATATATTATATTATAGATTTTTATAACATATTAAATATGTAAGACTTTCTGCACATGATCTATATATTTAAAGTTTTACATATTATAACATAATATTATATACTTTAATTAAATCAAATCGAATTTTCTTATAGATTTATAAATTTTTAATTTAAATTCTCACTTTCAAGTTTTAAAGTATTAAGTCCATTAGAACTAACTTCATTGATAACTTATAACTTCTTTTAAGAGAGGTGTCATAGATTCTAGTCTCAATCCTCTATTAAAAATTAATATTTATTTATTTTTTTAATTATAAACTCCACTTTATCTTTATAATCGTTACAATTTTGTTTGGCATACAAGCATGTTTCTGTGCGGGTGGCTGCACTGTGCAACATGTGCCCCTTGCAAGCATCCACTGATCCACGCAGGTCTCCACGAGGTAAAAAAATCAACTCAGGTTCATGATTAGAGCTGTCAATGGATCGGATCTCGATCCAATTTGATCCGTTAAGTCTGGATATAGTTTTAAAAATAGTGATTTATGACCCGATCCGATCAGATCCGAATCATGATTATTCCAAATATAAACGGATCGAATATGATATATGCTTGATCCGATCTGTTCACAATCCGATCTGATCTGTTTATATATATATAAAATATATTAAAATTAATATATTATATAAATATATATATAATATAATATATATTTATATTATATATGAATTGATTAGAGGGTGCTGGATGTATGGTCAAAAGTAGCAATACTGGACTTGACTAATTAATCAATGCCGCCTCCAAAATTCGTGATTAATAGAGCAAATATATGTCTAGTCTTGTCTACATTACTTGCATTCTTCCGACAAGATCATAATAAAAGTTAGCAAGGACATTTTAGTGATCTTATAAATTTTGATTTATTACACTGTGTGATTGTTTTATCAACACAATTGAGTGTTTCCAAAATTATTAATAACAACTCATCATGAATGTGTTGGAGCACATTATTGACAATATTATTACTTTTAAATATCCAAGTCGCAGCCTATGCTAGCAGTCCATTTGTGAGCATCAAAGATGGAGTTTTTTAGACCAAAATTCATTTGAAATATCCCACTTAACATGGGCGGACCCACGTGTACTAGAGTGGGGGTATATGTATTTTGATATAAATATTTTTTTTTTAAAAAAAAATAGTGATGAGATGTTACAATTCATTTATTACAATCAAACTCAATCTAACTTATAAGACATAATTAATATGAGCCTTGACAAATAATCCTACATAGTCTATAGTTGAATGAGAATAAATGGTCGCATTTCTTTAGTAGAGAGTGAGACTTAAACTCATGACCTTCCCTTTGGTAGAGACATAGATGGCAAACTGAGCTAACCCAGTTGGTTGTGATATAAACTTTTTGAATTGTTTTTTTTTTTTAATTGATCCTACTAAAATTATCCAAAGAAAAAAAAGTGGGTCAATTTTATATTTTAGAAAAATAAGATAAGTCAAAGAGATGTTTTTGAGTCCCATATAACAACACCTCCAATGTTAGAAGTTATTTGTGCTATGTTAAAGTTATATTTTAGCAGTCTTATAATACTAAAATATTAGAATATTTTGATATTTATGTTCTAATGCTAAAATTCTATTTTTGATAGAAAAATTATTTTTCTTTTCAACTACTATTCTCAACTATAATTACATTTTGCTTTTTGTTAGAGATATAATTTATATTATTGTAACAAGTAAACTAGGTGTATAGGTATTATTAATTTTATTTAAAAATAATTTATATATTTTTTAACACAAGAATAGATTAATGAATGACACAACTGAAAACAAATCCTGCCCTTAACATAGCTAATTTAAACTCATTTTCATGAGTTTACTGAGGCATTAATAATGGAATTAGAGATATCTTTAATGACCAAGTCAGCAAATTTAGTCATCAATCTTGCATTCCTCTGAATCCAAAAATGGTAAACAGAGGCAGAGACAACTAATTTGTGGAAGGCATCCCCATTGAGATGATCAATGGTCAAAGTATAGATATTAATAATTATTGTGGAACTCACTTTGCCAGCCATCTGGAGTTGTGTTCACAAAACAATAGTTGGAGTAGCTACAAGCTAGACGAAAACAAATGATCCAATTCCAAGGTCAAAAGAAAAATCATGTCCCTAAATGACAAAAGAAGTTGTTCCACTTCTTTTCTGTCATAAAAGAAAGAATAAATGGCGATATTTCAAAAGCAAAAAAACATCGTTTCTCTCTGTCGGCCACATAATAGGCAGCTGTCCAAATCAGAAATACCCCATTTTCCTTCAATTTGCTGCACAAGGCCTCATAGACATGTGAGACCATCTCCAAGAGAGAGAGATTTTTCTAAAACCCAGAAGTGAGTCCACCGAGCACAACTTTCAGTCACGTAACCAGATCATAAACTAGAATTTCCTTCAACAATTATTTCGCAGTGTCTACTTCTGCTTACAAGAACGGTACATAGAACTGTTTGTGTTACTTATCAGTCCTTTTGTATCAACAGCTTGCAGATGTGTAATAATACTTGCAAGTAACAGACATGACAGGATCTAAGGGGCGAAAAGAATCAAATGTTCGTTAAGAAAATAAGAAGTTAATTAATTAGGACGGCTAAAAAATTATGGATTAAAGCAGCCGGCTTCACATTAGATACATTAGATACAAAACAAAAAATTGGAAACATATAAGCCTTCAATTTTTTATGCTTCAAATGACAGTTCATGAAATCTTGGATGTGATGTTCATTTTAAGTGGCCAATCCGACAAAGAACGAATCCAATTAGAATTAATGTATTATTAATTTGAAATTTTTATTTTTAATTTTCATAGAACAACTTTTGAACAAAGATATTTCGTGACTTAACATTGTTACTTTTTTCTTCTTCTTCTTCTTGATATCGGCAAAAGAAAATATATTATAAATAATAAATAAGCTACATAATGTTTGACAACATAACCTCAATCTTATTGTAATGTTTGAATACATATTTATAATAAGATATATTATAAATAATACATAAATAAGATACTTTCAAAGAACTTTAAAGAATTTCACTTAGATTAGTCACCGAAGCATTGTCTTCTTGACGTGATTACAAATCTCATTTCACCATGTATAATACTCCAAGGTATATTGGTATCTTCACCTCATGCTTTGCATTCTGTTAGTTTTTTTGTGTTGATATCCCTAGTGTTCATGCTATATATATATATATATATATATATATATATATATATATATATATATCGCTGCCATATTTATGAATTGTTTTCAGACTAAATTCTCAAACCAAACAGGAGCAAATTAATCAATTTTTAAGTTGGGTCTTTCACCAAATTCAATACTATTTCAGAAAACAAAGCAAATAGACTATTTTTTTTTTATTTATTATTATTATTTCAACTTAAAAATTCAAATTTGAATTAATAATTTGAGAATTCAGTTCATAATTATAACCATCAAAATTCAAGCAATCTAATATCAAACAAGAATTTGGTAACTCCCAAAAATAAAAATTAGGATCTAATTATGCTTATATTATATAAACATTACACTAAAAAATGAGTATTGACTGACAAAGAGTTTGCATAAATTTGTGAATTCCATAAATGATGTTTGAAGCAACCCATTACAGTACATATTACATAATACATACACATATATAATGAGGATAAAGGAAATATAATACGGAGTGGCATGAATGGTGCCACTGCTTCTACTAGCAGCTGTTTTAAACTATATGTTTCATATTAAATGGGAGAGATTAATTAGCATTAAGTAACAAGAAACCAGAGAGAGGAATGAATCATTTCTACTATATAGTCAATGCATTCCGCTGCCAGTGGCTTGGACCACGTTTATATTTAAAGAAAGTTGATGTTATCTTCTTAACCACCAACAGTTGAATATAATGTACAACAACAACTAGAATTAGAAAGAAGAAATTTTCAATTAGCTATTTAGCATGATCTGGGATGTTTGGTATCTAACTCTCTCTTATTTGATGCACCTGCAAATATCTGGTATTTCTACAAACAAAAAAGAAAATGAAAAAAAATAAAAAGAACTCTACATAGTGTGTACTTTGGTATGTTTCAATTAGTATTTTTGTGCATATGAAATAAAAAAACAAAAAACAGTTCAATAGATAAATCCTGATTGTGACTATCCATTGAAAATTGTAGTGATCACAACTGTCCACACACCCCATAATCTTCCAAATGAATGGCTTCAAATTGCAAAGGGTCAGAGGATTAGATTTTGGAATCAAATAAACAAAGTTTTTATTTTTAAAATCCCAGAAAATATTGTTGCCAAATTGATCCCCTTGATGCACATTTTACAATTGTTTTTTTTTTTTTTTTTTATCAAAGAGAAAAAGAGAGAATATTATTGATGAATAAAGAAAATACATAGTATATAATTGCAATCTCCTTTTATTTAAATTCTCACAATTTTTTTACAGGAACTTGAATCTACTTAAGAAAATGAGCTAGTTTTCGACAAATGATTTGGTTTTTAGGAACTGAAACTGATCAACCATTGTCAAAGGGCGTAATTGTGTGAAAATATAATATATAGATAACTGGAAGTATCAATTAAGGAGTGCAAATATCAATTTCAAATTAATTAGTCTTCATTAACTTTTTAATCATTATATAATATTATATATAATTTGGGGAAAGCCAGTGGCCTGTCTTTGTTCACCCTGTTGCATGCATACGCCATTTGGGGGGTGAGAGATGGACTGCTAATTAGGCGTCTTCATTTTCATGCACTCTATAAAGAGGACAGAAATGAAGGACACATGCATCACACTCGTGCAGAAAGAGAGATAGAAATATATAGAAATAGAGAGAGAGAGAGAGAGAGAGAGATGGCGAGTCTGCAGCAGCAGCAATATTCTGGAGGGAGTAACCGCATTGTAGCTGTTAATGTAGAGGGAAAAATCCCAGCGTCCATTATTAGTGACAACAACAACAACCAAGACTATGATCATCATGAGGATCAAAAACACCAGGTGATCTCTCTCTCTCTCTCTCTCTCTCTCTCTCTCTCATGTCTTTCTTTGAATATATAGTTTTCAAGTTTTATGATGATCAGCATCTGAATATCTTTCATGTATCTTTTTGATGATTAGAAACCTGGATGGAGAAACTTTCTATCATATGTTGGCCCTGGTTTCCTTGTTTCATTGGCTTATCTTGACCCCGGGAACTGTAACTCCTCTCTCTCTCTCCCCATCCCACTCTCTAAATGAGAAATCATTGGTCGGCCATTTTATCTCATCATCTAATGTGGTGTGACTGTTGAATTCAAATTCTTTATATAAATTTTAATAAACAAATTTGAAATCTTTATATAAATTTTAATAAACAAATTTGAAAAAAAAAATTTCAGTGACAAGGTCTTATTCAGTCGTGACACATTAAAATTTTAATATTTTGTGAGACCTGTGAATCTTACATTAATATTTAAATATGAGCCAAAGTTTCATGACCTTCTTGGTTTTATTTTTTCCCAACAAATTTACTGTAAAAATAAGAAAGTGTTTGAATTTGTAAAGAATATTCACACCACATTGCTGAGTGATCGTCCCATTCAATGACTTCTGGTAACCCAAAACGTACGTTGTTGTCAACTTCTAACATATTTTCTGGTGTCATGTAACAGTGGAAACTGATTTGCAAGCAGGAGCTAACCACGGATTTGAGGTAAATTATACTATAAATTTAGATAATGAAATAGAAAAGAAAATAGAGAACTAATTAGTGCTACATTTGATTCAGCTGCTCTGGGTAATCCTTGTCGGATTGATATTTGCTCTCATAATTCAGTCACTCGCTGCAAATCTTGGTGTTAGCACTGGTAAGACCCGAAAATAATATTTTACACACATATACATATATGATTTTTATATCATGATTAGTTAATTTTGTTTTCTCTTTTGACTGCTAGGCAAACACCTATCAGAATTATGCAAGGTTGAGTATCCAAAATATGTCAAGTATTGCCTATGGTTGCTGGCGGAGCTTGCTGTCATAGCGGCGGATATTCCTGAAGGCATTGCCCTCTAAATCATCTAATCATTATCATATATATATATATATATAAATATTATTCACACTTTCATATCATGAGTTTTAAAATATTAATTTCTTAATCATTAAAGTTGTAATTGTGAAGTGAGAATAGGAATGCCACACACACACATCTAAATCATCTAATCATTATCATATGATATATATATATATATATATAAATGTTATTCACACTTTCATATCATCACTTACTTAAGCTTTAAAATATTAATTTTTTAATTATTAAAGTTGGAATTGTGAAGTGAGAATAGGAATGCTACACACACATCATATATATGGAATGTGTGTGTGTGTGTGTGTGAATTTTTGTCTTGCGTACGTAATATTCAGGCATGACAATGATACAGAGACTTCATAATATTTTACATTTTTTTTTGCAGTGATTGGAACAGCCTTTGCATTAAATATACTGTTCCATATACCACTTTGGATTGGAGTTCTAATGACTGGTTTGAGCACTCTCCTTCTCCTTGGCCTACAGAAATATGGGGTAATTTTATAATCAAATTTATTTATTTTTCCTAATTATAGCAAAGCCACCTTTCAAAGTTTTTAATAATTCCTTTTTATTTTTCTTTAATTATTAATGCACATTTTCAGACTCATATACATTAATATATTTCCATGTTCATTTTGTTCATCAAAAATATTTTATTTAGATATCATTAATTTATTACATATGTTGGGTTGCAGTAGGTTTACAAGTACAGATGTCTAGATGGATTCTACATATGGTCCCTATAACCATGTCTTTTTGTGCATGTTTTGTTCTTATACAATATGAAAACAGGATTAATTGTTATGCTTTTCTTTAACAATAAAGATAAACATCTTATCTCTCACAACACACTGAAATCACTTCATTTAATAATTTCTCTTACTCAGGAGGCCAGTCTCATAAATATAAATACAAATATAAATATAAATATATTTTTTTAAGCAGAGGAAGTATTCAAGTTGTCAAAACTTGACTAATCTTATTTTTTTCTTAAGCAAGACCATCGCTTCGTAGGATCATTAAATGATCTGGCTACTAACCTGAACTGGTAGCTGGTCTCAGAGATGTATACGATGAGGCTCAAACCTATGAACTCGAAAAGATAAACTCCTTACAAACGATCTTTACTCATAAATAATGGCCCTCACCTTTGTGAAAAATAAGATAAAGATCATTATTTATAAGACATGAGACATCTATCATTATTCTTTTTTAATTATGTTCAAGAGTCAAAAAGACAAAAATACTCATATATATGTATGTATGTTTGATTCCTCCTTCAATAAGCTCGTTATATAATGTAATGATTTTTAAGATTTTAAAATTTTGTAGATTCAAATGAAATTTTATATATATAACTGACAGTTCACATTTTCCATTGCCATTTTAAAGTAACCAACGTAGCATCCATCTAAAATGAAGACTACGTGTATCATGCTGATTAAAGTAAAACATTTATATATCTTATTATTTTAGTGGATCTATGTCATGTATTCAGACAGGGTCAAAATAAAATTTAAGAGGGTTTTTTTTTTATTAAAATATAAAAAAATTAAGAAATAATTCATAATTTGTAAAAAAAAAAAGACTTATTAAAAATAAAAATTAAAAATCAAATTTCCAAACGTGGACAAAAAATTTAGTGCCCCATTGTATATGTTATGAAATATCTACCATAAAAACTTGCAATTTTTTTGTTTTGTAGTTTTACCAATTTTTTTTTTAAACCTAGGACTTACCCTCTCCTTCCACAATTTGTTTAATTTTTGTAACACTAAAAAATAATTCTATACTAAATGTAAGACTAAAAAATAACTCTGATATTAATTGTAAGATTTAAAATTACAAAAGCGAACAAACTAATATTTTATTGAAGACAACCAAAGTATCACAATAATATTTTATTAGAAAATCAAACAAAACTCACTCTTAGAAATCTCTCCGTCTGAAACTCAAGGACACACGACACTTTCACAACTCACTCTCTATTTGGCCATTCAGGACCACGATACTTTTGAAAGCCAGGACCACAATATTTTTGAAAGCCACGGCTATTTATTTTTGTGACTTACAATTCAATGAGATAGAGACCACCCCCCCCTCCCCCCACACACACACACACATACATATATATATATATAATATTCACTCTAAGTACTATATGATTAGGACATTTAATCTTACTCAAACTACTCAAACTTATTGAACTATAATTAGGAAACTAATCATCACTAAAATATTAGTTCAACTACAATTAGAGCTCGTCAAAAAATACTTTAAATATTATAAGGACTCAATAACTAAAATAGAAAACTTCTTAAAATATATGGTGGCAAACAATTTTCTTAAAAATTCTTTTTACGTCTTAACATATACACTTCGGTTCATCTTAACCACAAGTTCTAGATTCATGACTGAGTATATATGTTCCCTAGCTAAGTTTTTACAACTTTGAATTGAATACAATATTGTCACTTATTTAATAATTGCAACAACTTTAATGCACGTTTATCCCAAAGGATTTTTCTTGTTTCTCTGTCTTCTACATGATTCTGGCATATAAAATCAAAATGGCTAGTTTTCTTGGTAAGGGTAACATGGTTAGGCCCCCAATCAATAAATAGTTACTCAACTAAAGATGGCTACATCCCAACTATAACAAATCCTGTTTGATTCTTGGGAAAGCCCAAGAAAATGAAAGAAAACTCAGAATCGTCATAAATAGTTACTCAACTAAATATATATGGCAAGATCAAGTCTATTGATCTTGACCCTTTTCAGGCTTTCACTCTTGTTGATGATTGATAATATGCATTATCTCAACATTTCATGTTACAAAAATGATGGAAATTTATCTAACAGCTGAACTTTCTCTTTTGTTCTAATTTTCTTTTTCTTTTCTTTTTCTTTTTTCTTCCACTTTTTTTTTTTTTTTGATTGGGTGGGGCTAGGTGAGGAAGCTGGAAATGTTGATTGCAGTGTTAGTGTTTGTCATGGCTGCATGTTTTTTTGGGGAGATGAGTTATGTGAAGCCTCCAGCAGCTGATGTGCTTAAGGGCATGTTTGTTCCCCAGCTAAAAGGTCAAGGCGCCACTGGCGATGCCATTGCCCTACTGGGTGCCCTCATCATGCCGTACGATCTCATCCTTTACATGACTTTTGCTTTATTAAATACTTAGAATAAGTTCCATGGTAAAATAGTCATCCCATAATATCATGTTTAAATTTTAATAATTCGTGAAATTCAACGTACGTGAATCTCGCATGAATATTTTAATTTGAATGATAATTCAACCGTGAAATCTTTTCATTGAACTTTTTTTTCATCTTATACCATGTACGCTATACAAATACTCTTCTTAATTGTATTTGCAATAACCTCTTTTTCAACAGGCACAACCTCTTTCTCCATTCAGCTCTGGTACTCTCTAGGAAGATACCAAACTCTGTCCGTGGCATCAATGTAAGCCAAAAATAAAGTATATTATTTATGTACAAATAAAAATGCATACATTTTTTAATATACAAACACACAATGAGTATTTATACTCAAAACATTTGTACATAGAGGTATGAAACGGGCCGACCCATTTAAGTTGACCCATTCCTGCCAACGAGTCGTGCTATGCCGGCCCATGTATTAATCGGGTCGTGCCGCTTTAGAAACCATTAGGCCCAGTCTGGCCCATGGCTTGTCGGGCCAGGTCGCGAGCCATTCAATTTTTTTTTTTTCACTCTTTTGTTTTTATTTTTAATGGCTAATATGGACCGTGAATAATATTATTATTATTCACTTTATTATTTATTATTATAATACTTTCTTTAAATTTGTAATTTTTTTTAAAATTATTATAATATTTTGCTTGAATATATTCACATAATAATAATAAATGAAAATAAAATACAAAATAAATTAAGTCTAACGTGCCGTGCTCGTGTCTGGGCCATGCCCGTGCTGAGTCTCTAGCCATGCTTGGGAGGGCTGGCCTGACATGGTCCACCATGTCGTGCCTGTGTTGTGCTCGGACCGGCCCGACTTAGTTGACATCTCTATTTATGCCCAATCATTAGGGCAAGTGTTTGGAGTTATTTTTTAAAACACATAAAAAGCACATTTGATAAAACAAGAAGTAAAAAATATACGTTTGTGCATTTTGATAAGCAAAATCAACACAAAAGTAATTTTAATAGTTTGACTAAATGATCCGGTACTTCTTTCGAAACAACATTTACAAATATAAATGTAGACATGTAAAAGTTGTTCCAAATGAATTTTTAAAAGTTTGTCTAAACTATCAAGTACTTTTTTCGCAATAAAGTTTACCAATATAAAAGTAGGCACGTAAAAGTGTCCCAAACATATTTTTAAAACATGCGTACTTTCGCTCGGACAATTTACTTGTGTTCTCTTTTGCAGGATGCATGTCGATACTTTTTGATAGAGAGTGGATTTGCACTCTTTGTAGCATTTTTAATCAATGTCTCAGTTATCTCAGTATCTGGCACTGTGTGCTCAGCCAAGAAACTCTCAAATGAAAACATGAATAGATGCAGCGATCTCAACCTCAACTCTGCTTCTTTCCTTCTCAAGGTCTAAACCACGCTAGCTAGTGTATTAAAAATCAAAAAACATCAGTTAAATCAAACTCTTAACCAATTTTTTTTGTTCTTTGTTTTGCAGAATGTGTTGGGAAAATCAAGCTCCACTGTTTATGCCATTGCATTACTTGCCTCAGGCCAAAGTTCAACTATTACAGGCACTTATGCTGGACAATTTATTATGCAGGTGAAAATTATTCCTTTATATTGATATATAATTGATTAATTTTTTGTAATTAATTTAATAGAAAAGTACATTTACACTTCCTGTTATTTAGACTGGTGGCACTTAATCCCTTATATTTTAAAATTGGTGTTATACATAACATATTTTCTTTATGAAATTTCTCACTCCTAGCACAAGCTATCGGAATCCACTTTAATAAATAAAAAATGTTAAACATAACGAATTTTTTCACTTTATTTTCTCTCTCTACTAGACACAAGGTGGTAAGGCCTACTAAATAAATGTATGTGGGTCTCATCATCTTGTGTTTAAGAGTTAAAAAATATGTTTAATTTAGCATAACTCTTAATATATGCACGTGAGACCACTTATTTGTGTATAATAGTGAGAAAATTTATTTTAAAAATATATATAACATTTGTTATTTTAAAATGTAACTCTTAATTTCCATATGAGCGCGAGTAGAGTGGCATCATTAAGTTTTCAGTCAAAATAAATGATGCGTAAATTTTTATTACAAGATTTGATGTTATCTCAAAAAAAAAAAAAAAAAAAGGAAAAAAAAGGTATTTGGTCATTTTACATTTTTTATTAAGCTATTGCATTCAACTCAACAAGAAATTATTTAATGGGATAGTCAAACCATACCATCGTATTGGTGTGGCGTGACACCACAATTAGATCCCTAGAAGTGCGTTAATATAATAAAATATTATTTGTCTTGCAACTTTTGTAAAGTAAGAAAATTTATATTACATATGCACATTTTTTGGGATCTAATTGTACTATTGTACCACACATGTATAATGATATCATATGATATAAATGTCTCACTGAATAAAATCTACTCGAACTACATGAGATGCAAGTGAATTTCTGCTTAATTTGGTCGGAGTTTACTGATTAGCGCTTATTTGGGATACAACATTTTTAGGGTTTTTTGGACCTTAAGATGAGGAAATGGACTAGGAACCTTATGACTAGGTGCATTGCCATTACACCTAGTCTCATTGTCTCGATCATCAGTGGATCTCAGGGAGCTGGCCGCCTCATCATCATTGCATCGGTTTGAAACTCTTTGGCTATATATATTTATATTTTTGAAGTTTATGTTTACTTAATAATTGAAAATTTGAGTAAATTATTCTTGATTTTTTTAATGAGTATTGCAGATGATACTTTCATTTGAACTTCCATTTGCTCTCATTCCACTCCTTAAATTCAGTAGCAGTGCCACCAAGATGGGACATCACAAGAACTCAATTTATGTAAGTTATTTATAATCTTTAAGATGTCCTAGAAATTTAGCTATACCTTCACTTCCCTCTCTCTCTCTCTCTCTCTCTCTCTCTCTCTATATATATATATATATTTATATTATTTATTTGCATGTATAAAAAATACTTATTTTCTAAAAAAATTAATAAAGATTATTTTTTAAAAAAACTAAAATGAATTGGTAAATGTTTGGTTTGTAAGGGTTGACTATCATAACACTACCCACACTGCTTCACATGATGAAACAAATGCATTTTAAAGGTATTTAGGAAGCTTTGGGCTCGCAAGGCTTATAAAAGTATTGCACCATTTTTTTATTAATCAAAAACTCACAACAAAAGTCAACTTTTTCAACAATCAAGCCCTTTAGCTTTAGGAGCATTTTTAATTATGCATTAGATTAAGTAAAAAGGGGGGGGGGGGGGGTCAAACCCCATATGATCCTCCCTCGAAGGCTTGACCCTTATGGGAGTATTCTTTGGTGATTTTACACATACCGGCCTCTCAATACGTACAACAGTCAATCGTAAACTAATGTAATGATGGGGAATCAAGCCCATACCGAGCTCTAGATATGGGTAGCCCGGTCACTTGAGGCTCATCCTCAAGATTGATACCTAATGCCCTTTCTAGTTGAGCTAGCCCTTTCTAGTTGAGCTAACCCTTTTTCGAGGTTCATTATATTAAGTAAAATATCCATTTCCTTTCAATCTATGGGCTTTGTGGGCCTTTTTTTTCTCAGCTTCTGGGCCTAATCATAAAAACAAAGGATTAGGATTTAAAACTTCCATATTCAACTAAGTTGTTTGGGGGATTACTTTCCCATATGCATAAAAGTGCCAACTGCAAACATAAAAGTAGGGTGTAAAAGTTTCCTCAAACGAGCCTAATTATTTCAAACTTATGTATGCAGGTTATTATACTCTCATGGATATTGGGCCTGGGAATTATCGGCATAAACATATACTACTTGAGCACTAGCTTCGTCGGCTGGTTAATTCACAACAATTTACCAAAAGTTGGAAATGTGTTTATCGGACTCGTAGTGTTTCCACTAATGGCCATCTATATTTTCTCAGTGATATACCTAATGTTTCGTAAAGACACTGTTGTGACGTTTATCGAGCCAACAAAGTTCAACCCTAATGCCCAAACAAGGATGGAGAATGGGCATGGTGACGTCGATGGGCCATTTGAGTTGGAAAATGTTCTTTACAGGGAGGATTTAGCTGACATTCCATTGCCTGAGTAGATTGTAAAATTTCAAGTGTATTTATATGAAAGTTTTAGTTCATGATTTGAAGCTTGTAGTTACTTAGCTAAAAGGGTTTAGCATTGCTGCCATAACATGTCAATTGGAATACAATGTATCAAACATATTAGCTAAACAACTACATTTGTAGCATGTAGTTAGGTTCAGTCGTATGTTTAATATTATTGAACCTTTTTAAGATCAATTGCATATTCAAAAGAAAATCAATAGAAATATGACGTATCACAAAGATTTTACTAAGCAAGATGAAACAATCCAGCTTGTGAGGATCTTAAGGATGAAAAATGAATTAAGCAACTTAAACTCAACTCTAATCACCTTGTTTGAGATTGGCTCATAAGGTAAACAAATTTTAAAAAAAATCATTACCTAAACTGAGCTTGAACTTAACTCAATAAAGGTAATAAACACTTTAACATTATATAAAAATCGAACTACTCGAACTTGAGTTCATTAAAGTCTTCTTTAGTATGGACTCAAAAGATAAATGAGACACACTTGATCATATTATGAAGCTCAATGTTTTTTGTGAACTGAGGTTTAACAACCCTTGGCTTTGCTTGTTTATCCAACACATAACAAGGTTAACTTAGGTTGCATCTACTCCTAGGTTTTGTTGGTCCAAACTCTAACCTAAGACCAACAATGACTATGGGCTTTAACACAAGCTTAGGTTGCACAACTAATCTCCTTGAGGTTTGAGGACCATCTTAGAGAGAAATCACAAATAAAAAAAATTTAAAAAAATCTAAAGCATCTGATTTGAAGATTGTAGTTTTCAAAATGCACATGGAAGCTCTAATACCACTTTGAAAATATGGATTAAAGAATCTAAACTATGATAGATTTGACCTAAAGGAAAGTGAATAAGTCAAGTTGGCCAATTTTAAGTATAACCACTAATTTTAAATATTGTGATTATGATTTGAGTTTGATTAGTGAAAATTCTTAATATTCACATGCATGCAATAACAATATGTGAATTAGCAAGCAATTTAAAATATATATGTAGACACCTCATTTTGAGACCCTTGATTGGGTAAGAACGATTCGATAATTGTGCCAAGTGACGTACTTCCATTAGGACTCCTTCTAACAGAGTTATAGTCCCATTAGGACTCCTTTTGACAAAGTCCTAATCTAAGTGGGACTCTTTCTAATAGAGTCTCATTCTCGTTAGGACTTCCCTACTAGAGTCCCAGTTCTATTAGGACTTTTCCTAACAAAGTCCTATCCCAATAAGACTCTTCCTCACAGAGTCTTATTCCCGTTAGGACTCTTCTACTAGAGTCCTAATCCTAATAGCACTCTTCTTGACAGAGTCTTATTCCCGTCAGGACTCCTACCAGAGTCCTAGTCTAAGTAGGACTCTTCCTGACAAAGTTCTACTCCCATTAAGACTTTCTTGCTTGAGTCCCAGTTCTATTAGGACTCCTCTTGATAGAGTCTTATTCCCGTTTGGACTCTTCTGCTAGAGTCCCAATCCAAGTAGGACTCTTCTCAACAAAGTCCCACTCCCATTAGGACTCTCCTGACAAAGTCTTAGTCCAAGTAGGACTTTTCCTGACAGAGTCCCACTCCTTTTAGGACTTTCTTGACAGAGTCCCAGTCCTAGTAGGAATCTTCCTGATAGAGTCTCATCCTTGTTAGGACTTTTTCCGATAGAGTCCCACACCTAGTAAGACTCTTCCTATTGGAATCCCACACCTAGTAGGACTTTTCCTATTAGAATCCTACCTTAGTTAGGACTCTTCTGCCTGTCGAATGGCATTTTGGTAATTTCAGCACCTTTTTACTCACTAATGGCATTTTGGTAATTTTGGCACAATCCTACCCTTAGTAGGACTTCTTAGTCACTTAAGGGAAATTTTTGTAATTTTCATACCATTTTACCCACGTGGGGGTATTTTGGTAATTTTAGTCCATTGGTAACAAATTGGAGATAATTTAGTCATTTCACATGTCTTGTGAAAATTTAGAGACAACCAAATTGGGGATAATTTAGTAATCTTGAGTGATAGTAGTTTGTTTAGACAAAATTAGGACTTTCTATTTTTAGACTTTCCATAGATCCGGTTGTTTGATATTTCTTTAAAAAGAGATACATTGAACCTTTTTTATTTTAAAGTTTATTTTTTAATTAAATTATATTTATCTTTTATCTCATTGGATCTTGCATGTAGACACCAATTCTATTGGTTCATGCATTGTCATAATTATTTATTAATTCATTTAGTTAGGATAATCATTCCTTAGGATAATTATTTAATTATTTATTTATTTAATTAGATGATTATCACTCAAGACACAATCATAGCCTTCCATTCTAGGGTTTCATTTTAGGCCCTTGAATCGAATCTCTATATTTTTCCTATAAATAAAGCCCCTGGACATCAGTTTTAAAGACACAATTTTCATAGCCTCCGTTGTTAGTATATTTTTAGAGTTCACTTTACAAGAATTCTCTTTCTCCCGAGGCCGAAGCCCCATCGAAGTGACAACCTCCCTCCAAGAAGCAAGCCGAAACAACACTTCCCAAAACTGAAGAACAAATCAAAGATCTACCCGACTGATGCTTCTGAATCATAATTTCCTAGCCGAAGTGCTGCTCGATTCCCACGATTGAACAAGGTACGCTTTCAAACCCTTCATAGCTTTCTTTTGATCTGGTTGGTTTCGCCTCTTTTATCACTCTGATAAAAAAAGGTAAACCGGAGAACTACGTGACTCTGATTCCATTTTCTAAACAGATATGTAGGAAGCCTTCGGGCTAGAGTCAGATTTTATTTATGTCTTTCTTATTTTAATTTATTTATTCATGCTAAATTTTTTATTATTTATCTTTTCTAAACTCACATATCTTTTTTCTATTTTTTCATAACAAAATAGCCTTGCAAGTGAATATTTAAGGCCAATCCATTCGGATCGGGCGAGGTGGGTGCATAACACCTTCCCACTCCGTACTTTAACCCCCGAGCCTGTTTCTTTAATTTTCGCTTTGTTTTAGTGATGTATCTTTCTTTTGATCCATGTCAAGGGAACTCTTAGTATTTATTTAGGATTAAAAGTGATGTAATTCTTATTGCATTCCTTTCGATTTTTCCTTCATATCTATTGTTCAATTTATAATAGGTTTGCTTGTTTCTTGCCCAAAAATAAAATGGCAATTCCTTAATTTCTCTATCTCCCATAAGTGGTGTTCCTTCCAACCTTTAGGGAAGGAGAACGCCAGGATCCCTCTAAATCCACAAAAAGATGCAAATCTCTCTTTTTTTTCGATGCTAGCACCCACAGTGGTGACTCCACTGGAGATTAAAGAGGGCTAGACTTGGTGAAGTATTCACTTTTAGGCTATTTTGTTTACTTAAATTACATTCATTTGTTTTTTTATGCTTTATGATGGATGTATTGATGTATGAATGCTTGAATGTATGGATGGATGAATAAAAAATGACTAAGATTTGAATGCCTTTTACACAGATCACTTCATACATTTCATTTGCACTACATACCCGCTAAACCTCGGACAGTTAGTAGCCCTCACCTCGTATGCTCACTCAGCTTGATGGGTATCACCGATGAAAGCCCTTCATTCCTTGATCAAATACTGCTTGATTGGGGACAATACATTCTAGTGGCCTTGGGATGGTATGCAAAAAAGCGATGCGGTACTATTTGACTATAATCATTACAATCTAATGGCTGTGGGACGTATATGGCACATCAAGTTAGAAGAGGAGCCTTGAAAACTTTACCCGATCAAAGCGTGATGCATATAATTTGTCCTAAATTCATGATTCAGGACTTCAAACTCAGCTTTGGTAAGACACACATGAACTTTTTTGTGCAATTTCACAAAGTCAGAAGAATTCAAGAAAGTCAGAAAAGCACCCGTCTCTATTGGCCGATTAATAATGAGGTTGAAAGCCTCTGTGTTTCGATCAGCACTCCTTGTGTGTCGATCGGCACATAGAGAGCTTCCCTCCCGTTCTACAATTTTATTCAGTTTCTGAAATTTTTTTGAAAAACTCTAATATTTTCTAAAAAAACCAATTTTGTAAACTGTAACGAGACGTCAAATAAGACCTCCTTGGATTTTCCTCGACACCAAACAAGTTATTAACACGTGTTTTTTGAAAACAAGTACCCATAACTGGCTTGGAAATGAACTAGCCGAGGTCGATTGATCTGAACCTCTAACTCTTCAACAAATCAGAAAAGCATAGCTTCAGTTACAATAGACCCTGAGCAGATGCTTCAGATTTTAACCGACATCAAGAAAGACATGGTTGATTACCGAGAGGAGAACTAGAGGCTCTCTTGCACAGTTCAAGATTTGTACAGCAAAGGTTACCACCACTACCTCTCGTCCCGACAGGTATTGACAATACTCACCAAGTGCCACTAGTCCCGCCTTAAGATGGACAACAACAACATCAACAAATCCAAGATTCATCTGCCCATGATCCTTATGATTGGGTGGAACAGTACGGACCCGTAGAAAATCCAAGACAGTAAGATGAAGCCCTTGCTCACAGGTTGGAAAAAATAGAGACTCTCTTTTACAAAGCTCATTGAGGCGATGACATGGTCGATATTCACAAGTTATCTCTCTATCTAGACATTTGACTCCTCTTGAAATTCAAAATGCCAAACCTTGACAAATTTGATGGAACTACATGTCCAAGGACTCATCTTAAGCTATAAGTAAGGGCTATGCAACCGCTAAAGGCCAATACCAATGTCTTGGTCCAAATATTTCATTAAACCCTAACCGGAGTCGCTTTGCGAAGACACCTAAACTTAGAAGATGCACTTTCCAAAGATTGGGAGGAACTATGCAATGCCTTCGTTCGTCAATACAAGTGCAACAATGAACTTGATATCACTCTCCTTGACTTAGAGACCACCAAGCAAGAACTGAAAGAAAGCTTGTCCATATTCATTACTAGGTGGCGGGCTAAAGCATCTCAAATGATCAACCGATCGAACAGGTTCAGATGGTTAAGAAGAATTTGACCCAAAATCAAACAGAGGAAAGAAAAGAGAAAGTCGTTTACTATGTCAGCTGAAAATTGATCTCTTATGAGCAAAACTATAATCCCTCAAAAAGACATGCACTACTTTTGTCTGGGTTACCTCAAAGCTCCATCATTACATGATGGCTTATACAATACACTTGATTTCTTGTATGGATCCCATGAAGTATCTCTTTGAAAAACCAGCTCTATCAAGCCACATTGCTTGGTGGCTACTATTATTTTCCGAATTTGACATAGTGCACATAACTCAAAAGTCCATCAAGGGAAAAGTCATCATCGATTACCTAGCAGACTGCCTAGTTGAGGGTGAATTTGTTAAGGAAACTGAATTCCCAGATGAAGAAATCATGCAGATTCATGAGGATATGTGGTGTCTTTTCTTTGACGGCACTACCAACAAGAAGGGATATGGCATTGTCATACTTCTAGTAGCCCTAGATGGATCACACACGCCTCTAGCCATGAAGTTGCAGCACCTTTTTACTAACAATACCACAAAATATAAAGCTTGTATAGCAGGCATGCAAGAGGCTTTAGAACTGAAGTTGAATTTTTAGATGTATACAAGGATTCAACCCTTGTTATTGGCCAAGTCTAAAAGAGGTGAAAAATTAGAGAGAAGAAGCTCTTACCTTACCACTAGTACATAGAGACAATAACAGTCAAATTCAATGATGCAAAGTTCTGCTACATACCTAGGGCTAAAAACAGTTTCGTAGATGCCTTAACCACCTCCGCTTCAATGATGGACATCCTGGATAAAGCCAAAGTTAAACCGCTCTTGGTACAAACTCAAGAAATTTTGATATACTGCTACAACATCAATAAGTCATAGGAGACTCGACATCTTCACCTTGGTATAATGAGGTTTTTCCATTCATCAGACACTCAGAATACCCCGAAGGATATACCAAGGAGGACAGAGCATGTCACGACCCGAAACCCACCCTGCGCGGATCTCGAGTCACGACCGCCGCCCCAAGACCCGAAGGCCTCGAGACAATGCTCGCATAGGCAGCGATATCGAATAGATGTGTTTCATGTGGTTGCGGAAGCGTGAAAAACTTTTTCTTTTCTTTTCTCATTTTAAATTTGCACATCCGTCCGATACTGCCGCTATTCACAATGGTACACATAATTATACATTCAGAGCATAACTAAAAACTTAAAAGACTTCATAATTACAATCTTAATTCAGCTGCCCCGTGGGCTTAATACATATCCTCAAATTGTCTGCTAATACAAAACGTACTAATTAGAGTTCATGCGATTTTCCCAAAAGAACTACTTAAGCAAGTCTTCCCTAAATGGCAGATCCATCGTCTTCGTCTTCAAATCAAAAACTGCCTTTTGCCATTTACCTGAAAGGGGGATCCGAACAAAGTCTGCGTAAGCTAATCTAAGCTTGTGAGTAATTCCTCCATTCGTCATGGGGTTTTCAACTGGTAGTGGTTTATCACTTGAGAGTTTATAAAATACTCACTACCAATTGTTCGTACAATTTAGAACACAGGATATATGCATTCTCAAAACGGATGGCTTGAAACATTTAAAGCATTCAAGCTATGCTTATACTTATGAACTTCAAAACATATAACGTAACATGTCATCCTTAAATAGAGTATATAAAACTCGAAACATATGCATTTCATAAAACAGATAGCTTTGAAACAATTAAGGTGTTCAAGCTAAACTCATACTTCGTTAATAAAGTATATAAACTTTAAAACACATAAATATGTATTTTGAAAATGAGGGTAAAACCTGCTTTCATTTTCAAAATCACTTTGTCATCTTTTCTCTTTGATTAAGTGGAATCTGTTTCAAACCAGACTCCCATTTTACTGCCAATACTGTCAATGATAATTGCCTGGGGGATTAGATCCTACTACCGGGCATGTACTGTTGAATCCCGAAGGATTTCAACCATCATAGGGGGTGGTACTTAGTACCGTTTATCTTATAAAACATTTATCACATGGCTACTTCAATAGAGGCTTTTCATGAATATTGAAAACATGAAATATACAGTTTCTGCGATAGAGCTTCAATACTTGAAATAATCGAATTCAGAACATTTAAAAGAAATTTGCAATTTCAACCGGACATGCTAAATATTTCCAAGAAAAGAATTGAATATAAAACCATTTAATCAGCATGTCATATCAGAACAATTTAAAAACATGAATCAAAACTGAATTTGATATTCAAATGCTTCACGTGACTTGAACTTAAAACTGCTTCAAATAATTGGAGTTAAATCTCCATTTCAAACACAGGGTTACTCACCTCGGCCCTTTAAGGTTAGTGCTCAAAATGCGCTTTCCCACTTCCCTTGTAGTTCCTAAGAACAATTCATAAACAATCTCATCAACATCACATTCATCACAATATCACCTACTGATGCTTCTTATCTTATGCTTAGATCGCATTAATCCTAACCGACTTCATAACTTTCTTATGTACTTAATTCAACTTATACTTTTAACCTATGACACAATTTAATGTGTTAGAAACTTAATTTATTTCAACTTATACTCTTCTGGTAGCTCCATTAACTTTAATTTAAAGTTATTTACTTCACATGTTAACGCGTCGTGTCTTTTCATACTTTATTTCTTCGTACTTGCCTTAGTTTAATACTTTGGCAATACTTTAGTCTTTAGTCATCAGACAGATGCTATTCATCAAATTTTATGCCCTTTTATTTTAGACACTTCTTTTGGTCGAATAGACTCTATTATTGAGTTCAGAGCGTCGAAGAAAGTCGGTTTAGGCTTTCTTAGAATTTAATTCGGACTTTGTATGTAAAAGGGTAAAATGGTCATTCATCGTTTTACGTGTCATATTTTTTTGTACTTCGTTTCGTAATTTGGACTCCATTATTGAGTCCGGGATGTCAAAGAAAGTCAATTTAGACCTTTCCTGGTTTTAATTTGGCTTTTGAGATATTAGGGGTAATTTAGTAATTTATACCTTAACGTGTCTAAGTTTTTTGAAGTCCCGTCTCATGAAACAGACCCCACCATAAGCTTCAGAATGTTTGAAATAGTTAAAATCCACTATTTATTTGTTTAAGTTGGACCTCGTTTGACTCGTTTATGGAGCAGGGGCAATTTGGTCATTTTGACATTTTTACGGGTCTTAAATTTTTCGGGACCTCATCTCACGTCGTGGACCTCACCAATGGACTTAGGAGGTCTGAGATAGTAGAAATACATATATAACTCATCCCATTTGGACACGGGGCCATTTTGGAGTATTTAATTTAATTAATTCCATTTAATTAAATTAAATCAATAGGTATAGTATATATATATATATATATATATTTTATGTGGGATTAATGACAGGTTGAATAGGGTGGCACGCTGGCCAGCGTGTCACCTCCCTCCCCATATATCCGAGTTCGAGTCCCACCAGGTGCAATGCACCTTTTTATTTTCAGTTTTTAACTATATGTATAATATATATATTTTGTTCGCATATATGGCACACGCGAGTGCGCGGCCGAGTGGAAGGAAATGCGTGTGGGCGCGTGGGGTCAGGGGTTCGATACCCCGTAGCAGTAATTCTGCTTCTTTTCCTTTAAATTTCAACACGGTTTTTATATATAACGTATAAGCCCCTAAACGACGTCGCCCCACTAATTCGGTGGCAAGCCCAGAGGCTGCCACGCGTCCGAGCCAACCTGTCTAACTCGAAAGACGACGAGTCGACTCAGCGTCGTCTTCCTCGTCAACCTGCGACTGTTGCCCTAATTTTTGAAGCTTAAAAGCTTCTATTTCGTGCGTTTTGGTTCACCGATTCTTCTCTGTTTTTAATCCAAAACATCCCTAAGGTGTTAAGGACTGGTTCGGCATTCGTTTTGGAGTTCAAAACTGCTTCGTGTGTTTGGTTTTAGGTTTGATAATCCAAACCTGTGTCTCGGTCGCATATGCCCATCTTTGAGCCAAACTCGATGGGGTTTGTTCTAATATACTCCATTTTTCAAAAGGTCAAAATCCCTAATCACCAAAGCGGTTCTAACAGTGTGTTTAAAGGTTTGGGTTTCAAACCGTAACCTGCAACTCATCGTATGGGTTTCATTTCTTGAGCTTCGTGGTCGCGTACTAGGGTTTTTAGGTTGCTTGTAGTGTCTAGTTTAGGTTTTGATAAACCAAATCTGGTTTGGTGTGCCTCGGTTCAGACCTGCTTCAAGCAAGGTCATCCATGGCCGTTTTGTGTACGGCTTGATGTTTTGGTGTGCTTTTGAGTCTATTCTTTATGTATTATTCACGTATATTTACTGTAAGCATCTCATATGCATGAAAATCACTAAAGCAGTTCATTGGCATGCATGTATTTCTAGAGAGAGAAATTATGAGATTTTGTGGGTTTACCTCTAACAGTGACCCTTCTCTCTCCTTCTTCCTTCTGAACCTCCTTCCCTCTTCTTCCCAGGACCCCTCTCTTTCTCTCCAAATGACTGAATCAGAGTGAGTCGTGTATATGCATTGTGTATGCATGTGTATATAGTATACACTTAATAAATTCAATCTCTGATTGCCCCACTGATTACGCCCAAAGAATAACGCGGTAGTTGTAGTGTAGCTTTGGGGTGTCGATTCCACAGGGAGACTAAATTAAAAGAATAATAAATAGAATTTCTGAAACTACAGAAAGTATTAAACGGTTAACGAGAAAATAAAAATATATAAAAATGATCTGTGAATGAAAATTAAGAATTAAACAAATTGACTAATGGAAGAAAATATTCAAAATTAACGAACAGTGGAGTGTCGGGAATCCCTTGCACATATATGGTATTTCAATTATTTTTAATTCACAGATAACTCAATTGAGAATTTAAATTCCAAATATCTCAATCGGAAGATATAAAATTATGAACCAAAATTAAACTGAAAATAACCATTCAAAAAATCATTCATCATCTTTAAATCACTCAAATTATTATTCACATTGAGAAAATTCAACGACGACAATATACCCAACGAGCAATATTGCAGCAGAGAATTGAATCAATATAAATATTTAATTGTTCCAAAAATAATCAAAACATTAATCCACTCAATAGAAAAAGCATGACTGAATCTATAAACGGACTAAAACCTTTAATTATTCGGACAATAAAATCTAACAATAATTTATGAATGATCAACGAAGAATTTAACAAATTAAAACCATGTACAGAAATTAAAATAAATTAAAATAACCATTTATGGTGCAAAGTAATCCCTAACCCCACTTGAAAATTTAGTTACCCATGTACAGGATGAATAACGTAAATTTTACGGAGAAAAATCGAGTCATGGAGTAGCTGCGGCTTCTTTTTCTCTGCTCAACTCCTGCGCCGCACACTGCTTTGTATTTCTCTTCTTTTTTCTCCAGCCGCCGCACTCCTGTTGTTGTTTACTGCCGCAGCAGCCCCCTCTTTTTTTTTTATGTTTCTTCCCTTTAAAACTGTTTAGTGCCTGCGCCCTAAAGCCCCTTGATTGAGTCAGCACCTGGGCCCCACTGCCTTTTCTAATTCAGCTGCACAACTTCAAGACCACGCGCCCTGTAGCATTTTTCTTCTTCAGCCGTGTGAATTGTGAGATTGTGGGCCAAGACTTTCCTCTTTCTTTCTTTCTTTATTTTCCTGTGCAGCCCACCTAGTTGCTTTCCTATTTTTTTTCATTTTTCTTTTGTTTTCAATCAGCCATGTAGCCTTACCTACATCAGTCCCTTTTGACTATTCACACTCCCTTTTTTTTTTCTTCTTTCTTTTCTTTGCTTTACTTTCCTTATTCTCGCGCGCAGCTAGCAGTCGTCAACTTTACGCTCCGTTTTCTATCAGATAACAACTGAATCTTAACTCGGGCTCTTCACGAAAGTTGTAGCCTTGGATGAGTAGATAATTTTAGGCTTAAGACCCATCTGATTTGAACTTCAGAAGCTCAAGTTATGGCCTCTTCAAGTTGGCTGGACGGAGAGGTTCATAGCAGCTTTCCAGGCCTGTCTTTGAAATAATGTTTGGAGGCCCAAACGAACTCCGATTTTTGCAAACCAGATCTTTTTGAAAAACTCAAGACGTCCTCTAAATATTTCATGAAGATCACTTTCTCATTCTGAAACTTTAACGCCATCCAAATCTCGATTGAAACTCAATGGTCGAATCTGCCAAAAAGCCAAAAATTATTCCAAAACTATTAAATGTAAAGCGCAATTGCAAACTAGCACTCGCCAACAAATAATGCGCTATTTGAGACTTAAAATCTTATAAAATACCGCTAAAATATATCTCAATGTAAATAGAAATTAAATAAATAATATCAAATATATCTCAATATTCCTATTCACTTTCTAGCAATTTACTCCGATAATAGGGTATTTAGAGTGCTCTTTTGCGCACTCATCACCCACCCACTGATCTTCCTCTTGCTTGTTGCAGCATCCAAGGGGGGTGTCCTCCTACTGTTTGGGCAGAGCCATTGAGTGGCTGGTTGTGTGTGTGTGTGGTGTTTGACTTGGATTTATATATATATATATATATATATATATATATTCACACATACTAATACACAATGGTCTCTCCCACACTCTTGTACACATTGGACCATTGCATGTCCTTCAACTTATATATATATATATATATATGATCATATTTACATATATACATAATTATAATTTCATAACTATACATACCCACTCTTATACTTTTACACATGTATTGTTATCATTATTATTATTATTATTATTATTATTATTATTATTATTATTATTATTATTATTATTATTATTTATTTATTTATTATCATTATTATTATCATTATCATTATTATTATATATATATATACTAACATTAATTTCTTATATCATAATAATTAATTACTTTAAAAATTAATTATTCTTTTAAGTGTACACCTTTTATACTAATCCTTCGTACCCTCGAAATGCGTGCCCAATTCTTATACTCGTATCGATGATCGGCAGTTGACGTGAAAATAAAATTATCATCAAACCGACAAGTTGGTGATTGCAACGAAAGTGATGTACAGTCGTCCTGACTTTTTAGGACTATTACTTAAAAGTCCGTGCGTCGGGTTTGAAACCGACCTCGTTACTTAAGGCGTCGATTACTAATTTGACGCGACGGTTTAATAGTCCCTAACTCGGGTCGGGGTATTACAGAGCAGCCCTAAGACGGTGGGTCACCCAATTTATCATTTGTAGGGGGAAACTTTACAAAAGATCTTTCAGTGGAGTACACCTATTGTACTTGGATAAACATGAGATTGAACATGTCATGATAGAAATCCACAAAGGGGTCTGTGGACCTCATATGAATGGACACATGTTAGCCAAAAAGATAATTTAACAAGGTTTCTACTAGAATACCATAGATAGCGACTGTATTACTTTTGTTAGGAAGTGCCACAAATGCCAGATACACGCCAATCTTCAACATCTCCCTCTTAGTGAGTTGTACAACTTGACATCCCATTGGCCCTTTGCAACTTGTGGAATAAATATTATTGGCAAAATCACACCTAAAGCCTCCAACGATCATGAATTCATTTTGGTAGACATCGATTACTTCACCAAATGGGTAGAGGCTACTTCCTATGATGTCCTTAATGTAAGGAAAGTGGCTCAGTTCATTAAGGCCAACATCATTTGCCGATATGGAGTACCCCACAAACTAATTTCACACAATGACTTGCAGTTCAAAGGGGAAGTCACTGATTTGGTCAAAAAGTTCTGAATCATCTATCATCATTCCTCACTTTACCGACCTCAAACAAAAAGGGTAGTAGAGGCGGTAAACAAAACTCTAAAGAATATTTTGAGGAAAACAACAGAAACCAATAGAAACTGGTATAAGAAATCCCTTGTTGCTTTACCGGGGTATCATACATCTATTAGAACACCTATCGGACAAACCCTATACTCCCTAACATACGGGATGGAGGCAGTGTTACCTACTGAACTAGAAATACCCTCACTCAACGTACTTATCGAAAATCAAATTGCTAAACTAATTAGTTACAAAACAAATATGATGGGTTAGCCTTCCTAGATGAAAAATGACTTAAAGGTTTATATCAGACACAAGGGTATCATAGAAGGGTAGCCCAAGCCTTTAACAAGAAGATGAAAAAGAGAGGCCTAAAAGTAGGAGATTTGGTCTTAAAAGAAAATTGAGCACCGATACTTGACCCGAGGGAGAAATTTAGACCCAACTGGAGTGGTCCTTTCATTATCATGTCTATAGCCACTAAAGGAGAAGTGTAGCTCACTGATATAAATGGAAACGAGTTTTCATCACCTACCAACCTTGAGCAGCTTAAGAAATATTTTGTTTAGCGGCTAGCTACCCATTGTACTGAACTACGATGACTTGACCACCCCATTACATATTTTTGCTACACATGCAATACGGTGGTACGTAAGTAGCTCACGAAGTTACTTTGAGTGCAGTCTCAAAAATTGCAATAAAAGTTTCATCATTTTGAATCCAAAAGTTAAAAATTATCTTTTATTCAATAACAGGTAAAAGTCCTATTAACTTGGTCTAAGTCTAACATGGAACTAACTTCCCCTCAAAAAAAGAAAAAAAAATTCTAAATTTGTATTACTAAAGGATACTCAGATCTTTTCTTTTCCTTACTTTTTCGTTTCCACCAACCTGCCTTCCAACTCGAAGCGGCGACCCCACCCATCTCTTTCTCAATGAAACCCAGGTAATTCCTTGTCGTGTCTACATGCAAAGAAAAATGTCTAAAGTCTAGCCCACCATTATTACATTTGAATTCTGGTACTTTCTTGGGTCTTCCTCGTTTCTTTTTCAAGCTTAAAAGGGTTGTAGTCTCTGTCTTTTTCATGCCTCATGGTTGGCTCACAGCTTCCCAGTCCAACTTTACTATTCCTCCTCTTTCGAAGTCCTTGTAAGCTTCTTTGATCGCTTCTAACTTTGAAGTTGTGTCCACATTAATGTCTATTAATCTAGTCTCTTCAAAGGGGATAAAATCCCTGAGTTCTTCCTTTTCACTAATTAAGTCCCAGAGCTACTATAAATGTTCTTTCGTCATGAACACTTTGTCAAAAAAATCTATATTATCCAAGTTTGGAACATGAGCACATTCCCAACAATTGGATATCTTTGTAGCTACAGATGGATTCAATCTTTCCACAATGAAGTGAGCAACCTGCATACACCAAAATTGGCACAATATCCAGATGCTATAATAAAAAGAGGTATCTCTTATGCCTGCCAAGATAACACAAGAATAAGTAGGAGAGCGCAAGCCAGGGGCTCTATTTTTCCAGTGAACAATTGACCAATCATTATCATAAGGTATAAGTTGAGCAAGGAACTCACATCAATCTCTCTCATTATCTTTGGTCACCAACAAGGCCCTTGAACAATAGTGTTTTAACATATAGGGATGGTAACTAAAGGTGCCAAGAGCTTTAACTTATCACGTAACTATATTGTCAGCAGCAAGAGGTTACCTCTAAAAACATTTGAGCCATTATAAACCAAGTCCAAGCCATTCAAGGTCTCGGTAAGTACAATGCCCATCATATTGTTACCCTTGTTCAGTTGGGTCACAACGTCAATTAAGTGAACACCTAGCTTGATCAGGGTCTTGGACAATCAAGAACCTCGAGATAATGCACAGAGCAAAGGCACACAGCTTGGCACGGCTAGCCTATTGATTCATGTAAATTTCCAGTCTAGGAAAAAAGGAAAAGGCTTCACCTTAAACTAATTCCTTTGCCTTCTCAACATCCAAGTCAAGTAAAAAAGACAAAGAAGAAGAATAACCACGCTGTACGAAAGGAACGATTAGTTTACCTTGAGTCGTGACATCAAAAAGAGTATAAAACTCTTCAAATATGGGACATATTTCTTTTAGATGAAAGCGAAAGTAGTGATCAATAAGATCCCAAAAGCGAGCATAAGCCTACAGCAAATTCCTGTCTACGGTAGTTTGGGCGAGAGGAAAAATAGCTTTCAGTCTCAATGTCCCCAAGTTAATCTTCTCCGATCTCGAGAGGTAATATAGCCATATATAGATTTGTTCATAAAAAGTATCCACATCCATGATTCTAGATGCCATTAGAGCAAAGAGACAAAAAAAAAAATAGCAATGGAGCTGTTAAGAGGCTGAATATGATGAGTTGGGAGGTTTAAGGTTTACAATATATCCTAAAAAACTTGCAAGTTCGTTTCCAAGTTGATTTAGGAGACTAATTTTTAAAAAAAACACCAAAAATATGCAAGAGGCAGCGAAACTGCCCAGGATAGAACTCGCTACCAATCGGCACACACTGAATGTCAATCGGCACAAAAGCAAGAAAAACCCACTTATTTTGTGTGCCGATTCGGCACACAGAGAGGATTTAGACAATTTTGCTCAATTTCGCCTATTTTTCACTATTTTCCCCCTATTTTGTCAATTCGATACATGTCGGATACCAATTCCTATTCATTTTACTGATATTGGACACATTTATAAATAAAATGCATGCATTAATCATTCATTGTTCAAAACAAAACAAAATAATAAAAAAAGGAAACTGAGAAACGACACAAATTGTTCGTTAAACAAAATGTTTATCAAATAAAAAGGGAAGTCTCATCTAACGGCATCCTTGACATCCTCCCTCTTGTTGTCGAGATTGATGGGGTGGAGCCTCCTCTTCCTCAGTGTCCTCGTTCTTGTTCTCCACCCCTTGTCTCGACGTTGTGCTAGGCCTAGTTGGTTGAGTGCATGAACTACTCGGTTGACTTCCACCTTTCTTATGCAGCTCTCCTCCTCGCCTCTCGTTAGGAATCCCTCATTCGAGACGATCCTGTCCTCGATTGATGTTCTTAAGGTGAAAGACCCTAGTAGCTTGAAAGATAATGAGTTTCAAGTAAAAAGTCAACGCAATGTCAAAATGCAATCAATGCATGAACTTTCCAAAAAAGGAATGATGTCCTCACAATGTTAGAATTTTTTTGACAAGTGGCTTTTTGCCACAACTCCACAGTGACTTGGGGAACTTATTTTTTAAGGTTGTGATGTACACACAAGCCTCCTCGTAAATTTTTCAGGCCACATGGAATTTCCAACAAAAAGCTTGGTTAGATAAAAAAAAAAAAAAAAGGCAAAAAGACCACAAAAAATTTAGGCAAAAAAATCTTACCCTAGTCAAGTGGTTGGGAGTCGACAGTTCTTCAAAGTTGCCGGTAGCCCTACGTCAGCCGCTGTAGTGGCAGCCTCTTGAAATGACCTATCACTCGCATTAGGCCTCCCGGGGCGGGCCCCCAGTTAAAAGAGGCATTAACTATTCCAAGTAGCTCATCATATGGCCAAACTGGTTGAAAAACCATTGCTTGGCCACTCCCTCATAAAGCTCTAAGAAATCAAGGTCGGAGTCGAATGAGTTTAGGTCTCTCATGTTGTCTAGGGGAGACATATGTGGGAAAAGATGTGCACCTGTCTCTACTTGGCGTATCACTCTTTCACCCAAGCAATATGCCCTTTCAAAAGGACCCTCCAAAATCAAGCGCCGATGCACTATGCTAATGCTCCATTCTATTGAGGCTGGGACCACTCTCCATAGATTCTATCGAAATCTATCATAAATGAAAAGCATGAGTTTCTCACATCACATGTCAACAAAAGAAAACTCCAAATAGAGGAACTAACCATGTCCGCCTAGAACATGTTTAGGGCCTCTCGAAATTTGTACACCATATTTGCCCCCTAGTGAGTTTGCCTATTCACCTTCCTTCACCACCACATGTGGGGAAAATATGTTTTCTTTTGCCTCCACCAATGAGTAGGAAAACAACTAGAGGACCTCATAAGCACAAATTTGTCCAAATAGGAAAGTCAATCAAAATGACATTTTTTGAAAAGAAATGGGAAATTTAGAAATTTGTACCTCCCAAACAATGTTGAAACCACTGAGTCCTTTGGTGATCGCCCATGATAGCACACACATCCTGCGGTACAAAACTACCATTGTGTTGCCTCCTTAGTTGAAGCACTCAAAGTTCTCTACATCATTCAAAGTAGAGAGGCACCAAAGATGGATGGTGTCACCGGCATTAGCCAAGAGGGTCCGACCAAAGACAAAGAGCATGAAGGCTCTGGTCAATTGGTCCCCCTCAAAATTGTTACGGCACTCCCAAAAGTAAAATTTTTCCAAGATGTGCCTAACCCTCGCCGCACCACCAGAGGCTAATGTGGGCCGCTATCCTAAAAGCTAGAAAATCTCATCACCCCGACTATGCATTTCGTTCTCCCATGGCATTCCAACCATCTCTCAGCTAAAGTGTAGAGGATCTTTTGGTCATGGTTGACATAGACTATCTGGTTTAAAAATGACCCAAAATTGGTTGCTCTCACATGCCCTTGGCATTAGATAGGCAAATTAGCCCACCACTCTACTGTGTTTGCTACTATGCCCCGAGCTTAGATTTCCAAATCCTGATTGCAAGAAATCAAAACCAATCTATTATAAAAGCCTTCCAAATGCCATAACCATGCCAAAAAATCATGAACCAAAAGCAAAAAACCAAGGAAAAGCAAAAACTGCCCATTCGAGCATTTTCACAAGAACATGGTGCCACCTTCTAAAAGGCACCTGGGTGAAAAGCCCATGCAACCAAAATTTCATGCAAAACACTTTCAAAGTCTACAAAAAAAAACCAAATACATCAAGAATCAACTCAAAGTTTTCAAAACAATCAGAAGAAAACTCAAGAAAATCCATACTTGACCGTTACGGTACCGTTGTGACAAATGGTGTGCCGTCTTTTGGAGCAAGCTCATGTTGTTCCAAAAGCCCGAGGCTGTTTTATATCGAAAAATTATGCCATGCACCGATCCAAATAACCCCAAATCCTGGTCAATATCGAACATTGGGTCCGAGTCACCATGACCTTCACTTGACATTTTCTCTTGAAATTTTTGGATTTGTGGTTGGAAAGAAAGTTGTTTGATCTTCCGAGAGGTTAAAATAAGTGTCAAATACTTCAATCTAACCCCCTTCATAAATCTACAAAAAATGGTCATAAGAATAGTAGGAGAGAGCTCAAGAACACAATGAGAAAACTAAATGTCACAACATTCACTACAAAAAAATCTACTTTTTGCGACGCACATTATTAGCAACGCACAAACAGGCATCGCTAATAATAAGAAAAAAAAGTAATAAAAAAATTAGCTTCCCGCATGAAAATAGGCGCGAAACTATTAGTGACGCACATGTGGACATTAACGGCGCACGTGTGCATCGCTAATAGTTGGTTCGTTTAGCGACACACACCTAAACGTCGCAAATATTTGGGCTGGACAATTAGCGATGTGCATTTGGGTTATTAGCGACACACAATGTGTGTCGCTAATAACTCCTTATATTTAAAACTGATTTGATCGCTCTCTCTCTCTCTCTCAGACAGTCTTTCTCTCTCTCTTAGGTGCTGTTTCCATCACTCTGTAGGGTTAAAAACTAAAAAGGGAAGAGGGGAGCACATCGGGGAGGAGCCCAGGTAGGCCATTGCCCTTTCTCTTCTCTCTCTCTCAAACATCTATTTCATTGTGCTTCGATTGCTGCTCTGGCCTGCTTGGATTCTGTTCCAGTCTAGCTAGGATGCTTTTTTTTAAATGCCATATTTCATTTCCATTAAAAAAAAAATGCAAACCTAATAGTTGAAAAACCCTTAAGGTCCAACCTTATCTATCTAGAAGATAGAATTTTTTTTAATCTGTTCAAGGATCTAGTGATTTTTTGTGGTTAGATCACAGGTTAGAGTGTCTCTTTCTCTACTATACATTTTTTTATATATACATATACTATGTGTGTATATTTGTGTGCATATATTATGCTATTTCTGTTTCAGATCTCAGAGTGAGTACACAATGTTTGAAATTGAATTATTGTGTACACTTTCTATCATAAATTTATATTTGAGAATTTTATAGTCAAAAGGGAAAAAAACTTTAAATATATCTGAGAACTAAATGTCATTTTATTTAAATTTTCATATAAGTTCTCCTTTTAGCTCTGTTTGGTTGTTGTGAAGTGATGGGAAAAAAGATATAGAAATTTAATAATAGATTGTTCACTTTCGGGGATAAGGCAGAAGGAAAGCTTCCACGTTACTTAGCCTTTTACAGCTAAAACATCATATAAATTAAAATTCAACCTATTATCTATGGGATGCTGGGAGGAATGAAGTAGAAATTAACCCTTAACATTATCATATATAAAGTGATTCTTCTTAAATTTGAACTCATACAAACACTAACAATTCATAATTTTATCGTTGCACCAACACTACAAGAAAAACCACTATTAGCGACGCACGCGTGCGTCACTAATAGTGGCCTTGAGCGTCGCTAAAGGTCTTTAGCGACGCACAAACGTGCGTCGCCAAGGCGTCACAAATAGTGGCGTCGCTAATAGTATTAGCGACGCACAGCCCTTTGTGCGTCGCTAATGGTGACTTTTAGCGACGCACAACGAGCGTCGCTAAAAATTGGGTATGCGCGTCGCAAAAAATAAACAAGGACGCACTGAGCGTCGCTAAAAGTCACTATTAGCGACGCTCAGTGTGGGCGTCGCTAAAAGTCACTATTAGCGACGCACACTGAGCGTCGCTAATAGTGACTTTTAGCGACGCGCAGTGTGCGTCGCTAATAGTGACTTTTAGCGACGCCCACACTGAGCGTCGCTAATAGTGACTTTTAGCGACGCTCAGTGCGCGTCGCTAATAGTTTTTTTTTTTTTTAAATAAAAAACCCATATTTGCTTTGTTTTCTTTGTTGTTTCATTCCTGTTTAAACCTGTATCAATCATCCATCCCGATATACAATAAAATCCAAGCATTCTGAAATGAATATATTAAAAAAGAAAAATTAACAATTGTCTCCAAAAAATGTACATTTGTATTAGTACAATTTAACAATAAATAGAAAAATTAAAAATTGTCTCCTAATTAATGTAACTACACATGTCCATGAAAAGAAAAAAAAAACAAATAAAAATAACAAGTTTCGATGCAAAACATAAGGACGGCGCGGCAATAATCCCGATCAATCTGAAATAAAGATCAAATCATACATATTAGAACAATTATTAAATATATATGAACATAGAATGTGAATAGTTTTTTTTTTTTGCATGCATCAATAGTAAGAACTTCATAAAGTAGCATAAGTTTATTTTATCATTTTTGAGGTGTGTGATGGGGTTTCAGTGTAGTTAGGCCGATATCCGAGATTTTGGTTTGTCAAAACCCCAAAATGGGCCTTTTTGGATCTGAAACTTACATAAGTTTCAAAGCGGGCATCCGAACCGAGTGCCGTAAGTTCGTGCAAGTTTATTTTATCATTTGTGAGGTGTGTGATGGGGTTTCGGTGTAGTTAGGCCGATATCCGACATTTTGGTCTGTCAAAACCCCAAAATGGGACTTTTTGGAGCTAAAACTTGCATAAGTTTCAAACCGGGCATCCGAACCGAGTGTCGTAAGTTCGTGTAAGTTTATTTTATCATTTTTGAGGTGTGTGATGGGGTTTCAGTGTAGTTAGACCGATATCCGACATTCTGGTTTATCAAAACCCCAAAATGGGCCTTTTTGGAGCTGAAACTTGCATAAGTTTCAAACCGGGCATCCGAACCGAGTGTCGTAAGTTCGTGCAAGTTTATTTTATCATTTTTGAGGTGTGTGATGGGGTTTCGGTATAGTTAGGCCGATATCCACCATTTTGGTATGTCAAAACCCCAAAATGGGCCTTTTTGGAGCTGAAACTTGCATAAGTTTCAAACCGGGCATCCGAACCGAGTGCCGTAAGTTCGTGAAAGTTTATTTTATCATTTTTGAGGTGTGTGATGGGGTTTCGGTATAGTTAGGCCGATATCCAGCATTTTGGTCTGTCAAAACCCCAAAATGGGCCTTTTTGGAGCTGAAACTTGCATAAGTTTCAAACCGGGCATCCGAACCGAGTGCCGTAAGTTCGTGCAAGTTTATTTTATCATTTTTGAGGTGTGTGATGGGGTTTCGGTATATTTAGGCCGATATCCACCATTTTGGTCTGTCAAAACCCCAAAATGGGCCTTTTTGGAGCTGAAACTTGCATAAGTTTGAAACCGGGCATCCGAACCGAGTGCCGTAAGTTCGTGAAAGTTTATTTTATCATTTTTGAGGTGTGTGATGGGGTTTCGGTATAGTTAGGCCGATATCCAGCATTTTGGTCTGTCAAAACCCCAAAATGGGCCTTTTTGGAGCTGAAACTTGCATAAGTTTCAAACCGGGCATCCGAACCGAGTGCCGTAAGTTCGTGCAAGTTTATTTTATCATTTTTGAGGTGTGTGATGGGGTTTCGGTGTAGTTAGACCGATATCCGACATTCTGGTCTATCAAAACCCCAAAATGGGCCTTTTTGGAGCTGAAACTTGCATAAGTTTCAAACCGGGCATCCGAACCGAGTGTCGTAAGTTCGTGCAAGTTTATTTTATCATTTTTGAGGTGTGTGATGGGGTTTCAGTATAGTTAGACCGATATCCGACATTCTGGTTTATCAAAACCCCAAAATGGGCCTTTTTGGAGCTGAAACTTGCATAAGTTTCAAACCGGGCATCTGAACCGAGTGTCGTAAGTTCGTGCAAGTTTATTTTATCATTTTTGAGTTGTGTGATGGGCTTTCGGTATAGTTAGGCCGATATCTAGCATTTTGGTCTGTCAAAACCCCAAAATGGGCCTTTTTGGAGCTGAAACTTGCATAAGTTTCAAACCGGGCATCCGAACCGAGTGCCGTAAGTTCGTGAAAGTTTATTTTATCATTTTTGAGGTGTGTGATGGGGTTTCGGTATAGTTAGGCCGATATCCAGCATTTTGGTCTGTCAAAACCCCAAAATGGGCCTTTTTGGAGCTGAAACTTGCATAAGTTTCAAACCGGGCATCCGAACCGAGTGCCGTAAGTTCGTGCAAGTTTATTTTATCATTTTTGAGGTGTGTGATGGGGTTTCGGTGTAGTTAGACCGATATCCGACATTCTGGTCTATCAAAACCCCAAAATGGGCCTTTTTGGAGCTGAAACTTGCATAAGTTTCAAACCGGGCATCTGAACCGAGTGTCGTAAGTTCGTGCAAGTTTATTTTATCATTTTTGAGGTGTGTGATGGGGTTTCAGTGTAGTTAGACCGATATCCGACATTCTGGTTTATCAAAACCCCAAAATGGGCCTTTTTGGAGCTGAAACTTGCATAAGTTTCAAACCGGGCATCCGAACCGAGTGTCGTAAGTTCGTGCAAGTTTATTTTATCATTTTTGAGTTGTGTGATGGGCTTTCGGTATAGTTAGGCCGATATCTAGCATTTTGGTCTGTCAAAACCCCAAAATGGGCCTTTTTGGAGCTGAAACTTGCATAAGTTTCAAACCGGGCATCCGAACCGAGTGCCATAAGTTCGTGCAAGTTTATTTTATCATTTTTGAGGTGTGTGATGGGGTTTCGGTGTAGTTAGACCGATATTCGACATTCTGGTCTATCAAAACCCCAAAATGGGCCTTTTTGGAGCTGAAACTTGCATAAGTTTCAAACCGGGCATCCGAACCGAGTGTCGTAAGTTCGTGCAAGTTTATTTTATCATTTTTGAGGTGTGTGATGGGGTTTCGGTATATTTAGGCCGATATCCACCATTTCGGTATGTCAAAACCCCAAAATGGGCCTTTTTGGAGCTGAAACTTGCATAAGTTTCAAACCGGGCATCCGAACCGAGTGTCGTAAGTTCGTGCAAGTTTATTTTATGATTTTTGAGGTGTGTGATGGGCTTTCGGTATATTTAGGCCGATATCCAGCATTTTGGTCTGTCAAAACCCCAAAATGAGCCTTTTTTGAGCTGAAACTTACATAAGTTTCAAACCGGGCATCCAAACCGAGTGCCGTAAGCTCGTGTGTGTGTGTGTGTGTGTAAACTATGGTGCAGCATATAATATTTATATAAAAGAGGAATATAATGGTATCCGGTGTTGCATGTGGAATACCTTTTGTTCTAGAAGTTGAAGCTTCTATGATCTCATCAGGGTCAAGGGGTTCCCTTTTTGAGCAAAGATACATAGAAAATGAGCAAAGCATTGTATCAACTACTACAAAATTCAATCATGGGTAACCATTCTAATCTCTAAAATTTCCCACAAGTAATCATATTCTTGCAGTTTTCTTACCTGTTTTCTCAAGGTTTACATGTTCTTCCCCTTATCTCAAATGTCTATCCATGCAAAAACTAAATAAGAAAATAACAAACAAGAAAACAATCATTGTCTCAAAGTAGTGTTAAATGGTAGAAAATGATTATTTCTCCCTTAATCAATGAGTGGCATTTGGTATCTCCAGCAACTACTTTGCACTTTGCACTTTGCACTAGTTGGAGAATTCTTACTTCACATCAGTTTTCTGTTGTCTCATACTATTAACATCTCAAAGCACGAAAGGAGAACTTATATACTTAAACATGGAATTAACTCTTGGCCCACATTAGATGCACAAAATAATTCTCACCTGTTTTCACCATATATGTCACCTGTCAGTCATTAACAAAAATTACTATTTCACTTAAATTAACTCTATTTGTAAAGGACAAGCATATATATATATATATATATATATATATTATCAAGGCAGACTTCATATACTAAGTACTGATATATGCAATAACACAAGAAAATATTCAATACAACGACGTCCCAACTAAAAACATTACACAAGAGTCATGGATAGAAAGATATGAACTGTCATTGTGGAACTAATAAGGAGCCAACAACGTAATCAAACAAAAAAGCTTTTATAACAAGAAGACCGCCACAACCACTCAAACAACAGAAGAGTCCATCAAGCAAGTGTCGCACTCCAAGAATTTCTGTTGTGCCTATTTGAATGGCTGTCAATTTATTCCGAATATATGGCAGCTCCATATCCAATTCGGGCTAGACTGGTACTAGGGTTCAAAGCAAGTTCAATGCAAAGTTCTAATTCTCCAACTCTTGTTTTGCTTCTGATGTGGATGGTCCAACATGAGCTAAACTACTACTACTCACCTTGCAAGAAAATAGTTAATAGAAACAACAGTTGAGAAAAAGTTCAATAATTGCTAGGGTTCTAACTTTTATCAAACTCTAAAATGTCTTGCAAAAATTCTCTGGAAAAAAGCTGATAATTTCCAGATTATCTTTGTAATCATTACAAATTGACAAACAGAGCACAATCTAGATCCTTGTAGAGAGAATTTTAATAACAGGTATTTCCTCCCAGAATTTCTGCCAAATATAAAAAGTCATCATCTCCCAGTTACTAAAAATTTCTTAGGTCAAATCACAGTATTCTTGCGACTACCATTATACCAATTTAATTCTCATCTATTATAGGGAGGACCACAATCCAATTTAATTTTCATCTAACTTCTCTCCAATTCTATCAGTTATAGAAAGGACCACAATTACTATATCCCTGAATTATAGTCGCTAATAATGCATAAAGAGTCCAATAAAGGTGCAAAGGGTTAAACAACTGTCAGACTACTGAACCAGTCATTGCCACTTTACAAGTCATAAAAGATGAAAAAATAATAATTTTATTTTTTTCACTTTCCAAACAACATATTAAAAAAAAAGAAGAAGCGAAGATGCATTATTTATGATATCAAGATATATTTAAAGCTAAATTCAGTACGTGGAACCAAAATATGTCATAAGGAAACATACATCATTTCGAACAAGAATTGTCGGTTTGGATTCTTTTGTGCCCTTGCTAATGCCCTCTTTACATTTAATTGAAAGCTGACCCGTGCCTTTATCTTTCCATGCATCTTTATCTGCTGGATCACTTGACTGAACATTCAGGAAAAGAAAAAAAAAAAGAACCAACCAGTTAGAACCTATCATCAAATGATACAACACAAGTAGGTATATGGATAAATTATACCCAACTAATCACTACAATAAAAATATGATTAGATGTGTCAACCAAAAACACAAACAATCAACATAGTTGACACACATCACAACAAACCACTATACAACATGGAGGGTAGGAAGTGTTTTTTTTTTTTTTAACTATATTTTTATTTTTTTGTATGTGTGCGTGCATTGGTGGGTAACTGGGTGGTGCGGCAGGTGTGTGCATCAGTAGTCTTCATATTCATCTAACTGTTAAATGCATATAGAAACTACAAATAAAATGACAGGTATGAAGCAATATATTACTTATCCAAATATATCAAACATCAGGACATATTTGAAGTAGAAAACTAAATTCTCTTATCATTCTAATAAAGTAACAAAGAATGTCAATTTTTCCTGCTACAAAAAAATCAGTAAAACACAGAACTCAGACCAAAAAAAGGAATATATATCCACTGTATCAGAATGATATCATAAAAAAATTACCTTCACATAAAGCTTGCATTTAACTTCATGTACGACAATAACACCCTTCTCTTCAGTCTTTTTCACAGATGGGCTGCTAGGCTGCTCCACATCATCTTCTAAAATAAATAAAAAAATTCAATAAATTAATAAAAAGATGAAAATACATTCCCAAGCAAACAACAAACTCCCTTTGCAGACCATATATAATCCAAACAAATTCCCCAGAGCAGTTAATTCTTAAAGTTCTATGAACATGGCAAACAAGAAATGGTTATTTCATTACAGTGAGGCAATTTTTTGGTGGTCCACATGCACTGACCAAGAAAGGCAATTCAAGAATTAATGTGGAACAAATGAAATTTTGGAAAAAGAAAGCGGAAAAATTGGATTACAAAAAAAAAATTAAACAGAAGCAATGGAAGCATGTTAGGAAATGGTGGTACTAGAAAGGAACAAAAATCGATTCTTAAAGGTTTGCATTTTTTTCTAATAGAAATGAAATATGTGATTCAAACAAAAGCATCCTAGCTAGATTGGAGCAAAATCCAAGCACGCCAGAGCAACAATCGAAGCACAATGAAATAGATCTGAGTTTGAGAGAGAGAGAAGAGAAAAGACAGTGGCCTACCTGGGCGTCGTATGCCTCCCCGATGTGCTCCCCCCTTCCCTTTTTAGTTTTGAACCCAACAAAGCGAGGGAAATGGCACCTGAGAGAGAGAGAGAGAAAGATCGTCTGAGAGAGAGAGACCGTCTGAGAGAGAGACAGAGCGCGAAAAACGGAAGTAAATATAAGGCGTTATTAGCGACGCACAGTGCGTCGCTAATAACCCAAATGAGGGTCGCTAATTGTCATACACAACTATTTGCGACGCTCAGGCGTGCGTCGCTAATACAACCAACTATTAGCGACGCACGTGTGCGTCGCTAATTCCCACGTGGGCGTCGCTAATAGTTTCGCCCCTTTTTTTTAGGCGGGAAGCTAATTTTTTTTTTATTTTTTTTTCGTATTATTAGCGACGCACACTGTGCGTCGCTAAAAGGCATTTGTGCGTCGCTAAAAGGCACTTTTAGCGACGCACAGTGTGCGTCGCTAATAATGGGCGTCGCTAAAAGTAGGTTTTTTTGTAGTGCAAATAATAAAAATTAAATATGCAAAGATAAATGTGCCCAAAAAAAAAAAAAGGAAAAGGGAAAGCAAGAGAAAATTTTCCACTAAAAAAATCATTTGATGAGAATTTTTGTTCTCTTTCTTGATTATATCAACTTTTAAGCAAGAATGACATATGGTGAGTTTTAAACAATTTTCACAAAGATATAGGACTTAGATGATTAAATGGCCGTAAGTGACATTATAACATTAAACTACAACGAAGCCAAAAACTCAACGTCAAGCCTAAATCTGATTTGTTTTGAATATTATGAACCTATAGAATAATTTTTACTTATTTTTATTTTGGGTTGCAGTAAATTGCTTGACATTACTTAATGGTTCCCAGTTCACTTTAGCATTTGCATCCTGATTCTGCATCGGTATCCTTTAATATGAATGCACACACCTCAAATATGTTCAATTAATCAAGTATTGGTTTAATCTATAGATTCTATACATATAGCTGGATTCTAGTTTATATTTCTAACAGTTCCATATGTTTTCAGAATCTTTTGCCATTTTCATTGTGTTTCCACAACATTTCCATTTCCGACCTGATTGAAAAGAAACCATCGTGATATGTGAGTTTGAGAGAGAAGCCGTGGAATGGTTAGTTGCTAGGGCTTGAGAGTGGAAATAAAAAAAAAGGGTAAAATTATCAATAAAAAATTCAACTCATGGATGTTGGAGAGAGAAGAGTTGTTCAAAGGTTTGTAATTGAGACACAGTGGGACCGTCTGAATTTATTTGATTTTCTAATGATCAATCCTCAAAATCAACTCATGTCTTTGCTTAATCTTTATTTGACATGTACATTTCCAAGAGATTTAAGCAACTTTTAAAGGACATCCGAACTGCAGAGATCAGTTCCTACTTTGATTCTTTGTGCGTTGGGCTCTGTTTCTTTAGGATAAGTTTCAAGCTTTCAGGTGATGCTTTGAATGTGCCTGTTCTGATTTTGTAACAATACAAACGAAACAAAACTTGGTTTTTTAGCTCTTGACAATATACAATTTCTATAATGACCTTGTTGAAATGCTCTCTCTCTGGAATTTCTTGTTTCTGACCCTTTTTAGATTACAAATTCTATATCAAAAATATCTGATTGGTTTTCTCTTTCTATTTTTTTTTTCAAAAACCATTTCCAGTGGTCATCCTATTAGTTTAAGCTTTACTAAAATTGGGAGTGTCAGTACATAAACTAGGTATCTTGAAAAAAAGGACAGATAATCATGAGTATTCTTTTAAAAAAATGTGAAGTACACTGCCATGCAGCTGTACAGAGTTACTCTATTCATTGGCATGCACTTGTGCTGAGTTCCTCTATTCATTTTAAGGTGTTCTTATAATTACTTCTTAGTGCTGAACTTGACAGGTGAATAAGCAAGAGGATGATTTTTCTAGTATTCTATCTTAATTAAATTTTGATGGGAAGAAATATTTCTTGTTGAGATGGAAATTATACATGTGGTAAACTTGAGTTCTATGGAGATGTACTAAATCACTTATCTTTTTCTTCTTCTTTTTTTTTTTTTTTTGATAAGTAGAGTATATTATTAATGAAAAAGTGGGCAACCTGTGTACACAAGAATAATAAAAATTCCAACCTAATGCACTAGCTCAATCTCCTATAAAATCAACCAAAAAAAAAAGAATTTGGATATATTTTAGAAATCCAAAACTGAATGTGTCCAAAAGAAGTTGTTTAAACCTATACAAATGTACTTTCTATATCCTCAAAAGTCCTCCGAACATGACCACTTGAGCAGCCAGCTAGTCATGACTTTCAAAAGTGTTTAACCTTTCCTCGTCAAAGTTTGTTGTATTTTAAACAAAAAGCATAATAAGTTTTAGGGGTCCTAGTTGCCCCATAATGCAAAAGCAAATGATTACAAGTGTCCTCAGCCATGCAACACCAGTTCGGAAGAACACGAGACCTCCTCAAAAAAAGTTAATAGCCTTGTTGCTTTAGTGTTTTGTAGGATTTTAGTCAAAAAAAAATCCTTAAAATATAGACACATGAGTGCATTTGGACCTTTTTCATGTATGTGTTCATTCAACATGTATTTTTCCATGACTGTGTTTTTTTCCCTCTTGATTTTCATGTATGTGTTCATTGAACTGCAACTTGAACCCTAATCCCTTGCTCCTGAGTTCCTCTAAACAATAATTTTTATTTTTTTTTTTGTTTTAGCTGCCAAGTAATAAGAGTTCTTAAGTCTTATAGATTGAGAGATCAACTAGATACACCTGACCTATTAAGTCAGTTAGTGGTTTTAGGTAGCAATTGATTTGCTTTTGTTGGTTAAGTTGTATTGTCAGGTGCCAAGTAATAATTCTTGATGAATAACCTTAATTAGTAGATAAAAATTAAAAGCTAGTCGCTTTTACTTGTTATCAACTAAGATCAATATGTTTTGTATTGGCATTTTCAATGCTATTGTTAATGTTTTTTAAAAGCAAAACTCTGTCTAACAATCAGAGTTTGTCCTTACACTCATGAATTTTTTAATTGCATTCATGTAAGCCTATTAGTGACACACACTGAGTGTCGCTGAAAACCACTATTAGCGACGCACACTGAGCGTCGCTAATAGTGGTTTTAAGCGACGCACACTGTGTCCTTGTGTAGTATTTGCGACGCGCATACCCAATTACTAGCGACGCACAATGAGCGTCGCTAATAGTCACCTTCAGCAACGCCAACGGGTCTGTTCGTCGCCAATACTATTAGCGACGCGAGTATTTGTGACACCTTTAGCGACGCACAAGGCCACTATTAGCGACGCATGCGTGCGTCGCTGATAGTGCCTTTTCCTGTAGTGATTTTAAAGCATGCTACCCAGCCCCCGAGTGCCGATCGGCATACAGAGGGTGAAAACCCCACCTTCTGTGTGTCGATCAGCACATAGGGGCTAGGCAGACCAGTTTTTGGGAATTGGCCCATTTTCGTGAATCTTGGCCCATTTCAGCCAATTTCTTGTCAAAATCAAGCCTTTGTCAAAATGTGTCAAAAAATCCACCGTGATTCAACACCAAACATCAAAAGGCAAATCAGTAATTTGCCAAATCTGGTAAATGTTGACCAACATGTCATTTAAGTGGCGTAGGCCCACTAATTCAAAATTGCCATGAAGTAACTCACAATTTCTTTCAAAAGATCGATCGTGCGCATGACATTTTCTTTTGTGTTCCCTCAAGATCCAAGCCATGTTTTCTGAGCAAGACACAACTGTTCATTTCTCAAAGAAATCAAGATCGTTCAGTCAACTCGGTTCATTCCCCATATGTCTTCGAACTGCAAGGCTTGAGATGATAGATCACTTATGGACTTAGACTTGACCATACAACCATTGTTTTTATCACATGGAAGATGCCAACACAACAAGACTTGATTCAAAACCGAACAAGTTTGGTTGATAAAATTAAGAATTTAGATGTGAAAGTTGAAGCTGAATTAGATAAATTTGTAGATTAAAATTTTTAGCTTTAGTTTTAAAATTTAAGTGACAACCATGCATATGAAACACATTTAATTTAGTGACCACCAAAATAATTTCGGTTTCCCGTACTTATAGTTGTAAAGGTTATGCCTCAATATTATCCCCCTTATACAAAATATAAAGAGAAGTAGACTAGGGACAATTAAAAGAATGAATTTTGTTTATTTTATTAAATAAAGAAAATACTCATTGTTGCTGGCAATATGGACACTTTCCTGAACTACTCATTGCTACACGATCTTTTAATCTCTTAATAACTCTTTCATATTTTTGTTGTTTCAAAAATTTATAAATTAATTTTATTTTCTCCAATTCATGAAAAATATAATCCCACCTATTGCCCATTAGGAGACCTCCATATAACTTGTATAAAATGATATTCACACTATTTTTAGACATTATGAATCATCATTTCACCCTTTTTCCCTGCTAGGAGAAAACTATGGTGTCCCTTTCATACAAGCCTAGTTTTTAATACTTGAAAGCTTTACAATCATACTTTCATCATAAACCTTATTCATTAAAGTCTAGCTCTCGAAGAGAAGGAAAGGAAGAATTATACTAGCACACTCATTTAGGAGTAAAAAGAAAATTCACCTTAATTTCTGAACAAGATTGGAACACTTAAACCTAGATGGGTGACCCAATGGATAAGAGGCGAAAATTAAGGGGGTCGATGAAAAGAATAAAGGAAGATAGTAACATTGTTAGCATCCTAATGAGTTCTTCCAAACATATGTCGATGAAAAGAATAAAGGAAAATCTAGTTAAAAATGTTGCACTTAAAAATGAATATGTTGCATCAACCAATCAATCTGTTAGCTCAAAAAGTTTCAAACCAATGGCATCCTGGTAATGTTGATGATAACAATGGCATTAATTTGATTATGATCACTTATATTTTATCCAAGTGTTAATATAAATAGGTCATTGATCCAAGAAAGGTTACTTCTAGAGAAGCTTTAGCTGACGTTCCAATGCTTGAGTAGATTGTCAAATTTCAAGTGTATTGATATGAAAGTTTTAATTCATGATTTGAAGCTTGCGGTTAATTAGCTAAAATGGTTTAGCAATGCTGCCGCAATATGTCAATTGGAAAATATAGAAGGCTTCCACTAGTGTAAACACTATGAGCATTTGCCCATAGACTAAAAATAATATGTATAAAGGTATTTATTTTATTGAGGCAATATATATATAGAGAGAGGGAATGTGAAGTTATAACTGAATTTTTAGGGCATCTTCAAGCTTAGTCATCTGCAAAAACCAATAAAAAAAAACAAGAATAATTTACTCAATTCTTTCTTTATTAAGAAGTCAAAAATCTCAAAAATATAAATATATAGCCAAAGAGTTAAAAAAAAAAAAATGCCATGATGATGAGGCGGCCAACTCCCTCATATCCACCAATGATTGAGGCAATGAGACTAGGTGCAATGGTAATGCACCTAGTCATAAGGTTCATAATCCATTTTCTCAACTTAAGGTCCAAGATATAAACCCCAAAATTATTGGACCACTAAACACGTAATTAGTAAGCTCAAATCAAATTAAGGAAAAATACACTTGCATCTCTTGTAGTTTGGACAGATTTTATTCAGTGAGATAGTTATATCTCGTCATTGTAATGAAGTGTGGTGTGGTGCTACAATTAGATCCCAATAAGTGTGCATTTGTGATATAAATCTCCTAACTTTACGAAGGTTGTTAGTCAAATATTTTATTACAGTGATATACCTGTAAAGATATAATTGTGGCGTCACACCACACTAATAGGATGATATTGTTTGACTGTCCTGTTCAATAATTTCTAGTTTGGGTCAAATGCAACAAGTTAATGAAAAATACAAAATGACCAAAATAAGTTTTGTTTCTTTTTTAATATAAAGATAACATCAAGTCCGGAGCAAAATTACAGTTTCTTCATTATGGTTAGGTCTAATGACACTTCATAAATACACATCATTTATTTAGGCTGAAAACTTAATGATGCAACTTTACTCATGATTATACATACAAAAGTTATCTAGAATGGAATGGAACCTAATGCTTCATTGTAGCTTTAATGGATTGGGAGGAAGAATAGTTATCTAGAATCCAATCTATCTTGCGTGTGTTCCTCCTATGTTGGATGCTAAACAAGACATCTTGGTCTAGAGAACCAATCTATCTTGCGTGGCGTTCCTCCTATGTTGGATGCTAAACAAGACATGTTGGTCTAGAAGATTAACTCCTCTGGTCTCTTCACAGTTAAATTCTTATACTCATGTTTTGATTACTCTCTAGCCCCAAACATGCAGATTGCAAATCTTATTTGGTAATGCAGCCCCTCCAAAAGTTCAATTTTTCGGTTGGTTGGCCTGGAATAACCGTACCAAAACCGCTGATTACCTACTCAAGTTAGGAATTCTCAACTTCATTGATGAATGCTTATGCCCCTTCTGCGGTTTGGAATTAGAAATCATAGATCATCTTCTTTTACTTTGTCGTGAAGTATGGAAAATCTGGTCAAATTGTATCAACTGGTGGGATCTTCAATGGCCATCACCTAATTCTATCAAAGCAACCCTTGATTGGTGGCAAAGTTTTAACTTTAAGAAGGTGCATAAGCTGATCTGGAAGACAATCCCCTTCACCATCATGTGGTATATCTGGAAGTTAAAGAATGAATGTATTTTCAACAAGGTTAAGCCACGCTGGATTCATGTTCGGGATTTGATTAAACCCAAACTTGCTTTTTGGATAAAATCAAAAAAAAGGTGCTCTTCATACTCCATCAACGATATGATTTTCAACCTTCAGAATGTAATTAGTTGTTGCTGACTCATCCTCCAGATTGAAGTTGATCCTGGTTGTGACCAGGCTCATTTTCTTCTTCGATCCTTTTGTTCCTTTTTTTTTTTGTTCCTCTCTTGTTTTTGATGGAAATTTTGTACTCCTTGTGCTCTGTTTTATCAATAAGATTTTTCTTTTTGCTGATAAAAAAAAATACATACAAAAAATAATTAAGTATCACATTTTACAATAGCGAGATGTTATAGGGATTTTCTCAATGCATTTTTCGCTCCTAAGTATGAACTTATGAGATTTACTATAATAAATGTGTGTGGGACAACTTGTTGATGCATAAAAGTGAGAAAATCTGATATAGCATTTTCCTTATATAGGGGGTTATGCACCACCGGACTAAACCATAGGTATAAGTTCATTTTGTCATAAATTAATTAAAAAAAATTAAGCAACTATATATCAATATAAAGGATTAATTTTCACAACCTACATAATATATTGTCCAACATAAATGTCTGTAACAGTTGAACTTTGACCCCGAGGTAAGTCATACAATGGCATAAATAGTGGAGCTTGATTATCCCTTTTAAAGGCATAACTCCACAAGGTGAATGAACTCATGCTGTTCATTTGTGACTAGGGGCAGAATGATCATGTATTCGTACCTGGGAGGGTCCTAATAAGAGTATCCAAGCCCCTACCGGATTCGTCTAGATAGTTGCAATGACCGAGGAGTATACAAGACACAAGTCCCTTGCTTACGTCAATCCCACCATCTGTCTGTTATTTGCAATTGAGGACATTTTCTTCACGACAAGTTAGTTATTTAAACTCGTTTACTCAAACTTAAAAGTTATGCAACATCTTACACACAATACTCATATCTTTCTTACTTATCTGCTTCTTCAAGTAATCATACAGACTTAATCGTCAAAGAGTCTTTGACAGACACAACACCGGTATTCTATGACATCTCCTATCAATTTTTTCTTGTTGTTTAGCAAGAGGGCACTCTTATTTGTGAATTCTCACCCACATCCCTTGCATTGAAAAATTATATAGTACTCCTAAACTAATAGCAAGCAGTTTTGCTAAAAATGTAAAATTATGCAGTATTTCAACATATCTTGAATAACAAAAAATATAAAAGACACATCTCAAGAAGTATACCTAATTTTTCCGACTCCACTCATTTCATTGGTCTCTTCTTCTCCAATAAAAAAAAACCTATATTATTACCATTGTGAAAACAAAAAAATTTAAACAAGTGATTAAGCAATTTAAAAGATAAAGGAAATTGGACCCCAATATCATCAGAATGTAAGTTAGGTCATTATTATTATTACCTGCGGACTCCGGCGACATCTGTTCACCGTTTTGAGTGATGGATTTTGCAGGAGGTTTTAAATCGATCTTCCAAAAAAATATATATTAAAATCTAACTGAGAATTAATTATTTTACTGTTATATCATGAAAAAGTAAGACTTTATTCAGCAACAATTTTACTAAATCCAACCAACAAAGACACAAACAAACCTCACAGCAATAACTTGCAGGATTCAATCCCATTCTCTGACACAAACATCAACATATTTTCAACCCAAATTAGGAAATGACATGGGCACTAGATATATATTATAATTTACCTGATATCTGTAGTTAGCTCCGGCTTGCAGATCAGTTTCCACTGTAACACGACACCAGAAAATATGTTAGAAGTTACTAATAACTATAGGTGAGGGAAGGCAGAGAGTCAAGATATGAAACAAGGAAACCAGAGCCAACATATCATAGAAAGTTTCTCCATCCAGGTTTCTAATCATCAAAAAAAGGTGCATGAAAGATATTCAGATGTTGAGCATATATAAAACTTGAAAAGCATATATATAATTAAAGAAAAACATTGAGAGACCTGGTGTGCTAAAAGCTGACTCTCTCTCTCTCTCTCTCTCTCTCTCTCTCTCTCTCTCTCTCTCTCTCTCTCTCTCTCTCTCTCTCTCTCTCTCTCTCTCCCTGCACTTGGCACTATCCTTCAGTGGCGTCCTCTATATATAGTGCAAAACACACACACTTGTGGCTTTAGCTTTCCGTTACATCATAAACTCACACTTCTACTAGGGTCTCTCACCAAACTAGTTTGCCAAATTTCTGGCTTTATCTAGATTGATTTACATCTTAATTATGTGGTAAAATTCTAAATAAAGAATAGATGGGAAGAAAAATTTGCAATAACAACAAGATTATAAAATCCTAAACTTTTAAGAGTTGTGAAAAAGTTAGAAGTAGTGAAAAATTTTTAAAAATATATATAATGACATGTAGTGGTAGACTTTTTTATAATATCTAATTTTAACAATTAATAAGATTACAAAATTCTAAACTTTAAATAATGGTGAAAAAATAGAAGTGAATGAATAATTGGAAAAAAAAAAAAAAAAAGACATGTAGTTGTAACCTTTTATATAATATCTAATTTCTTTAACATCCTGTGTATTGCAGGGGTTAATATTAATAATTCTTAAACAAATGTTTGTTATACTAAATTGATTATGTATTTTTATTTTATTTTATTTTTTTGTAATTTTCTCAAGTGTCCTAGTAGTTGATATTAGCTCCTTGACTCGAACTTGAAATTCAATCAAATTACATTATTTTTTAATCCGTACACAAAAAACAAAATTCAATTAAATTACGCTTCGTCAAAAAAATTGAGAGATTCTAATACAGAAGATTATCTAAATCAAAGTTTTGCCAACAATAAATTTCAAGAATAGGAAAAATGAAGAGATATCCATAAAAAAAAGTGCCAGTCTTCTAACTTTTTTTTTTTTTTTTTTTTATCAGCAAAGAAAAGAAAAATTTTATTGAACAAATGTACATGAGATACACAAGGACACAACAACAAGACAAAGGAGAGAAGACGGAACTCAAACTTCTGACCAACTGGGATGGCACCAAAGAGATATCTAATCAAATGCCAGCAACAACTGACCCAAACTCAATACAAGAAATCAACTTGAACTCAAAAGAATCCGAGTTAAGAGTAGAACCTACAACCACAAATGATCACTGAGAACCTACAGTCTTCTAACTAGCTACTACTTTGTAATTGATTACATGTAAACTTTTTTTATACATATGATGAATTCACGTAATTTTTATGGCTTAATTATCGCTTTTTAACCAACTCAATCATGTCTTGGCCATCCTTTCCCTCTCTCTCATCGTTTCCAAAATCACAATATTTACACCATTTTTTTGAAATGGTTCTAGTTTTACTCTAATCCCCATGTATACTTCTATTCTTTCTCCCTTAAGACCACAATTTAACTCATGTATTACCATGTTCTCCTTCTACTCCTATGATGAATGTTTTTTTTCATCAAATGGAAATCGTCCTTGAATAGTGATGTCTTGCTACATTTTGAAATGTTGGTGACAGTTTCCATGGCATGAATTTTCCTCGAGAGAGTACAATTTTTTGTTTCTAACGTGAATAGTATGTGTCTTTTCACGAGTTTTTTTTTTTTTTTTTTTTACTGCAAAATGAAAATCATCCTTGAAAAGTGACCTCTTTTTGCATTTTGAAATGTTAGAGCATCTTTAATGCTAAATGTCATGAAATCTATATTTTAACATTGTTATAGTACAAAAATATCATATTTAAGTAACTCTATTCCAATGCCATGTTTTAACACAACTATTTTTTCTTGAAAATATAGCGTAAACCCCACCTTCATTTAGAATTTACTTGAAAAAATAGTATAGACCCCATTTCCATTTGGCATATACTAGATATAATTCATTAGAGCTTTCTCCAATGCATGTGCCAAATGTCATGCCAATTCCAAAATTTGGCAAGAATGTAGAAAATATTGCTCCAATGGCATGCCATTTGGCTTGCTAAAAAATGGCAATGCCATATTTGACATTTGGATGAAGCTAGAGCTATTTCAATGGATTACAGCTATATGGGAGGTGGGTTTCACATTTAGCCATGTTGCGTCAACCAGTTTGCAAAATGGTGAAGCTCTAAGGTAGGGTCCACACTTGACCTATTTCACTTTTTTGTGCTAACCATTCTTGGCTCATTTTGGTTGCTAGTTTCCAATTGTATGGAAGGTAGGGTCCACAATGCCATATGTTATGCTAAAAATAGCATTTTCACTCAAATTTGACATTTTTGTACTATAGCAATACCAAAATATAGAATTGACATGGATGAAATGATATTTAGCAAATTGGCACTAACTATTCTTGATGTCAAATATGATATTGAAAATGACATGGTCATTTTTGACAAGCCAAATTGCACCCCACTGAAATAGTAATATATTTACGTTAATACCAAATTTTGAAATTGGCACATCAAATGATACATATATTAAAGTTGTGTGAAACAATTTTAATGGCATGAATTCTCCTCCATTAAATAATTGCACTTGCTTCTAACATGAAAAGTAGCTATCCTTTCCACAGTGTTTTTTTTTTTTCACAAAATGGAAATAGTACTTGAAAAGTGACCTCTTGCTACATTTTGTAATGTTGGTGAAATAATTTCCATGATGTGATTTCTCCTCCCTAAAATAATTGTAGTTCCTTCTAGCATTAATAATAATTGTTCTTTTCATGACATGATTTCTCCTCCGTAAAATAATTTAGTTCTTTTTATGATTTTCATAAAATAATTATAGTTGCTTCTATATATGATGTACATATACTCAGATAGGTATAGAATCTATCATTATGACGCTTACATGAGTTCTACATTCACGTGAGTATATATATACCATACGTGCACAAATACATGTGTTATTAAACATTACTCATAATTTCCATGGCATGAATTCTCGCAATAGAATAATTGTATTGGCTTCTAACGTGAATAATAATTGTCCTTTTCACGAGTGTTTTTTTCTGCAAAATGGAAATTGTCTTTGAAAAGTGGCTTCTTATTAAATTTTGAAATGTTGGTGAAATAATTTCTATGATATGATTTTTCCTCCATAGAATAATTGTACTTGATTTTAATGTAAACAGTAATTGTCCTTTTCACTAGTGTTTTTGACTTGAAATATTAAACAATAAAAAATAAATTGTTAAAATTAAGAGGAGAAAAAATGTATTAAAAAAAGGCCTCTTTTTTTTTTCTCAAACTCTTATTCCCTACTTTCTCTCTCCCTAATCCCAAATTTAAATAATTCTCCTAAATTTTATATTTCACTAAAAGTAATATCAATAAAATAAAGGAGAAGAGTCCTAACTTGATTAAAAACTTTACAAAAAAAAAAAAAATTAACTCAATTAAAAAACTTAGGGAAAGAGTCCTATCAACTAAAATCTCAATTATAATAATGAGATGGATGCCTTTTTGACAATCAAGTTATATAATAACTTATTTAAATTGAATTAGATGCACTTAATTTTATAGTTATTAAATGAAATATGAGTACAATGCTATAAAAAAAAAAACTTGGAGCAGTTATAACTTTAAGATTGATTGGGTAATGGGCTTAGTAGAGAGACTTTATCAATGATTTTACTACCATGCATCCCACTGGCCACTGGAGATTTTTTTTTTTTAACAGATACTGTGTGACTTGGTGAACTAGCTACCTCATCCTCATGCAACCATATGAGTTATTGAGCTTGAATTCATTTAAGAGGTAAAATACACAGTGGCTAAACAAGCTAAAGTGATTCTTTTTTCTTTTTTTTAGTACAGTGATGCAAGGAAAAACTATTTTAAGTGTGTTTGAGTGTGTCTGTGTGACATGAGGCTCGAACTTTGTCTTACTATGTGAAACAAGGGGAACAAGTTAAGGTGACTTTGGCTTTTCATTTATTGATTGGAATAATTATTCGGTAGTTCCTTATGACTGCGATCTCAACAGTCTAATTAAGAACTACATCTACAATAATATATTATACATACTCATATAACTTATCATCTAATTCTTAAGATCATTAAAACAGATTTATTCATTAATTTTTCTATTGATTGAGTGAAGCCTATAGCTATAGGCTGTACTGATGTAGGTATCAATAAAATAGGACAAAGTGGGGTCATATTACATATCTATGAGTGATGAAACAAGGGGTTATACAGCTGTAATTTGCTGAAGTGTCTTTTCATTTGTCTCCCCCTATAATTTGCTAGGAAAGCAATCACATCTTTGTTATATACATACATGAATGATGAAACAATGGTATTTAGTATTAGAACAACTACAATAAAGACAGTCATTTTTTGAGTTAAAAAACTTATTATATATGCACTAATGACTTTAAATACTATACATAATTTTAATTGAGATATTTGAAAATAGTATTTATTTTATATTTTAATATATTTTTGTCTTTTTTTCTCTTTCTATTAATCTATTTTTTTTTAACTAACTTTTGACTCTCGTCTCTTTCTCTTCTTACGAGATCCGTATCTACATCAAATTAATTACTGTTCATGAGCTGGATTCTTTTGGGGTCCAATGATACTCCTATGTTAGAAGCCAAATAATGCTTCATTAGGAGCCAAAGTAATATTTAAAGTACATGGCTTTCCTTTTACATCCACTCTTGGAAATACTCTTACACTAACAAATAATTAAACAACACTCATTTATTATATTCCTTTTTTCCTTCTAACTTAACCAAATAATTAATTACACATTATTACACTAAAAATAATTACAAGTAAAATGTTAAATTAAAACAAATAAAATAAGACAAGGACAATAACAATGAGAGATAAAAAAATATATCTAATTTTCAATAATGTGCTTAAAAAAATACATATAAAATGTTAAATTAAAACAAATAAAATAAGACAATGACAATAACAATGAGAGATAAAAAAATATATATATCTAATTTGCAATAATGTGCATAAAAAAATACGTATAAGATTAAAATGGTTACCATTAGACCTTAGTTAGTAGGGACTTATTTTGAGGGATCTTCTACTAATTAATTATTAAACAAATGTTTGTTATACCAAATTAATTATGTATCATTAATTTTATTTTATTTTTGTAATTTTCTCAAGTGTCCAAGTAGTTGAGATTAGCTCCATGACTCAAACCTGAAATTAAATCAAATTATTTTCTTTTGTCGGTAAAAAAGAAATTCAATCAAATTACATGACACTTCATTGAGAAAATTGAGAGATTCTAATACGGAAGATGATCTAAATCAATGGTTTCCCGACAATAAATTTCAAGGATAGGAAAATGAAGAGATATACATATTTAAGTGCTAGTCTTCTAACTACTACATGTATTAATACACTTGCAGAGTTCACGTAACTTTTATTGCTTCATAATCGCTTTTTAACCAACTCAATCGTGTGTCCTTTCCCATCTATCATCGATTCCAAAATCAAAATATTTACACCTTTTTTAACCAAATGGTTCCGGTTTTAGTCTAACCCAACATATGTATATACCTATTCTTCCTCTCTTAGGATCACAATTCTCCTTACGAGAATTGTTGATGACATACTTTTCATTAGGAGTACATATGGATGGGATTGGGTTGGGTTAGAGGGAAATCGGAATCAATCTGATTTTAAACGGTTCTAAAAATTTGGAATCGAAATCAAACCGCGAATGTGTTGGAACTATTAGAGAATATTGTAACTACCTATTGGTGTAACTTATCTTTAGGAATAACTTTTGAATTTGTATTTTAGGTTACAGCTATACACTTATCTTTAGGGTTAGCTTTCTAATCTTCTGTATATATATCTGCTAATGAATGAGAAGCAGTGTGGCATATTATTTTCCCTTTATTCTTCTCTGTTTTCTTCTTATTATTCCATATGGTATCAGAGCTTCAATGAAGCCCTAAATCAGATTCTGCCGACATCTCAGGAAGTTGCGCCTCCCTAACCAACCACTCTGTTTTTTTTCTCTTCACTGCCACCAACCCCTCTTTCCAACCGCAGCAGGTTCGTCAGCCACTGCCATCATCAAAAAAAAAAACCCCACCACCATCTTCAATTAACCCCACCTTCTCTGTCAATCTCTCCCTCTAAAGAACCCACGTCTCTCCATCAACAATCCCCTCTTCGCCTAAATAGGTTCTCCACCGTAGAACAACAGCAATATCGTTCGGTTTTGCCCAGATCAACGGCACGGTTCTTGCCCAGACCACTCTGTTCCTATTAGATCAGCAATTTGCTGTCTGATTTTTTTTTTTTTTTTTCTTTCCCCTCTTTCCCCTCTCCGCAGGATTTCTCCATTACCGATTCTTGCCCAGACCACTCTGTTCCGATCAGATCAGCAATTTGCTGTCTGATTTTTTTTATTTTTTTTTTCTTTCCCCTCTCCACTCCAGCCACCGGTCCCATGACAACACCAAATATTCCCAACCCAAATGAACCAAACCCCTCTCTCATCTCTATCAATGTCTCTGCCCAAGCCCCACTCAAACTCACCACCACCAATTACATCTCCTGGAAACTTCAATTTCACACTCTATTTATCGGATATGACCTCTTAAGCTATATAAATGGATCCAAACCTTGTCCACCTTCCACTATCACTCACAACAACACCATTGTACCAAATCCTGCTCACACCACCTGGGTCAGACAAGACCAATTGATTCTTAATGCTATAGTTGGCTCTCTGTCTCCCACCATTATCCCTTTCATTGCTAGAGCCAAAACATCAGAGGAAGCTTAGTTGATCCTGGCAAACACATATGCCAAGCCATCTCGCGGGCGCATCAAGCAGATCAAGAATCAAATTAAAAATCTCACCAAGGGGTCTCAATCTGTTACAGAGTTTCTTCAATCCGTTAAGTGTCGGGCTGATGAACTTGCTATTCTTGGTGCACCAATGGATGAAGATGACCTCACTGACAAAATTCTTGATGGTCTGGGGGATGACTATAAAGAACTTATACGTGCAGTTCAAGCCCGTGATACCATGATCATGTTCGATGATCTCCACGAAAAGCTTCTAAATTTTGAAGCTTCTCTTCAAGGTGCCAAATCTGAACCTTCTCACTTTCCAGCCTCAGCAAATCCTGCAAATTGCAATCCTACCAGTTGGCGTCCTTCTTTCAACTCCGGTAACACCGACAATAATTGGCGTCCATCAACCACTGGTAACAACAGTACAGGTTGGCGTCCCTCACCCAATACCAACAATCGCTCTCCTGCGTTTCCTCCTGCTGGACGACACTCCTCTCGCAGCCACCACCCTCCTTCTCGCCCTTATCTTAGATATTGCCAAATCTGTGGAATACAAGGACACACTGCCAAGAGATGTCCCTCCTTTCACTTGGTGCCACTTCAACCCAATACCACTCCAGTTGCCCCAGTGAACCACACTCCAACACCATGGCAACCTCCTGCTCATTTTGCAGCCACCACTACTCCCGTCGCTCCGCAATGGCTACTGGACAGTGGTGCATCTCATCATGTCACTGCCGACTTGAGTAATCTATCCCTCCATACACCTTACAATGGTTCCGATGACATTATGATTGGTGATGGATCGGGTCTTCCTATAACTCACACTGGTTCTACATCTTTTACCACTCATAACACATCATTTAAATTAGACAATGTTTTGTGTGTTCCTAGCATGAAAAAGAATCTCATTTCCATTTCTCAATTTTGTACATCCAACCATGTTTCTGTTGAATTCTTACCATCTTCTTTTCATGTGAAGGAACTTCGCACGAGGGCAATCCTTTTGACGGGTCACACGAAGGATGGGGTGTATGAATGGCCGGTTTCCTCTTCCACCACATCTCCATTAGTCGCCTTTTCCAGTGTCAAAACTTCTTCCTCTGAGTGGCATCATAGATTAGGCCATCCTGCATTTCCCATTTTATAACACATTGTTTCACATTATCAATTAGATTTATCTTCCTCTCTCCGCTCTGATTTTTTGTGTAATGCTTGTCACTGCAATAAAAGTCATAAATTACCTTTCTCTACATCTACTGTTGTCTCTTCTCAACCACTTGAAATTATTTTCTCTGATGTGTGGACTTCCCCTGTTCTCTCTCATGATGGTTTTAAATATTATGTCATATTTGTTGATCACTTCACTAAATACATTTGGTTTTATCCCCTTAAACAAAAATCTGACGTTAAAGACGTGTTCATTAGATTTAAAGCCATTGTGGAAACACACTTTCAAAATAAAATTCATACACTTTATTCCGATAATAGTGGTGAATACTTGACTCTTCGAACTTTTCTTGCCACTAATGGGATCACTCACTTTACTACTCCACCTCACACTCCTGAACACAATGGGTACTCTGAACGACGTCATCGTCACATTGTCGAAACCGGTCTCACTCTCCTCTCTCATGCTTCACTTCCTTTAACCTTTTGGCCTCATGCTTTTGCCACTGTTGTTTACCTCATAAATCGAATGCCCACTCCCACACTCAATCTATCATCTCCCTATGAAACCATTTTTGGCTGTCCCCCAAACTACTCTAAACTACGTATTTTTGGTTGTTTGTGCTACCCCTGGTTACGTCCTTATTCCTCTCACAAACTTGAGTCTCGTTCTAAGCCTTGCATTTTTCTAGGCTATTCTCTCACTCAAAGTGCTTATCTGTGCTATCATCCTCCCACATCTCGCATGTATGTCTCCCGTCATGTCAAATTTGTTGAATCCATCTTCCCTTCTCTTACTTTATCCTTGCCCTCTGCCCGTCCACAACCTGTACCTGTCACCTCATGGATTCCTCCTATCATTACCATTCCAACCAACCGAGTTTCCACCGGGCCATTAAACATACCATCTGCAGTTCACCCTCAAGGACCGCCCTCAGGTGATGCTTCATTCCCTTCTACCAGCACAACCCCCCATATACCACCTGAGTCTAACATCCAACCGCCCATCCCCATGCCTGCACCTGACATCCCACCAATCACCTCTATTCCTTCACCCGACACCCACTCACACCCCTTTATCCCCGTCCCTACCACAACTTCACAGTCACCCCCCCACCATTCCATGACCACTCGAGCCAAAAACAACATTCGAAAACCAATTCAGAAACTTAATCTCTCCACCCAACTCTCTCACCCTTGTGATGTAGAACCAACCACTGTGACTCAAGCCCTTCAAGACCCAAAATGGCGTCGGGCCATGTCTGACGAATATGATGCTCTTGTTTGAAATGGGACATGGGAGCTTGTCCCCTCAGCTCCTAGTCACAATATAGTTGGATGTAAGTGGATTTTTCGTACTAAATGTCATTCTGATGGTTCTATTGACAGGCACAAAGCACGCTTGGTTGCAAAAGGTTTTCATCAACGCCCAGGAATTGACTATCATGACACATTTAGTCCTGTGGTAAAGCCTACTACAGTCCGTTTAGTCCTTAACCTTGCTGTGAGTCGTGGCTGGTCTCTACGACAATTGGATGTCAACAATGCCTTTTTGCAAGGTCATCTCTCTGACGATGTTTATATGTCTCAACCTCCTAGCTTTGTTGATTTAGATCATCCAACTCATGTTTGCAAACTTCGGAAAGCAATTTATGGGCTTAAACAAGCTCCCCTAGCATGGTACCATGAGCTTCGCAAATTTTTTATAGCTTCGGGTTTTCACAACTCTCATGCCGATACATCTCTTTTTGTGCTAAATACTAGCGGTAACCTTCTCTATCTTCTGGTTTATGTGGATGACATTATTCTTACCAGTAATGATGATACTGTGGTTCACAAGTTTATGCAACTGCTTTCTCACCAATTTGCTCTAAAGGACCTGGGCCACCTATCATACTTTCTTGGTGTGGAAGTTATTCCAAATGATCGCGGTATCTTGCTCTCTCAACGACGTTACATTGTTGATCTTCTTACTCGTACCAAAATGATAGATGCTAAACCAGTACATACTCCATTACCTACCAGTCCGCCTATCACATTGCACTCCGGTTCTCCTCTCAAGGATCCCACAGAGTATAGAGCAATTGTTGGCAGCCTACAATACTTACTGATCACACGGCCCGACATAGCCTTTGCTGTTAACAAGCTTTCTCAGTTCATGCATCAGCCGACTACAGAACATTGGACTCTTGTGAAACGCCTCTTGCGTTATTTGTGTGGTTCCTCTAGTGATGGCATTCAGCTTTACCGTGATTCCCCACTCTCTTTACATGCCTTTGCTGATGCAAACCTGCTCTCCCTCCATGCCTTTTTCGATTCTGATTGGGCTGGAAACAAGGATGATTTCACATCTACTAGTGCCTATGTTGTTTACATCGGTCGTAATCCTATCTCCTGAAGTTCCAAGAAGCAAAGAACAGTTGCTAGATCCTCTACGGAGGCTGAATATAGGTCCGTAGCTGCCACAGCTGCAGAGCTTAATTGGGTCTGTTCTCTCTTGACAGAACTTGGTGTGGTTCTTCCTCAATCTCCTGTGATTTATTGTGACAATATCGGGGCAACCAACTTGTGCTCAAACCCAATTTTTCACTCCAAGATGAAGCATGTTGCCCTTGATTTTCATTTCATTCGTGAGCAAGTTCAAAATGGCACTTTACGTGTTTCTCATGTTTCAAGTGATGATCAACTTGCTGATGCCCTTACAAAACCTCTTCCCCGGTCTCGGTTCCTTTCACTTAAATCCAAGATTGGTCTCGTCACCCGACCCCAATCTTGAGGGGGCATATTAGAGAATATTGTAACTACCTATTGGTGTAACTTATCTTTAGGAATAACTTTTGAATTTGTATTTTAGGTTACAGCTGTACACTTATCTTTAAGGTTAGCTTTCTAATCTTCTGTATATATATCTGCTAATGAATGAGAAGCAATGTGGCATATTATTTTCCCTTTATTCTTCTCTGTTTTCTTCTTATTATTCCATAGGAACTAACCCAAACCAACCCGAAAAAAGTCAAGTTGGGTCGGTTCGAGTTCAGTCGGGTTGTGTTTTTAAAAAAAAAAAACTCCTAATTAACCAAAAAAAACTTTATATATGTATATACACTATATATACACACACATCAGTTCTAATAATTGTGTGTGTGTGTGTGTGTGTGTATATATATAAGAAGATTAAAATTACTGAGATTATCTAGCAACATTATATATAGAACAATGTGGAAGAAATATGCAAATTATTATAAGACTTGTTGACATAACACTGTAAAAGTTCCCATTAAGTAGCTCACTCATATATATATATATATATATATATATATATATATATTATATTAGTGTGTGTAGGTATATATTATATGATCAGTATGTAAATATATATATATGTATATGATAAATATGTATTATATTATATTAATATTTGTGTATATATATTATATATTATATTAATATTTTTGTATAAGTATTATCTAATCAATATGTCTATATATTATATCAGTATGCATACAATATATATTTATATACGTATTGTATTATATTAGTGTGTGTGTGTGTGTGTGTGTTTATATATACATACTGTATGTATTTATAAATATATTGTATTATATTAGTAAGTGCGTGTGTGTGTGTATATATATATATATATATGTTATTTTTTTAAAAATAATATTTTATTAATAATCCAGTTCTCGAGTTGGTTCGGTTTACTCGAACTTTAAACCGAATCCGAACCGGCTAAGTCGGTTCTAGAACCGAACTGATCCAAATATTTTTATAACTGAACCAATCCAACCGATTGAGATCGGGCCTGATTTGGGTTGGTTCGGATTTACGATTTTCGATTTTTTTATGCACCCCTACTTTTCATAGCATAATTTTACTCTTAAGTTTGGAAATGTTGGTGACATAATTTCAATGGCATGAATTCTCCTCAAGAGAATACAATTATTTGCTTTCTAACGTGAATAGTAAGTATCCTTTTCACAGTTGTTTTTTTCTACAAAATGGAAATAGTACTTGAAAAGTGACCTCGTGCTAAATTTGGAAATGTTTGTGAAACAATTTCAATGACATGATTTCTCCTTCTTGAGATAATTGCAGTTGCTTCTAACATTAATTGTAATTGTCCTTTTCCTGAATGTTTTTTTTTTTAGCAAAATGGAAATTGTACTTGAAAAGTGACTTTAGTTAAATTTTGAAATGTTGGTGAAATAATTTTCTATGGCATGATTTCTCCACCATTGTAAAATTATACTTGAATAGAAGGTTAACAATAGTTTTTCGTCAAATGAAAATCGACTTTGAATAGTGATCTCCTGTCATATTTTGAAATGATAGTGATATAATTTCCATGGCCTGAATTCTCTCCATAAAATAATTGTGCTTGCTTCTAACATGAATAGTAGTTGTCCTTTTCACGAGTGTTTCTTTTTGCAAAATGAAAATCCTCCTTGAAAAATGACCTCTTGTTACATTTTGAAATGTTGGTGAAATAATTTTCATGACATGACCTTTCTCTTCCGTAGAATAATTGTAGTTGCTTCTATCATTAATAGTAATTGTCCATTTCATGAGATAGTTTTCTTTTTAGAAAATGGAAATCATGAAAAGTGACATTTTGCTAAATTTTGAAATATTGATGAAATAATTTCCACGGCATGATTTCTCCTCCATGGTAAAATTATCCTTGGATAGAAGGTTGACAATAGTTTTCCGTTAAATGTAAAATCGACTTTCACTAGTGACCTCTTGTCACATTTTGAAATGTCAGGGAAATAATTTCCATGTCATGGCATTAATTCTCTCCATAGAATAATTGTGCTTGCCTCTAACATGAATTGTAGTTGTCCTTTTCACAAGTGTTTCTCTCTAGAAAAAGAAAATCGTTCTTGAAAAATGACCTCTTGTTACATTTTGAAATGTTGGTGAAATAATTTTCATGTCGTGACCTTCCTCTTCCATAGAATAATTGTAGTTGCTTCTAACATTAATAGTAATTTTCATTTTCATGAGTGTTATTTTTTTTCTAGAAAATGGAAATCGTCCATGAAAAGTGACATTTTGCTAAATTTTGAAATGTTCGTGAAATAATTTCCATGACATGATTTCTCCTCCATGGTAAAATTATACTTGCATAGAAAGTTGACAATAGTTTTCCATCAAATGTAAAATCGACTTTCAATAGTGACCTCCTGTCACATTTTGAAATGTTAGGGAAATAATTTCCATTCAATGAATTCTCTCCATAGAACAGTTGTGATTGCTTCTAACATGAATAGTAGTTAACTTTTTCACGAGTGTTTCTTTCTGCAAAATGGAAATCGTCCTTGAAAAATGACCGCTTGTTATATTTTTAAATGTTGGTGAAATAATTTTCATGACGTGACCATTCTCTTCCATAGAATAATTGTAGCTTCTTCTAACATTAATAGTAATTGTCCTTTTCATGAGTATTTTTTTCTGCCAAATGGATATTGTACTTGAAAAGTGACCTTTTGGTAAATTTTGAAATGTTGGTGAAATAACTTCCATTGCATGATTCCTCCTCCATGGTAAAATTATTCTTGAAAAGAAGGTTAACAATAGTTTTTTGTCAAATGGAAATCAACTTTGAATAGTGACCTCCTATCTCGTTTTGAAATGTTAGTGAAATAATCCATGGCATGAATTCTCTCCATAGAATAATTGTGCTTGCTTCTAACATGAATTGTAGTTGTCCTTTTCACGAGTGTTTTTCTGTAAAATGGTAATCCTCCTTGAAAAATGACCTCTTGATACATTTTTAAATGTTGGTGAAATAATTTTCATGATGTGACCATTCTCTTTCATAGAATAATTGTCGTTGCTTCTAACATTAATAATAATTGTCCTTTTCATGAGTGTTTTTTTTTTGGCCAAATGAAAATCATCCTTGAAAAGTGACCGTTCTGCTAAATTTTGAAATGTTGGTGAAATGATTTCTCCTCCTTGGTAAAATTTCACTTGGATAGAAGGTTAACAATAGTTTTTCGTCAAATGGAAATTGACTTTGAATAGTGACCTCCTATCACATTTTGAAAAGTTAGAATAATTGTGCTTGGTTCTAACATAAACAGTTGTTGTCCTTTTCACGAGTGTTTCTTTCTACAAAATGGAAATTGTCCTTAAAAAATGACCTCTTATAACATTTTGAAACATTGGTGAAATAATTGTCATGACATGAACTTTCTCTTCCATAGAATAATTGTAGTTGCTTCTAACATTAATAGTAATTGTCCTTTTCACGAGTGTTTCTTTTTTGCTAAATTTTGAAATGTTTGTTAAACAATTTCCATGGCGTGATTTATGTTCCATGGTAAAATTTTACTTGGATAGAAGGTTAACAATAGTTTTTCGTCAAATGAAAATTGACTTTGAATAGTTACTACCTGTCACATTTTGAAATGTTGGTGAAATAATAACCATGGTATGAATTCTCTTCGTAGAATAATTGTGCTTGCTAATTCTAACATAAAGAGTAGTTGTCCTTTTCACTAGTTTTTTTTTCTGCAAAATAGAAATTGTCCTTGAAAAATTACGACTTGTTACATTTTGAAATTTGGTGTAAAGGTGGCAACCGGGGACCAGGCAAGGCACAGCAGGAGCACAGTCCCTGCACGGACACGGCTTGATGGGCCAAGTCGGGCAGGCCATCCCAGCCATGGCACAGGGCACGAGCCAGCACTGCGGTCCGTTGGCACAACACATTATGCCTGGTTTATTTTCTATTTTATTATCCTTTTTTATTATTATATGAATACATTCTGGAAAAACATTATAATATTTTTGAAAAAAAACAATTTAAACAAAATATTATAATAACAAATAATAAAGTGAATAATAATAATATTAGAATTAAAAATAACAAAATAAAAATGGTGATATTATGTAATTAGAATAATAAAAAATATAATATTTAAAAAATAACTGGTTCATATTAGCCATTAAAAATAAAACAAAAAATAATAGAGTGAAAAAAAAAAAACTGAAAGGCCCATGGATCCGGCACATCACACCATGAGCCAGACCAATGGGCCAGGCTGGGCCTAATGACTTCGAAATGGCAAGGCCCGTTGTCACGAATGGGCTGGTTGAAACGAGTCAGGCTGTTTCACACCTCCACGTTGGTGAAATAATTTTCATAACGTGATTTCTCTTTTATAGAATATTTGTAGTTGCTTCAAACATGAATAGTAGTTGTCCTTTTCACGAGTGTTTCTTTCTACAAAATGTAAATCGTCTTTGAAAAATGACCTCTTGTTAAATTTTGAAATTTTGGTGAAATAATTTCCATTACATGAGTTTTCTCTTCCATAGAATAATTGTAGTTGCTTCTTACATTAATTGTAATTGTACTTTTCAATTTTTTTTTTTTTTTTTGCAAAATGGAAATCGTCCTTAAAAATGACCTTTTGCTCAATTTTGAAATGTTGGTGAAATAATTTCCATGACATGATTTATCTACCAAGGTAAAATTTTACTTGGATAGAAGGTTAATAATAGTTTTCCTTCAAATGGAATCGACTTTGAATAGTGACCTCCTATCACAATTTGAAATGTTGGTGAAATACTATCCATGGTATGAATTCGCTTCATAAGATATTTGTGCTTTCTAATTCTAACATGAAGAGTAGTTGTCCTTTTCACGAGTGTTTCTTTCTTCAAAATAGAAATTATCCTTAAAAATGACCTCTTGTTACATTATAAAATTTGGTGTCGAGGTATCAACTGGGCCGGGTACGGAATAGTAGTTGGTGGACCGGACCATACATGGCACGGCTCGGTGGGACGAACCGAGCCAGCCATCCCAACCACGACATAGACACGGGCACAACCCGACACTGTGATCGTTGGCACGGCACGTTAGGCCCAGTTTATTTTCTATTTTATTGTTAGTTATTATTATTATTATTATTATTATTATATGAATATATTCATGCAAAAAATTATAATATTTTTTGAAAAAAACACAGATTTAAATAACATATTATAATAATAAATAATAAAGTGAATAATAATAATAATATTATTATACTAACAAATAAACAGAAAAAATACAAATTTTCAACAAAAAACTAGAAGGCCCGTGGGTCGGCACGGCAAGCCATGAGCAGAGCCAACGGGATGGGCTGGGCCTAATGGCTTCCAAATTGACACAACCCGTTGGCATGAATGGGCCTGCTAAAACTGAGTCCCGGTCATTTCACACCTCCACGTTGGTGAAATAATTTTCATAACGTGATTTCTCTTCTATAAAATAATTGTAGTACGTTGCTTCTAACATGAATAGTAGTTGTCATTTTTTAGGAGTGTTTCTTTCTACAAAATGGAAATCATCCTTAAAACATGACCTCATGTTACATTTTAAAATGTTGGTGTAGAGGTGTCAACCGAGCATGGCAAGGGCACGACACGTTAAGAAGAAATTCGAACAATAAAAAATTTAAAAAATCACGATCCATATTAGTCATAAAAAAAAAGAGTGAAAAAAAATGAAAGGCCCGCGGGCCAAGCCGGCACACTAAGAGTCGGACCAATGTGCCAAACAAGGCCAAAAGGTTTCCAAATCGGCACGGCCCGATTAGTGGCACGGGTCGACACAGCACGGCCCGTTGGCACATATGCGCCGATTGAAACGGGCTGGGCCAATTGACAACTCTATGTTGGTGAAATTATTTTCATGACGTGATTTCTCTTCCATTGAATAATTGTAGCTACTTCTAAGATTAATTGTAATTTTCCTTCTCCTGAGTGTTTTTTTTTCTGCAAAATAGAATTCGTCCTTGAAAAGTGACCTTTTACTAAATTTTGAAATGTTAGTGAAATAATTTCCATGGCATGATTTCTCCTCCATGATAAAATTATACTTAGATAGAAGGTTAACAATAGTTTTCCCTCAAATAGAAATCGACTTTGAATAGTGACCTCCTGTCACATTTTGAAATGTTAGCAAAATAATTTATGTGGCATGAATTCTCTCCATAAAATAATTGTGCTTGGTTCTAACATGAATAGTTGTTGTCCTTTTCACAAATGTTTCTTTCTATACAATGGAAATCGTCCTTTAAAAATGACCAGTTGTCACACTTTGAAATGTTAGTGAAATAATTTTCATGACGTGAGCTTTCTCTTCTATTGAATAATTGTAGTTTCTTCTAACATTAATAGTAATTGTCCTTTTCATTAGTGTTTTTTTCATGCCCCGAATTTTCACAAACCCTGCAGAGTGAGTGAAATGAGATAAGAAAAGTAAACGAAAGGTTATAAGGTGGATTTAATTACTCATTCATTCATTTTCCTCATGTTTCCCCAAGATTTGAGATGAAAATGTATTACTAATCTCACCTAAGGTGAGTTTCCAATTAGTGGTTCAAATGCCTCTTCCAACCAATGGTAAAAATAGTTTAATTCGTGTCCAAATTAGGCATCCAAAATAGCCCCAAAGTCTCTCTAAACATGCCTTGAAATAATGGCCCAAATGGGCCCCAAATGTTCGAGGACAAAGGCCAAGAATGGTTCAAGAAGTCCACCAAAAATTGTCTAAGGGAGGGGCCAAACATGGCTCATGTAAGTGGCCAAACATAGCCCAAAAAGGTAACCAAAAATAGCCCAAAAAGGTGGCCAAACATGGCCCAAAGGTTGGCCGAACATGGCCCAATATGATGCCCAAACCTAGTCCAAAAAGGTGCCCAAACATGGCTCAAAAAGGGTGGTCAAAGTGTGGTGTCAAGGGCTGTCAGAGCAGCACACAGGGACAAGGTAGCGCAGGCCACGCGCAGGCCGTGGGCGCGCAAGGTGCGCATATGCGCATGCGTAGGTGGGGCTCTCGGCACGCCCGCGCGCGCTCGTGTGGGCGCTCGGCTGGACAGTCTGGGCCATTTTCTGATTTTTCACTGTTTATGGCTGCAATCTAACTTTTCCATTTCTGAATTTTTGCTGTAACGACTGCGGCTAATTTTCTCTAGTTTTAGCCTATTTCCTCAAGGCTTTTAACCCCCACTTTATGGCACTTTTTCTCACTTATTCATGGGTATTTTACACACCTAATGACTCTTTTAATTTCACAAAATTTTGACATGATTTCCTTTATTTTCTAAACATTTTTCCACCTAATATTTTGCAACAATCATACATATAAACATGTCTACATCCCATCCTCACTCAATGGCCACAATCTCAAAGGAATTAAATATATACATCATTCAAATATACAATCCTCCCCACATCCACATATTCTTTGAAGTTTAAAACAACACATTCTCACTTTCATTACAACTATGGGGCCTTGCCCATTTTGTTCACACTACACAATACTATTACAAATGCATTACATAAGTCTTAGGGCTTATACCCTTATACAACTCAAAATATGTCCCAAGGGCCAAAATATCCACCATGGTCCACTTCCCCTACATCCTTTAAGACTTCATCAAGTCTTCAAGTACCGATGCCTCATTTGTAATATGATATCCCACAAATGGGATCAGCTCAACTGCTGGTATGACATGATGCTAATGTAAGGAACAAAATTAAGGCAGGGGCATGTGCAAGTGTACATTTATAATCTACATGCCTTCCAATTCATCAACACCATGCAATGGCAACATGCGTGACACACCCATGCAAACTCCATGTCACACACATGTCAACTCTATGTCACACCCATGTCAACTCTATGTCCACACCCATGTCTCACTTCACGATCCTTCCCGATTGGCATGAGTACCACTCGTATGTCCTTACTTTACGGTCCGTCTCCGTTGACATGAGTACCAATGGCCAATTTTGGGTTTTTCACTACAGGATCTACACCCTCATAATGCATCATACCAAGTGCTCAACTCACGCCATGCTTCCAAGGATTCACACTATGCCAACATGCTTTAATTTCATTCTTATGTAATTCAATGAAACATTTCATCAAAACATAGAGCATGACTTAAAATATGCCCCTTTCATAAAGTAAAGCATAACTTCAAATTCACAACACTTTGTTTACATGAATATAAGTCACAATTCAATGAATTAAACATATGATCAAGTTTCATGCTCATTACTTTAACAATTTCTCAAAGAAAATACAAATCCACGAACCACCAACTCATGGAATAATTCATAACTCTCAAACCACAAAAGTTTCTCTACATGAACAATACCTAGAATACAATGAATCAAATATATAAACAAGTTACATGTTCATCACTTTGACAAATTCTCAAAGATTACAAAATACATAAAGCACCAATACCTTAAATAAATCATAACTTTCAAACTACAAGATTTTGTCTCTATGAACCTAAGCTAGGATACAATGAATTTTCACTTATAGTCATGGTTCATGTTTATCACTTTTCCAAATTCCCAAAGAACACTCAAGTACACAAAAGTACCTAAACTACCAACTCTAAGTTTTCAAAGTAACTATATCCTAAGTAATTTTCTAACATCAAATAAACACATGAATCATTCAATCAATATGTAAATCACTCCTAAACTTAATCCTATTCCTTACTTAGCAAAATATCATACCTAGAATGGTTTTTCTCAAATCGGGGAAGTTTTGTTCGCTGCACAGCCGAACCAATCGGTGAGAATATAGATATTGATGAGAGGAAAAACTTCCTAGAAGGAAGCCTCGAAAGAATTCCCGCCTAGGAGTGTGTTTTGGGGGCTTGAAGCTTGGAGAACCTAGGGCTTTTTCTCACTTTTCCTCCATGAACGTACTCTGCTCCTTCTCCAGCCCAAAAATAATGAAATTATACACTAAGGAGCTGTATTTATATTGAAGAGGCAAAGGGGGAAAAATGACCCTTTTGCCCTTAATGATTTCGGGCCCCGTTATACTACAACCCGTCCCGAAACGCCTTGCCCTTAATGATTTCGGGCCCCGTTACACTACAACCCGTCCCGAAACGCCTCAATTCGACATTTTGTTTTAGCCAAAGTTCTTAAAATTATTTTAAATGAAATTTTTCAAAAAAAATAAGTTTTCGCCTATAGCCGGGTTTGGTCGGGTCCACCCGAGCCACTCAGGATGCCTTTTTGGTCCAATTTCTGAAACTATTTCTGAACAGGGCTCAAATTTTTACAGGAGGTGTATTTTAATATTCTAAGAATATTTCTCTTCTATGGCATACTAAAATGCTTCTAAATATGACTTATGTCCAAATGATGCATGTTTAGCACCCTACTGGTAAAGCAGTGTATGAATAGTGTCCTACCGGCAAAAACGAAAAATTTACCCTCAATTTTCAAGGTCTCTACAGTTTTTTTCCTGCAAAATGGAAATTTTCCTTCAAAAGTAACATTTTGCTAAATTTTGAAAAGATAGTGACATAATTTTTGTGGCATGATTTCTCCTCTATGGTAAAATTATAATTAGATAGAAGGTTAACAATAGTTTTTCGTCAAATGAAAATTGACTTTGAATAGTGATCTCATGTCACATTTTGAATGTTAGTGAAATAATTTTCACAAAAATAATTCGCATGTTAAGTGAAGGTAAGGGTCAGGTCTTCTCTAATATCAAACTATCACAGGTCAGGTCTCTTACCTAAAAAACTAGTTGCCGGTTAAGTGGAGGTATCACATACTTAAAAACCCTAGGATACCCAAGTGCCTATCCAAAGTGGGACCCCATGACACCTACCCACAAGAAATGCTCCAAATCAATTGGTTTACAAGGGATCAAATGGCTTGACTTGCCTACCAAATTTGTAGGGGGAAAGAAATTTTTCCACAAATTACATTCTCAATCTCAAAAGAAAACCAATAAATTCCCTTATGAGTTATGGAAAGATTGAATACTTTCTTACAAGCACTTAAACATGTGGGGTGTTTGCTAAAGTGGCGGTTCCTACACCTAAAAAGGTTAAAATATGACCAAAATAGTTGATTATGTTTTCATAGGGTACGTGCATAATAGTAATGCATATCAATTTCTGATTCATAAATCTAAAACTTCCTATATACATGTTAATACTATTATTGATTCAAGGAATGCATCATTCTTTGAACATGTATTTCCTTACAAATCCACACAAGAATCAAGTTCAAATAAAAGAACTCATGACAGTACAAGGTAGCAGTCAAGACCAATAAGATAATAATGAACCTAGACGTAACAAACAGGCTAGAACATCAAAATCTTTTGGTCCAAATTTTCTAACTTATTTGTTAGAAGATGAAGCTCAAGGAAGCAATGTCTTGTCCTTAAGCTCCATATTGGAAAGAAGCAATAAACAGGTGAAGCATAATCCATTCTGCAAAATCATATGTGGGAACTAGTGGATCTTCTACTAGGATTCTAAACATCTTGGGTATAAATAGATATTCAAGAAGAAAATTAAAGCAGATGGATCTATTAATAAGTACAAGGTTAGGCTTGTTATCAAAGGATAAGCAAAATAAAGGCTTGTACTATTTCGATTCATATTTACATGTTACGAGGATATTATCCATTCAAATGTTAATAGTTATTGCAGCTATATACAATATTGAGATACATTAAATGGATTTTCAAGACCATTTTCTTAAATGGTGAATTAAATGAAGACATATATATATATATATATAAAAACAACCATAAGGGTTTATTATTCCAGGTCAAGAAAAGAAAGTACGGTTGACTCTCTTATAATTAATATTCAATGAGTTAATAATCTCTAATAATTAATAAATTTTTAAAAAACCAACTTGGTTCTATGTTAGACAATTAATAATTCTAAAACTTAATAATTAATATTTCTTTAAGAAAAATCCTTTCCAATATTAATATTAGAAAGATAAAATAGTTACATATGTATTTATATATATATATATATATATATATCCCATCTATGAGATGTCTTGGTAATTATATTTATCAATTCAACATAATTGAAATCAAAAGTATTGTAAGTAGAAAAAATTATGATATCAAGAAACATAACTTCTTTACTAGAAAAATAAATCAAGAGCTTTTTATGCCTTAAGTTGAGCATTTGTAATTTTTTTTATGAAAAAATAAAATGTCATTGAAAAATTACATAAGGTCATATTTTTGTACTGAAAATCATTTACATGTAAGAAATATTTATTGGTTAATGAAAATTTGAGAAAACTTAATAATTAATAAATTTTTAATCTCTTATGTCTATTAATTATAAGAGGGTTGACTGTATGTCAGCTTGTCAAATCTCTTTATCGATTAAAACAAGCACCAAAGTAGTGGTAGTTGAAATTTGACAATGTAATAATGTCAAATAGATTCAAGATCAACGAATGTGAAAAGTGTGTATATGTCAAGTGTGTATATGTCAAAGACATAGAAAAAGGTTATGTCATTATTTGTCTCTATGTTAATGATATGCTCATCTTGGGTTGTAATAATGAAGTAATTAAAGTTACCAAGAAAATGTTGAATAATAAGTTTGACATGAAAGATTTAGGTGATGTTGATGTCATACTAGGGATTAAAATCACTAAAACATCGAATGGACTAATGTTATCTCAATCACATTACATTAAGAGAATACTAAAGAAATATAATCAATATAATAGCAGTCCAGCGAGAACACTTGTAGATGTAAATCTATACTAATCCAAAAATAATGGCAAAAGCATATCCCAACTAGAATATGCACAAATAATTAGCAATCTTATGTATGTAATGAATTGTACATGTCCAAATATAGCATATATTTTCAGCAAATTGAGTAGATACACAAGTAATCCAAGTCCAAACCATTGGAAGGCAATAGTTGGGGTTTTGAGGTATTTGAAATACACTCAAAACTATAGATTGCACTACTCAAGATATCCAGCAGTACTTGAAGGATACTGTGATGCGAACTAGATATCCGATACCCAAGACTCAAAATTCACAAGTGGTTATTTGTTTAGACTTGTTGGTGAAGCAGTATCTTAGAAATCTTCTAAACAAACGTGCATTGCTCGATCAACGATGGAATATGAGTTTATTGCACTAGACAAAGCTTGGCAAAAAAGTTGAGTAGGTTTCGTCATTCACCTAGAAGATATTCCAATACGGCCAAAACCTATGCCCATGATACTGTATTTATTGTGATAGTCAATCAGCGATTGGTAAGGCACAGTGTCATATGTATAATAGTAGGTCTCGGCATATCTGTCAAAGACATAATACCATGAAATAACTACTCTCTAATGGCATTATGACTATTGAGTATACAATGTCAAAAAACAACATTGCGGATCCGTTAACCTAAAGGTTTGACTAAAGACTAAGAAAATAGTTCATTGAAGGGGATAGGTTTAAAGTCTATGCATTATGAGTCGTCATAATGGCAACCCAACCTAATTGGTTAGAGATCCCAAGATCTAGCTTCAAAGAGATAATCAAATTATGTGTGATTCAATGAGATTACTATGAAGATAAAATCTCTTACTCATTCCTATGATAAGAATAGTGTGCCTGCAGTGTTAGATGGAATAAGTTAAGATTTTAACGATTCTTATATCTTGTTAAAACATAAGTGGGGTATAGCAGGATAGTCTTAATAAGGAATCACCTATGTGAGTGTGAATTGGGTCAGTTCTATGAGAATGATAAGGCTAAATTATCTAAGAGAACTCATGAAAAGACAAGCATTATTTAGGGCCAAAATGAATACAATCATGAGGACTAACTATATCCAAAAAAAATTCTATGTGAATGTTATTAGTCTTGGTTTACACAAACGGATGAACAGTTCAAGACATCATATTCACTAAGCAACCAGTAACTCCGATAGTATTTCACAAGAAAAGATTCAAGGCCAAAAGCTACCTTTCTCTATACAGGAGATTCCCAAATGAACTCTCCTAGTGTTTGCATATCCTTTGCATTGCTTTTAGTCAATTTCATTTATGTGAGGGATTGCTAAAAAAATAGGTTTTGGAGCAGATGTTTTGGCCAACTTTGAGCTAAAATAAAAGTGGGCCTCATACATTATTTGAAGATAGGTCCACATGAAAATATTTTCTACTCCATGAATAGATTGAGAATATATATTGGGTTGCTCAAAAATATTAAGGAATGAATGAGAAATTGACTCCAAACATCACCACTTGAAAATAGTAAAAAAACTTGAAGCTTGTGAAAAGCTTGTAACCCATATAGGTTGGGCATAAAACTTTTAAAGAGTATATATACAATTACCTTAAAGAATGGTTTGGGCCCCAAGGGGCACCCAAGTTTTGTGGATAAGAGAGGACATAGCCCATGTTGGGTTCACCACACACGCGCATGTCACCGCCACCCCATACCTAACCTGGTCAGGCTTAGGCTTGGGCCTCAATGTATATATCTTTTTGGAGAAAATTTTATTTAAATTTTTGAATCCAAAACTGCTAACGTATTTGTTACCAGACTAATTAAATCCAAAACGTTGTCATTTTGTGATCGCAATTTGAATGAACAGTCATCTTCACCAAGAGTTACGTCTGTTCATCAAATGTTGCGATTGTTAGCCATGAATAGAAGTGTCTGCTAGTTTCGTGTTTGCACCAAACAGACACAAATGCTCTATAAAAACACCATCGAACTCACTACATCCGTCATTTAAATCATTACATTTTGTGCGTCTGTATTTTATACAGTCTGAGAGAGTTCAAACAGAAGTTTGGTTTGCTATGCACTAAGACTGTTGTGCTTCTTCTCAATGCGAAATCACTTTATCCTAGGAGATAGACGTCGATACAACTCGTAAGCACCAAATACGGGGGCGTATTTTGTCTTAAGGAGATAGCGTCAAACGCTAGACCTGGTATGTTCAATTTTCCTATGCAGGAATCTATAAGTTTCATCTAATTCAATTTTTATTTTCTAATTTAGAATTCTATGAAATTTATAGATATCGTTTCTAAGAAGTAATATGTTTTTGTTTTCTTTTAAGTTTTAATTCTCATTCTAGAATTTTTTATATTGTTTCTTAAACAGTAATTTGTTTCTATTTTCTTTTAAGTTCTAATTTCAATTCAGAATTTTGATTCAATCTATTTTGTAAACAATTTCTATTTTCAAACTGTTTTCCAAAAGTAAAATGGATACTATTTTTACTAACAGTGTGGAGCTTTGTGCTTTCAATAACCGTGGAATGGGTCGCAGCTCTGTCCCCACCAAAAAATCAAAATATAGAGGAGTCCTGTCAACAAAATTGTTGGCCAATTAAACCAAGCCTTTATATTTTAGGAAGTTTTCCTATTTTAGTTCATTGAGTCCTTGAATCTTTTTGAATAGTCTCAATTGTAATTGGACTAATATTCTAGTAATGGTTACTTTCCTAATTATAGTTGAACAAGTTATAATAGTTTGTGTAGGATTAGATGTCCTAATTAGTATAGGATTTAGAGTTAGTGTAATTATATATATATATATATGTGGGTCTCTATCACATGAAATTGTAAGCCACAAAAATAATACAAGTGTGGTGGCCAACTAAAAGAGAGTGCAACATGAATTCGTGAGGTGTGTAGCCGTGAGAGAGAGAGTTACTACTGGCACATGAGTCCAGAAGGATTGCACTACCATAGAGAATAGTATCGTTTGCCCAAGAGTGATTGAGATTATATAGTTTAATAAATTTGCTTCGATTTGTTCTTTATTCTTTTGCATCACTATTTCAATTAAATAAATTGATACAGTGAGTTTGGTCCAACAATTGATATTAGGAATAATTTTAAATCCTATTGTTAGTATCAGAATAATTTTTGGGTCCTAAATTTGGTATTAGAGCGAGTTATGATATTGGGGTAATTTATTAGAGCCTTGACTTGATCTTGGGAAGCTACGAAAAATCAAAGTTTGGTCTTATTCCTAGATTATTGCAGAGAATTATAGTTCTCATTTTGCTCAAGGTTGCAATCTTGAGTGGTTTGTAGAAGTTGTTCAAGTGAGATTCGACGGCTGTTTGGATAAGAAAAAAGATCATGTGGTGGTACAAAAATTACGAAGAAAAAAAGATTCTGGTTTAATCGACAGGGAGGCCAACTTTATCAAATTGAAGCAAAAAAAAGGACGACGAGATCAGTTTTTGGATAAACCCAGGTACGTGATTTAAATAAATTATTAATTTGAAATTATGGAGAAATTTTTGGTGAGTGGACAACAGTTTGAGATTTTGAGAGTATGTGGTCATAATATTGATGAGTGGTCACGTCGTGTTACACTCTATCTTAAAGGTTGCGATATTTATGATGTTGTATTGGATTTGCACTAGAGCGTTTGTCAAAAGTGGTTTATGAGAAGAAAGTTAAATAGTTTTATCAAATAATAAGAAAAACAATACACTAGGCGCATTGGAATGGTTGGATTTGTGAACAAGACTATCCACGACTACATGAGTTTTGGTTTGATTTTATTTGGTTTTATAGAAAATCGCAAAATAGTTATAAACCTCCAATTGATAGATATTGAGTAGTTGACTTTGAAAGAGACAAGTTTGATCAAGATAAAATAATTGATAGTTCAAAATTGTTTTCAAGATTTATCCCAATTTGGGATGATTCATATAATGTGTTGAATTTAGATTCATATGATATTGACTACTTCGTCAATAATTCTGAAGAAGGAAATATATTGGAGGTTGAAGAAGAAAAAACTAATTGTACGGTTGAAAGTTTGGCTTTGACTCATGAAGATAAAAATTTGAATTTGTTGGAGATTGCTTTTGAAGAGTTAGGAGATGTTGAAAAATTATTTCAACATACTCTGTTAGAGAATTTAATTGTTGAGACAGAAGAAAATCTTGTAGTTTGTAGAATTGATGCAATTGAAGAATTTGAAGATTTTGGTCTTACTACTTTGTTTGATTTGTCAAGCACTTTGGAATCAAAACATGGTGAGATTGAAGGATTTTAAAATTCAGAATTTGTTGATTTTATTGCTACTGAGAATTTTATTATTCAAGGATTTGTTGATTTTGTGGGCATTGAAAATTTTATTATTCAAGGCCATATTGATTTTGTGAAGACGTAATTTTTAGAGTTTCAAGAATTTTTGGGAATTGAAAAGCCCAAGGTGTATGAAGTTTGTGATTTCATCAGTGTTGATAAATTCTTGATGTCAAGCTACAATAATAGATTGGATCTTAATAATTTTATTGTTGTAGATTTTGTTCGAAAAGATGATTTTGGTATTCTAAAGTATTGGAGGGCTTTGCATTATTATGATGGTAGAATTATTGACATAAATAATTGTTTTGCTAATTTTGATTCTAAATGAGTGAGTATGAATTCCTTCTGTGATTGTGATAAACAAGTTGAGAAATTGTATGCCAAGTACAAGGTTTAAAAGGTTTGACGGCGTCCTTGTGTAAAGATGAAGATTGATGAGTGTTCCAGATTGCTGTTGCAAAAGCTTGAAATTGCTTTGAAGATTTTTGTTGTATTGGAAAGCTACTTTGGTAAGCTTGATTTAAGGGAGTCATTGTTGGCCAATTAAATCAATCCCATATATTTTAGGAAGTTTCTTATTTTAGTTTATTGTGTCCTTGTAATATGATTAGTTTTCTAATTATAGTTGAAGTTATAGTAGTTTATGTGGGATTAGATGTCCTAATTAGTATAAGACTTAGAGTCAGTATAATTATATATATATATATATATATATTAGTTTCTAGCACATGAAGTTGTAAGTTACAAAAATAATGAAAGTGTAAGGCCGAATAAAAAAGAGTGCAACATGAAGCCGCGAGGTATGTAGCTGCGAGAGAGAGTTATTGCCAGCGCAATGAGTCCTGAAGGATTGCACTGCCATAGAGAATAGTATCTTTTGCTCAAGAGTGATTGAGATCATATAGTTTAATAGATTTGCTTTGGTTTGTTCTTTATTCCTTTGCATCACTATTTCAATTAAATAAATTGATAGTGAGTTGGGTTCAACAATTGATATTAGGATAATTTTAAATCTTACAGAGTAGAAATGTATTTCAATTTTAATTATAAAAAATATATTTCAATTTTATTCTATGTATCTTTTTTATTTTTGATTGATCGTATATTAGGGAAATAATGTTTTGTTTTCAGTTTTTTTAATGAGATTTTAATTTAAATTATACATTAACTTCAGGCAAAAAAAAACCCACATTTGATTGAAACTCCATGTTTGAATGTAAATTATACATTCAATTGCTCCACGTTTGATTGAATGATTTTTTTGTGGGATTTTTTTTTTTTTTTCCTCAAACTCAAGACATAATATTTTGCTTTCAAATAATTTTTTTAAATGAAATTTAAATTTGAAGCATACATTATCTTTATCTTGGATTCATCCCTATCTCTTCAAATTAAATTTTAATCTTTAAAAATTTTGATTGATGTCTTATTTCAAATTTCACCTAAAATAGATCATTAATACAAAAGTAGGTTTTTAGTAACGGAATCATATATTACTACTTGAGAATGTGACCGAACCACAAAGACATTGAAGATAAAATTCAAATGTTTTATTCATCGATTCTTAATAACTAGAATTTAAAACGTTTTATTCGCCGATTCTTGATAACAAGAACTTAAATGGTGAACCTGACTATCATGAATAGAAGACACCCCACCATCTTTATCTCTATCCCCTCAAAGATTCAATCTCTTAACTCAATTCTCCATCTACGTCTCCAATCACTTGCAAAATTTTTCTTTTTCAATTAAAATCCGTTACAACGCATTGAATCCTGAAGAAAAAAATAATGAGTGAATTTTTCTTTTTCAATTAAAATCCGTAACAAAGCATTGAATCCCGCAAGACCGTCATTTCGTAACATGCTGACACGCTTATATCAACACTCAAACAATATGTAGTGTTATAAATATCATGGGTAAAACAGTTAGTTTATCAGATTCGTCAATCCCATTTTTCAACACACTGACAAGATTTGTCAATCACACCTAAAGAGACTAGTGAAAAACTAGATATCAGGATATGTCTAAATAATTACCCTTAATTTTATTTTCTCCAATCCATGAAAACCCAAAATGCACCCAAGAGGAGACCTCCATATAACTTATATGAAATGATATTTGCACTCTCTTTTTAGTCATTATGAGTTTTTTTCTTTTCTTTTTTTAATAATTAAGTAGTCCAGATCAATTTATACATATCTCAATTAATCCTAAAATTAACAACCAAACAAATCTCCAGTAATTTCAAGGTTTGGACGTTTGGCTTTCATGAAAGTCAAACTTGCGACTTTAGGAGAACAAATCCTTTAGTAACATTCTTACGCCCACTCGGCCAAATCCTCATAGCCCGTTTTTTCCCTGCCGGAAGAAAACTATGGTGTCCCTTTCATACAGGCTTGGTTCTTAATACTTGCAATCTCTACAATCATACCGCCATCATAAAACTAATTCATTAAAGGCTAGCCATGGAAGAGAAGAGAAGAGAAGGAAAGGAAGCAATCAAATAGAAGTTACATGCCAAAGCATTACACTAGCACATTCATTTAGGAGTAAAAGGCAAATTCACCTTAATTTTTGAGATTCCTTGCACATCCATTATCTGTACAACAATATAGTAAAACTTAAACCTGAACGGTTGACCTAGTGGTTAAGAGACCGAAATTAAGAGCGGACAAAAAAAAAATACCATTATTAGCATCCTAATCAAGTTCTTCATCATCTTTACAGTTAATAATGTTGCACGTAAAAATAAACACATTGCGTTAACCAACCAATTAATTGAGACACCGTTGCTTGAAACTTGACTGCTTAGCTGAATGTCGTATAGTGCCCGGTCACTCCTATCCAGATCAAAACTTAGAATGCGAGGGAGTTAACAATTTCCTTGCCTTCAATTTAGAAAGTGAGAAGATTCAACTGAATTAGCCACACAATTCCAATACTAAACCGCTTTCTCTAATTTTCAAACTAAACCAGAGCTAGTCCCTTGATACAGGCCTCAACATTTGATTACTGAGAGCAGACTGCGCATTTGCCGCAGCATTGAACGTGACGTTAGGAGGAGCTGAGGAGGACGAGTTTATACTTGAGAGGGGCTGCCGTGGCCCAAGTCCATAAATTGGCTGCCGTGGCATGAATGACATGTGAGGATGAATAGGCTGGTTATTGCCATAACCAGAAATAAATGGCTGAGAGGGCGAGCCTGAGACGACCTGTTGCCTATTAGTGCCGGTGCTATTAACCATGGCAGGACCAACGCCTGGTAAGCTCATAGATGAAGCTACTCCAGCAGTTCCAAATTGAGTTGATATCATGCGTGCCCTCTCAGCAGCAATCCTCAGCCTTGCCCTCTCCACTTGTTCGCATTCTTTCATTAACAAGGTTTCCACTTCTGCAAACTGCCTCAATTTCAATTCTAGTCTCTTCAACTGTATCAACCAAAAGAAAAGATATAGCAAACAAATGGTCACCAAAATTTATTTTTTTTGGGGGGAAAAGTTTGATGCCTGGTAAAGATATTGATTCCATTCCAATCTAGAGAATGTTATAAAGAATGTAAAAACATATGGAAGTTTGGACAGTTAAGCAGAAGCCAACAATATATTAGGTGAAAATATTCTTCCATACATATCTGCCCAAGAGGTTAATTAATTAATGCTCGCACAAAATTGATATAAACATATCGTCATAATGAACCAGAACAATAACATAGCAGTTTAGATGACAGTGCATTACCTGGCCCTTTAAGCCATAGCTTGCTCTTAAAGTAAAGAAACAGCTCTCTATAAAACAAGATTTACATGTTATATGTGCTACTTCTATAGAAGTGACTAAGATACCATGTAAACTATTTGTTAATATTTGAAACGACCCTCCTCCTACCGAGATTCATTAACTAATTACGAACAAAAATTCCTTATGCAATACCTTAGGCCAGCACTGGTACGTCATTGAGAATCCCATGACTGCAACAGAAACACAACCTGCCATTCTAGCCGATTCGCTGGTTTAAGAGGCCATCTAGAAGGATTTAGGCCCCAGCTTTACTGGACCCATCAACCGGAGAGCAGTGGGTCCATACAAACTATAGGTATCATTGTTTCACTAGCAACAGCCAGGGACTCAAGATATATATAGATTCAGACAAATATCAAAATACCTGTGAAAAATGTTTTTCTCATTTCTCTATGGTTTAGCCAAAAGGGATAGAACATGCATGCATCCAACCACCCACCCACTAATACCCCAAAAAAAAATATTGTTGAGTAGTAAATAGCTCTGATTGAGATTGTTTTTTTTTTTTTTTTTTTTTTTTGAGTCCTAAACCACACACACACTTATCCATCGTCATTTGAGCCAATTTCATGCATTTTGAATACTAAAGCGAAATCAGAAAGGTGACATTGTTCGTTGTTGTTCTGATTAAACATGACAAAGAACCAGGCAGCATCAGCTAGTTTGAACAAGTCTTTCTACCAATGAAAGATATTGGATCAAACTGGACACAAAAAGTATATTTTAAAATAATAATAATAATAGAAATATGATTTGTGACAACAAATTTTGAAAAGAGAAAAGTACACTATAAACTCTAAATGTATTGATCAAACAAACCATGTCGAGTTTTCAACAGTTTAAAATCCAAACAATTCTAAACAGGGGCCTCAAACCAAGAAACTGAGACTGATCAACAGTTCAAATTGCACCTCTCAAGTTTCCAATATATAGACAACTCGTGGAAATGCTCGTGAGATTTAGTAATGAAGGACTTTAATTACAGGCAGAAGAGAAGGAAATAAAGTTTTAAAATTTAAAAGAATAAGAACATTAGCAACAAATATACCTGATGATTTATAATATTAGCAGATAGCCTTTGAATTTCACGTTCTTCATGATCTGCAAACAGTTTCGCCTTTGTTGCTGCAGCAGAAAGTCCAGCTTTAACAGCAGCTTGCACTTTTTCAGCTGACAATAGAGCAACCTCTCCATCATTTTGATTACATTGTCCTTGTACAGCTGAGCTTTCATCTGAAAATTTAATGTGTAGGAATATTTGAGGGGAAAAACATGAGAACAAGGCAAGCAATATTGACAGCCTACCGTTCAGCTGACTTGAGTTTGTAGCTCCATGAGAACTGCCTTCTCTACCATGCATTCCCTCCAAATTCATCCTTCATATGAGGAAGAGGAAAATTTAAGTTTGTTTCCAAAATTTGTATATGTCCATATATATACAAAGGTGCCTGAGGGGGCGAACCCATAATTACATATAAAAAAAAAGCGACCGGCACAAAAATTAAAACCTAAGATCCCCTAAGAAATGTACAGAGAATCTAAGTACACAGGATTAGCCTCTTTAATCCAAAAGTATAGTAAATGCAAAAAAGAGTCTTTGAAACAAACAAACAAAAAAAAACAAACTGCTCTTGTCCCTCAAACATCCTCCTATTCCTTTCCCGCCATAAGCACCACACAAGGCAAAGAGGGGTCATCCTCCAAGTAGTCCTCGCCTCCCTCCTAACCCTGCTGCACCTCTTAACAGATAAACAACTCCTGAAAAGAGGCTGGCATTAACCAACTAACTACAAATAAAGAGAAAACCAAGCTCCAGGAATCTTTTGCCATTTTGCAATGCATAAAAAAGATGATCCACTGTTTCTACCTCACATTTGCACATGCAATATCGGTTAGCCAGCTGGAAACCTCTCCTCATCCATTGTCAAAATAGCTTCCCAAGCTGCCGGCAAAAAAATAATCAACTCTAGTGGGAACTTTCGATTTCCAAATTTGCTTCCAAAGGAAAATCTGCTCATCGCCACCCTCCAAGGCCTTATAAAAGGATTGAACATTAAACTTTTTAGAGTTATTCGCTGTCCAAACCATCGAATCAGCCCTTCCTTCCCAAACCTTAAACCTACTCAACAAGTTCAAAATGTCGTCCACCTCTCCCAATTCCCAATCATAAAAGTGTCTGCGAAAGGCCAAAACCGTCAACCCCCCCCCAAACACCAACTCTATAAAATCAGCACCAAAGCTTGTTGGTCGCAGCTAAGTTGAATAAAATGGGAAACCGCCACTTCAAAGGCTCATCACAACACCCAGGGTCCTCCCCAATCTCACCCTCGACCCCTCACCCAACTCAAAACGAACTAAGTTCTTAAAATTCTAACTCTTTCTCGTGACTGATTTCCACACCCCACAACCATAGGGCTCCATAATCTCTCCTTCAGAACCACCCTCCTATCTCACACCCATATTTAGTAGAGACTACATCCCTCCACAAAACCCCATCCTCATGCACAAACCTCCACAACCACTTTCTCATAAGAGCCATATTAAATAATCTTACATCTTTAATACCTAAGCCTCCTCCAACAACAGTACGCTTCACCTTATCTCAACAATGTGAATTTTCCTTTCCCCCTCCTTGCCTTCCCAAAGAAAAGAGGCAATTAGTTGCCGATCTCGAGCGACTAAGTGCACAGATGAAGCTAACAATGCACACAATGTCCACTCTCCACGAGTCTCGAAGTGGCTTCCGCCCAGTTAAAGCGGAATCCACGAAGTTCGATACACTTCCCGTGCCACCATCTCAGTTACTCTCGGGACTGATAGTCGTTGGTTTGATCACTCCGGTATCATGCAAAATCTTTCCTAATCTCCTCTTCGTCGAAGCAAGAATGGGACATAGAGACATGTAATACATAGGTAGATTACCTAATATACTCTCGATAAGAGTTAGTCTACCGCCTTTGGAAAGGTACTGTCTTTTCCAACCCACCAACCTACACTAGAATCTCTCCACCACATTATCCAATACCACTATAGATATTACAAAAGCTCCAACGGAAAACCTAAGTGGAAGAAAAAGACCTCACTGAGCAACCCACCCCATTTGCTAGCTCCCCCCCCCTCCCCATAGGAAGGATTTCACTTTCGTTCAAGTTCACCATCAACCCCAAGACTCCATCAAAACATGACAAAATGCATCGCAAGTCACAAAGTTGTCTATCCTCTGCTCCACAAAGAATCGAGGTCTCATTAGTGAATAAGAGATGAGAAATCTCTATCCTCCATCCACCATCATCCACAACAAAACCCTCCGACAAGCCACCCATTACTACTCTAGCCAAAAGACTACTTAAAGCCTCCATTACTATCAAAACCAAGAAGGGGGGGAGGGGATCCCCTTGTCTAAGCCCACAAGAGGACTGGAAAAGAAAAAAAACTACACGAGATTTATTAATAAGCATTGAGGCAACACTAAAGATATGTATGACTCCATCCAACCTTTCCATCTATCCCCAAACTCCATCTTCCTTAATAGAAATATAAGAAACCCCAGTTAACATGGTCACAAGCTTTTTCTATATCCAATTTGCACACCAATCCCACCTCCTTCACCTTCCTTCTCGAGTCAATAAATTTATTTTCTATTAAAACCGCATCAATGATTGTCTACTAGAAATGATACTCCCCCCATCAGCCCTTTAAGGCGCAAGGAGAGGACCTATGAAGCACGGACACTATTTTGGCTCACATGTCCGACATGGACACATGTTCGACACCGATACTCTCGGATACTTCCCGGACACGTGTTGGACTTGCAAAAAAAGAGTAATTGGCAACGTTGTTCAAGGCGACTGGCCGCTCACCTAGACGATAAGACGAGGTGAGGATGAGGCATATTGCCTTAACACACTCGAAGCGAGACGACTTCGATGAGGCGATCGCCTCAGGCCCTCAACTAAGGTAAAAGGCCCAAGCTAATGGGCCTAAAATCCTTAGCCTTCTCCACTCTGTCCTTCTTAGGAATTTTAAGGCAATGGGGGATGCATTCAAATTTCTTTCAAAAGACCCTTGATCATAAAAATTATTAAACACTGGTATAACATCCTTCCTTATCACCCTCCAGCAACTCTTGAAAAATGTCATTGTAAAACCATCAGGCCCTAGCACTTATCTCCATCACAAGACTTCAAAGTCGCTGCCACTTCATGCTCTTCAAAAGGTCTTTCAAATATTGCAACATCATCAGCCGAAAGAGAGTTAAACTCCAAATGCTCCAAATCTGGCCTCCACATACTTGCTTTACAGTACAAATGTTTATAAAAATCTAATATCCCTTACCAAACCTCCTGCACTTCTGAAAGTAACCTATCACCAATCCTCACTTCACTAAAATAATTCCTCCTCCTGTGGCCATTGGCCACCCTATGGAAGAACTTGATCTTTTTATCCCATTAATTTAGCCATAAGGCTCTAGACTTTTGCCTCCAAGAGGTTTCATCCGCCTTTAAGATCCAGCCAAGCACCCCTTTCAAACCTTACTGTCCAGCTGAGGAATCTCTTATTGAATCCTACTTTTCCTTACCTGAATGCTGTCAAATTCCTCCTCATTCCATATCTGTAAGTCTACCTTCAATAACTTCAGCTTCATGGCTATGATGTAACTCAGATTACCACCAATGTTATAGTTTTATACCAATCTGCTACCTTGTCTTTAAATTCAGGAACCTGCAGCCACATATTTTCAAAACAAAGAGGACTGTTTCCCCCAACTAATACTTCCATAGTCCAATAAAAGAGGGAGATGGTCAGAAACAGGTTTTGGAAGACATTTCTGAGAAGATTCTGGGAACTGCTCTTCCCAGCTTGAGGAGATTAGGAACCTGTCTGCCGTGACATTGTAGGATTTTATCCCTATCACTAACCCAAGTAAATCTACCTCCTTCCATTGGAAAATCTACCGGGTTGTTACCATCTATAAAATCAGAAAAATCTCCCCCGTCAGCCTCCCACCACCTTTTCTCTCACAAGGATATTGGACCATATTACAGTCACCCCCAATGCACCACAGGTTGGACCATCCACCAGCAAATAGATGCAACTCCTTCAATAGCACTTACCCTCCAGAATCCTAGTGAGGCCCATACAGCCCTGAGAAAGTCCAATGCAGTCCCCCCCCCCCCACCAATAGCCAAAGCAAGACAGGAAAAAAATTGGAGTACCTCCCCTCCCAATAACCAATAATCCAGACGGTTGAATCCCACATAACCACTATACCACCTGCTGTCCCCCTTGCAGCTAGACTTCTCCACTCCACCCACTTATTCCCCCATAAACTCTTCACAATACTGGATGACATTTCCTCCACTTTCGTTTCCTGGAGACGGACTACATCAGCCTTCAATTCTTTCATCCGACCATTCACTAAGGATCTCTTATATGGATCACTGAGACCCCTCACTTCCACGTTATGATTCTTAGCTTCATGGTTCAGTATAAACAATCAAATCCCAACACCCCTCAGGCTTCCCACCATTACCTCTCCTTCCATCATAATGCACCGAGCATGCTAAGTTCTTCAATTCTCATCTGAGCTTCCTTGCTGAGGATTCCTTTTGCAGACTCCTCCCCCCCCCCCCCCACCCCCTTTCTCTATCCTATGATTCTCCCGTTGATTATTCCTTCCTATCTCCTCAAATAGGCGCCTTAATTCTTCCTCATAACCATGGCATGAGACTCCCGAGAATTGGCTGACACCTCTGATTTTCCTCAGCACCCATTCTGAAACCTCCACCCTTCAATTCTCCTTCGCAGCTAACTTCTGTTGCTGCCCCTCAGAAGGAGCAATTACTGCCAAAGATGCGCACACAAAACAGGCTCTTCACACTCACAGCTTGACCTCTTGATCAGCTCCGTGTTCTGCCTACACTTTGCTTCTGTCATCCTCTGTTCCTCAGCTCATTGTCAAAAAAGGGCTGTAGTGGAAGCTTCCCCCTTGTGTCTCCTTCCTCCTCCACTATTTCTTCCTCCCCCTGGTCTATGAGACTACTGTACTAGCGTCTGAAGTTACCTCTTCTACAACTTCCAACTCCCCACTCTAGTCCCCCCCAGTCAATAAGGCTGGAAAACACCTGGTTTTCCTCCCATTCTGGTTTCAGCTGTGATGCTTGTTTCTCCTTCCTCCACCCCTCGCATATCATCCCTTGAGTTCTTCCCAGATTCCTTTTCCTCTGGTTTCATCAATGCCTTCCTCTTTTCTGTCTTTTGTCCCTTTATAACCCCTCTCTGTAACTCTGCTTCCTGTGCTTGGGCATGTGCTTTTAACAGGGCCTCTCTGATTTTTAGCAATTTAGGACTTCCTCATTCTGATCCGTTGATACCAGAACTTTGGCCCTTCAATGAGGTTGGATCCGTTTCCTATAAAAACCCTATCCCATTCCTGGATCGTCGGTGGCCCAATCTGGTCTTCTCTTCTCAACGATGGACCGCTCCCTTTTCTACTGGGCCAAGGCCCATTCCCCACTGCTAAGCATCTGGGCCATTCATTCAAGAATCTTCAACGGATTAGGCAATTGGGTTTGACTTAACCATCCTCGTTTTGAACTCGTCCATCTCTGTTCGGCCACCTTTGAATAGGCCCAATACCCTTGTTGGCCCTGCTAACAGATCCAGAGACCTCCTTGCTACCATGTGTCACCTACTGACCCCCATCTGCTTTTAAATTCAAATCCTTGATCCTATCGGCTAAAAGTCATCGTTCGTCTTCCACATGTGATCCTTGATTGGGTTTCCTATCCTCCTGAAGTCCATGTGCCTCCCCGTATGTCTTAGCATCACCTTTCCCCCCCTTTCCATTGCCATGGTCGGATCTGTGCAAGTCTTTAGCCCTTGCATCTCTACTGAAAAATAGGGCCCCATTTCCGCCCACACCGAGACTTCAAACCTCTAGACCCCTACTCTCAACTCACAGTGGCTGAAATCAAGCTGATCGAAGCATTTACTAGTACTCTATCCCATCAGAGAAGACTTGTATTGCTGGTCGCTTCATCCATCACTACGAAACCCCCACAGCTATTCCCCAGAGTTCTAAATACTTCCAGGCTCCACAAGAACAATGGTAAACCCATATTGGACAGGATTCCCCCTTCCTTACCAAAGCACCCCCTGCTCCCCATCGGTGCAGAAAAACCAACTCCCCTTCAAACCTCCATTCCTGCACTAATAAAGATCATTTCTGCTTCTTCTTCTGATGGTAGCTCAAACAGGAAAAAGGAACCATGCATATCCACCACCTTTACTCCTACGGCCACTCCCAATTTGTGGTTCACCCATTGTTGAATCCTCTGTGCTTCAGGAATCAGTAAGTTGAGTATACCCACTCTGCCCACCAAGCATCTCTGCATATACCCCAGTCAATCCCTGCATGACTCCCAGTCAACTGAATCTTCACCACCTTCCTATACAATCTCGACTTCTTCACCATCATCATTGTCAAGCTCTGTCATAGCTTCCAAAAAGCCTCCACTACCTTCCTCCATCCCCCCCCCCCCCCCCTTTTATTCACTTCCAGGATGAAGAAATTGCGTCAACTTCCCCCAGCAACCTCTTCAACTTTTACAAACTCCCCCACTACATTCGACCTTCTCCACATCCACAGTGACCTGTTATGACCATGGATGGCTTTAGAGAAGCTCACCTTTCTATCCACTACTGATAGTTCCTCTAGGGTTCCATGCACCAACAAAAATTCTCCTCTTGTCAATCGCAATCTCCATACTACATCGAACCCTCTCTGTGTGATCTGCAGCAACCATCTTCTTAAGCTCTCCTCTCCAGAGATATCGAAAGTCCTGTCCCCGAACTGGACGACTGCGATAGAAGAACGAACCATCATGTTTAACCTGTATCTTTTTTCTTTGATATGCTTCGCAACCCCCATGACAACAAAGTATTTCTGTACACCTTCTAGGTGAGCTTGGACAGCCAAACTCACAAGGCAAGACTAGTCACAGCTGTATGTTGCTTAGAAGCAACTATCCTAAAGATCAGAGAGTTTGCTGATTGTAACCCTATATGGGTAAGTGCCTAATAAATTGTGTTAATGAAAACAAGAAGCTGAAATGAATAAGAATATGAACATTGAATGTGAAAGATAAGGAAATACACTCACCTACTACCATGACTAGATCCATCTGTCTTCCCACTGTTACCTGAAGCAGCTACATCAATATCCTCAGAGAGTGCCGCCAAGGATGCATGGGCACATGCTGCAGCAACTCTTGGTCCAACGGCAGAGGCCAGAAAGGCAACCTAGAGAAATTTTCCAACAGTTAGATCTGCACGAATTTTATTAATTGAGAGAGTGAAGAGAGTTCATCTGGTAAACCATCAACAAAAGAGATTAACAAGGAAAAAAGAAAAGGACGAGAAAAAACACCCACAACCATGGTATACAACTATTTGAAATATTCAAATTACATAAAAGAGCAGGTTAATGGTCACAGATCACTTTATAACATCTTGAAGAGTATAAAAGATCCTTTTCTTTTTTTTTTTTGCTTTCTTGGGGTGAATATAGTAAAAGGATCTAGCACGATAATGTTTCCATGCACTTGGATTAATAAATGGCAAAGGTATTCAAAAAATCAAAATATACATGTAAAAAGAGAACAGGGTCCCAATCGTTTTTTCTTCTTCTTTTTTTGGGATAAGTATTCAGGGTCCCAAACATGATACATGTTCTTACAGATCATGTACACAACCTTCATAAGTGAAACCATTTTTCACAAAATAGGGAATCAAATAATTTAGTCCAAGCAACATAACTTATCAAAAAATAAAATAAAATAGTGCAAACAAGAACTATGTAAAGCAGAGGATTTAATAACTTCACCTACCAGGGCCATAACTGGATTCCCAGACTTTGCAAAAGGAAGCCTACTTTCAATATCAGTGTCATGGAGGCAGGATCCTAGAGGAATGGAGGAAAAATTCAAATATCTATTGTCACGAACACATCATCATTATGTAAAGGGAGAAAATTGTAAGTTCATAAGAAAACACCTGCCATATCCCCATTTGAACTTGAATGCAGTCTTCCAATATCTTCTGTGTCAGACAAATTTGAAGAGATGGACAATGTTGGCACTTCAATATTTTCCAGTGGACTATCCTCCATGGGAAGACGGATAAAATGAAGGATGCATTGTGCTTTTGATTTGGTGCCAACATGCTCTGCAATTTCATTCCAGTTCTCATTGTAGATCTCCATTGCTTCAAGCAGGAGTAGCGTTTCCTGATCAGTCCAACATTCCCCATCTAGATCACCATAATCTTTTGTGGAATCAACCCTAATAAAGTCTAAGCTTGAATGGCCAGTAACAAATCTTCCCTCATGGAAGCAATCCAAGCATAGCAGTATATCAACCTGTTGAAGAAGACACTGATAAGCCATAGGAAGCATATCCAGAGTAGATTTTTCTTTTTCTTTTTTATAGATAAGACACACCCACCAACTATGTCCCAATTGGGACTTGAACCCTCAACCACCTCTTTGGGAAGTAGATGTAATACCATTCAAGCTAACGCTTGATGGTAGGTCCAGCGTAGATTGAATACATTCAGACTTCAGGTTTAGCATACCAATTTATTTCAAACCCATGCCCCCCTCAATTAGGATGTTAGGAGATACAATAATGCTACTCCTGCCCAAGAGAGTAACCCAAAAGTGCTTGCCCAACTTGCTACGGCAGCATTTAAGTGGCTACTCATCTCTCATCCCAAACTGATATCCCATGTGATGAGTAGCTACTCAAGTACTGCCATATCAGTTTGAGCAGCACTTTTGGGCTATTCTCTTGGGCAGATTAGCAACCAGTGTACGAGATAAATTGAGTTTGCTGTCATAAAAAATTTACCAACTTCCAATTAGAATATTATTCCGAAAATCTAGAAATCAAATCATGTGTTTAATGAGGAGTTGGTGCACCAAATATTCAAATAGCCTTAGGTCCAGGGTGTTTTAATGAATATAAATTTCAATAGCTATGCCGGCATACAAACATGTATTCACAGCCATAGGCCATCTTTTTTTTTTTTTTGATCGGTCATAGGCGAGATCTTTAAATATGACATTATCGAATTTGGCAGCAAGGGATCCACCTACCTGCCACTTGACGAAATGCACACTGCATAAGATATATCAATTCAATTTACTGGTAAAGTAGAAACTATGAAATGCAAACATATTTTGAAGCCTTTCTTTTTAATACCACACTTAGTTGTTCATATAAAATATTGTTAAAATTAATTTAAACTCAAACTTGTACAAAAAAAAAAAAAAAATTATAAGTTAAGCTTGTACAAAATATTATTCAAATTGATTTCCACTTAAGATTGTCAGAGTTAAGAGTAGATGGAAACAAATTTGGTTGACTGATGTGTGTATGTGTGTGTTTGTGCAATGTATAAGTATGGTTACTTGGTTAGTACAGTATTAAAAAGTTCGCTATTTTAGTATTTTCATTAACCCATCTGACCAAACCCATTTAATCTAGATTCAATTGAGTTTTGACAAAAAGTTATCATCCTAAATCAAGATTCAAAGAATTCATGCTGTCCTAATTGAATATCAAGTCCAAGCTGACTAGATACAAAAACTCAACCCATTATGTCCAAATCATATATATGATAAAATAGATATCATTAAAAACAAATAAAAAAAATCAATACATAATTATCAAAAATAATATAAAATAAAGAGGATAAAGATGATGCTATGGTATGGAGGAAGATAGAAGGTCCTTCCTCTGTTCCATCTTACTACAGGGTGCTGGTGGAAGGACAGGGCACTCATTTTCCATGGAGTCAAATATGGCAAACAAAGGCTGCCTTTTTCTCTTGGGAAGCTTGGCTAATAGATGTTCTATGTGCATGGCGGTAGAGGAGACTGTCAACCACCTTCTTCTTCACTGCCCTTATGCAAGGGACTCCTAGAATGTTTTGCTCTCTTTATTTGGCTTGGCTTGGGTTCTGCCTGCTACAGTAAAAGAGCTTTTGTGCGCTAGTCAGATGGTCCGGTGAGAAGGGAGATTAAAGAAATATGGAAGATGGCCCCAATTTGTTTGTTGTGGTGTTTATGGAGAGAAAGGAATAGATGCATTTTTGAAGGGGAAGCTCTAACTCCTTGTTTTTTCAAAGACAGTTTTTTGAGGGTGTTATTTTTTGGGGCTAAAGAAGCCTTTCCTGTAAGTGCTATATCTACAGTTGATTTTTTGGGATCTTTGGGTCCTTTGTAGTTTCTGCTTTTTGCTTGTAAATGGGTTCTCTCCCTCAGGCACCTTTTTATACATATCTTTACTTATCAAAAAACAAATAATATAAAATAAAAACATAACTATCATTTATATCATTATGGTTCAAATTTTAACAAAAAGCAGCAACATTGTGAAACAAGTCCTTGTCCATTCCAAAGGAGCCTAAACTCAGCCTACGTGGTTGTAGGTGGTTGCCATTCCAACCTCAGCCATATTATCATTAAATTTCTCATAATCAAATTAAATCAAACAATCCAAACAAATTCCAAGTTGTCTGATTCAAACTGAGTCAGAACCGAATGTCCCAAGGTCAATAGAATTTCAGGTCAAGCTCAGGTCTACCTAAGACAATTTATTATGCCAAAAAACTGTCTTGGTATGTAATAAATAATCATGCCAAAAAATTCTTTAACTAGATCACTATATGTTTTCAACTTTTTTATACAAGCGTGCTTCATTTTACTATTTCTTTCACAAGCTGTCACAAACTCACTTGGGGAAGTTCATTGCATCTTTTGCTTCAAGTATAATTATTTCATGTTTGCATAATAACAATTGTTTTTTTTTATTGGTATAAGGTATTTCATATATATAAACAGGGAGTCCTAAGAGGGCTAAGCCCATAATTACAGAAAAAAAAAAAAAAAGGAGAGTTGCTACAAAAATTAAAGCCTAAGCTCCCCAAGAACTCTATAAAGGGGTCTAAGTAAATTGAATACTCCTTTTTGTACCAAAAAGAAAACAATTGCACAAAATTATCCTTGAAGCGCCAAAAAGTTGTTCCACCCCTTCAAAAGTCCTCTTATTCCACTCCCTCCACAAACACCAAGTAAGACATAAAGGAGCCATATTTCATGCACACCTCAACTCCTTCAACCAGTTACGTCTCTACCCCGAAAAAAAGCTTCCTTGATAGTGGCCGGCATCACCCAACTACACCCAAAAATGGAAAATACCAAATTTCATGCATCTCTTACCATTTTACAATGAACAAGAAGATGATCAACTCTCTTCCGCCTCCTTGCACATATACAGCAACGACTAGGAAGCTGGAATCCCCTTTCTACGAAGGTTATCCGCTTTAAAAATGGCACCCCATGCCAAGAATCAAAATTTCGTTTCTTTTCCATCAAAACGGCTGAAACGTTTCCGTTTCTCAGGAAACCGAAACTGAAATACTAGTAGAATATCGAAATTCACATGTTTCCATGGAAACATACCGAAACTAGTGGAAACATACCGAATCAGAGGAAACATTTATTTTGTATCAACAATAATTCTAGAAATTAGTCAAAAATAATATCCATTTATTTTTCAAGGATTAAGACTCAAAATTACAAGAAAATATTTCTATTATTTTTCCTAAAATAATAGAAAAGTAGTAGGAGAAATAAAGTATAGAGAAACAACTATTTTAATACTAAGTTACTAATTATAATAGGTTTAAATCGCTATTTGTTTTACTTTTTATTTTATATGTAACTTGTGTCAAATTATCTAATTCGTGAATATTACATAGTATATATCTATTATGTCATTTATCATGAATTAATATCATTTATCATGAATATGATGTATATGCCTTAAACATGCACAAATATTCAATAAATAGGCTTATTTGTATAAATAAATAAATTTTAAATTATGTTTCCACATGTTTCCAATTTTTTTTGTTTCCATTATGTTTCTGAAACGTTTCCGTTTCTGGACAAACCGAAACTATACATCGAAACGATATTTTGACCCTTGCCCCATGCTACTGCCCAACAAAAAAAAAAAGTTGCCTTCCTTAGGATCCTCGAACCCCAAATAAGCTTCCAAGGGAAAGGCTTAACCTCTCCATTCATCAAATGCTTATAAAAAGACTTCACAGTGAATTTCTTACTGTTGTTCACTTTCTACACCATCACATCTTTGTTTTCCCCTCTCAAAGTCCACCTACTCGATAACCTCTTAAGCTGCTCAACCTCCCCCTCCTCCCAATATGAAGATTTTTACGAAAACAAGGACTCCCAAAAACTCCACACAATTCACCACTAAAGCTTCCTTATCTGCGGCTATACTATACAAGGATAGAAATCTCTCTTTGAGCCTCCTGTCACAACACCAAGGGTCTTCCCAAAATTTTACCCTTGAACCCTTCCCCACATCAAATCTCACTAAGTGATAGAACTCATCCCTCCCCAAATAGCCCTCCAAACCCCATATCCATAAGCCTCCTTCACTACCCTCAAGCATCATCCCCCATCCTCACACCCATACTTTGTAGAAATAACATCTTTCCACAAAGCGTTGTCCTCCACCGCAAATCTCCACTTCCATGTCCCCCAAAGAGCTCTAGTGAACACCTTCAAATCCTTGAATCCCAAACCACCCCCTATCACATAATTCTTCACTTTGTCCCAGCTAATTAGATGCTACTTCCTTTCTCCTTCTTTTCCACCTTATAGAAAATGTTTTTTTTTATCAGTAAAATGGATCTATATTAATAGCGCCCGAGGGGAGTGAAACCAAAAAAAACAAAAGAATAGGATGGCTGAAACTAAAGCCTGATATCCCCCAAAAACTCTACAAAAGAAGCTAGGTACAAAAAATTGCCTTCTCGCTTCCAAAAATAGAGAAGACGTAGAAAGAGATCTTTAAACACAAAAATAGACATCTCGTTTCCTTCACAAGTTCTGGCGTTTCTTTCCCGCCAAAGACTCCAAATCAAGCATAAAAGAGCCATTTTCTAGACACTTTTCTTATCCTTCCTAACCTTGCTGCAGCCCCAGCTCATGAATAAGTCCTTAACGGTAGCTGGGATAACCCACTAATAGCCAATAAGGGAAAGAAGAAGATTCCAAACATCCCTCGCAAAAGGACAGTGAAGAAACAAGTGGTCGATCGTCTCCTCCGCGCCTTTGCACATACAACATCGATTCGCCAAATAAAAACCCCTTCGCTTGACATTATCAAGAGTCAGACAAGCTCCCCATGCAACCATCCACACAAAAGAAGACACTTTTGAGGGCACCTTGGCCTTCCAAATAAATCTTCAAGGGAAAGCAACATCGCTTCCACCCTCCAAAGCAAGCTAGAAAGACTGAACAGTGAATTTATTAGACTTATTTGCTGTCCAGATCATAGAGTCACCTCTATCCGAACTAAATTTGACCATCCCCAAAAAATTAAAAAGGTTCTCCACCTCCCCCAACTCCCAATCAAAAAAATTCCTACAAAACTGCGGGCTCCAAACCACTTCCCCCCCCCCCCCCCAACTTCAACTTAGTCAGCAACGAAGGCGTACTTATTGCAAGCAAGCCCATAAAGAATGGGAAAGCTTCTCTTTAACCGAACGTTGCCATGCCAAACAGCCTTCCAAAATCTGATTCACGTACCCACCCCCACATTGAAGCAAATGAACTGGTTGAAGACTGCAGCCCCTCGTCTAATGGACTTCCAAACTCTGCATCCAAAAGGTTCCACTGCCTCTTTTGAATACCAGCCTGCTTCTTCTCTTCCGTACTTGTAAGCAATTATGTCCCTCCACAAAGCTTCTTCCTCATTCGCAAACCTCCACAAACATTTACCTAAGAGAGCGCAACTAAAGGATCTAATACTCTTGAGCCCTAAACCCCCTTTGGCATAAGAAAGTTTAGCTTTCTCCCACCTCACTAAATGCATCTTCTTCTCCCCTTCCTTTCCTTCCCATAAAAAAACCTCGTTAGATTTTCTCTAATTTTTTCTCCACCAATGCTGGCATAGGGAAAATGGACATATAATACATGGGAAGATTAGCAAGAGTGCTTTTAATAAGAGTCAGCTTGCCCCCGTTTGAGAGGTATAAACGCTTCCATCCCGCCAATCTCTTATGAAATATCTCCACAACAGCATCCCACACCGCCTTCAACTTTGCATTAGCACCCAAGGGAAGGCCCCGATACTTCGCAGGAAGAGAACCCACCGAGCAGCCTAGAACCTCTGCCAAATCCTCAATATTCCTTACATCTCCCACTAAGTAAATCATGCTCTTATTAAAGTTGACCCTCAAACCTGAAACAGCTTCGAAGCAGATCAGGATACATCTCAGATAACCGAGTTGACTCTCTTCGACGTCACAGAAAACTAAGGAGTCATCCGCGAACAACGTATGAGAAATAATTAGCCTCCCACCAATGTTGTTTTCCATCACGAAACCCCTACACAGATTGGCTCTAACTGCTTTATCCAACATCCTACTGAGGGCCTCCATTACCATGATGAACAGGAAGAGAGAGAGGGGGTCCCCCTGTCTGAGCCCACAAGAAGACTAAAAAACCCCTGCTGGAGAGCCATTTACAATCACCACGAAAGAAACAGTCAAAATAAAAGCTTCCATCCATCCTCTCCACTTTTCCTCAAAACCCATCTTCCTCATGAGGAACATCAAAAAATTCCAATTAACATTGTCATAGGCCTTTTCAATATTGAGCTGACAAACAACTCCCTGCTCCTTCTTCCTTCTAGAGTCTATACACTCGTTCGCAATGAGAACTGCATCTAAGATTTGCCTATCTCCCACAAACGCATTCTGACTCTTCAAGACCACTCTCCCCAAAACCCTCCTTAATCTCAAAGACAAGATGTTTGCCATTAGCTTATACACACTTCCCACCAAGCTAATTGGACAAAAATCCATGATGTTTATCGCTCCTTCCTTCTTTGGAATTAGGGCAATAAATGAAGCATTCAAGCTTCTCTCAAAAGAGGCCCTCCCATGGAAAAAATTGAAAACCTCCAAGACATCCTTGTGAATGATGTTCCAGCAATGGCTGAAAAAGGTCATAGTGAAACTGTCTGGGCTGGGGCCTTATCCCCATCGCAAGACTTGAGAGCTTCCACTATCTCTTTCTCATCAAAAGGAAGATCAAGAGCAGCAGCTTCCTCCCTCGACAGGTTACAAAACTCCATATCTTCTAGATCCGGCCGCTAGTCACGTGAGTCCCTGTAAAGATTTTTGTAAAAATCAGTGACTCCCTGTCTAACCTCCTCCACCTCCAACACCAGTCTGTCCCCAATCCTGATCTCACTGATGTTGTTCCTTCTCCTGTGGAAATTAGCCACTCTGTGGAAGAATTTGGTATTTCTGTCTCCCGCTTTCAACCATAAAGCTCTAGACTTCTGCCTCCACAAAATTTCTTCCGCCTTTAAAATTCCTGCCAGCTCCCCTTTCAACCTCTCCCTCGCCTCTTTCTTACCTGACAACAGGGGGGAAACCTGCTCCTTTGAGTCCAGCAGCTGAATTTCATGCATCAGCTCCCATTTCTTTAACCCTATGCTTCCAAATTCCTCTTGGTTCCACGTTTTTAGACCATTCTTCAAAAGCTTCAGTTTCCTAGCCATAATGAAGCTAGGATCACCTTCAATCTTATAACTGTTCCACCAGGCAGCCACTACATTATTAAAGCCGGGGGCTTGCAGCCACATGTTTTCAAAACGAAAGGGGCTTTTGCCCCATCTAATTCCCCCACAGTCCAAGAGGACAGGATGAAGATCTGAAAGGAGCTTATGAAGGCACACCTGACTGGAATTGGAGAAATCTTCTTCCCAGGCAGCCGAGATGAGAATCCATCGAGCCGAGACATTGCAGGGTTCTCTCTATCACTAACCCATGTAAAAGAGCCTCCCTCCATTGGCATATCAACCAGATTGTTATTGTTGATAAACTCAGAAAAATCCTGCATACCCCTCGAAAGCCGATCACCCCTTTTTCCCCCCTAAGGAAAACGAACAACGTTAAAGTCGCCCCCCACGCACCAAAGATTGCTCCCTCTGTCAGCCACTCCTTGTAACTCCTGCCACATTTGCTTTCTCTCTAAATCCTGGGGAGGGCCATAGACCCCAGTGAAGGTCCACTGAGAGCTGCCCTGATTCAGACTCAAAATGCTGCTAAAATTTCTCAATTTCTTCTCCACCAAAGCAGGCATATGGAAAAGAGACATATAGTATGTAGGCAAGTTTGCCAACGTGTTTTTGATGAGTGTGATCTTGCCTCTCTTCGAAAAATATTTCCACTTCGAACCTGAGTGAACACTACCATCACATTTGCTCAAATCACCCTCCAACAATGCTATGAAATGCCATTGTGAATCCATCTGGGTTTGGTGCCTTATCGCCCTCACATGTCTTCAAAGCCTCCACATCCTCAGACTCCTCAAAAGGTTTTTCCAACATAACAGCCTCCTCCAAAATACTATCAAACTCCATCTCATCCAAATCGAGTCTCCAATCAAAAGTCTCACAAGTCTCTACTCTCCAATAACTGCCTCCTCCTCCAAAATAGTATCAAACTCCATCTTGTCCAAATCTGGTCTCCAATCACAAGTATTGCTATAGAGATCTCTATAAAAGCAAATTGTCCTTTCCCCTCACATCTTCAAAGCCTCCTGTAATAACCTAGATCTTATTACTTTCATTATACTCTATTTCTATATGTAAATCCACTTCAAAGAATGATAAAGTGTGAATTAGAGTATACCCTAAACATGATTATGTGATTCAAAATTATGAGTTTACTAATATGGGTAGTAAAGCAATAATTAAAATCTTAGTAGGAGAAATTAAGAACAAAACAATATTTCTAGTAAGCTTTTTTTTTTTTTTTTTTTTGATAAGTAAGAAGAATATATTAAGAAACCCAAAAAAGGGCAGAAGGGCAAAAACCCCAAAGCATTACATCGTCCTTAAAGACGCCAAAAAGTCAACAAAAGAAAGAACATTAACAGGAGATGCCTCTTTGGCCCAATAAAATAATAAACGCAAAAAGGTCTCTTTAAGATAAGAAGTAGGAAGCTCCCGATCCTCAAAGACCCGATTGTTTCTTTCTTTCCAAAGGCACCAAAAGAGGCAAATGGGAGCCAGTCTCCAAATTCTCTTAATTTCTTTAGGAAGGAGGCATCCCTCCCACGCCAATAAGTGATCTTTGACGGATCCTGACATGACCCATGAGAAGCCAAACACAGCGAAAATGATGATTCCAACAACTCCAAGAGACTTGACAATGAATAAGAATGTGCTCCATGCTTTCCTCATTATTCCTACAAAATAACATCTGCTAGCCAAGTGGAAACCTCTTTTCTTCATATTTTCTGCAGTTAAAATAGCCTTCCAAGAAGCTTCCCAAACAAAAAAGGAGGCTTTGGGGGGAAGCTTTTGAATGCCAGGTGAGCTTCCAGGAGAAGGAAGGACCACCATAATCAAACCAACTCTTATAAAAAGAGCTTACCGAAAGTTGGGCTCTCAAACATTAGGGGATTCAAGCAGGGTTACAGGTACTGGATCTTAACGGCGCTTGGTTTCTTTTCAAGTTGCCGACAGTAGAGGAAGCCAGCCGGATCCTCCAAAGAAGCGACTGGCTTTTCGAAGGCCTAACAGTGACTTTGCTACCATGGTCTCCGTCAGGCTGCTGCTCGGGGAAGGAAAAGGAAGAGAACAGCCTAATATGGGTTCGGATAATGGGGTTACCAGCTTGTTTGTGGAGCTCGGAGGTCTTCCATGCCATGGGAGATCACTGTGGTCAGTTCGTGACCCTCGACGAGGACACAGCCACGCGTCGCCACTTGCGTTGGGCCAGGATACTGGTCAGAAGTCGACCGGAGCTCATCCCTGCCTCTCTTAGCATCAGATGTGGTAGGTGGTCCTTCACGCTTCCGATCTGGTCGGAAGCTGGACCAAGGTGCCTTGAGGATGCTTCACGCCGTCCGGTCATAGCAGCGGCAAACGGCAAGGCCGGAAAGACAGTGTTGCGTACACACGTGGCTAGAGCAAGTACGCCTTGCAGAGAAAGTACTGACACTCGACAGCAGCAACAGTACGGACACGCCATCAGAAGCTTTCGTCAGTCAGTCTGCCCATCTAATCTCAACCCTGACACTCGAAGCCTTCGGCAACACGGCAATGACAGAGGACGCCCTCGTCAGATCATTCCCTTTTCTTCTGCAGGAGATTTGGATTTCGACGGGCCATCCCGAGGAACACCAATTCGGTCGCTGGTGGATAGGAACATTCCAGAAGGCTGGAGAAGGAGAGACAAATCGGACTTCGGGCAACTCAATGGCAGATTTGGGCCAAAGGGTATGGGTCAACACCAAAATAAGAAAAGCCCAATAGAAATGAGATGGCAGGGATTAATGAGGACCAATGGATCCAAGTCCCGTAATGGGCCGGCTAGGCTGGGTCAGCCTCATTCAGTATCAAGTTTTAGAAGCAGATTGGGCCTATCTATCAGGCCTGGGGGGTCCTTAAAGGGGGGATTGAGTAAGGAGAAGCCCTTAACCGTCCATAAACACGGCTATTTCATGGGCTGCAAACCAACGGCCTAATATGTTGATAGAATCATTAATTAGTTGCTCATTGCTAGAGATTCTATCACGATGGATGTATCGCCTATCACTTATAGAACCAACATATATAGTTGATCAATTATCTCGTTGCATTTCCCTTTCATGAAACTCTAAAGTTATAACTTTTACAACCTCTTTTCTTTGATCTTCATCAGATGAAGATTCATTGAAATCACCTCTCAAAATCGCTGTTCTCAAATTGCTCATTGTAGTGTTAAAATTATGAGAAGCACATATGGTCAACATTGAAAATGGTGTTTGTAGTTTGTAGGTGAAGGATGATAGTTCTTATATGTGGAGAAATTGTGGTTGGTAGGAAGAATGGTAATTATGATGGAAGTGGATGGGATCTCCAGATTCAACATATATGATCGACAATGTTCACACAAATTGGTGGAAAATCCTTCGATGTAGTTCAGGATTTGGAATCGACAGTAGAATGGTTTCAAATAGTGGAGAGGGGATTAGGGGTGATCCGAAGAATAAGGGTGTTAAGATGGGAGCTCGAATGGTTATGCAATACTTTGGACGCCATATCAACAGGAAATCAAAGAGTGGTGCTGCCGATCAGTTTGCATGGGAGAAGCAGATGCATTCGCTTGTCGAAAGGTTCAAACCTGAGAGGGTGTTTTCTTAGGCTCGAGTGTCGTTCCCAAGGGGGGGGCTCGTTTTCTACTGTTGCCAGGAGGAGGAACAGGGAAGGGGATGGTCATTACTCGCTCAAGCCTTCAGGACGATCGGATTATCTAAACCAAAACCCAAACAAATACATAGAGGAACATACCTGGAGGTCTGTCGAATCAAAGGATGGCCGGCGGACCCTGTGTCGGTGGAAACGAAGCCAGTTAACATCTCTGAAGACATTGAGGTCCATCTGGATTCTTGTGATAGTCGTCTGAATCACCTTCGCAGGTGTTTAATAGGAAGAGTTGGTGACCTGAATACCCCAGTCCCCAACACGTCAAAAATCAAAAGTTGGGCTCTAGTAAGCTTTTAAAATGATTCTTGAGCTAAAACATGATTAATTAGGTTAATCATTGTTCTAAAGTTGAGCATAATTAGAGCATACTTAACTAACTTAAACTAGTTTGTGATAAGTTATTGGAAGGTTCTTAAAAATGTTATATCTAAACTGATTATGTTTAATTAGTAACCTTAATACATGATTAATGATTTAAGTTAATCTTAATTGGGTTAATTAGGGTGTTTAAGTGAGGTAGACTTGTACTAATCCTAAGTTATAACCTAAACTTTATAATTATCCAAATTAATTTTGATTAGAGAAAGGTAAAAAAGACAATTGTTCACATTGGCAAGGGACCAACAATTTGGAATATCTAGCTCACCATTGTTGACTATTTTCGAAGAGCTTGTGTAGAGATTTGTCTATATATATGTATGTATTATACAAATGATATATATATATACATAAAAGGAACAAAAATCATATTAGTAAGAGAGGGAGAAATATAGAGTTAATAAGAGCAAGACACTTCAAATATGTGAGAATTCACAAAGTGACACCTAGCCCAAATATAGATACATGTTTGTATCTATTATGCCTTACAAAATAAATTGTAGAGACAAGCAAAAAGCTCTCTAAAATGTGTTGGACAGAATAATAGAGCAAGGAAGAAAGTAGAGAAAACAAGAGAATAAGAAGGAGAAAGAAAGAAGCTTAAGAAGGACTAACCTAGAGGTTGAATTCTTGAACAATCAAAGTATGAATTCTGGTCCTAATCTCTTATTCTTTCATTTAATTGGAAAAGAAACATTTAAATATGACTAAGAACTCAAATTCAATTAAGAATTGAGTGAAATTCTAAACTAGTATTGAAGTCCTAACAAGTTTTGCATGGAATAGTAATTACATGTATACAAGAGCAACATATATGATGTAAAATGATGCATCATGATTCATGAGTGTTGATTAAACTAATTAGTTAATGATTGATGGTGTTAAAACAACCCTAGCACTACCTAGGTTATAATTAGCATGATTAGATTATCAAAGGAACTCTAAATGTGACAAATGGTAAGGAAACATAATGCTGAAAATTAAAGAAAAACACCTTAATTAAAGTTAAATGATTAGTCTAAACAATGATTCAAGATGCTAGATATAAGTGTTGAAACAACCAACACTTGGAAGTTAAAACTTAAGCTTATATGTAGAATAAATGGGGATAGTGCAGTTGTAGTCCCAATTATTTAAAAATCTTATATTTGATGTAAATGAATTCTAACAAGAGTCAAAGGAAGCTCCAATGTAATTAGAATATGAGAAATTTTATCAGAATCCTAGATTGTGTTGTTTGAACTATAATAGGACAAGCGTAACTAAATAATGTTACATTGCACTCAAATATGGTTCTAATATGAAACATATGTATGTAAGGTCCCTTAGGAAAGAAAGAGAATCAAGAAGTGCTTTAAGAGCACAAGATGAGTAATCTGGTTCCCTGAAATGATGAATTGAATGCAATATTGTCAAACATATTATTCTATGTTTTAACAAGCAAAGAATTATGCTATATTCTCTATTGATAAAATTGAAGTATATTTTACAAGTATGTTTGATAAATAGATTTGCGAATCCATGAATAATCACATGATTTAAAATATGTTTCTGTAGATGCCATTACACAGGCCCCTTTTATTATGTCCTTACGGGGAGACCAAGAGCCGGTAGGCCTGTAAGTAGGCCAGAGACCTCTTCAGTGTCACAATAAGTGACTGTCATTATATATGACATTTCGTTCAGAATCCGAAGTCAACGTGGATTCTTCCATTCTGACCGCTGTAATGGGCATGCTAAATGATATTTGATATCTATTATGAGTTTTATTGGGCTACTTATTGCTATTAAAATGTTTAAATAGCAATTCTATTTTTGAAAATGCATTTGAAATGTTTTAGTAATGCTTGATATCCACTGGTTTTACTTAAAGTTCTTTTGCTATAAAAACCCATGACAGGACATTGGTATTATTGATTGAACTTTGTTAACTCACCCTATTTCCCAACCAATTTTTCAAGTAATGAAACTTAAGATGGGAAGGAAACTCAAGGAAGAAGAGTTTGTAAAATTGTATAGTGAGACTTGCAAATATCTCTTTTGAGCCTATGTAGGCTATTGTATATATACAATGGCCATTTTGTGTATTGGCCAGTTGTAGATGTAAATAACTTGTAATAAATTTTGCAAGTGTGAGTTTGATATTAAATTTAGATTTGCTCTAATCGAATGTGGTTGGTATAAGTTTGATGTGAACCTAACAGGTTAAGAATGTGGTTGGTATAAGTTTGATGTGAACCTAACAGGTTAAAAATCTTACGCTTCTGCTATATTAATAAACTATCCATTATACAACCCATTTGATTTTGTATGAGGCCTCAGTGGCCAGTCATGGACCACAACTCCATTTTATGTGGGGTTTGGGTCGTGACACCTCCACAACCTAGGACTCCTCAAGAGGTTTTTCCAACATAACTACCTCCTCCAAAATAGTATCAAACTACATTTCATCCAAATCCAGTCACCAATCACAAGTCTCACTTTACAGATCTCTACAAAAGAAAATTGCCCTTTTCTTTATAGGGGTTGGGGTTAAATATAAGAAAATTGTCATCTGCAGTGATGAAATTGATTATTAAGAATGCTCTTTTAGAAATCAAATGTAATAGAACTTAATATGGAATGGGATTTCTACACAGATGCAAATGATCGTTCGAAAGATTTTGAGGCTCAAAAACAGGATAAAGTAGAGACCAAGGTATGTATAATGCCTTTAAGGATGCATGTTACACATCTATTTCATATGATCAAGGTTGCAGACAAAAGATAGGGAAGAGTATCTTAAATATATATTACACATGAAATTAATTGACCCTACTGCTGCATCAAAGCTTAAAATGGCACTTCTACCCTTCCCTTGGTATAAGAAACTAAAAACTACTTGTATATTTTGAGCTTTTTCTTTAATTCCACGAGGAAAAAAAAAAGGGAAACCAAAAAGTATTGGTTCTAAATTCCAACATACACTAGAAAATTGACTTGCATATAGGCTCATCAACGTCAAGGGTGACAATCGATTAAGTCAATTGATGTATATGTGTGTGTCAATGTGTGTGTGTGCGCGTGCATGCTGGTTTGATCCAAAAGAAAAATCAAAGGGCCAGCACATATGCTCATCTCTGAATATATATTTTTCAGAGTAGGGTTTCACATGAGCTCATCTAAATTACTGCTTTCAATGAATGCAGTCAACTGATATGTATGGCTGGAGACAGTTATGCACGCATATATGTTTCAAGTAGAAGTTCTAAGCCCATGAGATGTCCTAGCCATAGATCCACTCAAGCTCAGCCACATTTATATTTCCATAATACCTCTTATATCATGAACAGGTTAAGCAACCCTAGGGTAGTGAATCTAGTCTCACTGTTTTTTTTTTCACGCAAGTGTGCATCTAGGTTCATATTTGTATATGTAAGTATGCAAATTGGGAGTTTTGAGCCCATTAAATTCTTGGCTAAAAATTAACTCAGGCTTGCCTAAGCTTGAACAGGTTTAACAAAGCTTGGGTGGCAAATTTAACTCATTCTTTACCAATTCTCTTTGCAAAAAAAAAAAAAAAAAGAGGAGAATATCAAATTAATTTGTTCTAAAGGTGTTTTCTTTCAGTAAAGTTTACGAACTGCAAGCAAACTACATCAACCATCACAAGCCATAGGAAGCTGAGCATACTGTTGCTCCAACTCAGGTTCAGCTGTTCACAAGAAGCTTGTTTTTTTTTTTAATAAGAAAAAAAAAAAAAACAAGAAACTTGCTGTTTTCACGTGCTAATCAAAAAAAAATAGTTATCCTACAGTAATCACCTAAGTTCCACTTTGAATGCACAATGGAATTTTAGTGATGAAAATCCAACCATTACTCCACCCACTTTAACCAAGACTTATTCCTTAAGTGACAAATGTAAGCTTTTTGGAAGAACCACAGAAGTGAAAGTTAACAAGCTAAAAGGTTTTTCCAGGCATTATCGGAACAAGTCTCCAATAAAACCATTATGTTAGCTTTTGTGGTATCTCTAGCTACCCACAATGGAAAAGATGCAGAGTTCAAGTACTAGTTACAACATTGGCATGTGTGCATGTGTCGTACTTCAAAAAATAAAAATAAAGGCTCCAAGAAGAGACAACTTCCACCACAATAAATTGAGGTTCCTAAGCAAAAGTCCCAGCACAAGAAGTTCCTGGAACTAAGCTTCTCTAGATTCCAGTTAAGTGATAACTGATAAGTAATGTCATGACATGACATCGTCAACACCCTGCGTATCAGGTTTCCATTTTTAGATATAGGACTAGGAGATTTGACAAGATTAATTCCCTTGTGTCCCTGATCAATTCCATATTTTTTTTCTCAAGAAAAAGATGGTTGTCTACTGGTCTGCTTAAGAATGTTATCCCATGATAAACAAAAAATGCGGTTTGTTTTATTTAAATAGGAAGACTTTAAAGAATATAGAGTTGCCTTTGTAAAGGTTGAAACATTTTCTTATGGATACTTTTCGTTTTGGGTTTCTGGGAAATATCCGGACTCTATTTTTTCTTTTTTGAATCTTTTGGGCAATTTAAGTTCTATAGGTGAGAATTAGATCGGGATCCTTGTACTCTTCGTGTGTACATGGCTGTGTCCCTTTGGTGCATTCTAATTACTAAATACTCCTTAGTTACTGAATATATGTCTATATAGGGTGCCAAAACTGCTGTTGCAAATTCTAGAACCAAACAAACTCTACAAAGAGGGACATGGGTGTCATAGAGAATGCAGAACAAAATAAGCAGTTGCTCATTATTTAACTATTTTTTTAATGCTCCTAAGTAATCATTCATTTATTCTCATAAATATAAACATAATTCATTGATCAATCAGTTAACATGTAGGATTGTGTTAGTTGAAAGCATTTTCACATCCACAAGGAAAGTGTATTGCCCCATTGTGATTTACATCAAATTTTATGCTAAAAATCCATCATTGTAGAGGGGCACATCACAAAAAATGACAGTCATCAACCCAAATGATAGGGACATTTTAAATCAGCATCTTTGAATGAAGTTGTATAACTAATTATTTAACATCGGGGGTGGTTGCTCCTCTAATTATCTTTAATGGACCCCATTCTAGTTGTGGGTTCACTTATCAATAAATAAATAAAAAATTCTATTGGGGGGTTTGAAACTTCAAACGATATGAAAATATAAGGTAGACATTCAATTTTTTTTTTTTGTAATGACCAGTCTTGGGTGCAAGGTAGACTCTCTTCCTACATCTTATCTAGGCCTCCCTCTTGGGGCTTCGCCTCAGTCCACTGCATTATGGGACACAATTGTGGAACGCTTCCAGGAGAGGCTTGCGGGATGGAGAGGCCAATATTTGTCAAAGGGAGGCAAGATAATGCTGATCAAGAGCACGCTCTCAAACCTGCCAACATATGTTGTGTCCCTTTTCCCTTTACCGAAGACATTGGACAGGATTCAAAGGGATTTCTTATGGAATAACTGTGGGGATGAGAGAAAAATGCATCTAGTGGGTTGGGAACGCATTAAATGGCCCATCCAGTAGGGTGGTTTGGGCGTGAAAGGCTTGGCATTGTTCAACAAAGCGCTATTAGGAAAATGATTGTGAAGGTTTGGTCCAGAGGATAATTCTGTTTGGAAGGGAGTGGTGACGGCTAAATATGGGTGCGGAGGAAGCGGCTGGTTTCCTTGTGAAGTGGCTGGCCAGGAGGTTGTGGACAAGGATAAAAATATCGTTTCGATGTATAGTTCCAGTTTGTCTAGAAACGGAAACGTTTCAGGAAACATAATGTAAACGGAGAAAAAATTGGAAACATGTGGAAATATAATTTAAAATTTATTGATTTATACAAATAAGCCTATTTATTGAATATTTGTGCATGTTTAAGGCATATACATCATATTCATGATAAATGACACTAATTCATGATAAATGACATAATAAATTATACTATGTAATATCCACGAATTAGATAATTTGACACAAGTTACATATAAAATAAAAAGTAGAACAAATAGCGATTTAAACCTATTATAATTAGTAACTTAGTATTAAAATAGTTGTTTCTCTACACTTTATTTCTCCTACTAATTTTCTATTATTTTAGGAAAAATAATAGAAATATCTTCTTGTAATTTTGAATCTTAATCCTTGAAAAATAAATGGATATTATTTTTGACTAACTTCTAGAATTATTGTTGATACAAAAGAAATGTTTCCTCTGATTCGGTATGTTTCCACTAGTTTCAGTATGCTTCCATGGAAACATATGAATTTCGATATTCCACTAGTATTTCGTTTCGGTTCCATGTGAAACGGAAACGTTTCAGCCAGTTTTGATGGAAAAAAAACGAAATTTTGATCCTTAGGTTGTGGAATCTAGAAGTTTATTCTAGGTCCCTCCACCTCTAGCTGTTTCTCTCTCTTTCTTTTCTTTTGTATGTGGGTTCAACCCCCTCGAACGGCTATTAATAGAATATTATCGTTACCTACCCCAAAAAAAAAAAAAGATAATACATTAAACAATGGACATTGTTCCCCGGACTCTGTCCAGCTAGAGTGAATACAAGGCTTCTTAACTATCTTCCAAAGTTCATATCAGCTCATGGTGACCAAATCCATAGATTTCAAGTACATGACACAGTTTAAAATTTCTATTAGGAAAAAAATATCTACTTGAAAAGAAAAATAGTATGGAGGTAAGAAAAACAAAAATGATGAACAGGAAAATGAGAAAAGAAGAAGAATAAGGGATTAGAAAAAAGTATGTTATTCACCTCCTTCTGCGACTGATAGTACACAATGGGTACAGCACGAGAACAATAATTGCATCGGTTTTCAGATAATCTCTCTCTGATTCTGCTGTCCAAATCAGAATCCTCATCACCATGAAATGACAATGATGGATAAAAATCTGATGCCTTGAGGCTGCATTTGGGCTTGTCAAATTGAATCAAACTATCTATGGACTTTAAAGCAGCCGATGGCACGTGAACCTCACCATTTGAATCCTCCCTCAAATAAGATCCATCATTACGAGGCTGGCAATTTGGAGCAGTAGCACAGTAATTAATGATTCCCCAGTGATCAAGAAACCTAACAATTCGAGTTAAATCATCAACATCAACGCCAACCACCAATCCCTGGCAATCAGGAACTGAAAGCTTCTTCTCTGGATTTTCCATGTACTTGGCAACAAATCGATTCCGACATTCCATGTATTTTTCTGGCGTTTGGTCCATTGACTTCCCAGAAAAAAAATGTGGCACCACTTGTCTCTCCAATCTATGCACTGCGTTGGGTGAAAACCAATCTGCTCACAAGAGAAGCTCAGAACAAAGTAGCAAAAATTAGGCACACATTGACACACAAATAAAATACACGAGTGGCTCGAAAAAAAAAATTGAAGCACAAATCTTATACAAATAAATTTTAGAGAGGGAGAGAGAGCGCGCAATGAGCATAATACAAGCTCAAAACCAGCAAAATTAAGCACAAAATTACATATAGAACACTCTGAACAACACTCGAGCCAAACAGAATTAAATCAAAGCACATATAGAAATGTACAGCAGAATACACAGTTCTAGAGAGAGAAACCAAAATAGAGTAGAGATAGATAAGCACCTGCATGCATTGGCACAACAAGAACTCGATCATTCCCAAACCGCTTCACAACACCACGGCCTTCCATAATGGGCGGCTGTGTAATAACATAGGCTGCCGCCGAAGACCCATCCCCTCTTTCTTGATCCCCCGCAGCCAACGCCGGACTATCCGCAGGCACAGCAGACAATGCCTGCAGCTGCCCATACGATATGTTCTCCAAAACGGCGGCGTGCTGTTGATTCCTACTGTCTCCGCACTGAATATCCCTCTCCAAAGCCACAATTCCGAGTACCGACGAGTGAGGCCGATTCACTATGTGCTTGATCACAGGCGGAAAGTCGGAGATTCGGGCCCCGCTGTCCAATAAGACCTCGCTTTCGCGGCCGATTGAGGCCGGATTGGAGGAATTGTTGGGGCCCAATTGAGGACTGGGCTGTTGTTGGTCATCGTCGAATTCAGGTTTTTGTTCGAAGTCGTCTTCGTCTTCTTCTTCTTCGTCGTCATCTTCGTCTTGATGCTTTTGTCTTCGGTTGATTTGGGGCTCTCTCTTTCTCTTCCTCCGCCTTTTGCGAGTCTCTGTGAAAGATTATACACTCAATATATAGAGAAGATAGATTTTAGAGAGATAAAGGGTTTTAGGTGCGGCTTACCTGAGGAACCTGGCATTGTTGAAGGAAATTTAGAGAGAGAGAGAGATGGCCTATGCAGAGATTTGTGGGGTCTGTGATTGATGCAGGAGAAGTGTTTGAAGTATGGAGAGAGAAGGGAGGCAATACGGTATCAAGCAGCTTCCTCTGCTTGCGGGCGTGGCCCTTTTTCTTTGGCTTTAGCGAGGAAAATGTTGGTATAGCTGTGAAAATCCACTTGCTTTGGACCATTTAAAGGGTAACATGGTTATTTTGATACATATTTAACTCATCAAATCGCCCTGCCGTGCCTAGCGCAGGTGGAAAGGGGTGAGAGCCTCCAGGGCACATGTCCTGTTGGTCTCCGTTCGACTTTTTGTACTGTGCGAATTTGTGATTTACTCGATGCACTTGATTATTGGACGATTTGGTGCATCCGAGATTTTACCCCTTAGGGGTAGCGTACAGAGCCGAAAGCCCTAACTGCTAATAGACGTACGTCTTTAGGGGGTTTCCCCCGTTATCAAAAAAAAAAAAACTCATCAAATCGTCAATGTTTGGGAAGTTTAGTTTCCATGCATATGCCTTTTTTAATATTTTTTTCCAACTTATGTCTCAAGGACACCTAACTGGAGTTAGTTGATAGATTATGTGTCAAAGTCTCACTCTTTATTAAAGAAATATGAATATTTATTTTGACTCAGTTACAAATAAATTGAGTTGTTTGTCCAAAACTTATATTTTAAAGAGTTATGCTACTATTAAATTGTATAATTTTTAGTTAATTTGTAATTTTGTAACTGTATTGTTTAATTAATTATAATACATAAATTGTAACACTTATAAAATATAAAAAAACAAAACATATTTCTACAAGACATGTAGTAAATAAGAGAGACGCATTTACTTTTCTACTTTTTATAATATAAACGTTTTTAGACCCTCGTCATATAATAAAGGTGTTTAAAAAAAAAATTGTCTCTAAATCTTTATATTCATCGAAAAAGAGACACCTCTACCATACAATTTATCTTACAATTCATTTGGATAAGCTAAAGGAAATGAAGAGGAAATAATAAATTAATTATAAGAGATAGGAGATAATAGTGTAAATTTTCTTTCAAGTTTTAATGAGAGAGAGAGAGAGAGAGAAATGAAATGATAGTATATTTCTTTTATCTTGTTTGGTAAAGATACTCTACTAAACTTGACAAAGTCTAATCTCAATTATTTAGGATCAGATACATAAATCTTATCCTGTCGTTTTTCTCTATTTAAGACTATTTTCTCATTTAGACCACACATTATCATTTTTTTTACTATATGTACCAAAGTTAAATTTTACCGCCCCCACACCCAAGCCTAACCCTTGATGTAGACCATATCACTCTTTCTTACCTTGTGCATTTGGTGATATTCGTTGTACGTGGTCATATCACCTTGATCGCTTTTCTCAAATTTTTTCTCCTACATGTGGTTTTTTTTTTTTTTGATGACGTGTTATTTTTATCATCTCGTGAATATGTTAATTTTTAATTTTATTTGTTCTCATCTTACAACTCGTCCATCTCAACATCTTTATTTCAGGTATGCTTAATTTATTAACATGTTTCTTAACTATCTAATATTATGTTCCATATAGTATCACTTGTCTAGTAGCTATTTTATATAATTTATCTTTCAATTTTAAAGATATACATCGATCACACAATATACTAGACATATTTCTACATATATCCCATGTTTCATTAATTATATGAGTAACATCATCTCTAATTTATCCTTCTTGATTGATAGGTGAATCTAAATAATAAAAATTTGCACTTTTTATTATTGATTTGTGCTCCCAATTTTACTAGGTTCACACTCAAGATACTTAAGCTCTATTTGGATAGTGATTCAGATATGATTTTCTGCAAAATATTTTTTAGATGTGTTTCAGAATTTTGTAATTAGTTTTTTAAAAACTGTAAAAATTAATGCATTTAGATATGATAATCAAAATTCAGTGTTTGAATTAAAAACTGTGAAAATGCATTTGGATATAATAACATTTGAATTTGAATTTATGATAAAAAAAAACAATGAAAATACATTTGGCAATAAAAAAAATGAAGTTCCAACTTATTTTCATATAATAAACAGTTTATGGAATAAGGGTACCAATTAGATATAAGCACAATATATATATATATATAGACAACAAAAAATTTAAGTATTTTTGCCTCAATCCAATCTATAGCTTATAATAATACACAAAATTAAAAAAAAAAAATTACAATAAACCATAGTATCATGTTGCAAATGCAACATGCACAAACCATCCCCAATGTGGTAATGTTGATGCTACAAGCTGATTTGAATGATTCACTATATTCCTTACAATTTTCCTATGATATTCATCCGCCCACATAAAGGATCTGGGATAATGGCTCCCCAATGGACAACGATAAAATAACTTGCCATCGTTTCTTATGGTGCCCGCTGTAAAAACTCGCATTGCTCCAGTGCCACATTGGCAATATGGTGCTTCCATTTCTTCTCTAAGCATGTAGTTCAATATGTACTATGAGAAATAAAACATAGACAAACACATGGAATTCGTGATCAAAACCACTAAAAATAAAAACGCATTACCTATTGTTGGACACATGTAAAAATATATTCTACATCATAGGCAACAACAAGTGGAAAAAAAACACGGCAACCCAGCTATCAAAAAATTAATGGTCTCGTCATAATATACACAGAAAAAATAGTATAAGTAATATGGTTTTCAAGATCAGATAAACTTCTATTACTCCAATATTAAGCATACATATCATTGTCTATGTTCCTCGTGGTTCAACCACATTTGGTCGGCTATGTGATCACGTAAATGCGCCATTTGGTTGACTTGTTCTTGTGACATGTCTATATCAGGATGTGGGACATCGTCATCTGCATCCATGTCATTGTCTAGAAATTCATTAAATATTGTATCCTTATTTGAATGCAGACGGACAAAACTATGAATCCAACAATAAGCCGTCACTAATGTCTCTTGTCGAGCAATTTTATAGTTAGGCATGTGCTTAAGCAGCGGGAACCTCTCTTTTAATACACCAAAACACCTATCTATAACATTTCACAAGAAGGAATGCCTTGTGTTAAATAATTCCCTTCACCTATTAGGCACAGGGGACTTGCCTTGAAACTCCCTTATGTGGTATCTCTCACCACGATAAGGTAATAAGAACCCTGTCACATTCGTGTACCCAACATCTACCAGATAATATTTTCTTAAATTAAGAATACAATTAGCAACATACACAAGCATGTCCCAAATAGATAATATAATTTAGGATACCTAATGTTTTTCTTACCATTTGGTGGCATTGGCAATTGCAATTCGGGATTTGTGATTGCATTTAAAAAAACACGGGAGTCATTGGCACTTCCTTCCAACCCTTGTATACAAAAGAGAACAACATATCAGATGAATATGCAGCCAATACATTTTGTGTTATTGTTGTTTTACGACCGCGAAAGGATGTTTGTTTAAAAGTTGGTGCCCATGCAGCCATGTGTGTCCCATCTATGGCACCAATACAGTCCTACCACACAAATGTTGACTTCGAAAATATTTTAAATTAATGAAACAATTTTTCAAATTTAAATTTTGAAGGAAGAGCGCATACCACAAAATAAGGGTTAAATTTAGGGTTGCTCAAAATTTCTATAGTTTTGTATGGTAGCTTTGGATGAATTAGAAACATGCATAATTTAGCTACAACCCGCATCTCCTCTTTAACGTGACGATTGATTGTTTCTAACAAATGTTAAAAAAATTCGGCTACCAACCGTTGTCTACTACTATGTCTTACGGTTAGTAAAAAATTTGCAACGAATTCCTCAATTGAGACATGTCGATGTGAACTAGCATCAAGGAATCCATTTATTAATGTGTTGCAAAGGGCCATAAAAGTTTACGCATCCATGCAAAGCATATCATACATTCGCGTTGGATGCCCCATTAATAACTCTTGGATATAGGCATATCTTGATAAAGCAGATGTTCGACGTAGTTGCTCTTCAATATTATTAGACATATGATTATATAGTTCAGTCAACATAACAGAATCCATAAACTCATCACAGTCTTCCATTTCAGAATCCCTTATATCATCACTTGACATTGTATTGTAATGCAGTAAAATAAGTTATAACAACTATGTGTTCATAAAAATGGTCATAATAGTATATAAAAATATATCATAGTATATTTTTTACAATAACTTGCAAAAAGCTAAGATGCAATTAATAAAACAACGTTCACGGCATTATATATATATATATATATATATATATATACATAATATCATATCTTATGTATTATTTCATGCTTCTACCATGATAAACCAATACAAAGAAAAAAATAATCCATCCAAAAATTGATTTTGATGAGAATGCAGTGCACTTGCACAGAAACCAAATAACCATTTCTCTCCATTGATAAAAAAAAAAAATAGTTTCTATTATTCAACCTTGTATCAACATAATTTAACCATTAAAAGAATAGAGAGAGGGGAAAAATATTACTTAACTTGGCTTATTTTATAAAGTTAACTTAAAAATTAATGCTTAGTCAAATTTGGAGAAGAATAATAATACAGTACAACATAATGAACTTTTAGGCAGTTCAACTATTTGTTCTTTTTAGACAAAAAAAATCTAAAAACAAAAACTACTTAGTAACAGTCCCAAAGTAACAAATCTAAAATAACCAATGTTTTAAAAAAATTAGAATTAGAAGGTTGAAAATAGAAACACTGGCCTAACCAAAAGCAATTTAGAGAGGAAATGTGTTATTGGGTGATAGTGCAGTGAAGAAATTACGCCAAGATGCAACGAGGGAGAAAGAATAAGAGAGATAACCTATAAAACACAAACAACAAAAAGTGAATAATAATTTAAAAAAAAAAAACATAACACATTAGAATAAAAAGAACAATACTTTCCTGATCTAAACTCCAAGTGGATAACCCTCAACACTGCAACTATATCTACAACAGAGTAACAATGCAATGACAGGAACATAAGTGGAATAACAATCTGATTTTTTTAGTGAAATCAAACTAAAAAATATATGTATACAACACAAATTAAAATGTATAAAAAAGAGCAAAGAAATAAATAAACATGATCAAAACAACATCACACATAAAAGGATATGCATAGAGTAGAGTCCACAAGTAGATAGTAGCCACACGCAGAAAAAAGAGAGAGTAGCATATTAGTATAGTCATTCAGAGTAGGGTAATATTGTTCAAGACATAGAACTATAACCAAACAGAAAAAACAACTAACAAAACCATCAACACTCTTCTTAGAGCTTCAACACCCAATAAAGCTTCCTTTGTCCTGGCATACGGATGAACATAGTGCACCACTTGTCTTTTAGGAACTTGTTACATGCCTTGCTATACTATTCATCGTTAATATCAACCAGGGAATCCCAGTACTTCCATGCATCACTCGAGATAGTAGAGATCTGATGCTTTGCTTGAAGTGCCACGACGTGCTTCCTCTTCAATCTGTTTAGTTCGAGCAATAGAGTATGAAGTCCATGCTTCAAATGCTTTCTCTATACTAGAGCTCTTGCTCCCTTTCTTATGTCTAGAAGAAGAAAGACCGTCTGAACCTCGCTTCTGGTTACTTGGGGTGAGGTTGTCATCATTTGGGGAATCTGGTAAACGTGTATTAACACTTACATGAACATCATCCCGCATGAAGTTGTCCTCCAGATCTCTCTCTTCATCATATGTATAGGGTAATTGCCTACAAGACCTAACAAGTGCACCGGTGGCAATTGTGGTATTAAAAATAACACCCAACCGATTGTAGTGTTCACATCATTTTCTTCAAAACTGCTTTACGCTCAGGTGTGCCTATAAAGGTGAAACGTTTTTACGCGGATTATATAGATATCCCTTCAACACAACATAGGTCATCGAAAGGATCTCGGAGACCCACCAAAGTACGAAAGCCAGGATCTTTCAGAAAATGGATTCCTATTCGAAGAGTGCATAACCGCATGGATAAGCTCGCACTAACCCGTCAATTTGGGATCCAATTCGAGATTTTCCTTGGGAGGTATCGGGAAGGAATTGGAATGTAATAACATCGATTCATATAGAAGAAAAGGTTAAGAAATTAGGAGGCGTTGAGAACAAAGAAATTGTTGGAGTTATCATTTTGATTTAGTACCAACACGCTTGATGTTAAGAAAAGATCTCTTGCAGGAAGGTTGGCTAGAGATTTCTTGTAAAAACACTAGCTCTGCTCAGTTCATAATGAGAATATTTTCATCTTTTTGATTCCAATGTAAAAAAGAAAAATAATAGTTCAGACACCTACCACTGGAGAATTAGTGGATCAGGCAGGCACTGTATTGGAGACAAGGAAATGGCTCTGATACCATGTTAAAATAAGGAAGGAAGAGAGAGGAGAGACTTGAGAGTGAAACTCTGTAATATATTGTGTATTTAACTGTCATAGAGATCTCCTTTATATAAGAGGAGCAGAGATCTCCTTTATATAAGAGGAGCAACAACGTAAAAACAAAAATAAACAACAATGGTAGTACAATAGTACAACAGTACACTAAAGTACATAGTACATTGTACTATGTATATTTAACAAATACTATTAACTCTTTATTTTTTTATGCACCTAATATGATTAAATTGTTGATTTCCTATCTCTTAACTTAGCAAATTTGTATATATTACGTTCTTCATTTTTTTTGGTACCCAATTTGAATTAAAAATAATCATATGTCCCATGTTTAATGTCTTTCACATCTTTCTCTACTTCCTTGTATTTTTATATGATTTCTAACCTTTTTTTTTTTAGTTCTAATTTTCTTCCAAGTTTTATACCACCCCTTTTCACTTTTTAAATAGTGGTCATATTTTTTTTATTCCCTCATAATGTCTATTGATATTATTCACTATTTTCATCTTCTACAGTTACCCATCCTTTCTTTCTTCATTGTATTCCCACATCCAACCAAGGCCCTTATCCAATCTCTCCCACTTTAAATCTCTCCAATCTTGGTTGACTCTGGAGCAAATGTAACTTTATGTTCCGCTGTTTCTTTTGGTTTTCCCCCATCTAGATGTTTCAGACGAAGAGGCAAATCTCCCAATCTCTCTCCCAAATTTCGTTGCAACTGATTCTTCATTCCCTCAATCAATCTCTTTCTCTCTCTCCCTCTCTCTCTCAATCCATCAATCTTATATGATCTTATTCCCTCAATCTGTCAATCAATCAATCATTTTATCTCTCTCCTATTTTGGTATGCTATTACGACCATTGGGGCAGTGTGGTGAGGCAAGTTCTGCTGCCAGATTGGGCAAGGGTGACAGCGAGACTTCATTTTAGCTAACAAACCTATTTGAGAGGACGTTTTTTGAATCATGCTAACAATTTTGGCTAATAGAGAGGGATAACTTATGGTGTTAGAAATGCTCTAGAACAGGGACGGAGTCGAAATTTTATCTGAGCAGGGCCAAACTTTGTTTTTAACATTGAGTCACAAAATTAAAAATTGAATAAGTATAAACATGTAATATTGATTGATAATAATTTTGATAAATAATTAAATTCATTGAGATAAATGAGTTTATAAATTAGACAAGAAATATAAAAAAAATGACTATAAAAAAGCTTAGGACTAGATAAAAATCCAAAAAAGAGATTTTGATAAAAGTCCCGTTGTCATGGTCAAATTAAAATAAAAATAAGAATAAAGTGAGTCAAACCAAGAGGAGAAAAAAGTATTTGGAAAAAATACTAAAAACTCCTTAAAATAAAATCTTCAATTCAAAAAGTTTATGACACATTTTTTTCTATTTAAAATATAAAAAATAAACTTTTAATGCAAAAAGTTCAATTGTTAATTTTCATCTTAACATTATTTAAAAAATATTACTGATTAGGCTAATATAACATTCAAAATACATTTAAAAAAAGAATGCTAGCTAAAAATATATAAAATAACTTATTCAATCCAAAAAAATTATGAATTGAAGATTTCTTTTTTAGGCCTTCTACATAAATAAAAAAATGTTATGTTTTTTTTTTAAATTGAATAATTTATTTAATCAACTATTTTGTATTTAAAAAAAATGTATATTGATGGCTATTTTAGTTTAATCAATAATATTTTTTAATGACGTTAAGATAGAAGTTTATAGTTAATTTTTTTTTTTTTTTGTAGTAAAAGTTTATTATTTGGATCTTTTAGATACAAAAAATTTATCATGAATTTTTTTGGATTAAAAAATTTATCATAAATTTTTTATTAGGGACTTTTTAGTATTTTTTCATATAAATTAAAGGAATATATTTAAATTTTTTCTTGAGAATATGAGAAAATTTTTAAATAAAAAAATTGAGGGGAGCAATTGACGTCTGGTCCAAGGTTGGCTCCATCTATGCTCTTAAGCACAACTAGGCTGTAAAACAAGTCAAGCTATTTGAGATTGACTCACAAGATAAACAAGTCAAGTTTGAATATATTTTGAGACTAGTTAATTTACTGAGCTCGGTTTGATCTCAAATCATTAAGTCATACATTGTCTAATACTATATAAAAAAATCAAGCTACTGAGTTAGGCTCGATTAAAGACTCATTCAATGTTAACTCAAAAATTTGACAAGTCAAATTTGAACACAATTTGGAACTCATTTATTTTATTTAGTCACTATTGAATAAACTATAGTTTACCTCGGCTTGTCTCATTTACACCCACTGAGCACAACTAAAAAAACGATCACGTAATATATATTATTTAACACGTGGCCCTTCATTCTCGGAACTATTGGACCCAACCAATGAATAATTTATAGGAAAAAAAATACTAAAAGGTCTTTAAATAATTTTCTCAATTCAAAAAATACATGATATATTTTTTCTATCTAAAAAATCTAAAAAGAAATTTTTAATGCAAAAAGTCCAATTGTTAATTTTCATCTTAAAACCGTTAAAAAAATATTATTAATTAGACCAAAATAACCTTCAAGATACATTTTAAAAAATACTAAATAATAAAAAAAAATTCTTCAATTCAAAATATATATATATAACATTTTTTATTTAACTAGAATGCCTAAAAAATAATTTTTTTTACTTTATAAAATGTTATGATTTTTTGGGATTGAAAATTTTATTTTATATATTTTTTAATATTTTTTTTCTAAAGTATGTATTGAATGTCATTTTAATATAATCAGTAATATTTTTTAACGGTGTTAAGATGGAAGTTAACAATTTAACTTTTTGTATTAAAAATTTATTTTTTAGACTTTTTAGATAAAAAAATATATCATGATTTTTTTGAACTAAAAATTTTATTTTAGAAACTTTTTAGTATTTTTTCTTAATTTATAAAACGTACTTGTTTTTCTTTTGTTGTAATTTTTGAACTTAATAATTTATTTCATTTGTACAAAAATAAAATAAAATAAAAATAAGTTAAATTTATATCGTTTTCATTACAAATATTGTAGTGGGTGGCTGCATCTAACCGGACCCAACGATCCACTTCCATTACAACCGTTTAACGTTATCCCAAAACGCCGGCATGAGCGCGTAACGGGCCAAACGAAGATCCTGCCCGAATCTCAATCCCTCCTCCCTCTCTCTGACCAGCAGGAGCTGCAATTCCAAATCCTAACCACCAATTGTATGCAATCACTGGGGACACTTTCAACACTACAAATCATGAAGAGACAGAGATCCATGCCGCCGACGATCACTACCACCATACCACCCGCTCCTTCAACTCCTCCAACGCCACAAACCATCCACAAAGCCTTCCATTCCACTAACACACCCAGACCGATCTCGCACTCAACCAAGAAACCCAGAAACATTCTCACCAATCTCAAAACCCCTCAAACATTACCACTCACCACCCCAATCTCACCGGATCACCAAACCCTCAAATGGGTACCCCTTAATCTGGGAAAATCTGAGCTCTTTTTGCCCTTCACATTCCCCACGGGCCAAACTTTCAGGTGGAAACAAACAGGCCATCTTCAGTACACAGGTGTTATTGGCTCTCATTTGGTGTCCCTCAGACAGCTTGATAACGGTGAAGTTGTTTACTGTTTTCATTACACTACCTGTGAGGCTAATGCTAGGTCGGCTTTGTTGGATTTTCTCAATGTGAGTATTAGTTTAAGTGATTTGTGGGCGGCCTTTTCTGCTTCCGATTCATGGTTCGCCGAATTGGCACCGCATTTGGGTGGTGCTCGAGTGCTCAGGCAAGACCCATTGGAGTGCCTTGTTCAGTTCCTTTGTTCATCTAACAACAACATTGGGAGAATTACCAAAATGGTCGATTTTATATCATCATTAGGGAAATATTTGGGTTCTGTTGAAGGTTATCAATTCCACGAATTCCCGTCTTTGGACAGGCTGTCTGGAGTTTCTGAGGGAGAGCTTAGAGAAGCGGGTTTTGGTTACAGGTTAGTTTTTACTTATTTCTTGTTTTATTATCAATTTGTATCTATAGGCTACATTGAAATTGGTAATGGTTTGTAGACAATAGCACTCGAACTAATCTGTAGAGACATCCACGTATTCAGTTCTATGCTCATTAAATTTGCCATTTTGCTTAATGCGACATAATGAGAATGTAGACAGCTGATTGCATTAACTCTCTTACCATCTTATGGCCTGATGGAAAATTGGTTAAAACTAGCAGTGGCATAGGATTGCCCCAACTAAGATTTTCTTGTTCATCTTGAAGCTTGCATAGAATCATGTTGCTGTCAACCACTCTACTGCAGCAGTAGTTACCGAGTCAGGGGCTTGTGTTTGTGCATTATAGATGTTATGCAAGATAAAGTTTTTGTTGAAAATTCTACTAATATTAGATGTCCAAGAAAAAAATCTAGTTATGGAATTCAAATGTGTAAGAGCATCTCTAGTGGTAACTCAAACACAAGCTCAAATTTAAATTTGAGTCAAAATGCACAAAAAGACTGCTCCAATCCTAGACTCAAACCCATACCAAATCTATTTTTACTCAAATCCAAACCCAAATCTGTGCACTATTGTTCTTAGACCCAAATTCTTAATGGTAACTCCCCCCCCCCCCCCCCCCCAAGCTAGCCTCATCTAAGATGGAAAGTGAATGAAAAGGCATGAAAAGAAATGGAAAGGTAGCTATAACATGGCGTGAAAGGAAACCGACTAATCTTCTTCATCGTCCAATGGCGATCGGTGTTGCAGAGATGGCGACAATGGGAAACCCTCAAACTCGACTGTGAGGAGAAACCTTGAATGTTGTGTCCATAACTTAGTGGTAGAAAGTTTATGAATGTAGGGGGTTGAGATTTAAAGAAGGGGCTTTTGCGTGAGAAAATTTGGGAAAGGTCATGAGATTTACTGGGGGGATAGTGTGAGAGGCATTGGGAGGGGGTGTTTTGTGAGATTTACAGAGGGAGTGGGGGGTTGCGTCATGCAGTGAGATTTATAGGGTTTTTTCTAGGAGGAGAGAGAGAGAGAGAGAGAGAGAGAGAGAGAGAGAGAGAGAGAGAGAGAGAGAGAGAAGTTGGGTGTAGAGGGAAAAAATAGAGGGGAAATGAAATAAAGTAATTTTTTTAGGATAGAGTGGGAATTTTTAAAAAAGAGTTGAGTAAAAACTTAAGTGACCACCAGAGAACATGAAATTCAAATGAAGTTTTTACTCAAATTTGAAGTAAAATTTGCTTTTGATTTTGAGTAACCACCGAGATGGCCTAACAAGTTTCACATCTTTAGAATACTTCTTTGAAGGGTAGGGTTCCCTCCCTCAACTGATATGATTTTTTGTTCTTCAAAACATTTATAAAATATTCAATGTTTACCCTAATAAACATGCACTAGGTAGCAATTCAACATGGGTTACGTAAAAGAAGCACCCCCTTCAAAGTAATTATCTTAGACTTAATACATCATTTTGCTAGAATTCAATTTAGGTGTTGGGTTGTTCACCTAAGTCACTAACTCAAAACCAAACCAACCTTTGGTTAGTTTTACCTTCTTTTTTTTGACTTGGATTAAATGCAAGTGTTCATAAATTTAACAACACAGACAAGTTGGGTATGTATATAGATATGGATATTTATGTACTTATATAAATACATATATTTTTTTTTATAAATACTTAGATATATGTATTTCAGTATATATATATATATATATCTACACATTCATATATCTATACAGACATATAAATATATCTATTTATATGTAAATATATATATATGTATATATATGAATTTATACCATATAGCATGGACACTCTATTTTAATTCGCGTATCCGTGTTGGACCTATCTTGAACACGTTATGGATATGTTAGGACACGCTTTTTTTTTTGGGCACGTCATGGATATGTTACAACATGTTTTTTTCTGGGTATTGTTTTCCTTTTCTTTTTTTGGATTCCCCCCATTTTTTGTTTTATTTGGTTATATACATACATATATATGTTTCGTGTAGTAGTTAATTTATTTTAGAACTTGGATCATGGACGTTGATGATTAATGAAGATATTCTTGATTTTTTATATTATTTTGATATATTAATAATATTGTTGCGATTTGTGTGATTTTATTCCACTTTTGATTGAGATAATGTTAGGTTTTTATGATATGATCATATAATAATTATATAAAAAAATTATATTCAACATGTCCCTGACGTATCCCTGATCTACTTGTTTTTTTTAGAAATGCTTTGTTCATGTTGTGTCATGTCATATCTGTGTCCCGTTTCTGTGTTTCTTTTTAAAAATATATATTTATTTATATATACTTATTAATATATATTTATATGTATGTATTTATTTATTTATGTGTGTATATATATTAATTCTCATATATATATATTATAATTTAGGTACGTATGCACGTGTACCTACATTATATATATTCATATGTTGATTTATTTATATATACAATTATTCATTTATATATTTATATATATATATATATCTTTTTTTGATAAGTAAAAGATTATATAAAAATGCCGGCAAGGGGGCGAACTCATATACAAAAAAGGAACTCATATCAACCAAAAAGTCTAAGAAAGAGTCAACACAAGAAGTGTATGATTCTTCTATCCATAACAATTTCAAAAAGGTATTTGTAAACCTATAAGGGGAAATTTCATCCCTTTAAAAAATTCTTCGATTTCGTTCTCTCCACAAGCTCCATAAAAGACATAAAGGGGCAAGCTTCCACACTTGCTTCACGTTCCTTCAAACATAATGACCTAGCCAATCTCTTGTAAAAATTTACCACCGTCTCCGGCATTACCCAAAACACCCAAAATGAAAGAATAGGAGACCCCACTTCTCCCTTTCAACGGGACAATGGAGGAGAAGATGTTTTTATTGTCTCCTAATCTTCACCACACTTGTAGAACTTACTAGCAAACCTATAGGTCCTTCTAAGATTGTCCATTGTCAACACACTTTTTCGTGCAACATACCAAACAAAAAAAACAACTTTCAATGGAGCTTTGGAGCTCCAAATAATCTTCCACAAAAACTCTAGTAACCCTCCACTAGCCATTTGGCTATAGAATGACCGAACAATGAATAGCTTTGAGCTATTCCCATTCCAATGCAAGGAATCCTCCAAATCCTACTTCTACTCAAAAATTGCTGTAAAAACTCCATCAAACCAACAAGCTCTAGCTTGGTTGGTATCTCCTCCACCTCCCATATGAGAGGTTGAGGGTTCAATTGTTCAAGTCCTCTTAAGGGAAAAAGTGTGTGTGATTTATCTATCAAAAAAAAAAAAAAAAACTCCATCAATCCCATGGTTTCCTCCAAATCTCGATCGTGAAAGTTCCTTCAAAAAAGAAGGATCCCATATTACCCCCTCCCTTGCAGAAGAAGTGCACTCCACCACCCAAGCACAAAGATCTAAACAAGTCAAAATATGAGGGGAAACCTTTCCTTCAACTTCATATTGCCAACCCAAATGTCATTCCAAAGCCACACTCACATCCCATTCCCAATTTGAAAGCACAAATGGCAAGCAAAATCCTTTTTTGAATCAATTTCCATAACCCAGGTCCCATAATTCCCATTTACCTCTAACGAGAACCATCCCCCTTGCTCACTTCCATACTTGGCAACTATGATTTCTCTTCAATTAGCACCCAATTTTATAGCAAACCTCCAAAGCCACTTAACCAAAAGAGCCTTATTAAAGATCTGCAGATTCTTTAAACCCCAGTTACCCTCCTAAATAGGCCTCTTAACACGATCCCAACTCGTTAGATGAATCTTCCTTTCCAATTCACAGGAAATCTCGCTACAACTTATCTAGGGCTGGCAATATAAGACATGACTCACGAACACGACTCAAAAACGACACGAATTTAGCAGGTTTCGGGTTGGTCTTAAACAGGTTCGAGTCAGAAACGGGTCAAACACGATTAACACGGAGTACTGTTTGTTTCGTGTTCGGGTTGACTCAACTGACCCGAAATTGACCTGATTGCTGCTTGAATAGTGACCTGAATTTGACCCATAACACATTTAACCTGTTAACCCGAATTTGACACAATTAACAAGAAAACTGTTGATTTTGAGTTTTGTTTGTCCCACATCGACTAGTGAGTAAAAAGAAGGGAAGGCTTTGTGCCTATATAAACAAACTCTCTCCCCCCTTTCTTCCACCTTCTCTTGTGGCTGGTGACATGGTGTGCTTGCTCACATAGTGACACTGGCCATAGTTTAATTTTTTTAATATTATATATATATAATATGTAATAATATTTATAATATAATAATAACAATTTATTTAGTTAGTTATAGTTATTATTATTTGTAATTATAATATAATTTTACAAATTTATAACTTATTGTAATAATTAATAAAAATAATAATTTTAATTAATTTTAGCCATGTTTTGTCATGACTAATAAAAAATAGTTTTAACTAATTTTAGCTACCGTTACTTGTGACCCAATTTTGTCATGTGGTTGGTGACATGTTGTGTTTGAACATTTGACACGATTAGTTAATCAGGTCGTGTTCAGGTTGAAGTTAATTGTGTAATAGGTGTGTCTTGACACAACTCGAACACGAATTTCCAGCCCTAAACTTATCCAACCTTTTCTCCACTGGCACTAGCTGTCAAGCCCCAAATCCGAACATGGGAATTAAGGCATAACAACCGCCACACATCCCATAATCTCCACGATTTATCTAAAACCACATCCCATAATAAATAGTGGTACAAATCCACACATAAAATCCTCTTTTTATTTATGATTCAACGAAACAAACTATTAAGTTAAAATAAACAATATCCAACATTCATTACAAAATAGATAAAAGGACCGTCTAACAAAGAAATTTTTTTAAACAAATCTAAAAGCAATAATTAATTTATTGAATCCATGTTTCCCTCCCTATCTTCGTACTATACTCCATTAGCCAAGATGACCATCGTGCATGTAACCTCCATAATTTGAAGAGGGGGAAAACTGGGGTCAGCTTAGCAGCTCAGCAAGTAACCATCAACCTTACTAGCTGGATCAACATGCTATCAAAACATTTATAGAACAAGTTCAAAGCAATAGTATTTCAGTGAAATTTTTAACTTTTCAAATCATTCTCATATGATTCCAAATATACTTGCATTTAAACAGTGAAACATAGTTAAATAGTAACTCAACAATTAATAAGACTACAACCACAATTCGCCACATGGCAAGGCCCAAGTTGTTCATTGATTTGTTCTAGAACAATACCAACATTTGTCATTCCCCATTGGTGGGGTCCTTACACCAACATTTTTCATTCATCATTGGTAGGGTCCTAACCAATGTTTTTCATTCCCCATTGGCGGGGTCCTAACACCAACGTTTTTCAGTCCCCATTGGCGGGTCCCAAGCATAGTCAAACTAAGAGTTCACAATAACTCAAGTTCCAATCAAAATGTTTATGCAAACAATTTTCAAGTCACATTCGAAGTTGCATGTTGATTCAATTTTAAAACAAGTATAAGAGACAAGATAATTTTTCAAATAGTTCTGTTCAACATAAGTAACGACATTTGAAATTTTAGTAATGCTATATTTTCCAAATTTCTATCCCAAATGATGTAGCATTGACATGGCAGAGTATCACTGTGGCACATTAATTACATGATTTAATACACTGCCAATATTACTTTGCCACATCATTTGGGATGCAAGATTTGGGATAAATATTTAGGAAGCATAGTATTTTCCCTGAAATTTATCACCTAGTGTTTCAAAACAAATAAGATCAAGGTTTATTAATCATTTTTCTTTTATAAAAATAACTAGTAAGGTAGAAGGTCACTTACCTCAAGAACCCAAAACAAAATCCAAATATATGAATACTACCCTTTCACAGTCCTAATAATCATATAACAAAACTAATTAAAATATAACAGTGATAAATCCTAGAGCTAAATCCTTAAGTTACATAAACTCCAAATAAAATTTTCCCATATATACATATATTTCTATGACAATATCAATTGTTTTATTTATATCATTATTATTTCACATGTATTACACTAGAATAGGAAAGAGGGACATAAAATATATGGGGAGACTAGGCTATGCACTCTTAATCAACTTGATTCTTCCCCCTGTTACAAATATTGTTGCTTCCATCCCACCAACTTCTTTTGAAAACAGTCCGCCCTTGGGTCGCTAATAGGTGAAGATTGAGATGAACCCCCAAAAGGCAGGCCCAACATGGGAAGTGGCCCACTTTACAACCGGAATTTTATGCTAAATTGTCTACCTCTGACACATTTCCCACTGCAATTATCTCGCTCTTGTTCAAGTAGATCCTCAACCATGAATCGTCTTAAGGCAAAGAAGGACACATCTTAAATAGTGTAATTGGTTCTTCTCTGTTCCACGAAATATTATTGTGTCATCAACAAGTAGGAGATAGGAGCATGCTATTCCCATCCTTGTACCCACACTAAATCCTCCAATAAGTCCTCCATTCTTACGGTCGTACCTTTGATATCATCCAACTTTAAAGCTTCCATAACAATTATAGATAAAAATGGAGACTACGAATCTCCCTCCATTCATGTGTGTATATATAACTTATATTATGTATGTGTATGTTTATATGTTTATGTTTTTTTTTTCTTCTTTTTCCCCCCTTTAGAATGGGACTCGTGCCTTGGGTTATTGGGAAGGAATGGTTATTCCTCCATCTTGTGAGAAATAGACATTCCTTTATAATGACCATTCCTGTTAAATTGTTATCCCAAGCGTAATAATGGAACGGACTTGGGAATGACCATTCCATTCCTGAGTCCATTTATGCGTAAGCGGCGTACCAAACGTGTCTTAAGTACTTTTACTAGACATAATGTACCCTGTACCCTGTACCCAGTTTAGAGATATTCAAATCTAAGTTCATAACAATCTGCCCAGTCAAGAAAGAATTTAGTGTATGCTGTCTTTCCACATGTAGTAATCCTTTTTCAAGAATTTAAAGATGGACAAACTGGGTGAAAGATGGTCGCTTTGGCTTAGGGACAGGTAGACACCAGTTTACCTACCTGACTGCCCTTTAACGGGTGCAAGGGTGGAGCCGCAAAAAAAAATTAGGGGGGGCTAGAACTTTTTTGGGAGAAATTTTAGGGGGATTTTTTATTTTTTTTTTCAAATTGGATAAAGTTTACATGTAAATTTTTTTTTCTCATAGAGAAAGATGATATGGGAATTTCTTGTTTCTTTTTTTCTCAAAGAGGAAGATGATTGGGGGAAAATTTTAGAGGGAGAAATAAAAAGTTTGTATTTCATTTCATTGTTCTAAAATTTTCTTAGCTACCAAACAAAGCTTAAATTAGAAAATTTTAGCAAGAAAACATCAAACCAATCAAATAAATGGCAATAGAAATTTTCTTAACAACCAAACAAATCTTAAAGGAGAAAATGTTAGCAAGAAAACATCAAAATCCATAAAATAAATGGCAAAGGAAGTTTTCTTAGCATCCAAACAAAGATTAAAGGAGAAAATTTCCAAGAAAACACCATAATCCACAAAATTCAGCGATTAAACTTTAGGAATTAAGATAGTTAACTGAGATGGGCCAAAATTTTGGGGTGAGAAATGATGGGTAAAGATTAGGAAGGGCTAGTTTGAAATGGCCAAAATTTTACATGTATCAATTCCTCCTCCCCCCCCACCCCCATATTTTGTGGTTTGTTTTGGCCCCCGGGGGGGGGGGGGGGTGTATACCCCAGCCCACTCATGCTTCCGCCCCTGAATGGGTGCATGTGTCTCTTTGTATTTATAGATATTTTATGTCTTATTAGAGTTCTGCCTGAAGTCCCATATTTTTTCACCCAAAAAAAATCATTAAATTTTTATGGGAAGCTGATTGTGTGAAGGACTGACTGTATGTGTTTATGTCTACAAAAACCAGAGAATTCATTTTGCATCTGTTCACAGTTGCAGCATAGGTTTCCTTTTTTTATTCTTTGCAACACTATACTGTATAGTTTGAAAAAGGTTCACAATTCACATCCAAATTTGGTGTACCATATGTTGATTTCGTCTTGACAAAATGAGCAGGGCCAAATACATTATTGGCACTGTGGATGCTTTGCAATCAAAACCTGGTGGAGGTGTTGAGTGGCTTGCTTCTCTTCGGGAATTAGATCTTCCAGAGGCCATAGATTCTCTCTCCACTCTGCCTGGTGTTGGTCCCAAGGTGGCGGCATGCATTGCTCTCTTTTCTCTAGATCAACATCATGCAATCCCAGTTGATACTCATGTGTGGCAGGTTAGCCTTTTAGCACTTTAATTTTATTAGTCATAGAAACATCATTATCTGGGTGAGCAATGTTGTCACTAAATTGGTGCTATTTATAAATGATCTTACATTTACACTTGTAAATTGAGGTGCGACATGGTGAGTTGGATTATAATATTAACTGTATCCTACATGTTTGTGAAACCAGAAGTCTAGCTACCCAAACATGATTTTGGACCATTTTGTTGATGAAGTATTTGATAAGCATGGAGAAGGGTGCGCGAGTTCAAATGTTTTTTCTCAGCACTATTAAAATAGTCAGTAATTAATTCCAACTAAACTTGGTTGCACTTGCTGAGGCTTGCTATAGACACACTGAATGAGAAAGTTTAGTTTCTCAATTATTCCCTTGAATTTGATACTTTAGTCCATAGCCTGACCCAAGTCAAGCTGCCCAAACTCAGTTGCCCCTTCCTTAGACCCAATCATACTCGGTGTGAGGTATGCATACGAGTAACTATGCTAAAATTAGGTATTGATATGCTTCAGCCAAAATATTGAAGAGGCATCATGGGTCTAAATTCATATCATACAGCCACAAATTAAATTTTGTTTTCGCATTTAAGTCTTGATAATTTGATAAAAAATTACAAATTTTCAAAATGTTTAGAAGTGAATCAAAATGCTAAGATTTCAAAATGCAGATAACAATCAATACCTCGGCAGCGAACATCTCTCTGTTTCTATTTTTACATACATGGCTGTATGAAATTTTTTACTTTCACTCACTAAATCCTTTATCAACCAGTTGAGTTGGTAGCATGAATCCTGTCTTGTCAGTCTAGCACTAGTAACATCTAGCTGTTTAACTTGAACAAAGGATCAGAATCATGAAAAAGGATTTGACAAGTTTAGTTGTTGCCAATGATTCCTTTTTATCCGAGCTGGTTTATTAATGAAGCACAAACCATGACACTAAGTAAGAAATGTATATTACATGTAGGGCACATATCCCCAGCAACAATTGTTGTTAGCTATCCTTGCCATTAGCAGTCACCATATATCACACATCCTGGACTAAGTAAAGACTCTGGATTTCTAAAAATCATTGTTGTTAAGGTGTGTGTCTGGTCGCCGCCTTAACATGTTCCATGCCAGGCCTTTTTAAAGAGGCGACGCCTAAATGATTGCCTTAAGCATGGTGAGAGGCAACCATGCGATAGCTTTTTTAATGTTAACGTATTTTAACAAAATTGTAGTCTAGAAGTATTATTATCAAACATTAGTACAAAATTGGCTTAATTAACATTTGAATTATTTGAGCTTTTACCAAAATATAAAGCTTTTAGAAGAGTAACACTTTCAACATGTTAAAAACTATAAGTAGGGATTGACTTATCATCATTCTTCACAAAAGCTGGGCATGTTCATGATAAAATCTCCTCTCTCCCTCAAATAAATTGATTGCCTCTTTCAAATACAGGCTTGGCCTTTGAGAATTAGTTTAGAAGTCTTATGACTTTGGCCCTATCAAGTCTTCTACATTATCAGGATCAACATGTTTACAAAAAAAACTTCTATATAAGACTTGGATAGATAACAAAACTTGGATATTCATTGAGAAGAAAACATGAAAGCTCAGAATGGTCAATTCACTTAAATAAATCATGTCACCTATAGATTGAACTTTTCAGTGTTACTAACTGTAAGATATTATTTAACTTAGAATACATTAACTTTTAATGTCTAATATATATTTTTGATTATTTTTATAATTAGCGCCTTGCTTCACTCATGGTAGCACTTTTTTGTTACCTTGGTTTTTAGACAATTTGGGACCTTAATGCCGTAAGGGCATGTTTTGCCTTTAACTACACTGCTATGAAGTCACAGCTGCGTTTATTTTATTACAATTGATGATCTTAACAAATTTTGTCTATGGGATGGCTAGTCCAAGATACTAAACAACAAAGTAAAGCTAAAACCATGGGTAGCATTAACTATATTATTTGTGGGTGTGGGTGGTGCCCCTTATTTTTGAAACAAAATACAGGGGTATCTTTAGTAGTTGCAAGAAAAGAAAAAGTAATGGAAAAGATATAATATATGTCCTAAGAGCCTGGTCAAAACATGCATTTCCTTTTGCATGAATTCTTGTTTGTAACCTTTCAAAAAACAAAAACCAAAAACAAAAATTGTTTATTCTACAATGCTGCATCTTGCTTACTTTGAATGTTTTATACACAAAATCCTGAAGTGTTTCTTATTGCTGGGGTTGAGCAAGATTGCAACTAGACATCTCATCCCCGAGCTTGCAGGTGTTCGTCTGACACCAAAACTTTGCAGTCGTGTGGCAGAAGCATTTGTGAATAAATATGGAAAATATGCTGGTTGGGCCCAAACTCTACTCTTCATTGCTGAATTACCTTCACAAAGGGCACTCTTACCGTCAAATTTTTGGTCTATTGAGGAAAAAAAGTCTGCTAAGCTGAAAGATGGCAAAACAGGTGGTAACTGAAGCACAACTACAAAATTATAAAACTTTATAGTTGGAATTTGTTGCTTAATTTTTGGCATTTTCCCTCCATTGATTCTAGTATGCATCATTTGCTGAAGGGAAAGATCTATAGATGGAGTTACAGCTTTGGAGATCAGAAAAAAGGGTCGTCAGAAGTTACAATTCCTTGCAGATAAGGATTAAGGAGTCTAGATAGATGATTCTTGGTGAAATTTGCAATACTCTTTGGAGGTTGTTTGCCAAACTAAAGACTCGTGTGTTGCTTCTCCAATCTTTTCTAATTTTTGCTTGATTTCATCCATTTTGTTTATCCCGTATTTATCTTTATTAGTTAGTAAGCCTACAGGCCGTACCGTATTTTGAAACTTCTTTTTATTCCTTTTCTTTTTTGAAACTTGCAGCTAAATTGGATGATTTAACATTTGTTTTCTGGTTATTTGTCTTCAAAAAATGCATGCCAATAAACACCACTGTCTGTATGAGGGTTACATATTTATCCTGTCTGGGTTTGAAAACATATGGGTTTCATTTACTTTCAATCACAATTTAAACATTATGTCTAGTGCACTTGCTTCAATAGTGAATCCGTAAAATAGAGCGAGGGAGGGTGAGAATGTATATTTAAAATTCTTTTCCTGGCAGCTCATTTTTAAGAATCTATAAATGTAATAGATCTACTAGTGTACACAAGGTCCTGAGAGTAAAGAAGCAGTTACTATTTTTATATTCTGTTGCAGATTAAATGGCATGCAACGCAAGCAGGTGGATCCTCATGAACATATTTTACTTTAATCTAGGCTCCGGTTGCAGCATAAGACTGAGTTGCTTTACATATAACTTTGAGCTAAGTCATGTAAGTTAGGCCTTAAGCTCTTTGACGGATAGCTTAATCCAGTTAATTTGTGTTTTATGGAGAGATATATATGCATTCGGAATGTAATAGTTTCTATTAATATAGTAGTTCAGGGTTTGATCATTGTTATTCATTCTGAAACTGCATTATTTCTTACTTTATTTTCTGTTAGTGTGCTAAACCTTTTAGTTGTAATATCTTCTCTGTTGTCTTATCGATGGACCTTGCTTGTTGAACTCCATGCCTTTTTAATGTCCTCTCTACTCTGCTCATGTCAGTAGTTATTAGATGGCAATTATGATTAGCTATTTTACCCACCCCAAGTGCCACTTACCCGATCGAAAAAGAATAAAAATATGATTAGCTATTTTATTCCATAATGAGCTTTGGGTATCATTATTTTTAAAGAGAGATGGGGAGAGAGCATGAAACTTATTGAAGTACTATTATCACTTTATATTTCTTAAAAAAAATTAAGTTTGAAGATTGAAAAAAAAAAACTTATTTTGATTCAATGCTAAGTGAGAAAATGTTAAATACAAATTTAAATTGACATGCATAATAACAAGTTAACATTAATAAAATATAAAATATGGTGGAAACTCATTAAAACAAGAAACAAAACATATAAAGATAATTTAGTATAATCCTGATCTATTAAAATCTAACTGATATGAGATAAGTAAACATTCTATAATTATGATTTAATCATAGAATATGCTTATAAAAAAAGAGATTTAATCATAGAAAATCAATTATTAAGACTTATAAAAAAAAATAGAATATCATTTATTAAGAAGTTTTTTTTAAAATTAGATCAGTGAGTGGTTATGATTTACGAAGATTATTTCCGTACCAATCACATATAAATAAACTACTCAAAAAATGCTTTTATTTTTACTTTTGACTAATTTTACTATTTTTCAGTCACCACCATGCTTTTTATTTTCCTTGAAAAAATTTATCAACCTCTGAAAGTTAGGAAACCCAATGGCAATATTACAAAAAATTGGTTTCTTTTCTAATGCATGTTTTTGCTGCTCTTTGGGTTTAATGCCAAATTGTAGACCTTGATGTTCTGAATCATAACATGAAAGATTTCCTCCCTTAATTCAAAAAGATAATAATTGTTCTCTTCCTCTCCCTCCCCCCTTTTGTTAGAGAGAGTATATAGCAGACAGATCTTGGGCATTGATTCTTTAGTAGGATGGCAATGTTTTATTGTTTAAAGGTGACAATTGAGAAACTATTTTTGTTTTTTTTTTTTTGGGGGGGGGGGGGGGGTGAGATTATGAAAAATTGAAAGGTGATTTTCATAAATGGTTTGATGAAGATCAGACAGGAATTAACTTGAATAGAACCTAGTCATTTTATTGAGTTTAGGAATTTTATATTGAAGAATTGTAATATTTAAAGTTGGAGTAGCTCCAAAGGATGTAAAAGTTGGAAATCTTTCAAACCTAATGGTATCATAAAGAGTGAGACTAAGAGGGGAAAAAAGAAGATGAATTTGAAATTAGTCGTCTGAAACTAATATAGAATATAAAGGCATTTCTATAGTCAAGTTTTCCATTCTGGTTAATGGGACCCCAGCGGGCTTCTTTAGTAGTGGTAGAGGGCTTCGACAAGGAGACATCCTATTTATTCATTTTGGTTATGGAAGCTTTTAGTGGCCCAATAAGTAGAGCTGTGGCAATGGGAATGATATGAGGATTCCTAGTGGGAGAGGTATGGGGAATAACTCTGGCACCTATTATATGCGGATAACAGCATGGTTTTCCTGGGATGAATAGTTCTCACAGTTTATATTTTTACGATGCATTCTTTTATGCTTCTAGGCGATCTATGGATTAAGGATTAATTTGGGTAAAATTGAGATGATGATGGTTGGGGATGTGGAGGACAGTGCTGAATTAGTTGCTGTCCTAGGATGCAGACTTGGGTCTTTTCCTCTTATTTTGGGTTCCCTCTTAGATAATCCTCTAGAGTCACTGGGGTGTGGGATGTGGTAGTGGAGAGATTCAAGAGAGATCTCGTCGGATGGAAGAAGCAACATTTGTCCAATGGAGGGAGACTTACTCTTCAGAAGAGCACGTTGTCAAGTTTGCCAACCTATTTCATGTCACTATTCCCATTCTTGTGTTGGTTAACAACAGATTGAAGAAACTTCAAAGAAATTTTCTATGGGGAGGAATAGGGGAGGAGCAAGGATCAAAATTTCAGTTTCTTTTCCATCGAAACGGCCAAAACGTTTCCAGTTTCTCAGGAAACCGAAACGAAACATTAGTGGAATATCGAAATTCACATGTTTCCATGGAAACAAAATTATTTCCGTAGAAACATACTGAAACTAGTGGAAACATACCGAATCAAAGGAAACATTTCTTTTGTATCAACAATAATTCTAGAAGTTAGTAAAAGATAATATCCATTTATTTTTCAAGAATTAGGACTCAAAATTACAAGAAGATATTTCTATTATTTTTCCTAAAATAATAGAAAAGTAGTAAGGAAAATAAAGTATAGAAAAACAACTATTTTAATACTAAGTTACTCATTATAATAGGTTTAAATTACTATTTGTTTTACTTTTTATTTTATATGTAACTTGTGTCAAATTATCTAATTCATAGATATTACATAATATATATCTATTACGTTATTTATCATAAATTAGTGTCATTTATCATGAATATGATGTATATGCCTTAAACATGCACAAATATTCAATAAATAGACTTATTTGTATAAATAAATAAATTTTAAGTTATGTTTCTACATGTTTCCAATTTTTTCTCCGTTTTCATTATATTTTCGAAACGTTTCCGTTTCCGTTTCCGGACAGACCGAAACTATATATCGAAACGATATTTTGATCTTGGGGAAAAGCTCAAGTATCACTTACTAGATTGGAATAAGGTGTGTTTTTCTGTAAGGGATGGGGGCTTAGGGGCTCAGAAAACTTTGTCTATTCAACAAAACTCTTCTAGGAAAGTGGCTATGAAAGTTTTGGACCGAGAAGAACAGCTTTTGCAGGGTTGTGGTTGAAGGAAAGTACGGGGTAAAGGTGGGAGGATGAATTACTAGAGAAGTGAGGAATGGTTACGGGGTTAGGGTGTGGAAGACTATTAGAAGGGGATGGAATGAGTTTTCAAAACACATCAGATGGGGGGTGAGATATGGAGATAGGATCAGGTCCTGGATTGACCACTGAATGAAGTTGGCCTGTTGCAGAAATAATTCCCTCAACTCTTTAGAATAGCTGCTAATAGCCAGGCTCTAGTTGATATTACTTTAGGAGGACTAAGGGTGGTGTGGTGTGGATCTTAGATTTGTTGAGCAGCTGCATGATTGGGAGGTGGAAGAGGTTGTGGAGTTTTATTGTATGCTTTGCGAGCATATAATCCTGGAAGAAAGAGAGGACTATTTTTGGTGAGTAGGACTGTGGAAGGGCAGGGCGTCTTATGAATATATACCTTTACTTATCAAAAATAAAAAATAAAAATTGAGGTAGGATCCTATTATCAACTTTTGAATAGGGGGAGAGGGACAGGAATTCCCTTGAAAAACTATTTGGAAAACTAAGGCTCCCCTAAATGTGGCATTGGAAGGAAAGAAACCAAATTTTTTTTTAAGGCATAGAGTTCCAGTTTGGAATGTTAAGGCATTTTTTCAAGTATTGCACCCCATCGGTGCTCTTTAATACAAACTACCTTACTTGTCAAAATAATAATAATAATAATAATTATTATTATTATTATTATTTTTGTTGTATTGGACTCGGGACAAATTAATTGAGCAAAGACAAAATAATGGAATAAAGTTAACATGGTTTCATGAGAAGGTTATTTACCATAGAAGATTTTGTTTTTATTAACATTGAGGTGGTTGATGGAAATTCAGAGAGAAAAATATACATGTGGAACTTTTCTACCTTGAGAATGTATATGGTAGGATCACTAAAGAGATGATGTGGGGGGCTTCAAAAACGAAAGGTTACCAACTAGATATATTGATAAGATTTAGAACATATATTATAGAGCGGTAAGTGGTGAGTGATGCCCAGCCCTGCTTCAGATGCTATCTGTAGGAGGGCTTTATAGACAGATCTTTTGTGATCCTTTAGGTTTGATGAGTTATTATTATTTTTTGATCAGTAAATTTAAAGTATTATTTATAAGGCACACGAGAGGGACGAACCCATAATTACAAAAAGGAACAATATTAATGACTTTATTAAAACTCAACTTGTGATGCAAGCTTAACTATAATTGTAATTTCCGGTGCTTTTACCATGTTGTATGTTATCCAAACACAAAATGGAGCCTAAACTTTAAATTGCTTGAAGTCTATGCATACAAGGGGCTGGTTTGAGCTGTGTTCAATTCCCCTTGTCTGGAGAAAAAACCAAAGGGTAGAGTGTTCAACCAAAAAAGAAAAGAAAAAGTTCTGTTTATAAAAATGAAGAAAAAGGAAAGTCAAGAAAAAAAGTTTATATTACAAAATTTAAAACTAATTTTATCTTTCTTTATGGATACTAATATCTAATAACATCAAATTTCAAACAAGAGAGGTATTAATGGCAGAAGGACAATGTAGATGGTAACTAGTTATATAAATTTTGTACACTTCAATGGGGAATAAAGAAAAAACAAAAAAGCTTAAAAGTTGCAACTTTGGAGCCCCTAGTGGAGAAAGAAAAAGAAACCTTCATGTAATTTAATGGCAATTACACCTCATTTATTTTTAATCGAACACTGATGTTTGAATATACATGAATAATTTCCTTAAACTAAACTTTAATTAGCCTTTCTAATAGTAAATTGAATTACTCCTGTAATCCCATGTAAGACATGGTACAAAACTGTTTGTTGTCATCTGCATTCTGCATCAACCAACAGAGCTTTAGGAATGCCTGGACAGGGGTCACCACCAAATTTTGATATGATTGAGGAATGGAACATTTCCTCTTCCCTAGACAAGCCTGGCACAATTATATTTCAACAAAAATAATTTAGTGACTACAGAAACAAAATGACCAGAATACATTAAAAGCAAGTAACATGCATCTAGGGCTATAATATGAACCAAACTACTTTAGAGCTTACCCAGCAATTAGCTCAGTTAGAGGGTTGTTCGAGATCAGCTCGTGAGATATGTGAATGAAGCTTGATCATATTTTGAAGCTTGTTATTATACTGAGCTTGGCTTAAACTTGAGTCAATAAGCTAATTGGCTCTCTAGGATTACAGTAAAAAGCCAAGCTTAACCCACTGCTTGCTCAGCTTGCCTCATTTACACCTTTACATTAATCTTTGATGATGTCAATTTGGCATAATATAATATGATGTAAGCTATGCCGTTACGAGGGTCTCAAAAATTTTAGTTTGTTTTTCTTCATATATTAAATATTTTTGTTTGAGAGTAATAATGATCACAATGGTCCATAATATATGGTGGGGGGGACTCAGTGGTTCAAGTGTCTTTGCCAGTGTCGCCGCTTTTTTTCAAATATAAAAGTAATTCGATATTAAGATTATTGTAACCTGAAGAATCAAAGCAATTTTACTGGCATTAATGATTCATTTTGTTTCTAATAAGATTGAGAAGAAAAAAAATTGGATTTTTATGGCGACAATTAATGGGACCACTGGTTTTTGAATTCCCAAGTTCTCATTCTTCTATACCTTTCAGGAGTCTGAAAAGATGGAGCAAAACTAAAGAAATTTGAACTGTAAAGCTACATTTTCAACTCCAAATAATAAGAAGACTCCAAGTTCTCTTCTATTTTCCTCCATTTCTCAACTACCAAACTAAACATGAATCAATTTAAATAGAATAATAAAGATTAGGTAAGGCCTACCTTCTCTGCAATGGCTCTAGAATTAGATGAGTGACAACTTCCAATACTGTAACTTTTGCAGTCACCAGTAGGAGTTCCGAAGCTTAGCGAATAAAATCCTTGAAATGTTCCTTTTGGGGGGACACTGAAGCTGAACTCTAGGTCTCCGGTCAGGGTGCTTTTCATACTTCTTACCAATTTGGTTGTATCTCTTCCATGAAACTACTGGGGGTAGATCTGAATCGGAAATAAGCCCACATACTTTTGTGATTGAAATAGTGTCTACGGAAATGTCAAGAGGGTTCCATATTCTTCATCCAGTAAAACTAATAGGTTGCCTGTAGGTTTAAGGAAGGATCGAGGCACATTGTACCTACAAAGATAAAAAGTTCAGTCACAAGTAATTGCTGTATAAATATTCATGAATTAGTTGGGTGTAGTAAGTAAATTAGAAGTTTGAAATTATTTGGCAACATAACATCTAAGGGTGGAGGACCAGACAACATTATGGATCCTGTAATTTGAGGAAATATAAGGAAGGACCTTGAGAAAAGAAATCATAGAAAGCATGTGGAAAGGGAAATATATATTGTCAAACTAGAGTTTTTTTAAATAAATAGTCAATCTACCTCATATTGTTGCAGTATGGGCCTGTGTTATTATTGTTAGACATTGTCTTTTAACCTATTGCCGTAGTGATGGACGTGTACTTTTACTTTTCATTAGAGAATTATATAAAGACTCAGTCACCCTGGGTCAAAGACCCTAAACTTTGTTCCTTCTTATATCAATCCTCATCACTTTGTTTCCATTGTTGGTGAACGTTTATGTAATAAAGTTGAAACTTACCAAGTAATTCATTATAACAACTACATACCATGTCTGTGAAGGAGCCCCTGCAGGGGTATGAAATGAGACCCAATATCGGCCAATACTTTGGCCATTGACCCAAGCTTCACCTTTTCCCATTGAGCCAAGGTTTAATGCAACTGGGTCATTACCCCCAGGAGCATCAAATACAGTCTGTTAAAGTAGCAATCAAAGAAATGGTTAGTGTGGAAGATAAAGTTCAACAAAATAACACTAAAACAACTATAGGAATTATATAGTTATAAAGGCAATAATTTCATAAACGAATTGAAAAAAAAAATTAAAGAAATCAATGATTGTGAATGATTTGAGGCACATAAAAGAACCTATTGCAGCATTAAGCTCTAAAAGAACTTTTAAAGTGATTGCCTACGGGCATTGTTAGCGTCCGATTATGTGCTTAAATGATTGAACTGCGCAGAATAGGACGGTGAAGTTATAGACTGGATTTCATGTTTTTTGTTCCTGGAGATGTAGCCCCTTCTATGCCTATTTCACTCGGTGAGCCTTCTTTTCTTCTCAATATAGAAATACAGGCCTTTATGTGCACCCAACTAAAATATATGTCGTACACTAAAGGGGAGGAGACTAGAAGTGCATTCCTACCTAGGAGATGAAGCAATGAATGCTCTAGAAGATAGGATAGAGAAAGAACGAACTATTCCTCTTAAAAAAAAAGTCTTGTTGGGACACCAAATGGTTTCGCTCTACTAGGATGGAAAACCTACCAAGACTCTAGCGCTAGCTCATAGGAGAAATACTGTGAAATGGTATATTGAAAAAAAAAAATTGTACCAAGTGCACAAGGCTGAGGTTGATTCCCAAGAGAAATCCAAAAATTGTCTGCTTATATAAGTTACCAGATTGTGTGCTAAAATGCTATGTATAAAAATATATTGGAATGAATGATATCACATGGGACATCAGAATGCCCCATGATCAATGGTTATAATCATTCTGTCTGGCTACCAAATGTCTTCAACTGCACATGATCATACCAAATGCCTCATTCAACTTTTCCATTAAACCCTTAATTGCACTGAAACCACAACTCATGTGATAGCCATAAGGAGAGTGTAGTTGCCATGCTGTGTGGAAACCTAATGTAAAGAATATTAAACTAAGCATTGAAAAAATCAGTTTTCTTCACCTTGTACCATTTGAGTGGTTGATGAGAGGAGCCAAACCTACTCCATTGAACCTTACTCGTTCCTTCTTCTGTGTAAATTTGTAATTTTTCTCCCAGCAATCCTACCTTTATGAAATCATTCAATCAATTAATTTAGTTGCATGCATTAAAAGAAATAGAGCACAACAATGTATATGAGAAATAAAATATAACTAATGATGGCAAAATCAAGTTTCCGAAATTGTCAGGTATTTTGAATGGTATATGAATTATGTATAACTAACCAATGGTGATTGAAAGACACAGGGAAAATAAGATACTAATTTTCAGAATAATACAAAATGAGGTTGAGAATAAATGACACATAACATAAACATTAAGGGATTAAAAAAATTAGAATTTGAGTATTAATTTGATGCAGACCAGTAAGAGAAAAGCGGAAGAGAGAAGAAGACAGAAACTGAGAGAGAAAATTCCAACATCTCAATATTATTCAATATGCCAAAAACTCCATATTCAACTACATCCAGGCCTTTTATAGGCAAACCCTAATATAAAGAAATTATTAAAATAAAAATTCTTAAAAATTTAGTAAAGCTCTAAAATAAAAACTAATAAAGTCCAAAAATAAATAATAATTACAAAATAAAATTATCATTGGGGACCAAAATTATGCGGCAGTGGGTCCTTCCCATTCTCCGTCGTGATTAGTTTTTGACATATTTGCTTTATTTTTGGAAGCCATAATGTGAATCAAAATTGTAAAATATAATAACTCTAAGGTCTTGTTTGGATCTCAGAATCAGAGAAAATAAAAGTAAAGGAAATATCAAGGGAATTTATTTCCTGTTGTTTATTTGCCATTGGAAAGTAGATGGAAAAAGAAAATATGACAAAAATATCAAGAGATTTTATATTCCCTTGTTAACTTTTTTATGGAAACTAAGTGAAGTTTTCTATGATGGGGATGGTTGAAGAACCTCTTTCCTACTATATTTTCTTTTCTGTTCATCCTTCTTACAGTAACTAATCAAATGAAATTACTTCCTCAACACTTCATATTGCTTGCCCTCTCATTTCCCTTCAACGGCCAAACAAGGGAAAGTACTTTTTTTTTCCAGTTCTTTTCTTCTTTCTTTCCCTTTCTTTTCCTTTCCCTCATTATTTCTAAGAAACAAACAGAAATAAGGGACTGATATATGATTGAGTTAGTGAAAACTGAAGGAAAAAGAAAGTCCTTTGGGAGTAGAAAGTGTCCGGTGACCAACACAACAAGTGAGTTCATAAAGTTTAAAAATGGGAACTAAGCATTTTGGTAGCGAGAAGCTAATTACCTGATATCCCCATGAATAATTAGACAAATTTTTAGTATCTTGTTTGTCTAGAATTGTCACCCCATTTAATCCGGCACTCTTTTGCTCAAGATGTACCCCTGCATCCTACACCACAAATTGAAGTGACTAATCAATATTTGATGAAATCAAGTTATATTTATGTATTTTATGCTGATTAAAAAAATTATAAGTAGAGACATAACAAGAAGGATCTGTGAGCAACTTCAAGGAAAGATGGAGTTTAGCTAAATTTTGTTACCAAATGTTTGATGAGACTATGAATTCTTTCATGGAGGGGGCATCGACACTAACCTTGGAGAATTATTGGGGTTCAAAAGTTCCAGCGAAAGTAGTTTTTTTTGTGTGTGGTCTATTGCTTGGGGTGTGGTGTTAATTATGTATAATTTGAAAGGGAGGGACTATAGTGTTACTAGTAAGTTCTTCATGTGCAGGGAAGAGGAAGAGGAACAGACAATAAACTGGTATCTTTCTTCATTGTTCCTTTGCAAGGGGAATGTGGTATTGTGGTTTCTTCATTGTTCCTTTTTGGTTAGGGATTTGTTAAGGGGCCACGGTAGGGAGAAATGCAAGGAAAGCATGGTGTATAGCTCAGTTATATCTCTGATGGTGCTTGTGGAGGGGAGATGTCCCCTTGTAGGTTTAAAGATAGCTTTCTTAAGATGTTTTACTTTTGGGTTATAGAGTTATATCCCCTTTGTGAAATTCTTATGTTGATTTTTGGAAGGATTGATGCTGCAATTTTTGTTAGCCCTTTCCTTCATTTTTGTAAATGGGTTCACCCCCTTGGTGGATTGTTTATTATACACATCATTTACTTATCCCAAAAAAAAAATATTATTTCATGTTCCACTTTAATAATCTGAAACAATTTTATTGTTGGACTGATATGTGGAAGGTAAAGATCAAAATTTCATTTCGCAGTGTTGTTTCGGTCATCGAGAAAATGAAAACATTTCAGAAACATAGTGGAAACATTGAAAAAAATTAAAATGTATAGAAACACTTAAGTAACATATATGAATGCCTAAAGATAAATATTATAATTAATTAATTAAAAATATTTAGGATACACGTCCATCTACACAAGAAGATACTAGGGTGAAATTAAAAAAAAACGTAAATGTAAATTAGTCATTAATATTAAATAACTCTTTACTAATTAAAAATAGTATAAAAAATTTAGAGCTAATTTTATATGTAATATGAAATTAAATATATAATGTGGAATTTCTACAAATTAGACAATTTGATACAAGTTATATATAAATAATTAGTAAAATAAATAGCAATTTAAGCTTATTATAATTAGTAACTAAGTATTAAAATAGATTATTTATTTACTTTTTATTAGGTTTCCTTGTCTACTGTTTTTGAAAAAAATAGAAATATCTTCTTGAAATTTTGGGTCTTAATCCTTCAATCTCCTCCATTTAAAAAATAAATAGATATTATCTTTTACCGACTTCTAGAATTATTGTTGATAGGAATGAAAATTTTCCACTGTTTTGATATGTTTCTACTAGTTTCGGTATTTTTTCACAAAAATAACTTTGTTTCTAAAGAAACATGTAGTGTTTTGTTTCAGTTCATTAAAGAACGGAAATGTTTCGGCCCTTTCGATGGAAAAGAAATAAAATTTTGACCCTTGGTGAAAGAAGGAGCACTCTCCTGCTTTTTATGGAAAAGCTAAGGGTGCCTGTGGGAGGTTGAGGAAAAGATATGTATTCTATAGAAGTTACATTTAAGAGAGCATTATACTTTAGACTGGAATACTTCTTCTTCTTTCATATATATATATATATATATTTATATTCTAGTAATCTTTGGTGAGTTTCTAGGTGATTCACCTGCTCTACTTTTTCCTTAAGAAAGGCCAACCCAATTCATTAGCCTTGGGAAGTATCTATTCCATGAAGTTGCTTTCAGTATTATTAATGCAATGAAAAACTGTGGGAGGAAAATGAAAACTGGGATCGAATAGTACCGGCAATCCAACCATTACACTTAGTAAGGCGATGTTGTTCATCCCATTATTTAAATAAACTGTTTTCTGCAGAGAAAAGTTTGCATGTTCATGATTTCCATGTGCAGATCCTGAAGAAAAACAAAATTATAGTTAAGGTACAATGTGATAAAGCAAAGAAAGCAAAATCAATGCTACAAGCTTTTGGTAGACAGAAGAAAGAGAGAAACATGTGAGTGGGAAGGAAAAGAGATCAGTATGCGAGTTGATGAAGGGGACAGCAAGAGTTTATTAGCAATTCTCTTCTCACTGCCCCTTCTTTTTCTGCCTTGAACTCCTTCTGAAGCTTGCTATTAAGTTTATCCTTGAAAAATATCATATGATCCCTATCATGAGTACCAACTGTTATCGTATACAATTTTAGGAGTTTATGCAATTTAGGACTCTATTATTATTAGCTGTATATATTATCTTACCATGTATAGATGCTAAAGATTAGGAATCTGTTAGACTACATGTATAGCATATACTGACGTGTATAGATGGAATGGATGAGATATATAATGAAAGGCGCCGAATCATAGGGCAACGTTTTCAAACCTCTCTTCGTATTTTTCTGGTATCAAGTACTTTGACATGGTATCAAGAGCAGGTTCTTGATTTCTGGTCTGTTCAAATTTTTTTTTCTGTTGGCTTTGTGGGTTTCTCTTGTTCGGCACACTCTGGGTTCAATCTTGGGGAACCCGACGTGAATTTCTGTGGTGTTCTCTTGTTCTTGGCTCTGGCTGTCGGCACCATCTGTTGTGTTTTCCAGTGTTATTCTGGCAGTTCGGCTTCCTCTGTGGTGTGTTCTGCTCTGGGCTCTTGTTTTCTGCGTCATCTGCGGGTGTTCAGTTCTTGCTCTTATTTCCAGTGCCTCTTTCGGTTGTGGCTTTTGGCAATTTATAATTTTCGGCATTCCTGGTTTGTGACTCTTATAATTTTCGGTGCAATATTTTTTTTCTGGTGGGTGTTTGTTTGTGTATTTTTTTCTCACGGTGCAAGTTATAATTTTCTGGTGGGATATTATCTGTCTCTTGGTTGCATCATGTCTTCGGATAAGTTGGAATCATTCCATATTCGGTTTACTGGTAAAAATTATTCTGCTTGGGAGTTCCAATTTAAATTATTTGTCAAAGGAAAAGAATTGTGGGGTCATATTGATGGGACTGTTCCCGCACCTCAAGGTGCCGAGGCTTTGTCTAAGTGGGAAATTCATGATGCTCGGGTTATGACTTGGATCCTTAGCTCGGTTGAGCCTCACCTTGTTCTCAATTTGAGGCCTTATAAAACTGCTGCTGCTATGTGGAATTATCTTAACACGGTTTACAATCAAGACAACTCTGCTAAACGATTTCAATTGGAGTATGAGATGGCTAATTTCACACAAGGCAGTCTATCTATAGAGGAATATTTTTCTGGTTTTCAAACTCTTTGGGCTGACTATTGCGACATTGTTTATGCTAAAGTTCCCACTGCAGCTCTCTCTGCTGTCCAAGAAGTGCATGCAACCAGCAAGCGAGATCAATTCTTGATGAAGTTACGACCTGATTTTGAAATTGCCCGTTCTAATCTGATGAACCGTCATCCTGTACCATCTCTGGATGCTTGTTTGAGTGAACTTCTTCGTGAGGAGCAGCGTATCGTTACTCAGGCTGCCATGGAACATCGGGCTAATGTTAGTGCACCTGTTTCTGTGGCTTATGCAGCACAGGGGAGAAATAAGGGTAGAGACATGCGTGCTGTCCAGTGCTTTAGTTGTAAAGCTTTTGGCCATATTGCTCGGGATTGTCCCAAGAAGTTCTGCAACTACTGCAAGAAACCGGGTCATATCATCTCTGCTTGTCCCATTCGACCTGAAAGGAAGCAGGGTATTGCTTATCATGCCTCCACTAGTGCCTCTAGTTCTGCTGCATTGCCTGCTGCCTCGCCGGTTGTTCCTATTCCTGCTTCTACAGCCTTAGCAAACCCGAACACACTCACTCCTGAAATGGTACAACAGATGATCATTTCTGCTTTTTCTGCTTTTGGGCTCTCAGGTAATCATAAAGTTTCTTCTAAGCCATGGTATTTTGACTCCGGAGCCTCTAACCATATGACCAATACTGTTGGTCCTCTTTCCAATGTCAGAAATTATGATGGAAATCTGAAAATTAACACCGCTGATGGCAGTTCTCTGCCTATCAGTGCTGTTGGTGATCTTTCCTCTTCCTTAACTGATGTTTTTGTGTCTCCTGACCTCTCCACAAATCTTATTTCTGTTGGTCAATTGGTTGATAACAATTGTAATGTCCATTTCTCCCGTTCTGGCTGTGTTGTGCAGGATCAAGTGTCAGGGAAAATGATCGCGAAGGGGCCTAAAGTGGGACGACTCTTTCCTCTTCATGTTTCTCATTCCACTATTATTCCTAGTTTTCCTTTACTTTCATTTGCATGTAATGTTGTTGGTTCTGGAAATAAGATGTGGCATAGACGTCTAGGCCACCCAAACTCTGATGTACTTCGTACTTTGTTTAATTCTGGATTATTGGGAAATAAAGCATGTTCTTCTATTGATCTTTCCTTTGATTGTACATCATGCAAACTTGGCAAAAGTAAAGTTCTACCTTTTCCTCATCATGCATCTCGTGCCTCACAATGTTTTGAGATTATTCATAGTGATGTTTAGGGGATTGCACCTGTTGTTTCTCATGCGCATTACAAGTACTTTGTTACTTTCATTGATGACTTTAGTCGCTTTACTTGGGTTTACTTCCTCCGGGCTAAGGGTGAAGTTTTTTCTGTCTTTAAGCGCTTTCTTGCACTTATTGAGACTCAATTCTCTGCCAGCATCAAGGTCTTGCGCTCTGATTTCTCTGCCAGCATCAAGGTCTTGCGCTCTGATTCTGGTGGCGAATACATGTCTAATGAGTTTCAGGACTTTCTTCAAAGCAAAGGGATCATCTCTCAGCGTTCTTGTCCTTCGACACCACAGCAAAACGGTGTTGCTGAGAGGAAAAATCGTCACCTTCTTGATGTAGTAAGAACTCTTTTACTTGAATGATCTGTTCCTCCTCGTTTTTGGTGTGAAGCACTTTCTACTGCAGTTCATTTGATCAATCGCTTACCCTCTCCTACGATAAATCATGTTTCTCCTTTCTCTAAGTTGTTTGGTCATTCTCCTGTATATTCTGATCTTCGTACATTTGGTTGTGTTTGTTTTGTGCATCTCCCTCCTCATGAACGACATAAACTTACTGCTCAGTCTGTTAAGTGTGTTTTTCTTGGTTATGCTATCCCTCACAAGGGTTATGTTTGTTACGATCCCCATGCTTATCGTATACGGGTTTCCCGGAATGTGATTTTCTTTGAAAGTCAATATTTCTTTCCATCTCATGTTGAGATGCCATCTGCATCTGTATCTCTTCTGCCTATTTTTTCTGAATCCCCAACAATTGTGGAAAGGTTCAAACCTGGTTTTGTGTATGAGAGATGTAGTCGACATGAGTCTGGTTCCACTTCCTCTGTGCCTCCTTCCGATCTTGACCCGGCGCCTGATCCTGCTCCTGCTTCCACCACTCTTCGTCGGTCTACTCGTACTTCTCGACCCCCTAATTGGTATGGTTTCTTCTCTCCTGTCTCTCTTGTCGCTACTTTATCCACTATTTCCATTCCCTCTTGCTACAAACAGGCCATGGAACATGAGTGTTGGCAAATTGCAATGCAAGCAGAACTTCAAGCACTTGAGGAGAATCACACTTGGGATATTGTTCCTTGTCCTCCTACAGTCAAACTTATTGGGAGTAAATGGGTTTTTTCTGTAAAACTTCGTTCTGATGGCTCTTTGGACAGGTACAAAGCTCGCCTTGTAGCTCTGGGTAACAAGCAGGAATATGGGGTTGATTATGAGGAGACATTTGCTCCTGTTGCCAAAATGACCACGGTTCGAACCATCTTAGCTATTGCTGCTTCATAGTCGTGGCAACTACATCAGATGGATGTGAAGAATGCCTTTCTTCATGGTGATCTCCAAGAAGAGATTTACATGAAGCTTCCCTCTGGTATGACTACTTCTTCTCCTCATGATGTATGTAAGCTAAGGCGTTCTCTGTATGGGCTCAAGCAAGCGCCCCGCGCTTGGTTTGAGAAGTTTCGCAGTACACTTCTTTCCTTCAGTTTTACACAAAGTCAATATGATTCTTCTCTCTTCTTCCACACATCTACGTCGGGTATAGTTATTCTCTTGGTTTATGTGGATGATATTATCATTACTGGCACTGACTGTGGTTTGATTACTAAGCTTCAACAGCTGTTACATGCAACTTTCCATATGAAAGATCTTGGCCAGCTCACATACTTCTTAGGATTGGAAGTTCATCATCGAGCCCATGGCATTTTCGTGAACCAGCATAAGTATGTTCAAGATCTTATCACTTTGGCTGGTTTGGAGGACACTTCTTCTGTTGATACTCCTATGGAGGTAAATGTCAAATACAGGAAAGATGAAGGGGACCTTCTGGATGATCCTACTCTCTATCGGCGCTTGGTTGGGAGTCTTATCTACTTGACCACTACTCGACCTGATATCTCCTATGCTGTTCATCAGGTCAGTCAATTTATGTCTTCTCCTCGGCATCTCCATCTTGCTGCAGTTCGCCGCATCATTCGCTATCTTCGAGGATCACCTACTCATGGATTGTTCTTTCCTACCGAATCCTCTCTTCAACTTGTTGCCTATAGTGATGCTGATTGGGCTGGGTGTCCAGATACACGTCGATCTACTACAGGTTGGTGTATGTTTTTAGGTGATGCATTAATTTCTTGGAGATGTAAGAAACAAGATCGTGTTTCTAAATCCTCTACTGAGGCTGAGTATCGTGCCATGTCTACTGCTTGTTCTGAAATTGTATGGCTACGTGGTCTCCTTGAGGAGCTTGGGTTTCCTCAGACTACTTCTACCCCTCTTCATACAGATAACACTAGTGCTATTCAGATTGCCACCAATCCTGTTTTCCATGAACGCACCAAGCACATTGAAGTTGATTGTCATTCTATTCGAGACACTTTGGAAAGTCGGGTGATATCTCTTCCTCACATCTCTTCTGATCTCCAAGTTGCTGATGTCTTCACCAAAGCTATGACTCGACAGCGGCATCAATTTCTTGTTGGCAAATTGTTGCTGATTGACTTACCAGCATCAATTTGAGGGGGGATGTTATCGTATACAATTTTAGGAGTTTATGCAATTTAGGACTCTATTATTATTAGCTGTATATATTATCTTACCATGTATAGATGCTAAAGATTAGGAATCTGTTAGACTACATGTATAGCATATACTGACGTGTATAGATGGAATGGATGAGATATATAATGAAAGGCGCCGAATCATAGGGCAACGTTTTCAAACCTCTCTTCGTATTTTTCTGGTATCAAGTACTTTGACACCAACGTGCTTGGTGAGTGTGTATGTGTGTGTACCATCTCATAAGATAGTATATGTCTATTTTACCCAAAATGATAAACAAAAAGAAGTTTTTTTTTTCCATAAACAAAGAAGATTGTTTGAAGTAACTTATTTTCTTACTGTTCTGAATCATAAAAGCTTCCTTATATGCATTGCAAAAGTTTTTTTAAAAAATATTTTTTAGAAATTTTTTTGATCAACAATTGTAAAAACGGTCACATGTTCGACCTTAATGCCCAATTTAATTATTGAAGACCTATAGCTTACCTACAAGTACTCCATTGATAAATGCGTGCAGAACATGTCCAAGAGAGTCCACACTGAGTACAGACTGAGCATCAGTGGAATTTTGCTGAAACCTACAAATACACGTATGAGATTTGAGCATTTTAGTTGACAATAATTGTTTCTGTAACAGTGACATATTTGAAATATCAGTGAGGCTGGAGGCAAGAGGCAAGGAATTTGTGAGGTTGTGGGGACCACTTTTCAATTATTGGCCTGAGGTCTGAGTATTTCTTTGACAATTATTGGCTATCAGAATTTTGATTTCTTATCACTGTTTGACTTTGAATACAGGGTAATCTCTCTGTAATGGTGTCACCTCAAGTGTCAGCTTGAACCTTCACTGCTCAGAGAGGTGGTTAAGGGTCCAAATCCTTATTGGGACAAAGTGGGAGTGTGTGTCTCACTAATCAAAAACAAAAAAAATATTTTAACTAAATACAGGGCTTTGTGTGTGAGTTTAAAGAACAGGCTAGATGGACTAGAAACTTTGGACCAAAAATATAGCTTAACCAAAGCATTGTGGTATTGGGGCCCTTCATTTTTTTTATGTGTAAATTAGTATTAAAGAGCACCCAAGGGGATGCACCCATTTACGCACCCATTTACAAAGGGAGACTCAACCCAAAATTAGAGTGTCACACCAACCAAGAACTCTACAAAAACATCCACTGAGGGAATACAAGATACAACCCAGTTGGTTAGAATGGGAGGGAAGTTAGTTTATAATTTGAAGTAGCTTGCTTCCAATTCTAAAGCTCAATTTCATGCTACCAAACACATTCAAGTCAGGTGGAATATTCAGATATTAATTTTTGTTTACCTGACAGTGTACCAAAGGTAGTCAGATGTGTCCTTTGTAGTATTCGTGTGCTCTAATAACATGTTGGACCTCAGTGAGGTCTCATCAAACTGAGGAACATGTTCTTCAAATTCTTCCCATCTTTCAGCTGAATTGAATTTCGGTCCTGATATTATCGATCTTGTACTATTTGTGTGTTTACCTGTTGCAGATGAATAGGCAAGAAATTCAGTTACTCTTTCTATCATAAAATTTACCTTACTTGACAAGTAGATCTATAATTTGTTTTGATTCTCTTTTCCTTCAGAAATCAAACGAGAAACTTCTATTAATAGTGAATGTTGCCTTCTATGTGATGAGATTCAATATAAAAGTAGTGCAGGTTCGAAACTTGCCTTTGCAGTGTTGAAGGCTACATTCTTGCAGTCAGGTAAGATGCTGATTGATCTTGGAGGCAAATCATATGTAGAGTTTTGAAATTGCACCACTGCATTTGTTATATTATTGCTGTTCAGCAGAAAGGCTGCACATTGTCCTGATTGTCCATTGAAGACATGGGCCTGAATTAAATGAATTGACAAATATTAGACTTTTTCCTGGATATGATAGTGAAAAGAAAGTGAGTTACTGGGAAAGAAATTAAGAATTATTACTTCTTGTTGGTGCCCCAAAGATAAAGTAATTGGTGTTCCCTGAAAGTAGAGGCTCTGAGCATAGCTTTATTGCAGCATGTAATTCTTTGAGATGACCCCATTTCGGTTGTCTAATCAAAGCCTAGATTCATTAACCAGTTGGGTTAAATTTTTATTTTAAAAAAATCATAATACTGGAATGGGTCAGAGTTATTTTTAGGCATACCATACTCATCAATAGGAGCTTGATCATAATAACTTGTTATTACGAATGCAGAGGCTGTTCTCCCGAAATTGGTTCCTCCATGATACTAGATTGAAAGCAACATAGCCCAGTAAAAATTCAACATTTGATTCGAACTACATATTGCAAATGTGACTGTGACAGAATATGTAAGAAATTAGGAAGTTGTACAGCAGTAGGCTAATATAAAGAAGTAAATTGAGGGGTTAAGTTAGAAGCATCTTATAACAGATTGAACTATTTGATACACTATATGATGACGATGATGAATGAGATATGAAAGAGACTGTTGTACCATATAATAGTTTATGAAGCTCCCATTTTTCTTTGCAATGAATAGTCCGACTTGAAATGCAATGTCCTCGGCAGATCTTATGTATGTTTCATTACCATATACTTGATAGCTTCACAGAAAAAAAAAAAAAAAAAGGGCATGAGGTAGGTAGAAGATGTAGGTGCAGTTTCATTTCTAAGCTTAGAGTTTAGCAGAATATATGTTGTGTGTTTCCGTGTACCTAAGAACTTTAGAAACAAATAATCGATGATCAATGTGATTATACAGTATACAGAAATGTAATCATGGTTTGATAGCATACTAAGTTGTCCAATTCTCTGTCCACATTGATGGCTTATTTGGTGAGTTTGGCCCTGTCAAATGATTGTCCACATTTCATCCCATTGCATGTATTGATCTGCAAAATGCAAATTTTCTTTCATCCAAAACTATATCTCATCATTTGGTACAAAGGTTAGTTCAGAAGCTACTTTGAAGGAAGAGTGAGAGTAATTAGACTTCTATACTGGCTTTCTATATAACAGTATTGTTACATGGCTGTAACTATTTGTGATGTGAATATGATTCAAAAATCACTTTTTCCTGGAAGTTGAATCGATATGCAGGGGCATGACATGTTCATATAGACCCTCCTAGGATTTATGCAGATCAATATAATTGATCCAGTGAAGGGAGACTAACCACTGGATCAGGGGCATCCTCTTGCTTGCACATCATCCATGGCACCCCAGTTTGAAGTCCTACAGCCATTTCTGCTGCCCAACGTACGTAACGTGTCCCGTTCTCCTTGAAAGCTCCTTCTATATTCTGGTACTCATTTTCAATCTGCATATTACATTGTGAAAGTTTATTAGAACATGAAATGAGAGAAAACATCCACCAGAGCAGAAAATTTTAAATTTTTTCTCCGGATTAACCTGTGATAGTATGATTGGACCGCCTTGTGAAGCATATAATCCCTCTGACTTCATCATGTTTACAATTTTTGTGGTGAAATTTTGCATGTAAAACTGCCATCAATGAGATGAAATTGTTGCAGAGTTTTTACTCATTCTATTGAAATATGAGTAATTTAGTAGTTCACTCCTATTATCTTTAAGATGATTTTGAAAATAATTGTTGAATACCTTGAATGGCTCATTGTCAGATCGATAAACGATGCCCGGGATGTCATGCAACCAAAATGGTAGCCCTCTGCAACAGTATACAAATCCGTTACAGTGTTGTTACAGCTTACATATGCTTTACATGACACTTTATTTTCCAAACTATATTCATTCGACATGTATATATTTCATTTCTTAATGCCACTCAATCATCATACCTAAATCTAAACCTTCATTAGTTAGAGGGTCCAGTGCAATCCATATTTTGCCATAAAAAACAGGGTGTGTGCGTGTGGATGCATTAGTGCAAATAAAAGTAGTGATTAGTTTTACCCATAATTCCATTCACTCTCGATAAAGGGTCCGACCCTAAGACTCGCGTACAGCCCTTGTGCTTGTACTTCCTTGATGAAACTTACTATATCATTCCTTCCGCTGAAATCATACTGCGATACAAAAAAAGAAAGATGAGCATATAGATATGAATATATATACATACGTGAATGAGAGAGAGACAGAAAGAGAGGATGTTCCTAGGTACCTGGCCAGGTTGGGGTTCATGGAGGTTCCAGAACACGTAGGTCTGTATGACGTCCACTCCTCCATCTTTGGCTTTGGAGATCAAAGACGGCCACATCTGCAAACATATCACTTGTATTTTTTTATCATCTATTTCTTTTGAGACAAGAGTTATTCAAACTAAACTCCGTAAAATGTGTTAAAACTTGTCTTATATATATATATATATTTAAATGTCTATCTATTTATCTGTCGTGTTGGTTGAGCCAATCAAAAAGTTAAGTTCAAGTAACTTGATTTTTTTATATAGTATTTAAAATTTAGTAGCTTATTAAATCGAGTTCAAATTGAGTCAATAAATTAATGAATTTCAAAATATATTTAACCTTTCTTTTAATCTAATAATCAATATCAAATGGGCTTCTAATCGAGTCAATCACAAGTTGACGTCAAATAGTTCAAGTCGTTTTACAATACTAGATGCAAATATTTTTATTTGCAAGTTTATTTCAGGCCAGATTGTGCTAGACCATTCATTCCCTTTCTCATAAACTTTTCAGTGCTAAATTACTCTGCCAGAGCTTAGCTTTGTTTGCTAGGGAAAACATTTGGAGAGGAAAAATGTAAGAGATTTTTACTCATTTCTCTTCTTTTTTTTTTTTGTGTTAGAGAACATGGGAAAAGAATATGGACCCAAAAAAGGGGAATTTTATATCATTAAGAAACACAATTGTCCTTCTAGAGCATGGAGGAAATAGAAACCATTTGTGGAAGGGAAAATGAAATCATTTCCTTCCATTTACCCCCCAATTCTTCTTTACATTCCTTTCCTTGACTAATTTTGACAAACAAACATGAGACTAAGTGACGTGATTTCTTCTTTTTTAACTTGCTTGTCAAGAACGTGACATAATCCATACAAGAAAAGAAAACTTCTTTTTATATATATTCCTCATCTTTAGTCAGAGAAAAGCAACTGCTGACACATGGATAGGATTTGTTAGGAAATGTTGTTTCATATAGACTTCAAGGGGGAAGTTGGCTATCATTCTTAGAATCAAACAAAGAACAACTTGGATTTCTCTAGAATTTGTGACATTAAATGATATCATTATTCCATTAGGACTTTATTGTGGTAACATGACCAAATCGTGTAACTTTGCCTTTCCATTCCATGCTTTTATCATCACCTTTAATAATTTATACACACACATTATATACAAAGGTGCCAAAAGCTCAACTCTACCTGATTTTTTTAATCCAAATAATATTAACCCTAATTAACTACCAATTACAAGTAATCCCATATATGTATATTTATGTATGTAGGAGAAGATAGTGAGATACAAAACAGTGTTAATTCATATGAGTAAAAGCATGGGGAAAAAAAGAAACTAGCAAATAAAGGAGAGGGACACTCAATGTAAGTCTTGAGGAGCTGGAAATGCCTTAAAACAAAAAAAAAGTTCCAAATTGGGTTGTCTTTAACCCAAGTTTTCTAGCAAGGAGTTATGAAGATGGTAAAGTCAACAAAACAATTGCTCGAGTCTTTAATTATAAAGAAGATGTCAAATTTTATATTTTTATAATTTAATTAAAATTTAAAATCAATAAAAATTTAACTATAAAAGAAAGGCTTCTGAATTACAAGTTTAAGAATAATAAAAGTCTAATTCTATACAAGAGTAATGCCCATGAATATTCTAAGAAAATAATAAAAGTCTAATTCTATACAAAGAATGTTCATAAATGCTCTGAAAAAAAAAAATTCAATTATATGGCTAAATTTTATTATTAGATTATTTTCGATTACGTAAAAATTTTATTACTAGAGTTTTATTCGACATCTACATCTCTTTTATTAGAAAAATGATTACGATTTTATATTGCTATATATATATATTAAAACATATATATTTGTTAGAGTTTTATTTATTTATGTTATTCAAAACTCTTATATTATAAATTATTTTATCATTATTTTAGATTGTATTTGTTATTAAACATTTATTCTTCTTACATCTCAAAAGGCCTAAAAAAGTTTAGATTTTAAAAAATTTCATTTAAATTTGTCACTTCAAATATCAAATTATCTTGAGCCAGTCATGAAATTTGAATTATCATTTTGACTATTAACAATAAACCAAAAAATGACTCTGGGAAAAACTCCAAATTTCAAAATAATAAATCACATTTTGTAAATTTGACTATAGTAAGATACAACCTACAGCTAAAAGAAAATTAAAAAAAAAAATTGAAAGTTTGAAACTATTTATTATCGTCATTATTAGAGGTATATTTGGTATTTTAAAAAATTTATTAAAAATTTTATTTTTTTCTCTAAATTTCTCTATTTTTGAAAAGATTGGAGAAGAACTCTATCTTTCTCTACAACTTAAACATCTAAACAAGATATTTGTTTATCTGTCCTCTTTCATTTTTTTTTCCTCCAAATATCTTCGTTTAAATGAAGCAATGGTATTGTGCATTTTCTGAAAATTTATAAATAAGAAAAAAGTTTAGCAGTCAAAATACAACTAAATGATATAATTTATTTTATAAGCCAAATTTTAATGCGTAAACTGCAAAGCTTTTTTTGTTACGAACTTTTTTTTTCACCGGATGGAAATCTAACTCCAAATAAATAGAAAGAACTTAGGATGAATGATGAAATATATTAATGGAGATTTCTTGATGATCTTTGCATCCTGTATATCTTACGTACCTACCCAAGACAAACTCAGTTGAATGATTCAACTTTGTTTTTTTTTCTATTCTCTTATTTGCTAATGTAACTCTTCTCATTTATAATCAATCCAAATCTCACACACACACACACACACACATATATATATATATATATAGAGAGAGAGAGAGAGAGAGAGAGAGAGAGCATACATCTGGAGTGCTTCGAGGATAGTGAATAGAACCAGAAAATAGAATCTTTCGTTGCCCGTCGATGATCAGTGATCTACCGTCATAAGTCACATCTCCTCCGCGGACTCCGCCAAAAGCCGCCAGTACTAAAGCAACCCAACAGAACCACCAGGCCATCTCCATTCTCCACTATACTCAATTCTTCAATAACACAACCAAACCAATACGTAGCTTTATAGCCTCTCTCTCTCTCTGGATGCCTTCATGCAAATATGGAAAGTACCCCTCTCTCTCTCTCTCTCTCTCTCTCTCTCTCTAAATTGCCACTTTCAGTCTCTGTCTATATACATGTAATAGAATCTTTGGGTTTGAAGGCGAAGTTGCATAATATTACTAATTCAATTGCGTACGTCTAGATTTGCTATTGAATAAGATTGGATATGTTTTAATGCATAGGAGGTCTTTCCATATATACATAAATATAATATAAATATATATATGAGACGAAAAAAAAAAAAAAAGAAATGACAGAGGAGAGAGAAAGAGACGGCAGGGAAAAGAGTAGTATAGTATTGCACGTCAACTTGGTTTTTGGCTTACAGTTGGACGGTTCTTTCAGCGTGAGGGATTTGCAATGAAAAATAGAATTATCAATGACCCCTCTTTGTCATATAAAATTCATGAGACTCAAGTCAAGTTAGTGAGAATCTAGAGATGTATCACAAGAAATTCCGGACTGCCAACTCAACTACCTTAAATGTAAAATATACAACAATGTTAACGACCAAAAAAAAAAAAAAACCCTTAAAAATTAATAAATATATAATTTTTTTATCAATAAATGTGTATTATTTGAACACGACGTCGAAAAAGACGAACACAAAAGAGAATATATAAATATATATATATATATATATATAAATGTAAGAAACCCATCTGATTTTATTTTTTATTTTTAGGCTTTTTGGTTCTGCTGGATTTTACTATAGTTTCAGAATTTATTTTAATTATAGATGTTTTTGAGAAATTATTTTAAATTTGACATAATAAATTATAATGATAAGTCAATTAAACACAGTAAGAATATTATTTATGATCCTGTAATAAATAACTTGATGTAGTAAGTTTATTAATTTAACTTGTCACTTGGGATTAAATTTTACTACACTATAATATATTGTTTGTTTGATATTAGCAAATATATTCAAATTTAAAATATACTTACACTATGTTTGGATGAAAGGAATTGGAAAGAAAGGGAAGGGAAGGATAAGAAAGGAGAGTTTATATCATGTTTGTTTTAAAAATTAGGAAGGAAAGAGAGGGAGAGCTTAACCCCATTTTAACAATTTTGTTATCCCTCCAAAAGTGGACGGAAACGGAGGGAAAGTAAAGAAGGATTTAACGAATTTTTAATAATATCAATATTACCCTTAAAATTATAAAAGACAATATAAAAATGATACCTCTATCCTAGAGCATCCAAATACACATTGTTTGTATATAATAGTAAAATAATATAAAATTCTTTCTTTTCCTTTCTCTCCTTTATCATTTCCAAACAAGATGAAAGAATTACCTCTCATTTCATTTCATTAGTTATCCAAACATAAACGAGGGATTACTCTCTCCTCTCCATTCCTTTCCTTTTCCTCGTAACTAATACTCTCCTCTTCTTTCCTTTCCCTTCTACTTATCCAAACGAACTGTTAGTAAATTGGAAAGTCTAGATACTAATTAAAGTTATGAGTAAGTGTGATTTTTTTTTTCTTTTGTGTTATTGCTTTCAACAATGAAAAACCGTAGCAAAAGAAATTAATTTCAAAGTTTGAATTTCATTATTTATAACAATATATTTATATATATATATATAAGGTAATTAACTTCACTCACATTGCCCAATATTTGGCTGGATTGAATTGATTTCTTCATCTCCTTTTAGAAAAAGCCAAAACGAGATAAAATAATAAAATATAACCTCATAATTTTTTCTGCTCTTTAATTCGAATTTCTAGTAAAATTTTTTAAAGAAAAGTTATTCCATAAGTCCCACACATGCTTTACCATGGGTCCTACATGAATCCCGACAAAATACTAAAATTATTAAAGCCGTTACACTATGAAACAGACTGAATTATAGAATTATTGGATCATATTTTCTTCCGTTAACTTTTCTCTTAAGCAATTTCTTCCTTTTAACTTTTCTCTTAAGCAAGTTTTGACACAATCTCCGTTGTACTATAGTACAACATTTTTGCAACACAACTAAGTACAATTACTCGCACAGATGTGGGTCCATATGAGTGTGATAAGTGTGGACCTTGTACCCATGTGAGTAAATGTACTAATTGTATTGCAAAAATATTATACTATAAAACATTACTCATTGTTAATCAAGTTGTTAATTAGAAAAAAAAGAAATCTTAAAACATGGCAAAAAAGCATGCCTGTTTTCATATGCATACCAGAAGGGGTTTGCTTGAAGTTGGTATTAATTAATCAGCACAAGTTAACAGAAATTAGAATATTATAGAACACAATAAGAAGTGGATAACAAGTTATCAAAATTTTTTGGACCGAAGGTCCCATTCGAGATTATAAAGTTATTTTCTTTTACAGACGCGGTTCAGATTCGAGAATTAGCACACGTGCACACATACTTAACTCGAAATCTTCACTCCTTATCATTGTACTAAAAAAAAATTATCAAAAATGTTCCTCAAGATTATCTTATTATATATTCATGCTGTTTGAAATAAGGTAATCAAACACACAGATTGTTGATTTCATGACTAAATATAAATCATAAGAAATGATTTGCTTTATAGGCTGTTGTAATTATGTTCTTAAACAAATTTAGTTGAAAGCAAGGAGAAAAAAGTGTTAATGATTGGCAATTGTTTTATGAGAAGTTAGCACAAACTTCCCAAACCTTGGTAACTGTTTAATTCGTGATCAAGATGATGCTCACTAATGTGATCCACCATCTGTTGTAATCAATGTAAAGACTGATAATTTCAAATGCACAACCCAATGCAAGGAGTTGGATAGCAAGTAAGGCATGATAGAGCCAAATTAAGGTTAGCTTGAGCAGGATCTGAGCCTAATTTTTAGCCCCAAATCAAGTTAGGCATGCATGACTTGGGCTTCACTCATGCATAAAAGATTGGCATAATGAAAGAAGCATGAAATTTGCATTACAATTGTCCTTCACAACTTGTAGACTTAGTGTGACAGCAAGCAGACCGTGAGAGCAAGAATGCTACTACTTGCACAAACTTGAGTTTATACAAAGCTCATGGTAAAAATATATGATAGTCTGTATTGTCCAAATGGTGTTCTCTCCATTCACAAAGGTCATCACAAGAGCGAGCGCAAAATCGCCTCACCTCGCACCACCCGACCCAGTCCGAAGCCAAGTTCAGTCTTAGCTCAGGATACCTCCATCTTGAACCTATTCTTGATTTTCTAGGCTGAGGCCCGACCTACCCAATTTTTTTAAAGCATGAAACAATTTTTTGTTAGTTTCTAATTCAAAAAGTTCTCATTATTTATTACTGTTTGATTTACTTCCAACTTAGCAAATTAATGTAAGGGGAGACATTTGATTTTTTTACCTTTCAGTTCATGTTTTCATTAATTATCTTTCACTTAATGTTTCACACCATGACACCATTATCATACATGTAAATATTAAAAAATAACTAGCTCTTTTTGTACATATTAAATTCTTGTCTCATTACTTTTCTTTCAAACAACTAAATCATGTATCAATTTCACAACCAAAAAAAAAAAAAAAAATCATTCATTAATTTTAACTTTTATGACTTTTTTTTTTTATTGTACTTTAACATTTTACTTGTTAATTATTTATTGATCTAATGATGTAGATTTAAGTTTATTTAATTATTTTTTAGAATATATGAACTTTTTACAACTTAGAATTTTATAATAAAAAAGCATTCTTGGACCCTCTAAGCCCATCTTAAGACTTGGGACTTAGAAACAGGCTAGAGCCATATTCTTTAGGCTTAACTTGTTAGTTTGGTGGGAGTCCGGCCAGAGCCTGTTCTTCAACCCAACTTTGCAAGCCCTTTTTGCATCCCTAATGACATGTTCAAATTCTACTAAGGACAAGTCAGGAGGAAAGGAGGCCCGACTTATGAGTTAGATTTGATAAAAGTTTAAAAAAAAGACTAATCAATTAAGATTTGCGACGAGCAGTCTTAACATTACGGATTTGCAACAAATTGAAGCAACTATTCAAACTTAACAGGAATGACACATGGCCAGTGAGAAGGGAAACCATGTCAGATGCATTAAGCTATCATCCAGCGAGCCTTTCTTTTTCTAGCTTTGATCTGCAGCCGTATGAGACTTGATAAGGACATGGAATCTTCAACATCTATGCATATCATCCATGTTTGCAAAAGGTATACCTTATAAAATAACAGTAATATTTTTTGACACAACTCTTTTCAAAACAATTTGCAGCATAATTAATGTGAAAGTTTTTAGAAATGAGTGTCTACTAAAATCAGATTTGAGCAAGTTTCACCTCTACCTCAGTTGTGTTGAGATTTAGTGTCATAAAATATTACTCAAAAAATAATGCTTGAATGTTCGATTAGAGTTTTTGAATCAAATTCCAGACAAAACTTGTTAAATCTATTACGATAGAAACATAGCATAAGGATTTGCTATGACTTCGAGGAGCATCTAGAGATAACGTTATTAAGATATTAATTGCCCCACTCAAATGAATTTACTGTCAAGAAAGGCACTAATTAAGTTGCAAATAGTAATCTTGTAAAGTTTCTCCAGAATTTTTTATTAAATATTCAACTTAAAATAAGCAAATAGAATAAGAGAAAGAAAAGTTTGAGAGCAAAGTACATCTATGGATAACTCATAATTTGTTATATAGACAAATTACTAAATATTCATGATGTAGCAAGAAATGACAGCCCAACCCGAGTTTGACATGTGTCTAAATTTTTATGTGCAGGTCAGGAGATGATAGGGTGGTTCAGATCTAATGTTCGTTCATTGAACAGAAGGATACGGACTTTCCTTACCAAGCAACGAGTTCAAAGTACGCGCTTGACAGGGTACCGAGCTTATCATCGCCTTGTCTACCCTGCCGACCCCAAAACAAGGAAACAGAGTGCGACATGGAAACTGCCATTCTCGGATATATTTCAATCCCTATTTTTACGTAGGTCGGAATGGAAATTACCATCTCCAGATAGCTACAAATCCCAAATTTCAAAGCTCCAAATCCTAACCAATTTAGGAGACGAGCAGCCTATAAATATAGTCTTAAGGTACGTTTTTCAATTAAAGTAAATTACACTTTCTCAAGTTCATTCTTTTTTTATTTTTCACTAACTTTATCATCGGAGTGGCTACCATCGGAGCTAACTCGGTGGCTCTCTGATCCTTTTTTTCGAGTTAGTGACAGGCAACAAAGAGTAGAGCCTCGCTAATCAAAAAATACAGCATCAGTTTGACGCTGTCTGTGGGAAACGACAATCGTTCTTGTAAACTTCTCAGTCAGAAACAACTCCTTCGTCACTAAGGAATTATGGCTCCCAAACATCATCCAAGGAAAGACTCCCAAAACCCCTGAAACTAGCCTTCCATTGAGAGAGAAAGAAGGCAAACTCCCTATCATGTACAACAACAAATTGATCGGATTCAACGACAATCTGATTTGATGCAGGAGCAAGCTCCTTGCCATATCTTAGGTTTTGGCCTCTGTGGCCCAAAACCAGCAAAGCAATCCCATCCACCTTCCTCTAGGCGCAGCTAATGAAGGGATTCGACCTCTTACCACCACCATAGGTGAAAGACCTCCTAATGCGGAGACCCCTAACGTGCAGTCGATGCACCCCCATGGCACCACTCACATAGGGAGTGATCCCTAGCCATCAAACGCCCTAGGAGGAAGGATGCTTGCCTTCCACCATGTCGTCCATTACCAAAATAGGACAAGCATTCCAACTCCGGCAACCTCAGGCGCTGATCCAGCGCCACCTAAGTTTCAGCCCATGCATATGCCAGTTCCCCCAGTCTAAGGAAGGCAACATCCCCCTACCACTACTGGGTGAAATCCTCCTTTGCATATCAGGACTGAGGCTGCAAGATAAGCCCAACAACTCCCAGTTCCCCCCAGGGTTCCTTAAAGGGTGGAGGAAATAGCAGACTTTATGGAGCAGACCATCTTCACCAAGGGGACCCACGTCCCTCTAGAGCACAATAAACTAGTTAAGTTTCTCAGAAGGTTCGACACTCCATTCACCCATGCCATAATGGCGGAAGAACGGCCCAAAAAATTCGTGGTCTCGAAGTTCATCCTGTATGACAGTCGAAAGATGCCGAAGACCACCTCTTCCCACTATCAACACACGATGACTCTCCATGGGGCTACCGATGCCTTCATGTGTCATACATTCATAACGAGCCTCAAGGGTATCCCTCTGAAGTGGTTCCACAACCTTCTTCAAGAGTCAATCATCAACTTTTATGAACTCAGCAGGTGGTTCCTTAACCGATTCCTCATGAGCAGAAGGTTGAGGAAGGGTCCAAAATTTTTGCTAACCATAAAGCAGTCCAAGGGGGAATCACTTTGGGAATATATTGCTCGCTTTAACACCGAGCTCACGGAGGTAACTGGCTACAGCCTAAGCTTCCTAGTGGCTGCCCTTACCTCTGGCCTAGGCCCTGGACAATTTCAGGACTCTTTGACAAAGAACCCCTTGCTGACATGGCAGCACTTATGGAGCGGACCCGAAAGTATATAAATCTGGAGGATACAAAGATATTTGTCTAGAAGGCCAAGGAACAGGCTCAGAAGGACGAGCATATCCATTAGAAAGAATCCGGTGCAACTAAGAAGAGGGCCAGAAGTCCAGATAAGAGGGCGGCACCCAAAGTTTAGAACAACCCGAACTCTGGGAGGTATAGAACGTTCGCACCTCTGAATGTTTCGCTCACTCACATACTCCAGCAAGTGCAGACACACAAAGATTTGAAGTGGCCTGGATCCATTGAAGAGCAGTTTCGACTCTAGGGATCAGAGTAAGTATTGTGACTTTCATAAAGACCACAGGCGCACCACCGATGAATGCAGAGCTCTCAAAAATGAGATTGAATAGCCTATCAGAAGAGGGTGTCTACGAGAGTTCATCCGACAAGACAAGAGGCAAAACCCCTGCAATGATAGGCATCAACAAAAGAGGCCAGAATAGAGCCCCGAATAAAGAGAGGCTCAGAATGAACAGTCACGCCAGAACAACCAGGTCATCTTCGTCCTCCATGCCAACAGCACGATGATCGGGATGTCCAACCGAGCTAGGAAACGCTATGCTCGGGAGACAAGAGCAGAACCCAACATCCTCCAAATCTCTGCCATTAAGAAAAGGTCAAGGCCTGCACCACACATCCAATTCTCGAGCTGGATCTTGTTGAGGTACACTGCCTCCAAAATGACACCCTCGTCATTTTGCTCAAAATTATGAATTTCGAGATCAAGAGGGTTCCGATGGACACATGGAGTTCCACCAACGTGCTGTTCTACGAGCCCTTTCAGCACATGAAGCTCAGTGTCTGTGATCTCAAGGCCACCACCGCTGTAATGGCGAGATTCAATGGGAACCTCAGCACCCTGCTGGGCAAGATAAATCTCCTGACCACAGTAGGAGAGGGGGACACTCTAGAAGACATTGATATCTGAATACATGGTCTTAGACTCCAAATCTCCCTACAATATCATCATCGGAAGACCACGGCTTCATCAAATAGGAGCGGTCACCTCGACCCTCTATCAGTATCTGAAGTACGTCTAGAGTGATAAGGTCTGCACTATTAGAGGTTGTCAACCAACTACTCAAGAATGCCACGCTCTAAGCGTTGAAGGAGAAAGCCCACAAATAGCAATCACAACACCCTCGTGTAAGAAGGAATTACTGTACCTTCAGAGCTTCACGAAACTGAGGAGTGCCCTTCGAGATTGACGAGCCATTAAGCCCTAGGAGAAAGGACAGCTTGGCCAAATCGATACAGGAGCCTATCAGAGTAATGATAAGCTCTGAAGGGGAGGAGCGTTACTTACAAATCGGCCCAGATCTGTCCTTGTCCGAGCATCAAGAGATTGTTGAGTTCTTGAAAGACAATCTGTCAGTCTTCGCGTGGGAAACTAAGGACATAGAAGGGAGAAATCCCAATCTCATCTCCCACAAGTTAATGACGGACCCAAAACACCATCCAGTGAGGCAGAAGAGGAGAACCTTCGCCCCTGAGCGGCATAAGATCATCAACGAAGAAGTCTAGAGGTTGCTGGACACTAGAATGATAAGGGAGGTATTTTATCCAGAATAGCTCGCCAATATAGTTCTTGCAAAAAAGAAGAATGGCAAATAGTGGGATTTGTGTTGATTATACAGATCTCGACAAAGCCTGTCCTAAAAACAACTTTCTTCTCCCGACAATCAATCAGTTAGTCGACGCAATTGTAGGACACGAGCTTATGAGCTTCATGAATACATATTCAGGATACAACCAGATTTAGATGTACCCTCCAGATCAGGAAAAGACAGCCTTCATATCCAAACGATGTCTCTATTGCTATAAAGTGATGTCGTTTGGTTTGAAGAATGTTAGCGCCACTTACCAGCGACTAGTAAACAAAATGTTTGACTCATCGGCATCATAATGGAGGTCTACATAGATGGCATGTTGGTTAAGAGTTTAAAGAAAAATGACCATATCCAGCATTTGAGTCAAACGTTTAGCATAATGAAGTGACACAAGATGAAGTTGAATCCCACGAAGTGCACATTCGAGATCATTAAAGGGAAATTTTTAGGTTTCCTGGTCTCTTAGAGGGGAATTGAGGCAGACCTCACAAATTAAAACTTTGATTGAACGAGAATCATCGAGGACTAAGAAAGACATCCAAGGTCTGAATGAGAGGATAGTAGCTCTAAACCGATTCATCTCTAAATCTACCGACTGGTGCCTCCCATTCTTAAAAGCCCTAAGGGGAACAAAGCCCTTGAATGGACCTTTGAGTGCGACAAGGCCTTCTTGGAGTTAAAACAATATATGGCCTCCCTCGAGCTCCTCTTTAAGCTAGTACAAAGGGAAAAATTACTCCTATATCTTGTAGTATCAAAAAAATGTCGTTAGCTCAACACTGGTCAGAGAAGATAGAAGGATTCAAAGACCAGTCTTTTACATAAGCAAAGCACTTCTGGAGACTAAGAAGAGATATCCCGAGGTCTTTGGACGATTGGTCAAGTGGTCTGTGGAGCTAGGAGAATTTGACATATCCTACGTACCATAGACCTCCATTAAAGGCCAAGCGTTGGCAGATTTTGTGGCGAAACTCACTCTAGCCCTCAAGTCAACACAGATACGGCGGTATGGTGACTCTATACTGACGGGTCATCCACCGACAAGGGTTCAGGAGTTGGCATCATGCTCCAATCCCCAAATGGACTCATAGCAAAAAGGACAGACACATTGGGATTCAAAGCATCGAACAACGAAGTTGAATACGAAGCACTCATCCTCGGTATGATGTTCACCTTGGAATATGAAGCTTCGAAACCTCAAAGCATTCTCAGACTCCCAACTGATGGTAAGCCAAGTTTTGGGAGAATTCTTCGCCAATGATGACAAAATGGTTAAATATTCTAAGCTGGTAGACTTGTTGAAGACGTCATTCCAAAAATTCACTATTCAAAAAATTGAAAGAGGTCAGAATTCCTAGAGCTGATGCTTTAGCAAACATGGCGTCCCATCTCAAGTTAGAAAGAGATTCAACGGTAAGGGTCTTTTATCAACCGAAGCCGAGCATCGAGGAAGTACGGTCCTCCCAACTCTCGGAGCAAAACCGGAACTGGATGACACCCATCATCCAGTACATAAAGTATGGACTACTTCCAGAGGACAAAAACCAAGCCAGAAGGGTTCGGATCAGGGCAACTCGGTATTTGATCCTGAATGGAAAGCTTTACTGAAGATCTTATACTCAACCTCTCCTGAGGTGTTTATCTCCAGATGAATCCCAATGCGTCCTAGCTGAAATTCATGAAGGAATTTGTGAAAATCATAATGGTGGCAGGACTGTAGCCTACCGAGCTTTGACTCAGGGTTACTATTGCCCAAGCATGTTGAAACAGGCCAAGGAATACGTCTAGAGGTGCGATAAGTGCCAACGATTTTCCTCATATCAGCACCAACCCCATCACGATCTCATCGCAATTGCCAGTCCGTGGCCTTTCGCTTAATAAGGGATAGACATCGTGGGACCACTATCGAAGGCCCTACGGAACAGAAGATACCTGCTCATCACCATTGACTATTTCTCTAAATGGGCAAAAGCTGAACCTCTGACTCACATTACTAAGACAGAGGTGAAGAACTTCACATGGAAGAACATAGTTTGTAGGTTAGGTATACCCTATGTCATCATCTCTGACAACGGCACGTAATTTGCTGGAACGTTGTTGGGAAGTTTTGTGAAAACTTGCACATTAGTCACCATTTCTCCTCGACTAACGGGCAAACAGAGATCACCAACCGCACAATTCTCGATGCTATCAAGAAAAGGTTAGAACAAACTAAAGGAAGGTAGGTTGAAGAACTCCCTGGAGTATTTTAGGGCTACCGAACCACCTAGAAGAACGCTGACCTCAGAGACACTGTTCTCACTTGCATATGGTACCGAGATGGTCATTCTCGTAGAGATCGGCATGCTGACCCTAAGGACCGATGCCTTTGACCAAGAAACCAATGACCGTCAGCTTGCATAAAACCTTGATCTACTCAAAGAAAGACGAGATTAGGTTAGGATCAAGACTGAAACATACCAGCACAGAATGGTCAACAGTTCTGGTCAAGGGTTAAGACTCGTCAACTTCCGGCTCAGGGATCTTGTCCTAAGAAGGGTATTCCCGAACACCAAAGATCCCACTATGGGAAAGCTATCCCCCAACTAGGAAGGCCCTACAGGGTTACCAAGATTATCAGGCCCACAACCTACTAGTTAGAGGATATAACTAGCAAGCCTGTACTTAGGCCCTAGAATGTCGAACACTTACGAAAATACTATCAATAAAAAACATTTTTTTTGTTTCCAAGTGTTTTCACCTCAAATGCACAGACCTCAAGTCTGGTGACCCCTACAAGCCTTGTACCCATTACAAGCGCTATAGGCTTGGTCCAATTTAATGCACAGACCCTAGGTCTGGTCCATTTTAGTGACTCCTACAAGCCTTGTATCCATTACAAATGTTGTAAGCTTGGTCCAATTTAATGCATAGACCCCAGGTTTGGTCTATTTTAGTGACTCCTACAAGCCTTGTATCCATTATGAGTGTTGTAGACTTAGTCCAATTCAATGCATAGACCTTAGGTATGGTCCATTTCAGTGACTCCTGCAAGCCTTGTATTTGTTATAGGCTTGGTCCAATTCAATGCACAGATTCCAGGTTTGGTCCATTTTAATGACTCCAATAAGCCTTGTATCCATTACAAGGGCTACAGGCTTGGTCTATTCGGTGTATAGATCCCCAGGTCTGGTTCATCCTAATGCACAGACACCTAACTATGATCCATTTTTCCAACCGTTGTAGTGTATTATTTTTTTGACTTAATTGTAAGTATTTAAGGTCTGAAGGTTTATCTTGGCTGAAATTACAAGTGTCTCAAATCTCAATAATGTCTCAGGTCTGAATAGTTTGCTTTGATTCAGTATTATTTCTTGACTTAATTGTAAGTATTTTAGGTCTGAAGGTTTATCTTAGCTTAATTATAAGTATCTCAGATCTCAATAATGTCTCAGGTCTGGATATTTTGCCTTGATTCAGTATTATTTCTTAACTTAATCGCAAGTAATTCAGGTCTGAGTGCTCTCAAAATTAAACATAAAAAACAGAGGTAAATAAATATTTTTTAATTAATAAAGCCTGGAAGGCCAAAAGAGTACAGTTCTACAAAATAAACTACAAAAAAAAAAAAAGAACGATATAAAGAAAAGCACCCAACTCAGGGGTTTTCAGCGGTAGGGGCAGCTTCCTCTGTAGGTTCAGCTAGGACTGCCTTTGGAGGGCTCAGTTTTGGATCATCCGGCTACACCTCATCCACCCCCGAGATATCAAGGTCGGGGTAGAGCTTCTGGACCTTCTTGCGGAAGAGCTCGTATCCATAGTCCACGAACTCGCCGCCTAACTGATTCAGCTCTTCCTTGAGCTCCTTTTTGGCCTTCTCCTTAGCCGCCACCTTAGCAGCTTTCACGCTAAAGGTAAGCTTCAGAGCTGCCGCAGCTTTTGCCTCTTTCTTCTCCTTCTGTAATGCCTCTAGATCGGAGGTCAAGCTATTCTTTTGTGACTCCAGAATAGCCACGTTATTCAGAGCGTCCTTATTTTTTTCTTTAAAGGAAAGGGATGTAGAGTGGGCTGTTCTGAGCTCGAGGTGGGCCTCATTCAGCTCGGCCTGGAATTTTTCTACCCTTTCAGACTCCTCAGGGGTAGTCCATGATGGCAACCATGGCGTGAGCAGCCTGTAAAAAATGCGAGTAAATCAACTAGGACAGATATAACAGAAAGATGAATAAATGAATGATCTCTTCCTTACCTTTATGTGGGAGACCATAATGTCTCTGGCAATTTGGCGTGGCTTTGTGCCCTTGAAGCATTCCGCGGTCGAAACCCACAACTCTTTGTAGGCCATCTTTATGGCCTCCCCTCCACTCTTGGCCTTGAGGACACCGGTCGGGATAGTGCTCAGCCTCCCCTTACCGAGGGGGGCCGAGCTCACAGCTGGGGCTGGAGGCGATGACAGCTCCTTCAGAGCAACAGTTGTCTCCTATTCCTCAGAGATAGTGCGCTCTAGAGAGCTAGAGGTTCCAACTTCAATCCTCATCTTCTTTTGAGGAGGGGGAGGAACGATAGGACTAAAGGGCTTTCTAGTCTTCTTCAGGCCCGATGTTTAGCTCGACATCACGGACTTCTTTAGGGTGGCCGACTTACCCTTAACCAAATTCGCCTCCATGATGTTCTGAAGGGTCAGGATCCGATCGTGAGGTCGGTCGAGTGAATTTAGGAGCCGCCAATACTTATCTTGGAGCTTTGGAATGAAAACTGACCTCCTCCAAGCCTTCTTATCTGTAACACAACATAGAAAACAACGAAGAATTAGAAAAATAAAAAAAAAAAGAAAAGAAGCCAACAACTAGAGGTCTGTAGGCTCACCTTAAAACCGATGTACCGAGGAAAGAAACTCACTCGATCCTCGTAGTTTTTATGTTTCCAGCCTCCGTTGACAAAGAAGTACCACTTCTTTAACGTCTTGTTGGAAGTGGGTACCGAAGTCAATGGCTTGAATCTTTTGTTAAAGGATATGTAATAAAGTCCCTCTAACCTAAGGTACTTCATATCCATGTTGCTTCGAATGAGGTCCAGATCCACCTCATCCCCGTTCTTATGACCTAATACTAAAAAGGCCATAAGCTGCCTCCAACTATTAATGTTCAGCTTCGTAGGACAGATTTTGAACTAACAAAAAAATTTGTTTAAAAGGGGGGTAGAGGAAATCGAACACCAACCTCGAACCATTCGAGGTAGGCACATATTTTCCCCTCTTATGATGTCCAAAGGACGATATAATTTTTTGGGACCCTGTAGGTCACATTCTTCGAAAATCTAAAGTGCTTCCTGAGGGGATTTAATATTTTCTTAGTCATAGCACTCTCACCCTCTTCCCTTTGAGATCGGCCCGATGTGCCAACCTCCCTATTTCTAGGCTCAAGATGCACTTCAAGAAGCAGCACCCCTGAGTCATCACTAGAGGGACTACCCATTTCCCTAACAAGAAGTCCCCCTTGAGTGTCTACCTCAACCATTTCCCTATCTCTTATACTACTAGACGATGTACCAAAAGACAACATTACAGTAGAAGGGAAGGAAAAAATTTAGAAACATAGAAAATAGGAGAAGGGTGATAAAAAAAATTCTTGTTACACTAAGAGTAAAAAGTTACCAACGAGAAGATGATCGAGTGATGGAGGGCTTTCTCAGGTGTGCCGGAAGTCGCATAGAGGTTTTTTCTCTCTCAAAGCTTCAAAGCAATATAAATTTTGTAAAGAAATCAAAGAAGGGGATATAAGCTATTTATAAAACTCAAGGGGGGCATTTAATGCCCCGAATCCCAAACAACGGTTGAATAATAATGGCCTCGATTGTTGAATCGGCGGTGCAAGTAATGATTGCACCGTACCCATTAATAGCTGTCTTTTCAGAATACGAAACGACGCATTAATGAGGATACTTGTGATCCTTCAAAAACCCTAACCTCAGTTCTGGATGGGTCCCACTGAACTAAGGCTCGGGGGGGGGGGGAGTAGTTGATGTACCAAGAAATGACAACCCAACCCTAGTTTGAGACATGTCTAAGCTTTTATGTGCAGGTCAAGAGATGACAGAGCAGTTCAGATCTGATGTTCGTTCATTGAACAGAAGGATGCAGACTTTCCCTACCGAGCAACAAGTTCAAAGTACGCACTTGACAGGGTACCGAGCTTATCACCACCTTGTTTGCCATACTAACCTTAAAATAAGGAAACAGAGTGCGACATGAAAACTGCCATTCTCGAATATATTCTAATCCCTATTTTTACAGAGGTCGGAATGGAAATTGCCATCTCTAGATAGCTACGAATCCCGAATTTCATGGCTCCAAATCCTAACCAATTTAAGAGATGAGTAGCCTATAAATACAGCCTTAAGGTACTTTTTTCAATTAAAGTAAATTACACTTTCTCAAGTTCATCCTCTTTTTATTTTTCACTAACTTTATCATCGGAGTGGCTACTATCAAAGCCAACCTGGTAGTCCTCTAATTCTTTTTTTCGAGTTTGTGACAGGCGACGAAGAGCAAAGCCTCACTGATCAGAAAGTGTAGCATCAATTCATAACACTCACTAAAATATATCTTTACAAAACAAAATTGAAAAATAAAGAAGAATCATCAGTTTGTTTTGGGCAGTTAAACAAGCAAACTCGTTACAACCATAAACATAAATATATTGCAACAATGGATAAGAAATTGAAAGATTACATTACTTTGAGTCCTAATAACAATCTAAATTCCTAAATATGGGTTAAAGAAATTATAAAACACAAATTTGTATATAACCAAAGAAAGGACTCTAGGTTTGGGAGTTAAGTACGGAATATGAAGATGTTAGACACCTATTTTGTTTGGTCCAAATAGATTGACCTCAAATGTTCATTTCCAATGTTTTTTTATTACAAAAAGTATGAAGAGAATGAGTAGAAAAAAAAAGAATGACATTGTATGATAAATGAAGCAAAATAAATGACATAAAAAAAAGAGGCTTGAAGTTAAATATTGCATACTTCTACCTATAATGAAAAAAGTCGACATACTATCACCTACTCTTATTAATAATAATAAAAGGTGATTAACCAAATTAGTAGACACCATCACTCACTTCTATTAACAGTGATAGAATATAGTAAATTTGGCCAAAAAGGCAAGAAAGTAAATAATAAAATAAAGAAAAAAAATAAGGAAAAAAAATTAGACTCGAATCCAAAAACTTGTTGTCTATCCGTTTAGAAAACAGAATCAGGGAGAAAGGTATTTCTTACTTTCCCTCATTTTTATAGTATTTTTTTTCTTCATAGTAACCAAACTAAAATAGTAATATATTTTTATTTTTTTTTATCACTAAATTTGCAAAGTCCTTAAAAAAAAATAGAAATAAAGAAAAGAAAAATAAAGAAGGAAGAAAGGTATTTCTTACTTTCCCTCATTTTTATAGTATTTTTTTCTTCATAGTAACCAAACTAAAATAGTAATATATTTTTATTTTTTTTATCACTAAATTTGCAAAGTCCTTAAAAAAAAAAATAGAAATAAAGAAAAGAAAAATAAAGAAAGAAGAAGGGTAAGGAATAATAGTTAAACCGGTATCACGAAAATAAACCGCCCTGGCTAACCAAGTTTCTTCGTGTCGCCCAAGCCAATACTCCACTGCGATTTCTTTTACAAAAACCCTCTACCTGTCGTTATTGTGACGGCCAGTTCCGATCTACAACTCCGGCACCAGGTATCTCTCCCTCTCTCCCTCTTCTTCTTCTCTGTTATCTCGAACAGTCCGATTAGACTCTCTTAGTTGTTGTCGTCTGTCTTCTTTTTATTCCTCTTCCTATGTTCTTTCTATCTGGGTATTATTCTTCTTCACCAGAACCACAGCCGAACTGCCAATCTGAGCCCGTTTTACTCTGTTACTCCTCTTATTCTTCGTCTTTTTCTTCTGATCGCTGAACAACCATACCCATTTAATTTCTGCAATTGATTTCAAACATCAAACGACAATCAATTTAGAGTCGCACATAGTGATTTTATGGACTGCAATTGGCATTGTTCTCCAACCTGACCTCATGTACCTCTCACTGCCGCGCTGCTGTCAGAGTCACGATTGAATATTTGGACAATTAGAACATTCCCAGTAGTTTATTTTGCCTATGGATATTCCAACTACAATTTTTTTTCCTTTTTTTTTTGTTGGGAAGTAATACTACATTATATTGGGATGCATATTATGATGGTAGAGAACAGTACATTAATTTTAGTTTCATTTTTCTGCAACAGTTCACTTCTCCAAACTCATTTCAAGCATCCATTAATCTCTAGAATGTCGGTACGGTCTTCTTCTCTCACTATCTATATATATGTGTTGCCTCTTTTGTTCGAAACCCTAGTTTTGTTTGTTCAGATCGCACTACGTGCTTGATTTCTTCGTCTGATTTACAGATCTTCGAATACAATGGAAGTGCCCTAGTAGCGATGGTTGGCAAGAACTGCTTTGCCATCGCTAGCGATCGCCGCTTCGGTGTGCAGCTTCAGACAATTGCTACCGATTTTCAGCGAATTTACAAAATTCACGATAAGGTTTTCATTGGTCTCTCAGGACTCGCGACCGATGCTCAGACTGTGTGAGTAATTGATGGATTTGTAGCTATTTTTGTTGCGAGAATTTGGTGAAGGAAAGATTTTATTTTCTTATTTGGTCCTCATGTGGTGTCATTTGATTTTTTGAAGGTATCAACGGCTTGTGTTTAGACATAAGCTGTATCAGCTTCGAGAAGAGAGGGATATGAAGCCAGAAACTTTTGCTAGCCTTGTTTCTGCTCTTCTTTACGAGAAGAGGTTGGTAAAATCTTAGACATAAAAACACTGGCACACTTGCTGATTTTGTTTGGAACTGCAATGCTAGGTTTCCACTCCAGCATTGTTACTAAAAGACTGAATGATTCAGTTTATGAAACCTCAGCTGGGGGGTTTGTACTTAATCATTGGTTTGTTATGGATTGTTACTCCTAAAGGACCTAAATCATGTAACATTGATATTGGGAGATAATGTTGGGCTACAGTGTCACCTTTTTTGAGAAATGTTTTCATGGGTTAGACCATGTTAAATTATACCATCCGTTTGACGTTAAGATTTGAATTATGAAGGAAACAAATTTATGGCTTTCTGGTCATGGTTGACATCAATTTACTGCTTTAGTTTTCTATATTTTTACATAATAAATGGATGATAAATATCTAATCTATTTAAAAATACATATTTTGTGTGAAGTAAGCTAGATAGATACAAATCAATGTTGATTGTTGTTATCATCTTCAACATTCTCCTCCTCAACACTATTTTCACTATGCCTGCCACCCTCAAGCATACCTGCAATTCCCTTGTCTAAATTATGATTCTTATGTGCTTAAGTGCCCTCATTTTAGCACTTCCTTGTGATGCTTCCTCTAGTGACCTTTTTCCAAATTATATTTTGATAAGTAAATATAAACTATCATTAAGCGCCCAAGGGCGGGCGGACCCATATACACACTGGAAGGCTTATGAGATTAAAGCCTTAATGGCCCCCAAAAATCAACTAGACTATGAGCATATAAGAGATTGGCCCTTTTGGCCCAAAAGAAAAGGAAACGTAATATAACTTTTCTTTGATACAAAAAAAGGGATTCTTCAACTCTCTCAAAAAATCTCCGGTTCCGCTCCTTCCAAATGCACCAAATAAAGCAAAGTGGAGCCATGTTCCGCACCCTACGGTGGCTTTTCGACATGCACCCTCCAACTAAGAAACACCTCTTTGACTTTAGCCGGCAAAACCCAACGAACACCAAAGATAGAAAAGGCCAAGCTCCACATATCCCACGCAAACGGACAATAAAGAAGAAGATGTTCTACAAGTAGTTTAACATACCTTTAGATATAAAAATATCATTCACATTTGATATACTTTATGTGATATTTTAAGTTAAAAGAATAAAAATGAAATGTATGAAAAAAAAAATACGTAATTTCAACCAAATCCACAATGACTATGCATTCCTGAAAACTGTGTAACATATAACTACATGTTTACCCATAATCAAACTACAGAAACCGGCAGCTTTTTATTGTCAAAGATACAAAACCCAAAGGTAAAACTATTGATTGATATGTCTTGTAGATTACTGGATCAGCGCTTTGATCATGATCTGGCTCGTCCAAATCAACTTAGACCTGTCCAATTATTTGAATACTGCTGCTGAAGAAACAGATATATACATATTTTCTTAAAGAAAAGGGACCTATTTAAAAATAAATTGCACTTGCATCATATTGTTGATGCTACTGCCAGTATTTATTAAGTTGAGCAGAAGGTCGCGAAAACCAATATGTATCAGGCAAGTTAGAGAGATTTTGTGATTTTAATTTTTAAATTTATTTCCAGATTGGAATTTTAGAACTGATACCATTGGGTTTTGTATCATGTAAAAGAAAAGTGTTTATGTTACTCATTTTTTGTATCCATATTTCTTCTCTTTTCTCTTTTCTTTTGCTTCCTTTGATTTGATCAGAAGGAACATTTTATGAAGTTACATTATCCTAGACCTATTATACATGATGCATATAAAAGCATGCAATTGTATTTTGTGTAGGTTTGGTCCATATTTCTGCCAGCCTGTCATTGCTGGATTGGGAGATGAAGACAAGCCCTTCATTTGCACGATGGATTCAATTGGAGCCAAGTATATTAATCTTTTCCCTCATTCATTTTTCTCATAATCTTAGAGTTACCAACATACCACGGATTCTTAGCATCTTCAGGTTGTACTTCTAAAGTGAGATTTATTTCTATATAAAAAAATTGTTTGCAGTTACATATGTTGTGTTCTGTCAAGTTTTATTGTTCTTATATCTGGCGAAGGATGCGTGCATTAAATGAATCAGTCTTTATTCAAGATATACTATGTTGGCACTAGCATGAATTTACTCGTTAACATTACTTTCAACTTATTTTGTAAGAAAAATCACAAACCTTAATGTAATGTCACTTTTTCAAAAAAATTCTTCTTCTAGTCGAGCAAAATTAATTGTTACAAACAATAATTTAAAGATAGTATGGTTGAATCAGAATCAAAAAACAAAAATTATTCTCTCAACTCATCTCAATTTCTTTTTTTATAAGAAATGAGTAACTATAATAGAAGGCACCCAAGGGGGGTGCTCCCATGTACAAAAGAGAGAAACTCAACTTAATGGAGTTTCAAGACACTAAAGAAATCTACCAGATCTCCTACCGAAGGATTACAAGAACCGTTAACCCATACATACAAAGAGTACAAAAAAATGCTCCTAACCCTATATAGGGGGGATTTCCACCCTCTAAAAAATTCTCCGATTTCATTCTTTCCAAATGTTCCAAAAAATACAAAGAGGAATGACATCCTAAGCCTTTCGAATGTGCCAGATTTTGCACCCACTCCTCCAACTAGCCAAACACTCAAAAATTGTCCTTAGCATGACCCATAAGCAACCAAACAAAGCAAAGACGCACTGCCACATGTCTCTTGTTGCCTCACAGTGGAACAAAAGGTGATTCACTGATTCCTCCTCCCTTTTGCGCATTATGTACCCATTAGCCAATTGGAACCCCCTTTTTTTAAGATTGTCACCTGTCAAAATGGCCTCCCAAGTCGCTACCCACCCGAAGAAAGCTAGCTTCAATGGTGCCTTTGTCTTCCATAAACTTCACTATGGGAAGTTTGAATCACCTCTCCTCAATAGAATCTTGTAGGACTTAACTGAGAACTCTCCCCCTTTCCCAAGAACCCATCTGATCTTGTCCCTATGGCATGGAAGGAACTTGAACTTCTGCAAAATATCCCCAACAACCAAATCAGCTCCTTCACTTCCCAATCATGGAAAGGTCTTCTAAAGAGTGGGGTCCAAGGTACCTCTCTCCCTTGACGATGACCAAATTATCCACCCACGCCCCCTTGTTAGAAGTTACTTGGAAAAGAAGGGGGAACTTTTCCTTGAGAGTAACCTTGAAAGCCCACACATCCGAATCTCCCCCGACCCTACTGCAAAAACTACATGTCTCCAAAAATCAGCCCCCTCTTTCCTTAAACTCTTTCACAAACCTAGCCCATAAGTGCCTTCCACCCAAGGTTTTAAATCGCAGTATCAGGACACGTAACAGTCGCGATAGCGGTGTAACAGTATCGGGAGTATCGGTTGATATGTAACGAAAATCGAGAGTTGCATTTGTGAATTTTTTGTAATCACTAGAAAATCCCTTAAAAGTTACTGATATATATGGTTTTACTCCAATTTATTATTTTTTAATGTTTTTAATTATTTTTAGTCATTTTTATAGTTCCTATGAAAAAAATTACTTATTGTATGGGACCTTACATTGGTTTTATATTAAAGTAAGAAGAAAGTACAATCTATTATGACTGACTATGACAACTAATGATAAAAAATACAACTATAAGTAATTTCAGCAAATATAAAAAAATAAAATAAAACGTAGAGAAATAATACACTATAAGTGAATATTAATTGTTAACTAATGGACTTAAAGCCAAATAAACACATAATTTAGTAAAAATAATAAAAAAATATAAATGTTATTAATTATATTACAATACTTGAGTTTTCTACCACAAAAAAAAAAATCTCAAGATACCTTTATATGATTTTAGAGCAAAAATATTAATACAAAACAAAAGCAACAAAAATAAATATTTTTTACAATTCGAATTTTTTTTTTTTTTTGTAGAAATAGCCTAGGCCCTAGTGATAAGATTAATTTATTTTAAGTTATTTTAAGTAATATCTACTAAATCTAATAAGATAAAATTTTGTTTTTAAGTTTGTAGTAATAAATAATTAGATATAATTCTAGTATTTACTAAACACGTTGAACATATCCATAATTCCAAATATTGTGTTTGATAAATTTAAATCAAGCCAAAAAAGAGTTTTGTAGCCCTTAATACTAGAGAAAATGAGAAAAATGTATCATTATTAATATATATCGGCCGATACTGTTACACATCGATCCGTAACGGTTGTTAAGTAACAATATTGGCCGTTATTCCTGTGAATTTTTTACACACCGCTATATCGGTGTGTAACGGTATCGAAGGGTTTAAAACAGGTTATGTAACGGCCAATATTTAATACCATGCTTCCACCTCCTCCGAGAGCCATTCGCCGCCCAACAATCATAGTTAGCCTCTATAACTCTTCTCCACCAAGCTTTATTTTTGAATGCAAATCTCTACATCCATTTGCCCAACAAAGCTTGATTGAATATCCTAAGGTTTTTTATTCCCAACCCTCCGCTATCGAGCGGGGCACAAATCTTCTTCCAAGCCACTAGGTGGACCTTCCTCTCCTCACCTAAGCCCCCCAAAGAAAGTCTCTTTGTAATTTCTCCAACCTTTTCTCAACAAAAATTGGAATAGGATATAAAGACAAAAGTAAGTGTGGAGGCTTGACAATGTGCTCTAAATAAGAGTGAGTTTCCCCCCTTTGGACAGATAATTCTTCTTCCACCCTGCTAACGTTTTTGGGAAATGGTCCACCAACACATCCCAAACCCCTTTGTTTCTCACACCTGCTCCCAGGGGCAACCCCCAATAGACTGTAGGTAAAGATCCTAATTGACAATCCAAATTCCATGCCAGTTCCTCCGCCCTGTCCACCTCCCTAACCGGAATGAGAGCACTCTTCCGTATATTGATTTTCAGCCTAGAAACCACCTCAAAACATTTCAGGATGCATCCCACAAACTGAAACTGAGTCTTCTCTACACCTACAAAAACAATTGTTCATTGGCAAATAAGATATGAGAGACCTCCAATCTACATCCTCCTTTATTATCAACTTCGAAGCCCTCAATCATGCCCACTTCTACTGCTCTATCCAACATCAAGCTGAGGGACTCCATCACTAGGATAAATAAGAAAGGAGATAGGGGATCTCCTCGTCATAACCCTCTAAAACTCCGAAAAAAGACTGTTGATGACCCATTCACTAACATAGAGAAGCTAAATGTGGATATACCCGTCTCCATCCACCCCCTCCATCTTTGACCATCCTCTCCAGCACATACAGAAGGAAGCCCCAATTGATATGATCGTAGGCTTTCTCAATGTCAAATCAGGCCCGCTTCCCTTCTTCGAATCCGAGTGTTCCCACATTCATTGGCAATAAGAGATGCATGAATCTAATTTAATATTCTTTAATAATTAATATGTTTTTCAAAAAAAAAATTCCTTTATAGTATTACTTAATTGATGGAAATATACACATGTATAGTATATGTATGAATCTAAAAATTATTAGTGCTTTTAAATTTTTAGTAATAAAAAAGAGATTAAGATATTTTTATAACTTAAGATTAGCTATAAACATATTTTTTATGAAAAAATTATCACTCTTAGAAATATATATACATGTCGCTCAAAAGTGTATATATACATGAGAAAATATTTTCATTAATAAAAGTTATAAACAAATTAATAATTATTTATATTACTAATATTTTTGAATCTCCCGTAATTGTTGATTATTAGAGGGCTGATAGTAGATACAAATGTGGATATTAATTTTATATATAATTTAATTAATATGTATAAACAAGATTTTTAAAATTTTTTCTATACACATTGAATTAACGTTAATTAATTTAAATTAATAATTAAGATTTTTTTTTATATTTTCTCATAACATAAAGTGATAAGCAAACATCTTATCATTATAATTTTTTTAGTTTTATGTATAAATTGTTATTTGGAATTATATGCCTTAAGAGTTAATTATCTTGGAGACCTCAAAAAAAGGTAAGTAATATATTAATTATTAACAGTTTTGGTGAGCATTTCAAGGGCATCATGATTTTGTTTTACGCATACATGTATTTTTGTTTTAAGAAAAATTATTAATTAAAAGACAAAATATTAATTATCACTATAAAATAAAACTGGTACTTGTGTCTATATATATATATGTGTGTGTGTGTGTAATTAAGATTATTAAATTATAATTAACAGATCAAGTTTAGTATTTAATTATTTATCATTTAATTTTAAAATATCTTGTCTAATCAATTATTCTATACATTAATTCTCGTAACAATTATAAGTGACAAATTATATAAAACAATATTTAAATAAATATAAATATAACAATATGTTAAGTGGATGTTATCAATATGCATAAACATGATTAATTTAACCTTCTCCTTCAATGAATTGCGATCAAAGAATGCTAGACATCTGCCAAGATCCGATGATGAGATCCTGCAATCAATTCATGTCTGGTTTTTTATCGCAAGGAGACGGAGAGCACACAGAGGCGACTCCACCCCTTTTTATAGACATCATGCTAGCCCCATTGAATAACTTAAAAAAAATTTACCTAAACATTATCTACATCAGGGCACAACATATTCTATAATTACATTTCAGGAGCAAAGTCAGAGCTTCAAATCTCCAGAGCAAGGATGGTTGTGAATGGTGTTAAAAGGAAAAAAAAATTGGGTTCTATCAATTTATTATTTATTTTGAACAAAAACAGTAACAATCACCTGATAAATTATTGGCTTGATTAGTGGCATTCTTTTCTCTATTTGATGGAGAAAAAAAGCATGAGCAGAAACCTAATTAGCACATGTCGCAGAAGCAAACTCTGGTAGTGAAAGATAAAAATTGCGAGTCGCAACCAAAATGTACATGCTTTTGCGGCTGGAAAAAAGGTTATTTTGAAAGCGTAATGGAAAACAGAGGGGTGCGGCTGGGAGAAAAAAGGGTATTTTAAAAAAGTGTAATGTAAAGTAAAAGTAAAAGAGGGTATTTTTGTCATAATAAAAAAGTATAAAACAAAAATAACTCGTACTTTTATACATAGTATAGATATAGATTTTCTCTTGATTCTCTTCTAATTCAAACATTACCCATTTTTCAAGGCTTGGTCCTATATAACCATTAACCAGTGGTTGGAAACTTGCTTGAGACCAATATGCAAGTTCGCTCGCTTCTCAATCAATTTTCTTTTATGGATTCTTGGTTATGTGTAGGAGCAGATTTGCTGCGATGACATTATTTGGCTGCTTACATTTTTTTTCTTTTCCATATGCAGGGAGCTTGCAAAGGATTTTGTTGTTGCTGGCACTGCCTCAGAGTCTCTTTATGGTGCCTGTGAGGCAATGTTCAAGCCTGACATGGTTCGTCATAATATTGAACTTGATTTATATCTTATTTTCTCAATAAATGTTTGCATTAGTATGTGTATTTATTAATATATGGGATTTTAATTATAGTAGCAGCAAGGTAATATAAATGCAAAATAGTGGAACTCAGTTTTTAAGAAGCAAGATACTTCACCCTTATTTTGAGAGCTCCCTATAGGATTGCACAATTAAGGTTTTCCTTTCAGTTTTTAGGCGTTCATTGTGAATTTTACTTGCAAGTGCAACAAACACTTTTTTGTTGTGTTTTTTGGGGTGGAGAGAGAGAGAGAGAGAGAGATGACAAGCTGAACTTCTCATTTACAGCTGTTTAAAATGAATTGGTGATATAGACCAATAGGTTAGTCGCCACTGCTTAGCTGGTGCTATATCCAACATCTACTAATTTTATCCTTTCTTGTCACGTGACTTGTCCATCTTGACATCCTTGTGTCAGTGATTCCCATGGTATGGGGATATTTCACTTCTGGTTTTTAGTCACTTTTTTCTTTCATCTTATCTTAGTTTATGCCATCTCGAAATTTCATGAGCACAATATTACTGATAACTATTGGATTTTAAATAATAATTTTTTTAATAAGTAAATGTATATTAACAAAAAGGCACCAACAGAGTGCCAACGATGTAGATGAGGAGTTCATGGATTCTATGCACTAAGCCCTATCTCTACTGTACATTTTACCCAAAAACTCTATGAAAGAAGATGAAGAATCTAGAAAACTTCCAGAAACCCATGCATAAATTTGGGATTTATATTTTTGTGCTGTTTTGTTCTAGTTGTGCATAAACATGTTAGGCAGATTGAAAAGGAGGTCTTATAGCATATGTTGATTGTTGAAAACATATTTCTGATCAACAAAACTAGGGTTCATTTCTTATTCTAAGTAAGGAGAAATGCTCTAGAATCTCAAGATTTTCGTTCAAGCAAGACTAACAGTTCATTTGGATAAGCAGGAGGGAAAGGAATGGAGAGGATAACATTACTTACGACAGAAAAGAAAGGAAAGAAAAGGATAGTGTCATCTTTCGGTTTTTGGATAACTAATAGGGGAAAAGAAAGGTAAGGAGAGTAATTACTCCTCATCTTGTCCAGGAAAGATAAAGGAGAGGAAATAAAGAAATGAAATGTTTCATTATATATATATATTTTTTATAAGTAAATATAATTGTGTTAAGGCACCCAAGGGGTTGAACCCACATGAACACACAAAAAAAAAACATAGTTACAACCTTAAAGAACCCAAAAACTCTACAAAAACCCTACTTGTGTAGGATCGGCCTCATTAACCTGAAAATACAAAGTATGCAAAAAATGATCTTTCAAAAGAAAGGGGGTTTCTCTATCCCCTCAAAAACTCTGACTAAGTTCCTTCCAAATAACCCACATCAAACATAGAGGAGCCATCCTCCATACTTTCCGCACCATCCTCCTGGTTCACATCCCTCCCCAACATGATAGAAGCTCTCTTACACCAACTGGTGTCATCCATGCACATCCAAAACAGATAGCACTAAGTTCCAACAATCCCTAGTCACTTCACCATGAATCAATAGGTGATCAACTGACTCCAAGCTTTCCTTGCACAAATAAAACCTTTGTACCATATGAAAGCCTCTTCTTTGTAGGTTGTCCACAGTCAAGATAGCTTCCCAAGTAGCCATCCAACCAAAGAAAGCATTTTTTGTCGGAACTGAAAACGCCATATTATTTGCCAGGGAAAGCTTGAGTCTGCACTGCCAGCCAGCTTTCTATAATACGAATTAACTGAAAATGTGCCTTGACTGCCAATAACCCAAACAGAGGAATCCTCCATTCGCTTGCTCAATCTACATCATACAACTACTCAATGCAGCCAGCAACTCCATTGGTTCATCAATCTCCCAATCTTAAATATTCCTTCTAAAACTCGGATTCCACACCACCTCCCCCCTTCTGTGTAAACATAATCAGCCACTACAACATTCCTATTGAAAACTAGCTATGCAATTGAAAAGGAAAAGAAAAAGAAAGAATAGGAGAAGAAGAGAAGAAGTTATTATTGCTGCAGAATGTATTTGTCTATCAAGATTTGTAAAGACTAAATAATAAAATAACCCTTATAGGGCTAAAGAAGACAAAAGGACTAAACTACCCTTATTAATAAGACTAATCATTCTAACACCTATCTCTAGCCAAAATAATCGTGGAAATTGGTCCTTAAGAGCCCTATCCCCACACCAAACATCCTCCCAAAACCTAATCCTACTCCCCACCCCCACCTCATACTGAATATGCCTCTTAAGCTCAACCACCCCTCTCTGAACCCATCTCCACACTCCACAACCCCCACCTCCATCTCCACCCTAGAGGAAGGGCAAAATAAGAATTCACTTGTTTTCAGAAATAGAAAGAAAATCAGTAATTACTAATCTTTTTTCTTTTCCTTCTGTCTCCTCTCACTTTCAGAAGAAGAGTAAAATGGGCTTTTAAACTCCTTCCTCTCTTTTCCTTTCTTTCCTTGTTTTTATAAGTAAACATGAAATAAGGTTTTTTTCCTTTTCTTTTCCTTCTTACTCCTTCAATCCACACGGACATTATAGAATATTAGAGTGTAATTTTAGCATAATTGGGCGTACAAGTGAATTTGTAGTTGAACTTGATGGAGAAGCAATTTGGAAGAGTGACCATTTACAATATATTAAATAAATTATCCACAACGGGATACTGAGGAGAATTTTTCATAGACTTTAGAGCAAGATGGATGAAACGGAGGAGTACTACAGGATGGATGAAAGGGAGGAGTACTTCAGGATGGATGAAGAGAAAAAGTACTGTAAGATAGCTGTAAGGCTAACTATGGTTCATGGTTTAAATCATTGGTCAATTAAGAAATATCAAGCTCGATTTGTTACCAAATCAAGTTAGTTAATACAAAGGCTCACCTGAGGAGGCTTATGGTAGCAAAGTCATATTGTAATAACTGTTTAGGAAAGTTACCAAAAGATACCACTCAAAAGAGAAGTTGTAAAACTGGTGGGTAAAGAAAAGCTGACCTTTAAAATAAAGCTGGGGGGTTTAGTGTTTGGTATATATGTTTTAATCGCTAAATTTCATTATAACGGTTAGCTATAGGTTTTTTACACATGAATGGTGGATTAGTCTAATTGAGAAGTTCTCTTATGTTTTTCGGTTCACTTGAGCTCAGTTGAACCTATGCACTAGATTCCATTGGGGGTTTTGCAAGCGTGATCCCAGCTTTATTTGGTTTCTGCCAAGCCAATCTTGATCCGCCTGATACTGGGCATAGCTCCATATTGGCCCTTGGCAGTTGAGGATTTGTATGTGCTTGATTTTGTTTGAATTCATGATCTTCATTTTCTGTTTAAATATTTTTATATTATTTTGATGGCCAGAACAAGCAAAAAGCCTTGACAACCAAGCTACTGAAACTTGAAAAAGAAACTAATTTTTTCTCGATAATACTAATCATAAAAACAGATCTCAATTTATTAAAAATAGAACTTCCAAACACCATAATATTCGAAGCTTTTATACAGAAATTACTGAATTAGACCCTCAACTAGGAACATCCTTTTTGACTGAATATTATGGTGTTTGTTGAGTACGCAAATGAATAATGCATTGAAGGTGAAATAGAAGCTCTTTGGCGCTCTTTTTCAAGTCAAAATGTGCTCTGAAGTAGAATTATGGATTCGTGTAAGACTAATCTTGAATTACGCTTTCTCAAGCTATGGGTGCTTTCTTGTGCCATTCTGGAGCACCAAGAGCTCACAAGTAATTAAGAATCTGTCTGCAGTGTTTGGTCATACATAAAATGTGACATTTTTTTTTTAATAAAAAAACTCATTTTACCAGAGATGCATACTTAAAATGTCAATTAACAGAAAATTCAAGTCACTAAGTTAATTTATGTCATTGTAATAGTTTGTAACATGCTCCCTAGGGTATTGAGGAAGGCTTAAAATAGGGAGAGGGCTTGTGATCCTAATAAAATAGGGCACAGATATTTCAGCCACGCGTGAATGTTTCTGTATTTTTTTAGCACAAGACAAAAAGAGAGTAATCTCAGTTATTCTGAACATATTGTAATTTTATTTTAATATAACCTTCTGTTTGTTTAAAGAGTTGAAATCACACTATCATGCTTGGGGACATCCATATATTGAAAATTTAGTTCCCAGTAACAAATGCATGGTTCAAACTTCTTCTCGATTAGCTCGATATCTTTGTGCTGCTGAGTGCTGCTATGACTCTTCTGTTTCAACCATCATTTAGGAACCTGAAGAATTGTTCGAAACCATCTCGCAAGCACTACTATCATCAGTAGATCGTGACTGTTTGAGCGGTTGGGGAGGACATGTCTATGTTGTGTAAGCTTTCTAGTACTCCATTTCTTCATGCAATTTAATTCAAATCATGGAAGCATTATTTTTCTTTGTTAGTGTGATATACTTATGGAATGAAAATGCAAGACTGGAGGGAGTAAATTAGGCACCATACAACTTATGATAAGATCCTCAACAGAATTTGATTGGTGACTTTTGGGGGGATTTGTGTTATGCTTATCTTGGTTGCTAATGTGGGGGAAAGAAAGAAAATCTGGTCATGGTAGTATTCTAGTTTTCATCTTCTTGACGGCCCCCTCTGTTTTAAGTGAAGACATTCTGAGTTGTACATCTGTTTTTGGTGGACAATCAGGAAAATAATTTTTTTCTGCAGGTGGTGATGGTGGTGGTGGTGTTTGGTGTTTTTTTTGTGGGGGGGTTGGGGGAGGGGGGGGGGGGGTCCAAATCCCAAAAAAAAAAGAAATACATTTCAAATCTGGATGAGGATGCATTTTGTGATATAATATTAATGAGCTTCAGTGTTGTCAAAGGCGAACAGGCACTCGCCTAGACGATAAGGCGAGGCGAGGTTGAGGCGTAACGCCTCAACACACTTCAGGCAAGGTGACTTGACTAAGGCCCGCCTAGGCGATTGTCTTGACAAAGGCGAAAGGCGTTGAGGCGAGAGTCTCATTAACTGAAACTTATTTTACTTAAATGTGTTAATGTATCTTGTCTTGTTGTTTTTGGATTAAAGCTATTTTTGTTTGGACATATTTAACCAATATAAAAGTAGTAGAAAGGGAAGAAAAAGTTTAAAATAGCCTGTTTGCTTAAAATTTAATTATGTTATGTCATCCTTTAGACTAATTTTTTTAGTATTAAAAGAGAATTATTACATAAGATATTGTTTAATATGAAATAAATGAACCTTTAATTTATAATATATATATATATTAATTATTTTTATAAATTAGCGCCTTGCTTCATTAAGGCTAGCGTTTTTTTATCGCCTCGCTTTTCAAGTAATGTAGGACTTTATTTCCTTTCGCCTTTAACTACACTATTAGTGTTGTTAAAGGTGACTGGGTGCTCGCCTAAGCGATAAGGCGAGGCGAGGCGAGGTTGAGGCGTAACACCTCAACACACTTCAGGCGAGACAATTTTCATAAGGCACTGCCTAGGCGATTGGCTTGACTAAGGCGAAAGGCATTGAAGTGAGAGCCTCATTAACTAAAACTTATTTTACTTGAATGTACTCGTGTTTCTTGTCTTGTTGTTTTAGAGTTAAAATTATTTTTGTTTGGACAATATTTAAATAATATAAAAGTAGTAAAAGGGAAAAAAAGTTTAAAATGGTTTCTTTGCTTAAAACTTATGTTATGTCATCTTTTATATTAATTTTTTTAGTATTAAAAGAGAATTATTATTCAACTTTGAATAAATGAACCTTTAATGTATAATATATTTTTTTAATTATTTTTATAAGTTAGCGCCTTGCTTCATTCAGGTTAGCGTTTTTTTGTTGCCTCACTTTTCAGGCAATGTAGGACCTTAGTGCCTTGAAGGCGCCTTGTGCCATTAACTACACTGATGAGCTTTAATTTCTGTAGAATTGGATTAACATGAGACAAATGGGCTGGTATAGGGCCAGCTCATTTCTTCGGGAAATCTCGTCTCCTTTTTCTTCAGTTGAAGAACAGAAAAATGACCAATAATCTTGTGCTGCAAGTAGGGTTTTTTCTTCTCACCATCTTAAGACCTCGCCATGGGTGAAGATTTTTTCTCTGAGAAATTCGTAAGGCATATCTAGAGCATTGCTACAAACAAAAATTCTATTTGGGTGAACTGGATTACCAATCACTGAATTGAGGTTGAAGCCTCTGGGGAATCCCTTTGTAGAAAGGCTATTTTATGGTTCAACAATTTGCATGATTTTGCCCTGTTGATTGATTGATATGGCAATAGAATTATGTGATGAGGAGCTCAATTCCAAGTTTTACTTTACCCAAAGTTTAATATTGCTGCTTCACCCCAACCTTGAATGTTAATTATTGAGCTCCTTGCCTTTGTTATCTTGATGACCAGGCAGACCAGCTTTGGAAATTTTAATTTCTCCCACTTTAATCTAAACAAGTGTTCAATAAAGTCCACGAATGTTTTATTCTCTGTTTCCCCCCCACTTTGTCCTTCATTTTTTATTTTTCTTCTTCTTCTTCTTCTTTTTTCCCTCTTTTCTATAGGTGAGGCATTTACAAGGGCTCAAGTTTCCATTTTGTTTTGTTATACTAATATAAATGCGATAATTTGTGCTGGTGCAGTACACCAACTGAAGTAACAGAGAGGATCTTGAAGGGAAGGATGGATTGATTTTTTTGAAGAAGAGCTGAAGGCTCATCTTTGTATGGTCTAATTTGAATACTTTGTTGCCTACCGACCCCGCCACTGATGATGGGGCTTCATAGCTTTCTTTGGTGACCGGCAGCTCATTATTCTGTGGTCTTTGATGTACTCAGATATATGATAAAATTAGATTTTCCTAGTTTCAATCTATATTTTAATTATGCTGATTTCTTGAGAAAATCGAAGATGTAGTTTTGCGTTTATGCTGCCTCAAATGTCTCTATAAAGCCAAACTTTCCTGTGATTGGATTTGGTTATGTCTCTATGGTTCAGTTTTTTTTTTTCATTAATACTTGGATCTCTCTCTCCCGGGAACCATGAGTGGGCTGGTGTCGAGCGTGGTGAGCAAATATTGTTTTTTGCAACTGTTTGCTTTGAATATTTACTCGAGGAAAAGTTTTCTGAAAATTAAGTGAAGGTGAAGGAAAGGAAAATGAAAACGGGAAACAAAAGGAACTAAAAATTCCTCAGAAGTCATAAAAATAAGAAAGAAGAAAAGGGAAGAGGCTGTTATTTTTATCTGTTGAACTTTCTATAATATTTTCATTTTCTCACTATTTGTCATGATAATTAACCAAGAAAAACGAGTTTATTGGCTTTGTTTGGTTTGCATTTAGCAGATTTTGTTAGTAAATAGTAGTTTTTTTTTTTTGGGTGTGCGTTTTTGATAACGGAAACCTGACAAAGGCCAAAAGAAAAGCCAACAAGCACAAAGGCCAGTGCAGAAAAATCAAGAGAGGGGAGCATCCAGCCGCAACAACTGGGAGAACACCTCCGGCAAATCCTCAATCCTCCTAGCATGAGCAACCTTGTTAGCATTCCGTCAAACATTGACTACAACAAAATCTTCTAGGAGTCCTCAGCTCTATCTTTATCTCATTCACAATATGGCCAAAAGACGAAAGGTCTTGGATGAAGAAGTAACCGCTGAGAGCACTGATAAACAGTCATATTCAATGGCTACATCAAGCATTCCAATATCTTTGGCGAAGGAGATTCCATGCAAGAATGCCAAAATCTCCACAAGCACAGCCGAGCAACAAAAGCCCAGATTTATACCAAAACCACCAATAACAGACCCTCTCCAATCTCTGATCACTCCACCAACACTACCCACGCCCTGCTCCGCACACCAGCTGCCGTCAATGTTGAGCTTGTACAGGCCCTTCATAGGACCTTTCCATTTTGCCGCACCAATCAGCATGACACCCGGAACTGCATACGCAACTCCCAGCCTAGCTTCTTTGAATCCTAAAAGATATTTTATCTCATGCTAAAATGAGACTAGAAGTTAAAAGTTTATTAAAAAAAAAATGATTAGGGAAGAAAATGAGTAATAATATTTTTTTTCTTTCTAATATTTTCTCTATTGTTTTTGTGGCAATTAGACAAGGGGAAAAAATCCATTGTCTTTTTCCTTCTTTCACCAAATGCACAAATTGTTGAATTATTTTCAAAATAAAGGTTAGGAGGAGTTTGGGAAGCTTAACTTTGTGTTGGAAATTGAAAAGAATGGAATACATTATTGAAGACACCCTAAGACACTCTGAGAAGGGATTTTGGACCACCAAGTGTCGATCGGCACCCATCGAGTGTTGTTAGTTGATAGGCAAACAATGAGGAGGGTTTTTGACTTCTTAGTATCAACAGGCACTCACAGATTACCAATTGACACTCAAAATGTGACATTTTGTTTTTGAATTTTAATTTTATTTAGTCACATCTTTTCATGAAAAAAATGTGACGGAATGGACACTAATTATGTGTGTAAAGAGTCACCAACAAGTATATATACACACTCAAAGATGCCACAAGAAGTGTATATGTGTGCGTGTGTGTGTGTGTGTGTGTGTACAAGAATGCAATAACAAGTATATACACAAGTATAACAAATCAAAATGGAGGTAAAAAGAGGATAGAGGGAAAAGTTCCGAGACTTAAAACTTCTCTGCTGATTATTTTATTTTATTGTTAATGGAAAAAGAGTAATTTACAAGTATTATTCATAGTCCCTGTTATAAAGTTAAGAGTGTCGATTGTGGGCCTCAGCCACAGCATCTTCTTGTTATATTATAATTATAATTATAATTACGCTTGGGCTTCAGATGTCTTGGGCTCAGGGCCTTTCACAAGGGTCCTCATCTTTGAAAGGCAGTTATTTAGTATGTATAATTTCTCAATTCTCATATGTTTGTCAGTTAATTCAAACTCTGAAAATGAAATGAAACTCTCTCTCTCTCTCATCTTCACGCACTCAAAGCTGCAATTATATGGAATACTTGGCTTTCACCCTTCTTCAAAAACTGTACATCTCTCTCTCACACACACACACACACACAAGCATTTTCAGTGATCTTTTTTGGATTGTTCTTCTTGATCTTTACACATTATATTGAAATCACGATCATGGTGAATGCTGCCGAAAAAGAAATTGTGCGCGAAATGTTAAGCACACAGTAGTAGTTCGTACTCACAAATTCATGCATGTAGCATAACAAAAAACCAAAAAAAAAAAAAAATCCATGGAAAGAGGCAAGTCACACGAGTTCATCTTTATATTGCTATCCAGACAACAATTTAGTTTTACATTGAAAGGTTGATGAATTTCACATTTACATTTTTCCCCTTTTCCTTTCTGCAAGGGAAAAATTTAGGGTTCATTTGTTTGGTCCTTAAATTGGATAGTTTCATTTACTTTTGTGCTATATTTTGAGTGGTCATCTTGAATGGATATGTTTAGGCTCTCGAGCAAGGGAACATGGATTTCAATATGGGAGTAATCGTTTTATGCAATAACAATAATAATAATGTCAAATGTTAAGTTTCTCTTCAGGTGATCCTTTCCATTTCCCGTGAGCGGACCGATATTAACATTCCCCTTCGATTGAGAAATTTGGTGAAAAAGAAAAAGGGAAATGAAAGAGGATGGAGGGAGGGGGAGGTCTTTCTTAACCATTAATTTATCCAATTTGGAAGGGTTTTTTAATCCTTATTTTATCCAATTTGCTCTTCTCTCAAAAGTGGATGGAGACGGAGGGAAATAGGAAAGTTTTTTAATAAATTCTTTACAATATCGATTCTAACCTTAAAATTATGAAGAAAACATAAAAAAATACACTTCTATCTTAGGACGTAATAATAAAAAAAATATATAATTATTTCCTTTCTTTTCTTACTTCTATTATTCCTAAGTAAGACGAGAGCATTACTCTCTTCTTCCCCTAGTTTGCTATCCAAGCATGAAAAATTGAATTACACTCTCCTTTCTTCTCTTCTCTTCTCCTCTCATCTCCCTCATAACTAATGTTATCCTCTCCTATCTTTTCCCTCTTACTTATCCAAGTATAGTGTAAATATTGGTTTTTTACCTTAAATGAATGCATTTTTTGATACAACTATAGAAAATGAGAAATCAAACCCACGCCATTGTGAGGAGTGGGCACTTGCACCACTCAAATAGAACACAGATGACCCGGTCCTTAAAAATGAATGCATTTGAAAAAAAAAAAAATGATTAACATATCAAAATTTATGTTTAAAATCTAGATCATAGTCATTTCAAGAAAATCTAAAAATGATCATAGAAGAAGTCCAAGGAGTTTTCCTTTTTTTTTTTTTGGTAATGATTTCATTCAAAATGATAGATTTTTAGATTAAAATACTATATAAATTGTGAACGAAACCATTCTAATCCAAGCATGCTAGTGTAATATGTTCCTTTTTTTACAATTGCAGAGAATATTGATTTGGTTTTCTTTTCCTTTTAGGAGTAAAATTTAATGAGAGCATATTCTCTGGCTATTGGAAATCCTCTTAGCAGCTGTTTGGCACTGCTCAAAGAATAACTTGATCCTTGATGGGGAACATAATTGATTCATTTTTCTCAGGATTTGGTAAAGTCATTGGCAAATTGTTTGGCTCTCCATTAGATTTTCTTGCCGGAAAGTCTTGCAGGTAATCTTAATTTTATCTATCATTACAACACAACACCCTATATTGTTCAAATTTCTAGGAGATTCTTAATCTTTTTCTCTATGTTTATCCCTTGAAAGCAGAATGTTATCTGACATTCTTGTGAAATTTGTACCACTCAAATTCCTTTATCAAACACCCTTCTAGATATGCTAGTGTTCTACAACCCTGCAGAGTTGGAAATCGAGCCCATTTGGATTTTTTTTTTATTTTTTGTATTTTCGAGAATAAAAATTATGAGAATTTAAAAAAAAAAAAAACACGTGTTTTTGGATTGTTTTTATTTTATAATGAATTCAAAATTTTGAAAACACAAAAAATATTTTTAATTGTATCCTAAAAGTGGGCTGTTTTCAGTATATATATATATATATATATATATATATATATATATATATTCTCAAAATAGTTTTAGAAAATGCCTTATCAAACACATTTTCAACAATGTTTTCATATTTTCTGGTTTTAGAACAGAAAACAATTTCTGAAAACATATCAAACAGAGCTACCTAACATTGTTAACTTTGAGTAAAATTTAAATGATTTGTATATCATAGTCTTAATCTGTCTTTTCATTCATTTAATTGCTGGGTGCTGTAAAATCTCTTTCATTTTGAATTATTGTCCAGTTCAATATGCGGATCGACTTGGGACTTGATATGCTATATAGAAAATTTCTGCATTTCCAATCTGCTCAAGCTGGCCATGGTTTCAGTCCTCTTTTATTTTGGTGAGTTTCAATAGTGTTATGATCACTTGTGCATTGACCCACTGATCTATTTTTAACCCTGCCCCAGTCCAAATCCAATTTTGGGACATGTCTGCAATCTAGAGCCTACAGACCTGGTGGACTGTACTGTACTATACTCTAATGATGGATTGGGCTTAGGGATGAAAAGTATTGGAGCAGCTCTCGAGAGTCACAACTGACGTAATTGTTCAATCTAGACTATGGGTGATCATAGCATATGAAATACATCAATAGTCCAGATTGGACAGTCACATCAATTGCAACTTTCCTTAATATTGCTCAATGCATTTGAGCAGTGCTCCCGACAGTCACAATTGATGTAACTGTTCAATCTAGATTGTTGATGAGCATGGCATATGATTACGTCAACAGTTCAAATTGAATAGTCGCGTTAGTTGCAACTTTCTTTAACATTGCTCAATGCATTTGAGCAGTGCTCCCGACAGTCACAACTGACGTAACTGTTCAATCTAGACTGTTGGTGATCATGGCTTATGAAATATGTCAACAATCCAGATTAGATAGTTGCAATTTTCCTTAATATTGCTCAATACATTTGAGCAGTGCTCCCGAAAGTCACAATTGGCGTAATTGTTCAATCTAGACTGTTGGTGATCATGGCATATGAAATACGTCAACAATTCAGATTGAACAGTCGCGTCAATTGTAACTTTCCTTAACAGTCATCAATGTATTGCCCTAGGAAACCAAGTCATTGTATACCGACCTCTTCTTCTAGCCTGTATATGTCTCACATTTTCTATGATTATGTGCAGTTCTCTTGTTTTTCTATCTGTCATGCAAAATGGGTATCTTCCAATGCATTGGCCGGACACTCTGCAAATTGGTATGGGGATGCTTTGCTACTTGCTTCGCTGTGTGCGAGTATGGCTGCTTTTTCTTATGTTACAAGCTTCCAAAGCTTAAGCGAAAACACCAAGCATACAGAAGGCATAATGAAATGCTTGATATGATTTCTAGAGAAGAAGCAGAAGAAGAAAGCTTTTCATATCATCTACCTAGGGGCATGAAGGACAGAAGATCACAGTCTTCTCGTCGATGGAGGGACTACAAAGGAGATCATTTCAGGAGGTCTTTGAGGCCGAGGAGTCACCGGATTCGGGTAGGGATCAGTGGGGATTCAGTCCATACGAATAAGAGAAATCATCCGGTTATGCGTGGCAATCATTCGGGCACAGTTCATGACATTAGGATGATTAGAACATCCAAGTTCGCGCAAAAAGGCTCTAATTATAAGGGCATGATTTCTCAGAGGAGGAGAAGGTAGTGAATGATTTTATGAAGGAACCATGGTAGAAATTCTTTTGATCAATGTGATGTTTTTAGTCACATAAAGTTCTAATTGGTTTACCACATACTTTTGTTTGTTTTTGTTTTTTGGGATCAATTTAGGCCAAATCAACACATTTTGTCTGTTGGAAACTATTTTCTCAGTCATTTTCTTGCTTCAATATGTTAAGTTAGAATATTCAAATTTTAAATGAAAGTTGAAGCATCAAAAACAGTTTTGATAGTAATTTTTGCACAAACTTTGACATGGGTTTTTTTTTTTTCACTTTAGGTGATTTGATACTTGGTCAATTGACTTATATGTGATGTGAGTTTGTTTTTATATGAATTTGTTATTAAGAAACATCTCACTTATATTATGTTAATATCACCGGTTCTTTTATTGTAATTTAGAGGTCACAAATGTAAATCGCGAAAACAAACTTTTTCACAAATTAAAGATATGTACCCTTTTTATGTTAATATAACTGGTGCAATTAAGTTGATATATATGCTAGACAATGAAGCAAAGTTTTTGGATAACTAATGCCACATTAGAGACACTATTAGGATAACGAATACCTCATTAAAGACAGCTTGGTGACAAATCATTGAAAGTTAGATTGATAAAGATGGGTTCCATATCTAGTTTTAATCTTCTTATCTTCAAGAAGTAAGCATAACACTATTATCACCCATTATGTCGGCATCAGAAGAAATTATAGCTGGACCAATGAGCTGAGGTTAGGCCTTGTTTGGCATAATAATGCAAATCAGTAGAACAGGGTGCAGAAATTGATTGAAGTAAATAATTTTTCTATATCATATTTGAGTTTTCGTTTGTGCAATTTTTGTGCTTTCACTTTTTAATTTTGCGTTTAGAGTGTATAAGCAACATCGAGAATCGTATTTGACAGTTTGACTAAGCTTTTAAAACAGTTTTCTCTAGAAGTAAAACTTCATTTAATATCTTTTTGTGAGTTAAGAAGTAACTCAAAATATTTTACAAGTACAAATTTGTGCGAAATAGTTATAAAAAAACTTTCTGTTTATGATCAGACTAAGATTATGATTGGTGAAATCATTCAAGATCACCAAAAAAAAAAAAAAAACTACGCAATTATATCTTGTTCTTGAAAACAAAAGAACATCAATTCGTCATTTAATTTCAAAAAACACTTAGTATGTATCGGGATTCTACATGAAAATCATCTTTCAAATGGTAATGACATACATGAAAGAGATACACACTCCTTCTGCAGCAAAAGTGGCCTAGTTCGTATTTCACCCCTTTTAAGTGTTCATACTAGGTGGCTGGTTCTAGTTTAAATCTGGTTTTGAAAAATGGTGTTTTTTTTTTTACATTCATTTGCGACAGACGACCGCACGTCGCTGAAAGATTGGCACCATTAGCGATGATCCCTAACTATGTTATGGACAGTTTGGCACTATTAGCGATGCTGACACCTTTCGTTTCGTGCATCCCAAAAAATCTCTTTCCACGCCGTGTTTTTTACTTCTATTAGCGGACAAACCAGCGTTATTAAATGTCATTATTAATGACGCATTTGCTTATCTTTTAAAAATGACTATCTTAGTAGTAGTGATATATATATATATATATATATAAATAATGTTTGGTATGTAAAAATAAAATAATCATTTTATCGAATAAAATAAGAAATAAAATAAAAATGACATAAAATGAAATAAGAATTACTCATTTAGGTCAAATGAATGTTTAGAATACTTTTAACAGAATGTTCATTTCATGAAATAAACTATTTTTAATCATACCAAACAAGAATAGAAAATACAAAAATTAGAATGAATATTTTTATAATACTCATTCTATTATACCGTACCAAACATGACAATAGAGTGAGACTAAATGCAATCTTCTTTTGTACTCATGCATCACGAATTTATGATGAATGAGTGAGGGTACATGAATATAAAAAATATATACAATTAAAGTGCATTTAACTCCATCTTTTATACATATATATATATATATATATGTATGTATGTAGATATATATGTATATTTATGTGGTGTGGTGTGGTGTGGTGTGGTGGGGTGGGGTGGGGAGATTTTGGCAACGGATGAAAATGGAATATAAAAACTGGAAGTGGGGCGTCTCTCCAATTAATGCATTTCCACTCTCTTTCCCAGTAGGTTCCAACGTGACCAAGAAAACACAATTTCGAGCCTTTGAACATCTCTTTTTCTTGCCCATATATAATATTATGAAAAAATACCAAGTTGATAAACATTGTCACGCGTCAGAAGACTAATAAGGATTTGTTTGGAAAATATCTCCATTTCACAACATGCATATGACAAGCAACTGAATCTATCTAAGGATTTGTTTGGGAAATATCTCCATTTCACAACATGCTTGTTCATTTACTCAAAATTTTAAATTAATTTAGTGTTTTGTTTTATTTTACAAAATGTTTAATAGTGTGTTTGGGAAACAGCAACAAACTTTTAAGCATTTAAAAAAGCTCTTCCAAACACTTACTTAAACGTTAAAAATACAGTCGGCATAGTTGACTGTGTGCAAGATCTAGCATGGACCACTGTTTGGTCTAACATATGTAGATAAATTAATGTAATTCTCTGTTAGAGAATTGCTTTTAGTCTTATAAGAACTTTTAAAAGCCATTTGTATTGTTGCTAGGTGTGCTCGATAAGTTTTTAGGTGGATTAGGTCCATTGATCAAGCATAGACCCAGCTAATTAAAGTATGCCATGTGTATATGTAGTTATCTTTTAGGAGATAAAAAAATTATTTTTATTTACATAACTTAAAATAATTAGCCTGATTTATTGACTTAGTGCTAAAAATTGATTGATTTACTCATCATCTTTCTGGAAACTCACAAAAGGTGTTGCTTGGTTTATTCTAAGAAATTTTTAGGTGGATCAGGCCCAATGATCAAGCATGGACCCGGCCAATTAAAGTATGCCATGCATTCATGTTGTCTATCATTTAAGAGGCAAAAAAAAAAAAAACTACTTTTCCCTACATGGTTTAAAATGATTGGTTTCCTTAAAACCCAGGAGAGGGGCAGCCAAGCTTATAAATCGACGTAGAGAGGGTAGAAACGAGCGATGTGGGATAAACCAACACACTCCTTGGACTACATATAAATAGACGTAGAGGAGGGGCTAGAGATAGGCGATGTGGGACAAACCAACACGCCCCCTAGACTATATTACCAGCGGAGAGAAGTCAGGTGAGCGCGCCCCGACTCCTCTAGCCCAAACCAAGCTCTGATACTATGTTGAAATTAAAGGTCCAGTCCATGCAGCTCCTTAAAACCATGGCATTAAGGAGAGGAGTCAGAAGGTCTTATAACCAATACAAAGGAGTTAGAAATGGGCGATGTGAGATAATCCAACATAATTAATCAATGAACTCAATTCACTTAAAAATTACTCGGTTTAATCATCATCTTTCTGAAAAAACTCACAAAAGGTTTTCTAACAGAGTCATTTTATTAGCCAAATCTTTTAATTCATTGCAAGCCACATTTAGAGATATAAAATACAATAAACTCTACATCTGAAAAGTGAGAACATTAAGGCATTTGAATGATTCTGTTTATTTTTTCCAAGGCATTTGAATGTCAAAATCTATCATCTTGATCGAGTATGTGTATTGAAGATAGAGGGGACTTCCTAATATTTTTTTAAAAAAAACATATATGACAATTTCTATGTTTTCTTATATATAATGACAAAAATTATTATTTTTAATATTATTGTTGACCATTTTCTCAATTAAGTTTATTGAATATTATGGATTTCTATATTAAAATGCAATGTAAAAAAGGTGAATGGGTCAATTCAAATTCAAAGGATACCTGAACAAAACTCAATAATGTTCTTTGTTTAGACAAATGGATCATTGCGTTCCTATTTCCTAATAATATATGAACTACGAGATTCAGATCCCCTTTTGTGAAATTTTATATATATATATATATATATATATATATATATATATTGTATATGTATGGATAATCTATGGAGGTATAGATGACAACCGTCCTTTTTCTATGGAGGTGGCCAGGTCCTTTTGCACCATTTAGTATTGTGAGTCAATTAAATTAAGTTAGTAAAGTTTTAGTAAGACTCTTAATTTTAATTTTTGGTAATATTTGATATATTTTAAATAAGTTTTATCTTAGATAAGAATTGAATAATTTATTATTAATAGGATTAAGAGTTTTTATTTTAATGAAAGTAGTATTATTAGTTTAAGTGAAAATAAAAATTTTAATTATATTATGATTAAATTTTATATAATTTTATGCATGTAGCATGCGACGGTCAAACATAATACAGAACACCATGAGTTCAAGTCATAGATATTGCCAAAAAAGTCATAACAGCGTGCTGTGAGTTCTTGATTGTGAGAATGAATAAAATATAAGAGTTATTTTGGCTTTATAATTTTTTTTTTTTTGGCTTGTTTGTTTCTTTGTTTCTTTTGTCCTCTTGTTCCAACTATTATCTGTTTTATATTAATTTGAGTTGAGTCCAACAAGACTCGATAAGCATTTCATGCAAGGGGCGGTCTAAATCAAGTTTTTGCAAACTGACGGCACATATATATATATATATATATATATCACACACACATGCAAGTTGATAAAAATGTCCTGTTGCTATGGCGCGCGTGAACACAGATTTTGTCGTATATATTGAGAAAGGCAACTGATGAAGGCTTTTAACTGTTAAAAAATATATATAGAGAGCCGACATGAAAGAATGAATTGTGCATGCATGGACTCTAGATAGACTTGGTTTGGTCTAATGTCTGTAGATAAAAAGGGTTTGACATCCATTGTTGTGCTCATGAAATATTAATACTAGCTACTGATTCGTGGCTTTGATCACTACCCACCATATGTTTAAAAAGATAATAATTTCATTGAGCTGCTCTTCTTTCTTTTTTCTCCTGAGAACAAATGACAAAGACCAAAAATTATTGTATCGTTCAAGTTCAATGAGTTCGATGATCAATTATGAACGGTTATTTATATAAAAGTTATTTTTGTATTTTTAAAAAAATTAATATATTACATTTATATATATATATATATGACAACTAATAATTATTGAAATTGGAGGCACAGCTCATTCAGCTCCTTAAAACTCGAGTGTTAAGGAGAAAGACAGCCTGTTATATAGATAAGTCTAGATGAGCTAGAGACAGACGATGTGAGACAATCCAACACGGCCCCTGGAGCACATTATCCGCGGAAGGAGGCCAGGTGAGCGATCCCCGACTCCTCTAACCCAAAATTAGGCTCTAACCTGACTCTGATACTATATTGAAATTGGACGCGCAGCCCATTCAGCTCCTTAAAACTCAGGTGTTAAGGAAGAGGGGCAGCTTGCTATATAGATAGACCAGAAGAGTTAGAGACGGACGATGTGAGACAATCCAATAATAATTATTCAGATATATAATAAATTCTCCTATAGATGGCTAGGTAACATCCATATCCTTTAAGTTGAAACCATTGTAAAAGTGTGGAGGGAAAGGAAGAAGGAAAAGAGTTGGCCGCCAAAGCCTTTTTTCTGGTAGTGGGTCAACCGGACCAATTAGGGTTCATTTAATGTAGGCATTTTCTTCGGATCAAACATAATTAGAATGAAAGTCATACCAACCCACTCAACTTTTTAATTTTCCCCATCTAGTTCAACCCTGATCATGATCAAAGTCAGAGTTAATTTTGATTAAATTCATTACTATTTCAACTAAACTATGATATCCCTTAGCTAATAATTAGGTAAAACAACATGTGTGCATAAAAGAAAATTGGTATATGTCAATGTGGAAAAACTTTATGGGAATATGTTTATATTCTTTGAATCTAATTCTAGGGGAATTTTAAAGCAATAGGGTGGTGGTTGGAGGTTTGGTGGGACAAGGGCCATTGTTTCCTTACCTTTCCCCCCACCATCTTTGAAATTACAAATTTCTGCTTTGGAAATTGAATTAATTATTAGCTATTAGAAATATTTGCCGTCAAAAAACTTTATACTTGACATGAAATTGATTTATACTTGTTACTGTACTGAGAACATATCATATCTCATTATACTTAGTCGGTGATGTGATGAGAACATATCATATCTCTTTATACTAGTCGGTGATCTGTGTTTCGGTCGGATAGCATCAGTGTTAGATTTAAAGATTTTAGATAAGAAAAATCAGATTGAAGATATTAAAATTTAAGAGAGTTCATATGATTATATTAAAAAAATTTGGACGGGTCAAGTCCTATTTTATTAAAATATTCTAACAAAATTGGTGATAAAAAATATAATATTAAAATTCTTGAAGGTCAAGTCTTATTTTATTAAAATATTCTTATAAAATTAGGATTAAAATGATACATCTGACTAATCATAAATCCCACAAAAAAACAAAAATACCAGTCACGTCCAACATTGTTTTCCCTTTTCTTTTAACACTATTTCTAATTAGAAGGATTTAAATGCAATGTTAAAGACAATAAAATGACTGTTTTAGGGATAGGAAGTTCCTATAATTAGATGCAAAAACTCATTTGTTACTTTAATATAATTAAAGTGGGGCGAGATAGGATATCATTACCCTGATCCGTCTCCAACCCTATCCCTATTGAAGTGTATAAAATTTATCTGAAATCCGACCTAATACTGAATATGATGGACCTCTAACAATTTGAGTTAAATTATCATTTTTATTTAAAATACGAAATCATCTATCTTTGTACATTTATCGATGAGAGAAAAATATTAAATACATGCTAGATTCAAATACAATGCTTGATTTCTGTTAAGCTAAGTGGGTATTTGACGGAATTTTTCCAAGTATGCAAAAGTAGGTTGAAAAAAAGCAATCTTAAAAGCTTGATCCAACAATCAGACACATTTTCTAAAATAAATTTTGCATATATAAATGCAAGAGTAAGAATGAAAAACACTCTCCTAAATGGCCACACAAATGCAAGAGTAAGAATGAAAAACACTCTCCTAAATAAATTTGAAGTTACTTTGTTATGATAGCACATATATATATATAGTCATTTGATCATTAGGACTTATATTGGGAATGAAGATTGTGGGAAATCTCTCAGTCCCTAAGCTCACTCTCTCACCAATTTTCCGTAGATATTTTATAAACCACGTGTGTTCGTACATATATAATACATATATATTCATATAAGTGTGATCAGTCATCATGGCACACACGAGTTTCACGAGTTGTTATTCACCGGTCTTGAATGTAGTGCATTTTTGTTACATTAATATATAATTTATATATTTTATTGATGTGTTAAATATTTATTAATTTAAATATACTATACCAAAAATAAATAAAAAAATTTAAATTCCACACCTATATAAATATATGTGCACCATATGTGCTCAAACACATATATTACAAAACATTATACTCTCTCTCACCCTTCCCACAATCAAGCAACAGTGACATAAAGATATTTCCATACATTATACTCTCTCTCACGCTTCCCACAATCAAGCAACAGTGATAAAGATATTTCCATTCATAAATATCCTCTTAGCTTCGTATCTTTTCCCAAGCAAAGAAAGTTATATGATTATGTTTCATTTTACAGAACAAAAAAAAAAAAAGCAATTGTGATGTGCCATATCTAGCTCCCATCACAGTTCACATCATATATAATTCCATTGATTTTGGTTCCAATCCTAAATTTTCTTTGTATTAGTCAATCAATCACCAACGCCAAAACTTTAGGTTGAAGTTGAATTATCCATTCACTTAATCTCTCTCTCACTTCTGGTTTATTTATATATAACTATTTTATTTATTTATTTAATTACATATATAGTTATTTTATTATATATAACAAAATAATTTTTTAATAATTAATATTATATTTAATGGCTAGACCTAATTTGTAGAGAATTATTATTTATTTAATAATATTATTATAAAAATAAAAATTATTAATAATTAAATAAGATAATTATTAATTATGTACCATAAATTTCAAAGTCACCACACATCATATTTGAGTTATAGTTAAGAATATAAATTGGATGTCCTTAGCATTATTCAAATTTCTTAAAAACTTAATAATTATTATGATATTGAATGTGAATTAAGGATAATTACACTGACTTCTCGTATATTACCTGACAATTACAGAGAATCTTTCTTGTATTTACTGAAATTACACTGACCTCTTATCTGTTATATTAATAATATACATATTCTATTTTCCGTATAAAATTTATTTTAAGAACTTTTTAATATTTTTCTTTTATATTTTGATACTCATATAGTGTTCATATATTTTGTGGAACTCCGTATCATAAACCTTGTTATCAACTTTCATTCGTGTAGATGCATAAATACGACATGGGCACAAAAATATAAAAACATATCTATATAATATTTATATACTTATATAAAAATATAGGATCCATCGTTATAAGTTTCGTTAACAAATTTCACTCATATAAATGCTCATATTAAAAGATGGAATAGTTATTCAGTGATTCCAAAATTAGATGAATAATTAATAAATATTATAAATATGCATATTACTTGTTATCTAATTATTAGGATTATATTAATAGTAAGGTTGAATATTTTGTCCAAGGAATCAAATATTACTCTTGGGTTAAATGATGGCTATAGAATCCTAGCCGTCCAAGCATTGAATTCTAATTTTGACCATCACTATCTGAATTCAAATTCCCCAAAGACTGCATCTGCAACCGAAAACTGATTTGAACCAATTTAATGGGGCCCACAAATTTATGAACCGAAAAAAATATCAATCCGTGGCAACGAATGAAAACACGCCACCTCGTAAGAGTGGTCTCGATTAGGTCATGTCTTGCGACTTCAGGAGGTCATCCTTCTATATCATCTCACGTCCACGTGTCACGGCAGGACTCCGATGTGCTGGGGTGTAGCGTGCGTGGCGCAATCGGGTACGTCCATCGTGCAAGTCAAAAAGTTTGACCGTATATTGGACCGATGTTGTTTGAGACCGGGCTAGGCCACGTAGATGGTTCTTACTTCTTATACGACAAAACCGTAATGAGGCGTGAATGAGTGAGAGCTAGCGTGATTTTTGGTGCATTAAGCGACTTGCATAGTAACTTCATTTGTTCTTATCCAGACAGTCCGCTGACACGTCAGGTTTGCAATTTTTATATCCGATTTCAAAGCATAAAAGTCAAAATACATAATAAAATATCAAATTTATAATAATTATATAATTTATTAACTTTATTGATAATTAGTATTTAAAATTTAATTTGAAGAGCCAATTTGGTAAATCATTAATAATTCTATTTCTTGGTAATTAATAATTAATATTTTTTAAAAATTTTATTATAATAATTAGTATTAAAATAAAAAAATACATTTATATAGTAAGATATATAAATATACGAATTATTAGTGACATTAATTGTTTAGTAATAAAAAATAAATATTAAGATTTTTAATAACTTAAATTAAATATAATACATATTTTTATTATTTTTTTAAGAATATTAATACATGTGTATATATATATATATATTTGCATTTAGAATAATATTAATCAATTCATTTTAAGTATAAGAACAAAGTTTGAGGGGATCGGACAGAAGAAGCAAGAACGAGAACAGGGGACATAATTAACATGGTAGGACAAATATGGAAAAGGATTCTCTATCCCCAACCGGTTCATTGATATCCCTACATGGAATAGACCACTTTTTTAGAATTACTTTTGTATTGTCACATATCTCATCTCTTAGGCTACCAATATCAAGTATTAACTTTCTAAAAATTATATTATCATTAATCATCTTATAATTAATATTCAAAATAGTTAATAATTTTTAATAATTAATAAAATTTTAAAGAATTAATTTGGTTCTATATCTGGTGAGTAATTAATAACTCTATTATTTAATAATTAATATTTTATAAAAAGAAATCATAATATTAATTATAAGAGATCTAAAATAGTTATATATATACTTATATATAGATATCATTTATGACATGTCTTGATAATTGTATTTATTAATTTTATATAATTGGAGAAAAAGTATTGTAAAAAAAAAAAAAAAACATAGCATGTGCATGAAATATAATTTCTTTATTTCAAAAATATGTTAAGAGTGCATGAAATTTTTAGATCACTCACTATATATATATATATATATATATGTGTGTGTGTGTGTGTATGTGTGTGTATAATACATATACAGAGAGAGAAGAGTCCTGCATGAATGTTAAAACCCTCACTTAGTATGCATTTATCCTTACCCTATATAATTCTAGTTAAAATAAAAAAATTAGGATAGTATTGTTAATGTTGAGTTCACACATGATCAGTCTCATTCACTGCCAGACTGAGCTACAGTGGACAAATCACACCTGCTTGACGGCCACCTGCACATGTGCACAAATCAAACCGCGCTGACGTGTACTTCTTTATCACCGTAAAACCTGTCGGCTCAAAAATCTAGGGGAAAAAAAGGGTATGGAGCCAAACCGCCCAGCTTAACGCGAATTCAGGCCTGCACGCGAAAAAACATTCCGACAAAACTGATAACGTAAGCAGTGACGGAATCACTCCCAATATGTGAGCTACCGACACGCCCACATATCCACTTCGCCATCGGCCACGTGTCCGGCTGCGTTCAGCCTCCCAACAATTTTATCGACCACGTGTATTCTAGAAACTACCCGTTTTCCTGACACGTGTCCCCTTCCCCCGTCTATATATTCCCATCGGCTCCCCTGCGTTCTAAGTTTCAAGCGCCCTCTTTGTTTATTATAGAGAGAGCGAGCGAGAATTTTTTTTTGAGAGAGAAAATGACAGCAGAGTTACAAATGCCTCCTGGTTTCAGATTTCATCCAACGGATGAGGAGCTGGTGATACACTATCTGTGCCGTAAATGTTCGTCACAGCCGATTGCTGTCCCCATTATTACAGAAATTGATCTCTACAAGTATGACCCATGGGACCTTCCGGGTAATTATATATTTTTTTTAAAAACAAATTCTGTTATTGAATTTTTGGGTATTCATTTGTTAATGGGTATTTGGTGAATTTACAGGTTTGGCTTTGTATGGAGAGAAAGAATGGTACTTTTTTACACCTCGGGACCGGAAGTACCCGAACGGCTCGAGGCCAAACCGGGCAGCCGGGAGTGGCTATTGGAAGGCTACGGGGGCTGATAAGCCGATCGGACATCCGAAACCGGTCGGAATCAAGAAGGCTTTGGTGTTTTACTCTGGAAAAGCTCCCAAGGGAGAGAAAACCAATTGGATCATGCATGAGTACAGGCTAGCAGATGTAGACCGGTCGGCTCGCAAAAAGAACAACAGTTTAAGGGTACGTAACCACTTCATAATTCATTTCTTTTGTAGGGCTAAAACGGACATTTTAGTGGACCTCTGAGATACTGAAATGACTATTTTAACCTTGCCATTCCAGAATTCCGTTTGTTCCACCCAAATGGAAAATTCAGAATTGGTGCGGCCAAATCAGTCATCTTAGCCTGGTTTAAGAGCCTATATTATGGGCCTGAGGTGCATCAATGATCAAACGAACAATCAGATTATCAAGTAATTTGTTGAGAACGGATGGTGGTGATCTGCCCAATGTTCGGATTAGCAAGGATGCATCAGGTGGGTGTTGGTCCCACACGGCAAAAATGTGTGGTGTTCGAGTGATGGGTCCACCTTGAACGATAACCCACAGAACATCATACCAGAATTTTCTAAACAATTATTTGACAGCGTGGTGGTCACGGGTCGTACTAGGATTGGACTAAAAACTAACGTTATACCATTTATGGGAAAAAATTTAATTCCTTCTTATCAGAATCTGACGTCGGATCAGACTGAGAAAGACTGAACTGTTAGACTGAGTTTTCACTTGCATTGATTGGTTGATCTAACAATTGTGATTGTGCAGCTGGATGACTGGGTCTTGTGCCGCATCTACAACAAAAAGGGCACCCTTGAGAAGCAACACTTCAGCAGCCGGAAAATGAGTGACTTCTCTGGAACTGACGAAAAGAAGCCGGAGATTCTGACTCACCACGGTGGGAGCACGGTATCGCTGTCGCCAGCGCCGGAGAGTTCGTCGGCGGCGGCCTTCAATGAGTTTGTGTACCACACATCCGATTCGGTCCCGAAGCTGCACACTGACTCGAGCTGTTCGGAGCACGTGGTGTCGCCGGAGTTCGCGTGCGAGAGGGAGGTCCAGAGCGAGCCGAAGATGATCGAATGGGAAAACACCGCGGCTTCCCTTGATTTTCAGTTTAATTACATGGATTCCACCATAGAGCATCCATTCACCTCTCAATTACAGAATAATCAGCTCTCGCCGTTGCAAGATATGTTCATGTACCTGCAGAAACCCTTCTGATGTGGGCCTACAACATTGTGGGGCCCATTACAGGATGTAGGGCTCCCACATTTTGACTGGTGTGCTGCGTGGCATTGGATATTAACACGTCACACGAGACTAAAAGTCAATGAAAGTGCACGTGTGTAGGAGGTGGAGGTGGAGGTGGGGGGCATTTATGGAGTTCTAGTTGTTTAGAACACAACGTTGTGGGTTAGTTATCAGCTGGTGTACATTGGATGGATTTGTCCAATTTAATAGAGTGAATATAATATGTACATATATATATATATGTATATGTATGCCCCATGTATTTATGAATACATGTTGATTCTGGAAAGGTAATTGTATTTGGTTTTCATATTTAATACAGTTTGAAGTTTAGAATTGATTTTTTAACCAATGGACATAGTGTGGATGTTTGCAAAAGTTACTCTAAATAAACAAGAGTGCGTTGGAAAGAAAAAGTAATTAGAATTATTTTCTAAATATTTCGGTATATTTTAGAAAGTAGAATTAATATAAAAGTAATTTTAAAAGTTTGACAAAATTTTTAAATACATTTCTTAAAATAGCATTTAAAATATAAAAGTGGGAGTTGGAAAACTCCTACAAATAAACCTTTAATGATCTAAATGAGGCTCACTTCCAAAATCATATCTTCAAAAAAAAAAAAAAATGATAGATATCTTTAATTTATATATTTAATTATATTAAATTTTGGTTCTTACATGAGTAATTTTAAAAAAGTATTTATAGTGATATAATTAGATATATATAAATTGAGAATATCAATTATTACTCTTTATCTTCAAACCATGTAACTCGTAAACGAAAAAATTTTTATTACTCCTAATACAGTGTGTTCGAGTTAATAAATATTTATTGCATTCATAGAACGTGTGAACTACAAATTAATATGATAAATATTTATCAGTATAGATGCACTGCTCTCTCGAGACTAATAAATAACTGCTCTGAGGTGAACAAAGCTAGATGCCAGATCACGGGTTGATGATCTTTAATGGGGGTCTCCGTCCGAGGTTTAAAAGAAAATGCTAGCAAAGGATTCTGATTTAAGTTGCTACCCATACATATAGTATTAGAATTTTTTATTCCATACATCATGAAAGAAAAAAATCTTAGTTGGGCTCCAACTGTGGACTGGATCGTGACATAAGTAAAGAGGGTGAACTGAGTTCTCAATATTGGCTGCACAAGGTGGTTGGGCTTAGTGATGTAAGGACACTTGAAAAAAATTAAGGCCTCAATTGACCTTTCGGCTTGGAAGTTGAAACTTCTTTGGGCTTCTGGGCCCATAAGTGGTATAAAGCAACCAGACTTTCAGCCCACTTCGAGACCATGGAAATTACATTATGAACTTTAAAGACTGCCTGAGACATTCAGTGCATTTCAGATTTGTAATCAATATTTGATACAAGACCCTTTTCATTGTCCTGTGGTTCGGATACAGGCCGGTCCAGTGGGCCCCGAATCAGGCCATCTTAATTTTTTTTTTTATTAAAAAAAGTGATATACCAATTTTGTCAGACTAATATATTCTTTACATATGAGATAGTCCCTAAATTCTATGAGTTGTGAGCGTAATAGATTGAGTTCGAGATCCATCTATGAATTTACGACATGACTTTCAAGTCAACTCATCCAATACTGATAAAGGGCTACCAGATCGGCTCCAGTGGTAACTGCACTAATGATAAAGTCAGTAAAAATAAAAGAGAGATTGTAATTAAAAGAGATTAATTGACTCTGTTTGAAAAATGTAACTTAGGATTTGTACTTATAGGTTGCGGATTCCCTAAGTTGATTAGGATTTGAAATTGTAAAGATCGAGATTTGACCATATCTGAAGATGGCAATTGTCCTATTGAACTCTAATCTCCGCAAAAGTAGGGATCGAAAAATATTTGAGAATGTCAGTTTCTATGTCGCATTCTGTTTCCTTATTCCAAGATCGGTAGAGCATGTAAGGAGGTGATCAATTCGGGACCCCTCCAGGTACGTACTCCGAGCTCTCTGTTCTGGAAGAAAGGTCTGTGCCCTTCCGATCAAGGACATTTGGATCTTCGGGGTTGTCAAATCTGAATAGCTTTGTGTCATTTTTTGACCTGCACATGAAAGAACTTATACACGTGTCAATTTTGGGTTAGGCTTGTAACGCCCCGACCAAATTAGCGGAAAATTTAGTTACGAAATTGGAAATTAAATCGAAAAATAAAAATAAAAATAAAAATAATAAATAAATAAAATAAATAATAATAATGAAATAAATAAACAAATAAAATAAAAAGGAGGGGGGGAGAAATGGGGTGGCCAAGTTTTGAACCCTTGATCTAAAGTAGTCAAGGTTATAAAAGCCCAAAAAGAATACCACTTGGGCTGCCCACTTTTTGTGTCTTATGTCACAAATTATATCTATATATACACACATTGAAATAAAGCCACCTTCCAAATTGGCCAATGGCCATTCATGCAACTAAAAGAATCAATTTAAAAATAAAACAAATAAAATATATAACTACATATGATTGTTGCGTGGGAGGGTTAGATTTCAGAAATCAGAAATCAGAAATCAAAAGAGAGAGAGAGAGAGAGAGCAGAGAGGGAGAAACCTAGAGAGAGAAGAGAGAAGAAGAAAAGGGGGAGAGGAGCTTTATACCTGCATGCATGGCAACCTGAGGGGAGAAATAGAGACATAGAGAGCTGGAGGATCAAACAAGAAAAGGGTGGAGCCATTGTGAAGGTAAGAAAAAACTCAAAGCCGAACTTTCTCTCTCTAAGAAATTTTCCATGTCGAAATTGTTTTGAAAATTTCTGTTGCATGCATGATATTTGGAGTGTTGAATCTTGATTTAAGAAGTGGGATTTTGGACCCTAAACAGTTGAGACGCCCTAGGTCGTACCCCAAACCCACATGCAAACCTCAGATCGCCATTAATGGACCTCGGATTATGCAGGTCTGAATCGACTTGCACCAAACGTAAATTGGGTCATCTAGGCTTAAATTAGACCTCAAAAGGATCTCAAAAATCTAGACACGCGACCATAAAGGCTCAAAACCGACCCCCTAATCACAAGTTGCAGGTCAGGATTCTAACACCCAACACCACAAACCGACACCCAAACAGACACTTATGAATGGGGATCGAGTCCTCATGACACAAGGATCATTTTGAGCCAAACCACGCTCATTTTGGTTGAGAACTGAGCATTCACGAACCAGTTGCAGGTTCAGGCTATCAATTTTGAAACAGAGCCATGAGAGCTCGATTTGATGCATAAAATGGATGCTAAATCGTTGATATAACCCCCAGAGGACGTTTGGACCAAAAAACAGTGAAGAAATCGGCCCTTAAAACTCACGAAATGGAAAGAGAATCTCTAGGGTTTCGGATGAACAGTAGTGGCAGCAGTGAAGAAGACGACCCAGTTCATGGGTCGGGTCGGGTCGGGCTCCGACCGAACTAAAAAGGGTTTTAGTTTTGAACCGGTTCAGTTTATGATTTTTGAACCGGTTCAGTCTTTGAACCCCTGAACCGGTTGGTTTATTTTAAAACTTTCCAAAATTCCAATTTGACCCCCCAACTTTCGGAATAATTACAAAACTACCCAGAAAAATTAAATAAAAATTAATTTAAAAATCCTTTTAATTAGGAAAATTACCAAAACACCCCTAAGCCAAAATTAGTCAAACGAAGTCCAAATAAAATAAAAGAATAGTGTAACCCAATGTTTTTGGGCATTCCGGACTCAATGGCGAAGTCCGATTTTTGAAATTAAGTCCCAAAAATTTAGATACGTGAAATGTAAAATTACCATTTTATCCCTAATGATGCCTAAGGACAATTGAATATAGAAGGTAGTCCATTTTGACTATTTGGGACAATCCGGACTCAACGGTAGAGTCCATTTTGGCAAACGAAGTATCGAAAAATATGACGCGTAAAAATATAAAATTACAAAAATACCCCTAGGCTTAAAATAAATTACAGAAAAATAAATTTAGGTCTAGAAAAGTCCAAACTAATTATCTTCGACGCTTTGAACCTAACGAAGACATCCTTGTGAGGAAACTGAAAGAGAGAGGGCTCTAAATTGACTGTTAAATTATGTTATACTTTGAACAAGAAAATAATAAGGTTTTGAATTGTGATTATAGGGACCCTCAGTTAAGGAAGGATTTTTGGGAAATTACTTTTGGGACTTCAGGTGAGTATTTTCATACCATGTTGAGGTGGATTTTTATTATAAATATAAATATCAAACTCTTGTATAATTTGAAAATAGATCCTTCTGTTTGAAATCGGTTTGAATGACTTATTGACATTGCCATTCCTGATAGTTTATAAAATACTCATGACACTATAACAGTTTTTCTGACTAATCTTTGAATTGTTTTGAATAAAGGCTAAATATGATACTCTTAATTGAATAATTGAGATTGTTATTGATGTTATTGATTTTGGAAATGATTTTGATGCTTTGAATAATTGAATCTTCTATGATCTGTCATTATCGAATAGATTGTGACTTTATCGAACCCTAACCATGGGGTATACGAGTGGTACTATTGAATTTGATCTCAGTCAGCGAGGTTCTAATTTGCTGGCATTTGAACCCTAACCACGGGGTATATTGGTGGTATTATTGAATGTGATCTCAGTCAGCGAGGTGCTAATTTGCTGGCCATAAAAGATGAATTTTATTGATTTGAACTTTTATGAATATCGAACGTGAACTATGATTGAACCTTGAATCTTGAATTGAGAACTATTGAACTATGATTTTGATTATCAGACTATGAAATTTGTTATCGAACTATGTTACCGAACCATGAGGTTGATTTTGAACTATGACTATTGAATTTGAAAACGACTTTGAATCGTAACTATGATTAGAGTTACAAAATTGAGCTATAATGTTGATTTGGCTATGACTATTGAATTTGAAAATGACTTTGAACCGTAACTATGAACAAGTTACAATAATTGAACTATAATGTTGATTTGACTATGATTATTGATATTGAAAACAACTTTGAACCCTGTTGAATTATAATACTAATTTTCAGTAACAACTTATTGGATCATTATTTTGATTGTGTTATGTTATCGATTTTGATTTACGAATGTGATTGAACTGAGATTATTGAAATGATTTTGATACTATTCTCTGATCTGTTGTACTTGATATGATGTATTTTAATTCCATATGAGTATAGACATTTCAGACTGTACTACATAGTAGTTTTGAAACCCTTGGCATGTTATGGAAGTACTCATTGGGCTTGTTGAAGCTCACGCCATCCTCTTAACATTTTTCAGGTAAGGACTAGACAAACTTGCTTTCAGGTGATGCAGGATGAGTGCTTAAGTGACGAAGCGAGTTCTTTTGATGAGTCCTGGACCGAGGATAGATTAGATTTTTTTGGGAACTTATGTATTAAGTTTTGTGATATTATGCTACCCTTTGACTTAGAAACTATGATCTTTGATGATGGTATTTGAATTGATCAATTAAGTGATGTAACTTATTTATGGATGATAAGAAAAAGAAAGAAAAGAAAAATTTATTCCGCTGCGTAAATGGTATTTAGAAAAGTGTTGTGATTATTGAAATAGGCCTCGGTGGCCGATCACGAACCCCTAATCCGCATAAGCCGGGTTTCGGGTCGTGACAAGACTGACATTTTATGGTACATCAATTTTAATTAAAATAATTACACATGTGATAGGTGAAAGACTACCATTTATAATTTGAGACGACCGCCTGCAATTTACCTTATTTAAAATCAAATTATAAATTGAAGAAGTAAATTATTTCAATTGATAATGAAATGATTTATTTAAAATTAAAAACAAATTATAAGATACTAAAGTGTAATCAATCATTATAAAAATATATACAGACTAGTGACAACAAAATAATAACAATTCAGGGGTTGGCATAGACTAATTTATAAACTATGCCTTCAAATTTATTATATTTATGAAGTCTTATTAATATATTTTGATATTTATATAATGATCTATGTTGCTCAATAACTTTTATTTATACACCCTTAAATGAACCTCAATATTATATCTTATATTATGATTTCTATTTTTTATTTTTTCATTGTTCATAGTTTTCTTTTTTTGATATGTTATAAATTTTTTAATGTATTTTTTTAAAAGCTATACACGTTCAGTTATATATACATATAGCACGTCTCTATAAACAAAAACAATAGCAGCAGCAAGAACTTCATCTCTCTCTCTCTCTCTCTCTCTCTCTCTCTCTCTCTCTCTCTCTCTCTCTATATATATATATATATATCTATATATATATATAGAACTAATGAAAAAAAATAATTTATCCAAATTTTATACTTGATGGACATTTAAACATAAAATTAAAATATAACAACATATCTAAATATATTATTTGAATTAGCCTCTAATATTAAATTAGAATATTTAATATTTGATGTGATTTTATATCTTATCACATCTAATTATATTTTATCAATCTCGTATTTTTATTCAATTTTCTAAATAAAATTTAATGAAAATGTTTTTTACGTACAGGTTCATGGATTTGAAGCCAAATTATCACCTCTACCAGTGATGATGACGTACTATGTTAGACCCCCTTCAAGTTTGACCAAATGGGTGTCTCAGATCCACATGTTTCTTTTTTTCTTTTTCTTTTTTAAATCTGCAATTTGATCTAACCACAGTTTGATCAAGTGTCCTAAAATAATCACAACTTCAGTATAAAAATATGGGACAGACATACGATCTTTTGATTATTTTCTCTCTCTCTCTCTCTCTCTCTCTCTCTCTCTCTATATATATATATATATGTGTGTGTGTGTGTGTGGACCTACATATATACGTAAAATACACTACTAACCTTGTGATCCAGTTGAAGAGAGTGTGCCCTATGAGTATTTATTACGGGTGGAAGATGCTCTTTAATCACATCACATATGGTGCTGAGGTGGAACCCACATCCTTCTGCAAACTTGGACCCTAAAAAGAATACTGTTAATTGCAAGAATAAAAATTTATAATTTAATTGACATGTGTAATATATATATATATTAATTAAATTATAAATTTTATACTCGTAATTTATGTTAACAATTCTTGAATCTTAAAATCAAAATGGCATTTGATCTCATAACTCATCTTACACGACTAAAATCAGTATAACAATGACATTATTTGGTAAATAATTTTTTTTGTAATCTTGTTTTTGATGAGGATAAGAAAACTCACTGGAGAAAAGTAATTCTCACATTCCATGGCTTGCAAGCATCATCTTTTCTGGACTTCTTCTCAATTTTATTTTTTAAATTTGTCGTTTATAGAATGTTTTCATTTTAAGAGATTTGAAATTGTGACTTTTAAAAAAAGACAAAAAAGAAAAAAAAAAACAAAATGCCACTCATCATTAAAGAAGTTGTGTTTGGTACCACTCTTAAAATAGATTTTTCTAATTTGTTAGGTGTTTAATTCGATTTATTGGTCGTACTTGACGAATCCACACTTAATTCAAAATATACTACACATCATTTAAGCATTTATCAATTATATTCATCCAAATACTCAATAACGAAACTCAAACGACACTAAAATTTACAGCTACGTAATTCAAATCATACTTTTTTTCGATTCTTCCAAATGAGCACTTAGACTACAATAAAACATGAATAAATGTCAATAAATTATTCTAAAGAAATATTTTCTTCTCGTAATTATTATAATTTGAAGATTTATAAATTTCATTAAAACTTATTGTGAATGATAGAATCATATTTATACAAGTAAATTACATTAATTAATAGAGATTGTAATTTTTAAAAAAATTCTCACTTATTTATTAATAATTTTTGGTCAAAATGTCAAAGAAGAATTTTGTTATTAAAAAAAATTTCAATTACTGACATTAGAAAAAAATTATCACTTAGCATACATGTATTAATACTCTTCTGACAAAACCACAATGGCCTCCTATGGGATCTAGTTTGGATACGTGCCATGATTTTCATGGTTGTAACATTGAATCTCCGGTTCAGGTACTCAAGGATTGTTGGGATGGGGATTATCTCGGAACGTCAATCGTGGTTTAAGGAGGCTCATAGTGCTTTTTATTATTATTAGTAGATTAGTAGATTAGTAGATTAGTTAAGAAGTATCTTGAATTAGTTTGTGCGTATTAGACTAAGTTTTTTTCTATGTGAGAGTTAAGTTTATTTTTTAATCTCTAACTGTCGACTATAACATGGGAGCTTGTGCTATAGTGTAACAAGATTACTACTATTTTTTCATAGATACATTATTTTCTATAATATTTGGGCCACTTTGGACTATCTTATTCAAGGGCGGGAGCATGAGTGGGTTAGGTCGGGTTCTAACTCACCCTAAATTTTAGTAAATATTTTTTTTGGGTGATTCAACGAAATGTCCAAGAAAAGTAACAAAATAATCCATAAGTCCAAGTCTAAACAAAATTACTCAAATATTCCTCTTTTTTTGTAACTAAAATATCCCTCAATGTATAAAGCCTCCATTTTTTGCAATTACTACTTACGTGAAATCTAGATTATGTTAAAAAAATTGTTCAAAGTTTAAAAATTCATTGACTTGCAAATGAAAAATTTGTTTTTAATAAAATTTATTTATTTAAACTCTAAAAATCGAGATCTATCAAACAAAATTCATATTAAATATGAAAATTTGAAAAAAAAAAAATTGTTTCTCAAACTGTAAAATTTCACTGTTCTTGAATGAGGCATACTGTAAAATTTAACCTTTTAAAGAAAATAGTGGAATTTCAATTTTGTTATGAATTTATTGGTTGTTATTAATTTTACTTAGTTTTTTGAATTACATTTTGGATGTCAAACGTCTTTCAAGTATTAAAAATTGCAACAAAAAACACATTATTTGAAGAAGAAGAAGAAAAAATGTGGATGGTAAAATTTTACTTTTATGTAATTATATATACAAAATATCCATATTTTTTCAAATTGTATCATATTTCTCTTTTTCCAGTCATAATACTACTTTAGAAATTAAATTTCAATCAATAGTTTGAAACAATATATTGATGAGCAATATGATTAATGTGAGTAATAATCAAACTGTTATTCAATATGCCAATTTGTTATTCAAATAAGATTTATGGGAAACACATGTCTTAGCTTGTACTCGTGCTAGTAGAATTCATTCTCAAAATTCTATTCTGAACAACAATGCATTGATTGACATATTTAAATCTTTCTTCATTGCAATTAATGTGGAACCACGTCAAGGAGAGATTATAAGATTAGATAGAGACCTTGAGATGCAATGATGATTTGATTTTTCCTCTTAAAATATATTCAACAGATCAAGTATTAAAAGAGTGACGGGGCTAAGAATAAGCGACTAGAAGTCTAATAGGCTCAGCGGAGAGTGGCAGTCGTCCTTTGATCAGCAGTGACGGTGCTTTGATCGACGATGTGTGGCGACAGTGAAGTTGGTGGTAAGTAGTGTGGCCGTGGGTTTGCACAGGATAGGAGGTGAAGGGGAGGGATGGTGGGATTAGGGTTTGTGCGCAATAATAAATAACATAAAAGTGTATTGTTGCTATTGGAGTATTAGTGTCATTATATAACAAAAATACAAGTTACATGTCATTATAATAAACCTAAACTCAAAAATAGAAATAATCAAGTCCTTAATCTTGAATTGGAAATATCCATGAACCTTATAATAATATAGCAACTTGTTTAGGGACCTAAGGATGATTAACCCTATTTTTTTATATGTAAAATTTTGTTTTTTTTTTTTTAAATTAGTCCATAACAAAATTTTGACTCAGTCTAATATTTACTCATTATTTCTCTCATTTTTATCCAAAAATTTTAGCCCAATCTAATATTTACCCATCCTTTATCTCATTTTCACCCCAAAATTGTGACCCAACCCAAAATTCTGACTAAAGTTTGTTCCAAAAATTTTTCTACCCCCTTTAATTTTTTTTCTTGGTTATGCCCTTTGTCCTATTTATAGGAGTTCTTGAATGCGCAAGGTGTCCTAGCTCATAATATTCATTGCCATAATCAGAAATGGCAGCCTCCTCCTTTAGGCTTCTACAAAGTGAATTTTGATGATGCTTTCTTTCCTGCTCAAGGTGTAGTTGGGCTTGGTGTTTTAGCAAGGGAATCTTCATGCAACTTCATGGGTGGGGTCTTGACAAATGATAAAAGCTTCGAATCATTGGCTGTGTTGCATGTTACTATATTTGCATTGGATTACAGTCTTGCAGGTTCAAAAATATTGTTGTGAAAGGAGACTCACTCAACACAATCTTTGGTATTTTATCCTCTACTGAGGACTTGACTTCACTTGATATGATTCGTGTCGGCAGCAAAGTATTGTTATACAATTTTCTTTCTTATGATTGTAATTTTATTTATGGCTCTGCTGCTGACAAGCTTGCTAAGTATGCTATTAATGTTGATTATATGTTAGTTTGGTTGGAGGAGACTCACTCCTTTATTGTAAGTTTTCTTTCAACATATATTTCTCCATAAAATTCTTCTTATTTTTCACCCAAAAAAAAAAAATCTTTACTTTAAAGAAAAATATGTGATAAACTCTCACATTAAAGGATAGATTAAAAAAACAAACGGTGAATTATACTGACATCTTTTAAAATTTTTGACAATTATACTGAACTCTTATACTTTACCTGATAATATACAAATACTCAATTTCAATCAATTTTTTTTTAAATGACAAAACTATTCATTTTATGTTTTTTTTTTTTGTAATTTTTAAAATTTTGACTTTGTTTATTTTTTAAATAAATATTAATAAAAATCTTAACTTTATTTTTATATAAAATAAAAATAATTTATTTACCTTAAATTTATTTTTAAATAAAATAATAAAAAATATTTTTAAAAAGTTAAAAAAATGGTCAAAATTAAAAAAAAAATGTAAAAATAAAAGAATAAATTAAACGATTTTATTATTTTAAAAAAATTAATTGAATAGATATATTTAAATATTATAAAAGAAAAAAAATAATACAATTATTCAAATTTAAAAAAAATATATTAGTGTAATTTAACCTGCATGGTGTTTTTGTTTTAATTACAATTAAAATGGAGGAGGACGTTGGAGTGAAAGATTTGTACGAACGAAGAAAAACGGTCTTTAACTTCCGCTTTTATATGTAAGGGATAGATTTATAATAAAACCAATAGACTCACACTTCATTTTCTCCTCTTTCTCTCTCTAAATTTCGAGTTTTTTTTTCCCTTTTTTATATTTCTTTTTTTTTTAAAAAAAATAATTATAGTGATAGTAAGAAAATGACGTTTCTCTGAACCCTTGATTCTGTTAATGCTCTTCTGATCTGATCTCCGTACTCTTTTTTTTTTTTTATTTCATCCGTTAATTATAGAAGTAATTTCATTATTGGTGCTCAATTCCACATTTTTTTTATTTACATGCATACAAATAAATGAATATGCACATATACGTATATATGAAGATCTAGTTCTCATTTGATTTGGATCTTTTTTTCTTATTTTTCGTTGTTGATGTTTACAGAGTCTTCCATTGATTTGAGTGGTATGGGAAGATTATTGATTTAAGGTTGTTATGTTCTGTACTATTGATTTGATTTCCTACATAGTATTAGAGATATCTTTTGGTGGATTGGATTGGATGAAGATGATTTTAAGGGTGTGATGCTTCTCCGGTGGAGGAGGGGCGTTTCCAGTTTGTTTCAAAGGAGGGAATCCTTCAGCATTTGCGTTTTCCAGCTGAGGTATTGTTTTTTGCTTGTTTCTATCTCCTTATTTTGCTACGTTTTTTTGCACACTGTTCTATTTTTCCGTTGGGAAATGAGTTACCAATTTTACTGTTTTTGTCAATTGCGAATGGGGTTTTGTGTGGACTAATTAGTTTAAGTTTGGAATGGGATTTAATAATCTTCTTGTGATTTTCTTTCTTTCTTTCTTTTGTTTTTTTGTTGTTTTTTTTTTTTGTGGGTGGGGGGTAATGTATGGCATAGACAAGTTCATATTGTCATTTTATGAATTCTAAGTTTTTAGGAGTTTGGCACACACAAGTTTATATAGAATTATAACTTTAAAACTTGGTAAGTTGGGGCCATGGATCTTTTGTTGCTAATCAAAACACAAAGCAATTTTATAGCATTTTTTGGGTTTTTGTAGAGCAATTTAGTGAAGCGAATTGAATTGATTGATTTGATTAGCAACTTCTAATTGCAGGAGGCCAAGGAGAACGGTGAAGTGGAGTCGTGGTGCAAATGTCAAAGTCTCCCTCCCCTGGACCAAAAGATCGCATATTCTCGTCTACTTCTCGGCCTAGGTTAGTACTGCTCTCTTAATTTGATCTCTCGAAATGTAGTAAAGTTCATGTTTCACTTTAGTGATAGCTAACCCGTCTGTTGGACTTAATTTTTTATGACAAGTTGTCATGCACTTGTAGGGAAAAAAATCAATATATAAATAATATGAATTAAATTGGAAAGGAGAAAGTAGATGGTCTTTAATTTTCTCATAAATTGTTTTATTACAATTACTTGAGGATATAAACATAAAAAATCATCTAAAATTCCACTTAAATTGATCTAATTGATTTTAGATGTACTTTTTTTGACATTATATGCTAAATTTCAACTGGTTGACTCAATGTTTACTTCTCAGGGAATCAAATGGAACAACAACAATGGATGATCCAGAAAGTACAATGGATACAGTTGCTCATTTTGTTGAGCAGCTACAGGCCAACATGTCATCAGCTCATGAAAAAGAACTTATTACTGCACGATTGCTAGGTATTGCCAGAGCGAGAACGGAAGCACGGTCTCTTATTGGCTCACATGTCCAAGCCATGCCATTGTTCATATCTATTCTTAGGAGCGGCACTCCTGTGGGAAAAGTAAATGTTGCTGGAACATTGAGCGTCCTATGCAAAGATGAAGTCCTACGGTTGAAGGTGCTCCTGGGTGGATGCATACCACCGTTACTCTCACTTTTGAAGTCGGAGTCAGCTGAGGCAAGGAAGGCAGCAGCAGAAGCAATTTATGAAGTTTCATCCGGTGTTCTTTCAGATGATCATGTGGGTATGAAAATATTTGTTACAGAAGGTGTAGTACCTGCTTTATGGGAGCAGCTCAATCTGGAAAACAAGCGGGACAAAGTGGTAGAAGGTTTTGTTACCGGGGCTTTGAGAAATGTTTGTGGTGACAAAGATGGGTACTGGAGAGCAACACTTGAGGCCGGAGGAGTAGATATTATTGTAAGGATTCTTTCTTCTGACACTGCTGTTGCTCAATCCAATGCATCTTCTCTCTTGGCCCGTCTGATGTTAGTTTTTAGTGATAGCATCCCCAAAGTAATAGAATCTGGAGCCATTAAATCGTTGCTTCGACTCGTGGGTCAGGAAAATGACATTTCAGTCCGTGCTAGTGCTGCTGATGCTTTGGAGGCTCTCTCTTCAAAGTCAACCAAGGCTCAGAAGTCTGTTGTTGATGCAGATGGTGTGCCAATTCTAATTGGAGCTATAGTTGCTCCTTCTAAAGAGTGTATGCAAGGGGAAGGTGGTGAGTCTCTTCAGGGGCATGCAACACAGGCTTTAGCAAACATATGTGGTGGAATGTCTGCTCTAATACTATATCTTGGAGAACTTTCCAGTCCCCGCGCTTAGCAGCTCCTGTTGCTGATATAATTGGAGCGCTTGCATACTCTCTGATGATCTTTGAGCAGAAATCCAGTGTTGAAGAAGAAACATTTGATGCGACACAAATAGAAGATATTCTAATTACTCTACTAAAGCCTCGAGATAATAAGCTGGTTCAGGAGCGTGTCCTTGAGGCCATGGCCAGCCTTTATGGTAATGCCTATCTCTCAAGATGGCTTAATGAAGCAGAAGCAAAGAAGCTGCTTATAGGACTCATTACAATGGCTGATACTGATGTGCAGGAGTATATGATACTCTCTCTGATAAGCTTATGCTGTGATAGGGTGGGCATCTGGGAAGCCATTGGAAAGAGAGAAGGAATTCAGTTTCTTATCTCTTTGCTGGGCTTATCTGGTGAACAACATCAAGAGTACGCTGTTCAATTGCTGGCTATCCTGACTGACCAAGTTGATGACAGTAAGTGGGCAATCACAGCTGCCGGGGGAATTCCTCCACTGGTGCAGTTATTAGAGACAGGATCCCAGAAGGCAAAGGAGGATGCAGCTCATGTTCTGTGGAATTTGTGCTCTCACAGTGAAGACATTCGTGCTTGTGTTGAAAGTGCTGGAGCCATCCCAGCCTTCTTGTGGCTTCTAAAAAGTCGTGGACCAAAGGGGCAGGAAGCCTCGGCTAAGGCACTAACAAAAATTGTGCGAAGAGCTGATCCTGCCACAGTCAATCAGTTATTAGCTTTGCTCCTGGGAGACTCTCCAAGCTCAAAGGCCCACATTATTCAAGTTTTAGGTCATGTACTTACTATGGCATCACAAAGTGATCTTGTGAGCAATGGAGCTGTGGCTAATAAAGGGCTGAGGTTACTTGTCCAGGTTCTCAATTCCTCTAATGAAGAGACACAAGAGTATGCTGCTTCTGTCCTAGCTGATCTATTTAGCACTAGACAAGATATTTGTGATAGTCTTGCAACTGATGAAATTGTGCATCCTTGCATGAAGCTTTTAACCAGCAACACTCAAGTTATTGCAACACAGTCAGCTCGAGCCTTGGGTGCTTTGTCCCGTCCAACCAAGACTAACTCTAGTAAAATGTCTTATATTGCAGAAGGGGATGTCAAGCCTCTGATCAAGCTGGCCAAAACTTCATCCATTGATGCTGCGGAGACTGCACTGGCTGCACTGGCCAATCTTCTGTCTGATCACCATATCGCTGCAGAAGCTTTAGCAGAAGATGTTGTTTCAGCTTTGACGAGAGTATTGGGAGATGGAACTTCAGAAGGTAAAAGGAATGCGTCACGTGCTCTTCACCAATTACTAAGGCATTTTCCGGTAGGTGATGTACTCATGGGGAATGCTCATTGCCGATTTGCTGTTCTTGCGATTGTTAATTCCTTAAATGCGATGGATATGGATGGGACTGATACTGCCAATGCTTTAGAAGTAGTTGCATTATTGGCTAGGACAAAACAAAGTGTGAATTTCACTTACCCCCTATGGTCTGCCCTTGCTGAAGTTCCCTCAAGCTTAGAGCCTCTTGTGCGCTGCCTGGCTGGGGGGCTGCCTCTAGGGCAAGATAAGACTATAGAGATCCTGTCTAGGCTCTGTGGGGATCAACCAGTTGTGTTAGGTGACCTGCTGGTTGCGAAATCAGGATCCATTGGTGCATTGGCTTATAGAATAATGAACTCTACGAGTTTAGAGGTGAGAGTTGGAGGGGCTGCATTGCTCATTTGTGCTGCAAAAGAACACAAAATTCAATCAATGGATGCACTTGATGGGTCAGGATACTTAAGACCCCTTATATATGCATTAGTGGACATGATAAAGAGAAACTCCAGTTGTTGCTCTCTAGAAATTGAAGTCAGAACCCCTAGAGGTTTTGTGGAAAGAACTGCCTTCCAGGATGGAGATGAGTTTGATGTTCCCGATCCAGCCATAGTATTGGGAGGTACTGTTGCTTTGTGGTTGCTATCAATAATTTCTTCATTTCATGCAAAGAACAAACTCACTGTTGTTGAAGCTGGGGGACTTGAGGCCCTATCTGACAAGCTTGCAAGTCATACTTCCAGTCCGCAGGTAGGCCCTGATTTAGGCTTTCTTTATTTTTAGTTTTTCAGCTTTTCTTTCATTCTCTGTTTTATGTTACAATTCATAGGATGAGCATTAGTAGACCTATTGTTAGTGAGTTTGTGGATCTAAATGCCACTCTGTCCAAATCTAGAATTAGATGCCACATTAAATGAAGGTATGTGCAAAATAAACTGAAACTTAACTGATAAACTGTTGTCATATTTTATCTCTTTAGGTAGTGATATTTTATATTACTCTATGTTTGGATGCCTGACAATCCATTCAATGATCATGAAGTAGGAAATTATAGTTATAGATCAGTGGACAAATGCTTTTGTCTATATTAACATGGATATGTCTTTGATAGGTGCAGATGGTTTGGGTTTTTAATCTGGGAGGTGAGACATGTAGTGGAGTACCAAATGACTAGGGTTAGATGAGAGTGGCACAAACAGGAGGGAGAGAGACAGACACATATAGAGAGGCCCAAGGACTTGAATTTCAGTCCAAAGGTTCTAAGTGGTTCAAGTAAAATCAGCCTACTGGTATGTGTTACTTGATCTTACATAAAACTCCCAGGGATGTGGGGGCCAACCGTCCTGCAGGGCCTAGAGCTAATCACAATGTAGCTAGGGCTGTCAGCTTGCAGGGCCTGCATCACCAGACCTGTGCACTTGGGCCAGCATAGTGTCATTGACGGGTAATCTGTAATCACCACAGAGGACGTGTTGCAAGCAGTGTTTCATAGAGATAGCATTGGTACTCCCTCCATTCAGAGTGGCCAATGCACATTCTGTTTCCCTTAAATGGGGCGGGGGTTGGGGCTCACCACGGCCAACCCTTTGCTCCAACCACCAAGCCAACACCATGGTCTTGAGTCATGGTGTTGACAAGCACCCGAGACCCGTATGGTCCCTGAGCGTTGCTTCTGAACTAGGAATGCATTGAGAGTTAAGATGGGATAATTACAGAGTTTACTTCCGGGAGGACTCCTCAAGGATTGTATCTAGCCCTTCACAGGAGTATAAGGGATGGTTGCATCATTTTTCAAGGGTTCACTCTAGCGTTTATGTTCTTTAAGGTCTAAGAGGTACAAACATTTCTATGAAGGTGTTGTTTCTGTATTGGAATTGACTACCTGGGGGGCCATGTGGATTATTTGACTTTTGGGTATAGGGACTAATTGAAATTTTAAAAACTTGGGGGGTTTCCACCATTGTTTACATACAAAATATTTATTTTTTTACATATGGCAGTGTCCTCGCCATGTCAGTATCCTTTTTAAAAACCTGCCATTCTGGCATGTGGCAATGAGTGGATGGTTCAATTCCAAGTGTCAAAATAGGTTTGAAATGTTTCAGGGGTTTAAATTAAATTGGGTGCAAACTCTAGCATGGGGTGGGGCCATATCAAGATTTTAAGCAATTATTGGGACATGCTTCAAGTATTCTAAAAGGAGATGAAGGTTTGGAAAGAAAATCATGGAGTGGACCTTGTCCAAGAAAATAATAAATGAAGGGATGAGTTGTGACTGCTTGATTTTTTATTTATTTATTTTTTGGGGGTGGGGCCGTGTTTTAACCATTCATAAGGTAAATAGGAAAATCTCATAGGGACTAATTGAAATTCTAAAAACTTGGGGGGGGGGGGGGGGGGTTCCACCATTTACGTACAAATTATTTAGTTTTTACATGTGGCAGTGTCCTCGCCATGCCAGTATCCTTTTTTGAAATTTGCCAATCTGACATGTGGCAATAAGTGGATTGTTCACTTGGCGGGTTGTCATTGAATAATTCCAAGTGTCAAAATAGGTTTGAAATGTTTCAGTGTTTAAATTAAATTGGGTGCAACAGAAAGAGAGGTTATATGCTCAGGATTAAATTGGGGGTGTTTTAACAATTCATAAGGCTAAATAGGAAAATCTCATAGGGACTAATTAAAATTCTAAAAACTTGGGAGGGGGGGGGGGGGGGGGGGATTCCACCATTTACGTACAAATTATTTAGTTTTTACATGTGGCAGTGTCCTCGCCATGCCAATATCCGTTTTGAAATCTGCCAATCTGACAATGTGGCAATAAGTGGATGGTTCACTTGGCGGGTTGTCATTGAATAATTCCAAGTGTCAAAATAGGTTTGAAATGTTTCAGTGTTTAAATTAAATTGGGTGCAACAGAAAGAGAGGTTATATGCTCAGGATTAAATTTGGGATGACATTTCCAACCTGCTTGGTGTGTATGGGCCCTTTAACTTTCAATTGGCATAAGCTATCTTTTACTGTCTAGACTTATGTGCAACAAAGACATGTATAATTCCGTGTTCCACTGTAAGTGTGGGCTGTTCACTGTAAAAAAATTTCGCTGCTCTATCTAAATCAGTTACTTGTGGCAACATGCTATGCATGTGAAAATGGCTTATGTAGCAAAGATAGCATGGGACTACTGAAGCATTGTAAAATGTCATAGTGAAGGCCAGAATTGGGAGGGCGCAGGGGGAAAAAAGGAGAGGCAAAGAGTTATTTTTTTTCCCGGGGGGAGGCTTCAAATAGTGAGATACGATTCTAATGTTAAATGGTAGCTTTTTAAATGGTAGCTTTATGTTAAATAATGAGATACGATTCTAATGTTAAATGGTAGCTTTTTCTTTATTTAGCCACCATGGGTTAGATGGTTTGCGTGCTTGGGTTTAAAAATGATTTGTTTAGATTTAGTAGTTGAACCCAAAGATTTTCTTCATTGACAGGCAGAATTTGAGGATACCGAGGATATATGGATAAGTGCCCTGCTCCTGGCTATATTGTTTCAAGATGCCAATGTCGCTTCGTCTCAAGCAACCATGCGCATCGTACCCTCAATTGCGCTTTTGCTGAGGTCTGATGAGGTAGTTGACAGATTCTTTGCTGCCCAGGCAATGGCTAGTCTTGTTTGTAGTGGTAACAGGGGAATGAATCTTGCAATTGCAAATTCAGGTGCAGTTGCTGGGTTAATAACCCTGATTGGCTACCTAGAATCAGACATGCCAAACCTAATTGCTTTATCTGAAGAATTTTCTCTGGTAAGGAACCCAGACCAAGTAATTCTGGAAGGCCTTTTTGAAATTGAAGATGTGAGAGTTGGCTCCACTGCACGCAAAACTATCCCTTTGTTAGTGGATCTTTTGAGACCAATGCCAGATAGACCAGGCGCCCCTCTTACTGCTGTTCGCCTCTTGACTTGTATTGCAGATGGAAGTGATACAAACAAACTAATTATGGCTGAAGCTGGGGCTCTGGATGCTTTGACAAAATACCTATCATTGAGTCCTCAAGATTCAACTGAGGCCACTATATCTGAACTATTGAGAATATTATTTAGCAATCGCAATCTTCTTCGATATGAAGCATCAATCAGTTCCTTCAATCAGCTTGTAGCTGTTTTGCGTTTGGGATCAAGAAATGCAAGATTGAGTGCTGCTAGGGCTCTGCATGACCTGTTTGATGCTGAGAATATTAGAGGTTCTGAATTAACCAAGCAGGCAGTTCAGCCATTGGTTGACATGCTTAATGCTGCATCAGAGAGTGAGAAACATGCTGCTCTTGATGCTTTGATCAAACTGACTTCAGGAAATTCTTCAAAAGCTGCTCTGATGACTGATGTGGAAGGGAATCCCCTTGAGAGTCTACACAAAATTTTGTCTTCCAATTCTTCCATGGAGCTGAAGATAAATGCTGCACAATTCTGTTGTGTTCTTTTTGGTAATTCAAACGTCAGAGCAACACCAATTGCCTCTGAATGCATAATGCCTCTTATATCACTGATGCAATCTGATACAGCTAGAGCAGTGAAATCTGGTGTTTGTGCTTTCGAGAGATTGTTGGATGATGAGCAACAAGTGGAATTTGTGGCAGCTTATGATGTTGTCAATCTTCTGGTTGATTTGGTTTCAGGGTCAAATCATCAGCTTATTGAGGTTAGCATCTCTGCTCTCATTAAGTTGGGGAAAGACCGGACTCCCTGCAAGTTGGATATGGTCAAAGCTGGCATTATTGATAATTGTCTTGAGCTACTCCCAACTGCACCCAGTTCATTGTGCTCCTCAATTGCTGAACTGTTCCGCATCTTGACTAATAGTAGTGCAATTTCTAAAAGCTCAGCTGCAGCAAAAATTGTAGAACCTCTTTTTATGGTTTTGCTTGAACCAGATTTCAGTCTGCGGGGACAGCACAGTGCCTTGCAAACACTTCTTAATATTTTGGAGAAACCACAGAGTCTTGCAACTTTGAAACTTACTCCTAGCCAAGCCATTGAGCCTCTTATTTCATTTCTGGAATCCCCATCTCAAGCTATCCAGCAGCTTGGCACCGAATTGCTGTCACATCTTCTTACACAGGAGCATTTTCAGGAAGACATAACAACAAAAAATGCAGTTGTTCCCCTTGTTCAGCTTGCAGGAATTGGAATATTGAACTTGCAGCAAACAACAATAAAGGCATTGGAAAATATCTCTTTAAGCTGGCCAAAGGCAGTTGCTGATGCTGGAGGTATATTTGAGCTTGCAAAGGTTATTATTCAAGATGACCCTCAACCCCCCCCCCCCCCCCCCATGCATTGTGGGAATCAGCTGTACTGGTTCTCTCCAATGTTTTGCGTTTTAATGCTGATTACTATTTTAAAGTACCTCTGGTGGTTCTTGTGAAGATGTTACATTCAGCACAGGAGAGTACTATTACGGTGGCTCTTAATGCACTGATTGTTCAAGAATCAATTGACGCTTCAAGTGCCGAACTGATGACTGAAGCCGGTGCTGTAGATGCTCTATTGGACCTACTAAGGTCTCACCAGTGCGAAGAAGCTTCAGGAAGACTACTTGAGGTTTTATTTAACAATGTGAGGGTACGAGAGATGAAGGTTTCCAAGTATGCAATAGCACCTCTAGCACGGTATATATTAGACCCACAAACTAGATCACAGTCCAGTAGGCTTCTTGCAGCTCTTGCTCTTGGTGACCTCTCCCAGAATGAAAGATTTGCTAGAGCCAGTGATTCTGTTTCCGCATGTCGTGTACTGATAAGCTTGCTTGAAGATCAGCCAACAGAAGAAATGAAAATGGTGGCAATTTGTGCCTTGCAAAACTTCATCATGCGTAGTAGAACTAATAAGCGAGCTGTTGCAGAAGCAGGTGGCATATTGGTAATTCAGGAACTGCGCTGTCTCCTAATTCAGAGGTTGCTGTGCAGGCAGCGTTGCTCATCAAATTTTTATTTTCGAATCACACACTTCAAGTATATGTATCAAAGGAGCTTATCAGATCTTTGACAGGTAACTTCCTCTTTTACTATTGTCTTTTGATATTCGGTAGTGCAAAATTTAATGAAGATATCCTGCTTGCAAGGTTATGTTTGAGATCGCCACTCAAAAGTAACTGATGAGTTTCATACTCATTCTAACAATAGAACCATTCATCGACTCTTATCTCATTCTACATCAAGGTACCGTCTATAGATGCTAGAAAACCCTAAAACCACAGATAAAACTTCTAAAATTTAATGCCCTCAATATTAAAACCAATATGACTATAGTTGCACTAGTGTTAAAAGTTTCTGAGTTACTTGCAACCTAAGTAAAGGCACCCAATTCACATTAAAACTATTAGGACCAAAACACTTGACCAATAGAAGCTTTAAAATATAAAAATCACTGAAAACTAAATAATTTGTATCAAAAAAAAATCTAAATTTTTAGAATGACTCAACTATATTAGACAGAGAAGAGGAAATAACAAGACCTAGAATCGAACACATACACATCATGATAGATGCATATGATTGCAAGGGACTTGCTTTCTTGTTTTTGCTGCTCCTGCATCATTTTTATTGTAAGTTGAACTTCTTTCAGTATTGACCTTTTGATAACTTGACAACATTGTCAGACAATTCTAATACCGGTGTGCACCAGGGAGAACAGGATGGACAATATCATCTTTTTTCTTTTTTTCTTTTGGTTCATTATTTTTGTGAAGAGATGCATAGTGAAGCCAAGAGTTTTTTTAGTTTGGTTTAGAAGAAAATTGAAGCAATATATATATATATATACTTGATAAGTAAATTCCATTAAAGAGCCCGAGAAAGGCTGAAAGAGTACAAAAAAGGGGCAGCTTACATCAATTGCTTAAACCTGCCAAAAAATTTACAAAAGAATTTACACAATGAGGATATTATTCCAAATCCCAAAAGTGTAATAAGTGTAAAATTTTATCTACAACTACAGATACCACCCCTCTAGTGTCTAAAATTACACTGCACCATTTTACTTGATGGTAACAGATCAGTGAACATGACGGATTTTGATGACATCATCAGAAATAAATTTTTAAATACCAATTTTGCCCATGTCATACATGAATGGAAAATTTTTCCCATCACAACGTATTGTCAAATTAAAAATAACCTTATGCCATCATCTCTAATACATATTGGCAACATATATATATATACACACATATGTCCGTAACCATGGATGAGCATAATCTTTGATTTTATATGTTTGTAATGCTTACTGTATTATTTTGTACATGTTTACATAGGTAGTATATAATATATGGAACCAATATATGTATATCTATTATATAAACAAGGGATGATAACCAGGAAAAGGGTGTGAAAACCGTGGTAGATTTCCGCTATTAACACTCAAGCATTACAAGCAAAAAAATTTACATTTGCTACTTGTAAAAAGGGACACTTGGCCTGTGATTCAAAAAATTTATCTTCAAGAATGATTTCCGATATTTATTTTGACTTACAGTCATACCGGAAGTAAATATAGTGAATGCTGCGCATCCTAACTTCAAGAGCTTCGCAACCCCAATCCTCTTTGTCAAATTTGGCATCTACTTCTAACATGAACCAGTATCACACACACATATATAAACAAGAATCAGGTCACCGACTTGTGCTTATACATACATGTATATAATATAGAGGGTAAATTCCACTTACCTCCCCTGAAGTTTGGCCGTATTACAATGGGACCCGCCTTGTTTCAAAAATAGGCAGAGACTTCCCCTACCGTTAGTAAAAACAGATAGAATCTTTCCTCCGTTGAGGCCTGACCACTTTGACTATATAAAATGTCTATAATGCCCTTAAAAAGTGAAAATATGTGATATGAAATCATACCCCTTAATGAAAAACCAATTTATCATGAATAAGTAGTGCAAGATTACATAAAACCCTTCATGAAATTTTTACGATCATCTCTTTTCAATCCTATACTTAACAAATAAAAAAAATCCCAAATATATTGCAAAAATATAGTAATTCTATTAAAAATTAAAAAAATTTCCAATTTTCGTGACCTCTTCTCTCTCTCTTTTTTCTTTAAAAAAAAAATTGATTCAATCCAATACATAACGAATAAAAAAAAATCCAAGCCTGCTTCTCTCTCTTTTTTTCCTTAAAAAATTAAATTTTTTTATTAAATCTGAATTAGCATATCATTATAGATAATTCTAATAAAAAAATTCTCAATTTACGTGGCCTACTTCTCTCTTTGTATAAAATTTTTGATTCAATCCAATACTTAACAAATAAAAAAATAAAAAATCCGAATTATATAGCAAAAAGTATAGATAATTCTAATAAAAACAAAAAATCTCCAATTTACGAGGCCTACTAAGAGTCTTAAGACTACAATTTTCCTTATTGATGTTAGGACTTCTAGAACAACAAAACAAAGCCTGCTTCTCTATTTTTTTTTTTTTCCTTTAAAAAAAAATTTTTGATTCAATCCAATACTTAACTAATAAAAAAAAATCCCAAGCCTACTTCTTTCTTTGTTTTTTTTTCTTAAAAAATAAAAAATTTGATTCAATCCAATACTTAACAAATAATAAAATCCCAAATATAAATAAAAAGAAAGTATAGATAATTCCAATAAAAACAAAAAAAAATCCCAATTTATGTGACCTACTAAGAGTCTAAGATTACAATTTTCCTTACTGATAATAGGACTTCTAGAACAAAAAAAAAGTGTACTTAAAAAAATTAGAAATTTTGATACATTGGAAATATATAGAACATAGTTCCAGGACGTGACTTCCATACCTCCCTTACAATTCATTATAGAAACAAAGTTTATGACTTGATCAATATCACTGATCATGCAATATGCCTAATAAATTATACATAACTACTTATCCAAAAAAAAAAAAAAAAACGTTTACATAACAACTAAACCAAGTGTAACCTTCTCAGTCGAGGCGGCCATCTGCCCGAATTCGAAACCAACACTTTAGGCAGTGGGTCGCCGCCTAGCTTCCATAGCTCTGTTCACGCTTGGTATTTTGATCTTCTTAGGAAAAAATTTCGCAATCGGGCCAGCTTTTTGGTTCAATTTTGTTGAGGGAGGGGGAGCTTCTTTGTTGCCTCTCCATGGCTCCACTAGGATAGAATCTCCATGGCTGACAGTGATGCATCTTAGGGAAAGAAACCTAGGGTTTTTGTTTTATCATGAAAATAAATTGGGGCTATTTGTTCAAAGAGTACTTGCTCGATCAAAACCCTAATCCTCCATGACTATTAAGTTATCTCTCAAAGGAGTGTTTTTGCTAATTTACCACCAAAAAAAAAAATGATAAACAAGAGAGTCGGTTTCTCGTAAAAGGAGCCTCACAATCCTTTTTTCTATTTTTTAATGATGTCAATTTATAGTCCTATCCTTTGACTGTCAAACAAATTTTAACACCGACTAACAGCAAGGGAAGTCCCTACCCATTTTTGAAACAAGGCGGGTCCTGTTGAACCAAGTCTCAAGGGAGGTATGTGGAATTTACCAACACACACACACACACACATATATATATATAAAATCCCCGTTAAAAAGTTGACTTTGACTCAAATATTAATATTTAATTCATGGGTAATTTGGTCAATTTATACATTTAGTTAGCTCCGTTAACCCGACAAGTTTAACAGGGGGTGTAGTGTAATTGCATAAACTAGAGGGTTCGTAGTATGTATAATTTTCAGAAATCTCAGGGGAGGTTAGTGTATTTTACCCTTTAATCTATTAGAAGTAGTAGACTCCCCCTCAAAAATTCTATTGTTTCTTTTGCACTACAAACTCAAAAAATGCAAAAAGGGACATGACGGTACACTTTCGTCACATTACAAGCTACCATGCCACATCTCCACCAAGTCTCCAACCACCAAAGTCATTACCCAAAAATACTCCAAAAGCAAGAGGATGACATTCCAAACATCCCTTGCAATCAGACAATGAACAAACAAGTGATTAATAGATTCCTCCCCTTCCATACACATCACTCATCTATTAGCCAAAAAAATCCCTCTCTTATGTAAATTATCTGACGTCAAGATTGCTCCCCACAACATGGACCAAGCAAAAAAGCCACCTTTAAAGGAGCTTTGGGCCGCCAATTCCTTCACACATTTCTTTGTCAAGTGAGAGTAAAATTTCTTCACCGAGAATTCCCTCTTAGAATCTAACTTCCACCATATGGAATTCTCTCTGTCTTTATCCAAGTGGACGTTATGAAGACTTGCCAACAAAGCAATGACTTCCTCCGCTTCCCAATCATTCGAATCTCTACAAAAACAAGGGGCCCAAACATGACCATTCTCATTAAGAGTACCAAAATCCTTCGCCCATGCCTTGCAGTTCGAAGATAATTGAAAGAGCATCCCCACACTACCAATCTTTTCAAAATTTCACTCTCTCCCAATTCCCCATTACAAATGAAGTGTCTATGAAAATCATCCATTCCCATTCTAATGGCTTTCCATTGACCGCACTCATAAAGGCCTTCCACCATGTTAGAGTATCATCTTCCCTGATTGCTTCCCACCTTAGATGCTATAATAGATCTCCATTTACCATTAGATTCCTTAGTGAAGCACTGAAGCCATTTGCCAAGGAGAGCTTTATTAAAAACCCTCAAGTCACACCCAAGCCACCACCCTTCACAAGGAATCTCGCCTTTTCCCAACTAACTAACTTCGGGCCATAGTCCCCCTCATCTTTCCCCAAAGAAATTCCCTTTGGAGTTTATCAAGATGTTTAGCAGCTGACACCAGAATAGGGAAAAGAGACATGTATTATGTAGGAAGATTCTCCAAAACACTCTTAATTAGAGTAATCTTCCCTCCCTTAGATAAATATTGCTTCTTCCATCCTGCTAGTCATTTTGGGAACCTTTACACCATCATGTCCCAAATGGCTTTAGATTTCGGTGAGGCTCTAAGAGGCAATCCAAAATAGTTTGTCAGGAGAGAACCCACCTTGCACCTCAAATTCCAAGCTGGCTTCTCCACATTATCCACCTTGCCAACCGAAATAATCTCACTCTTCCCCAAATTGATCTTTAGGCCTAACACCACCTCAAAACACAACAATACACATCTAAAGTACCAGAGATGCTCGTCCCTTGCTTCATAGAAGATAAGTGTATCAACCACAAAAAGAATGTGAGAAATCTCCACCATAGAGTCATCATGATTACCCAGAACTTAAGAAGCACGGATACGGACACGGGACATAGATATGATACAACATGGACACGTTGACACATTATTTTTCAAAAAAGTAGAACACTGACACATTAAATATTTTTATATGACCATATAATAAAAACTTAATGTTATTTCAATTAAAATTGGCATAAAAACACACAAATCACAAAATTATTATTAAGATATTAAAATAACAAAGCCATTGTATAAAAGTTAAAAAACTTCTTCATTTAATTGTCAACATCCATGATTCAAGTTCCAAAACAAATTTACTAACTATTACATAGCGTATATGTGTGTGTGTGTGTATACAACCCGAAAACAAAAATAACTAAGGAGAAGAGGAGAAAAATTTCCAAAAAAAGGGAAGAAAAAAATAAAAAATATGTTCATAATGTATCCAAAACGTGTCCGAAATTCTGGAAAAAAAAATAGACACTCTTTTTTCACTTATCTGACACGTGTCCTGGAAGTGTCTGAAAGTATCGGTGTCCAACACGTGTCCAGCACGGACAGGTAAGGCAAAATAGAGTGTCAGTGCTTCATAACCTACAACAAGGCCCTTCAAGAAGCCCACCTCCAACAATCTACCAAGTGGGCCCCCCTATTTAAGTCCTCTCGAACTATTGAAGAATCCTGTCACTGAGCCATTAACAAGAGCTGCGAAAGAGACCGAAGAAATGCAAGCCTTCTCCCCAAATCCCTTTTTTCAGGCAAGTATAATAAGAACTCACAACATGATTATAAGCCTTCCGAATGTCTAATTTACAAACCAAGCTTGTTTCCTTCCTTTTTTTCACTCACATCAATGCATTCATTAGCAATTAAAACAACATCAAGAATCTACCTTCCTCGAACAAATGCATTTTGACAATCTAACACAAGGCTCCGCAAAACACCCTTGAGCCTATTGGATAAAACTTTAGCCATTAGTTTATATACTCCTCCCACCAAGCTAATAGGCCTAAAGTTTCTAACATCCCCCCCCCCCCCCCCCCCCTTTCAGAATAAGAGCAATAAAGGTAGCGTTCAACAAAGCTTCCATGATCATAGAAAAAGTGAAAGATCTGCATCACATCCCTACGCACCACCTCCCAACAATGCTTAAAAAGGCAATGGAAAAGCCATGTGGTCCCCGTGCCTTATCCCCATCACAGGACTTAAGAGCCTCCAATACCTCCTCCATAAATCTGGCCTCCAAACTCTATCTCTCCTCAGCTCCCAATGAACTAAAGGGTAAATTAAGAGTAGGGTCTCCTACAGCTCGTCTCTGTGTAAAGCTATAGGTAGAACATGGTGATTCCCCACTTCACAGTCTCCTCATGCTCCAACGTCACCCCTCCTATCTTCATTTTGTGGATATTATTCATCCTCCTTCAGCCACTTTGTGAAAGAATCGTGTGTTTCAGTCTCCTTCCTTAAGCCACAATGCCCGCGATTTTTGCCACCAACTTATTTCTTCCATTTGCCACACCCGACATAGCTCTTCCTTGAGAACCTCCCTTCTAGTCCTTTCTTGGTCCGATAGTGCACTCTGTTGTTCCTTTGCATCAAGATCATCAATTTCTTGAATGAGCTGAGCCTTTCTAACCCCCACATTCCCAAATACAATCGTATCCATTGCTTTAAATCATTCTTTAGCAGCTTCAGCTTCTTGGCCACAAGGCCCACAACTTAGCTAGGATTTCCAACTGCCTAATAGTCCCTCCACCAGATCTCCACCACTTCCTTAAAACCTTCCTGTATGAGCTGCATGTTCTCAAACTGAAATGGCCCCTTGCCCATTGCCCCTTTTTATTCCTCCACAGTCTAACAACAGGGGGGTATGATCCGATAAAGGCCTGGGCAAACACATCTCACAAGAATAATGCTCCTCCCACTCTGCCGAGGCCATGAATCTGTCCAGTCTTGACAGTGATGGATCCTCCGTCCAGCTAGTCCAAGAGAATTTACTCCCCCTCAAGTGGAAAATCCACCAGTTCTGCTGACTTAATGAAGGCATTGAACTCTTTCATGGTTATCAACAGTTATCTTTTAATCTATAGGTTGATATGTGAAGATCAAGCGTATGCCCCATTATTATGGCTTCTTGGTTTTGTTTTACCAGAGAATGATGAATCCTCTCCTCTTAGTATTTGATGCTGAGAAGCAGTTTGAAAGGATAGATGCTAAGTTAAAAGAATGAGTGAAAAGACAGCTGAAAAGGCTAGATCATCAACTGTATTGATAGGCACCTGATTAAAGTAAATATAAAAGCAGCATTTGGTTAAATTGAAGATAATAGAAGGGACGCCCTTATGCTATTCCTTTCATTTCTGCCTGTGGTCAAATATGAGTGTCATTTTTCATTTCTCTGTAAACTTCTAATTTGATTGTGGGGATCAAGAAACTTGTTCAATTCTTGGAAGTTTTCCTTTGTTATTAACCGTGTTGCTTTTTGATTTTTGCATTTTCCTATGATTTTTGCATGCTAATGATATTACAAGATAACAATTGTCAGCATGTGTTGGCAGTGTGTACATTGCAGCTGATCCTTAGCTTACCATTTTTTCCCTCCTAGTATGATCCTTTATGTTCTAGCTTATTCATTGATTGTGGTGAAAAGTGTTAAATGTTATTTCTTGTGATTTCTATTTAAATATTTTCCTGTCATTGCATTGTTATGCAGCTGCATTAGAGAGAGCATTGTGGTCAACAGAAACTATTAATGAAGAGGTCTTGAAAACCTTACATGTCATATTCATCAACTTCCCTAAGCTCCACATTTCTGAAGCAGCCACCCTCTGCATTCCCCATGTCGTAGCAGCACTTAAGTCTGGGAGTGAGGCTGCTCAGGATTCTGTACTGGACACCTTATGCTTGTTAAAACATTCATGGTCAACCATGCCGATCGATATTTCAAAGTCTCAAGCCATGATTGCCGCCGAAGCCATTCCCATTCTCCAAATGCTGATGAAAACCTGCCCACCAAGTTTCCACGAGAGAGCAGACAGCTTGTTGCATTGCTTGCCAGGTTGTTTGACTGTTACCATAAAGTGTGGAAACAACCTAAAGCAGGTCATGGGAGGCACAAATGCTTTTTGTCAATTGACAATAGGCAATGGTCCTCCACGGCAAACCAAGGTATTTGATTGTTCTATAAAGAAGTTGCATCGATAGAATATTAGAAATGCTTTTGCTTCCTGGTATAGTTTAGTTAAAATCCTTGCTCTTTCATGGATGCCCATGCAGAGCAAGCTGGAATGCAGCACATTTTTGAGGAACATTTGAATTCCTTAAATGATGTGCCAGCACTCGGATCCAGGGGCGGATCTTCAATGGGGGGACCTGCCCCCACTAAAATTTTGAAAAAAAAATAGGGTTAGTTTTGTATTTTATAAGGTTTTTAAATTTTTCCCACAAAATAAATATTTTTAAACTTGCCCCCACTGAGTTTGTTTTACAAATTGTGTAATTAGTCACATTGGGAGATAGACATTAAAGAAAAAAAAAAAAGAGAATGCTTAAGATCATTTATACAATTTATTTTGTCACTTTAATTGGTGGTTTAATAATTAATAATTTTCTTTATTTCTTTCTTTTTAGCATTTGAAAGACGAAAAAAAATATAAATATACACATGAATATGTAAAATATATTTCTTTCTTTTTAATTGTTTTAAATTCTTTCTTATTTAAATCTCCATTGAATGACACGTCATACAAATGTGCTAAATATTACTTTCTTTTCACTTTTTATTTGTAAATATTATACATAAAAAAAAATAGAGGTCATGTCTTAAGAATCCTTGGGAAATGATTAACTAGAAAAAGTAGAATAAAAGTACTTCTTTTTTTTTTGATAAGTAAGAGATGTATATTATATAAATGAGCCCAAGAAGGGCTACAAGGGCAAAAACCCCAAAAGATTACATATGGCTAAGAGAACCCAAAAAATCTACAAAAGAAGAGACATTTACAGGAAAAGCCTCTTTGGCCCAAAAAAAAAGTAAGCACAAAAAAGCATCTTTAAGTAAAGGAATAGAGAGTTCCCGGTCTTCGAAAACCCTATTGTTCCTTTCATTCCATATACACCACATGAGGCAAATTGGGGCCAGTCTCTAAATCCTCTTGATCTCTAAAGGCAGTCTGCATCCTTCCCAAGCCAGTAAGAGGTCTTTGACTGAGCCTGGCATAACCCAGGAAAAACCAAACAACTCTATAATAAGGTTCCAGCAACTCCAGGGAACATGGCAATGGATGAGGACGTGATCTACCCTCTCCTCATTATTCTTGCAAAAATAGCATCGGCTCGCTAGAAGAAAGCCCCTTTTCTTCAAGTTCTCAGTAGTTAAGATGGCCTTCCAGGAGGCTTCCCAAGCGAAGAAGGAAGCTTTTGGAGGGGCTTTAGAGTGCCAAGTGATCTTCCAAGGGAAAAGAGGATAATCCGAATTAACCATGCTCTTATAGAACGACCTGACTGAGAAAGACTTCTTGTCCGGCCTCCAAATTCTCCTATCCTCCCTATTCTCCATGGCCCGAAAAGTGTTGAGGAGATAAAGGAGAGAGCCCGCCTCTTCAAGCTCCCAATCAAAGAGATCTCTTCTGAAACGGGGGGTCCATATAAGCTCATTCCCTACTCTCTCCATGCACTCGCTCACCCAGGCCTCCTTGTTGTAAGCTAAACTGTAAAGCGTTGGGAATTTCACCCTCAAAGACTCGACCCCAGCCCAGGCATCATCCCAGAACTTTACCCTCTCACCATTCCCAACATCAAAGGAACATCTTTCCTTGAAAATCCTCCAATTACCTCTAATGCTGCCCCAAAGACCACATCCCTTCGGGCCACTAACATTGCCCGAGCACCAACCCCCAACATTACACCCATACTTGGAAACAATGATTTCTTTCCATAGCTCCCCATCACATTCGCCAAATTTCCATAACCATTTCCCCAGAAGAGCTGTGTTAAAAAGGCTCAAATCCTTCACCCCTAGCCCACCCACGGACTCTGGCTTCTTAATTTTGTCCCAAGCAACCAGGTGAATCTTCCTACACTCGCTATTTTGGCCCCATAAGAAATCCGTTTGGATCTTTTCCAATCTGTTGCTGACTGTCTTAGGCATAGAGAAGAGGGACATGAAGTAGGTAGGGAGATTTGACAAAGTGCTCTTGAGAAGAGTGAGCCTTCCTCCCTTAGAGAGAAGTTGGCCTTTCCATCCTGACAGCTTACTAAAGAACCTGTCAACCACAGGATCCCAAACCCCAATAGATCTCGAGGGAGCGCCCAACGGGAGACCCAAGTAAACCAAAGGGAGACAATCCACTCTACAGCCCAGAGTGCTGGCTAAAATATCCATCTCCTGGATCGGCCCTACCGGGGTGATGCTGCTTTTGGCGAGATTGATCCACAACCCTGACACAGCTTCAAAACACACAAGGATACATCTGATAAAACGAAGCTGGCGTACTGAAGGGTCACAAAAGATGATGGTATCGTCAGCGAACAACAAATGGGAAATAACGACCCCTCCAGGCCCTCTGCCCCCCACATGAAAGCCTTTGATGAGGCCCACATCCAAGGCTCGGCTCATGAAATAACTCAGAGCTTCCATAGCAATCACAAAGAGGAAAGGAGAAAGAGGATCCCCCTGCCTCAATCCTCAGGAGGAGCTGAAAAAACCTGCCGGAGAGCCGTTAACAAGGACCGAAAAAGAGACTATGGAAATACACGCCTGAATCCACTTGCGCCACTTACCCCCAAAGCCCATCTTGGCCATCATTCTCTGCAAGAAATCCCAATTAACGTGGTCGAAAGCCTTCTCCATATCAAGTTTGCACACGAGCCCATTCCTTTTTTGTTTCATCCTAGAATCAATACACTCGTTAGCTATGAGAGCCGCATCCATAATTTGACAGCCTTCCACAAAAGCATTTGGACTTGGAGAGATAATGCTACCCATGATCTTCTTCATTCTAGAGGAAAGAACCTTTGCAATCAGCTTGTATACACTACTAACTAGACTTATCAGGCGAAAATCCTTTATACAATTGGCACCGTCCTTCTTAGGGATAAGGGCAATGAAAGAAGCATTGAAACTTCGCTCAAAGCCCCCCTCCCTATGAAAACTCCGAAAAACCGCCATCACATCCAATTTCAACACATCCCAGCATTTCTGAAAGAAAGCCATAGTGAACCCATCGGGGCCTGGGGCTTTATCCCCATTGCACTCCGCTAAAGCGTTCTCCACTTCCTCCTCCGAGAAGGGGGACTCCAGATTGGAAGCTTCCTCCCCGTTCAGGCTTTTCAAAATCATATCATCCACACCGGGTCTCCAGCTAATCGGCTCAGTGTGAAGGTTAGAGAAGAAATCAACAATGCCCCTTCTGATAGGCTCCTCCTCATGAAGAACTTGATTATTAATAGCAATAGATGAGATTTTATTCCTCCTGAAGTGGGCAGAAGCCATTCTGTGAAAGAATTTAGTGTTACGGTCGCCTTCCTTGAGCCAAATGGCACGGGATTTCTGTCTCCAAGAGACTTCCTCCATCTTGAGAATTTGCCCAATTTGGCCCTTCAGGCCATCTCTCTCGCACCTTCTTTCAACGGTGAGGGGGGTCTGCTGATCTTCCGCATCCAACTCCGACAGACTATGCAACAAAGACTTCTTCCTAACTTGGAGAGAGCCGAATACTTCACAATTCCACTTTTTAAGGTCATCCTTGAGGAGTTTCAGCTTTCTAGCAATGCAAAAGCTTGGGGTCCCCGTCACTACATAAGAATCCCACCAGTGTCTCACCAAGTCCACAAAGCCTTCGTGTTCAAGCCACATGTTCTCAAATCTAAAGGGGCTTCTTCCAGCACTAAAACCCCCACAATAAAGCATGACCGGGTGATGGTCGGAACAAGGCCTTGGCAAGCACTTTTGGGAGATACCCAGGAAGTCATCTTCCCAATTGTGCGCCACCAGAAATCTATCCAGCCTGGACATAGCAGAGTGGTGACCACCACGAGACCAAGTGAAACGCCCTCCCTCCAAGTGCAGGTCCATCAAACTTTGAGAGTTTATGAACTCATTAAAGTCTCTCATAGCCGAGGTAAAACTTCCCCTCGCCAACCTCTCAGTCGGGCTCCTCACAACATTAAAATCCCCCCCTATACACCAAGGGATATGCCAAGAAGAAAGAGCCAACTGAAGCTCACCCCAAAACAACCTCCTACCACCATCAGTTAAAGGACCGTAGACGCCGCAAAAACCCCACATCAGAGAAGATGAAACCAGCTTGAACTTGCACCACACAGAGAACACAACAACTTTATGCTCCTCACACTGGACCACTCGGGAGTCCCAAGCCACTAGAATCCCTCCAGCAGCTCCTTGGGCATTTAGAGCAGCCCATTGAACCCATCTGGAGCTCCAAATGGAGCGGATATCCCTCCGCATCATACTTTCCATCTTAGTCTCCTAAATACAAATGACATCTGGCCTCCATTCTTGAATCAAACCTTTGACAACTGCTCGCTTATCTGGGTCATTTAACCCTCTCACATTCCAAGTTAAAATTTTTAAATTCATGGAATAGAAATTGTTAAAGTTTCTCCCTGCCTTCCACTAAGGCCACCATTGATTTACTGCCACCATAATTAACCGAACATGATAGTTCTTTCATAACCCGTTGCATTCTTTTTGCTGATTTTTCCTTACTGTCTTTCTCCACAGGACAAGGTTTAGACATAGCATTACGCAGTATTATTTCCTTGAAGAGGTCCATCAGGCGGTCCTCGAAGCCTACACAGGGAACTCCCAACAATTTGCTCACCTTCCCCATTTTTCGGATCACCCAACCTTCTGTTGCATTCTGCTGAGTACAGAGTAACTCAGCTGAACAGGCTTCCTGTTCCTGAATAACACTGTGGGGACAATCTTCCGGGAGGACCATAGCTAGCGGGTTGTAGTCCTCCAAATGCTCAGTAGTGTTTTCCTGACTTAGCGCCATAGCTTCAGCCCTCTGATCGAATGAGGCTAGCTGCAATTCCTGGACTGCAATTGCATCTACTTCTGCAGCCAAAGAACATTCAGCAAACCAATGGCTATGCCTGACCTCTTTGTAATGGCTGTTTTCCAGGTGTTGAAGGAATTCCCGTTCATCAATCATGCTGCTATTGTCTGAAGTAGACCCCTCAGAGATGATGTCGTCAGTCGCTGCCACTGCCTGCTTCCCTTTTCCTCCATTTCTCTCTTTCTTCCCAGTAACAGAGCCACCACGATCGTCCTTCGTAGCCGCTGCAGTGCTCTCTGTTGTATTACCATGCGCTATATAACGATTAAAGGAGCCAGCAGCTTTGGCGATGCGCCCCGACCTGGGCTGAGCCACAGCAGCCTGATCCTAGGCCGGCCCAATCCCCCCTTGAAGACTTCTATTCGTTTGGGCCCGTGCGTCCAAGCTCTCCTTATCCAAACCAGTTTTGGAAGCCCTATTCATATAACGGTGGCCCTGTCTTCTACTCGTGATGCTTTTGTTTTGATAATGGCCCCGTCCAACCAGCCCAACACGGAGCGCAGATGGATCCACGAAGCCCTCATAGCCCCACCGTCTCCTCTGTTCTGGAGACTTCTTCCTAGCTCCCCCCAACCATTCGTTCTTCCTTGAAGATTTGAAATTTGAATTGGATGGTCGCTGACGTTGCAAATCGAAAGCCACCCGATGGTCTCCACGTGTCCCTATCCTGACAGGCAAATTTTTGGATCTCAACCGCACCCCTGGCGCTTGAAGACCCTCTTCTTCCTCTTCGCCTCCATCGCTTCTTCCCTCCTCTGCGACTTCCGGCCATCGAGTATCGTGCTCAGAGCTTGCCGGACCAGCTTCCGACCATATCGGAATGGAGAACGACCATTTTCCACACCTGATTTTGAACGACGCAGGAACACTCTCCTTCCGACCTCGAACCAAAATTCTGGCCCACCTCAAGTGACGGCACTTAGCCTTATCATCGTCCGTTTTTATAAAATGGCCGCAACGATTCCCCAGAGATCGGAAAATTTATGAGCTCCACAAGAATGCTGGAAGGCCCATTACCCAGATCCAGAACAATCCATTGTCACCCATCCCCGAACAACAGCCCGTTGGAGACCAAGGTTTTAGAGTCAGTGGCAGACCTTCAAATATCCATGACCGACGTTGAAGGATTCTTCTAGCCTCTGTTTCCAATGGCAGTTCGAACAGGAACCACGCTCCATTCAAATCTAATACATTCAAGCCAGCTTGGATCCCCCAATTTCTTAGAGCCCATCTCTGAACGTTCATTTTGTCTGGGACTGGAGTGTTCATGTCGCCGAACCGTCCGATCAAACAACGTCGGAGGTATTGAAGTCGGCTACCGCATGATTCCAAATGGATCTCAAAATCTTCTGGAGCGCCTGCTGGTTTCGAAACCACCGCAAAAGGCTCCGAGGGCCAATCATCAATGCGACAAACATCCAGGTAGGATCCCTGACGTAGCTTCGGAATTCTTGCCTTGGTTAGGCCTAGCTTCCGGAAGGCCTGAGCATAGATTAGCCAGCCCCCTACCGTAACGTCTTCCGGCAGTATTAAGAAACGAATCCCTCGCGACGATCTTCCTTCCATTCACATAAAATTTCCTCTGTGATTTGCCCCTTTCCACAGATACAAGCTTCGGTTTTTCCCATGCACTCCCATAGGAAATACCAATCTTCTTTTTCCTGTTGAGAGAGTTTCCAAGATGTTGGAGATCCATTCCAGCTCCCATCTGAGTACCCATAGCCTCCTAACAACACCTGGCCCTCTTTCTATGATTTGGAACAGCTCCCCTGGACCATCAGCTTCCTCCAGAACTTCGAAAGATTTGTCTACTATTTGGGCAAACATGATCCTTAAGCAGCTACATTATCGTCCCAATCAATCATTCTGTTGGAGACGCGTGTCGCGTCGGAGTCTCTGTGACGAACAGTGGAAAACGATTGAAGCCGGACACGAAATCGTAGACGACCGTCGACGGCAAGCTTTATTTCCTTTAAGATTAATCACAGCAAGCTCTTGTTCTACGAACTCTCCTGCACAGATAGGGGGATACTTGCTGGCAAGTGGAGATTCCGCAAAGTGACCTAGAATAAAAGTACTTTTAGAATATCTTAATAGATATTTGAATCCCAGATAACCAATTATAGTTGTTCTCTGTCCCCATAACTCATTTAAATATGAAATTGTTAAATTAATTTATATGCCTACTCTAAGAAGTATTAAAAAAAAGACAGATAAAGATTTTAAAAAAAAAACTTCAAAACAAAGGGAAAGATCTGTGTTTGCTCAAGATCTTTGTACCCTTCAAAACCCTTTAGCTACGATATTTCTAAAAATTAAGCTGTTGTGAATTCTGTTATTAGTTAGTTAAATTTTCGAAAATGATAATTTCAAATTTGAATTATGTTTGTATTTGTTTATTTTGTTGTTGTCTTTGGATTTTGTTATTCTTTATGATTGAATTTGAAGTGATGAATTTTTTTAAGATCTCTCCTTACTTTTTAGAGTGGGAAAAGTATAGAGTAGAGGGAGAGATCTACATATAAATTTTAATTGGCATAAAACATTTTAATTTTTATTGTCTAAAGTGTAATATATATTTTGTTCATAATCATTTTTTAATAAATATACATATAGTTGATTCTCTAATTATTAATAGTTAATAAATTAATGATCTCTATTAATTACTAATATTTTAAGAAACCAACTATGTTTTGTGGTGAACAATTACTAATTTTATTATTTAATAGTTAATAATTTTTTTTAAAAAAATTATTCATAGTATAAATTATTATAATTGAAAAATACATATGCTTAATTATGTGTGTGTGTGTGTGTGTGTATATATATATATATATATATATTATAGAAAATTACTACTAACTATGAGTTTTATTATACTTTAAATTAAATATAATATATATTTTTTAAGAAAAATGTTCATGATCACCTTGCAAATATTTATGCATCTCCTATTTTTTACTAAAAATAGTATTCTTGTAAGAAAAGTTTTTGTTAATAAAAATATTGTAAATTTGATAATTAATATTTCTATTAATTAATACTTTTTGAGTCTTCTAATATTTATTAATTATTAGAGGGTTGATAATTTTATGTACATCAACTGTCCAATTTTCAAATTTTTCTTCTTTATATTTACAAATACCAATCAAAATTTAAAATGAACTTTGCTTGGTTTTTTAGTTGAAAGTTGGAGTAGATGTGGATGGGAGAAAAAAATCAGATTAGAATTGCTTGCTGAAGTAATTTTAGGAGATGCTAATTTTATTTATGTTTGAGAATTTAACTTTTATGAACTGTTTATCAATGACTATTATATTTTATTTTATTTTAAATATTATCTATTATTTGTCGTTTTTAATGATTGAAAATACATGTAATAACAATTAACTTTAATAAATTTTATAACAATAAAATTTAATTTTATTAGTGAATTTTATTTTGCCCCTACAGACAAAATCCTGTCTCCGCTCCTGTTCGGATCTGTCACGTTGCTCAGCTTAGCATGGTGATTCATGCAGAATTCCATTCATGCTAAAACTCTATCAACACAGTTTAAGCATGTTTAAGTCTTCTTTTCTTGAAAACAGAACAAGTTTGTAGCAATTTTTCAATTAGAACTTTTTGTTCTGGTATTTTTCAATTAGAAATATTACTTAATATATATTTATTAATGAACTTGTAATTTTAAAGGAAAAAAAAAATAATTTCTGATGAGTTGAGGTAATCATATCCGTGCTAATTTTGGTTTTGTTTGAAAAAAAATAACATCCATGATATGCTATGCAAAAAAAAGTTTAAAGACTTGAAAATCCTACTCTCAACATACAGCTGGTTGCATCTTAAAAACGGTCTTTATTTTTAATAGGTTGTGAGCCACAGCATCTCCCCAGAATGGAAAGAAGGGTTTACATGGGCCTTTGATGTACCACCAAAGGGACAAAAGCTACACATCCAGTGCAAAAGCAAAAATACTTTTGGAAAGGTAATTAGATTTTACTGTATTTGTGATGCACTTAGTTTCAGCCCCGGTTATGAACTGGTCAGATCCTCTCGTACAGTAGTTGCAACTACCAACCCAGTGCAAAATACAGTACACATGCCCATGCCCTCATTTCAACAAAGTTGCAACTTTAATCATTTACTGAAGACTCTTTTAATCTTTCTAAAGATGATGACGGTACCAATTGTAAGTGGATGTTGCATGCTTTGGCCGGCAACATTCTGGAGATTGCCACAGTATTGGAGCCCGCTCCTATTCCAAATGTTGCTTTACTTCTTTTTCTTTTTTCCATTTTGATATAGTGGTGTTGATCCTTTTTTTTTTCCCAGACAAATCTTGGGAAAGTTACCATCCAAATTGACAAAGTTGTGAGTGAAGGAGTATACAGTGGACTCTTTAGTCTCAACCATGACAACAACAAAGATGGGTCTTCCCAGACACTTGAAATCGAGATTACTTGGACAAACAGGATATCTGATGAAAGTGTGTGAAGGATTATGAAATTGGTATGTGAATGCAGTGATTGTAGTCAGGCATTGCATGCTGCTTGGTGCAGCAGTGAGAGAAAATCATTGATGATCACATCCTGACGGCTTGCGGAAGGCTGGTTTGGTTGTAAGTTGTAAGTATCCCTATTTTTTGAAGGTCCAGTTTTGTAGTTCTGGAAGGTTTTACTGCTTTTAAGTGTAAAATGTAGAAGGTTAAGTTATTTGCAGAGGTGAAAGGAGTCAAAAGGAGGAGGTTCCCATGAGGTAGGGAATTTGAAAGCTGTTTAAAAGTTTGTTGTACAGGTCAGTCTGCAGGTGCTAGCTTTTAAACTTATTATAAGAGAAAGTGGAACAATAAAAGGATGGTAACAATCTTTTTTTTGGCACAAAGTGCAGCTGTCCTAATGGATGAAATGGGCTGCACTCAGTGCTTCTATTGTGTTAACATATTTACAAATACAAGGAAAGTTACCATTCAAGAACAAACTTGCCTTCAATGTTTTCTTGTCCTTAAATTGTAATATATCCATTAGAACCAATTAGATAACTCCAAATGTTACAAAAATGAGCAACAATTCGATAGCATGAAGTACTCACAGCAGTACAGACATCTCTGGCTTTAACTGACTGTAATCTAACTGTTGAGCTTCTACCTCTTGTATGATAATTTCTGAATGCTAAATCGGTCTCTTGTGATTTGGAAGGAAACATGCAAGTGCCGAAGGGGGTCAAAAAAACCCAGTCTGATTCATGATGTTTTTCTGGTTCTTATGATACAACCAAAAAGAAAAATGGGTCAAAAGAAATCCCCAAAAATAAGATCATGCCACTTGACCCTTTCTGAACCTTGTATTGATCTGGAAAACTAGTATAATGAAGATTGATGATCCGATTTCTTTGCTAACAGTTAATGGACTTGAGGCACAATCTTTAATGACTGCACTTGCTTAACACAGGAAGTCTGCAAATTGTCAGACTCCATGTGAGGTTTTACTGTTATCCACATGTTTATTTAAATTTTTTACTTATTTTTAAAATTAACGTTTTAATCGATAAGCATCTTTTTCAAAATACATCTACAGTCCAGAAATCACAGGTTAGGAAAAAGGATAAAAAAAAAAACATATGCAGAGAAGCAATACAATACGTCCAGAAAGGGGTTTTCCATAGGGCTATCGAAATAGACGTGTACATCAAAAGAAATTCTGCAAAAGAAATTGAACAAGGCTCATATATCACACAAATAATCCAATCAAAGAAAGGGGTGGAAGGGAAGGGAAGGGAAGGGCAAGGCTTGGCTCGGCTCTGACTACGCCCCCTTGGGGGATTTAAGAAGACAAATGCATTAAAAAGGGAAAACCTAAATTGTTACCCCCCTTACATTCTTCAAGGACAAAGCTCATACTTTACATTCCAACTAGCAAAACTAGAAGCATCTTGTAACTTTGGATATCAAGTGATACCAAAAAAAACATCTTTAAACTATTTACTTCTAAACCGCTTAATGGTTAAATAAACAAACCATGCGCATAAAAATTGATAGGCCATGGGAATGAATGCAGCATGCCCACATCTAACAACATTACTACTTTGCAGCTGCAACCAATGCAGATCGAGCTCGTGTAAAGGTAGCAATAAGCGATCCAAGCTGCAACTTATCATTGCACCCAAAACTCAACCTGTATCTGCAAACCAAAACCAACCATACAATTCAATGCAATTAAAATCCCAGCGAGTCCTACATTCAGTTGCATAGTGATGTGCACAAGTCTGACAAAAAACCTAAATATGCAGCAAAAGAAAATGACAAGAATCATAACCGGAATCCAAAGTATTTCCTCTCAATGCTGCATTGATGCACCTCTTTCCTTCATAAATTCAAAGTTTTGTCCCACTTTATCAAATGGTAAAGATATCAATTCAAAAGTCCAGCTCTCTTTTCTTGAATTTCAGATTGTTTGTAAATTGTAAACTTTCAAAATTTGTGAGAGCCTGATATATATTGTTAATCTATTCTCTAACAGCTTAAGTTTTTCGTTGCTCAAATGGTTTCAGGGCTAGAAATCTGAGAAGTTCTAAGTTCAAGTCTCTCCATTTGTATTTATTCTCCTGTTTAGTTTGTTTATACAAAGTTGCACTCCGTTATATTCTGCCATAGTTATCAGAACTAGCCCGAGCATTAAACTAGTGAGGGGACTGGGTGGATAGGCCACTAGTTCAACCGTCAAGTTAACTTGTTAGACTGGATCTATTTAAATTTAATTTTAAAAATAAATTATTAATCATAAAAAATAAAAAATTATTTAAAAAAAAAGCATGTAAACACAATTCACTTAGGTCTCCAGCAGCACAACTACAGAATTTTATCAATTTATGCTTATCACCTTCCTAAGGATGGCATTGATCCAATGATGAATGATGATGGAATATTAATAATCTAAACAACATCAATCAAATATAAGCAAACCAAACAACTTTGTGACAAACTGCACAATGAAAAAAATTATACAAAAATCTACTGCACAGACTAGACAACCAACTAATATAAGCCTACTGAAGAACCATCTAACTCGTCTAGCCGCCAAGTCCTAAGCCAAGAACGAGCCGAGAATTCCTTTTGGTTAGTTGGAGTCCATGCCAAGGAGTCCTTCCCTTCCACCACTACTTTGAACCTTTTTTTTTTTTTGGTACATCGGAAGATCTACTTTGAACCTATTCAAGACCTCCAAAATACCCTCCACCTCCACCACTTCCCAATCAAAAAAAAATTCTTCTAAAAATAGGGCTCCACACCACCTCATCCCCCACAAAAGCGCAACAATCAGCCACATGAACTTCTTTTTTCTTTTTCTTTTTATAGGTAAATCACACATACTTTGCCACATGAGCTTCCTTATGGAGAGTCTGACTCTAAACATGAGGAAAACTCTATTTCAAAGGCCTATCCCCACGCTAAGGATTTTCCCAAAACTTTACCCTCAAACCCTCCCCCACTTCAAAATGGATGCATTGGCAAAACTCTTCCAATCCCTTTCTCACATATTTCCACAAGCCACATCCATAAGCTTACATCCGTTCCCTAGAAAACCAACCCCCCACTTCTACTCTATATTTGGAAGACACCATCTCCCTCCAAGAGCTTGGTCTTCAACTCAAAACCGCCACAACCATTTGCCCAATAAAGCTTTATTGAAAATCCACGAGTCTTTACTGCCCAAACCATCCTCATGGATGGGCATTTTGGCCTTCTCCCACTTTACTAGATAAATTTTCTTCTCTCCTTCCAAGGCATCCCAAAAGAAGTCCTTTCAAAGCTTTTTGAGTTGTTTCACTACCAAGACTGGAATCAAAAACAAAGGCATGTAGTAGGTAAGTAAATTAGCCAGAGTACTCTTGATCAACATAAGCCAACCTCCTTTAGATAAGTATTGACGTTTCCATCCTGAAAGCCTCCTTTGAAACCTTTTAATCATTGGGTCCCGCACCAATCCCCAATTAGTAAGAAGGAAGAGCACCCACCTTGGAACACAAAGCACATGCCAAGTCCTTCAACACCCCCCCCCCCCCCAAAAAAAAAAAACACTTCTCCCACCGGAATAATCTCACTCTTGCCCAGGTTGACTTTTAACCCCGACACGCCCTAATTATATCTCATATTAAATAAAAACACATTGACTACTAGGATTGAATACAAAGCACAAGCGAGGAAAAAGGAGGATTACTCATTAAGCAATAAAATTGGGAGGGATTTAGCTTGCAAGGGATATGCCTTAATGGATATGGCTGAGGAGACATTTGGAGGCCGTATGCTGTAGCCAAACAAGAAGAATAGACACCAACACAATTCATGTCTATTTAATGCATGTTTTCTATGCTAGAGAATTTTATGTTGTAAATGTGACAGTAGGACAAATCAGATGGTTCTGCACTCAAAGAATATTGTTGATTGTTCATCACCCTTTAAATTTTACATCCTTTGTCAGATAAATATGAACTTTTCTTCGGTATGATATGGACACCTCTCTTTGCCGATGATACCATCATTTTTTGTGATCCGACTGTTTGGCAAATACGCCTCATTCAGTGTATCTTAGTAGGTTTTGAGACAGTGTCAGGCTTGCAGATTAATTTGGCCAAGAGTAGCATTGTGCCTGTGGGGGGAGTGAGGAGGATGGAGTTTTTGGCTAGTTCTCTGGGATGTCAAGTAGGGTTCCTCCCAGTGACAAACTTGGGATTACAGCTCCGTGCTTCTGCTAGATCCAGTGCCATATGGGACTCAGTGATCAAAAGATTCTATAACCGTTTGGCGGGGTAGAAGGGGTAACTTCTTTCTAAAGGAGGAAGATTGACTCTTCTAAAGAGAACTCTGAGCAATCTTCCAAATTATTTTTTGTCCCTCTTTCCTATCCCAAGCAAGGTGAGCAGAATGTTGGAGAAAATTCAAAGAGATTTCTTATGGGGAAGCGAGAATGAAAACAGGAAGATTCATGTAGTGGCATGGGATAAGATCAAGTAGTTAAATTTGGAGGGTTAGGGGTCAAGGATATGAGAAAATTTAATGAGGCTCTCTTTGGGAAGTGGCTATGGAGGCTTGGTGTGGAGAATAGTGCACTATGGAGGGAAATTGTTGCATCTAGGTACAAAAATGATGACGGTTTGAAGTGGGGGAGGGGAATAGAATGAGGTTTTGGCATGATTTTGGTGTGGTGAAGAGAGATTGAAGGAAAAGTTCCCAATACTCTTTGGGTTGGCTAGTAACAAGGATGCGTGGGTGAGGGAGTGTTTTGAGAGGAATGGGGGTGGTGGGGTGTAGTGCCCGAAGTTCAAAAGATATTTTTTTGACTGAGAGGTAGAGGAAGTGGGGCATTTTCTTCACTTGCTTCAGAGGTCCAATGTTACCATAGGTAGAGAGGACACAATGACTTGGAGATTGCAAGGGAAGACTTTCTCAGTTAGGTCTTTCTATTGCAAGTTGACAAAGGGAGAGGGCGAGAAGTTCCCATGGGTATCCTTATGGTATTCAGGGGCCCCCACTAAAGTGGATTTCTTTGTGTGGGAGGCTTCGTGGAAAGCTATTTTGACCATGGAAAACTTACAGAGACAGGGATTCCATTTGGCTAATCGTTGTTGGCTTTGCAAGAACAACGTTGAGACAGTGGACCATGTTCTTCTTCATTGTCCCCTGGTTCATGATCGTTGGGAGCTAATCTTTTCCATTTTTGGGATCCTTTGGATTATGCCAAAATCTGTAAAGGACATGATGTTTAGTTGGTCTGGTTGCAAAGTTAGGAAGGACTTGAAGAAGGTGTGGAGATTGGCCCCTATATGCCTCATGTGGAACATTTGGAAAGAGAGAAACAATAGGGTTTTCAATGGGGAAGAGCCATCTTTTATTGTGTTCAAAGATAGATTCTTGAGATTTCTATTTTTTTGGGTCAAAGAGGCATTTCCTGTAGATACTAGATCCTTTGTCGATTTTTTGGAGTCTTCAAGACCTTTGTAATTTCTTTTAGTTTGTTTTTTGGGAGTGCCCCCCTTGGGCAGCTTTTATATATTACTTTACTTATAAAAAAAATGATATGGACACCTCTCTCTAAGAATTTGTAATCTATATTGCTTCTCAGAAAAATATGGACTAAATGTTTTTGGTATGATATGGATGCCTCTGTCTAAGAATTTGTTATCTATATTGCTTGAACTCATGGGACTGGTGATTATGAAGTGTAGTAGTAGACTATCTTCATTGACTGGACTTTCAATTGATGTATAATAAATTAACCATAAAAATATAGTAAGGTTAGAGCTAAATGAGTAATGCTCCGTGTGAATTTTCCTGCTTCAATCAATAATATTAATGATTAATTGATTGTTTTCCCATCACATGTTTGTGCACAAATGTGTAACAAAAGATGTATTTGTTTCTGTTATTCGGTTCAGTTGTTTCAATCCAATCAAACAAAATTCCTCGGAGTTTACTTTTCTCTAGAATACTTCCTATAAATCAAATTTTATAGACAAATCCAAAAAATTGGGATGAGTTTCTATTCAAGTTTTCAGAAGTTGAAAGGAAGTATTGGCAGGTTTCTGTTGGTTTCATCTGATGATTAATGATAGTACATAACAAGTGATATGTATTGGCATCAGTGACAGAAAAAAAAAAAATCCCTCCAGTGCCATAGCTTATAAAACCTTAGCATACAAAGCAAGTCCAACTAATGCATATAGTTGTGTTCTGTCAAAATATAGGCATCATAAGCTATAGTTGTCTGTATGACACAAATCTAAAACACTTGCATCTCAATCTTGGTTTTTTAACTTTATGTATGATTTATTAGTGATTACATCACATCTTGAATTGAAACAACTATCTGATAGTATGTCTAGAACAAAGAACAAGTCATGTTGAAAATGGAGAAAGACATGGTTACATACTCAATATCAGCCAAGTCATTAATCAGCTGAACTCGAACATCTGGTAGCATCTTGATCTTAAAAACAAACCTGTTCATAAAATGCCCTGAAGATTAGCTCAAGCCAAAAAAAAATAAAAATGCTGATTAACAGCTTGAAATGGGAGACTTACATGGTTACTTCTCTTACAATATCCACCAAGGCCAATCCTTTCCTTGTCTTGATTTCAGATATTTCTACATGTAGTTAAGTACCCCCAAAAGAATAAAATAAAATAAAACAAAAGGAAGAAAAACAAAAAAAAATAAAAAGCAAACAAACAAACAAATTTTCAGTACATTTGCATTAATCTGACAATTGCATTAGTAACAATTGTTGGATACGTTTAAAACTAGCTGCAAATGATTCATTTAGAAGCCAGTAAGATATTTTCTCAATGTCTTTAGGCAATGGATTTCCGGTGCACAGGTAGACAGCTTCTTCTGTTATCTGCTGAGAAGCCATATGTGTTGACTGCGTACATCAAGAAAACTAATCAACTGTGTAATATTTAAATTATTGTTAAAAATAAAAAATAAAACCATTCATATGTCATCCCAGAGACATATTAACCCAAAAAAGCCAACTGAACCCAGCAGTGTGTAGCCGGAAGATTTTTACACTCGAAAGGGCTTGTTCTTGAGCAAGATAGATTGAAAAATGGAGATTATCGACATTTTTTAGGAGAAAATACTGAATCAAAAGGTTCCTGTGCAAAATATAAAGAATAGGGCGGCAAGAATGCAGTTTAAGTTTCTTATGTTTTACTTGTTAGTTGTTTGAATTAGAACAAGGTATTTCAAGAGCTGTAATTAGGCCATGGATATCAATAAGCATAATAGATGGGTTTCACATTCCTTTTTCTTTTGGTGTATGCCTCAACCCCTCTCTCCCTCTTCTCCTCCTCTCCCTTCTGTGGGTCACCCACCCAAGGAGGAAGGGAAAAAAAGAAAGAAAAGAACAGAAAAAGCATAATCATGTAAAAAGCCTAAGCTTTGATTTAGATTAAAAAATGTGTAGCATCATGACTAATATGTAACCAAAAGCATTGACCTCAAAAAAGTGATTACAATCATCAATGCATGTGTCTCAATGTGTGCATTTTCTGAAACCATGTTACATCAATCGAGAAGTGCTGAACATTTGTTGCTGAGATATTATTTGGATACTTTCTACAAGTTCCGGTGCAGATGCAAACAAAAGTGGACACACATCCTCCCCCTTAACACTATTGGAGTTCTTTCATACAACATATCATAGTGTGCCACATCAAATGTGGAGGTCCCCCATCTCAACATGATCACTATTGTAAATATTAAATTGGGCTTAATCTATAGCTTAATTTAGGCATTATATTGATTCATTGTAAGAACTAATTTAAGATAATTTCCTTATTTACTTGTAAGTTGTGACTATAAGAAGCATATATCTTTTTCATTCTCTAAAATATCTTCGACATGGCATCAGAGTAGATTTTCTAAATCATAGCTTCTCTTTCTTGGTCCTCCCTTTCTCGGTGCCTCTCGTCTCCCTAGGCCCCTCTCGGCTCCTTCAGCACCTCTCGACCTCCTCGGCCCAGCCTCTCGTCACTCTCGGCTCCCTTAGCCCATCCAGTCTCTGCCAACTTCTCTCGCTTCCCAAATCTTCACTCTAGCAACTTCTTTGTCCTTTCATGGCTGATAAGTCACCACTCCGTTTGTTCCTTCTGGTAGTCAACTTGCCGATATCTTCACGAAAGTTTTACCCAAGACTGTCATCGACTCTATTTGTAACAAGCTGGGAGTTATTGATATATACTCTCCAGCTTGAGGGGGAGTGTTGTAAATATTAGATTGAGCTTAATCTATAGCTTAATTTAGGCATTATATTGATTGATTGATTAATTGATTGTATTGATTGTAGGAACTAATTTAGGATAGTTTCCTTATTTACTTGTAAGTTGTGATTATAAATCTTGACTTCCTAGAGAAAAGAATATATCTCTTTCATTCTCTAAAATATCTTCGACAATCACAAATCCTCCCTTGGGCTAATTTATAGTCTTCAATGGAACATATCGTAACAACAAATCATGGCACCCCAAAACAAAAAACAAAGAAGTCAAGAAATGCTATCAGAAGTTTCAGCTAGAAAAATTCTAATATTTGTAATTTCATTTTTTAGTAGGATTGTTACTGATTTGTTGTTAATTCACTAATTTCATAAGATTACAAAATCAAAACCAACCTCTAATTCCTCAATTTGCATTTATAAATTTGAAATATAATAAAACACACAAGCATGAAGAGAGAGAGGGAGAGAGAGAGATTTAAGAACCTGCAATATGTTCAAAGCCTTTCTCATGTCACCATTGCTAAGTCGTACAAGTGCCGCTAAGCCACTCTCGGGTACATCAAGCCTATTTTAGTGTAAAAATGTTAAGAGACAATATAGCATAACTCCATAGCTCTAGTCACGGATGCTACAACTGAATCATAGTAACTAGAGCATTACATCTCTATGATTTTTCAAAGTACATAAGCATAACCCAATCAGAAAGCAACCATCCAAATGACCCGCGATTCTTTATGTTTATGTTCCAAATATTACCATCATCATTTATCAATAAACAATGCAGCAAATCCCTTCAAACCTTTTCAAGGTAAGCAGGTCCCAAAAAGCAACCCCTCGGTTTTGCCTCTTTCTAAGCAAGCTTTCAATCTTTGATGAACTAGAAAGGCAGTCAATTATTTCAAATAGACAACTTTTTTAGGCACTATAGCTGAACAAATCTTAAACCACCTTGACATGTGAGGATGAATGACAGGGGTGTAGTCCCGTAAATTGTTTGAACTCCTCCATGTGAAATTTTCTTGAATATGTTATCAATATGAAACTTTTTAAGTATCCCAATTTTCTTAGTACATTAAATCATATGTTAACCATCAGCTTTAGTTCAACAAGTACTACTACAGATCACCAACAAGCTCTAGCTTGGTTGGTACCTCCTCTACCTTCCCATATGGGAGGTTGAGGGTTCAAAGTCCCCTTAAGAGGCAATGTGTGTGTGTGATTTACCTAACAGAAAAAGAAAGAAAAAAACAAAGTACTACTACAGATCATATACCCCTATTGGCTGTTTGGTAGCAATTAATACTTGGTCCCATGCAATAAAACTGCAAAAAAGTAAGAGCTTTTTCAGGTCAATTCAACTCAACTCAACAACGCCTTATCCCAATTATTTGAGGTCGGCTATATGAATCCTATCTCGCCATTATTTTCTATTTAAGGCCTTTCCTTCCTCTTTTTTTTTGGTCAATTCATTGTGGTAAAAATATGAGTACAGTATTAGATTAAATATAATTAATATTTTGTTTTCATTTTATTTTATATTATTTTTTTCGAACTCAGTGTGTGTACAGATATATTTTAACAAGTAATTTCTGTCATGGATTTTCGGTGCAAACACTTCTGACTGCATAGCAAAAATAAAATCAATCGATATGAGAGAATAGATTTGAGAAAACTATTGCAAAAGGTTGCCATTTTTGCTAAGAGAACTAAAAATGTCAAAATAATTCATACATGTTTTAAAAGTAGTGTATTTGTTGATAATTATGGATGCATATGTTACAAATTAGAAATAAAAATTTGAATGTTTAAATTTTTGAAAGAGAGTAAAGAAGTGAAAACTAGTCGGACTAGGATGGTGAAATCATTTTTTGAATATGGCAAGAGCTTAAAACTCCTTATCATGAGATTAGAATAACTTTTTAGGAATATATATATATAAAGGACTGTTGGTAAATATGACAAGCAGCTTAGCCATTAGATAATGTGGCGACGTCAATAAAATACACACATACATGTTGCAATATCTTACATTTTTATGATATATTTTTTATTTCTATATGTTTACCTACTATTTCCTATCTATTTTTTTTAAAACTTTACTATATATATCTTACAACTCACGATAAATGAGATTTGAAATTCGAAATATTAGAATATCAATTCATAGCAGAAATTCCAATTTGATAACTACCTCTGGTATAGAAAACAAGATAGTGAAGGATTTGTATGGCCAACCCAACAGTGGGATTAAAGAATTTTTAGGTTGCAATAACTTGTGTCATACATCATGAACCAACCCAACTCCACCTCCCCCCATCAAGAATGTCCAATTTTTAGTAATTTAAAACTAAAAGAACATGATGTTGCGAAAGAATGTTTCAATTAACAGATACGTGGCAATAAATTATTTGGGAATGGTATGGCATGCAGACAATTCCAATTTCCAATAGAAAACCAAGAATTTAGGATAATGTGTGGAAACACTTGAACTACCAAAAGCATAACTATTTAATGGATACTTCTGATCAAGAATTTGTAGCAAATTATTCTTCACCAAAGAGAAAAAATAAATAAATAATACTGGCCCCAAAAGAAGTATGAAACTTACCCTTCAGCCTCAATAACATGTTTAAGTCGCTCTGCAACATGAATAGGATCAAGAGGGGCAAACCGAAATCGAGTACACCGGGATTGTAGTGCGGGAATGATCTTGTTGACATGATTACCAATAAGAGCAAACCTAGTGTTTTTTGTATATTTCTCAATCACTGCGTCATAAAATGAGCCCGGAACAGTAAGTGTATGAAAACAGACAAATAAATTAAGTGAAAAATGAATAAGCCCATACCTCGACGTAGGGCAAACTGTGCATCCTTTGTCATGGCATCTGCCTCATCCAATAGGACCAATTTCACAAATGTCTTTGCACTGGAGGGAAAAGTTGCTCAGGTATATTTATGCACCCAAGGGCAATCAAGTAGAAAAATAAAAGATCCCACTTGTCCACATACTCATTGAGTGAAATTCTTAATTTCCCTCAACAGATGCAAAGTTAGAGTAATTTAGTTATTATTCTAGGCCATACAACATCAGAATTGAGGCACAGGTAGCATGTATAGACATCACTATAATGATAAATAAATAAACATTTTTTCATTGGTAAAAGTGTAAAATATATTAACAAGCCCGAGAAGGACGCACCCATGTAAGTATTTCATTGATCAATACATGATTTATGCCCAATGCAAGACCTTTGAAGTCATCTTCTAAGATTTCTGGTAGATGCATCAAAGAACCCTATGCTCATTGAACCTATCAAGTTGAGCTCCACAATTGGAGATTGCTCCATCCCTTCAAAAATCTGATGATTGCACTCCTTCCACATATACCACATCAAACAAAGTGGTGCTGTGAACCAAACTTGCCTACTCCTTTTATGACACCCATAAGTCCGCCATTGCATCAAAAAATCCATAAGCATCGCTGGTAATACCCATTCAACAACAAAAAACTAAAACAAATTCCACATATTGGTTGCCACTTGATAATGCAACAACAAATGACTCCCCATCTCCTCATGATAAAGGCACTTACAGCATCTATTCACCGAAGAAATGTTACTGTCAATATATATATATATAGAGAGAGAGAGAGAGAATCATGGGATGCTCCCCACACAAAAAGTGCCACTTTTATAGGAGCCCTCGACCTCCAAATAATTTTGTAGGGGGACGACAAATCCTCTCTATCCACAAGAGTCCTACGGTATGAGCACTGAAAACAAACCCATAGAAAAATGCTTCCATCGACGAAAATCGGCCTCACCTGCACAAACATTACAACTAGCTAACAAACCCATCAAATCAACCGCTGAGTCCACTACCCAATCATGAAAATTCCAGCGAAACAAAGGTTCTCACACCACGCCATCAGATGTGAGAAAACGACTCTACAACAGAAGCAGCTGGATTCACTGCAATCTTAAAAAGAGCCAAAAATCGATCTCAAAGAATATTTGGACTACACCAACAATCATGCCAAAATCTAACCCGCTCCCATGTGCTAACCACAAAATCAATATGTCTAACAAACATCTCCCAAACATAAATCCCATAAATCATAGCCACCTCCCTCGAAACCCAAACACCCCACTCACAAGTCACCACCATACTTACACTCCACCACTTTTCTCGATAACAACTCCATCTCTGCCATAAACCTCCATAACCATTTACCTAACAAAGCCTGATTGAAAACCCTCAAATTCTTAATCTCAAGACCTCCCATATTCAATGGCTTAAAAATCTTCTCACAAATAACTAAGTGAGTTTTTTACTCATCACCAAACCTCCCACAAGAAATCTCGTTGAAGCTTCTTAAACCGCTATTCCAAATTTGTTTACTCATCACCAACCCTCCCGATACAAATCCGTTGAAGCTTCTCAAGCTGCTATGCCACTGACATCGAAATATGCCAACAAACTTGCCAATATACTTTTAATGAGGGTTAATCTACCTCCCTTAGACAAGCACTAGTGCTTACACCCTGCAAGGCGCTTTTGAAACCGCTCCACCACACTATTCTAATCTGTAGTCTCCTTGTAAGAATTACTTAATGGAAAACCCAAATATTTCATTGGAAAGGACCCATCACACATCCCAAAACCAAAGTCAGATTATGCATATCAATAACTTCACCAACAAGAATCAACTCATTCTTAACCAAATTCACAAGAACTTCAGACACCACTACCACCCCAAAACACAATAACACACATCGCAAATATCTAAGATGTTGATCCTCTGCTCCAAAAAAAAAAAAACAAAGAGAGAGAGAGAGAGTATCATCGCAAATAACAAATGCAAAATGACTAACCGATGCTCCTCATCCCACCTTATAATAAAACCAGAAAACAAAGCCTTGGTTACCACACGATTCATCAACTTGCTTAAAGCTTCTATAACCACCAAAAATAACAATGGAGATAAAAGGTCTCCCTATTTAAGACTAGTAGAACTACCAAAATAACCTTCAACAAAACCATTAATAAGAATGGAAAATTTCACTGTTGATACACAAAATTTCATCCACTGCCTCCATTTCTCTCAAAAACCTACAAAGCAAAAATGCCCAACTCACATGATCAGAGGCATTTGCTATATCCAACTTACAAAACAAGACAACTACATTGTCTAGAGTCAACACATTCATCAGCCGCCACCAATGCATCTAAAATTTGTCTACCAGCAACAAAGGCACTCTGAAATCACTTGTACCAAAACCATCTTCAACCTCAAAGACAACACATTAACCATAAGTTTATCCACTCCACCAACTAAACTGATAGGTCTAAAATCCCAAATGTCAAGATCACAAACTTTCTTAGGAATCAAAACTATAAAAGTAGCATTGAAACTCTTCCTAAAATAGCCTGTTGCATGAAAAGAAAATGGCAAAACCCACATCACATCATCTCTAACAACCACCCAACAAGTCTGAAAGAATGCCATTGAGTGTCCACCGGACCTCAGCGCATTATCACCACTACATTGTTTCAAAGCTACAACTAACTCCTTCTCTTCAAAAGAACGATGAATGACACCCTGTCTATCGAAGCAATAGAAATAAACTCCAACCCATCCAACAGGGGGCTACTACACATCGTTTCTAAACAACCTCCCTCGAAATCCTATCCATCTTCACTTACTAAAAACACACAAGACTTGGCTTTCACTGTCTCAACAATCCCTTAATCACTGCATGATTATCAGGATCATTCATGCCCTGAACATTCCATCAAAGGTATTTTAGTCATTTCAAATTTTCTACACAAGGGTTGTAGTATGGTTAATGGATTTTATGTTATGAGTTGGGTGATTTGGTAGACGTCACTTAGAATCTTAGATAATACACATTCGCTTTAAGAGCCCAAAATTAAAACTATAGGCTTCACATTACTCAAGCACATTATTCTCTATGCTAGTCTAGATTTGTTTACTAGCTTGTTAAGTTTTAGCATGTTACCACTATTTTGGTCACTTTAAAAACTAGTCAAACCTTGATAAGATTCTTCACCTTGCACCACATTAAACAACATGCTCCGCCACTTGTGCGGGGCCCCCTTCAATTCCTTTGAGTTCAATTATTGTGAACACACTCCCAAACTTAGCACAATCTATGGCACTACACTTTCCCATTTCAAATCAAGAGATAGATAGATAGATAGACACATCCCATCGCACTGATCAAGGGCGTACTGAGGGGTCAAAGACTAAGAAGTGAGTTATTTATGCCAAGCATTCTTCTTAGTAGTCAATTGTTTATAGGGTTTATTAATTTTCATTCTTGTTGGGAATTGATTAAGTACCAAAATTTAGAAAGTCTTCTTTGCTAGAATTTCTTAATCTATAAATTTCATATCATGGCTTTCGATTTTTTAAAAGTTTCTTTTTTTTTTAATAGTTCCTAGGTTAAAACATAATTAAAATTTGTACGGTTAGTTGAGTTTTTGTAACAAAATGAGACTAAAGTTATTTCAATATCAATGTGAAGAGTTTTAGTACAATTGGTCATTGCGATCTTTTTCTAAACATTCTTCTCTGTTTATTTTCCTTCTTGTTGATAAATTCCAACAAGCTATTTTTAGATAGAAACATGTTCGAACCCAAATACATAGTGTGAGTTGCTTCTTTTGTTGATTTTTTGAGTAATATGCATTTATTGTAGTGAGTTGAAAGAAGACTTTTGTGCTTTACATTCTTCCTGGGCATACCCCCTTTTTGGGTACAATTTGAAGGACTTTTTTTTTACTTATAAAAGAAAAAAACAAGTAATCCTAACTCTTAGCACATTAAATAAGTGGGTGTAGACATCATTATTTCAAAATCCTACATGGAATTGCCCCCAAAAAATAGCCCCCATGTGGCTGAACCACAAAAGCGGACTTATAGTTGATTTTCACTTGGGTAAATTATACTGATCTCCCTAAGACAAGTCAAAATAAGACAAGTTTCCCTGTGTATTCAAAAAATTACACAATCTCTATTAATAACAAAAACCACGCCTTCATTAATCAACCATAAGTTGACCAAAAGGATTATGTTGATGTTATCTCAAATATTTTCATAAATGCCAATTTTAACCTTATTAAAGTTAAAATTTTAAATAAAAAAAAAAAACCTACCATACTCATTCCCCTCATGTCCAACTTAGAGAGAGAAACTGGAGGGAGAGATTGTAAAGTAAGATTACAAATTCTTCATGACCTCCACTCAAACCCACCTCATGTTTCTCAGTAATGGGTTTCATTTTTTAAAATTTTATTGAATATGGGTTTTAATGGAGAGATGAAGAATTGAGATGATGTGGTAGTCTTTGATAGTTGCAATAGCAATAAAGAACCAACAAATCTGCTGGGTTTTAATAATGGTGGGGACTGGGGAGAACGAAAAATCTGGTGGGTTTGATGTTTTGATGAGAGAGAACAACCAAATTTGGTAGTGTTAATGGATTGACAATAATGGCAGCAAATGTTGTTGTCACTTTCCGATGTGCATTGCTTACCCTCCTTATAAACACACAAACACACGCATACACACATGAAAGTTATTGTGAATGACAACCCACAAACCCTTTAATTGTTTAATCACAACCTCAAATTTATAAATGAAAATCAAAGTTTCAGTGCACCAATTTAAAATTGAGCTATCCAAAAGAAAATGAAAAAAAAAAAAAGAATTTGAGTGTGTTTAGAGATAGTGAAAAATGTAGAGAGATGATGAATGACATGGTATAGAATAGAGAGATAACGGAGAGAGAAAATAGTTGGAAGTTTGTAAATTTCAATTTTCCATTGAAGTCATTCTCTATTTTTTAATGCTATCATTTGTTTTTGGTATTACTATTTATTGATATGTTTCCTTTCCCCAAAATTAGTATGTATGAGTACGTGTTTGTGTATATATACCTACATATACATTCCAAACCCATAGTCATTCTTGTAAAAAGTAATCCCACCTAATATTTTCTTCATGAAGGATTTGCCAAAAAAATTGAAAATAAATGGTTGAATTGAAGGTTTGTTCCAATTCAATGAGTAAGCGCTTCAAATGTACTTAGAATCTGCACATTGGTTGAGGGGGTCAAATGGGTTATGGGTTTTCAATTACTAAGAGAGAATTAGAAAAAGGATTTTAGTAGATGAGGGCAATTTAGTAATTTTATAGTGGTTTTTAACATCATTGACCGACTAATTCTAACATGGGAAGTTCGTGTAATTTTTCAAAACACAGAGGTGCATGTAATTAAGCCTTACATTAAGGGAGGTCTGTGTAATTTACCCTTTTGGCTATATTCTTCATGTTTTCTTGGTTGTTTTTCATATCTCTAGAGTTTACCCAGCTATCCTAATAAACTAGTTAACTTAGGTAATTGATTTTGAGCACAAGCACACACCCATGCTTTACATGCAATATAGATGTATACATATGCATCAAAGACGTGAATTATTAGAAATTGACCGAGGAAGATTAAGTTATACAATTAAGACTAATTAGTATAGAGTGCGAACTTCTTGATTAACAAATAGAAGCCAGTATAATTTTGCAAATGACTACAAGGTTGTCACAAGTGCGTGTCAAAGCAGTTGATTGAACAATGAATATGAAAATTCCTCCATGCCAATGCACACTTATAGATTTTGTATGAGTCTAACCCTTCAAGTAATTTATGCATAAATTTTGCAATGGAAGAAAACTAGAAAATTCTTTATAAACAAACTTTTACTTAAAGCATTGACCTACTTTTACTTATCAAAATAAACATTAACTAAGTAATGCGAGGGTAATTTTAGATATTAAATTATTGATACAATTAGTAGTGGTCAGTGGTCAGTCTACCAAGAAATAAAAGGTCGACATTATGGCCAGCCAAGTTTACACAGGCTTTTAGTATAGCTTGACTTGATAACAATAACTGACATTTAGTTCATGCTCGTACACCATGAACAAGCAGTTACATAATTTAGGGATGAAATGAGAGATAGTTTATTGGTTCATAAAACAGTCCGGCATATTTACCTTTCAATTACATTGGGAACATTTATACAATTTGGAAAGAAGTGGCAATAATCACATGAAAACCGCCCACAAAAGTTGAGGGCCAATTGGTTTTCTGCAATAGTATATACCCACAAAGTGCATATGTTACATGCATGAGAAAAGAAGACTTAAGAGTAAAGACTGAATGCATAGGAAAGTTGCTGCAAACTAACAAATTATTATATTGCCATACAGGCACCGGCGCATACAGGTTGTAAGGGAGGGATTGCTAGAGTTTTTGTAAAACTAAAAGTGAGTGACCAAGTGGGGACCAAAATGGTGCTTGGCTTAATAAACAGTATAGGTATACTAGATGCTATGTGCGCACAATGTGCATGATCATAACTCTCTTGCCAAGAGAAACTTGATAAAATAAAAGAGAGAAAGGAGAGACCACTAGGAGTAGAGAAAGGGATTCAGGGACGAGGATAAGAAGAAACTTGTAATTATCGACAACCAAGCACAAGATAGTCTCTCTACTATGGGCCTCCTCTATTGTGCAGCTCTGGTAAACCCAACAAGTCATCAATAACCAAGAAGCCCAGCCGAAACCAACAAATCATACAGCATGCCCTACTTTTGGGAACTTGAAACCATGACCTCTCCTATGGATAAAGGTACGAGATGCAACTCAGCCACTGAGGGCTTCGCCCCTAACCGTTAATATTTTATTAGTGCTTTTAGTTACATTGTAAATGAGTGGGATATTTTTGTATGAGACACAGATCAAACTTGCTCCGACTTAATGTAATGGTACAATAAATTATCCTACAATAACGCAAATGCATTAACACAAATCCGTTTTAATCCCACTTAAATCCCATTTTCATGCCTATTACAGCCCGAATTGTCAAATTCAAACAACCAAAAATGCAAGCTATGACATCCAAATATGATCTTTGATCAGAACCAGTAATACCAACACAATGTAGGCAAATAACTAAAGCAGAATAAGGGATTACCCAAATGAAAAGCTCTGAGTGCTAGCAAAATCCTGAATCTGTTGCCTCACAACGTCAATTCCGCGAGCATCCGACGCATTCAACTCCAAAACCATGTTCTGCATCTGCGACCCGTAAAGCTTGCGCGCAAGAGCGAGAATCGTCGACGTCTTGCCAGTACCAGGCGGCCCGTACAGTAGCAAATGTGGCAATCTTTTCTCGCTCGTAAGCCTATCAACTGTTCGAAGAAAGTCACACAATGTAAACAAATAGACGTGTGCGGGCGAAAAAAATGGTTAATGACACCCAATAAAATGAGAGTGAGAGAGTGGTTACTGGTGTCGACGATATCGCGGTGAGCGGCGACGTCGGCAAGGGACTGGGGACGGTACTTCTCGACCCATGGTGTGGCTTTGCTGTAAGGTTGGGAGCCTGCAACCACTACGTTTTTGCCCTTGTTTGGTTTGAGAGAGTGATTCTCTTCGTTGTCGTCGATTTCCATGAGAGATATTACCTCTGCCATACCGTCCTGGTTGATTTGGAGATTTGACTATTTCTCTCTCTAGGTATCTCTGAATATCTCTTTTCGCGAGGGCGCGAACAATGGTCCGCTATGGCGCCAAACTCATTTAACACGCTGGCAACCGGTTGAAGGAGTATCTCGTCCGGTTCATGGTTTTAAGGTTTACATTTTTCCCTTTCTTTTCTTTTTTTTTTCTTCTTTTTTTTTTATGAATCGGTAAGAGATATTATAAGTGAGAGGAGATTCGAACTCGAAACGTTTAAATTTTATCATCAATATTTTTATTATTCAGCCATACCTCCAGGTGATAAAAAACATCAATCTTTAACCCTAACAAAATAACATAGATAGAAATACTTGTTTGAAGGGAATTTTCGTCCTGTCCCATTATTGTGTAAAAAATAAAGGAAAACTACAATTAAGGTAAACAGTCTTGTTGAAAATTAATAAATTATGGGTGCACATGTGTGAGATTGGGTTGTAATAAAATTGGAATTGATCCAATCTTATACGATTTTGAAAAGAATCAAAACTGCGAACTGCTAAACCCTACCTGAAAATTTTTAAGTTGGGCTAGTCGATTCACTTTATTTTTTTTTAAAGTTCTATACCATTTTTTTGTTGTTTCCACCTTTATCCAATAAGAATCCATCATCAATGACAGGTATGCTTCCCTTTAGAATGCACTCTTAGTGTTTCCTATTACAGGTGGACTATCTATCTATCTATCTAATATAGTATAACAATGTATAACCACGTGGCACTCTACATCTGCACCGTTTCATCACAATCCTACTTGTCAATCAATCAAACAGAGTTCCCAATTGAACCATTCGGAGGAAGTTTAATGAACGTAGGCTATGGAAATCGTGTCTTTGTCAATTCCCTAAAACTGATGGCTTGGGGGCTCTATTTATGAGAAAATATAGAGATTCGATCCAAGGGTCTAAGATGAAACTATAAAATAGAGGATTATGATCATGTCTTGAGTGATAATTATCTAATTAAATAAGAATGATTATCCTAACTAAATGAATTAATAAATAATTATGACAATGCACGAATAATAAAATTGATGTCTACATTCAAAAGCAAATGAGATAAAAAATAAATAGAATTTAATTGAAAAATAAACTTTAAAATGAAAATGTCCAAGTTCAATGTATCTCCATTTAAAAAAACATGAAGTAACCAGATTTTTGGAAACTCTAAAAGTAGAAAGTCCTAATTAAGCCTAAATAGACTATTATCACTTAAGATTACCAAATTGTCCCCAATTCAGTGAAAAATCTCTAGATTGTCACAAGACATGTGAAATGACCAAATTACCCCCCTAATTTGTCACCAAAGAGCTTAAATTATCAAAATACCCCATATAGGTAAAAATGATATGGAAACTACGAAAATGCCCCTCAAGTGACTAGGAAGTCCTAAATGTGGGATTGTGACAAAATTACCAAAATGCCTTCGTGGGTAAACAGGTATTGAAATTACCTAACGGGAATGGGACTCTATCGGAAAAAATCCTACTTAGACTAGGACTCTGACAAGAGGAGTCCTAATGGAATCGGGACTCTGGCTAGAGAGTCCTAGCAGGAATAGGACTCTGTCAAAAATAGTCCTAATGGGAATAAGACTCTGGTAAGAGAGTCCTGGTGGGGATAAGAATCTGTCAAGAGAAGTCTTAATAGGGATGGGACTCTGTTAGGGGGAGTCCTAATGGAACCAAGATACTAGTAGGAGAGTTCTAGCGGAAATAGGGCTATATTACGAGGAGTCTTAATAGAACTAGGACTGGTATGAGAGTCCTAGTGAAAATAAGACTCTGTTAGGAGGAGTCCTAATGGGAATAGGACTCTGCCAAGAAAAGTCCTAATAGAGTTGTGAATCTGGTACGAGAGTCCTAGCGGGAATAGGACTTTATCAGGAGAAGTCCTAATGGGAATAGGACTCTGCCAAAAAGGAGTCCTAATAAAGCTGTGACTTTGGTACAAGAGTCCTAGCGGGAATAGGACTCTATTAAGAGGAGTCCTAATGAGAATGAGAATAAGACTATGTCGGGAGGAGTCCTATTGAAGTAGGTTTCTTGGTATAATTACTGAATTGCTATTACTTAATCAAGAATCATAAAATGAGGTATCTACAATTGTGATCAAGCCATGCTAAAATTCCAGTTATTATAAAATATATCATAATAATAAATTTTGTTCAATTTAAACTTGATAATTATTAATTATTATTGTTTCTCTCAACAGGGTTCTGTGGTCTTTCTCAATTGGAGGAACTCTACATAAGGATGGAAATTTACCCCGCCCTTAATGGAACAGGTTCGAGGTAGGGTTAAACGAGGACGGGGCAGATTTAGGGAAAAAAATCAAAACCCGTTACGGGTTTGAAATAGGGTTGGGGTCGGGGAAGGGTCACTCCGCCCCACCCCGTTTATATAACGATATTATTATAATACCCCTGTTATTTTACATATTTTCAAAATAAACCTAAGCATATAAATACTAGTTATTTTGCTTAGGGTTTTATAACACCTCTGCCCCTCACGTACAATCTCACTCCTCCTTTTACTCACTCACTCATTAGTTTGTTGCTACTGCCTCATGTCATCACCATTGCTACCTTATGTTGTCAATGTTGCCACCTCATGCCATCACCATCGTCGCCCCACTTCACGACGTCGCCATCACCGCCCCACTTCACGACGTCGCCGTCACCGCATCACGTGATTCACGCCATCATCTCTTATCTCATGTATTAGTGCCTCTAATCTATGTTCATATCTTATTCCCAAAAAAATCTATACTCATCTATATTGTCTTTCATCTGTATTGTCTTTACTCTGTGTTGTTTCTACACATTTTGCCGTTAATTGGTTTATGAATATGTGATTTCTGAACATGTAAACCAAAATTTATACATCGAAAAATTTTAATTAAAATTTATGTTTCATATGGGTTTCTCTTTATGGTCTAGAATTTATGTTTCAAAACATTCCAAAGGCTACTAATTTATTTTGCTTGGAACCTAATGGTTATTGTTTAGAATTTGTTGGATATATGCTTATTGCTACACTTTTTATTGGATTGCAAATTTGCTTAAATAACTTAAATATGCTTACTATTGATAGTTTTTAATATCCTAGGCGAGGTCGGGGTCAGGGTCGGGTGGGGTCAGGCAGGGCAAGGGCGGGGGCGGGGGGATGACTGGCGGGGTGGGGCGGGTATGAGGGGAACACAACTTTCGTAGGGTCGGGGGTCCCTACCCTAAACCCGCCCCATTACCATTCCTAAGTCTACACGTCTCTCATAGCTATCCCTTATCTTTTTCATCCGACTCCAATGGCTGGATTTTAGGTGGAATTCAGAATGAGCAAGGGTTACACAAACAAAAACTGTATGAGCAATTGAACAGACTTGCACATTGTGAATCAACGCTAGTTTATGCATATGATACATTTTTTCTGAAGATTATGGAAAAAAAACCTTTGGGAAAAAGTATTAGATCTAGTTTGAGGTATGTCAAAAGTTCTTTTCGTTCTAGGGTCAAAATCCTTTTATAGTGTAGGTTTAAGCTACAAAAAATCGCAATTCGAACTATAATTGGAAATTTTTATGTGAGAAAGTTCATTCAAATGACAACTCGAACATGCTCGAATGAACCCTCACTGGAGTTACCTTGTTCGAAAGAGAATTTGAATGACCTCAAATGATAACTCTCTAGAGTTTTAAAAATCATTGGTTTGGACAAAGTTTCGAACGAGGTCAAATGAAAATTCACTTTTATACCTCGTTCGAACGAAGCTAAGGTTCGTTTGAATGAACTTGGCTTTGTTCGCTCAAATAAGGTTATTTAACATGCATTTGATTCTAAAAATATTACATTTTTCACTTAAAACCATAAGTCATTTACGTATCAAATAACTCCAAACACGCGTTCTCATAATTAAAACCATTTATACAACTTTTTAATGCTTGATATGTGTGTGTATAATAACTCCTAGTAATGTATTTGATTCTTTTCCTCGTGCTTACTATTGTCTTCCCAACACTATAGAATCTGTCGATGGAACTCAGATGCTTGAATGACACAAGGCTTGAGAATATTGACTCACAAGGACCTTGACACATTTTAACACAGATTTTCCAATACAACATTGACTCAAAGTTTTAATACAAACCAAATTAGAAAACCTGGAAGATGTGAATAAGCTGAATAGATGAAGGGAAAGATCAGCCAAAGAGATTTAAGGATAAAATATTAGATTTGATTCAATCCCAAATTGGAAGTTCATTTGCACAACCTTTATTATCTTGGATTTATCTTTCTCATTGGATATCGAGTTGGGGTAAGGGATAAAAAAAAAATCCTAAAATTTGATTTTTCCAATTTTGATGTTTACTAGGTCTAATTTGGCCTGCAATCCAGGCCTAAAAATTTAGGGGTGTTTTCTATGCATGATATTATTGTTAATTAAGGACTTCTCTAAAAGGTGGTGATATATAATGAAAGGAGAACATGGGGAAAGGGGGAGATATACAGAGAGGGGATGAAAAGGAGAAATGAGTAAGGATTGAAGAGGGCCCATGACACAAAGGAAAATTTACTTCTAGAAAAGTCATTTTTCTACTTCCTTTTATTCTCCAGGTTTTTCTTTCCATGTTTCCCGTATATCTTAGCTTTATCAAAAGCTATATCTTTAAACTATGATTGAGGATGAACCTTATTTTTGTAGTAATCGAATATATATTCTGTTTTTATTTCCCAAATGCATGATCTAATCGAATAATCCTTATTGTCTCATTTAATATAATTCAATAATATTGGATAATAACTTAATATTGTTTCTTTCATGATTTGGAACTACTGATTAATTATTTTGCCTTTTTATTCAACTTTCAATTTCAAGTATTAGAAATATTTTGTTATTTGTTTTCTAACGAATACATGAGATTCTTTTAGTTTGGAATATTGAGGGGAGGAAGAGTGTACAAAAGTTGATTTTTTAAAATGGACTTAATGAAAATATTCCCCCTGGTAATAGAGAGTGATTTCCAAGTTACTGTGAAAATGAGTAGGAAAATAAATCAAAATTCATCAATAATTACTATAAATGCATGTGTGGATCCTAAAACCTTAGTGACTTAATTTGATCAATTTCGTCATAGTGTCAACTTGTTTATCTTTATTTTGCGTGTTTAATTGATAATTTATTGTGTGTTGGTAGCTTAACTTTAGACAAATCAAAAACTTGTTAACTATGTTAGGGTCCAATTAAATTTGAATTAATTAGTTTTACCTAGAATCACAACTTTCTAGGGGATTGACATTGTGTTCACTGTATTATATTTCAATTAATATTCGTGCATTTGGGAGTATTCAAACACAACAATAAGTTTTTGGCACCGTTGCCAGGGAAATTAAATAGGAAAAAAGTTATATTCGAATTGACCGTACCCTCTTACTAGTTGTTGTTAGTTGTTTTAAAGATTCAAAATTAAATCAAATAAAAAAATTTACATTAGGTACTTGGTATATGTTTGGTTGTCAATCGAAAAACATAGAAACTAACACCTTTTGATCTAAAGATCGAGATAACATTTAGAAAAGGGTTAAAGAAACAAACGAAAGTAAATAATTATTTGTTAGAGATGGGGGAAAAAGTCAAAAATGGAAACAAGTCAAAAGCTCTTAGAGATTTATTTTTACCATAACCATGAATCATCGTTCTTGCATAGTGTTTCCTACAACGAATGCAACACATTTTGAGTTGAAACCTCACATAATACAATTTCTTCCAACTACGGGTAAGAGAAAGAGATGCATAGAAAGGATTTTCTCGAAATCTGTGCTACCTTTAGGTTTCAAAATTTATATAATAAGTCTGTTAGGTTGTGTCTTTTTTCCTTTCTTTTTAAATGATAAATAAAAAGTATGGTTAAGTTCTCTACCCTTTGGCTTAATCATTTTTTGGAGGTTTCTTTTTTAAAAAAATATTTTCTAAACTTTTTTCATATGTTCAAAACTAATGATTTAAGAAGAGAAATTTATGATTTTTCTCAGCAAGAACATAAAAAGTTTTTATGAAAGGTGGGAAAAATTTAAAGACTGGATTTTAAAGTGTCCCCACCATGCTTTTGACACCTAGAGACATGTGTAACACCTCTATAACAGTTTGACGTGGTCACATCGTAACATGATTGAGTAAGTGGTTTCTTGAGTCTTGGAGACAACGAGACCTATGAATTTCTTGAGAAATTATTAGAGATCACCCAATAGTGGGATTTTACTTCCAATAGGGATAAGTTTTCCCCTTTGTCTAAAATAGGGGGGATATATGAGATAAAAGAGGATTTTGAGGTGAAAATAAAGTTAGATAGTCTCACATGACAAGTAGAGACATTGGCTATGAGTAGGACTATAAAGTCCACCAATTAAGTTTAAAGTGACGTATATTCTCTAAGTGTAAGTCCGATACAGATTATAGAGATGTGCACATCCATGGTCGGTTGTTTAGAATGTTATAATAAGCAAACAAATGCACTAAACAACAATATAAAATCATTTGATAGTCCTTTTTCAAACACATACAATCCTAATTGGCGAAACCATCCTAATTTTCCATGGAGACGGAATCAAAATCTTCCTAATGCACGTGGGTGCCCCTTGCAATCCCATAATTAATTTCCACCTGATTTCGTCTTTCTATTAAATTATATATTACCCCACTTCATCCCAGTCTGACTTATCCTACTACATCTAATGCTTTTTAACCTAATTTTCATTTTGCTGCGTCACGACAACATAAGTCATCTTTAGAGGACTCTCTCAAGACATTTATGCAAGTGATGGGTTAATCTTTAATTGAAATAAAAAAATACCACTCACTTGAACAAAAAAGCCATTGCCAAATTAAAAAATCAAATGGGTTAGTTAGCTAGTCAAATGGAAGAAAGAGATAAAAAAAAAAGGTTTCTTAGCCAACCTATACCTAATCTAAAATGACATTTTGTTATAAGTTTTCCCTCTGACTCTTCTAAAATGTAGAAGCATGTTCAATGCATTGTTACCCTTAAGTTTGGAAGACAAGTTGATAATTAAGTGAAAATGCCGGTAGAAGAGGACCCAAAATAGTCAAATAAAAAAAAATTAATGTAAATATGTGAGAGTTCAAGAGTTTATTACTCTACATTATGTGGTAATAAATATAATTGTTAATAATTTTATCCCTAAAACTCTATTTCCTCATCGATTAGCGGCAACTAAGAAATGTGCACAATATGGAGACATTATAGAAGTGTTTAAGCAAGTGAAAATCAACATTCCATTCTTAGATGCCATCCAACAATGTCTTTTTGTGCAAGGTTTTTCAAGGACCTAGTAACTATAAAGAAAAAGACAAATGTTCTTAAGAAAACAATTTTGATTGAACAAGTCAACCTTATTATTAAATGCAACATCCCTATCAAGTATAAAGAACTTGGTTGTCATACAATTACTTATACAATAGGTGACCATCACATTGAACAGGCTTTGTTAAACTTAGATGCGAGTGTCAATTTATTGCTAAACCCTAGCAAACAAGTTTGACAATAAAAGTTCTGATATTCTGAATTATATGTTTTTTCGAGATGTAAAATAGATTGGTGATGAACCATTCTGGTGGTGGTTATTTGTATTTCTCATTGTATTAGCTCTTGCTTCTATTTTTAAGTTAAATTTGCTTGCTAAACCTTAAAGGGATTAATTTTGGTATTTTGGTGCAAGGTCAAACTTTCCAAGTTTATACTAGTGATTAGTTTTTTTCCCTTTTTTTGCAGTGAGTTCAAGAAAATATCTAAAAGGTTAATAATTATAATGGAACCTAAGAATGTATATATGAGAAATAAAACTGTAAATTTCAAATGTAAGGTTTAGTGACCAAATGTGTTGTTTATTGCTGACCCATTACTCGGGCATGTGGGAGGAACCGCTTCGATCCGACCTCAAACTGTCACGACCTATGTTCTAAAACCCAAACGTGAACCAATCGTTAATTCAATTTGTCCTTTAATTTATTTAATTCATCAATAGTTCATTGATTATAATAAGAATATAGGTTTAAAAGTGCTTTAATAAGGAAAAATGAGTATAATATGTGTTTTTGAAATGAAATAATTAAGTACGTAAATGTTTAGGAAACATGAGGATTTGATAGTCATATGGTTGGGACCTGGCGATTGTCTGCCTGATACCTGGCAGTCGTTTGCCTAAGTTCTCAATTCAATTCCAGTTGCTTAAGTCCGACGACTCTGGGAATTGGACCTAGTGGTGGTCGTTCGCTTAGTGTAATTTTGATTTTCATTTCCCTATTTGGTGTCAATTCCAATACCTAGAGTCGGACGGCTCTAGGGGCGAACATTCGGTTCTTCCCCATAACAAACATGCTTTTGTGTTTTTGGTTTATTTTGCTATTAAATTCAAATGAACTCATTCCAATTGAATACACTTCAATTATAAGGATTATATAACAACCATATGATCTCCAACATGATCGATTAGCATCAAATTACAATTCACAAGGATTTCCATACATACAACTGCCGTTATGCACAAAATATTCTAGAGTATCAAATTTAGTTACGTGCCAATTGTAAGGGACTTTAGTAAACACAATCTTCAAGATCATTATAAGATCACAAAAAGGAGTTTAATTACAACCAAAAGTGAGAATTTTAAATCGTAACGCCCCTATCTGGGATGGACCATATTGAGGAGTCACCGGGACCCCGAACTATAAAATATGCAGGTGATTGAGACTAATCATCCTATTCAAATGAATAAAGTACCGTCCATTTCTTTATTAGCTTATTTTCTTCAAATCAATTTCCTTTAATTTGATTTGGTTCGTTGAGATGCTTATACTTGTTCAATTTTTATAACGGGATTAAATGAAATAGATCGTAATAAAGCGCAATTGAACTAAAAATATTTATCAACAGTACATAACAAGGTAAAGTTTAGAGCTGATTCTAACGGTCAATATACAATATATATATATATATATATATATCATGTTAAAGAAAGGTACATACACCCTTTACAATAAATGAATATAACTATTTGAAACTAATGCTACTCAAGTTTTTGTCCATCTCGTGTTGCTCTAACAGTTGTCATCTACCAGTCCAGTACTTGCCATTCCCATAAACAACAGGGGTGAGCCATAACGCTCGGTAGGGTTCCCAAAACACACAAACATACAGTGTGCAAAACTAATACAAGTCTGATGAGGACAATTCTTAATGTCTAGTATGCAATCCCAAGGATACAACAATATCATCAATCAAATCACAAGTACAGATATAACAGTCAAGAGAATAAGATACCACTCAGCGTGGTACAACAGCAATGATAATGTACACAATATACATCAAACATGAAGTATATCAAAATATACAAACCTCACGAAGCACCTCGATTTCCTATTCAAATCAATTAGAATAATGATATCCCATATGAATCGACGACATAACCAGTCAATACGTATAGTCACTTCACCATCATATAGACAACAAATATAATCCACAACATAATAAGTCTGAGCAATATATACTATACTCATCAATACAGTCTCTGCAATGCCATGATGATCAATGTAGAAAGGTAAATGTGTATGATTTCTGCCGCGATCCAAATCCCAACTCCATCTCTCTCAATTCATAATCCAATCACCTAATAGCCCCCGAAAAATCTTGATGCTTCTCTGGCTACTAACCCGATGGCGATGCACCACCACTTGCGCAGGGGTTACGGTTCGTAACCGAAGGAAGACACAATCCCCGTCACAAAATAATCTCAGTTTCTAATCATGATCTCATCATACACTACTCATTTGTCCCATCAACCCATCCACACCACTCAGGTGTGCTCAATCCATACCACAAAGGTCCACGATATAATCCACATTAGCTGTCATGTAATGCAATGCATGATATCTCAATGTACAAGAACACACAACCATAACAGCTTATAATGATAGTAAGCACCAGAATAATAATGACGATCTCATCATAACATCGCACAAGATTCAAGCATCAGAATAGTAATGACAATCACATCATAAGAATCAATGACAAGTATGCAATACCAATTGATCATGATGTAATCCTAGTCCTAGTCATCACTCGACTATAAGAAGACACTACTCGTGTCTATCACAACACATATTAGAACCTCACACACTTTAGGTTCAACTCTTCGGCCACCCTGACTTTTAATACTAAGGTTTCGTAATGAATCTTTAAGTTCTCTTAGGTTAATTATGCATTAGGTTACACACTGAGTGTCTGTTGTCCCAAACGGTTATCAAAACTGTGTTCCCAGGCCTAAAAAACCTAAATGATGCCTCCTCATATTATTTCTAAGTCATTTAAACGTCTTTTAAACCCATAAAGGCATTTTTATAATTTTACTAGGCAAGTTTCATGCCTAACGAGACACGATGTCACAAAGTTGACTTTGTAATTGGATCTAAAAGGTTAATAAACCCTAAGGACGTCTTCCTTGTAATTTATTAACTCTTTTAGATATATGTTCATTTCCTAGGGGTATAATCGTAATTTTTTCATATTTATGTAGGACCAGCCCCGTGTCCCCGATTCGTTTATCCGATATTATGTTTGGATTCCTAACATCCAAAAATATTGAAAATACATCTTCCGGATCTTAATTATACTTTCGATTACTCAATCTAGGTCTAGAGATATAATCATCATTTTACCAATTTAAGTGGGAGCATCATCGGTCCCAATTTATTCAATCTGACATTAGATTTTAATTATGAGCATCCAAAAAATTGGACTAACTCTTTCCAGATTTAATTAGCTTTCGAATAACTTAAATTATTATTAGGGGCATTCTTGTAATTTTACGTATTTATGTGGGACCACTTCGGGTTCTCGAATGTCCAAACCGACTCCACCATTGAGTCCATAATGTCTAAAAACTTGAAAAAAACTTCTTCTTACATTTTAATTGGCTTTATTTTCAATTTTATAAACAAGTTGATTTTTTCGTAATTTTTTAAAATTTGGTCACTGATTTGTAAATAATCTAAATGACGCAACCCTTTTTTATTTTCTTTTATTTCAATTTTTAATCCTTATTTTCAAACAAGCTTAAATCAATTTAAGTTTTGATTTCTGGAATATAGATAACCCTATTTTAGTTTTTCGGTTCTCCAAACAGTAGATGTGTTGCACTTATTGCTAAACACCCAACCCAACCTTGCAGCCAAATACCCCCCTCATGCAGTCCAATAACCTGCCCCGTTCCTCACCTAACTCGATAACCCGACCCGTTAACTCGATTGACTGACTTGGTCAACCATTGACCGGTCAACGCCGGTCACTGATTATCACCGGCGAGGCTTCAGTCGCCTTCTCCAGCGAACCTCGCTAGAAACTTAAATTTTCTAAATCATTTTCTTTATTTTTCTTGCACTATTTTCAAAGTTTTTTTTTTTTTTTTTTCATCCTAACTCGATCTAAATCAATTTTTGACCCCTTTTATGATCATTTTCATTAATCGAAAGCCCCAAAATAAGATCGAACCCAACTGGTTCGATTTTTCGACAGCAACTCGTTCTTTATGTTCTCAGCCTATCTCGACCACCGTTTTGGCCCTGGTTGGTTTAGTTTCGTTCTATTTAAGACCTAGAGGTTAATGGCATTAATGCTGAGTTCATTTCCTATATATTTGATCATCCGAGTTGGTTTTCTCTTTCTTCCATTACCCACAGTCACACACATATACACGCACGCACGTGGGTTTATGCATATTCACAACAACAAAAGATGAAGGAAAGAACGTAGGAAAGTTAGAAATTTTCTTACCTCGTCTGCCATTGCCCTCGGTTTAGAAAGAGAAAGTGTTGAGGAGAGAGAAAGCTTCCTTAAAGCTCCTATGGCTACCATGGCTGCAACTCCTCTTTGTCCAAGCCCTTTTTCCTTTCTTCATCTTCTTTTATTCCTCTTTTCTTTCTTTTTTCTCTCCTTCTTCTTTTTATGGGTCTCTTCTTCCCCCTTTGGTTCATTGTGTGTTTCACACACACACATATACTATTGCACACACTCACATACTCACTGTATCTCTCAACCCCTCACGGTTTCACACTCACATACACAGTCACCCACACAACTCACTTTTTGTTCCCTCTTCTTGTGCACACCTCTCCATACACATACATATCTATATATATATATATATATATATATAGAAAACACACACACACACCCTTTGTGTGTGCCTGAGAGAGAGAGAAGAGAGAGAGAGAGAGAGAGAGACTTTGAGTGTGTGTAGGGGAGGGGTTTGGTCTGCCAAATCAGAAAAATTAAGGAAAGAAGTGATAGGTCGTGTATGGCTTGTGTCTTAACAAGCACATGGGCTACTTTTTGGTTCCCGTATGATGTACCCTCACACACTAGAACAACTTTATATTAAATCCCCTTGTACCTAATCAAACGATGACATGTGTCCTTTTCTAGAAATCCCAACCAAGTTTCTTAAGGAAGTTTTGCACACACCCTAATGCGCCATGTGGCCAGTTGGCCAAATGTACGTGCACAATCGCCCAAACATGAACTATCTCAGAATTGTACCAAAATTGGCACCTTAACTAATTTCGACGCCCTGATTCCAAATATGCTATATGTTTCTCCAAATTCAATCATTTGCAATTTCATAATTATCTGCATCTTGTAGATGACTATATAGTCTCGTGACTCATACTAGTCCCGAATAATTTATCAAGATTCTAATTCAGCCTTACAATGTCACACTAAGGTTTTATTAGTCAATTTCATAACTATTCTAACACATTATTGATTAATTATTCATCTCACTTTAGTAATTATTGACAATTTACCAAATTACCCTTTATGATTTTTTGAATCCTTACATAAATATACAAAATAAAATGAGTTATCCTCAAATTCCAACACATTAAAAAGTGCACAATGCATCTTCATGCAGAATGGTCATCCTTGAATGGCTTTTTTACCCATTCCTACGTATGGTAGGGGTTAGTATAACTACCATGTAAGAATTCTAATCAAAGGGAGAATAAAATGATGCATCATGTATGCATGTGATAATGTAATGGTGATAGAAAATCTTTTACAATGCACATCATGGCATGTATACACAAGTTGGTTACATTCCAAGTTCACTAAACAAGAAGATGTATCTATCGATGATGTTTATTCAATGTTATTTACAATACATAATCGACCTTACTTCGATATCAACCCCTTGTGACCGTAGACCTGATGGTAGAATCGACCTTACTTTGATATTAATTCCCCTGGGACCTACCCTACTCCAATATCAATCCCAAAATAACCCCGCACAGATTTACAACCTTAGACCAACGAGAGACTTTATCCCCAACTCACTAAAAGATATTGTAATTATAATTCACGTGTATTTTATAATTAACACATGAAAAGACATTTGTGTATCCATTTATACAACCAATAATACATGAATATTACATATAGACATTTCATCGAGCATTTAGAATGCAAAAATCAATGTTCAAGTTCATTTATATCAAGAATTAATATTAGACATGACAAATGACCTTATCAATATCTCATTTTCAGATCGAGTGAAAATTACATGGTATGGGTGAATAAAATAAGAAGCTACAAGCTATGAAAATTTAAAATAATATATTTTTTTTGGTACATAGGCATGCATAATATAAAAATACACACAAAATATTTTATATACATAGTTGTGAATCACGAGAAATGCCCTAATAATCTTATCCTCAACCTAGGATTAAAAACCTTACTTCTTCTCGAAGCTTGATGTGTGTTTACGCAAAAATTCCCAACCTCTTCCAACCCTGACTCTGATTCTTCACATTGTAACTTTGATTCTCCAAGCCCTATAATCTAATTATCCTTCTAGTGTATTTAGACCACTTGTAATATATTTGTGTTGGTTGATTTTGTAAGAAATCAATAAAAGAATATGAGAAATTGATGGAGGAGGAAGGGTTTCCCCCCTAACCAAGAGAGAAGGAGAGAGTTGGAGAGAAAATCAGAAAATTTTAGTGTGTTGGTGTGTGTGTCCTATGGGTGGGTGTGTTGGTATAAGCCCAAAAGCTCTCTTAGGGTCAAATGACTCATTTACCCTTATTTAAAAGGCCTATATTGATTTCACGTTTTACTTTCAGTCATTTTACAACATAGTTATCGGTTCATACACATTTTCACTTACTTTCAAGTGAGGTATATTTATATTATTATAATTTCATGGTTCCATAATGTCGATAATTGATTATTTTGCTCTTATAGTTATTTAATGTGTATTTATCAACTCCAATTAACTTCACAATTAACTATAGCTGTGCTCATCCTGTTCCATTGGATTCAATTTCTCTAAAATTAATGAATGAGTATATGTATGTGTATATATATATATATTTCCCATTTTAAGCATTTCTCCAGTTCCCATTTTTGGTTGGTTTAATGGCTATATTGGCCAATATAATTGACACGCGCACACACACACACACACATATATATATAGTGACATTATGCGTGAGATTTATTGCCAACCAAGTGTAGTGAGGTTATGCCATAAAATTGAGTGTTTTTGTTTTTTTTTGGTCAATAGAGAAATTTCGGACAAAGAAATTATTTTGTTGCTATTTGTTAGAAATTTTTTTAGTTGTTCATTCTTTCATTCTTTTTACCTTGTTTGCTCTTTTGATCTTGGGTATGATATTCTGTACAATTTGTATTTTTTTTAAAAATACAATTATACTTTACCAAAAAGGATTTTTTGTTTGGTTTAAATTGGATAGAAACATTTTGAACGTGATGTGCGTACCAAAATTTCTCTAATTTAAAAAAGATAATTTTTTGACAGAATTTCATGTATAATATGGATATGGTTTGATAAATCTTTAGAATTGAAATATATAATTTTTATGAAAAACAGATTTATATATTGTATATTACTTAATTTTAAAGTTTATAGAAAATTAAGGTGCCTTGTTTCATTCTAAAAGCTTGGACCATTGTAAATTTTTATATAGTGATATTTTTATAAATAAAATATTTTTAGATTAAAACATTTTGAATTGAAATTTGTGGTAATTTGGCACTCTAGGTACCGAATCCCCTGTAATTTATTTGGGAAGGGTCCACTTGTTAAAAACATCCAGGGTCATGACGACCCGATTCTTTATCCTGTCCCATTTGTTTGACTAACAATGCGGGTTCATCATTCGTGGTGTTCAAGGAGGCCATTTACGACATTTCAATCCATAAAATAAAACTCGGAGAGAATTTAAAAGAACTAATGGAAAATAAAGCTTGTTTTGGAGGGACCAAAGGCGGCAAACTGATGGCCGGCATGTGAGTCACCTGACTCTCTCTGTCTCCATTCTCTCTGCCCTTGTCGACCCCTGAATCTTCCTCCAATGTCTTCGACGTCGAGGTCTCTAAGATCATCCATCTCACCGTTCCGGTCAAGAAAGTCACCGGCGCCTCCGCCTGCGTCTGCAAAGGGCGGCGGAGCTCGACCGACGACTCCTTCAACGAAGTCATCTAAGCCTCCGTCAAAACCACCGATTTCTCCTGTTACCCCGGCGAGTTCGTCAACGCCGACCTTTGACCGGCCTGATGTGGGCAAAACCAAAGAGAATGTGACAGTAACAGTCAGGTTTCGTCCTCTAAGGTACTACAAGTTCTTTCTTACTTTGACCAACTTTGCATTTGTGACTTGAGAGTGATTAGTCTTTTATCTAGCTGTTGGTGACGGTGCCTAAATTTACATTTTGAATTCTTCCTTTTGTAATGGCATGAAATTGCTGGTTTGAGTAGTGCTAGGGAGATTAACAAAGGGGACGAGATTGCTTGGTATGCAGATGGAGATTATACTGTTCGAAACGAGTACAATCCTTCCATTGCTTATGGGTTTGGTGAGTTGCAACTCTCTCTATATGTATGTGTAAGTAAATTATTATCATTTGTTTTGCTTTTATGGAGGAAAATTGATTGAATTAATTGTTATCTTCGCCTCAATGCCGCTTCTTAATTCAATTATTTGTGGTAGGCTACGATGCTAAATTATTTTCTCAACCTTTGCTTTTTATTTTTAATTTTTGGCTGTGCACCATTCACTGTAGCCATTCATCCTGAACTATATCTTTCAGTCTCATGTTATGGGCACACTCGTTGGTCTAGGTTGCATATGACCAAATCGTCTGAACTGAATCCATCCCATTTTGGTCTCATTTGGTGCTTAGCTAGGAGCTGTCATAAATGTGGTGATGGTTGCATTAAATATTTGCTTAGTAGGATTGTGAACCATCTGTCATGACTACATTGAAACCATTTTATGGATTTCTTCGGAAGGTATTCTTTATTTAGTTACTGCGAGTCTTTGGATTTTGCGTTTCAAAAAAAAAAAAAAATCCAAAAGCATCTACTCAGTGTGACCATCTATGATTTTATGAGACATGTTGTCCTCTTTATGGATGAAACAAGGAAGTGAAAATGGTCACTCCAGTGAATTAAATTACAAAAAAATTTCTGTTGTCCTACCACTAGCTGTTGGCTTGACTATTACCTACTGTCACTTTCCAAAGTGGAACCTATCAAAATTTTTTTTTTTTTTTCCGAAGGGGAGATACAAGGTTGAAGTCTGTAAGTGATAGGTATCGGCCAGTTAAGAAACACAACATTAAAGGATTGGGCCCAAGAAAGGCTGCTACCCATGTTTGGCAGAAGCCTTTGGCCCACATAAAGAGTGGGGAAAGCCCAAACAAAAGAAACTTGATTTAACTCTATTTATTGGCATGGCCCGACAAAGAATAATAATTGACAACTGATGAGATCTCCATTGCTGAGGCTATTGCCTATCCAAGTACAATATCTGACAAGGTCCCCATCGCCGAGGCCATTCTTCGCCGAGGTGCAAAAACAATACGACATCAAACAAACTCTTATTGTTGAGATCGAGGCGGTGGTCGGCCGTAACATAATGTTGTTGACCTGCTGTTACGGTTCAGTATTATACGTAGTGGGTTATGGCCGAATGTGCGGTCATAGTTTAGCACTATACATACTGGGTTGTGGCTCAAATGCGTGGCTATGGTTTAGTACTATATGTACTGGTTCATGATCTTATTTGTGTTTATGGTTTAACAACATACGTAATGGGTTATGGCCCAATGTACGGTTCTAATTTAGTACTATACGTACTAAGTTGTGGTCCCATTCTCGGTCATGGTTCAATACCGTGTGTGTTGGGTTATAACTCAAGAATGAGGTACAAATGCACTGTGCCTCGATCATCCAGTCTTGATTTAGTACTATACGATCGGGGTCTTGGCCCACAACTGTGGTTTGATGCCAATTGTGATACACTAGATCATGGTCCCACTCGAGAACGAGGGTAGTATGTGGCTTGGAGGATTATGGTAGAGGCTCGGTACAACTTGGGGGTTGAACCTTCTAGAACCTTATGGGTCGTACCTTGACTAATGAATGAAGGACACTTGTCATGCCATGTGCCACTCTAGAAGATTTTGAAACAAGCTTTCCTGCCTTTTCTAAAATAGAGTTTCCCGCTCTCCCATAAAACAAATTTTCTCACCTTACAGAAACAATTTTGGAACAGGCCCTTCCCCAACCTATACAAGGGGAGTGGAAGATAATGAAAGGGAGACAAAGTTGGTGAAAGTCCCTCCCTTGGCTCAAAATCCTATAGGAGGTAGTGGTGGGGAATTTTTCGCAATAGGTGAAAGTGTGACGGAGCAATGTTGTGTGGAGGTAGAAGGCTCATGGATTGTGATGAGCACGGGAGAGAGGGGGCTGCTTTGTGGTATGCCTTCACTGAGGTTTGAATGATCTTTTATTTTTTGTCTAGGATTGGAGTTTGTAAGAAAGCAGATATAAGAATACAGAAATATGGATTCTCCTCATAATGGTGATGTATTTTGATGACGAATTCCACGATAACAAGAAATAGAAATTAATCGTTCCATGCACTTTGCTAGAAAATTTTCTTATGGAAAAATGGTGATGGATTTTTTTGAATTTCTCTTTCTTTAATATGGCGAAGTGGCTGCCCTTGCTGAATTTGGGTCCTTTTGTGGCCTATAAAAGGATACCATGTTTAGAAAGAGATTCAAAGTTCCCCTGACGTAGATGAACTACTCATTTCCATTGGTCTGCTCTACCCAATGTTACCTGAAACATGGATCCTTATGGTACGTGGAATGGGAGCGGGAATGTATATCGTCACTTGTTATAGAACATGGTACGTTAGGGATAGGTTTCTTTGGATAGCTTTGTTAGAACGAAATACGTTTACTTAGAACGTTATATGCTTTTTGTTTGTATTTGTAATAATATTCGTATGTATGTATACACACCAGAAAAATTTCAACATATCCAAGCCATTATAAAATAAAATTTCAATGATGTGTATATATATTTTCTTGTATGTTGTATGATTTTTTTGAGACTTTTGATATTTTAGATTGGAACTCTAAATTTTGCGTTCCAAATTACTAATGATTCATGTTTTGGATCGTGCAATCCCAATTAGCAATTCGCTGGGGGAGGTGTAATATCCTACATCTTATTACTTTTATTATACTTTATTGCTATATGTGAATCCACTTCAACTAATGATAAAGTGTGGATTAGTGTATGCCTTAAGCATGATTGTGTGATTCAAAGTGATGAGTTTACTAGTATGGATAGTGAGACAATAATTAAAATCCTAGTAGGGGAAATTAGGAACAAAACGATATTTTTAGTAGGCTTTTAAAATGATTCTTGAGTTAAAACATAATTAATTAGGTTAATCCCTGTTCTAAGGTTAAGCATAATTAGAGCATACTTAACTAAACTAACCTAGTTTGTGATAGGTTATTGGAAAGTTCTTAAAAATTGTTATATCTAAACTAATTATGTTTAATTAGTAATCTTAATACATGATTAGTGAATTAAATTAATCCTAATTAGGTTAATTAGGGTGTTTAAGTGAGATATACTTGTACTAATCCTAGGTTATAACGTAAACCTTATAAGTTAGTTTTAATTAAAGAAAGGTAAAAAAGACAATTGTTCACATGGGCAAAGGACCCATAATTTGAAATTTCTAGTCCACCATTGTTGACTATTCTTGTGGAGCTTGTGTAGAGTTTTGTCTATATATATGTATGTATTATACATATGATATATATATATATATATTTATATATATAGCTGACTGCTGAGCTCCTCTGGACCAGGTGAATCTCCCTCCCTCCAGCGGTAAGTTCACAAGACTTTGAGAGTTTATAAACTCGTTGAAGCTTCTCATAGCCGAGGTTAGCCTTCCACCCCCCACCCTCTCATCTGGGCTCCGCACCACATTAAAGTCCCCCTCCAAATATGTGGGAGTTCACAAGGTGACACCTAGCCCACATATAGATACATGTTTGTATCTATTATGCCTTACAAAATAAATTGTAGAGACAAGCAAAAAGCTCTCTAAAATGTGCTGGACATAATAATAAAGCAAGGAAGAAAATAAAGAAAACAAGTGAACAAGAAGGAGAAAGAAATAAGCTTAAGGAAGACTAACCTAGAGGTTGAATTCTTGAACAATCAAAGTATGAATTGTAGTCCTAATATCTTATTCTTTAATTTAATCGGAAAAGAAGCATTTAAAAATGACTAAGAACTCAAATTCAATTAAGAATTGAATGAAATTCTAAACTAATCTTGAAGTCCTAACAAGTTTTGCATGGAATAGTAATTACATGAATACAAGAGCAACATATATGATGTAGAAGGATGCGTCATGATTAATGAGTGTTGATTAAACTAATTAGCTAATGATTAATGGTATTAAAACAATCCTAGCACTACTTAGGTTATAATTAGCATGATTAGATTATCAAAGGAACTCTAAATGTAAGAAATGGTAAGAAAAAATGCTACTGAAAATTAAAGAAAAACACCTTAATTAAAGTTAAACGATTAGTCTAAATAATGATTCAAAATGTTAGATACAAGTGTTGAAACGACCAACACTTGGAAGTTAAAAATGAAGCTTATAAGCAGAATAAATGGGGATGGTGCAGCTGCTGTCCCAATTGTTTAAAAACCTTATATTTGATGTAAATGAATTCCAACAAGAGTCAAAGGACGCTCCAATGGAATTAGAATGTGAGGAATTTTATCATAATCCTAGATTGTGTTGTTTGAACTATAATGGGACAAGCGTAACTAAATAATGTTACATTGTACTCAAATATGGTTTTAATATGAAATATATGTATGTAGGGTTCCTTAGGAGAGAAAGAGAATCAATGAGTGCTTTAAGAGCACAAGGTGAGTAATCCGGTTCCCTGAAATGGTGAATTGAATGCGATATTGTTAAACATGCGATTCTGTGTTTTAACAAGCAAAGCATTATGCTATATTCTCTATTGATGAAATTGAAGTACATTTTATAAGTATGTTTGACAAATAGATTTACAAATCCATGGATAATAACATGATTTAGAATGTGTTTCTGTAGATGCCATTACACGGTCCCTTTTTATTATGTCTTTATCGGGTGACCAAGAGCCTGTAGGCCCGTAAGTAGGCTAGAGATCTCTTCAGTGTCACTATAAGTGACATTCATTATATATGAGATTCCGTTCCGAATCCGAGTCGATGTGGATTCTTCCGTTCCGACCGTTGTAATGGGCATACTAAATGATGTTTGATATCTGTTATGAGTTCTATTAGGCTACTTATTGATATTCAAATGTTAAATAACAATTCCGTTTCTGAAAATACATTTGAATTGTTTCAGTAATGCTGGATATCCATGGTTTTATTTAAAGTTTATTTTGCTATAAAAACCCATGACAGGGCATTGGTATTATTCATTGAGCTTTGTTAGCTCACCCCGTTTCCCAATCAATTTTTCAGGTAATGAAGCTTAAGATGGGGAGGAAACTTAAGGAAAAAGAGTTTGTAAAATTGTATAGCAAGACTTGCAAATATCTCTTTTGAGCCTATGTAGGCTTCTGTATATATAGAATGGCCATTTTGTGTGTTGGCCATTGTAGATGTAAATGACTTGGTAATAAATTTTGCAAGTGTGAGTTTGATATTAAACTTAGATTTGTTGTGATCGAATGTGATTGGTATGAGTTTGATGTGAACCTGGCAGGTTAAAAATGTTACGCTTCAGCTACATTAATAAACTATCCATTATACAACCCATTCGATTCTGTATGAGGCCTCGGTGGCCGGTCATGGACCATAACTCCATCCTACATGGGGTGTGGGTCGTTACAGGAGGGGGAGCGAATTGTGGTAACTATAGCTCTACCATTCTCCCTCGATCCCACTCTGCTTTAGTTTATTTCTGAATACGACTATCATTTAGGTAGTAGGTGCAAGTTCAAATTCCCAACCCTTACACTAGTCAAGATATATGTGTTTGTGTTGCACTTATATATACAAATCACATTTTTGGTAAGATAGGAAATGGTCAAATTAGAAATGAATACATCTATGTGTTGGTGGAAGTAGCATCAGTTGGAGATACGATGAGATATGGGACCCTAAATTTGTTTATTTGTTTTTTTTTTTTGTAAATGGGTGCACCCCTCTCGGGTGCTTTTTAATATTGTTATACTTTATCTATAAAAAAAAAAGATTGATTAAGATAATTTGGCCACGTGTAACAAAGACTAATAACATGCTAGTGTCATGTGGGTTAGTTGAATTTATAATCCTAAATAGGGCAGAATGGTGAAACAAGATTTACATAGCCAACCTAAGATAGTTGGGATGATGATTTCTCAAGTGGAGTTGTATTCTATTTATATCATCCACGTGATGTGCATATTTTAAAATTGTCATGGAGGTGTACCGTGTAAGGATTCTGCACCTTCCTACTCTGACCATGTTAATAATCGATCATTCTAAAAGTTTAAGCTGATAAGAGTGTTGTATAATTAACTTATTTATATCATCAACATCACACTGATGTAACAATATTACTTGTCTTATATTTGACCTTGTTCATGGAATTCTTTCTTGGCTTGATGTTATCATTCTTCATTATTTTATTTAGTTCTCAATCGTGATGCACATGTAAGATTGAAGTCCTTGTTTCTCTTGTCCTATATGTCATGGGTCTTTTCTTTTTCACCATCCTTGAACTAGGCTTGCAACCAGGACCATCACATGCCCTTCTCATCGGTTCTTAGTTGACTACTTGACTTCTTATCATATTAATATATCTCATTTTTAGCCATTGTAGGGCTAGCAAGAACTCTTTGCTCATTGCTGTCTGAAAATCTTCTGCGTGAGAATAAAATTAACTTTTGTGGAAATCAGTTTTTCAAGTTTTAAGATACTTTCCTTTACATAATTTGCTATCTAATGCTTAATTCTTTCTGACAGTACTTAGTGTTCTTCTAAATTTCCCATAAACAATGCCTTATTTCTTTGGCCGCAGATAGAGTGTTTGGTCCAGCAACAACTACTCGCCATGTTTATGATGTTGCTGCTCAGCAGGTTGTAAGTGGTGCCATGGAAGGAATTAATGGTAATTACTCTTCCTTATTGAAATAACATTTAAATATTTGTGAGGTGACTGTGAATGAGATGCCTTGGCTATGAAACGAATTTGGGACTGCAGTGCCTTGCACATGGCAGGGACAGTTAAATGATAACTTGTATCTGATTTATTTGCTGATAATTTACTGCACACTTCTTTCCATTCTTCCTTTTTTATATTAAATTTTCTCTACAGAATGATGATGGAAATGTGTATTTTTCCTTTTGAGCTTGATATCCATGATTGATGCTATTTTTAACCTTTTGCTCCAGTGTATTTTGATTCTCATTCATCACTAAATTTAAATCATTAATACACTTCATCATGGTTTTGTGATCATCAGAATTACCCGTTTACCCTTGGGGCTAATAGTTTCTTTAGACTGGTTACACATATAACACTAGTGAGTAAGAGCCTCCCTCTGTCACCTTAGGATATCAATAGTTAGAATCAGAATCTTTTCACAATCATGGTTCAAACAACCAATGCTACCTTATCAGGCACTTTGTTGCACCAATATCTCCAAGGAAACCTGGTGGGGCTTCCACATTTCAGAACTGAGTGGGCCCAACACCAATTAGATTTCTTTTCTTTCTGGGCCTAGGATGCGCAATGCAGCTGAGGAGTTGCAATGGTCATTATTATTATTGGCCTTTGAATTTTTTTTTTCTTGAGGGTATTCGTAAAGAAATCACATGATTTTTCTTTTCTTTGATATTGCCTTTAGGGGAAGTCATACTTTATTATTTATCAGGACTGTATCTTGCTAATAATAGCTTAGGTTGTATTGCTATACTTTATAATGAATGATGAATTTAATTCTGAAACAATAATCTATGGTTTTGTGCTTTGCTAATGATGATTTTGTTTTTATGCAGGTACAGTATTTGCATATGGTGTTACTAGCAGTGGGAAAACTCATACAATACATGTAAGTTACTATGTCAGTTATGTATTTTGTTCTCCTGCTCCCAACACAACACAACCCCACCCCACGCGAACACACCAAAAAAAAAAAAAAAGTAGACGTGTTCTTTAAACAATAAAAGGAGAAGCAACAAAAATACAATATATTCCTCTGGATTGATAGTGGGGGGTTGATGTGAAACCAAATTTGAATTTGAGAAAAATCATTTTTCTGAGTTGCATCTTCTACAAATTGATTTTGATTTGTTCAATGAATGGTTCTTTATGCTTTTGTGGAGGTCCATGACCACATCACCTGCAATGTGAAATTTTTTGGTGGCTTGCATTTCTTGGGCTAGCTCAAGTATCAAATATATACTCAAGATTCTATCTGTTCGGGACCCATGCTGTACAATATACTTGTATTTGGGTGCTCTAAAAGATTTTTAACATCCCTGAGATTGCTTCTGTGCTGGATATAATAAGGTTCAATGAATAGAAAAATTGGAAAACCTTCTTAAAGTACTTGTAAGTCGATCTAATAATCATTTTGGAGAATGATTTGTGCTGTTGAAATTCAAGAAAGGTCCTTTTTTTTCTCCATGTGAATTTGTCTAAATAAATGCCCCTATCCACAAAGCTACTTGAAAGGAAAGATGGAAAAAATTATTCGTTCTTTTCATCAAGGTTCAAATAATGCCTCAATCATTCCTTTACAAAGGAACTGCAAGGGAGATCCAAATCATATAGCTCTTGAAAAATGGCATTGCTTTAGCAAACACTCGCCTACCTTGCACAGGTTTTGGTCAAACTGCTACACCTGGTGCCTTTGTGCCAATCAGTTTTCTAGTGTTTGAACCAAAAATTCTGTGCAGTAGGTGCATTTTGCCTCAGCAGCTCCTTTGTGAATGAGGATTGAGGAATAAGGCAACTCTTTGGTACCAGATTGGTGCATCATGACCTTTCTTTGGATATGATACATAGAAATATATTATAGATGAGAAAAAGGAACTTTACAAGACGGAGGGAGGAAGGGGAATCCTCCAAAGAAAAACTCAATAGCATAACCAAGAAGAAAAGAATAAGAGAAGAAAAAAGTAAAATGGCTTGACCCATGACATCTAACATCTGGCCCCATTATCTCTTTAGAATATTTTAGGGCAACCATTCTTATAAATATTTTGGAGTGCCTAACACCTCTTTATGCATAACTTTGCCCTTTGACTTTGGTTACGTAGACTAACTATGCTTTCCTAAACAATTTTTTATGATAAGTATTGTATTAAAAAATCGCCAGAAAAAGGCTAACTTGTATACAAAATAAGGAAAAAAAGGCACTACATTATGGCCTCATATCTCCCAAAAACTTTACAAAAGAATGAACAAAAGAAAGCTAACAATGAACTACCCAAAAGTATAACGTTTTAAAAAAGAAATCATTCGATCTACAAACACCACGTAGATTGTACATCGTAGCACTGACAGCAAATCTAAAACCCCTTTTTTGGTGATTGTACATTGTCAATAACACGTCCCAAACAACTGACCAAACAAAAAAGGCCACCTTAATAGGCGCTCCAGTACACCAAATGGCCTTCCAAGGAAACTGGGAATCTCCTCTGCAAGCCAATGCCAAAGAAAATGATGTCATTGAGAACTTGTCCTTGCTAGCTATCCTCCAAGAAAGATAGTCTTCCTTATTTTTCACTTGCTTTAAACGATAAAATATCTCCATTAAGCATGTCACCTCCTCAACTCTCAATCAAAGAAGTCTCTCCTGAAAGTAGGGCCCATACAAACTCCACCTCAGAACAGGACACAAGATCTGCTACTACAACATCCAGGTTTGAAGCAAGCTGAAACAATTAGAGAACCTATCCCTTAATGTAAAGTAGTCTCTTTTGTTTTGCAACAAACGAGTGGTCAAATTGTGAGTATTCCATCTCTTGTTTGTTTATAAACGTGGAGGACAACTTCCGGTGGATATTTTCTTGGCTGTATGGGCTGGTGCTGGATGCTAGGAAAAATGATCTTTGGGAGGAGCTGCAAGTTGTTAGAGGTGAATGGGGGGCCTCATGGTGCATTGTGGGTGATTTAAATATTATCAGATATCCTTGGGAAAGATTGGGATGTATGGGCATTCCCACGACAATGTGGGATTTCTTGAATTTCATCAGTTCGTAGGAGTTAATGTATCTTCTGTTAGGATGAGGGCGGCTCACACAGGCAAATAGTTGGAATTCCTCCTCTATGTCCCATATTGATAGACTTTTTAATGAAGTACGCATTGCCGACGCGTACTTTGCGGCATTGGAGTGTTGCTGTGAGCAAAATAGCAAGAGTTGACCTTCCATCTTTAAACGGCCGTAACCCCAATTCGGAAATCTCTTTTCAAGCTCTACGACGTGGTTAATTGCTCAACGATTACAGGCGGGTTTTGAGGCCAAAATCAGGCATTTAAAGGGTCAAACATCAATTTTTAGTAGTTTTTACCATTTTTAGAAACTTTTGATTCTAGCCGAATATGGGTCAGATAAGCTCGGATCTTGTTTCCATTTTCACCGAGCCTCTTATTTTTTTTTGTTGTATATCAGTTTTAGAAGTTTTTTGGATTTTGCCATTTTTTTGGTAAAATTCGTATTTTTTTTTATGCCTTTTAGGCCAGTAGGGTTTTAGGCTTATAAATATGTTGATATGTAATGAGAGTATCAATTTTTCAGTGATAATAAATTTTTTTTGAGAATTATTTCTCTTGCCTAACTCTTGGTATTCGTGAGAATCAATGAGTGTTGGATGACTTTTGTTCCTGGCATCTTTGTGTGAGGATGATTAACAAGTTTGAGAGAGGGTCGTGATTGGTTTTCCCAGTACTCACTATTTCAGTTTGATCTCAAAAAATTTGGTGGAGCATTTCTCCACGGTAACACATACTACTTTGCCTTGTTTTGTTTATGATTATGCTCGCATTTTACTTGATTATGTTGCGATTTGGAGTGGTAAAGGGCCCTTTAGATTTGAAAACATGTGGTTAAAGGTAGATGGCGTCCTTGATTTGGTTAAAGGATGGTGGCAGGGTTCTATTGTGGAAGGGCATCAAAGTTTTGTTTTGGCCAAGAAGTTGCAATTTTTGAAAAAAGGATTTGAAAAGGTGGAATAAGGAGGCGTTTGGGCGAGTGGAGGTGAAGAGGGCTAGGGGTGGCAATTCGTGTTCGAGTCGTGTCAGGACACATATCTTGAAAATAGTGTCGACTCGAATACGACCCGATTAACTAATCGTGTCAACTTCTTCGACTCGAACACGACTCGTTTGTTAAACAGGTTAACACGACACGACTCGACTAACCCATTTAATAAATAGGTTATGTCAAATCAAATGACCCGACACGACACGAATAACATGTTTAGACACAAATAACCTGTTTGATACGAATAACCTATTTAAATAAATTATATATCATTCTCATTCAAATCATAATATATAGCTCAATCAAGTCATTCTTATTCAAGTTATAATTTAAATAATAAAAGGAAATATTCCCCATTTATTAACACGCATTATTCAAATTAAAATAAAATTTTCTAACAAATAATGTCTCATCTAGGTTCAAATGTCAAATACATTTACAAGACCAAATTCAATATAGGTACCAAAAAATTCTTCCAAATATATTTCAAATAAAGATTTTAAAAAAATCTTTTCAAAAAGATTTCAAAAAGGATGCTAGTTAATTTATGTTTATTACCATATTTTTTTTTAAAGATAATTAATATAGTCTAGTTTAACAACATTATTTTATAGGGAGAGAGGAAAAGAGAGAAAGAAGAGTAATATATGATTTATTTAAGTTTAATAATATTATTTTAGAATATTTAAAAGAATTGCAAGACTATTATGCTTAATCAATATAGTGTAGTTTATTAAATTATTAATTCTTTTATTTAGATTTGTCTTGTAATCTATATGATTTCATTACATTTATTATTAAAGTGATAAAGATGAATTCAACTATTTTTTTAAAAATTATTATATCCTTATTATTTTTATATTAATACTTATATATTTATATTCATGGTTAAAGTTAATAATCATATTACTTAATAATTAATATATTTTTAAATTCTTTTATAGTATTACTATTAAATAGAGTAAAACATGTATATAATCGTGTTAATCGTATCAATTTCGTGTTAATGGGTCAATTTCGGATTAATAGGTTAAACATGTCATTTTCGGGTCACAGGTCATGAGACACGTTTAATAAACGTATCAAGTTCGGGTTAGCAGGGTCAACCTGAACATGACGCGAATAATAATCGTGTCTGACCTAGTTTTAACCCGAACACGATTAAGCCCAACCCAAAACCTACTAAGTTCGTGTCGTTCTCGAGTCTTGTTCGCGGGTCATGTTTAATATTGCTAGCCCTAAAGAGGGTTGTGGTCTTGCATGAAATAAAAGACCTAGACACCAAGGAGGGGGGAGACTGGTCTAATGCTAGAGTAGAAATTACGGGAGGAGAGGAAAGCCAAATTGGGTTCACTTACTTTGACGGAGGAAATCAATTATACTTTGTGGCTTAAGGAAGGGGATAGGAATATGAGATTTTTCTATCGTATGGTGAATACTTATAAGCGATCTAACCACAGTGGTAGATTGTGGATTGATAGGGTAGAGTGCAAGGAAATCAAGCAAAAGATTTTGGCATTATATGAACAATTATATACTAACCCGCATGAATATTATTAGCCTTTTATTTAGGCTCTAGATGTGGGGTCCATTTTGGGAGAGGAAAGGGCCTGGTTGGAAAGGCCTTTTGATGATGATGAGGTTTTGGTAGCTTTGAGGAGTTATGATGGGGATAAAGCCTCGGGTCCTGATGGCACGACTGTGACTTTCTACCATCAATGCTGGGAGATTGTTCAGAGTGATGTAATGGCCATGATGCACTACTTGCATGAGCATGGGGCTTTTGAAAAAAGTGTTTTAATGCTTCTTCTATTACTTTGAATCCTAAGAAGGGAGAAACTTTAGAGTTAAAAAGATTTTCGTTACATTAGTTTGGTATGGATCATTTACATGGTTTTAGCAAAAAATTGGCCATTTGGTTGAAGGTGATGTTAGATAAGTTGATCTCCACTTCTCAAAATGCCTTTGTTAGTGGGATATATATCCTTGATGCGGTGTTAATTGTTGAGAAGGTTAAAAATTCGGGAGCCGGGCATTATTTGTAAGTTTGATGTGGAAAAAGCTTATGATCATATGAATTGGAGTTTCTTGCATCATGTCTTGGAGCATATGTGATTTGTAAGAGGTGGAGAAGATAGATTGCGAGATGCGTCTCTACAGTCCGGTTCTCAATTCTACTTAATGGATTGTTGAAAGGTTTCTTTGCGAGTTCCAGGGGCTTGAGGTAAGAAGATCCTTTATCTTTGCTCTTATATACAGTTGCGATGGAGGTCTAGAGTCAGATGCTTGATAAGGCAATCAGATGAGTTTTTTTGGAAGGTTTGTGATTGGTCGTGCCGGACGGAGTCCCATCTCGGTGTCTCATTTTGTTTGTAGATGAGACGATTATTTTTTGTGGAGTAGAGGAGACCAACTTCATCATTTGAAGTGTATCCTTGTGTGTTTTGAGGCGGTTTCCAGCATTAATTTAGCCAAATTGGATATAATCATGGTGGGGGAGGTGGAGGGCGTGGATTATTTGGTGAGTAATCTTTGGTGTGTTGTGCGGTCCCTGCCTCTCCTATTTAGGTTTACCATTGGGAGTTGTTTCTAAAGTAACAACATTTTGGGACTTGGTTGTGGAAAGAATGGAGAAACATCTAGTGGCTTGGAAGAGACAATATTTATTTAGGGGAGGGAAGCTAACTCTCATAAAAAGCACCATCTTTAGTTTGCCTACATACTTCATGTCCATTTTGCTATTCCAGCCTCAATGGCTGAGAGGATGGAGAAGCTTCAGAGACTTTCTATGGGTGGGGATTGGGAGGAATTTGAATACCACCTAATATCTTGGAAGAAGGTGTGTTCCTCGGTTCAATGTGGAGGCCTAGGGTTAGATCTCGAAGGCAATTCAACAAAGCTCTGCTTGCAAAGTGGTTGTGGAGGTTTATGGTAGAGCCTAATAGTCTTTAGTGTAGGGTTATGGAAACGAAGTATGGGATTGGCGTTTGGCGGTTGGTTTCACCAGAGGATGGCGGTTGTATAGGGTGAGCGGCCTGTGGAAATGGATTAGGAGACTGGGAGAGTTCGCTACTCATCTAGAGTTTGTGGTTGGGGATAGTGCCTGGATTAGCTTTTGGCATGACACTTGGTGTGGTGACGTATCAACGAAGTGCAGATTTCTAGATTTGTTTTGCTTTGCTTTGGATAAAAAGCAAGAGTAGCTGATTATGTTTCTTTTTTCGGAGCAAGGAGTGGTGTGGAACTCTCTCTGGTGTGGAACTCTCTCTTTACAAGGGTGTATCAAAATTGGGAGATGTCCTGTGTTGAGGCCTTCTTGCCGATGCTTTATGGGATCCAAATGGTGGCGGACAGGGGGACTTGATCAAATGGAGGCCAGGGCTAAATGGGTGTTTTAGTGTTAGATTGTATTACAAGATGCTGTGTGGGTATGCAGGGATTGGTTTTTGTGGAAGGGCATTTGAAAAACTAAGATTCCTCGAAGGTCTCATATATTGTATGGACAGTGGCCTTGGAGGTGATTCTTACGCTGGAGAATTTGGGGAAATGGGGAAGGTTCTTCCTAATTGGTATTGTATGTGCAAGAATGTGGAAGGTATTTGGATGATTCTGAGATCAGTGAACGAGCTTATGGCTAGTTGGTTGGCTGCTTGTTTCTCTAAGAGGAATAGGTAGGCTTGGAAGGCAACTCCTCTTTGCGTGATGCGGAGTATTTTGCTGTAGGGAAATCTACGTACTTTTGAGGAGATAGAGTTACCTGTGCATAAGCTAAAGAAGAGAATTTAAGATATTTTTTACTTTTGGGTTGCGGGAAAATATCTCATTTATCTTTTTTCTTTTGTAGATTTTTTTGGTAGAGTTGAATTGTATTCGAGGGAAATATGTATCTCTCGATATTTTTTGTACACGGGTTTCGTCCCCTCTGGCATCTTTGTTTATATTCCAAATTATTACTTATCAAAAGAAAATGTTTCTTTTGTTTGTGTGCATGCGAATTATCTTTTGTGTTATGCAAGTGCTTGCGTAGCTTTTACGGCCCAAGTTGGTGCAACTTTGTGTTGGGTTGAGTTTGAAGTTTTACTGCCAGTAGAATTAGTTCCTCTTTTAGCAGTTTTTGCTGTATTATTTTTAATTCTTGCGGACTATCAATATTATAACTACTATTATATGTTTATGCTCAGGGGGAGCAAAAGTCACCTGGAATCATTCCTTTGGCAGTGAAGGATGTGTTTGGAATCATACAAGAGGTAATTGATTACTATTCAGGTACTTCAGAATATTTTAAGTACTTCTTTCGTTTTTGTTACTAAAATTAACTATGATTTCTCAGACACCTGGGCGGGAATTTCTCCTTCGTGTTTCTTATCTGGAAATTTACAATGAGGTCAGATTCATCTTGATTCTGTTTTACAGTATTTTATGATTTTTTTTTTTTTTTTTTGGGGGGGGGGGGGGGGTATTTTCATACTTGAATGCTGTAAAGTTTCACTGGAAATAACTGAATGTCTCTGGGAATTGCAAAGCTATAGGTAATTGGCTCCTTACCATATGATTAAGATTGGCAGGTATGTCAAAAGAAGAGTCATTAAATCGAACAATCTCATTATAAGACAATTGTTTAATATCTCATTTTGGGTTAGTCTTGCTCTCGGGAACGTGGACTTGTGGTTTGGAAAGGGACAGAATGACAGAAACATCTTCATTTTTTTTAAAAATATTTTATTATTTGAACACTGAGCCAGATTACAAGAGGGAACATGTGATGAATCAATAGACTTGTACTGGGATTGAGATGGTTTGGGTATAAAGACTTAGTCAAGTGACATATTTGATGAGAAGAGTTTGTGCAACTAGAAGTTTATAATGGATAAAGCTAATAAGCACGTAGTTGAATCTATTGCATTAACATGGAACTTGGTTTATCGACTTTTGGTTGAATAGAATGGCAAACATGACCTTCAAATGTAACCATGGATATAAAAAGCATCACTCTTAATTTGGAAGAGCCCTGGTTGAATCCTACATCTATGTCAGCTATGCTTCTCTGGCAATTAATTGCAAATATTTTGAGGAAAGAAGAAATGCTTTAGGAAGTGAATACTGTAGGAGTGAGTGAAATTTCAATGACAGTTGGCATTGTATTAACATTATAACATAGTTTTACTCTATGGTGCATGGACAAGGACATGGACACGAGACACAAATTCAACATATAATGAACACATCAACTTGGTAAATTCTCTCTTCCCTATGCCCGTAGTGGTGGAGAAAAAGCTGGAGAAGCTTCAGTGGGATTTCTTGTGGGATGGTAAGGAAGCTGAGTGGAAAATTCAATTTGTTAGTTGTGATAAGTTGAAAATTCCTTTGGTTGAAGGAGGCTTGGGTTTTAAAGACTTGAAGTTGTTCAATCAAGTTTTTTTGGGAAAATGGATACGGCCATTTTCGGTGGAGGATCATGCTTTGTGGAGGGATGTGATTTCTACAAAATATGGATGTGAGGATGGGAGTGGTTTTCGAAGGAGGTTATGGAAGCTTAGGGTTGTGGGGTGTGGAAGGCTATTAGAAAGGAGAGGGTTGGGTTCCACAAGTTTGTTCGTTTTGAAATTGGCGAGGGGTTGAAGCTGAAAGGTTGGGTGGATCCTTGGTGTTGTGATAGAACTTTGAAGGAGAGATTCCCCAATCTTTATAGCAGAGCCACAGACAAGGAGGCATTGGTTGCGGAAATATGGTATGGCGTCTTTGCTATAGGAGAAACTTCTATGATTGGGAGTTAGGGGAGGTGGATCAGCTTATGGCTCTTTTGAGTAGATTTGGTTAGTGAGGAGAGGGGGGATGGGATTATATGGACAGTGATCAATAATAATAAGTTCTCTGTTCAATCTTTTTATAGGAAGTTGTTGGGTGGGAATGAGAAGCCCTTCCCTTGTAAGTTAATTTGGAGGTCTGGGATTCAGATTAAGGCTGCGCTTTATGCTTGGTCGGCGGCTTGGGAACTATTCTTACGGCGAATAATCTTTGAAGAAGAGGTTTCTAGCTTTCAAGTTGGTGTTGCATGTACAAAGAGGAGGAGACAGTTGATTACTTTCTTGTTCATTGTTAGATGGAAAGGGATACTTGGAATTTGATTCTCTCTTTTTTTGGTTGTAGTTGGGTGATGCCGGCCTCTATTAGGGAGGTCTTCTTGGGGTGGAGGTGTAGTCAGATAAGGAAGGAGTTGAAGATTGCATGGAGAATGCTCCCTCATGCCTTACTAGGTGCTTATGGAGCTTTGAAGACAATGTTTTGCGACTTTTTTTGGATAAAAGAAGAATATCCCATGTTCTTAGATACTTTTATAGAGTTTTTGGGAGACTTAGGCTTTATTTTAAGTAACTGGTTCCCTTTTTTTTTGTAATTATGGGCTTGCCCCTCTCAGACACCTTGTTTATATATATATATATATATAAATATCGTTTACTGATTGAAAAAAAAGATAATGCCAATATATATATTGATCGGTAATGATAATGGAAATATATTATTCAGGCATATATACATGTATATATAGGTGCACACAATTTCTGCAACTATTTTCTCCTACTGCTACTCCCCAATCTTCCCTTCATCTTTTGATTGAAACACTTATTATATTTCTTGTTTCTTTCTGTTTTTAACAATTGTTTAAGTTTGTATAATTTGATTAGAAGCACTCGTTTTGTTATTCCCCACTTCACCCCCAAATTATACTATCTTTGTAGGCTTCAAAAAGCTTTTATCCAACTATGATTTGGCATTGGGGGGACATAGAACCTCTATAGATCAGCCACTTGTTTTTAAACAATATTTTTTCTACAATTGTGTTTGAAGCACTTGTTATTTATTGACAGCTAAAAGTTCACTATAAGTGTCACGACCCACACCCCACGTAGGATGGAGTTATGGTCCATGACCGGCCACCGAGGCCTCATATAGAATTGAATGGGTTGTATAATGGATAGTTTATTAATGTAGCTGAAGCGTAACATTTTTAACCTGTCAGGTTCACATCAAACTCATACCAATCACATTCGATCACAGCAAATCTAAGTTTAATATCAAACTCACACTTGAAAAATTTATTACAAGTCATTTACATCTACAACTGGTCAACACATAAAATGGCCATTGTATATATACAGAAGCCTACATAGGCTCAAAAGAGAAATTTGCAAGTCTTGCTATACAATTTTACAAACTCTTCTTCCTTAAGTTCCCTCCCCATCTTAAGCTTCATTACCTGAAAAATTGGTTGGGAAACGGGGTGAGCTAACAAAGCTCAATGAATAATACCAATGCCTTGTCATGGGTTTTTATAGCAAAATAAACTTTAAATAAAACCATGGATATCCAGCATTACTGAAACAATTCAAATATATTTTTAGAAACGGAATTGTTATTTAAACATTTGAATATCAATAAGTAGCCTAATAGAACTCATAACAGATATCAAACATCATTTAGTATACCCATTACAACGGTCGGAATGGAAGAATCCGCATCGACTTGGATTCGGAACGGAATCTCATATATAATGACTGTCACTTATAGTGACACTGAAGAGATCTCTAGCCTACTAACGGGCCTACCGACTCTTGGTCCCCTGTAAGGACATAATAAAAGGGCCCGTGTAATGGCATCTACAGAAACACATTCTAAATCATGTTATTATCCATGGATTTGTAAATCTATTTTTCAAACAGACTTATAAAATGTACTTCAATTTCATCAATAGAGAATATAGCATAATGCTTTGCTTGTTAAAACACAGAATCGCATGTTTAACAATATCGAATTCAATTCACCATTTCAGGGAACCGGATTACTCACCTTGTGCTCTTAAAGCACTCATTGATTCTCTCTCTCCTAAGGAACCCTATATACATATATTTCATATTAGAATCATATTTGAGTACAATGTAACATTATTTAGTTACGCTTGTCCCATTATAGTTCAAACAACACAATCTAGGATTATGATAAAATTCCTCACATTCTAATTCCATTGGAGCGTCCTTTGACTCTTGTTGGAATTCATTTACATCAAAAATAAGGTTTTTAAACAATTGGGACAGCAGCTGCACCATCCCCATTTATTCTGCTTATAAGCTTCATTTTTAACTTTCAAGTGTTGGTCGTTTCAACACTTGTATCTAACATTTTGAATCATTATTTAGACTAATCGTTTAACTTTAATTAAGGTGTTTTTCTTTAATTTTCAGTAGCATTTTTTCTTACCATTTCTTACATTTAGAGTTCCTTTGATAATCTAATCATGCTAATTATAACCTAGGTAGTGCTAGGATTGTTTTAATACCATTAATCATTAACTAATTAGTTTAATCAACACTCATTAATCATGACGCATCCTTCTACATCATATATATTGCTCTTGTATTCATGTAATTACTATTCCATGCAAAACTAGTTAGGACTTCAAGACTAGTTTAGAATTTCATTCAATTCTTAATTGAATTTGAGTTCTTAGTCATTTTTAAATGTTTCTTTTCCGATTAAATTAAAGAATAAGATATTAGGACTAGAATTCATACTTTGATTGTTCAAGAATTCAACCTCTAGGTTAGTCTTCCTTATGCTTATTTCTTTCTCCTTCGTGTTCACTTGTTTTCTTTAGTTTCTTCCTTGCTTTATTATTCTGTCCAGCACATTTTAGAGAGCTTTTTGCTTGTCTCTACAATTTATTTTGTAAGGCATAATAGATACAAACATGTATCTATATGTCACACCCCGAATTCCCGCGAACCCGAGGCGCGACTAACGAAACTAAAAGAAAATAAAATATAAAGTAAATAAAGGACAATCTAACTGGTTCAACTTAGCTTACATTCATTTTCATCAACATACATATAACATGCCATCTTGGGCTTAAGCCCGTACATCACAAAATGCGCCCCAAGTGCCAAAATACTCTAAGTTCTTTCTTCCACTAAAACATCACCGAATCTCTCGCGTAGCCGGAGTGTCATCTGAAATGTTGTTCCACGAATGGGTCAGCTCAACTGCTGGTACAATATAATGCTAATGCAAGAAACAAAATTAAGGGCGTGGCATGTGCGAGTGTACAGTTATATCTACATGTCATTCAATGTCATCCATAAAATGTACTAGCAATAATCTACGTGCCATTCAACTCATCAACGTAATCTAAGGTGTGGCATGTGCAAGTGTACAATTATATCTACATGCACAATTATAACCTACATGCCATCCAATTCATCCATACAATGTATTAACAAGATTCATCACATATTCATGATTTCATTAATGCAATGCAATGAAAATATGCGTGACACACCCATGCAAACTCTATGTCACAACCATGCCTCACTTTACGGACCTTCCCCGACGGCCTGAGCATCCAAGTATGTCTCACTTTACGGACCTTCCCCGACGGCCTGAGTAACCAGTATGTCTCACTTTACGGACCTTCCCCGACGGCCTGAGTAACCAGTATGTCTCACTTTACGGACCTTCCCCGACGGCCTGAGTATCCAAGTATGCACAATGCCAAATGCTCAACTCATGCCATGTCCAAAGAATCACACTATGCCAATATGCTCATGATTCTACCATGTCACAATTTAATCCCGATAAATGATCTTATCCCCACATGAAGCATGCTTTAAGCAATGTATCACACAATAACATTCCAATCACAAGATCTTTTCATCAAGGGTACATGCCAGGCACAATCCATTTAACACATGTTTTAAATCATGTATTACATAATCTCAACAATCCTCAAAATATAATCTACACATCCTGCTAACACTTGCGATATACACATAGTCATGATTCACATTCATCACCAAACTTTCAACAAGATAACAAGGAGCACATAAACATATGAGCAATAAAACAAACATGTGAATCATCAAGTCAATATGGCAGTTATTCCTAAACTTAATTCTATTTCTTACTTAAGTACAATATATTGTACCTGACGGGTTAGTCTCAACCCTAAGAAGTCGGTACTCGTAGCGTAGTGGCTAGCAGTGAAATGTAGAAGGTCAGACTGCCTTCTCTCTGCCTTTCGGTGTCCCTAAAATCACAAAATGCAACTCAGTTCGTTTGTTACGTGAATGATGCTATTCATCAAATTTTATGTCTTTATTTTATAAGTTCCTATTTTGTTAGATTAAATTCTATCATCATGTCCGGAACGCCAGAGAAAATAGGTTTAGGCTTTCGCGGAACTTAATTCGGGCATCCGAGCTAAAAAGGGCAAAACGGTCATTTTGCACTTTTACGGATTCTTATACCCCGAGACCTCTTTTCACAAATCGGACTCTACCATTGAGTTCCGAACATTTGAAATAATAAAAATCCACTATTTGTTTATTTTAATCGGGGTTTGTTTGACCTTGTTTTGACTCAGGGGCATTTTGGTAATTTTTAAGGATTCTACGGGTCTTTTATTTTTCGGGACCTCGCCTCGCGTCACGGACCTCACCGTTGGTCTTAGGAGGTCCAAGATAGTTAGAAAACATATATGGCTTGCCTCGTTTGGACTCCGGGCCATTTTGGTGTATTTAATTTAATTAAATATATTTAATTCATAAAATGGAAATCAAGTATTACATATATATTTATTCAGCGCAATTATGACCACGGGATTGTCCTGTCCAAACGGTTCACGCGCCTCAGCCCCATGCGCCCCACGTGGGTTCAAACCTCGGCAACCGCAAATCCCACTTTTTTTTTTTTTTTTGAATCGTTGGGCCAAACAGGCCCGATTTCCCTTTAAGATTAAACAGGCCCAAAGGCCATTTATATTTAAAACAACCCATCAGCCCAACCCCTTTTAAAATTAAACAAACCCAACCCAGTGCTTAATTTAGAACATACCCAAGCCCATTTCACAGAACAGGCCCAAACGGCCATGGTCCCAATCGACCCCCCTGCGCTCGACTTTCCGACCAAGTGCCGGTCATCTTCCCCGGCCGAACTCCGGCCATTTCGCAGGAAAACCGCGACTACCCCTCCCATTTTCTCCTTATTTTCACGTCCAAATTTTCTGGTTTTTACGTCAAAACAATCCTGGGACCTTCAGGAATATTTTAAGACAGGTTCTAGCCCCAAACAGTCCTACCCTCCGGCACCCATTTCTCATGTACGGTCACCACCCCAGATTTCCAGTGAGTGGCTTTTTGAGCTGCTTTTCCACAGTTTTTGATCCTAAAGTTTTCCAAAGATTTTTCTACACTGAGTAGGAATGTTTTCACTCCATTTAACCGAAGCTTTAAACAAGAAAACTCCTGGAACCCGATTATCGTTTCCGACCTGCAACCTCATTTTTTTCTCTCGTTTTCTAACCATTTTAATTCATTCTTTTTGCAAAATGATTCAAATTTCACATGCTACAAGTCCCTAAAATTAAATCAAATTAACATGCTTTGAAACAGGTTGCATATTTAAAGAAATTCTAGAGAGAGAAAGCTCGGTTCATGGATTACCTCTCATGGCAGTCCCTATCCTTGTTCCTGAACTTGGTTCAACGCTTCTTGGATCTCTCTAAGATCCTCTCAGCTCCTCAGTTTCTCTCTCTCCTTCTTATCTCTTCTGTTTCTCTCTTATCTCACGGACACACTCATATACACACAGGTTTTCCCACTTTTTCACGCAACTCCCCTGCAAACAGCCACCCCTCCTTTCCTGCTTTGACCTTCCCTACTATTCAAGCCACCCTAATTTCCTACAAGGCAGCTTTGCATTAAATGCAAAGCTGACCTATATATATATATAAATATATATTATCACTCATATACACACACCTGTAGACACACACACACTCACAACAGTATACACTCTGTCACATATATATACACACATATATATATATTCAATTTAATAATGTATTTAATCACGTATATATATATATATTTACATACATCCATGCATACACATAACATACATGAACACATAATTTTCACATAACCTACATACATATTCACACAATATATAATTACATAATACATGCATACATGCATCATTTGAATTAAATAATAATAATAATAATAATGATAACAAACAGACAAATAAATAATTACATATATATACATGTATACAATACATCATATACTATATACATATACATATATAATACACACATTATACATGTATATATATATTTCCATATACGTATGTATATATTAAATTCCGGGCACGTACACATACACTCATATTTCACGGCCTATACTTATACACGCAACGTATGCATGCATGGAAATGCGTGCGCACACGCATTACGAGACTCAATCCCGGGTTGCCCGGGTGTCATCCGTACTGGCTACTCAAAATGAACCGTTCACCTTCCAAAATCTCCCAGTCTCTAAAACATCCCGACATAGAGCCCTAACAGCTCGGGTTACCTAGGTACTACAGTCCTCCTAGCAAAAGGAAAAAAATTCATTCTCAATTTTTCCATGTCTCTACACTATATGTGGGCTAGGTGTCACCTTGTGAACTCCCACATATTTGAAATGTCTTATTCTTATTAGCTCTATATTTCCTTTCTCTTAGTAATCTGATTTTTTTTGTCCCTTTTATGTGTGTGTGTATGTATATATATATATATGTATAATACATACATACATATAGACAAAACTCTACACAAGCTCCACAAGAATAGTCAACAATGGTGGGCTAGATATTTCAAATTATGGGTCCCTTGCCCATGTGAACAATTGTCTTTCTTACCTTTTTCTAATTAAAATTAACTTGGATAATTATAAGGTTTAGGTTATAACCTAGGATTAGTACAAGTATATCTCACTTAAACACCCTAATTACCCCAATTAGGATTAACTTAATTTACTAATCATGTATTAAGGTTACTAATTAAACATAATTATTTTAGATATAACAATTTTTAAGAAGCTTCTAATAACTTATCACAAATTAGGTTAGTTTAGTTAAGTATGCTCTAATTATACTTAACTTTAGAATAGGGATTAACCTAAGTAATTATGTTTTAGCTCAAGAATCATTTTAAATGCCTACTAGAAATATCTTTTTGTTCCTAATTTCTCCTACTAAGATTTTAATTATGCCTCACTATCCATACTAGTAAACTCATCACTTTGAATCACACAATCATGCTTAAGGCATACACTAATCCACACTTTATCATTACTTGAAGTGAATTCACACATAGCAATAAAATATAATAAAAGTAATAAGATGTAGTAATAGAAGTCCCAAATATGATGTTGGTAGAGACCTAATTCTACAACCAACATTCTGTGTCGAATTATGCACATCCTCCACCTCTCTGATGGGAAACAATTCCCCAGATTACATTACCTCTATACATAGAAGAATGTTGAAGATATTTCAACGACGGATCAAAATATGCTTTTGCTTCCATTGAAATGGTTAAATCATTTTCGTTTCTCAATGAATTGAAATGAAAAATAAGTGGAAAACCAAAATTACATGTTTCTATAGAAACATATAAAAAAATAGTCGAAATATAATAAAAGGTTTTTTTTTTTTTTGTGTGTAGATAGTAGTTCTAGAAACTAGTAGAATATACTTTTCAAATAAGGGGACATCAAAGAATTAAAACCAAAAAATATAGGAAGATATCTCCCTTTTTTGTGATAGTCATGGCAGGCCTTGAGCAAGATGATGGCTAGAGTGGTGGAGGGAGGATTATTATTGTGTTTTGTGGTGGGGAATCAAGCAGGTTTTGGGGTGGAGATTTCCCATTTGCTCTTTGTTGATGATGCATTAATATTTTATGGGGTAGAGGTAAACCTGATTCATTATTTGAGGAGTGTGCCTTTGTGCTTTGAAGTAGTGTCGGGGCTTAAGGTGAATTTGGGGAAGAGTGAGTTTATCCTGGTTCGTGATTTGAGAGTTAGAATGGAATATGGGATGTAAGGTAGGCTCCTTTCCTTCGACTTATTTGGGGTTGTCTCTAGGAGCTCCATCAAAGTCCAAGGCAATATGGGACCCAATTGTGGAGAGATTCCATAAGCGGTTGGTTGGATGGAAGAGACAATATTTATCCAAAGGGGGCAAACTAACTCTTATTAAAAGTACGCTAGAAGTCTTTCAACTTACTTTATGTCCCTTTTCCTTATCTCAACATCAGTGGAGAAGCAATTGAATAAAATGGAAGGGGACTTCTTGTGGGGGAAGAACAAATAAGAAAAAGGAACACACTTGGTTAATTGGGATAGAATGAGATACCCAATTAAGGGAGGAGCCACGGGGGTTAAGGATTTGGGGGTCTTCAAGAGAGCTCTCCTTGGGAAATGGTTTCGGCATTTTGTGGAAGAACCAAATGCTAGATGGCGTTTAGTTGTTGAAGCTAGATTTGGTTGTGGGGAAGGAAAATGGTGCTCCAAAGAGGTGGAGGGTCCCTATGGTGTGGGTCTTTGGAAAACCATAATAAATGGTGCAAAAGATTTTCTCTCAAGCTTCCTAACTTTGTGGTAGGGAATGGGGGGAAGATTAAGTTTTGGAGGTATAAATGGTGCAGGGACTTCACTTTGGAGCAAAGATTCCCTCATCTTTAGCAAATGTCTTCTAGCTTGGATAGAGGATTTTTTGGAGTATAATGACAATGGGTTTGTTTGGGTTCCACACTTTTGAAGAGGTTTCCATGAGTGGGAAGTGAAGGAGGCCATAAGCTTAATGATTATTCTCTATAATATTTGATTGGTTAGGGACAAAGAAGATTCTCTTCTTTGGAAAGGGGGAAATGAGGGGAAGTTTTGGGTGAAGACGTTCTACTTGCATATGACCCAAAGAGGAGTTGAGGAATTTCCTTGGAAGACTATTTGGAGAACCAAGCTTCCATAAGGGGTGGCATTCTTTACGTGGACCATGGCATGGGGGAATATTTGACATTAGACAACTTGTAAATCAAAGGGTTCCGTTTGGCCAATAGGTGTTGCATACGCCGAGAAGGGAAGAATCCGTTAACCACTAGTTGATTCATTGCTCGGTTGCTACTTCTAAAAAAAAAAAAAATTCATTTCTCGGTTGCTAGAGATTTATGAAATGCTGTCTTATCTCTTTTTGGGTGTTCTTGGGTAATGCCTAGGGTGGTGGTGGATTTGTTGAAGATGTGGCTAGGGACTTGAGTTATTTGTAGTGTGAGGAAAGTGTAGAGATTAGTTCCTCTTTGTATTTTTTGGTGTATTTGGAGGGAGAGAAATCTTAGGATTTTTGAAGGGGAGATAACTCCCGTTAGTAGCTTAAAAGATAGGTAGCTGAAATTACTTTACTTTTGGGTAATTGAAGCTTACCCTTTGTGTGTCGACACTATTATAGGATTTTTTTTTTTTTGGTAAGCTGCCCCCTTTCTTTTGTAAGTATTTCGCCTTTCTCATGTACTTGTTAAAGATAGAAAAAGAGATAAGAGAAGAGTTTATTGTAATAATTAGTTGCGAGTTATAATAGCCTTAACCTGTTACTTGTTCTACTTAAGAAGTTGTTTTACGCGTTACTTGTGTCAAAATAATGAAATATCTACTTTGTGTGTATTTGTAGTATATGCTATGTTATAGTATTATGTTTAATTATAATAATTAATATTACATGATCTTTTATACTTTTTTTTGACAAGGACGAGGTATATCATTAAAGGCCCCAAAAAATAGGGGCTAACCCTAATAAAAAAGACTCACTAAAACTAGAGCCTGGTATCTTCCAAAAAATTTACAAAAGTATGCAAATACGAGGGGTATGTATGCCTCAACTATCAAAAAATATGAAGTCTTCAAAAAATTATCTTTGAATCTACATATGGACATTGTATCTGCTTAAAAAAAAACGTAGCTTCATTTCCCTCCAAATACTCCAAAATAAACATGAAGGAACAATCCCAAACCTTCCTCTTGCCTTTCCTTCCACATCCTCCAATCCAACTTTTCAACAATGCCTCAATCAATGATGGCATCACCCAATAAATACCAAAAAACAGAGAACAACAAATTCCACGCTTCCTTCATAAAAGAACAATGAAGGAACAAGTGGTCAATGGATTCATCACTATCCAAGCACATGCAACACCTGCCGGCTAAGTGAAATCCTCTCTTCTTTAGATTATCCATAGTTAAGACTTCCTTCCAAGTAAGAGACCAAACAAAAAATGCAGCCTTCAAGGGGGCTTTTGTACCCCAAATAACTTTCCAAGGGTAGCTTCTATCCCCCTTCCTAGCGAAATCCGAATAGCATGATTTAACTGAGAAGGTATTACTCTTGTCAATCCTCTAAACAATCTTGTCCCTTTCCCCCCTTTATCACTCAACTTCCACCATCTCCCAATCATGAAAATATCTTCTAAAACAAGGCACCCAAACCACCTTCTCCCCAACGAAGCTCAAATAATCCTTTATCTTTGCATCCTTGTTAGTGGCCAACTAATATAGGCGTGGAAAGCTCTCCTTTAGGATCAAATCTTCACACCAAATACCCTTCCAAAATCTTACTTTTTCTCCTCCTCCCACCACAAAACCACCCTATGCAAAAAATCAGCTTTGCCCTTGCATATAGATTTCCAAATGCTAACACCTCTCCATCACCGCCCACCCATCAAGGTCACAACCAAACTTAGTCACTAGCACTCTTCTCCACAAGGAGTCTTGTTCCGTAGCAAATCTCCAAAGCCATTTTCCCAAAGAGCTTTATCGATGACTCTTAACTCCTTCATCCCCAAACCCCCTTATTCCTTCGTTCATTTGATTTTATCCAACAAGCTAAATGCATTTTCCTCTCCCCCTCTTTTCCTTCCCAAAGAAAATCTCTCCGAATCTTCTCCATCAAAGTCGGGATTGGAAATAAAGACATGTAATAACTTGGGAGACTTGCCAATGTGCTTCTCATCAATGTTAATTTTCCACCTTTGGACAAATACCATCTCTTCCGCCCTGCTAACTTCTGCTGAAATTTGTCAATGATAGGATCCCAAATAGCCTTCCTTCTCGATGAAGCCTGAAAGGAAGTCCCAAGTATTTTGAAGGAAAAGATCCTACCTTGTAATCCAAATTCCAAACCAAGCTCTAAACATTGTTCTCCTCTCCCACAAGAATAATCACTTTTATTCCAATTCACCCGCAAACAGGAGACTGTCTCGAAGCAAAGCAGAACACATCTTAAATATTTCAACTGATGATCCGAAGCTACACAAAACACTACTGTATCATCTGCGAATAGCAAATGGGACACCACCATATGCTGCTCCAATTCCCTCCCTATCTCTAATCGCGTGATGAAGCCACTACCCATTACTTTGTCCATCATCCGACTAAAGTTGTTTTTGATTGTTATCATCCGACTAAAGTCTTCCATGACAATCATGAACAATATGGGAGATAGAGGATCCTCTTGCCGAATGCCCCTGCAGCTCCCAAAAAAATTGGTAGCCTCACCATTAATCAAAACCGAGAATAAGATACTGGAGATGCACCATGTAATCCACCCGCACCACCTCTTTCCAAACCCATCTTCCTCAACATACCAAGAAGGAAATTCTAGTTTACATGATCGTAAGCTTTCTTGATGTCTAGTTTGCACTCTAGACCCCCTTCTTTGCTTCTCTTTCTTGAATCAATACATTCGTTGGCTATCAACATCGCATCCAAAATTTTCCTTCCTCCCACAAAGGCATTTTGAGTATCCGAAAGGAAATGATTCAGAACTCCTTTTAATTTACAAGCTAACACTTTAGCCACCAGCTTATAAATCCTCCCACAAAGTGTATAGGCTGAAAATCTTGAATATCCTCCCCTCCTGTCTTCTTTGAAATCAAGAGAATTTTTTTTTACTAATAAAAAAATATTTGATATTATATAATAACTTATTCACATTAGTATTTACTCCATTCCATCCTTTTATCCTCTCCTATCATGTGAATGGATGTATAGGCCTCAAGCATTTTTGATTAGTTAATTCTTTTAGTTATCTTAATACATTCATATGTTTTTAAGTGTGTCCATGCATTTTTATTTATTTTTCATTGTTTCCATTGCATTAACAAAATGTTTTCGAAAAGTTTTTGTTTCCCAGACTACCGAAACGGTACCCCATAATGAAATCTTGATCCTTGTTCTCAACTGCTCCTCTTTAACCCCACAAAATATAATATTATCATTAGCAAAGAGTAAGTGCAAAACTGAGATGATAACCGCACCCACTGCCCCATTGAAACATAGTAATATCGAGTAGTATATGTTCCTTTTATGTCTACAATTTCAATATAGTTGAAATAAATTGTTTTTTTTTTTTTTTCATGTTTCACATCTGATGTTTTATTTTCAATTATATATTGCTCCTTTAGGTCATCAACGACTTGCTTGATCCAACAGGGCAGAATCTAAGAATACGAGAGGATGCTCAGGTACATATGTTGATATTGAGAAGTTGAAGGTCATGATTGTTGATTTCAGTTCTCTACTCTTCATCACTGGAAAGGCAAAACATTATTATATTATAATATATATATATATATTATATTTGGAATTTGTAGAATTTATGAAGTTTGTTAGAGAATATAATAATAAAGTTACATCCTCTCTAACAATTTAAGCTAGTTTAACATGGTATCAGAGCAAGTCAAAGGTCCTGAGTTCAAACTTGACCATTACCCTGATAATATGAATTGATACACGTGTAGGTTCAGATTGGCCGCACGTGAGGGGGTGTGTTAGAGAATATAATAATAAAATTACACCCTCTCTAACAGCTTAAGCTTTTAGATGAGTTGGTAGTTTAACAAAGTTCATGTTTATGCTGCCTCCCAAGCATTTTTTGTCAAGGATGCAAGTGTTGTCAACTGATGTAAAAGTTAAGTGATATTTTCTTGTGCTATTGAGCTGTAGCCCAAAGCTTTAAGGGTCTTTTTGGGAATTTTGAGAAGTGGTTCAAGCCTGGGCTGACCTCATTTTACTATCAGGTTCATTGGAAAAACCACATTAATTGGGTTTGAAAAAAGAAGGCTTGTTTTTTGCTTTAATTTCTGCACAGAATTGTTTCAGAAATAAATTACTTCACCAAATGGAGGCAACCAGTTGGCCTTATGACGACTGACCATATTCTTGTTTTCTAAAATACCCCTCAGGTTTCTGTTTGCCTTTGTGATCAATCACATTTGGAGACTGGCTGAGGGTGTTATCTTCGTTAAACATTTAGAGGAATAATAGTGATACTGTATGTTGAAATCATTAGCAGATGCATGATAACTTGGCTTAAGGATGCTATACTGCATCCCAGAAAGCTTCTTATACATTATGTCTGAATCTAAAAATTGCCCAGAATACACCTTCTAAAACAAGGTGTTTTCTTGGACACGATTTATGGGGAAAAGATGGTCGTGAATTTTTTGACCATCCTTGGAGGTTTGCTTTACGTATGTCTTTTCAAAATTTAATTTAGAGTGATATCTTATTATTTAGAAATGTTATTGTTAGATTTAGTGAAATAAAATAAAAGAGGTGAGAAAGAGAGAAGAGAGAACTGCGGGAGAACCCGAATGGGCTACATTGTATCAGATTGGTTGATTTCATTACATTGGGTTAGCTTGTATTTATACAAGAGAGTGTAAAGAAGTGTGAAGACAACAAGACTGGAATTCGAATCAATTTCTCATTCAAAATTAATTACTTGTTTACATACATGGTCCCTATTTATCATGTACAATGAGAATCAAAATATGGAAATAACAAAGAAAATGGAAACAAAAAAGGTCAACACTAATAATCAGCCTAAATCTCCTACCACAATCTTCTCCAAATCCCATTCAAATTATTCGGGATTTCCACACTCCCCCTCAAGTTGGATCATAGATGTTGATCATGTCCAACTTGCAGATAAACTCTTCAAAGCTGGACCTCTGTAATCCCTTAGTGAATATATCTGCTAATTGTTCTCTTGTAGGGATATAGGTCATGCAGACTGTCCCTTTCTCAATTTTCTCCTTTATAAAATGCCTGTCAACTTCTATGTGTTTAGTCCTGTCGTGCTGGACCGGATTATGGGAAATGCTGATAGCGGCTTTGTTGTCGCAGTAGAGTTTGATGGGGAGCTCTATTGTGATATGTAGTTCCTCCAAGAGCTTTTGTAACCACAACCCTTCACACATCCCTTGTGCAACGGCTCTGAATTCAGCTTCAGCACTACTTCTGGCTACCACATTCTGCTTCTTACTCCTCCACGTTACTAGATTTCCCCAAACATAGGTACAGTAGCCAGTAGTAGACCTTCTGTCTTCTATTGATCCTGCCCAATCTGTATCTGTATAAATCTCTACCTTCTTACTGTCTCTTCTCTTAAAGAATAGATTTCGCCCTGGAGAGCCTTTCAGATATTTGAGAATTTTATATACTGCTTCTAGGTGACCCTCCTTTGGTGAATGCATGTGCTGACTGATCACACTCACAGCGAAAGCAATGTCAGGTCTGGTGTGAGATAGGTAGATCAATCTACCTACTAGTCTCTGATATCTTTCTCTATCCACAGGTTTTCCAGCGTCTTCCGTTCTTTTTCCTGCCTCGATCGGAGTATCTCTTGGCTTGCAACCAAGCATACCAGTCTCAGTCAAAAGATCAAGTACATACTTTCTCTGAGAGACACTAATTCCCTTCTTTGACCTGGTAACTTCTATTCCCAGAAAGTATCGCATTTGACCTAGGTCTTTTACCTCAAATTCTATGGCTAAGACCTTCTTCAATCTTTCCATCTCTCCTGTGTTGTCTCCAGTGAGAATGATGTCGTCGACGTATACAATCAGGATGGTCCTGCTTCCATCACTGGATTGTTTGATGAACATCGTATGATCTGACTGTCCCTGTTGATATCCTTGATTCTTCATCACCTTCGCAAATCTATCAAACCATGCCCTTGGTGATTGTTTAAGTCCATATAGGGATTTCTTCAGTTTACATACTCTGGTTTCATCTCCTTCCTTGTAAAATCCTGGAGTTAGCGTCATGAACACTTCTTCCTCCAGCTCAACATTCAGAAAAGCATTCTTGATGTCAAATTAGTGGAGTGGCCAATCCAGGTTTGCTGCCAAGGACAAGAGAACCCGTATAGTGTTCAGCTTTGCTACTGGTGCAAATGTCTCGGTGTAGTCGATACCATATGTCTGAGTGAACCCCTTTGCAACTAGGCGAGCTTTGTATCGTTCCACTATACCATCCGCCTTGTACTTCATTGTGAACACCCACTTACAGCCTACTGACTTCTTCCCCTTTGGCAAAGTCATTACTTCCCAAGTTCCATTTTTTTCCAATGCCCTGATTTCTTCCATTACTACTTTTCTCCATTCTGGAATTCCCAAAGCCTCTTGAATATTCTTAGGAATTTGGATTCTGTCAAGGTTAGACGTAAAAGCACGCCATTTGGGTGAAAGAGCATTGTAAGAGACAAATTTTGAGATAGGATGGGAAGTACATGAACGAGGTTGTTTTCTAAGAGCAATGGGTAGGTCATCAAGATTTTTTACCTGCTCAAGATTGGATTTTGGCTCATAAGTGGTCGGAGCTATCACCGGTTCTGACTCTTTTGGTGCTTCGGATGTGAAGGTCTCATAGGGCTTTGATTTAGGTTTCCTTGAGTAAACAAGTGTCTCCCTATCTGTTTGTTTTCCTACATCTCCCCCTGAGTTCAAGGTTCCTTCTGTGTTGGACAATGAAGGAGAGGGTGTATTGTATGGGATAGATTCAAAGATTGCAACATCGAAGTCTATATCAGAGAGTCGAGCTTCTCTCAAGGACTCCCCCTGAAGCGAGTAGTAGGGAGTATGCTCAAAAAATGTGACATCCCGACTAAAATATTACTTCTGTGAGAGAGGGTCATAGCATTTGTAACCCTTTTGAGTAGGGGAGTAGCCAAGAAAGACACATTTGAGAGCTCTAGGATCCAATTTATTACGTTGGGAGGCGTGAATGTGGACAAACACTGTGGACCCAAAAACACGAATAGGGAGAGAGGAACTGACTCGAGAATTAGGGAAGGCCTCCTGGAATTTTTGGAGAGGAGTTGCAAATGAGAGAACCCTACTAGGCATTCGATTGATGAGAAATGCAGCGGTCAGAATGGCATCACCCCAAAAATTATTTTTCATGTGAGAGGTAAACAGTAGGGCACGAGCTATCTCAAGAATATGTCGGTTTTTCCATTCAGCAACCCCATTTTGTTGGGGGGTGTGAACACAGGAACTCTGGTGAATAATACCTTTGTCTTGAAAATAGGGACTCAAAGAAGAATTGAAATACTCCGTGCCATTATCAGTACGAAGAATATGGATTTTTGTGTGAAATTGGGTGTAAATCATATCGTAGAAGTTCATGAATACCGAACTAACCTCAGATTTATCGTTTAGTAAAAATACCCAACAGAGACGAGAATGGTCATCAATAAATGTAATAAACCATTTTTTGTGGGTCCTATTGGGAACTCGTGAGGGGCCCGAAAGATCACTGTGAATTAAGGTAAAAGGCAGTGATGGTTTATAAGACGATGTGGGAAAAGTAGTACGATGATGTTTTGCAAGTTCACAAACTTCACATTGTAAATCTAAGGGAGTTTTATTCGAACAAAGTGATGGAAACAACTGTTTTAAATATTGAAAACTAGGATGACCCATTCGTTTATGCCATAACAAAAGGTCACTATCCCTAGGACTAAATGCAGAATTACAAATAGGAGGATGACACTGTTTATTCATGTGAACATCATCAAAGTAATAGAGTCCCTCGCATTCCTTAGCACTGCCAATCGTCTTCTCCGATGATAGATCCTGAAAAATACAATGAGAAGACAAAAAAATAGCTGAGCAATGAGATTGTTTGGTTAGCTGACTAATGAACAACAGATCGCAAGAGAGATTAGGAACATGAAGTACAGACTGAAAAGTAATAAATTCAGAGATACGGATACTCCCCTTGCCAGCTACTGGGGATAAAGTACCATCTGCAATTTTTATTTTCAAGTTACCAGCACAAGGTGAATATGTGGAAAATAAATGATGGGCATCAGTCATATGGTCAGATGCACCTGAGTCAATAATCCAGGGAGTATGGCGCAAAGTGGTACTAAGAGCAGACAAAAAAGTACCTTTGTGGGCTAAGGAACTCGATGGCAGTTGAGTAGAGGACTGACCCGAGATTTGGATGGTCGAAAAAAGAGCATATAGCTTCTCAAGTTGCTCGGGGTTAAAACCCCCACTAAAGGGTTGTTCAGTAGAGGCCTAGTACTCGTGAGATTTATTGGGCTATTTGGGCTTCCAATTTCCGGGCTTGCCATGTAAGGCCCAACAGGTATCTTTGGAATGGCCTGATTTTTTGCAATGCTCACAAAATGGCCTTTTATTTTGTTTTGGGCCGGATCCAATATGAGGCCCACGAGTTACAAAGGCTTCCAACCCAGATGTATGGGTCTGTCTTGATCTAGTGGAAGACCCACGCGATATAAGGTCTTCAAACTCAGACGCATGGTTCGGTCATGAACCAGACCTTGCTGTCGACGCCATCCCGCGACTCGCAAGAGCAGAGCCTTCGATCCCAGGCTCTGCTTTCTCCTTCAACATCACCTTCCTCCTCTGTTCTTCCCGTCGCACCTCAGCAAAGACTTCTCGGATGGAAGGAAGTGGCCGTCGACCCAAAATCCTGCTTCGCACGTCGTCGAGTTCGCGATTCAGCCCTGTCAGAAACTCGAACACCTTCTCGGCTTCCATCTTCTTCTTGAATCGAACATTGTCACTCGTGCACTCCCATTCTTCACCGCAGCTGAGGTCGAGTTCTTGCCACAATCCCAACATCTCTGTGTAGAACTCTGTAACTTCCCGATCTCCTTGCTTCATCTGCCATAGCCTTGTCTTGAGTTCGAAAATTTGTGATGCATCTTCAGCATCGGAGTATGTCTCTCGCACGGCGTCCCACACATCTTTTGCTGTCGGGAGGAACATGTAGGTTCTTCTGATGGTTGGTCGCATGGACTTGATCAAGCAGGAGGTTATGAAGGAGTTCTCTGAACGCCATTTCTGGAAAGCTGCTGCATCACTGGAAGGAGGCTGCTTGATCTCGCCTGTTAGGAAACCTAGTTTCCCTTTGCCGTCGATAACCAGCTTGATGGATTGGGCCCATTCTCGGTAATTCTTACCATTCAATTTTTCTACAGTAAGATGGAATGAGGAATTTTCAATTCCGACAGTCGAACTCATGGAGGAGATTGTCTTTGATTCTCCTTCCTGAGTTACCGACTGGGTAGACTCATGGCTGGCGGCCATATTTTGCTAGGGTTTTCAGAATCTCTGCTCTGATACCATGAAGACAACAAGATTGGAATTCGAATCAATTTCTCATTCAAAATTAATTACTTGTTTACATACATGGTCCCTATTTATCATGTACAATGAGAATCAAAATATGGAAATAACAAAGAAAATGGAAACAAAAATGGTCAACACTAATAATCAGCCTAAATCTCCTTCCACAATCTTCTCCAAATCCCATTCAAATTATTCGAGATTTCCACAAAGTGTGTTAGTGGAAAGTCAGTAGAGAGATTAGTGGACATAGTAATGGAAATGGAATTATGGAGGTGGAGGGAATCTTGATGTATTCTAACAGTTATGACTCGGACAATTTTTGCTTCTTAGATAGAAGTGTTAAAAATCTCTCTCCCCTCCCTCCCTCTCTCTATATATATCTTTGTTGTGGGGCGGAAGGGAGGGGGGGGGGGGTTGAGGATCCACCTTGGATGGTTGGGGGTTTCACATTGACTTATTGACCCTTACCAGTTTATTAATAACAAAAGAAAATGAGTACATGATTGGTGGGGGATGTAAAATCCTAACCTCCTTAAATAACCTAGAGAATGCCCAAGTGGACTAAAAAGAAATGAGGAGGCACACTATTCTAAGATACAAAATTACCTCATTCGTATAAATTGAAGATTAACCTTGTCAGTTCTCAAGCAGCCCCTGATATCCGGGGCCAGCTTTATGCTGGTTTTGAAATTTCTTCCAAACCACTAGGAAAGGAAAGGTTTAGTAATTGGTCTGCAACTTGGTTAGCTTCTCTAAAGATGCGAGAAGAACTCGGAAAAATAAAAGAGACGTTATCAATATAATGTACTCACCAAGGAAAAAGATGTTTTCTCTGACAATTTTGATAACCAATGATGAATCACTTTCCAAAGCAATGTTTTCCATATCTAAATCTGGGCAGATTTTGATACCACATTGATTTTCGAGATATTCCACCAACGTGCTTGAACAATTTCCTGCCATAATGCTAATTGCAAAATATCATGCCCTCACTCTCTTAAGGTGTCTATCAATCCTTCTAACCTGGGATCTGGGAGGCGTCATCCACATTCAAAATAAAAGACTGCCCTTGGTTTTTCCTATTTACAAAACCATAAGTTTCCTCTCATGAGTGGGAACCATTAGGATTTGCAAAGTTGCAAGGCATATTTCTACCTGCCAAAAGGAAAAAGGAAGGCATATTTCTTTAATCTTGATGAGACAGCTTAAGGTTGAAGAATATGGTCAAATCTGCTACCCCCGTCCAATTCTTCTATAGTTGAGCATTCTCTCAATTATATAGAGTCGAAAGGAGGTGAGACTGTTTTATTGGATATTGATTGGAGGTGAGGTTGTTTTATAAGGTGTTGATTGTTGGGGATGTAACTGTGGTCCTGTAGAATGGTATTTGGAGGGTGAAGTGGCTCTTTTTGCATGGATTTCACCTGTTGTAAAAATATTGACAATTGATTGTCTGGTGAGAAGGGGTAAGGTGCTTCTCAATTGCTGCTCCATGCGAGAAGAATCTGAGGACACGGTCAATCATCTATTCTTGCATGTGAGGTGGCAAGGGATTTATGGTTGGTTCTATTGTCTCTCGTTGGAGTGAGTTGGATGATGCTAACTCGAGTTGTTGGGGTAGTTACGACTCCTTTGTGCCTTTTTGGGTGTGTTTGGAAGGAGAGGATTGCGTGCTCTTTTGAAGGGAGTGGAGATCCTGGAGCAAATGTTGAAGCAAATGTTGAAGCAAGTACTCTTGAATTCTCTGTTCTGTTGACTGTCGGGGGGAGTTTCTTAATCTTGAGCCTCTTTTGTTGTTTTCCTTGAGAATTTTGCTTTTTAGTTTGCTGTGTTGTACAGCTGTCGGGGAGAGTTTCTTATTCTTGATCCTCTTTTGTTGTTTTCCTTGAGAATTTTGCTTTTTAGTTTGCCGTGTTGTACAGGTTCGTGTACTCTTGTGTCCTCTGTGACTCTTTAGTACTTGGGTTGCACCCATTTGGTGCTTTGATGGTGATTCTTATTTGTGAGAAAAATTACTGAGTAAAAATTTTCGATAATGCTTTCAATTTTATACAAGCGAAGTTTTCTTCCTAGCCTTCTTCTTTCTTCTTGTATAATTGTTCAGTCTCACTAATTATTGGAAAGAAAGAAAAAAAAGAAAACTTTTTCTATAGACATCTCCTACAGAATTGTTGTAATTATTCAAATATTCTTGCATCTTCTGGACATACTTTATACCATTTGATTGTGTTACCTTTTAGGTATATTATAGTTTCTTTAATTAGATAAGATAGAAAGTGAGGTACTAAGTCACTTAGCAGACCTTGTTTGAGAATAGAGATGAAATTCCACCATGTCAAGCTCAGAATAGCATGGATTTCCAGAAAAAAAGATGCCCTTTCATTTGATGATAAATAAAAAGAAGGGTGAATTACATTTAAAACCCCCACGATTTGACCAATTTTCACATAACCCCCTACATTTTAAAAATTGGCTCTTAACCCCCTTGTGGTCATCACTGAAGTGCCAAATGTGATGGGGTTAATGGAAGATGTGAAATAACCAAAATAACCTCATTTTTATTTGAAGACAACTCCAAATCTCAAAGGAAAAAATTACACTTCACCTTATCAGGTTAGACCTGATGACGATTTACCCCCTTTTGGTTACTCGTTTAATCCACACATTGTCTATTAGGATAGAAAACTCAACATTATCACTTTAGCATAAGTTCATAGCCACAGGGGGTTTAAATGCCGACTTTTAAAATGAAGGTGAGTATGTGTAAAAACTCCAAAAACTATAAGGGGTAATTCATGGTGGATACATACTTCCAAAAAAAAAAAAAGGAATTCATGGTGGTCCTGGTTCAAACCGGGGGTTCTGCTACTTAACCAACATACTGAACTGCTACTAGAAATGTAGTTTAGAGACAACTGTATTACTCATCATTTATTAATGCTTTATTAAATGCACCAAAATCTTCTATTTTTGGAAGTCCCTGGAATTTTCTGTTTCTCCATGTATCTGATGTTTGGAAGTACGATTTCAAGATTCATCAGAACTTCCGTCCCTCAATAAATTCACCCACTTAGTTCATTAATTATCCTTCTATTGTTGTTTTCTTATAAAAGGCTATTGAGAAACTATTTTGTCTATAATATTTTTATTTTGTCCCCATTACACACCTTTAGTTGCAGTGAGTACCTCCATGGGAGGGCTCTGTGCTTCTTCCACTCCAGGGGACATGTCATACTTTAGTTAGTTTAGCTTCATCTTAAAAGATCACGTGACAGAATACAATTTAATAAAATGCAACTAACTCCACTTGATTAGAGTGAGCTCACCACTCTCTTCCCTGTTTCTCAGATGTCTGATAGAATTTCTTTCTGCGCCTTCAGTTTGCAACTTCAAGGCAGTGTTTTGTGCAATTTCATTCTTTAAGCTAATTATCCCCGATCTTGTGCTCCAGAAATATGTTCCTACAGAATGGTCTTCTTATACTCTTTGTGCTTTTATCCTCCAAAGAAAAAGCTGTAATCTCCTTTGGTTGTCGTCTCTGCCATGTTTAGAGTGGCTCTTGCCCTTTCCTTCAGCTTCCCAAATGTACCTCCATGGCGCTCTAAGATTTTTCTCTCAACTTTAGCTTCAACCAGGATATTTGTGATTGAAAACTATGGTCCGAATTTCAGACAATCTCCATGAAGGAGAAGGTGAAATATAATTGCCAAGGTCTTAGATTGTTGTTTTTGAATATGTGGAATATAATGTTGGTACTTGGCAGGGAACTTATGTTGAGGGAATCAAAGAGGAAGTTGTTTTATCTCCTGCTCATGCTCTATCTCTGATAGCATCTGGTGAAGGTATAAGAACTTGTACTATGCTACTTCATTCAAGAGTCTTTGGAAAGTTGTAGTTAATTTATGTTCAGCAGCTGTTTGCAATTCTCATTGAATCTGCTTTGTTCGCATATCCCTTGAATGACAGTCTTATATATATGTGTGTGTGTGTGCGTGTTACTAGATTTATATTCGTGCTCTTGATATTTGTTTTTGCTCCAGTTGCGATTATTTCATGAGCATTGATGCTCTTTATTGTTTTGTTTCCCCTGCAATCCTCTGTATATTTGTCCATTGTTTGTTGCTTATTCAGTTAAAGCACTTTTTAACTTGTCATTTCTGATGTTGTCGCAGAGCATAGGCATGTGGGTTCTAATAATTTTAATTTACTTAGCAGTCGGAGCCACACTATATTCACCTTGGTAATTATTTCTGCTTCTCATGTGATGAAGTTTCAAACATTTCTTACTATATATGCATTCGACAATGGCTAGAGTACTGGTTTCTTTTCTAATTTCTTTATTTAAAAAATTATAGCTTCAAAATTGATGGTATAAACTATATCTTGTAAACAATATCGTGTATAAATGTGTCAATGAAAATCCCAAGTTTAAAGTTTTTTTCTTTTAATTAGTAGTTTGCATTGGATATTTGTACATGAATATTTTTCTGATGTAGGAAAGAAGGCATTAAAGTATCAATTGGGGATATAGAGTCAACGATCATTTTGTTCTTTTGAGACTTTGAAGACAATATGAATCAAATTCTCATTCTATTCAATATTTTGTGTTACATACAATAACTCTATATATACAGTGAGAATTGAAATATAGAAACGATAGAGAAAAGGAAACCAAGGAAAAAAAGGAAATAAAAAATGTGTTACCTAATCAACCTAAATCTCCTACCATAATCTTCTCTAAATCATAATCACATTCAAAATTAAATCCCACTTAATTATCCGGGATTTCCACACTCCCCCTCAAGTTGGGTCATAGATGTTGATCATGTCCAACTTGCAGATAAAATCTTCAAAGCTGGACCTCTGTAGACCCTTAGTGAATATATCTGCTAATTGTTCCCTTGTAGGGATGTAAGTCATGCAAACTGTCCATTTCTCAATTTTCTCCTTTATAAAATGCCTATCAACTTCTATGTGTTTCGTCCTGTCGTGCTGGACCGGATTATGGGAAATGCTGATAGCGGCTTTGTTGTCACAGTAGTGTTTGATGGGAAGCTCTATTGTGATGTGTAGTTCCTCTAAGAGCTTCTGTAACCACAACCCTTCACACATCCCTTGTGCAACAGCTCTGAATTCAGCTTCAGCACTACTTCTGGCTACCACATTCTGCTTCTTACTCCTCCATGTTACTAGGTTTCCCCAAACATAGGTACAGTAGCCTGTGGTAGACCTTCTATCTTCTACAGATCCTGCCCAATCTGCATCTGTATAAATTTCCACCTTTTTACTGTCACCTTTCTTAAAGAATAAACCTCGCCCTGGAGAGCCTTTCAGATATCTGAGAATCTTATATACTGCTTCTAGGTGACCTTCCTTTGGTGAATGCATATGTTGACTGATCACACTCACAACAAAAGCAATGTCAGGTCTGGTGTGAGATAGGTATATCAATCTACCTGCTAGTCTCTGATATCTTTCTCTATCTACTGGTTTTCCAGCGTCTTCCATTCTCTTTCCTGCCTCGATCGGAGTATCGCTTGGCTTGCAACCAAGCATCCCAGTTTCAGTCAACAGGTCGAGAACATACTTTCTCTGAGATACACTAATTCCTTTCTTTGACCTGGCCACTTCCATTCCCAGAAAGTATCGCAATTGACCTAGGTCTTTAACCTCAAATTCTGTGGCTAAGACCTTATTCAATCTTTCTATCTCTCCTGTGTTATCTCCAGTAAGAATGATGTCATCAACATATACAATCAGAATGGTCCTGCTTCCATTATTGGATTGTTTGATGAACATCGTATGATCTGACTGTCCTTGCTTATATCCTTGATTCTTCATCACTTTTGCAAATCTATCAAACCATGCCCTTGGTGATTGTTTAAGTCCATATAGGGATTTCTTCAGTTTACATACTCTGGTTTCATCCCCTTCCTTGTAAACTCCTGGAGGTAGCGTCATGAACACTTCTTCTTCCAGTTCACCATTCAGAAAAGTATTCTTGATGTCGAATTGGTGGAGTGGCCAATCCAGATTTGCTGCCAAGGACAAGAGTACCCGTATAGTGTTCAGCTTTGCCATGGGTGCAAATGTCTCGGTGTAGTCAATACCATATGTCTGAGTGAACCCCTTTGCAACTAGGCGAGCTTTGTATCGTTCCACTGTACCATCCGCCTTGTACTTCACTGTGAATACCCACTTACAACCTACTGGCTTCTTCCCTTTTGGTAAAGACATTACTTCCCAAGTTTCATTTTTTCCCAATGCTCTGATTTCTTCCATTACTGCTTTTCTCCATTCTGGAATGCCCAAAGCCTCTTGGATATTCTTAGGAATCTGGATCCTGTCAAGGTTAGAAGTAAAAGCACGACATTTGGCTGAAAGAGCTTTGTAGGAGACAAATTTTGAAATAGGATGAGAAGTACATGAACGAGGTTGTTTTCGAAGAGCAATAGGTAGATCATCAAGATTTGTTACCTGGTCAAGATTGGATTTTGGCTCATAAGGATGCGGAGCTATCACCGGTTCTGACTCTTTTGGTGCTTCGGATGTGAAGATCTCATCAGTCTTTGATTTTGGTCTCCTTGAATAAACAAGTGTCTCGCTGCCTTTTTGTTTTTCCACATCTCCCCCTGAGTTCAAGATTCCTTCTGTGTTGGACAAGGAAGGAGGAGGTGTACTGTGAGGGATAGACTCAAAGATAGCCATATCAAAGTCTATATCAGAATGTTGAGCTTCTCTCAAGGACTCCCCTTGAAGCGAGTAGTAGGGAGTATGCTCAAAGAATGTGACATCCTGACTAACATATAACTTCTGTGAGAGAGGATCATAGCATTTGTAACCCTTTTGAGTAGGGGAATAGCCAAGAAAGACACATTTGATAGCTCTAGGATCCAATTTGGTACGTTGGGAAGCATGAATGTGGACAAACACTGTGGACCCAAAGACACGGAGAGGAAGAGAGAAACTGACGCGAGAATTAGGAAAGTTCTCCTGGAATTTTTGGAGAGGAGTTGCAAATGAGAGAACTCGACTAGGCATTCGATTGATGAGAAAGGCAGCAGTCAGGATGGCATCACCCCAAAAATATTTTTTCATGTGAGAGGTAAACATTAAGGCACGAGCTATCTCAAGAATATGTCGGTTTTTTCTTTCAGCAACCCCATTTTGTTGGGGGGTTTGAACACAGGAACTCTGATGAATAATACCTTTGTCTTGAAAGTAAGGGCTTAAGGAAGAATTGAAATATTCTGTGCCATTATCAGTGCGAAGAATCTGGATTTTGGTGTGAAATTGGGTGTAAATCATGTTGTAGAAATTCATGAATACCAAGGGAACCTCAGATTTGTCTTTTAGTAGAAATACCCAACAGAGACGAGAATGATCATCAATAAATGTTATAAACCACTTTTTGTGGGTTCGATTAGATATTCGTGAAGGGCCCCAAAGATCACTGTGTATTAGGGTAAAAGGCAGTGATGGTTTATAAGAAGATGTGGGAAAACAAGTACGATGATGTTTTGCGAGTTCACAAACTTCACATTGTAAATCCAAAGGAGTTTTATTCAAACAAAGTGATGGAAACAACTGTTTTAAATATTGAAAACTAGGATGACCCATTCGTTTATGCCATAACAAAAGATCACTATCCCTAGGACTAAATGCAGAATTACAAAGAGGAGGACGACACTGTTTATTCATGGGAACATCATCAAAGTAGTAGAGTCCCTCGCATTCCTTAGCACTGCCAATCGTCTTCCCCGATGATAGATCTTGAAAGACACAATGAGAAGACAAAAAAAGAGCTGAGCAATGAGATTGTTTGGTTAGCTGACTAATAGATAACAAATTGCAAGAAAGATTAGGAACATGAAGAACCGACTCCAAAGTAATAAATTCAGAGATACGGATACTCCCCTTGCCAACTACTGGGGATAAAGTACCATTTGCAATTTTTATTTTCAAATTACCAGCACAAGGTGAATATGTAGTGAATAAATGATGAGCATCAGTCATATGGTCAGATGCACCTGAGTCAATAATCCAGGGAGTATGATTTAAAGTGGAACTAAGGGCTGACAAAAAAGTACCTTTGTGGGCTAAGGAACCTGATGGCAGTTGATTAGAGGACTGACCCGAGGTTTGAAAGGTCGAAAACAGAGCATAAAGTTTCTCAAGTTGCTCGAGATTAAAACCCCCACTAAAGGACTGTTCAGTAGAGGCCTGGTATCCATGAGATTTATTGGACTGTCTGGGCTTCCAATCTGCAGGCTTGCCATGTAAGGTCCAACAGGTATCTTTGGTATGGCCCGATTTTCTACAATGCTCACAAAAGGGACGTTTATTTTGTTTTGGGCCAGGTCCATGATTTGGGCCGGATCCATGATTTGGGCCGGATCCATTATAAGACCCATGAAGCCCACGGCTTATAAGAGCATCCAATCCGCCAGGTATATGGGTCTGTCTCGACCCGTTGGACGACCCACGCGATACAACATCTTCTCCCTCAGAGACGAGACTCGACCGTGAACCAGATCTGCCAGTCGTCCCCATCCCTCGACTCGCAAGGGCAGAGCCCTCAAATCCTATCTCTGTTTTCTCCTTCAACATCACCTTCTGTCTCTGTTCTTCCCGTCGCACCTCGGCGAAGACTTCACGGATGGAGGGAAGTGGTCGTCGACCCAGGACTCTGCTGCGAACATCATCGAGGTCGCGATTCAGCCCTGCCAGAAATTCGAACACCCTCTCGGCTTCCATTCGTTTCTGGAATCGAACACTGTCACCCGTGCACTCCCAGTCTTCACCGCAACTGAGATCGAGTTCTTGCCACAGTCCAAGCATCTCGGTGTAGAATTCTGTGACTTCCCGATCTCCCTGTTTCAACTGCCATAGCCTTGTTTTGAGTTCGAAGACCTGTGACGCATCTCCGGCATCTGAGTACGTCTCTCTCACAGCGTCCCAAACGTCTTTGGCAGTCGGGAGGAACATGTAAGTTCTGCCGATGGTTGGTCTCATGGAGTTGATCAGGCATGAGGTGATGAATGAATTCTCGGAACGCCATTTTTGGAGAGCTGTTGCGTCACTGGAGGGAGGTTGCTTGATCTCGCCTGTCAGGAATCCCAGTTTGCCTCTGCCGTCAATAACCAGCTTGATGGATTGGGCCCATTCTCGGTAATTCTTTCCATTCAATTTTTCTATGGTGAGATGGAATGAGGGATTCTCAATTGCTACAGTCGAACTCATGGAAGTGATGGTCTCTGACTCTTCTTCCTGAGTTACCGACTGGGTAGATTCATGGCTGGCGGCCATATTGTGCTAGGGTTTTTCGTATCCCTGCTCTGATACCATGAAGACAATATGAATCAAATTCTCATTCTATTCAATATTTTGTGTTACATACAATAACTCTATATATACAGTGAGAATTGAAATATAGAAACGATAGAGAAAAGGAAACCAAGGAAAAAAAGGAAATAAAAAATGTGTTACCTAATCAACCTAAATCTCCTACCATAATCTTCTCTAAATCATAATCACATTCAAAATTAAATCCCACTTAATTATCCGGGATTTCCACAGACTTGAAAGTATATTTTCTGGTTTTAGAGTTGAATGAATAGTTTGGGTCGAAATTTTGGTTGTGAATGAAATCATAGAAGTATTGAGGACAAGGGGGAGAATCAGTGGGAAGTTTGTGCACAGAAACAGCTTATGGTGTGTGTGAGTCTTGAAGAAAATCGGAACCATTTAGTGCTTCTATGAACATCAAGGGATATAAAACTGCAACTGAGTTGCTTTACGAGACTCGGTTGGAGCCTTTGACAGCTAAGACATACGAGGGGCAGAAAATTATTCCTCCTATCTTGGTAGGGTGATGTGAGACATTTCTCAAGTTACAAAAAATGGGTGTTTAAATCAGATCAGGAGGAAAAAAAGGATGAAACTAAGAGTTTTACGGACTAAGGTGCTGTTTGAGAACTCAATTAAATAACGTGCTTAATAACTCAAGTGTGTTTGATAATGTAACATCATTTATCACTTGAAAGGGAAGTTTTACTTAAAAAATGGGCTGAATTTTAAGTTAAAGAGATCTGACTTAGCATTGAACATTGAATGCGCCAAGTGAAAAAATATTTTAAATTTTAATTCACAAATTTACCCTTGGATTTCAGTTCTACAAATGTACGCTTATAGTTTTCACTTTTCAGGACTACTAATTCAGCACTTAATTTTTAGTTTTATCAGAAAGTGCCTAGACTAGGAAAAATGAGGGAGGGAGGGAGGAAATTCATTTCCTCATTGGTTGAAATTGATCCTCTTCTACTGGCACATAGCAATGACTTCATATCTATTTTCTGATTACTTGGCAATTGGCCCACCATAGCAGCAAACTGTTGGCATCCATGGCCTAGTCTACAGTTCCCGTCTGATTCATTTAAATTGCAATCAAACAATCCTAATGGCCTCCCATCAACTTCCTGGACATAAGCAGTTTCCTGAGTTTTAGCCTAAACCAACTCTTCAAAATCAGTGGTTGGCTGAGGTCAATAATTGGAGGAATGAGAGGCAGATTAATGTACCAATGTTAATGGTGGGACTGAATAAACTGAAAAGTGTAAGCATGGATTGGCATAAATCAGCAGCAATATCTGGCAGAAAGTTTTCTGTGATGTTGTTCTTAGTAACTTATCCTTTCAAACGGCTCTGGCTCTGCTTAATTGTGTGATACCACGCCTTGCCTTTTTTTTTTTTTAATTTTAATTTTCATCCATAGTTATCATAATCATACCGGTCATTGACCCATTTTGATGGCTGGTTCAGTGCTCAACCTTTCAAATGGTGGGTTGACTTTGTCGATCTGCTGAGTTCACAAAGATCTTGAATGTTGAAAGTTACATAAGTTTTTTTTTTCTGATCGGTAAAGTAATACTATTAAAACGGGCGCCCGAGAAAGGAAAACCCAAATGTGAAATAAAAGGGACTCAGCTACACAAAACAAAGCCTAGGATCTCCCAAAAAATCTTTAAATTTATATAAATTCATTGGATATTCTTCTTTAATCCAAAAGCAAAGAGTACAAAATAAATATCTTTGATTCTCCAAGAAGGAAGTTCCACCTCTTAAAAAATTCTTCGATTCCTCTCCTGCCATAGATTTCACACAAGACAAATAGGAGCCATCTTCCATTCAATCCTCAATTCTTTCTGGATCCTCTAACACCACCACCCCTCAAGAACCTTCCTGAAAGAAGCTGGCATCGCCATGCACCACTAAAATTAGCGAAAAAGCAAATTCCACATCTCCCTTGCCATTTTACAATGCACAAGAAGGTGATCAACCGTCTCTTCCTTTTCTTGCACATGATACACCAACTGGGAAGATGATAACCTCACCTTTGAAGATTTTCCACAATAAGAATTGCACACCAAGCCGTCGACCATGCAAAAAACACAGCTTTGATAGGGATCCTTGACTTCCATATGAATTTCCACGGAACCCTTTATCCTCCCCCTTCACTGTCTTTTAGAAAGATTGGACAATGAACTATTTATCATTGTTCGCTATCCAATGAATCGCATCTTCCCTCATCTCACGGTCCCAACCTTGCTCAAAAGCCCCATTAACTCTTCCACCTCCCCTAACTCCTAATCAAAAAAATTTCTTCTAAAACATGGAGTCCACAACCTATTCCCTCCTTCTAAAGAGATGCAATCTCCAACCAAAGCTCCTTTATCATCACCATCCCCCACCACCACCACCACCACCACCACCACACACACACACACACACACACACGCTCATCAAGTTAGACAAACTTAAGAAATTCCTCCCTCCCCTTCCCAATGGATTTTCACACCCCACACCCTTATACTTCTACATTCTCTCTAGTGAACCATCCCCCGTCTTCACAATCATATTTTACACAAATCACCTCACACCACAAGGCTTGATCCTCCACCTCAAAGCACTATAACTACTTCCCAAGAGGGCTTGATTGAACAATTTGAGATCTTTAAACCCTAACCCACCCCCTTCCAAAGGTAAACTTGCCTTATTCCACCCAACCAAATAAAGCTTCTTGTCATCCCCTTTTCCTCCCCATATGAAATCATGTTGAAGCTTCTCATGTTTCTTCTTCACCATAGCTAGCATCAAAAACAAGGCAATGTAGTAAGGGGGGAGGCTTGTTAAAGTACTCCTTATAAATCGGAAACAAGGACATGTAGGTGAACCATCCCCCTTCTTCACAATCATATTTTACACAAATCACCTCACACCACAAGGCTTGATCCTCCACCGCAAAGCGCCACAACCACTTTACTAAGAGGGCTTGATTGAACAATTTGAGATCTTTAAACCCTAAGCCACCCTCCCCCAAAGGTAAATTTGCCTTATTCCACCCAACCAAATGAAGCTTCCTGTCATCCCCTTTCCCTCCCCATAAGAAATCACGTTGAAGCTTCTCATGTTTCTTCTTCACCGTAGCTAGCATCGGAAAAAAGGACATGAAGTAAGTGGGGAGGTTTGTTAAAGTACTCTTTATAAGGAAATTCATCCCCCCTTAGAAAGATACTAGCTTTTCCATCCTGTTAGTTGCCTCTGAAATCTCTCTTCCACCGCATCCCACACCCACTGCTCTATCAAACATCTTGCTGAAAGGCTCAATGTCAATGACAATGACAATGACAAATAGAAAGGGAGATAATCGGTATCCCTGTCTTAGGCCCCCAGAAGCATGGAAGAAACCCACTGGAGAACCATTCACCAAAATAGAAATACAATTTTGTATCAATCTCCTCCATCTATCCCCAAATCCCATTCTCTTTAACAAATAAAGAAGGAAGTTCCAATTGACATGATCATAGGCCTTCTCGACATCCGGCTTGCACACCAAACCCGTTTTCTTCCTCTTCTTTCTCGCATCAACACACTTACTGACAATCAACATTGCCTCCAATATTTATCTTCCTCCCACAAAAGCATTTTGACTTGGGGAAGTAGTCCTTCTCAACAGCTCCCTAAGCCTCAGCAAGAAGTTTATACAAACTCCCCACTAAGCTAATAGACCGAAAATCTCTTATATTCTATGCTCCTTCGTTTTTTGGAACCAATGCTATAAATGAAGCATTTAAACTATCTTCAACGGAACAGGCTCCATGGAAATGATCAAATACCGCCATGACATCACACCTAATCACCCTCCAACAATGTTTATAAAACGCCATAGTAAAGCCATCCGGTCCTGGTTCTTTATCTCCTTCACAGTGTCTTCAAAGCCTGCACCACCTCCTCTTCCTGAAATGGTCTCTCCAACAAATGATGTTGGCTTGATTGACCAATGCTCTTTAGACTATCTAAGAGTTTGATGGTTCAATTCTGCGTGATCTGGTACCCCCCAGCATTAAATTTTTTTGCAAACTATAGACATCTTTAAATAGGTGATTTGGGCTGGTTTAGTTGGCTCACTAGTCTGTCTGGCCAGTCTGGTCTAGTTATGATAACACTTGTCCCCACAGCTTTGGTCCCACTTGGCATCATTTCAGAATATAGAACCAGTGATCAGATCATCCTTGACAGACCTCATTTCCACAAGACCACATTTGCTGTCGATCTTCTTTGGCACTTTTAAAACCCAGACATAGCTTTGTCATTTTAGTTAAGTGTAACGAAGCATGAAAACGTGAAAGGAGTCGAACATGTCGAATTTCTTGAAAACTAAGTAACATAGAGATTACTCACCCAACAACAAAATACTCTCTAAATTCGAAACTGTATATATTATTGAAAAGTTGGACCTCTTACATCATATTTATAAGCTAGAAAACTACTACTTCGAATAGGAAACTACTAATTACTTCTACTAATTCAATTAAGAAACTACTAATACTAATCCGAATAAAATTAGGAAACCAAAATACCCAAAAAAAGGGGGTCAAAGTTTTTCGGGTTGCCTCAGGTCATTTTGGGTCATCAAGGATCAACCACTTGTTCTACATCAAATGGCAATGGTTCTAATCATGCCCCTCTAACCTCCTTTTGAGCCCATGTGTTAAATTAGCATTGAAGGTTTAAGTGAGAAACCATTGTTTAGGATTTTAATATGGAGTTGAGACCAGGACAGATTTTGAGTTGCACGGTGAATGGCTTTGCATGGATGGATCGAATGATTTAAGTGATGGTTACTTTTGGTTTGGGTGGATGAGATGGAAACAGATGGATTGGTCTGCTTAACATGGGAATGGCTTTCAATGGGTTTCCAATAATGCTTGTTTGTGCGATGCCCTTGGGTTTTTTTTCCGTAGCTCTATTTGCTGAAATAAGCTTGATCATGTTTGAAGCACATGCAACTTTTCATGTCTTCTTGAAGATTGTTTGAAATTTTGCCTTAGGTTGACTGCTGTGGCCATTTACTTCAATGATTAATTGTCCTTTTATCATAAACTCGGGAAGTTCATCTTCTTCAGATATTAATATTATATGTAATTATTATAATATAAAGATATAAATGCTGGCTGGAATCATCAGCAATTCCCTCTTAAAAGAATGCCGAAGTTCAGAAGGAGAAGCTATTCTTGATGCAGCAAACAATGCAGAATCAGAAGTGGTTTTACACTTTCATTTTCATTACAAACAAAGCGAAGGTGCTACTTAGCCCTATCCAGGATGAAGGTCATGCTACACCCGGAATTAACACTCCGAGGCGCAATAAGGTAACCAATTGGGGAATAGAATGTGGGAGTAAAGCCATGAGGTGTGACACATGCATGAAAGGACACAGTACTTCCAACTATAACAGGAGATATTGATCTAAGTTATAGTATTTCCTCAGAGCAATTGAACTAGGTTTTTGACTAAATAGATATGGGCATAGATTAGGGAATTTCCTCACTCATTGAGCAATCTAAAGGAGGTGCTTGGGGAGAGCCCTCAAACTCCCCATTCTCCCTTTTTAGAACAGCTCCAATGGCTACATTTATGTCAAGTCTCGTTGCTCGCACCTCGGGTTCGTGCATTCAGTAGCTGTTCATGAGCGTTGTTGTTTATATCCCTTTCATTTGACCACTCTAACCACAAAGGATTGTCTACACTCCTGATCTGCCCTTCCTTCAAGAAACTCCTGGTTGTCTTTCTTGTCCTGACCTGATGAACCCTCAAATCTGGATGGGATCACTGCCATTGTTAATGTGCATTCCCTTATTTGGCACTATGAGAACATAACAACCACTGCATCTAGTCGTAGTCAAAGTCAACTGCTCCTGCAATGAATAAAAATTCTTATATGTTAGCTACCTCAAAACCAGTGATCCAACCTTCATGATGAGATTGATTGCCTCCCAGGAAATCATAGTTGGTGTCCCCACTCCCCAGTTTAGCAAAACATTTAAATTGACCAAAGAAGTTAGAGAAGTCCCCTCACTTTGCTCCTACACGCGTCCTGATTTAGGTTCCTTTTATAATACTAAATTGCTGGGCTCTCAACAGAAGGGAACAGAAATGTTCCTTCCAACCAGTTGATTCTCTGTGTCCTAGAACACTTGCCATGCTTCAAACAACAAAGGAAGCCTGATGATGAGGAGCACTTGTTTTGTTGTGAAGATATGTTTCTAAGAATTGGAGAGATTGTTTAGAGTTGTTGTCATGCCTGAAAAGTTAAAGGATTAATTGCATTGAGAATAGGGGGGATGTTATGCCTTAAGGTTCCGTAATTATAACAAGGGCTGGGAGGAATTTGCACTGCATTTGAGATTGGCAATGGTGTTCGGCTTCGCTTTTGGCATGATGTTTGGATTGGGGAGGAGTCTTTGAAATCTAGATTCCCAGACTTGTATAATCTTGCGGTAAATAAGGAAGTGCGACTCATTGACTATTTTCAGTTTTCTTTTTTTTCTTTTTGATCAGGAAAAGTACAAGTAAATAGAAGGCACCTGAGGGGGGTGAACCCATAATACAAAAAAGGAAAAGCTATAATTAGAGCTTCAAATCCCTCAAAAAATTAGCAAAGTCATTTACATGAGATGAGAATTTTCCTTTGATCCAAAAAAACAAAAGCTTCAAGAAATTATCCTTGAAGAGCCAAGGAGGTTTTTCTTCCCCTTCAAAAATACGAGAATTGTGCTCCAGCCACAAGCTCCATAACAAGCAAAGAGGAGCCATTTTCCTGGCTTTGGAGGCCTCTTTTCTGGCCTTGCTGCTCCTCCATCCTTGTAGCAAGCTCTTGACTGTGGCTGGAATCACCCAGGTAATCCCGAAGGTAGTGAAAATCAAATTCCGACCCTCCTTGGCCATTGGACAGTGGATGAAACATGGTTTACTGTCTCTGCATCGATCTTACATGTTCTGCATTTCAGTATTCCGAAGATGGAGTTGTTTGGAACCCTGTCTTTATGAGGGCTTTTTGTGATTGGGAATTGCTGTTGGTGGAGGCTTTGTTGGAAATTCTTTTTGGATGTTGTGTGATGGTGGATCGGGACTCGGGAGGATATGGTAAAGTGGCTCCCTATTTCAAATGTGGAGTTTACGTTAAAGTCTTTTTACAAGGCTTTATGTGGTTACCTGTGGGAAGAGCTTTCCATGGAACGAAATTTGGAAATCGAAGGTTCCTTCCGAGGTCTCATTTTTTTGCTTGGACAGCAGCTTGGGAGGCAATCTTGATGATTAACAATCTTAGGAGGGAAGATTTTGGTGCTGTTGCATCTGTAAACAAACAGATGAATCCGTTAATCACCTTCTCCTACATTGCCCAGTGGTTGGTGAATTGTGGGTGTTGGTGTTATCGACAGCGTGTCCTTCGAAGAGATGGAGGAAAGAATGGTCAAATGTTGATCTTGTCTTTTATGGCATATTTGATTGAAGCAGAACCGTCACACTTTTGAAGGAGAGGAAAGCCCCATTTATATAGTAAAGAAGCATTTTTTAGACATGTTTTATTTTTGGATTGTAGGGAAATATCCCATTTCTCTTTTGGACTTTGTTGATATTTTGGGAGAGCTTAATTGTAAGGATAGATATACGTAGCTCTCTGTTTTTGTATGTGGGTCGTGCCCACTTTTGGCACGTTGTTTATAATACTTACCAATATCCCATTTCTCTTTTGGATTTTTTTGATTTTTTGGGGGAGCTTAATTGTAAGGATAGATATATGTAGCTCTCTATTTTTGTACATGGGTTGTGCCCCCTTTTGGCACCTTGTTTATAATACTTACCCTTCCTTATCCAAAAAATAAAATAAAATCATAACAATAGATGAAAATAATGAGGTTTAGAGAATTATGTTAAAAGTTTATATTAGATCTAGTTATATATAATTTCTATTTTCTAAAGATATTTTTGTGTTTTCTTTAGAGTTTGACATTTGTTGAATCCCTTGGTCAGCCAATGGCAGAGCTGATCTATTTGCCAACAACAACTTCATCTTCTCCTTATTGGGGTCATTTTTATCCTTAATGGGAGTTTGTAGTGGAGAAGGTTGTTACGTCCTTAAATGTTTTTCAATTTTAATTGTGCTTTGTATTGTACCTGTGTTTAACTTTGTTTTTGTGAACTTTAAAGAATAGCTCATCCTTCTCTGAATGTTTCCCTTTCTTTTAATGGTATTATCTTTTTTGTTTCTCATCACAAAAAAAGAAAGAAAAAAGAAAAAAAAAATGTTGTGTCTAGCTAAACACTAAAGTAATTGTAGGATCATTTTACTTTGAGAGGTTAAAACTGGAGGATAACTAGAGAAAGGTTAATGAATATTGTTAGGGTGCATTCAGTCTGCCAGTCTGTGTCAGTTGGTTTAAACAACGGTAAATTCTAGGTGATGGTTATTACTAATGTTTCTATTGTTTTGCATATGCCTTAAAAGTAAACTTCAACAATGTCATAGTTTGTTTTACAACTGAGCCTTTCTTAGACAGTTTTGCTTGTGTCAGCATCTCTATGGAATCTGTCACTAATTAATAAACTTTTCAATGAAGATAGGACCTTTGAAGCCATGAAAAGGAAGAACATTTATAAGGATTTCTATCAAATGTATATGTCATAATTTTTTAACAAGAAAGGCTTGAATATTATCATAAAATGCTTTGCTAATGTTGTCATTGATAACTTTGATTTGGAAGAAAGGGAAAAGAAAAGAATCACTAATTCAATATTGCATTACATAGAGAAAGAAAAGAGCCCTTTATAGTAGGGCTAAATGAACAAATAAGGAAAAGACTATACTACCCTTAATGATATGCTAACACACATTATGCTAAGATACTATATATCCTAACTATACTAACACCCCCATCAAACTAATGATGCGGTAGCAGAAAGTATCGAGAGTTTGCCAAGCAGAAAGTGGAAGCGCAGAACCGTGTGTCACTTCGTAGTTGTTAGCCAACTGCAATTTAGAAGGAAGAAAGGGAAGAGAAATAGTATCAAGCTGAAGATGACGCACACAATCACAATCAATCTCAATGTGATTGGTAAGCTCGTGGAAGACAGAAGTATAGGCTATCGGAATAGCACTCTTGTTGTCCCAATACATAGGAATAGAAGTAGTCAAAGAGATGCCTAGATCAACAAGCAACTAGTAGAGCCAATCAACTTCAGCTGTAGTGGTAGCCATGGCACATTACTCAGCCTCAGCATAAGAACAAGCAACAATGCTTTTTTGCTTTTCCAAGAAATAAGAGAGTTGCCTAGAAAACACAAAAAAACCAGTAGTGCACTTGCAATCCATAGAATCACCGACCCAATCAACACGAAGCTTTACGGAAGAAGACGCAGATAGGAGCAAACTCTGGTGCAAGGTGCCACGAATATAGCGTAATATGCATAGAATAGCAACCCAATGAATAGTGGTACGAGAAGAGACAAACTGATTGACAATATAAATTGCATAAGTGATATCAAGGCATGTAATAGTGCCATAGACCAGATTACCAACAAGAGCTCGATATAAAGTGAGATCAGACAATAGAACTCAATCAAAGTGAGTATGACAAATATTGAGTTCCAAAGGTGTCTCAACTGTCCGAGTATTTGACAGGCAGGTTATCTGAAAAATAATAGATGCATATTTGAATTGAGAGACAAGATAACCTTTAGAAAAATAAGTTACCTCAATGCCCATGAATTACCAAAGAGGACCCAGATCTTTCATTTCAAAATGATGCTACAATTGCGATTTTAACAATGAAATCCCTACTGTATCATCAGCAGTAATGATAATATGATCAACATATAGCAAAAGAAAAATATGACCCTCAGAAGTAAATCGGACGAAAAGGGCAGAGTTGTGATCACTAGCACAAATCTGAGATCTCAAATGACTGTGGAGAACTTTTTAAACCAAGCTTGGGGAGCTTGTTTGAGACCATACAATACCTTTTTGAGTTTGTACACCTCTCCGGAGTAATGAAGAAGACCAGGAGGAGGAACTATGAAGACTTCTTCAGTCAAGACCCCATTTAGAAAAGCCTTATTGACATCCATTTGGGAAAGACTTCACTGGTGAATTGCTACCATTGCTATAACCATACGAATTGTGGTCATTTTGGCAACAAGAGAAAAAGTCTCCTTGTAGCCAATGCCGGACCGTTGTGCGTATCCCTTTGCCACCAATCGAGTCTTGTACTTTTCAATAGCACCATTAAATTGGGTTTTAATCTTGTACACCCATTTACATCCAACTGCACGTTTATTGGAAGCTAAGGGCACAAACTCTTAGGTGTCTATCTTGTGCGGAGCAAAAAGCTCTTCATCCAAAACCTATTGCCAAAGAGGATTAAGAATAGCCTCCTTATAGAAGGTAGGTTCAAAATGAGCATGAATAGAAGTAAGGAAAGATAAAAAAAATCAGCAGAATACTGAGTACGTATTGGATCAACATTTCATATGATATATCCAATAATATCTAGTATAGTTATTAATAAAAGAAACATAATATTGGGACATCCCTTTAGTAGGAATAGGAGCAGGACCCAAACGTCAAAATGAATAAGATCAAAAGGAGTAAAGAAAATAGTAGAAATTTTATTGAAAGTCAAGGCAGTGAACAATGCAATTTGCCTAATCTACTAGTAGAAACTAAAAACTTTAAACGAGAACTAGAAATGTGGCCAAGACGAGAATGCCACAAATAAAAACTAGATGATTTAGAACTCAAACGAAATGAAGACAAATCAAATGAGGAGGTAGCAACATCTAGAACATGAACTTTTCTAACTCATACAATCCTCTCTTTCTACAACTTGTCCCAATTAGCTTCTTGGAACAAGGATCTTGCACTACATAACTAGAAGATGAAAAATGAACTGTATATCCAAAATCAAGTAGTTGACTAAGAGAAATTAAATTTAAAGTGAGTTGAGGAATATAATAGACATTAGGAAGGGACAAGTGCGAAGAAATAATAGAACGAATGCCAGCCCAAGACATAGGAGTGCTAGTGGCAAGAACAAAGACAACAGGAGGAGAAAAGATTGAAGTGAAGAAATATGAATCAATAGTCATATGATGTCTAGCACCTGAGTCAAAGACCCAAGTGGTATGAGATATACCTAAAGATCCAAAAGAAAAGGAACCTGCCAAGGGAGAAACCGAAAGAGTATTAGGTTGATGAATGGAGAGAAGTTTTTGCAATTTCTTAGCTATCAAGGATAGTGTGGGAGTTGATAGTGTAGTGGACTCATCCACTGGTGGTGCAACCGTTGCATTGTGACGATCCTTACCTCTAGAAACAATTATCGTGTTTCATGAGCTGGCTTATTCACTAATTTAGGATATCGTGTCTTCTAGTGACCCTTTTCACGACATAAACTACATATCAGGACCAACTCTGACTCACTGCCTATTTTGTGAGCTTGAGTAGAGTCGAACTTCTTTAGCTAAAAATTCATTAACCATAGAGTCAATAGAGGAAGTGGGCTGCGATGAAGAATAAAACTACGGAGACCCTCAAAATGATCCGTAAGAGCCATAAAAAACTGAACCAACCTTTGCTATTCTCTTTATATATAATATAACTCAAAAGTGCTCAGCCCTATAGGCTCAGTGCGAGCTAATTGATCTCAAAACCATGTTATAATTGGGTAAAATTCTTGAATGCTCTTATCACCTTGGCGAGTAGTTTGAATCTCATGCTCCAATTGATATTTCTTAGTAAAATTAGATCGAACAAATAATTTGGACAAATATTCTCAAATCTCTTTAGCCGTGTTAAACTTAGCAATATGAATTGCTACTTGATTGTCACACTGGAGAGGCGTTGGACCACGTACTAGAACATCAAATTCTTGCACAAGTGTTCTTAACCAAGTTAGCTCACAAATAGTATGTGCCATTGCTTGATACTCTACCTCAACACTAGAATGTGCCACAATTGACTGGTTCTTGCTTTTCCAAATCATGAGATTACCCCTTAAGAAAGTACAATAACCAAGTGGTAGATTTACGATCTGAAGGTGATCCTGCCCAATCAACATCAATATATCCCCTGATCCGAAGATGTCCAAATGATCGATAAAGAAGACCACGTCCTGGGGCATTCTCAAGATCCTTCAAGATACGAGTAACTACATCCATATGAGGAACTTGAGGACTAGTCATAAACTGACTCACAACACTAACTGCACAGGAGATGTCAGGTCGAGTAATTGTTAGGTAAATGAGCTTACCCATGAGTCTAAGATACATCCTTGGATCCTAAACTAAATCACCCTCATCTGGCATCAACTTTAGATTGGTCTCCATGGGCGTAGCTACAGGTTTGGAGCCAAGGTAACCTGTATTTTTCAAAATATCAAGAGTGTAGTTCCTCTGAGACAAACTGATCCCTGCTTTTGATCTTGTGACCTCAATACCAATTAAATAACAGAGCTTTCCAAGATCTTTGGTGAGAAAGATGGAACCAAGATGGCGAATCAATGTCTTGATACTTGCCTTATCACTGTCGGTGATCACAATATCATCTTTGTAGACAACTAGAATCACAATACCTCTTTGTGTCTTCTTAAAGAATACCGAGTGATCAGCTTGGCTCCGAGTCATACCATAAGTAACTACTGCCTTACTGAATTTATCAAACCAAGCTCGAGGAGACTGCTTGAGTCCATAAATAGACTTCTGAAGATGACAAACGTGCTCCCCCTTGGACTCAAAACCAGGTAGTTGAGCTATTTACACAGTCTCAGCAAGATCACCATGTAGGAAGGCATTTTTGACATCGAGCTGATGAAGAGGCCAATTGAGATTTGTAGCAAGAGATATGATAATCCGAACAAAATTCAAATTGGCAACAAGAGAGAAAGTCTCGGTGTAATCAATGCCATAGGTTTGGGTAAAACCTTTGGCCATAAGGCGAGCCTTTAGCCGTTCAATAATACCATCAGGATTCTGTTTGATTGTGAAGACCCAACGGCAACTAACAATTTGAGCACCTGCAGGTTTAGGAATAAGAGCCCAAGTACGATTTAATTCCAAAGCATGCATTTCCTCTTCCATTGAGGTCCCCCAACCAGGATGGGAAAGAGCTTCTCTGTATGATTTAGGAACAACGAGAGATGACATGGATAGAGAGAAAGCTTGAAAGGAAGAGGATAAGTGATCATAAGAGACAAAGGTAGAGATAGGATGAGCAATGCAAGTACGTGTACTTTTATGGACTGCAATGGGTAGATCAAGACCAGAATCAGAAGAATGAGATGGATCGACGGACAGCGAGGTAGGAGTAGGATGTGAGAGAGAAGGTCCAGTAGGAAGAGTGACTGGAGCTGCAGCCTGGTGACGACAAACATACACTTGAGAAATAAGAGGGCAAGTAGGAACACTAGTAGGTAAAACAAGGTTAGGAAATAATGCTGCCTATAACTGACTTCTTTCTAGAGAATAATAGGGAACAGTTTCAAAGAAAGTAACACTAACACTGATAAAGTGCTTACGTAAGATAGGACTGTAGTATCTGTAACTTTTCTGTGTGCGTAACCAAGAAATATGCATTTATGAGCATGAGAGTTAAGTTTGTCACGAACAGGCTGCAAGTTATGCACAAACAAAACACATCCAAAACCTTTGGGGGAAAGAGGGAAAGATGGTTTATCAGGAAACATGATATTAAAAGGCGATTTTCCCTGTAGAATGCGAGAATGCATCCTATTTAAAAGATATGTAGCTGTAAGGACAACATTCCCCCCAAAAACACTTGGGAAGATGCATCTGGATCATAAAGCATGAGCTATAGCAAGGATGTGACCATTCTTTCGGCAATCCCATTTTGTTGGGGGGTGGTGACACATGATGTTTGGTGTATAATGCCTTTGGACTCGAGAAATTGTTTAAAATGACTGCCTCTATATTCTTGAGTATTATCAGTTTGAAAAGCTAACAATGTGGCATTGAATTGATTAGAAAATTGAGCATAAAAGGATTGAAAAACATTAAACATTGAGAACGATTTTTAAGCAAATAGAGGAAACGAAACTTTATGATGCTTACTAAGTTCACACATGTCTCACAATTAAAACTAGAAAAATTAGATAAAGTAGGAACTAGGTGACGAAGATTTGCAGAAGACGCATGTCCAAGGCGACAATGCCACTAATAAGGAGAAACAACGGATTTGTAGAGCAGAAGGAATCGACTGACAAGATGACTGAAGGTAATAGAGTCCATTCTTCTCATATCCCCCACGAATCATCTTCTTCGTTTTTAGATCATGAAATTCACAATATGAGGGATAAAAGGTTACTGAGCAGTTGAAGGACTGGGTAAGTTTACGAATAGACAACATATTAAAAGGAAATTAGAGTATGTATAAAACAGATGAAAAAGTGAGACCAGAAATGAAAACACTACCAATTCCTTGAACACAAGCTTTAGTCCCATTAGCAAGAGTGACAAAGGAGGGAGAAGAAGGATGAAAAATATTAGAAAGAAGAGACAAGTTACCTGTCATATGATCAAATGCTCCGGAATCAAGAATCCAAGAATGAAGACATGTGTTACCTGACGAGACCAAATTGGTTGTGGAAGTAGAAGAGGCATTGGCACGCTGAAGAATTGAATCATATTCTGTCTTGGAAATAAGGATTTGACCTTCAGAAACTGACTCAGAATGCTCCCCCTCAAGTGTGGCCTTGTTAGCCCAAGTGGGCCTATCATGGAGTTTCCAACAATAGTCAACAAGATGATTATTTTGGCCACAATGAGTGCACCGCTTGGAGCCTCGACTATTATGATCACCACGACCACGATTACTAATAGGAGAAATACACCCACCATGATATCCAGGAGGTGCAGCAAGAGTGGAACGAGTGTCATTCTCTGGAGTAGATGAATGAATGGCAGCTCTCCGAACACGAGCAAAAGTCTCACTAACAGTGGGAACATCCTGAGAAGATAGAATTTGAGAACTGATTGGAGCAAGTTCTGGTTTGAGACCGGGGAGAAACTAATAGCAACTCAAAATGCTTCCCTGTGTTGTTGTTGAGTTTTTAAGTCAGTGGTCAACGGTCGATAGACATTTAACTCATCCCACATACCTTTCAGGATGGAAAAATATTCTTCCACCGAGCGATTCCCTGTTGGAAGGAAAAAATGTCTTGATAGGTTTGATAGATACGAGAGAGATTCTAATTAGAAGAATACAACTCTTGCAAAGTGTTCCAAATGGCTTTGAAGATTCCAAACAAGCGACATTATTGAAAATATCTAGTTCCAAGCTGTTCTAAAGCCAAGTTATAATCTGAGCATCTTCTTGTTCCCAAGCGGGAACCTTGGTGGCATTAGTAGGTTTGGTGGTTGTAAGATAAAAAGTCTTACCACGCGCTTTCAGTGAAATCGACACGGCGCGAGACTATTGAAGGTAATTGGAACCCTTCAATTTTGTATTGGTTAGTGATGCAATTAAAAAAGAATCTTTGTTGTCCTTGATGTCCAATTTATTAGCCATGATAGAACAAGAAGTTGTTAGAGCAAAGATTTGGGAAGCGTGACAAGCTGGCCGAAACTGGCTGGGCTGAGGAAGCCGAGAGGCTCTGCAGAGGGTGACGAGAGGCTGGACTCAAGAGGTGCCAAATGAGCTGAGAGGCTCTGTCGAGAGGGGCCGAGGGAGACAAGAGGTACTGTGAAGAGAAAGAGTGAGAAAGCGAAGTTATGGTTTAGAAATCTTGCTTTGATACCATGTCGAAGATATTTTAGAGAATGAAAAAGATATATTCTTCTTTCTAGGAGGTCAAGATTTATAGTCACAACTTATAAGTAAATAAGGAAACTATCATAAATTAATTCCTACAATCAATCAATCAATCAATCTAATGCCTATATTAAATTACAAATTCGGTCAATATTTACAATCAATATCTACAACAAAAACCAACATAATGGCTCAAAAAATACAGATAGCAAATTTCAGCCCCATTTTTCCAGAAAATATTAGAGAATTCAAAAGCCTAGCAAATGATCTCAAAAAATTACTAGAAGACTCCTCATGCAATTCCGATTAGAACCATGTAAACTGCACCCCGTTTTGATGATGTCGATACGTATGCTGACATCAACATCATCACAGTGCTTTCTTGAATCTGCAATGGATTTTATCGTGTTCTTAATCAAGTCTGGATCTTAATACGCTTTGATACCATGGAAACTTTGTCCTTTGATCATAGAATTAGAAGAGAGAGAAAAAAGAAAAGAGTATCTTATTTGGAAATTTTTACCTCACCCGTGCAGTTTTTTTTTAAATTTTCCATGACCCATGCAGGTTTTTTTAATTATTGTCCTAAACCATGCAGTTTTTAGAAGCGTCTTTTGAAGAGATGTCTTTAATCTAAAAATTTTATCCAAAGGCGTCTTTTGGCCTGAAATGTGGAAACTTTATCAATAATGAATTCTTAAACACTTGGAACTTTATCCAATAAAAGGCGTGTTTTGAAAAGATGCCTCTAAAGGCATCTTTTCAATAGATGCTTTTGATGAAAAAATTGGTTGGAAAGCGTATTTTAAAAAGACGCCTTTAAAAATTGCATGGGACAAGGAAATAATGAAAAACTGCATGGGTGATGGCAAATTAAAAAACAACTGTATGGGTGAGGTAAAAAATTATCTTATTTCAGGAACAATTAAGTCTGCAATCTTACATTACACAGAAAAATAAAAGATCCCTTTATAGTAGATGAAATAAACAAATAAAGAAAAATACTATACTACCCTTAATGATACGCCAACACACATAACACTAACATGCTAATGTATCCTAACTATTCCAACAGTCATAATTTCGTAAAACTATCACCTTTGCTAGGATTGCATGATTGCCAGTGTTGCCCTTTTTTTTTTATGCCAATCACCTAGAAAGTTATTTGTGGAACTAGTATAGTAAGACCTTAATTTATACTTCTGCTTTTTTATTAGATTTCGTTCTATGTCGAGCAATTAAACCATCTGACTTTAGGTATCTGCAAACAAAGTCATGATATGGGATTCTTAAATTGTGTTACACGTTGAGCTTTTTTTCATCAATTGTTGATTAGTTTGTTAAAATGCCTATCAGACCTAGATTGTGTATGCCTTTTTTACCAATCAATATTTCTTCAATGGCTTTGATCCTTGTGTTTAGTATATATTAAAGTCTAGCTTAATGAGTATATTTATCTAACAGACTATTGAAAGCAGTCCACATGGGGAGAATCAAGGGGATGATGTGACCCTATCACAGTTGGTAATTCCTGGTCCCCCTCTTATTTTATTTTATTTATTTATGTTGCCAAACTTACAGTGTATTTGACATTCTGGTAAAGTATTTGAAAGCACCTACAATGTTTTCTTGATTTAATCTGGTGTGTATCCTTACTTATTCTCAACTTTCCTTTGTAGAATTTAATTGACTTGGCGGGATCTGAAAGTTCTAAAACAGAAACAACTGGACTGCGGAGAAAAGAGGGTTCATATATTAATAAAAGCTTGCTTTCGCTCGGCACTGTAAGATGTTGCTCTTTGTTTTCACCCATAATTCATCTTTTTTTTTTCCCACTCAATACTTCAATTTTTTATTTTTTGGTTACAATATTCCAGTTCTTGTGATTATTGACACTACAAGATATTTCAAAAAAATTACTGATTGAAATATTAGATTTTGAGTTTTAAGATACACATATTGAATTTATCTTCTCTGTTACAAGTTATTTTCTCATTTAAATATCTTAGAATGGTCTGGGCAATGTAATACTAGTCGATATGACAGAACTCCTGATCGTTGTTCTGGCTTGAGAGTCAGGACCATTTGAGTATTGCTGACTAAGCTAGTAAGCTGTAACTATGCAATTGCAGTATCTCTCCAGAACAAGTTTGGTGTTTTTGAGTAACTAAGTGTAATCTAATTTCAGGTGATATCTAAACTAACAGATGGAAAGTCTACTCATATTCCTTTTAGAGATTCAAAACTCACGCGTTTGCTGCAGTCGTCCCTCAGTGGCCATGGACGGGTTTCTGTAAGTTTTAATACGGTCTTTTTTTATTATTATTTAAAATTAGACTCGTTGTCTCTTAAATTAGCAATTTGTGAATTTTACATTTTGTTCACAATATTCTATTTATTTATTCGTCTTTTTGATTTTTTTTTTTTTTTTTTTATGTTTTGCAATTGAGATTTTGATTTCTTCTTTTAACCCTTTTGTAGCTTATTTGCACTTTGACACCTGCCTCTAGCAATAGTGAAGAAACACACAACACACTGAAGTTTGCGCATAGGAGCAAGCATGTGGAAATCAAGGCTTCTCAGAATAAGGCGAGATTGGGAATCACTGTTTGTGTGAAATGTTACCAATCATGAGAAATTTTCCCGAGGCAACCACTCCATCTGACATCTATTATGTTTTCTCTTTCAGATTATGGATGAGAAGTCTCTGATTAAGAAGTATCAGAGGGAAATTTCTAGTTTAAAGGAAGAGCTTCAGCAATTAAAGCGTGGCATGGTTGAGAATCCATATATGGTGGCATCTAACCAGGAAGATTTGGTTAACTTGAAGCTTCAGGTTTGTGCTGATACTAGTATGTTTGCTTATTAATTTTTTTAATAATATATTTAGTATTTTTAGTGGTAAATTGATGTTAATTAAAAGAAAAGCCTTATCAGAACTATTTGGGGTTAGCTGCACGAATCTTGTTTTTGCATTCTGCTCTATTTTGGGTTGAAATTGATATTCTCAATGCTTATTACCATTTATGTTTTAGTCTGAGTAATGCGCTAAGAGGTAATACGCTTCTTGAGAGGAGCTGTCTGTGTTGGAAGAGAGTCTTTATTAACCTAGATGGTTATAATGCAGGCCTCTTTAACAAGTGCCATGTAATTAATCTATATGTCAGTCATGCTATATTTTAATATCTTTTGATTTTTTGGTACGCATGCTCTATGATATATCAAGATAAATAATTTAGAAACCAGCAAGTGATTACTGACAGTAGTAAGAAGTTAGAGTTGAGATTAATAATCAATTTTTATTATCAACTTGTATTACATCTAGATACGCAATAACATGTATTTAGTTATTTTGATGCCCATGTCAGGTACGTATCCTACTCCTCCAGAATTTGTATGTTGGCATGTTCCTATTTGTAGGATCTCTGCTTTGAATCCATGGTCTTGTTGCATAGCTTGTGCAAGATTGTTATGGAACCATTTAGATGGTATGGCAGTATGAGTGCAAGAACCAGCTGGATTAAATAATAAGGGATAATGAAAGACAAATAACGTCAACTCAGTAACTTGTGTGAGACAGAGGTAGGCAAGAACTGCATTATTTAGGGGAGTTTGTGGCATTGTATTTGTGTATATTTGGAAGCATTGATCCGAATCGATGCTACCCAAGAAGTTGTGCATTTATCCTCATAAAGTTATAACAAGAACTTTGAATTACCGTGTACAAGATTTACAAACGGAAGATGTCAAAGGTGAACTTTGATATTCATTAACTTGGAAAGATGGACAAAGGTATCAATATTGGTGCTGAAGTTATGTTTTAAACGGTTAGAAAGTAAACAGCGGAAACTTGCTGTGTAACCTCATAAACTGCAACAAGAGACAACAATGGACGATTTAGAAAGTATTTTAAATAAGACAGATTCTTAACATGTAATATAGATGGGGTTTTGAGGGATTGCCCCCTTTGGCACCTTTTTAATAATAAACACCTTTACTTATAAAAAAAAATGTAATATACATGGGGCGGACTGTGCGCCTCTGAGCATGTAAAAGATAATCTGTTAGAAATTTTCTAATTAATTTTTTCTGTGTCTTTTGTATATTTTTATTCCTTCTGCATGAAAGCATTGTCATGTTGGAGGACAATATTCTTGGCTATGTCTCACTTCGATAAAATATGTTGCCATCTAAAGAAAGAGAGTAATGTGTGTTTTATGTGCTACAGGAAAGGAATTATGATGCAAGTTTCTTTAAAAGTTTTACTCAATATCATCTGATCTTATTCAATACTATGTTAGATTTAGTACAAGGGAGACTAATAAAAAAAGATGGTGTAAGGGTGATTTTCTAAGCCAGTAAATAACTAAACTTGAGAAACTCCAGTTGGCATCTACACATCTTACTATTTTTCAGTTGCTTAGTCTTTGATAGCGCGATAAATTGAAATAGTGTCTTGTTGACTCATCTATGAGTGGTTTAGTTATTATTTATAGCAGTTTGAACTTTGGAGCATCAGTTGTGACATCTCAATATCTTTTAGTCTTTTCTATAATTGTGACCTTTATAGCTTGGAAAAGTATTATTCATTTTTCCATAATATTTTGTATAATGTTTAATGTAATCACTGTTGTTGCCATGCTTGTGAGTTTGTGCTTTTCATGGCTGAGGATGTATAGCTGAATTACTGATATATTACCCATTAACACCAACTTCAATACCACAACTGAAGGTGGCTGAGTGGTAAGCCTTTTGAACCTCGCCTAATACTTGGGCTTGAGTCTTGCTACTCATGAGCTGGTAGATGGCTTTCAGTCTATGGGGTTGGCTAACATGGGAGTTGTGGAGTAAGGAGTGCCACCACTCCCTTCCTACGCTTTTTGATGGAGCAAAAGAAAAAAGAACAATCAATACCTTCACTCCCAAATATTTTTTTTGATCGGTTACCTTCACTCCCAAATATGGAACAAATTCTCATCAGCTTTGTAGTTTGTATGCATTGTTTTGTTTATTTTCTACTTAATACTGATAAAAAAAATTTGTTATTTTCTACTTAATACATTGACATTATACTTCCTTCTAAACTATTGTTTACCTTCTCGCAGTTAGAAGCTGGGCAAGTTAAATTACAGTCAAGATTGGAAGAGGAGGAACAAGCCAAAGCAGCTTTGATGAGTAGGATACAGAGATTGACTAAGCTAATTTTAGTTTCTACAAAAAATACTGTGGCATCAAATGTTCCTGCCAAGGCTGGCCATAGACGGAGGCATTCTTTTGGGGAAGATGAGGTACCTGATATATCAATATAAACTTTTTATAGGTAAGTGGCCCTTGGGGTTGGAGTTGAACCTGGGACCTTGGGGATGTTACCCAAGACTCTTCCCAACTAATCCAATCCCAAGGGTTATATCAATATAAACTTAGTTTAAGTTAACAGAAGTTTCTTGGTGTAGCCAACCAACCTCAAGCAATTGGGAAAAATATTTATTGAGTTGCGTTGAGTTGAAAGTAGAGGTGAGTTAAACTTAATTGAGAGTAGGGATGCAAGTATGTTTGCCCAAATCGGGGGTAAGTCATTTGATGTTCTTCAGGAGGAGAATGAGTCGGGAGAACTTTTCCAAATTATTGAAAGGGGTCCAGGAGCGATCCGAAGGTTATGGGTACTGCGATGGGAACTTGAATGGATTTGCAATACTCTGGAGGCCTACTCAGCCGGTCGGAAAAAGGTGGTGTTTCCGATTGGTATTCATGGGCGAGGCAGAAGCCTCTATCTGTGTAGAGGCTCAAATCGCAAGGGGAGCTATATGAGGTTGGAGAGTAGATCTCAGAGAGGGAATCGAACAATATTTTTGCCGGAAGCTTATGCAAATGGAGGATGGTCGTTATATGGGCAAGCTTTCAGGAAAATAGGTCTATCGCAAAGAAGATCAGTCACAAGGAAAACCGAGTCTTACCCGGATGTCTGTAAAATTGCAGATTGGCCAACGGACAGCATCATGGTGGAAAGGAATCCAGCACAGTCTCGAGATGGCATCGAGGTTCACATTGGGTCATGTGGAAGTCGCATCAAATTCCTTCAACGCTGCTTAATCGGTCGGTTTGGTGAGCTGAACACTCCGGCTCCCGACAGACATAAAATTCACAGATGGGCTCTCAAAAATTGGGGGTTACAGACTGGACTGAGAGTGCTTGACCTGAGTGGCCTCTGGTTTTTATTCGAGCCGCCATCGGAGGTGGAGGCCAACAGAATCCTTAATCGACCCAGCTGGACTTTTGAAGGATTACAGGTGACCTTGCATCCATGGTCCCCGTCAGGGTGTTGTTCGAGGGGGGACGACGAAGGCTTCATATGGGTGAGGATGATGGGTTTACCAGCTTTCTTGTGGAGTTCGGAGGTCTTTCGAGCCATGGGAGACCGGTGCGGCAGCTTCGTGATGGTGGACCAAGACACGGCAGAACGAAATCATCTGAGATGGGCTAGAGTCTTGGTTAGAAGCAGGCCGGAAGACATCCCCGCCTTTATCAGTATCAGGTGTGGGCCATGGTCTTTTACTATCCCGGTTTGGTCGGAATCTGGCCCCAAGTGCGTTGAAGATGATCTACGGTGGTCGGAAGATGCAGAAAAGATCGGAAAACATGGTTTTTCAGTCTCGGATCCTCACGCGCCGATGGCGCGACTGACTGTTAGAAACCCTTCTGACAAAGAGCCACGTGGCGCCCATCGCAAGCTCGATCCGGAACATCGCGTCGAGAATTTGAAATTCAAATTTCCGAAGGCTGCGCAGGGGACCGTACACGCTTCTGACAGTGGAAAACGTGGAGGACAACCATGGATTGAGGCTGATTCTTGCGCAGGAAATCAGATTTCCGTATCGCAGAAGTCGGAGAAGGGATCGAGAAGAAACAGGAAAGTTTCAGATTTCAGGAGTGGTAAGGGCCTTACGGGCCTAGGGCATTTAAATGGCAACCGAAGTGGGCCGCATGGGCTGGGCCACCACCAATGGAATCAACACATCAGGAAAACTTTCAATAAGGCTTATGGACAGGGGGCCTCTCATTCGGGTCGTCAGGCTTATGGACAGGGGGCCTTTCATACGGGTCTTCTTACTGTGCCCCAAAAAGTTGGAGATTCAATTAGGATAGATGGGCCGGCCCAACATAGCTATACGGAGCCCACTTCGGGGCACAGGAGAATCAGGATACCGCAGTTTTCTCATGGGCCGTCCAAATTCAAATCTCTTCCAATTTTGACACACAGATTTGAAGGTAGTAAGGGGCAATCGGGGCCGGCCCAACATCATTTTAAAAGAAGAAAAGGAAGATCTCTCCCCCAGGTCCATGTTTTTACCCATGCGTCCACCAGTTCGGGCCCTGTTTCTGCCCATGTATCAACAACAACTGAGGGTGAAGCTGCAGCTTTGGAAGTGCTCAACAGGTTTTCTGCTCCAGGGGAGCACTGCGTCAAGGCTACCACAGAAGATGGTTACAGACATTTAGCTACAGGGAAGGAGATTGTGGCTGCAAATAGTGCAGAGAATTTCAGGAACTCTGCTTCACGGAAAGAGAGGAAGAAGGAAAGAAAAGACAAGCAGGCAGCCGAGCCATCTCAAGGGGACGTCAGCACAGAGGGGCATGTTTCAGATTATAGCAGCAAGCTGGATGACAGAGAGTTCCTCCAACTCCTGGAGAACAGCTATTGCATTGATGCCAGCCAAAATGACTGGGAAGCCGAGTGCTCTTTCGTAGCAGAAGCTGAACTGAATCTAATGAAGAGCAGAAGGCCTCAGTCAGAGGATCAACTGGGCGAAGTGGCTTTGCGTAATCAGGACATTTTGGAGAACCCAGCAGACTACCATCCGTTAGCAGTTGTACTGCCGGAAGACTGTCCCACTCCCTCCGTCCAGATTCAAGTGGGAGAGCCATCAACTGCTTTTCTACATCACCAACAGACTTTAACGGACGACTGGGTTCTTCGAAAGTTGGGAAAAGTGAGTAAAATCTTGGGTGTTACGTGTGCAGGTTTCGAGGACCGGATGACGGAGTTATTTAGAGAAATTGTGCTGTGCAACTCCCTGTCAAGAACCAGTCCTAGGCTTGCCACCGACAATGATAAGGAGGACAAGTTAGCAAAACGCATGAGACGAGTTTTGAAAGAGTTGTCATGCTCGATTAATTATGGGGGCAGCAAGGAGATGGAGGTCACTACGGAGGGCATTGAGCAAAAAAAGTTTCTATGAAGTTAAACATTTTATCCTGGAACGTGAGGGGTCTAAATGACCCGGACAAAAGAGCAGTTATTAAAGGTTTACTTAAGGAATGGAGACCTTCAGTTATATGTCTTCAAGAAACTAAATTGGGATGTATCTCGGAAATCATTGTCCGTTCCATTTGGGGTCCCCGTTGGGTAAAGTGGGCTGCTTTGGATGCTCAAGGCACGACAGGAGGCATTTTAGTTGCATGGGACTCGCGGTCGATCAGTTGTATCGAGCATAAAGTGGGCGAGTTCTCCATCTCTTGCAAGTTTACCTTGCTTTACAACTCCTTAGTATGGGGTTTTTGTGGCATATATGGGCCAGTGGTTAATAGCGAAAGGGATTTATTTTGGGATGAGCTACGGCTGGCTCTTGCCTCCTGGCAAGTTCCTTGGTGCTTAGGGGGGGATTTTAATGTTGTTCGTAACCCGGTTGAGAGATTAGGAGGTGGAAGGCTGACTTCGGCTATGAGGGGCTTCAATGAGTTCATTAATTCGCAAAGATTGGTGGACTTCAATTTGGAGGGAGGGCGATTTACTTGGTTCAGAGGAGATCATCAGTTGGCCATGTCTAGATTGGACAGATTTCTGGTTTCCCACAACAGGGAGGATGCCTTTCCAGGAATCTCCCAAAAGTGTCTCCCGAGGCCTTGTTCTGATCATCACCCCATCATGCTATTCTGTGGGAGCTTTAGCGCAGGGAAAAGCCCTTTTAGATTCGAGAACATGTGGCTTGAATATGATGGCTTTGTGGAGTTGGTTAAAAATTGGTGGGTTTCTTACATAGTGTCAGGATCCCCAAGCTATTGCCTCGCCAGAAAATCGAAGCTTCTAAAAGGTGATCTGAAGAAGTGGAACCATGAGGTTTTTGGTTCGATTCAGGTTAGGAAGAAATTTTTGCTGGATTCTCTTTTGGCGCTGGATAGAGAAGATCAGTTGGGTTCCGTTTCTGCTGCTCAGAGGGCTGAGAGAGAAGGTTTGAAGGGCCAGATTGGGAAGATTCTCAAGATGGAGGAGATTCTTTGGAGGCAGAAGTCTAGGGTCTCTTGGCTTAGAGAGGGAGACCGCAATACTAAATTCTTCCACAGAATGGCTTCCTCTCACTTCAGAACAAATACCATATCGTCCATTGCAGTTGATGATCATCTTCTCGTGGACAAAGATTCCATCAGGAATGGCATTGTTGATTTCTTCTCTAAGCTTTACTCGGAGCCGCATAGTTGGAGACCTGGGGTGGATGATCTGTGTGTGGATAGTCTTAACAGGGATGCTTCCTCTCAATTGGAGATTCCCTTCTCGGAAGAAGAAGTGGAAAGAGCTTTAGAGGCTTGCAATGGGGATAAAGCGCCAGGTCCTGATGGATTCACTATGGCTTTTTTCAAGAAATGTTGGGGCGTTCTGAAAGCAGATATCATGGCGGTTTTTGAGACCTTCCATAGGGAAGGGGGTTTTGAGCGTAGTCTGAATGCCTCCTTCATTGCTCTCATTCCTAAGAAGGAGGGAGCTTCTAACATTAAGGATTTTCGGCCTATAAGCCTTGTGAGCAGTGTTTACAAACTGATTGCTAAGGTCCTTTCTTTAAGAATGAAGAAGGCTATGGGCAGTATCATTTCTCCTAGCCAGCATGCTTTTGTTGAGGGAAGGCAAATCTTGGATGCGGTTCTCACCGCTAATGAATGCATTGATTCTAGGAGAACTCAGAAGAGGAAGGGTCTCGTTTGCAAGTTGGATATTGAGAAGGCTTTTGATTATATTAGTTGGAGTTTTTTGATGGGCATGTTGGCGAAGATGGGTTTTGGGGCCAAGTGGAGGATGTGGATTCATTCATGCATATCCACAGTCTCTTTTTCGGTTCTCGTCAATGGATCTCCTGCGGGTTTTTTCCGCTCTTCTAGAGGATTGAGGCAGGGAGATCCTCTATCCCCCTACCTTTTCGTGATTGCTATGGACGTTCTGAGTCGCTTCTTGTCTCGTGCAGAGGAGGTTGGTCTTATCAAAGGTTTTCAGGTGGGGAATAGTAGAGGTGGTGGAGTGGGTATTTCCCATCTCTTATTTGCTGATGATACCATCATTTTCTGTGATCATTCAGTCCGCCAACTCCGTTTTGTCCGGTGCATCCTTAGTTGCTTTGAAGCAGTGTCAGGCTTGCGGGTCAACCTTGGCAAAAGCAGCATTACTCCGGTTGGGGCGATTCCTGAGTTGGACGTATTAGCTAGTACTTTGGGCTGTAGTGTGGGCAGTTTTCCCTCGACTTATTTGGGTCTTCCGCTGGGTGCTTCTCCGCGTTCAGTTGGGATATGGGATCCTGTAATTGGAAGATTCCTCAGGAAGTTGTCAGGTTGGAAAGCTCAGTTTTTGTCTAAGGGAGGCATACTCACTCTTGTCAAAAACACTCTAGCCAATCTCCCTACCTATTTCATGTCTCTTTTCCCTATTCCCAAGACTGTGAGTAGGAGACTGGAGAAGATTCAGAGAGACTTCTTATGGGGTCATTTAGGGGAGAGCAAAAAGATTCACCTAGTTGCTTGGGACAGAATTCGGAGGCCGGTGACTCATGGGGGTTTAGGGGTAAAAGACTTGGGTACTTTCAACAAAGCCCTATTAGGGAAATGGTTATGGAGATTTGGGGAAAGCATTGGGGAGCTTTGGCGGGAGATCATTGCTTCTAAGTATGGGTGTGATCCTGGAGGTTGGTGTTCAGGCAGAGTTGAGGGGTCAAGGGGATGTGGCCCATGGGGTTACATCAGAGATGGGTGGTTGACCTTTATGGTAAGATGCCGCTATATCCTTGGAAGTGGTAGTAGGGTGAAATTTTGGGATGATGCCTGGGCCGGGGACAAGTCGCTAAGGGTGAAATTTCCTAGGTTATATAGTCTGGCTAACAATAAAGAGGCTTGGGCTAGTGAGTGTTTGGAGAAAGTTGGAAACAAGCTTATTTGGGCTCCCTGTTTTAGGAGAGACTTCTTTGATTGGGAGTTAGAAGAGGTGGGCTCTTTCCTCCGTTTCCTTAATGGTTTCCGGGCCTGTGAAGATAGGGAGGATCAGAGAGATTGGAGGCCAGATAAGAAATCCTTCTCTGTCCGTTCTTTCTACAAAAGCATGTTTGCTTCAGTTATTTCACCCTTCCCGTGGAAGCTAATTTGGCACTCAAAAGTCCCCCCTAAAGCCTCTTTCTTTGCTTGGGAGGCTTCTTGGAAGGCAATTTTAACGGCGGACAACCTTAGGAAACGAGGCTTCTCTATGGCGAGTAGATGCTATCTTTGCAAGTGTGAGGAGGAAAGGGTGGACCACTTACTCATCCACTGCCACGTATCATGGAGTTGCTGGAATGTCATCTTTTCTCTTTTTGGTTTCTCATGGGTAATGCCAGGCACAGTTAAAGACCTTTTGTTGGCTTGGGAAGGCTTCAACCTCCCAAAGGAGATTAAGCAAGTTTGGAGAATAGCTCCAATATGGCTCATATGGAGCATCTGGACAGAAAGGAACAAACGTGTTTTTGAAGATTTGGAGCTTGCTACTCCTATTCTTAAAGATGTCTTTTTGCGTACTTTATTTTTTTGGGTCAAAGAGGCTTTACCTGTAAATGTCTCTTCTTTTGTAGTCTTTTTGGATTCTCTAAATCAGATGTAATCTGTTGGGGCTCTTGCCCTTGATGCCCTTCTTGAGCACATATATATATATATATATATATATACAAATTTACTTATCAAAAAAAAAAAAAAACAGAAGTTTCTTGGACAGCAGAACGATATAGTATGCCAATGCATGGATTTATGATTTCCTTCACAACACAGATTTTTTTATTTGCTTACTTCAAAATTATAACTAATACCTTCCTTGACGTAATACATTTGACTCCGTTGTTGCAGCTAGCATATTTGCCAGATAGAAAACGAGAATACATGATTGATGATGATGCTGGAAGCATTGATTCTGAAATTTCAGCATATGGGAGGAATGATGTCACTAATCTAGATGAGCTAGTTAAAGATTACAAAAGGAACAGGAGACGTGGAATGCTTGGCTGGTTTAAGCTAAAAGTAAATTTTCTACACTCCCTCTTCCTTTTGGCATTTTTGCTTGCAATTAGACTTAATTGGTTCATTTTAAGTTGCTAGGAAATAATATATAGTTGGAATGATGTATATGGTTGATGTCACTCTTCCCTTTTAAATTAGCATTTGAAAGGTGAATGATGAACATGGATGTTAATTCTTACGCAAGTTGAAGAAGATGTAGAAAAATTATATAATTCATGGCCGAACAACACTAGTGGACAAAGCATACAAGAAAGACCAACATGTATGGATATTTTATATAGAGTGAAATCTTTTATTTTATTTTTGGATAAGAAACAAAAAACCTTATAAAAGAATGCACCCAAGGGGGTGCACTAGTATATAACCAAGACTATACAACTATACACTCATGGAGCTCAAAATAGATACAAAATTCTCTATGGACAAGACCGAGTCCCCTGAGATTAAAAAATAAAGGGTGCTAAACACCACAGCCTTGACATTCCATATCGGAGACTCCATGCCTTCTAACAATCTCCTTTCTTTCCAAATAATCCACCATATGAACAATGGAGCCATATGCCACATCTCCCTCACCCTTCTTCTAATTGAGCTTCCTCTCCAAGTAGCAAGTTGATAAAACCTCCTAAAGAGAACGAGGCATGACCTAATGCAGTGTAAAAAGACCAAGCAAAAAACTTCTGACAGCGCTTGTAACCGGATAGTATAACAAGAGATGGTTTACTGTTTCTTCATTCCCCTTACATAACCGGTACCAATTTACATTGTTTTGGCGCCTTATCCTCAAGTTTTCCACTGTCAAAATCTTTTCCAAAGCCACTGTCTATCCAAAAAAAAAAAGAAAAAAAAAAGATACCTCCAAAGGCACTTTAGATCTCCACATAGCTTTCCACAAACCACTGCTGCCTCCCCTTCCCTGTCAAATGATTTGACCTCAAACACATTTCCTAGACCCAGTCCAACATAGAGCATCCACCCCCTCAAGAAAGTCTTGTCTATATGGCATGCCGTAGAAATCCATAGCTTTCTCCACCTCCCAGTTTTCCTCTTGCTTGACAATTTGCATGTCCTCGACCATATCTCCTCCTGTCCTCCTGAAGCAATCCGCACCTGTTGCTTGTCTAATTCTAAAAGGGTGAAGGAAAGATGTCTGAAGAGGACTGTCCTCACACCAATGGTTTGGTTTGAATCTAATCCTTCCTCCATCTTCCACCCTCCACCTGATGTATTTAGAGAATTCATCCCAACCTTGTCTAATACTCCTCCAAACACCAACCCCTTGAGGAGTTCTCACCTCCCTAGAGAACTAATCTTCTGCTTCTGACCTGTACTTTGCCTCCACTACTCTTTTCCACATGCCATTCCTCTCCACCCCTATATTTCCAAAGCCACTTCCCTAAAAGAGCTTTGTTTTTTTTTTTTTCAGGGATAAATGAAGGTATTTCATATAAAGTGCCAAAAAAATGGGGGCATGTCTACCCCCCTTCCTTCACAGGAAAACACAATTTTTTTGCAGTTCACTAAATGATACTTGAACTCATTCCCAACTTTGCCTCAAAAGAAATCTCTTTGCAGTTACTCCAATCTGTTTACAACAACAAATTGAAACTGGGAATAAGGGCATGAATTATGTGGGTGTACTAGACAAAGTTTTCTTCAATACGGTATGCTGGCCCTGCCCCTAGACAGGTATTGCTTCTTCTAGATATCTAATCTTCTCTTAGTTCTCTCAACCATCAAATCCCAAACCCCCGAAGATCTAACTGAGGAGCCGAGCGAGAGTCCCAAGTATAAGACTGGAAATGATCCCACATAACACCTCAGCAGCCAAACTGTTCTAGGCTTGTAGCTCTCCACGCTCTCCAACTGCAATCAGCTCACTTTTACACATCCTCAAACCAAAGACCATCTGGGAAAACAGAAGACTGCTCCTCAAATACCTTAACTAAGAAAACTTCGCATCACAAAAATACTACTGTCATCTGCATACAAAAGATGAGATACCATAAATGGAGATCCCCTGACTTCCCCTACTGAAAAACCTCCTATCATCCACTGCTCTAGTGATTAAGCCACTAAAGGTTTTCATGACCATAATAAAAAGATAGTGAAATAGAGGATCCCTTGCAGAAGCCCTCTACCACTGTGAAATAATCCCACCCGAAATTTATTAATTAAAATGGAGTACTTGATCATAGGAATGCAAAATATTATCCATTTCCTCTACTCTTGCTTGAACCCCATCCTCTTCGTCATGCATATGAGAAAGCCCCATTTCACATGATCATAGGCCTTTTCTATATCTAGCTTGCAAACAACCCCAGATCTATCTACCACTTCTGATTTTAGAGTCCAGGTCCAGGCACTCATTACCTAGGAGCACCACATCCAAGATTTTCTGCCCTCACACAAAAGCATTCTACAATTCCAAAATTATGTCCCCCATCACCTTTCAGAGTCTATTGGCTAATGTCTTTGCTAAGATCTTGTGTAACTCCCCACCAAGCTAATAGGGTGGAAATCTTTCAACTCCATAACTCCACCCTTCTTTGGAATGAGAACAATAAAACAAGCATTCATGCTTCTCTCAAATTTCTTTGAATCATGGAACTCCCTTAACATGTCCGTAACGTTAGTCTTGATCACTTCCCAACAAGCTAAAAAAAGCAAGGGACATACTGTCAGGCCGAGATGCTTTATCCCCATTGCAACTATTTAGAGCCACTATGATTTGTTCTTCTGAGAATGACCTCTAGCCAATCTTTGTCCTACTTGCTGATTCTCTTGAATTCCAACCCGTCAACCCTCTGGTTCGATTGGCTAAATTTCGAGTACATGTCTTTATAAAAATGAACAATGCCCTCTTTAATGTCCTCCCTAGAAAATTGGTGGCCTCCAACAATGATCTTTCCAATGAATTCATTCTACCGTTGTGCATTGGCTAACGTGTGAAATAACTTTGTATTTTTATCCCCAACTTTTGACCATAAGGCTTTGGACTTTTGTCTCCAACTATGCTATTTAAGCCTCCTTTCCCTGCCTTCACATCCAAGTTACTGATCTCAGCAAGGGCTACCAATTCCTCCACCTTGGATTGCCAAATGTCCTCTTCTTTCACCTCTTCAAGTTCCCTTTTGACATACTTCACTTCTTGAAGATTCTGTGACTTGGAGAACCATCAGCCCTCTATCTCTCCCAACATCCTCTATCAAGTTCCTGAAAAACCTCCTCGCAAAGTCGCATGTTTTCGAAGCGAAAAGGACTCCTTCCACTCCTTATTCCTTCAGTATCCCATGTAAGTAGAATGTGATAAGAAGCCACCCTAGGCAAAGCAATTTGACGTCCAAAAATTTCTCATCCCTGTTCTCTAAAAATAAGATTATGTCAATTTGGAACAACTTAGGGACTTGTCTGTTGTTAGTACAAGTGAACCTAGCCCCTACAAGTGGCAGAACCATAAGGCCATAGCATCTGTTAGAGTTCTTATTTTATTTGTATATTCTAAGATATACCGGAATAGTTATGTCACATCCCAAACCCGGACATGGGATTTAGAGCGCAACCAACACATAATCAATCTAATCTAAGCCTTGACATAGGTTAGATCAATCAAATCATTAAACTTGTAATGAATACAATCTCCCAAATTCATGTATAGTAAAAATATCTTTTTTATTCCTCAAAATCTATCAGAAGAATAATAATAAAACCTCCAACATCCAAGATAAATAAATAATGTCTCCAAAATAAATCAATGTACAATCTCTTAAATTAAAATTTCTGCAGGTTTCCAAGCAATGCAAATAAAATAAATTAAGTTCTAACATAAGCGGAAGCAAATAATTAAATAATTGCCAAGCACTCTCCATTGTACTTGTACCCAGCACTATTCTAGTCCATCTTTAGTCATCTGTGGGGGGAAAACATTGGGGTAAGCTCAAAGAGCCTGTAAGGTAACAAAACCTATTACACACCGGAACAGGTTGAGCAGATAGCACAAATATTTTATAAAACATGTTCGCATCACTAAAACAATTCAGTAGACATAACAAAGAAAATAAATAATTTTTCTTTGATGCAAGAGTCATTTAACAGAGAAAATACAGCTAACTTCCAAACAGTCAGGACAATGTGTGGATGATGATGATGAGTATAAATAATCTATGCAGAATTTGATATGTTCATTTCGCAAAGGTAATTCCTTTTAGGGAATAAACAAATCTAATTTTTCTAAACTTATTAGTCCCAATGTTATGCCATAGAGAAAATAATTGATAAATTCTTTGACCAACTTCTGTTTCAAACTGTCTAATGTAAATGTAATCTTGATTCTGTATTTGCACTAAACATTGGAAGTAAGAAAGAATTTGTTGTAATTTAAATTTCCATATGATGAATTCATTTTCGGGATCCTTTTGTTTATACAAGTCATACAAAATCATACTTTTGCTTTTCACTTGTGCCAGAGTAATGCAATTTACTTTTCATAACAGAAATGGTTTCATTTTCTTATGACCCTACTGGTTTAAATTTGTGAAATAATAATTTATGGCTTTCCTCTGCAGAAGCCTGAGAATCTGGTTGGATTATCTCCAAGTGCTGATAGTGAGAGCTCTGCAGGTGGGTCGCCTGCATCCTGTTCAAAATCATCACAAAATAGAGTCATGTTTAGTGATATCAAAGATGGACGCAGAAAATCTGTCAGTAGAAGGGGGGATGACTCTTCGGTTGTTGACTCTCTTCCTGAAAGAACCCAAGCAGGTGACTTGTTTAGTGCCACTGTTGGAGGTCGTCGTCTACCTCCGGTGAGAAAAAACTTCCCTGTTACTGTTTTCTTGTTAGGTTCCTGGCTACTAGTAGTCTATTAATGCCCAAGAAAAAGGCGATAAATACAGCATTTTCTACTCTGTTCTTTCTTCTAGTTGTTTATTCTGGCTTTGGTTTTGCATTATGTTTGTTCTGTTATTGAGCGAAGTACAAAATGTGTGATGGGTAGGACTTTTTGGTTCTTTCTTTATTATGAGATTGCCTACATAATGCGTTGATGTAATGGAATAATTAGTTTTGGTGACATATAGAATATTTGGCACATCTCTGTCTCTGTCTCTGTCTTGGTTTCCTCTCCTTTCTTGTTCCTTATCTCTTTTCTTTGGGTTTGATTCCTTTCCAAATAGTTATTGGGCTGCAATTCTTTTGTGAATATATTTAGCAGAATTGTAGTGGCTAGTGCCATTTGAGTCTGATTAAACTTTCCCCATTCTATTTTGTAAAATTCATATTTGACCATAAATGCGTTCCTCGTGAGACATGACCTAAGAAGCATTGATATGGATACAGGACACGGATATGACACCGACTCGCTATCACGGGCACATCATTTCTCAAAAAATTAGAACACAAATATGTTGGGGTTGTGTTGAATATGTTTTTATATGACCATATAACAGAAACTTAACATTGTTCAATCAAAATTGGCACAAAAAAACACATATCACAATAATATTATTAAGATATCAAAATAATAAAGTCATTAAAAAAAAATTTAAGAATTTCTTCGTTTATTTATCAACATTAATGATTTAAGTTCTAAAACAAATTTGCTAACTATTACATAGAACATATATAACCCCCCCCCCCCCCCCCCCAAAAAAGAAGAAGCGGAGAAGAAGAGAAACTGTTGGAAAGTTTCAAAACTGTTTAGTCAACTTTCCTATTTTTCTAAGGGGATCTCAGTTGTAAATGTGTGAATATCCTAGAATATTTAGTTTCCTTAGAAGTTAGCATCTTTTATTCTTTCCTTCTTTGGTTCTTTCCTTCTATTTCTCTGCTGCACATCTATTTATACAGATCTGTACCTATGTTACAATTAATGAAACTTATTTCCACAAGAAGCTATCTCATTCTAGATGGTATCAGAGCTAGGTTCGGCTCTTGGCCTTGTGTAAACCCTAGTTTTTCCTTGGCGGCTCTCATCTGACCCTAATCTCTATAGGGTTTTCTTCCTTGTTCAACTTTGCCCTTCTCTTCTGTTGCTGTAGCCATGGCTGAAACTCCAAACACAGCTAAACCTGAACCCAAATCTACCCTTTCTGAACCTTACATTGTCCAAATTACCAATATACGATTAATTGAGGCCAACTTCTTGCGGTGGTCACAATCTATCAGGATGTATATTCGTGGAAGAGGGAAGATAGGGTACTTGACTGGTGAAGCTAAGGAGCCCGAGAAGACAGACCCAGCTTATGCTATATGGGATGCTGAAAATTCCATGGTGATGGCATGGCTCGTGAATGCTATAGGATGAAGAGATTAGTGCTAATTACATGTGCTATTCTACTGCAAAGGAACTCTGGGACAATGTGAGTCAAATGTACTCTGACCTTGGGAATTACTCTCAGATTTATGAACTGCAGCAAAAGATCAGCAACACTTATCAAGGAGACAGCAGTGTAACAAGGTATTTCAATGTTCTTAAGGGCCTATGGCAATATCTGGATTTATTCAATGATTATGAATGGAAAAATCCTGGTGACAATAAGAAAATGGTGGAGAATGCAAGAATTTTTAAATTCTTGGCTGGACTTAATGATGAGTTTGATGAAGTAAGGGGAAGAATCCTAGGGAGACAGCCTCTGCCCCCACTCGGGGAAGTATTTTCTGAAATACGACGAGAATATTGTCGAAGGAGTGTGATGATGAAGAAAAAGGAGGATGAGACTGTGGAAAAGTCTACTCTAGTTGCTGCCAATAATCCTGCTCCTTATGCTGCTGGTAACACAGATTTGGCTACTGCCAATATTTCTGCACAGCGGCCTTACTCTAATCAAAGGAGGTTGGAAGATAAGCCTCGAGTATGGTGTGACTACTGCAATAAGCCACGCCACACTCGAGAAAATTGCTAGAAACTCCATGGAAAGCCAGCAAATTGGAAGAGCAACAAATCTGGACCCTCTAGCAGCAACCATGCAGTCCCTAAAGCCAATGAAGCTAATTTCCTAAGTGCTGAGCAGGTGGATCATCTTATTCAACTGCTGAAATCTACTGGTCTTCCTACTGGTTCATTGGCCCAAACAGGTGATAACTCTAGTGCCTACTCGTGTTGCTTAAATCCTGCACCATGGATCATTGATTCTGGTGCATCTGACCATATGACTAGTATCTCACAATTGTTTCAATCGTATTCTCTTTGTTCTGGTAATAAAAAGATTAGAATTGCAGATGGAAGTTTTTCATCCATTGCTGGAACAGGTTCTGTCCAAATCTCTGAAAAAATAGAACTCAAATCTGTCCTTCACGTCCCTAAACTTGCTTGTAACTTGCTGTCTGTTAGTAAACTCTCACTGGATTCTAATTGTCGTGTCATTTTCTTTGATTCCCATTGTGAATTTCAGGACCAACACTCGGGGAGGATGATTGGCAGTGCTAGGATGATTGACGGACTCTACTACTTCGATGAGACTTTATTCAACAATAAACAAGCTCAGGGTTTGAGTAGTAGTACTAGTTCTGTTTCTGTACGTGAACAAATAATGCTTTGACATCTTAGACTAGGACATCCTAGTTTTCTCTATTTAAGACATTTGTTTCCTAGCTTATTTAAAAATCTGGATTGTAATTCTCTTCATTGTGATGTTTGTCACATATCCAAAAGTCACCGAAGCACCTATCAATCAAAAGCTTATCATTCTTCCAAACCTTTTTATTTAATTCATAGTGATGTTTGGGGTCCGTCAAAAATCACTACTAGTTCTGGTAAGAAATGGTATGTTATATTTATTGGTGATCATACACGTTTGTGTTGGGTGTACTTGTTGAGTGACAAATCTGAAGTTGAAAATTTTTTTCAGGATTTTTATAATATGGTTGAAACCCAGTTCCAAACAAAAATCAGTATACTTAGAACCGATAATGGTACTGAATATTTTAACAAATGTTTAGGAACGTTTCTTTCAACAAAGGGTATTCAACATCAATTTACTTGTCGTGACACCCCACAACAAAATGGCATTGCTGAGAGAAAAAATCGCCACTTGTTGGAGGTTGCACAGGTCCTAATGTTTTCAATGCAAGTTCCTAAATATTTATGGGGTGATGCTATTTTAACTGCATGTTATCTAATTAATAGGATGCCTACTCGAGTTTTAAAATACATCACTCCCTTAGATTGTCTAAAAAAAGTGTTTCCTACTTGTCGGATAACATCAGACCTGCCACTAAAAGTGTTTGGATGCACTGTTTTTGTTCATATACCAATCAGTCTTCGATCCAAGCTTGATCCTAGGGCAGAAAGATGTGTTTTCCTTGGCTATGCTCCTAATAAAAAGGGGTACAAATGTTTTAATCCTCTGACTAGAAAAATTCATATTAGTATGGATGTTGTTTTTATTGAAAACCAGCCCTTTTTTGGCCATAACTATCTTCAGGGGGAGAAAAAGGAAATTGAAGATGAGTTCTGGCAAACCTCTAAGCCTCTTCCAAATGTTTTTCTTGACATTGACATCCACTCTTTAAAGGGTCAGGAAACTGGTACTTTAACTGGCGAAAATAATGGAAATCCTAGTCTACCTGTACAAGGCATACCTGATTCACACACAGGGGGAGAAGTACTATCAAATATTCCCTCATCTGAGCTTCATGTTTATACTAGAAGAAGAAATCATCAGAATAATAGAGCTTTTTCTTCAAATCCAGAGCAAGGCCAATCATCATCACCTGCACAAGTTGGTCCTCCTTCACATACTCCAGGTACTTCTTCTTTTCCAGATCCCTCATCTGATAATTTTTCTGATCTTGACCTGCCCATTGCCCTTAGGAAAGGAGTTAGAAATTGTACCACACATCCTATTTCCAACCATCTATCCTATCATAGACTCTCTGATACTCATAAGGCCTTTACTTCAAATGTTTCTCATCTGTTTATTCCAAGAACCATTCAGGAAGCACTGGATAACCCAGAATGGAGATTGGCTGTTCATGAAGAGATGGATGCACTAATTGCTAATGGCACTTGGGAAATTGGTGACCTTCCGGAGGGGAAGAAGACTGTTGGCTGTAAATGGGTATTTACAGTAAAATTCAAGGCTGATGGGAGTATAGAAAGGTACAAAGCAAGACTTGTGGCGACGGGGTTCACTCAAACATATGGAATTGACTACTAGGAAACCTTTGCTCCTGTAGCCAAGATGAACTCAATCCGTGTGTTACTCGCTCTAGCAACTCACTCTAACTGGCCCTTATATCAACTAGATGTGAAGAATGCCTTCTTAAATGGAGACTTAGAGGAGGAAGTCTTAATGGATCTACCACCAGGATTTGAAGGGAAAGGTGGCAAAGGCAAGGTGTGCAGATTGAGGAAATCATTGTATGGACTCAAACAATCTCCCAGAGCTTGGTTTGAACGCTTTGGGAAGGTAATATAGAGTCACGGCTATAGCCAAGGTCAAGCCGATCATACTATGATCTATAGACACACTGAGTGAAGGTAAAATGGCTATCCTTATTGTCTATGTTGATGATATAATTCTGACAGGTGATGATAGCAATGAGCTAGAGAGGTTAAAGAAGATCCTTGCTCAAGAATTTGAAATCAAAGACTTAGGCAACTTGAAGTATTTTCTTGGTATGGAATTTGCAAGGTCAAAAAAAGGTATTTTTGTGTCCCAGCGCAAGTATGTGCTTGATTTACTTGGAGAAACAGGTCTGCTAGGGTGCAAAGCTGCAGAAACACCTATAGAGCCGAACATAAAACTCCAACTAGCTAAGCCTGAAGAGGTGATCAACAGAGAGCAATACCAAAGATTGGTAGGGAAACTTCTTTACCTATCTCATACACGCCCTGACATAGCCTTTGCAACAAGCGTGGTAAGTCAATTTATGCACTCACCAGGACCCGAGCATTTTGATGCTGTGTACAGGATTCTAAGGTACCTAAAAGGGACTCCAGGTAAAGGTTTATTATTTGGAGGACATGGGAATTTACAGGTTGAAGTATACATTGATGCAGATTGGGCTGGAAGTATCACTGATAGAAGATCAACTTCTGGCTATTGCACTTTTGTTGGAGGAAACCTAGTAACATGGCGCAGCAAGAAACAAAATGTGGTGGCAAGGAGTAGTGTAGAGGCAGAATTTAGGGCTGCTGCTCATGGAATTTGTGAATCATTGTGGATCAAAAGGTTGCTGGAAGAATTAAAGGTTACTCATTCACTACCAATGAAACTGTATTGTGACAATAAAGTTGCAATAGCTATTGCTCAGAATCCAGTTCTTCATGATAGAACGAAACATGTGGAGGTAGACAAGCATTTTATCAAGGAGAAAATAGATGAGGGAGTAATCTGTCTGCCATATATCTCGACAACTGAACAAGTAGCAGTCATACTGACAAAGGGACTGTCGAAGAAACAGTTTGAAAACTTCATTACCAAGCTGGCCATGGAAGATATCTTCAAGCCAGCTTGAGGGGGAGTGTTGGAAAGTTTCAAAACTGTTTAGTCAACTTTCCTATTTTTCTAAGAGGATCTCGGCTGTAAATGTGTGAATATCCTAGAATATTTAGTTTCCTTAGAAATTAGCATCTTTTATTCTTCCCTTCTTTTATTCTTCCCTTCTTTGGTTCTTTCCTTCTATTTCTCTGCTGCACATCTATTTATACAGATCTGTACCTATGTTACAATTAATGAAAATTATTTCCACAAGAAGCTATCTCATTCTAGAGAAACTGAGGGGGAAAATCCAGAAAACGTGTTCCTAACCTATCCAAAATTCAGAAAAATAATAAAAATTGGACATTTTTTTTCACGGGTTTGGGACGTCTTCGACACTGATACATGAGTTGTGTCTATGCTTCATAGAACATAACATGAGTTCTGAAGGTCGCTTTCTGCTTGAATGTTAAAAAGTAGAGTAAGAGTAGGATTTTATGATTAGGGAGGTGACAGGGAGGCGAAGGGATACTATTATGTGGTGATAATTTCAGGATGTTTTTTCATTGATGGGAGTTCTTTTGTCAGCAATTGATTTGGTTCTAAATTTTTCCTTGGAGGGTTTGATGGATGGTATCTTAATAAAATTATTCTTTGTGATCTATGGTGGAGTTCGTATGGGTGGAGAATTTTGGGGATTTCCCCTATGATCTTGTATCAGAGTTGGTAGCATGGTGTTAAATAACGGCCGTTACGTATCTGTTTTTTGACCCTCGAATACTGATACTGGCCGATATATCGGTGTTACTAAAATTCACAGCCGTATCGGCCGATACCGATACAGGACCGTTACGGCTGTTATAGGACCATTACATCTATTTTATGTTTTTTCTTTCAATTTTTTTATTTTTCTTATTTTTTTATTTTTTTTCTACAAAATTCTCATGATTTCTATTTTTATAACATTTAAATACAAGAGAGATACTAAACAAAATAATCCAAAAAAAAAATAAAAATTGAAATGGGTTACCAAAACATTTGGGTCAATACGAACTCGAAAAGGCCTCTTGGCCTCAAAATTTGTAAATTTTTTTTATTCCATAACTAATCAACTAAATTGATTTTCATGTTTATAATTATTTTTTGTTATTATTTATATTATTCTTTATAATGTTACTCAAATTAAATGATATTTCTTACAAGTTTAACTTTAAAATATCTATATAAAATAATAAAATATCTTCCTAAGTTATTTATAAAAAAAATATATTTTTAGGTGTTAGAAAATTAAAAATTAATAGTAAAAAAGATTAAAATATGATAATTGTAATCAAGATATGTGTATCAATGAATTTTAAGAAATTTGCTAGTGTTTGAAAAAAATTCACTATTGCAGTTTCTGATTTCCGTTACAAATGACCCGATACTTCTGATACTGTTACACCGTGACCTCGACCGATTCGCATCCCACGATTGCGATTTAAATCCATGGTTGATAGCTTAAATAATGCTTTAGTATTTTATAACTCGGGTTTCTTAATGTTCTTTTTTTTTTTTTTAACATTCCTCTTTGTGTCGAACCCTGTCTGGTAGGCTTCTTCCCGTGACTCTCTCTTTTAGTAAAATTTTGAATCTTATATTTAAAATTCTTGAATTGATAACATATCAATTTCTATATGATGAACATGGATGGCACCTTTCAACTCGTGTAGGTTGTTGTTCTAGATTTGTGACAAATCCCTCCTTCATTAGCTTTGGGTGGTGGTAGTAGTTGGTGGCTAAGAAGTACGGACACGAGATATAGATACGACATGACAAGGACACTCAGATACGACATTTCTCAAAAAAGGACTCGAATACGTCAAGGACATATTAAATATATATATATATATATGTATATATATAATACGACCATATAATAAAAACTTAACATTATTTCAATTAAAATTGGCATAAAAACACATAAATTTCAAAAAATATTATCAAGATATTAAAATAACAATGCCATTAAATAAAAATTCAAGAATTTCTTCATTTAGTTATCAATTTGCATGATTCAAGTTTCAAAACAAATTTACTAACTACTACATAGAACATATATCTGTATATATATAACCAAATTCTTTAGCTGGCATTCAAAAGAGGTAGTGTAACCTTTTGGGTGTGGAGTTTGGAAGTCTACTAGACGATGGGCTGCAGTCTTCAACCAATTCAATTGCTTCCATGTGGGCGCGGGTACGAGAATCAGATTTTGGAAGGATGTTTGGGCATGGCAACGTTCCGTTAAAGAGAAGTTTTCCCATTCTTTATGGGCTTGCTTGCAATAAGCAGGCCTTCGTTGCTGACTATGTTGAAGGTGGGGGGGGGGGGGGGGGGGGGAGTGATTTGGAGCTTGCGGTTTCATAGGAATTTTTTTGATTGGGAGTTGGGGGAGGTGGAGAACCTTTTGAATTTTTTGGGGATGATCATAAAGACTAGACAGTCATGCAATACAGAAAATGAGGAGAGAGTAAGCAAGGTAGAAAAGAAAGGAGAAAAAAAAAACAATTTGTGAAAAACATAACAGAAAGTATAAAAAAATTTAAAAACTGACGGTGGTTCCAAAACTCCCAACAAAAAAAAGCCCTAGCTTTTTGTCTTCAAACAAAGACGACCAGGCTGCACTTGTCTATATTCTTGCCCTTTACTTGGACAAAATACCCCTCTACTTGAAATAAGAAATGAACAAAGAATAGGAATTTTTTAAGTAAAATCTGGTAACTTTAAAAAGGCTAAAACCTTAATGCCTCTCGTCCTGTGCAACGCCTCTTGCCCAGGCATCGCCTTCTTCAATCCACCTTGCCTGGACCATAGCAAGGCGATGAGCTTTGAAAATGCCTCGCCCCGTCGCCTAGGTGACCAGGCGAGCACCTTGGACAACACTGGCCATAGAGTCTTCGTGCTTTATGGTCCCAAACTTTCCTAGCATTACTCTTTACATGGACTCCTTGCCAACTCTTTAGGAATTCCGTCACCGAGATGGCACTGTAATTTGTTGGCCATTGGGTAACCTGAATAAACTGAACTTGAGTTTGGGTTAGGTTATTTGGGCTCAAGGTTGAGCTTGGGAAAAGTGTTTCCGAGCTTGGGTTAAGCTTGGACAGGCTTCAATCCCAGTCCGCCAACTTGCACCCCTGCTAATAAACCTTGGATGTTGTATAAGACTTTCTTTAAAAATGGACAAAATATAATTTCTAGGAAAAATCAAATGAAAGGCTTATATAAAATTTGTAAAGAATTTGAAAATGTTTAAGAAAACAAAAGATATGGTATGTCTTGATAAAAAAAAGTGGGCATGAGATTAGGAGAGTGTTAACTGTGAAGCCACCAACTCATCTAAAACCTTAAGGTATTAGAGAATGAGCCAACAATGTATATCAAGCTCTTACACTCCTCACGTGCGACCCTAGACTCACACTTGAAGAGACACATAAATCGCAGACAAATGCGGAATAAAACAAATGCAACTTTGCACAAATGAACTAAATAGGAAAATAAATGCATATGGATAGACTTGAACCCACGATCTTTCAAATCCAACACTCTAATATAACCCGAAGCCACCAGTTACTTCAAAACCTTAAACTATTAGAGAATGGGTCAACAATGTATATCAAGCTCTTGCATAGAGGAGTCATCAAATTGTATGTAAACAAAAATAAAAAGATGCATGCACATATATGTCGTGTCTTTATTATGTTATTTTCTATGCAACGGGTGAATATGATTATTATCATTTATAACTTACAAAGTTCATGTTACAATCATAGAATATTAGACTTGTCACAAAGTAAAGTTTGTTGTATAAAACTTAATTTATATATAAACAATTTATTTTTTTATTGCTGTGTTATCGGCTGTGTCCGTGTCATACTTTTATAAGATTTGTCATGTCAGCATGTTCGTCTAATGTCGTGTCCATATCCGTGTTCTTAGATTGTAACTTTGGCCTATTAAAAGTTGCATTTGTGGATAGTTTTCTCTTGACCAACAGTGTGGCCTGTTTTAGAAGGAGAAGTTTTGAATAATTTTTGATAATCTAGATTATGTCTTTAAAGTTTTAGAAGTTTATTTGCCACATTCAGAAGCATAAATAGGTATTGAGATGGAAAATGAAAGTCAGAAGCTTGATCTTGGTTGGCAACCTGGCACCTTGTCCCACAACATTGTTTCCCCATAAAACCATGCCATATGGCTACTGTGCATTGCCAGTTTTCACCTCTTGCTCTAGCCAAGTGGCAGAACATCTTGAAGACGTGGCAATGCCTAATTTCTTACTCTATTAGGGTGTTGGATAAGCAAGCCAAGGCATGAGTTGCCTTGGTTATGTTCCTTTGCGGTGGTCTTCTACATAGATTAATGCCTCGGCTTCATTAAGCAACTCCCACAACACATTCGATGAATTAATGCCTACCTAGGTCTGGAGCAGGGCTCAGGGAGGTTCTTGAGCTGGAAGAAAAGTAAATGAATTCTTCTGGTGTACATGGGTGCACCCCATTTTTTGGCACTTTTAATGATATGATACATTTGCTTGTTAAAAAAAAATTTGTCTGCATTTATCTTATTCTTCTTCCCCTCTCCTTTTCTCCCTCCTGACCCAATTATACATTGAAAAAAGTAAAAACTCTTCTGAGAGTAATTATATGTCAGTAAAAAGGTAGCATGCATTTTAATGCTTTATTGCATTAGTTTCAAGTAATAGTTTTTACTTGTATGCTGAATGAACTCTTTGCAGACTGGGACCACTATTACCGATCAAATGGATCTTCTCCGCGAGCAGGTGAAAATGTTGGCTGGGGAGGTGGCACTGTGCACTAGTTCTCTGAAAAGACTATCTGAGCAAGCAGCTAGCAAACCTGAAGACTCAAAACTTAAGGTTAGCTACATCTTAAGAGTTCCTCCATTTGATAATTAACTTGTAAATATTATTGATATTCACGGACACCCCTTCGGTGGTCATATTGTATAGGGACACATGCAGAAGTTGAAGGATGAAATTAAAGAAAAAAAGCTTCAAATGCGTTTACTGGAGCAGCGTATGATTGGATCAGTAGAGAAGACACCACATACTTCAAATAGCATTGAAATTTCTCAGGTAACTTTGTGCAAAAGTTGATATAGATAAATTTCAAAGATATTTTGGAGAATGCACAGAAACTGGTGTACTATCAACTATGTGTGCAATTAATAACTAGAAGAAGAAAGAGTTCATGTTGGCATAGAAAGCTAAAATCTATGTATGCCATATATATATAAATGTTCTTTCACCCTTGGTTTCTTCTTACCAATTGGAGCTACTGGTATTAAGTGAACTCTCTTGCAAGAAACGGTGTAGATTGAATTTTCTTCTTTCCAGGGTACTTTATTCCCTATTTATTTTCTTATAAAAATACTTGGACTGACATTTCTAGTATGTGTGTGTGTGTGTGTGTGGTGTGCACACTCAAGGTGGCTGACAGAGAAGTGAGGCCAAACTTTAGGCATATGAAAATGTTCAATATAAGGTGAAATTAATGGTGAGAAAGATGAATTTAAACTTGTTAGGATTATAAAGTAAATTAGAGACTTGAGTCTTGTGAGTTGCGGTAAGGTGCTCACATGGCTAGGATGTTGGGGACATATAGGATTTGGATGCCAAGGAAGGGGATTCAGGCTTGTCTTTTGAGGAAGTGATTAGGAGGGAAGAAATGAAAGGGGAACTGGGAAGATTATTAGCGGGTGTCAGAAATCGAGAGCTTTGTGGCTTAAGGTATGGAATGGTACACAGTTCTCTCGTTGCATGGCAAATGCTCATAAGAGGTTCAATCACATTGGTTATTTATGGATTGATGGGGTACACAGTTCTCTCGTTGCATGGCAAATGCTCATAAGAGGTTCAATCACATTGGTTATTTATGGATTGATGGGGTACACAGTTCTCTCGTTGCATGGCAAATGCTCATAAGAGTTTCAATCACATTGGTTATTTATGGATTGATGGGGTACACAGTTCTCTCGTTGCATGGCAAATGCTCATAAGAGGTTCAATCACATTGGTTATTTATGGATTGATGGGGTACACAGTTCTCTCGTTGCATGGCAAATGCTCATAAGAGTTTCAATCACATTGGTTATTTATGGATTGATGGGGTTGAGAAAGTAGGAAGGGGAGATCATGGAAGGGATTGTTCATTTTTATAGGAACCTCTGCTCAAAATCAATTGATCGTGGATCATTGATTAATGGAGGTATGACCATGGCTTTTTTTAGGTACTGTTGGAGTGTTATTGGTGGGGATGTAATGGCTATGCCGCATCACTCTCAGTAGCATGGTGACTTTGATAGATGCTTGAACACTACCTTCATTGCTAAGATTGCTTTGACTCCTAAGAAGGGTGATGCTTTGGAGTTAAGTGATTTTAGACCTAAACATTTGGTAGAGAGTGTACAAAATTCTTGCTAAGACATTGGCAAACAGATTAAAGGAAGTTGTGAGTCAGCTTGTCTTCTCATCTCATAATTCAATGGTTGAGGGTGGTTAGATTTTAGATTCAGTACTGGTAGCTAATATGACTGCGGGGTGCTGGGCTACATGAAGGGGAGTCGGGTATTATTTTAAAGTAGACATAGAAAAGACTTATGATCATATGAAGTGGGGATTTCTCCTTCATATTTTGGAGAGGATGAGTTTTGGTGATGAATAGAAAAGCTGGATTCAGGGATGCATCTCGTCCATCAGATTCTTAGTTTGGTGAATGATACCTTGGCCAGTTTCTTTGATGCCTTGTCTCTGATCATTAATGTGAATTTGGCTTTTGCCTTTCTGATGATAATCTTTATTGGCTCATTTTAAGCTTGTTGGATGCATGCCTGTTGTCGGATAAAATGAAGATTAGATTCTAAATTATAGTTATTCAGTGTGCACAAACTCATTATCTTTCTTACTAATTTCATGTATCATAAAACTATATTGTAGTTTCCACAGCAACAATGAAAAGAACCTTACCCAGCCTGGACCGAGCAAAGCCTATCCTAGCTTTTTGTCTATATTGCCATATTAAAGGAGCTTTTATAGGGCTTGGATTGTAAGCCTCGTAATTGAGTTTGGTTTACAGCCTTGTGGTTGAGGTTAGACTTGGCTTATCGCTAGCCAAACTTTTTAGTGTACCAAGCTGCTTAGGCTAACTAATATACTTGAAGACTTGAAATATAGGTACCCAAAATTGAGCTGGTAGGCCTAGTTTGGTGTCATTTGAATGTAACTACTCTCTCTCAATAATTAATGCCATCATCTCTGCATTATGGTTGTTTATTCTTACTACTTAATCAGACATGCTATTCTATTATTTGGATGCAGGCTCTCTCCAAGCTTAGCACACAGCTAAATGAGAAAACTTTTGAACTTGAGGTTTGTTTAATCTATTTGCTTGGTTGATGTAGGGATGATATTTTGATATTGAATAGAAAACTTATGTACTAACTTTATTATTTTGTTGTGGGATGAATAATTAAGATCAAATCAGCAGACAATAGGATACTCCAGGAGCAGCTACAAATGAAGGTAAAACCATACTGTTGCATGATCTCCTTTTCAATTCTTGCTATTTTCAATTTTTGATAAATTTTTGTTGCTTTTATAAGATATCAGAGACTGCAGAGATGCAAGGAACAATTCTTCTTCTAAGAAGACAACTCAATTCTTTGTTATCAAATAAAAGTTCAAGCCATACGCAACAACTTGAAGACATTGAGATTACTACACTCGAGACTTGTTTGGAAGAATCTTTGGAAAAGAAAAACAAAGGGAAGGATGGTGTTGGTGCATATGAAGAAACTTGTGTTGATGAAAATACACCTACAAGTGTGATGAGTTTGAATAGAGTATTCTCCCAAGAGGACTCCAAGGAGTGCAATAGTGATACTTTTTTGAATTCCCAGCTTCTTATGCAGGTTTATATGTTTATTAATTTCACCTTTTTTGTTTTTTTAAAAAAATCTTTTCATGGCCTTTCCCACAAAAACTATTTATTGTACTACTGTTCTTGTTAAAAATATCTTATCATTTATGTAAATAAAAAAGTTAGATGTTGTTGAAGGTGTGTTTACATTACATTCTTCTCAACTTAGGCTGCTGAGATTGAGACACTGAAGCAAGAGAAGGTTAAAATGACTGAAGAGAAGGATGGGCTTGAAATTCAGAGTCAAAAACTGGCCGAGGAAGCTTCATATGCGAAAGAGCTGGCTGCAGCTGCAGCAGTTGAACTCCGAAACTTGGCTGAAGAAGTTACCAAACTTTCTTACCAAAATGCCAAACTGACTGCTGACCTGGCTGCTGCAAAAGATGTCTGTCGTAGATCTAACTGCTGTCAAAGGTCTGCTTCATTTGATGTGAAGCAAAATTGCGGCAACAGTTCTAGACCTGATGCACGCTCGAGAAAACCAGAGGATGGTGTATTGGTGGAGGAGTTGCGGCAACAACTTAACACAGGATACCAAAGAGAAGCTTCTTTGACAGCCGCATTATGCGACAGAGATCAAATAGAGGGTGAGCTGCGAAAAAGTCTTGACCAAGCAAAGCAACGTGAAGAAGATCTGGAAAATGAGCTGGCAAATATGTGGGTGCTTGTTGCAAAGATGAGGAAGTCTGACAAAAATTCTGGTGACATCTCATCTGAAGGATTTTATACATCTAACATTTTGCAAACAATATCCAGAAATGGATTTCCTTCATCTAATGGTCACGCAAATGAAATATTTAAAGAAGATGAGATCTGTGAAAACATGGACGAGACAAGTACATTTGAAGATTTAAAAGTGAGCTATCATGAAGAAAGAAAAAGGTGCAGAGAACTGGAAAGTTTGGTTTCAAGATTGAACGTGAGTTGTTTCCAGCCTTAACTTTTTGAACAAATTCAATTTGCGATTTTGCTATATGTTGAATGTCATGCATATTCTCACATAGATAGACTGGTGGATGGTTTTCTGGTGTTATTTGCAACAGTTTCATTTGTTGGATTATTATTATTCAATGACGTGACCTGCAATTCAGAATAATTTGAAAGTGTGCATGTGTGTGTGTGTGTTTATCTCAACTCAACTCAACTCAGCCTTATCCCAACTATTTGGGGTTAACTATTACCTAACGCAACCCTTCTTTTTGTGGGCTTGGGACTGGCTGAATGATATGACACTAAGTACGACACATGTCAAGTTATATATATATATATATATATTTCTTGTGTTGTACAATGGTACCAAAATTATACCCTCGAGGCATTCAAACTTTTTGTACCCAAATTATCAGCCCAAGTGGTTATGAAAGTCTGAGCTAGCCCCTCTATGAATAGTTACTAAAACCCATTTTGCTCAGTGTTATAGTTTGATCATAATGTTTAAATTCTTTTGTTTGTGGTTTCATGGTTTCGCTCTCTCTCTCTCTCTCTCTCTTTCCCCCCAAACACTTTCTTTTTCTTTTTTTATGGTTGTCTTTTTTAGATTGTTAAACTGGTAAATTTTGAGATATATTGTCACAATGTATGTTCCATGCATATACAGTCACACTCACACGCATTCTTTTTCAAATGAAAGTGCATGACTGCAACGATCTATGACCTCATCATTATGAATTTCAAATAATTATCCACTCGTGGTAGATATGCCACTCTCCCCCCTGCACAAAGTCATGCGCATTTGAAAAGACAAGAGGCAAGTTTGTTTGTTTTTCAATGATTGGACGTTGCCTTTGTGTGAAGCAATTTGGTGCCTTGTGACCTGAATCTAGACTCAAACCTTTTAACGATTGACATACAGACTCAGTGTTATAATCATATTGTGCATTGAACCCCGGCCCATTTTATTTGAAACACCCCCCCCCCCCCCCCAAAAAAAAAAAAAAAAAAAAAAAAAGAGACGCGGCTGAACCCTGGGTTTATTGCTTGTGGGTTTACAATGTGCATGCTTGAAGTCATCAAATCCAGTGGCTTCAAGATGTAATTTTTGTATGTTTATTCACCAAGTCGTGGTACAAATACCTACAAGTTTAATTGTGCACATCCCTGGTACATGCATTAGGCTGGGTCACACTCGCACATTGGGAGCATGAAGTGTGTCTACATATGCTATCTTTATCTATTGATTGAAACTGTCAAACCAATGGCTATCTAAGAAGCATAGACACTTCTACGAAGGTGTTATATCCATGTTGGATGTGTCAGATACCAGCACTTTGCAAATACGTATGATGTCTTTTTGAAAATAAATTTCATTATTTTCAACACTTGGCTGACACAACTCAGTCACTTCCCAACGCAACTTGTGTAACAGAAACACATCTTACTAGGAGCCATGCCCAAAACTCTTAGCAACAACTAACAAGATGAACACTCTTTGGTTTGTCCAATCTTTCTTCTTTCTTCCTTTTTAAAAATTTTTTGACATTGTACACATGGCCGCCACAAGCAATGCATTCAACATACTTAATATAGGACAACAATATGATTGTTAAAAATAAAAAATAAAGATTTGTAACAAGAGAGTACATAGTACGAAATATATAGTATATACAATACAAAATATATTTACAATATTTGTTGAGCTTCATCTTCTATACTCTGGAATTCTTAGCACAGAAATTTAGAAAATTAGTCAGAATTATATATTTCTCTTATTTGATAGATGTATACACTGTTGTGTCCTCACTGTCTATATCCTTTTTTAGGATCTGCCATGTCAGTGTATCCATATTGTATCTATCTGTGTCCCATGTCTGTGGATGCTACCTAGGTGGCTCTAAATCGTAAATTCAATGCACACTTTTCTCTTTAGTGATTCTCAAATCCAGCAAACTATGTTGCAAATTGCAAGTATGTATATCAATAAGACTTACAGGGAAAATTTTCCTTCATGTCAGGGTGATGATGTTTCTGTTCTGGACATTTCTGCTCTTGAAGAATTGCAAAACTTTCATGTTGAGGCCATTACCAAGATATGCCAAGCAAAGGTTACATTCTTTATTTTTTTTATTCTTATGAATTTTGTTATGATGAAAATGTCACTTCATAATGTTGATTTACACAAATACATCTCTAATTTAAGATGTGATCTCATTTCAATTGTAATCTTAATTTTTGAGTTCTGAAATTTTCTTGCATGTCATGCATTTCTTCTCTTATGAGTTTTCTTGGAGTTCATATCATTTGCATCTCCTGGATATTCTTTTGGGTTGTTTGATTAGGCTCTTGGGTTGTCTATTTTCTTGTAGTTATAAATTGGTAGTAATTTGGAACTCACATTTAAACCTATCTTGTAAGAGTTATAATTTGGTCTTTGACATGATTTATTCAATCAATGGAAAATTTCTCCATATTTAAATTTGAGTTTATACATACATTGTTGTATGTATGGCGTTCTTACATGTTAATGAAGCACTAATTCATTTCAAAGCTGACACCACCCATGCTTGATACCTTTGCTTGAGGATGTAAGATGAAAACAGAACTCAAGATCAGCTTTATTGCAGTCTTGTACAAAATCATTCTTGAGATAAGCAACCTATGTTCATTCTTATTTTGGAGCTCGTTTTTTCAAGAACCTTGAACTTGGCTCATTAGGCTTATTGTATGAAATCGTTATTCATAAAGAAAAAAAGAAGGAAGAAAAGGGGACCATCTGAGATTTTTAGTCTGATAGAAGAGCCAAATTCAATCCTAGTTTGGAGCTCCTTAGTTTTCAAAACCAAGCTTGGGCAGCCTATTTTATATTTAACCTCATAATTTTCTTTCTTGGCTTGGCTCTCTCGACAGACATGTTTTATGAATAGATTAAATTTCTTTAATCTAATACAGGGACATTTATGATATGATACTTTTAAAATCAATAATGGAGGGTGGGAAGTTGTGGGTTCATTTAGGAATCGTCAATACCCTCTTCTGAGCCTTACAGATATTCAACCTTTTGTGTTATGTTGATTTTGTTTTTCCATTCCATTTTGCATAACACAGTACCCTCCTGAAATGTATGGGTTGCAAGATAACTCCAATATCTGTGCTATTCATCTGCCATCTCCATTTTTAACCCCTGGATTTTATGATCTCTAGATTGTCTTTCCTTCACGGTCACATCCTCCTGTAGTCTTATAGATGTTGTGATGCCCAGTTCCTTCAAGTGTCACTGAAAGTTGCATTCATAGTCCAACACCACCTTTCTGTTGTAATTAAAACCTATCAGTTCCTTATGCTTAGCCAATCAGGGCAGTAGGAAGAGTCATTATATTATGAAAGAAACTCTGCCTGTGAAGAGTAGCTTGATGTTATGGTTTAAATTTGTCTAGTAGCTTGATGTTGTCGTTTAAATTTGCCTATGTACATAATATGACATCGTAGAAAGAAAGTATACTGCATAATTTTATGACATGAATGTTTGATTTTACGAGTCTCAGCTTCATATTTGAAAAAGTACTTGGATGCTCAAAATGGTTGACTGAGAAAATCTTAACTATTATGATTTCCAAAAACCACCATACTGATTTAGCAATTATGACTGAATTTCTGATTTCTGTTGTGATTAAAATAACTGTGGGATATTTGTTGGATTTTATGTCCATTGACTAATATTCATGGGTTCACAACATGCAGTGCTCAAAACACCCCTTATAGCCTGCTCAAGTGGAGCTCCTGACTGTTTTGGTAAGTCTGCATTCATGATTTATTTAGCAAATGGACACTATTTATGGTGATTGTATAGCCTAGAAACAATTTAAATGTCGGTGAAAATTCAGATACATTGCCAAGATGTTACTTGCATGAGACTTTGTTTAGATTTTTGTGCTTGTCACAACACAACACAAATTTAGCTATCTATGTAACAAATTTCCCTTTTACCAAGTCTTATTCCTTCGGCATATTTTTCCAGTCATTGCCCAACTCTCATTACCAAGTTTCAGTCAATGATATGCGTATATGCATTGTTTCCTTTCAAAACCCTTGTCAAAGAAGAAGATGCTGCATAAGTTCATACAGATGTAATCGCTCTGTTGCCTGGTTTGCATTAGATATATAAATAAATTATAGAGATCATGTTTAAATCCAGTGTGTCAATCTAACCTCGTCTACTTGGCATAAGGAATTATATTTGTCCCCGTTCACCCATAGATCCTGTATCAATATGCGAGAGTTTGGTGCCTCTCCATTTGCAGGAATAAGATTGAATACATCTAACCTCCCTAGACCCCACAATAGCATAAGCTTCGTGCACTAGGTTAGTCCTTTATTTATTTTTTGAATTTGTTCAATCATTGATTTAAAAAATATTCCAAAAATACGATAGAAATAATGATTGTTACAATATCATGAAGAAATAATACAAAAATGCTGTCATGTATTTTAAACTGAACTTTTAATTAATGTTTGTATTATACTTGTACACATGCATATTTGTATTTTTGTCTACTTTTCATCATATTTGAGAGGGGAAAAAAATCATGCTATAGCCATATTAATGCATGTTAGTGTAATTCGTTTGGCAATACTCAAGGAGATGATGTCCTCATGAACACAACATATGAGCTGCTGAGAAAAATACATTGTATATGTAATGGTATCTGATGATAATTTTCACATTGGCATTTCTTGCAGGTACATTATACGGATGGAATGTATTTTCTGTACAATCATATGCAAATATTAACACAACCACCATTCATGTCTCATGCAATGAACTTGCAACTAAAAATTGGTGTGGCTAACTTGTATTGTAGCAGCAATGGAACAAGGAGAGACTGTTAGATCAATTTCTCTAACAAAGATATGTATTTCCTTCGTTTGTATTTGGAATATACCCCATATGTAGCATGGTTTTATGAGTCAAAAGAACTCTCTAAACCTCCTATGACTGAACAGATATATGTATTTGCCATAAAAGGTAGCTTGAAGCTATTTTTGGTCTGCTATATTGAACTCTCTTAGAAGTTAAATTGGCTACCAGCTTACAAGTCTTTAGTCGAACCATAAGCTGCCAGTCGGAGAATTTTCTTCCAGGATACCAGTGTTGGCTGTGTAAGGCTGAGAAAAACCATCGTTATAATCACGATCCATGCTGTTAATAAACAAGAAAAAAAAAAGGGGAAATCTGGTGAGAATGCCCTCAAGTAGTAATGCGATAGGAAGAAATTACAAGAGAACGGTTTCAGGATTTGGGAAGCCGATCGCAGTTTGCAGGAAACCATCCAATCTGTTGTTTCTCATTGTCATAGATCACCATTTTATCTTGCAGAGAAATGTCTGCAAATAGCAGGTCAGAAGAAGATGGTGCATTACATCATTGAAAACAACTCTTTTTCATCCATCAAATGTTGTTGTGAATTAATCATCTCTTACCGCCAATTATGTTGAAATTTCCCAGTCCTATGTCACCGCCATTCAATATACCCAAGCAGACAGTGCCATTGTCCTGAGAAGAGAAAAGTTTGTTTTTCGTATTATTTTCTTTTGTATAATGCAGGGGAAAATGTTCATAATAGATGCTTACAGTGACAACGAGATAGGCTTCAGGAGGCAATTGCAGTTGGATATTCTTAGCATTCATAAAGTTCAGTACTATGGTTTTGAAGTAGTTCTTCACATCATGAATGGATTTAAAAGGTTTTGTGCCTTTCCAGCATACCGGGAGGCTTCGATCTTCATTTGCATCTTTTAACTGCTTTCTGTTTAAATCTTTCTTCACCTGAAAACATAAATCCTTGGTTAATTACTGTATAATAGAAACTATACACACTTCTTTTTTTCTCTTCATCTCACCGTTGAAAGTGTAGCTTTGTAAGCCTGGGAATTGAGGTTAACTGTAAGTACTAACACTATCAAAAACTATTGAGAGACCCTTAACACCTATGGCCTGCCCGCCGTAGAGTAGCTCTGCCGGTCCTGATGAATGGTGTTTCCTGGATGGAAAAAAAATTGTAATTAGAGTTATCCATTGGAATGATAAACTATATCCATGTAAGAAACAAACAAGGGAAATGAGGGAAAGAATGAATTGGATGTGCTTACTCTACTGAATTGTGAATCATTGGTGTCCATACAATTCCTGAAGAGGGGATAAGATCATCTCCAAAGAAAAGAAATCCACCTCCTTTCCCACTTAGACAATGACCCACCACATTTTGTATGAGACCCAAGTCATGTAGCTGTGAGACAATGCTCGATTTGCCATTGCCAAGGCCAAGAATTCCATCTGTGTAAGGAGGACGGATGGAATCTGGCAATTCTTGATTGTATCCACAGCTGCATACAAGATTAGAAAACATAAATGTTGCTAAGTTGGAAGATGAAATGGCATTTTGATCCTATGGATGTATATTTCAAATAACTTTGCATATGTTGAGCTTAGTGTTATATCATTACAAAACTGGTCCCAAGTCCAGATACAGGAGGAGGATTGCGTTAAGTAGCTGACCCCAATGAGTTGAGTTGAGTATGTATATTTCAAATAAATTCTAATGACACACAATAAAATAAACAGAAGCTCATCTATGATCAAAAGTAACATTGAAATTTACCCACCCAAATGCTAGTCTGGGACCAAAGGCACTACCATTAGTGAATCTTAGAGGAAAGGAGTCTTTAACCAGCACACCCAAGGATGAACCATGATCGGCATACTGAACCTCGTAGTCACATTGCTCATCGGGGTCTGGCACTGGGGCTTTGCAGGTGAATGAAAGGCAGCACACATGGGATCCTTACAAGTGACAAGGTTCTTCCTGGGCTTGTAAAGAGTGTGAGGAGCCTGCATAATATACACACACACACAGAAACAGAGGTTAGGAGAGCGATGGGTAAGAAATGGAAGAGTGATGAAAAAGAGAATTACAGGAGTGCATTTGGTACAAGGTGCATCACATTGGAGCCAGGTGAGATCACTGCCTGTGTCAATATCAAGAAAGTAAGGTTTTGGAGGGTGGCCTATGTTAAGGGTCACGTGATAGTACCTGCTTATACAAAGAAAGAACACTGTTATGTTGAATTGAAGAATCTGCTTTATAAAAATGGAAAAATTAGATTCCACGGAGATTCCTTCAATCTCAACTAGATAGGGAAATAAATGGAAAGAAAGGAAAGGAAAAGAAAATGGTTTTCAAAAAAAAAGAAGAAAAAGTAACGTTAGAAATCAGTCCCCAAGTAAAAACTGACATCCAAATGATGGGAATAAAGGAAATTGCTGAGCACAGAAAAAACTTAAAGAGGGAAAACCACTGGGAAATACACAACAATTCTATGAATTGGGTAGCACTTGGTCTTTTGAGACATGCACAAATCCACTTTGACAGGAAAATGAAAGATGAAAGAGTACTTCAGCGGTGCAAATTATAGGAAACCCTTTTCATAGAAAATGGCTTAAAAATTTCCCTTCTAATATACTTTATACACACACACACACACATTTATATTTACATCTATATCTACTACAGAGAGAGAGAAAGAGAGAGAGAAGAAACTGGACGGAAAAGGTAATCAAGGGATGGAATGTGAAAGAAAGAAATATTGAACTGGAGAATTTGCTTTACAGAAAAGCAAAAATTAGATAACATGGAAATTCATTGGAAATTCCATATATTTCCAACCTCGACTAGAAAGGGAAAGAAAGGAAAGGAAAATAGTAAATTGAGAATTAAGTTATCAAAAAAGAAAGGTAATATTACAAATCAAACCCCAAGTAAAAACTGACATGCAAATGATTGGAATAAAGGAAATCGGGGAGCAGCAGAAAAAGATAAAAAAGAGGGACAACCACTGGGAAATACAGAACAATTCTAGTAATTGGGTAGCACGAAGCTCTTTGACATGCAAGAATCCACTTTTGACGGGAAAATGGAAAAGTACTTGGGTGGTGAAAATTATAGAAGGCCTTTTCCACGGGAAATGGCTCGAAAAAGTTCCTTCCTCATTATACATACATATTTATATTTACATCTATCAATTAGAGAGGAGAGAAGAAGAAATTGCACAGAAAACGAAATCAAGGGATGGGATCATGTGAAATTCTCGAAGAAAGTAAATATAAACCAAATGGATCATGAAATTTCTACAGAAAACATATGGATCATGAAATATTGCCCAAGAAATTTGAAGGAAATCAAATCCAGAGAAAAAAATGTTAAGAAGCTTCCCAAAGATTCCAATTAAATCAAACAAACTATGCAAAACCCGAAGAACCCAATCAATTAACGAATTAGAAATCACAGTAACACAAAACCCACTAAAACTCCATTTCCATGCTTTCCCACAACCCAAAATTAAAACCACACACCTTTAAGAAAAATCAAACAAGAAACTCAATCATGATATATATATATATATATATATATATAAACACACGCATATACAAGACCAATTAACACTACATTTCAAAAATATCATAGAAATTCTGAATCAAACAGTACAAACCCCCCGGGATAAACATTTCCAGTGACAGGGAAGACCACAGTCCCAAATCGATTGGTGGCCGTTGATTTTGACTGAGGCTGATTGGCAGCCGAACCACCTAGAAATGTTGTAGACAAGATCACAAGGAACAACAGCATCATCATGATCGATGATGCTAGCTTTCTTTTTCCGTGCATGTTTGAGCTTCTGCTAATAAATTAATTTCTGAACAGAAGCAAAAAAGGGGTTAAAAAGATTTTTCCGATTTGAAGTTCCTCTAAAAGGCAAGACGAAATCTTCTAGTGACTAGTGACCAGTGACCAGTGACTTGTCCGAAGATTCTGAGCTACTGCTTTTCGTGTGAGTAAACATTGCTAGACTCCACGTGTATATATTAATATATATAGGCGTGTATATATTTATATATATATATAGAGAGAGAGAGAGAGATATGGCCGTTTTAGGGAGAGGGTATGTGACACGCGTTTCGTTACGCGTATTACTATACGATACATGAGGTTCATAAAAAGTCAAAATTACCCTTTACCTTCTAAGAATAGTTCGTAGGGATGCGACGGGTTTGGAACGGAACCCTTTTCTAATCCCATTCCACAAAAATAGAGCGTTTCTCAAATTTGTCTAAATTTCATGATAGATCCGGGCGAGTTTTCATTGGAATTCTTTATATATTTTTAAATTTTTATTTATTTATTTAAGTTAATTATAATTAATATATTTTAAATAAAATATTATGTTTAAAAATAAAAAGTATGTACATTATTAGAATTAGAATAATATTATTTTTTTTACAAATATATAACTCTATCAAATTTGTCCAAACTTATAATAAGTAATTAAAAAATATTGTTACAAATATTAATTATGTAAAAAAAATTATTTTATTATTTTATTTTATGTAATAGAGGTGAAATTTTTTTTTAATATAATCGTGATAGAACAAACTAGAGTGCTTTTATTCCAAACTCGTTTTAAATTCTAACAAAATAAAAATACTTTCACTCAAAATTTTTTCATTTTGAACAAAAATAACAAACTTTTTAGTAACAGATTAAATAATCATTCCTAAATCATGTATAGTGTTTATGGTTGGACATACTAATCTTTTTCTAAGTATATGTGTTTTTAGAATGTCAAAAGAAAATAAAAGAAGGATCTAGAATAACCTAACATGTGAAAAGCCTTTATAATATGTGATGGGCCACTTTGAAATGTGACATACATACATAGATATATATATATATATATATATATATATATATATATATTAATCGGGAAAGAAGGACTTTGGGAATTACTTTGATGTAATATATTCTTCTTTATTTATGGAGTGCGTTAAATTTTGGTGATTTTTGTAACTTTATGATGAGAGTCACATAATGATGGAAAGGGACACCAAAACAAACGGAAGGAGTAATGATGATGATATTGTCAAAGTGGGTTCTCCATCTCTTTATCACTTCATCAAACAAACTGAAGTGCCCGCCCAAATTTGTGACTCCTATAAAGACTTTTGAGCAAAAGCTACAAAGATTATGGAAAGGTTTTGATTTATGCATTAAAACAAATCACGATATTTTTATAGGGTAAAGAGATTTAAAATTAGTTATAAAAATAATTTTTATTGTAAATAATATGAATTTGTAATAAGAAACCGACGTAATTATAATAAAAGAAATAATATTTAAGACTTTTTTTTGACAAGCAATATAAAATACAAATATTTTGTGCAATTCAATTCATATTTAGGCCATAAAAATGTAATAGTCAATGGTGAATATAAGAGGGGTTAGGTTCTTCAAAATTTTAGAAATTTAATTTTTTATAACAATTAGAAATTTCCTCTCCAAATTTTTCATCTTTTTTTTTTTTTTTGGTGAGAAACTATTTTAAATTTTAATATTCATGCTGCATTTTTTCGAGCACCGTAAGCTCCCTAATCTAATATTGTCTGCTTTGGGCCTGGGCGGCCTGCACGGCTTTGTTCTTTCAGGGAGGAAAATGCCTTGTGCTAGGAAGAGAGCAGTTTGAAGCTTATAAGTGACACCAGTTCTCGACTCCTAACCGATGTGAGAGAAAGTGGGCACATCAGCTGCTCCCCCAATCGGGACTGGTGGAGCAGGAGAAGAGCAGGTCTCGTTCGCACAGACAACACCAAACTGATGCTAAACCAATATTGTCCACTTTGGGGCTGGGCAGCCTGCACGGCTTTGTTCTTTCAGGGAGGAAAATGTATTGTGTTAGGAAGAGAGCAGCTTGGGACTTATAAGCGACACCAATTCTTGACTCTAACCGATGTGGGAAAAAGTAGGCACATCAAATATGTATACTTTTATCCCCTGTATTAATGGTCTGGTTTGGATCATAGTTAATCTTATGTTCATATTCATTTTCTCATGACAGTTTCTTTATTAATAACAGAAGTTATTATGTGGTGTGTGTGTGTGTGTGTGTGTTTGGAGTTTGCTTTTCCTAAAAGCAAAAATTAAAAAAAAAAAAAAAGAAAGTGCATTTCAATCATTAAAGGGGAAAAAAAAAAGCTTTGTTGAAAATGTAGAAGTGCAAAAATTGTTCCACACAGAGACAATTGGTAGGAATTTAAGGGAGACTTAACAGTCATTTTTAGTGAAAATTATGTCAATTTCACTCATATTTTTTTTCCACTTATATCTTAAACTCATGCTCCTTATTAAAAGTATCTCTTCAAAAATAAAAATAAAAAGTCTTTTAACAATATTAGATATAAAGACATATTTTCAAAAGACGCTTTTAAAATGTTTTTTTTAGAAAACACATGTATATAAAGTTCAAGAGATTAGTTGAAGTGATAGCAAACTGTGAGTTAGGTGTTTGTCATATCGAATTCTCGAGTTCAAATCTCACCGAAAACAATAATGTCTTGGAACAACCATAAGAACATATCAAAAGCCGGTACTCGAAGGTTGCGACGGTTAAGCCTAGTTGTAACCCCCTAATTTGAGAAAAAAAAAAATCTATAATTTTACTCTCCAAAATTGAGAGAAAAAAAATAATAATTCACCCTAAAAGTTTGTCCAAAAAAAATCTGCCCCCATATATATTTTTCTCATTATACACGAACTCTGGTTGCATTTAGCTTGTCATGGCTTGAGTTTTGATTCACACATCTTTTTTTCTATTGTCATGTGTGAGCACATCTGTTTCATGCCTTATTAGTGTTTGTTTGGTTGAACGGTATAAATACTATTGTTTAATTTAAATAATTGAGTGTTGGGGATGAAATGTTAAAAGATGTTTGACAATTATTAAATGAAGACATTCATAGTGAATTCGATCAATTTAATAGAAAAATTAGACTTATTAACTTAACCCAAATCGTATTTAATAAAAAAATTGTGATTAATAAGTGTGATTTGAAATTCTATTATAAACAATTTTAAAATTAATTAAATGTAATTAAAGAGGTTCAAAACACATTAAATGCGTTTAAAAAATTCATTCAAACACTACCAATTACAACAAATGGGTCATGAGATTCTATGAAAAATTGCAAAGAAATCAAATTATGAGAAAATTTTGAGCAATTCAACTCAAACAAACTGCAAAAACATCCCCAGCAAACTTATCAATAAACAAAGAACAAGAACAAATCTAGAAAGAAAACCAATATAAACATGACCTACCCATGAGGAAAAAGATTTTCATAAATGTGAAGGGACCTAAACTATTGGGTCAAGTACCTCTCTATTTTACTTTCATTTGTGAGAGGAGGTAGGTCCCACCACAAGTGAGTCCCATCCCATCCCCTCTTTGAAAATTGAGAGAATCCAAATTGTAAACTTGCTGGACAAGTTCATGTTGTTGTGAGGCTCATTGGCAGCTGAAGAGGAACAAACTTGAAAACACCACTGATAGTGTTTCTTTCATTTTCTCAATCATATTTGAATCTTTCATTAATGTAGTCTGATTGAGAAGCCAAAATGCTTAAATAGACAAGAACTTGAATGACTGGACAGACCTAAGTCCACTTCTCTCAACACTTGTTCTGCCAAACAAAATTTCACTTTTAAAGAACTTAGCACTGATAAGGATAAGCACACACCAACCGTTCATGTTGATCATTTAGCTTGGATTTAAATCTCTTGTAAATCTTATCTTTTTCCCTTATCTCTTGTAACAACTTTGGTTATATATGAAGGAGAATACACACGTCTCTGGTATCAAATTCCAGAGGTCTTTCAATTCTTTTATGGTATCAGAGCCATCTATAGCTAACGCTTTTGTCGATTCTATGGCTGCTACTACAGGTGCCTCATTTCCTTCCGCTGCCTTTCATCTTCCAGCTCAAGTTATCTCCATCAAACTTGATGGAACTAACTTCCTTGCCTGGAGTGCTCAATTAATTCCTCTGTTTCGAAGCTATGGTCTCATGGGAATCGTTGATGGTTCTGAGCCAAGTCCTCCTCAATTTTCCAGTGATGAACAAAAGGCCCAAGGTCTTCTTAATTCTGCTTATGTGATTTGGCAGTATAAGGACCAAACGGTACTTGGTTGGATTATTTCTTCTTTGTCTCTTGCGGTGGTTTCCACCATTTATGGTCTTGAGACTTTTCGACTTGCTTGGCAAGCTCTTGGCACACGGTTTGCTGCATCCTCAACCTCTCGCATTTCTCTTATCAAGAGGAAGTTGCAATCTTTACAACAAGGCTCCATGTCTTGCCAGAATTTCTTGGATGAAGTTAAGTCCCTTGCTGATGAATTATCTGCTGTTGGGAAACCTATTGATGATTCAGATTTAATTTTATCTGTTCTCAATGGTCTCAACTCCTCATTTCACTCTTTTGTGACAACGTATATGCTCCTTGCTAAGGAAAAATCAATGCCATTTTCTGATTTTCATGCAGAGTTGTTGAATTATGATCTTATGCAAAAATTTCATAGTCAGTCCATTCAACCCGAGGCAGGACCATATGCTTTGTACTCGCATAAAAATGGTTCGAAACCTGGATCTCGCAACAACCCCAATAAATCCCGTTTTTCTGGGCCGTCCAAAGGCTCGGGTACTGCTTCTTCTCAGTTTCGGCACCCGTTACCTCACTTGCCGTCTCCCTCACCAGCTGCATCTGCTGCTTCGCCTTCCCGCTTGCGATCTCCCTGTCAAATTTGCAAACGGGAGGGACATCAGGCGCTGGACTGTTTTAACCGCATGAACTATTCCTTTCAGGGCCGCCATCCTCCAACTGAATTAGCTGCTATGGTTGCTGAAGCTAATACCACTTATCTCAGTCAACATCAGTGGTATGCTGACAGTGGCGCTAACATTCATGTTACCTCCGATATTGCTAATCTTGCAACCTCTCAGCCTTATGAAGGTGATGACTCCGTGGGCATAGGTAATGGGACAGGTTTGACGATCTCTCGCACTGGCACTGCTTCCATTAAAACTCCGTCTTCTACTCTCACCTTAAATAATGTTGCCTATTGTCCTCAAGCTTCGGCTCATCTCCTCTCTATTAATAAATTTTGCAAGGATAATAATGTTCTTTTTGAACTCGCCAGTTCTCATTTTTCTGTGAAGGACATCCTAACGGGGACCACGCTCTTGACAGGGCCAAGTGATAATGGATTATACCCACTCAACCTTCGTCAACTATCGTCATCAAAATTTCATGCTCTCACCATGACTGTTGGCGTCAAGGCTTCTACCTCCACCTGGCATTCTCGTTTGGGACACCCCTCTGCAGCAACTCTTCATCGTGTCATTTCTAAATTTTCTCTTCCACTTAGTAATTCCATAAATACACAAGCTATTTGTGCGTCTTGTCAACTTGGCAAGTCTAAACAATTGCCATTTTCTGACTCTTCAAGCAAGTCACCGGCTCTTCTAGAAATAATTCATTCCGATGTTTGGTCCACTTCCACGCCTTCATTAAGTGGTTGTCGATATTATGTAATTTTTATTGATGACTATTCTCGTTTTTGTTGGCTCTTTCCTCTTTCTAATAAATCCGATGTTTATTCTACGTTTGTTAAATTCAAGCTTTTAGTGGAAAAACAATTTAATTCAACCATTAAACAATTTCAAAGTGATAATGGTGGTGAATATTCTTCTACCCCATTTAAGCAATTTTTGAGTGCCAACGGAATTTTTCGTCGCCTATCATGTCCTCGTACCTCACAACAAAATGGCCTCGCCGAGAGGAAACATCGTCATATAGTGGAAATGGGACTCACTCTTCTCGCCCAATCTGGTTTACCTAAAACATTTTGGGTTGATGCTTTTCTAACCTCTATTTTCATTATTAATCGTTTACCTACCAAGGTTCTTGATTATTCATCCCCCTATGAACGTATCTTTCACCTTTCTCCTGACTTTACCTATTTTCGAGCCTTTGGATGTCAATGTTTTCCATATCTTCGTCCTTACTCACCTGATAAATTATCTTATCGTAGCACACCTTGTATCTTCATCGGTTATTGCTCTAATCACAAAGGTTTTCGGTGCTTTGACCCATCTTCCAGCCGTGTGTATATCTCTCGGAATGTGATCTTTGACGAAGGTACTTTTCCAGCTAAAGTAAAATCCATCTTCACTGACTCTGCCAGCGACGTGCACCCCCCAGGTAATTCTCGCCCCTTGCTGTTATCTCCTCCCTCCCATCTATTTATTTCTTCCCCTATTTCTTCCCATACTCATGCTCCTTCCTCACCTACTGTTTCTCATGATTCTACTTCACCCGATCGTGTTCTCCATTCCTCTACCCCATTTTCCACTTCTAACCATCCTGAACTTCCTCTCGCTTCTCTTGTTTCTGCTCCACCTATTAGCCCGCTTCCTTCTTCCCATGACAGTGCAACTCCTAACCACCAAGCCAGCGCACCCCCTCTTCCCATGCCTTCCTCTCGTATGATCACCAGGTCCCAGACTGGCCGTCTTCAGCCCCGTAGCTTTCCTGATTTCCAATTATATTACTCTACCCGTCACCCTCTCCAAGCTTTGTATGCAGGTGTGGTCATCCCTGAGCCTCGGACCTATGCTCAAGCGGCTTCTATTCCCGAGTGGCGGGCGGCAATGGACACTGAGTTTCAGGCGTTATTGCAGAATGAAACCTGGTCTTTATGTTCCCGTCCTCCTGGTAAAAATGTGGTGCCCTGCAAATGGGTCTTCAAGCTTAAACGTCGCCCTGATGGAAGTATTGAACGTCACAAGGCTCGACTAGTTGCTGTTGGCTATCTTCAGCAGAGTGGTATTGATTTTCATGACACGTTCAGCCCCGTCATCAAGCCTTCTACCGTTCGTATGGTTTTTGCCCTTGCCGTTTCTTTCAACTGGGATATTCGGCAACTTGATGTCTCTAATGCCTTCCTCCATGGCATTTTAGACGAAGAGGTCTTTATGACACAACCGAAAGGCTTTGAGGATCCTGTGCACCCCCAATTTGTGTGTAAGCTTCATAAATCTCTCTATGGTTTAAAGCAAGCTCCTCGGGCTTGGTTTAATCGTTTATCCATTACACTGCTGTCTCTTGGCTTTCATAGTTCACAAGTTGATCCCTCATTGTTCACTTATCACCATGGTTCCGTGCATGTCTTTTTATTAGTATATGTGGACGATATTCTTGTCACCTCTAATGATCGGGACTTCATTACCTCTCTTGTTTCCAATCTCCAACTTCAGTTTGCCATGAAGGATCTTGGTCACTTGACGTACTTCCTGGGCATTGAGGCCACACGTTCTCCTTCCGGGTTGCATCTTCGGCAAACAAGATATATTATTGACCTTTTAGATCGTATAAAACTCCTTGGCATCCGACCTTATCGAGCTCCTTGTGTCTCGGGCTCCAAACTCTCCAAGTTTGCTGGAGAACTTCTTCCGGATCCATCTGAGTATAGGCAAACGGTAGGTGCCTTGCAATATGTCACTCTCACGCGTCCCGACATCGCATACTCCGTAAATCAGCTCTGTCAACACATGCAAGCTCCAACCTCTGCTCATTGGACAGCAGCCAAACGTGTGCTCCGTTATTTGAAGAATACACTCGATTATGGCCTCTTCTACAAACCCGGTTCCTTCTCTATCAATGCCTACTGCGACTCCGATTGGGCCGGTGATCCTGACGATAGAAGGTCCACGTGTGGTTATGGTGTTTATGTGGGTTCCAACCTCATCTCTTGGTCGGCCAAGAAACAACCTGTGGTTTCCAAATCTAGTACTGAGGCGGAATACCGGTGCTTAGCTCTTGTTACAGCTGAAGTGTATTGGCTGCGTATGCTCTTGTGTGAGCTGCAGGTTTCACTTGAGTCTGCTCCTGTTGTTTGGTGTGACAATATCAGTGCTTTAGCTCTTGCCTCCAATCCGATTTTCCATGCACGATCTAAACATATCGAAGTCGATTACCACTTTGTCTGTGAAAAGGTGGCAACCCGCGACATAATTCTACAACACGTCCCCACTTCATTGCAACCTGCTGATATTTTTACCAAGGGACACACAGCTGATCGTTTTTGTTTTCTACGGGACAAACTCTCTGTGTTGGATCTCCCTGCTAGTTTGCGGGGGAATGATAAGGATAAGCACACACCAACCGTTCATGTTGATCATTTAGCTTGTATTTAAATCTCTTGTAAATCTTATCTTTTTCCCTTATCTCTTGTAACAACTTTGGTTATATATGAAGGAGAATACACACGTCTCTGGTATCAAATTCCAGAGGTCTTTCAATTCTTTTAAGCACTTGTTTAAACATCTAAGATGAATTTTTTTGAAATAATTTTCAGATCACACACCAATGGAATTGCAAAGATCCCGACACTGCGGTTGCCGGAAGTGCTCCTCCAGTCTCAAATATACATAAGAGTGTAGTTGGTATAATGGCAAAGTTGTCTCTAAACAGGTATGCTGTTCAGTTTATCCCAAAAAAAAAAAATGTGGGCACCAGATGATCTTGAAAAAAGTTAAAATAGGGGAGACTGGGTCAAGAAGATGTGATGGGGATCTACTCTGAATTTGATTTTTATGGCTCAATTATTTGCTTTTTATATATTTGGTGAATCTTTTACTTAGCTTTATACTCTATTCTATGAGATTTTGCCAATATTTAAAAATTTAAATAATTTTTTTTCTTCAATATATGAGGTTATAGTTGTGCAAATAGTAAGGGCATTCATTCAAGTCTTAGGCAGTTGGCTTTCACCTGTAATTCTTATGTATAGAACCAATGATTATCCAGATCTATTATATTCATATAGCTAATTTACAGCTAAAATCCATCAATGAAATTGCCATACAAGAATGTCTTTTTGTAAAAAAACATTTTAATTTCTTCCTTTTGTTGGGCTGATAAGTATTCGACCTAACCCTTCGACCACATATCTAACTTGGCAGTAAGTTGACCGGAGCGGGAGTCCCCTTGTTTGAAGTTCGGAGAGAAGAGAAATTGAAAAAGGAAGAAAGGATGAAACGAATAAGTTTATTTTTTTGTATTCGTGAACATAGCTGGAGAGATAATTTCTTTATTTCTTCATTTCGATCATACTGAGGACCACGTCCTCTATTTAAACACAAAGATTGGGATAACAAAATTACAGTAAAAACTTAAACAGATTACATAGAGTCCGTATAACGGGTAGCATAAAATCTGAGATTATCTGAGAGTGATTTGAATTATTTTATCTTTGAGATATGTTGCGTCAACATTCCAGGATATGATCCGAGATATGCTCTGCGAGGATACTCTAAGATGTGCTCTGTTTTGAATCCAAGATTTGCTCAATCAATTTGTTGAGGTTTCCTTAACAGGTCGAACTACCATTTCGGGTTGAAGTTGTTGCCATTGATACTCCTTCATCCTTCAACGTCTCTCCACTATTGTAGCATGAATTGTGGGAGTTTCTAGCCTTATCACTTCGATAGTTATGTTCAACCTTATCACTCCTTTGAGTCCCACAATTCACGCTGAGATGCTGGGTTGTGCCAATACGGAGGGCGTGCGTTCCGAGACGAATTTTTTTAAAAGTGTTTTTGATATTTCACATTATTTTCCTATTGTCCTAATATTATGTATTTATAATTGAAGAATAACATCTTATTGTATTGAATTTGTAACTCGTCTAGATGATAGTGAAATTACAACAGCCGTAAACGTAACTCTATTCTTTAGTGAACCACGTAAATCGTTGTATTCTTATATATACGTGTGATTTTAAATTCGTTTTCTTATTTATTTTTGTATCTCACCGATCCTAATTAGGTGATTATATTCTTTAACACCTTTGCATGTGGGATATACCCAATTACATTTTCTACCTTCTTGCCTTTTATTCTTGCAGCCTCTTCTCCTAAAGCATCAATTGTATGACAATACCCTGCTAATATACCCAATTTTTGGCTGCAAGAGGTTGAGAAACAACCTTCATTACAATAAGACCCTGAAAAAGGGGAAAAAAAAATCAAGAGTAAGAATGCTCTAAGCATATAGTCACTTTGAAGGAAGATAATTACAAGAAAACAGTTCAAAACTTGAGAGGCCTTATAAGACCCCGACCCACATGAATTAGAACAATCCCATTCATGTCCTATCATCACATAATGATACCAAGATTAAAACAAGCCAATGAGCATAGTACTACCTCGATTCGGAATATGACTGAGCAACCTTGTAAACCCCAACTGTTAGGGCTTTATATTACGATATTGAATGAAGTGAATAGTTTTAGAATGTGAACAGTTTCAAATGTACAGACAGTGTTGAGCAACCCAAGGTCGAAATGTAATACACATACGTGCACGAATACGTATCGGTATACGTATACATGAATGTGTATTGATATATATGTATAAATAAAATATTACATGTAAACAATATATATGCATATGTATATATAAATGTCAAGGCATGTATATACAGGATTAAATACAAATATATGTATATGTATATATATATATAGATACAAGTATATATGTGAGTAAAAATAAACAAGCATCATAAGTGCACAAGTGTGTATATATATATATACATATATATGATTATATATGTATAAATGCATGGGAAGAAGGCTGCCATGTGATAACTGGTTAAAAAGTGCATATTTATTTTGTTAACCCTAGATATTCTTGCACTTTTATTATTTTAATTTCTCCAATCTATATGCATTTGCTAATTAATTCTTATTTTATCTTTTTGCAGAGAAAGCTCGTCAAAGTTGATGACTTCGTGGTGGATTTGGAGCAAAAGAAAAATATTGGGCTTTGAAGTGTTAAAAGAAGTGGAAAACAAGTGAATTTGGGTTAGAAGAGAGGCTTGGTCCATATGTTGGTGGACCAGGGCCTATTTTAGCATTATAGGCTCTATTTAGAACACTTTAGACTCCCTTTTTGGGCCCCTAATGTCTAATGATGGGATTTTACTTTATTTTCCTGATTTTCTTATTTTGTGGGGGTAATTTTGGAAAAAGGGGGATAATATTGGGAGCTAGGGTTTTGGAAAAGAGGAAGCCGTTTTTGGGGATCTAGACGAGGAGAAGAAGGAAGGGGACGACTCTAAAGAAGAAGATGAAGAAATCCATGGCTATGGTGGTCTCCTCTTCCACTATCATGGGCTAAGTTCTCTCATTCCTAGGGTTTAGATGCAACTCTAGTCAAGTAATATTACTTCTTTGTATTTTTATTTTTGGGTTAATTAGTTTTGGATGTTGATTGTATAACGTTGGGATTTTATTAAGGCAATGATCGTATTATTCAGTTTCACATAATTAATTTATGTGATTTTGTTTATGTGGTTATACAATAGTAATATGTGTACATACATCAAAACCGTAGGACGAGTCATAACTCAGGGAAAACAAATTGTGACTATGACCTTAGAATTAGCGTAGACAATTTGTGTTGACCAAAGATGATTCGTGCTTAGGGTTTTGGTGTGTGGTTTTCTTGATGATTGTATTGAGGCTTGTAGCCAAAATACATCTTTTACATCCAAATTTAATGGCCCAAGAATTAATACAATTGAAGCTAGTTACAAGATTAGTGGTGGATTCAACACCCTAAGAATTCTCTTTTAATTCGATTCATTGTTAATTCAGTTCAATATTTGCTTTAATTATAATTCTCATTTAATTTTAGAAAGAAAATCAACAACAATCAATCTTTGTTAATTTGAATGAAAATTAATCTTAACTTTGGTTTTTAAACAATTAACAGTCTCTGTGGGTTCGACCCTTACTTCTCTACTATACTAGTAGTTTAGTTTGGTAATTTGATTGATTTCCACGACAGATCACCATGCATGCAGCAGGTGTGTGTGTGTGTGTGTCATTGCCGTGAGTTGGGGTATATTGAGTAAGAAACTTCCATGAACCTACAAGGGTATGCAAAAGTCTTCAAGCAAATTAATGCACTGAAACCCAATGAAGAAAAACAAAGGGAGACAGCCGAAATGTAGGAAAAACAGGTAGTTAAGGATGGCTGCAGAGGTGGAAAAAGAAAGAAAAATGGTGGGAAGAAAAAAAGAAAAAAAAATAGGCGTGCAAGTGGGTTTGATCCCTATATATATACATGTTGGGTGAATTGAGGAAAAGCAGAACCAAGAAAAGGGAAGTTGAGGCCAAGGGAGGAGTTTTGAGATCCAGAAGGAGAAGTTAGGGCATTCGGAGGAAAATACTACAAGTGAGAAATCAAAGCAAAGGTATGTACGGTTGCACACTGTTTTTAATTTTACAAAGCATGGAATTTAGTTTTAAACATGGAGTCTTGTAGAGCAGGAAAAATGGGTTGATTATAAAAAAGAATAAGAAGCAAAGAGTTAGAAATGAGAAAGTGATAGACATTTGTAGGTTTATTGAAATAGATTTGGGTTTGTCAAAATTGTGCAAGAAACTTGAATTAAATAATGAGAAATTGTTGATATGAAGTGTAGAAAAATATTAGGACAAATTTAGTGTCAAAACAGTAAAGAAATTGACAAGAAATTAGCTCATCGGAAAATCGTTTTTGTGGCTGGAGCTACTGTTTGGGTCTATTCGAAGGGTTCGGTTGGTCTAATTAGGAAATGGAGGTTAGGTATGTGATCCTTATAAAATTTTGAAGAAAACTGCATTTAATTTAGGTCGAAAAACAATCGAAAAAAGTTGGCCATCGCCGGAGAAGATGACGGACACAACCGAAACCCTATCGAAAAATCGAGAAGAGGGTGAACAGTGGTTTCTTAAAACGGTGCCGTGTGATGTTGCGATTTGTTTAAACTATGTCGTTTTCGTATGACAGTGTTTTAATTTAAGTTGAAATAGGACTGTTTGGGTTCAGGGACTTTAAATTGAAATTGGGATGAGGGGATTGGGGATAATCTACGCGCGAATAAGGGGACTAATCATTGTTTGGTTTAAGAAAAGTAAGAAAAAAATACGCAGGGGCTGCTGCCCTTGTGAGTTGAACGGAGGACCAAGGGTAGGAACTAATGCGTGTGTAACCAAGTTGACAGGCAAGGCCATGTCAATTTACACGCATAAAAATATATATATATATATATATTATATAACTAATAAGTAAAATGGAAATAAAATAAAAAGGGATTGCGCCCTATAGGATTCGAACCAGAGACCTCATGTATGAAACCCTCAACCTTAACCAATTGGACCGGCAAGCCCGTACTGTCTCATGCGCATAAATATATATATATATAATGTAAAACCTAAATTAAATTAATTTAATTTAATTAAATATAGTGAAATAATGCGAAGTCCAAATTAAGTGAATGAATAGTGTATTTTGACTATCTCGGATGTTCTAAATCTAATGATGAGGTCCGTTTTACAAGATGGGACTCTGAAAAATAAAAACCGTTAAATGACCAAAATACCCTTATTGCTACCCAAACCTAAATGGAATTTCGCGAAAGCCTAAACCGACTTTCTTCGACGTTCCGAACTTACTGGTAGAGTCTAAATTAGTAAAAGAGATACTTATAAAAATAAGGCATAAAATTTGATGAATAGCATTAAAACTGAAACTTATTTACTGATATATAGGGGACTCGAAAGGAAAAGGGAAAGTCACAGAATACTAAGGCACTGATAAGGTAAGTAAACTTATATCTCTTATAAGTGGTTTTCCAAGCCACATTCGTTCTATTACTGTCAACGTTTGTACTCTTTTATGTACCCACTACTATTGTCCCACCATCGATATTGTCCTATCTAGTGGATGCTTATTGATTGTTATCTCATTGTTGCTATGTTATACTGTGCCTTGAAAGGCTTATTTTTTGACGTTTACTGCATGTCATTCCCTACTTATGCACTCCATATAGAATCATGATAGAATCTTGATTTATCATTGAATGTCAAATTTGTGCTCAGTCATAATATCCCTCTGGTGCCTTCTGAGTTGGCAAGACCTACAGTCGATTGACAGGACCTACAGGTCGATTGACAAGATTGACAGGACCTACGAGTCATTTGATAGAATTGATAGGACCTTCGGGTCAATTGACAGGATCTACGGGCCGATTGACGGGACCTACGGGTCAAATCCGTGATCGGACCTAAGGTAAAAGGGGGTATGTCAGGCCCCAAAGGACCTAGAGTCTGCCAACCAAAGTAAATGCATCACTTATATTTGACTGAAATGATAACCGTTCACTTATTAATCGTACTTGACTGTAACCGTTTAATTGTGGCAGTATATTCATTCTGATTGTGATTATTGAGCTTACCCGTATTCATGCTACACCGTTATTCATGATTGCTATTGTTTCCTATATATTGGCCATTGTGGCATTTTACTGTTAACTACAACCGTTATCTTGACTGGCTATTATGTTACCTTTGAATTCTATTTTCCTATGTAGTCCTTAACTCGTATTTGAGATAGACTTTTACTTACTGAGCTTTGTTAGCTCACCTCTTATTATATTTTTTAGGTGAAAATGCTACAGGACCACAGTAGGAGTTTAAGAGTGTAGGGAGACAGTCGAGGAGCATAATAGAATAAAGTAGTCTCTCCCATGTACTCACCACCTAAGAGTGGTTGTATGTTATGTTTATGTCGGTTTATAGTTTTCAGTTACAAAACAATCTTTTGTTTTAAGGTTTCCGCTAATCTACTGTTAAGTTACATTATATAATGTTATCATTGATACAAAGAAATGAAAAAAGTAGGTATGGCCATTGGGTCGGCCCTGCGACACGAGATCCGTATGGGGTGGGTTTTGGGTCGTGACAGGCCTATTGCAGTTTGCAAGAGCCCATCCAATCATCTGTCTCTCATTGTCATAAACCACCAATTTGTCTAGCATAGAAATGTCTGTAAAAGCAAGAAAGTAAAATTAAGGGGGATTATGTTGTACAAACAAAGTTCTCTTCTATTTGGGTTTTTGATCTTTCAGTATTTCTTACCTCCAATCACATTCAAATGTCCCAAGTTTGTTGCGGTTCCATCCAAAATCCCCAAGCACACATTGCCATTAGACTGTAAAGGAAGACCTTGTTAAGTGTCATTGTTTAAAATACATGGTTGTTTTCTCTTTTGATCCTAATTAGAGTGAAGAAAAGGTTTCAGGAGGTGCTCACAGTGATGATGAGATAATTGTTGGGTGGTAATACAAAACGAACATTGTTGCCATTCGGAAAGCTCAATACCAAGGGACTGAAGTAGTTCAGGACTGCATCAATGGATTTAAAAGGTTTTTCGCCTTTCCAGCAGACTGGGAGGCTTCCGTCTTTAACTGCCATTAATGGCTTTCCTGTTAACCCAGTCCTTACCTGAAAACACCAATTGCCGGTTAGTTTTTGTGCAGAAGAATAAGATATGATTGATCTGCTTTGTAACTATCCTCACCTTAATAAGGGTAGCTTGGTAAGCTGGGGAATTGAGGTAAGTGTAGGTACTCCCACTGTCAAAAACTATAGAAAGACCCTTGGCGACAAGAATCTTCCCATCAAAGAGGAGGTCCACCGGTCCAGACTTGTAGTGGTTCCTGAAATGAATCATTTAAGTATATGATCCAAAGAAAAGGGCAGTAATATGGATTAATTCCATGGGAATTCTTACTCACAAGGAATTGGACAACATTGGTGTCCAGACAATTCCTGAAGGGATGAGATCGTCTCCAAAAAAAAGATGTCCTCCCCCTTGACCATTGAAACAATGGCCAACTACATTCCGTGTTAAACCTAAATTGCGTAGCTGGGATATAAGGCTTGATTTTCCATTGGCAAGGCCAAGGACTCCGTCCACATAAGGAGGGGGAATTGGACCAGAAAATTCCTGATCATATCCACACCTGCCAATGAGGCATTAAAGTATCAGTACATAATGGTTAATTTAAATCGAAAGGAAAAGGGGCATTTTATTAAAAATATTTAAATTTTACAGAATTTTAACGATACACTTCAAGCACGTCAGTTGAAATTTTGACCAACTAATCTCAGTGGGTGAAAAAGGATCAGAATGGCATGGTTTGTTGATATTTGGGAAGTACTAGAAAATGCAATTGAAACTATATGTAAGGAGACAAAACATAATAAAACTTTTAGCATTGTTCTCACATTTGACAGAGATCAAAATTAGTCAAAATCAAAGTTAGAAAAAGTTTTAATTCAGATAAAGGGAAAAAGGGCAAACTACTCACCCAAAGGCCATAGTGGGTCTATAAACAGAGCCATTTGTGAATCTAAGGGGAAAGGAGTCTCTGACCAGAACACCAAGAGACGAACCATAGTCCACATATTCAACCTCATAGTCGCATTGATCAGTAAGGGCCTTGCATTGAAAATCGGCAGGTTTGTTGACAAAGGCACATAAGCGGTCATTACAGGACACCGGGTTGTTGTTGGGCTTGTATGGAGAGTTAGGGGCCTGCATACATGCATAATGGAGGGAAAGAGAGATGAGGAAACAAAGGATAATAGTTACTGGGTTTGAATAAAAGTAAAAATTTACCTTTAGCAACTTAGCACCAAGTGCAGGAGCACATTGTACCCAAGTAAGGTCACTGCCAGTGTCAATATCAAGAAAATAGGTCCTAGGTGGGTTCCCTATGTTCATGGAGATATAGAAGGACCTGCATATTGAAATAATGCAATGCCTTTAAGATTGACAGGGAGAAAAAACTATCATGAAAATTCAATGAATTTTGATAAATAGAAAATTACAAATGTAGATAAAAATGAAACTAGTGGGAGATACAATTATGGGAAATATACGCATGGAATCAAGTTTAAAGGAAAATGAGTCTTAAAATAATTATATTTCAAGAAAATCATACTCAATTTGCTCAACTAAGCAAAGCCTTTATCATCGTTAATCTTTTAATGGAATCATATCAAGAGCATTTGGATGGTGATCTATAAAGGAATCAACTTCTGGGAAATTGACAATAAAATTTATCTATGAAAATCCAAAAATGTGAATGTAGGTGCCATGAGAGAGGGAATCAAATTTATGGAATTATTTTATGAGCAATATAACCAAGAAGTCGCAAAAAAAAAAAAAAAATTGTAAATAGAATATACAACTCTTATCAGACTCTTCAGCGATGGGAGCCTCATGCACTAGACTAGCTCCTTTAGAATACAACTCTAAAGGGTACAATTTGTGGGATTCTCATGCCATGTTAGTATGACATTTTCGATCGGTCTTGTTTACCATATCCTGGTGCCAACAATCATATAAATTTGATGAGTTTTAGTCATATGACTCCAACATTTTTTTCCCCACAAAATATGCTCAAAGCTTTTTCATAATTAGATAAGTTTGATTGAAATATGATGTTACAAACATCAAAATGAGTTAGACTAATCATATGCATTATACTAATCCTTTTCTAAATGCTGATATGACATGTTTTGGGAACCTAATCACAGGCACTTGTGAAATTATACAAAAACCATGTCATCTGGAAATCGAGAGGCTTGAAGTTTCAAAGAGCCCGCAAGGAATACATACATTAAACAAATGGGTCATTGGAAATATAGAAGAACCCTAATATAGAGCAAAAGGGGAAGAAAATACGCACCAAAAAAAAATTATTTCAAACAAACTACCGAAACCCACAAACACCCCAACAATCTATCAAAAACAAACCAAAAGAAAAAAAGAAGAAAAAAAACTGTAGAAAAGAGATATGTGTGTGATATATATATATATATATATATATATATAAGAAGAAACAATACAAATACAGCAAAGTATTTTGAGAGAAACTCAAAAGAATCGAATATTACATACCCAGTACGAAAAACATCTCCTCGAACAGGAAAAACCAAGGAGGACCCAAAATGATTGGGGGATTTGGTTTCAATCTTCATGTTGTTATGAAGATGTTTGGCATCTGAGAAACAAAATTGAAACGTTGTAGTGAGAAATAAAGCAAACAACAAATTTGATTGTGCTTCTTTCTCGTTCTTTCCCATCTTTGAACCTTTCATCGATTTTGGTAGTGATGAGAATTGAGAACCCAAAAAGAGTTTGTGGGTGAGTTTTGATCGAAAAATGCTTGTGTAGACAAGAATTGGAGAGAGTAGACCAAACTCCCAAAGCCCACTGACTCGTCTGTATGATCAGTTTCACCTGTTTCTACCCATGTGAAAATATTTGTCAGTCATTGCGTTCCAGCAAGTGGCAAAGAAGCGGGCAGGGGGAGGCTCCTAGGACGCTTCGCGCGAAAATTGTTTGTTTAGTGATAAACTGATTTCAAAGTCTTTTCTGTGTTTTTTTTAAAGCCTAATTGATGGGTGCAAAGTCAAAAATACCCATGAATATTTAATGTAGAGTAATTGATGGGTTAATTAGGATTAGGCCTGGCAAAATGGACGGGTTGAGCGGGTTTGGGCGGGTTGTAAACGGGTCGAGTCATAAACGGGTTGAACCCATTTTTTATCCGAATTGGTCGGGTTAAATACGGGTCGGGTCATAAATGGGTCGGGTCGGGTCGGGTCAACCCGGATTTGACCCGCTACTCAACTTTTTTATAGAAATAAAACACTACCTAAGATTGTTACATCTCAATCAAATAATATAACTAATAAAATTCATCACTTTTTTCTGTTAAAACTTTTGTGAATACATATTAAATTTTTTTTTATTTCTCTATTACTTTGATTTCCCAGAAATTCAGATTTGAAATTAATTGAAATTTGGTTGAAAAAGTTTTGATACTAAAGTTGGAATAATTTATAATATGTAAAAAAAATGAATTTGTAATTATTCGAAAAAGAGATCAATCAATTTTTTTTTATTAATTTAGTCAAACGATGGATGGTGGTTGTAGATTTGGTTCAAATTCGATCAAAATTTAGTAAAATCTGGCCAAAATCATTTTTAAAAAATTATAGTCTCTTTTTTTTTTTTTCTTTTCAAATTCAGTCATAAAATTGTTGTAGTTAGCTTATTGTTGTAAATTAAATGAAATTTGGTCAAAATGTAGTAAAATTCGAACACCAAATTTAACTGAGTCATAAAATTGAAAATTTGAATTTATCCTCTGAAACATAACCATGGAAGGCTATCTTCCACCAACTATTAAGGAGGTTAGCTTTTGCCTAAAAACATTTACCTATCTATATCTATATGTATATGTTAGAAACTCTAGTAGTATAGTTTAGTTTTATCATAACATTATAAATCAGTTTTAGAAAAATACTGAATATGTTTTCTGTAAAAAAAAAATATAAATTTTGTAAAATATAGACAGCCAATTGCAGAGAACTATTTATGTTCTAAATTTTTAAATAGAACTATAAATTTCAGAATTAGAATTTAAGAAAAATCGTAAACATATTACTGTTTGTAACTAGTATATAGAAAAAGTGAAAATAGAAACTGAAATATAAGAATTTACATATTTTTGCAAAGAACAAATACGTGTGCACATTGTTTATGATATTCAAAGCTCCTAACGAAGACTAATTCAACTTATTTTGAATCACAAATTTTTGGTTTGTGTTTTGTTTATATATATGGTGATGTTGAATTACATTCTCTAAATATTAATTTTGTTTTATAATCTATTGTATATGTTTTAGTATTTTATTCTTTTTCAAATAGATATATATATATATATATATATATTTATATATATATATATCTCTATATATATTCTTATATATAAATGGAGAGAGATATATATATATATATATATATATATTCTTATACTATTTTATTATTTTCCATTCTCAACCCGTCAAACACCCATATTCAACCCGTATTGACCCGCTAAATTGACGGATTCCTTATTACCCAACCCGTTTATGACCCGCTAACTAAATGGGCAGGTTAGGGCGGGTTGATAGTGGGCGGGTTAGGGCGGGTTGACGGATTTGGAACCGTTTTGCCAGGCCTAATTAAGATAGACCTTTCATTTGAAATTTTGATTGTTTTTGGTTATGGTCTAATAATGTTCTCTATCTTATCTCAAGAGTAAAACTAGTTTGTCTTTGTACAATAATGTCATCTTGCAATAGAGAGAGAAAGAGAAAGTGTGTGTATTGTGTAATTTTTGTCTGATGTATGAAATATAAATAGTTGATCATTTTATAATTTTTAATAAATTATAAATTTTTAAGAAATTAAGTTAATTCTAAGATAAATAATTAATATTTTTAAAATTTTTTTTTATTATATTAAGTATAAGAGAAGTAAAATAGTTATAATATATAAGGAATGACTATTGGCACTCCTCAAACATTCTCGCACACTCCAAATCAATAATGAATTTTAGAGTGCAGAGACCTTTTTGGTACTTATGGAGTGCCAATAGTTTTCCCCTATATATTCCATTTATAAGATGCCTTAATAATAATATTCATTAATTTTACATAAATGGAGTAAAAATATTATAAGTGAAAAAAATTAAGATAAAACAAATATAGAAAATACGACTTATTTAGTTTAAAAGTGTTAGGACCATGGGATCCGTTGTTATAATTGGTTAATCATGTTTGACAAAAACTACTTTGTTGTAATTATAACTTAGTCCTAGGTTTAGTTTTCCTCAAGCCTAAGAAGGTTCACGCTTCATTGTAATACATACCATTTAGACTTCATGGGACATAAGGGGTATTTTGAACTTTGTTATGATTCAGATCTCACACATTCACATATGGCATGCATAGCATATTATTTATTACCTTATACTCGTGTGTGTGGTTGCTTGAATTGTGAAACATTTTTTTCAGGGTCTATTTTGAAAGATCACATCTTTTGTACTTAGGAAAATTATCAACACCATTCAAGGAACCCAAGTTTTTAGTGTTCGTTTGAACAATCATAGGGCTTGTTCGAATAAGCAGCAGAAAAGTCTTGTTCAAAACTCGTTTGAATTGGATAGAAACCTTCATATCTAACAAGTTTTAGAAATGGTTCGTTCAATGCTCGTTCGAGTCTTGTTCGAACGAGCCTTGCATAAAAATAAAATACTATGTTATTTTTAACTCCGATTTCATATCCACGAAAATCATATATGAGTGTAAAATTTTTATTTTCAGATTTAATTGAAATAAAGTGTTCTTGAGAGCTTTTTCTATATCTCTTCATGTTCAATCCATGATTTGCTTATATAGACTTTATCCAAATTATGATGAGAGCCAAAATCAATCATCGATCATCGTCGTAGTTCAACCTTGTCGAGTTCAAGCTTGAGCAATTGGAAAAGTTCAAGATCACGTGGATTTCGTAATTGTGATTGAAGATTTCACCAGATGAGATTGATTGTTGAGTTGAGTCAACACCAATTGGATTCAAGAGATTGGAACAAAGTTAGAGGGAATTAGGTCTGGATCTTGCCGTTTGTACTGATCGGATCCTCACATAGTGAATTCTTTTTTGGGTAAGAGTGCCCTGGAGTTTTCTACCACAAATTGTTGTTTGTGGTGGTTTCTTCGTCACCAATCTCGGTTTGCAAATTTCAATTCTCGTACTTACTCTACATTTTCTAAATTAATCAATTCAAACATACTTTCGCATAATTAAAAAAGTTCATATTGTGAATTGAGAAATTGAGTTGGAAATTTGAAGAATTGAATTGTCAAACTAGTTAATTGGCGAATTGAACAATTATATTGGCAAATTGATTAATTGGTCAATTGATTAAGAAAATTAATGAATTGTTGAATTGAATTGATTATTTAAGTTGGATTATTGGTAAATAGAATTGAATTGTATGTAAGAATTCATATACTTAACATATGTATTTTGTATTGCATTAACCCAATTTACATTCAATGTTGTATTTTCTACTTTTAGTAATATAGAGTTGTAAAAAAGAATTGACAAAGTAAAAATATCAAATTTAGTTGGATTAGTTATTCACCCATTCTAACTAAACTTTTACCTAAGTTCACACTAAAGACCAATCTCAAAAAAGACAATAAATTTTTTTTTAATAACTTAAGTTAAAATATTGTATGTATTTTTGCCCTTTCCACAATAAATTGCCTTTTCTTTGGTTACATGACCACAGGACATGAAAGAGATGACATGAGTTAAAAGTGACCATAATAAATTGCCCTTTCTTTGGTTACATAATAAACAACTTTGTGATGCTTCTTTTTGATTGGGGCTGTCAAGGAAACAGGCATAGAATAGGGCACCGTATCCTAAATTCACTCCAACTAGAAAAAACTCTTCCCAAATTCACCGGGTGTCGACTAAACTCATGCCGATCTCACTTCTACTAAATCTTGATTATATTAAAATTTATTGTCATTATTTAAAAAAGGTAATCTTGAATAAAATAATATATATATATATATATATTTTTTAGTATTATTATTATTATTATTATTATTATAATTAATGGCTATATTATTTAGTTTAAAATAATAAAAAATATTTAAGTAATTTTATATTATAATCGAGACGGATTATATTTAAATCCCTTTTTTCCAAATTCATTTCGAACAACTCTAATGTATGTGTTATTTGATGTGTCATTTCTAAAATTTGATATTGATATAAAAATTATTATTCCAATAGTGTATTATTTGATTTGCCAAAAAATAAAAATACTATTTTTAATGCCATATTTGGTATCAAGAGTAACTAGTATCATTTTATATCATTCATAAAATAGAACTTGAAGGTGGGATATATACTACTTTATCAAGAAAAAATAGTTGTTGCATTAAAAAATGACATTTTAGTATTGAAATAAAGTTGTCAAAATTTGACATTTTTATACTATAATAATGCTAAAATATAAGTTTTACTTATATGAAATGACACTTAACATTAGAGATGGTCTTAAATTTCAATATCTTTTTTCTAAAATTCACTCCTAACTTATTTTCGTACTTTTTAAACATTTTGTTAAAAACACGACAAGGTAAGGTGGTTATCTGAAAACCTCATCCCGTTGACATCCCTTTTGGCTACTTCCATTTCTTTTCATTTAGTGAATGTTTGGTCGTATCGCTGCAGATTAATTGGGGGTAGCTCTATGATATACCATAAACCGACACACCAATCATCTTGAGACACGTATGCTTATAGATCCGATTACACTCGGTCATCCAGAGCATGTGAAACCTTCAGAGCACACTTATGCACTTATCCTCCAGAACTCATGCTCTGAACGAAATTCACTCAAAGCATTCCGTATGGTTCAGATCTCGTTATTGCCTTAACATCTGCCGAGCAGAGAATAAGGAAACAGTCTTTTACAAGGAAACTGCCACACATGGTTATCTCTATTTTGATACAATGTCCAACAAGGTAACTGTAATTTTCGATGATCAAATCCCTACTTTCATGACTCCAAATCCTAATCAACTTAGGAAAGCTACAGTTTATAAATTAAACCCTAAATGTACGCTTTATTTTCATGCTCATTCTTTGGCTTTCATTGTAGTCTTTTCAATTCAGTTTATTAACTTAAGCATCGGAGCGGCTACCGCCGGAGCCAATTTGGTGGCCCTCTGTGTCACGACCCGAAACCCACTCTGTGCGGATTAAGGGAATCGCGATCGCCGTCCTTCGGCCCGAAGGCCTTAGGGCAAGGCTCACATAAGCAACAGTATCGGATGGCGGTGCGGCCTGTGGTTGCGGAAGCGTGAAAAAAAAACTTTTTCTTTTCTTTTTAAAATCTGTCGCACATCCATCCGGTACTGCCGCTCTTCATAGCGGTACACATGATTATAAAATCAGAGCATACTAAAAACTTAAAGTGTTATACATAGTACATATCTGAATGCCTCGAGGGCTTAAGTACATGTTGTCCAAAATCTATTACACTTCAAAACTCGACCATCTACGGGTCCTTAGTACTTCCAAAAAGTCCTTGATCATATTAAAGCCACTAGTCGTCATCCCCAAATGGAGCAAGGCTCCCATTCATCATCATTAGTACCTGAAAAATGTTAGGGAATGGGGTGAGCTTCGAGAAGCCCAATGAGTAATTCTAGCATTTGTCATGGGTTTTCAATTGGCAGAGGTTTCGTGCATGAGAGGTTCATAAAATACTCACTGCCAATTGCTCGTACATTTTGAACATAGAGTACATGCACTTTTCATAAAGATAGCTTTGAAACATTTAAAGTATTCAAGCTAAACATACATTTCTTTAAATAGAGCATATGCACTTCAAAACATATAAACATGCACAGTGAAAAATGGGGGTAAAACCTGCTTCCACTTTCAAAGTCATTTATCATCTTTTCACTTTCATTAGTGGAATCTGTTTCGAACCAGACTCTCATTTTGCGTATACGTGGAGATATCTCATTGCCTGTGGGATTAGATCCTGCTACCAGGCATTCCACATGACAGGTCAAGTGAGTTTCGAAGATTCTCAAAATCCTGACTATGTGGCATTTCACATGACAGGTCAATTGAGTTCCGAAGATACTCAAAATCCTAACTATGTGATTATTATTATCTTGCAAAACATTTGTCAAGTGGCTTCTTTAAATAAATACTTTTCAAGAGTATTTAAAATATGATGTTCATGATTTCATAATAAAATCTTCACATATTTTGAACAAGAAACTCCAGAATATGTAGACATGCTAAATACTTTTAAAGAAGACAGTAATAGAAATCATTCATTGAGTATGTCACAATACGATTTATATGAACAGAATATTTAACACAAGAATCATGAAATAGGGAATTTAACATTCAATGCTTCAGACATTTTGAAGTTTGAAACATCTTCAAATCCGTGGAATTAAATCTCCACTTCAAATGCAAGATTACTCACCTTGATTCCCTGGGTTTGTACTACTGGTGGGCCTTTCCCCTCCCTTTGTAGCTCCTAAGAAAATCATAAGGAACTTGTCAACTTCACATTTACCTTAAATTATTACTTATTCATGCTCTTTCATTTAATTTTAGGCCTGACATATCCTAACTTCCTAGGATTGGTATTACCGGTCAACTCGTGGTGACTTAATGAGTTTTATTTTTCACGTGACTTATTTTTTAGTACTTATTTCGGTGTTATGGACCTCACCGTTGGATTCGGAACGTCGAAGAAAGTCAATTTAGACCCTCTTGGCTTTTTATTTGGCTTCGGGTACCTTAGGGGTATTTTGGTCATTTCACGTGTCATATTTTTCGGAGTCCCGTCTGGTGAATCGGACCCCACTGTTGGTCTCAGAAGTGCCAAGATAATAAGAATGCACTAATAACTCGCCTTATTTGGACATCGGGCATATTGGAGGCAATACGGTCATCTACCTCTTACATGTCTGTATTTTTGGGACTTGGTTCCATAAATCGGACTCCACCATTGAGTCCAGAATGCCCAAAATAGTAAAAATACACTATTGATTCATTAAATTTGGACTCCGTTTGACCCAATTAATGCCCAAGGGCAAAATAGTAATTATTCTCTTTTTATAAAATATTTAAATAATCATTTTATTATTTTTATTAATTTTCCAAGGGTATAATTGCACGAAATTTCAGAAATCTGGGCCATTGTATAATTCTATAAAACAGTTGGGGTCAGTTTGTAAATACCAGAAATTCTGGTTTAATTATTTTAAATTTTAACTGTGAACCAGTGGGTTTTAGATTTAAAACCCTAGACCGGTCGACTAACCTACTGAACCAGCCGGTTTAGTCTACTTCAGGAAAATCGGAATGCCATAACCTCATTAAACCCCTTATCCTCGGTTTGGACAAACCCTATCCTTAATTTTAATTTATTAACCGAGGAACCAAACAGTCCAATTTCAATTTTAAAACAAATTAGTTTAGCCAAAACGACACAGTTTTATTTATGCAGTGGCCAGTTTGTTGCCTGACACGTGTATGAGTCGACTGGGCCAACTCGGCTTGACTCGATCAACTCGGCCGAGTCAACTCCGTCTTCCCCCTCGCTTCTGCGTACTGTAGCCCTAATTTACAGTTTGAAAAATTTTTAAATTCGTGACACTTTGAGCTCGGTTATTCACTGTTTTCGATCCAAAACAGTTTCTGCATATCATACCATTAATCTAACATGCATTTCAAGCTTCGAATTAAACTCTAAGTGGTCTGTTTTCAAGATGATAGCCGTGACCTGCAACTCGTTCTAGCACCCTCATTTTAGGTCCGTTTCTTATGAGATCTGATGTGTCGTGACCTATAGAGCATGGGGTTTAAGTCCCCGTTCTCATATTTTAGTTTGGTCGCGTTTTTTGAAGAATTGGGTTTTAAACCCGAACCTGCAACTCACGGTTTGGTGGTCGATTCCAAGTATTTAGGGTCGCGCATGTCGGTTTTGGAGATGTTAGAAGGGTCTAGTTTAAGTTCTAACAGGCCAAAATCTGATCAACGTTGGTCGGTTCAGACCTGCAAAGTTTGAGGTCGGTCCATGGCAGATGTGCACTGTGTGGGTGTTTTAGGGTCGATTCAATGCTCTAGTTTCATGCCATATTCATGATATTACATTTTAGGTATCATGCATGCAGTTATTCAGGCTCAAAACATCAAAAATAGTAGCAAAAATTCTACACAGAAAATTTTGCAATTTTGGGTTTATACCTTTTGACAGTGGCTGGTCTCTTCTTTGGCTTGGTTCAGGCCCTCTCAACGCTCCTTAGGGTTGCTCAGACTTCTTCAAGTACACTTGGTGATACTCACATGCATGCACACGCTTGGATGGGGTCAACTTTCCCTCTCACACCATGCCCTTTCTCTCCTCTCTCTAACCTTACTCTTTCAGCCAACTCCATGAGCACACACTCACACACAAGTCTGAGGAGTAACTGATTCTTTTTGGGGTCAAAGAGTGTGGGGTATGCATATATATGATATGGAATTTCTCTTACATATAACCTATACATATATATATATATATGTATATCAGATTTAGTGGGTTTGGTGGCTGATCGGAGGTGATAGGGGGTGATGTGGGGTAATGATGTGGGGATTGCATGCATGGCCATTGGCCAATTTGGGAGGTGGCCTTGGCTAATTTGGGAGGTGGCCTTGGCTAATTTGAGTTAAATACAATTTGGTTGCATATATAGGTACAAAGATGGTAGCAGCCTACTTGATAATTTTTTGGGTAATAAGAAGCTTGTCCCACTTGGTCAAGGGTTCAATTCCCCTTGGCCTCACTTTTGGCTATTTTTCCCTTTTTTAGGCTTAGGCCCTGTTTGGTTGGCGCAGAATTTCATTTTGGCTATTTCCTAAATATTTTCATTTCCGTTGCTCCTTTTTCGACACGGTTTCTTCTAGTCACTTTCTATTTAGGTTAGCTTCAATATCTAAGGTCTAGTGTCGGTTATTAATCCCTTGAAATTCCCGTAGTTTGTTAACTCGAGTTTTCTTAGTGTTAAAGAAACATCATTTCACCTAATTAATTGGTAATGAGGTTCAGACATTATTTTATGGGTCTATCATGAGGTTCTCGATTAACTTCTAAATTATTCTTATGTTTGGTTCAAATTAATGATTAGTAACTAATCATTTCTTAATCAGGGTTGGGGTGTTACACTTTGATCCCCCTTTTGAGTGTTTTACAGGTCGTAGAGCCCAGAGTCCTTGCGAGTCAAAAATTGTAGCATCATTCTATTTCAACAGAAATGGACAACATTCCACTTTTTTCACAAGCATATGTAATTATTTTTACTATATGAAAAATATTACAACTTTAATATGCTAAAACTACGTACTTAAAAAGAAAAATAAAAATTGTCCCTTTTTGTTAAAATAAAGACACCTAAACTTGTGTCATAGGAGTAGGGATGGTAACGGGACTGGTTTAGGACGGAGAACCCCTTTCCCAATCTCGTCCCACAAAAAAAGTTTCACTCCTAACTCGTTTAAATCCCGTAATAAGTAAGGGCAGGTCTCTATTGGAATTCTCATTTAATTTTGAACTTTTATTTATTTATTTTATTAAGTTATATGTATTAAAATAAGAAATATACATTGGAAGCGCGTCGTTAACACTCCAAAAATATTTAACCTTACTTCTTAACACAATAAACACAATAGCTAGACGAGTAAGGGTTGAACCCACAGAGAGTGTTCACAATTTATTTTCTATTTATTCTGACCAATTCTAAACTGAAATTCAATTAATAATGAAATAATAAATAGGGGGTTAGAATTTTGATCAAACTAATTACGATTGAAAACTAAATTAATAACAGAAATCAATGAATTAAAATTTCAGTTCTTCAGTTCAATCTTATCCTCGCAGTTAATGGAACAATCAATCAACTATAACATTATTCTACCCTTCAATGAATCTAATAATCCTAGGTAACAACAAGCTCTGCTACCCGAAATTTTTCTTAATTCATCACTAATGAAACAAGCTCTTCATTAGATTTTAACCATTAGACAATTTAGAACAAGCTCTCTAAATTTAATATAATGGCAGCATTAATATCAAAGAAATTAGATTATTCTAAGTAACAATCACACAAGCTCGAATTGTTTAACTTAGATTATGATAATCATAGCAATAAACAAAAGCTTGTCCACAATCATCTATCACTATTTGTCACAATTGTTCAGGAACCATATCAATTACGTAATAAACGTCCTGAATCTAGCAATCGGTAATAATTCGATCAATTTAATAGACCTTGATTAAATCAATCAAAATAAATATCAATAAAACAATTAAAATAGATTATCACGAATAGAATTTATAAAAAGAAGAAATAATATTACTGATTTGATTCAATCATCAAACTATAATGAGGAATCAAAATTTCTTTAAACTAAATTAGAAAATCTAACCTGAAATATTTAAATAAAAAAGTCCTAATTTAATTTATATCATCCTACATGCGAGACACAATCGGTGCATTTCGCGTCGGTGCAATCGCACATTTGCATGTTTGCACAAAAGTAACCTAAAGTTGATTTTGGACAAACGGGCTAAAGGGGATATATATTTTTGAAGTTGCCCTTCACTATTTATTAATATTAAGACATTAACCAAATATAAAATTATCATTTTAATACTAATAAATTACCAAAATTTCAAAAACATTCTCACACAATATTACAAAAATAACTTGAAGTTTTTAAAATAATTTATATGAAATTATTATAAATTTAAATAATATACAATAACAAACTTAGTTATGTATTTTATGGACAATTTTTTTTTAATTAATATATAGCATAATGTAAAACACACTTTATAAAGCAAAAATTCATATTATATAATCACTTTTGAACTACATTTATCCGAAAACCGTACTAACTGCATTATAATCACTTTTTTGATTATCCATAATCACTTTTTATTATTTGTAACCAACTCCAAACGGGCCTAGCTTAATATTGCATTTCTAAGTTGTTTGAAAAAATCTTGGGTTTATACAGCACGTGTGTGCAGGCTCTTACAAGTATAGGGTATAGGGGTTTTATCATCTATGAAAATATTCTTTTGCATTATAATAATATAGTCATTTATGGAAATTCACAAAATAAAATTTATTTAAAAAGTATTTTTTATTTTTGCTAAGTGGTGATAATGGATCTTTAATGATCCGAAGTGATTCGATATGATCTAAAGAATATTCAATTTTAACTCGATTTTTAAAATTTTTTAATTTTTTAATTTTGTTCGGACTAGTATTGTTAGTTTCTTATTCTACAAAAATAAGAAAATTAGTAATTTCTTAATTAGATTAGTAGTCTAATATTTGGACCAGTATTATAAATATGAAATATTGAACTCATATTATTCAAATTTCATGAATAATTTTTAAATTTCGAAATTGAAAAGTTCTTTTTTTGTTTGGGTAAATAATCCTATAAATTTATAAAAAATTCGACATGTTTAATTTTTTTTTTTCACGTTTTCGTACTACATTAAGCGGTCTCTCTATATTGTCGAAAGTAGTTATAATATATTAATGAATAATTGTTAGACATGAAATCTTAAAAATTATATATATATATATATTTACTTATAAGTACTTTCTTGAAAACATGGTTCAAATTTTTTTTTTTTTGATTTATTTGAAAATTCTTCACCAAACATCATTTTTGTTTTAGAAAATTAAAACACTTGTCTAAAAGGATACCATACAGTCCCGAGATTTGAGGGCAAAAATAAGAAAGATTTATTAGGACAAGTAATTAAGTAACCCAATAATATAAGGAAATATTCATAGGCAATTCATTGCAATTAACAGTTTACAATTCAATTAGTCACCGGGCTCTTGGATTAGATTATATTTTGTAAATTGATTGTAATAAAATTGAGTAGATTGATATAAATTGTAACATCACATTGTTTCTTTCAAAAAAATAAAATAAAATAGTCACACATAAAAATATTACCAATGAAATTATGAATATTTGTTTTGTACGAGTGACAATATCATTGCTCCTTATAGTAATTTGAGACGCTATTACGAGTATTAATGCCAATACATTGATGACTTGAACTCAGACTAGATACATGATTTGCTACAAATTTGCCCTATAGGCTGAAGGCATTTCTTTACAAATTTGGGCATATTTGAAAAATATCACAATTAGTTTTATAGAACACAAATAAATTGATTTTAAATTTTTTAAATAAATTTTTTATTTTTAAAAAGTACTTTAAACTTAAACAAAGTCAAATAAAAAAAAAATTAATTTTTTTAAAAATTAAATAATTTAATAAAAATGATTCTGAAATGATTTAATTTGAAATTTTTTTCAAACATCATCTCAGGTTTTGAAATAATTTGTCATCTCTTTTTACTTTTCTTAGTCAAATGCTCTAATCACTAGCTCAAGTTGTAGTGCGAAGAGACACACACACACACACACATATATATATATATTTATATATAAATGGTGACGAAATTGTCCGTATGTTGAGCCACTTGACAATGACGGATCGAGGGGATGGTAAGGGAGGACCAAGTCTTGTTGAAGAATTGAAAATTTCAACTTTTTATTGTAGTTTTTGCTAAAATATTTTTTTAAAAAAAATTTAGAAATTGACCTCTTCAAAATTTGTTAATATGTTTTTTTTTTTTAAATTTATCTCTAAAGTTTTAATAGTTAGAGAGTTCCTTCGAGTTTTGGTAAGTCAGGGCCTACCAAAAATATTGGCAAAGAAGTCAGAGTTCAATTGGGGTGAGCACAACTAGTTCAATATATATATATATATATATATATATATATAGAGAGAGAGAGAGAGAGAGAGAGAGAGAATGTAATATCTCGACACAGGATATGGCACTTATACCAAGGTAAACTCGGGATACGACACGTAAACCGAGATAGGTCGATTGAATAGTATAACCTGAGCTGTTTAAGCTCCGTGTCACAATAATTACGGAATTGTATTGATTTTGAAAGATGAATGTTTTGCTTAGTATGGCCAGTGCTGGGTCGTACCCGAGTACCTCAGGACACAGTATCGTAATGCGTGCCTACACGTAATTCCATGCACGAGCATATTTCACGAACATGTAGTACGTCTAAAATCAGTGTATGCATGCGCTATTGGAAATGAATTTATATGCACGTATATAAATATAATTACATGTATAAATAAGGTGTAATTATATGAATATATATAATGTACAAGGTATTGTATAATGTATATATATATATATATATATATATAAGTAGGTATTTTGGAATAAAATACAAAGGGAGAAAGAAAGAAAAAGGTAAAGGTGAAAGGAAGGGGGCTGCATGTATGCTGTCACTGTGTGTGTATGTGTGTCATTGTGTGTGAGGTGTATGGATGGGAGGAAGGCAGCAAGGCTGCCAACCTTGAAGTGCAAGTTTGGTGCAAATATATATATATATATATATATGTATAGCATGTGTGGTACGTGGATGGTAAGGGTTCAGAAGGCGGTTCTCTGCAGTCAAGGCTGACTCTAAGAGAGAGAGAGAGAGAGAGAGAGAGAGGTGGTGCAAATTTTATATACATATATATATATATATGTGTGTGTGTGTGTGTGTCGCTTAAGATGAAAGGAAAGAAGAGAAAAGAAAACTGAGAGAGAACTGTGGGTATTGAGGGATATTCAGAAGTAGCTCAGAAGTTGAAACAGAGAGGGAGAAACAGGAACCAACCAAGAAAACAGAAAAATCAAGTAAATGGGTTTGTTCTGTTTTAATCTTTAGAGCATGATTCGTTTGATTCTGAATATAGGACCTAAAACAACATGAAATGTAGAGTAAAATACAAAAAGAATCATTGAAAATGATTAAGAAATGAGGGATTTAGAGACAGTTGCAGGTTTGTAAAATAATTCGGTCCCGTTTATAGTTCATGCATGAAACCATGTTTAAATAGCTTAGACATAATCCTGTTTAGTGCAGAAAATGAATTGAAAAAGAAACGAATAAAAACAGTAGAGAAATGGGCATGAAATCAGAATTTTATAGTCGGTCGGAGCTACGGTTCATGGCTGTTTCGAGAAGATATAATGAACTAAATCAAAATCTAAACCTAGGTATAAATTCCTTGTGAAAAATGGAATCGAACCACATTGGAAAAAGAGTGAAAAACGACCAAAATTCAGTCACCGTCGCCGGAGAAGACTACTGTTCACGCCAGAACCCTACCGGAGTTCCACCGGAAAAATGGGGAAGAAGACTGTTTAGTCTTGGGTTTGGATTCGGGTCATGGGTCAGATCCGGGTCAGGACCCGACTAAAATAGAAACGGATATAACTGAAACGACGCAGTTTTGATAAGGTTTTTAAGTTTAATTAGGTGTGTTTGGTAACAAGAATAATAAATTTGAAATTGGGTTTGGGTTTAATCGAACCGTGGATAAGGTAGATAGAGTAGATATCTTATTCCCGTTCTTGAAGGTATACTGAACCGGTTGGTTCAGAGGAGGGTTAGACCGGTTTAGGGTTTCTGACCGTGAACCCACTAGTTCAAACCAAGACTTTTGGAAATTATGAACTGACCCCAGAAGTTTTAGAAAATTTCACTATGACCCAAACAGAAAAATTAATAAAATATTAATTTTTACAAAAATACCCTTAATTCAAATATAGGTCAAACGAAGTCCAAACGAGGCAAGTGAATAGTCAATTTTTATTATTTCGACCATTCCGAACTCAACTGTGGAGTCCGATTTATGAAAAGAGATCTCGAAAAGTGAGAAACCGTAAAAGAACAAAATGACCATTTTACCCTTTATTGTAACGATGTCCAAATTAAACATATGAATAGGGTATTTTAACTATCTCGGACATTTTAAGACCAATGGTGAGGTCTGTTTAGCAAGACAAGGTCCCAAAAAAAGAATAAAATACCGTAAAAGTGAAAAATGACCATTTTGCCCTTTTTAGCACAAAAGTCCAAATTGAATTCCGCGAAAGCCTAAACCGACTTTGTTCGACATTCCAGATTCAATAGTTGAGTTTATTCTATTAAAAGAGATATAAATAATAAAGAGACATAAAATTTGATGAATAACATGAGTTATATAGATATATATATATATATATATATATATATATATAGACTGAGATGAGTTTCTTGAATCATAGGAATACCGAGATACGAGAAGAAGGCGGTTTTGACCTTCTAGACAGATACAGAAAGAGGTAAGTAAAATCTGATATTTGCATTTGTTACATTCCAAGCCATGTCACAGTTCTTGTACATATATTACTTTCGTACTCTGTACATCCACACCAGTGTTTATTTAGCCACATTGATATTGCCCTATTATGTAGAAAAAAGTTATTGATTTCTATATATATCTCGATCATGATTGTACACTTGTGCACGGATTTCTTTATGTACATTGTACCTTGGGCCGTGAGGGCCAGACAGTTTTATTCGAAGCAGTCTAGTAACCATAGCCTCGAAAACTATCGTTACGTCAGATTGCCTAGAATCAGTTATGATGCCACTATACTCCTCGTGGAAGATAGCGTGATTTTGATATATTATTAGTGCAGGATTTGTGCTCAGTCACATCTCCATCTGATGCTATTTATGACCTTTTGGTCCAGGTTCCGAGTGAAACATTTATTATACACAGAGCAGTATTATTCGGCGAGGCCTAGAGCACTGAATATGAGCTCAGAGCAATATCATTCAGCGAGGCCTAGAGCACTGAATGTGAGCCTAGGGGGTAGCCGAGCCCCACAAGAGCATCCCAGTTTTGATATCATTATCCTTTATTGTTGATATTCATAGCTTGATCATGTTATATTGTTATTGAATGATCATGAGATTTTATAGCTTTTAGTACAATGCTTATATTTCATACTTGATATAGCTCATGACTGTAGCAGTATGATATTGTTGGCATAGCAGATTCATTTCATTATCATTTGACTTCTATAATTTGATATTGAGTTATATATTCATTGACTGGCTAGCATTCTTTTATACCTTGTGCACATGGCAGAGTAAAGGACTACTTACTGAGTTTTCATAGCTCATCAGATACTACACAACATTATGCATGTACAGATATCGAGGACAGACCCTAGAGTCTGATAGCTAAGAGGTGGACATTAGCTTTTGAAGTTGCAGTGTAATACTTAGTACAGACAGTCATATAGCTCTCCTATGTTATCTACGTCTTGGGGATGAACAGTTGTATTAAGAAATTTTTTATTCCGCATTTTGTAAACATTATATATATCACATGCAACTTTTATTTATTTTTTTCCGCACTTTAATTATTGCATGTTAGTAGCACTGATTGTGTAGCAAGTTGAGACCCTTGGTTCGACAAGCAGGATCGGATCGGGTGCGCGACACGAGATCCGTATAGGGTGGGGTCTCGGGTCGTGATGGAGAGAGAGAGAGAGACTTAGTTAGGAATTCCATTCCATTGTATCTAGAAGCAAGGAGTTTCATTGCTTACAGAATCAAATAAAAATAATAATAAATAAAAGATAGAAAAGAAAAGAAAAGAAAATCAGAATATGATTTCAAAACAAGATTTCAGAACAAAAAGATTAGAACACGATAAAGATAAAGACTTATTATTATACCTTAAAGAAGACAATATATATGAAGAGGAGATAGATAGTGAGGGGGGGATTCGATCTGCCTTAATAAAGGTAAGGTCTGTCATTTTATAAACCAATATCTATCCTATTACAAACTACCGGTTAACTGAGAATTACCAGTTTACATCTATGACATAAGCGCTTACATCATGAACTATTATTAGGTTAAAGATGACAGAGTGGAATCGTGTGTTAGCAATTGTTACAGTCGTGTAGTCCACATGGGTTGTCAGATTTGTTAGAAAAGTTGTTTGTCTTATTTTATTGCTTTTCCTTTGGAGGATTCAGCATGATTGGATGCCAAATGAATCATGGCATCCCAAATATCTCCGAAAGTATGGGGATCATCTGCTGGGTCCTGTGATTCTCTAGCTAGGCAAGTGAATTGGTTCTTTAGACTATGGTTTGATGTCATAGACATGTGATCAACAATAATGTTTGTGGAAGGAAAGGTGGAGAAGAAGTGTTCCTTTATGGCTTCCATGCATTTAAGCATAAGTTCTTTTTCTCTGAGCTGAGGATGCTCTTGTCGGATCATGGCCTTTAAGGCATCAAATGGATTGAGAGGAGTATTGGCTGACTTTATTGTTAGCTTTTTAGTAGTAGCTGCATATTCCTTAATTTGCACTTGGATTTCCTAGGCTTTATCCTCAAGGGGATAAGTCTGCCACCAGCGGAAATGAAAAGTCCTTGCTAAAATAGGAACTTTCAAACTGTCTTTAATACAAATAATATCCCATTGCCAGATTCATGGGATGCTAAATTCTGCAAAATAGTGAAAAGTTGTCTGGCCAGCATATTGCTAGATATCCTTTGATTTAGGATGAAATTGTAGCCAAGGTAAGTATTTGACCTTTAATGGTTCTGGGAGTAGTTCTAAAATGAGGCTAAATTTATCCCACCATTGATAAATCCAGTTGAGCAATAATTGCTCCAAAATCTTTTATTAAGGTGAAAAAACCAAGTATGTTTTCTTTTGGGATTTTGATAATAGAAAGTATCATTCCAAGCTTGGTGATAATCCCAATAATTAAAATTGTGGGACATTCTTTTCAAGGTTAATTGTCTTGATCTATTAGGATCCAATCCCCATTCATTGGGTCGTAAGATTCGCATAATATGACATTTGCTATAAGCAATTGGATTTTCTGATTTCTTATTATTTTTCAGATGATAGTGGTTTATTTCCACATAGACAATTTCTTTAAGAATGACTTCTTGGACAATTTCTTTAAGAATGACTTCTTGGAGATAGCGATATTTGCTATCAGTTGTAGGATATCCTTGTTTCTTTAAGAATGGCTTACTTTGAAATTATAGCTAATACCTTCCTTGACGTAATACATTTGACTCCGTTGTTGCAGCTAGCATATTTGCCAGATAGAAAACGAGAATACATGATTGATGATGATGCTGGAAGCATTGATTCTGAAATTTCAGCAGATGGGAGGAATGATGTCACTAATCTAGATGAACTAGTTAAAGATTACAAAAAGGAAGAGGAGACGTGGAATGCTTGGTTGGTTTAAGCTAAAAGTAAATTTTCTACACTCCCTTTTCCTTTTGGCATTTTTGCTTGCAATTAGACTTAATTGGTTCATTTTAAGTTGCTAAGAAATAATATATAGTTGGAATGATGTATATGGTTGATGTCACTCTTCCCTTTTAAATTAGCATTTGAAAGGTGAATGATGAACATGGATGTTAATTCTTACGCAAGTTGAAGAAGATGTAGAAAAATTATATAATTCATGGCCGAACACCACCAGTGGACTAAGCATACAAGAAAGACCAACATGTATGGATATTTTATATAGAGTGAAATCTTTTATTTTATTTTTGGATAAGAAACAAAAAACCTTATAAAAGAATGCACCCAAGGGGGTGTACTAGTATATAACCAAGACTATACAACTATACACTCATGGAGCTAAAAGAAGATACAAAATTCTCTATGGACAATACCGAGTCCCTTGAGATTAAAAAATAAAGGGTGCTAAACACCACAACCTTGACATTCCATATTGGAGACTCCATGCCTTCTAACAATCTTCTTTCTTTCCAAATAATCCACCATATGAACAATGGAGCCATATGCCATATCTCCCTCCCCCTTCTTCTGATTGAGCTTCCTCTCCAAGTAGCAAGTTGATAAAACCTCCTAAAGAGAACGAGGCATGACCTAATGCAGTGTAAAAAGACCAAGCAAAAAACTTCTGACAGCGCTTGTAACCGGATAGTATAACAAGAGATGGTTTACTGTTTCTTCATTCCCCTTACATAACCGGTACCAATTTACATTGTTTTGGCACCTTATCCTCAAGTTTTCCACTGTCAAAATCTTTTCCAAAGCCACTGTCTATCCAAAAAAGAAAAATGAAAAAAAAAGATACCTCCAAAGGCACTTTAGATCTCCACATAGCTTTCCACGAACCACTGCTGCCTCCCCTTCCCTGTCAAATAATTTGACCTCAAACACATTTCCTTGACCCAGTCCAACATAGAGCATCCACCCCCTCAAGAAAGTCTTGCCTATATGGCATGCCGTAGAAATCCATAGCTTTCTCCACCTCCCAGTTTTCCTCTTGCTTGACAATTTGGATGTCGTAGACCATATCTCCTCCTGTCCTCATGAAGCAATCCACACCTGTTGCTTGTCTAATTCTAAAAGGGTGAAGGAAAGATGTCTGAAGAGGACCGTCCTCACACCAATGGTTTGGTTTGAATCTAATCCTTCCACCATCTTCCACCCTCCACCTGATGTATTTAGAGAATTCATCCCAACCTTGTCTAATACTCCTCCAAACACCAACCCCTTGAGGAGTTCTCACCTCCCTAGAGAACTAATCTTCTGCTTCTGACCCCGTACTTTGCCTCCACTGCTCTTTTCCACATGCTATTCCTCTCCACCCCAATATTTCCAGAGCCACTTCCCTAAAAGAACTTTGTTTTTTTTTTTTTTCAGGGATAAATGAAGGTATTTCATATAAAGTGCCAAAAAAATGGGGGGCATGTTTACCCCCTTCCTTCACTGGAAAACAAAATTTTTTTGCAGTTCACTAAATGATACTTGAACTCATTCCGAACTCTGCCTCATAAGAAATCTATTTGCAGTTACTCCAATCTGTTTACAACAAAAAATTGAAATTGGGAATAAGGGCATGAATTATGTGGTGTACTAGACAAAGTTTTCTTCAATACGGTATGCCAGCCCCGCCCCTAGACAGGTATTGCTTCTTCTAGATATCTAATCTTCTCTTAGTTCTCTCAACCATCAAATCCCAAACCCCTGAAGATCTAACTGAGGAGCCGAGCGAGAATCCCAAGTATAAGACTGGAAATGATCCCACATAACACCTCAACAGCCAAACTGTCGTAGGCTCGTAGCCCTCCACGCTCTCCAATTGCAATAAACTCACTTTTACACATCCTCAAACCAAAGACCATCTGGGAAAACAGAAGACTGCACCTCAAATACCTTAACTAAGAAAACTTCGCATCACGAAAATACTACTGTCATCTGCATACAAAAGATGAGACACCACAAATGGAGATCCCCTGACTTCCCCTACTGAAAAACCTCCTATCATCCACTGCTCTAGTGATCAAGCCACTAAAGGCTTTCATGACGATAATAAAAAGATAGTGAAATAGAGGATCCCTTGCAGAAGCCCTCTACCACTATGAAATAATCCCACTAGAAATTTATTAATTAAAATGGAGTACTTGATCATAGGAATGCAAAATATTATCCATTTCCTCAACTCTTGCTTGAACGCCAACCTCTTCGTCATGCATATAAGAAAGTCCCATTTCACATGATCATAGGCCTTTTCTATATCTAGCTTGCAAACAACCCCAGATCTATCTACCACTTCTGATTTTAGAATCTAGGTCCAGGCACTCATTACCTAGGAGCACCACATCCAAGATTTTCTGCCCTCATACAAAAGCATTCTACAATTCCAAAATTATGTCCCCCATCACCTTTCAGAGTCTATTGGCTAATGTCTTCGCTAAGATCTTGTATAACTCCCCACCAAGCTAATAGGGTGGAAATCTTTCAACTCCATAACTCCACCCTTCTTTGGAATGAGAACAATATAACAAGCATTCATGCTTCTCTCAAATTTCTTTGAATCATGGAACTCCCTTAACATGTCTGTAACGTTAGTCTTGATCACTTACCAACAAGCTAAAAAAAGCAAGGGACATACTGTCAGGCTGAGATGCTTTATCCCCATTGCAACTATTTAGAGCCACTATGATTTATTCTTCTGAAAATGACCTCTAGCCAATTTTTGTCCTACTTGCTGATTCTCTTGAATTCCAACCCGTCAACCCTCTGGTTCGATTGGCTAAATTTCGAGTACATGTCTTTATAAAAATGAACAATGCCCTCTTTAATGTCCTCCCTAGAAAATTGGTGGCCTCCAACAATCATCTTTCCAATGAATTCATTCTACCGTTGTGCATTGGCTAACGTGTGAAATAAATTTGTATTTTATCCCCAACTTTTGACCATAAGGCTTTGAACTTTTGTCTCCAACTATGCTATTTAAGCCTCCTTTCCCTGCCTTCACATCCAAGTTACTGATCTCAGCAAGGGCTACCAATTCCTCCACCTTAGATTGCCAAGTGTCCTCTTCTTTCACCTCTTCAAGTTCCTTTTCGACATACTTCACTTCTTGACGATTCTGTGTCGGAGAACCATCAGCCTCTATCTCTCCCACCATCCTCTATCAAGTTCCTGAAAAACCTCCCCGCAAAGTCGCATGTCTTCGAAGCGAAAAGGACTCCTTCCACTCCGTATTCCTTCAGTATCCCTTGTTAGAGTTCTTATTTTATTTTTATTTGTATATTCTAAGATGTACCAGAATAGTTATGTCACATCCCAAACCCAGACATGGGATTCAGAGCGCAACCAACACATAATCAATCTAATTTAAACCTTGACATAGGCTAGATCAATCAAATCATTAAACTTGTAATGAATATAATATCCCAAATTCATGTATAGTAAAAATATCTAATTTATTCCTCAAATTCTATCAGAAGAATAATAATAAAACCTCCAACATCCAAGATAAATAAATAATATGTCTCTAAAATAAATCAATGTACAATCTCTTAAATTAAAATTTCTACAAGTTTCCAAGTAATACAAATAAAATAAATTAAGTTCTAACATAAACGGAAACAAATAATTAAATAATCGCCAAATACTCTCCATTGTACTTGTACCCAGCACTATTCTAGTCCATCTCTAGTCATCTGTGGGGGGAAAACATTGGGGTAAGCTCAAAGAGCTTGTAAGGTAACAAAACATATTACACACCAGAACGGTCGAGCAGATGGCACGAATATTTTATAAAACATGTTCGCATCACTAAAACAATTCAGTAGACATAACAAAGAAAATAAATAATTTTTCTTTGATGCAAGAGTCATTTAACAGAGAAAATACAGCTAACTTCCAAACAATCAGGACAATGTGTGGATGATGATGATGAGTATAATTAATCTATGCAGAATTTGATATGTTCATTTCGCGAAGGTAATTCCTTTTAGGGAATAAACGAATCTAATTTTTCTAAACTTATTAGTCCCAATGTTATGCCATAGAGAAAATAATTGATAAATTCTTTGACCAACTTCTGTTTCAAACTGTCTAATGTAAATGCAATCTTGATTCTGTATTTGCACTAAACATTCGAAGTAAGAAATAATTTGTTGTAATTTAAATTTCCATATGACGAATTCATTTTCGGGATCCTTTCGTTTATACAAGTCATACAAAATCATACTTTTGCTTTTCACTTGTGCCAGAGTAATGCAATTTACTTTTCATTACAGAAATGGTTTCATTTTCTTATGACCCTACTGATTTAAATTTGTGAAATAATAATTAATGGCTTTCCTCTGTAGAAGCCTGAGAATCTGGTTGGATTATCTCCAAGTGCTGATAGTGAGAGCTCTGCAGGTGGGTCGCCTGCATCCTGTTCAAAATCATTGCAAAATAGAGTCATGTTTAGTGATATCAAAGATGGACGCAGAAAATCTGTCAGTAGAAGCGGGGATGATTCTTCGGTTGTTGACTCTCTTCCTGAAAGAACCCAAGCAGGTGACTTGTTTAGTGCCACTGTTGGAGGTCGTCGTCGTCTACCTCCGGTGAGAAAAAACTTCCCTGTTACTGTTTTTTCTTGTTAGGTTCCTGGCTACTAGTAGTCTATTAATGCCTAAAAAATGGAGATAAATACAGCATTTTCTACTCTGTTTTTTCTTCTAGTTGTTTATTCTGGCTTTGGTTTTGCATTATGTTTGTTCTGTTATTGAGCTAAGTACAAAATGTGTGATGGGCAGGACTTTTTGGTTCTTACTTTATTATGAGATTGCCTACATAATGCGTTGATGTAATGGAATAATTAGTTTTGGTGAATTATAGAATTATTGGCACGTCTCTGTCTGTCTGTCTCTGTCTTGGTTTCCTCTCCTTTCTTGTTCCTTAACTCTTTTCTTTGGGTTTGATTCCTTTTCGAATATTTTTTGGGCTGCGATTCTTTTGTGAATATATTTGGCAGAATTGTAGTGGCTAGTGCCATTGAGTCTGATTAAACTTTCCCCATTCTGTTTTGTAAAATTCATATTTGACCATAAATGCGTTCCTCGCGAGACATGATCTAAGAAGCATTAATATGGACACAGGACACGAATATAACACGGACTCGCTATCACAGACATGACATTTTTTAATAAATTAGAACACAAATATGTTGGGGTTGTGTTGAATATGTTTTTATATTACCATATAACAAAAACTTAACATTGTTCAATCAAAATTGGCACAAAAAAACACATATCACAATAATATTATTAAGATATCAAAATAATAAAGTCATTTAATAAAAATTTAAGAATTTTTTCATTTAATTATCAACATTCATTATTCAAGTTCCAAAACAAATTTGCTAACTATTACATAGAACATATATAAACCCCTCCTCCCCCAAGAAGAAGCGGAGAAGAAGAGAAACTGAGGGGGAAAATCCAAAAAACGTGTTCCTAACCTGTCCAAAATTCAGAAAAATAATAAAAATTGGACATTTTTTTTCAAAAGTTTGGGACGTTTCCGACACAGATACAGGAGTCGTGTCTATGCTTCATAGAACAGAACATGAGTTCTAAAGGTCGCTTTCTGCTTGAATGTTAAAAAGTAGAGTAAGAGTAGGATTTTATGATTAGGGAAGTAACAGGGAGGCGAGGGATACTGTTATGTGGTGATAATTTCAGGATGTTTTTTCATTGATGGGAGTTCTTTTGTCAGCAATTGATTTGGTTCTAAATTTTTCCTTGGAGGGTTTGATGGATAGTATCTTAATAAAATTATTCTTTGTGATCTATGGTGGAGTTCGTATGGGTGGAGAATTTGGGGATTTTCCTTATGATCTTGTATCATAGTTGGTGGCATGGTGTTAAATAATGCCCATTATGTTACGTATCGGTTTTTTGACCTTTAAATACCGATACTGATCGATATATCGGTGTTACTGAAATTCACAATCGTATCGGCTGATACCGATACAAGACCGTTATGGTTGTTATAGGACCGTTACATCTATTTTATGTTTTTTTTTTTCAATTTTTTTTTCCTTATTTTTTAGTTTTT